>CM057346.1:32590819-35535043 GCA_030015575.1 Agapanthus africanus
AAAACGTGAGGCACTATAGTAGTGCTAAGCACTAGTTTTGCTCACGTGTGTTTCACGTGAAACTTCAAGTTCTTCTTCTTCTTAGAGATGTTAATCTCTGTTAATGACATTTTAGTCATTGGTGATCATCAAGATTTTTGTTTTGAAGATCTTCGATCATTTTTTGCTAATTGAAGAACTAAGTTCTTCTTTTCTTTTTATCAGAACTAAGTTCTTTATGTAGGGTTAAACCCTAATTTCGGAGGAATTAAATTTCCAGAACATTTGTTCTTTTTCTTTTTTTTTCTTTTTAACCTAGTTCTTTTCCCCTAAATTTTGAGTCTGAAGAACAGAATTTTGTCGATGAGAATTAAATTCTCAACTTGTGGGGAGATTTGCTTTTGCAAATCTCAAACCAGAGGAAGAACTATGTTCTTGTATGAAGGGTTAAACCTTTGTTTTCATTATATTAGGCAAATGGGATATTCTGATCTCTCCTTTTTCTTTACCTAGAGTCTTGAAGGAGGGAGATCTTCTTTCTTCATCTGAGAATTAAATTCTCTGTCATTTTTGAGAGCTTTCTGTCTTTTTATTTTTGCAAATGCTTATGGGGGTTCCCTCTATATGAGACTTGAAGTCTCGGGTTCTTTATTAAGTGGAGGAAAATTTGTTAATTAAAATCTCTTATCGAGAGATTCCAATTGATTTAATTGATCTCAAAATTTGTTTGGGGAATTTTACCCACCGTTAGATTTTTGACCCAAGTGTTCCTTTTTTTACAGAATATGTTTTCTTGTTTTTAACAAGATTGGGGGAATATTTTCCCATATATAGAATTTTATTCTATTAAACGACGATTTTTTATCACCATTGGATTTTTAATATAAGGGTGCTCGGTTTAACAGAGCGCAATCTTTCTCTATTTAGAAAGATATAGGAATTATTTTCCATCTCATTGGATCTTTGATCTACCAATTTTCTGTTTAACAGAAAATATCCTTCTCATTTAGAAAGATCAGGAAGATATTCTCCCCCAATAGAATTTAATTCTATGTTTAACTACTATTGGATTTTTTATCCAACGGTTCTCAGTTTAACAGAAAGGATTTTTCTCTTTTAGAAAAATCCAGGGAGGTATTTTCCAAGAGTAGAATTTAATTCTACATAAGGAGGTGCCCTCACGTGTTTAACACGTGAGTCTTATTTAGCTTCTTTCATTTGGCGCCCATATGCTTTTCATATGGGCGCTCACGTGTTTAACACGTGAGGTCAATTTGGCCTTTGGCCATTTACTCTTAATGCTCATATATTTTGCATACAAAAATAGAATTTAATTCTATGCATAGAGTTTAACTCTATCTGAAGCTAATGCTTCAAAAGGGTATTCCCACGTGTTTAACGCGTGACCCTAGTGAGGATTTTTCTTTGTGCTTATATGCATTACACATGGGTGCTCACGTGTTTAATACGTGAGGCCTATGTAGTCTTTAATTGTTTGGGTGCGGCGCTGATATACTCTGCATATAAGCACTCACGTGTTTAACACGTGAGGCTTGAGCCGTAGGGAATTTTCTTTCCTTTTCTCTCCCTTTTCATGAGGGAATATGGTGCATCCACATCTGGCGCAGAGACCACTTCCGTACCCTTCGCGCAGTCTGTAAGTTAGTATTCTTAAATACAAAATCTTTTATCGTCAATATTTACATATACTGTAAGAATAACCATCGACTTCATATAATTTTATCGTCAATATTTATTTTCTAATTGGAGGGGATGCGTCCATGTCTAGGTCACCGGCTGTTTCTTACCGGAGGAACTATCGTCCCGCTCGTGCGGCTGCCGAGGCCCAGGCTCGTGTTGCGGTCGCCGGAGGTATATCGCACTTCAATTTTCGTTAATCCTTGATTTCTAAATACCATTTTGTCTTGATATTGCTTTTCTTGATATTTCTTGTAGATGCAGGGAAGCCCTCTGAGAGGGGGACTCGAAGGCCGAATCAGTCTCACAGGATGAAACCCGATAGAGTTAGGGGGCACCATGCCCCCTCTTCTTTACCCCGATTATTGCTATACCAGCAATTATGCCAAGAGGTTCGGCCGGTATATGGGGGGTTAAGAGCCGCATCCAAAAGAAATATCTTTTTCACGTTGAGTGGGGCGATCAACACCGACGCTTCTTTGCCCTCTTTTAGTATCAGGCTCGGGTATTAATATATATTTTCATTTGACTTATCAAATAAATTTTTTATTATTTAACACATATAATTTAAATACATTATTTTCTTGTATTTGCAGTTAGATTACGACTTTTAGTCTGTGCCCGACCCTGATCACCCTGACAAAATGCTCGATCTTCATGCTCTTTACCTGGGCCTCATGAAGAACATGCAATTTAAAATCTGATATAACATAAACGAGCTGAAGATCGATTGCTACATGCTATGGTTGGTGACCCCTGAGGCGGAGGGAGCGGCTCTCCTACATTCTCCGGCCTTTGCAAGAGTCGGCGTAAATACATAGTCTCTCTTGTGCCAGTATTATGAGTCTGAGTGCAAATAAGTTTGTAATTTAAATGTATTTCATTATTTGGTATATAATTTATATTTTTTTTGCTTAATTAGAAAACTAAATCTGATTGTGCTGTGCAGAAATAGGCCGATCAAAATAAGGAGAATAGGAAGTCGGCGAAGAGGGGTCGCCCCACATACACAGATGGCTCTAGGAATATTACTCGTGCCATAAAGGCATCGGTAAATTACAATAGATATATTTTAATGTAATGCAATATTAAGAGTTTTTTTATAATATATGTAAATTTTTGGCGAATTGCAGAGAGCTCGGACCCTGACGTAGGGTGATACATCGAGCGTGCTGACCGCATATCTTGTCGTCCACGGTACCTCGATAGATCCCGCTATGGGCGAGATTCAATTCTCCGACACTACTTTCCAGGAGTATTGCGTAAGTGTTAATATTTATTCTAATTCGAATGAAATTTTTGTTTTTATAAGTTAAAATTTAAATGATATATATATTTATGTTTTAATACTTAGCGTGGGTATAGGAGCGGGTGGTGGAGCAGGCAGAAGTATCGGGGATCGATTTCAGTAGACAAACCGATCCTATCATACTGACCCCAGTCCTAAATGCCGCACACGGAGAGCACTACGGAGGTTGATAAAAAGGCGGGGATTTGGTCCTAGCAAGGCCCATATGAAGTTTGTTAGTTATGTATATGCCCTAGAAGCCATTATTGTACATATGATGTATATTATAGTGGATGCTTGGATATATATAAGAGGACTTTCTTACTCGATATGATAGTATGCAATCTGGTTGCTCTTTATCTTAACATGTTGACTCGTATTGTGTTACTGTCTTGCTATCACATGTTGATAAAGCCCTTAAGATGTGCACTTGACTACTAGGACTATGATGGAGATCATACTAGTGGGAGGCCGGGGTAGTCCACAAGTACATCGTATAATTGTTCCTATTCGAGGGTGTATCGAGACAGGGCATCGATACTCCAGAGTAGACTAACGTATACGCATCCTGAGCCATATGATGGGCGATGGATAATCCCACATCCATTGGTGTTTGACATCAAAGATGGTATATGGGTGCTCAGTGGAGACTGGGTACACTGAATGGACTCGCCGAAAACTCCTAGTTGCTATTATACCTATCGTCAGGTAGCAGTTCTCTGGTGACACTGGTATAGGTTAGTCTGTAGATCCGAGATCGTCATAGAGTCTTGTGTGATTCCCATTGTGCTTTGATTTCCATCTTACCACGTTCATGAGAACGTGCAAAATGGTGGCTTTTGGGTACAGTCCCGAATCACATGGAGGCAATTAGCGATAGGAGGGGTTTCGTCTCTCCCGGTATTGGGGGTTAATATTGCGCTGTGCTCGATTGGCTATGACTGGAAGTCCCTGGCCAGGGCTGATATGGAGATCTACTGGTAACTATTATCAGTAGTTTCTCGACCCGTTATGAGCCTCACATCGACACGACATATCGGTTACTGAGGTCTGACGTTTACCACCTCTAGAGTGGATATGAGACATATCAGACGAAGAGACCGGACTGTACGGTAGTGTTACTGATTGGATTCCCAGGAGTATGTACTGGCTTGCTTGTTGATCTTCTGATCGCTCAATACCCGGGTGGCCGTTACGTTTAGCTGACCGCTTGCAGCTTGTGGGTGTTTGATATGATCATCACCTACTGCCGGCGTATTGACGACTCTTTAGAGTCCTACACAGAGGTTTCCTAGCTCAAGCGAAACGGAGTAGGAGCACATATGTGATATGTGCGGGACCGAGATTAATGCGTGTATGTGATACCGCATTCTATTCTCACGACATGTGACATTGGTCGGTTATATGTGATATAGCCGGATTATTGGATCAAGTGTTGATTCGATAAGTTGTTGCATTTGATATTAGTCGGTTATATGTAATATAACTGGATTATTAAATCAAGTAATGATTTAATAATTTAATGTAGAATTATATATTTGATATATTAAATTACATTAACTAATATTAGATCACTTAAGCATTATTTTTTCTCACTTGATGATACATTAATATATATTTGATATATGTTAATTGTATTGTTTTATTTTGATCACAAATAGTATATGTATATCTGATATATATCATTGTACCATGCTAGGTTACACATGCAACATGGATGTATGAGACTTATACCATACTAGGGTTAATGTTAGGGTTTATATTTATTATTAAGTAATTCAAATAAAGTAGAATTTGTCATGGTTGATCTTTTGGATGAAGCTTGTAGAAGCTTGTAGGTTTCATTGACTTAGTCCACTTTTTTGTCTAGCTTAAGATATTTATTAACCCAACCTTAACTCATAGCTATGGTTTATTCTCTATAAGGGTTAAGGCATGACATAACTCACCATGGTTGCATTTCTAACCTCACAAGTTTTATTCTTTCATCACTTCATCTTCTTCTTACTCATGAAAGCTTGCTAGATTTTTTCCATGTGATGAAATAAAATGAGAAAAAGAAAACTAAAGAGAGCCCATTTCCTACTTCATCATCATCTTCTATACTAGCCATTTATATTAAGGTGTTAGCTTCACTAATTCCATATTAGTGAAGTCAGAGCTTGATTTCGTGTTTTCTCGAAGTAGATCATCTTGGATTTCGAAGACCACAAGCAAGCATGCATCTTTCAGCTTGTGGAGCTTCTCAAGAGTCTGGGAGTTCTTTAATCGCAGCGAAGAGACCACAACTTGGAGCTATAGAAGTGAAGGAAAGGACTACAAAAGTTATAATCCCTAATCACTTAGAAGGAATGTTGTGATACTATTAGTTGTTACCCTAAATTTCTTGTTCGATTCCTAGATTAGTTTGCTTAGAACCTCCTTAATTTTTATTGTGGAATGTGTGATGCTTCCAAACCCTAGGTAAGATGCTAAAGAAACCCTACAAAGTTGGCCTCCAGTTCGGGCGGTTACTTCTCCTACCCCCGTGAGCGACGTCTGGAGCAAGATGTTGCCGCTTTAAAGTCCACCGTCGAGGGGTTGAAGGAGATATTGGTACATATATTACTTATTAGTAAAATATTATATCACATTATATATATTAGCACGTGCAATATTAGTAGCATGAGCTTATTAAGTTTTAGATTTAATTTTGATTAATCAGACTTAAATAAAACTATCTAATTATACTGAACTCTATAATAATAACCATGCCACATCTTTTTTCATTTTGGAGTTTAAAAAGTTATGATTATCCAAATTCAAAACTTGAAAAGAAAACATTGCTTTGTAAATTAGATAACTCAAGAACCAAATATCCAATCAAAGCTAAACAATTAAGGAAAGATATGGGCTTACAAGTTAAAGTAAGTATCATTTCTACCTCCACTTAAAATAGTTGGATATGTATATCGTAGAGACCATTATTGTATATGTATACATGTGGATGCTGGGGATATGTATGTACATGACAATCTTACTTAGTTATATAGTATATTATTTGAGTTGTTTTTATCAGAATATGTGTATTTGTTTCTATTGATGTTTTATTCAGTTTGCACATATTGATAAAGACTCGATACGGTAGTATACTATTATGGTTTGACTTTATCTTAACATGTATATATGTTATATATGTCGACCACATGTTGATAAAGCCCGTAGGATCTTGCTTGACTACCAGCGTTATGATGGCGATCATACTTGTAGGAGATGGGTAGTCTATAAGCACATCCTTAAATGTCCCAAGTCGCAGGAGTATCGAGATCGGGCATCGATACTCCAGAGTAGACTTGCATGTACGTTTCTAGACCCCGACGAGGGACGGTGGTTGATCACACAACCATTGGTGTGATCACATAAGATTGTTTACGGGTGCTCACTGAGGATGAGTACACTGGACGGACTCGCAGAGAACCTCTAGATGGTATTATACCTATCGTCAGATAGCGGTCCTCTTGTGACATGTGTACAGGTTAGTCTTTGGACATGAGATTATCATTTGTCTCATGTAAGTTCCCACTGTGCTTTGATCACTACCCTACCACGGCTCTATTGAGTCGTGCAAACAGGTTTTGGTTGGGTACAGTCCCGAGCCACATGGAGGCAGTGAGTGATTGTCAGGGATTCGTCTCTCTAGGTATTGGGAGTTGATATCGCACTGTGTTCGATTGGTCATGACCATAAGACCTTGGCCAAGACAGTTGGGATTTACTGATAGGTTGATCAGTAATTTTCCGAATTGATCCTGAGCCGAATCAGTACGAATTATCGGGTTATTAGGGTCTGACACTGACCACCCCCAAGATCCGCTATGCGATATTCTTAGACGAAGAGACCGGACTATACGGATATTGTCACGGATAGGCTCAGTAGGGATCCGGATGAGTTTGCTCGTCGGCCTTCCTTTTCGACAGGTACCCGGATAGCCGTTACGTACAACCAGTGCCGCTGACGTGCTTGTGGTTATGGATTTATCCAGTAACGCACTGCCGGCATACTGTTGAGTCTTTAGAGTCCCACACAGAGGGTTTCCGTACTTCGGGCGAAACGATATAGAGGCCGTATGGTTTTACGGTAGGATTCGATCACATACGCGTACTTGTCCACGTATGATGTTCGGGCGGATAATACTAGCAAGCTTTGGTTTAAGCCGGATCCTAGTATTATATTGTTGAATTATTTTTGTCTCTTTTGTATTCGTATTTTTCGGAATATGGATACGCGTATGTATATACGGTGAGGGGTATTCTTGTAATTTGTTACAAGAGTGCTTCTAGAAGAAGACACCTCATTATTTGTTTTAACCATTTAGTTAAATGGTTAATGAGATGGAGGGTGAGGTGTTATAATTCATTGAATGAAGCATGGCTACTTAGTGACTCACTTAGTGAGTCATGGATTACTATTGAGGTAAGGTGTCATCTAGATATTTTGTGGAAAATATCTAGATATCTTGTTAAGATATTTTTTATTATTATTTTGGGGAGCTTGCTTTATTAGTCACATAACTCAGCCATTCTTCATTCCATTATTCTATTATGCTCACTTCAACACTCTCCCTCCTCCAAGCTCTCTTCTTCTTCCTCTTAACCTAACTTGTCTCATGAGTTGAGAATCATAGGGTTCACGAGACTAAGCAAATCCTAATCACTCTCTACATCATCTAGGGTACTTAGATTAGCATACTAAGTAACCTAGTTACCTTGGTTTAAATGTAGGAGCTCAAAGTAAACACTCTCGGGTGGATCATCTTTGACTTGAGGAAGCCATCGATCAAGCTCAATCATGGAGGCCACTAGGAGCATGCTAAAGGAGAGGATGAAGAGCCGAAGGACTTGAGCCTCTTGGTATATACTCTTTCCATAGTAGATAGCTTCTTTAGTTGCTAGTTAGGTTTATGGTAGATCCGGTTTAGGGTTATTCTAGCGCCAAGTGTACATCGCTAAAAAATATTTGTTCCGCAGTCGGCCTCGGTTGGTGGCTAGGACGTTAGCATAACTTTTCATGGTATCAGAGCCAACCCATAAATCCTATACTAGCAGTTTTAAACAACGTTAAAGTAACAAAACCGAAATAACTCCAAAACACGAAATCTAAAACCTAAGTTTCTGTCAATTTTTCCCGAGCCTCTGAAAATTTTTTAAACAAGTGCAGAGTGCTCTTTGTGCTACAACTAGAACACCAGACAAAAACGACACCATTATTTTAAATTTTGGCTGGCGAGAATTGTGTTTTAGCCGGTGTGGCCGGGTCTCCTGTAGTAAAACTTGCTCGTTTTTGTTTGGTGCTCTATTACTCTTGGTTTTAGGGTTTCAGGATATGTTTGATTGCCCATATTGTGAATGTTCGGTTATCTTGAGTTTTAGGGCAATACGGGGTATTTCGAAGCCGTTATTTTTTTAACACTATTTAAAAGTTTCAGTACATTCACTTCTATCTGCGACCATGAACGTCATTAGAAGCGGTATAACTCGTCTAACTGCTATATGTTCTTTTAGACGGGTTTGCGAACAAGACATTCACGTTGATGTTTTGTGTTTGTGCTGTGGTTGTGGTTGGATAGTCGTGGTGGATAGCTTGTGGTGCAATGTTAGTGGTACAGTTGAGATTTATTTGTACATTTGCTATTGCGCGGCGAGCGTCCGACATGTTTACAGACGTTACTGTCTGTTGTATATTATTTGATTGGGGCTCGACCGGGTTGAGGTCGATGTCACCATTGTACATATTTTTTTCCATTTTCTATACTAGGATTACCCCGCGGTGGAGTGCACGAATAGCCGGGTTCTAGAAAGCAACAAGCCCGCATCTCATGGCGTTGAAAAGGAGGGGGCTTCATTCTAGAATTAGTGATCTATTCGCCGCACTCGTAGGGGGTATAGGATGACCCATGGAGGGGCGCTCAATTTACCAGATCCCGTAGAGTGCTGGGTGGCCCATTCACTTTGTTGATTAGGGTTGCCTCACTTCTGGGATTGGCAGGTAACTTGCCGCGCTTATAGGGGTCCAGGTTTCATTGCACATGCTATCCACACGACCGGGAACGTCGGGCTTTATTTACCGTTCAAATGAAATCCGAGGCTCCAAGATTATCCACCACTCTGTGTTGCTTGCTGAGATTCTGTGATGTTGATTATATCATGAATATGACGAATGTTATATATATTTATATATATACTAGTAGATGTTGTATATGTTTTGCACTCGTGCTAGTCCAGCCCCCACTCTGCCGTTAGTTAAGTAACCTAACGGTACATGACGGGGCCCCGTAGCAAATGCGGATGGCATATACGTACATTGTCTTTTTGTTCTTTTCTGGTGTGATAGGTTAATTGATGGGACCGCATTAATTTTGATTAATGAAAGGAAAGAAATCTAAAAAGATGTTGTTAGAACGAATTTCGAAAAACTATAGTTATATTCTTTCGCTTTGCATAGTGGTATTCGGTTGTGAATATCCAGCACCTCATTCCATGAGGCAAGAGCCGAGTTCCCTTCGCGGGGAGTGATCTCTTGAGCAAAAGTTTATACTGTAAATTAATCGGGTTTTTTTCAAAACCAGAAGTTTTCAAAAGCGGAGCCTAAACCACTCCTTTTCAAAACTGCTCAGATTCCTTCAACGATATCAAGTTCATTACGTTAAAGGGTTTTTCGCCAAAAACCCAGCCGGGACCACCTCTGCTGTTGGGGTAGCTGCATCGTGCTTCATGCTTTGATGAAAAACGGCTGTTGGTGTCAGCCTGTCAAAGACCGATGTCCGTTGAGCGAGGATGGTCAACCTGTCGAAGGCAGACTTTCGAGCAGGGGAAGCAGCCTTGGTGACTTCGCTTGGAGTGGGAGTTGGAATGGCCAGTCTTGTGAAGACCGACCCCTTAGTAGGATAAGTCTTTCTGATGACTTCATTCATTGGAGCAGGGATGGTTATCCGTTTCAGGATAACCCATTCAGGTATTGCGGGCTTTTTCACGGGCCCATTGGAGCTTTGGCCCAGTCTATTAAAGACCGAGGCGTTGGATTTGGGTGATCCGTTGAGAGGGGCCGCAGTAGTTGTAAGCCGATCAAAGACCGACTTATTCGGAGCTTCTTGCGACGTAGTAGGGCGTTGAAGCTCATTGGTGGGAGCATGGTCCCAAAGAATAGCCCAGTGGTGGCTTGCGTCACCTTTTCCACTGGCATTGCAAAAATGGAAGCCTCTTGAGGCCCATAAGTCACTCTTTCTGCAAGGACGGAGCGGGAGTTGTTGCAATTGTTGCAGCTGGAGCAGTTAGAAGCCATTGATCTTCTTTTTCTGCATGGAGCAAAACACCAAATCTTAGTACCTCGAATCCATGGGCAACCATATTAAACCGCGATTCGTTCACGAACACGACACACGAAGTGTGGAGTGGAAAGAGGAAAAGGTCCTACCGGGCGTGCCAGAATTTGTTCTCCGCCGAAAGAGGCGACCGGGACGTTGGGACGTCCGGCCTGAATTTTGGGGGCAGATGCTATTTAGTTTTATCCGTCCACCTCTCCGAAGATGCCAAGTTGATTTATGGCACCATATATCGGAGGTTCAAACGGATGCGGCCGATGTAGCAGACTTCGTCAGATTCCCCCTCGTTTGCGAGGGTTTTTTTGATTGTGAGGACGCTCTTCCCTGCAAGCGCAAGCTTCTGCAGTTAATTACGCTACCGCATCGCGATAACCACTTTCTCCTTCTCCAGATGATCAATTCGTATCGTGTGTGTGTTTGTTTTATTTTTGGTTGCCCGTGGATTGTATACGGAGACTAATTTATGTTGTCGCCCGTAGGGCGTGGATTAGTCCAAATCCGTATTTTCTTAGATTTGGTTTTGGGTTGGGTTTAAGGATCGTTAATCTCATTGAGATCAAAATCAACTTAAACGTTTGTTAAGGATATGTTAGTCTAATTTTAGACTAAGATCTACTTAATAGGATCATTTAGATCCAACAAAAGAGCATTTGGGCTCTATTGTTTTAGTTTAGGGACATTGCGGTCCATCATAGTCCGTGACAGTTTAAAGACATCATAGTCTAGGACATCATAGTCTATGAGTTTAAGGACCTCACAGTCCATAAAGTTTAAGGACATCCTAGTCCATGAGTTTGTCTGGTTATCGGGACCCGCCACCTCTCTGAAGACGTTGAAGAATTATAATGATATCAGAGGAATGAAGAGATGTACCCTTGAACCGATGTTGGTTGGGAGTTCTGTAGTCAGCTTTGGGACTAAGACCAATTAAGGAAATTATGAGCACATGGGCTCGGTTGGTCTGAGCATGGGACTTATGGCCGACTTGGGCTCAGCCCACTCAGTTTAAATAAAATGTTGAACATTTATTTGGGCGTTGAACGTTTGTTTAGGCTTAGCCTTTTTTGTTCAATAATGCTGAGCATTAATTTGAGTGTTGAGCACTTCTTATAGCTCTGGGGATTTATAGAACACTTTGTGTTCCTTCAGCGCCCACGTGAGGAGCATGTGGCGCGCTTGGCGCTGAGCGCCAGTCAATGAGTGCAGAGCACTTCTTATGAAATAGCGTACACGTGAGGAGCACATAGCACGCTTGGCGCTGAGCGCCAGCCAATGAGTGCAGAGTGCTCTTTATTAAGTAGCGCCCACATGAGGAGCACGTGGCGCGCTTGGCGCTGAACGCCAGCCCATGAGTGCAGAGCACTCCTTATGAAATAGCGCACACGTGAGGAGCACGTAGCGCGCTTGGCGCTGAGCGCCAGCCAATGAGTACAGAGCGCTCTTGATGAATTTTGTGCTCTGAGAATTAAGTTCTCGTTTATAAGAGGTTTTGTCTCGGGGCTCTAAGAACAATGTTCTTATTTTAAGAGGAGTTGTTACAATCTCTTATGTTTTTTTGTGAAAAACTTTGTCTTTATCTTATAGATCTGTGATCTAAAGAGAACTAAGTTCTTCTCCCCACTTTTTATGATGAGATGTTATGATCTCTTTTTGTGAAAGACCTCTGTCTTATAGATCTATGATCTAGAAAAAGAACTAAGTTCTTCTTCTTTTTTTGATGAGATGTTTTGGTCTCTGTTTTATTTACATTGAAGAAATTTTTCTTCCGAAAGCTTGCTCTTTTCTTTGAAATTTCTCAAAATTTATTGGGGGCGGGGGTTCCTCTGTGTGAGACTTAAAGTCTTGATGCCTTTATATAGTGGAGGCTGATCAGTTAAGGCAATCTTTTTCTGATTGATTTGGGGATGTTTCCCCACCATTGGATCTTTGATCTTAGGGCTTCTGTTTTACAGAAGACATCTTTCTTATTATTAACAAGATTGGGAAATTATTTTCCCATACAGAGATTACTTTGTATCTTGGTGACTTTTAATCACCATTGGATCTTTGATCCAATGGTGCTCTGATTTACAGAGCACAATCTTTCTTGTTTGGAAAGATTCTGAGGAGTATTTTCTTAACAGAATTTTATTCTGGTAATTTGATAATTTATCATCTCCGTTGGATCTTTGATCCAACGGTGGAGAACATTTAGTTCTAGCGCTTGGTGCTCTCGTGCCTTGCACGTGAGCGCTGTTTCAGAGTCTTTGACTCTTAGTACTGGCGCACTTGGCGCTAGCGCTCTCGTGCCTTGCACGTGAGCACTGAATCAGCGTCTTTGACTCTTAGCGCTGGCGCTCTTGGCGTGAGTGCTCTCGTGCTTTGCACGTGAGCGCTCTCGTGCTTTGCACGTGAGCGCTGCCTCAGAGTTTTTGACTCTTAGCGCGCTCTCGTGCCTTACACGTGAGCGCTGCCTCAAAGTCTTTGACTCTTAGCACTGGCGCTCTTAGCGCCAGCGCTTTTATGAAGCGTTGCTTCATTTCAAATTTCAAAATTTGAACAGAGCTTTGCTCTGATTGGGGGAAACAAATGCCCCCCACCGTTGCGCTCACGTGGTTTACACGTGAGTGCAGCGGTGGCAGTCTTTCCACCGTTGGATTATTCTTGGAAGTCAGATCGACTTCCCCTGCCTATAAATATGACTTTTGGCCCTTTGAGATGATTGCTTGTTCATCTTCTTGTTTTATTTTTGTTTCTTGAGAATTTAATTCTCTTTCAGAGCCCAGCTCTCTGCCTTAAGAAATTTCTCATAGTCAAAACTCTGCCCGAATTCGATAAGAATTGAACTTATTAACAGAGCTTTGCTCTTCTCAGATCACGGATCTTAAAAAATATTTTAGAGTTTTACCCATTAATAGAGCCTTGCTCTTCTCAGATCATGGATCTGTTCATCTTCCATGAAGAACCCTTTAGAGTTTGTTCATAGATCTTGAAGATCTTGGAGTTTTTAACTTGGTAAAAGCTTTGCTTTTTAGGGTTTTTGATGGATTACTCCATCATCTTTACAGAGCATAGCTCTTCAGAATTTTTGGAGGAATTTTTATTCCCTCATAATTTCAGAATTTTTTAGGGGAATTTTTATTCCCTCATAATTAGAGTTAACAAATGTCACTCCTATCTGCAGAGCGTTGCTCTCGAGGAGTCTAACCCCTTGGCCCGAGGAGTCTCTCATTAAATGAGAATCCTTTTAGGATTCCCTCCTTAATTGCACAAATTTGAATTTGTTGGGTGTCTTAATCAGCACTTGTTTTCTTCATGCGGATATCAAGAGTTGTTTAAATCCCCGTGTCTTGATCATTCTGTCCACTAAACTCTTACTGATTTTCATTTTCAGGTGCTATGGCCGCTCATCTGTACTGTTTTAACGAAATCATTTCTTATGAGGACATTCACGCACAAGGCCGTTGTCAAAACCAGGAGTTCACAAATGCCCAATGCGCTGAAATTATGAATCGTTTCAATGCAAACAACGGTCGACTACTTCCTCATCTTTCTGCTCTCTTGAAGATTATAGTGAGAACAATTTGGGGAGCACTTCCTGGATTTTATGAAGCCATGCCGCTTAATGCACTAGATGACGCTGAAGATATGGTGCACTCAGTGTATCTGACGGGCCTGATCTCGAAGAAGCGGCGAGATAATTTCATTGATATTTTGCATCAAACTTTCTAACAGACGACGATAATCGCTGCTTATCAATGGGTGGAGGACATCAGCGAAGATCCTGACACTTGCGATCGTGAGAGGATGCACACGAGAATGGTCAGAGAGGCCAAAAACATTTTAGACGGCCTCACTTTTGAATTTCTTAATCCGTGTCCCGGATTCAATGTTTTACCATTGTAAATATTTTAATGACACTTTTGTTTACTTTTTTCATCAATGTAAAAACTTTCTGAGGTATGAATAACAAATTTTTCCTTTCCATGCGTTTATTTTATCCTTTTCGCACATACATGAGTGGGTACGCTTCGGACGCTCAATTGGATGTAAATCAAATGTTCTCATTATTGCCTTGCATAATATGTGATTGACGTCCGTGAGTTATGCCTTTTTGTTTTGACTTGGCGCAAAGCAGTTTACGTACTCTTGAGTAGCACCTCGATTTCGATGGCATGTAATTTTGGCAAGTGTGGCTTGTAGATAATAAGTAACAGTTTGTCTTGAACTCTTTATAGGGTAGCGATGGCTTAGGAGACAAGGTTAGGATCTTCTACCTAAGACTTTCCAACTTTCTGAGCCGTGAGGGCCTCATAAAGAATTTTCTCCCTACTAGTCGTGAGGATCTTGTAGGTGCATTTTCTTCTTAGGAGTCGTGAGGATTCCTAAGTGTGCTTTCTCTCGAGAGTCGTAAGGATCTCGCAAGAGAATTTTCTCCCTTATAAGTCGAGAGGACTCGTAAGTGTTTGATGAGTTGACTTATTCCCGAGTCGAAGCGTTGCTTCGACGGGGAGGTCGAGAGTTGACTTTCTCCATTTTCTATGGTGTCTGGGATCGACTTTCTTCGTTTTCTATGGTGTCGGGGGTCGACTTTCTCCGTTTTCTACGATGTCGGGGGTCAACTTTCTCCATTTTCTACGGTGTCGGGGGTCGACATTCTCCGTTTTCTACAGTGTCAGGGGTCGACTTTCTCCGTTTTCTACGGTGTCGGGGATCGACTTTCGGTTGTCTGTGAACCGCAAAGTTTTGGAACTGGGGACTTTGCCGTGGCTCCGATTTGTAGTTTTGCGTCCGTGTCCTGCTGGCATGAGGAGGAACGCTGTTGCTGGTCTTCTGGGATGCAGATATTGCCGCTGAGACCTCACTCTCCCTTTAATAGAGTTTTTTGGGACATGTGGTTCCCTTTTTGTTCATGCCCATGGATTGTATACAGAGGTCAGTAAGGACTCGCCTGTAGGGCAAAAGTTTCATTTTATATGTATTTTTTTGTTTTCTTTCCGCGATGCTCTATCATTTCAGCTTTTGTATCGCGAAAGTCGTGATTGCCCAATCATTTCGGCTATTTTTCGTGGTGCCCAATCATTTCGGCTATTTTATATGCATATATTTTACTTGTTGATTTTGTTGCAAGTTGCCCCATCATTTCGTCTATTTTTGTATGCATATATTTTACTTGTTGATTTTGTTGCAAGTTGCCCTATCATTTCGGCTATTTCATATGCATTTATGGCTCGCTGATTTCTTGCCGCGAGTATGGGCTTGGAATTTGATACCGATTTAGGAATCAGCATCGCTATAACTGGGATAATGCTAGGAGCGAATCATCATTTGCCTTTGTCGGTTCGAACAAAGGTGGCTTAGCAAACAGGGTTAAGGTCCCGTCGACTAAGGCTTTTGACTTCATGAGCCGTAAGGGTCTCATAAAGGTGTTTCTCCCTACGAATCGTGAGAATCTCATAGGTGTATGTTCTCCTTAGAAGTCGTGAGTACTTCTAAGTGGTGTTCTTTCTTATAAGTCGTAAGGATCTCATAAAAGCAGTTTCTCCTTATAAGTCGAGAGAACTTACAAGTGTCTGTTCACCAAATAGGAGGATTTCACGCCATTGGCGGAACTTGGTGCGGGAGACATTTATCTGTGCCCATGGATTGTATACAAGGGCAAGTATTAAACCGCTAGTAAGGCAGTCTGGGCAATGTGATGGCTTAAGAACAGGTTCAGACCCCTGTAGCTTAAGGCTTTTGAATCCTATGAGCCGTGAGGGTCTCATAGGTAAATTCTCCTTACGAGTCGTGAGAATCTCGTAAGTGTAACTTTTCCTTAGGAATTGTGGGGATCCCTAAGTGTATTTTTCCCTTGTGAGTCGTAAGGATCTCACGCAAGTAATTTCTCCTTACAAGGTCGAGAGGACCTTGCAAGTGTCTTTTAACGAGATTACGCCCTTTCGGGTTTTCACAAACTCGCTGATAGCCCTGCTGTTTTTATTGATGGAGCCCTTTCGGGTTTTCATCCATGCCCACCTTGCTTATGGACGTACCGTTTTTTTTATTTCTTTTTTTTGCGTCAGCCTTGGGATGCTGCGGTTTGCAGATGCTTCGGTCTGTAATTTTCTAGTTTTAGAGTCTGGACTTAAGAAGATAGCGAGCGGACATAGTCGTCATCATCTATCATTAACCTGGTTCGTGACTCGTCAGGCGTAGTACTTCTTAAGGAATCGGCCGTTTATTGGCCGGAAGGGTCTTTCGCCATGCATATCTATGAGCGAGTAAGCCCTACCCTGGTAGACCTTGTCTATGAAGTACGGGCCCTCATAGTTTGGCTCGAATTTCCCCCATTTAGCACGATTGGGGATCATAGGTCTTTTTACAACTAGCACGAGTTCGCCTTGACGGAATGTTCTCGGCCTGGTCAATCTTTCGTACGAGCGCGTCATCTTTGCTTTGTAAGCCTCCAGGTTTTGCTATGCCATGAGACGAGTTTCATCAAGGGCGTCGAGCTCTTCAAGTCGAAGATGAGCATTCTCTTCGTCTGTTAGCTCGTAATGAACCGCCACTCGCAGAGAGGGTAGCTCTATCTCCAAGGGGAGTACCGCTTCTGCGCCGAATACCAATGCATACGGCGTTGTATTTGTGGCCGTTTTGAACGTAGTTCGATACGCCCAGAGAGCTTCATGCAATCTCTCGTGCCAGTCCTTTTTGTTTTTGGACACCGTCTTCTTTATGATCTTCGTCAAGGTCTTGTTGAAAGCCTCAGCCAAACCGTTAGCTCGGGGATTATAGACCGAAGAGTATCTCCAGTCTATGTTATGCTGCTGTGCGAAGCGGCTAATCTTGTGGCTTCTATAAGCTGGCCCGTTTTCGGAGATAATCCGTCGTGGAGTGCCGAACCGATAGATGACGTGTGTCTTGAAAAAATGGTGAATATTCTCCGTCTTCACTTCTCTTAGCGGTATGGCTTCTGCCCACTTTGAGAAGTAATCGGTTGTGGCCAATATGAACCAATGTCCTTTGGACGATGCCGGTTCGATGGGCCCGATTATGTCAGTTCCCCACATTTCAAACGGCGAGCTAGCCACCGTTGGGTGTAGCGGATTTGGATACTGGTGGATGAAGTCCCCGCGAATCTGGCACAAATGGCACTGCTTCGCGTATTCGAGGCAGTCTTGGATCATCGTGGGTCAATAGTAGCCCATCCTTTTGATCTTTGGCCCGGCTTGATGAGAACCGCAGAGTCCGTTGTGAGTTTCTTGGATGACTCTCTTTGCTTCTTCCGGCCCCAGGCATCTTAGCCATAGAGAGTCGAATGATCTCTTGTATAGAGTATCATTAATGAAGGCGAAAGATAGAGCTCGTTTCATGAGCTG
This sequence comes from Agapanthus africanus, assembly GCA_030015575.1. Taxonomy (NCBI): domain Eukaryota; kingdom Viridiplantae; phylum Streptophyta; class Magnoliopsida; order Asparagales; family Amaryllidaceae; genus Agapanthus; species Agapanthus africanus. Next base: position 32,608,482 of record CM057346.1, read on the forward strand.
ATGTCTTGAGGATGCATCTTTAGGTGTTCGACGGGATTTGAAGTAGTCTATAAAGACTTCCCTCCAATCCTTAGCCTTTTCCTGGTCTTTTATTTTTAAGGCCGTTTGCTTGGTCGCTTCCTTTTCTTCAGACGATTCCGGAGATATTTCCGCTGGTGCAAGAACCCGATGTCTTTGTACCACGATCCTTACGTCATCGAGGTTTTCGTCAACCAATTCTTTAGCGAGTTTGGCTAACGAATCCGCTTTGCTATTTTCCGCACGCGGTATGCTTTCCAGGGCGTAGGAGGGAATTTGAGTCAGCAATTGCTGCACTCTCTCACCGTACCTTACCAACTCTGGTTTGCACGTTTGATAGTCGCCGTTTACTTGACTAACGACCAGTTGGGAGTCTCCGTATATGAGGAGGATTTCAATTCCCATGTCGACAGCGATCTCAAGACCTGCTATTAAAGCTCATATTCGGCTTCATTGTTCGTCCTCGGCTCTGTTAAGGAGAAGGAAATGCGCATTATCCCTTTTTGTGGAGTCACAAAGATGAGGCCTATCCCCGATATGATTATAGGGGAGTTGTGCTTTCGCTTCTTCATGGAAGATGCCCCATCGAAGTAGAGTTCCTATCGGGTATCACTCTCTCCTGTCTCCCTGTCGATCGTGTCAAACGTGTGCTCGTCTAGCAATTCACAATTTAGGGGTGAATCGGCAGGTATCGGATGCTCAACAAGGAAGTCAGCGATGGCCTAGCCTTTCACTGCCTTGAAGGGTCGATATGTTATCAAAAATTCTATCAAGAGGAGGGCCCATTTAGCAAGCCATCCCGTTAGTATGGCTCTTGACATCAAGTATTTGAGAGGATCAACTTTTGATATGAGATGGACCTCAAGCGCCAAAGCATAGTGTCTGAGCTTCGTTATTGTGAAGATTAACGCCAGGCAGTGCTTTTCGATGGGGGAGTAGTTTTTTTCTGCCCCCAGGAGAACTCGACACAAATAGTAGAGGGCTCTCTCCTTCCCTTGGTCATTTTCCTGTTCCCATAGTGCGCCTAAGGAACCTTCAAGGGCGGTTGTGTACAGGATTAAGGGCTTTCCCTTGACCGGAGCAGTTAGTACCGGCGGATTCTGCAGGTATTGCTTGATTTCGTCGAGTGAACTCTGGCATTTACGATCGCAGACGAACGGGTTCCCCTTCTTCATTAGGTGACTGTAGGGGCAGCATTTGCCAAAGAGGTTAGCTATGAACCGTCGGATATACACGAGCTTTCCTTGGAGAGAACGCAGTTGCTTGAGAGTTCTTGGCGGAGGCATTTCCAAGATCGCCTTGATCTTCGACGGGTCTATCTCGATGCCCCGATGTCGTACGATGAATCATAGGAATTTTCTGGAGGAAACTCCGAACGCACATTTGAGAGGGTTCATCTTCAGAATGTATTTCCGAAGACGTTGGAACACTATCGTCAGATGCTCCTAATGCTCCTCGTGCGATTTGCTTTTTACCATGAGGTTGTCAATATAGCACTCGACGATTTTGTGTATGAGGTCATCGAAAATCTTTGTCATGGCCCTCTGATAGGTGGCGCCGGTGTTCTTCAGACCGAAAGGCATCACTTTGTAGCAGAATATGCCCAAAAGGGTCCGGAAAGCGGTATGCTTCTGGTCTTCGGGATGCATCTTTATTTGATTGTACCCCGACGATCCGTCAATGAAGGAGAAGACTTCGTGAGTGGACGTGTTATCTATCATCAGCTCGGTAACCGGTACGGGAAAATCATCCTTCGGGCAAGCTTTGTTAAGGTCCCGAAAGTCCACGCAGATGCGCACCGTCCCGTTCTTCTTCATCACTGGGATGATATTGGCGATCCAATCAGGCTACTGAACCTCTTGGATGAAGCCGGAGTCGATTAGTGTTCATACCATAATTTTGCATTCTTATAGACCCCATTCTTATGCTTTTTATAAATAAACAGGTGCTTTTGACCCATGTCTGCTACATAGTTGCAGGTTACAGGTTCTCGGAATAGAAACAGTGAAAAAGATAAAAGACGATACAAAAGTGAGACTACGACCAACAAATGGAAGAATCTTAATCAAGCCTACAGTTGGAGACTAAACGAAGATCAACAAACAAGTTCACAATTACAAAAGCAGTGCAAGATTCAAGACTTCAATACGAAGCAAAGGGTAAAAGTCCACTACATTATTCACTGTGGAAATCTGGAAGAGAACAAGAAGATATTCTGAAGAAAAAATGCAGAAAACAGATGATAAAAGTAACCTGAAACAACACAAGAAATTTGAGCCAACAAGCCCATTACTGGGCCGCGGAACCGCGGCCAAACCTTGCTCTTGGCCGTGGATCCGTGGCCATATGTCGCCCGTATCGGTGGAAAATCCTGAGGTCGATGGCGTGCGTTGACTAGTTCTTTTCTTAGGGGGTAAACTTGTAATTGCAGATGTGTGTGTCAATTGTAACCCTAGGGTTTCTATGTTCTATAAATAGAAACCCTTAAACCTCATTTTGAGGTATGCCTCTTCTTGTGCCTCATTTCATTTTATCAAAATTCAGATCTGTAAATTTCTGCAATTTATGAAGAGCGCATCATATAAAAATTAGAGTAAGTTTTCTTTATCTTGCCCTAGTTAAATTTATTTTTCTGCCCTAGTATAGATTTGTTTTCCTGCCCTAGTATAGATTTTATTTATCCGCCCTAGTTATAACTTTTAATTATTTGCCCTAGTTTAGATAATTAGGTTTTTAGTGATAATCGATTCGACCCCAATCGGAATTAACTCGTTAGAGCAAATTAAGAATACACAAAATCCCTGTGGACCGACCCGTACTCACCGGCTAGCTAACAAGTGACGCCGTTCTTGATTGCGGTTAAAATATTTTTGATCACAAATTCTTCGATAAATCAAATGGCGCCGTTGCCGGGGATGGCGTTGTTATTCTCTTTTTGTAATTTCGGGTTAATGTAAATTGAAAAATCATAAAAAATTGAAAAATATAAATTTTATTAAAAAAAAATTATCATCTTATTATTTTGTGAAGGGTATTTTTGTTTGAATTTTGCAGGATCGAAGAACAAACTCAGATCTGGAAAAATCTAGAGAGCAAAACAGAAAACGGTAGATCTGAACGACGGAGGAAAATCATAACAGAGGAGCAGAAGAAATCTCGGGAATCAAACCGCCAAGTCAACCGCGGAACTACCGCGTTGACCCACTTTAGACCGCGGAACCGCTGCAGGGAAGTGACGTCATCAAAAAAAAAATACCGGCCGCGGAACCGCGGCAGTAGCACTACTTTGGCGGCGGAAGCGCGGTGGAAAAGAAATTTTACTGTAAGTTTTCTTTCTTCTTCCTCTGCAACCCCTGATATATCCTCTGTAAATTTGCCTGCAGGATTCTTTGCGCTAAAAATCTCTCCCCCTTCCAATAATTGATCTTGTGCAGGATTCTTTGCGCCGCGCTATAAAAATTTTGATTGCAAGTGGTTGTTTACTGTTTTGGATATATAATCTGACTTTAAGGGGCTTGAGACCAATCCAGATTGGGTGGGAATTTCATCACCCTTCCCAGGACCCTAAAAATCACATAAGGCATATTGCATTGACCATCACTTAATTAAAAAAGATTAGACTCAGCCCTAAGGACTTCGCGCTCAATAGGACAGAGAACTAGTTGTAGGCATCGACCGTTTATCCTAACCTGATTTTGTGGTGTCTAGGCAAGTGTGTCTAAGGCGAGTGGTTACTTAATTAGGGCCACTACTTTCGTAGTGGAGAGCCTCCCACTCACCTGGCACTTACCTGGCCACAATTGGCGGCGAAGAGGCGGTTTGAGGTCCTACTTCTTGCCCTTTGGAACAGTTAGGAGCTGTCTAGCTGACCTAGATGACCTTAGATCTAGGCCTGATTGTGCATTTGTGGTTGATTGAACGTGTGTCTAAGCCTTTTATCGAAAATTTTTGCAAAAAAGCTCCATAGAAAAAACAAAAAAAAGGAAAAATTTTTACAAAAACTTGCAACTTGTCGCTAAGAAATCCGTGCACCCTATATTCTTTTTCTTCTCCTTTCTTACATCATGGGTACCCCACCTCACAAAACTCTTGCCGAACTTTGGTATCCTCAACCAAACATTACTTCTTACGCGAATTGTTTTGGTCGAATTACGGACGACCCCTCCATGCCCAAAATATCTTTGAAAGATCGAATAGAAGCGTCTAGAAGAAACAGTTTGACTCCGCTATCTACTTTGTATCAACCATTTCAACCTTCACCACCTTCTTACATTGATACTCCTTCTTCGAGCCCTGTTGTAACTCTGAAACCCATGTCTATTGCAGAGCATATTGAACAATCTCGTAGTCGATCTTTCACTCCTCTCAACACATCCAGTTCTAGGGATCAACAGTTCCATTCACCTTTTTATCCAAATGTTGATCCTAATCATGTCCAACCATTCAATTCCTACCAGTCCTACCCAACTTTCACACCTTCTCTAGACATTGCTTCTACACAGCCATTTGGGAGTTTCCAAAATCCAAGCAACTTTGAATCTTTTACTGAAACCCCTTCACAACCCATGTCTAGTCTGGAACAGTCGTTAGAAGCCTATATGGTAGCGACAAATCAAATGATGAGGAATGTGGATGCGTCCGTGGCTGCTCTTATGCAACCTAGTGACCCGGTAGTTAGTTTCCAACTAGCTCCAAAAATTCCAATATATGATGTGGCGGTTGGACAGAGTGAGAATTTGAGTGGAGAAAGTGAGTTATACACCCTTTTAAATCAAACCTACCCATACCCAATTGAATCCCACAACTCCAGTTTTGAATGTCTATCAAATGTTCCAAATAAAACATTTAATGAGTTGTGCGACTTTGTAGTGCTTGATTTGCCAGATTGTGAAGGGTCCCTTTCGAGTGAAACCATCACCAATCCTTTTGACCCCTACACCTCCAATCTAGAACCTAAATTGATTAATGTCCATGCTTTTGATGAGGTGACTGAAAAAATGGATTTTCACTTGATTGAGGATATTGACGCCGGGAATATTTTGGATGATGAACCCATAGATTTGACTGAAATTTTATCTCCAATTCATCATCCCAAGTCATTAAATGTTTCTCCCGAACCTCATATGCGTCTTGATTTTGATGATAATTGCATGGATGAGATAATTTTTGAGGAGAATTATGAGGATAGTATTGAGGAGAGTATTGAGGATAGTATTGAGGATGAACCATTTTTATTTGACGAGTCGGATTTTCCAATTCATTCTCCTGAACCTTTAACTGTTATACTTCCTAAATCACTCCCCTCCTTTCGATCGTTCCGACCACACCAAAGATCACGCAGGGAGACTGTGAGCTTGAAAAAATTTTCTTCGATCACATCAGTTTGGACGCCACTAGTGCGTACCTTTTTGAATCTAACACGGTTCTCACAGACGATAATGATTATGAGTATTTCATTTTTTCGGACGATTTAGAAGACTCAACGCCCGAGTTTGAGTCCTTTGAATTTTCTGATGAGTTAGTTGAACCATCAGACTCGGTTGCTTACAGTCATTTTGAACCATTGATGGAATCCTTCAAGTTCGAGACAGTTTGCTTATATGAGAATAAGACTATCCCTAAATCACTCCCTTTCGTCCTTCCTATCATTTCGACCGAGCAAGAATCCGTCGCGTTTCCATTTTCAATGGATGGTTTACCAAGTTCAACGTACCCATGTTTTCTCGCGAATCTTGAGGGATTTGACCCCATTTCTCGACGGGTTGATAGATTAGCATAATCGTTTTTAACACATCGGTCATCACAAATTGTGCTAATTTATTCACTCGATTTACACCCTCAAGTTCGTACTACACTTCTTTCTCTTTTCCTCCATTCTTCTTCTCCACCGAGACCATATTCCACTCTTCTTCCCATACGGTCTCGTGTGTTTCTCAACTCCTTTCTCTACACTCCATTCTTCCCCCAACCCTACCATTATCACGATAAAATTTTTGAATGGTTGGTGCTAACTTTTGGCCTGTGTAAGGCCTTGTATAAGTTTGATTTTTCTCCTCCCTAACTCTGAACTTTAACGCTTAAAAACAGTGGAAACACTGCTTCACTTAAGTTTGGGGGGAACCTTGTTGTATATATATTTTTTGTTTTTCTTTAAAAAAAAGAAAAAAAATTTATAAATAAATAAACAGGGGAGTGCCGACATTTTTGACCCTCTTGGTGTAGCGTGACAGTGAGGACACTGTCAAGTTTAAGTTTGGGGGTATGCTCGGTAAGCCTTCTTCCTTCGCATTCATGTGTATATTTTTGCATTTGCATACTTATTTTAAAACCCATAAAAATTGAAAAAAATGTAAAAATTATAAAAAATTAAGGTATTCAATTTTGGCCATAATTGACTAGAGTTTGCCAAATAGGTTAACTAGCTAAGAACAACTAGATCCTATACTTAGTAAATTAAAAACCCTAAAAATAAGCTTTCTTAAAATTTAACGGTAGAAAGTATATATCTTTGTAGTTTATTTAGAAATAGGCAAATTTCGAGTTGACTTCTTGGGCTAAGTTAAAACAAGGGAAAAGTATTGATATTTTTATTAAAGTTTAAATTTGAAAAATAATTCCTAGCTTAAGTCTAAATTCTGAAAATATATGCCCTACAAATTGCACAAACACGAATCTTGAAACTTGGAATAGTAGAAGAGACCTTGAAATGCTCTTGTCTAAAGTCCTTAGTACGAAGAAAAATAATATAAAAATAAAAGTGTGAATAAAGAGATAAAAAAATGAATACTGGTTTTTGTGATTACTTAAGGCTACATTAATAGAAAAAATATTTAGCAAGGGTGCTTCATCACCTAGTGCCTTAGACCAACTGGTTTGGGAGTCACTGCTAAAAGCCTTAGGTATTACAAGACTAGGAATTACGCCTTAATGTGCAAACACATTTTGTAATCGGTCGTTGGTACCTCAAGAAGTATTAACGGTCGCATGAAGAATGTGTGAGCAATTCCATCTAAAAATTCACCTATTAAGAAGTGGTTTGGACAACAGACAAGAGTATGATAGCTTGATTTGAATTTCCAAGTGTAGGGGTGATATATACACACACGTAGGGGTATGTGATTGGGTTTAGATAAGAGATAGGAATGAAAAATAGGGCTTATATCTTTAATAGAGATGATAAAAATTCCTGAGTTGAGATAGAACCCTAGAAGGAAAACTTAAAATATGCTAAAAAGCTAAGTAAATTTACAAGAACATATATAATCTTAAGTTAAATGATAAGGAAGCGTGAAAAATACGGGTGATAATTTATGAGTCGAAGATAATAGACTTCCTTGTTAGAAAACCTAATTGGAAAATAAAAGTCGATGGGCCGAATTGATAGGATTTTGTGGGTAGTATCCGCTGAAAACCCTCAGGAGACAACACTCCTCCTACTAGGGACACCTAGAGGTTTAACGATTTGTTGCACGTGCTCAGTGCAATCGCGTTTCCCTGCGAAAGTGAGGTTAGGATTTTTTTCGAGAATAAAAACTAAGTTTGCTCGAGGACGAGCAAAAGATAAGTTTGGGAATATTTGTTCATACCATAATTTTGCATTCTTATAGACCCCATTCTTATGCTTTTTATAAATAAACAGGTGCTTTTGACCCATGTCTGCTACATAGTTGCAGGTTACAGGTTCTCGGAATAGAAACAGTGAAAAAGACAAAAGACGATACAAAAGTGAGACTACGACCAACAAATGGAAGAATCTTGATCAAGCCTACAGTTGGAGACTAAACGAAGATCAACAAACAAGTTCACAATTACAAAGGCAGTGCAAGATTTAAGACTTTGATACGAAGCAAAGGGTAAAAGTACACTACATTATTCATTGTGGAAATCTGGAAAAGAACAAGAAGATATTCTAAAGAAAAAATGCAGAAAACAGATGATAAAAGTAACCTGAAGCAACACAAGAAATTTGAGCCAACAAGCCCATTACTTGGCCGCGGAACTGCGGCCAAACCTTGCTCTTGGCCGCGGATCCGCGGCCATGTGTCGCCCGTATCGGTGGAAAATCCTGTGGTCAATGGCGTGCGTTGACTAGTTCTTTTCTTAGGGGGTAAACTTGTAATTGCAGATGTGTGTGTCAATTGTAACCCTAGGGTTTCTATGTTCTATAAATAGAAACCCTTAAACCTCATTTTGAGGTATGCCTCTTCTTGTGTCTCATTTCATTTTATCAAAATTCAGATCTGTAAATTTCTGCAATGTATGAAGAGTGCATCAAATAAAAATTAAAGTAAGTTTTCTTTATCTTGCCCTAGTTAAATTTATTTTCCTGCCCTAGTATAGATTTGTTTTCCTGCCCTAGTATAGATTTTATTTATCTGCCCTAGTTATAACTTTTAATTATTTGCCCTAGTTTAGATAATTAGGTTTTAAGTGATAATCGATTCGACCCCAGTCGGAATTAACTCGTTAAAGCAAATTAAGAATACACAAAATCCATGTGGACCGACCCGTACTCACCGGCTAGCTACCAAGTGACGCCATTCTTGATTGTGGTTAAAATATTTTTGATCACAAATTCTTCGATAAATCAACTAGCTTCTTGACTTTAGCGTTGATGCTCATTTCAAGTTCGAGCCGCATTCTTCTTGGTGCTTGTTTGACTGGCTTGACGTCCGGAGATATCGCTAATTTATGCACAGCTATCTCTAGATCTAGTCCCGGCATCTCGGAGTAGTTCCATGCGAAGCAGACTTTATACTGCATGAGCACGTCTTTTAGCATAGCTACCTGTTCTTTAGACAGCAGCTCGCTGACGAACGTTGGCCGTGGGTCGTTTGCCGTCCCCAAGTCGATTTTCCTTAGGTTGTCCACAGTAGTATGTATTCCGTCCTCCAACTCCTTTGGCGCCGGCGGAAACTCTGAGATCGACTCATCTTCATCCTCATTTTTGAAGCAACAGGAGAGGTCATCCATATCCTCGCGTACTTCTTATTCTGACAGCGTTATTGTGTGACAGGTACGAGATCGCTTCCAAGACCGATGTTGATCCGGTTCTACTCTCGCTGTATACGTGGCTTTCGGTTCATGCTTCTGTAGTGGGGTTACCCTCCAACTGCTGGATAGAGCGAACCTGCCTTGCTGATACTGGTCTTCAACCCAGTTTTTGAAGGTGGAGCAGTTTTCGAGAGGATGTCCTATTGATCGGTGATAGGAGCAATAATTCGGGTGAGAGACCTCGCCTGCTTGTTCGGGGTGTTTGGACTCCGGGAGCGTAATCATTTAATGTTTTATGATAAGATCGAATATCTTCCTTGTCTTGTCTTGGGGAAAATACTACGCTCGACCCATCTTTTTTATAAGAGACGAATCCCGGCTGCTCAATTCTCGATCGCGTGGCTTCTTGGACCCGCTTTGCCGCTGCCGAACATTTTTTTCCGTTCTTTAGTTTGTTTTTACCTCTGCGTCGGGTCTTCTGTATGACGGGCTGGCGACGAAGGGCATCGTCATTCTCCGTAGCCTGCTGAAGGAGGTGCCGCGTCCTGGCTTTCTCGTAAATGGCCATTTCACGGTTGTGGTCATCCCGGACCTTTTGACCCGCCTCCCTTATTAGCTTTTCCATCTGTTCTTCAAACGACGGACTTGGCATTTTTACGGCGGGATCTCGTTTTGGTTCAACCGCAGTGTCTTCTAACAGAGCGTCCCCTTCTTCATCGAAATCATGTATAACATAGCAGCCATAGAATCGTTCCCGTTTCTTGAATTGAACATATCCAAGCCCGATCGTTTCCATTCTCCCGTTGGAAAATTTTCGCTGAGTTCCACGGACGTTCCAGATCCTGTTGTAGAACTGAGCTTGTCTAGTAGTCTGTTTGAAGGGTACACCTTGGCGCCTCAACAGCCTTTTTAATCCTTCCGTGTAGTATATGGGCAAACGGATGGGCTGGAGCCTGTCAAGCGTAGAATCGGCACCATGCCAGATTTCTTTCTCCACTTTGGTTTCCGAGGATCGATAAAAGAGGATAGCCTTTTTATCTTGTCGCCTGGGAGGAACGTCGAGCGTCTGCAATTCTTGCACATTATAGGTATCAGGTGCGTCGAGCTCTTTGTAGTGCTGCCGCGGAACCATAGCGATTTGCAAACTCCGTTCGTTGCCTGGAACGACCTGTATGGATGGTCGAACAGAAAATACTGCATTGACCTCATCTTTAGAGTCGCTGCCGAAGATCAACATAGGGGTAGACGGTCCGGACTTGTTGTATTGGAGCGGCCCCGAGTAAACTATCTCTTCTTCCTCCTCGGTATCACTCCCGAAGACCGGAATAGTGGTGATAGCTTTTTGCTTATTCTTCGGCTTATGGCATCTTTCCGTGTCTTCGAAGTCTGGTAAGAAGTATTTTGCATCTTCGTACTTTCGGACTTCATTCACGGAGAATGGGTTCAGCTCCCCTGTCACGGTATACTCGAGACCATCCTTAAAATACTTCATACACTGATGTTGTGTAAAAGGGATGATGTTGTACTCATGTAACCAAGGCCTACCGAGTAAGGCGTTGTAGCAAGTCTTGGCGTCAATGACGTGGAACTTGATGTCAGTGATGAGCAGCCCAAAGCGTAACGTCAGTATCACAGACCCGAGCGTCCGTGGTGACTGGGAGTCGAACCCGGAGATAGTGATTTTATCCCGAGCGAGGTGTTGAACGCTCATGCAGATTTCTTTTAGCACCCTTACATTTAGAAGGTTGACGGTGGACCCATTGTCGACCAGGATCTTGCCTATCTTGATGTCATGACAGTACCCGGTGACATACAGGGGACGGTTATGCTCGCATGTCCCGAGGAGGAGGTCTTCATCGCCGAAAGTGACGTCAGCAGTGTACACTTCTTCTAGCTCGTCCTTCTTCTTTTCTTCGACAAGGAAAGCTTGAAATTGTTCGGGCTCTTGTAGTGTCTTGATAAGAGAATCTCTCGCCTCTTCAGATAGCAGAAGGGCATCGAGAATGCTTAGTTACGAGGGTATCTTCCTCAGGTGTGCCAGAACATTGTAATCCACCTTGTTTTTCTTTGGCGGGTCCTTGGCTGCCAGCTCTTCGACGACTCGGTCATTGAGGGCGATATCTTCAGGCACTTTTTCTTTCCCTTATCTTTTTTGTTCACCCCCTTATTTGTGGATCCGAGATTCTTTTCAGGTAACGTACGATTACATAGCTGAATGTTCTCGCAAGTCTTCGTCTCTTCTGCTTCAGAGATGGATTTCTTGAATAGAGGGCCGAGGGCTATTTTTTCATCAGAATCGCTCCCGAAGGTAAGAAATTGCGATCCTTCGGAATCAACCATGTAATAGTTGTCGGCAGTTCTTTTGCGTTCATTTGTCGTGCTCCTCTGCTCTCGACGAGTTTTGCGCTTCATCCGCTTGAAATGCTGCCAATGAGCAACATATCCCTGCCACCAATTTTTAAAGGCCATGCATTCCTCGGTAGGGTGTGTAATCCTCTGATGGTATAAGCAGTAGCTTGGATGTGCATCTAGTTCATCGGGGAACGTATTTTATGAAGTGTCTTCTTTGAAAGGTGGCAACTTCATTCCCATTGACAGGGCTTTAGCGAATTGCTCCTTGTCTTAAACCTGTTTTTGCTGGCGGCAGAAGTGCTTCTATCCGGTTGGGGTACTCTGTGGCTTCTCAATACCGGAGCTTCTTTAATGTAACGCCGACGCTTGGCCCTTTCATATATGGTCGTTTCATGCTCTCGGTCAGATTTTCCTTTTTGACGGGCCTCGTTCAGCAACATGTCAATCATCTCATCTAACGGTTCTAGGAGTTCCGGTTCGGGATCTGCCCCCAGTTTCTCTGCATCAGGAGCTTCTTCACCATCTATTGACGAGTGAGAAATCATGTAGCAGCTTGCCACATAATCTTCGAGCGCTTCTGAAGAATTGTCTCCTTCATCAGTGTCAAGAACATGCTTAAAGAATTCATCCAACGTGATTGGGGTCCGTGCCTTCTGGTTATATTCTTCCAGTGCATCGATGTATTTCTGCAGACCTGTACGGCTGTCTTCGGGTTGGACGGGCTTCTTGGCCTTCTTCTTTTTCTTTAAAGACTTTGGAGGCTTGGCCTGAATGTTTTGTCCACCTTCATCAACTTTCAGCGTTGGGCACGGCTTCAGCCTTCCCTCAATAATCTCGGGCTCCAGCGGGCTTTTCCACCTGATCGCCGGGCATGTTTGGAGATCCCTTAGCATTCTTTTTATTTTGGTTGAAAGAGCGAGCGCCCATGGAGTTTCTTCTATAAAAGAGCACGATGCCCCCGGCGTGTCCCCTTTTTTAAGAGCGTGTGGTTGTGGCGGGTTTACCCTCCAGTTTTCAGACAACGCGAATTTGCCTTGCTGGTACTGGTCCTCAATCCAGTTTTTGAAGAAGAAGCAATCTTTGATTGGATGGCCCTTTATTCGATGGTAGGGGCAATAGTTGGAATTGTTGACGCCACCGGGCTGCAGTGGGCATTTTGGATCCGGTAAGGTGATGAGCCTGTTGTGCACCGCCAGCTCGAACAATCTCCTCGTTTCATCCCGGGGAAAAGAACAAGGGCGCTTCAGCTTCTCGTTAAAGAATCGTTTTCTATTGTCTTGGCGATCAGTTGGATTTGGACCACTGGGTTACTGCTGAGCATTGGCGACGAAGGTCGCTTTCCCTTTTCCCTTTTCGTTTCGAGACTCTATCTTCGAACAAGACGGTTTATGACCCATCTGATCCATTTGGGCTAGCTTGTCAATCAAGGCCTGGAAGGTAGTCGACTTGAAAAATATCATGAACTGGGATATGGTCGCCTGCGGATCAAGGGTACCCACGAACATGCCTACTGCAAAAGCTTCTTCAATGCGTTGTTCGCAATTCGACTATAGGTTCCGCCACCGGATTGCATACTGAACCCATGTTTCTCCCGGCTTCACCCTGGCATTGATCAATACCGTGATTGGGGTGCGTTCGCTAGCACTTGCGAAACGCTGGGTGAAAAGCAATTCCATCTCCATAAAAGTTTTGAAGAAGTTGTTGGGAAGCTCTGAATACCATTCGAATGTTATCTCCGCCAAGCTGCCGACGAATTGGCGAAGCAGTAGCTTATCGTCACCTCCAGTGTTACCGCACAGAGCCCTGAACTGGGCGACATGTTGATGGGGATTGCCTGTCCCCTTGTATACATGGAACTTAGGAATCGTGTATCCTGGAGGGTACTTGATCTGATCGTACCAGCTTGGATATGGTCGCCCAGTTCCGACGACTTGGCCAGTGGCTTCGTTCACTTGATGAGCTCGTATCTTTCGAGCTATATAATCATCGAGCGCAGCTTTCGAGATTGTTTCCTCCTTTGCAGCTGAAGAGGCAGGAAGAGGGTTTGATGTCTCCCCTCTGTCGTCTTCAGTTATTACTGGAGGATCTTCGGCTGGGTGGTCTGGCCAGATCATCATGCCCACCATATCTTGGAACAATAGCGCCATTTGTTTTATGTTGGCCGCTTGTTCCGTGGCCTCTTTGTCTTTCCTCTCGAGCATTCTTCGGAGGAATTCAGCATCGGTTTCCTGCTCCTTACGCAGCTCCGACGACGTCTTCGGGCTTTCTTTCGGCCCAGTGAGTGCGGCTATGGTTGTCAGCATCTCCTGAAGCTTTTGCTGTTGTTGCTCCTGAGCCTTTGTTACTGATCGGGTGAGTGGTCGATGGCCCGTGGAGATACGGCTATCCTCTTTTCCAGAAGCCATGTAAATAGTGTGCACCACCATACCCCCAGACTTGGGGCATTTGGATTCAGTGCCTTTGAGCTTTGTTGTGGACACGGGGATTTTCTACGGCCTTCTTCTTTTGTGGGCGGTCGAAGTTGAGGGGGCCGTTGCAGCGGGCACCCAAGTAGATGACACCTTCTGTGGTATGCCAGGGTGGTCCTTCTCTTGCCGAACCTTCATTTTCTTTGGTTGGTGGGAGTATTCTTGGTTAACCACAGAATCTTGGACCCTTCACCAGACCCTGTGAATTTTGGAGGACGGCTGCTGAGGGGGCTTCTCCAGTTTCGTCTTTATAACGTTCTCCACAGGCGAAGGAGATCTTTTTAGCACGGCGGTCGGAGAGTTTTTGCGCACCCTCTTAAGTGGTTCAAAGCTATTCCCAGTTGGAACAGCAGCTTCAATTTCCACCATCGGAGCTGGTGGAGTCAATCCATAGGGGGAACTGCCCCTAGCTTTCCTCACTCGGCGCAAATAGCGACGTCGAGCATGTCGAGCGGCCGGGACCACCTCTGCTGTTGGGGTAGCTGCATCGTGCTTCATGCTTTGATGAGAAACGGCTGTTGGTGTCAGCCTATCAAAGACCGACGTCCGTTGAGCGAGGATGGCCAACCTGTCAAAGGCAGACTTTCGAGCAGGGGAAGCAGCCTTGGTGACTTCGCCTGGAGCGGGAGTTGGAATAGCCAGTCTTGTGAAGACCGACCCCTTAGTAGGAGAAGTCTCTCTGATGACTTCATTCATTGGAGCAGGGATGGTTATCCGTTTCGGGATAATCCCTTCAGGTATTGCGAGATTTTTCACGGGCCCATTAGAGCTTTGGCCCAGTCTATTAAAGACCGAGGCGTTGGATTTGGGCGACCCGTTGAGAGGGGCCGTAGTAGTTGTAAGCCAATTAAAGACTGACTTCTTCGGAGCTTCTTGAGACGGTAGTAGGGCGTGGAAACTCATTGGTGGGAGCATGGTCCCAAAGAACAGCCCGGTAGTGGCTTGCATCACATGTTCCACTGGCATCGCGAAAATGGAGGCCTCTTGGTCTTCTTTTTCTACACGGAACAAAACACCAAATCTTAGTACCTCAAATCCATGGGCAACCACATTAAACCGCGATTCGTTTGCGAACACGACACACGAAGTGTGGAGTGGAAAGAGGAAAAGGTCCCACCGGGCGTGCCAGAATTTGTTCTCCGCCGAAAGACGCGACCAGGACGTTGGGACGTCCGGCCTGAATTTTGGAGGCAGATGTTATTTGGTTTTATCCGTCCACCTCTCCGAAAATACCAAGTTGATTTATGGCACCATATATCGGAGGTTTAGATGGATGCGGCCGATATAGCAGACTTCGTCAGATTCCCCCTCGTTTGCGAGGGGTTTTTTGATTGTGGGGACGCTCTTCCCTGCACGGGCAAGCCCCTGCAGTTAATTACGCTACCGCATCGCGATAACCACTTTTTCCTTCTCCAGATGGTTACTTCGTTTCGTGTGTGTTTGTTTTATTTTTGGTTGCCCGTGGATTGTATACGGAGACTAATTTATGTTGTCGCCCGTAGGGCGTGGATTAGTCCAAATCCATATTTTCTTAGATTTGGTTTTGGGTTGGGTTTAAGGATCGTTAATCTCATTGAGATCAAGATCAACTTAAACGTTTGTTAAGGATAGGTTAGTCTAATTTTAGACTAAGATCTACTTAACAGGATCATTTAGATCCAACAAAAGAGCATTTGGGCTCTATTGTTTTAGTTTAGGGACATTGCGGTCTATCATAGTCCGTGACAGTTTAAAGATATCATAGTCTGTAAAGTGTAAAGACATCATAGTCTATGAGTTTAAGGACCTCACAGTCCATAAAGTTTAAGGACATCATAGTCCATGAGTTTGTCTGGTTATCGGGACCCGCCATCTTTCTGAAGACGTTGAAGAATTACAACGACACATATCAGAGGTGAAGAGATGTACCTTTGAACCGATGTTGGTTGGGAGTTCTGTAGTCAGGTTTGGGACTAAGACCAATTAGGGAAATTATGAGCACATGGGCTCGGTTGGTCTTAGCTTGGGACTTGTGGCCGACTTGGGCTCAACCCACTCAGTTTAAATAAAATGTTGAACATTTATATGGGCGTTGAACGTTTGTTTAGGCTTAGCCTCTTTTGTTCAACAATGCTGAGCATTAATTTAAGTGTTGAGCACTCCTTATGGCTCTGGAGCATTATAGAACACTTTGTGTTCCCTCAGCGCCCACGTGAGGAGCATGTGACGCGCTTGGCGCTGAGCGCCAGTCAATGAGTGCAGAGCGCTTCTTATGAAATAGCGCACACGTGAGGAACATGTAGCACGCTTGGCGCTGAACGCCATCCAATGAGTGCAGAGCGCTCTTTATTAAGTAGCGCCTACATGAGGAGCACGTGGCGCGCTTGATGCTGAACGCCAGCTCATAAGTGCAGAGCACTCCTTATGAAATAGCACACACGTGAGGAGCAAGTGGCGCGCTTGGCGCTGAGCGCCGGCCAATGAGTGCAGAGCGCTCTTGATGAATTTTGTGCTCTGAGAATTAAGTTCTCGTTTATAAGAGACTTTGTCTCGGGGCTCTGAGAACAAGGTTCTTATTTTAAGAGGAAATTTTACAATCTCTTTTTTTGTGAAAGACTTTGTCTTTATCTTATAGATCTGTGATCTAAACAGAACTAAGTTCTTCTCCTCCCTTTTTATGATGAGATGCTATGATCTCTTTTTGTGAAAGATCTCTGTCTTATAGATCTATGATCTAGAAAAAGAACTAAGTTCTTCTTCCTTTTTTGATGAGATGCTTCGGTCTCTCAGTTTTATTTACCTTGAAGAAATTCTTCTTCTGAGAGCTTGCTCTTCTTTTTGAAATTTCTCAAAGTTTGGGAGAGGGAGGGGAGGGTTCTCTGTGTGAGAGTTGAAGTCTTGAGGCCTTTATATAGTGGAGGCTGATCAGTTAAGGCAATCTTTTTCTGATTGATTTGGGGATGTTTCCCCACCATTGGATCTTTGACCCTAGAGCTTCTGTTTTACAGAAGACATCTTTCTTGTTATTAACAAGATTGGGAAATTATTCCCATACAGAGATTACTCTGTATCTTGGTGATTTTTAATCATCATTGGATCTTTGATCCAACGGTGCTCTGATTTGCAGAGCACAATCTTTCTTGTTTGGAAAGATTCTGAGGCGTATTTCCTTAACAGAATTTTATTCTGGTAATTTGATGATTTATCATCTCCGTTGGATCTTTGATCCAACGGTGGAGAACATTTAGTTCTAGCACTTGGCGCTCTCGTACCTTACACGTGAGCGCTGTTTCAGAGTCTTTGACACTTGGTGCTGGCGCACTTGTGCCTTGCACGTGAGCGCTAAATCAGAGTATTTGACTCTTGGCGCTGGCGCTCTTGGCGCCGGCGCTCTCGTGCTTTGCACGTGAGCGCTGCCTCAGAGTCTTTGACTCTTAGCGCTGGCGCACTTGGCGCGAGCGCTCTCGTGCCTTACACGTGAGCGCTGCCTCAAAGTTTTTGACTCTTAGCGCTTGCGCTCTTGGCGCCAACGCTTTTATGAAGCGCTGCTTCATTTCAATTTCAAAATTTGAACAGAATTTTGTTATGATTGGGGGAAACAAGGAGTTCCAAACAGGATACCGTCGCAGACTTGACGATGGAGGCTGAGTACATTGCTGCGAGTGATGCCGCAAAAGAAGCGGTCTGGATAAAGAAGTTCATTACTGTACTTCAGGTAGTTTCGTCTATTGTTGATCCGATACCTTTGTATTGCTATAACAATGGGGCTATAGCTTTAGCGAAGGTACCACGGTCCCATCAAAAATCCAGACACATCTTAAGACGGTATCACCTGATCAGGGAGATCATAGATCGACAGGAGATCGAGGTCAGGAGAGTGGATACAAAAGAGAACACGGCGGATCCATTTACAAACGCCCACCCTCCAGCGCAGTTCAAGCGACTTTTTGAGATGTTGGATATGCGGAATGCCAGCAGCTGGCCTTAGAGCAGACGTTGGGTATTCGGTACGCCAATAACTGGCCTTTAGTGCAAGTGGGAGATTGTTGGATATGTATGCCCTAGAGGCCATTATTGTATATGTATACATGTGGATGCTGGGGATATGTATTTACAGGAAAATCTTACTCAGTTATATAGTATATTATTTGAGTTGTCTTTATCAGGATATATGTATTTGTTTCTATTGATATTTTATCCAGCTTGCACATATTGATAAAGACTCGATACAGTAGTATACTATTATGGTTTGACTTTATCTTAACATGTACGTATGTTATCTATGTCGACCACATGTTGATAAAGCCCATAGGATCTTGCTTGACTACCAGCTTTATGATGGTGATCATACTTGTGGGAGCTGGGTAGTCTATATGCACATCATTAAATGTCCCAAGTCGCAGGAGTATCGAGATCAGACATCGATACTCCAGATTAGACTTACGTGTACATTCCTAGACCCCAACGAGGAATGGTGGTTGGTCCCACAACCATTGGTGTGATCACCTAAGATTGTATACGGGTGCTCACTAGAGATGAGTACACTGGACGGACTCACAGAGAACCTCTAGATAGTATTATACCTATGTTAGATAGCGGTCCTCTTGTGACATGTGTACAGGTTAGTCTTTGGACCTGAGATTGTCATTTGTCTTGTATGAGTTCCTACTGTGCTTTGATCACTACCCTACCACGGCTCTACTGAGTCGTGCAAACAGGTTTTGGTTGGCTACAATCCCGAGCCACATGGAGGCAGTGAGTGATTGTCAGGGATTTGTCTCTTCAGATATTGGGAGTTGATATCGCACTATGTTCGATTGGTCATGACCATAAGATCTTGGCCAAGGCAGTTGGGATTTACTGATAGGTTGATCATTAGTTTCCCGAATTGGTCCTGAGCCGAATCAGCACGAATTATCGGGTTATTAGGGTCTGACGCTGACCACCCCCAAGATCCGATATGCGATACTCTTAAACGAAGAGACCGAACTGTACGGATATTGTCACGGATAGGCTCAGTAAGGATCCGGATGAGTTTGCTCGTCGGCCTTCCTTTTCGAAAGGTACCCGGGTAGCCGTTACGTACAGCTAGTGCCGCTGATGTGCTTGTGGTTATGGATTTATCCAGTAACGCACTGTCGGCATACTGTCGAGTTTTTAGAGTCCCACACAGAGGGTTTCCCTTCTTTGGGCGAAACGATGTAGAGGTCGTATGGTTTTACGGCAAGGTTCGATCACATATGTGTACTTGTGCACGTATGATGTCCGGGTGGATAATACTAGCGGGCTTTAGTTTAACCAGGATCCTAGTATTATATTGTTGGATTATTTTTGTCTCTTTTGTATTCGTATTTTTCAGAATACGGATATGGGTATGTATATACGGTGAAGGGTATTCTTGTAATTTGTTACAAGAGTGCTTCTAGAAGAAGACACATCATTATTTGTTTTAACCATTTAGTTAAATGGTTAATGAGGTGGAGGGTGAGGTGTTATCGTTCATTGAATGAAGCATGGCTACTTGGTGACTCACTTAGTGAGTCATACATTACTATTGAGGTAAGATGGCATCTAGATATTTTGTGGAAAATATGTAGATATTTTATGGTTAAGATATTTTTTTATTATTATTTTGGGGAGCTTGCTTTATTAGTCACATGACTTAGCCATTCTTCATTCGATTATTCTATTTTGCTCACTACAACACTCTCTCTCCTCCAAGCTCTCTTCTTCTTCCTCTTACCCTAACTTGTCTCATGAATTGAGAATCCTAGGGTTCAAGAGACTAAACAAATTCTAATCACTCTTTAAATCATCTAGGGTATTTAGATTAGCATACTAAGTAACCTAGTGACCTTGGTTTAAAAGTAGGAGCTTAGAGTAGACACACTCGGGTGGATCATCTTTGACGTGAGAAAGCCATCGATCAAGCTCAATCATGGAGGCCACTAGGAGCATGCTAAAGGAGAGGAGTGGAGAGACGAAGGACTTGAGCCTCTTGGTATATACTCTTTTCATAATAGATAGCATCTTTAGTTACTAATTATGTTTATGGTAGATCCGGTTTAGGGTTATTCTAGCGCTAAGTTTACATCGCTAAAAAAAATTTGTTCCGCAATCGGTCTCGATTGGTGGCCAGGGCGTTAACATAATCTTTCAAAAATAAACTATAGTTTTCCAAACTAGATACCCAAATTAGGCCTAAGTCCCTGAGTATTCTTAGATTGGGGGGAAAAGTATAGCCCTGAATGTGTGCAATTTTAACATGTATAAATTTTCATAAATAACATATGAATTTCAACAGAACGTGTGGAATCTCAACAAAGCATATATAAATCCGTGGTTCCGCGATAATCCGATAATTATATGAATTCGACTAAAATCTAATACACCGTTTTTACTCGTTTATTACACAAACAAAAAATTTTACAGATTCGGCAGGCTACTTCAGCTGCGGCTTCATATGCCTCTAGTTCGGCTGCGGCTCCGCAAGCCACTATCTCGATTGCGGCTGCGCAGGCCACTCAGACTCCTGCACAAACCACTCAGACTCCTATACAGACCTCTCCTTCATAATCTGTAGGGCCAATTGCCTCTACGGATTACGTCGTAGAAGCAATATTTACTCCGTAGAGGCATATTTAGGGAAAATATTTTCACCTACGGGTTTTAGACCTACAGAGCTATTTTGTGTCTCTGCGGATTAATCCGTAAGGGCTATAGTTTTCCCCTACGGTTAAATCCGTAGGGGCAAGTGGATATTGTAGTAGTGAGAAGGACTCTAATCGGTTACAAGGGAGGGTAGAGTTTGCAATTCACCATATAAGGGATATCATGCGAAAAATACTTTTTCTATCATGATGGTAGAATCCATGAGCCTACATGAATTCCATCGGCATCCTAATAGAAAAGGTATTTTTCTGAATCTCATAAAAAACTTAAACAAATTAGAGGTTATATCTCTATAGAAACCAAGAAATAATAATGTCGTGCAATTAATGATCCCTCGCTGATCTCAGTGATTGATGATGTAACTAAGATGTAGCATTTGTTGCAATTGAAGAGACATGGAATAGATGATATATTGCATATAAGACCTTCGTCAATGTAGTGCATTTAAAGAGATTTCAGAGTAATAAACTTCCGTTTGCGGTAAGAATGCTAATCTTATATGTTTGGTAATAACTTTTCCATTCATCTCTTTTGTTTTGTCTTTGTTGATATTCTACTATTTCCCTATCACTGTCCTGTTGTGAAGGTGTCTCGTATTTATAGAAAACTGCTCATCAGAAGGAGAGAATGACGTCTGCCTACAAAGAATAGATATTCTACTATTTCCATATCACAATCCTGTTGTGAAGGTATCTTGTATTGAAAGAAGATTTCGCGTCAGAAGGAGGGAATGACGTTTGCTTGCAAAGAATAGACGTCAGTCAAAAGAAAATATAAAAACCTAGATGAACTATAGACATCTGCCTGCAAAGAATAGACGTATGCCTGCAATCTGGACAGAAACCTGTTAAAGCATCAGACGTCAGCTTGCATGGCCTATGCAGACGTCAGTACTGACGTCTATGCAGACGTCGGTACTGACGTCTGGTCGGCGATAACTACGAATTTAAGTTTGAGATTTAACTCGAAAATTAGATTTTTGGTGGCAGTTTTGTAATTTCTGAGATCTTATTATAACTATGATTGTGTAGGCTATAAATAGGATCTTAGTGTTATAATTTAGGAGATGGTTTTTTTATCATAAGGTTAAAGAGAGTTGTCGCTCTATAAGAGATCAAGATCATCGTATAAGGAGAATTTATAGAAGTAGATAGATCTCGTTGAAAATTATAAGGAAAGAGTGTAATAATTCTCTGTAGGTTTTTTTCTTCTCAAATTCTTATAAAGGTTCTCCTCGTTTCCCCTAAATCTTTTTTATTTTTTATTTTATTGCGGTTTGCATCCAGTTTTCTTTTGTTATTTCGTCTATAAGGTTTTCCGCTGCGTTGCCGATCGGTCTGATGGCAGCAACAATTGGTATCAGTGCTACGTTCCATATTTTTGTGATTTAAGTTTACTGTTGGTAACGAAGCTTGTGTCCGCTTCCTATCTTTTTAGATTGTAATTATATTGATAGTGGTTCATAAGGATCCGAGTAAAAGGTATTTTCTTTGGAATTAAGGATGGCGGATAAAAAGGTAAATAGCACAAAGTTTGAGGTAGAGAAATTTAATGGGAAACAAAATTTCTTTATGTGGCGGAGAAGGGTGAAGAAAATTCTGGTGAAGGAAGGACTGTTTAAGATACTTGGCGGTAGTAAACCTACCGACATGACAGATACTGCGTAGGCAGAATTAGATCAGAATGCACAGTTCACGATAGAACTTTATTTGACAGATAACGTGATGTATAACGTTATGAAGGAGACTTCTGCGGTAAATTTGTGGTTGAAGCTGGAGAGCTTGTACATGACAAATTCGTTGTCAAACAAGCTGTATTTGAAGAAGCAACTATATAGTTTACGCATGAAGGAAGAGACTCATATTCATGACCATCTAAGCAGCTTCAACAAGATAGTGAGCGATCTTTTATGTCTTGAAGTCAAGTTAGAGGAGGAGGACCAAGCGCTATTGCTCTTATCTTCACTTTCAAATTCGTATGAACACTTGGTGGCAATGATCCTTTATGGGAAGGAGACTCTCGAGATAGAAGAGTTTACAGCGACTCTTTTGAACAATGAGATCATGAAGAAATCAAATCAATCGGAGGAGTCATCGGGGTTGTTCGCCGGTGAAAGGGTAAGATCAAAGAATAAAGATGAAGGTAAGAGCATAAGGAGGAAATCCAAATCATTCAGGCAAGAGAGCGGACCGTGCTTCTTTTGCAAACAGTTAAGCAATGCCAAAAGTACAATTAGTGGTTAGAGAAGAAGGGTAAATGTGCCAATTCAAAAGGTCCAGATTAATCCAGTGCTGTGACCAATGCAGAAGATCTTATCAGTCAAATTTATTGCAAATTTGTATAGACATTTTCCCTACGCTTATTAACTACTATTAACTACTAAAAAGTGTTAATTGTAGATAAAGAACATATATGGGTTTATTTTTAAAAAGATTATTATCATTTATAATTAATATAATTAGGAAAATATATGCATATCATATTTAAATAAAATATCCATGAGATTATTAATTAAAATATGCATATCATATCAAATATTCCTATCCAACATTCTTAAGATATCATATCATATAGTTGGTTAGAATAATATCTCAAATAAAATAAATGCTACTAACAAGATAATTTGAGATATTGTGCAGGTATTATAATAAGATTAGCTCAGGTCCGAAATCTAAGTAGGAGATCCAGATAAAATCGGATTACAAAACCGAATCTGTTGAATATTAGGAGCAAATCGAAGAATCTAGCAACGGTAGAGACTAAGAGTAATATTTTCAGAATTTTTGTATCAAGAGGATCTCCAAATATCGAGATAAAAAGGCACAAAAAATTTGGAGGCACGAACCCACCAAACGGCAGTGGAAGCGCGGTCAAATAGGGATTTTAACGGCGGTTCAGCGGTCATTTAGCACCTGTAGGATCTGAAACTTCAGGGCCATGATCGTAATTTCACACACTTCAATATGTCGTCTAGGGTTTCACATTCCAGAGCCTATAAAAGGACCGAGAGCTATCTATATATTCATCTATTCATCTATCCATCGATTGAGAGAGATCTAGCGAGCAAACTAGGGTTTTGTAAATTACTTTTTCAGTAAGAAATTTTGTAATGCAATAGTTGATCAATAAAGGTAGTCTTTGTTTTAATTTTTTCGCATTTACTTTCTGCACTTTACTTCCGCATTACTTTTCCGCATTACTTTCCGCATTACTTTTCTGCATTACTTTTCCTCATTTTCAAATTTTAAATATGGTTTCATTCATCTTCCATCTCTCTTTCGAATCGCTAATATCCAAGAGCGAGTAAATTCTTGTTCGCTAGGGTTTGTAGGATGGGATAGAATAATGAATGAAAAATATCTTTAAATTCTTTTTAAAGTTTTAATTTTTATAAACTTTAGCAAAATGAATATTAAACCTCTTATCGGGCGCACTATCACTTCATGATAGTCACGACCACGATTCGAGATTCGTTAATACTTGTTTTGTTAAGATATTGAGATAAATAGAGATCAATGGAAGGACAAGAGGTAGTAGTGGGAAACCCTAATTCTCTCCAAGAACCCTAATCCACATTCATCGCTATCTCTCTAGTATTAAACAATTAAAAGATAAAAAACTTATATTTTTTATTTCATCTATTAACTACTAAGTCTTATAAACCCTATAAATCTTTCTATTATAAACTTTTCATCCCTTCTTAATAGAAACGACAACAATCCCTCCTCTCTTTTATCAACTCGTTAAAAACAAGATAAGAAATTCACCGTTTTCCTGCGGACGACCCATACTCATCGCGGCTAGCTATTTGCGACACCGTCTTGATTGTGGTTATTTACAACATACATACACACTACTTTTCACAACAATCAAGATCCATGTGACGTACTAACAGTATATACAGGAGAAGCAAATTCTGATACTTGGATCCTTAATTCTGGATGTTCATACTGTTAGATATAGTGCCCTCAGAGTCAATTATTGGATCACAGGCACGTGATTGCAATAATTGAAGGAGGACCTATACCATTAGAACAGTCTTACTCGAGATGATAGTATGCTATCTGGTTTATCCTTATCATCATGTACTGCTTTAGGTGACCTTACAGGTCACTATTGCACGTTGATAGAGCCCTTAGGATTCTTGCTTGACGGCCAGCAGTATGATGGCGATCATATACGTGGGAGCTGGGGTCTATAAGCACATCCTTAAAAGGTCCCTAGTTGTGGGAGTTTCGAGACTGGGCATCGATACTCCATTAGTAGACTAGTGTATACAGTCGAGAACCCGACGAGAGGCGGTGGCCGGTCTCACAAGCCATTGGTGTCAGTTGGTTCACCTAAGATGTATACAGGTGCTCATTGGGTTATGAGTACACCGAACAGGACTCGCCGGGAACATGCTAGTTGGTATTATACCTGACGTCAGATAGCAGTTCCCTGGTGACATGTGTACAGGTTAGTTCATCGACCTGAGATCGTCATTTGTCTCGTGTGAGTTCCCACTATACTTTGATTACTACCCTACCACGGCTCAAAGGATTCATGCAAACAGGTTTTAGTTGGGTACAGTCCCGAGCCACATGGAGGCAGTGAGCGGATCGGCAGGGGTTCGACTTTTCCGGTATTGGGGGTGAGGTCGCGCTGTGTCTATGAGAGCCATTACACAAAGCCCTCGGCCGAGGCAGGAGATTTACTGGTAGGTATTCCAGTAGTATCTCAGGGTGTTCTGGGCTACACTCTGACACGACTTGTACCGCTTTTGGGGGTCTGACTTTTACCAACCCCATAGGCCCGCCATGCGATACTCATAGACGAACGGACCGGACTGTACGGATATTGTCACTGACAGGCTCAGTAGGGTGTCAGGATGAGTTCGCTCATCGACTTCCCTTTTGGTCAATACCTGGTAGCCCGTTATGTACAGCTAGTATCTCTGACGTGCTAGTGGTTAAATCCACAACCAAACTATTGACGAGTCTTTAGAGTCCCCCACAGACAGTTTCTCAAGTTTCGGGCGAAATGTTGTAGAGGCCGTATAAAATATGGCAGGGTTCGATCTTATACGTGCGGTATTGCACGGATCATGATCGGACGGATCATACTAGTGGGCTTTGGTTTAAGCCGGATCCTAGTATTAGATTTTTTGGATTACTTTAGTCTCATCGCATTCGCATCCAGTCGGAATGCGGATGCAGGTATGTATATACAGGTGAGGGGTATCCTCGTGATCCGTCACGAGTTTACTTTAGATGTTGCCGGATTTTCTTTGTTATGGCAAACATTTGGATTAATGTTTGCTTAAGGAAATAATGAGCTAGATTTTCATCATGACAATGCATTAATGTGACATGGACTTGTATCATGAGTCATTGTCTCTTTTCTAGAAAATGTGTCACATTAATGAATTGTTTAATGTGTTGAAATGAGATGGAGAGAGAGAGGGGCTGCCATGGTTGATATTATTGGTCTTGTATTTTCATAATCACACACTCTCTCACTCTCATTCCAACAAAAGGAAAAGAAAAAGGAAAAGAAAAGCTATTGTTCTTCTTCTTCTTCCTCTAGCTTATTGCTTCCATCAATGGCAACATTTTAACCTCCATCCAAAGCCATGGATGCAAGAGACAAAGTGATCACAACATTCTCTACTTCAACCTTGGGCACGTCGGCTAGCGCACTTCGTGCCCGAGTTTCTTCGGATGAAGCGGGAGCCCGTAAAAAGACTTCTCGATGTAGTGCCCTTTCCGACGAGGAGATGAAGACCGGAGTTGCCGCGGGGAGCTTGGGATGGTGGCCAAAGACCGAAGGACACGGATCGATCGGTATAGCATTCTATCCTTTCTCTTGTTAG
The DNA here is from genome assembly GCA_030015575.1 of Agapanthus africanus. Taxonomy (NCBI): domain Eukaryota; kingdom Viridiplantae; phylum Streptophyta; class Magnoliopsida; order Asparagales; family Amaryllidaceae; genus Agapanthus; species Agapanthus africanus. The sequence goes on from CM057346.1 coordinate 32,634,819, forward strand.
CTAGGTATAGGTTAATGGTTCGATCCGGGTTTTTAGGATGCGGTAGTGCCGGTTTAAAGTTAAGAAAATTTTTCGTTTCCGCATTTTGGCCTCGGATAGACGGCCGGAGCGCTACCATAGTCCTACATGGTATCAGAGCCACGCCATTAACCTAGTCTAGCTTGCTCTAACGTGTTTACAAGTTCGATCGAACGGATTTTCCAAAAACCGCGTTTTCATGTCACAGTTTTTGTCGAATTTTTGCAGTGGTCAAAAAATTATTTGGTGTATTTCAAAAATACGAGCAGGGGTTTTTAAGCATTCTGTGAAAATTTTGTCGCGTGACGTCACTGTTCCACCGCGGAACCGCGGCCAAACCCACGCATTGTCCGCGGTTCCGCCGCCACTTTAACTCTTCACAGCACCAAATTTTTTACAGTGGGCTTCTGACTTGGAAATAGGGTTTTTGGTATATACTGTTTGGGCCCAGATTTTCTTTGAGTGCTACAGTTGTGCTTGGGGCCCACTTCGGTAAATTTAGTCGATCGAAAATTTTAAACATATTAGTTCACAGTATTTACATTATATCTATGACCGTGAATGTCACTTGATCGGTAAATCCTGTCTAACTGCTATAGCCCTTTTAGACGGATTTGCGAACGTGACATTCACGTTGATGTTCTGTGTTGTGCTGTGATGTTGCGGTTTGTCATGGTGGATAGCCTGGATGCAATAGTAGTACAGTTTGGTTGTATATGTATATTTGATATTGCGGGGCGAGCGTCCGACATGTGGACTGACGTCACTTCCTGTTTGTATATTATTCTTTTGGGGCACGACCGGGCTGAGGTCGATGTACCCGTTGTATATTTTATTTTCTGTATTAGGATTACCCCGCGGAAGGGTGCACGGGTAGCCGGGTTCTAGAGGGCAACGGGCCCGCATCTCATGGCGTTGAGATGGAGGGGGCTTCACTCTAGAATTGGCGGGCTATTCGCCGCACTCGTAGGGGTATAGGTTGACCCAGGAGGGGTGCCCATGTTGGATATATGTATGCCCTAGAGGCCATTATGTGATAGTGGATGTATCTATACATGTATATATATTCAGTTTGCATTCTTGCTCAACATGATAGTATGCTATCTGGTTATTCTTTATCTGACATGTTGATTTGATCATGCTTTTATTCATTCATACATGCTGATAAAGCCCCAAGGATATCTGCTTGACTACTCTGATTATGATAGAGATCATACTAGTGGGACATTTGTAGTCTATAAGCATATCCTGAAATGTCCCTAGTCGGAGGTGTATCGAGACGGGGCATCGATATACCAGAGTAGACTAGCGTATATGATACTAGACCCATGTGATGGGCGATGGATGTTCCCACATTCATCGATGTTTGACATCAAGATCATATACGGGTGCTCAGTGCTGACTGGGTACACTGGACGGACTCACCGAGAACTCCTATATGGAATTATATCTATCATCGGATAGCAGTTCTCAGGTGACAATGGTACAGGTTAGTCTGTAGACCCGAGATCGTCATGGAGTCTTGTGTGTTCTCCCACTGTACTTTGATTGCCACCCTACCACGGCTCTACTGAGTCGTGCAAACAGGTGGCCGTTGGGTACAGTCCCGAGACACACGAAGGCAATGAGCGATAGGAGGGGTTTCGTCTCTCCCGGTATTGGGAGTTGATGCTGTGCTGTGCTCGACTGGTTATAACAGCAAGTCCCTGGCCAGGGCTGCTGAGATTTGCTGATAAGTGTTATCAGTAGTTTCTCGATCTGTTATAGACCATTCACCGACACGACTTATTGAGTTATTGGGGTCGACATGACCATCCCTAGGCTCGATATGCAGCATATCTGACGAAGAGACCGGACTATACGGTAGTGTTGCCGGATGGCTCGACGGGAGTTGTAGCAGGTTCGCTTGTTGTCTTCTGATCGCTCAATACCCGGGTGGCCGTTACGTTTAGCTGACCGCTTGCGGCTTGAGGGTACCTGATATGATCATCACCCTCTGCCGGCGTATTGACGAGTCTTAGAGTCCCACAAAGGAGTTACCCAGTCCAGGCGAAACGTTGTGGTGCGCATATGCGATATGCGCATGCACCCGATTGAAATGTGCGTATATGATACCGAACATTGATCGGGTGAACTGCTTTTGGTGGGGTCGTATGAGATATGACCGGATTGATAAATCAAGTGTTGATTTATCATTTAACCATTAGTTTTCTCACTTAAAACCTTTTCTTTGATGATAGATGTGTGCATGCATGTGTGCTTTTCTTTCTTTCTTTCATGCTAGTTTCATGCACATGTGAATGTGCATACATGCACACATACATACACTCATCCATCATGGTTGTTAGCATATGGAAATGGTGGCAATATAAGACTCACACCATGGATTAAACAATGGATAATTATTTAATTTTGGTTTTAAAGTAAAATGAAAAAGAAAAGGATAGTCATTCTTGCTTCTACATTCTTCCTTTGACCTAACCATGCTCAACTACCACTAACCTAAGGTTATCCTTCTCTTTATCATTCTAAACTAAAGTTAAATAATGTCTCCATCACTTTAACCATGGTTCATAGCATGAAGGAATAAAATATATATTGATATATTTCATTTTCTTCACCAGAGTTATCTTTTTACCTCTTGTCAAAAATTGCCACCATCTTCTTCCTCTTGCTCTTTTGCTCTCTAGTTTTTTCTAGTGAGCAAATACCACTTAAAGATAGGTTTTTGAAGTGAGAAACCTAACCACAACATCATTCTACACAAGCTTAGCCGTTTTGTTTAAAGTGTTCTCTTCGTTTTGACGAAGTTGCGAGCTTGGACGGAGATCTCCGTGGTGGATCGTCGTAGACACAAGGGGACTTCAAGAGGACCTTCGTTCAACACCCTAGAGACCAAGGAGTCCAGCGAAAGGGAGCTACAAAGGTTGTAGTCTCGAAACCCTAGATTAGTTCGCTTTTTATTTCGTAACCCTAATTTTCTAGGATCGATCCCTTTGCATGTTAGTTTAGCACCATAAAAATTAAAACTTTGGGTCATGTGATGCTTCAAAACTCTTCATAGGGTGCTATACTAACCTTTCAGCCCAAGTTGCCGGATTCCGTGAAGTGCTGGGTGGTCCATTCACATTGTTGAAGGGGGCTGCCTCACTTCAGGTTTTGGCGGGTAACTTGCCGCGCCCGTAGGGGTCTAGGGTTTCATTGCACAGGCTATCCACACGACCAGGGGAACGTCGGGTTTCAGTAGCGGCTCTATGAAACCCGGGGATCCTAGATATCTGTATTGTTCTGTGATGCTTATTACATTTCTGTGATATTGCATTTTATCACGCCTTGAGCGATTATTATATATTGATATTTATACTAGTAGATGTTGTATATGTTTTGCATCCGCGCTAGTCCAGTCCCCGCTCTGTCATTAGTTAAGTAAGCTAACGGGTGATGACGGGACCCAGTGGCGAATGCGGATGGCATATACATACATCATTATTTTCGTTCTTTTGTGGTGTGATCAATTGATAGGACTGCATTGATTCGGATCAATGCAAGCTAAACAAACATATTCTGATGTTGTTGGAACAATTTTCAAAAAAAAAGATGTTATTGCAAGGACGTTCTCTTTTGTTTTGCACAGTGGTATTCGGTCATGAATATCCAGCACCTCAGTCGACGAGGTAAGGGCCGAGATCCCTTCACTGGGAGTGACCCCTTGGACAGAAGTTTGCGTCAGGATAATAACTTCACTATAGCCGATTACTTTTTGCTTTGCATCGTGGTATTCAGTTGGAATATCCTGCACCTCATTCTACGGGGAAAGAGCCGAGATCCCTTCACCGGGAGTGACCTCTTTAGCAAAAGGTTTTTGTCACTATATTTTTATAAAAAGCTATGCAGTTCCTTCAACGATATCAAGTTCATTACGTTAAAAGTTTTTCGCCAAAAACTAGACGTAGCCCTCCGTCATTTCTTACAAATATTACTTAGTATTCGTACTGCGTTTGTTGACTGTGTCAAGGCGTAGTGTACGGTAGCTAAGTAGTGTTCGTTTGTGGCATATTAATGGGTTGGTTAGGACAGTCGTGCGGCCTTGTTGACTGTGTCAAGGGCTCGTACGGGTGGGTTTAATGCAATCCAGGATAATGACGGGTTGAACTTGACTAGGACTCTTTGATTTGTTGACTTTGTCAAGGTCACTTGGGTCCTAGGGGTAAAAATCACATTGGGAGTTTCTAAAGAAACTGAAACTTGCCAGGCATGCGCATACCTTCTGGAGTGTGATAACGTGAGTGGATTCCGTCACGTTATCATGCGATGATAGTTGGATCCTGATTCCCACTAATGAGTTGGTTTACTCCTCGGGTGATCCCGACTAATTCTTCTTTCAGGTTTGGAGGAGAATTTGACGTTACAGTGGGAGGTTTCCTGATTAGAAAAATTGATAACCATTCTGATCTAGCTTAGAGTGCACGCTGAGTATTTCTTTTCTCTCTCTCTTTGGCAGCGACCATGACCCGACCCTTGACTATGACTCAGTGACCAAGTTAACCGAACCTTCTTAAACACTGGCTTTTGGATTGTCAGAGTTGCATACCTCATTGCCACTCCTACTTTTACCCTTTTCTCCAGAACACCCCGTATTATTACGAACATCCACTTCCATTGGATAAAACCATCGTATGGTTATATACGAACTCGAAGGAACTTGTTCCAGATTCGAGGATGGTTTCCGGTTCTGGAGAAAACGAATAGGACTATTCAGTTGTCTTTTCTTTTTACCTTCTCTCAGGTTGCAAGTGCTCCTTGTATTAGGACAGTACACCTATTATGAAAATTGGATAGTCTTCTTCCAAACTATAGGCAAGTGCCGACCGGTAGGGAATGAAGAAAACCAATTAGCCTAACGATGGTGTACAGAAGGTATTATGTAAAGACAAATAAATGGATTAGTAAGAGAGCAAAGTAAATTGCGACTGCTATTCACGACCAAACCAAGTATTTCTTCGCTAATCCTTCATCACCTTTGTATTTCTCCAGAACACTCCGTATCACTACGAAGATCCACAGTTTATTGGATATTCCATCGTATGGTTATATACAAACTCGAAGGAACTTGTTCCAGTTCGGGGATGGATTCTGGTTCAGAGAAATAGGAATAAGGTTTTATTCAGTTGTCTTTTATCTTCACCTTCTCTCAGGTTGCGAGTGCTCCTAAGATTAGGACAGTACACCCATTATGGTTATTGGATAGTCTTCTTCCAAACCATAGGCTGGTGCCGAAAGGTAGGGAAGGAAGAAAACCATTTAGCATAAGAGGGTGTACAGAAGGTAATGACTAAAGATATATGAAGGGATTTGGAGAGATGGCAAAGAAATATACGGTTACAATTGTGAATTTAGATAATGGAAGAGGCATCACTAGGAATACCCGGATACCCCTACGAAACATTTCAATGTTTCAGTTTCACTGTGTACTGTTAAAAGAAACTGATTTCCTAATTAGTCCTTACTCCAGGGTATTATTTACCAGGTTTGATTCTCACATCTGTATGGTTTTACAGATGATGAGTGGGAGTAAGTTATTGGAAATTAGGTGATCATCCTCATTGTATCGAAATTCGTTGTAATTGGTGATATCTGAGGAAATCGCCTGGGTTGTTTGCCGGACGGCAAATATTTGGTTTTGAATATCCATTGTAATGCACCAATTTCAAATTGACATATTTGTACGTCTTTTTTTATAGAGTGAGATATAACTTTTTGAAATTATGTCCATGACATTTAACTATATCAGTGGATGGTTAGGTAAGGAGCATTAAACAGCGGTGTAATTCTTCTTAACCATAAATACAGTTTTTAACCTACGACACACAGCGAATGAGTTATTAGACTCAGGGGACTTATACAGAGTATTGTATGTTGTCCAGTGTCCATTAGGACAGAGGGGTTGGTACTCGTACCATATTCTGTTTACTTATGACTTCCCTAGTTCTTAGACATGTGTTTCGTAGAAATGCAAGGTCCAAGTTTTGAGAAGTTATAGGTATATGAATAAAGTAGAGAACCAAGTATTGCAAGTATCAGGATTCTTCAAGGTGATCGAAGATGTAGATACTTGTGTATGGTATTCAGTTAATAGTAATGATTAAGAGAACTTGCTTCTCTTTCAGTTTACTCATATCTGGATGTATTCCTAAGTTGAGTAATGCTGATCGGCCTCTCTCCATTTAGTTGACATGCACTGGAGACAGCTGCATGATTTGAATCTGGTTCCAATTAAATCAGTGCCTCTGTTTCTATATTGGATATAGAATAGTTCATATCTTAACAATGTTAAGGTACGGGGAGTTGTCCGGCTTATGCTTAAAACCAGACTCTGGATAACTCAAGGCACATTTCTGTAATGGCTGTTTGTGGGTTGACCCGGGCTATGACGAGGGTTGACTTTCTACCATCTGGAAGATCAATAGTGATATTGTTCTTGACTCGCCACAGTTTTAATAAAAATGGATTTTTCAGAAAACAGTAGTGGGAGTATGGTAGAACTGGAAGTGATTCAAACGATTACTGAAAATTTGATAAGGACCTAAAAATTCAATCTGGATTGACATTCCATTGGCGACTCTGCAGATATGGTGGGTAACCTCAGGCACCCGAGAGGTACTCCAGTAGCCTCAAGGACGGTGATAGGGAGGTTCTTGTTTACCCAGACTTGCCATTGCTGTTGTTCCAGACTGTGAGACCCGGCAGGAGAATGAGTATAGCGTCGTTCTAAACTAGCTTTAGAAGTGTAAGTGTATATGACTCTGCCAGAGGGTTGTCGTAGTCAGTGGGAGCAGCGGAAGCATAGTGGACAAGTGGCTTATGTCTATTTATAGACTAAAGCAGATATAGCAGAGATGAATCATCTATTTCTGATGTGACAGTCATAGGTTTGACTTCATCAGAATAGGGGATGGATCTGTTAAGAAGGTAGTAGGGTGTGATGTCCTGGTATTTGGATGACATACACAGAGTAGGAAGTGAAATTCCTATACTACGGTCGGTTATACTGCGGTTGTCACACAGTGGTTTCTCCATATAAGATATGGATATTATATCAGATATTCTGGTTACTAGATCTATGGTTTTAGATCTAGATTTGGGTAGTTTCCCAATCTGGGTACTTAGACAGCATTCTACAGGTGTTTTAGAATGGACGACTCCTGGCATGGTAGTATACCTGCAGGTGATAGAGTCACCCTCTCTAAAGGTGTCTTACAGACTAAAGGGGAGAGGGATGTGCATGATTGGCAGATCACTTGCTTAGGCAATTGAGTCAATCATGAGATGTCAAGTACCACACCAGATGTTTTTGCACTAAATGCAATAAGTTGATATTGATCAAATCCTGGAGAAACATTCGGAAACAGTTTTAGAACACAAGTGGATGTACTAGGGATATGATAACGATAGCCTCATTCGGGAGACAGTTATCATTCCAGGCTTCCAAGGTGACATGGATGACAGAATGACTGTCAGAGTTATAGTTTTCCCTCAAACGAGGGGCAGTATTTTGGACAGGTGGTCCAAGCGGATACTGAGGGAGGTGTGGCGAAGGATACTGATTAAGTTCAGTTGACGATATAGTCTAAGAAGTTTGGATTTGGAGTTCATTTATGAGCTAGGTCCCATCAGATATCCAGACATATTCTAAGACAGGTATTGCTCATTTCGGGAGATGGTTTTCTCCGCGAACTTGAGATTAAGAGAGACATAGAAAGAAACATCAGGGCGGATCCACTCATTGAGGCTATTCCTCGAACACAATAGTTTCGCAAACGGGTTTTGTGAAACTGGTTAGTAGAGGAGTTGGATGTTCGGTATCACACGGGCTGTGAGTATGCGACATCGCAATAATTAGCCTTGAGTGCAAGTGGGAGATTATTGGATATAGTGCCCTCAGAGTCAATTATTGGATCACAGGCACGTGATTACAATGATTGAGGGAGGACCTATACCGGTAGGACAGTCTTACTCGAGATGATAGTATGCTATCTGGTTTATCTTTATCATCGTGTACTGCTTTAGGTGACCTTACAGGTCACTATTGCACATTGATAGAGCCCTTAGGATTCTTGCTTGACGGCCAGCAGTATGATGGCGATCATATACATGGGAGCTGGGGTCTATAAGCACATCCTTAAAAGGTCCCTAGTCGTGGGAGTTTCGAGACTGGGCATCGATACTCCATTAGTAGACTAGTGTATACAGTCAAGACCCCGACGAGGGGCGGTGGCCAGTCTCACAAGCCATTGGTGTCAGTTGGTTCACCTAAGATGTATACAGGTGCTCATTGGGTTATGAGTACACCGGACAGGACTCGCCGGGAACATGCTAGTTGGTATTATACCTGACGTCAGATAGCAGTTCCCTGGTGACATGTGTACAGGTTAGTTCATCGACCTGAGATCGTCATTTGTCTCGTGTGAGTTCCCACTATACTTTGATTACTACCCTACCACGGCTCAAAGGATTCATGCAAACAGGTTTTAGTTGGGTACAGTCCCGAGCCATATGGAGGCAGTGAGCGGATCGGCAGGGGTGCGTCTCTCCCGGTATTGGGGGTGAGGTCGCGCTGTGTCTAGGAGAGCCATTACACAAAGCCCTCGGCCGAGGCAGGAGATTTATTGGTAGGTATTCCAGTAGTATCTCAGGGTGTTCTGGGTTACACTCCGACACGACTTGTACCGCTTTTGGGGGTCTGACTTTTACCAACCCCCTAGGCCTGCCATGCGATACTCATAGACGAACGGACCGGACTGTACGGATATTGTCACTGACAGGCTCAGTAGGGTGTCAGGATGAGTTCGCTCATCGACTTCCCTTTTGGTCAATACCTGGTAGCCCGTTATGTACAGCTAGTACCTTTGACGTGCTAGTGGTTAAATCCACAGCCAAACTATTGACGAGTCTTTAGAGTCCCCCACAGACAGTTTCTCAAGTTTCGGGCGAAATGTTGTAGAGGCCGTATGAAATATGGCAGGGTTCGATCTTATACGTGCGGTATTGCACGGATCATGATCGGACGGATCATACTAGTGGGCTTCGGTTTAAGCCGGATCCTAGTATTAGATTTGTTGGATTACTTTAGTCTCATCGCATTCGCATTCAGTCGGAATGCGGATGCAGGTATGTATATACAGGTGAAGGGTATCCTCGTGATCCGTCACGAGTTTACTTTAGATGTTGCCGGATTTTCTTTGTTATGGCAAACATTTGGATTAATGTTTGCTTAAGGAAATAATGAGCTAGATTTTCATCATGACAATGTATTAATGTGACATGGACTTGTATTATGAGTCATGGTCTCTTTTCTAGCAAATGTGTCACATTAATGAATTGTTTAATGTGTTGAAATGAGATGGAGAGAGAGAGGGGATGCCATGGTTGATATTATTGGTCTTGTATTTTCATAATCACACACTTTCTCACTCTCATTCCAACAATAAGAAAAGAAAAAGGAAAAGAAAAGCTATTGTTCTTCTTCTTCTTCCTCTAGCTTATTGCTTCCATCAATGGCAACACTTTAACCTCCATCCAAAGCCATGGATGCAAGAGACAAAGTGATCACAACATTCTCTACTTCAACCTTGGGCACGTCGGCTAGCACACTTCGTGCCCGAGTTGCTTCGGATGATGCGGGAGCCCGTAAAAAGACTTCTCGATGTGGTGCCCTTTCCGAAGAGGAGATGAAGACCGGAGTTGCCGCGGGGAGCTTGAGATGGTGGCCAAAGACCGAAGGACACGGATCAATCGGTATAGCATTCTATCCTTTCTCTTGTTAGCTAGGTATAGGTTAATGGTTCGATCCGGGTTTTTAGGATGCGGTAGTGTCGGTTTAAAGTTAAGAAAAATTTTCGTTTCCGCATTTTGGCCTCGGATAGACGGCCAGGGCGCTACCGTAGTCCTACACATACCACATGTGCTCAAAGAAGGAGCTGTTTGACACCTATAAAGAGTTTAATAGCAGCAGTGTTCTCATGGGGAACATTGTGGCGTGCAAGGCCATTGGCATAGGGAACATCAAAGCCCACATGTTTGATGAGGTGGTGCAAATGCCTGGGAACGTGCGACACATTCCAGAACTAAAGAAGAACTTGGTTTCTTTTGGAGCATTAGATGCGGCAGAATATAAATTTATTGGTTAAGATGGAGTATTAAAAGTTGTCAAGGGTGCCTTAGTAATTATGAAAGGACGACGACTAAAGAATTTATATCGTTTGGACGACAGCACAGTGACTAGTGCGGTCGTAACTATAAAGAAACAAGTGCAGAATACCGCAAAGCTGTGGCATATGCCTCTTGGTCACATGAGTGAGAGGGGGTTTCGTAAGTTGCACAGAAGGGAGTTGCTGAAAGGTGTCAGCTCGTGCAAATTAGATTTTTGCAAATTTTGTATGATGGGAAAGCAACATAAGGTCGGCTTCAATCAAGCCGTGCACAAGACCGAAGAACTCCTAGATTACATTCACTCAGACGTATGGAGGACATCGCCAATTGCATCAAAGGGAGGTGCCATGTATTATATTACTTTCATTGACAATTTTTCACAGAAGGTATGAGTCTACTTTCTCAAACACAAATCAGATGTGTTTTCCAGTTTTAAAGAGTGGAAAGCAGCAGTGAAGAAGCAAAAAGGGCGACCAGTGAAGTATTTGCGGACAAATAATGGAGGTGAATACACCTTGAAGGAGTTTACGTAATTTTGTAAAGATCAGGGTATACAGCGGCAATGGACTGTTTCAGGACATCCAGAGCAGAATGGGGTAGCGGAGCTCATGAACATGACACTACTAGAGAAAGCCAGAAGTATGCGGTTACAATCCGGACTTTCGGAGGACTTCTGGGCAGAGGCGGTGAGTCATGCGTGCTATTTGGTCAATAAGTCTCCATCAACGGCCATAAATTTTCGGATCTCAAAAGAAGTATGGAGAGAAGAGCCAGTCAGTTACGATTCATTATGGGTGTTTGGGTGCCCTGCTTATTCGCTCACGGATCGGAAGGATATGTAACGTTTCAAAATAATAAAATATTATTTTTGGGAAGTTTTATAATTTAATATTATTTTAATGAATATTTTAATATTCCTGTATAATTAAATACAAATAAATGGGGGAAAATTATGGAAAATTATGGAAAATTCTAAAATAGGGTATTTTATGCAATTATGCCATTTTTAAGTTTTGTGATCATTTATATGCTAATTTAGTGCTAATCGCGATTAAAAATCGCTAATCGGATTTTTAGCAATTTTGTGCAAAACATGCACATATCTTTTTCTACACTTGTGTTACATTTTTCTTTTGCCATGATTTTACTTTGGGGTTACTATTCTTGTGAGAAGGGAATTGGATAAGAAATGGAAATTTGAATTTAGACTAGTGGGGTAGTAGGTGGGAGAGAGAGAGAGTGAGGTGAGGGGTCTTTGACTTAGTCTCCCTTTCATTTCTCCTTCATTTTCTCTCCCTCTCCTCTCCCTCTTCTGCTGCTGCAGCTCCCTCTCTTTCTCCCCCTCTTCAAGAACCCTCAAACACCATGAAAACAACACTAAAACACCACTCTCATTTCATTAAAAGTGTGCACGAGCTCAAGATCTACGCATTGGACTAAGAAAGAGAGAGTTTTGAGGACTTTGAGCAACTCAAGAAAATTCTTGAGTTGCCAAAGAAGGTAATTTCTGGACCCATTAGAGTAGTATTTCAATTCTTATTGCATCCATACTAGTTTCATGTCGATATGGTGTCGTTTGATGGACTTGTGAAACTTCAAGTTAGGGTGAGGAGTTGAATTGAGTTCAAGTGTGAAATTGAGACTTGTGGTGACCTTAGAACCCCTGTGGTGATGTGTTATTGGACCAAACCTGAAGCTAGAACCCAGAATACGGATTTAGTGAATCGATATCGGGGAAAACAGTAAATCTGGGAGTGTATTTAGGAATCTGCTATCACCCCGAGACCCCTAAAATAAAATTGAGTTGACAGTGAGATGTGCAGGCACCCTGGAACCACCACACCAAGCCCTAGCCCCTAATTCATTTCTTGGGCCGCAAATTTAATCCACAGAGCAGGAGGGAACCGTCTCGTTTTTGTTCTGTAGCCTTTTACCCTTTAAACTTGACCCTGGGTATGTGCAATTTTGTCTGATTCCATCTAGGGTAAAATCTGGGTTGATTTTTCTATGTTGGCGCATGAATTACGACTTGTTTTAGCATGGATTTTGGTATTTGGTGATTCGTTTCTGTCGGGTGGCGTTTGGACGTCAACGACAAGTGGATATTGATCGTGTTTACATGCGAGACGATAGTTTTTTACCTATGCGAGTAGCGTATGCTATTTTGGTTTCCGATGTGATTTTCATGTGCTTTAGCGTTGTGATATACTTGTAGGTACCTTACGTGATGTTGAGGCAAAGAAGATGAAGATGGCGACATCGGCATCGGCACATGAGAAGCAAGGTGAGTAGATTTATATCTACGGGGAGAAGTCGGGTGGATGGCGTATAGCACCCCCGCAGTCCGTGGTGATGTATACGAATACGTATACACACATATATTTATTATGTGTTGTTTAAGTTTATTGATGGTAATAATGGATTATTGATGATAAGGATGTATTGGTTTAGTATAGTGCGAAATCCTAGAGTAGTGGTTGCACTCACACATACACGTACACATATACTTGCATACATTCTTTCTTTACCTGTGCGCATATGGAGGTGTATATCTACACATGGGTATGGGACTATGTGTTGATATACGGGATTTGAGGATGATACGTGGGATTGAGACGAGTCGATGAGGTTTGATTGAGGCCGTAAGATTCGGCGATATGACAGAGTTCGTATTTAAGATGCGACATGATGGTTTTAGCGGGCCTTTGGGCATGTGTTTTACCCCGCATTTATATTTATATAGATAGTATTGATGGTACTAGACTTAGAGTTGTACCCTAAATTATGTGATATGATGGTAGTGATACCTGCTATGTGATGAGATAATATGATATCGACTCAGATTTAGGTGGTTTTCATACCCCTCCCGATTGACTTGATAGTTGGGTCCGTAGTTCGCATAGTAGGCGTTAGACTAGACCCGAGTCATACCTATTTCAAAACTAACGAATCGGGGATATTTTAAAGATAGGCAAAAGGGATTCTACGGATATTTTCAATACGACGCATCTTGTCTTAAAACACCGTAGCCCTTATTTTACCGAAAACCCCGATTCGTCTTATTTCAAAAGTCAAGGCTGCATGATATAGTTTTTGAGGTAGATTCTTTACTGTTGCGTTGATTATTCGATTCCGCATATTCATGCTATTTGCATTGCATCGCTTGTGTTGTTGATATATTACATTCATGCTGTTAGGACACCAGCACCATTATCGATGATTCGTATGTTCCACGTACACTGTTAGCCGGCTCACACACTTCATCATCGATAATTGCCATGTCACTACACTGTAGTACTGTTGCATTCAGGATATGATTCTTGCATGACAGACTGATATGCTTACATTTCTTTTACATGTCACATACATCATGCTTTCTGATTATTCGCATTGAGAGTTGCTGTTACCGTGATATTTCTGGATTTTGGGAACCGTGGGTATTTCAAAAGAGAATATGTCATTGCTTTAAAACCCCGGTTACCCTTGATATGATATTTCAGTGCGTCCACCATGTGTTTTCTCGGTGCTGAGAGCGACATGTGAAACCCGATTCGAGGAGTGGACGAGCTGATTGCGGGTACATGGTGGACCCGGTATGGTTCCCCTCGACAAGATGATCGATGGACTTTGCCGATTGAGCCTGGAGGCGGGCGAGTACCTACCGGTGATTGGTTGGACCTGGCGGTCATCCGGAGGATACCGACTAGAGTCGATAGATGATATGGGCGTACTGCTGGGGCCGAGGGCCGATTCCGCAGATGGAGCCTGTGGGCTGGTCCGGACTGACGGAGCCCGATATATGAGGATTTACGTGCCGATGCTGGGCACAGTTTTCATGATGTTTTCGAGTGTCGATGCTGGACACTCCGGTTCCATGATTTTGATGTGTCGCGAGGGACACAGGTGGTTTATATTCTCATATTTCCATGCATATGCTGATGATATTTAGATGCATGATGGTTATTGTCATTGGATGACGAATGGACGGGATCTACGTACATGCAGATTTGATTACATTGATCATACCTCACATTTATGATATGCTATTACCTGAAGCATTGGCACGAGCACTTGGCTCTACACTCATGTATAGAGATTACATTGCCAGTTTAGCATGCTTCAGACTTATTCATATTGAGGTTTATATATATCTGATCGTATTGACCTAGGATAGGTCATACATTCGATTTCTGCTTGTAAATATTTTCTATTCACGAGTTGGCAACTCACCCCCGTTGTGCCACAGTTCTTGCAGGTTTTTGCTGTACAGATTCCATAGCGGCTTTTCTGGCACACTGCTTCCATACGGGTGACTTGCTTTGGTAGGTGGGTTCTTTTGTATCAGAACCGCCATTGTACATGTGTTATTCATTGTATCTAGAAACTCCATCAACCAAAACTTGTATATTGTTTCAGACTTGGACACAGTGATGTATTATTTCGACCTTAGAGTCGCGCTTGTAGTATTATGGTTTTCTGGCTGTTTTGAGTTTCTTTTTGGGTTTTGATTCTCACCCTTTGGCGTTGTATATTATTATTGCTTGCGTGGTTGTGACCGTCGATTGACGAAGAGCTAGCTCCCGCTTGGGGATGTCTTTTATCATTTCATATATATTATTCTTGTTGTACCCCGTTCGGGGCCAGTTTTTACAAAGGAAACTCTGCCGAAATTTTCAGGAAAGGTTACACATTTTAAAAATGCATATTCGGCTTAGTTATTTAAAAACTTTGATTTTCAAAACATGATTTCTTTACTTCTTAAAACCAGTTTTCCATATTACTCCTTAAAATGGCTTTAGATTTCTGGGCTTTTGGCTTACTTGGATCAGATGGGGTCCTATAGACTTCATATGGTTCAGGGCCAGTCACGTGCTCTTTCGGGTCGTGACAGGATAGAACCAAGATGGGATCAAAATCTAAAAGTTGAGTTTTCTTAGGATTCAAATTTGGTATTAAAGGCTACAAGTTATGAGATCTCGAAAACAAAAGGGCGTTCACTAGCCGAGATGTGTTCTTCGATGAGGATCCCATGTTGAAAGATGTGGCTGGAGATAATAAGGAGGCATGTGGAGTATTAAGGGACAATGATTCGGTGGAGGTGGAGTTATTTGACGCTCATAAGGTTACAGACACTGAAGCACAATTACAGCCTATTGATGCGGAGGTAGACGTGCAAATTTTGGTGACAGAAGGTGAAGACCAACCCCAACAGGATCCATGGGAAATGCCATTAAGGCGATCAACACGTACTCATAAAGCACCGGTCAGATACGGTTTCGAAGATTTGGTTTCATTTTCTCTAGTCACCAAAAGCGGAGATCCTAACTCTTATCAAGAATCCATTGGGAAAGAGCATAGTTATCGATAGATTGTGGTGATGACGGAGGTGATGGAGTCACTTCGAAAGAATAGTACGTGAAAATTGACAGAGCTAACGAAAGGCAAAAGAACTATTGGTTGGAAGTGGGCATACAGAAAAAAGAAAAACGAGCAATATAAGGCACGTTTAGCTGCGAAGGGTTTTGCTCAGAAGGAGAGGGTTGACTACAACGAGATTTTCTCGCCGGTAGTCAAGCATACGTCTATTTGAGTATTGTTGGCGATGGTAGCTACTCAAGATTGTGAATTGGAGAAAATGGATATGAAAACGGTATTCTGCATGGGGAGTTGGAAAAAATGACCTTCATGAAGCAACCTGAAGGATTTATAGAGCCCGGCAAGGAGGATCATGTATGTAAACACAAGCAGTTTTTATATAGGTTGAAGCAGTCTCTCAAGCAGTGATACAAGCGCTTCGATTCGTTCATGAGGAAGACCAAATACTTTCGATATGAGTATGACAGCTGCGTATACTCGAAGCGGCTTAAGAATGGGTCGTCGATATATCTACTCTTATATGTCGATAGCATGTTGATTGCGGCTAAGAGTATGGCGAAAATAAAAGTGCTCAAAACTTCATTGAGCACAGAATTTGACATGAAGGATTTAGATGAAGTGAAGAAGATTCTTGGGATGGAAATTATTCGATACAGGAAGGCTGGAAATTTGTGGCTATCCCAAGTCAGATATATAGAGAAGGTGCTGGAGAAATCCAATATGAATGACTCTAGATCGGGTCATTTCAAATTATCCTCCAGGAAGTGTCCGAAATCAGCAGAAGAGAAGGAAAAGATGTCTCGAGTATTATATGCAAGTACGGTGGGATCGCTGATGTATGCTATGGTATGCACACGTCCAGATATATCCTATGCGGTAAGTCTGGTTGGCCGGTACATGTCAAATCCAGGTAAGTTTCATTGGAAAGCTGTAAAGTGGATACTTCGATATTTAAAGTGAACTAAACACCTCGATTTATTCTTTCACAAATCAGAAGATGAATTGAGCCAGTTGTAAGGATATGTAGATGCAGATTACGCTGGAGACTTGGATAAGAGATCTCTTACAGGCTATGTACATACAGTTGCAGAATCTCCTATCAGTTGGAAGTCGACACTTCAGGATATCGTGGCGCTCTCAACAACGGAGGCAGAATACATGGCGGCAGTGGAGGCATCTAAGGAGGCCTTATGGTTAAAGAGCATAGTTGGCGAGTTCGGGTTCGATAAAGGGCTGGTTCTTTTGTTTTGCGACGGTCAAAGAACCATTCACTTGGCGAAAAATTAAGTATATCACAGTCGAACTAAGTATATCGATGTGCGGTATCACAAGATAAGGGAGTGGGCCGAAAAAGAGATCGACTTGATAAAGATCGATACTAAGGTGAATCCGACGGATATGCTATCGAAACATTCCTGCAAAGAAGTTCAAGTCTGCATTGACTTCTATTCAAGTACTCAAATGCGAGGAAAGGCGATCTCGGTAGGAGGATCGTATATCAGTTTCTCAATTCTGATTTAAAACGGTGAAAGATTGTGCGAACAGGGAAAAACGGGAGAAAAACTAAAGCAACCCTAAAAGGATACAAGACGAAGGGCAACATATTTTCAAAGGGGTATAAAGAAATACGAGCCAAAGTGGAGATTGTTATGAAGGTGTATCATATTTAAAGAAGACTGCGTATCAAAAGTAGAGAATGACGTCTGCCTGCAAAGAATAGACTCGGTCAAAAGAAGATATAGAAACCCAGATGAACTACAGATGTCTGCATGCAAATAATAGACGTCTTCCTGTAATCTGAACAGAAACGTGTTAAAGCATCAGACATCGGCCTGTATGGCTACTGACATCTGATCGGCGATAACTGCGAATTTAAGTTCGAGATTTAACTCGAAAATTCGGTTTTTGATGCCAGTTTTGTAATTTCTGAGATCTTATTATAACTTAAAATTGTGTAGGCAATAAATATGATCTTAGTATTATTATTTAAGAGATGGTTTTTTGATCATGAGATTAAAAGAAGTCGTCGTTTCATAAGGAATCAAGATCATCATATAAGGAGAATTTGTAGAAGGAGATATATCTCGTTGGAGATCATAGGGAGACAATATAATAATTTTCTATAAGGTTTTCTTCTTCTCAAGTTCTAATAAAGGTTCTCCTCGTTTCCTTCCAAATCTTTTTTATTATTTTTATTACGGTTTGCATCCAGTTTTCTTTTAATATTTCGTCTATAAAATTTTCCGCTGCGTTGTCGATCGGTCTGACGGCAGCAACATTTCCGTCATACTATTTGGCCTTTTTTATCATATTTTTTGAGATCAATTAATACATATTATTTTGATTGCAGGGGAGTTGTTTCTTCATGAATTTATCCATCCATCCCTTCTGACTTTGCCTTCAGGCTCAAGGAACTTATCAACTTTCGGCATATATATACTAGGAATCAAAAGTGAATTAAGCATCAAGATGTTGTCAAAAAAATATGCATCAAAGTATGCAGCGGATAATCGATACGCGTGAATCGGAACTAATGAAAAAGATCAACGCAGCAACCACATAAAAGCACTAAGTAATAAAGGAAAAACACACCAAGTAAAGTACACAAGATATTACGCAGGTTCGGTGCGCACTTGCACATAATTCTGCAAACCAACGACAAATTGCTTACACTATTCAAGGAAGAATTACAAATGATAATTTATTCCCTCTCAATCTTATCCAAATACAAAAAATCTCTCAATACAAATATCTCTCTCGGCATCAAAATATTTGGCCGCAGAGATCAAATATTAGGCTTTGTGGATTAATTGGGCGCCGCAGACTTCTGTTGCCGTTGACCAGGTGGATTAATTCTTTAGCCCTAATTAATCTTCTCTTATTTATATATAGAGAGATTAAATCTTTAGCCCTAATTAATCTTCTCTTATATACAGAGAGATGCCTTGTTAAAGATAAATATTGATTTAAATTTATAGATTAAACCAAATAACTGAGTTTTAAAATCCCACATATTGGCCGCCACAAAAAGGACCTATCTCAAGCCTCTCGTGACTTGACACGTGTCAAGAGAAGCATCTCTTGGTCACGAGCACACATCTTGCTCATGATGCTGCCCCTGATTCTCTTCTTAGGCTCACGTGCCTTCGGGCTGCAACGTGATCTCTATGCTAGCACGTGCACTGCACGTGCAGACTTGAGGACATGAATTTTAAATCAATTTCGACACATGAATCCAAGGAAATCATAAAAAGCAAGCTTTGTATCCGAGGATTACGACTCAATCAATTAACTGTTTTTAACTGCATAAACTCCTCGACCACTTGGGTCGTTCTTCTATTCATTATAATTGATATCCTTGTGCTAACTTTCCCAGAAAGCAAAGCCATGTGTGGTGGACCTCGCTAATAAATAATATTTACTCCTTTCAGCTGTCATGGAAATTATTCTTATACTTAATGATCAGGGCCCTTGATACTGTATATATACAACAAATAAATGGTACAAAAGTCATTCATTAGGGACTTAATTAGAAGCCCACTTCGAGTATTTAGATCTTTACATAACGGCGGCAAAAACATAGTACTAGTTAACTTTCTTGCCTTCTGAGAGCAGTCCCTGTTTTTTAAGGCCCGTAAAATCTGTACTACAATAAACCAACCAAACTTAAGAAAGGGCATTTGTCTTCTTCTCCTTATTTCAAGAATAGACGAGAAAATTTATTTACTTTGTTGACATCCACCTCTTGCTCGCTCATTCTTCTTCTCTCTGATGAAGTTCGGAATCTTCCTCGGATGTTGTCCTCCGTCGATTTTGTGGCCAGCTGACTGAACGGTTGAGATTTATGGTGGAAGTTGGGTGTGGATCTCAATGGGTTGTTGATTGTTGTTGACGCCGAGCCACCTGCAAAGGAAGTCTCAGGGTGGGAAGCCACCGTAGGACCTTCCGACGATCAAGTATCGAGAAATAATTGGGCAGAATAGCGGCATATGGAATTGAGTTCGAGTTACCTGAATCATCTGGAGGAAGGGTTTATATAGAGGTCGCATTGGAGCGAGCCGATGCGAGATTCTCGCCGTCCATTTCTCCCCTGCGTCACGTTCGCGTTGATGGCGAGATACGCTCATCATTGGCGAGATACGCTAGCGTGGGATGCGGGACGTGTAGCAGCGGAGATCTTGTCGTGGCGAGATATACGGAGCCGTTACAGGGACGCTCGTACTCCGTGCTCCCAGCCAAACAGGGACACTGAGAAATCTCAACTATAGGATAGCTCGGAGACGAGTAAGAGAGCTAAGGAATCTCAATAATAGGATAGCTCGGAGATAAGATAGGTTGCTGAGAAATCTCAACTCTATGACTGCTCGGAGACGAGCAATTGGCTAGTGGTTAGGCGAAGAGTGAACGTACCCAGAGGAAGCCTCCAAAAGGTCGGGTGCTATCTCCGAGGCGAGGCGCCAAGAAATGCCCTCATTGCATCATACATATTCCAGCTCCATAGTCCTCAGGAATCTAGTTGGCTTACGTGGACGACACGTCATCTGCTACGTGCCATGATTTGGGAAATCTCCACTTACGAGTATCATCATTAGCCCCCCACTCTCGTTTCGTCCTATTTATGGGTCGGATCGAGGGTAGTTTGCTCGGTCTTCTCTGTTCAGCTTGGTCCGAAGAATTTTTGTGGTAGGTTGTTCGGGAATGACATGGCGTTTGGTGGTTTTGTCTCTTTGATCCCCGAGTCCACATGGCGTATCGTCGGGCAAGAAGCCGTCTGCCGGCCTCATGGCGAGGGCGAATGATTCATAGGTTAGGCCAGGCAGGAATCTAACCGCCTTGAATAGGCGTGATGGGCAGGAAGCTCTGTTTGCCGGCCTCCTAACCGAGTAGGAGTTTACTCATGCAAGGGCTTAGGATTCATAGGTTAGGTCGGGCAGGAATCCACCCACCATGAATGATTGCAACGGGCAGGAAGCTGTCTGCCGGCCTCGTGGCGGGAGCTTAGGATTCACAACTTATATTGGGCAAGAATCTACCCGCTGTGAATGGTTGCGACGGGCAGGAAGCCGTCCGCCGGCCTCCTAACCGAGCAGGAGTCTACTCGTGCGAGGGCTTAGGATTTATGGGATTGGTCGAGGAGGAATATACTCACCGTGAATGGTTGCGATGGGCAGGAAGCTGTACGCCGGCCTCATGGCGAGGGCTTAGGATTCACGACTTATGATGGGCAAGAATCTACCAGCTGTGAATGGTTGCGACGGGTAGAAAGCTGCCCGCCAGTTTCTTAACCGAGCAGGAGTCTACTCGTGCGAAGGCTTAGAATTCACGGGTTTGGTCGGACAGAAATCTACCCGCCGTGAATGGTTGCAACGGGCAGGAAACTATCCGTCGGCCTCGTGGTGAGGGCTTAAGATTCACAACCTACATTGGGCAGGAATCTACCTGCTGTGAATGGTTGCGACGGGCAGGGAACAGTCCGCCGGCCTCCTAACCAAGCAGGAGTCTACTTGTAGGAGGGCTTAGGATTCACAACTTATGTTGAGCAGGAATCTACCCGCTGTAAATAGTTGCGACAGGCAGAAAGCTGTCCGTCGGCCTCATGGTGAGGCCTCATGGTTGTGACAGGCAGGAAGCTGTTCTCCGGCCTCGTAGCGAGGGCTTAGCATTCATAACTTATGTTGGGCAGGAATTTACCCGCTGCAAATGGTTGCGACGGTCAGGAAGCTGTCCGCCGGCCTTCGAACAGAGCAGGAGTCTACTCGTGCGAGGGCTAAGGATTCACGGGTTAAGCCGGGAAAGAATCTACCCACCGTGAATGGTTGCGATAGGCAGGAAGCTATCCGCCGGCCTCGTGGCGAGGGCTTAGGATTCACAACTTATATTGGACAGGAATCTACCCGCTGTGAATGGTTGCGACGGAAAAGAAACTGTCCGCCGACCTCCTAACCAAGCAGGAGTCTACTTGTATGAGGGCTTAGGATTCACAACTTATGTTGAGCAGGAATCTACCCGCTGTGAATGGTTGCGATAGGCAGGAAGCTGTCCGTCGGCCTCATGGTTGCGACAGGCAGGAAGCTGTTCGCCAGCCTCGTAGCGAGGGCTTAGCATTCATAACTTATGTTGGGCAGGAATTTACCCGCTGCAAATGGTTGCGACGGTCAGGAAGCTGTCCGTCGGCCTCTGAACAGAGCAGGAGTCTACTCATGCGAGGGCTAAGGATTCAGGGTTAGGCCTGGTAAGAATCTACCCACCGTGAATGGTTGCGACAGGCAAGAAGCTATCCGCCGGCCTCGTGGCGAGGGTTTAGGAATCACAACTTATATTGGGCAGGAATCTACCCGCTGTGAATGGTTGCGACGGGCAAGAAACTGTCTGCCAGCCTCCTAACCAAGTAGGAGTCTACTTGTATGAAGGCTTAGGATTCACAACTTATGTTGAGCAGGAATCTACCCGCTGTGAATGGTTGCGACAGGCAGGAAGCTGTCCGTCGGCCTCATGGTTGCGACAGGCAGGAAGCTGTTCGTCGGCCTCATGGTGAGGAATCTACCCGTTGTGAATGGTTGCAACGGTCAGGAAGTTGTCTGTTGGCCTCCGAACCAACCAGGAATTTACTCGTGCGAGGGCTTAGGATTCACGGGTTAGGCCGGGAAAGAATCCACCCACCGTGAATGGTTGTGACGGACAGAAAGCTGTCTGCCGGCCTCGTGGCGAGAGCTTAAGATTCACAACTTATGATGGGCAGGAATCTACCCACTGTGAATGGTTGCGACGGGTGGGAAGCAGTCCACCGGCCTCCGAACTGAGCAGAACTCTGTTCGTGCGACGGCTTAGAATTCATGGGTTAGGTCAGGCAGGAATTTACCCACCGTGAATGGTTACGACAGACAGGAAGCTGTCCGCCGGCCTCGTTGTGAGGGCTTAGGATTCACAACTTATGTTGGGCAGGAATCTACCTGCTGTGAATGGTTACGACAGGCAGGAAGCTGACCACCGGCCTCCAAACCGAGCAGGAGTCCGCTCGTACGACGGCTTAGAATTCACGGGTTAGGCTGGGCAGGAATCTACTCACCATGAATAGTTGCGATGGGCAGGAAGCAGTCTGCCGGCCTCGTGGCGAAGGATTAGGATTCACAATTTATGTTGAGCAAGAATCTACCCACTGTGAATGGTTGCGACGGTCGGGAAGTTGTTCTCCAGCCTTCGAACCAAGCAGGAGTCTACTCGTGCGAGGGCATAGCACTCACGGGTTAGGCCGGGCATGAATCTACCCACCGTGAATGGTTATGATGGGCAAGAAGCTGTCTGCCGATCTCGTGGCAAGAGTTTTGGATTCACAACTTATGTTGGGCAGGAATCTACCCGCTGTGAATGATTGCGACGGATAGGAAGCTGTCCGCCGGCCTCCTAACCGAGCAGAAGTCTACTCGTGCGAGGGCTTAACATTCACGGGTTTGGTCGGGCAGGAATCTACCTACCATGAATAGTTGCGATGGGCAAGAAGCTGTCACCTGGCCTCGTAGCGGGGGCTTAGAATTCACAACTTATGTTGGGCAGGAATCTACCTGCTGTGAATGGTTGCGACAGACAGGAAACTGTCCGTCGGCCTCTGAACCGAGCAGGAATCTACTCGTGTGAAGGTTTAGGATTCACGGGTTAGGTCGGACAGGAATCTACCCACCGTGAATGGTTGCGACGAGCAGGAAGCTGTCTGCCGGCTTCGTAGCGAGGGCTTAGCATTCATAACTTATGTTGGGCAGGAATTTACCCGCTGTAAATGGTTGCGACGGTCAGGAAGCTGTCCGCCGGCCTCCGAACAGAGCAGGAGTCTACTCGTGTGAGGGTTAAGGATTCACGGGTTAGGCCGGGCAAGAATCTACCCACCGTGAATGGTTGCGACAGGCAGGAAGCTATCCGCCGGCCTCGTGGCGAGGGCTTAGGATTCACAACTTATGTTGGGCAGGAATCTACCCGCTGTGAATGGTTGCGACGGGCAGGAAACTGTATGCCGGCCTCCTAACCAAGCAGGAGTCTACTCGTGCGAGAGCTTAGGACTCACGGGTTTGGTCGGGAAAGAATCTACCCACCGTAAATGGTTGCGACGGGCAGGAAGCTGTCCATCGACCTTGTGGCGAGGGCTTTGGATTCACAACTTATGTTGGGCAGAAATCTACCTACTGTGAATGGTTGCGATGGGCAGGAAACTGTCCATCGGCCTCCGAACCGAACAGGAATCTGCTCGTGCGAGGGCTTGGAATTCACGGGTTTGGTCGGGCAGGAATCTACCCACCGTGAATGGTTGCGACGGGCAGGAAGTTGTCCACTGGCCTCGTAGCGAGGGCTTAGGATTCACAACTTATTTGGGCAGGAATCTACCCACTGTGGATGGTTGCGACGGTTAGGAAACTGTCCGCTAGCCTCCGAACCGAGCATGAATCTACTCGTGTACGGGCTTATGATTCACGGGTTAGGCCCGACAGGAATCTACCCACCGTGATGGTTGCGATGGGCAGGAAACTATCCGCCGCCCTCGTGGCGAGGGCCTAAAATTCACAACTTATGTTGGGCAGAAATCTACCTGCTGTGAATGGTTGCGACGGGCAAGAAGCTGTCCATCGGCATCCCAACAGAGCAGGAGTTTACGCGTGTGAGGGCTTAGGATTCACGGGTTTGTTCGGGAAAGAATGAACCCACAGTGGATGGTTGCGACGAGCAGGAAACTGTCCGCTGGTCTCGTGGCGAGGGCTTAGAATTATTAACTTAAGTTTGGCAGGAATCTACCCATTGTGAATGGTTGCGACGGGCAAGAAGCTTTCCTCCGGCTTCTGAACAGAGCAGGAGTATGCTCGTGTGAGTGCTTAGGATTCACGGGTTAGGTCGGACAGGAATCTACCCACCGTGAATGGTTACAATGGGCAGGAAGCTGTCTTCCGGCCTCTTAGCAAGGGCTTAGTATTCACGGGATAGACCAGGCAGGAATTTACCCACCGTGAATGGTTGCGGCGGGCAGGAAGCTGTCCGCCGGTTTCTTAGCGAGGCCTTAGGATTCACAACTTATGTTAAGCAGGAATATACCCGCTATGAATGGTTGTGACGGGCAGAAAGTTGTCCGTCGGCCTCCTAACCGAGCGGAGTCTACTCATGCGAGGGCTTAGGATTCATGGATTTGGTCAGGCAGGAATCTACCCACTATGGACAGTTGCAATGGGCAGGAAGCAATCCGCCGGCCTCGTGGCGAGGGCTTAAGATTCATAACTTATATTGGGCAAGAATCTACCCATTGTGAATGGTTGCGATGGTCAGGAAGCTGTCCGCCGACCTCCGAACCGAGCAAGAGTTTATTCGTGCGAGGGTTTAAGATTCACGGGTTAGGCCGGGCAAGATTCTACCTACCGTGAATGGTTGCGACGGGCACGAAGCTGTCCACCGGCCTCGTGGCGAGGGCTTTGGATTCACAATTTATGTTGGGCAGGAATCTACCCGCTGTGAATGGTTGCGACGGATAGGAAACTGTCCGCCGGCCTCTTAACCGAGCAGGAGTCTACTCGTGCGAGGGCTTAGGATTCATGAGTTTGGTCGGGCATGAATCTACCCACTGTGAATGGTTGCGATGGGCAGGAAGCTGTCTACCGGTCTCATGGCGAAGGCCTAGAATTTGCAACTTACGTTGGGTAGGAATCTACCCGCTGTGAATAGTTGAGACGGGCAGGAAGCTGTCTGCCGGCCTCCGAACCGAGCAGGAATCTGCTTGTGTAAGGGCTTAGGATTCACGGGTTAGGTCGGGCAGGAATCTACCCACCGTGAATGGTTATGACGAGCAGGAAGCTGTCTGCCGGCCTCGTAGCGAAGGCTTAGGATTCACAACATATATTAGGTAGGAATCTACCCACTGTGAATGGTTGCGACGGTCAGGAAGCCGTCCGCCGGCCTCCGAACCGAGCAGGAGTCTACTCGAGCGAGGGCTAAGGATTCACGGGTTAGGCCAGGTAAGAATCTACCCACCATAAATGGTTACGACTGGCAGGAAGCTGTC
The DNA here is from genome assembly GCA_030015575.1 of Agapanthus africanus. Lineage (NCBI taxonomy): Eukaryota > Viridiplantae > Streptophyta > Magnoliopsida > Asparagales > Amaryllidaceae > Agapanthus > Agapanthus africanus. Next base: position 32,660,449 of record CM057346.1, read on the forward strand.
CACCAACCTCGTGGCGAGGGCTTATGATTCACAACTTATGTTGGACAGGAATTTACCCGCTATGAATGGTTGCGACGGGTAGAAAGTTGTCCGCCGGCCTCCTAATCGAACAGGAGTCTACTCATGCGAGGGCTGAGGATTCATGGATTTGGTCGGGCAGGAATCTACCCACCGTAAATGCTTGCGATGGGCAGGAAGTTGTCCCCCGGTCTCGTAGCGAGGGCTTAGGATTCACAACTTATGTTGGGCAGGAATCTACCCGCTGTGAATGGTTCCGATGGGTAAGAAGCTGTCCGTCGACCTCCGAACCGAGCAGGAGTCTGCTCGTGTGAGGGCTTAGGATAACAGGTTAGGTCTGGCAAGAATCAACCCTTCGTGAATGGTTGCGATGGGCAGGAAGCTATCCGTCGGCCTCATGGCGAGGGCTTAGAATTCATAACTTATGTTGGGCAGGAATCTACCCGCTGTGAATGTTTGCGACGGTCAGGAGGGTGTCCGCCGGCCTCCGAACTGAGCAGGGGTCTACTCGTACGAGAGCTTAGGATTCACGGGTTAGGCCAGGCAGGAATCTACCCACTGTAAATCGTTGCAACGGGCAGGAAGCTGTCCGTCGGCCTCGTGGCGAGAGCTTAGAATTCATAACTTATGTTGGGCAGGATTCTACCCGTTGTGAATGGTTGCGACGGACAGGTAGCTGTCTGCCGGCCTCCGAACCGAGCAGGAATCTGCTCGTGCGAAGGCTTAGGATTCACGGGTTAGGTCAGGCAGGAATCTACCCACCGTGATTAGTTGCGATGGGCAGGAAGCTGTCTGCCGGCCTCATGGCGAGGGCTTAGGATTCACAACTTATTTTGGACAGGAATCTACCCGCTGTGAATGGTTGCGACGGTCAAGAAACCGTCCGCCGGCCTCCGAACTGAGTAGGAGTCTACTCGTGCGAAGGATTAGGATTCAAAGGTTAGGCCGGACATGAATCTACCCACCGGGAATGGTTGCAATGGGAAGGAAGCTGTCCCCCGGCTTCGTAGCAAGGGCTTAGTATTCACAACTTATGTTGGGCAGCAATCTACCCGCTGTGAATGGTCGTGACGAATAGAATGTTGTCCGCCAACCTCCTAACCGAGAAGGAGTCTACTCATGTGAGGGCTTAGATCGGAAACAAAAACAGGCTCAGATGACAGAAATGCAGGAATCTCATCATTTAAGAGAGTACAAGTTCATCTATACAATTAAGCTTTTCTGCATTGAATGGCTGCGGAAGGATGCGACCTAAGGAATCTTGAAGTCAGTAAGCTCCTCCGGACAATACTTCGGTCATGAGGAATGGGTCGTTCCACTTTGGGGAGCATCCATGGTCATGATTGATCGGATACAGCCAGTTTCCTCATTGCTCGGACTCGAGCCAACGGAGACGACTATGGTATGTCCGACTGTCAGCTCTCCTGCAGGTTTTTGTTCGGCATGCTCCTTATCCGCCTGACGTTTTTCTCGCAGATACTTTTCTAGGTGCCCGGAGCAGATCAGCTCCTCGATGAAATCACGCAGCTGTTTGCAGTTCTCGGTCGGGTGCCCCTGTGACCGATGAAAGGCACAGTATGGGCCATAGAGTCGCTTACCCGACCTTTGTATCATCGGCGGTGTAGGGTGTTTTTCGTCACCCCATTGAGATGGGAATACGCGCGCGCTTGTCAGGTGCATTACAGATTCCTCCTGCCTAGGGTAGGCTGGGGTTTATTGATTGTGGGGATCTGAATCTCCGGCAGCCGCGGACTAAGCTGCCGTTAATTACCCCTCGCCTTTAGAGCGAGGGAACCTCCGATTAACGGGTTAAACTGGTCATACGAACTTAATGTGAAGTGTTGTGTTTTGAAGGGGTTTTGGATATATCGGGGGCCCCGCAGAGTTTTTACGGGGGTCCCGCTACCCGGATAGCGAGCTGGGGGTCAAGGAGGCTAGCAGCCCCCTTGCGGGGTGCGGGGCAGCGTCCCGTTAGAATTTTTTTCTAACGGAGGACAGTGTCGTGGAGTATGTGTGTGTGTATATGTATATATATGTATATATATATGTATATATATAAAAAAAAAGGGGGAAAGGCATCCAAAGGATGCATGGGGCCAGCGCCAGCGCTTTGAGCGCAAGAGCGCTAGCGCGCCAAGTGTCAGCGCGCCAAGTGTCAGCACGTGGGCGCTCGGGCGCTAGCGCTCTAAGCGCAAGAGCGCTAGCGCACCACGTGTCAGCACGTGGACGCTCGGGCGCTAGTGCTCTGAGCGTAAGAGCGCTAGCGCTAGCGCACCACGTGTCAGCACATGGGCGCTCGAGCAGCAAAAGGGACTTGGTCCCTGCAATGGGAGTTGTACTCCCAGAAAGGAGCACTTATTATTCTGTGTGTGTGTGTGTGTGTGTGTGTGTGTGTGTGTGTATGAGGAGTTAAACTCCTAGGATGTTTTGAAGCTGATGAAGGACTTCTCCCCTTGAGCCCTAGTTCTTCCCCAAAGTGGGGTTTCTGGAGATGGATCTCCTTCTTCTTCCTTTATTGGCCGGATATTAAAGATCAAGAAGTAGGAGATTTTAAAAATCTCTCCTTTTTGAGATCTGATAGGAGATCTGAGTTCCCCTTTATGGGTTTTGTGGTGGAAAACTATTTAGTTTTGGAAAAGAAAGAGTAAAACTCTTGATTTAATTCAAAAGAAATGAGAAGGTTTAGAACCTTGGAGAAGGAGCAGGAGGCACAAAGAACCCTAGTTTTTGGGGGAATGAAAAAATATATTAGATATTTTCATCATGTTGCCTTATATAGGATTACATATTTACATAGAGCCCCTTGGGCTTTATAAAATGGCATTTTGCCCATCCCATATCTCATGTGCTATTTCTTTTTGCACATAAGCCATGGGCTTACAAAAACTTGGCTTTATGCCCATTTTGCTTACATTCATGTATAAAAAAATTACATAAAAATTATTTATTACATGGTTTTGATTTCGGCATGGGGGAAGCCGGCCGTGGGCTTGACTTGGGCACGGGCCCACTTGATCTGGGCTTGGGCCCGCTTACTTGGGGTTGACCTTGACTTTGACTCGGTCAACTGGGATGCAAATTTTGACCCCAACAAAGTGCCCCCCATCAATGAATGCACACCGCACATTTGAGTTGTGTGCATGAAATTGATGGATCTTGAAGCTGGATTTCGAGGTGGAACATCATTCCGGGGGCGGAGCATCCCTCTGGTAGCATGATTCCCGAGGATCGGAGCATCATTCCGATTTGCGGAGCATAATTCCTGGGTCGTAGTATCATTCTGAAGAGTTGGAGCATAATTCCGAGGATTGGAGCATAATTCCGAAAAGTAGAGGCATGATTCGAGGGATCGGACCATCATTCCGAAGAGCGGAGCATGGTTCCAGGGATCGGAGCATCATTCCGATGAGCGGAGCATGGTTCCAGGGATCGGAGCATCATTCCGAAGGGCGGAGCATGATTCCAGGGATCGGAGCATCATTCCGAAGGGCGGAGCATGATTCCAGGGATCGGAGCATCATTCCGATGAGCGGAGCATGATTCCAGGGATCGGAATATCATTCCGAAGGGCGGAGCATGGTTCCAAGGATCGGAGCATCATTCCGAAGGGCGGAGCATGGTTCCAGGGATCGGAGCATCATTCCGAAGGGCGGAGCATGGTTCCAGGTATCGGAGCATCATTCCGAAGGGCGGAGCATGGTTCCAGGGATCGGAGCATCATTCCGAAGGGCGGAGCATGGTTCCAGGGATCGGAGCATCATTCCGAAGGGCGGAGCATGGTTCCAGGTATCGGAGCATCATTCCGAAGGGCGGAGCATGGTTCCAGGGATCGGAGCATCATTCCGAAGGGCGGAGCATGGTTCCAGGGATCGGAGCATCATTCCGAGGAGCGGAGCATGATTCCAGGGATCGAAGCATCATTCCGAAGAGCGGAGCATGATTCCAAGGATCGGAGCATCATTCCGGAGAGCGGAGCATGATTCCGGAGAGCGGAGCATCATTCCAGGGATCGGAGCATCATTCCGAGGATCGGAGCATCATTCCGACGAGCGGCATACATTCTGACCGAAGCATAATTTCGATGCAGAGGTTGATTCCCAGGCGAAGCATAATTCCGATGGGGAAAGCAGATAATCCGAAGCGAAGCTTGATTTCGACATGGGGTGCACATTTTGAGACGAAGCATGATTCCGACGCAGAGCTTGCTGGTTAACTTGATTCCGAGGCGGAGCTTAATTCCGACGAGGAGGGTAGATACACCGAGGTGAAGCTTGATTTCGACGCGGGGTACACTCTGAGACGAAGCATGATTCCGACACAGAGCTTGCTGGTTGACTTGATTCCGAGGCGGAGCTTAATTCCGACGAGGAGGTCTCTAGTTGGTTCCGAGCCGAAGCATAATTCCGACGAAGAAGGCAGATACACCGAGGCGAAGCTTGATTTCGACGCGAGGTACACTCTGAGACGAAGCATGATTCCGGCGCAAAGCTTGTTGGTCGACTTGATTCCGAGTCGGAGCTTAATTCTGACGAGGAGGTCGCTGGTTGATAGCCGAAGCATAATTCCGACAGGGAAGGTAGATATCCCGAGGCGAAGCATGATTTCGACACGGGGTAAATTCTGGGACGGAGCTTGATTCCGCCGCAGAGGTTGTTGGTTTGATTTGGTTTGGGTGGACATCATCATCGCTATACTGGAATATGGTACCAGAAGCGAATCATCATCTGCCATGAGAGGATTTGGGAATTGGTTTTGGTTTGGCATCTGCATTGCTGCACTGGAATAATGCCAGGAGCAACTCATCATTTGCCCCGAGAGGATTTGGAAATTTGTGGTTTAGGAGACAGGTTTAAATCCCTATCACCCAAGGCTTTTCAATTTTATGGACCGTAAGGGTCCCACAAAAGCATTTTCTCCCTACGAGTCGAAAGGATCTCGTAGGTGTATTTTCTCCTTAGGAGTCGTGGGGACTCCTAAGTGTGTTGCTCCTTTGTGAGTCGTAAGGATCTCACGCAGGAATTTTTTCCTCACAAAATCGAGAGGACTTTGCGAGTGCATTTCATCTCTTTTTTACGAGTTTGCGCCCTTTCGGGTTTTCACAAACTCGCCGGCAGTCCTGCTGTTTTTACTCACGGAGCCCTTTCGGGTTTTCATCGATACCCATTTTGCTTGTGAACATACCATTTTATTTTATTTTATATTTTTTTTAATTTTTTTTTGTGGGACTTTGAATGTGGTCTCACCGGTAGGACTTGGAAGAAATTGGGATTGTTTTACGCCCGTGGATTGTATACGATTTTGCAGGATGTATGATCCAGACCGTAGGGCCGGACGAATTTTGGGACTTTGTTGGCATCTGCATCGCTGCACTGGAATATGGTACCAGGAGCGACTCATCATCCGCCGTTGGGACATTCAGAGTTTGGTTGGCGTCTGTATTGCTGCACTGGAATATGGTACCAGGAGCGACTCATCATTCGCCGTTAGGACATTCAGAGTTTGGTTGGCATCTGTATCGCTGCACTGAAATATAGCACTAGGAGCGACTCATCATTCGCCACTTGGGGATTTGGATTTTGGCTGGCGTCTGCATCGCTGCACTGGAATATGGTACCAGGAGCGACTCATCATTCGCCACGTGGGGATTTGGAAGCGATGGCTTAGGAGACAGGTTTAAATCCCTATCACTTAAGGCTTTTCAATTTTATGGGCCGTAAGGGTCCCATAAAAGCATTTTCTCCCTACGAGTCGTAAGGACCCCGTAGGTGCATTTTCTCCTCAGGAGTCGTGAGGACCCCCAAGTGTGTTTTTTCTTTGTGAGTCATAAGGATCCCACGAAGGTTTGTTCTCCTCATGTATCGTGAGGACACATAAGTGGGTCTTCCCAATGGAGCATAATTCCAAGGGCGGAGACCAACCGCTGGACTAGTGATTGCAGTGGGATATGGGCATGATGAGAATTATTTGAGCCCGTGGATTGTATACGGTAGTCAACTTGGGGACCAACCGTAGGGCCGGGGGAATTTTGGAAAATTTGGATTTTGGTTGGCGTCTGCATCGCTGCACTGGAATATGGTACCAGGAGCGACTCATCATTCGCCGTTGTTTTTTTTGTTTTTGTTGTTGTTGTTGTTGTTGTTTTTGTTTACCGCGATTGCTTTATCATTTCAGCTTTTCTTATCACGAAGATCACGATTGCCCTATCATTTCGGTTTTTATTCGCGGTTGCCCCATCATTTCGGCTTTATTTTCATCTTTATTTTACTCGCTGATTTTTATTGCGAGTTGCCCCATCATTTCGGCTTTTCTTTTTTTTTCTTTTATTTATACATTTTTTTGTGTATTTACATTTTTTTTACATTCCCAGTTTAACGACTTAGAGGTCGACTGTTCCCAGTTTAATGACGTGGTGGTCGATTGTTTTCAGAGAAAGGCAGATGTCTGAGAGAATCAGTTTTACGAAGAACTTCGGTCTCCGTTTGTATGAAATTGGCGGTCGCAGCTGGACTGTTTGTTAACACGCCTTTAGACAGTTTATCTCTCTTACCTTGTATTGCTTTTCGACCCAATCTTTGAAGACGAAGCAGTCCTCAATGGCATGACCTGTCACTCTGTGATAGGGGCAGTATTTGGGGTCGTCGGTCATATTCGCTTCCTGCAGTCTTTTTGACTCTGGCAGTTGTAGACCGTTTTTCAGGGCGTCTTTGAATATTTTACGGATTTTGTCCCTTCTGAAGGAATAGACTTTAACCAGCTTCTCTTTCAGTGGAGATTCTCCTCCCTCTCCGAACACTGGCTTCCGAGGCTGGTTGGCACTAGGCCCGCTCATCCTCGCTTATTTCGGTTAGCCGAAGTGTTGAAAGATTCAGAATCGTCGGGATTTCCGTCTTTGCGATTATCGTCCTTTCGGTTTTTCCAGGACCTATTGTTATTTTGGGAATCCAAGGAGGACTCCTGCTTTGAGCGCTCCAACATCTGAACTTTCCTGGTCAGCTCTTGGAATGTTTTGAAACCCGCGGTGCATAGAAACGGGGCCATCCAATTGTTGAGATTTCCGACAAGGAGACCGACAGATTGGTCCTGCTCCATCGGCGGTTCACATTTGACGGAGAGATTGCGCCATCGAGTTATAAAATCCGTGTTGCTTTCGTTGTTCTTTGGCTTGGTCCTTACGAGCTCGGCAATAGTGATCTTATCGCTGACGCTCATGAACCTCTGCCGAAACAGAGATTCCATTTGGATGAAAGTTGTGACGGAGCCATCCGGTATGCTCGCATACCAGTTGAAAGCAACGTCGGCCAAGCTATTAACGAACTGGCGGAGGAGAAGCGCATCATTGCCCCCAGTATTCCCGCATGAGGCTTTGAAGTGGGCGATGTGCTGATTCGCATTTCCCGTCCCATCAAATCTTCCGAATTCGGGGATGACATAGCCGCTAGGAAATTCTACCAGATCATACTGAGCAGGATATGGTCTCCCACTGCTGCTGATATCTTTTTGCGCTTCGGCTTCGGCTACCAATGTTTTGATTTTTTTGGCAACCAAATCCATGATTTGATCTTGAGTTAGCGGGCTACTGTCATCGGTAGCCAAGACATTTCTTGAGATAGGATGCGACTGATTTTCATGTGGTTCGCCCACTTTTGGATTTGAGGGAATAGGCGTCGGCTGCCTTAGGACACCGTTTCCCGGTTCATGAGCAAAGCCCTGCGCTTGATTGGGTGGCTTAGAGGCAAGTCGGGCCGTGAGCTGTAAGACGACGTTTGTCAAGTCGTCAATTTTTGAGTAGAGCTTGGCCATCTTCTTGTCTTTGGTTCTGAGCTGCTTTCGGAGCTCCTGGAGAAGTTACTGCTCTGCGGTCTTAGGATGGAAAGTTGGCTCATCTTCGCTTTCTAAGCCCGACTCCTCATAAATCGAGGGATCTCTCTACCCATCATCCTCATCGAGAGGGTTTTCATCTCCCAGCGGAGACGGCTGTTCTTGGGAAGCGGCAACCACATTCAAACCAGATTGGATTTAAGATGTGGTGGCCCCGTCCTTGCTCTTGCTGAGCGTGCCCACCATGTAGACAGTGTGGACAACATATCTAGTCGTCTCTTTATCTTTGGCAGGGAGCTTAGAAAAGATACCCGATCGAGCAGTTGTCGAGGGCACCGCTGGAGCTTGCTCGAGACGCCTCGTTGCTTTGTTCGTGTTGATGGCCTTGCCCCCAGCTGGGGCCATGGAGAGTCGTTCGGAAACGGACTTGCGCTTGGGCTGAGGTGCCCTTGCGACCATGACGTTCGGCCTTTTCCCCTTTGAGGCTGGTTTATCCATCACTGGGGCTTGAAGAGCAGGGTCGGCGTTCGCTGGCACGAACAGAATAGAGCCGAATGGTAGCGGCGGCTCCTCCCACTGTCGCCCAAGACTGGCCGGAAGGACCGTCCTGGAGTCCATCTTCATCGTATAGGAGATGGGAACGGAGTTCATATTTGGAGACATTGTCGAGAAGTGATTGCTTGAAAACCTGCATGAAAGAGCATTATTTTAGTATAGATATAGATATGTATATTGATTGAGTTCGCATGAACGTTTAACCCGAAATATGGGAGGAGAGATTTGTCCCACCGGGCATGCCAGAATCTGTAGGGTGTTTTTTCGTCACCCCATTGAGATGGGAATACGCGCGTGCTTGTCAGGCGCATTACAGATTCCCCCTGCCTAGGGTAGGCTGGGGTTTATTGATTGTGGGGATCCGAATCTCCGGCAGCCGCGGACTAAGCTGTCGTTAATTACCCCTCGCCTTTGGAGCGATAGAACCTCCGATTAACGGGTTAAACTGGTCATGCGAACTCAATGTGCAGTGTTGTGTTTTGAAAGGGTTTTGGATATATCGGGGGCCTCGCAGAGTTTTTACGGGAGTCCTGCTATCCGGATAGCGAGCTGGGGGTCAAGGGGGCTAGCAACCCCCTTGCAGGGTGCGGGGCGGCGTCTCGTTAGAAATTTTTTCTAACGGAGGACAGTGTCGTGGAGTATGTGTGTGTGTATATGTATACATGTGTGTGTGTGTGTGTGTGTGTGTGTGTGTATGTATATGTATATGTATATAAAAAAAAGGGGAAAAGCATCCAAAGGATGCGTAGGGCCAGCGCCAGTGCTTTGAGCGCAAGAGCGCTAGCGCGCCACGTGTCAGCACGTGGGCGCTCGGGCGCTAGCGCTCTGAGAGCAAGAGCGCTAATAGTTTGAGCGCTAACGCACCACGTGTCAGTACGTGGACGCTCGGGCGCTAGCGCTTTGGGCGCAAGAGCGCTAGCGCTAGCGCACCACGTGTCAGCACGTGGGCGCTCGGGCGCTAGCACTTTGGGCGCAAGAGCACTAGCGCTTTGAGCGCTAGCGCAACAAGTGTCAGCACGTGGGCCTCGAGCGGCAAAAGGGACTTGGTCCCTGTAATGGAAGTTGTACTCCCAGAAATGAGCACTTATTATTCTCTCTCTCTGTGTGTGTGTGTGTGTGTGAGGAGTTAAACTCCTAGGATGTTTTGAATCTGATGAAAGGCTTCTCCCCTTGAGCCCTAGTTCTTCCCCAAAGTGGGGTTTCTGGAGATGGGTCTCCTTCTTCTTCTTTTGTTGGCCGGATCTTGAAGATCAAGAAGTAGGAGATTTTTTAAATCTTTCCTTTTTGAGATCTGATGGGAGATCTGAGTTCCCCTTTGTGGGTTTTATGGAGGAAAACTACTTAGTTTTGGAAAAGAAAGAGTAAAACTCTTGATTTAATTCAAAAGAAATGAGAAGGTTTAGAACCTTGGAGAAGGAGCAGGAGGCACAAAGAACCTTAGTTTTTGGGGGAATGAAAAAGTATATTAGATATTTTCATCATGTTACCTTATATAGGTTTACATATTTACATAGAGCCCCTTGGGCTTTACAAAATGGCATTTTGCCCATCCCATGTCTCATGTGCTATTTGTTTTTGCACATAAGCCATGGGCTTACAAAAATTTGACTTTATGCCCATTTTGCTTACATTCATGTATGAAAAATTGCATAAAAATTATTTATTACATGGTTTTTATTTCGGCATGGGGGAAGCCGGCCGCGAGCTCGACTTGGGCATGGGCCCACTTGATCTGGGCTTGGGCCCGCTTACTTGGGGTTGACCTTGACTTTGACTCGGTCAACTGGGGTGCAAATTTTGACCCCAACAGGCGGGAGTTTGAAGAATCTCTCATTCTTTGCCTCCTCCAGCGGCTCTGCCTGAGAGACATTCAGAGGCACGTACTCGTGAAATCTCGAAGAATAAGGTTCCAAACGATCAGCCTTCCTCTTCTCTTCCCGGTCCCTTTTCTTTCGGTCTCCCCGGTCTCCTTGGTAGAGATCAGCGTTGACCTCGGACTCAAGTTGGATTTCTCGCTCGGTCCAAACCTTCTCCTCGGCCATGGTCTTAGGTTACACCAATGCAAAAGAGTGGATTCACTCTTTGTGCCTAAGACCATACCTAAGGGCAGTTATGACCGTCTCGTCCCGGTGCTCGGGTACCTCCACGAGAGCATTATAGAACCGGGTAATATAACCCTTGAAAGATTCCTTGTCCTCACTCTTGATGGTGAACAGGTAGTCGACCGACCTCTTCTATCGTCGATTGCCAACGAAGTGACTAAGGAACTGAGTAGACAACTCGTCGAAGGTTGAGATTGAGCGCGGAGTCAAGGAGCGGAACCGGTCTCGCCCGGCCTGGATGAGAGTGGTGGGGAAGGCTCGGCACTGAGCCTCATCCGAGTTATCTTGAAAGCTCATGCCCGCGGTAAATGCGTCCAAGTGGTCTTTCGGGCCAGACTTCCCGTCAAGGAGAGCCACCTTGCGCGGTTTACTCCGAGATGAGACCCGCTCCCTCAGCAATTGCTCGGTGAAGGGCTTCGTGAGAGAATCCGCGGAGTAATTTGCCGATGCGCCGGGCTAACGGGTGGCGAGACACATGTCCTTGATCTTCTTCTCGAGGACCTCGATACGCTGCTGGTACCCCGACGATTCTCCGTAATCGGAGTGCCTGATGTCCCTGCTTCGGGCTTGAGCGATGGAGCGGCTTCGGTTTCGCTCTATCCCGTTCCGCAGATCTTCGGGTTGAGCCCTTCGTGGCTCCCCTCGACGTGCGCCCTAGGCACGGCCCCGATGATTATAGTGACGTCAGCCTTCCCTGGAATCAGGCGACCTGACCGACGTCGCCTCATAGGGCGAGGGAACACGGCGAGCATTGAAGTGACCATTTGGTTGGTCCTGATACCTAAGCGTTGAACTATCTAGCGCCCAACGATTCATGGAATCATTGTTCTTATAGGGGTCGCGACTGCCGGAATCGACACGCTGCTGTTCCGTGGCGTCGTAGTTAGCACGGGCGAAGCCGAGGACCGGAACGCGTCCCTCAGCCGCCGCGTGCACGCCCCCGTTCTGGGGAGCATGGGCGGCGGTTTTCCTGGCGTGGCTGGCAGCTTGGACACGAGCCAGCGCGTCCACCATCGCTATCAGCCGGTCGATCCATGCCGATAAGGTTTCGACAATGTTGGGAAGAGGAGTGGAACAGTCTCCGCCTCCGTTGCGGGAGACAGGATGGCTCATGCTAGGATCCTCGTTGCGATGATCGCTGGCCATCGAATTGAAGGCGGAAGATCAACTTTTTTGGATGGAAAAATGGACGATTCTCACAGACGGCGCCAACTGATGAAGGTCGGAATCTCCCTCAGTTGTTGTCCTCCGTCAATCATGTGGCCAGCGGGGTTGAACGGTTGAGATTTGTGGTGAAGATTGGGTGTAGATCTCAATGGGTTGTTGATTGTTGTTGACGCCGAGCCACCTGCAAAGGAAGTCCTGTGGTGGGAAGCCACCGTAGGACCCTCAGACGATCAATTAAGTACCAATGAATAATTGGGGAGAGTAGCTGTGTATTGGATTGAGTTCAAGTTGCTCGAATAGTCTGGAGGAAGGGTTTATATAGGGGTCGTATTTGAGCGAGCCGATGCGAGATTCTCGCCGTCCGTTTCGCCCCTGCATCACGTTCGCGTTGATAACAGGATACGCCCATTAATGACAGGATACTCTAGCGTGGGATGCGGCACGTGGAGCGGCAAAGAACTCGTCGTGGCAAGATACACGGAGTCATTATGGAGGTGCTCGTGCTCTCGGTCAAACAGGGACGTTGAGGAATCTCAGCTATAAGATAGCTCGGAGACGGGCAAGAGAGCTGAGAAATCTTAGCTATAGGATAGCTCGGAGACGAGCTAAGAAACTGGGGAAGCTCAACTCTATAATTACTCGGAGATGAGCAATTGGCTGGTGGTTAGGCGAATAGAGAACATACTCAGAAGAGGCCTCCAAAAGGTCGGGTGTTACCTCGAAGGCGGGGCGCCGAGGAATGCCCCCATTGCATCGTACCTATTCCAGCTTCATAGCCTTCAGAAATCTAGTGGGCTTACGTGAATGATACGTCATCTGCTACGTGCCGTGATCTGGAAAATCTCCACTTACGAATATCATCAATCTCCCCTCATCCATTGTAGTAATCTAAAATTGTATTTAATATCTCTTCTCTTTTTGTTAATAATCTAAATTTAGTGTTTTACATTTAAATTTTATGTGCAAGTCCCAATATAGTATACATATGCATCGTGGCAGATGCAAAAAAATTCTAGCTATTTTCAATTACCATACACCTCCATGACTGGAATCAGGATCCTCTCCCGCAGACATAATTCCATAAACCTAGCCAGCATATGTTATAATTAAGGTACACATGAAAATAAGGAATCAAAATCCGTCATTTAATTAATTGTTGTTATTAAATTTAATTATATATGAACGAGGAGGACGGCGATCATATATTTTATTTATATGAGTGTACACGGGTTTTTAATATAGACGTCTTCCATCAATAAGACTTAAGACTTGTTGAGTTTTAGCACATCTTATGTTTTATACCCATGTATTTCTCATACTTTTTCTAATGTAAAACTATTTTAATCCATCCATCTCAACAATTGTAACATTTATCGACCTGAAAATAATGTCATACATATATATATATATATATATATATATATATATAGAGACAGAGAGAGAGAGAGTGAGTGAGTAATAATGGAGGGAAGATGCCATAGGAGGGAATTTACTCCTATGGCATCGTAAAAATGCGCTCTTCATCATGTATTCCAACGATCGGAATCCATCATCTTCATCGTTATCGTCTAAGATGTGGGTACGCCAAATTTCAAGTGATTCTACAACCTTTTCACCGTTGATTTAGCAATGTAAAATGTTCTATTGTCGGTAAACCGTTAATTTTGAACCCACTAATTCAACGGTAAAAAAGTTATAGAATCACATGAAATTTGACGTACCCAAATCTTAGATGATAACGATGAAGATGATGGATGCCAATCGTCGGAAAACACGATGGAAATTGTATTTTTTCGACGCCATAGGAGGAAATTCCCTCCTATGACATATTTCCACCATTATTCTCATATATATATATATATATATATATATATATATATGACATCTTTCCTCCATTATTCTCATATATATAAAGAGAGAGAGAGAGAGAATAATGGAGAAAAGACGCCATAGAAGGGGATTTTCTCCTATGGCGTCGAAAAAATACAACCTCGACAATTTTTTCCGACGATCGGCATCCATCATCATCATCGTTATCATCTAAGATGTGCGTACACCAAATTTCATGTGATTCCACCACTTTTTCACCGTTCAATTAGCAATATAAAAAGTTCTATTATTGGTAAACCATTAATTTTGCACCAACTAAATCAACGGTAAAAAAATGGTATAATCACATGAAATTTGGTGTATCCATATCTTAAATGATAAAGATGGAGGTGATGTATGACGATCGTCGAAAAAAATCATGGAGAATGCATTTTTCTGACGCCATAGGAGGAAATTCCCTCATATGGCACCTTTCCTTCATTAAGCTCATATATATATATATATATATATATATATATATATATATAAGAATAATGGAGGAAAGGTGTCATAGGAGGGAATTTCCTCCTATAGCGTCAAAAAATATATTCCACCACGATTTTTTTCGACGATCGGTATCCATCACCTCCATCTTTATTATCTAAGATGTAGATACACCAAATTTCATGTGATTCCATTACTTTTTCACCGTTGATTTAGTGAGTGCAAAATTAATGGTTTACCGACAATAGAACTTTTTACATTGTTAATTTAACGGTGAAAAAGCGGTGGAATCACATAAAATTTGGTGTATCCATATCTTACATGATAAAGATAATGATGATGAGTGCCGATCGTCGAAAAAAATCGTGAAGGATATAGATTTTTGACGCTACCTAACGAAAAAGCCACTCAGGATCTCTTTTCTCCATTATTCTATATATATTGAGGGAGAGAGAGAGACACGGTGTGTGTGAACCGAGTACTCCCTAAAGAAATCTCGCATAAAAAGTCAAACATTTTGCGTGTGCCCCTGTGGAATATTGACCTGCAGTGCACATCAAATATAACACTTCAAATTCAAGTGGTGGTAAAGCTAGTGGGAGTCAAATTCAATCATAAACACCGGGTCCAATCGTTGTTTCCTTGGGGACTAATAAATACAAGACAAAATCAAACTCGAATATATTGTGATGTCGACTGTAAATTTGTTGTGAAAGCGAGACATGAAGAAATCAAACTCGAATATATTGTGATGTCGACTGTAAATTTGTTGTGAAAGCTAGAAATGAAGAAAATGGTGAATCTCACGATTGAGCGCGCGCATTTTTGGGTACGGCGTCAAGGTCAGCGTTGCCCATGTCTATCCAAACTCATGGCCTCAAAAAATCTCTATTCTTTGTTTACAAATATCTTGTGCATGCATTAATAACACGATTAGTGTGAAGTGATTCAATAGACGAAGGATATATTTGTCTCTATTTTTCTAATTGGACAACAACTTTGATGACCGATACCTAAACACAATTAGAACAAGATCCACTTGCCCCTACGGATTTAGCCGTACGGGCAAACCGTAGCCCCTACGGATTAATTCGTAGAGACATAAAATAGCTCCGTAGATCCAAAGATCGCAGATGCAAGTATTTGCTCTGAATATACCCCGGAGTAAATATTGCCTTTATAGCGTGATCCGTAGGGGAAATTCGTCCTACGGATTATTTCGAACGGACATTCTTTTTTAATTTATCTTTTTATAAAATAAAATAATTGCCTTCTAAATGCCCCTACGGATTACACCGTAGAGGCAAGTTTTGCCCATATTACTGAGTTCATAAAGACAAAATATCAGATACTCTGATATTTTGTCTTTACGGATAAATGTATACAGGCAAAACGTGCCCTTACAGATTAATCTGTATGGGCAACTGTTTCCCTTACGGATTAATCCGTTGGGACATTATATCAGGGTTTTTTTTTTAAATGGGGCTTCACATTTTTTCCCGTCTATGAACAATAATATATATATCATATAACTAAATACAGAAATATTCATAAACAATATCTCACGCATACTATATAAAATAAATAAACAAACAAAATACAAAATCAATTTAAAATCATCGCAAACATCCAAACAACCACCGATATCGTCCAAAACATACAATATGTATCAAATAAGTACATACATTCTCAAAAATATAAATAAACTTATTCTAGTTCGATCCAACTCCTTCACCTCTAATAATCGCCGTAATGTGGCGCATCCGCTCTTCGGTGCAGCACTGGGTAGTCAAAAACTCAACTAATGAAGGAGCGATGATCTGTGCAGGAGTCTGAGTGGGCTGTGGAGATATAGGAGCGGCCTGCGCAGCCGCAACCAAGATAGTGGCTTGCGGAGCCGCAGAAGAAGCATGTGGAGCCGCGGCCGAAATAACCTGCCGAATCTGTAAATTTTGTGTTTGTGTAATAAATGAGTAAGAACGGTGTATTAGATTTTAGTCGAATTCGTATCATTATCAGATTATTACGGAACCGCGAATTTATATATGGTTTGTTGAGATTCCACACGTTCTATTGAAATTCATATGTAATGTATAAGAATTTATACATGTTGAAATTCCACACATTCAGAGCTATGTTTTTTTCCCCCAATCTAAGAATACTTAGGGACTTAGGTCTATGCTATCTAGTTTGGAAAACCGTAGTTTATTTTAAGCGGAGATAGAAATGATGTTTACTCTAACTTGTAAGCTCGTATCTCTCCATAATTGTTTAGCTTTGATTGAATACTTGGTTTTGGAGTTATCTAATTTACAAAACAATATTTTCTTCTCAAGTTTTGAGTTTGGATAATCATAACTTTTTTAAACTCCAAAATGAAGAAAGATATGACATGTTTATAATTATAGAATTCAGTTTAATTAGATAGTTTTATCTAAGTCTGATTAATCAAACTTAAGTCTAAAACCAAATAAGCTCAGTCTACTAATATTGCATATGCTACTATCTATAATTTGATATAATATTTTACATATAAGTAATATACATACCAACATCTTCTTCAACTCCTCGACGGTGGTCTTCAATGCGGCAATATCATACTCCAGACGTCGCTCATAGTGGATAGGGGAAGTAACCGCCGGAGTAGAGACCAACTTCATATGGACCCTGCTAGGACCAAGTCCCCGGCCTCTCTCCCAACCTCCGTGGTGTCCTCCGTGTGCGGCGTCTAGTGCTGAAGTCAGTATGATCGGATCGGCCTGTCCTCTGAAATCGATCCCTGATGCCTCCGCCTGCTCCACCACCCGCTCCTACACCCACATTAAGCATTAAAACATAAGTATATATATCATTTAAATTTTAACTTATCAAAACAAAAATTTCATTCAAATGAGAATAAATATTAACACTTACGCAATACTCCTAGGTAGCAGTGTCGGGAAATCGAAGCTCGCCCGTAGCGGGATCTGTCAAGGTGTCGTGGACGGTAAGATACGCGGTCAACACGCTCGAAGTACCACCCTACGCCAGGGTCTAAGCTCTCTGCAATTCGCAAAAAATTTACATATATTATAAAATAACTATTAAAATTGCATTATATCAAAATAGATCTATTGTAATTTACTGATGCCTCCATGGCACGAATAATGTTCCTCGAGCCACCTGTGTGAGTGGAGCGACCCCTCTTGGCGGACTTCCTATTCTCCTTAATTTGATCGGCATATTTCTGCACAACACAATCAGATTTAGTTTTCAACTTAAGCAACACAAAAAAATAAATTATATACTAAAAAATAAATTACATTTAAATTACAAACCTGTTTGCGTTCAGACTCATAAAACCGGCACAAGAGAGGCCATGTATCTACGTTGACTCTGATATAGGCCGGAGAATGTAGCAGAGCCGCTCTCTCCGTCTCGTGGGTGGCCAGCCATAGCATTTAGCAATCAATTTCCAGCTCGTTCCTATTATATCGGAACTTAGATTGCTTGTTCTTCATGAGGCCCAGGTAAAGAGCGTGAATATCTGTCAGGGTGTGATCAGTCGAAAATATTGCATTTTTAACACATCAATTTCCTTATCATTTGCACTCATCTAGAGGTGTTCAGTATTCATATAGCACATATTAGCAAAACAGCCGTAAAATACCAAATTACATGTGTTATACTTTAAAACCGACATTTTGAGGGAAATTGAGTGTTTATCATGGCATCGCATCATCTTTGTATAGTGCAACACTTGTTTCGAGAATCTGTGCAGGAAATTCCAGGAGAAAATCCAAGTCTGTGAAAATAATGCTGATAAAATACGCCAACTCAATGACTTGAGATCTGGCAGTGATCAAGGACTAATTATAAGATTCAACATATCAGAACAGTATCCAAAAGCTAGCAGAAAGCAGAGCAAGAAAATTGATGATCCAAAACTCCTATTGGGCCGTGGATCCGCGGCCAGAACCCCCTTGGCGCCGCGGATCTGCGGCCACTTAGTGGTGACGTCACCTGAAATTTGCTCCTGTATTCTCATCTCAAGGTGTACACCTCATCAAGCCACTTCAAAGTCCAGAATTCTCCAGAGTCTTCTGCCAGCTCAGCAATCTCCTTGTTCAAGCTAAACTTCCAAGCTTCCAAAGCAAGCTTCTCACTTAACAAACTAAGCCTAGAAGTTTCTCCCTAACCTCCAAACTTATGAAGGAAGCTAAAGCCTAACTAACTACTTCTAGAGGCTTCCCCCTAACTACCTAGCTTACAAGGGAAGCTGACCTAATCCTCGCTTACAAAGGAAGCTAATCATTCTTAAGGCTATAAAAGGGACCCTAGGCTTCACTTCTAAAGGTTGTTGAGAGTTGTCGATTCTATCATCTCTTCCACCCACAAGTTGAGTGACACAACTTGTGCCTCAAAACCCTAACCCTAATCCAATCAAAAAGCCAAATTTCAAGATCTTCGAGTTCAATCAAAGCAAGAACCTTTAAGCCTTTAGAAGCGACGCCGGACTTCATCGGAGCAAGTGATCCAAGAAGATCCGCGACTCAAGAAGCCGAGCGAAGCCAAAATCGACGATCAAGTTTCTTACTCTTGTAGATTTCGAGAGATTTGTAACGAAATTGTTGATAAATAAAGGTGACAATTCTATATCTTGCTTATCTTTTTAATTCAAGCATTATGATTCAATCTAGATTCTTGAATGTGTTCTTTGTGATAATACTTGAGTAAAACTCCGCTCGTAGAGGAGTCGAGAGAATCAATAGATGGTGATGTTGACAAAATCTTGAAACGATTCTTAAGTCCTATAATGTTTGTAAATTCTTGAAAATCGAATGATCGACGATCCAGTTTTGCGAAATGCTTTCTTGATTATTTTCGCTCAGAACTAAAGATCAACGATTGATTATTTGATTTACTAGAAGCTAGCTTGTGAATGAGATTCATTGAAAGGACAAAGGATGAGATGAGGAAACCCTAGTTTCTTCGCAAGATCCTTAAATCTCGATAAATCGTCATCGATCTAGCATCAATTCATTAATGGATAAGAAAACGTAATCGCTAGTCTTCGTCACGTCTATAGATTTAATCGACTCCTACGAGCTTCACTTCAATTATTGAAACTTAAATCGATTGGAATTCTCTCAATTCTTGATTCTTGATTTTAATGTTTTCTTGATTTTAGATTAGATCTAGATGATTCTTGAATTCATTTTACAAATCTTGAATTGAATTGTTCTTTCTTTTCTTTTCTTTAAATTTTCGATTCATCTAATTCGAAATACGAACGGATTACACTTTCCCTGTGGACGATTCGCACTTACTAACGCGCTACAAATCGACACCGTTATTGATTGCGGTCAAATATTTTTGGTTGTGATTTCTATACATTTCCTACATACACAACAAGAATTCGCATTCAATCAAATGGCGCCGTTGCCGGGGATTGTGCACTAATTCATTCGTTTTTGAAATTTGAGTTGAAAAGTTTATTCCATCATAATTTTTAGATCAAAATTCGCGCAAAACAGTAAACGATTCGTTGTGATTTGTTGCGAAGAAATCTGGAAGCTGTGGAGCAAGTGAATTTTTTTTCAGAATATTGCAGAGGACTCGGGGGCTGAACAGAAGCTCTCTGTAAAATTATTGTGCAGTGAACAGTTCAACTTGCCGCGGATCCGCGGTTTAAGGAAGCTATTGCGGCGGAACCGCGGTTGAACAGTAGCATCTCTGTACTATTTTCTCTCAGGTCCTCTCTTACTTTCTTATCTCCTCCTAAATCTGCTCCAATTAACAATTTGCTGCAGGTTTCTTTGCAAAAATCGCAGCGCCGCAAAAAAAAGCAATAAAAAAATTGTGCGTGTTTTTTGATTTTTGGTTGTTTGCATATTAATACGGAAATTAAGGGGCACGACCAAATTCAGATTAGGTGGGGAGTTCATTACCCTTCCTAAGTCCCAAAAATCACAAACTTGCATCCGCATTACCCTCATTAACTGAAAGAAATCAAGAGATGACTCTAAGGACCGTCGCGCTCACTTAGGACAGAAGAAGGCCGTGGGTAATCCATTATTTATCCTTGTTTCTTTTGTGGTGTCTAAGGCAAGTGTGTCTAAGGCTAGTGGTTATTAATTAGGCCCACTACTTACGTAGTGGAGTACCTTCCCACTTACCTGGCACTTACCTGGCCACAGGAGAGGCAAAGAGGCAGTAGAGGATTGATCCTGCGACTTGTCTTTTGGCAGTTAGGAGCGGTCTAGAGACTTGACCTAGGTGACCACTAGACTTAGGGTTGCTTGTTGCATTTGTTGTGATTTGCATCATTTTTTTCAAAAAAATCCGTATATTTTTCAAAACAAACACCACATTCATTCATTTCCCCTAATTATATCTACGCTGCCACTTGTGCTAAACCCTTTAGTGCAAGATAGGCTGGACACGGGATTCTAGTGCCCGTTTAGTCCGCGTTCCCCCCATCGACCCCAAAGTCGGTATTTCTACATTTACCTCTTCTTTACCTACCACCACACCTATTTCGATGGACGATTCTCCATCGAACTTCTTTACCACTACTCTGCCGCCGTCCGCAGGTGCGCAGAATCCACCCCGCATCTCTCTCCAAGAAAGGTGCTATCTTATTCGAGGTCCTCTTTCGACCTGTCTCTCCATTCCACCAGCCAACGGGGACAATTTTCAGATTAAACCCCAATACATCAACCTTCTACCCAAATATCACGGTCTCGAGTCTGAAGACGCATATGTCTTTATTACAAAATTTGAAAATGTATACGCTATGATAGGTTCTTCACAGCTTTCTGTGGATGCTATGTGTCTTCGTCTTCTCCCATTTACCTTGTGCGATATAGCCGAGAAGTGGCTGTATAACACAACCGCACATTCTATTTCAAACTGGGAAGAATTCGTAACAACATTCCTTAAGAAATTCTACCCGAATCATAAAACAGCTCGAGTCCGTAGCGAAATCAATCAATTCACCCAGCTTCCAAATGAAACATTCTCAAAATGTCTTGAACGCTTCAAGGATCTGTTAGTTCAATGTCCACATCACGGAATCCCCAGATGGGATCTGTGCCGAATCATTTATAAGGGCATTAATCCTAACACAAAACAGACCCTTGAATTAATGTGTCAAGGAAATTTTATGACCAAAGATGATGGGGAAGCCTGGAAATTTCTAGAAGATTTCGCTGAAAAATCTTTACAGTGGGAGGGTGTGAGTCAATCGTCTAGGGGTGGCAATAACCAATCGGATGTTTCCATAAGAGTTAGAGCTGAAATTTCAGCTATACATAAGAAACTCGAGACTATGGAAGACAAATTTTTAGCCGCCGCCCTAAATCAAATGTCACTCTCCAAAACTGTATGTGGCTGCTGTTCTGATCCTTCTCATCTGACGGAAGAATGTCCAATGAATTCTCCGTTTCAAGGTCATGAGCATATCAATTCTGCTTTTCAACAAAGACCTAGAAACGATTCATTTTCTTCCACATATATTCAGGGTTGGAGGAATCACCCTAATTTTGTTTGGAACCAATCACAAAATCAAAATACGGTTCCAAACCAAAATAATTTTCAAAGGGCTCTTCCACCACAACAGCAACTACTTCAATTGAGTCAGCACCCCTACCAATCACAAAACTTCCAAAATCCGGCCAACACTTTTGCACCACATGAAAACTCTTTGCAATTGACCGGTACAGATAATACATCTGCACTAGCACAAACCTTGGATACTTTCATGAAACAATCCATCCAAGAGATGGCAAAAATGCAATCTTCCTTCGATAATGTGATGAAGATCATTGTCTCTCAAAATGAGAATATTAAATCGATGGAAGAACAAATTGCACAACTAAAATCCGAAATGAGTGCAAGAGAGAAAGGGAAACTTCCAGCTCAACCCTTGCCCAATCCTGGCTATTCACATCATGTGAATGCAATCACGTTAAGATCTGTAAGAGTGCTTGACGATCACGTTGGGGAAGAGATTGATGACACTGAAAAATCTATCAATGATACTCCGGCTGAGACCTTTCCTTCCACTTCTACTTCTAATTCTGACCCCAGTTCTTCTACCCCACCACCTTCTTCCGAGCCTATTCTCCGTTTTCCCCAAGGCTCGACACCTCAGCCCAGCTCTTCTAGTTCACCGAAAACGATCCCCACTCCTATTCTTAGATCGTTCCCACCCACACGATCTTCTCCAATGTTGGACCCTGATCTTATTGCTCAAGCTCCTTATCCGAATCGGTTAAGGGGAAACACACTGAGTCCACAAATGGAGAAGATTACTGAAATGTTTAAACAGGTTAATATCAACATTCCTCTTCTAGATGCAATCCAACAAGTCCCCGCTTATTCGAAAGTTCTTAAAGACTTGTGTACTAGAAAGAGGAAGACTCAAGTGCCCAAGAAGATATTCATGTCAAAAACTATAGACACGGCTTTCCCCCAACAATTACCGAGGAAACGTAAGGATCCTGGCTATCCTACAATTTCCATTTCTATTAGGGAGAAACACATCAACCGTGCTCTACTTGACCTTGGCGCAAGTGTTAACCTGCTTCCTTTCTCGGTCTATGAGCAGTTAGGGATCGGAGAGTTGAAACCAGCCCATTGCACTCTTCAGATGGCTGACCGATCAATCACCAAACCTAGGGGTGAACTGGAGGATGTGTTAATAAAAATAGGGGAATTTATATTCCCTGTGGACTTTATTGTAATTGATACACAGCCTGTAGCTAACCCACGGAATCAAATTCCGGTGATTTTAGGTCGCCCCTTTTTTGCCACTTCCAATGCTATCATCAACTGTCGTAATGGTTCTATGACCCTATCCTTCGGGAATAGGTCAATTAAGCTGAACATTTACAAGTTGGGAAGTGTACCCTCCGAACCTACTGCTCAGGTCTGTTCTGTCGACTTAATGGATGTCAACAGCAGCGAATTTGATGATCCTCATGATACCGATCTTGACTCTTTTCATATGTTGTTTGACCCAACTATGTATCATACACATACGGAATCTTCCACCGAGATGTCCGGGTCAACAACTAACACCGATTATGAACTGCTTTTAGAGTCTGAAGATCACCCCGCGCTTTGTGATGACATTATTCTTCGGGGTATTGATGAGACTTTTGAGGAGATCTTCGCTGATGAACTCGCATTTTTGAAAAGCATGGGTGTTGAGATGAATCATCTCCCAATCAATGAAATTGAACATCCACCCCTTCTTCTGGACTGTAAAAAGAATGCGAGTAATCCATCACATTCACTGCATCGTCTCTCCAAAATGAGACGCACATACATTCTATTCCATCCCTTACCCTTTCCCCATTTCTTCTTCCACCAACCTGAGCACTACATTGATAAAATTTTCGAATGGTTGGTGTTAACTTTCGGTCTTTGCAAAGCTTGGCATCGACCAATGATTCTTGACCCCCTCATGTGATTTTCAAAGATTAACATGGCTTAACTCAAGTTTGGGGGGGGTATAATCTGGCTCTTGAAAAGAAAATTTTTACACAAAAAATGATGAGCCAAAAATAAGTTTGGGGGAAGATTTTCACTTAAATATTTTGCCCCCATTAATAAAGTTCCTCCCAAGCTTACAGGTTTTTGAGATTTAGCAGATGGCAACAGTGAGGACACTGTTGAAAACAAGTTTGGGGGAGGTTTGTGCTTATTTTCGCATCATTTGCATCATACTTTGCATAAGCACAAAACATTTTTGAAAACCTACAAAAATTTAAAAATTTTCAAAAAAAAAAAAAATTGTACATAAATAAGATAATAAAAGATTAGATAGTGAAAAATTACATCCAAAAGATTAGAAAAATTTAAGAAAACCAAGAAAATTAGAAGTTTTCTTATACGAACTAGTAATAAGTAGTTATGAGCCGTTGTCCAAAGGGTTAGTAAGATGAAGGAAGTCACTAATCTGAGGATAAAAATAAGTCTGAAAAATAGTTCATATTTTGGAAGCCAAACATTTTGAACGTTGATACCCTACTATACGCACTTACACACGTCTTGAAGCTCGGGATAGTAGAGTATACCTTGAAATGCTCTTGTCTAAAAGCCGATGTATGAAGGAAATAAAAAAATGAATAAAATATAAAATGGTGCAGAAAAATGAACACTGGTTTTGTTATCGCTAAGGCAGCAATAAAAAAATATAGCGAGGGTACCTCTTCACCTAGTGCCTTAGACCAACTGGTCTGGGAGTCACTGTTAAGCCTTAGGTGGTGCAAGACGAGGAAAATACACCTAATAGGAAAGCACATGAGTAATCGGTCGGTTAGTACCTCAAGAAGTATTAACGGTTGCATGAAAGTGTGTGAGCAAATTCATCTAAATATTCATTAATTAAAAAGTACCAAGGCAGATGGGCAAGAGTATGATAGCTTGAATTGAATTCTCCGGGTGTAGGGATGTTCTTTACACACACGTATGGTTATATGATCGATGTTTGGAAGAAAGATAGGAATGAAGAATAAAGACGATGTTTTATTGAGGGATGATGTGATTTCTAATATCTTTTCATGACTATTAAGATAGGGCTCATGACAACCGAAAAGCTAGCATAGTTGGAAACCCTGATTTTCAAAGTCTTTCTTTTACAATTCTTATCTTTATATGTAATATTCACGGTCTTCCTTTTATTATTGGATTTTGTGGGTGCAATCCGCTGAAAACCCTCAGGAGACAACACTCCTCCTAGTAGGGACACCTAGAGGTTTAAAGGCTTGTTGCACGTGTTCAGTGCAATCATGTTACCTACGAAAGTGTGCTAGTTAGTTTTTTTTCTCTTTCTTTATTTTCTCCTTCTCTTTTTAATAAAACAATTCGCTCGAGACGACCGAAAATAAGTTTGGGGGAATTTGATCAGTCGAAAATATTGCATTTTTAACATATCAATTTCCCTATCATTTGCACTCATCTTGAGGTGTTCGGTATTCATATAGCACATATTAGCAAAACAGCCGTAAAATACCAAATTACATGTGTTATACTTTAAAACCGACATTTTGAGGGAAATTGAGTGTTTATTATGGCATCGCATCATCTTTGTATAGCGCAACACTTGTTTCGAGAATCTATGCAGGAAATTCCAGGAGAAAAGCCAAGTCTGTGAAAATAATGCTGATAAAATACGCCAACTCAATGACTTGAGATCTGGCAGTGATCAAGGACTAATTATAAGATTCAACATATCAGAACAGTATCCAAAAGCTAGCAGAAAGCAGAGCAAGAAAATTGATGATCCAAAACTCCTATTGGGCCGCGGATCCGCGGCCAGAACCCCCTTGGCGCCGCGGATCCGCGGCCACTTAGTGGTGACGTCAGCTGAAATTTGCTCCTGTATTCTCATCTCAAGGAGTACACCTCATCAAGCCACTTCAAAGTCCAGAATTCTCCAGAGTCTTCTGCCAGATCAGCAATCTCCTTGTTCAAGCTAAACTTCCAAGCTTCCAAAGCAAGCTTCTCACTTAACAAACTAAGCCTAGAAGTTTCTTCCTAACCTCCAAGCTTATGAAGGAAGCTAAAGCCTAATTAACTACTTCTAGAGGTTTCCTTCTAACTACCTTGCTTACAAGGGAAGCTGACCTAATCCTAGCTTACAAAGGAAGCCAATCATTCTTAAGGCTATAAAAGGGACCCTAGGCTTCACTTCTAAAGGTTGTTGAGAGTTGTTGATTCTATCATCTCTTCCACCCACAAGTTGAGTGACACAACTTGTGCCTCAAAACCCTAACCTTAATCCAATCAAAAAGCCAAAGTTCAAGATCTTCGAGTTCAATCAAAGCAAGAAGCCTTTAAGCCTTTAGAAGCGACGTCGGACTTCATCGGAGCAAGTGATCCAAGGAGATCCGCGACTCAAAGAGCCGAGCGAAACCAAAATCGACGATAAAGTTTCTTACATTTGTAGATTTCGAGAGATTTGTAACGAAATTGTTGATAAATAAAGGTGACAATTCTATATCTTGCTTATCTTTTTAATTCAAGCATTATGATTCAATCTAGATTCTTGAATGTGTTCTTTGTGATAATGCTTGAGTAAAACTTCGCTCGTGGAGGAGTCGAGAGAATCAATAGATGATGATGTTGACAAAATCTTGAAACGATTCTTAAGTCCTATAATGTTTGTAAATTCTTGAAAATCGAATGATTGACGATCTAGTTTCGATGCGAAATGCTTTCTTGATTATTTTCGCTCGGAACTAGAGATCAACGATTGATTATTTGATTTACCAGAAGCTAACTTGTGAATGAGATTCATTGAAAGGACAAAGGATGAGATGAGGAAACCCTAGTTTCTTCGCAAGATCCTTAAACCTAGATAAATCGTCATCGATCTAGCATCAATTCATTAATAGATAAGAAAACGTAATCGCTAGTCTTCGTCACGTCTATAGATTTAATCGACTCCTACGAGCTTCACTTCAATTCTTGAAACTTAAATCGATTGGAATTCTCTCAATTCTTGATTCTTAATTTTAATGTTTTCTTGATTTTAGATTAGATCTAGATGATTCTTGAATTCATTTTACAAATCTTGAATTGAATTGTTCTTTCTTTTCTTTTCTTTAAATTTTCGATTCATCTAATTCGAAATACGAACGGATTACACTTTCTCTGTGGACGATCCGCACTTACTAACGCGCTACAAATCGACACCGTTATTGATTGCGGTCAAATATTTTTGGTTGTGATTTCTATACATTTCCTACATACACAACAAGAATTCGCATTCAATCAGGGTGATCAGGATCGGATACAGGTTGAAAGTCATAATCCAACTACAAATACAAAAAAAATAATGTATTTAAATTATAGGTGTTAAATAATAAAAAAATTATTTGATAAGTCAAATAAAAATATATATTAATACCCGAGTCTGATCGCAGAAGAGGGCAAAGGAGCGGCGATGCTGATCGCCCCACTCACGTGAAGAGAATACTTTTTTTGGATGCGGCTCTCATGCTCCATATACTGGCCGAAGCTCTCGGAATAATCGCCGGTATAGCGATAATCGGGGATTAAAAAGAGAGGAAATGGTGCCTCCCCCTAACTCTATCAGGCCTCAGCTTGTGGGACTGATTCGGCCCTCGAGCCCCCCTCTCAGGGTGGAGCTGTCCTGCAGCTACAAGAAATATCAAGACAAGCAATATCAAGACAAAAAGGTATTTAGAAATCAAGAATTAACGAAAATTGAAGTGCGATATATACCTTCGGAGACAGCAGCACGAGCCTGGGCCCGAGCAGCAGCACGAGCGGAACGATAATTCCTCCGGTGAGGAACAGCTGAAGACCCGGACGTGGACGCATCCCCTCCAACTAGAAAATAAACATTGACGATAAATTACATGAAGTTCATGGTTATTCTTAGAGGATATGTAAAATGAAAAAACTAATTTCATAAAAATAAAGGCCGACTACATCCACCAAAAAGGTAAAAATAATTGAGAGCTTAAATCATTTGCATTTGGGCCCTTTGTATAGGCTATTGTGTCCAAATAATCATCTCTTTTGTGAAAAAAAATTACATTTAAGAATACTAATCTGCAGACTGCGCGGAGGGTATGAAAGTGGCGGGAGTGGCCTCTGCGTCATATGTGGATGCACCACCTACAATTAGACAATTAAAAATAGATTATATAAGTAATTGCAAAAAGAATATGTGTATATCTATAATATAACAATCTAAATCGGTATGCATGCAATATAGAACATATAAACATATCTGCAGGTGCGGTGGTGGCCTCTACCCGGGATGTGGAGGCACCGCCTACAGCTAGACAATCAAGATTGATTATATAAGTAATTGCAAAAGGAATGTGTGTATATCTATAATATAACATTCTAAATAAACATGCATGCAATATAAGATATATAAACATACCTGCAGGTGCGGTAGTGGCATCTGCCTCTGATGTGGACGCACCATCTACAGCTAGACAATTAAAAATTAACTATATAATTAACATTAAAATAAATATATGTGTGTATCTATAATATTACATTCGAAATGAATATGCGTGCAATATATCTGGAGGTGTGGAAAAGTCCACACAGAAGGAGTCATCCAAAGGGGATACGAATCGGGGTGCAAGACCAGCCCTCTGGAGCTCCCTACGCAGCTTCCAGGGCGGCAGAACGGCTCTGTGTCTGCCTCTGCCGCTGTTGGTGCTCCTGCCGCCCCTCGCTACTCCTATCGTCGTCATCAGACCTAAATAAAAGTACAATCATTACATATGCATGCATTATATGTATATATTGTAAAAATGTGAAGTAATAATATAACATTACTGATAACTTTTTTCGTTTCGTAAACCCATTAAACATATCTACTTGGATTTCATCATCGATATTATTCCTAACCCACATAACTTCATGATCAACCGAAAACAACCCGTCTTTGGAGACAGACAGTCGGAGCACTCTAACTCTTCTCTCTTCTTCATTCTTATCGTTGTCCTCCATACGATTCTCGAATTCTGGGACATCAAAAACATCTCTGGGTTTCTAATGGCATACGACGCTCCATCCCAGATGCTTCAAGTACTGTGAGTAGTTGAAATACTTGTTGCGGAAAAATAAATGAATCGTCATGACCGTAAAATCGAAGTGTGTTTACACTGGTCAATCCATATTCATCTTTCCAAGTTCCGAGATTATTTCTCCACTTATCCATATCGGTTTGTGTATCATACCAAATATATTGAAATATATAAAACGGTTCTGATCGTCCGGGATATTGGATGCCAAATATACAATTTAAGTATTCATAATAAACCACACCATCCGATCCTAGTCGCAATCCCACTATTCTGAGTGGTTCGAGATTATTTTATGTGTTTAACTTCAAATTTGTATCCAATGACACCGAATTCTTTATAGTATGCAACCTCCATGTTAGGAAACTAAGTAAATATCTTGAATCTCTCTCTCTCTCTCTCTCTAATGATGCAAACAAGTTCGGATCGTGGATCTGACAAAACAAATTTTACGGCAAATACATAACGATATAAGTTTAGATTAAGACTGGTTGCAATAGCATGTTATTCGAACAACTTACATGATCTGCAATCCAATCGCAAAAATTATTCTGATAATATTTTTCCAATCGTTCTTCATTCCAATAAGGATGCCCCTCACGTACCTCATCAATATGAATTATGTTCTCAACAATAAATTATAACATCAATATTATATCATTTCATATATATATAAATATATATATATATATATAATAATTAATCCAAAAAACTTACTCTCTAATTTCTTCAAAACATATTGAAGAGAATAAACTGATATATCTTGTTGATAAACATGGGGCTTACTCTCTTATAATCAGTTTTACCATATAGCCCGTCCTGAATTCTCCGATAAGCTTCGTCTCAATGTTCTCGTCCAGACAGCGGGAACAAAATGTGGTTATTTCATTTAGAAGATAACCTTACATGATAGAACTCTCTGGTCGATTTCTATTGCATATATACTTTTTAAAGTGTAAAGATGCCTAAAGAAAAATATGTTAAATAAATAAATACAGGCATATAAAATAACAATAATTTAACAAAATGCATGAAACGAAAAATTCAACGTACCTTTCGACATGATATATCCATCAATATTGTACCGGTATGGCAAATTTAGCCTCGGTTGCAAGATAAACCGTCAGGTGTATTATGATATCGAAGAACGACAGCGAGAAAATACGCTCAAGCTTGTAAAGTATTAAAGAAATAGAATTTTCTAGATTCTCCAGCGTCACAACATTCAAGATTTTAGTGCACAATTCCCTAAAAAAGAAACAAAAGTCATTGATTATTAGACCAACCGATTCGGGAAGGGGAGTCCTGAGGGCTAATGGGAGAAGGTGCTCCATAATAATATGGTGATCATGACTTTTCAGCCCATCGATATTGTCTTTCACAATCTTTATCTTCTTACTAAATAATCCTGAGAAACCCGTGGGAACTTTCAAATCATGCAACACCTATAAGAATCTTTTCTTTTCCAGTTGTGACATATGATACGCGGCATTAGGAAGTACAAACTTGCCTAATTTACCCGCTATCGGTTTAGGATGCAATTCACTTCTAATTTCCCAGTCCTAAAGATCCATCCATGCATAGAGGTTGTCTTTCGATTTTCCGTCTTTATAAAGAAACAGGCTAAATATGTGCTCGGATACTCTCTTCTCTATGTGCATGACGTCCAGACAATAACTCACTAAATTTGTTGACCGGTACAAAAGCGCGTAGAAAATGCTTAATTTGTTCCTGTAGGATAGTTTGTCATGTTTTGCCCGATCTATCCCGAAAATCACGTTATTGTAACCATCCCACTGAACAATCACGTTCTCTCCGGATAATGAGGCTGGAGGCCCAAGAAGCTCCTGATGACCATTAAAGTAAGTATTGTCTAACCTGTAAGGATGGTCTAGTGGCAGGAAACGCCGATGACCGCAATTACAAACCTTCATACTAAAATTCAACCATTTCGATATTGTATCTTGATGGCAGTAAGAGCATACTTTGTGACCATATACGGACCAACCTGATAACATTCCATATGCAGGAAAGTCATTAATTGTCCACATTAAAGCCGCACGTATCGTGAAGGTTATATCTGTATTTGTATCGTAAGTCTCTATACCATTAATGAATAAAGATTTTAACTCATCGATCAGAGGTCGGAGATAGACGTCGATTTTGTTTCTCGGTGAGTTTGGCCCGTCAATAAGAAGAGACATCATAAAGTAGGATTGATCCATAACCAACCAAGGTGACAGATTATAAACCATCATTACAACGGGCCACGTGCTATGGCTTGCAGCTATATAGTTGAATGGGCAGAATCCATCACTAGCCAGTCCGAGCCTGACATTGCGAGAATCACTACTGAATGCTTGGTGCCTCCTATCGAAATCCTTCCATGACGGTGAATCTCTTGGATGACTCATTTTTCCATCTTCGTTTGGAGCAGCACGGTGATGCCAAATCATTGTTGTAATACCCAGCCTTTTATACCACAATTTATATTTTGTTACTTTAGAATTCTAATTATTCTTAATTATAATTTATTTATTTTATGTATTTTAGTTATTTCTTCTAAATCCCAAACCCATTCTTTTATTAAACTAAAATCTTTTCTCTTAAACCACAGCCATCTCCTTTATAATTCTATTTCTGCAAGCCCATCTCCTCTTAACTGAGTTTTTCCTTTCTTAATAATCCAAGCCCGGCCCTCTTCTCCCTTCCAAATTCCTCTTATATTCCTCCCGGCCCACTCCCTATATTTATCCCCAAATAATTTCCTATTAATCCCAAGCCCAAACTATATTTATTTTAAACCAGCCCGTTCCATTTCCTTTTCTTTTAAACTTAATTTCCTAATCAAAACCCCCCGGCCCATTCTTTCCTTTCTCTTCTAAATTTCCATTTTTAATTCCTAGCCCAACTCACCAGCGGCCCGTTTCTCCCTTTTCCCTTTTAATTTATTTTCTTTTGCAGGCCCAGCCCATTCTCTCCTCACCCGCGCTTACAACCCGACCCGGCCCGCCACTTCTTCTTCTTCCCGTTGCGCTTCTCCCGCGCGCGTTTCCTTCGCGACCGCGTCGCCCGCGCTTCCCGCCTCCGCCTCCGCCGACGCTCGCGCGCACCCCACGACGCGCGCCCACCACCTCTCTCCTCTACCCGCTACTCCCCTTCCTCGCTCGCTCTCATTCCCTCCTCAAACTCTCCTGCAACCATTTTTCCCGCCGTCGACGACGACGACTAGGACCCCCTAGTCCTTCTTCCTCGCATCTCTCTCCTCTTCAGACTCTACTCCACTCTACCCCAGTCAACTACCTCGTCACCCTTCGTCGAGCTCTCCTCACTGCACCCATCCAAGCTTCTCACACCCCTGCCGTCGATCATCCCCCGATCATCACCACCGCCTCCACCTCGTCATCTCCACCTTTGTCCTCACCCTCGTCGCACCCACCAATCCACCATTACCCACAACCGACCATCCTCTACAGCTCCGATCTCCGGCCACCTCTTTCCCGAGCACCTTCACCTGCACTCCCTCGCCAGAACCCGCTGCTTCTCGTCGACCCCATCACCATCATCATCGTCACCGTCGCTGCCAACCTCCACCCTCGCTCACCCGAGCCTTCCTCCTCACTCCCTCAATCTCTCTCTTTCTCACTATACCCTTTCCTCTCCCTCTGTGCCTTCTCTCTCCCAGCTCTCTCGCTCTCAGTCTCTTTCTCTCTCTCAGCTCTCTCGCTCTCAGTCTCTTTCTCCCTCTCTCTCTCCTTCTCTCTCTCAGCTCTCATCTCTCAATCTTTCTCTCTTTCAGTACTCTCTCTCTCTCCTACTCACCGTCTCTCTCTCTCATTGCATCCCATCTCTCTAAATTTCTCTCTCACAACTCTCTCTCCCTATATCACTTTCCCTCTCTTGAACCCACATCCCGAACACCTTACTGGAACCCCGCCAGCAACCACCCTCGTCCCCACGAGCCGAGTCGTGATCACCGCAAACCATTCAAGCTTTGGCATTTCATCGAGCACTTTTCATACGTCGTCGATCCATGCGGTCTCGGTCGTCGCCACTGCTGCCGTACAACCCCGAGACGTCCCCAGGCAAGTATTTTACTTGCTTACATACTATTTACTTAAGTTACAGTCGTTAATTGCATAGATGATAAAGTTACAAGTTTAAACCAATTATGTGCCATACCTGTTCGACGCGTGTTCCCTAAGAAAATACTTTTCTAAATTGACGGAACTGGATTACTTACCTTGGCCCTTACTGTGATGAATACCTTGTGCAAGTTTCGCTGGAAAATATGACCGTTAACGACTAAAACAACTACCCCCAAGTTTAATCGTAAAACCGTACTTTTATTGTATCTGAAAACCGTTAAATTCATCATAAATTATATACACACTAGAATGGTGCGTTCGAGGGCTCAAATCGAATCCAACTCGACGAACTTTAACCCTATACTAGTCTCTAGATATTCCTGTACTTAAACTGTGACGATAATTGGATCGGAGTGCGAATCTGGACTGCAGTCCAAAGCGACTCCAATCGTTGGTTGCTGTTCCGTATTGGGTACCACAAGATTTCCATGACTCGTAGGTTGCGGAACTCCGCTGTTTATTGTAGGTGAATCTGTTAGCTAGACAACACAATTAGTTTCATTCTGTTTCGTTACCGTTTGATATTTAATCTGTAATTTAATAGATCGGGACGCATAACAGTCCCAGCAGAATCAGAACTGACATAGTGGTATCGAATAGTGTATATCTCCTGACGTACAAACCCGATCGAAGATCCGTCTGTCTCGTTGAAAACCTTACTGAAAACCCTAGATTTCAACAAACTGTAGCGTCGCTAAAATCTAATCCCAACTGAGATTAAAATGCGTTGCGAAACGGATTTCTGATTCTGAAACCGGATTTCCAGCCGCGAGCGCTTAAAATGAAATGGTTATAAATAATGATCCTGAAACCCGATTGGCATGAAACTAAATTTGACGGATAGATAACTGAACATACTAATTATTACCTGTTCATCGTCTCACTAAATTGTAACCGTACGATTTATGATAATTTGTGCAAGTGGTAGCTTATTGATTGAGGACATCCTAAGCATGCTTTATATACTGCTTACGCATCATATCTTACACCTGTCATTGCATTGATAACCTAGTGATAACGTGCATTTACCCAGTGTTAGATTTTAGTGATGATTGTGGCAAGTACATCAGTGTTCGTGTATCCGTGAATAGGTGAAAGTGATACGTATTTGTGCACAATCAGTGACCCTATTATTCTATTGCATTGTCGACGTCTGTGGGATGCGTGTACGTGTGACTATAAGTGGTATGGGACACTTATGGAAGCGCTTGCACGGATGTCACAGATAAGGCACCAGACACTTCCATTTATCTTAGGTATTAGTCGGGACGTGCTTGATGGAGGTCCTGCCTCCAGTTCTCGCGCAGACTTGTCACGGCTCGATTAGTATTTAGGGTTATGGTTAGCGTTTGATGTAGACCACGGGGTGTGGGGTAGTTTAAGTGTGAGTTCAACAGAATCTCGGGAGTCCCATGCCGGCTTATATATTTAGGGAGTTATATGGAGATTTACAGGGTATGTGATATACACCGTGATATACATGTTACATGTTGGGCCCGTGGTCCCTTGCCCTTGGGTTCTACCCTTGGGTGGAGGACACTCGCGAGTGGTTGACTCTCACACTTGGACTGACGATAGGCTTAGTGACTTGTACAGTGAGACTTAGAGACTGATAGGGTTACGGACATTTATATACCTTATATACTGTATTGACATACGTGACATATTGTTCTACTGCTTTACTGCTCCGCTGCATTGATTACTGCACACTCATATGCATGCTGTCATTGATGTACTGTTATTCATATCTATTACCATTGTTAGAACTGTCACTTGATTTTATATATATTATATTGCTATTGTGTCGCTCTGACGACCTGAGTATGCATGCTCAGTGTGAGGAGAAGATTTAGCCTGGACCAGAACTAGACGTGCATCACAGACTTCTTGACTTGCCACTCCGAGTTACATTCGTTTGTTCCCCCTCAGGTCAGTTCTTTACATTGTTTCTTTCAGTTACTGCATTTCTCATTACCTGCGCATCATTTACTGTTTACCATGAAAAACTAGAAGCCGAAATGTGACTACGGCAGGACATTTCCTTGACCGTAGGAGCATGGCTGGCCTTGTCTACCCCTCGTATTCCGTATTTTGGGAAGAGGGGCGTGACAATTGTCTCGGCTGTTTTCTTGCACCTGAATAGCCTCTGCAGTCTCTATGTTATGAGAAAATATCGTGCTATCTTGACAGGTACATCGGGCTTCTTATCAGATTCTTTCGGCTTATACCTGGCAACTCCGCATGTTGGACACTCTTTTGAATCTGAATTCTCTTTCCGATACAACACGCAATCTTTGGGACATGCATGAATTTTCTCATAGTTCAGACCCAAATCAGACATTATCTTCTGGGCTTCGTACCAGCTCTCGGGCACGTTATTTTTCGGGGGCATAGAATCTTTCAGGAACTTCAGAAGTATCGTGAATGACTTGTTGCTTCATCCATTTAGGCACTTAATCTGGAAAAGTTGGACAAACCACGATAGGGTGGAATACTTTGCATTCTCATAAATTGGTCTTCTAGCATCATTCATGAACTTTTCATACTTATCCGCACGTGGTTCTTGACCAAAAGGAATATCTTCTTTGGTAGTATTACTATCACTGAGGGCAGCATCTACCATATCCTCCATTTCTTTTCCTGAAAAGAAGTTATCGTCTTCTTCTTCTTCCTCCGCATTACCGTCTTCTCCTTCTTCTTCCGCCGCATTGCCGTCTTCTTCTTGTCCTTTCCCGTGATATAACCAAGTTGTATAAAGTCTAGTAAAACCATGTTTAACGATGTGAAACTCTACGATTTCTAATTTCTGCCAAAACTTATTCCCACATATATTGCACGAAAAGAGAATCTTCTCTAACACAATCTTATTATGTGCGCGTGCAAATTCAATGAAAACAGCAACTCTTGCGACAAACTTAAATTGCATGCGTTGTTGCCAATTTACATATATCTGGTCCTTAACTCTGATGTATTCATGGGCCATGTTAGACTGTATAGGTTATGAATTTTGGTTTTTTATGGCGACTATATTGAGAAATTAAAAAACGAGATGGTTATTGATAAAAAAGAAAATCCGTAGGAACAAGTTTGTCATTGAAAAGGATAAATTATCGATTAACGAAATCAGGTTTGAAAATAACCAAGTATGAGTTGTATTCTGTGTATGTGCGTTTCAATTTATGATTTCAGTTAGGTGTAGGGTTGTTAGTGTGTATGTGTTTTGTGAGTGCGTGTGTTGTGTATTCGTATTGTATGTGTGTGTTTCGACTGGTGGAGGTAAGCCTTCTATCCCATTAAGAATGTATAGAGAAGACACTCATTCGCTTGTGTTTTTATCCGCTTTGAGTAAATTTCGGCAACACCTCCCCTCTGTTCTCCGAGTACCCTGTAATAGATAACCATTTCAATGCTGTGAAACAACATTAAAATGAACATCTAATCTATCTTTGTACAAGAAGAACCAGCGGAAAAGTATCGACGAAATAACTCGAAACGAATGAAAATACAAGTGAATGCAGGTGTTTGCTTTATACATTCCGAACTTGTCCAAACTTAACAAATCTATCGGTTATCACACGATTGAATTTTCTCGTCATATAGACTACACGACGATTGTTAGCACCGAACAATACCGTCCGATATTTAACAACCTTCGTATAGTTTTATGTCACGACGAATATCGAGCATATGTTAACCGATAGACGGGGGCTAAGACGCGCTTTGATTTTCATATATGACTATCGATGAGCATATAAAAATTTCATATTATCATCAATTATCATATATACACTTATTATAAAATTTAACTTGAATTGGTTTTACGTTTATGTTTCGAAATAGAAATTTTATTATCATAAAAAAAAATTTGAGAATAACAAATTATGTTTCAAGGATTTTAAGTTTTTAGTTTAGGGTAAAAAAATTTAAGGTTAAGGGTTTTCTTAATCAAGTTTAAGATTTTGGATTTGGTTCTGGTGTTAAATTTAAAATTTTGGATTTATTTCTGGTGTTAAGTTTAAATTCAGGGTTTCGCCTTGTTTAATATAAGAGATCAACATCATCATTATCACAAACACACGCATATCATCATCAACATTATCTCTCTCTCACACACACAAACACACGCATATCATCATCAACATTCTCTCTCTCTCACTCTCTCTCACACACACTAACAATAAAATACCTTAAGCATAACGCTCACCCTTAATTCTAACCCTGATTATCTTTACCCTAACTCTAGACCTAATTAATCCTAATTACCTTAACCCTAACCCTAGACCTAGACCTAATTAACCCTAAACCTAATTACAACGCAACCGCCACCATCCACAGCCACCGCCGCTGTCCATCACCACAGCCGCCACCACAATTCAAAATCTCCAAATTGAAGCCCTATCCACCAAATTCAATTTGCGAAATTAAAAATTTAAATTGATCAATAAATTAACTAACCAAATGACGATTTCGACGGTGACGAGAAAGCCAGAGAGGAGCTTGACGTTGATGAAGAGAACGGCGCTAGAGGTGATGGAGACGGCGCTGGAGGTCGTAAGAGATCGAAGAAGACGACAAAAGAGGAGGCGACAAGGTCAGAGGAGGGGCCGAGAGCTCGGAGGAGGCGACGAGGAGGTCGGAGGAGACGGCGAGGAGCGCGGGAAAATTTTGGGAGGAATTGGGGAATTAGTAGGGTATACTGTGGCGACGGGGACGATAACCTTTGGTTTTTATTTTCTTTTTAATCTTGAAATTTCCCCCTACGGATATATTTGTAGGGTCTTATCTTGCGACACCGTAAGGACAACTGCATAAGTTAAATTTTAACAAATTTTTATTTATATATGTCCCTATGGTCTTATCCGTAGGGACATTAGCCGTCCATGCGGATTAATCCGTAGGGGTATTCGTTAATTGCCCCTATGGATTTTATTATCCGTAAAGGCAAGTCATTTTTGTACTTGTGGACCAAGTCAACATGTTAGTTCATTGCTGCACACAACCTTCTCTAATATCAGATTATGTCCTCAGCAACCAAGAAATCAAATGCTCGATTTATAGGATGATATATATTCAGTATCCCATATCATATTAGTACCGTATGCATATGAGTCATCTTTCCTACATCGTCTACTCTATTTTTATTTACGCAGGTATCCATATGAATTGCAACAACTGCAGAACATCGGTAAAGCTTATTGTTGTTGTCAAAAAAAAGTTGTATTAGCTTAGATTTTGGTAAGCAAGCAAGTAGTGGCCGCGCCGGCGCCGGCAGACACAACCACGTTTAATGAGATTCGATTAAGATACGTGAGTATATATATATATATATATATATATATATATATATGAGAATAATGTAAGAAAGCGGCCATACAAGGGAATTTCCTTCCATGGAGTCGAAAAAATATACTCTCCTTCGTTTTCTCCGACAATCGGCATCTATCATCTTCATCGTTATCATCTAAGAAGTGGGTTCGACGAATTTCATATGATTCTACAACTTTTCACCGTTGAATTAGTCAGTTCAAAATTAACGGTTTACCGACAATAGAACTTTTTACATTGCTAAATCAACGGTGAAAAAATTGTAGAGTCACATGAAATTTGGTGTATCCATGTCTTAGATGATAACGATGAAGTTGATGGATGCCGATCGTCGGAAAAAACGAGAAATGGTACCGATGATATACTCGTATGTATGACAGCGATGGGGATCGCGTGGATGGCAGCGATTAGCAGACGCCCAAACCGTGGGCCCCGCCGCCCCAGCTACCGACACGTTCATCAACTCCCTCTTAAAAAGTTAATTTCATTCATATTTATGCATGCGGTTACCTCCCCTGAGAAGCAAAGAAGGGCCCCACGTTCTTGCTGACGTCATCGTGTCGGCGGTGGGTCACCATCCGACGTGGACTGCACGCTCGCCCTCGATGGGGAATGACGTCATCGGATCCATCTCCCCTTGACAGCTTGCCCCTCTTCCTCTCCTTGTTCTTTTGTTTTCGGTACGCTTGACTCTTTGACTCTTCAACTGTTTTCCATAATTTATTTTAAAAAAAATATTCAAAATGAAAACACACAAACAACAAAAACATTCAGTCAATGACAGGAAAAAGGAAAAGAAACACTTTCTAGCTGCAATACCGCAAAAAAGAATTTTTTAAATGTTAGTTGAGTAAATATCTTCACAGTAGTATGTAAACAGCAAATTGAGGCCTACCCGGCTTAAAACAACATGGGCTGAGACGCAGGCTTTTTAGCCTCTTAATACAATGATGTTTCAAAATTCTTTCTCCTTTCTATCTTCCAAACAAATGATTATTTTTTAATTGGCTAAATGACAGATAAATACATATTGTTTGGTCTGTTTGGCAAATAAATACCTAAGTTTCTAGAAGTGACGGATAAAAACCAAATGTTTATTTTTGCACTTTAGTACCTGACGGAGTTAATAAAAATTATGAAAAGGCTTTTTTACCCTTATAATTCATCTCACCCATTTACCAAAATTTGAGCAAAAAATTAAACTAAAATCCCCAAATTAAATCCATTTATCCCTCACCCATCTCTATTTCCGCAAATTAAAGTATTAAAAACCCCCCCTCTCTTCCCATCCATCCCATATTTCCTTTTTTAACCCTAATCCGAAACCCTAAAATCCAATCACATCAAGATCAGAGAAATTAATGTTGTAATTTTCACTTCAACATTGTAAATTTGAAGTCTTTTCATGAAATCAACTTGAGATTCATCTTCGGAAGAATCGTTGTCCAAAATCAAGATTTTATACCAAATTCAGTACTTATACTTGAATATACACCATAAATCAAAGAAGCATATATGAACAAAGAAGAGAAAATATCATCAGTACTTCTTTCCATTCAAAAAGGAATTTTACATCATACATCAATACTTCAATACAAAATTTTAGAAAAAATCCAACAAAAACTAGAGCAATGGAAAGACATATCCAAGCAATGTTCATCCATTTCTCCCTATTATTTGCCAAATTCTCTGCCATGGCTTGTAAGTGCACGGTGCTCCTTACCGTGACTACTACGGTTTTGCAGAATCAAAGAACTTTAAAAAACTTGAGCACAATACACTTGAAACCCTAGGATACAATCCCAAACGCTAAACTAAACAAAACTAACTAGAGTTTTAGCTACTGAGTTAGTACTACAACCTTTGTAGACGGTCCTTCGGGTCTTTAAAGGTTCACTCCTCAAGCTCCTAGAGTTGATGAAATGAGCTCTCGAAGTCGAACTTCCCGCGTCAAAGACGATCCATCCGAGAATGCCGATTCAAGCGACAGCTTCACCGAAGCAACTAAAGATCGGGTCTTGCTAGGACAAGATACTTAGGATGGTATAGTTTGTAAACAATATACTCTCTTTTTATCTCCCAAAGCTCAAGTGAGCAAGTGAGGAAGAAGAAATGAGATGGCAACTCAAGAAAATATCAACACAATGAATAAAACTCTCATCCAAAATATCCTTACTTTCGCTCGTCTCTTCAGGCTAGAAACAAAATAAATTGATGGGCAAGTAACTCACTAGGGTGGGTCACAAGCCCATACTTCTTGAAGAAATGTGTGTGAGAGAGAGAGAGTGTGTGTGTGTGTGTGGAGAGAGTCCACCTCATCTAGGTACACATACACACACGTGTGTGTATAATCAAAAATACCCTGAATCCGTATTTATAATAAATACGTATACCGTATTTCTACCAAAATACAAATATCGTATTTGTACCGAAAATACAAAATACGCTGCATATTTAGAAAGAAATACATTTATTTGTATCAAAACACAAATACCCGTATTTATACAAATACATGTATTCGTATAAATACCGTATTCGTGTTAAAATATAAATACCCAAAAGAGAGCAATATATTACTAGTATCAAAACTGGCTGTCTTTCAAATCTGCTAGTACTACTAAACCATCCGATTAAAGCACGCGTATAAATGAACGTGTATAAATACACATGTTCAATCGAACACCCGAGCGTATCACTATACGCAAACTACACCATTTCGCTTAAACCGGAAAACCCTCTGTGTGGGACTCTAAAGACTCGACAATACGCTGGCAGTGGGTTTAACCACAAATGTGTCAATGACACTAGCTGTACGTAACGGTTACCCAGGTATCTGTCGAAAGAAAGATCAGCAAGATAACTCGTTCGAAAACCCTACTAAGCCTATAAGTGACAATCTTAGTACAGTCCGGTCTCTTCGTCTGAGAATATCATATACTGGGTCTAGGGGGTGGAAAACGTCAGACTCCTAATAACCCAATAAGTCGTGTCGATGTGGCCCAAAACCATCCCGAAAAACTACTGATCTCACAATCAGTAGATCTCATCTTCCTTGGCTAAGGTCTTATGATGATG
Source organism: Agapanthus africanus (assembly GCA_030015575.1). Lineage (NCBI taxonomy): Eukaryota > Viridiplantae > Streptophyta > Magnoliopsida > Asparagales > Amaryllidaceae > Agapanthus > Agapanthus africanus. The sequence continues at coordinate 32,701,540 of CM057346.1, forward strand.
ACCAATCGAACACAGCGCGACATCATCTCCCTATATCGGGAGAGACGAATCTCTTTTATCGCTCACTGCCTCCAAATGCTTCGATATTGTACCCAACCAAAAGCTGTTTGCACGACTCTTTAAATCCGTGGTAGGATAGTGATCTAAATACAGTGGGAAAACATTCGAGATGAATGACGATGTCATGTCTAAAGACTAACTTGTACCTATGTCCCCAGAGAACTACCATCTGACGTTAGGTATATAACCATCTAGAAGTTCTCGGCGAGTCCGTCCAGTGTAACTCATAACCTAATGAGCACCTGTATACTATCTTTGGTGCCGAACACTGATGGCTGTGGGACAGGCCATCTTCCCTCATGGGAATAAGAAACGTATACACTAGTCTACTCCGGAGTATCGATACCCTATCTCGAAACTCCAACGATTAAGGACAATTTAAGGATGTGCTTGTAGACTACCTAGATCCCACGAGTATGATCGCTATCACAACTCTAGTAGTCAAGCAAAGATCATACGGGCTTTACCAACATGTAATCGAGATACGTAATATAAAAATAGAATGTATACATATGTTGAGGTAAAGGCAAACCAGTTAAAATACTATCATATTGAGCAAGATTGTCATGTATACATATATCGCAAGTATCCATATGTAATATACAATCATGTACTATACAATAATGGCCTCTAGGGCATATTCATCCAACGATCTCCTACTTGCACTAAGCTCATGTATTGGGATATCGAAGACCAATCATCTCCAATAACCGCTCCGAGTCTGAGGAAGTGCCTTCGTAAGTAGGTCCACCGTGTTGTCCTTTGTGTCTACTCTCCTGATCTCGATCTCCCGGCGATCAATGATCTCCCTAATCAGATGATACCACCTTAAGATGTGTCTGGATTTCTGATGAGACTGTGGTTCCTTCGCTAACGCTATAGCTCCATTGTTGTCATAATGCAAAGATATTGGATCAACAATAGATATAGCCACCTCAAGTTCATTAATGAACTTGCTCATCCAGACAGCCTCTTTTGCGGCATCACTGACGGCAATATATTCAGCCTCCATTGTCGAGTCTGCTACGGTGTCCTATTTGGAACTTTTCCAACAGATCGCCTCTCCATTGAGGGTAAACACATAACCCGAGACAGACTTGTTGTCATCCTTGTCGCTTTGGAAGATTGAATCGGTAAAGAACTCCATCTGGAGTTCCTCATTACCGTATACTAAGAACATGTCTTTAGTCCTTCTCAGGTACTTCAGAATGTTCTTCACGGCTGTCCAATACTTCTTCCCTGAGTTGGACTGATATCGGCTTATTACGCTAAGTGCGTAAGCTACATCTAGTCTGGTACATAATATTGCATACATTATAGATCCTACCGCCGAAGCGTAAGGTATAATACTCATGTGAGCCCTCTCCTCAGCAGTCTTGGGAGACATCTCTTTGGAGAGGGTGATTCCGCGACAAGCCGATAAATTACCGTGCTTAGAATCTTTCATACTATACCTCTTTAGTATGGTGTCAATGTACCTAAACTGTAAAAGTCCCAACAATCACTTAGATCTATCATAATAGATCTTGATCCACAGAATGTATGAGACATCATCCAGGCCTTTCATGGAGAATTTCAAAGACAAGAACAGCTTGACCGACTGTAGCATAGGAATATCATTTCCTATTAGGAGAATATCATCCACGTACAATACAAGAAATACCACAGTTATCTCTACAATTTTCTTGTATATATAAGACTCATCTATGTTTTTTATGAGATCAAATTCCTTGACCGTTTCATCAAAATAGATGTTCCAGCTCCGCGATACCTGTTTTAATCCATAAATGAATTTAAGCAACTTGCACATATTTCCGCTACTCCTACTGTTTATGAAGCCCTCTGACTAATCCATATAGACATACTCTTCTAAAACGCCGTTTAGAAAAACTGTCTTTACGTCCATCTACCAAATCTCATAGTCATGGAAGGTGGCAATGACAAGTAGGATCCGAATGGATTTGAGCAATAGCCACCGAAGAAAACTTTTCGTATAGTCCATACCTGATCTTTGACGAAAACCTTTTGCAACAAGTCTAGCCTTATAGGTTTCTATCTGTCCATCTGCACCAATCTTTTTCTTGAAGATCCATTTACAGCCGATGGGTTTTACCTCAGGCGGTGCAAAGTCCAAACTTTGTTAGTGTACATGGACTCCATTTCGGATCGCATAGCATCCAGTCATTTCACAGTGCCCCTACTTGAAATGGCCTGCTCAAAACTAGTATGATCTTCTTCCAAGATGCAGTCCTGTCGATCCCCGTCTACGAGAAAGTCGTAGTATCTCTTGGGCGGATGAGAAATCCTATTAGATCTGCAGAGTGGCTGAGATTCGTCAAGGACTATTGAATCATATGGTTCTACCAAATCCTCGGTTATAATTTGTCCTTCTGGAATTTCTTCCAGTTCTATCATTCTCTCACTAGTTTCTTTTGCAAGAAATTGCCATTCTAAAAAGGTAGCATGGCAAGATACAAACACCTTCTGTTCCTCGGTGTGGTAGAACTGATATCCAGACGCCACAAACTTACATAAAACTGATCGTGCCTGAAGTTTATCTGGATTTTGTGTTTTAACATAAACCGGACAACCCCATATCTTAATACGTTTAAGATATGGTCTCTTACCATTCCACATCTCAAATGGTATCTTAGGCATGGATTTGGATGGAACATCATTCGATAGGTATGCGGCTGTCTCGAGTGCATATCCTCAGAAAAAAAGAGATAACTCAGTATTACTCATCATGGAGCGAATCATATCCAATAGGGTACGGTTCCTCCGTTCCGATACACCATTGTGTTGTGGTGTATACAGAGAAGTAAGTTGAGAGAGAATACCATTCTCTTTTAAGTAATTAAGGAATTCCGTGCTTAAGTATTCCCCTCCTCTATCTGATCGGAGGATTTTAATACCTTTCCCTGTCTGGTTCTCTACTTCGTTTCTGTATTCTTTGAATTTCTCAAAAACTTCAGATTTGTGTTTCAGAAAATACACATATCCGAACCTAGAGAGATCGTCAACGAATGTGATAAAGTATGAGAACACACCCATTGCATGTATAGACATTGGACCACACACATCACTGTGTATGAGTCTCAGGAGATCTGTAGCTCTTTCTCCGTGTCCGGTGAACGGAAAATCCGTCATCTTACCTTTGAGACAAGATTGGCAAGTTTCACAAGATGTAAATTTGAACGGATCCAAATATTCATCTTTATGCAATTTAGCTAATCTTTTCTCGTTGATATGACCCAGTCTACAATGCCACAGGTAGGTTTCGTTCGTATTTGAACTCTTTCTCTTGCGTGTATTTTGTACATTAAGAACTGTGTTTTGATTTAGAACATAGATACCATTACACAATGTAGCTTCTGCAACAAATACCTTATCAAGGTAAATGTTCATGATATTTCTATTTAGAACAAAATTATATCCATCTTTGTTAAGTAAAGAAACCGATACGATATTGCAAAGCATGGAAAGTACATAGTAGCAATTGTTCAAATCATAGTATTGCCCTTTGGCAATACCAGGTGATATTCATCGACGGCTGCAATATCAACTTGTGCTTTATTCCCTATTCTGAGGGACATCACCAGGTGCAACCATCCTACTTTTTTTCAGTCCCCATAATAAATTACAGATATGAGATTTTGATCCGGTATCTAATACTCAGGAGGTATGACTAACCGAAAAACAGTTCTTAATTACAAAGACACCTGAAAGAGATGCAACAATATGCTTCTTCTTCATCGGGGTCATCAAGGAATTCATGCAATTCTATTTCTCTTGCTCATTCTTGTGACATCTGTTACAACTCAGAGCCGAACCGACGTTCCCCAGCCCTGAAGAAGAATTCAGGTCGGTCAAGTGATACATTTTATTATCTTGATAAAGGCGTGACATGGTAGCTGCAATTAGGAGAGAGAAAAGAAACACTCAGCGTATACTTTTACAAGTTTAGATTGGTCATTAATTAATCTAAATAGAATGGCTCTTACTGTTTTCTCGAATTCTCCTTCAAACCGTAAAAGGAGAACTAGTCGGCATCATGTACGCTCTACAAGTTCGCTAAACGTTCAGCCAGGAAAGTGTTAGTACTTCGAGAGAGGCTCCCCATGCTTTCGTACGGTCCTAATTAAATAACCTCGTTTCTGCATAGGCATAACCCCGTTAACACCTTTCTAGACACCTAATGGGTTAGCTAGTTGTGAAGTAAAAATCTCCCGAGAGTAATCTTACTCATCAGTAGGATCGGGACCCAACTATCATCGTGTGATAATCTAGATGGAAGCCACTCTAGTCACCACACTCCAGAAGGTATGCAACACTAGCAAGTTTCATGTATGTTTGAAACTCCCGATGTGGTTTTTACCCTTAACGATTTATGACCTTGACTGAGACAACATATCATGAACCGTTAGTCAAGTTCAACCTGGCATTATCCTGAATTAATCTAGACGCACCCGCATAAACCTTTAACTGGGCCAACATGGTTATGCGATTGTCCTAGATAATCGCATCTCACTATGCTACATATAAGTATTACTCAGCTACCGTTCACTCCGTCTTGATTGAGCCAACATACGTAGTATGAATACCAAGCAGTGATTATCTGAAATGACGAAGAGTTACGGCTGGTTTTTGGCGAAAAACATTTAACGTAATGAACTTGATATCGTTGAAGGAAACTAGTGATTTCAAAATGAGTTGTTCAAGCTCAATTTTTAAAACTTTTGGTTTTGTGAAAAACCGAGTAGTTTTGAAAAGAACCGATGGTTTTTGAAATTTGATTCCTACATCATCCTTTAGATTTATTTTCTTGCATTAATTAAAATTAATGTGGTCCCATTAATTAACCCTATCATTGCAAAAGAAACGAAAATAGAACGTACGCTTATACCAACCGCATTCGCCACGGGCCCCGGATCATCACCGTAAGATTACTTAACTTATGGCAGGGCGGGGGCAGGGCTAGCGCGGGGGCAAAACATAAACAACGTTTATTATAAATAATATATATAGCCATTCGTCTCACGCAATAATAGTCATCACAGATCACAACAGAAGCAACACAGATGAAAGTATTGGATATACTAGGATTTCCGTGCTTTGTTTTAGCCTCTAACGAAAAATGGATTCCACGGTCGTGATGAATAGCCAAAACCCTCACCCTAGACCCCTATGGGTGTGGCAAACTACCCGTCAAATCTCCGAAGTGAAACAAGCTCTCTCAATGAAATAAGTAGGTCACTCGGCACTTCAAGAACCCAGTAGTTTGAACACCCCACCTTAGGTCTATCCTAGGTGCAGAAAAGTAAAAGAATAATACAACGATGGATACAACCTCAACCCGGATGTGCCCCGCAAAAAAATATTACATCACTTTTACAAATTACATGAATGAAAGAAAAGAATACTCTTCACATATCTCCCGGCTATTCAATCACAACGATCCAATACTTCATATCCACAAACAAGATACTAGATATGTGCAAACTCTACTTATCGACGTATAGCAATTAGTCGACGTTTAGAAACACATATACGAATGCAAAGAAAATAAACGAGGCTAAAATTTCGACTTAGAAATGCACTGTATTGCCCAAGCACAAAGATAACACTAGATGAAATCTGGGCAAAATCAAACAATCATAAATCCTAAATCCAAGAGTACAAAACACCACAAGAAGCATGAGACAAAATGCTATAGTAAAACCGCCAATAGCGAGATTTTGAAGAATTCTGGCGGTTGAATTTTTGAGTTATGGTCTCGTTCTTATCTTTCTAATTACAATATAAAAAGTATTCTGCAATTGTTTTTAAAAAAAATTAGATGCTCCAAAAAAACGCCTTGGATTTTGGATTTACCGATATGGAGTTATTTCGGTTTCGAAACTCTAAATTTCGTCTAAACCATTAGTTAAGTGTTTGGGTGGGCTCTGACACCAGTATAAGTGCATGGTGCTTCTTGCCGTGACTACTACGGATTTGCGGAATCAAAAGACTTTAAAAAACTTGAGCACAATGCACTTGAAACCATAGGATACATGTCCAAACACTAAACTAAACAAAACTAACTAGAGTTTTAGCTATTGAGTTAGTACTACAACCTTTGTTGATGGTCCTTCGGGTCTTGAAAGGTTCACTCCTCAAGCTTCTGGGATTGATGGAACGAGCTCTCGAAGTCGAGCTTCTGGGATTGATGGAACGAGCTCTCGAAGTCGAACTTCCCGCGTCGAAGACGATCCACCCGAGGATACCGATTCAAGCAATAGGTTTACCGATGCAACTAAAAATCGAGTTTTGCTAGGACAAGATACTTAGAATGGTGTAATTTGTAAACCAAATACTCACTTTTTATCTCTCAAAACTCAAGTGAGGAAGAAGAAGAAGAAATAAGATGGCAACTCAAGAAAATATCAACACTTGAATGAATAAAACTCTCATCCAAAATATCCTCACTCTCACTCTTATCTCTTCATGCTAGAAACAAAATAAGTAGGCGAGCAAGTGACTCACTAGGGTGAGTCACAAGCGCACACGCTTTTTGAAGAAATAAAAGAGAGGGTGTAGAAAGATGCCACCTTATCTAGGCGCGCAAGGGCGCGTGTATATATGTGTGTGCGTGTGCGCGCGCGCGCGTGTGTATGAGAGAGAGATCAAGTATACCCTAAACCCGTATTTATAATAAATACGTATACCGTATTTATACTAAAATACGAATACCGTATTTGTACCGAAAATACAAAATATGTGTATTCATATTTAGAAAAAAATACATTTATTTGTATCAAAGCACAAATACCCGTATTTATACAAATAAACGTATTCGTAAAAATACCGTATTCGTGTTAAAATACAAATACACAAAAGAGAGCAATATAATACTAGCATCAAAACTAGCTGTCTATCAAACCTGCTGGTACTACTAAATGGTCCGATTAAAACACGTGTATAAATACACGTGTTCAATCGAACACCCGAGCGTATCATTATACGCAAACTACACCGTTTCGCCTGAATCGGGAAATTCTCTGTGCGACACTCTAAAGACTCGAAAATACACTGGCAGTGGATTTAACCACAAGTACGTCGGTGGCACTAGCTGTACGTAACGGCTACCCAGGTATCTGTCAAAAGAAAGATCGGTAAGATAACTCGTCCGAAAACCCTATTAAGCCTATAAATGACAATCTTAGTACAGTCCGGTCTCTTCGTCTGAGAGTATCGTATACTGGGTCCAGGGGGTGGAAAATGTCAGACCCTTAATAACCCAATAAGTCGTGTCGATGTGGCCTAAAACCATTCCGAGAAACTACTGATCTCACAATCAGAAAATCTCATCTGCCTTGGCCAAGATCTTATGGTGATGACCAATCGAACACAGCGCGACATCATCTCCCTATACCGGAAGAGACGAATCCCTTCTATCACCCACTGCCTCCAAGCGCTTCGGGACTGTACCCAACCAAAACCTATTTGCACGGCTCTTTAAAGGCATGGTAGGGTAGTGATCTAAGTACAGTAGGAACACACTCGAGACGAATGACGATGTCAGGTCTAAAGAATAACCTGTACCTATGTCACCAGAAAACTACTATCTGACGTTAGGTATATAACCATTTAGAAGTTCTCGGCGAGTTCGTCCAGTGTAACTCATAACCTAATGAGCACATGTATACTATCTTTGGTGCCGAACACCAATGGTTGTGGGATAGGCCATTTTCCCTCATGAGAATAAGAAACGTATACAACAGTCTACTCTGAAATACCAATACCCTGTCTCGAAACTCCAACGATTATGGACAATTTAAGGATGTGCTTGTAGACTACCTAGACCCCACGAGTATGATCGCTATCACAACTCTAGTAGTCAAGCAAAAATCCTACGGGTTTTACCAACATGTAATCGGAATACGTAATATAAAAATAGAACGTATACACATGTTGAGGTAAAGGCAAACCAGATAGCATACTATCACATTGAGCAAGATTGTCCTGTACACATATCCCAAGTATTCATATATAATATACAATTCTGTACTATATAATAATGGCCTCTAGGGTATATACATCCAACATAACTTCTTCTTCTTCACTGTTCACTCCCAAGTCCCAATCAAAATTCCAAAATTGTTCTACTATTATATAGCCTCGCAATTTTCAATTCCAGCTTTCTCGAGCTTACAAATAGCCATCCTCGGTCTCTATGATCATCTTCATCTTGCAAGGCCATAGAAAATCTTGAGAAGAAAGAAAAAGAAAGGTGACTAGTGTTTTCTAATTAGGTTGAAAATGAAGCAGAAAAACAATATTTACTATATATTTCTGGCTGCCAAGGGAAATATTGTCCAAAAAATGAACACATATGTGACACATGGAAATCTATACAAGGAATATTCTAATCCAGGATAACGGCAGGTATCAAAATGCTAATGGAGCGAAACATAAGGTATTCATTCGCCATTTTTACAAACTTAGATATTTATCTGTCAAACAGCCCAATCGATAGGTATTTATCTACCATTTAGACTTTCTAATTTCAAGCATCGTCAGTTGACAAAAATCAAATCTTGATCCTTCTTTATATTAGTGGACGACCACAAAACCTAGATTTCCTGTGCTCGTCTCTATTTGTCTTCAACCTCACGTTTGTTGCTGTCTCTTCTATTTTAGTTTTTCCAACTCAAATACAATTTGAACTTTTGCGCTGTTTCAACAGTAATTAGTAATTAAGCAAGCGGGACGGCTATTAAATTTCTTAGGAATCAACAATCGAACAAGAAAAATAATTTATACGAGGTCTACAAGCAATAGGGATGGCCAGATAATATGAACAGACTATACATGAATCGGTATCTGAGTTTTTTGATTACGAATAGTAATTTTTCTTTTCCGGTAACTATCTGTATTTGCATTCAAACATGTCCAACTACCGGATACGGATATGTTAACACCTATATCCACTACGTATCCATTCCATCTATCACACTTTCTAATCAAAACACAAGCAGACAAGCTTTCCAGGCCTCTCAAGTCTCAACACCAAAATATCAAGAAGCATGAATGAGGGTCCTCTCATGAAAAGACTTGATGAACACATTTGAATTAAGCTTACATAATACATAAACAAATATCCTTGAAAATATTTCCCAACATCAATGAATAATTTATCCTTTACATGCCTACCAAAATGTAAACCTTATGATCTGAATCCCACACAATTCACATCTCGCCAACCTGCACTTACTATCTGAAGACAATGCCAGCGTAACCTACCATAATTAACATAAAAATCAACGAGTTTTGGCATCCCTCACCTTTCCTTTCCTTTCCTTTCCTTTATTTGTCGTAGTCAATCGCCATAGTTAGCAATAAAAAGGAAATTTGCAAGAAAGGCTCAGGCAAAAGAATATTGCTCCTTTTCCAAGCACTAAAAATATGTGCATAATCTACCTACAGATACAGCATAGAATATTGACAATGTTGAAAGCGAGATGCTCACTGGTCAAACCCACCATCAATGGTTGTGAGCTTCACAAAATTGGTCCCCAATGAATTAGAAACGTTCTGGTCATTAATGCGCTCGGGCCCGGAAGTGTTTGATTATGAACTGAAGATTCGATGGAGCTTGATGTGCATCAGTCATTCAGCTTGCAAACCGTGACAAACTTTTGGATCGCATTGTGGTACTGTGTTCCCTGCAAAAGTACAAGGCATGCATCACTGAACAATATAGCACTTGCCACAAATTATGTTACCAACGATCGATCTTACGTTCCCTAGTTTCCAATTTGGTGTTACGGCAAATTGATTGTTCCGGATAAACTAAGTTCTTAATGTTTTCAGCAGGATTTCACTAAAAGTTATGTATTGGTTAGGGTTTAACATGTCAGAAGCGTTTTCTATTCAACAATTAAAGTATGTCTTGTGGTTAATATATATGTTAGGGGTTCAATTCTATCATCCCGCTGTTATAGATTGTCTGTGAGATTTGATTCTTTCCTTGAATGGGTTTCAGAAAAAAAAATTGATTACATAATACCAGGCAATATCGGATCGGTTTAAGAATATTAGGCAGGTTATAATAAAATGGAATTTTTAAACAGGATTTATGTAATGTCATTTGGTACATGGTCTATTATAATGAAAGCGACCATAAATTAAATATGAGGCAAAAACAATATCCTTTTCAGATACCAAGCCACCCAGGGGCAGACCCATGTTCAACTAAGAGGGGGCACATGCCCCCTCTCAAATTTCAGGAAAAAAAGGCCGAGTATTGGTTGCAATTGAAGTCAGATATTTTTGGATATATGGTATATATATTTACTTGGGATAAAAGGCTCTGTTGTTGTTGTTGTTGGTATACATATTTACTTCTTCAAAATTAATCAACAACATATAACTCAATTGGTAGTACATTTGATTCGATAATAAGAGGTCATGACTTCAAATCCCACTGAAGTCAATTTAATTTAATTTTTTTTGTGTATTTTTGAACAAAGGAAACTTAGTTCCGCATTAAAGACTTAAAAGAAAGAACTATAAACTTTAAAACAAAACATGTGGTCCAATTTATGAAACCTAGAAATATGATGATGTAAAAATTATTATTCTGCTAGTAATTTAAACTTTTGTTCAATTATCAAATTGTGATGGTGTAAATATACAATGTAGTCAAGTATCTTAACAAAACTCATTATGCATGGTTGCCGATGTGCCCTCTCTGACCCAAATTCATAGGTCCGCCCCTGACGCCACCAAAAGATGTTTGCAGCAAACTTAACTTAATAAATGTTGTTAAATAATTAAATTATTCAAAGAGGCAAGGCATTAGATAATTATCAACTGTGCACTATTAACCTATAAACATGTAGCACGGATTATCTTTAGCATGTCAATTCCAACCAAAATGAATAGTCCGAAAATGGATCAGCAGGAAGTTGGCAAGTCTCCGTAAATAACCTTTGTCAATAATTTTACAGAGAAATAGGATGAAAAAGAAGTTCATGTCTTCATGGCACATATGTTTCACATCTTTAGCACATGATCAAAGATCTTTTCTGTTCTAACAAAACCTGAGCGTCAAAAGATTTGAAAGAAAGCTAGCAAATAAACGTGCGACACTTTATATAAAAACTAATAATCAAATAATATTTCAGTTGTTTTGAAGATGAAGACAACCATATTAAGAACTAAAAAAATAGGTTCATAGCCATTAGCCATAATTAAAAGGGCATTCCTTCAAAATATTTAAGCTCAGGGTAATGCTCAAAGTTAAATGCTACTTCAAACTGGTTGTGGATGAAAAAAGCAAAAGAAGAAAAAGAGGAGAGTACCTCCCAATAAAGTTGGTGGCAATCTGTACACTGCCAAAATTCTATGTTCCGGTTGAAAAGACAGTTCGGAATGAGTTGGAATCCCTTTGAAGCTTCAACAGCTTCCTCCATGCTGAGCGGTTTCTGAATGAAGATACCGTTGCATTTTGTACATCTCGACATAAGCCGATCCTCGGATATCTTTAGCTGGAAGATTTCGATCACCTGCCAATACATGTAACAATTAAAAACCAATACCAGCAGTTTCCATAGTTTGCTTTGGTACAGACTGCAGCCACCCCAATTCACCAACTATCAGGTGTTAGCAAGACAAATTATATGTATCCATATCACATACAGTAATCATAAAAGGCAAAGCAAGTTGAATATTAAAAATCCATATAGGATAGCTTTTTCCTCTTAGCAGTATTATCATCCAGTAAACAATATTTTGTATGAACGTTGTTATATGCATCAAAACAAAATAGAAGATCAACATGGACAAGGCGCATATCATCCACAATGAAAAATCTTTTATACAAATCATTGCATGATCTCTATCTATAATTACCGAAAAGGAAAGGGGGGGGGGGGGGGGACCTTATATTAAAAATGAATTGTGACGACGTGTTATTCACCATAAATGCTTTATGCTTTCTTCAGTTGGATGGCTTCATGCATGTGTCCAGCGCCTCACAACTAATTAACTGTTTACTAAAAGTGGCTTTTTAAGGAGGATGGGGTGCTATGACAGATAAGAGTGGCATCATCTACATCCTGTTCGGTTTGAATTTGCAAAAATTGGCATATCTTTAAGAAATGAAATGAAAAAACTCCTCTAAGCAAAAAGAAGAAAGAAATCGGTTTAATAACTTCAAGGGAAACCCTGATGGTGTGAAGATAGAAGACTTCCATAATGTACCTCAAGTAGTTGGTCATTCTTGAGCAGATTCTTCACACTATATACTTGGTTATTTGTTAAATATTGATGTTTCATAAGCTTCGCTACTTTGTTAGCACCACTCTTTTCTCCTCATATGCTTGATCCAATAGCTGCCTAAAGACAGAAACTTGAAATTACAAAAAGAGGCAAAACACAAGTATAGAAAACATATACTTAACTCTGTGTAATAGGTAATGGATATCATGTAAAATTTGAGGGAAATATTTTTAACTTCTAAACCTTGGTTCAGGCTTTTTATAAGATGGAATAGCAGCATCAATTCCGACACATCGTAGATGTCGTGCTAGACCTTCCACCTGTGCAAAAGTGAAGGCAAGTTTAAAATAAACAATTTCAGTATCAAGTATGCAAATGCAAGAAACTGAATTAATAGATTTTACAGTGTGGCCTTTTGTACAAAACAATTGTAATTTTAAAATTGTGACAATCAGATTATTAAATAAAAATATCTCAATGGAAGATGATTTAATATGGAAATGTATATGCATGTAGTTTGATCAGTTTAACTAAGCATTTTTACAGTATACGTTGAATTATTTCCCTTTGAATGAATTTCTTCTATCTCAAATGGGTCGATGATCGGTAAGAGTGCTCATGAGGTAGCTACAATGTGAGCCAGAATAATAGTAATGAGGTTAGCTAATATGTGATCCAGAATAACAGTAATGAGAAACATTCTTGCTTCTCCCAAGGGTTGGGACAATTGGTTAGGGCATGAGAATTGGTGACAAGGAGGTGACAAGTTTGAGGCATGCAACCAACAAAAGGAGAGGAAACCAACCGTATTTATAGGGCTGGGGTGGGTCTCATATGGGTTGCACCTTATAACTGAACAAAAAAGGGTAAAAAACAGAAAATATATTTGTGTAATCTAATCCCAATGCTGGCTATCTAGGACTAGAGCTTCCTCAAATACCATGAAGTGTATCCATAAAATAGAAGAAGATAAACAATATCTAGATCAAATAGAGAAAAATATAAAGTAAATAACAAGACAACCATCATACCATTACATCACACAGAAACTTTGGAGAGCCATCACCGCCAAAGGATGGATCCCATGGTGGTAAGCCCTCCCAAGCACCATCACATTCCAACTGCTCTCTGTGCTTTGGATGCACAGACTGCCGTCTTCCTTTTCTTCTTGAGGCCCTAGGTTTTCGGTCTGCCTCCTTCAACACCAGTCTTTCACCATAATTCCTAATAATGTTTGAGATACATTTGTCCAGGGGAGAAATATCTTTATGCAAAATCCATGATTTTGGCGTTGGATCAATATGCATTTTAAAAGCACATGATCTTACCATATCGCTTGCTTTGCAAAACTTGTTCATCAATATATTATGGCAATTATCTGTCTCCAATAAGATCTCCTACAACCCAATAACTGCACTGGAGGTACTTTCGGTGGGATTATATAGTGTTTTGCCTGCAACAAGCGATCATGCCAATAAATTTAAAAAAGTGGGCAACGAAACAAAAGAAGGGTTAGAAATATCATTTCAATATAATAGACATTAATAGATAACCAAGACTAATACCATATAATTAAAGGTAAGCGAGTTGACAGTGTCCCCCGCTAAAAAGATTCTCACAAGCTAAAACAACTATTCCTCTCATAAAGGATCAATTATGCTTGCACTGTCAATATGTTGAGTACAATCGGAACATGCAAACAATCCAACGCTAACTAGAAATCCTTATCAACTTGTCAAACTAAATCAATGTGGACTCCAGAATAGACTTTAGGAGCTAGCACTGGAGAGAATCATTGATTTTCGTTAGAGAAGTTACTAATGCACAAATAACACTATGGTTTGTCACCCAAGACAAGAATATTGCTCCCAAAATGCACATGCCTTTAGTAACTATATATCCACATTGAAGAAAATGTTGCGTACAGGCTCATATTAGGATATATCAAGGCATTGAAGAACATATGATGCATATTTTTTAAAATGTGTTTATTAAAAAGAGGGGAAGATCAGCGCAAGAAAGAGAGAGGAAATTCAAATGATCAAGAAGGTAAACCTTCAGTAACCAAATGGCGTTCAAAGATGGCAAATATCTCAAGCAAGTAATAGGCATCTGCTGCCGCATATGATATCTGTTCTACTGTTAGAGGCCGATATGACCAATCACTACATTGAAGTTCCTGTAAAAAGAGGATTCAAATTAGACAAATAATCTAAAATTAAATAGATATTAAATAGTAATAGTATATTAGATCATTCCACATTAATATATGTAAATTACTACTATCAAAAATTTATATGTAAATTACATTCATAATGCTATCTAACGTTCTAGGTCCCCAGAGTCCCAAAAAATGTAGGAAGGAAATATTTGAATGAAATTAAGGAACATGTATTGGATACAAAGATGATATAATTCGCTAAAGGGAACGAAGTTCATTTCTAAGGCATGGATCACACACACTTAACCCAACTGGCCAACTGATGGGGTTACCGGAGTTTTTTGAGGACCAACCCGTTGGAGGTGAGATGGGGGTTGGAGGTAGTAGCCGTTGAAGCCTTGGGAAGCTAAAAATAGCTATTAATTTGCATCGCATGCATGTGTACATGGCCACCAAGACAATTATTACTCTTAGGTATTTTGTTAGGCTTCTATGTATATATGAGATATTTACTAATAATAGGATAGCTTTGGGTTTGGCTAGCAAATCATGGTTAGGCTTGGGTGAGTGAGTCCCCTTATCTTTTAGGTGGGTGATTCCCCTTTGGGTGAATATCCATCATTTTGGGTTGAGAGTCCCCTAAATGTCCTATTTCAAATTATTATTGTAATCCTTTTATCTTCATATCAATGAAATCCGTTCGAGTAGGTCTTTGAGTTAAATCTTTTTATTTCAATATTACCTCCAGTATCACCATCCTGGTGTGTAACGACCGTGCCCGTTTTAAATAAATTCTATTTGAAATTTAAATCTTATTTGTTTTAGAACATGAGTGGAGAAGAGAGGAGAATTGTTTAAAAAGAAATTATTCTATTGATATTTTAAGGAGTATAAATGTTTTTAAGAATTTATTTCTTTATTTTAATTGTTTTGCATTATAATGAAATCTTGTTATTAAAGAGAAGAATTTCTTGAAAGACTTTGTTAGAAAAAGCAATCTATAAAATCATTTTTAATATTTTTACAGAAAAGAAAAGTATTTTTAATATAAAATATTTATTAACATTTTTCAAAAAAAAGAAAATTAATTTATTTAGACCTTACTTTATTCGGGTTTTTTTTTACTTCAAAGGCCTAATAAAATATACTAATTACTAAAAAAACCAAGTTTTGATAATTACATATTAACCCCCCAAAACATTCAAATTGTTATAAAAAGACCACTAACTAGCCAAAAAAGAATCTTTTTCACATATTCCTTCACTCCGTTTGTCAGTTAACAGTAGATATCAGGGTTAGATCTTTTTAAGGCCTTAAATCCTTCTTCACTAAAAAAATCCTTAAATTTAGCCCACATAGAAATTAGTATTAGGGATTTGCTCAAATCTCTCTTCTTCACCTAAAATCCCCATGCCCCAAATAGAAGTTTGGGTTAGGGATTTGCTCCAACTCCTCTTCTTCGTCTAAAATCCCCAAATTTAGCCCAAAATACAAATTAGGGTTAGGTATTTTGCTCCAACTCCTTTTCATCATCTAAAATCCCTAAATTCAGTCCCATGTACAAATTAGGGTTAAGAATTTACTTCATCAATCTTGAATCGGTCATTAAATATGGGTCTTCTTCTTCAATCTTCTTCAACCATGAACGAATGGAGTGCGTGATTTATTCAAGTAAAGGAAAAACCCAAGTCAAAGATGAGTTTTCTAAGAAAAGGAAGTTGAAGAGGAAGCTATGGGGGGAAAATGGTGGTTTTTGAATGCAATAACAGGGTAATTAGTGAGGGTATTAAAGGTTTACTAAAATTTGGTTAACGACGAAGTCAAATTTGGATGGACAACTTACAAGAAGACGACAAGTAACTTAAATATTTTTGGGGGCTAGTAAGTAATTATTGCCTTTTGATGGGCTTTTTAGTAATTGGTATATTTTGTGGAGGGTCTGAGTAAAAAAAAACTGCTTTATTTAAAACTTTTTTAAACTATTCTTAAACAGAGAAATGATTATTTGTATTTTTAAAAAGGTCGAATAATTTGTTCTTAATTTAAAACCTATATTTTTAGAAAACCCTTTCTAAACCGTTTGATCTAACACAATTTAATTCTAGCCCTTGATCTCCAAAACCATATCCCTAATCAACAACAACAACAACTGAGCCTTTTATCCCAAGCATATGGGGTAGGCTACATGAACCAACATGAGAATCACGCCGGGTCCAGCACATGAATTCTCCGCCTCCACTCACTCCTATCGAACAATATACTTTCATTGAGTCCTTTGGCAACCATATCGTTTCGTATCACCTCCATCTATGTTTTCTTCGGTCTTTCCTTTTGCCCTTTTACTATTGTCCATATCGAGAGTATCTATTCGTCGAACCGGTGCTTCCATAGGTCTGCGTCGCATATGACCAAACCATAATCCCCAATCCTATAAATAAATCCTAGCACCCTCTCTCCTTCTCATAATTTCTCATCAAAAAGAAAAAAGAGAAACCTTAGCTACTGCGAAAGTCTTGAGACAATGAGAGTTACACAACGGTAGATAAAAAATTTGCCGGTTGATTGTTGGGTTAATTCGCACATCGAGTAAGTCCCCCTTTCTCCCTCCCTCTCTTTCTTCCACCTTCTTATGTCTTGACACCACTCGTGCTCGCTGTTAGTGTTTTACGTCGATTTTCCCATGAATAAATGATGAATAATAAACAAAGTATTTAAATCTAATGCATAAATGTTATGGGTAATATTCTTTTCATGCAATTGGGAATATGTTAAATATTAGTATGTGTGATTCCTTCATTGCACGATTATGTTCACATAATTGTTTATGAGAACTTATAAATCAAACAACAAAGATCTTGCTTGACACCATCATTGAATCAAATAATTAGCAAATGGCTTTCTTTTGTATAAAGTTTCTAGCACAATTTTTATGTCGGATTTGTGTGGGTTTCCGTGACCCGATTCGCATGCTTATGATATTTTGTTCGTTGTACAAGAATATATTTACACACTTATCTGCATTTTATTTTTATCGAAATTTGATTAGCAGTTTTAAATAAAACATGTATGTGTTTAACCCCCGATATTATGTTTCCTAATACCTAGTTGACTGTAAGATGAGTTCAAGCCATATTGTTGATCTCTGAAAATCCCAAGAATATTAAGTAAGATAATAGATAGGTTTTTATGTCCTCTTTAAAAATTCTAGGTCGATTCGACCTCTGGTTTAAGTTTTATGAGTCTTGTGAGGCGCTGTTCTCGGCAGCAAAAAATCTATTTTTGCACCTGATCTTTGAAAATTCATAACTTAGGTTTCAGAAATCCAAATTAGACGAAACATTTTCAGGTTCATAATTAGATTGAAAGACGCAACTTGACTAGTTTATAAATTTTTCTGAAAACTGACATAGAAAATACTTTTCTGCCTTTTAAGATTAACGGTCACATCTGGACTGTTTCTGTCATGTCCTGTCCTGTGCAGTGATTGGTCTTATTTCTTGTGATTGATTCGAATGAAAATAAAAGTGTTCATAATCAAAGAATTTTATTAACCGCAATCAATAACGGTGTCGTTTGTAGCGATCGTTAGTGAGCACGGGTCGTCCACTGAAATTCGTGTATTTGATCAAACTTGCTTTAGATAAGTCGAAATGAAATAGTAAAGAAAAATTCAAGATAAAGATTCAAGATTTAATTGAGTTGTCATTTCAAGAAAATCAAAAAAATATCTAGAATCAAGAAATCAAGAAAGTATCCAATATCAATTTGATTTATCAAGAATATGTAGAATAGCTTTTAGCATTCGATCGAATTAGTAGCAATGATGAATCTACCAATGACTTATCTTATCTATTGATGAATTGTAGCTAGGACGATGGTGATGAATGAAGATTAGGAATCTATTAAAGAAACTATGGTTTCTCATTCTCTCTCTTGTCTTTTCATTGATCATCATTCGGATCTAGTTTTTAGTAAAAAAAATCATCAATCGTTTGATCCCTAATTTGCAACGAAATAATGAAGAATGTGATCTCGCTCCAAATTAGGTCATCAATGATTCTTTTTTCTAAAGTTCACAATCCTCATAAGACTTAAGATTAGTATTAGGATTTTATCATCACTTGATCTACCGATTCTCTCGAATTCTTTACAAGCGGAGATTTCACTCACGCATCATGAAAATAGAATAATCAAGAATGAAGAATTTCATAATGCAAGAATGTAAAGAAAACGAGAATTACAATTATCACCTTTATTAAATCTTCTTCAAATTACACGTCTCAATTTGAGATTACAAGACTAGCTCTCAATCGCTCCTTTGAAAGGGAATTTGTCGTCGATCTTTGCTTGGCTCGATCGCCGTGAATCGTGGATCGGATGCGGATCTCTTGCTCTTGATGACGATCGACGTTGCGATAAAGGCTTTTCGATTGTCACTTGATTTTGCTCTCAATGGATCTTGATTTTGATTGGATTTGGATCACAAGTTGTGTCACTCAACTTGTGTGAATAAATATGAAACTATTGAACAACCCTTGAAATGTAACCCTAGATCTCCTTTTATAGTTCTCCCAATCTTCCACTAGAAGCTAGGTTTATCTTCCACTAGAAACTAGGTTGTTATGAAGCTTGCATGAGAAACTTAGCTGTTGTAGGAAAGCTTCTGGAGAACGTTAGGGAATTCGAAACGTCTTGAAGAAGTTAGGAGGTTACAAGGGAGCCTCTGGAAAAAGTTACGTTCGCCGATGAGCCAACTCGGCCGCGGATCCGCGGCGGATCGGGCTGAATCGGCCGCGGCCATTTAGTGAGATCTCTGAATGGTGTTTCTGCAGTGTACTGGTATTAGCATTTGGGTTTTCTTCTGATATCTGGAATCTTATTTTCTTTTCTGAATCTCTGCCAGATTCTAAGTCTTTGACTTGCTGCGTTTTATCGGCAAATTTGTGATTCCGGTGACCTGAATAATTTTCTGCACAAAATCTTAATAAAAAATGTTGAGATATACAATATCATGTGTGAAGTAATAAACACATAATTTCCTATAAAGAATGTTGAATATATATACAACACGTGGTATTTGATATTTTCCAGTCAAACTGGTAATATGTGTTATATTTATATCAACTATTCTTAGATGATTAGAATAATGAGAAAATTGATGTGTTACAAATTGCATTATTTTCGACTGAACAAATTCCCACAAACTTGATTTTGATCGTTTCGAGCAAACTTCTATTAATCAAGAGAAGGAGAAAATATAAGATTAAGAAAAACTAACTAGCACATTTTCGTAGGCAACACGATTGCACTGACCACGTGCAACAAGCCTTTAAACCTCTAGGTGTCCCTGGTAGGAGAAGTGTTATCTCCTGAGAGTTTTCAGCGGATTACACCCACAAAATCCCATAATAAAAGAAAAACTGTGAAAGTTACATATAAAGATAAGAACTATAAAATAAAACTTTGAAAATTAGAGTTTCCAACTACACTAGCTTTTCGGTTGTCATTAGCCCTATCTTAATAGTCATGAAAAGATGTTAAAAATCACATTATCCCTCAATAAAATATCGCCTTTATTCTCCATCCCTACCTTTCTTCCAAACATTGATCATATACCCCTACGTGTGTGTAAAAGACATCCCTACACTCAGAGAATTCAATTCAAGCTATCATACTATTGTCCATCTACCTTAGTACTTGTTTAGTCGGTGAATGTTTAAATGGAATTGCTCACACATTTTCATGCGACCGTTAATACTTCTTGAGGTACTAACCGACCGATTACTACATGTGCTCGCATATTAGGCGTAATTGATAATTTCCTCGTCTTGCAACACTTAAGACTTAGCAGTGACTCCCAAACCAGCTGGTCTAAGGCACTAGGTGATGAAGCACCCTCGCTATATTTTTTTATGCTGCCTTGGTGATTACAAAATCAGTGTTCATTTTTCTTCACTATTTTATATTTTTATTCTTCATTTATTATTTTCTACATACTTTGGCTTTTAGACAAAAGCATTTCAAGGTATACTCTACTATCCCGAGTTTCAAGACGTGTGTAAGTGTGTATAGTAGGGTATCAACATTCAAATGTTTGGTTTCCAGAATAGGAACTATTTTTCAAACTTATTTTTATTCTCAGATTGGTGACTTCTTTCATCTTACTAACCCTTGGGACAACGACTCATAACTAATTATTACTAGTTTCGTTTAAGAAAACATCTAACTTTTTTGTTTTCTTAAATTTTTCCAATCTTTTAGATGTAATTTTTCACTTTCTAGTCTTTTATTATAAAATTAACTATTAAATATTTTTTTATATTTTTTGTGCTTATGCAAAGTGATGCGTAAATAAGCACAAACCTCCCTCAAACTTGTTTACAACAGTGTCCTCACTGTTGCCATCTGTTAAATCTCAGAAGCCTGTAGGCTTGGGAGGAAAATTTATTAACGGGGTACAAGAATATGATCATGAAAATCTCCCCCAAACTTATTCTTTTCACTCATCTCCATTCTATAAGTGATACTGTATTTTTTTCTAAGACATGAAGGTGAGACGGAAAAATTTTAGTCAAGATAAAGCGGCTCCTGTAAAAACAAGAGCTCCTCCGTGGGGTCAGTGGAAAAATACAGTTTTAATTTATGTCCATTCACTTTGAAAATTGTACCGTTTCCAACATTTTCAACCTCAACTGCCCCGTGCGGGTACACATACCGCACAACAAATGGTCATTTCCAACGAGATCGTAGTTTATCCGTATGAAGATGGAGACATGAATTGTAAAAAAGGACTTGTTGACCTATTGTAAAAGTTTTTCTCAAAATGTTTTTATCGTGAAATACCTTAGCCCGATTCTTTACAATCACAGCATTATTGTAAGCTTCATCGCGGAGTTCGCTTAGCTCATTTAATTGCAGTTTCCGAAAGTTACAGGCTTGATTCAAGTCGAAGTTAAGTTCTTTAATAGCCCACATTGCTTTATGTTAATTTTCAACCGGAAGGTGGCAAGCCTTACCAAACACTAGACGATAAGGAGACATACCGAAATCAGTTTTATAAGCAGTATGGAATGCCCAAAAAGCATCCGTCAATTTGGTTGACCAATCTTTCCGGTTTTTAGAAACCGTTTTCTCCAAAATTTGTTTGATTTGTCTGTTGGAAACCTCAGCTTGCCCGCTCGTTTGGGGATGATAGGGTGTCGAAAGTTTGTGGTTGATTGCATATTTCCGCATCAAAGTCTCAAAAGACCGATTACAGAAATGCATCCAAATCGCGAAAAGATATTTTCTTTAAGGAACTTAATGACAACCTTGTTGTCATTAGTGCGACAAGGAATACCTTCCACCCATTTCGAGACGTAATCAACCGCAAGCAATATGTACAAATTCCCAAAAGAGTTGGGAAATGACCAATAAAATCAATACCCCAAACGTCGAAAATTTCAACCACCAAGATCGGTTGAAATGGCATCTCATTTCTCCGAGAAATCCTACCCGTTTGTTGACACTGTGGACAGATTTTGCAATAATCAAATGCATTTTTGAATAATGTCGGCCAATAAAAACCGCATTGCAAAACCTTTTCCGCCGTGTTTCGAGGACCAAACTGACCTCGACATGCCTGATCATGACAGAAAGATAGAACGCTCTTGAATTCATCATTGGGGACACATCTGCGAATGATCTGGTCAGGACAATACTAAAACAAATAAGGTTCATCCCAGTAAAAGTGTTTTACTTGGGATAGAAATCGATATTTGTCCTGTTTCGACCATTCGCGGGGAATAAGTCCTATTGCAAGATAATTCACAATATCCCCGAACCAAGGTTCGGTGGATACATTCAAGAGTTGTTCGTCCGGAAAAGAGTCATTAATTGGCAGGGTCACAGGTGAAGAAGAGATGCGTGAAAGATGGTCGGCTACTACGTTTTCACATCCTTTCTTATCTCGAATGACGAGATCAAATTCTTGTAATAGAACGATCCAACGTATTAACCTACCTTTAGCATCTTTCTTCGATAAAAAATGTTTTAAGGCGGAGTGGTCAGTGTACACAACAATTGGTGAGCCAATCAAGTAAGGCCCGAATTTTTCTAATGCAAATACAACTGCCAAGAGTTCTTTCTCGGTAGTTGAATAATTAATTTAAGCATCATTAAGGGTCTTACTTGCATAATAAATCACATGTGGCATCCTCTCAATGTGCTGTCCTAAGACCGCACCAACAGCAAAATCTGATGCGTCACACATTAGCTCAAACGGGTGGTTAATCAGGAGATGATAAAACGGGAACTGTAGTGAGGGAATTCTTAAGTGAGTCAAATACAGCCTCACAGTCCGAGTAAAAGTGAAATGTGGTATCCTTGGCCAAGAGAAGAGTTAAAGGTCTAGCAATTTTGCTAAAATCCTTAATGCATCTCCTGTAAAAGCCTGCATGACCAAGGAAAGATCGAATATCTTTGACGCATTTGGGATGAAGAAGGTTATGAATGACATCTATTTTAGCTCTGTCAACCTCAATGACTTTCCGTGAAATGACATGTCTAAGCACAATACCCTCTTGGACCATGAAATGGCATTTTTCCCAATTCAAGGTTAAGTTCTTATCTTTACAACGAGTAAGAATAGCGTCAAGATGAGATAGACAGTCATCAAAAGAATCTCCGAACAATCGAGAAATCGTCCATGAAAATCTCCAGAAAATTCTAGACCATGTCCGAGAATATCCCCATCATACACCGCTGAAATGTAGCGGGAGCATTGCATAGCCCAAAGGGCATGCGTCTATAAGCAAAAATACCGAAAGGACAAGTAGATGTGGTTTTATCTTGATCCTTTTCGGCAATAGGAACCAGGTTATAGCCAAAGTATCCATCCATGAAACAATAATATTCACGTCCAGCTAAGCGTTCCAACATCTGGTCAATGAAAGGTAGAGGAAAGTGGTCTTTCCTCGTTGCAGCATTGAGTTTTCTATAATCAATACATACACGCCACCCAGTTTGAGCGCGTGTCTGAATTAACTCATTAGCCTCATTTGTTATGACCGTGATGCCAGATTTCTTAAGAACTATATGAGTAGGACTTACCCATTGGCTATCAGAGATTGGGTAAATGATACCACTGTCAAGGCATTTGACGATTTCTTTCTTTACCGCATCCTTCATGACGGGATTCAACCGTCTTTGTGATTCTCGGGTTGGCTTGGCTTCATCCATCATATGTATATGATGTTCAACAATCAATGGACTAATCTCGTTGATGTCAGCCATTGTCCAATCAAAGGCATGCTTCCTACATCTCAAGACCATCAAAAGAGCTTTCTCTTGCTATAAGGCTAGAGAAGCAGATATGATCACGGGCAAAAACTCATTCTCACATAAATATGCATATTTAAGATGAGAAAATAGGAGTTTGAGATCTAATGTCGGTGGAAAGACAATAGAAGGTGGGGTAAGAGAATGACATTCAGATTCACGAAGAAGCTCGTAGCCTGCAAAGGATACAGACTCGGAAAGTAATAAGTCCAAAGTTTCAAACTCAGGAGTGGACTCATCAAAAGTGTCCTCACTATGATGTGCAAGATCAAACAATGATGTGCTAATGTCATCGAGATTATCAAAACAAAGTTCATCAACCTTGCAGCTTTCGGGAGCTATCTCGTGGACAGAACAGACATCAAGAATGTGAGCAAAGGGTTCAAACGGCTGACTTCCAATTTTGTAGATGTTAAACTCAATTGTTAGTTTTCCAAAGGATAGGTTCATGGAACCGTTTCGACAATTAATGACAGCATTGGAAGTGGCAAGGAAGGGTCGACCAAGAATCACCGGAATTTGGTTCCGTGGGTTCGCTACAGGCTGTGTATCCAAAACAATAAAGTCCATAGGGAATATAAATTCCCCGACTTTAATCAACACATCCTCTAGTTCTCCCTTAAGTTTGGTGATTGATCTGTCTGCCATTTGGAGAGTGCAATGAGCTGGTTTCAACTTTCCAATCCCTAACTGCTCGTAAACAGAATATGGAAACAGGTTAACACTTGTGCCAAGATCAAGTAAAGCACGGTTAATATTTTTACCTCCAATAGATCTCGATATTGTAGGACAACCAGGGTCCTTACGTTTCTTTGGTAATTGTGGGGTAAAAGCTGTGCTAACATTATTTGTCATGAATACCTTTTTGGGCACTCGTGTCACGCCCCGCTTCCCAAAATCCGGAATGCGGAGAGCGACGAAGGCCAACCGTGCTACCTACGGTAAGGAAAGATCCTTCGATAGTCACATAAGGCTGTCTAGATTAACCTGTCAAAAATAAAATCCAATACCAAAAAGAATAAAACTAATAATCATGCTGCAATGAAACCACAAGGAATGCTAAAAATGGGTCCACTAGATAATTGATGCAATTAAAGATCTGATAAAATAGATTCAAAATAAAAACAAGATCCAAAAGAGATACACAAGTCCTAATTTCCCATAAGGGCGCACATGCTAAAAACTAACAGAAAGGAGATAAACCTACAGGTTACTAATCTTCGGAAAAAGTCCTAGTAGCCGCTGCGGTCCTGCTCATCCTGAAAATCTGTCTCTAAACCTGAGATGGCAAATCTCAGGGATGTCAGAACATCCCAGCAAGTACTTAACGAATAAAGTGTATGTGTAGCATAATATGATAACATGAATATATGAATGTAGTGAAGCCCGTGTGCGCAAGCAAAAAAAAGACACATATATATAAATAGATACATTACTACTATGAAACAAACAGGTAAAGAGGTTAAGTCATAACCCAATAGGTCACTAAAAGGTTAACTATCATATCGTAAGCTTGAGTGTGTGCGTCAACCTCTGCAGGAGTATTCCTAACCTAAGAGTGGTGCCCCAGGGGCTAGGAAACACGGGCCCAACTGTGGAATGAACAAGAGACCGCTATAGCCCGGTACGAGCTGTAAACATAAGACCGATATAGCCCGGTACGAGCTGTAAACATGAGACCGATATAGCCCGGTACGAGCTGTAAACATGAGACCGCTATAGCCCGGTACGAGCTGCCGGCATGGGACTCCTGAGATCCTGTTGTACGACGCACACTCAAACTACCCCAGCACCCACGTATTTATAGCTATTATGGTAATGACTAGATCACTAATTAAGAATGCTGAAAAGACTGGAATTGTGGTATGGTAATTGTATAGAGATGAAACTGGTAAATAGTAGTGTGTCATGTCATGTAGTTCAGCATCCTTATCAGCGATCTGGTTCACAGAGACTAGAGTAGTGAATAGTCAGGACTTATCGGTGGTAATAGTTATCAGGTAATAGTAACTGCATAAAGGTGGTGCACAAGCTGGTATGAGTCACAATTGTTATCTTTACCGTTAACCTTAATATGAGTATATTAATCACAATCTGACTAGAAATACATATATGTGAGATAGGTTAACAACTTTCGAACTTTATTTGTAGTTAAAATAAATCTCATTTTAAAACCACACTTACTAATTATTCTCACTTGCTACATAACAGTTTGCATATATATATATATATAAAATATAACGAAAAAGATACTAACACAGTTCTCTTTTATTCTAACCGTGCAGGAAATATATATGTGCATATAACCACAAAGGAATGCCAATATACATCGACCAAAAGTAAAGCAAGAGTACTTGCCTGGAGGATAAGGATCACGCAAGAACGATGTACGAAGATGCGAGGCACGAACTCAGCTAGGATTCACTTGGGATCTGAGTTATACGCTCTTCCTAGATTGATTTTGCCATAAGCCAACAATGTACCACACTTAACATATGATTGTATATAACCAAACATGCACAATAAAATAAACATGTAATATTTTATTTATATAATAAATATAGTGACATAGCATGCAGTAAGAGAGACTTGCCTGATCAGATCTCACGACGGGGTGCGTACAGAATAGAACCAAGCAATGCAAGAAGGCGACATGCTGGCTGGGAACGTCTACCGGGTCGCCCGGATCGTCGGCGACGGGCACGGCTCCGACGGTGACCGAAAGAATGCGGAATCAAGAAACAAGAAGAAAAGGGTTGTAGTGGTTGCAGGGTGCATTGAGTTGTCTCAGGGTTCTGGGATCAGAGAAGGCAGTAAGGGGTGACGTCGACGAGTCGTGGGTTTCCGACAAGGTCTACGGCGGAGCAGTGGGGTTGCGGTGTGCAGGCGAGTTCTTGGCTGTCGGGTGTGGGTGATCGGGCTTGGTGCAGGGTTTCGGTTGTCGGCAGAGGAGAGAGGGAGGTAAGGATGTAGCGTCGACGAGGGGTCGGAGCTCCGACAATGAGGGTTCTTGCAGTGGCCAGATTTCGTCGGGTCTGGGAAAGTTGCAGTAAGGTCGGGGTTCGTCGGAGGTGAAGGGGAGAGGCAGACAAGGTCGAGGAGGAGAGGTGTAGACGGGAGCGAGGGGTGGTCGACGACGGTGAGGGCCGGCGGCGGGATGGGTTCCTGGGTTGCGACGGGAATTTGCAGTGAGGAGAAGGAGAGGTGAGCGGAGGAGAAGGTGACGCAGGTGGTGGTGGAGGCGAGGGGATGAAGTATAGGGTCGAGGGTCGGCGATGATGAGGGCAGCGATGGATTCGCGTGGGTTCTGGAGTTGGGTTCGGGACGGTTTGCAAGGGAGAAGCGAGGAGAGAGGGAGGAGAGGTAGTCAAGGAGGATCGGAGACGGCGGACGCAACGACGACGAGCGCGAGGGCAGAGGCGACGACGAGGACAGGGGCAACAGGTTCGGGTGTGCGGTGATGGGTAGCAGGGAGAGGAGTCGTAGGGACGAGGGCGATGAGGAGAGAGGCGATTCGAGGAGGAGATGGACGAGAGGAGGTCGACAGTGGCGGGATGGTGACAGCGAGGTGCAGGGGCGAGATCGGGTTGATAGGTTCGGGAAAGATGGGCCGTCGGGGTTTGGAGCTCGGGGAAAGAGAGGGGGAGAAGAGGAGTGGAGGTGACGAGGATGTTGAGGCGAGGGGGTCGGCGGCGACGGCGAGGCGACGGTGAAGCTAGGGTTAGGGTTTCGTGAGTGAGGCGGCGAGAAAAGAGAATGAAGGCGAGAGAGAGAGAGAGGAACAGTGGATTTTGTTAAATAGGATTAGGTTAGGAAAATATAGGTTTAATAAAATAAAAGAATTATATATAGATATAGTGTGGGGCTGAGATCCGGGAGTTAGATTGGTTAGGAAAAATCTTCTAGGAATATTTAAAATAGAATAAGAAATATATTTTGTTTTAAAATGATATATAAACGGTTTAATATAAAAGAATATAATATTGAATATATTTGAGTTTTCTGGTTAATACAAAAATACTCCGAAATATGTCCGGATCGGGTCTAAATTTATGGTTTAAAAATACGGATAACAAACGTGTCAACCAAAACCAAAAAGCAATGTCCGGTTAAAGAAAATGCATTCCCTAAAAACGGATACACGTAGCGATCCAAACGAGCTCGTTTCACTAAACAGAACGAGAACAAGATATACGGATGTCATCCCGGGGTTAGGGGTATGACGCAGGCCATACTAGATATTTTCAAATATATTATTTGAATATAAATGCAATAAAAAAAATGCAGATGCCAGATATACGATGCAGGTAAACGGAACATATGTGAGCACGGATTCTCGGGACTAGCAGAGATAAGACGTAATCAAGGACTAAGACGGGTTTCAAGCATGCGGGTCGGGTCGGATACCAAAGACGGATACCAAAACACTATCTGTACCCAGAACAAATAAAGTCAAGAAAAGTCACAAGATAAAGTAAATAATCAAATCGAATACGGTATAACTGAACTAGGGTGTTACATTATACCCAACTACAAAAGAATTTCGTCCTCGAAATTCCCGGAACAAGAAAGGACAAGCAAACATGAATTTAAGAGAAAAGCTATGGAAACTTCTGTCGAAGCTCGTCTTCTCGTTCCCAAGTCGAATCTCCGTGTAAACGCCCGTCTCAAGATACAAGAACTAAGGGGATGATCTCTCAACATCTTCTCTCTACGGTCGATAATGGCTATAGGTTGCTCTACATACGAGAGATCAGTGCTCAAGGTTAATGCAGAGTGATCGAGAATATGACTGTCATCGCGAACTAATTGCAATGATCAATGAAAATAAATGGGTATGAAAGATTAAGGATTAAGGAAACAAATTAGGGTATGAAAAATTAAGGTTCAAGCAAACAAATTAAGGTATGAAGAGTCACGGTCTTGGCTCGAGAAATCGGCGTGTGCAATAAAATCAAATTAGTGGAAACAAATCAAATAGAACTCTAAGTTACTCAAACAGAATGACGCATTGTAACCATGCCGCGGTACATGGGTACAATATCGTAATTCCATCTCAGTCGCCCGAATCCTATAATCAGAGTCAAGGAAATATGCAGCATGACACACTAGGGAGAACCTATACATATGATTCTAACCTAAAAGGTCGGTAGAACCAAGAATAAGTTCGATGTCAGCTTGGCTCTGATACCAACAAAACATTTTCACGCCCCGCTTCCCAAAATCCGGAATGCAGAGAGCGACGAAAACCAGCCGTGCTACCTACGGTAAGGAAAGATCCTTCCATAGTCACATAAGGCTGTCTAGATTAACCTGTCAAAAATAAAATCCAATACCAAAAGGAATAAAACTAATAATCATGCTGCAATGAAACCACAAGGAATACTAAAAATGGGTCCACTAGATAATTGATGCAATTAAAGATCTGATAAAATAGATTCGAAATAAAAACAAGATCCAAAAGAGATACACAAGTCCTAATGTCCCATAAGGGCGCACATGCTAAAAACTAACAGAAAGGAGATAAACTTACAGGTTACTAATCTTCGGAAAAAGTCCTGGTAGCCGCTGTGGTCCTGCTCATCCTGAAAATCTGTCTCTAAACCTGAGATGGCAAATCTCAGGGATGTCAGAACATCCCAGCAAGTACTCAACGAATAAAGTGTATGTGTAGCATAATAAGATAACATGAATATATGAATGTAGTGAAGCCCGTGTACGCAAGCAAAAAAAACATATATATAAATAGATACATTACTACTATGAAACAAACAGGTAAAGAGGTTAAGTCATAACCCAATAGGTCACTAAAAGGTAAACTATCATATCGTAAGCTTGAGTGTGTGCGTCAACCTCTGCAGGAGTATTTCTAACCCAAGAGTGGTGCCTCAGGGGCTAGGAAACACGGGCCCAACTGTGGAATGAACAAGAGACCGCTATAGCCCGGTACGAGCTATAAACATGAGACCGATATAGCTGGGTACGAGCTGTAAACATGAGACCGATATAGCCCGGTACGAGCTGTAAACATGAGACCGCTATAGCCCGGTACGAGCTGCCGGCATGAGACTCCTGAGATCCTGTTGTACGACGCACACTCAAATTACCCCCAACACCCACGTATTTATAACTATTATGGTAATGACTAGAGCACTAATTAAGAATGCTGAAAAGACTGGAATTGTGGTATGGTAATTGTATAGAGATGAAACTGGTAAATAGTAGTGTGTCATGTCATGTAGTTCAGCATTCTTATCAGCGATCTCGTTCATAGAGACTAGAGTAGTGAATAGTCAGGACTTGTCGATGGTAATAATTATCAGGTAATAGTAACTGCATAAAGATGGTGCACAAGCCGGTATGAGTCACAATTGTTATCTTTACCGTTAATCTTAATATGGGTATATTAATCATAATCTAACTAGAAATACATATATGTGAGCTAGGTTACAACTTTCGAATTTTATTTGTAGTTAAAATAAATCTCATTTTAAAACCACTTGCTAATTATTCTCACTTGCTACATAACAGTTTGCCTATATATATATATATATATATATATATTGTATAATATAACGAAAAAGATACTAACACGGTTCTCTTTTATTCTAACAGTGCAGGAAATATATATGTACATATAACCACAAAGGAATGCCGATGTACATCGACCAAAAGTAAAGCAAGAGTACTTGCCTGGAGGATAAGGATCACGCAAGAACGATGTACGAAGATGCGAGGCACGAACTCAGCTATGATTCACTTGAGATCAGAGTTATACGCTCTTCCTAGATTGATTTTGCCATAAGCCAACAATGTACCACACTTAACATATGATTGTATATAACCAAACATCCACAATAAAATAAACATGTAATATTTTATTTATATGAATAAATATAGTGACATAGCATGCAGTAAGAGAGACTTGCCTGATCAGATCTCACGACGGAGTGCGTACAGAACAGAACCAAGCAATGCAAGAAGGCGACCATGCTGGCTGGGAACGTCTACCGGGTCGTCCGGATCGTCGGCGACAGGCACGGCTCCGATGTTGACCGAAAGAATGCGGAATCAAGAAACAAGAAGAAAAGGGCTGTAGTGGTTGCAGGGTGCATTGAGTTGTCTCAAGGTTCTGGGATCAGAGAAGGCAGTGAGGGGTGACGTCGACGAGTCGTGGGTTTCCGACGAGGTCTACGGCGAAGCAGTGGGGTTGCGGTGTGCAGGCGAGTTCTTGGCTGTCGGGTTCGGGTGATCGGGCTTGGTGCAGGGTTTGGGTTGTCGGCAGAGGAAAGAGGGAGGTGAGGATGTGGCGTCGACGAGGGGTCGGAGCTCCGGCAACGAAGGTTCTTGCAGTGGCCGGATTTCATCGGGTCTGGGAAAGTTGCAGTGAGGTCGGGGTTCGTAGAAGGTGAAGGGAGAGGCAGACGAGGTCGAGGAGGAGAGGTGTAGACGAGAGCGAGAGGTGGTCGACGATGGTGAGGGCCGACGGCGAGATGGGTTTCTGGGTTGCGACGGGAATTTGCAGCGGGGTGAAGGAGAGGTGAACGGAGGAGAAGGTGACGCAGGTGGTGGTGGAGGCGAGGGGATGAAGTATAGGGTCGAGGGTCGGCGATGATGAGGGCAGCGATGGGTTCGCATGGGTTCTGGAGTTGGGTTCGGGGCGGTTTGCAGGGGAGAGGCGAGGAGAGAGGGAGGAGAGGTAGTCAAAGAGGATCGGAGACGGCGGACGCGACGACGACGAGCGCAAGGCAAGGACAGAGGCGACGACGAGGACAGGGGCTGCAGGTTCGGGTGTGCGGTGATGGGTAGCGGGGAGAGGAGTTGTAGGGACGAGGGCGATGAGGAGAGAGAGGCGATTCGAGGAGAAGATAGACAAGAGGAGGTCGACGGTGGCGGGATGGTGACGGCGAGGTGCAGGGGCGAGATCAGGTTGATAGGTTCGGAGAAGATGGGTCGTCGGGGTTTGGAGCTCGGGGAAAGAGGGGGAGAAGAGGAGTGGAGGTGACGAGGATGTTGAGGCGAGGGGGTCGGCGGCGACGGCAAGGCGACGGTGAATCTAGGGTTAGGGTTTTCGTGAGTGAGGCGGCGAGAAAAGAGAATGAAGGCGAGAGAGAGAGGAACAGTGGGTTTTGTTAAATAGGATTAGGTTAGGAAAATATAGGTTTAATAAAATAAAAGAATTATATATAGATATAGTGTGGGGCTGAGATCCGGGAGTTAGATTGGTTAGGAAAAATCTTTTAGGAATATTTAAAATAGAATAAGAAATATATTTTGTTTTAAAATGGTATATAAACGGTTTAATATAAAAGAATATAATATTGAATATATTTGAGTTTACTGGTTAATACAAAAATACTCCGAAATATGTCCGGGTCGGGTCTAAATTTATGGTTTAAAAATACGGATAACAAACGTGTCAACCAAAACTAAAAAGCAATGTCCGGTTAAAGAAAATGCATTCCCTAAAAACGGATACACGTAGCGATCCAAACGAGCCCGTTTCACTAAACGGAACGAGAACAAGATGTACGGATGTCGCCCCGGGGTTAGGGGTATGACGCAGGCCATGTTAGATATTTTTAAATATATTATTTGAATATAAATGCAATATAAAAAAATGCAGATGCCAGATATACGATGCAGGTAAACGGAACATATGTGAGCACGGATTCTCAGGACTAGCAGAGATAAGACGTAATCAAGGACCAAGACAGGTTTCAAGCATACGGGTCGGGTCGGATACCAAAGACGGATACCAAAACACTATCCGCACCCAAAACAAATAAAGCCAAGAAAAGTCACAAGATAAAGTAAATAATCAAATCAAATACGGTATAACTGAAATAGGGTGTTACAACTTGAGTCTTTCTCTTCCTAGTAAACAAGTCCTTTAAAATTTTCGCATAAGACGGGACTTGTATAGCATCTAGGAGAGAGATATTGATGTTAACCTGTTTAAACAGTTCCATAATCTTCTCCATATGTGGATTCGGTTTGTTTCCCTTTAACCGATTCGGATAAGAAGCTTTAGTAATAAGAGCTGGGTTCGACATTGGAGAAGGTGTTGTGAATGGAACAGATCCCAGAATAGAAGTAGGGATCGTCTGAGATGGACTAGAAGAAGTGTGCTGAGGGTTCGAGTCTTTGGAAAACGAAGAATAGGCTCACAAGAAGATGGTGGGTAGACGAACAAGAGTCAGAAGTGGAATTAGAAATGGAAGTGAAAACCGGGGTGTTATTGATAGATTCATCATTATTATCAATCTCTTCACCGACTTGATTATTCAGCACTCTTCCAGATCTCAACGTTGTAATGGCATTCACATTGTAGTGTTGTGAATGCCCAATATTCGGTAGGGGTTGAGACAGAAGTTTCTCTTTCTCTCTAGCACTCATTTCGGCATTCAACCGTGCAATTTGTGCTTCTATCGATTTAATATTTTCATCTTGGGAGGCGAAGTTTTTCTTTATATCATCAATAGAAGTCCTTATATCGGCCGACACTTGGATGGATTGTTTCATAAATATTTCCAAGGTTCGTTCGCGTGAAGAAGAGTTATCACTACCGGTCAATTGCAAGGAATTATTATACGGTGCAGAAGTGTTGACCGGATTTTGAAAATTTTATGATTGATAGGGGTGTTGACTCAGTTGTAGTGGTTGCTGTTGTTGTGGAGTGACCCTTTGAAAGTTGTTTTGGTTTGGAACCGTGTTTTGAATTTGGTGTTGGTTCCAAGCAAAATTAGGGTGATTTCTCCAACCCTGATTATATGTGGAAGAATATGGATCGTTTCTAGGTCTTTGCTGGAAAGCAGCATTAGTATGCTCTTGACCTTGAAACGGAGAATTCAAAGGACATTCTTCTGTCAGATGTGATGGATCAGAACAGCATCCACAGACAGTTTTGGGGAGTGTCATCTGGTTTAGGGAGGCTAATAAAAATTTGTGTTCCATAGCTTCAAGTTTCTTTTGCATTGCTGCTATTTCGGCTTTGACTCCTATGCAAACATCAAGTTGATGAATACCACCCCTAAACGATGGTTGACTTACACTATCCCATTGCAAAGTTTTTTCAGCAAAATCTTCTAAAAATTTCCAAGCTTCACCATCGTCTTTAGACATGAAGTTGCCTTGACACATGGATTCAAGCATCTGTTTTGTTGTAGCATTAATGCCCTCATATATGATTCTGCACAGATCTCATCGGTGAATTCCGTGATGAGTACATTGAACTAACAGATCCTTGAAGCGTTCAAAACACTTCCAAAATTGTTCATTGGGAAGCTGGGTAAATTGATTTATTTCACTACGGACTCGAGCGGTCTTATGATTGGGGTAGAATTTTTTAAGAAAAGCTATGACTAATTCGTCCCAGTTTGAAATAGAATGTGATGCTGTGTTATACAGCCACTTCTCAGCTAAATCACACAAAGTGAACGGGAGAAAACGTAATCTCATAGTATCCACAGAAAACTATGAAGTGCCCATCATAGTGCATACGTTTTGGTAATAAAAACGTATGCGTCTTCCGACTCGAGACCATGATATTTGGGTAAAAGATTGATGTAATGAGGTTTGATTTCGAAATTGTCCCCATTGGCTGGTGGAATGGAAAAACAAGTAGAAAGAGGACCACGTATCGGGTAACATCTCTTTTTGAGAGACATACGCGGTAGAGTTTGCGCACCTGCGAGCGGTGGCAAAGTAGTGTTATGAAAGTTCGATGGAGATCCGTCCATCGTGGTGGATGTGGTGTGGTGAGGAAAAAGAAGATGTAGAATTACCGACTTCGGAGTCGATAGGAGAAACGTGGACAAGACGGGCACTAGAATCCCGTATCCAGCCAAGCATGCACTAAATGGTTTAGCACAAGTGGCAGCGTTTGTGATAATTAGAGAAAAGTTGGTTTGGTGTTTGTTTTTGGAAAAAAACGGATTTTGAAAAAGAACACAAAAAATGCATAAACAGACCTAGATCTAATGGTCACCTAGGTCAAGTCACTAGACCGCTCCTAGACTTCCAGAAGACAAATCGCAGGATAAATCATTTACTGCCTCTTTATCCCTTCTGTGGCCAGGTAAGTGCCAGGTAAGTGGGAGATTCTCCGCTACGTAAGTAGTGAGCCTAATTAAGTAACCACTTGCCTTATACACACTTGCCTTAGACACCACAAAAGAAACGCGGATAAGCAATATATTAGTCACGACTTTCTTCTGTCCTAATTGAGCGTGACGGTCCTTAGAGTCTTGTCTAGATAATTTTTAGTTAATGAGGGTGATACGGATGCTAGTTTTGTGATTTTTGAGACTTAGGAAGAGTAATGAAATCCCTACCTAATCTGAATTTGGTCTTTGCCCCTTAATTTCCATATTAAAATATGCAAACAACAAATATCAAAACACGCAACAAATTTGTTTTAGCGGCGCTGCGAGTTTTTGCAAAGAATGTTGCAGAAATTGGTTATTAGACAAGAGCAGAAAGGAGATAAGAAAGAAGAGAATATACCACAGAGATCTGGAGACCTAATTCCTCCACGAAGTCATGGATCCGCCGCCGATACCTGCCAAATGCCGCGGTTCCGCGGTTGGATGTACGGTTCGTTGAACAAATTTTTGTACAGATGCTCCCCTTGCTCCTCGGTCCTAGATGAAGTGATCTGCATATTTTTTCCCTTGCTGCAGAAATTCCAGATTTCCTTGCAAAATTCACACACTAATCCTTAAGCGCTTGATGCGATTTTGATTCAAATTTTTGATGGAATAATAAAATTTCAACTCAAATAACAAGAACGAACAAAATAGCACGCAATCCCCGGCAACGGCGCCATTTGATTGGTCTTATTTCTTATGATTGATTCGAATGAAAAGAAAAGTGTTCACAATCAAAGAATTTTACTAACCGCAATGAATAACGGTGTCGTTTGTAGCGATCGTTAGTGAGCACGGATCGTCCACTGAGATTCGTGTATTTGATCAAACTTGCTTTAGATGGGTCGAAATGAAATAGTAAAGAAAAATTCAAGATAAAAATTCAAGATTTAATTGAGTTGTCATTTCAAGAAAATCAAGAAAAATATCTAGAATCAAGAAATCAAGAAAGTATCCAATATCAATTTGATTTATCAAAAATTTGTAGAATAGCTTGTAGCATTTGATCGAATTAGTAGCAATGATGAATCTAACAATGACTTATCTTATCTATTGATGAATTGTAGCTAGAACGATGGTGATGAATGAAGATTAAGGATCTATTGAAGAAACTAGGATTTCTCCTTCTTTATCCCTTATCTTTTCATTGATCATCATTCGGATCTAGCCTTTATTAAAGAAAATCATCAATCGTTTGATTCCTAATTTGCAACGAAATAATCAAGAATGTGATCTCACTCCAAATTAGGTCATCAATAATTCTTTTTCCTAAATTTCACAATTCTCATAAGACTTAAAATTAATATTAGGATTTTATCATCACTTGATCTACCGATTCTCTCGAATCTTTTACAAGCGGAGATTTCACTCATGCATCATGAAAATAGAATAATCAAGAATGAAGAATTTCATAATGCAAGAATGTAAAGAAAGCAAGAATTACAATTATCACCTTTATTAAATTTTCTTCAAATTACACCTCTCAATTTGAGATTACAAGACTAGCTCTCGATCACTCCTTTGAAAGGGAATTTGTCGTCGATTTTTGCGTGGCTCGATCGCCGTGAATCGTGGATCGGATGTGGATCTCTTGCTCTTGATGACGATCGGCGTTGCGATAAAGGCTCTTCGATTGTCGCTTGATTTTGCTCTCAATGGATCTTGATTTTGATTGGATTTGGATTTGGATAACAAGTTATATCACTCAACTTGTGTGAATAAATGTGAAACTATTGAACAACCCTTGAAATGTAACCCTAGGTCTCCTTTTATAGTTCTCCCAATCTTCCACTAGAAGCTAGGTTTATCTTCTACTAGAAGCTAGGTTGTTAAGAAGCTTGCATGAGAAGCTTGGCTGTTGTAGGGAAGCTTCTGGAGAAAGCTAGGGAGTTCGAAGCGTCTTGAAGAAGCTAGGAGGTTACAAGGGAGCCTCTGGAAAAAGTTACATTCGCTGATGAGCCAACTCGGCCGCGGATCCGCGGCGGATCGGGCTGAATCGGCCGCGGTTCCGCGGCCATTTAGTGAGATCTCTGAATGGTGTTTCTGCAGTGTACTGGTATTAGCATTTGGGTCTTCTTCTGATATCTGGAATCTTATTTTCTTTTCTGAATCTCTGCCAGATTCTAAGTCTTTTGACTTGCTGCATTTTATCGGCAAATTTGTGATTCCGGTTCTTTGACCTGAATAATTTTCTGCACAAAATCTTGATAAAAAGTGTTGAGATATACAATATCATGTGTGAAGTAATAAACACAATTTCCTATAAAGAATGTTGAATATATATACAACATGTGGTATTTGATATTTTCCAGTCAAACTGATAATATATGTTATATTTATATCAACTATCCTTAAATGACTAGAATAATGAGGAAATTGATGTGTTACAAATTGCATTATTTTCGACTGAACATGCAGTGTTACTAAAACTCAGTTATCTCTCATGTTAGGAATTAGAACTAGACAAAATCAATGTTCACCCACCTTTTCGGTGCAGGTAGCGTGACCTACAGCTTCCAGACATATCGGGCTATATTTTTCGTGTTGGCACTGTTTTCAGAAACTGTAC
Source organism: Agapanthus africanus (assembly GCA_030015575.1). Classification (NCBI taxonomy): domain Eukaryota; kingdom Viridiplantae; phylum Streptophyta; class Magnoliopsida; order Asparagales; family Amaryllidaceae; genus Agapanthus; species Agapanthus africanus. The sequence goes on from CM057346.1 coordinate 32,739,065, forward strand.
ATGACTTTTTTCTTATTCGTATATGTTTACGCTGCATACAGAATTATCCATGCTCTGCATTTGCCAAGTATTGTTTTGCTACTTATACAATGATATGCATGCTTAGATACTTGTGTTCGTTATGAGCCTGGCCCAAATATCGTGATATGTGTATAACATGAACCCGTGAATCCGTGAACTTGACATGAACCTCAACTATTCGCACGTATCCGTGAACCTGTGTTAGTTTTGTATATGAACTTGGTAAACTTTATAACGTGGGTTAAGGATAGTTTGGGAAATGAGTCGTACAATGTGCTTCAGGAGTTCCCTTACTAACTTACATGAATCTGTGTTGATGTGGTCTCGGGCCGAAATGGTACGCTAACTTACATGAACCCGTGTGTCTATTGTTCCGTGGGGTAAACAGAATACTCCTGAGACGGGTTGAACACTCATGACTCGAACTCTACGTTAGGATAGTAATAACTCGCTATGATCGATATCCATGCCTCTCATGTTACTAAGTACTTGTTCATGTTTATGTATTCATAGTTATGCCACTGGCTCACTTCATGTGCATTGTTTGTCTTCATGTCTTTTTGTTACCATGCTTGCATGCTTTATATTATACTTGACATTTAAATATAAAGTTTCAACTGTGGGACTTACCGAGCGTAAGTGCGCTGACAGATATTTCCGTTTTTGTTCTCTCTTGTTGGGAATGTCCATCAGGTGTTATAGGAGAGGAGATACCACTCAAGATGTGGCCGACAAAGGACTTTAACTATCTTCTCAAGCCGAACTCTGGCTTTTCTTTCAGATTTTCAGCATGCCCATTGTTTAAGGCTTCCTTTTCACAACCTATATTTCTTATTTAAATTGTTGAACATCTGTGTCTATTGGACTTGAACTTGTAATAAATATTGTTGGATATTGTTTAATGTTTTAAATTCTTGTATTATTTAATTATATCGCTTCACTAAACACTTAGCGTGTCTAAATCGAGAAGGTGTGCTTCTCGGTATAGATACGTCGCGAAACGAGTCGCATCTCCGCTCCCTAGTTTGGGAAGCGGGGCGTCACAGTAGATTCCACAAACGCCACCGGTTCGTGATTGGTTAGAGAGATGGGATAGAAGTTCAAGACGCAAAGCTCCCCAACCTCTGTACACAATCACTAACTTCGTTGGCTATCTAGAATTTTACCAGGTTGGTACAAGAAGTATTACAAATAACCACTAAGGTGTTTTATATCCTGCATGTGAAAGACAAATACAGCTGTCACTGGCTAGGAAACTAAATACTTCTATCATCAAACCTCATAAGCAGTGGTCATTGTTTTGACTTGGGAGAAATATTCTTGGCTAAAACTGGTTCCAATTACTTTCTGAATAAAATTGGATCAACAAGTTGCATACTAGGAAACTTAATAATGTTTCAGTTTTACCACAACAATTTACTATTTTCATATGGCAAGGATGTAGGGTAGTATGCGTTTTAAAGCATGCAATGAGTATTCCTCACTGGGAGGGAATACAAGTCATTGAAGACAAAATAAAATCACCTTACTATAAATATTGTCAAGAAAACTTAATTCTTTATAAATATGTTTAAAATTTAACCGGATAAGATATTAGACAATAAAGCAAGCCGAACCTTTGATAGAGTAATGTTAAGCATTTCTTCACAAATGGTTGCCAAGCTCTTTGTTTCCTTTGGAAACTTTTTCCCTGCCTTTGGATTTCTGAGATAATGATATATGCTATTAATATCGAGAAAGGGTTCTACCTGTTTTACTTGAGCATATGTAATTAATGTTAACCAACTAAAGTAAGAAACTTAATGATTCAAAAATCACATAACAATATTAATCATCATGTATAAGTACATAAGCTACACATAAAACAAGAAATATTGCGGGTAAACTAGCCAACACAATTAAAAAGCAGGATACTTCAGCTAGAAACCAGAATGTTTATAAAACAAAATCCAGATTCTCATATGTTTAAGAAGTGGTAATTTATTGAAGATTCAAAACAAGAAGAAGGGAAGGAGAAGAGGACATTCTCTTAGTATTTTCTTTTTGAAACTTCTTTATTCTCCAAATGATTGGCCAAAATCATAAATTTCCTCGGACTATACCATGAAATGGCCTCTCTTCCTAAGCTCTTCGAGGCTTTAGCTATTACGTCACATTCATAAGAATTGGATGTTTACCATCCATACATATAAGCTTGCAATTAGTTTAGGATTCAGAATTAATGCCAACACAATATTAAATTTATAAAATGAAGAAGAAATTTCAAATGTATGCTTGATAATATAACAATGCCGTTTCCTCCTACTAATTGGCCTGTTTTGTAATGCTTCAGTGTTCCACTCATGTAAAACACCGATCACGACTCGATCGGAAAATTTGCAACTACTTGAGCTTTATGAATTTATAACCATGGATTTGTGCTTAGATATTCTTTAATGCGCATAAGTTTACGAAATGAAATGGATACACCAAGGAATATTCATCATTTTCTAATATTTCCCCTACTAAACCCTACTTCACAAACAGCAACCAATAGATGCAAGTGCCAATTTAGCGTAAAGTTGAAACCTTTACCTAATGTCTTGAACCCTAGCAACAGTAATTAGTGCATGCATAGCAAAATTATGAACAATTCAAAAAAATCATTACCCTATCGATCCCCCTTGCGAATCGAAGGTCGAAGACAAATAAACAAGATCCTGCTTGAATCTGAACCCTAATTTAAGAATCGAACGAGACACGAACGTCTCTCTCTGAATCCCCCAAATCGACGAGAGCGGAACCGCCACCAAATCCACCAAGAAAACGGGCGAGTCGCCGCACATCGGATCCGACGGTTCGCACCTGACCCGACAAGCGATCTGCAGGAGCGTGACAGTTGGGAACGACGGAGCGGATGCGAGTCCGCTTTCGGATACGGATCCGGGTACGATGTTTTGGCGGGTCCGGGTCGGTTTCCATTCCCCTGATTAAATCTCGCCGGAACACGTCGAATAATTCACGAATTATTCCCGAATTATTCGAAAAAACAGCGAATAATTCATAAAAATAATGAATAGTTCACAAAATCAAAACCTAGCGTCTCATATATTAATTTCTTGCTCAAAATTCTTTCCGAACATTTCCCGAATACCTGTTGATTTTTTTCCGAATACCTGCCGATTTTTTCCGAATAGTTCTCCGAATCCGAATTTTCGACCCCGCCGAATTATTCCCGCATCACGAATTGAGGGTTTCTGGGATGGGTTTCGGGTTGGATTGGATTGCAAGTTCGACCCGTCGGTAAATGGGTCGGATCCATATGTACTTTGGTCCTAGCCCACAGCCCAAGTTGCTAACTAATAAAAAAACATTAACACGTGCCCTCTTGTTGGTACCAATGCCGTTGGATCTAATAATTCCCACTAGCATGAGCATGATAACAACAGGCATTCCAAATCCATCTTATTTAGGCCATGAATTATGTTAATTTATTTGTTCACCTGTTGCTTGCGTTTATGTATGCTCTCAAAACTCTCGAGAGTGTCCAGAAAATATGAGAAATTGTTAGGTGTGCTAGCCGATTCCACATTGCTCTTACTGCTTTACTTACCAAGCTCTTCAACGGGCTTGCATGGTTATTTGAGATCTCTTTGTCGTCCCACCCACCCATCCACGCCAAGGACGAGTCGAAAAATTATATGCCGCACACTCGAAGCCCGCGGCCTAAGAATAGTTCTGGATCAGAGTTCTCGCGCTGCAGACCTTACTTAAGATGTAAAACGAGAGTGTGTGTATTTCGGACCAAGATCGCGTAGCTTTCCATCATATTGTAACCTAATAATTTCTAAGGACATGAAACCGAACCTCGTTAAATCGATCTCTATAAGTATATTATGTTTCGTTCTGGATGACCTTCTCTGTATTATTTACTCTGCTTAGCAGAGTTTGCTATAACAGAACCAAAGGAAAGAAGATCGTGGCCCTCGGAAACTTAGAAAAGCTAGCCACATGAATAATTAATATGTGAGATGGCATATATGTCTCATTGCTAATATTAGCATTTTGCACTGAGTTTGTATGTTGCTTTATCCTATTTAGAGTATAAAAAAAATATCTTGAGCTCATGGATAAATATAAAATGGGAGGTTTTGGCGCAAAAATATCTTGAACGTTAATAAGTGAATAAAATAATCATTTTAGCAGCTTGGATGAAGAGTATTCTAGAAGATATTGCAATATGTTATTTACCATATTTAAGTAAAAGAAGGTAGTCATGCGTAATTGAAAGTAAAATTTAAAAAATGATGATATTAAAATAACTTCCAGAAAGCTTTTTTTGTTTTAAGTTTGAATATAATGTAGATTGAATTTGGAATTCAAACTAATTCCTACAAAGTTCTTTTTTGTCTCAAGTTCTAAAAAGTTGCAATTTTTGTATTTCAAAAAATGGAGAAGTTTAATTATTTTTGTCCTTTTCTTTGATGATGTAGAGGCTTTAAAATTTGTTTTTTTTATAAACATAACAATTAATTAATATTGTCTCCTTTGTATGATGACGTGGAGGCCTAAAAAATGGAGGACTTTTCTCGTTTTATTTTTCATTTTTTTATAAAAAAGAAAAGAAAGAGGATAGGTTCTGGCCAAATCCATTTACATTATATAGCAGTAAGTATAGATTATTCAATTCTCTCTGGACAAACTCTGCAATCACCTGCAGGGGCTCCTTCTATATTAACAAAAGACGAAGACACAATTAAACAAGACATGCAGCATGCATACATGCAGCAGCTGCTGCGCGCCAATAATATCTAAACTTGTTTAATAATTATTATTCCAAATTGATGTACGAGGGGTGACAAAACCTCACACGTATTCTATAACCTCTGGGCTCTAACCAGCTAGCTTATAAATACAGTGTGTTGTACATTTTTAGGGAATCATTTGCATGCGGGTGCTTCTCTCTCTCTCTCTCTCTCTCACACACACACACACACACACATACACACACACTGCTAACTTCTGTTTTTATTAATTTTTGTATGTATATATTCCATGGTCTGCAGCCGTCAATATATCTAGGTATTTTTTTGCTTAATTATGAGCCGACACGTACGTACCATAATAATTTAATTTGTCATTATACTTATATTCACCGACGTGTTTATATTAGATAGTTACACGTGTTGTCATCCATTTGAGGAACTTAATTAATTGATTTACATCGATCAATTGCACAAGTAAGTAAATCTCTATATATATATTCAAGCTAGCACATGTGCTGACTACTTAAATTGGCAGTGTGGCACTAGTTATTGGATGCATGCTATGCACAGCTAATTAGACCAGCTGGGGGTATTGATTAATTTTGCTAATTGATTGGGGTGACAAATAACCAGACTATATGTTATATATTCGACTCTTTTCATAAAGCTAATGCTTATATTTGTGAGACCTGTAAGAATATATATAGGTCAACATTAATTATTGTACGATAATGACAGCTGCAGATCGTAATGTCTTTAGACTATGGTGTATATAAAAGATGGACAACCAGGCTGACAAGTACGCCGTGCTCAAAGAAAAGAAGAAAAAAGGAACGCGTAATTTAAATGAGAGAAAGTAAAATTTTAAAGATCGATCATGTTCATAGATTTAAAAAGAAGAAGAAGAAGAAGAAATAAATAGGTAAATTACCACAAAGATATATATCCAACACCCTCCCACTCTTTTTAAAATTAATTATGTAGCTTTCTTAACTACTGAGAAGGCCACCCATATGACCATTTCTTTCTTTCATATGTAAGGATATATTAATGTGTGACTTTCCATTATAAGTTGTCATGATATTTGTTCCTCTTAGAGCTCCAACCACCAATTTGCTATTTAGGTTATGCGATCCTTAATTTTGGTGATGCAATGTTCCACTTGGAGCATTTTATACCTTGATCTCCCAACCAAATAGGGCCATTCTAGTTAGAAATTAATTAAGGAAAAAATCATCTATCAAATTATTAAATTACGAAATTCATGGAGATGATATTATATCAGCAAATTAATTAAGCGAAACCTACTCTTACTCCTACTCGTATGTATTCAAAAGATAAACATCATGGGTCCATATACGATTAATCTTTACTTGCATTTCGCATATGCGATGCATATTTTTATTAAAATAAAAGTTTGCTTGATGTGAATACTTTTCATTCAATGTAAATATTTTTCTCAAAAGTATAAGAATTTTTAAAATATTTTTTACTCGTTTATTATTTCAAGGTTCCATGTGGATATTTTTCTATGTTTTTAACTAAAAGTTTTCGAACTATCTATTATCTTAATTCAAAGTCATTAAAATCCTTTTTAAATCGTAACTAGTTGTTTGATGCCAATATGTATTAACATGCGTCACACGTGGAAAAAAATAAATGATGTGGAACATTTAAAATTAAAATATTAATTTCAAATAAACCAAACGGGCCACGTGGCATACCCTATCTTTGCATTATAATTGTAGAGAGAGAGATAGCAGGAGGCCACGTAGAAGCAATCGTAGGACTAGTTAATTAAGTTCATTAACTACATATGGCTAATTAATGACGTGGGCAAGTTAGTTTAATTAATTTTAAGGGCATAGCTTCAATCACGCCAATTGATTAATTATCTTATGTCAAACAATTAAATATTGCGCTTGCACTGCTACAAATAGGGGTTGTCCCTACGGATTTATCCGGAGGAGCATGAAATTATCTTGTAGGTGCAAACGCCGTAGGTGCAAGTTTTAGTCTTAAACATGCCCCTACGGTTAAATACTTGTCCCTACGGTGTAATGCATAGGTCCATATGTCCCTACGGATTAGTCTGTAGAGACAAAAAAGTTATTTAATTTATCGGTTTATAAAATAAAATAATTGTCCCTACGGAGTTGTCCGTAGGGCCAAATGTCTGCCCCTACGGATACATGCGTAGGTCCAGAAGTGTAGGGGCAAAATATCAGGCATCCTGATATTTTGTCCCTACGGATACCTGTGTAGGGGCATGTTTAAGCCCCTACGATCAAATCCGTAGGGACAAGTATAACCCTCTTTTACTGAGATCATAAGGGCAAAATATTGATATTTTGGCCCTACGGATAAATCTGTAGGGGCAAAGTAGGACCCTACGGATTAATCCGTAGGGGCAATGTTGGGCCCTACGGATTAATCCGTAGGGACATATTATCAGGTTTTTAAAAAAAAAAAGGCTGTATGTTTTTTTCTCGCCCTGTGCACAATAATATATACATCATATATAAAATTAGTCAACACGCAGAATATATACCGCAGTATTCATAATCACATCTCACGCATAATATACAAAAGAAATCAACAAGCAGAATACGATATCAATCTAAATCAATATAAACATGCAAACACCACCAATATCAGTATCGTCCAAAATATATACAATATGTATCATATAAATAAATACATGTTTAAAATATAAGAATCAAAAAGCTACCCTAGCTCGGTCCAGCTCCACCTCTGATAAACGTCGTAATCTGGTGCGCCTGCTCCTCGGATATACCCTGAGTCAATATCTCGAGCAATGCGAAGTATGCCGGAGTCTGAGCGGGCTGTGGAGCTGTAGGAGCGGTCTGTGCAACCGCCGCCGAGGTAGTGGCTTGTAGAGCCGCAGCTGCAGGAGTCTGAGCGGGCAGTGGAGCTATAGGAGTTGTCTGCGGAACCGCAGCCGAGCTAGTGGCTTGCGGAGCCACAGCCGAAGGAGATGCATGTGGAGGCTCGGCCGATGTACCCTGTTGCGTCTGTTGTGTGTAATAAACGAGTAAGAACTGTGTATTAATCGAATTCGTATCATTATCAAGTTATTGCGAAACCCCAATCTATATATACTTAGGGACTTAGGCCTCGTTTGGATATCTAGTTTGGAAAACCGTAGTTTATTTTAATTAGATATGTATGTATGATTAATCAAAGCTAATTCTACAACCAAATAAGCTCTGGCTACGTACTAATATTGGATATGTTGCTATCTATAATATGACATAATATTTTACTATTAAGTAGTATATATACCAACATCTCCTTCAACTCCTGAACGGTGGCCTTCAAGGTGTCAAGTTCTTCCTGGAAACGTCGCTCACGGGAGATAGAGGAAGTAACCGCCGGAGTGGAGTCCAATCTCATATGGGCCCTGCTAGGACCCAGTCGCCGGCCTCTCTCCCAACCTCCGTGGTGCCCTCCGTGTGTGGCGTCTAGGACTGGGGTCAGCAGTATCAGATCGTTCTGTCCAGAAAAATCGATCCCCGATGCCTCCTCCTGCTCAACCACCCGCTCCTACACCCATATTAACCAGTAAAATATAAGTATATCATTTAAATTCGAACCTTTCAAAACAAAAATTTCAAATAGGGGTTGAATAAACATTAACACTTACGCAATACTCCTGGGTAGCGGTGTCGGGGTATCGAAGCTCGCCCATGACGGGATCTGTCGAGGTGCCGTGGACGGCAAGATATGCGGACAGCACGCTCGGTGTACCATCCCGTGCCAGGGTCTAAGCTCTCTGCAATATTAGAAAATAACTCTTAATATTAGATATATTAGAAAATAACTCTTAATATTACATTATATCACAAAGGCCGGTCTATTGTAATTTACCGATAACTCCATGGCACGAGTAATATTTCTCGAGCCACCAGTATAAGTGGGGCGACCCCTCTTTGCCGACTTCATATTCTCTTTATTTTGATCGGCCTGTTTCTGCACAACACATTCAGATTTAGTTTTCTAATTAAGCAACACAAAAAAATAAATTATATACTAAACAATGAATTACATTTAAAATACATACCTGTTTGCGATGAGAGTCGAAATATTGGCACAATAGAGGCCATGTATCTACGTCGACTCTCGCAAAGGCCGGAGTAGATAGAAGGGCCGCTCTCTCTGCCTCGGGGGTCGCCATCCACAGGGAATAGCAGTCGATCTTTAGCTCATTCATGTCGTATCAGACCTTCATCTGCATGTTCTTCATCAAGCCATTGTATAGAGCGTGAAGATCGCGCACCCTCTCAGGATGATCAGGATCGGGTACAGGCTGAAAATCGTAATCCAACTGAAAATACAAAAAAAACATTGTTATTAGATTGCAAGTGTTAATAATAAATATATTGGATAAATCAAATGAAAATATATATTAATACCCGAGCCTGATCCCAGAAGAGGGCAAATGAGCGCTGGTGCTGGTCGCCCCACTCAACATGAAGTGGATAGTTTTTCACGAGGCGGCTCTTATCCCCCATATACCGGCCGAACCTCTCGGCATAATCGCCGGTATAGCGATAATCAGGGGTAAAAAAGAGGGGGAATGCTTCCTCCCCTAGCTCTGTCGGGCCTCAGCCTGTGGAACTAATTCGGGCCTCGAGTCCCCCTCTCGGGATGGGGAGGCCCTACGTCTACAAGAAATATCAAGACAATCAATATTAAGACAAAGTGGTATTAAAAAATCAAGGTTTAACGAAAATTGAAGTGTGATATATACCTCCGGCGACTAAAGCACGAGCCTGGGCCTGGGCAGCAGCACGAGCGGGACGATAGTTCCTCCGGTGAGGAACAGCCGGTGACCCGGACGTTGATGCATCTCCAACTAGAAAATAAATATCGATAAAATTACATGAAGTTCATGTTTATTCTTAAAGAGTATGTAAAAATGAATAAATATTTTATATTTATTCATACATACCTGCAGACTGAGTGGAGGGTATGGAAGTGACGGAAGTGGCCCCTGCACCAGACGAGGACGCACCACCTATAATTAGACAATCAAGTATCAGCTATATAAGTAATTGCAAAAAGAATGCGTATATCAATAATATAACATTCTAAATCAACATGTATACACTATAGGATATATAAACATACCCGTAGGTATATAATATATAAACATACCTGGAGGTGCGGGAGTGGCCTCTGTCCCTGATGTAAGTACGTAAGAGCAAAAAGAATGTATGTATATTTATGATATAGCATTCTAAATCAATATACATGCACTATATGATATATAAACATACCTGTAAGTGCGGGAGTGGCCTCTGTCCCTGATGTGGACGCATTACCAACAACTAGACAATCAAACATTGACAATATAAGTAATTTTGATATGAACATGCATGTATATCTATAATATTACATTCAAAATGAATATATGTGCAATATACCTGGAGGTGTGGCAAAGTCCACACGGAATGAGGCATCCGAAGGGGTCTCCGATCAGGGTGCAAGACCGGCCCTCTGAAGCTCCCTACGCAGCTCTCCGGGCGGCAGAACCGCTCTGCCTCTGCCTCTGCCGGTGCCGCGGCTGGAGCTCCTGTCGCCCCTCGCTACTTCCGTCATCATCATCAAATCTAGATAAAACGGTTCGTGGACGCATTAGACAATCATTACAAGTATTGACTATATATGTATAGATCGTAAAATGTGAAGTAATAATATAACATTACTGATAACCTTTTTCGTTTCGTGGGCGCATTAGACATATCTACTTGGATTTCATCATCGATATCATTTCTAACCCACGTAACTTCATGATCAGCCGAAGACAACCCGTCTTTCGAAACAGACGGTCGGAGCACTCTAAGTTTTCTCTCTTCTTCATCATCATCGTTGTCCTCGAATTCTGGGATATCGTAGACATCCCTGGGTTTCCAACAGCATACGACACTCCATCCCGGATACTTCAAACACTGTGAGTAATATACTTGGAATGCTTGGTTCGGAAAGATAAACGGATCTTCCTGACCGTAAAATCAAAGTGTGTTCACACTGGTCAATCCATATTCATCTTTCCAAGTCCCAAAATTACTTCTCCACTTATCCGTATCGGTTCGCGTATCGTACCAAGTACACTGAAATATATAAAAGGGTTCTGATCATCCGCGATAGTAGATGCTGAGTATACAATTTAAATATCCATAATAAATCACACCATCCGATCCTACCGTCGCAATCCCACTATTCTGAGTGGTTCTAGATATTTCTATGTCCTTAATTTCGAATTTGTATCCAAGAACACCGAATCCTTTATAATATGCAACCTCCATACTAGGAAATTGAGCTAAATATCTTGAATCACTCTCTAATGATGCAAACAAGTTCGGATCGTGGATCTAACAAAACAAATTTTACGACAAATATATAACGATATAAGTTTAGATTAAAACTGATAGCAATAATATGTTATTCGAATAACTTACATGATCTCCAACCCAATCGCAAAAATTATCCTGATGATATTTTTCCAATCGTTATCGTTCCAATCAGGATACCCCTCACGTACCTCATTAAAATGAATTCTGTTGTCGACAATAAATTATGACATTAATATTATATCATTTCATACACACACAAACACAAATATAACAATTAATCCAAAAAAACTTACTCTCTAATTTTTTCAAGAAATGCGCAATTAAGAAAGATAAACCGATATGTCTTGTTGATAAACATAGTGTCTACCCTCTTATAATCGGCTTTACCATATGGCCCGTCTTGAATTCTTCGAGGCCGGTTAAGTCTCGTCTCAATGTTCTCGTCCAGATAGCGGGAACAAAATGTGGTTGCTTCATCTAGTAGATAACCTTGCATGATAGAACCCTCTGGTCGATTTCTATTGCGTATATACTTTTTAAGAGTGTAGAGGTATCTAAAAAAAATATGTTGAATAAATAAATATGGACATACGGGACAACAATAATTTTAAAAATTGCGCGAAACGAAAAATTCCACATACCACTCGACGGATACATCTCGATATGTTACCGGTTCGGCTAATTTAGCCTCAGTTGCAAGATGAACCGTCAGGTGTATTATGATATCGAAGAATGACGGTGGGAAAATACGCTCAAACTTGCAAAATATCAACGCAGTAGAATTTTCTAGTTTATCCAGCGTCACAACATCCAGTGTTTTAGCGCATAACTCTCTGAAAAAACAACATAGATCGTTGATTACTAGACCAACCGATTCGGGGAGAGAAGTTCTGAGGGCTAATGGGAGAAGGTGCTCCACGATAACATGGTGATCATGACTTTTCAGCCCATCGATCTTGCCTTTCACAATTTTTATCTTCTTACTGAATGATCCTGAGAAACCTATGGGAACTTTCAAATCATGCAACACCTGCAGCAATCTTTTCTTCTCCGGTTGTGATATATGATAAGCGGCATTGGGAAGTACAAACTTGCCTGGTTTATCCGCTACCGGTTTAGGATGCAATTCACTTCTTATTTCCCAGTCCTGTAGATCCATCCGAGCATTGAGGTTGTCTTTCGATTTCTCGTCTTTACAAAGAAACAAGTTGAGTATGTGTTCGGATACTCCCTTCTGTATATGCATGACGTCCAGACAATGACGCACTAAATTTGTTGATCAGTACGGAAGCTCGAAGAAAATGCTTAACTTGTTTCAGAATGGTGGTTTAACCTGTTTTGTCGGATCCATCCCGAAGGTCACATTATTGTAACCATCCCACCGAGCAGTCACGTCCTCTCCGGAAAATGGGGATGGAGGTCCAAGAAATTCCTGATGACCATCAAAGTGAACAGCGTCTAACCTGTAGGGGTGGTCTAGAGGCAGGAAACGTCGATGGCCGCAATAACAAAGCTTCCTGCTAAAATTCAAGAATTTCAATGTTGTATGTTGATGGCAATGAGGACATGCTTTGTGACCATGTATGGACCAACCTGATAGCATTCCATACGCAAGAAAGTCATTAATTGTCCACATTAAAACCGCACGCAGTATGAAGGTTGTATTTGTATTTGCATCATAAGTCTCTACACCATCAATGAACAAAGATTTTAACTCCTCGATCAGAGGTCGGAGATAGACGTCGATATTGTTTCCCGGTGAGTTTGGTCTGTCGATAAGAAGAGGCATCATAAAGTATGATTGGTCCATAACCAACCAAGGCGACAGATTATAAATTATCATTACAACGGGCCATGTGCTGTGGCTTCCAGCCATATAGTTGAATGGGCAGAAGCCATCACTAACCAGTCCGAGCCTGACATTGCGAGGATCGCTACTGAATATTGCATGCCTCCTATCGAAATCCTTCTATACCGGTGAATCTCTTGGATGACTCATTTTTCCATCTTCACTTGGAGGAGTACGGTGATGCCAAATCATTGTCTCGGCTGTTTTCTTGCACCTGAATAGGCTCTGCAACCTCTGTGTTATGGAAAAGTATCGTGCTATCTTGACAGGTATATCAGGTTTCTTATCAGAATCTTTCAGCTTATACCTGGCCTCTCCGCATGTTGGACACTCTTTCAAATCTGAATTCTCTTTCCGGTACAACACGCAATTTTTAGGACATGCTTAAATCTTCTCACACTTCAGACCCAAATCAGACATCATCTTCTGGGCTCCGTACCAGCTGTCGGGCACGTTATTTCCCGGAGGTATAGAATCTTTCAAGAACGAAAGAAGTATTGTGAATGACTTGTTTCTCCATCCATTTGGGCACTTAATTTGGAAAAGTTGGACGAACAATGAGAGGGTGGAATACTTTGCATTCTCATAAATTGGTTTTCTAGCATCATTCATGAAATTTTCATATTTATCCGCATGCGGTCTTTGACCGGAAGGAATGTCATCTTCGGTACGTATAGATTCACCTAGGCCAGCCTCTACCATATCCTCCATTTCTTTTGATGGAAAGAAATTACCGTCTTCTTCTTCTGCCGCATTACCGTCTTCTCCTTCTTCTCCTGCCACATTATCATCTTCTCCTTCTTCTTCTGCTGCATTACTGTGTTCTTCTCCTTCCCCGTGATATAGCCAAGTTGTATAAAGTCTAGTAAAATCATGTTTAACGATATGAAGCTCTGCAAATTCTACCTTCTGCCAGTACTTATTCCCACATCTATCGCACGGGCAGAGAATCTTCTCTATCACGATCTTATTATATGCGCGTGCAAATTCAATAAAAGCAGCAACTCCTGCGACAAACTTAGGTTGCATACGTTGTTTCCAATCCACATACATCCAGTTCTTAACTCTGACGTACTCATGGGCCATGTTAGACTGTATAACATATAAATTGTAGGTTATGATGACTATATTGAGAAATCTAAGAACGAGATGGTTACAGACAAAGGAGAAAATCCGTGTAGATGCTTTGTGTGTGCGTTTGTCGTTGAAAAGAATAAATTATCGATAATCAAAATTAGATTTGAGGATACTCATGTATGAGAATATGAAAGTTTCATATTATCATCGAGTATCATAAATTGGTTTTAACTTGAACATTTTGAATCACTCTCTAATGATGCGTTTGTTGTGTATTCTTGTTGTATGTGTGTGTTTCGGCTGTTGGGAGTAAGGCTTCTATCCCATTAAGAATGTATAGAGCGGACACCCATTCGCTTGTGCTTTCAACCGTTTCAAGTAAATTTCGGCAACACCTCCGGGCTGTTCTCCGAGTACACTGTTATAGAATAGATAGTCATTTCAAAGCTGTGAAACAACGTTGAAATGAACATCTAATCTATCTTTGTACACGGAGAACCAGTGGAAAAGTACCGACGAAATATCTCGAAACAGATGAAAACACAAGTGAATGAAGGTGTTTGCTTTATACATTCCTAACTTGTCCACACGGGACAAATCTATCGGTTATTATACGATTGAATCTTCTCGTTACATAGACTACACGACGGTTGTTAGTATCGAGCTATACCGTCTGATATTTAACAACCTTCGTATAGTTCTATATCACGACGAACATTGAACGTATGTTAACCGATAGACGGGGACTAAGTGGCGCTTTGAGTTTCATATACGAGTATTGATGAGAATATGAAAGTTTCATATTATCATCGAGTATCATATATTGGTTTTAACTTGAACATCTTAAATCACTCTCTAATGATGCATTTGTTGTGTATTCTTGTTGTATGTGTGTGTTTTGGCTGTCGGGGGTAAGGCTTCTATCCCATTAAGAATGTATAGAGCGGACACCCATTCGCTTGTGCATTCAACCGTTTCGAGTAAATTTCGGCAGCACCTCCCCGCTGTTCTTCGAGTACACTGTAATAGAATAGATAATCATTTCAAAGCTGTGAAACAACGTTGAAATGAACATCTAATCTATCTTTGTACATGGAGAACCAGCGGAAAAGTACTGACGAAATATCTCGAAACAGATGAAAACACAAGTGAATGAAGGTGTTTGCTTTATACATTCCTAACTTGTCCACACAGGACAAATCTATCGGTTATTATACGATTGAATCTTCTCGTCATATAGACTACATGACGGTTGTTAGTATCGAGCTATACCGTTCGATATGTAATAACCTTCATATAGTTCTATGTCACGACGAACATCGAACGTATGTTAACCGATAGACGGGGACTAAGTGGCGCTTTGAGTTTTATATATGAGTATCGATGAGAATATGAAAGTTTCATATTATCATCGAATATCATATATTGGTTTTAACTTAAACATCTTGAATCACTCTCTAATGATGCGTTTGTTGTGCATTCTTATTGTATGTGTGTGTTTCGGCTGTCGGGGGTAAGGCTTCTATCCTATTAAGAATATATAGAGCGAACACCCATTCGCTTGTGCTTTCAACCGTTTCGAGTAAATTTCGGCAGCACCTCCCCGCTGTTCTCCGAGTACACTGTAATAGAATAGATAATCATTTCAAAGTTGTGAAATAACGTTGAAATGAACATCTAATCTATCTTTGTATACGGAGAACCAGCGGAAAAGTACCGACGAAATATCTCGAAACGGATGAAAACACAAGTGAATGCAGGTGTTTGCTTTATACATTCCTAACTTGTCCACACGGGACAAATCTATCGGTTATCATACGTGTTCCCCTCCGAAACACGGGGACGCGACCGTGCGGGTCCGTCTCGCCTGAATTCGGGGCAGATGCTAATTGGTGCTATCCGTCCACCTCTCCGAAAATGCCAAGTTGATTTATGACACCATGTATCGAAGGTTTAAACGGATGCGGCCGATGTAGCAGACTTCGTCAGATTCCCCCTCGTTGAGGGGTTTTTGATTGTGGGGACGCTCTTCCCTGCATGCGCAAACCCCTGCAGTTAATTATGCTACCGCATCGTGGTAACCACTTTCTCCTTCTCCAGATGATCACTTCGTGTCGTGGGTGTTTGTTTTGTTTTTGGTTGCCCGTGGATTGTATACGGAGACTAATTTATGTTGTCGCCCGTAGGGCGTGGATTAGTCCAAATCCGTATCTTCTTAGATTTGGGTTTGGGGTTGGGTTTAAGGATACGTTAGTCTCATTTGAGACTAAGATCAACTTAAACGTTTGTTAAGGATACGTTAGTCTAATTTTAGACTAAGATCAGCTTAACGGGATCGTTTCGATCCAACAAGAGAGTATTTGGACTCTGTTATTTAGTTTGGAGACATTGCGGTCGATTACCAGTTTAAGGACATGGTGGTCTAATATTAGTTTAAGGACGTTTCGGTCCGATGTTAGTTTAAGGACATCTCGGTCCAATGTTAGTTTAAGAACATCATAGTCCATGGGTTTTAAAGGACCCCACAGTCCGAGGTTAAGGACATCATAGTCCATGGGTTTTAAAGGACCCCACAGTTCGAGGTTAAGGACATCATAGTCCATGGGTTTAAGGACCCCACAGTCCGAGATTAAGGACATCATAGTCCATGGGTTTTAAAGGACCCCACAGTCCAAGGTTAAGGACATCATAGTCCGTGGATTTAAAGGGACCCCACAGTTCAAGATTAAGGACATCATAGTCCATAGGCTTAAGGACCCCACAGTTCAGTTTAAAAACGTCATAGTCTATAAAATGTATGGTTGCCGGGATCCGTCACCTCTCTGAAGACGTTGAAGGATTACAACGACATATATCAGAGGGGGTCATAGATGTACCCTTGAACCAATTTTGGTTGAAAGATCTGTAGTCCAATTTGGGACTAACATCTGTTAAAAGATTTACGAGCATATGGGCTCAGTTAATCTGAATTTGAGGACTTATGGCCAATCTTGGGCTAACTCCAATCAAGTTAAAATGTTTAACATTTATTTTGGGCTTTGGAGCCTTTATTTGGGCTTGGCTCGGATAGTGTTTTTGTCTTTTACTGAATGTTGAGCATTCATCAGAGCTCTGGGCTTTGTTTAAAGAACAATTTATGTTCTATCAGTGCAGCACGTGGTGCGCTTGGCGCCAAAAAGCGCAGTGCGCTTCTGCCGAGTAGCGCACACGTGAGGGACACGTGTCGTGCTTGGCGCTGAGCGTCAGATGATGGGCGCATTGCGCCAGTTTATGAGCGCATTGCGCTAGTAGTTTAGTGGCGCACACGTAATTGACACATGGTGCGCCTGGCGCTAAACGCCAGCCCATGAGCGTAGTGCGCTATTTCGAGAGCGCAAAGCGCTATCTGTTAATTGGCGCACACGTGAGGGACACGTGCGCTGAGCGCCAGTCCAAGAGCGCAGAAGCGCAGTTCAAGGGCGCAAAGCGCATCTGATCAATTTTTATGATCTGAGAAATAAACTCTCGTTTATAAGAGACTTTGTCTCAAGATTCTAAGAACAAAAATTTTTGTTTTGTAGGAGATATTTTAATCTCTTATTTTAGTGAAAGACTTTGCCTTTATAGATCTATGATCCTAAGAGAATTGAATAATTCTTCCCCCTCCTTGAGATGTATTGCTCTCATTTTGTAAAAGACCTTAGTCTTGTAGATCTATGATCTGTGAGAAGATTTATATTCTTCTTTTTATTTTATGATGGGATCTTTTGATCTCTTTTGAAAAGATGTCGGTCTTTATAGATCTATAATCTTTAAAGAAGTGAGTTCTTCTTTTTTAAATATGAGATGATTTCATCTCTGTGCTTATCATCATTCATTTCTTTACCTTGAAGAAAGTTTTCTTCTTCTGAGAGCTTGCTCTTTTTCTTTGAATTTCTCAAAGTTTATGAGGAGGTTTCTCTCTATGCTTCTATATCTCTGACTTGAAGTCTAGGGGCCTTTTTATAGGACAAGCTGATCAGTTCAATCGGTTAAGGAGATCTTTACTCCAATTGTTTGGGGATTTTTCCATCGTTGGATCTTTAATCCAAGGGCTTCTGATTTACAGAAGATAATCTTCTTGTTATTAACAAGATTGGGAAATCTTCTAAACAGAATTTATTCTGTATTTTTAGTGATTTTTAATCACCATTGGATCATTGATCCAACGGTGCTCTGATTTACAGAGCGCAATCTTGTTATTTGGAAAGATTTTGAGGAATCTTTCCTTAACAGAATTTAATTCTGATTAATTAATGATTTATCATTATTATTAGATCTTTGATCTAACGGTGGGGAGCTTTTAGTTCTAGCGCTAGCGCACCCGTGCTTTGCACGTGGTGCGCCGCTTAGAATGCAGCGCACTTAGCGCTAGCGCACCCATGCTTTGCACGTGGTGCGCCGCTCAGAGCGCAGCGCACTTAGCACTAGCGCATTCGTGTCTTACACGTGTTTTGCACGTGGTGCGCTGCTCTTTGAGCAGCGCACCTTGCGCTAGCACACCGTGCTTTGCACGTGGTGCGCTGCTTAGGGCGCAGCGCACTTGGCGTTGTATCTGAAGCGTTGCTTCATTTCAAAATTTAAATTTTGAACAGAGCTTTGCTCTGATTGAGGGAAACAAATGCCCCCCCACCGTTGCGCTCACGTGGCCCATATATGAGTGCGGCGGTGGCAGCATCTGCGTCCTTGGATCAACTCAGAAATTGAAAAGGCATCTCAGTGTCTATAAATAGGACCCTTGGCCCTTAGGATGATTTCTGTTCATCTTCTTCCTTCTGAAATTATTATTCTCTTGCAGAGCATAGCTCTTTGGTTTAAGAACTTTCTTAAGGACAGAACTCTGTCAAAATTTTTAGGTAAAAATTAAATCTTTTAAAGAACCTTTTAATAATCTAAGGTTTCACACATTAACAGAGCTTTTCTTTTCATAGATCTTAGATCTAAAAAATGTTATTAGGGTTTTACCCATTAACAGAGCCTTACTCTTCATAGATCTTAGATCTAAAGAAAACTTTTTGAGGGTTTCTTGATCCATTAACAGAGATTTGCCCTCTTGAATAACGGAGATTTGTTAATCTCTTATGAAGAACTCACGGAGTTTGTTCATAGATCTTGGAGATCTCAGAATTTTAATTCATATAAAAATTGATTTCAATTTTTCTGATGGGTTTTTCCATCATTTTTAAAGAGCCAGGCTCTTGAGGAATTTTTATTCCTTCATCATTAGAACTTGACAGGTGTCATTCTGTCACAGAGCACTGCTCTTAAGGGGAGATTTACTCCTTAGCCCGAGGGATTTCTCATTAAATGAGAATCAATTAAGAATTTCCTCATTTAATTGACAGTCTCATCAAATGATGAGGCTGTTTTATTAATGATGAACTGTCATCTAGATTTTGTGGGTCCCCCTTTGGTTCCCTTTTTACTGTATTGCAGTGCGGTACGAATTTTAAAGTACCAAGTGTCAGAGTTTAAATTATAGCAATGACGGTTGACTTTTGTTCTTTTCGCGCAGGTGACATGTCTTTCGATCGTTCTTTCCCATTTGTTCGTTCAGAAGGAGGATTCCCTGGAGCGCCTGTGGACAGGGAAGTCTTAGCATTGATCAGAGATCATGACTCGGAACATAAGAATCTTCACCTATGGGGAACATGGTACAATCAAATCATTAAGGGTCGGCAGAGCATTTCGTGCACGGTACCCTCAGAGCCCATCATGGCGATCCATTACGCCGACTCACCCCCGGTGAACTATACCGTGGAAGAAGTCAACTGGACTTCGGGAGATTTTCTTCAGCCTGCTATGGCTTCGATACCCGTTCAGCCTCCGATGGCTTTGGATACCCTGGGGCGACGTATTTGTCAAGGCGAGTCGCGCCCGTGGGAACAACAATATATGATTAGCCTGACTCCTCGTCATCCAGCTGGCTATCTGCAATGAGCCCGCTATATTATGTCAGCGAAGAAGTCGCAGTTGCTGAGGCTTGGGTTGTATCCCACAATTTATGCTTCTCTTTTCCAGTATTCTACGCTTCCTGCCTGGTGGGTTAAGGCCTTTCTGGAGCAGTGGAATATCCCAACTCACACCTTCCTTTTTCTGGATCGAGAAGTATCAATCTCTTTAGAGGAATTTGCAGAAGTTTCTGGCTTACCGGTTATAGGGGAGCATTATGAGGAACTGCTTCCTACGGATGAATATGTTTTTGGTGCCAAGTCAGTGATGACAGGCCTCACCCTGGAGAACGCCATTCAACACCAATTCCGTAGTTTGATCAAAGTGTTGAATATTTATGAAGGCCTTTTCCTCGAATCTGGGAGCCGTGGGGTTAATTTCACGGATTTCATCGCTCGTTTTCTTCCATCCGAAAGTCCTTTCGAAGGAGGCCGCTAAATTCGCCAAACTTGACGATCCTTTCGGCTTTGCTTTGGACAACCTGCCAACAACGGAGGCAGATCAGAAGAGTTTCTTCCTCCCCAACACCCCGGTCGTTTATTTTGCAGAGGTGGCAGTTCCTGGGATCGACGAGGAAACGTTCTTTTTGGGGTTTCTCGGGTTATGGCTGAGCTGGTTTGCGCTTTTGATGCACCCTCGCCGTATGAGTCTGTCTGTCTTCTACCCAGCTCACCGAATGGTTATTGGGGTGAAAGTGGCTGTCGGGGTCACTGGGTTAGCTCATTTGTATTATGGCCTCAGCCAAGCGGCGGATACTACTAAACCACGAGTGAAGCATATGAACTTCTCGATGCATTACTTCATGTCGTGGCTCGAGCTACATGCACTTGGCGTTTTCGGTATCCATAAAAGGCCTTCCTTCTACGACAGGTGTGGCTTCCCCCGGATTATGCGGCTAGTTGACACATCCATTGTAAATCCGTCACCGCGGGAAGCTAGGGGTTTGCTCCTTCGTCCTCGCATGGTTGGCGATGGCATGACCTTTACTGACAAGATTCTAACTATCGGCAAGAGTCCGCAACAACGGTGCAGCCATTGCGGGATATTTTTAAAGACGGGGCCTCTGTTTTAAAAGCTCGAGAAATTCTTCATTTATATTCCATCAGACCGGGCTTTCTCGTGTTTAGGCAAAATGATGTGGCGTTATTCATGAGATACAACCCGCATCGTTTCGCCCAGCAGCTGAGCTATAATCAGGGAGTCTCGCTTGAGGCTTTCTTAGCAGAACCTGCTGCTATCGAAGAGGGAATGCGAAACGCGCTGTATCATTTTATGCGCCTAAACACAGGATCCAACTTCTTTATCAGCGAACCGAGCTGTGTTCCGAAGGCCCTCAATGTGTATGTGGCCTGATATCAACATTCAATGGGCGCCGTCATCAAGGAGGAGAAGCGGTTGCTGCTTGATCGCAAGGGTACCGCTCCGGCTAGTAATCCGAATGTTCCTTTGAAGCGACGGACCGTTGTCCGTCCTCCCTTAAGAGAAGCTGCCGGGTCGAAGTTCCGCATGACAGGCCCGAGCTACCGATATCCCGTGCTCCCGTGGAAACGGTGACTGTATCTTCTCCCGAATCCGTCGTGGGTTCAGATATCGGGACTCATCGTCCCAAGGTGCCCGCCAAGCGTAAGCTTGTGCTGGCGGCGGCTGGTACCCGCTCGCAGAAGAAGAAGAAGAAGCCGATTCTTGCTGCCGACATTGTATTTGGTCAAGAACCTAATGCTCCTTATAGTGAGGGCTTGGGCGAATATGGGACCAACGAGGGCCTATTCATAGCGCCAGATAATACGGATCTGGAGGCTGCTATTGCAGCTTCTGTGCGATCAGCAAGCCACAAAGCATGAATGATCATCCTTGCTGAGTCAGGTAATCTTTAGTCGCATCTTTTTGCTGTTATATATTTTTCTATTATCATGCCTTGAATAACACCTCGTCTTTAACAGGCATTTCCACTGAAGAAGCTCTCGCGGCTTCCCTCAAGTCTTTTGAGGAGGAGGAGAGGATTCGCGCTTCACTGGGCGTTGGTATATTTCGGCTCATTACGCTTTTGTTCGTCTTTCTTATGGACAATCTGACCCCTTTTCATCTTATCGCAGGGACTACAATCCCAATCCCGCAGGATGATGCAGAGATGCTTCCAGGGCCAGCTATCGAAGTCCCGGTCTCCTCAGCACTGCTAAAAGAGGCTTTACT
Source organism: Agapanthus africanus (assembly GCA_030015575.1). NCBI lineage: Eukaryota > Viridiplantae > Streptophyta > Magnoliopsida > Asparagales > Amaryllidaceae > Agapanthus > Agapanthus africanus. The sequence continues at coordinate 32,761,297 of CM057346.1, forward strand.
TAAGCGACCGATGACGGATTCCATAACGGCTCCAGAGTTAACTCTTGGCACGGACGATGACGTCCCCTTGACGGAGGTCCTGAGAAGATCATCTCTCATGGCCCGGGCGGAAAGGAAGCGCAGAATGCGTGCTGCAAGGGAACGTAACGCTGCCTTGGCCGCGGGTGCAGGCTCGAGCACTGCTACCCCCGGCCCTACTCCTTAAGGGGGTGCTTCGGCCGCCCTGTCTACCGCTCACAAACAGGCAGCGCGTGCGGCTCGGAAAGCAATTGAAAGATCAACCCAAGATAACGTAACACTGAGTTCTTTCGTCAAAGTCTTAATCTTCAGATTCTCATATATCCTATCCTGCAGGGCCGAGTCTTGATGAGGAAGCGGTAAGTGAGATGGCGGCAACCACCGAGCCCGAGGTAGCCACTCTTTCTCAAGAGTCTGGCACTGCCCCAATCGCCATTCTTTCCGCCTGCGGTTCTCTGCCATCTCCTGGCGTTGCGAGTGTTACAACGGCTCTCGTGGAGTCAGGGGATGAGGCTACGGGCGGCAAAACCATTCCGATGGAGGAGGGTGAAGTAATCGCTGTATCTAGTGACACCCTTGTCGCGGTTTCAACCGGCGACTCACCAGGTAGATTTTGGGTCATTGCTTTCCATTTCATTCTGCAATCCCTTTTCAATCTCTTCTAACAGTACTTCTCTTGTTTTTAATGCAGGTGTGGCGAGCGTTGGGGTTGTGCCACCCGAGGAAGCATCGCCAGTTGCTGCTTTGACGGTGGCCGCCCCTTTACCTTCTCTCGTGTCCTCTCAAATGCTGGAAGGTACGGATTTGTGACCTATCGGTTTCATTGTAGGCAGTATACTTTATGTACTGACATTGCATTATTTCATCCTTGCAGGAGTCCTTTTTGATCACCTGTATCAGGTGCTGCACCCATATTTCTCCTTCCAGCCAGAGATTGCCCCCTCTAGTGGCGCTGGTGAGTACAGCCTTTAGCTAATGCCTTTTATTTTCTTTTACGGGCAGCCAAGTCGTTGCTAATTCTTCTTTGTTTTGACTGCAGCACTACAGATTGAAGGAGGAGACGAAAGAACAGTTGCACCTCCGGTACTCCCGGCCTTGCCACCTGCCGCAGCCGGTATAGTAAACTCTATTGTTCATGTAGCTTATCTATTTTTTGAACCGTTATTTGACTATGATTTATTTTGCAGCAGTGACACCGACTTCAGCTTCGTTCGAGTCTCGAATCATAATGCCAGCGGGCCCCTTTTCCAAACGTCTATCTTCAAAAGGCGCTGTGAATAGTCTGCATATGTTGAGCGATCACCTCGAGGAGCTTGACGCGGAGACTCCTGCCCTTGCTGCAGATTTTTCTGCCGAGGTTAATCCCATGCTGGCGACACTCGTGCACTTTCATAGCGAGAGCGTCGTTGAGTCTTGGGTTAATCACTGTAGGAGAATCGAGGCTTGTCTGCATGAGCTCGAGGTCGGACGTCCTGCTCCCGAGGTCCTGGCTGTGAACTCCCAGCGGGCCGCATGGGTCGAGCAGAGCACTCCCTACTTCCGCCATCTTGAACAAGAAGCGGCCTTGAGGCGTAAGGAGCGCGAGGAGACTTCAAGCGAATCTGCCCAGCTGCATGCTCAAGTTGATGCAAACGCTGTACAGCTGAAAGATATCTTTGAAAGCCTTTTGCGATATATTTCTGACGGGCTAACGCTGAGGCAGAAGCTTGACCTCATCGAGCGAGATGCACAGAATCATGGGGCAGCTCAGCGGGTCATCGAAGAGCAACTTTCATCCTATTTGCAGCAACGAGCTCAGGTTGAAGCAGAGTTGGCCGCGGCAGCTGACCATGAAAAGGGGCCGAGGGAAGTGCGCGAGCGGCTGATTGGTCTACTAAAAACGCTTCCCTCCTAATAATTGTTTTGCACCATTTGTAATTTTTGAATAAAATGTATCCCCCATTTTTTTATCCTTTCATATGATGTAAATTGTACTCAATTGAATTTATGAATAAAAGATACATTCCTTTCGTACTATCTTGTGTTATCTCTTGCTTTCTTGTCTTTTCTGTGTTGCCGGCATGTCACCTTTAGCAAGCGTAGTTTGTAGATGATAGAGAACACTCCGTCTTGAACTCTTCGAGAGGTAGCAATGGCTTAGGAAGAAGGTTCAGATCTGCTGCCTAAGGCTTTCCAACTTTATGAGCCGTGAGGGTCTCATAAAGACTTTTCTCCCTACGAGTCGAAAGGATCTCGTAGGTGTATTTTCTCCTTAGGAATCGTGAGGATTCCTAAGTGTGTTTTCTCTTGGGAGTCGTAAGGATCTCACAAGAGAATTTTCTTCCTTACTAGTCGAGAGGACCCGTAAGTGTCTGATGAGGTTGACATTATCCGTATTTCACGGAGTCAGAAATTGTTATGGGCGTTTCCCACGGGGTCGAGATTGACTCTAGTCATGTTCCTCGGGACCAGGATTTGCTCTGGATGCTTCCCACGGGGTCGAGATTGACATCGCCATGTTCCGCAAGGATCAGGATCCGCTCTGGACGCTTCCCACGGGGTCAAGATTGATATAGGCCGTGTTCCACATAACTAGGATTGTCTCTGGATGCTTCCCACGGGGTCAGAATTGACATAGCCGTGTTCTGCGAGGACCAGGCTCTGTTCTGGACGTTTCCCACGGGGTCAGGATTGACATAGGCCGTGTTCCACGTGACCAGAATTTGCTCTGGATGGTTCCCACGGGGTCAGAATTGACATAGGACGTGTTCCGCAAGGACCAGGATCCGCTCTGGACGTTTCCCATGGGGTGAGGATTGACATAGGACATGTTCCACGTGACCAGGATTTGCTCTGGATACTTCCCATGGGGTCAAGATTGATATAGCCGTGTTCTGCGAGGACCAAGCTCCGCTCTGGACGTTTCCCACGGGGTCAGAATTGACATAGCCGTGTTCTGCGAGGACCAGGCTCTGTTCTGGACGTTTCCCACGGGATCAGGATTGACATAGGCCGTGTTCCATGTGACCAAAATTTGCTCTGGATGCTTCCCACGGGGTCAGAATTGACATAGGTTGTGTTCTGCGAGGACCAGGATCCGCTCTGGACGTTTCCTACGGGGTCAGGATTGACATAGGCCGTGTTCTACGTGACCAGGATTTGCTCTGGATGCTTCCCACAGGGTCAGAATTTACATAGCCGTATTCTGCGAGGACCAGGTTCCGCTCTGGGTGTTTCTCACGGGGTCAGGATTGACATAGGCCGTGTTCCACATGACCAGGATTTGCTCTGGATGTTTCCCACGGGGTCAGAATTGACATAGGCCGTGTTCTGCGAGGACCAGGCTCCGCTCTGGACGTTTCCCACGGAGTCAGGATTGACATAGGCCGTGATCCACGTGACCAGGATTTGCTCTGGATGCTTCCCACGGGGTCTGAATTGACATAGGCCGTATTCCGCAAGGACCAGGATCCGCTCTGGACATTTCCCATGGGGTTAGGATTGACATAGGCCATGTTCCACATGACCATGATTTGCTCTAGATGCTTCCCACGGGGTCAGAATTAACATAGGCCGTGTTCTGCAAGGACCAGGATCCGCTCTGGACGTTTCCCACAGGGTCAGGATTGACATAGGCCATGTTCCACGTGACCAGGATTTGCTCTGGATGCTTCCTACGGGGTCAGGATTGACATAGCCGTGTTTTGCGAGGACCAGGCTCCGCTCTGAACATTTCCCATGGGGTCAGGATTGACATAGGCCGTGTTCCACATAACCAGGATTTGCTCTGGATGCTTCCCACGGGGTCAGGATTGACATAGCCGTATTCTGCGAGGACCAGGCTCCGCTCTGGACGTTTCCTATGGGGTCAGGATTGATATAGGTCGTGTTCCACATGACCAGGATTTGCTCTGGATGCTTCCCACGAGATTAGAATTGACATAGCCGTGTTCTGCGAGGACCAGGTTCCGCTCTGGACGCTTCCCACGGGGTTAGGATTGACATAGGCCATGTTCCACGTAACCAGGATTTGCTCTGGATGCTTGTTACGGGGTCAGAATTGGCATAGCCGTGTTCTGCGAAACCAGGAAGGGTTGACTTTATCCGCATTTCACGGAGTCGGGGGTGGACTCTCGGTTGTCTGTGCACCGCTGAGTCATGGAACTGGGAGTTGCGGCGGTTCCGCTTTGCTGATGTTGCGTCTGTGGTAGTGAGACGAATGTTGAGATGATCCCCAGGCTGTCTATAAACAGTCGAGACTTGGCTCTCTTTCGGATGAAGCCTACGGAGAAGATATGGTTCCCTCTTTGTTTGTGCCCCTGAATTGTGTACAGGGATCGATGTAATCTCACCTGTAGGGAAAAAAGTTTCATTTTATATATTTTTCTTTCCGCGATGCTCTATCATTTCAGCTTTTATATCGCGAAAGTCGCGATTGCCCAATCATTTCAGCTATTTTTCGTGGTGCCCAATCATTTTAGCTATTTTTACTCGCTGCTTTTTATTGCGAGTTACCCAATCATTTCGGCTATTTTGTATGCATAAATTTTTACTTGCCGATTTTGTTGCAAGTTGCCTTATCATTTCGGCTATTTCGTATGCATGTGTGGCTCGCTGGCTTTTCGCTGCAAGCTTGGAATTAGACACCAATTTTGGCATCAGCACCGCTATAACTGGGATATTGCTAGGAGCGAATCATCATTTGCCTTTGTCGATATTGAACAAAGGTGGCTTAGCGAACAGGGTTAGGATCCTGTCGATTAAGGCTTTTGACTTCATGAGCCGTAAGGGTCTCATAAAAGTATTTCTCCCTACGAGTCATGAGGATCTTGTAAGTGCGTTTTCTCCTTAGGAATCGTGAGGATTCCCAAGTGTATGGCTTCTCGTAAGTCGTGAGATCTTACAAGAGTGTTTTCTCCTTATAAGTCGAGAGGACTTACAAGAGTTGTTCACCATGTAAACATATCCCTAGTCGCGGCTAGGACCTTGTTAGGGAAATGTTTATTCACGCCCGTGAATTGTATACAAGGGTCAGCATTGAACCGCTTGTAGGGCAACACTGGAGGTTGTGATGGTTTAAGAACAGGTTCAGATCTCTCTAACTTAAGGCTTTTGAATCCTATGAGCCGTGAGGGTCTCAAAGGGGAATTCTCCTTACGAGTCGTGAGGATCTCGTAAGTGCGTTTCTCTTTAGGAATCATGGGGATCCCTAAGTGTGTTGCTCCCTTATGAGTCATAAGGATCTCACGCAGGTGGTATCTCCTTACAGGGTCGAGAGGACCCTGCAAGTGTCTTTTAACGAGATTGCGCCCTTTCGGGTTTTCACAAAACTTACCGGTAGTCCTGCTGTTTTTACTCACGGAGCCCTTTCGGGTTTTCATCCATGCCCATTTTATTTATGGACATACCGTTTTCTTCTTTTTTTATATTTTTTTTATATTTTTTTGTGTCAGCCTTGGGATGCTACTACCCATAGTAGTTTATCGACGTTTCGGTCAACAGCCAATTTTAGGACATAGTGGTCCATCGTTAGTTTAAGGACGTTTCGGTCCGATGCCAGTTTTAGGACATAGTGGTCCATCGTTAGTTTAAGGACGTTTCGGTCCGATACCAGTTTTAGGACATAGTGGTCCATCGTTAGTTTAAGAATGTTTCGGTCTAAGAAAAGGAAGCCAACTACTACCTACAAAGTTTAGGCTTAGAAAGATAGCAAGCGGACATAGGCGTCGTCATCTATCGTTGACTAAGGCCGTAACTCGTCAGGCGTAGTATTTTTTTAGGAAGCGACCATTTATTGGCCTGAAAGGTCTTTCACCATGCATGTCCATGTGTAGATATGCTCCAACCTGGTAGACTTTGTCTATGATATACGGGCCTTCATAGTTCGGCTCGAATTTCCCCCGCTTGGCATGATTAGGGATCATAGGTCTTTTGACCACTGGCACGAGTTTGCCTTGGCGGAATGTTCTCGGCCTAGTCAGTCTCTCATATGAGCGCGTCATTTTTGCCTTATAAGCCTCTAGATTTTGCTGCGCCATGAGCCTGGTTTCATCAAGGGCATCGAGCTCCTCAAGCCGAAAGTGAGCATTTTCTTTGTCTGTTAGCTCGTAGTGAACCGCCACTCGTAGAGAGGGTAACTCTATCTCGAGGGGGAGTACCGCTTCTGTGCTGAACACCAATGCATACGGCGCTGTGTTTGTGGCTGTTTTGAACGTAGTTCGATACGCCCAAAGAGCTTCATGCAGTCTCTCGTGCCAATCCCTCTTATTTCGAGACACCGTCTTTTTCACGATCTTCGTCAAGGTCTTGTTAAAAGCCTCAGCTAGACCGTTAGCTCGGAGATTATAGACCGATGAATATCTCCAGTCTATGTTATGCTGTTGTACGAAGCGGCTGATCTTGTGGCTTCTATAGGCTGGACCGTTATCGGAGATAATCCGTCGCGGAGTGCCAAACCGATAAATGACGTGTGTCTTGAAGAAATGGAGGATATTCTCCGTCTTCACTTCCCTTAGCGGTACTGCTTCTGCCCATTTGGAGAAATAATCAGTTGTCACCAAAATGAATCGATGCCCTCGGGACGATGTCGGTTCGATAGGCCCGATTATGTCAGTTCCCCACATTTCGAATGCCAGCTAGCCACCGTTGGGTGTAGTGGATTTGGATGCTGATGGATAAAGTCCCCGTGAACCTGGCATGAGTGGCACTGCTTCGCGTATTCGAGGCAGTCCTGGATCATCGTGGGCTAATAATAGCCCATCCTTTTGATCTTCAGCTTCATCTTCGGGCCGGCTTGGTGAGAACCGCAGAGTCCGTCGTGAGTTTCTTGGACGAATCTCTTTGCCTCTTCGGGTCCCAGGCATCTTAGCCATAGAGAATCAAATGATCTCTTATACAGAGTATTATTAACAAAGGCGAAGGATAGAGCTCGTTTCATGAGCTGATACCTTGAGGATACATCTTCAGGTGCCCGGCGGGATTTGAAGTAGTCTAAAAAGACTTCTCTCCAATCCTCAGCCTTTTCCTGGTCTTTTATCTGTAGGGCCGTTTGCTCGATAGCTCCCTTTTCTTCGGACGACTCCGGAGATATTTCTGCCAGAGCAAGAACCCGACGGCTTTGCACAACGATCCTCACGTCATCGAGGTTCTCGTCGGCCAGTTCTTTAGCGAGCTTGGCTAATGCATCCGCCTTGCTATTTTCCGCGCGCGGTATGCTTTCCAGGGCGTAGGAAGAAATTTGAGTCAGCAGTTACTGCACTTTCTCACCGTACTTCACCAACTCAGGCTTGCACGTTTGATAATCACCATTTACTTGACTAACGATCAGCTGGGAGTCTCCGTATATCAGGAGGTTTTCGATTCCCATCTCGGCGGCGATCTCAAGACCAGCTATCAAAGCTTCATATTCGGCCTCATTGTTCGTCCTCGGCTCTGTTATGGAGAAGGCGAAGCGCATTATCCCCCTTTGTAGAGTTATGAAGATGAGGCATACCCTAGATTTGATTATGGGGGTGCTTTTTTTGCGCTTCTTCATGGAAGATGCTCCATCGAAGTAGAGTTTCCATTGGGTATCATTCTCTCTTCTCTCCCCGTCGATCGTGTCAAACGCGTACTCGTCGGCCAGTTCGCAGTTCAAAGGAGAATCAGCAGGTATTGGATGCTCAGCGAGAAAGTCGGCGATGGCCTGGCCTTTTACTGCCTTGAGGGGTCGGTATGTCACCGAGAATTCCATTAAGAGTAGGGCCCATTTAGCGAGCCGTCCCATTAATATGGTTTTTGACATCAAGTATTTGAGATGATCCACCTTTGATATGAGGTGGACCTCATGTGCCAAAGCATAGTGTCTGAGCTTCGTTATCGCGAAGATCAACGCCATAAAGTGTTTTTTGATGGGAGAATAATTGTTTTCTGCCCGCAGGAGAACTTGACTCAGATAGTAGAGAGCTCTTTCTTTCCCTTAGTCGTTTTCTTGTGCCCATAATGCATCTAGAGAACCCTCAAGGGCGGTTGTATACAGAATGAGAGGCTTTCCCTTGACCGGAGCAATCAGCACCGGCGGATTCTGCAGGTATTGCTTAATTTCGTCCAGTGCACTTTGGCATTTGCGATCCCAGACGAACGGAGTTCCCTTCTTCATTAGGTGACTGTAAGGACGGCACTTGCCGAAAAGATTGGCTATGAATCACCGGATATATGCGAGCTTTCCTTGGAGAGACCGCAGCTGCTTGAGTGTTCTTAGCGGAGGCATTTCCATAATCGCCTTGATCTTCGACGGGTCTATCTCGATGCCTCGGTGTCGGACGATGAATCCCAGGAACTTGTCTGAGGACACTCCGAATGCGCATTTGAGAATGTTCATCTTCAGGTTGTATTTCCGCAGACGCTGGAATACGATCTTCAGATGCTCCCAATACTCCTCGTGCGATTTGCTTTTCACCACAAGGTCGCCAATATAGCATTCGACGACTTCATGTATGAAGTCATCGAAGATCTTCGTCATGGCCCTCTGATAGGTGGCATCGGCATTCTTTAGACCGAAAGGCATCACCTTGTAGCAGAATATTCCCAGGGGAGTCCGGAAAGCGGTATGTTTTTGATCTTTGGGATGCATTTTTATTTGATTTTACCCCGATGAGCCGTCCATGAAGGAGAAAACTTCATGAGTGGATGTATTGTCTATCATCAGTTCGGTGACTGCTACTGGAAAGTCATCCTTCGGGCAAGCTTTGTTGAGATCCCGAAAGTCTACGCATATGCGTACTGTCCCATTTTTCTTCATCACTGGGACGATGTTGGCGATCCAGTTAGGATACTGAACTTCTTGGATAAAGCCGGAGTCGATTAGCTTCTTGACCTCGGCGTTGATGCTCATCTCAACCTCGAGCCGCATTCTTCTCGGTGCTTATTTAATCGGCTTGACGTCCGGAGATATCGCCAATTTGTGCACAGCGATCTCTGGATCGAGTCCCGGCATCTCTGAATAGTTCCATGCGAAGCAATCTTTATGCTGCATGAGCACGCCCTTTAGCGTAGCCACCCTTCCTTCAGACAACAGCTCGCTGACGAATGTCGGTCGCAGGTCACATGCCGTCCCCAAATCAATTTTCTTGAGGTTATCTGCAGTAGTATGGATTCCATCTTCCAGCTCGCGAAAATTCTGAGATCAACCCATCTTCATTGTTTTCGAAGCACCAGGGGAGGTCATCCATATTCTCAGGTTCTTCTTCTGACAGCGTTATCACATGACAGGTACGAGACCGTTTCCAAGACCGACGTTGATCCAGTTCTACTCTCGTGGCTTTTGGTTCATGCTTCTGCGGTGGGGTTACCCTCCAATTACTGGATAGAGTGAACTTGCCTTGCTGATACCGGTCTTCTACCCAGTCTTTGAATGTAAAGCAGTCTTCGAGGGGATGCTCTATTGCCTGGTGATAGGAGCAATAATCCGTGTGAGAGACCTCGCCTGCTTGCTCGGGGTGCTTGGACTCCGGGAGGGTAATCATCTGATATTTTATGACAAGATCAAGTATCTTCCTTGTCTTGTCTTGGGGAAAATAATATGCTCGGCCCATCTTCTTTACAAGAGACGAATCCAGGCTGCTCGATTCTCGATCGCGGGGCTTCTTGGACTCGCTTTGTCGCTGTTGAACGCCTTTTCCGTTCTTGGGTTTATTTCTGCCTCTGCGTCGGATCTTTTGTATGACGGGTTGGCAACAAAGGGCATCGTCACTCTCTGCAGCCTGCTGAAGGAAGCGCTGCATTCTGGCTTTCTCGTAGATGGCCATTTCACGATTATGGTCATCTCGAACCTTTTGACCCGCTTTCCTTATAAGCTTGTCCATTTGTTCTTCGAACGACGGGCTTAGCATTTTCACAACGGGACTTCGTTTTGGTTCAGGATTAACATCTTCCCACAGAGCATCTTCTTCTTCATCAAAGTCATGCATGACGTAGCAGCCGAGGAATCGCTCTCGTTTCTTAGATTGAACATATCCAAGCCCGATCGTTTCCATTTTCTCGTTGGGTAACTTTCGTTGAGTTCCGGGTACGTTCCAGATCCTATTATAGAACTGGGCTTGTCGAGCAGTCTGTTTGAAGGGTACGCCTGTAAGTCTACGGTAGCGTCCCGGCCGTCAATCTGACGCCAAATGCGGAACAAAAACTTTTATAACTTGCGCTATCGCATACTATAACCCGGATCTGCCATTAACGCTAAACTAACAAACTACAAAGAGGGTAGAAAGGTTATACCGAACGATCCGAGTCCTTCGTTCTTTAACCATCATCCCACGCTCCGTTGTGGCTGCTCCGATCTCGTCGATCTCCGATCTCCTCGTCCAGGTGGCACCACGTCATCGGATCTTTAAACGGGCTCCTGCCTCTGACCCGAGGTAACTCGGTCATCAAGTTTGCTAAAAGAGATGATCAAGATTGATGTAGAGAATAAGTAGAACACTTTGTCTCGTTACGTCCAAAGCCATGGACGAACGGTTAATGAAGTTGCCATTTGGAATGATATGAAATGAGAAATGAGCTATGAAATTTCCATACACCAAATCACATAAACTTTTTAATCAACAACCATTTCTTTTCTATCAAGTGAGTGAGTGAGGAGGAGGAGAGGGGCCCGGCCATATATAGAGGTGGGGGGGTGATTATAGGAGCAAGAATGGTGACTATAAAGGAAAAGATCAAGAAGAAAATATCCAAGGCAAAACAAAACACATTAATGAAATGAATGACTCACTAAACCTAGTCATCCATTCAATTAATGCAAAACCAATGAGTCACAAATCCTAGTCATCATCCATGAAGCTTCCTCTCATGACTCATCCAATGACTCAAACTCATGAAGAAAAGATAAGTCCGTATTTAACCGAATGTTAAATACGGCTGATAGAAAACTGGAAATTGACAACTTCCAAAAGCGATCCCGAAACGGATTTCAGGATAACCCCGTAACTGTATAAATATACCCGCATTTGTATTACGACCGAATACAAATGCAACTGAGACAAAGATATTATATCTACGAAGTATAATACATGGATCCGGCTTAAACCAAAGCCCACCAGTATTATCTGTCCGAAATATGACACGTGCGTAAACGCACGTGCATTTTCCGAACCCTGCCATAAAACCATACGGCCTCTACAACGTTTCGCCCGAACTTGGGAAACTATCTGTGGGGGACTCTAATGACTCGTCAGTACCCTGGCAGTGGGTTTAACCACAAGCCGTCAGCGGCACTAGCTGTGCGTAACGGCTGCCCATGGACTGACCTCAAGGGAGGCCGATGAGCGAACTCATTCGGAAACCCTACTGAGCCTAACAGTGACAATGTATATACAGTCCGGTCCGTTCGTCTATGAGTATTGCTTATCCAGCCTAGGGGGCTAGTAACGTCAGACCCCTAATAGCGGTATAAGTCGTGTCGGAGACAAGCCCTGAACACCCTGAGAAACTACCGGAGTACCTACCAGTTATTCTCACCTGCCTTGGCTAAGGACTTGGTGTAATGGATTTCCTAGACACAGCACGATCTCACCCCCAATACCGGGAGAAACGAATCCCCTGCCGATCCGCTCACGTGCCTCCATGTGGCTCGGGACTATACCCAAAAACTACCTGTTTGCACGACTCCTTTGAGCCGTGGTAGGGTAGAAATCAAAGCACAGTGGGAACTCACACGAGACAAATGACGACCTCAGGTCGATGAACTAACCTGTACACATGTCACCAGGGAACTGCTATCTGACGATAGGTACAATACCAACTAGTAGATTCCCGGCGAGTCCTGTCCGGTGTACTCATAACCCAATGAGCACCTGTATACATCTTAGGTGATCCAACTGACACCAGTGGCTTGTGAGACCGGCCACCGCCCCTCGTCGGGGTCTCGACTGTATACTCTAGTCTACTCCGGAGTATCGATGCCCTGTCTCGAAACTCCCACGACTAGGGACCACTATTAAGGATGTGCTTATGGACTACCCAACTCTCACGTATATGATCGCCCTCATACTGTTGGTAATCAAGCAAGATCCTAAGGGCTCTATCAACGTGTAACATGTGATCAGTCACCTGAACCTGTACACGACTGATAAAGGTAAACTCGATAGCATACTATCATCTCGAGTAAGACTGTCCTACCGGTATAGGTCCTCCGCAATCATTGCAATCACGTGCCTGCGATCCAATAATTGACTTTGAGGGCACTATATCCAACAATCTCCCACTTGCACTTAAGGCTAATTATTACGATGTCGCATACTCACAGCCCGTGTGATACCGAACACCAAACTCCTCTACTAATCAGTTTCACAAAGCCCGTTCATAAAACTCTTGTGTTCGAGAAATAGCCTCAGTGAGTGGATCCGCCCTGATGTTTCTTTCTGTCTCTCTTAATCTCAAGTTCGCGGAGAAACCCATCTCCCGAATCGAGTAATACCTGTCTTAGAATATATCTGGATATCTGATGGGACCTAGTTCATAAATGAACTCCAAATCCAAACTTCTTAGACTGTATCGATAACTGAACCTAATCAGAATCCTGCACCATACCTCCCACAGTATCCTCTTGGACCACCTGTCCATAATACCGCCCCCTTCGTCAGAGGGAAAACTATAACTCTGACAATCACTCTGTCATCCATGTCACTTTTGAAGCCTGGAATGATAACCGTCTCCCGAAGGAGGCTGCCGTTATCAAATCCGTAGAACATGCACTTATGTTCTAAAACTGCTTCCTTATGTTTCTCCAGGATTGGATTATTATAAACTTATTGCATCTAGTGCAAAAACAACATCTGGTGTGGTACTTGACATCTCACGATTGACTCAATTGCCTAAGCAAGTGATCTGCCAATCATGCACTTCCTTCTCCCCTTTAGTCTGTAAGACACCTTTAGAGAGGGTGACTCCATCACCTGCAGGTACACCACCATACCAGGAGTCATTTATTCTAAAAACCATTAGAATACTATCAAAGTACCCACATTGGGAAACTACCCAAATCCAGATCTAAAACCATAGATCTAGAAACCAGAATGTCAGATATTATATCCATATCCTGTCTGGAGAAACAACTGTGTGACGACCACAGTACAACCGATCGTAGTATAGGAATTTTACTTCCTACTCTGTGTATGTCATCCAAATACCAGGACATCACACCCTACTACTTTCTTAACAGATCCATCCCCTATTCTGATGAAGTCAAAGCCATGACTGTCACATCAAAACTAGATGATCTATCTCCGCTATATCTGCTCTAGTCTATAAATAGACATAAGCTACTTGCACACTATGCTTCCGCTGCTCCCACTGACCACAACAACCCTCTGGCAGAATAATATACACGTGCACTTCTAAAGCCAGTTTAGAACGACGCTATACTTATCCTCCTGCCGGGTCTCATAGCCTGGAACAACAGTAGTGTCAAGTCTGGGTAGATAAGAACCTCCCTGTCACCGTCCTTGAGGCTACCGGAGTACCTCTCGGGTGTCTGAGATTACCCACCATATCTGCGGAGTGGCTAATAGAATGTCAAACCTGATTGAATCTTTAGGTCCTATTAAATTTTCCGTAATCGTTTGCAGTTCTGGAATCACTTCCAGTTCTACCATACTCCCACTACTGTTTTCTGAAAAAATCCATTTTACTAAAACTGTGGTGAGTCAAGAATAATATCACTATTGATCTTCCAGATGGTAGAAAGTCAACCCTCGACATAGCTCAGGTCAACCCACAAACTACCATTACAGAAACGTGTCTTGAGTTATCCAGAGTCTGGTTTTAAGCATAAGCCGGACAACTCCCCGTACCTTAACATCGTTAAGATATGAACCATTCTATATCCAATATAGAAAATTTGGCACTTATTTAATTGGAACCAGATTCTAATCATGCAACTGTCTCCAGTGCATATCAACTTAATGGAGAGAGGGTAATCAGCATTACTCAACTTAGGAATCCATCCAATTATGAGTAACCTGAAAGAGAAACAAGTTTCTCAAAACCATTACTATCAACTGAATACCAATCACAAGAATCTACATCTTCGATCTCTTTGAAGAATCCCGATACTTGCGACATCTAGTTCTCTACTTTATTCCTATACCCACAACTTCTCAAAAACTTAGACCTTGTATTTCTACGAAACACTTGTCTAAAAACTAGAGAAGTCATAAGTAAACATAACATAGTACGAGGACCAACCCCTTTGTCCTGATAGACATTGGACAACATACAATACTCTGTATAAGTCCGTTGAGTTTGAATAACTCAAAACCTGTGCATTGTAGGTTGAAAACTGTACTTATGATTAAGAACTACTCCGCTGTTCAATGTTCCTTACCCAATCGTCAACTGATGTAGATAAATGTCATCGACATAATATCAAAAAGTTATATCCCACTTTATAAAAATAAACGTACAGATATATCATTTTGAAATTGGTGCACAACAACGGATACTCAAAACCAAATACATGCCTGCCGGCAATAACCCAGGCGACTTCCTCAAATATCACCAATTACAACGAATTCCGATATAATGAGGATGATCACCTAATTCCCAATAACTTCCTCCCACTCATCATCTGTAAAACCATACAGATGTGAGAATGAAACCTGGTAAATACATACCCTGGAGTAAGTATCTAATCGGAAAAACAGTTTTCCATTAACAATGCACTGAAACATGAAAATGTTTCGTAGGGGTATCCTGGTATTCATAGTAATGCCTCTTCCATAATTCAATTCATGACTTTAACCGTATATTTCTTTGTCATCTCTCCAAATTCCTTTATTTGTCTTTAGTCGTTACCTTCTGTACACCATCGTTAGGCTAAATGGTTTTCTTCCTTCCCTACCGTTCGGCACCAGCCTATGGTTTGGAAGAAAACTATCCAGTAAGCATAATAGGTGTACCCTCCTGAAACTAGGAGTACTCACATCTTGAGAGAAGGTGATGATAAAAAACAACTGAATAATACCTTATTCTTTTAAAGGTGAAATAGGAGTGGCGATGAAGTACGCGGCTTAGTCGTGAATGATAGCAGTCGCAATTTACTTTGCTTTCTTTCTAATCCTTTTATTTTGTCTTTACATATTACCTTCTGTACACCCTACTTAGGCTAATTGGTTTTCTTCATTCTTTACCTTTCGGCACCTGCCTATGGTTTGGAAGAAGACTATCTAATAAGCGTAATAGGTGTACTCTCCTAAACCAAGGAGCCCTCGCAACCTGAGAGAAGGTGATAATAAAAGGCAACTGAATAAACCAATTCTATTTCTCCTGAACCTGGATCCATCCTCGAAGAAGTCCCTCCGAGTTCGTATATAACCATACGATGGATCTATCCAATGGAAGTGGATGTCCGTAGTAATACGGGGTGTTCTGAGAAATGCAAAAGGTAAGAAGGAGTGGCAATGACTTATGCAACATAGACAATCCAAAAGCCAGTATTTTAAGAAGGTTCGGTCAACTTGGTCACTGAGTCATAGTCTAGGGTCGGTCAAAGGTCGCTGCCAAAGAGAGAGAGAAAAGAAACACTCTGCGTGCACTCTAACCTAAATCAGAATGATTATCACTTTATCTAATCCGGAAACCTCCCACTGTATTGTCAAATTCTCCTCCAAACCTGAAAGAAGAATCAATCGGGATCACCTGAAGAGTAAACCAACTCATCAGTGGGAATCAGGATCCAACTCTCATCGCATGATAATGTGACGGAATCCACTCACGTTATCACACTCTAGAAGGTATGCGCATGCCTGGCAAGTTTCAGTTTCTTTAGAAACTCCCGATATGATTTTTACCCCATGTTCTTATGACCTTGACGAAAGCCAACAAATCATAAGTCACATGTCAAGTTCTACCCGTCATATTCTTGTCAATTTGAACCTATCCGTACATACCCTTGACGAAAGCCAACAAGGTAATACGACTGTCCCAAACCAACACATCTATCTATGCAACAAATGAATACCCCAGCAGCTACCAAACACTATGCCTTGACGAAAGCCAACAAACATAGCTTGAATACTACTGACCATCCATAAGACACGACGGAGGGCTACGACTGGTTTTTGGCGAAAAACCTTTAACGTAATGAACTTGATCTCGTTGAAGGAACCTGATAGCTTTTTATAAAAATATAGTAGCGAAAACCTTTGCTAAAGAGGTCACTCCCGGTGAAGGGATCTCCGCTCTTCCCTCGTGGAATGAGCTGCAGGATATTCCAACTGAATACCGCGATGCAAAGCAACTTGTAATCGACTATAGTGAAGTTATTACCCTGACGCAAACTTCTGCCCAAGGGGTCACTCCCGGTGAAGGGATATCGGCCCTCGCCTCGTCGAATGAGGTGCAGGATATTCCAACCGAATACCACTGTGCATGACAAAAGGAAACGTCTTTGCAATAACACCTTTTAAATTTGTTCCAACAACATCCAAAACAGGTTTGTTTTCCTTTGCATTGATCAGAATCAACGCAGTCCCATCAATTAATCACACCAGAAAAGAACGAAAATAAAATGTACGTATATACCATCCGCATTCGTCACTGGGTCCCGTCATAACCCGTTAGGTTACTTAATTAACGACAGAGCGAGGACTGGACTAGTGCGGGTGTAAAACATATACAACATCTACTAGTATATATACAAATATACAATAATCGCTCCAGGCGTGATAATATGCAACGTCACAGAAAAGTAATAAGTATCACAGAACAATACAGATAATCTGGGATCTCCGGGTTTCACAGAGCCGCTGCTGAAACCCGACGTTCCCCTGGTCGTGTGGATAGCCTGTGCAATGAAACCTAGACCCCTACGGGTGCGGCAAGTTACCTGCCAAAACCTGAAGCGAGGCAGCCCCCTTACAGCATATTGAATGGACCACCCTGTACTTCACGGAATCCGGTAACTTGAGCACCCCTCCTTGGGTCAACCTGTACCCCCTACGAGTGCGGCGAATAGTCTGCCAATTCTAAAGTAAGGCCCCTCTGCCTCTCAAAGCCATGAGATGCGGACCCGTTGCCCTCCAGAACCCGGCTATCCGTGCACTCCATCGCGGGGTAAAACCTAGTACAGAAATGAAAAATATGTACAATGGGTACATCGACCTCAGCCCGGTTGTGCCCCAAAAGAATATTATACAAACAGACAGTGATGACAGTCCACATGTTGGACGCTCGCCCCGCAATAACAAATATACAAATAAATCCAAACCGCACTATCATTGCACACTACTATCCACCACGACAAATCCGCAATATCACAGCATAACACATAACATTATCGCGAATGTCACATTCGCAAACCCGTCTAAAAGAACTATAGCAATTAGACGCGGTTTACCGCTCGAATGACATTCACGGTCGGAGATATAATGTAAGTACTGTAAACTAATACGTTTAAATTTCGATCGACAAAATTTCCCGAAGTGGGCCCTACGTATATCTGCTATACAGTAACAAAACCTGGGCCCAAAAGAACAGTTCCAGAAACCACAATTTCCCAAGTAGAAGCTACTGTAGAAGTTTGACAAATTGAACTCACTTTCCTGCGGCGGATCCGCGGCCAAACCCTAGCTTGGGCCGCGGATCCGCGGTGGAACAGTGACATCACATGGTCGAATTTCTCCAGTTTTCCTAAAAAACCCTGCTTGATTTTCTGGTATGGTCAAAATGATTTTTAGACCAGTTTGAAAATTAACAGAAACTTTATAATTGAAAATTGCGATTTTCGAAAATCCGTTCGATCGATATTTTAAACGCGTTAGCACAAGTGAGTAAAGGTTAATGGCGAGGCTCTGATACCATGTAAATCTACGGTAGCGTCCCGGCCGTCAATCTGACGCCAAATGCGGAACAAAAACTTTTATAACTTGCGCTATCGCATACTATAACCCGGATCTGCCATTAACGCTAAACTAACAAACTACAAAGAGGGTAGAAAGGTTATACCGAACGATCCGAGTCCTTCGTTCTTTAACCATCATCCCACGTTCCGTTGCGGCTGCTCCGATCTCGTCGATCTCCGATCTCCTCGTCCAGGTGGCACCACGTCATCGGATCTTTAAACGGGCTCCCGCTTCTGACCCGAGGCAACTCGGTCATCAAGTTTGCTAAAAGAGATGACCAAGATCGATGTAGAGAATGAATAGAACACTTTGTCTCATTACGTCCAAAGCCATGGAAGAACGGTTAATGAAGTTGCCATTTGGAATGATATGAAATGAGAAATGAGCTATGAAATTTCCATACACCAAATCACATAAACTTTTTAATCAACAACCATTTCTTTTCTATCAAGTGAGTGAGTGAGGAGGAGGAGAGGGGGTCGGCCATATATAGAGGTGGGGGGGTGATTGTAGGAGCAAGAATGGTGACCATAAAGGAAAAGATCAAGAAGAAAATATCGAAGGCAAAACAAAACACATTAATGAAATGAATGACTCACTAAACCTAGTCATCCATTCAATTAATGGAAAACCAATGAGTCACAAATCTTAGTCATTATCCATGAAGCTTCCTCTCATGACTCATCCAATGACTCAACCTCATGAAGAAAAGATAAGTCCGTATTTAACCGAATGTTAAATACGGCTGATAGAAAACTGGAAATTGGCAACTTCCAAAAGCGATCCCGAAACGGATTTCAGGATAACCCCATAACTGTATAAATATACCCGCATTTGTATTACGACCGAATACAAATGCAACTGAGACAAAGATATTATATCTACAAAGTATAATATATGGATCCGGCTTAAACCAAAGCCCACCAGTATTATCTGTCCGAAATATGACACGTGCGTAAATGCACGTGCATTTTCCGAACCCTGCCATAAAACCATACGGCCTCTACAACGTTTCGCCCGAACTTGGGAAACTATCTGTGGGGGACTCTAATGACTCGTCAGTATCCTGGCAGTGGGTTTAACCACAAGCCGTCAGCGGCACTAGCTGTGCGTAACGGCTGCCCATGGACTGACCTCAAGGGAGGCCGATGAGCGAACTCATCCGGAAACCCTACTGAGCCTAACAGTGACAATGTATATACAGTCCGGTCCGTTCGTCTATGAGTATCGCATATCCAGCCTAGGGGGTTAGTAATGTTAGACCCCTAATAGCGATATAAGTCGTGTCGGAGACAAGCCTTGAACACCCTGAGAAACTACCGGAGTACCTACCAGTAATTCTCACCTGCCTTGGCCAAGGACTTGGTGTAATGGCTTGACTAGACACAGCACGATCTCACCCCCAATACCGGGAGAGACGAATCCCCTGCCGATCCGCTCACGTGCCTCCATGTGTCTCGGGACTGTACCCAAAAACTACCTGTTTGCACGACTCCTTTGAGCCGTGGTAGGGTAGAAATCAAAGCACAGTAGGAACTCACACGAGACAAATGACGACCTCAGGTCGATGAACTAACCTGTACACATGTCACCAGGGAACTGCTATTTGACGATAGGTATAATACCAATTAGCAGATTCCCGGCGAGTCTTGTCCGGTGTACTCATAACCCAATGAGCACCTGTATACATCTTAGGTGATCCAACTGACACCAGTGGCTTGTGAGACCGGCCACCGCCCCTCGTCGGGGTCTCGACTGTATACACTAGTCTACTCCGGAGTATCGATGCCCTGTCTCGAAACTCCCACGACTAGGGACCACTATTAAGGATGTGCTTATGGACTACCCAACTCTCACGTATATGATCGCCTTCATACTGTTGGTAGTCAAGCAAGATCCTAAGGGCTCTATCAACGTGTAACATGTGATCAGTCACCTGAACCTGTACACGACTGATAAAGGTAAACCAGATAGCATACTATCATCTCGAGTAAGACTGTCCTACCGGTATAGGTCCTCCGCAATCATTGCAATCATGTGCCTGCGATCCAATAATTGACTTTGAGGGCACTATATCCAACAACGCCTTGGCTCCTCAACGGTCTTTTTAATCCTTCTGTGTAGTATCTGGGCAAACGGATGGGCTGGAGCTTGTCAAGTGTAGAATCAGCACCATGCCAAATTTCTTTCTCCACTTTGATTTCCCCGGATCGGTAGAATAGGATCGCCTTCTCACCTTTTCGTCTAGGAGGGACATTGAACATCTGCAGTTCTTGCACACTGTAGGTGTCAAGTGTGTCAAGCTCTTTGTAATGCTCTTGCGGAACCATGGCGATATGCAAACTCTGATCATCTCCAACGAAGGCTTACACTGATGGACGAGCCGAGAATACTGTGTTGACCTCGTTTTCAGAGTCACTTCCAAAGACCAAAATAGGAGTTGACGGTCCCGGTCTGTTGTATTGGGGCGGTCCTGAATAGACTATCTCTTCTTTCTCTTCGGTATCACTTCCGAAGACCGGGATAGTGGTGATAGCTTTGTTCTTGTCCTCCGGTTTGCGACATCTTTCTGTGTCTTCGAAATCAGGCAGGAAGTATTTGGCATCCTCATATTTGAGGATTTCGTTCACGGAGAATGGGTTTAGTTCCCCTATCACAGTGTACTCGAGACCATCTTTGAAGTACTTCATACACTGATATTGTGTAGAAGGGATAATGTTGTACTCGTGTAACCAAGGCCGGCCGAGCAAAGCGTTATAGTAGGTCTTAGCGTCAATGACGTGAAACTTGATGTCCGTGACTAGTAGCCCAAAACGCAGCGTCAGTATCATAGACCCGAGCGTCCGTGATGACTGGGAGTCAAACCCGAAGATAGTGATCTTATCCCGAGCGAGGTGTTGAACACTCATGCAGATTTCTTTTAACACTCTTGCATTGAGGAGATTGACGGAGGACCCATTGTCAACCAGGATTTTGCCTATCTTGATATCATGACAGTACCCGGAGACATACAGGGGACGGTTATGCTCGCACGTCCTGAGAAGGAGATATTCATCGCCGAAGGTGATATCGGCTGTGTGCACTTCTTCCAACTCATCTTTCATCTTCTCTTCGGCGAGGAAAGCTTGGAATTGTTCAGGCTCCTATAACGCCTTGATCAAAGAATCTCTCACCTCTTTGGATAGCAGAAGGGTATCGAGAATGCTTAGCTGCGAAGGTAGCTTTCTCAAGTGTGCTAGAACGTTGTAGTCCACCTTGTTTTTCTTGGGCGGGTCCTTGGCTGCCAGCTCTTCGACAACTCGATCATCAAGGATGATATCCTCAGAGATCTTTTCTTTCCCCTTATCCTTTTTATTGGATCCCTTATTTGCAGGTCCGAGATTCTTTTCAGGTAATGTGCGATTGCGCAGCTGAATGTTCTCGTAACTCTTCGGTTCTTCCTCTTTTCCCGAGGTGGATTCTTGAATAGAGGGCCAAGAGCTATTTCTTCATCAGAATCTCTCCCAAAGGTGAGAACTTGCGATCCCCCGTAGTCAACCATATGACAGTTGCCGGTAGTTCTTTTACGCTCTTCGGTCGTATTTCTTTGCTCCCGACAAGCTTTGCGTTTCATCCGCTTGAAATGTTGTTGGTAGGCAACATATCCCTACCACCAGCTTTTAAAAGCATTGCACTCTTCGATGGGGTGCGCAATCTTTCGATGATATAAGCAGTAGTTAGGATGTATATCCGCTTCATCAGGAGTGTTTCCTTCGGAGGGTGGCAGTTTCATTCCCATCGATATGGCTTTGACGAACATTTTCCTCTTCTTGAAGCTGCTTTTATTTGCGGCGGATGTACTTTGATCTGGTGGGAGTGTTTCGACCCTTTCATCCAGTTGCTGGCGTTTGGCCTTTTCAAATATGGCCATCTCGCGCTCCCGATCAGCTTTGCTTTTCAGAAGAGCTTCGTTCAGGAATGCGTCAATCATTTCATCTGACGGTCCTAGAAGTTCCGGCTCAGGATCTGCCCCTAATTTCTCTGTGTCAGGAGCTTCTTCACCGTTTATTAACGAGTGAGAGATCACATGGCAACTTTCCACATAATCTTCAGGCTCATCCGACGAGTATTCTCCATTGTCATCATCTCTGTCTTCGAGGACGTGGTTGAGAAACTCCTGAAGCGTGGTCGGGGTTCGCGCTTTCTGGTTATATTCTTCCAGCGCGTCAATCTGCTTTTGCAGGTCCATGTGCTTGTCACTAGGCTTCACGGGCTTTTTTGTCTTCTTTTTCTTCGAAGACTTTGACGGCTGGGTGTGAGCGTTTTGACTATCACCACCAATTTTTGGAGTTAGGCGCGGTTTCAGCATTCTCTCGATGATCTCGGGTTCTAGTGGATTTTTCCACCTGATCACCGGGCATGTTTGGAGATCCTTCAGCATTCTTTTCATCTTGGCTGAAAGAACGTCCTCCCATGGAGCTTCTTCTACAAAAGAGCATGATGCCCCCGGTGAGTCCATCTTTTTAAGAGCGTATGGCTGTGGCGGGCTTACTTTCCAATTCTCGGACAGTGCGAACTTACCCTGTTGGTATTGGTCTTTGATCCAGCCTTTAAAGACGAAGCAATATTCAATTGGATGGCTTACCGCTTGGTGGTAGGGGCAATAATTGGGACTATTAGCCTCGCCGGGTTGCAATGGGCGTTTCGGATTCGGCAAATTGATGAGCCTATTGCGCACCGATAGCTCAAACAAACTCCTCGTTTTGTCCCGGGAAAACGAATAAGGACGCTTTATTTTCTCATTATAGTATCGCCGTCTCTCGTCTAGGCGATCCGTTAATTTTAGACCAATGGGCTGCTGTTGAGTATTGGCGACGAAGGTCGCTTTCCCTTTCCCTTTTTCATTCTGTGGCTCCGGCTTTAAAGGAGACGGCCTGTGACCCATTTGGTCCATTTGAGCCAGTTTGTCGATTAGGGCTTTGTAGGTAGTCGGCTTGAAGAATATCATGAATTGTGAAATGGTCGCTTGAGGGTCAAGAGTACCCATAAACATGCCCACTGTCGGCGCTTCTTCGATGCGTTGCTCGCATTTCGACCATAAATTCCGCCATCGTATTGCGTATTGCACCCATGTTTCGCCCGGTTTTACCCTGGCATTGATCAATGCCGTTATTAGGGTGCGTTCACTAGCGCTCGCGAAACGCTAAGTGAATAGTAGCTCCATCTCTGCAAAAGTTTTGACGGAGTTGTTGGGAAGCTCCGAATACCGCTCGAATGCCGTCTCCGACAAGCTGCCGACAAACTGGCGAAGCAACAGTTTGTCGTCGCCTCCAGTGTTGCCGCACAAGGCCCTGAACTGAAAGACGTGCTGATGCGAATTGCCCGTCCCTTTATATACATGGAATTTAGGGATCGTATATCCCGGCGGGTACCTTATTTGGTCATACTATCCTGGATATGGTCGCCCAGTTTTAACAATTTGCCCAGCTACTTTGTTAGCCTGGTGAACTTGTATTTGCTGAGCAATGTAATCATCCAGAGCGGCCTTGGAGATGGTCTCCTCTTTGGCTGCTGAAAGAGCCGGAGGAGGGTTCAATGTCTCTCCTCTGTCATCTTCGATGATAATCTGGGGGTCTTCAGCTGGAGGTTCCCGCTGTAGAATCATACCAGCCATATCTTAGAACAAAAGAGCCATTCGTTTTATGTTGGCCGCCTGTTCCACAGGCTCTTTTTCTTTCCTCTCGAGTATTCTTCGGAGGAAATCGGTATCAGTCTCTTGTTCTTGACGCTGCTCTGAGGTCTCCGGATTTACTTTCGGCCTAGTGAGTGCGGCCATTGCAGTTAGTATCTCCTGAAGTTTTTGCTGCTGCTGCTCCTGAGCCTTTGTTATCGATCGGGTAAGCGGTCGATGACCCGTAGAAGCACGGCTTTCCTCTTTCCCGGAAGCCATATAAACGGTATGTGTTACCATGCCCCAGACTTGGGGCGTTTAGATTCAGCATCCTTGTGGTTCACCGCGGTCACATGGGCTTTCTCCGGCCTCCTTCTCTTGTGAGCGGTTGACGTTGAGGGAGCCGTTGCAACGGGCACCCAGACGGATGACATCTTCTGAGGTACCACGGGGTGGCTCTTTTCTTGCCGAGCTTTAATCTTCTTTGATCGGCGAAAGTAATCCTGGTCAATTATAGATTCCTGGATTTGTCGCCAGACTTTGTAAATTTTGGAGGACAGCCACTGAGGGGGCTGCTCCGGCTTCTTTTCAGTAGCAATCTCCATAGGTGGAGGAGATCTTTTCAGCACGGCAGTAGGAGAGTTCTTGCGAACCCTCGTAAGTGGTTCAAAGCTGTTCCCAGTTGAAACAGCAACATTGATTTCCACCATGGGAGCTGGTGGAGTCTGTCCGGAAGGGGAATTCCCCCCAGCCTTCCTTACTCGGTGCCAGTGGCGGCGTCGAGCGTGTCTAGCCGTTAGGATTGTCTCAGTTGTGGGGGTGACTTCCTCATGCCCCTTGTGTTGGCGAAGGGTTGTCACCGGCGTCAGCCTCTTAAAGACCGATGCCCGTTGAGAAGCGATGTCCAATCTGTCAAAGACAGATCTCTGGACGGGGGAAGCAGCTTGGAGGACTTTGCCTGGAGCGGGAGCCGGAACGACTAGCCTTGTGAAGACTGACTTCTTGGCAGAAGAAGCCTCTCTGACGATTTCGTCCGCTTGAGCCGGGATGGCTATCCTCTTTGGGATAGATGCTTCGGGTATCGCGGGCTTGTTGGCGTTCTGGCCCAGTCTGTTGAAAACTGAGGCAGTGGAGTTGGGCGACCCGTTGAGAGGGGCCGCAGCAGTGGTAAGCCGATCAAAGACCGACTTCTTTGGGGCTTCTTGCGACAGCAGCGGAGCATTGAAGCTCATCGGTGGGATCATGGTCCCAAAGAACAGCCCAGTGGTAGCCTGAGTTACTTGCTCCACTGGCATCTTGAACAGGGAGGCCGCTTGGGGCCCGTAGGTTACACCTCCAGATGAGGTGGAACGTGAGTTGCAGTTGCAGCTGGAGCAGTTAGATGCCATCTCTTTTTTCTGCACGAGAGCAAAACCAAATCTTAGTACCTCGAACCCAAGGACAACCATATCAAACCGTGATTCGTTCGCGAACATGACACACGAAGTGTGGCGTGGAAAGAGGAAAAGGTCTCACCGGGCGTGCCAGAATTTGTTCCCTTCCGAAACACGGGGACGCGACCGTGTGGGTCCGTCTCACCTGAATTCGGGGAAGATGCTAATTGGTGCTATCCGTCCACCTCTCCGAAGATGCCAAGTTGATTTATGACACCATGTATCGAAGGTTTAAACGGATGCGGCCGATATAGCAGACTTCGTCAGATTCCCCCTCGTTGAGGGGTTTTTGATTATGGGGACGCTCTTCCCTACAGGCGCAAGCCCCTGCAGTTAATTACGCTACCGTATCGCGGTAACCACTTTCTCCTTCTCCAGATGGTCACTTCGTGTCATGGGTGTTTGTTTTGTTTTTGGTTGCCCGTGGATTGTATACGGAGACTAATATATGTTGTCTTCCGTAGGGTGTGGATTAGTCCAAATCCGTATCTTTTTAGATTTGGGTTTGGGGTTGGGTTTAAGGATACGTTAGTCTCATTTGAGACTAAGATCAACTTAAACGTTTGTTAAGAATACGTTAGTCTAATTTTAGACTAAGATCAGCTTAACGAGATCGTTTAGATCCAATAAGAGAGTATTTGGACTCTGTTATTTAGTTTGGAGACATTGCGGTCGATTACCAGTTTAAGGACATGGTGGTCCAATGTTAGTTTAAGGACGTTTCGGTCTGATGTTAGTTTAAGGACATCTCGGTCCAATGTTAGTTTAAGGACATCATAGTCCATAGGTTTTAAAGGACCCCACAGTCCGAGGTTAAGGACATCATAGTCCATGGGTTTTAAAGGACCCCACAGTCCAAGGTTAAGGACATCATAGTACATGGGTTTAAAAACCCCACAGTTCGAGGTTAAGGACATCATAGTCCATGGGTTTTAAAGGACCCCACAGTCCGAGGTTAAGGACATCATAGTCCGTGGGTTTAAAAGGACCCCACAGTCCGAGACGTCATAGTCTATGAAATGTATGATTGCCGGGACCCGTCACCTCTCTGAAGACGTTGAAGGATTACAACGACATATATCAGAGGGGGTCAAAGATGTACCCTTGAACCAATTTTGATTGAAAGGTCTGTAGTACAATTTGGGGCTAAGATCTGTTAAAAGATTTACGAGCATATGGGCTCAGTTAATCTGAATTTAAGGACTTATGGCCAATCTTGGGCTAAATCCAATCAAGTTAAAATGTTTAACATTTATTTTGGGCTTTGGAGCCTTTTTTTGGGCTTGGCTCTGACAGTGTTTTTGTATTTTACTGAATGCTGAGCATTCATCAAAGCTCTGGGCTTTGTTTAAAGAACAATTTATGTTCTATCAGCGCAGCACATGGTGCGGTTGGTGCTTTGCACCAAAAAGCGCAGTGCGCTTCTGCCGAGTAGCGCACTCGTGAGGGACACATGTCGCGCTTGGCGCTGAGCGCCAGATGATGGCCGCATTGCGCCAGTTTATGAGCGCACTACGCTAGTAGTTTAGTGGCGCACACGTAATTGACACGTGGTGCGCCTGGCGCTGAGCGCCAGCGCATGAGCACAGTGCGCTATTTTGAGAGCGCAAAGCGCTATCTGTTAATTGGCGCACACGTGAGGGACACGTGGCGCATTTGGCGCTGAGTGCCAGTCCAAAAGCGCAGAAGCACAGTTCAAGGACGCAAAGCGCATCTGATTAATTTTTATGATCTGAGAAATAAACTCTCGTTTATAAGAGATTTTGTCTCAAGAATCTAAGAACAAAAGTTCTTGTTTTGTAGGAGATGTTTTAATCTCTCATTTTAGTGAAGGGCTTTGCCTTTATGGATCTATGATCCTAAGAGAATTGAATAATTCTCCCCCCTCCTTGAGATGTATTGCTCTCATTTTGTAAAAGACCTTAGTCTTGTAGATCTATGATCTGTGAGAAGATTTATATTCTTCTTTTTATTTTATGATGGGATCTTTTGATCTCTTTTAAAAAGACCTTGGTCTTTGTAGATCTATGATCTTTAAAGAAGTGAGTTCTTCTTTTTTAATTATGAGATGATTTCATCTCTTTATCATCATTCATTTCTTTACCTTGAAGAAAGTTTTCTTCTTATGAGAGCTTGCTCTTTTTCTTTGAATTTCTCAAAATTTATGAGGTGGTTTCTCTCTATGCTTCTATATCTCTGACTTGAAGTCCAGGGGCCTTTTTATAGGGCAAGCTTTTCAGTTCAATCAGTTAAGGAGATCTTTTTTCCAATTGATTTGGGGATTTTCCTATCGTTGGATTTTTTATCCAAGGGCTTCTGATTTACAGAAGGTAATCTTCTTGTTATTAACAAGATTGGGAAATCTTCTAAACAGAATTTATTCTGTATTTTTAGTGATTTTTAATCACCATTGGATCATTGATCCAACGGTGCTCTGATTTACACAGCACAATCTTGTTATTTGGAAAGATTTTGAGGAATCTTTTCTTAACAGAATTTAATTTTGATTAATTAATAATTTATCATTATTATTAGATTTTTGATCTAACGGTGGGAAGCTTTTAGTTCCAGCGCTAGCGCACCCGTGCTTTGCACGTGGTGCGCCGCTCAGAGCGCAGCGCACTTAGCGCTAGCGCATTCGTGTCTTACACGTGGTGCGCTGCTCTCTGAGCA
Source organism: Agapanthus africanus (assembly GCA_030015575.1). Taxonomy (NCBI): domain Eukaryota; kingdom Viridiplantae; phylum Streptophyta; class Magnoliopsida; order Asparagales; family Amaryllidaceae; genus Agapanthus; species Agapanthus africanus. The sequence goes on from CM057346.1 coordinate 32,788,926, forward strand.
GCACACCTAGCGCTAGCGCACACGTGGTTTGCACGTGGTGCGCTGCTTAGGACGCATCGCACTTGGCGCTGCATCTAAAGCGTTGCTTCATTTCAAAATTTGAATTTTGAACAGAGCTTTGCTCTGATTGGGGGAAACAATACGATTGGATCTTCTCGTCACATAGACTACACGACGGTTGTTAGTACCGATCTATATCATCCGATATTTAACAACCTTCGTATAGTTCTATGTCACGACAAATATCGAACGTATGTTAACCGATAGACGGAGACTAAGTGGCGCTTTGAGTTTCATATATGAGTATCGATGAGAATATGAAAGTTTCATATTATCATCGAGTATCATATATTGGTTTTAACTTGAAACACGTGCCGTTGAAACAAATTATTTTTCTCCACCTTGTACTCTCTTAACAATGGTACATGCATTAAACAACATGTAAGAGCTATCTATAACAACTCTAAACTTTCACCTGTTGGGTTCAACAAAAAGGTTTTTGATATAACAAACACAACCTTCCTCAATTTTTCCCTTGAATCGATGTGAACTTAATAGTGTCGATATGACACTATGGATATATTTTCCACACAAAAGGAAAAAGGCAAACAATAGTAAAGCAATTGTAATTCTATCAAGTATCCAGACTGAAAAAGAATAAATAGCAAACTAAAAACTAATCACTAATGAAAAACAAACAAAAGTGTATCATTACAACCAGAAAATTAAAAGGACCATGAAGAAAACAACAAAGATTTAATTCTCATCTATGACAATTAAATCGGTGCTCAAGTATTTGCCATCTAAATTAGACATGGACGGAGCGATTTAATATGTAAGTCATGAAAGTCGACGGTCTTCACGCAAGTACATGTATATGCTTGTAAAAACGAATTAATCCAACCCTATATGGAAGATGCCTATGCAAACAATGTAAAAATCTATTGATCAATGACCTTACATGGTTTCAACTTGGTAATCTAACTAGTATTAATTTGTGCCAAAAACAACCAACTTTAGATGGGATCAATCTTATATGAGCTCACGTTTGATTACGGCTTCAAATTTTACATTCTTGCAAAGCCTTAAGCACCCACTATTGTTCACAAAGACTATGTTAAAGATGAAAATGCCCTGAGCTAATGAAACGCTAGAGCCTCAGCCCCAGCCGAACCCCAACCCCAATACCAAACCCCAACCGAACCCTAACCCTAACCCCAACCCCAATCCTAGCTGAACCCCAACCCCAACACCAAACCCCAACCGAACCCTAACCCTAACCCCAACCGAACCCTAACCCTAACCCTAACCTAAACCGAACCCGATACTAACCCTAACTCTCATCCCTACCCGAACCCTGAACCCTAGCCCTAACATCATCAAAATTATGTTTAATTGGAGATTTACTAACCTGTAGGCGGTGGAGGAGACGACGGAGACGCTTGGCGGTCGACGACGCGCGCAATCGACGACGAGAAACTCGCTGAGGAAGGACGAGGGCGGTGGCGGGCCACGAACGAAAGGCGGTAGCGACGAGGAGAAAATTGGAGATGCTGGAACGAGGGAAATAGATCACAGAGAATTTTGGGAATTTTGGGAACGAGGGAAAAGAGATCAAGGCGTAGGGCATTTCTGTGCCTTTTTTTATATATTAAATTCCTATTTAGATGCTCCTACGGACTTAACCGTAGGTCATTGGTTTGCGACTCCGTAGGGCCAAACAACAAATTACGATTTAATATTTTTAAATTAAAACGTCGGACACCATAGAGACAACCGTTGGGCCCAATGGCTTAGTCCGTAGGGGCAGAAAAATCTGCCCCTACGGATTCCATTATCTGTAGAGGCAACCCCATATTGCAGTAGTGTTGGTTACCTGACTACATCATGCATGCACCATGGGAAAGTGCTCACGTTAATCACATGGATAAAGGTGAAAAATCTATTAGCTTCGGTTCTTGTAGCCTAGAATTTATGCGCGCACGTGCATGACACGTGTGGAGAAAATTTGCCACACTTGAATTTTTTTATACTTTCTTGATGCTCATTAATTCAAAGAGTTTTTAATTAACATTGCTCATCTTTCAAAGGAAAGATAATTTGCATTGGGTATTGTTGAAGGGTATAAAGTCAATAACATGTGTATGGAATAATGACATGACATACCTTCACTCTAGGATTTTCTTATGAATTTTTCTCTTTTTTTTTGTATTTTCCTATGAAAAAATGAAAAACCTTTTGACATAGTCCCATGAGTTTGGGTTATAATAGTAAAGATACAGATTTGTAGCATGTGTAAGGATAGGCTGAATCATAAAAATTTCACATCTTAAGGAGCCATTGTCTCTTGAGCTAACTTTTCAATCAATTTTATGGTGTTAGCTGCGGTTGTTTCAAAACAAGGAGACGAGTTTCATATGATCCGAGTGAGGGATCCGCCCCCATGTTTTATGCTGTGGCCATCGCAACAATGATGCAGCCGCTGACCCCAACGATCATTCTTTTCTTCTTCAACTGGACAATAAGATTTGAAAAAAACGGGTAAATTTTGGTCAGAACTCAGAAGTACTCGAGATGCAAGAAGGTTTCATTTAGAGCCATTTAAAACTTTCTATTAATAATCTTGTTGTTTCTCACTGAGACGGAACGCTTTATGTTTTCAAAATGTATACAATAGAATTCATTCTTAATATAATTTTTTTTGTGCGTGGAGGGGGGGGGGGGGGGGGGGCCGCTATAGATGTAAGTTGTGAACCCATGACTTCTTTACTTCATAGTATCATGTACAACCAAATGCCCAAACATATTTTTATGTCATGTTTATGAACCTAATACACTCTCATAATATTCTATTAAATTCGTCAATGGTCGAATCCAGGAAATTTTCCTGTAAAATCTCGTTGGGGGGCATCTGCTTCCGCTAAGTCGTATGTGGGTCCGTCCCTAAGAATTAAAAAAATGTGTTCATGTTCTGTTAGAATATGAAATATATTCATATAGCTGTATTGGATATTTTAATTGTTATAAATAGATTTAGTTATGATTTCGTGTGTTGGTAATCTACAGTTGAGAGACGAGTTACTAATTTACGAGTGCTGCACTATATTCTAACATTCATCTACTTGCTATATATTTCCATGCCTGCCTTAAACATCCAGATGTAAGGTATTTCAATAGATATTAATGCCTTGTAAATGCATTTAAGTTGTGATATATATATAGAGAGAGAGATATGGAGAAAAGAGGGCATAGGTGGCGATTTGCGTTCTGTGGCGGCGCAAATCGCGTTCTCCATCATTTTATTCAGCGAACGGGCACCGGCCAATTTGATATCTATCCTTGAATTTTTCAATATACCAAATTTCATATGATAACAACACCATTTCACCGTTGATTTAGCAATATAAAAAGTTATATTGTCGGTAAACCGTTAATTTTGCACCCACTAAATCAACGGTGAAAAGATATTGGAATCACATGAAATTTGGAGTATCGACATGTTAGACGATTGAGATTAAAATGGCGAGTGCCGATCGTCGAATAAAATGGCGGATATTGTACTTTTTACCGCAACCTAATGCAAAAGGCCTCTCCTCTCTCTCTCTCTCTGTGTGTGTGTGTGTATATGGCTAGAAAAATAATATTCTGGTACTGGGATGCCTATCGGGCCAGAGCCCGCCGGACCAGGCGGTCTTCGAGCTAGGCCGACCCGTTCAAGAAAAATTGAATTTTTTTATTAAAAAAAATTAAAGCAAACTTTTATTTTTATAGGAAAAAAATTGGAATTTTTTTAATCCGAACTTCGTATAGGTCCCGACACAGACCTAGATATTTTATTAATTAAAAAATATTTTAAGAGGGAACATAAGTTGACAAACCTTACCCTTTATGCAATTGCCAAAAAAAATTAAAAATACAATTCAATAAAAAAACTAACTAATTATCTCCTATCGATTTTTACTCTTCATCGGTGTCGGAGTTTTCAACACTCTTAACTTGTTGTCTAACTTCTGTATCGAACCAATATTTTTGGCACACTGCGATCTCCAATGCGTCATCCGACAGCCTCACTCTCTTGTTGCTCAGGATCCTGTTACATGCCCTAAAAATCGACTCCAAAGCTACTGCGAACAATGGAATTGTTAGTAAATCATGAGCCATGGTAGAAAACACAGGATACATGTGTCCATGTGTTTTCCACCAATCTAAAATATCAAGACTATCTATTTGATCCACAGTGAAAAAATTACTGAAATCAGTTTGCAAATACATCATAAGCTCATTATTAGTAGAAAAAGTAGAAACGGTTGTTCTTGTTTTTTCTGCAGTAAAAACTGAAATATTCCTTTTTTGGAAGTTTGTTGTGAAGAGAAAATAAAGAAAAAGTTCTGTTTTGACCGTATTATGCATCTTATATGGCATACAATTCATGCAAGTAAAAATCTAAGATATTTTTATAATCTCCTATATCAGTACCTGAGTTTTCATGGTATCCATCTAATAAAAAAATAAATTATTTTTAAAGTTTCGGATGAAAAACAAAAGCTAAACAAAATAATGCAGAAACTTTTTGCCAATATTTATTTAATTTCGTAAGCATGCTATATAACATTCCAGCAAATACACTTTCGTGGTCAATCATATGCACATTAATAATTTTACTAACATAAAATAACTGTTCTATTGCTAAACATGTGGTAGTATAATAAACACCAGATAAACATTTAGTTGCATTGTAAAATATTTCTAAAATTTTTAAAATATATTCACAAACAAACCAATTATAATTCTCTAAATTGTTTTTGGGCATTTGTTCCTCATAAAATAAAGTAATGTGCTCCTGATATTTTAAAACACATTTTTGCATCTCATAAATAGAATACCACCTAGCTGGAATGTTGAATTTGAAAGATCTAAATTTTAAATTTAACCGGGTAGAAATTTTCTTAAAAATTTGTTTTCGGGGTTCAGAAGTTTCAATAAATATTATTGCATTTTTAAGTTTCGCTAAATGAGGATCAATTATAATAAGACCATAATGCACAATTAAATTTAAAATATGGCATGTACATCTTTGATTAAATAATTCTCCATTCAAAATAAAATTTTAATTATTTTTTAAAATTACTATAGCAGAATTATTATTAGTAGCATTATCAAAACCAACAAAAAATATTTTATTTTGAACATTATATTCACGTACAGTAGTTAAAATACGATTACTTATATTATTTCCACTGTGTGGATGCTCTATTTTTTAAAAACCAATAATTCTTTTATGTAAAAAGCAATCATTATCAATGAAATATGCAGTAACAAAAATATAACTCATACCCCATTTTGTAGTCCAAAAATCAGAAATTAATGCAATTTTACTCTCAAGATTTGCAGTCAATCAAATTGGTTTTACCATCATGAAATTTTTTTAAAACATCACTTCTAAGCGCTGTTCTGGGACTCTTTGAAATGCTGGATTATATGAATATTTTACTAATCTATCAAATTTTTCATTTTCTGCAGAACGAAATGGTTGTTCAGCATATATGGCATATCTTGCAAGTTCTCTTCTATTATTATCTTACGAATAAGAAAAACTAGTTAAAGAGTTAGACGGCATACTTAGAGTCGTCTGCCGAGAATCAGTTTTTTCATATTTGATTAAATGTCTTTTTAGGTGGGTAGTTCCACTTGAAGTAGCACAAGTAAAATCTGTTTGGTAATGAGTGCAAACTGCCTGCTCGTCTTTACCTGCAACTGTTTGTACTGCAAAATATTTTCAAATATCAGAAATTTTAGCTCTTTTATATTTAGGGGCAGAAGCTTTTGCTTTAAGAACGGTAGTAGCAGGAATTTCTTCAGAGGCATTACTTTGTGAAGCAACAGCGATCTCATAATTAGAAGATTCATAGTTAGGAGAATAAGTGTAACACCTTAGAATGCGATTAGAGTTAATTAAACGATAATTGCGGGTTTTTAATAAAATTTAACCAATAATTATTTTTACATATTTTATTATTATTAATTAATATTTTTATTATATTATTTTTTTACATGCACACACATGTGCATGTTAACCTAGGGTTATGTATGTGTTAACCATATTTTGTTAGCATGGCACCTTAATTTATATATATGTACATTTGTTTTAAGTATAAGAGTTTTTATTTTCAAATGATAAAAGAAAGAGAAAAGATTTGAATGATGAGGCATGGAGTGTGGGGGGACAAAGCATGGAGGGCATTTAATGAGGAAAGAGAAAGGGTATGGCTCATCTCTCATCCTCACCCTCTCACTCTCTCATTATCCCTCAACACTCTCCCCCTCTCTCTTATTTTTCTCGTCTTCTCCTTCACCAAAAGAAAACCACCTCTTAAAAATATTCCTCCACAAATCTTAAGCTTAAACCCACATCAAAACTCACTAAACCCTTCATAAGCTTGCTTAAGCCCTCTGTCTTAGGGCTTGATGGCTAGGGTTTCATCCAAATCTTGGTGAGGTATTGTTTCTAAACTGTTATTTAGGTTTTAAGGAAGGATTTTGTGTTATTTAGTTTCATATTTTTACCTTAATGTCTTATTTAGTGTTGATATCGTATTTTGTATTAAGTTAGGGTTTTGTGGTATCTTCTATCACTACGTTGACTTATAGATAAATCTAACAATGCAGTAGAATAGTGTTAGAGCCCTGAAGATACCCTAAAAACCCAGACCTAACCCCTCACCATAGGCCTGGCGAGATTCCCTTTATGGCTGGCAATGTCGGTTTTCTTGTGGCTTTGAGCGATGGATTTTTGTGGGTAACTCTCTGTGGGTCTTTTAGGTTATTTGGTACACTTTGTTTTTCTTATATTATCTGTAGGAAAAATCTGGGACCGTTTAGCTAGATTCTAGTGTTTCGGTAACGTGCGATACGGATTTATCCGACTTTGGTTTAGGTGTTTCGTGCGTTAACAGCTGTAGGGTTGGTCTAGGGAGTCGCTGCACGCGTTTAGCCCGCTAAGCTAACACTTGGTAGCTTGTGGGAGCCGATTCATTAGTTTGGCGATGTGTCCGTATTTTATTGAAAAGTTACTGATTTCATGAGTATTGGTATTGTGTGATATTAGGATCAAAGGCGGGGACTTCGGACGCAGTCAGGAAGGGGAAGGAGGTGATCGGATACACCTAGCTCGAGACCGTCCGGTGAGTAGATTTAACATCTACGAGGGAATCGTCTGTATGGCGTTAAGCGCCGAAAGCTAGATTCAAGTGATATAATGCTTATATATGTGTTGTGTTTGTGCATGAGTACCATTTTGTAAACCCTATTACCTGTCGTACTTTCACATATCAGTAATAGGACACTGCACTATTACTGACGGTTCATTTTGCACGAGCACTGATTTATATACCACACACCGTTGGTAATTGCCATGCCACGCACACTATAGAAATTGCCATGGATAAATATATGTTATATTGCATTCATTATTGGCAGTTAGACATTGATTTTGTTTAGTACGCATCATGATTTGCATAGTGCATACATTGATATAGTGATATATCTTATATGATGTTTTCATGATATTTCTGTTATGTGGATTTGGGAAACCGCAAAGTACCTTTTGAAAACTTGGAATATTTAAAAGGCAGTTTTTCGCTTGATATGATATTTCGTGTTCACCATAATTTTTCTCGGTTCTGAGCTATGAGTATACCTGATTTGAGGAGAGAGGAGGCACCGTCTATGGGTACATTGTGGACCCGGTAAGGTACCCCAAGGAAAGAAACTCGGGATGTAGACGATGAGCCTGGCAGGAGGGAACACTGCCTACGGATGATTATATGGAAACTCGACGGATATCCGGAGGATACCATTTCGGAGTTATGAAATGAGATAGATATAAGGGCCGATCGGAGGATGCGGCGCCAGAGATATGAGAATTTACGTGTTGATACTGGACACGGGTTTCATGATATTTCGAGTGTCGATATTAGACACTCAGGTTTCATGACGTTGATAGATATGAGGGCCGATCAGAGTGACGACGCCTGAGATATTAGGATTTGGGGTGTCGTTGATGGACACCGGATTTCCATGATGATGATTAATTGATGAGGTTTATGTTTTATCCCACACTCAGGATTTATTTGACATGCACTGTTTCATGTAGTTGTTGTGTCCTGGTGGTGTACTTGATCATGATTTTGTTGCATATCCATACTGTTATACTTATGCCCTTAGCTTGCATATTTCGGATCATCGCTTTTCATGCATACTTGCGATTATCTGTATGATATTATTTACTATTCATAAGTTGGCAACTCACCTCCATTGTGCCACAGTGTTTTGCAGGTTTGACCCTCAGCGTAGTCGCGGTAGGCTCTTTATTGCATCATTTTCGGTGGATACCGCTACTGTTGGGTGTGAGACCCTTTTGAGTAGGTGGGTTTTGCGAGTATCCGTATAATCTCATTGTATATCTTATTTTGTATCTAGTACTCTTCATCTATCTCTTATATGTATTTGACTTAAAGACGAGACTGAGAGGTTCGATATTGTATTTTATTTGTGATTCTGGTTGTCGTGCTCGTGCGAGCCGGCTTTTATTGTTCTGCGATATTGTTTTACCTCTTATTATACTATTTTTACTCCCTTTTTGCTTATATCTTCGCTACGGCGTCATATATATATATATATATATATATATATATATATATCCTGTTGTGGCTGTGTTCCGCCTTTAGGCGTGAATTGCTTCCGTTTGGAGATGCCTTTATATTCAATGTTTTGTTGTACCCGTTTGGGGCTAGTTTTTACAAAGGAAATGTTGCCGAAATTTTTAAGAAAATAGATTTAAGTTTTGAGATTTTAATTTGATATTTTAAATGTTTTTAACAAATGTTTTAACTATTTTTACCACTCTATCCTTTATGGTTTAGATTTCTGGGTTTTCGGCTTACTTGAATTACGTTACGCGTTTAGACGTTGCGTGATTTAAGTACCGGTCACATTCCTAATTTGGGTCGTGACAATAAGAATCAAAATTAGTTTGCAGTATATTGGTTAATCTCCGTCTCTCTTGTGAATCCAAATCGATTTGAAATGAACGTCTCTGTGAAGATGAAGCACCCATATTACCCTGTGAAGATGAACATGATATTATTAATTAAAAATATTAGTAACAGAGTAAGAGAGATTATAAAAAAATATACGAGAAAAATATACAATCAATACACAAAAAAAAACTGATTCCAAATAGCAGAATCAAATTAGTGAAACTGAAGTGAACATTGAGACTACGGAAATGAAGATTGCGTGATTCCAATTTTAACAGTAAACTTCTCGGAAATTAAAAAAAGTGATTAGGAGATTGAAAATTTTGCTATTGTGGATTGTGAGAAGAATGAGAAATGTAGATAGCTATTTATAGAGTTTTAGATTAGGGATATATAAATGTATAATTTTAAGTGAGGGGGTTTTAAATAATTTTACAACCTCCACTTTAATTCAAATTTCTCCTCTTTAATAAAATACACACACCCATTTAAAAAAAAAACCAATCCCAACAATTTGACAGGCTCTACCCCCATCCTCCCAGGCCAAATTCAAACGGCCAAATTCAAATTGAATTTGGCCGGACCGGGGCTCGGGCCATTGACGGTCCTGGCCGCTGGGCCGCCAACGGCTGGCCCGCCCAGCCCGAGGCCAGGCCTTGGTCTTGGCCGTGTTAGGGATATGTATGCCCTAGAGGCCATTATTGTACATTGATGTATATTATAGTGGATTCTTGAACATATATATAGAGGACTTTCTTACTCGACATGATAATATGCTATCTGATTACTCTTTATCTTAACATGTATACTTAGTATTATTATACCGTCTCTATTCCCCTCCGAACGACGGCGCGACGTAGATGCGTCTTGCCTGAGATTCGGGGCAGATACTATTTGGTTTTATCCGTCCACCCCTCCGAAGATGCCAAGTTGATTTATGGCACCGTATATCGGAGGTTTGGACGGATGCGGCCGATGTAGCAGACTTCGTCAGATTCCCCCTCGCTTGAGGGGTTTTTGATTGTGGGGACACTCTTCCCTGCAGGCGCAAGCCCCTGCAGTTAATTACGCTACCGCATCGCGGTAACAACTTTCTTCTTCTCCAGAATTTCACTTCGTGTTGTGGGTGTTTGTTTTGTTTGTGGTTGCCCGTAGATTGTATACGGAGACTAATTTATGTCGTCGCCCGTAGGACGTGGATTAGTCCAAATCCGTATTTTCTTAGATTTGGGTTTGGTGTTTTGGTTTAAGAATACGTTAGCCATATTTGAGGCTAAGATCAACTTAAACATTTGTTAAGGATACGTTAGTCCAATTTGAGACTAAGATCAACTTAACGGGATCGTTTGGATCCGATAAAAGAGCATTTAGGGGCTCTATTGTTCCAGTTTAGAGACATGGTGGTCCATTGTTCCCATTTTGGGGACATGTGTTGGTTTAAGGACGCATAAGTCCATGAGTTTAAGGACCCCACAGTCCGTATTGTTAGTTTAAGGACGCATAAGTCCATGAGTTTAAGGACCCCATAATCCGTATCGATGTGTGGTTGTCGGGACCTGTCACCTCTCTGACGACGTTGAAGTATTACAACGACAGATATCAGAGGAGTTCGGAGATGTACCCTTGAACCGGGTGTAAATTGATTTAAGAGAGCAGTCGTGCTCGGTCAATTTAATTTGAGGACTTACGGCCAGAATTGGGCTAAGTCCAGTTGAAAAATGTTCAACATTTTTATTTGTAGTTGGCCTGTGAGGCCTTGGCTTGGGCTCTGCCCTTTGTTTAATAATGCATAGCATTAATCTTGGTCTCTGTTGGACCTTTATTTGGGCTCTGCCCCCTTTTAAATGATGCACAGCATCTATTTTGGTCTGACAGACCTTTGTTTGAGCTCTGCCCTTTTTAAATATAATGTATTGCATTTTATTAGGCCTGTTAGGCCCATTTTTTTAATTGGGCTTGGCCCTCTTTAAGTAATGCAAAGCATTAAAGTTCTGACAGTGGTCACGTGGCCTGTCAGGCGCTCTGCGCTAATTAATGAGCGCAAGTCCATGTGGAGGCGACACGTGTCGCGCTCTGGTGAGCGCAAGCGCAGTGCGCTGCGCTGTTGCGCTGCTGACACGTGGCGCGCTCTGGTGAGTTGCGCCAGTTTAAGAGAGCAGTGCTCTATTTTAAAAGCGCATAGCGCAAGTTGTTCTGGAGCTGACACGTGGCGCTCTCTGGTGGCTTGCGCCAACCCAAGAGCGCAACAGTGCAGATTTACAAGTGTAAGGCACTATTAATTATCTTGATCCAATTTTGGATCAAAGAAAAGAATCTTTTAAGATTCCAGAACCAAGGGTTCAACAGAAGGTAATGCCTTTATATAGATCCAATGATCTGTGAAGTAATACTTCTTTTTATCTTTTTGTGATTGGATCTTCTTGATTTTTATTTTCTTTTTTCTTGAAGATCTTGATCTTGTTCTTAGATCATTAATCTTTATAGAAGAAAATTCTTCTTTATTTAAAGGTTTTTACCTTTTTTCTCTCTCTGAGTTCTTCTCAAAATTTTCTTTAGAGGAGTTCTCTTTTTTTTTCTCTGTGATCCAATCTCAGTGTGTTTTAGACTTGGAGTCTAAGGGCCTTTTTATAGTGCCATTTGATTTGTTAAATCAGTTAAAGAGATCTTTCTCTGAGTGATTTAGGGATTTTTCCCCACCGTTAGATCTTTGATCCAAGGGCTTCTGTTTTACAGATAATAATCTTCTTGTTTTAACAAGATCAGAAAGATCTTTCTAGAATTTTTCTTTTTGGCGCAAGCGCACCTGTGCTTGACACGTGTCGAGCAGCGCAGAGCGCAGCACAACTGCGCTGCCACGTGTCGCGCAGTGCTGCGCTGCCACGTGTTGCGCAGCGCAGAGCGTATATCAGCTGAAGCGTTACTTCTTTTATTTTTGTTTTAAATAGAGCCTTGCTCTGATTGGGTGCGCTGCCTTGGGCGCTGCGTTGGCGTGTCTGCTTTTGACACGTGGCGCATTGCGCGCAGCGCAAGAAATCTGAAGCGTTGATTCAATTTTTGAATTTTTGAAATTCAAACAGAGCTTTGCTCTGATTGGGGGAAACAAATGCCCCCCACCGTTGCGCTCACGTGGCGCACACGTGAGTGCAGTGATGGCAAGATCCTGGCCGTTGGATCAACTGAGGAGTTGAAGGGGCGCAAGCGCCTATAAAGAGGACCCTTGGCCCTCAGTAGATGATTGCCATCTTCAAGAACTTTTATTTCTCAGAGCCCTGCTCTTGCTTTTAAGAACTTCAGAGCCTTGCTCTCGTTTTTCAAGAACTTCAGAGTTCGAACTCTTAAAACTTTTTAGGTAAAATTTTTAATTCAAATTAAATTAAATTAAATTAATTTTAATTGACGGAGCCTTGCTCTCATAAATCTTTGATCTAAAGAAGACCCCTTTGGGGTTTCACCGACAGAGCCTTGCTCTCAAGAACCTGCTTTAGGGTTTCTTAACCCATGAACAGAGCATTGCTCTTGGACCAAATAAAGATCCTTTTGATCTAAAAATGAAGAACTTTTAAAAGTTTTCATGGATCTTTAAGATCCCAAATTTTAATCTATTTTGGAGTTAATAATTTTTTTTTTGTTTCTTATAACTTTTCTCATCATTTTCACAGAGCTAGGCACTGTTTAAGGAATTTTATCCCCTTGAGATCAGAGTTTGATAAGTGTCCCTTTATGACAGGGCTTTGCTCTGTAAGGGGAGATCTTCTCTTAGTCTCTAGGAATCTTTCATTTAATGAGATTATTCTTTTGGGGATCTTCTCATTAATTGACAGTCACAGTCCCATCCAATGATGGGGCTGTCTTATTAACTGATGAATTGTCACCTAGATTTTGTGGGTCCCCCTTTGGTCCCCTACCCACTGTATTGCAGTGTGGTATAAATCTTGAAGTTCCAAGTGTCAGCCCCCCCTTTTTTTAAAAATTAAATTAAGATACTGACGGCTGATTTCTGTCCCTTTGCAGGAAACATGTCTGCTGATTTGTCATTCCCTTTCGTTCACTCAGAGGAAGGATTCCCTGAAGCGCTAGTGGATCAGGAGGTGCTCGCCCTCATTAAGAATCATGACCCCAAGCACAAGAATCTTCACCTGTGGGGCACGTGGTATAATGATATCATCAAGGGTCGCCGAAGCTTCGGTTCCGCGACGCCGTCTGAGCCCATCTCGTCGATCCCCTATCCGGACGAACCCCTGGTGAAGTATGCCGTGGAGGTCAAGAACTGGAATTCGGAGGATCTTCTCCAGCCTTCGATCGCTGCCATTCCCGTGCAGCCGCCGCCGGCCGTAGACATCTTGGGGCGGCGTATATGTCAGGGTGAGGCACGCCCTTGGGGACAGGCATACAATATTGGATTGACCCCGCGACAACCGGCCGGATATCTACAGTGGGCCAGGTACATCCTATCGGCGAAGAGGACTCATCTGATGAAGATTGGTTTGTACTCGGCAATCTACGTCTCGCTTTTTGAGTACTCCTCTCCCCCGACGTGGTGGGTTAAGGCCTTCATCGAACAATGGAACATCCCCACCCACACCTTCCTTATGACGGACAGGGAAGTCTCCATCTCCCTGGAAGAGTTCGTCGAAATCTCAGGTTTGCCGGCGAGGGGGGAGCATTACGAGGAGCTGCTTCCTCCTGACGATTTTCGCCACCAAGCCGCTCCTCGTAATGCTCCTCGTAACTTTTTGAGTACTCCGCTCCCTCTTCGCCACCAAGCCGCTGGTGTTTGATTTGACGCCGGAGAATGCTATTCAGCACCAGTTTCCGGGCTTGGTGAAGGTGCTGAACATATACGAAGGGCCCTATCTGAAATCAGGTGTCTGGGGAGTCAGTTTCGCAGATTTTATCGCCCGCTTCCTTCGACCGGAGATTCTATCGGAGCGGAGTGAAAAGTTCGCCAAGCTCGATGACCCTTTCGGCTTCGGCTTGGACCGTCGACCAATATCGGAAGACGATCAGAAGGATTTCTATCTCCCCGACGCCACCATCATGCCCTTGTCAAAAATCGCCGCCCCGGGCATTGATGAGTAGACCTTCTTTTTAGGGTTCCTGAAATTGTGGATGTGCAGCTTCGCGCTCCCCATGCACCCGCGCTACATGCGGCCGTCCATTTTCTACCCAGTGCGTCGGATGGTGGCTGGCCTGCAGTTATCAATAGGAATCGCCGGGTTGGCTCACCTATACAATGGACTTAGCGTGGCGGCGGACGCTAATGAACCCGGGGCGCAGCCTGCCAATTTCCCGATGCACTACTTCACCTCGTGGATGGAATTGCACGTGCATGGGGTATTCAGTGTCCATAAGAGCCCTTCGATTTTTGAGAGGTGCAGGCTCCCAAGAGTTATGCGGCTGATCGGCGCCTCGATCGTGAATGCACCTCCGCGGGAGGCTAGGGGGTTGCTCCTTCGTCCACACCTGGTCGGAGCGAGGATTTCTTTTGTGGATAAAGTTATAACTATCGGCTCAGAAACCTCCAAGTCGGTGGTGGTGCTGCGTGACGACTTCAAGGACGGAGCCTCTGTACTGAAAGCCCGGGAGATTCTTCACCTCTACTCCATTCGGCCGGGCTACCTGGTGTTAAGGCAGAACGAGATGGCGCTCTTCATGAGGTATAACCCCCACCGGTTCGCCCAACAATCCAGCTATAACCAGGGTGTCCCGCTGGAGGCATTCTTGGAAGAGCCCGTGGCCAGCAGGGAGGGAATACGGAGCACAATGCACCATTTCACGCGGCTGAATACGGGCTCCCACTTTTTCATCAGCGAGCCGAGCTGCGCCCCCCGGGTCCTCCATGCGTATGTGGCTTGGTACGCGCACGCAATGGGTCCAGTTATCCGTGAGGAGAAGCGCATGTTGGTTGACCGTAAGGGCGCGCCTCCCGGCGGCGACCGCAAGTCTCCCCTGAAGCCGAGGACCTCGGTCATTCCTCCAATGAAAGATTCTGGAGTTGGACCAACACGCGTGTTGAGCCCTCCGTGCGGATTGCCGCTTCACGATACTGTGGATGCGCCACCAGCACCCCGTGCTCCAGTGGAGATGGTAAATGTGGTTTCGCCGGAGTCCGGCGTCGGCGCGGACATTGGGACCCGCCGCCCTAAGGTGCCTGCGAAACGCAAATTGATCTTGGGTGCATCCGGGGCTCGCGTGCAGAAGAGGAAGAAGAAGTCGATCCTCTCTGCTGACGTTGCGTTCGGTCAGGAACCTCATGCTCCCTATAGCGAGGGCTTGGGCAAGTACGGGACCAACAAAGGATTAGTTATGCCGCCAAATGACACTGATCTGGCGGCCGCCATCGCAGCTTCAGAGCGATTGGCGAGGCGCGACGCGTGGCTAGCTAAGCTTGCGCAATTGGGTAATCACTAGTTGTATTTTTTTACTGCATCGTACTTTTATTACTGTCTTTGACTAATGCTTTTTCCCTCTTCTCTTTAAACAGGCATCACCACTGAAGAAGCTATCGCTGCTTCCCTCAAAACTTTTCAAGAGGAGGAACGACTCAGAGCATCCTTAGGCCTCGGTACATTTCGATTCATTAAGTCTTTATTCTCCTTTGTGACGGTCAATCTAACATTTTCTTTGTCTTATTGCAGGGACCGCGGGATCTTC
This sequence comes from Agapanthus africanus, assembly GCA_030015575.1. NCBI lineage: Eukaryota > Viridiplantae > Streptophyta > Magnoliopsida > Asparagales > Amaryllidaceae > Agapanthus > Agapanthus africanus. The sequence continues at coordinate 32,804,618 of CM057346.1, forward strand.
TGCGCACGCCGATGCGGGGGCTCTTCCCGAGCCAGCTATTGAAGTCCCGACCTCTTCGGGGCTACCGCGAGAGACCCGACTTGAGGAGCCGATGAGAGATACCTTGAAGGCTCTGGAGGCAACTTTAAACGAGGACGACGACACCTTGATGAAGGAAGCTTCGAAGAGGTCTGTCGTGACGGCTCGGGAGAAGAGGAAGCGGTTGAGGCGCGAGGCGAAGGAGCGCAGAGCTGCTTTGGCCGTGGGAGCGGGCCCAAGCACCATTCCTCGTGCTGCTACCCCTTCAGAAGAGTCTCCGGTCGCCTTGTCTACTACTCACAGACAAGCAGCACGTGCAGTTCGGGAGACCAACGATCGATCCTCCTCAGGTAATGTGTCTCTCGAGACTTTGTTGTAAGAATTGTACAACTATCGGTTCTCATACATCTTTTCCTGCAGGGCCAAGCCCAACCGAAGGGGAGGCGGAAACCGTCGAGCCTAAGGGAACAGAGGAAGAGGCACCGGCTGAACCTGAGCCGATGGTGGGCAATGTCGCCGGGGTTGCTGGACCCGAGCTAAGGGCTGAGGAAACTGTGCCAAAGAAGGTCGTCGATGCCGATCCCGAGGTAGCGGCAAATAAGACGGTTGTTATAACCGAGTCTGGGGCAGCAGCGGACGGAGCGCCTGAGACCGGCGACCTCATGGCAACGGCGGACGAGACAGCAGTGACCGCCGAGCCTGAAGAAGTAGCGAGTGAGACGGGCATGACTCCCGAGGACAAGCCAGCCGCACTTTCTCAAGAGTCTGGCAATGCTCCAATCATCGCTCTCCCCGTCTACGGTCCTCCGCCGTCTCCTGGCCGCGCGAGCACGATGACAGCCCCCATAGAGTCGGGTTATGAGGCCACGGGAGGTGGACTCATGTCGATGGAGGAAGGAGACGCCTTCGTTTCGGCTGGCGGCTCACCAGGTAAATTTCGAGTTACTGTCATTTTTTCTTTATCTTGCAATCCTTCCTGACAGGTGTATCTTTGTTTTTAACGCAGGTGCGGCCAGTGCTGACGCTCCATTGCTCGAGGGGGCACCGTCAGCTACTGCCTTGGCGGTGGCCACCTCTCAGCCTTCTCTCGTACCATCGCAGATGTTGGAAGGTATGGATTCGTGACCCATCAATTTCATCTTTCGGTCGCATGATCTATGTACTGATGTTGTACTACTGCGTCTTTGCAGGAGTGCTTTTTGATCACCTCTACCAGGTGTTGCACCCGCACTTCTCCTTCCCGTCTGAACTTGCCTCCTCCAATGGCGCTGGTGAGTATAGTTTCCAATTGATGCCTTTCTTTTTTCAATAATGGAATTATTTCCGACTCTTCCTCGTCCTGATTGCAGTGCTACAAATCGAAGGAGGAGATGAAAGATCGGTCGCGCCACCGGCCCTCTCGGCTTTGCCGCCTGCTGCAGCCGGTATAGTACACTATCCCATCGATGACTTTCTGATATTTCTTGAACCGTCATCTGATCGTATTTTGTTTTTTCAGCTGTCGTTCCGGTTCCAGCCCTCTTTGAGCCTCGCGTCATGATGCCGGCAGGCCTTTTTTTGAGACGTCCATCTCCAAAGGGTGCCGCGATGAGCTTTGGCATGCTGAGCGGATACGTCGAAGAGCTTGACGCAGACGCTCCCCCGTCTGCCGCAGATTTCGCTGCGGAGGTTAACCTGATGTTGGCGGCGCTTATAAATTTTCATAATGAAGGCGTCGTCGAGTCTTGGGTTAATCACTGCAGGGAGATCGAGGCCCGCTTACATCAGCTGGAGTCGATGCGTCCTGCCCCTGAGATCTTGGCTGCGAGCACTCAACGGGCGGCATGGATCGAGCAAAGCGCTTCTTACTTCCGCTATCTCGAACAAGAAGTTACTTCAAGGCGTAAGGAGCACGGCGAGACTTCGAGCAAATCTGCCCAACTGCATGCTCGGGTGGAGGCAAACGCTGCATAGCTGAAAGTTATCTTTGAAAGCCTTCTGCAATGCCTCTCCGAAGGGTTAACACTGAGGTAGCAGCTCGACGTCGTCGAGCGGGATGCACCTAATAAGGAGGCAGCCCAGCAGGCAGCTGAGGAGCAACTTTCATCCTACCTGCAGCAGCGGGCCCAGGTGGAAGCGGAAGTGGCCACGGCAGCCACTCAGGAGGAGGCGCTGAAGGAAGTGCGAGAGCAGCTCGCGGATTTGATAAAGAAACTTCCTTCACATTAGCTACTTTTTGTATCATTTGTACTTGTAAATAAAAATGTATATATTTTTTTATTCTTTAACACAATGTATCTTGTACTCAATCAAGTTTATGAATAAAAGATATACATTCTTTATAATGTCTTGTGTCATTCCTGCTCTTTCTTCCTTCTTTTATTATCAGTATGCTGTCTTAGTAAACATAGTTGACAGATAATAGAGCGAGCATCCTGTCTTGGCTTCTTCAAGAGATAGCGATGGCTTAGGCCGCAGGTTCAGATCTGCTGCCTAAGACTTTTCAATTTTATGAGCCATGAGGGTATCACAAAGACTTTTCTCCCTACGGATCGAGAGGATCTCGTAGGTGTGTTTTCTCCTTAGGAGTCGTGAGGACTCCTAAGTGCGTTTTCTCTTATAAGTCGTAAGGATCTTATAAGAGAATTTTCCCTCTTACGAGTCGAGAGGACTCGTAAGCGGTTGTTTCCCTCCTTGTCGAGATTCGACTTCAGAGAGTGAGACCCATGGATAGTATGCAAGAGACCGTTTTAGACCGACTTGCAGGGTCCCAGTGCTTAGGAAACAAGTTTTTTAATCCATGCTGCCTAAGGCTTTATCTTGCAAGTCGAGACGAATCAGGAAATCCTCACGAAGACACTAATTTCTTCATGAGTCGAGACAAATCGAGCAGCTCTCGTCAAGGACACTAATTTTCCTGAGTCGAAGTATTTTGCCGAGGACACTGGTTTTCTCGAGGTTGAAACGAATCGGAGTATTCTTGCAAAGACACTGGTTTCTCTGCGGGTCGACGCGAATCAAGATGTTCTCGTCAAGGACATTGGTTTCCCTGAGTCGAAGTATTTTGCCGAGGACACTGGTTTCCTCGGAGTTGAAACGAATCGGGGTATTTTTGCAAAGACACCGGTTTCTCTGCGGGCCGACGCGAATCAGGAAGCTCTCATCAAGGACGCTGGTTTCCCTGAGTCGAAGTATTTTGCCGAGGACACTGGTTTCCTCGGAGTTGAAACGAATCGGGGTATTCCTGCAAAGACACTGGTTTCTCTGCGGGCCGACGCGAATCAAGGAGTTCTCGTCAAGGACACTGGTTTCCCTGAGTCGAAGTATTTTTCTGAGGACACTGGTTTCCTCGGAGTTGAAACGAATCGGGGTATTCCTGCAAAGACACCGGTTTCTCTGCGGGCCGACGCGAATTAAGGAGTTCTCGTCAAGGACACTGGTTTTCCTGAGTCTAAGTATTCTGCCGAGGACACTGGTTTCCTCGGAGTTGAAACGAATCGGGGTATTCCTGCAAAGACACTGGTTTCTCTACGGGCCGACGCGAATCAAGGAGTTCTCGTCAAGGACACTGGTTTAACTGAGTCGAAGTATTTTGCCGAGGACACTGGTTTCCTCAGAGTTGAAACGAATCGGGGTATTCCTGCAAAGACACTGGTTTCTCTGCGGGCCGACACGAATCAAGGAGTTCTCGTCAAGGACACTGGTTTCCCTGAGTCGAAGTATTTTGCCGAGGACACTGGTTTCCTCGGAGTTGAAACGAATCGGGGTATTCCTGCAAAGACACTGGTTTCTTTGCGGGCCGACGCGAATCAAGGAGTTCTCGTCAAGGACACTGGTTTCCCTGAGTCGAAGTATTTTGCCGAGGACACTGGTTTCCTCGGAGTTGAAACGAATCGGGGTATTCCTGCAAAGACACTGGTTTCTCTGCGGGCCGACGTGAATCAAGGAGTTCTCGTCAAGGACACTGGTTTCCCTGAGTCGAAGTATTTTTCCGAGGACACTGGTTTCCTCGGAGTTGAAACGAATCTCTGGTGGTCTTTCCGGTTTTATATGAGTTACCGTCAAGACTTGGCTCCGTTTTCTGATGGAGCGTGGGGAGGAAGATGTGTTTCCTTCTGTGTTTGCGCCCCTGGATTGTATACAGGGATTGCTGTGATATCGCCTGTAGGGCAAAAGTTTCACTCATCATTTTTTTTATATTATTATTTTATTTCCGCGATGCTCTATCATTTTAGCTTTTATATCGTGAAGGTCGCGATTGCCCAATCATTTCGGCTATTTTTCGCGGTGCCCAATTATTTCGGCTATTTATTTTATTTTCACTCGCTGCTTTTTATTGCGAGTTGCCCAACCATTTCGGCTATTTTGCATGCATACATTTTTACTTGCTGCTTTTTATTGCAAGTTGCCCCATCATTTCGGCTATTTTGTATGCACGTATGGCTCGCTGATTTTTTTTATCGCGAGTGTGGAACTTGGAATCTGGTGCCAATCTCAGCATCAGCATCGCTACAACCGGAATATTGCCAGGAGCGAATCATCATTTGCCATGAAAGGACTTGGAATTTGATACCGATTTAGGCATCAGCATCGCTACAACTGGGATATTGCCAGGAGCGAATCATCATTTACCTCTGTCAATGTTGAACAAAGGTGGCTCAGTAAACAGGGTTAGGATTCTCTCGACTAAGGCTTTTGACTTCATGAGCCGTAAGGGTCTCACAGAGGTATTTCTCTCTGCAAGTCGTGAGGATCTCGTAGGTGTGTTTTCTCCTTAAGAATCGTGAGAATTCCTAAGTGTATATTCCCCCGTAAGTCGTAAGGATCTTACTAGAGGGTTTTCTCCTTATAAGTCGAGAGGACTTATAAGGGTTGTCACCATATAGACATATCCCTAGCCACGGGTGGGACTTGGTTAGGGAAATGTTTATTCGCGCCCGTGGATTGTATATAAGGGTCAATATTGAGCCACTTGTAGGGCCATATCGAAGGTTGTTGGAGTTGCTTAAGAACAGGTTAAGGTTTCTGTAACTTAAGACTTTCAAATCTTATGAGCCGTGAGGGTCCCATAAGAGAGTTCTCCTTACGAGTCGTGAGGATCTCGCAAGTGTATTTTCTCTTTAGGAATCGTGGGGATCCCTAAGTGTATTGCTCCCTTGTGAGTCGTAAGGATCTCACGCGGGTGGTTTCTCCTTACAAGGTCGAGAGGACCCTGTAAGTGTCCTTTAACGAGGTTGTGCCCTTTCGGGTTTTCACAAATACTCGCCGGTAGTCCTGCTGTTTTTACTCACGGAGCCCTTTCGGGTTTTCATCCGTGCCCATTTTTCTTATGGACATACCGTCTCTATTTTTGTTCTTTTTTCTAACGAGGTCGCGCCCTTTCGGGTTTTCACAAACACTCGCCGGTAGCCCTGTTGTTTTTACTCATGGAGCCCTTTCGGGTTTTCATCCGTGCCCATTTTGCTTATGGACATACCATTTTTTATTATTATTATTATTATTTTTATTTTCTTTTTATTTATTTATTTTTATCTCGTCAGTCTGAGGATGCTGCGGTAGTAGTTTAAAGACGTTTCGGTCGTCAGCCAGTCTTAGGACGTAGTGGTCCGTCATTAGTTTAAGGATATTTCGGTCCGTTGGCCAGCTACTACTTATAGAGTTTTGGGCTTGGGAAGATAGAGAGCGGACATAGTCGTCGTCGTCTATCATTGACCTAGGCCGTAACTCATTAGGCGTAGTATTTCTTCAGGAAGCGACCGTTTATGGGCCTGAAAGGTCTTTCACCGTGCATATCCATGAGTAGATAGGCTCCACCCTGGTAGACCTTGTCTATGATGTACGGGCCTTCATAGTTCGGCTCGAATTTTCCCCGCTTTGCGCGATTGGGGATCATAGGTCTTTTGACTACTAGCACGAGTTTTCCTTGGCGGAATGTCCTTGGCATGGTCAATCTTTCATATGAGCGCGTCATCTTTGCTTTATAGGCCTCCAGATTTTGTTGCGCTATGAGCCGGGTTTCATCAAGGGCATCAAGCTCCTCAAGCCGAATGTGAGCGTTTTCTTCGTCCGTCAGCTCGGAGTGGACTGCCACTCGTAGAGAGGGTAATTCTATTTCGAGGGGGAGTACTGCTTCTGTACCGAATACCAACGCGTACGGCGTTGTGTTTGTGGCCGTCTTGAACGTAGTTCAATACGCCCAGAGAGCTTCTTGCAGTCTCTCATGCCAGTCCTTCTTATTTCGGGACACCGTCTTCTTTACGATCTTCGTCAAAGTCTTGTTGAAAGCCTCAGCTAGACCGTTAGCTTGGGGATTATAAACTGAGGAATATCTCCAGTCTATGTTGTGTTGTTGTGCGAAGCGGCTGATCTTGTGGCTTCTGTAAGCTGGCCCGTTATCGGAGATAATCCGTCGCGGAGTCCCAAATCGATAGATGACGTGCGTCTTGAAGAAATGGAGGATATTTTCTGTCTTCACTTCTCTCAGCGGTACTGCTTCTGCCCATTTGGAGAAGTAGTCAGTCGTCGCCAAAATGAATCGATGTCCCCTGGACGATCCTGGTTCGATGGGACCGATTACGTCAGTTCCCCACATTTCGAACTGCCAGCTAGCCACTGTTGGATGTAGAGGATTTGGGTGCTGATGGATAAAGTCCCCATGAATCTGGCATGAATGGTATTGCTTCGCATATTCAAGACAGTCCTGAATCATCGTTGGCCAATAGTAGCCCATCCGTTTAATTTTCAATTTCATCTTCGGGCCTGCTTGGTGAGAACCGCAAAGTCCGTCGTGAACTTCCTGAACGACTCTTTTCTCTTCGTCGGGTCCCAGGCATCTCAACCACAGAGAATCAAATAACCTCTTGTACAGAGTATCATTGACGAAGGCGAAAGACGGAGCTCGTTTCATGAGCTGATGTCTTGAGGACGCATCTTCAGGCGTTCGATTGGATTTGAAGTAGTCTACAAAGACTTATCTCCAATCCTCAGCCTTTCCCTGATCTTTTACTTGCATAGCCATTTGCCCAGTCGCTCCCTTCTCTTCGGGTGATTCCGGAGATATTTTCGCTGGGGCGAGCACCCGACGGCTTTGTACCACGATTCTGACGTCATCGAGGTTCTCATCAGCCAGTTCCTTAGCGAGCTTGGCTAGTGCATCTGCTTTGCTATTCTCTGCACGCGGTATGTTTTCCAAAGTGTGGGAAGGAATTTGGGTCAACAGTTGTTGCACCTTTTCGCCGTACTTCACCAGTTCGGGTTTGCACGTTTGGTAGTCGCCATTTACTTGACTGACGACCAGTTGAGAATCTCCATATATGAGGAGGTTTTCAATTCCCATGTCGATGGCGATCTCGAGGCCTGCTATCAAAGCTTCGTATTCGGCTTCATTGTTCGTCCTCGGCTCTGTTAAGGAGAAAACAAAGCGCATTATCCCTCCTTGTGGAGTTACGAAGATGAGGCCTACTCCCGATTTGATTATAGGGGTGTTTTGTTTGCGCTTCTTCATGGAAGATGCTCCATCAAAATAGAGTTCCCATCGGGTATCACTACCATCGATCGCATCAAACGCATGTTCGTCTGGCAGCTCGCAATTCAAAGGAGAATCGGTAGGTATCGGGCGCTCAGCGAGGAAGTCGGCGATGGCCTGGCCTTTCACTGCCTTGAGAGGCTGGTAGGTTATTGAAAACTCCATTAAGAGCAAGGCCCATTTAGCGAGTCTCCCTATCAATATGGCCTTCGACATTAAATATTTAAGGGGGTCCACCTTCGAAATGAGACGGACTTCATGCTCCAACGCGTAGTGCCTGAGCTTTGTTATCATGAAGATCAACGCCGGGCAGTGTTTTTCGATGGGGGAGTAGTTGCTTTCTGCCCCCATGAGAACTCGACTTAAGTAATAAAGAGCTCTTTCTTCCCTTGGTCGTTCTGTTGTGCCCATAATGCGCCTAAGAAACCTTCGAGGGCAGTTGTATATAGAATGAGAGGCTTTCCTTTGACCGGAGCAGCCAACACTGGCGGATTCTGCAGGTATTGCTTGATCTTGTCCAGTGCGCATTGGCATTTGTGATCCCAGACGAACGGGGTTCCCTTCTTCATCAGGTGACTGTAAAGGCGGCACTTGCCTGAAAGGTTCGCTATAAATCGCCGGATGTACGCGAGCTTCCCTTGGAGAGACCGCAACTGTTTGAGAGTCCTTGACGGTGGCATTTCCATGATCGCCTTGATCTTTGACGGATCTATCTCGATATCCCGGAGCCGGACAATGAACCCTAGGAATTTGCTTGAGGATACTCCGAACGCGCATTTGAGAGGGTTCATCTTCAAGTTGTATTGTCGAAGGCGTTGAAATACGGTCTTCAGATGCTCTAAATGCTCCTCGTATGATTTGCTTTTCACCACGAGGTCGTCGATATAGCATTCGACGATTTCATGTATGAGGTCATCGAAGATCTTCGTCATGGCCCTCTGATAGGTGGCACCGGCGTTCTTTAGACCGAAGGGCATAACTTTGTAGCAGAATATTCCCAGAGGGGTCCGGAAAGCGGTGTGCTTCTGGTCTTCGGGATGCATCTTTATCTGGTTATATCCTGATGAGCTGTCCATGAAGGAGAAAACCTCATGAGTGGACGTGTTATCTATCATCAGCTCGGTGACTGGCACTGGGAAATCATTCTTCGGGCAAGCTTTATTGAGATCCCGGAAGTCCACGCATATGCGTACTGTCCTATTTTTCTTCATCACCGGGACGATGTTGGCGATCCAATCGGGATACTGAACCTCCTGGATGAAGCCAGAGTTGATTAACTTCTTGACCTCGGCGTTGATGCTTATTTCAAGCTCGAGCCGCATTCTCCTCAGCGCCTGTTTGATCGGCTTAACGTCCGGGGATATCGCCAATTTATGCACAGCAATTTCTGGATCTAGTCTTGGCATCTCGGAATAGTTCCATGCAAAGCAATCTTTATACTGCATAAGCACGTCTTTTAATGAAGCCACCCTTTTTTCATACAGCAGTTCACTAACGAACGTCGGTCGCGGGTCGTTTGCCGTCCCCAACTCAATTTTCTTGAGGTTATTCGCAGTGGTATGCATTCCATCTTCCAGCTCTTTCGGCGCTGGTGGGAATTCTAAGATTACCTCGTCATTGCTATTTTCGAAGCACCAGGGAAGGTCATCCATATTCTCGGGCCCTTCTTTTGATATTGTTATCATATGACAAGTACGAGCTCGCTTCCAAGACCGATGTGTATTTGGTTCTACTCTCGTAGCCTTGGGTTCATGCTTCTGTGGCGGCGTCACCCTCCAGTTGTCAGATAGAGCAAACTTGCCGAGCTGATACTGATCTTCGACCCAAATTTTTGTAAGTCCACGGTAGCGCCCCGGCCGTCTAATAGACGCCAAATGCGGAACAAAAACTTTTTACAACTGGTGCTATCGCGTACTATAACCCGGATCTTCCATTAAAGCTAAATTAACAAACTACAAAGTGGGTAGAAGAGTTATACCGAACGATCCGAGTCCTTCGGTCTTCAACCATCATCCCACGCTTTGTTGCGGCTGCTCCGATCTCCTGAAACTCCAGTCTTGTCATCCAGGTGGCACCACGTCGACGGATCTTTAAACGGGCTCCCGCCTCTGAACCGAGGCAACTCGATCGTCAAGTTTGCTAAAAGAGACGACCAAGATGATGTAGAGAATGAGTAGAACACTTTGTCTCGTTACGTCCAAAACTATGGACGAACGGTTAATGAAGTTGCCTTTTGGATCGATATGAAATGAGAAATGGAGTATACTAATTTCCATGATCCAAAATTCTTAATCTTTTTCAAATGAACAACCATTAATCCTCACAATGAGGGGCCGGCCACTTTGTAGAGGGAGGGAGGTGAGTGTAGGAGCTAGGGATACCCGTGCTCTATTTTAAATGTATAGCAAGTTACCTCGTGCTTTATTTTAAATGTATAGCAAGTTACCTCACAACAAGTTTTGATGATATCATTTTAGGGTTGTATTTGCGTATGTGTGGAGGTAGGTCGTTACCTCGTTCTCTATTTTAAATGTATAGCAAGTTAAGGGTTAAATGTGAAATTGAAAAATGATGGTATTAAAGTGTAAAAATACGGTAAATTGAAAAGGTTATCATTTCATGTGTGAAAACTTATTCAAATTGACTTTTACAAGTTTAATGGTCAAGATAGAGATGTTTAGGAATGATTGAATTGATTAGAAGAAGAAAAATAAACATTATGGTATTAAAGTGAAAAAGAATACGATATTGCAAAAGCTATCATTTCATGTGAGAAACTTTGTCCAAATTAGTTGTTATGTGATTAATAGTCAACATGAATAAGTTTAAGTATTATGGAATTGGTGACAAGTGAGATTTTATAGAAAACCGAATCGGAAATCGGTTTGTTCTGATTTCCGTCGGGTTTCGTAATTTCGTATTTTTGAGAAGTAGAAAGAAAGAAAGAATGGAATTTACGGGTTTCGATCTATATTAAAAAGTATAGAGGAACTAGATGAGTGGCTGAGGCGTTGTTTCGTCGCCGGAATTCCGTCAGAGCTTCGCCGTGAACTCGATTTCAAAGTACACCCTTATTGTAAAAATTTTGAGAGAGTAAACCTAGTGTTTTGGGATGAGAAGGTAGAGGGTAGGGGGTCTATTAGGATAGGGTAGGTGAAAGGTTTTTATTTTAAAAAAAAAATTGTAAAAATTAAAGAAAAATCATTAAAATTTGTATTAAATAGGGTGTATTTAACATTAGGGAACCGATCCATTAAAATGGAGTATACAGAGGAGTTTAGAAGACGAAAATCCAAAACTTTCGTTTTGGGTACTCGGCCGTCCGGCCGAGTCCGGCCGGCCCGAGTCGGCCGGTCCGCCGGCCGATCCGGCCGGGATCGACCGGCCGACTCGGCCGATCCCGGCCGAGTCCGGTGGTTTTCGGGCATGGGTTCGCCTGACGTAGGTCCTGGTATATTCACTTTTTAGGGTTCAGTTCAACTTTTGGGAGTTATGGCCTGTGGACTGTTGGGCTTCTAAGAATTTTAAAAGATAAATAATCTAAAAATAATGTAGGGTATGGGATTTGAACTTTGGTGGCTTGGTTCAGCAATGCAAGATGTTACCAATGAGCTACAAGCTCTTTCTTGTAATTATTGTGGGAAAATAGATATTTAAAGTGATAACAGCAACAATAAATACTCCAAGTATACTTCAAATTTAAATCAAATTTATGTATACAAAAATTGGAGTTGTTACAATCTACCCTCCTTACAAAAATTTCTTCCTCGAAATTTACAACTTTTATTTGAGGACTAGTTACAAAGAGGTGAGGATATCTTGCACGCATTTCATCTTCCCTTTCCCACATGGATTCTCCTGGAGTGTCTTTCCTCCACATTATCCGGACCAAGTTAACTTCCTTGTTCCGAAGTGTCTTCACTTTCCTGTCCAGGATCCCCACAGGTTGTTGCTCACAAGACAAGTCGGGCTGTATAGTGAGCTCGGAATGATCAAGTACATGGCTGGGGTCACTCACATACTTTCTGAGTTGGGATATGTGGAACACATTATGCACTCCTTCCAATAAGGGTGGAAGCGCTAAGCGGTATGCCACTTCACCGACTCGTTCGAGTATGTCGAACGGTCCAATATATCTCGGACTCAATTTACCCCGTCTTCCAAATCGGATCATTCCACGGTTCGGAGATATCTTCAAGAATACATGGTCTCCTGGCTGGAACTCCAAGTGTCGTCTCTTTGCATCAACCCAGTGTTTCTGTCGATCTTGGGCTATGCGCATTCTTTCCCTGATAGTACGAACCACATCAACGGTCGCTACTATCATCTCTGGTCCAAGAAGTTCCCTATCTTCGATGTCGTCCCAACTTAATGGTGATCGACACTTCCTTCCATATAATGCTGCAAAAGGTGCCATTCCTATACTTGCTTGGTAGCTGTTATTGTACGCGAACTCCACAAGATGCAGGTGATCTTCCTACGATCCTTTGAAGTCTAGCATACACGCTCTGAGCATATCCTCCAAGATCTGAATAGTTCGTTCCGACTGACCATCTGTTTGTGGATGATAAGCCGTGCTGAAGTTCAGACTTGTTCCCAAGCTGCTTGCAGACTCTGCCAAAATTGTGATCGGAACCTGGTGTCACGATCGGAGACAATGCAGACCGGTACTCCATGAAGTCTCACAATTTTCTGTATGAGTTCATGGGTATCAGAGATAGTACATTATGAAGTGTTTAAATCTTAATTAGATTATTACCTCCATGTACTTCTTTGCTAGTGTCTCAGTTGATTGGCCAACCCGAAATGGGATGAAGTGAGCCGACTTTGTGAGTCGATCCACGATGACCCATATAGCATCGTTACCCTTTGTGCTGCGAGGAAGAGCAGTCACAAAGTCCATCGTGATGTGCTGCCACTTCCATTCTGGGATTGGTAACGGTTGAAGTAGTCCAGCTGTCCTGTGATGTTCAGCCTTTACTTGCTGACACACCAAGCATTTTGCGACGCTTCTGGCTACTTCACGCTTCATTCCATGCCACCAATAATTCCGACGTAGATCTTTGTACATTTTGGTACCTCCAGGATGTACTGAGTAGGGAGAACTGTGAGCTTCTTTCATTAATCTTCCCGAACAGGACTCTTTGGTACACACAATCTGCTGCCGTATCTCAAAGATCCGTCTTCATGGATGATGAAGTCTGTTCTGAGTCCATTCTCCACTTGTTCTCTGATCCTTTGCAACTTAGCATCACTTGTTTGAGCTGCTTTGATCTGATTGACAATGGTTGATTGAACTTGTAGATTCATCAAACTTGAAGCATTACCTGGCATGACTACTTCAATCTCCATCTGATGTAAGTCTTGCTGAAGCTTCCACTGAGTGGTGAGATTCATTGATAAGGGTTGGCGACTAAGAGCATCAGGTACTACGTTCACCTTCCCTGGGTGATATTGCAAGTTGATGTCAAAGTCCGCCATGAGTTCTAACCATCTTCTCTGTCGCATATTCAACTCCTTCTGAGTAAACACGTACTTCAGACTTTTATGATCTGTGTAGATATTCACTCGTTCACCAAGTAAATAATGGCGCCAAATCTTGAGAGCAAAGATGACGGCTGCCAACTCCAGATCATGCGTCGGATAATTGCGCTCATGAGTCTTCAGTTGTCTTGAAGCATAAGCCACAACCTTACCGTGCTGATGTAGAACACATCCTAATCCCTTACCGGATGAATCACAATGCACTTCGAATCCTCCAGATTGATCCGGTATTACGAGAATAGGTGCAGATGTCAATCTCGACTTGAGTTCTACGAAAGCTTGTTCGCATGCTTCTGACCACACAAATTCTTCATCTTTTCGTGTGAGCTTAGTCAGAGGTGTTGCTATCTTTGAGAATCCTTCAATGAACCTTCTGTAATATCCAGCTAAACCCAAGAAACTCCGAATGTCTTTCACTGACTTTGGTGTAGGCCATTCGCTAACTGCTGAAACTTTGGCTGGATCCACAGAAATTCCTTCTCCTGATATGATATGTCCAAGAAAACCAACTTGATTTAGCCAAAACTCGCACTTGCTGTACTTGGCATAAAGCTTATGTTGTCGAAGAGTTTCCAGGACAATTCGTAGGTGCTCCGCATGCTCTTTCCGATTCTTAGAATATACCAGGATGTCGTCGATGAAGATGACAACAAACCTGTCTAAATACTCCCAGAAAACTTGGTTCATTAGGTTCATGAATATTGCTGGTGCATTGGTCACTCCAAATGGCATCACTAGAAATTCGTAATGTCTATATCGAGTTCTGAAAGCTGTTTTGTGAATATCAGCTTCCTTGACCTTCACTTGATGATAGCCTGAACGAAGATCCAATTTAGAGAAAACACAAGATCCACTTAGCTGATCGAATAAATCATCGATGCGCGAGAGTGGATACTTGTTCTTTATAGTGACTTCGTTCAAGGCCCTATAATCGATGCACATTCTGTATGAACCTTCCTTCTTCTTCACCAGTAGTACATGTGCTTCCCAACTTGAAGTGCTGGGACGAATCCATCCTTTCGCTAATAATTCGTCCAACTGTGTTCGGACTTCCTTCAATCCTTCCGGACTTAGTCTATAAGGTGCTTTGATCACCGGTTGTGCTCCTGGTACTAAATCAATACTGAATTCAAGAGCTCGATCGGGAGGCAAACCTGATATATCGGCAGGAAATACATCGTCGAACTCTCGAACTACCTCTGGTCTTAATTCTTCTTCCGCTTGAGTTGCCGCAACTACTGCTTCCCTTGGCTTCGCTTTGTAGGTACCTGGCTCCAGGGTACGATCTCCGCTCTTGAAATAGAAGATCGGATGGTCTGGAATCTCGAATACTACCCTCCTTTGACGACAGTCGATGGTAGCATAAAAGGTTCCAAGCCAATCCATTCCTAGAACCACATCGAAGTTCGGTATGTCCAGTACTTTGAATCAGCATAAAACTCTCGACTGCAGACGACGACTGGACACAAGCTGTATCCCATAGTTGCCTTTAGAACGCCATTTCCGGAACTGACATTCCAGCTAGATACAAGCGGTGAGACTGGAATCGCATGGGTTCGGACAAACCGTTGCGACATAAAGCAGTGGGATGCTCCAGTATCAAACAGTGTAAGTGCAGGTAGTGAAGCTACTAGGATTGTACCTAAGGTATATGGGATATGTTTTAGGTATAGGGAAGGTGTGTAGATAAGCAAGACTAAAAGATAAGTTTGAGAAGGGAAGTTTACCAGTAATGACATGGCCAGTGGCCTCAGCTTTTTCCACAGACATCATGAAAGCCTGGCGCTTTGGCACATTCCTCCTGGCCTGAGGAGCATTCCTCAGAACGTTCCTTTGAGCTTGATGGAACTGTCGAGGAGGTGGTGCAGCTTGTGGTCCTCTGGGTGGTGCAGGCAGTGCAAGTCTTGGAGCAGGGGCTTGGATGGCTGGACGCTGTGGATAATTGTTTGCTGGCCTGGGTGCAGCAACTGGGTTTTGTTTATGAGGACAAGCCCCAATACCATGAGCAGCTGGGCCGCAGATCAAGCAAAGGTTGTTCACGCGTCGGCAATCTCTCGCCAGATGCCCATTTCTCTTCCAGTAGTTACAAAAGGCTGGGCTGGGTCTGCTGATTGGTGCTCCAGGACGTCTTGGCATAAAAGGTGGTCTGGACGAGGCTCCACCTGCCATCTGGTTGGCAGGGCGCTTGACTCCTGTAGACTGAGGTCTGTCCCTTGCTTTTATCACTGCCTCATAACTGCGGGCAGCTTCTAGAGCATCCTCATGAGTCAAAAATTTTCCTGTGGCTAAAGCAGCCTGAATCTCCGTGTCCAGTCCTTGTTGGAAACGACGGGCTCTGATATCGTCCGTCGGTATCAAATGTGCCGCGAATCTGTTCAAGGATAATGTTAGCTGTGTGGTATGAGATATTTAAAACTGAACTATTGCGACATATCTTACCGGCTTAACATGGTGCATTCAGCGTCGTATTCATCTACCGATTTGTCCCATATTGATCCTTGCTGTAGATGAATGAACTGCTGCTCCATGGCAAACCTGGCAGTCACAGGGAAGTATTTCGCATCGAACTTCTCGCAAAACGTTTTCCATTCAATAGGCTGTGCAAGACGGCTTTCTTCCGCCTTCCACCAGTTGCGAGCGTTGTCCGTGAGTTGTAGTTTCGCTATACGGACCCAAGCGATGTCTGGCACTTGTGCTGCGGCCAGATCATCCTCGATACTTTGAACCCATTCCTCAGCATCCAGTGGGCTCCCCTTTCCTAAGAACTGCTTCGGACGTAAAGCCCTGAATTGCTTTACCCCCGGAGCATCAGTCTCGGGACGGTTCAGAAATTGTTGCTGTCCCTCGAGAAGGCTGCGGATTGCCTCAAGTAGCACTGTTTGCTCGGTAGGGGGCGCAAGAACAGCTGGTGTGAGAGGTAGTGCTGGAGGTGTGTTGTTGACGTTGGTGCTGGTGTTGTTCGGGGAATCCATAACCCAGTAGAAAAATTTGGGTTAGGACAGATTCAAGTACATGAAATGATAAGATTCAAGGAATAGAAATTTATAAGATTCAAGAGACATGAATTGTAAAGAATGTTTTAGTTGCTGGTTCTTGTGTTTTATATTGCTCTGGTTGTTCACGCAAACCAGAACTGCATGATAAAGATTCATACAGTTCTGACCTGCATGGGCCACCAACAAAACTTGTCACGCCCCGCTTCCTAGTGTACGGTGAAATGGGCGCGATGAGGTCCGCTACGTATATATTCAGAAGTACATACGCTAAGCGTATCTAAGCAATATAAAAAAAATACACAAGAGACAAGAAATAAAAAGAATAGCAACTTTTATTTATTAACATTCTTTGTACAATACATGAAAAGAAATACAACTGAAATAAAAGATGCCTAAACAGTGGCATAACAGGAAATGAAAAGTACAGAAAGGAAAAGTGTACAATGAAACTACAGTGCAGAGTCTTCAGTAAACTGCTCCAAGTCTTCTTGCGATGGCTCAACCTCTGCCGGGTCCAAATCACCTGACGACATTCAAAGAAGAGAGAAACAGAATGTCGTCAGCGAACATGTTGCTCGGTAAGTCCCAAAGGTAAGAGGGAAGTAGAAAAAGACAGAATAAAAAGATACATTCTAAAGTATAAACTATTGTTGTAATGTTATATCAACGCTGTTGTTTGTAGCTTGGTACAGAAGAATGCCAGTGTATACGAGGGGAGTCTCTATATGCCAGAGACTAAGGGCACGTATAGTACAAGAACCGTTTATGCCACGGTACAACAGCAACTGGATTCATGTTAGGTGTGTTAAATCTGACCACCTCGTGCCACCTTTAACACCTTCAATACCAATCTACCCCTTAAACCCCGTGATGTCTTGTTTGTTTTGTTATCGTGTAAATTGTAGTGATTGTATGATTGATTGACTGACTGACCGAAACCATGATATCAGGAAACGGTTATAACCATAGAGTCATGTAAATGGAATACTGGGAATCATGTAAAAGGAATATATATCCATGGTTCGGTTCGGTCAAGTTGTGTAAACTGATAATTGTATTCATGGATTCATGTGTTCATAATGAAATGGAAACTTGTAGATTATGGATTGACTTGAATCATATTCAAGTCAGATTGATCAGACTCAAACCCGAGTCAGACAATCAGAAATGTGAAACGAAGTCTTATAACTGCTAGGGTCCTTAGGGTAATTTATAAACTTGAGGGGGTTTTATGTAAAAATACTTTTATATACTTTTCAAAATACACCTCAAGTATTTATTTTTCGTCTTTAGAGTTGTGGATTTTATGTTGTGACATTTCAAATGAAAATATCCTAGTTTCATAAATAAAGGTATTTATCTGTAATATTGATTATTTGAAGTTCATGGTATTTTAGTGTAACCTTTATTCTTTTGTGATTTTTAGAAAAAGGTGGAAAATTTATATTATAATAAATAGGTATTTAAAAGATAAATATACATATGTTTATACAAAAAATAATTTTAATAAATATTTTATATTTTAAAAAAAATCATTTTCTTAAGATGTCGTATTTTAAACCTTTCGAGACCGAACGCTCCTTGCGGAGGTCTGAATCTCGCACTACTAGCCCGAGGGTGCGCGATAAACCGCACGATCCCGAATGGGTTCCCCAAAGATGGGTTGTAGCGGCGCTTTGCAAAGATTGTAAAATACTAATCCTTTAGAAAACGGTTTTATAATGTAAAAGATATTTATTTGAAAAGTGTAATTTTCCGTATTTTAGGTTCTAGGGTTTCCTAAGCCAACTAGTTTATTTCTAAATGGTCTAAACGACAAGTCGTTAGAAGCCTCAAATCGCCTCTTCACCGCCAATTGCGGCCAGGTAAGTGCCAGGTAAGTGGGAGGCTCTCCACTACAAGTAGTGGCCCTAATTAAGTAACCACTTGCCTTAGACACACTTGCCTAGACACCACAAAGTCAGGTTTAGATAAACGATCGATGTCCACAACTTATCGTATTTTCCTAGTAAGAAATATTTACTTAAAAGTGTAACAAATCTAAAACCTTTAAGAATGGTTTTATGAAGATTATGGTATTTTAATGAAAATTTCATTTTATCGTATTCTAAGTTTTGATGATATCATTTTAGGGTTGTATTTGCGTGTGTGTGGAGGTAGGTCGTTACCTCGTGCTCTACTTTAAATGTATAACAAGTTAAGGGTTAAATGTGAAATTGAAACATGATGGTATTAAAGTGTAAAAATACGGTAAATTGAAAAGGTTATCATTTCATGTGTGAAAACTTATTCAAATTGACTTTTACAAGTTTAATGGTCAAGATAGAGATATTTAGAAATGATTGAATTGATTAGAAGAAGAAAAATAAACATTATGGTATTAAAGTGAAAAAGAATACGATATTGCAAAAGCTATCATTTCATGTGAGAAACTTTGTCCAAATTAGTTGTTATGTGATTAATAGTCAACATGAATAAGTTTAAGTATTATGGAATTGGTGACAAGTGAGATTTTATAGAAAACCGAATCGGAAATCGGTTTGTTCCGATTTCAGTCGGGTTTCGTAATTTCGTATTTTTGAGAAGTAGAAAGAAAGAAAGAATGGGACTTACGGGTTTCGATCTATACTAAAGAGTATAGAGGAACTAGATGAGTGGCCGAGGCGTTGTTTCGTCGCCGGTTGTTTCAAAAAAACGTCGCCGGAATTCCGTCAGAGCTTCGCCGTGAACTCGATTTCAAAGTACATCCTTATTGTAAAAATTTTGAGAGAGTAAACCTAGTGTTTTGGGATGAGAAGGTAGAGGGTAGGGGGTCTATTTATAGGGTTGGTTATGGTAGAGTAGGTGAAAGGTTTTTATTTTAAAAAAAATTGTAAAAATTAAAGAAAAATCATTAAAATTTGTATTAAATAGGGTGTATTTAACATTAGGGAACCGATCCATTAAAATGGAGTATACAGAGGAGTTTAGAAGACGAAAAGCCAAAACTTTCGTTTTGGGGACTCAGCTGTCCGGCCGAGTCCGGCCGGCGGCGCCGGCCAGAGTCGGCCGGTCCGCTGGCCGACTCGGCCGATCCCGGCCGAGTCCGGTGGTCTTCGGGCGTGGGTTCGCCTGACGTAGCTCCTGGTATATTCACTTTTTAGGGTTCAGTTCAACTTTTGGGAGTTATGGCCTGTGGACTGTTGGGCTTCCAAGAATTTTAAAAGAAAAATAATCTAAAAATAATGCAGGGTATGGGATTTGAACTCTGGTGGCTTGGTTCAGCAATGCAAGATGTTACCAATGAGCTACAGGCTCCTTCTTGTAATTATTGTGGGAAAATAGATACTTAAAGTGATAACAGCAACATTAAATACTCCAAGTATACTTCAAATTTAAATCAAATTTATGTATACAAAAATTGGAGTTGTTACAGAGGCAGTCCCCACAGCATAATGAATGGAACACCCGGCACTTCACGAAATCTGGTAAATTGAGCACCCCTCCTTGGGTCAACCTGTATCCCCTACGAGTGCGGCGAATAGTCTGCCAATTCTAGAATGAGGTCCCTTTGCCTCTCAAAGCCATAAGATACGGACCCGTTGCCCTCCAGAACCCGGCTATCCGTGCACTCCTTTGCGGGATAAACCTAATACAGAAATAAAAATATGTACAACGGGTACATCGACCTCAACCCGGTCATGCCCCAAAAGAATATTATACAAACAGGCAGTAACGGCAGTCCACATGTTGGACGCTCGCCCCGCAATATCAAATGTACAAATAAATCCAAACTGCACTATCATTGCACCCTGCTATCCACCACGACAAATCCGCAATATCACAGTACAACACAGAACATCAACGCGAATGTCACGTTCGCAAATCCGTCTAAAAGAAATATAGCAATCAGACGCGGTTTACCGATCAAATGACATTCCCGGTCGGAGATATAATGTAAATACTGCATACTAACAAATTTAAAATTTCGATCGACAAAATTTCCCGAATTGGGCCCCACGTACATCTGCTGTACAGTAACAAAATCTGTGCCCAAAATAATAGTACCTAAAAACCACAATTTCCTATTAGAAGCTCTCTGGAAAAATTGGAGCACTGTTCCCACAGAGTCGCCGTGGTTCCGTGGTCAAACCTTAGGTTTGACCGCGGATCCGCGGTGGTAAAGTGGGATCACGTGCCCAAATTTTCCCATAATTCTTATAAAACCTTGCACGCTTTTCTGTGATATGCAAAATTATTTTTAGGCCCGTTAAAAAATCGACAGAAACTTGTGTGCAGAAAATTATGATTTTGGAAATTCCATTCGATCGATCTTTTAAACGTGTTAGCACAAATTAGTATAGCTTAATGGTGATGCTCTGATACCACTGTAAGTCCACGGTAACGTCCCGGCCGTCTAATAGACGCCAAATGCGGAACAAAAACTTTTTACAACTGGCGCTATCGCGTACTATAACCCGGATCTGCCATTAAAGCTAAACTAACAAACTACAAAGTGGGTAGAAGAGTTATACCGAACGATCCGAGTCCTTCGGTCTTCAACCATCATCCCACGCTTTGTTGCGGCTGCTCCGATCTCCTGAAACTCCAGTCTTGTCGTCCAGGTGGCACCACGTCGACGGATCTTTAAACGGGCTCCCGCCTCTGAACCGAGGCAACTCGATCGTCAAGTTTGCTAAAAGAGACGACCAAGATGATGTAGAGAATGAGTAGAACACTTTGTCTCATTACGTCCAAAGTTATGGACGAACGGTTAATGAAGTTGCCTTTTGGATCGATATGAAATGAGAAATGGAGTATACTAATTTCCATGAACCAAAATCCTTAATCTTTTTCAAATGAACAACCATTAATCCTCACAATGAAGGGCCGGCCACTTTGTAGAGGGAGGGAGGTGAGTGTAGGAGCTAGGGAGGGGTGACCATTAGCTTTTAACTTATCATAACATAATATCAAAGCATGACTCACAAATGACACCAAGTATGAACACAATAAATGCACAATTAAAGCACCATTAATGAACAAATGAGTCACAAGCCTAATCACCACTTCTAGAACCTTCTAGAAGCATGACTCACCCTCATGACTCACCCAAGAAGAAAAGATAAATCCGCATTTAACCGAATGTTAAATACGGCCGATAGAAAACTGGAAACTGGCAACTTCCAAAAGCGATCCTGAAACGAATTTCAGGATAACCCCGTAACAGTATGAACATACCCGCATTTATATTACGACCGAATACAAATGCAACTGAGACAAAGATATTATATCTACACAGTATAATACTTGGATCCGGCTTAAACCAAAGCCTACCAGTATTATCTGCCCGAAAAATGACACGTGCGAAAACGCACGTGCATTTTCCGAACCCTGCCATAATATCATACGGCATCTACAACATTTCGCCCGAACTTAGGAAAGTGTCTGTGGGGGACTCTAATGACTCATCAACACACTGGCACTGGGTATAACCACTAGCACGTCAGAGGTACAAGCTGTACGTAACGGTTGCCTATGTACTGATTGGAAGGGAAGCTGACGAGCAAACTCGTCCATAAACCCTACCAAGCCTAACAGTGATAATATACATACAGTCCGGTCCGTTCGTCTAAAGAGTATCGCATATCGAGTTTAGGGGGGTGGATAAAGTCAGACTCCTAATAACGCGATAATTCGTGTCGGTATGAAGCCCATCACCACCTGAGAAACTACTGATCCAAATCAGTAATTCTCCACTACCTTGGCCAAGGATTTTTAGTGATGACCACCCGTGCACTGTGCGACATCAACCCCCAATACCGGGAGAGACGAATCCCCGACGATCCGCTCACTGCCTCTATATAGCTCGGGACTGTACCCCAAAAAGACCTGTTTGCACGACTCCTTTGAGCCATGGTAGGGTAGAAATCAAAGCACAGTGGGAACTCACACGAGACAAATGACGATCTCAGGTCGACAAACTAACCTGTACACATGCCACCAGGGAACTGCTATCTGACGATATGTATAATACCAACTAGCATGTTCCCGACGAGTCCTGTCCGGTGTACTCATAACCTAATGAGCACCTGTATACATCTTAGGTGATCCAACTGACACCAGTGGCTTGTGAGACCGGCCACCGCCCCTCGTTGGGGTCTCGACTGTATACACTAGTCTACTCTGGAGTATCGATGCCCTGTCTCGAAACTCCCACGACTAGGGACACTTTAAGGATGTGCTTACAGACCCCAGCTCCCACGTATATGATCGCCATCATACTGCTGGCAGTCAAGCAAGAATCCTATGGGCTCTATCAATATGCAATAGCGAACTAAAGCATGCATATGATGATAAAGACAAAGCAGATAGCATACTATCATCTCGAGTAAGACTGTCATATCGGTATAGGTCCTGCCTCAATCATTGCAATCACGTACCTGCGATCCAATAATTGACTTTGAGGGCACTATCTCCAACATTTTTGAAGGTGAAGCAATCTTCGAGAGGGTGCCCTATTACCTTGTGATAAGAGCAATAGTTCGGGTGTGAGACTTCGCCTGCTTGTTCGGGGTGCTTGGATTCCGGAAGCGTAAGCATTTGGTGCTTTATAGCTAGGTCAAGTATCTTCTTTGTCTTGTCTCGAGGAAAAGAGTATGCTCGACTCATCTTCTTCATAAGGGACAAATCCGGCCCGCTCGATTCCCGACTTCATGGCTTCTTGGTCCCGCTTTGTCGTTGTTGAATGTCTTTTCCGCTTTTTGACTTGTTTCTGCCTCTGCGTCGCGCCTTTTTTACAACAGGTTGACAGGGAGCGGCATTTTCGTCTTTTACAGCCTGTTGAAGGAGGCGTTGCGTTCTGGCTTTCTCATAGAGGGCTATTTCGCGATTGTGGTCGTCTCGAACTTTTTGGCCAGCTTCCCTTATAAGCTTGTCCATTTGTTCTTCGAACGACGGGCTGGGCATTTTCGCACGGGGACTTTTTCTGGCTCAGGATTAGCATCTTCCCATTGAGCATCCCCTTCCTCGTCAAAGTTATGCACAACATAGCAGTCACGGAGTAGCTCCCGTTTCTTGGACCGAACATATCCAAGCCCGATTGTTTTCATTCTCCCATTGGGCAACTTGTGCTGAGTTCCAGGAACGTTCCAGACCCTATCATAGAATTTAGTCTTTTCAAGCCTTCTGTATAATATCTAGGCAGACGGATGGGCTGAAGCCTGTCAAGTGTAGGATCCGCGCCGTGCCAGATTTCTTTTT
Source organism: Agapanthus africanus (assembly GCA_030015575.1). Lineage (NCBI taxonomy): Eukaryota > Viridiplantae > Streptophyta > Magnoliopsida > Asparagales > Amaryllidaceae > Agapanthus > Agapanthus africanus. The sequence goes on from CM057346.1 coordinate 32,827,922, forward strand.
CCACTTTAGTTTCCCCGGAGCGGTAAAATAGAATCGCCTTTTCGCCTTCTCTCCTGGGAGGGACATAGAACGTCTGCAGCTCTTCTACACTGTAGGTATCAAGCGCGTCAAGTTCTTTATGATGTTTAAGTGGAACCATGGCGACTTGCAGACTTTGCTCTTCATTAGCGAAAGTTTGTATTGAAGGCCGAGCGGAGAATACAGCATGAACTTCATCTTCCGAATCGCTGCCAAAGATCAACAGAGGAGCGGACGGTCCCGGTTTGTTGTGTTGGGGTGGCCCGGAATAGACTATCTCTTCGTCCTCCTCGGAATTGCTCCCGAAGACCAGAATGGTGGCATTAGCTTTGTTCTCCGGCTTGTGACACATCTCCGTGTCTTCGAAATCCGGTAAGAAGTATTTTGCATCTTCATATTTGCGGACTTCGTTCATGAAGAATGGGTTCAACTCTCCTATTACGATATACTCGAGACCATCCTTAAAATATTTCATACACTGATGCTGTGTAGAAGGGATGATGTTGTACTCGTGTAATCAAGGCCGGCCGAGCAGAGCATTATAGCATGTCTTGGCGTCTGTGACGTGGAATTTAATGTCCGTGACGAGCAGCCCAAAGCGCAACGTCAGTATCACAGACCCGAGAGTCTGTGATGATTGAGAGTCGAACCCAGAGATGGTGATCTTGTCCCGAGCAAGGTGCTGTACGCTCATGCAGATTTCCTTCAATACCCGTACATTGAGGAGATTGACGGAAGACCCATTGTCAACCAAGATTTTGCCTATCTTTATATCGTGGCAATATCCTGAGATATAGAGGGGGCAATTGTGTTCGCACGTCCCAAGGAGGAGGTCTTCATCACCGAAAGTGACATCAGCTGTGTGCACTTCTTCCAGCTCATCCTTCATCTTTTCTTCGGCGAGAAAAGCTTGGAATTGCTCCGGCTCCTATAGCGCTTTGATAAATGAATCTCTTGCTTCTTTTGATAGTAAGAAGGCATCGAGAATACTGAGTTACGAAGGTAGCTTCCTCAAGTGTGCCAGAACGTTGTAGTCCACCTTATTTCTCTTTGGTGGGTCCTTGGTGATTAGATCTTCTACAACTTGGTCATCCAGGGTGATATCCTCCGAGACCTTTTCTTTTCCTTCATTTTTTTTATTTGAGGGTCCGAGATTCTTTTCGGGTAGCGTACGATTACGCAGCCGGATATTTTCGCAGGTCTTCGGCTCTTCCTCTTTTACCGAGGTGGATTCTTTAAAGAGAGGGCTAAGCTCCATTTCCCCGTCAGAGTCGCTCCCGAATGTGAGAACTTGCGATCCCTCGGCGTTAACCATGCGACAATCGTCGGTAGTGCTGTTAAGCTCCTCGGTCGTACTTTTCCACTCCCGACGAGTTTTGCGCTTCTCCCGTTTAAGATGTTGCCGGTGAGCGACATACCCCTGCCGCCATTTATCGAAAGCTTTGCACTCTTCGGTAGGGAGCGAAACCTTTCGATGATATAAGCAATAGGAGGGGTGCATTTCTGCTTTGCCGGTATTGTTTTCTTGAGAGGGTGGTAGCCTCATCCCCAGTGATACGGCTTTAGCAAACCTTTTCCTCGTCTTGAATTTGATTTTGTCCGCAATGGATGTATTGTGATTTGACGGAAGTGCCTCAACCCTTTCGTCTAATCGCCGGCGCTTCGCCTTTTTAAATAGGACCGTCTCGCGTTCCCGATCAGCTTTACTTTTCAACAGAGCTTCGTTAAGGAAGGCATCAATTGCTTCATCCGATGGCCCCAAAAGTTCCGGTTTAGGATCTGCCCCCAGCTTCTCAGTGCAAGGAGTTTTCTCATCGTCCGTAAACGAGTGAGAGATCACATGACAACTCGCCACATATTCCTCGGATTCATCCGACGAGCTCTCTCCCTCATCTTCCTCTTGAAAAACGTGGTTGAGGAATTCTTGGAGTGTAATGGGAGTTCGTGCTTTCTGGTTGTATTCCTCCAGCGCGTCAATTTGTTTTTGTAAGTCCGTGCGCTTGTCGCCAGGCTTCACGAGCCTTTTGGATTTCTTCTTCTTCTTCTTTGAAGATTTTGACGGCTGGTTGTGAGTGCTCGGGCTATCACCACCGTTCTTCGGAGTTGGGCATGGCTTCAGCATCCCTTCAATGATCTGAGGTTCCGACGGGTTTTTCCATCTGATCGCCGGGCACGTCTGGAGATCATTCAGCATCCTCTTTGTTTTGGCTGATAGCACAACCTCCCACGGAACTTCTTCAACAAGGGAGCACGTTGCCCCCGGCGTATTCCCTTTTTTAGGAGTGTGAGGCTGCGGCGGGTTCACCTTCCATCTTTCGGATAACGCGAACTTGCCCTGTTGATATTGGTCTTCAATCCAGTTTTTGAAGACGTAGCAATCTTCGATCGGATGACCCAATACTCGGTGATAGGGGCAGTAATTAGGATCATTGACGTCGTTTGGCTGCGACGGACGTCTTGGATCCGGCAGATTGATAAGTCGGTTGCGCAATGCCAGCTCGAACAATCTTCTCGTTTTATCTTGAGGAAACGAGTAAGGATGTCCTAGCCTTTCCTCGAGGGGTACGCTGGACGCATATTGTTTTGACGGACCACCGGTTTCAAGTTGCCCAGCTGTTGTTGAGCATTGGCAACGACAATCGCTTTTCCTTTCCCCTTCTCATTTCGAGAGTCCGGCTTTGGAGGAGGCGGTCTGTGACCCATCTGATCCATTTGGGCTAACTTATCGATCAAGGCTTGGAACGTGGTTGGTTTAAATAACATCATGAACTGTGAGATAGTTGCATGAGGATCTAGGGTGCCCACGAACATGCCCACCGCTGGTGCTTCTTCAATACGTTGTTCGCACTTTGACCACAAGTTCCGCCATCGGATTGCATATTGAACCCAAGTTTCTCCCGGCTTTACTCTGGCATTGATCAAAGCTGTTATGAGAGTACGCTCGCTGGCGCTTGCGAAACGCTGGGTAAACAACAACTCCATTTCAGCGAAGGTCTTGACGGAGTCATTCGGAAGTTCGGAGTACCACTCAAATGCCGTCTACGATAAGCTACCGACGAACTGGCAAAGCAACAATTTATCATCACCGCCGGTATTGCCATAAAGAGCCCTGAACTGGCAACATGTTGATGGGGATTGCCAGTCCCCTTGTAGACGTGGAACTTTGGGATGGTGTAGCCCGGCGGGTACTTTATCTGATCGTACCAGCTCGGATATGGTCACCCCGTTTTAACGACCTGACCGGCTGCTTCAGTTGCCTGGTGAACCCTTATCTGCTGAGCTATATATTCATCTAGGACAGCTTTAGAAATTGTCTCCTCCTTGGCTGTTGACAGAGCCTGTGGAGGATTCGACGTCTCTTCTGTCATCTTCAAGGACGATCGAAGGATCTTCAGCAGGAAGATCTTGTTGGATCATCATACCCACCATGTCCTGGAACAGAAGGGCTATTCGCTTTATATTGGCTGCTTGTTCCGCAGCCTCTTTATCCTTCTTTTTCAGTATCCTGCGAAGGAATTCAGCGTCCGTTTCTTGCTCCTGGCGTTGATCCGAGAACGCTTCGGGGCTTTCTTTTGGCCTAGTGAGTGCGGCCATCGCATTCATCATTTCTTGGAGCTTCTGCTGCTACTCCTGAGCTTTAGTCACCGATCGCGTGAGCGGTCGATGACCTGTAGATGTACGGCTGTCTTCCTTCCCGGACGCCATGTAAACGGTATGCACCACCATGCCCCCAGACTTAGGGCGTTTAGGCTTACTGTCTTTGACATTTGCTGCAGGCATGGGGACTTTCTCCGGCCTTCTTCTCTTTTGAGTAGTCGACGTGGAGGGAGCCGTTGCAGCGGGCACCCAAGTGGTTGTTGTCCTTTGTTGTTTGACAGGACGGTTCTTTTCTTCCTGAACCTTCACCTTCTTCTGCCGGCGAGAGTGATCTTGGTCGATTACTGAGTCCTGAACCCGTCGCCAGACCTTGTAAATTTTGGAGGACAGCCGTTGAGGAGGCTGCTCCGGCTTCGCTTGATGCGGTTGAGGAGGCTGCTCGTGGGGTTAACCCAGAGGGGGAGTTGCCCCCGGCCTTCCTTACTCGGTGCCAGTGGCGACGCCGAGCATGTCGAGCTGTTGGGGCTAGTTCGGCGATGGGGATGGTTTTATCTTGCTCCCTGTCCAGACGAGGCGCCGCTGGTGCCAGTTTCTCGAAAACTGATGTCTTTTGAGTGGAGGTGTCCAATCTGTCAAAGACAGACCCTCGAGCAGGAACGGGAGCCGGAACAGTCAGCCTTGAAAAGACCGACTCTCTAGCAGGAGAATCCGTCTTGACGACTTCAGAAATAAAGATGGCTGTCTTCTTTGCGATGGCCACGTCAGGGGTTATAGGCTTCTTGGCAGGCCCATCAGAGTTCAGGTTTAGCCTGGTAAAGACCGAAGTTGCCGGCTTGACATTGGACGACCCGTTGAGAGGGGCCGTGGTAGTAGTGAGCCGATCGAAGACCGACTTCTTTTGCACTTCCGGTACGGGCACTGGAATGGTGAAGCTTGCTGGCGGGAGCATGGTCCCAAAAAACAGACCGGTGGTGGACTGAGCACTTGTTCCACCGGCATAGCAAGGATGGAGGCCGCTTGAGGCCCATAGGCTATACCTCCAGATGAGACGGAGCGTCGGTTGCATTTACATTTGGAGCAGCTCGAGCAGTTGAATGCCATTGATGCTTGATTTCTGATCCAGGCAAAAGACCAAATCTTAGTAACTTGAAATCCAAAGGCAACTATTAACAAACCGCGATTCGTTCGCGAAGACGACACACGAAGTGTGGAGTGGAAAGAGGAAAAGGTCCCACCGGGCGTGCCAGAATATGTTCTCCTCCGAACGACGGCACGACGTAGAGGCGTCTTGCCTGAGATTTGGGGCAGATGCTATTTGGTTTTATCCGTCCACCCCTCCGAAGATGCCAAGTTGATTTATGGCATCGTGTATCGGAGGTTTGGACGGATGCGGCCGATATAGCAGAATTCGTCAGATTCCCCCTCGCTTGAGGGGTTTTTGATTGTGGGGACGTTCTTCCCTGCAGGCGCAAGCCCCTGCAGTTAATTACGCTACCGCATCGCGGTAACAACTTTCTTTTTCTCCAGAATTTCACTTCGTGTTGTGGGTGTTTGTTTTGTTTGTGGTTGCCCGTGGATTGTATACGGAGACTAATTTATGTCGTCGCCCGTAGGACGTGGATTGGTCCAAATCCGTATTTTCTTAGATTTGGATTTGGTGTTTTGGTTTAAGAATACGTTAGCCATATTTAAGGCTAAGATCAACTTAAACATTTGTTAAGGATACGTTAGTCCAATTTGAGACTAAGATCAACTTAACGGGATCGTTTGGATCCGACAAAAGAGCATTTAGGGGCTCTATTGTTCCAGTTTAAGGACATGGTGGTCCATCGTTAGTTTAGGGACATGGTGGTCCATCGCCAGTTTAGGGACATGGTAGTCCATTGTTCCCATTTTGGGGACAGGTGTTGGTTTAAGGACGCATAAGTCTATGAGTTTAAGGACCCCACAGTCCGTATTGTTGGTTTAAGGACGCATAAGTCCATGAGTATAAGGACCCCACAGTCCGTATCGATGTGTGGTTGTCGGGACCCGTCACCTCTCTGACGACGTTGAAGGATTACAACGACAGATATCAGAGGAGTTCGGAGATGTACCCTTGAACCTGGTGAAAATTGATTTAAGAGAGCAGTCGTGCTCAGTCAATTTAATTTGAGGACTTACGGCCAGAATTGGGCTAAGTCCAGTTGAAAAATGTTCAACATTTTTATTTGTAGTTGGCCTGTTAGGCCTTGGCTTGGGCTCTGCCTTTTGTTTAATAATGCATAGCATTAATCTTGGTCTCTATTGGACCTTTATTTGGGCTCTGCCCCTTTTAAATGATGCACAACATCTGTTTTGGTCTGACAGACCTTTGTTTGAGCTCGGCCATTTTTAAATATAATGCATTGCATTTTATTAGGCCTGTTAGGCCCTTTTTTTTAATTGGGCTTGGCCCACTTTAAGTAATGCAGAGCATTAAAGTTCTGACGGTGGCAACGTGGCCTGTCAGGCGCTCTGCGCTAATTAATGAGCGCAAGTGCATATGGAGGCGACACGTGTCGTGCTCTAGTGAGCGCAAGCGCAGTGCGCTGCGCTGTTGCGCTGCTGACACGTGGCGCGCTCTGGTGAGTTGCGCCAGTTTAAGAGAGCAGTGCTCTATTTTAAAAGCGCATAGCACAAGTTGTTCTGGAGCTGACACGTGGCGCTCTCTGGTGGCTTGTGCCAACCCAAGAGCGCAACAGTGCAGATTTACAAGTGTAAGGCACTATTAATTATCTTGATCGAATTTTGGATCAAAGAAAAGAATCTTTTAAGATTCCAGAACCAAGGGTTCAACAGAAGGCAATGCCTTTATATAGATCCAATGATCTGTGAAGTAATACTTCTTTTTATCTTTTTGTGATTGGATCTTCTTGATTTTTTTTTCTTTTTTCTTGAAGATCTTGATCTTGTTCTTAGATCATTGATCTTTATAGAAGAAAATTCTTCTTTATTTAAAGGTTTTTACCCTTTTTTCTCTCTGAGTTCTTCTCAAAATTTTCTTTAGAGGAGTTCTCTTTTTTTCTCTCTGTGATCCAATCTCAGTGTGTTTTAGACTTGGAGTCTAAGGGCCTTTTTATAGTGCCATTTGATTTGTTAAATCAGTTAAAGAGATATTTCTCTGAGTGATTTAGGGATTTTTCCCCACCGTTGGATCTTTGATTCAAGGGTTTCTCTTTTACAGAAGATAATCTTCTTGTTTTAAAAAGATCAGAAAGATCTTTCTAGAATTTTTCTGTTTGGCGCAAGCGCTCCTGCGCTTGACACGTGTCGAGCAGCGCAGAGCGCAGCGCAACTGCGCTGCCACGTGTCGCGCAGCGCAGAGCGCAAATCAGCTGAAGCGTTGCTTCTTTTATTTTTGTTTTAAATAGAGCCTTGCTCTGATTGGGTGCGCTGCCTTGGGCGCTGCGCTGGCGTCTCTGCTTTTGACACGTGGCGCATTGCGCACAGCGCAAGGAATCTGAAGCGTTGCTTCAATTTTTGAATTTTTGAAATTCAAACAAAGCTTTGCTCTGATTGGGGGAAACAGTCTCTCAGATACATGTTGATAAATCCCTTAGAGTGTTGGATTGACTACCAGGACTATGATGTGGATCATACTACTGGGACCTGGGTAGTCCACAAGCACATCCTTTAATTATTCCTAGTCGATGGTATATCGAGGCAGGGCATCGATATTCCAGAGTAGACTATTGTGTACGTTTCTTGACCCTGTATGGGGGAGATGGTTGATCTCATGGCCATTGGTGTTTGACATCAAAGATTGTACACAAGTGCTCATTAGAGAATGGGTACACCGAACAGAACTCCCCAAGAACTCCTAGATGGTATTATACCTATCGTCAGATAGCAGTTCTTTGGTGACACTGGTACAGGTTAGTCTGTAGACCTGAGATCGTCATAGAGTCTTGTGAAATTCCTATTGAGCTTTGATTTCCTCCCTACCACGGCTCAAATGAGTTATGCAAACAGGTGGATTTTGAGTACAGTCCCGAGTCATATGGAGGAAATGAGCAATAGGAGGGGTTTCGTCTCTCCTGGTATAGGGAGTTGATATTGTGCTATGCTCGATTGGATATAACAGAAAGTCCCTGACTAGGTCTGTTGATGAGATTTACTGGTAAATGTTATCAGTAGTTTCTCGTACCGTTATAGGCTACACATCGGCATGACTTATCAAGTTATTAAGGTCTGACGATTCCACCCCCAGACTCGATATATAACATACCAGATGAAGAGACCGGACTGTACGGTAAGTGTTACCTATAGGCTTCATGGGAGTTTGGACAAGCTTGCTTGTTGATCTTCTATTCGCTCAATAACTGTGTAGCCGTTATGTCCAGCCAGTACCGCCGACGGCTTGTGGGTGATTGATATGTGATCATCACCTACTACTGGCGTATTAACGAGTCTTTAGAGTTCCACATAGAAGTTTCCTGGTTCAAGCGAAACGAAGTAGGCCACATATGCTGATATGTGTGGGGGCCAAATTAAATACGAGTATGTGATACCATATTCTAATATGGCGGTTATTTGTTATTGGTTAGGTTATATATGATATAACCGGATTATTGAATCAAGTGTTGATTTGATAATGTGATATACAGATAAATAATATTAGTCGGTTATATGTGATATAACCAGATTATTAAATCAAGTGTTGATTTAATAATTTGATATATATTATATTTGATATAATTATATATTAACTAATATTCTTATCTCAATAATTATTCTTCATAATATATATATATATATATATATATATATATATATTAGTGTGTGTGTGTGTGTATTAAAATGAAGCATAGCATAAGATTTTCTATTTTGTGAAAATAGAAAATGAAAAGAAAAATGGGAGACTTTTGAGGGCATGGGCAAAGCATGGCTTTTATCATTTTTATATTACTCTTGACTCAATATTGAAGCATGGTTCTATTTTTTATTTGGAAAAAATGGCATGCTTCAATAAGTGAGGATATTTGGTGAGCCATTCTACACTTGGTGTTTTTCCAAGCTCATTTGCCTTAGCCATTTGAGAGCTCTCTCCATTTTCCTTCTTCTTCCTCTTACTTCAACAAAACCTTAACCCTCACATGTGATGTGAATCATAGAGTTTTGTAGAAATCCTAGTGAGCAAACAAAACCCCTACTTCACCATCCAACACTTGATTAGCACTCAAGTGTAGTGTGTTTTCTTCACTGATAGGAGATTAGTGAAGGGGTAGCTTGAGTTAGAGGGACTTCGGGTGGATTATTTTCGGCATGAAGATCGCAAAGGAAGTTTGCACCTTCTTCAAGTGGAGCTTAGCGGAGTAGCGTGGACTACTGCCCGGAGCATTTGAAGAAAAGGACACAATCTACAAAGGTTGTAGTTTCGTTCTTTTAGCTTAGTTTTGTGATATCATCATAATAACCCTAATAATCTAGTTAGATTCTAGGTTAATGTTCATTAGCACCATGAAATTTTTAAAATTGCATGCTCGATGCCCGTTTTAACCCTACCATGGTGCTAGTAAACATTTTCATGGTATCTGATCCAAGTTAGAACATTTGGATAGGTCGTTACGACGTTAAAGTGTTCGATCGGTTTTCGAAGCCCGTATTTTATCAAGTTTCTGTTAATTTTTCAAAAGTTGGAATTTTTAATATTAAAAATATGCAGAAAATCGTGCAGGGTTTATAATGGAGCCTCAAAAAATTTGAGGACCCAACTCCTTCAAACGGCCGCGGAACCGCGGCCAAACCCCATGTTTGGCCGCGGTTCCGCCATATGTTAGTGTAGTTGAGGTGTATTTTTCCTTATGCTGCTCCATTTTTTCATTTTGTACTCTCTGGGTATTTTTTATGAAACTCAAGTTGTTGAGGTCTCTAGAATTTGTGGGTGTTTGTTGAATCGATCGAAAAGTTCAGCGTCGTATAGATTTTGATAATATGTGATACAATTTTTAGAATCCAAAATAATTAGTTTTGTGAAAACTAGTTAGTATTTTGTAAATCTAGCATTGTATCTCTTTTGATCGATTCCCACGAAGTTTTAATTTAGATCGAAACTCCGTCGCAATCGCGTATCGTACACGAATACTCACCGAATAACCGTACTAGGTAGCCACGCCCCATAATCCCAACCACGTGACTGTAGGAGAACCCCGTTGCCAAAAGCATCTATTAGGGTGCTCGCGGCCACAGTATTCCGCCTAAATGCACATCGTCGACGGCATCGGGGGTGTGACCATCTACTAAAGTTTCCGACGAGCATGTCGGGAATCTTGTTGAATTGCCCGACTAAGTTTTTGAAAAGTGTTTTCGATATGAGACTAAAATGCAAGGTTTATAGGTTAGGCATGAAATTCGGAATATGAGATGTTTCGGGTTTATGATGTATAAGGAAATACGAATTCTAATAATTGTAGTTTTTCATTTCTTTTCTGCGGCCGTATGTGTAATATGTGGGGTATCCCAAATATCGTTGCTATATGTCAACGGAATTTGGGATATACATATTTACTTACGTTGATGATATGTGATGTTATGTGTTGCTGTGATATGTTATATTGGATTGTCGTGATTGAATAGCCGGGGTTTTTATGTGAGATGAGAGTTTTTCAATTTTTATTCATGTAAAATTTGTATGAAATATTCTTTTATTGGGACACTTTCGGGTTAAGAATGACATCACCATTGATGTGTATTATTTATTTTTCTGCATTATGATATACCCAAGGCGGGGAGCATAAGTAACCGGGTTCTGGAGTCCAGTGAGAGACATCTCGAGGAGTCGAGCCTAACTCTAGAATTGGCAGGGTTGCTTGCTGCTCTCGTAGGAGTCTAGGGATGTGGGGTTTGGCTATTCATCACGACCGTGTAATCCATGTTTTCATTATTAGCTTAATTTAAAACACGGATCTCCCAGTATATCCAATATTTTATATGTTGACTTCTACTGCTTGATTCTGTGATGTGATCATATAACTGTCACGCTCCGCTTCCCGGTGTACGATAAGGAGACGCGACGGGTCACAGGACATATTTACTCTGAAGTAAACACGCTAAGCGTATCTAAGCAATATAAAGTAAAATGTACAGAAGAGACAGGAATATAAACGAATAGCAACTTTTATTTATTAAACAATTCTTTACAAGTACAACTGGAAATGTAAATATATGAATAGAAAGCAATACCTAAACAATGGCATAACTGAAATGAAAAGTATTTACAAGTATCAAAAGCTCGAGGTCAAAGGCTAACTGCTCCAAGTCTTCTGGGCTCAATCTCTAGTGAGTCCGATCCACCTGACAACATTCCAAAAAAAGAAGAAAACGAATGTCGTCAGCGAACAATCGCTCAGTAAGTCCCAAAAAAGGTAGAGATAGAATAGACAGAAAGAGAGTATAACTAGTAATGTTTGATTATAATATTAACGCAGTTGTTTATAGCCTGGTACAGAATATGCCAGTGTATACAAGAGGAGTCCCACTATTCCGGAGACTAATGTATACGGAGCACAAGGAACCGTTCAATCACGGTACAACGACAATGGATATTCATGTTAGGTGTATTTAGGTAACTGTCTTGTGCCACTTCTAACACATTCCGTACCAGTATACCCTTTTAAAACCCCGTAATATCTTTTGTATTGATTGTATTGTTTTATTTTATAGATGGATGACTTGCCGAAACCATGATATCAGTAAACGGAATGGATATAAATGGATAGTCATGTAAACAGAGTATATCCATGGTTCGGTTCGGTCAAAATAGATTGATATAAATTGAATTTTGGTATTCATGAATTCATGTTGTATTGCAGTTTATATTTGAATCATATTCAAGTCAGATTGATTAAATTGAGACTATGTATGAGTCAGACACTTTGAAAAGAATTTGAAGTCCTGAATTAGTTTTGATGTTATCGGTAACTGCTGCACATGGACGGCAGGATTTGTGTCTTTCTTCAAAACAATTACCGTATTGATAACACCATTGTTAGATTGTCTACCTTAAATAGGCAAGCATCCACATTCTCCGGCTCCCCGAGGCTCAAGAGAACTGGTCCCGCTTTAACCGATGTTTATTAGGATTCTTATTGTAATTTAGTATAACTTGAGGTGGTTTAATGTAAAAATAGTTTTGATATAATTTTAAAATACACCTCAAGTATTTAATTATCGTATTTAGAGTTTTCATAGATGTATATTTTATAAAAGTGAAATATTCTAGTAAGTAGAATCTAGTTTTCATTGTACATGGTATTTTAATGTAAACTTGGAATTTGTATTGAATTTGGATGGTATTTTCATGAAATTGTGATTCCTTTGATTTAGAAAACATGGAATATTTATAATATATTTAAAATAGATCTTTTGATAATATTCATATATATATATTTATATATTTAATAAAAATAAATTTTATTTATTTTATAGAAATATCATTTTCTTAAAAATTGCATTAAAAATTCCATCGAGATCGAATGCTCCTTGCGGAAGTCTGTATCTCGCTCTACTAGGCCTGATGATGTACGATAACCCGCACCATCCTGATCGGGGTTTCCCAGAATGGGTTGTAGAGGCGTATTTGTAAGAAATTAATTAACACTCTTTTTAAAGAAAACGGTTTTTAATTGTTTAAGGTATTTATTCGTAAAAGCGTGTTTTCCCATAATCTAGAATCCCAAAATTTATCGTGCTATATCAAAAATGTATGTTGTGATGAGTTAGGTCATTACCTCGTGAGTTTTCTAAAGGTAATACGGTTAAAAGTGGATAACAATATCGTTTCTAAATATGATGGTATTTTACTGTAAAAGTGAAATAGAAATTGCAATATGAATTATTTTGAGATGAAACTTATTTTAATATGTTTATTTATGTTTGCTAACCATTATGAGAGAATATGGTATTTTATTGTTTAAGAAAAATGGAGTTTTTAAAGAAAAACGAATCGGAAGTCGGAATAACTTCGCTTCCGACGAGTTTTGAAAAAGAGAAGTTTTAGAATAGAGACAGAGGAGGGGAGTGGGGACTTACAAGCTATTAAGAAGGAAGAGAGGAGGAGGAAACTTTAGGAAGCGTCGGGGCATCGTTTCGTCGCCGGAATCTCTTCGAAACGTCGTCGGAACTCCGCCTCTTGCTAACTCCACTTGTACAACTTAGGACTTGGAAATTTTTAAGAGTTTTTGTAATGAAATTCTGAGTGAGGAGGGGTGAAATGTGGTGTGGTATTTATAGGGAAAATTAGGGTTTTGAGGGTTAAAGAATGCGTCAAAAATATGCATTAAAATTAGAATTAAAGAGTGAATTACACTATATGGATGAATACAGAGCAAACAGATAACATGGAGGTAGTGGGGTAGGCGAAGAGGTGCTAGGATGAAGAATTGGGGACCATCGACCCGGCGGTGCCGGTTGCATCAAGGATCTCGCTGGTCGTAGTCCGGTGGTGGGTAGTGAGATCTTAGCCGCGTGTCTATGTCGCTTTGTATACTCCAGTGCACGTGTTTGATTTCTGTGTGACTCTTCGTTTTACGTGTAGTGTACGTGTAAACCTTTGGGCTTCTAAAAGATTAAAAGAAAAATTAATAAAAAGATAATGTGGCTGAGGGGATTCGATCACAGGGGTTATGTCACAGTAGTGCAAGACTTTAGCAATGAGCTACAAGTGCTTTCTTGCCGTTCAAAAGCAATTCAAATACTAATAGTGTACACATGATTGCAAATACTCCAATTGTACATTAACTTTTAAATAAATTTTCTGTACATTGAAATTGGAGTTGTTATAATAACTGCGTAAGATGAATGCTATATTGATATATAATAAATGTTACTTATGTTTTTCACCCGCGCTAGTCCAGCCCCCGCTCTGCCGTTAGTTAAGTAACCTAACGGTGTATGACGATGCCCCGTGGCGGATGCGGATGGTATAAGCGTACGTTTTATTTTCGTTTCATTTTCTGTGATATTTAGGAAACATTAAATGATGAGACTTCATTAATGAGATTAATGAAAAGAAAAAAACCTAAAGATATTGTAGAATCGAAATTTTAAAAGGTAGCACTAGTTTTTTGCTTTGCATAGTGGTATTTCTTGATGAATATCCAGCACCTCATTCGATGAGCAAAGAGCCGGGATCCCTTTATAGGGAGTTACCTCTTTAGCAAAACTAGCAAATATTACAACCCACTCGGTTTTGTTTTAATAGCTTCTCTAGTTCTTGTTTTGCATAGTGGTATTCCTTGATGAATATCCAGCACCTCATTCGATAAGGAAAGAGCCAAGATCCCTTCACCGGCAGTGACTTCTTTAGCGAAACTAGCAAAAACTACAAAAAACACTCATTTTCAAATCACTAGATTCTACAACGATATCAAGTTTATTACATTAAAGGTTTTCTTAAAAACCAACCGTAACCCTCCGTCATTTCAGATAAGTACTATTTAATATTCGTGCTACGTTTGTTGGTCTTCGCCATGGCATAGTGTGAGGTAGCTGATTAGTGCTTATTTGCAACATGTGATGCGATTGGATTTGGGTAGTGTAGGAATGCCTAGCATGACAGCAAGGTTTCGGGAGGTATCATCCATGCCATTTTCAAAAAATTGCCATGCTAAACAACTGTAACCCTAAAATCTTAACTAAAGAATTAGACAATACAATCATGTAAACAACTTTAAATCTAAGTGAACATGGAATACAACCTTTGTAGACCGATCCTTCACTTCAATAGCTCCGTGTAGCAGTCTCTTCGCTCCAAGTAGTAATCTTCCGGACTCTAGAATGGCTCCACAAGATGAAAGGAACAAGTTTGCACGAAGTCTTCGAGGCCGAAGATGATCTACATCGAGGAGACACTAACCCAAGATATCTCTTCACTAATTAGGGATTAGTGAAGCTAACACCCTAAACTAAATGGCTAATCTAGTAGAGAATGATGAAGTAGGATTTTTTCTCACTTTAGAATCAATTTTCTCACTAATTTTCTTCACCTCTCCAAAACCTAGAGAGCTCTCTTGATGAAGAAGAAGATGAAGAGAACAATAATGTTGTGTGTGAGAATGGCAACCATGGGTGAGATAATATCTCATATTAACTCATGTAAAGACTTAACCGTGGTTTAAGATAATGGTTGGGTTAATAAATATCTTAAATAAAAAAAAATTAGTGGACTAAGTCAATGGTTCCACAAGCTTCCACAAGCTTCAACCATGAGCAAATTTCCAAATAATTTTTTATTTACTTTAAATAAATAAACCCTACATTATAATGAGCATGGTGTGAGTCTCATACACCCATGTAGCATGTATCAACAAGCATGACACAATAATATATATATATCACATAAATATATTAAGTGTGTACAATTAATATATATCATATATATACATTAAATGCATAAGTGAGATAAAGAAAATCTTAAGTAGGCTAATATTAGTTAATATAAACTAATATATCAAATATATAATTATACATTAAATAATTAAATAAACACTTGATTTAATAATCCGGCTATATCACATACTGCTATAGGCCAGCCAGAATGTGATGACTGTCAATACACCGATTATTTGATGATTGAGACACTGTTCAGCGTGCGGACGAATGAGCCAGTTGTTGCTGCGGATGGCGAGATACCGCCCCAAATGTTTGGAGCTATTACCACACGAGTTGTACTTAAAGATATGATAGAAGATCGCTAGTCACCCAAGAAAGAATGACTAGGACATGTGATTCGTTGCCTACCCCGATGCGAGGTCATCGGATTGATTGATTCCAGCTAGAGATGACTTCACGCAGGTATGTTGAGAGTCGATAGAAGATGATCGAATATCAGAAACCCATTTTCTAAGTTTAAAGTATTCAGAGAAATATGCAAGTAATTTCGTGGACCCTCTAGAAAAATGAAACCCTAAGTCGACATAATGACCATGGGAACGTTTTTGAACCTTAGGATTGGCAGCAGTTCCGCGGTGCCATTAGTGAGCCTTGGGTTTGCCCTTCTACGGTTGGTCCATAGATACTGTGGCATGTACTGTAATACTATTAAATTGTACTAAAGATGTTGAGCTCTTAGGGTAAATTATGGAACTTTGACGAATCGATCGAAAAGTCCGACGTCATTCGGATATCATGTGATGGGATACATTACTTGGGAGACTCCAGATATGAGTATAGCCATTGGAGCGCATTCTATGCACCCACGAAGAGACGAGTTCGAATCAGTCGACATTAGAGAAAAGTGGAGTAAGAGATTCGTAGGAGATCTTGATGAGAAGACGTTCCACTCCGCTGACATCGGTGATGTGATACGCATGCAGAGGCATTGTACATGGATATATCTTCCAGAATGAGTCGTGATGAGTATGCAGCCGTTCCGGAACAAGAAATGGATTTAGTAAAGGGTGATAACTTCCGGGCAGTTCGGCAGAAACGAGATTTGGGAGAGACTTCGACAGAACCATTCTGGAATACTATACGAGAAGACTTGGACCCAGGATCGGTCATATTACGCACACCCAGTAGGCCAGAGTTCGGCATCGTCGACGAGATATGTTGTGAGTGACCATGATAGTTGGCCAGAGATCTTTAGAGGATGTGATAGAGCGGGACTATTTCCGCCACCTTTGATTTCGGTATTTTGGACGATTTATTTACATGGTTGAGATTTTTGTGCACCACAGTTACACTTGACTTCGATTTGATATCATTCGAGATGTTGATTTTGATTTCATTCCTGGTATGCATGTGATTTGACTTGTACTTTCGGCATAGTTTTCATGCACTTTTAGTATTTTTATTTGATTTATGCACACTGATGCACATGGTTGTGAGATTATATACCACGGTATACCTGATTTGGATTTGAATTGAAATGTGTTGTATACCGTCGATTTCGATTGTGATACTCGATATTGTTTTTGTGCACCTTGTGCACTTGATTTGGATTCTTGCGCATACTCGACGCGCTTGATGCGATTTTGGTACACACCAGATGCCCTAAATCGAGATTCTTCGTGTATATCAGATGCACCTGATATTGCTGTCAGGCACACCTGACTTTGAGAAATTTCAGAGAGAAGAGCAAACTCTCGACAGAATAAGAACTTTTCTTCAAGGTAAAAAACAGAAAGATAAAAAATCTCATCAGAAAAAGAACTTAGTTCTTATGCTAGATCATAAATCTTTAAGACAAATTGTCTTTCACAAAAAAAGATTATAATATCTCATTATAAAAAGAGGGGAGAATAATTCAATTCTCTTAGGATCACAGATCCATAAAGGCAAAGCCTTTTACCAAGAACATAAGAGATTGAAACATCTCCTATAAAATAAGAACTTTGTTCTTAGATCCATGAGACAAAGTCTCTTATAAGAGAGAATTAATTCTCAGAGCATAAAGCTGCCTACAAAGAACCTCAGCGCTCCAATTAAACGAAGCGCCACAGCACTCCAAATCTAGCGCACAACGCTGCAGAGCCTTAGCGCTCCAAATTTAAAGAAGCGCTCCGCGCTCATTGTCTGGCGCACTGCGCCAAGCGCGCCATGTGCTCCTCACGTGTGCGCTATTTCACAGAAGCCCTCTGCGCTCCAAGTCTGGCGCTCAGCGCCAAGTGCATCACGTTCTCTTCACGTGTGCGCTACTTAAACAGAAGCGCTTAGCGCTCCAAGTCTCGCGTCCAGTGCCAAGCGTGCCACATGCTCCTCACGTGTGCGCTATTTAAACAAAAGCGCTCCCCGCTCCAAGTCTGGCGCACAGCGCCAAGCGCGCCACGTGCTCCTCACGTGTTCGCTACTTAAATAGAAGTGCTCTAAGCTAATAATCTGGCGCACTGCGCCAAGCGCGCCACGTACTTCTCACGTGTGCGCTATTTCACAGAAGCGCTCTGCGCTAATAGTCTGGTGCACAGCACCAAGCGCGCCACGTGCTCCTCAGGTGTGCGCTACCTAACAGAAGCGCTCTGCGCTCTGCGCCAAACGCGCCACGTGCTACTCACGTGTGCGCTGAGAGAACATAACTGTTCTTTAAATGATAAAGTCCAGAGCTACAATAAGTGCTCGGCATTCAATAAAAGACAAAATGTTGTCAAGACCAATGCTCAGCATTGTTAAAGAACTGAGCCTAATTAATTGTCTAACATTTTGAATAAATGGGTCGAGCCCAAGCTGGCCACAGATCTCCAATTCAGATTAATTGAGCCCATATACTCATAAATCTTTGATTTTAGTCTAAAATTAGACCAACGTATCCTTAACAAACAGTTGAGTTGACCTTGGTCTAAAATTAGACTAACGTATCCTTAACAAACGTTTAAGTTGATCTTAGTCTCAAATGAGATTACGATCCTTAAACCCAATCCAAACCCAAATCTAAGAAAATACGGATTTGGACTAATCCACGCCCTACGGGCGACAACATAAATTAGTCTCCGTATATAATCCACGGGAAACCACAAATAAAACAAACATACATGATACGAAGTGACCATCTGGAGAAGGAGAAAGTGGTTACCGTGATGCGGTAGCGTAATTAACTGCAGGGGCTTGCGCCTGTAGGGAAGAGCGTCCCCACAATCAAAAACCCCTCAAACAAGAGGGAATCTGACGAAATCTGCTACAACGGCCGCATCCGTCTAAACCTCCGATACATAGTGCCATAAATCAACTTGGTATCTTCGGAGAGGTGGACGGATAGCAACAAATAGCATCTGCCCTCGAAATTCAGGCCAGACGTCCCAACGTCCCGGTCGCATCTTTTCGGCGGAGAACAGATTCTGGCACGTCCGGTGGGGCCTTTTCCTCTTTCCACTACACACATCGTGTGTCGTGTTTCGCGAACAAGTCGCGGTTTGACATGGTTGCCTTTGGATGTGAAGTACTAAGATTTGGTATCTTACTCCGTGCAGAAAAACGTCAGATCAATGGTTTCAAACTGCACTAGTTGCAACAACTCCCACTCCGTCCTCACCGGAGGAGTGACCTACGGGCCTCAAGCGGCCTCCCTTTTTACAATGCCGGTGGAACAAGTGACCCAAGCCACCACCTGGCTATTCTTCGGGACCATGATCCCACCAATGAGTTTCAACGTTCATATGCCGTCACAAGAAGCTGCGAAGAAGTCGGTCTTTGATCGGCTTGCAACCACCACGGCCCCTCTCAGCGGGTCGTCTAGCTCCAATGCCTCAGTCTTCGACGGCCTGGGCCAAAGCTCAAGTGGGCCCGCAAAGAGGCTCGCAATACCAGAGAAGGACACTCCAACTCCTGTTACAGTTGAGGTCGTCCAAGCTTCTCTCCCTACTTAAAGGTCGGCTTTCGACAGGTTAACCATTCCCTCTCAGCGGACGTCTATCATTGACAGGCTGGCGCCAACAACAGGATCTCATCAGAACAGGGGGCATGGAAAAGCCAATCTAACAATGGAGGTGGTCCCGGCCGATCGCCATGCTCGACGTCGCCACTAGCGCCGAGTGAGGAAAGTTGGGGGCAGCTCCCCTTCCAGACTCACCTCACCAGCTCCAACGGTGAAAGTTGATGCTGCTGTTCCAACTGGGAACAGCTTTGAACTACTTAATAGGGTGCGCAGGAATTCGCCAACTGCCGTGCTAAAAAGTCTCCTCCACCTGTTGAAAAGATCATAAAGGCGAAGCCGGAGCAGCCCCCTCAGCGGCTGTCCTCTAAAATTTATAAAGTTTGGCGACAGGTCCAAGACTCGGTGATCAACCAAGACTACTCCCACCGATCGAAAAAGATGAAAGTTCGGCAAGAAAAGGACCATCTTGTCATACCACAGAAGATGTCATCTATTTGGGTGCCCGCTACAACAGCTCCCTCAACTTCGACCGCTCACAAAAGGGGAAAGCCGGAGAAAATTTCTGTGTCTGCGACGAATCTCAAAGGCACTGAATCCAAACGCCCCAAGTCTGGGGGCATGGAGGTGCACACTGTTTATATGGCATCCGGGAAAGAGGATAACTATATCTCTACGGGTCATCGACCGCTTACCCGATCAGTGACAAAGGCCCAGGAGCAGCAACAGAAGCTCCAGGAAATGTTAACATAGATGGCCGTACTCACTGGGCCAAAAGAAAGCCCGGAGACATCGTCAGAGCAGCGCCATGAACAAGAAACTGATGCTGAGTTCCTCCGCAGAATTCTTGAGAAGAAGGACAAAGAGGCTGCGGAACAAGCGACCAACATAAAACAAATAGCCCTTTTATTCCAAGATATGGTGGGCCTGATGATCCAGCCGGACCCTCCAGCCGAAGATCCTCCAGTAATAATTGAAGATGATAGAGGAGAGACATCAAATCATCTGCCGGCTCTGTCAGCAGCCAAGGAGGAGACCATCTCCAAAGCCATGCTCGATGATTATATAGCTCAGCAAATACGAGCTCATCAAGTGAATGAAGCAACCGGCCAAGTCGTCAGAACTGGACAACCATATCCATGATGGTACGATCAGATAAAGTACCCGCTAGGATACACAATTCCTAAATTCCGTGTGTACAAGGGGACAGGCAATCCCCATCAACATGTCGCTCAGTTCAGGGCTCTCTGCGGCAACACTGGAGGGGATGATAAGCTACTGCTTCGCCAATTCGTCGGTAGCTTGGCAGAGACGGCGTTCGAATGGTACCAGAGCTTCCCAACGACTCTGTCAAAACTTTTACGGAGATAGAATTGCTGTTCACCCAACGTTTCGCCAGCGCTAGCGAGCGCACCCCGATCACCGCGTTAATTAACGCCAGAATGAAGCTAGGTGAAACATGGGTGCAGTATGCAATACAGTGGCGGAATTTATGGTCGAAGTGCGAGCAGCGCATCGAGAAGCGCCTGCGATAGGCATGTTCATAGGAACCCTCGACCCTCAGGCGACCATTTCACAATTCATGATGTTCTTCAAGCCAACTACTTTCCAGGCCTTGATTGACAAACTGGCCCAAATGGATCAGATGGGTCATAGACCCTCTTCTTCGATGTTGGAATCTCGAAATGAGAAAGGGAAAGGGAAAGCGACCTTCGTCGCCAATATTCAGCAGCAGCCCAGTGGTCCAAAACCAACTGATCGCCAAGATGAAAGACGGCGATTCTTTAATGAGAAACTGAAATGCCCTTATTCGTTTCCCCGGGATAAAACAAGAAGACTGTTTGAGCTGGCGGTGCGCAACAAGCTCATCACCTTGTCTGATCCAAAACGCCCATTGCAACCCGGTATGGCCAATAATCCCAATTATTGCCCCTATCACCAAGTGGTAGGCCATCCAATCGAAGATTGCTTCATTTTCAAAGGTTGGATTGAGGACCAATACCAACAGGGCAAATTCGCACTGTCCGAGAATTGGAAAGTAAGCCCGTCACAGCCGCACGCTCTTAAAAGGGTGGACACGCCGGGGGTATCATGCTCTTTTATAGAAGAAGCTCCATGGGAGGTCGCTCTTTCAGCTAAGACGAAAAGAATGCCGAAGGATCTCCAAATATGTCCGGCAATCAGGTGGAAAAGTCCGCTGGAACCCAAGATCATTGAGGGAATGCTGAAGCCGCGCCTGACTCCAAGAATTGGTAGCGATAATCAAAACGCTCAGGCCCAGCCGTCGAAGTCTTCGAAGAAGAAGAACAAGACCAAAAAGCCCATAAAGCCTGATAACAAGCGCACAGACCTGCAAAAACATATTGACGCGCTGGAAGAATACAACCAAAAGGCACGAACCCCGGTCACACTCTAAGAGTTTCTCAACCACATCCTTGAAGACGGAGATAGCGACAAAGATAAGGGAGGAGACTCGTCAGACGAACCTGAAGATTATGTGGCAAGCTGCCACGTGATCTCTCACTCGTCAGTAGATGGTGAAGAAGCTCCTGATACAGAGAAATTAGGGGCAGACCCCGAATCTGAACTCCTAGGACCGTCAGACGAGATGATTGACGTATTTCTGAACAAAGCTCTTCTGAAGAGCAAAGCTGATCGAGAGCGCGAAATGGCCATATTCGAAAAAGCCAAACGTCGGCGACTGAATGAAAAAGTTGAAGCACTCCAACCAGATCAAAGCACATCCATCGCAGACAAAAACAGGCTTAAAACGAGGAAACGATTCGCTAAAACCCTATCAATAGGGATGAAGCTGCCAGCCTCCATAGGGGACACTCCCGGCAGGATACACCCTGACGAAGCAAATGCACATCCTAACTACTGTTTATACTATCAAAAGATTGCACACCCTACTGAAGAATGCAACGCCTTTAAAAATTGGTGGTAAGGATACGTTGCTCACCGGCAGCATTTCAAGCAGATGAAGCGCAAAACTCGTCGGGAACAAAGAAGCACGACAGATGAGCATAAAAGAACTGCCGGTGAATGTCACATGGTTAATTCCGGGGGATCGCAAGTTCTCACCTTCGGGAGTGATTCTGATGAAGAAATAGCTCTCGTCACTCTCTTCAAGGAATCCATCCCTGAAACAGAAGAGATGAAGACCTGCGAGAACATTCAGCTGCGCAATTGCACGCTACCTGAAAAGAATCTCGGACCCGCAAATAAGGGATCGAACAAAAAGGATAAGGGGAAAGAAAAAGTCCCTGAGGATATCGCCCTCGATGATCGAGTCATCGAAAAGCTGGCAGCCAAGGACCCGCCCAAGAAAAACAAAGTGGATTACAATGTTCTGGCACACCTGAGGAAGATACCCTCATAGCTAAGCATTCTCGATGCCCTTCTGCTATCTAAAGAAGTGAGAGATTCTCTGATCAAGGCATTACAAGAACCTGACCAGTTTCAAGCTTTCCTTGCTGAAGAAAAGATGAAGGACGAGCTGGAAGAAGTTCACACAGCCGACATCACCTTCAGCGACGAAGACCTCCTCTTCGGGACATGTGAGCATAACCGTCCTTTGTACGTCACCGGATACTGTCATGACATCAAGATAGGGAAGATCCTGGTCGACAATGGATCCTCCATCAACCTTCTCAATATGAGAGTGTTGAAAGAGATTTGCATGAGCGTTCAACACCTCGCTCGGGATAAAATCACTATCTCCGGGTTCGACTCCCAGTCATCACGGACGCTCGGGTTTGTGATACTGAAGTTACGCTTTGGGCTGCTCGTCACTGATATCAAGTTCCATGTCATTGACACCAAGACTTGCTACAACGCTTTGCTTGGCCGGCCTTGGTTACATGAGTACAACATTATCCCTTCTACACAATATCAGTGTATGAAGTATTTCAAAGATGGATTTGAATACACTGTAACAGGGGAGCTGAACCCATTCTCCGTGAATGAAGTCCGAAAGTACGAAAATGCAAAATACTTCTTGCCAGACTTCGAAGAAACGGAAAGGTGCCATAAGCCGGAGAATAAGCAAAAAGCTATCACCACCATTCCGGTCTTCGGGAGCGATACTGAGGAGGAAGAAGAGATAGTCTATTCGGGACCTCCCCGATACAACAAACCGGGACTGTCTACCCCTATTCTGGTCTTCGGCAGCGACTATGAAGATGAGGTCAATACAGTATTTTCTGTTCGGCCATCAATACAAGCCCTCACTGGCGATGAGCGGAGTTTGCAAATCGCCATGGTTCCGCAAAAACATTACAAAGTCCTCGACACACTTGATACCTATAGTGTGCAAGAACTACAGACGTTCTACATCCCTCCCAGGCGAAGTGATGAAAAGGCGATCCTCTTTTATCAATCCACGGAAACCAAAGTGGAGAAAGAAATCTGGCATGGTGCCGATTCTACGCTTGACAGGCTTCAGCCCATCCGTTTGCCCAGATACTAAACAGAAGGATTAAAAAGGCTGTTGAGGCGCCAAGGCGTACCCTTCAAACAGACTGCTCGACAAGCTCAGTTCTACAACGGGACCTGGAACGTCCCTGGGACTCAGCGAAAATTGCCTAATGGGAGAATGGAAACGATCGGGCTTAGATATGTTCAATCAAAGAAACGGGAGCGATTCCATGGCTGTTACGTTATACAAGACTTTGATGAAGAAGGAGATGCTCTGTTAGAAGACGCTGACCCTGAACCAAAACGAGGTCCCGCCATGAAAATGCCAAGTCCGTCGTTTGAAGAACAGATGGACAAGCTAATAAGGCAAGCGGGTCAAAAAGCCCGGGATGACCATAGCCGCGAAATGGCCATCTACGAGAAAGCCAGGATGCAGCGCCTCCTTCAGCAAGCTACGGAAAATGACGATGCCCTGCGTCGCCAGCCCATCATACGAAAGACTTGATATGGAGGCAAAAACAAACTGAGGAACGGAAAAAACGTTCGACAACAGCAAAGTGGGTCCAAGAAGCCACACGATCGAGAATTGGGTATCCTGGATTCGTCTCTTATAAAGAAGATGGGTCGAGCATATTCTTTTCCTCAAGACAAGACAAGGAAGATATTCGATCTTTTCATAAAACATCAGATGATGACACTTCCGGGATCCAAACACCTCGAGCAAGCAGGTGAGGTCCATCACCTGAATTATTTCTCCTATCACCGAGCGATAGGACATCCTCTCGAAACTGCTTCACATTCAAAGACTAGGTAGAAGACCAGTATCAGCAAGGCAGGTTCGTTTTATCCAGCAGTTGGAGGGTAACCCCGCCACAGAAGTATGAACCGAAAGCCACGTATGCAGCAAGAGTAGAGCCGGATCAACGTCGGTCTTAGAAGCGATCTCGTACCTGTCACGTGATAATGATGTCGGAAGAAGGAGTGCCCAAGGATGTGGATAACCTCTCCCGGTGCTTCGAAAACGATGATGACGAGGAGATCTCAGAGTTTCCACTGGCACCAAAAGAACTGGAAGATGGGATACATACCACTACAGATAACCTCAGAAAAATCGACTTGGGGACGGCAAACAACCCACGCCGATGTTCGTCAGTGAGCTGTTGTCTGAAGAAAAGGTGGCTACGCTCAAAGACGTGCTCATGCAGTATAAAAACTGCTTCGCATGGAACTACTCTGAAATGCCGGGGCTAGATCCAGAAATTGCCGTCCACAAATTGGCGATATCTCCGGACGTCAAGCCAATCAAACAAGCACCGAGAAGAATGCGGCTCGAACTTGAAATGAGCATCAACGCCGAGGTTAAGAAGCTAATCGACTCCGGCTTCATCCAAAAAGTTCAGTACCCTGACTGGACTGCCAACATCGTCCCAGTGATGAAGAAAAATGGGACAGTGCGCATCTGCATGGACTTTCGAGACCTCAACAAAGCTTGCCCAAAGGATGATTTTCCTGTACCGATTACTGTGCTGATGATAGACAACACGTCCACTCACGAAGTTTTCTCCTTCATGGACGGCTCATCGGGGTACAATCAAATAAAGATGCATCCCGAAGACCAGAAGCATACCGCTTTCCGGACTCCGCTAGGGATATTTTGCTACAAAGTAATGCCTTTCGGTATGAAGAACGCGGCGCTACCTATCAGAGGGCTATGAAGAAGATTTTCGATGACCTCATACATGAAATCGTCGAATGCTATATTGACGACCTTGTTGTAAAAAGAAAATAACACGAGGAGCATTGGGAGCATCTGAAAATAGTGTTCCAACGTCTTCGGAAATACAACTTAAAGATGAACCCTCTCAAATGCGCGTTCGTATTTTTCTCGGGCAAATTCCTAGGATTCATCGTGTGACACCGGGGCATTGAAATAAACCCGTTGAAGATCAAGGCGATTATGGAAATGCCTCCACCGAGAACTCTCAAGCAACTGCGGTCTCTCCAAGGAAAGCTCGCATATATCTGACGGTTCATAGCCAACCTCTCTGGCAAATGCCGCCCCTACGGTCATCTAATGAAGAAGGGAACTCCGTTCGTCTGGGATCGCAAATGCCAAAGCGCACTAGACGAAATCAAGCAATACCTGCAGAATCCTTCGGTGCTAACCGCTCCGGTCATGGGAAAACCTCTCATTCTGTATACAACCGCCCTTGAGGGTTCTCTAGGCGCATTATGGGCACAAGAAAACGACCAAGGGAAGGAGAGAGCCCTCTACTATTTGAGCCGAGTTCTCCTGGGGGCAGAAACCAATTATTCCCCTATCGAAAAACATTGCTTGGCATTAATCTTTGTGATAACGAGGCTTCGGCATTATGCTTTGGCGCATGAGATCCGTCTCATATCAAAGGTGGATCCTCTAAAGTATTTGATGTCAAGAGCCATACTAACAGGACGACTCGCTAAATGGGCCCTACTCTTGATGGAGTCCTCGATAACATATCGACCGCTCAAGGCAGTGAAAGACCAGGCCATCGCCGACTTTCTCGTTGAGCATCCTATACCTGCCGATTCACCCCTAAATTGCGAATTGCCAGACGAGCACGCGTTTGACACGATCGATGGGGAGAAAGGAGAGAGTGACACCCAATGGGAACTCTACTTCGATGGGGCATCTTCCATGAAGAAGCGAGGGCACAGCACCCCCATAATCAAATCTGGGGTAGGCCTCATCTTCGTGACTCCACAAGGAGGGATAATGCACTTTGCCTTTTCCTTGACAGAGCTGAGGACAAACAATGAAGCCTAATATGAAGCTTTGATAGCAGGTCTTGAGATCGCTGTCGACGTGGGAATTGAAAACCTCCTCATATACGGAGACTCCCAGCTAGTCGTTAGTCAAGTAAATGGCGACTATCAAACGTGCAAACCAGAGTTGGTGAGGTACGGTGAGAGAGTGCAACAATTGCTGGCTCAAATTCCCTCCTACGCTGTGGAAAGCATACTGCGCGCGGAAAGTAGCAAGGCGGATGTATTAGCCAAGCTCGCTAAAGAACTGGCCGACGAGAACCTCGATGACGTAAGGATCGTTGTGCAAAGCCGTCGGGTTCTTGCACCGGCAGAAATATCTCCCAAGTCGTCCGAAGAAAAGGGAGCGACCAAGCCGACGACCCTACAAATAAAATACCAGAAAAAAGGCTAAGGATTGGAGACAAGTCTTTATAGACTACTTCAAATCCCGTCAAACACCTGAAGATGCATCCTCGAGACATCAGCTCATGAAACGAGCTCTATCTTTCGCCTTCATCAATGACACTCTATATAAGAGATCATTTGATTCTCTATGGATAAGATGCCTGGGACCTGAAGAAGTAAGGAGAGTCGTCCAAGAAACTCACGACGGACTCTGTGGTTCTCACCAAGCCGGGCCGAAGATGAAACTGAAGATCAAAAGGATGGGCTACTATTGGCCCACAATGATCCAAGACTGCTTTGAATACGCGAAGCAGTGCCACTCGTGCCAGATTCACGAGGACTTTATCCACCAGCATCTAAATCCGCTACAACCAACGGTGGCTAGCTGGCCGTTCGAAATGTGGAGAACTGACATAATCAGGCCCATTGAACCAGCATCGTCCAGAGGCCATCGGTTCATACTAGCGACAACTGATTACTTCTCCAAGTGGGTAGAAGTAGTACCACTAAGAAAAGTGAAGACGGAGAATATCCTCCATTTCTTCAAGACACACGCCATCTATCGGTTCGGCACTCCGCGACGGATTATCTCCGATAACGGGCCGGCCTACAGAAATTACAAAATCAGTCGCTTAGCGCAGCAACATAATATAGACTAGAGATACTCTTCGGTCTATAATGCTCGAGCTAACGGTCTGGCTGAGGCTTTCAACAAGACCTTAACGAAGATCGTGAAAAAGACGGTGTCCAAAAATAAGAAATACTAGCATGAGAGACTGCATGAAGCTCTCTTGGCGTATCGGACCACGTTCAAAACGGCCATAAACACAACACCGTATGCATTAGTATTCGGCACTGAAGCAGTACTCCCTTTGGGGATAGAGCTGCCCTCCTTACGAGTGGTCGTTCATTACGAGCTAACGGATGAAGAGAATGCTCATCTTCGGCTTGAGGAACTTGATGCCCTCGACGAAACCCGGCTCATGGCGCAGCAAAACTTGGAAGCTTACAAAGCAAAAATGACGCGCTCATACGAGAGATTGACTAGCCCGAGAACATTCCGCCAAGGCGAACTCGTGCTAGTGGTCAAGAGAACTATGATCCCTAATCGTGCTAAACGGGGGAAATTCGAGCCGAACTATGAAGGCCCGTACATCATAGACAAAGTCTACCAGGGTGGGGCTTACTTGCTCATGGATATGCATGGCGAAAAACCCTTCAGGCCAATAAATGGCCATTTCTTGAAGAAATACTACGCCTGACCGAGACGTCTATAAACTACTATGGACCGCCGCATCCCAAGGCTGATGCAAAAAAAAGCGGTACGTCCATAAGCGAGAAGGGCACGGATTAAAACCTAAAAGGTCTCCGTGAGTAAAAACAGCAGGACTACCGGCAAGTTTGTGAAAACCCGAAAGGGCGCAATCTCGTTAAAAGACACTTGCAAGGTCTTCTCGACCCTGTAAGGAGAAAATACCTGCGTGGGATCCTTACAACTCACAAGGGAGCAACACACTTAGGGATCCCCACGATTCCTAAGGAGAAGTTATACTTACGAGATCCTCACGACTCGTAAGGAGAATTCCCCTTTGAGACCCTCATGGCTCATAAGATTCAAAAGCCTTAAGCTACAGGGATCTGAACCTGTTCTTAAGCCGTCATACACCCCGATTTCGCCCTACAAGCGGTTTAATATTGACCCTTGTATACAATCCACGGGCACGAATAAACATTTCCCTAACAGAGTCCCATCAGCGACTAGGGATATGCTCACACAGTGAACAAACACTTGTAAGTCCTCTCGACTTATAAGGAGAAAACACTCTTGTAAGATCCTTACGACTTATAAGAGAACACACACTTAAGAATCCTCACGATTCTTAAGGAGAAAATGCACCTACGAGATCCTCACGACTCGTAGGGAGAAACATCTTTATGAGACCCTTACGGCTCATGAAGTCAAAAGCCTTAGTCGTTAGGATTCTAACCCTGTTTGCTAAGCCATCTTTGTTTAAATCGACAAAGGAAGATGATGATTCGCTCCTGGCAATATCCCAGTTGTAGCGATGCTGATGCCTAAATTAGAATCAAATTCTAAGTCTTTTCAAGGCAAATGATGATTCGCTCCTGGCAATGTCCCAGTTGTAGCGATGCTGATGCTTGAATCGGAATCAAATTCCAAGTCTTTTCACGGCAAATGATGATTCGCTCCTGGTAATATTCCAGTCACAGCGATGCTGATGCTAAGACTGGCATCAGATTCCAAGTTCCATACCCGCGACAAAAAAAATCAGCGAGCCAAATATGCATATGAAATAGCCAAAATGATGGGGCAACTTGCAACAAAATCAACAAGTAAACATATGTACACAAAATAGCCGAAATGATTAGGCAACTCGCAATAAAAAGCAGCGAGTAAAAAAAAAACAAAAATAGCCGAAATGATTGGGCACCGCGAAAAATAGCCGAAATGATTGGGCAATAGCGACTTTCGCGATATAAAAAGCTGAAATGATAGAATATCGCGGAAAAAAATAAAAAAAATGAAAGAATGAAATTTTTGCCCTATAGGTGAGATCATATCGATCCCTGTATACAATCCAGGGGCATAAACGAAAAGGGAACCACATGTCCCCCACCAGATCCTATCAAAAGGGAAAGTCAGATCTCAACAGTAACATCTGCATCCCAGAAAATCAACAACGGCGTTCTTTCTTATGCCAGCAGGGCACGGAAGCAACACAACGAAACGGGGCCATGGCAAAGTCCTTAATTCCAAATCTTAACGGCAACATCTACATCCTAAAAATCAGCAACGGTGATCCTCCTCATTCCAACAGGATTCGGACGCAACATCACCAAACTGAGCCACGGCAAAGTCCCTAGTTCCAAGACTCTACGGTCCACAGACAACCTAGAGTCAACCAACGACCTCCCCGCCGGATCAATGCTCCGTCTCGGAAATAAGTCAACCAACCCCGAGAAAATCAGTGTCCTTAGCAAAATACCTCAATTCAGGGAAATCAGCGTCCTTGACGAGAGCATTTCGATTCGCGTCGACCCGCAAGGAAATCAGTGTCTTTGCAGGAATTTCTCGATTCGTCTCAACTCCGAGGAAATCAGTGTCCTTAGCAAATACCTCGATTCAGGGAAATCAGCGTTCTTGACGAGAGCATCTCGATTCGCGTCGACCCGCAAGGAAATCAGTGTCTTTGCAGGAATATCTCGATTCGTCTCAACTCCGAGGAAATCAGTGTCCTTGGCAAATACCTCGATTCAAGGAAATCAGCATCCTTAACGAGAGCATCTCGATTCACGTCGACCCGCAAGGAAATCGGTGTCTTTGCAGGAATCTCTCGATTCGTCTCAACTCCGAGGAAATCAGTGTCCTTAGCAAATACCTCGATTCAGGGAAATCAACGTCCTTGACGAGAGCATCTCGATTCGCGTCAACCCGCAAGGAAATCAGTGTCTTTACAGGAATCTCTCGATTCGTCTCAACTCCGAAGAAATCAGTGTCCTTGGAAAATACCTCGATTCAGGGAAATCAGCGTCCTTGGCGAGAGCATCTCGATTCGCGTCGACCCGCAATGAAATCAGTGTCTTTGCAGGAATCTCTCGATTCTTCTCAACTTCGAGGAAATCAGTGTCCTTGGCAAATACCTTGATTCAGGGAAATCAGCGTCCTTGACGAGAGCATCTCGATTCGCGTCGACCCGCAAGGAAATCAGTGTCTTTGCAGGAATCTTTCGATTCGTCTCAACTCCGAGGAAATCAGTGTCCTTGGCAAATACCTCGATTCAGGGAAATCAGCGTCCTTGGCGAGAGCATCTCGATTCGCGTCGACCCGCAAGGAAATCGGTGTCTTTGCAGGAATCTCTAGATTCGTCTCAACTCCGAGGAAATCAGTGTCCTTGGAAAATACCTCAATTCAGGGAAATCAACGTCCTTGGCGAGAGCATCTCGATTCGCGTCGACCCGCAAGGAAACCGGTGTCTTTGCAGGAATACCTCGATTCGTCTCAACCCCCAGGGAAATCAGCGTCCTTGGCAAATATCTCGATTCAGGGAAATCAGCGTCCTTGATGAGAACATCTCGATTCACGCCGACCCGCAGAGAAATCAGTGTCTCTGCAGGAATATACGACGTCAGCCAAACGGAGCCACGACAGAGTCCCTAGTTCCAAGTCTCGACGGCCACATCTACAGCCTGGAGACCTAGAACAGCGTTCCTCCTCATTTCAGCAGGATTCAGACGCGACAATCTATCTCGGAGCCACGGCAGAGTCCCTAGTTCCAAGTCTCGACGGCCACATCTACAGCCTGGAGACCCACAAGAGCGTTCCTCCTCATTCCAGCAGGACTCAGACGCGAAAATCAACCTCGGAACCATGGAAAAGTCCCTAGTTCCAATTCTCGACAGTTCACAGACAACCTAGAGACCACCTCGACATTCGTCTCGTTACAGCAGACATAACGTCAGCAAAGCGGAACCATGACAAAGTCCCTAGTTTCAGGACTCGACGATGCACAGACAACTGAGAGTCAACCCTGACCCCGTATGGCTAAAGTCAACCCCTGACCCCGTATGGCTAAAGTCAACCCCTGACCCCGTATGGCTAAAGTCAATCCTAACCCCATATGGCCAAAGTCAACCCCTGACCCCGTATGGCTAAAGTCAATCCTGACCACATATGGCTAAAATCAACCCCCCCGACCTCGTGGAACATGGCCAAAGTCAATCCTGACGCCGTGGAAAACGGCTAAAGTCAACCCTCGACCTTTCCATCAATGCAATGCTTTGATTCGGGTGCGGGTCAACTCATCAATCACTTACGAGTCCTGTCGACTTCTAAGGAAGAAAATTCTCTTGTGATATGCTTACGTCTCTCAAGAGAAAAGCACACTTAGGAATCCTCACGACTCCTAAGGAGAAAATACACCTACGGGATCCTCTCGACGCGTAGGGAGAAAAGTCTTTATGAGACCCCCACGGCTCATAAAGTTGAAAAGTCTTAGGCGGCAGATCTGAACCTGTTTCCTAAGCCATCGTTACCCTACAAAGAGTGCAAGATGCATTTTTGTCATCTACAGACCACCTTTGCCGAAATTACATGCTAGAAAGATGGAGGTGCTACTCAAGAACGCGCAAACTGTTTCGTGCTGAGTCAAAACAAAAGGCATAACCTACAGGCAAAAACCACATACCATGCAAGACAATAAAGAGAACATTCGATTCGCATTCAGTTAAGCATTCAGAGTGCGCCCATTCATGTATATATGAAAAGGTTCAACGCAGAAAATAAAAGAACGGAAACGCAAAATTTTCCATTCATACTTCAGAAAATTCTTACATTGATGAAAACAGTAAACAAAAGCATCATTAAAATGTTTACAATGACAAGACATCAAATTCAGGACATGGGTTAAGAAATTCAAAAGTAAGGCCATCTAAAATGTTTCTGGCCTCTCTGACCATTCTCGTATGCTTCCTCTCACGCTCGCAAGCGTCAGGATCTTCACTGATGTCCTCCGTCCTTCGATAGGCAGCGATTATCGTCGCCTGTTGGAAAATTAGATGCAGAATATCAACAAGATTGTCTCGCCTTTTCTTTGAGATTAGGCCCATCAGATACACTAAGTGTACCTTATCTTCGGCATCATCCAATGCCTTAAGCGGCATGCCTGCATAGAATAAAGGAACTGCTTCCCAGATCGCTCTCACAATGAGCTTCAAAAGAGCGGAACGGCGAGGAAGCAGTAGACCATTATATTCATCAAAGCGACACATGATTTCGGCGCACTGAGCGTTGGTGAACTCCTGATTTTGGCAACGGCCTAATGCGCGAATGTCCCCATAAGAAATAATTTCATCAAGGTCATACAAATGAGCGACCATAGCACCTGAAAATGAAAACCAGTGGGAGTTTAACGGACAGACTGATCAAAACATGGGGATTTAGACAACTTTTGATATCCGCATGAAGAAAACAAGTGCTGATTAAAACACCCAACAGATTCAAATTTGTGTAATTAAGGGGGGATTCTAAAAAGGATTCTCATTTGATAAGAGACTCCTCGAGTCAAGGAGTTAAACTCCTCGAGAGCAACGCTCTGCAGACAAGAGTGACACTTGTCAAAATCAATTATGAAGAGAATAAAATTCCTCAAGAAAAATCCTGAAGAGCCATGCTCTGTAAAATGATGGAATAACCCATCAGAAAACTTAAAGCAAAGCTTTTTAATGAATCAAAAATTCCGAGATCTTCAAGATCTATGAACAAACTCTGAGAGTTTTCATGAAAGATTAACAAATCTATATGATTTGAAAATAGCAAAGCTCTGTTAATGGGTAAGAAACCCTAAGAAAGATCTATGAAGAGCAAAGCTCTGTTGAAAACCCTAAAAATCTATATGATTTGAAAAGAGCAAAGCTCTGTTATTGGGGGAAACCTTAGAAAGATTTAATTTTTACCTAAATTTTTGACAGAGTTCTGTCCCTAAGAAAATTCTTAAGACGAAGAGCTATGCTCCGGAAGAGAATTAATTCTCAGAAAAGAAAACAAGAAGATGAACATGGGTCATCTCAATGAAGCCAAGGGTTCTATTTATAGGCATTTATAGGCAGGGGAAGTCGATCTGACTTCTAAGAACAATCCAACGGTGGAAAGGTTGCCACCGCTGCACTCACGTGTGAGCCACGTGAGCGTAACGGTGGGGGGGCATTTGTTTCCACCAATCAGAGCAAACCTCTGTCCAAATTTCAAAATTTGAAATGAAGCAGCACTTCATAGCAGCGCCAGCGCTGAGAGTCAAAGACTCAGAGGCAGCGCACCACGTGCAAAGCACGTGAGCGCTAGCGCTGGAACTAAATGTTCCCCACCATTGGATCAAAGATTCAACAAAGATGATAAATCATCAAGTTGGCAGAATAAAATTCTGTTAAGAAAACATTCTTCAGAATCTTTCCAAACAAAAAGATTTTGCTCTGTAAATCAGAACACCGTCGGATCAATGATCCATTGGTGATTAAAAATCACTAAAATACAGAATAAATTCTGTGTGGGGAAAGATTTCCCAATCTTGTTAAAAACAAGAAGATTGCTTTCTGTAAATCAAATGCTCTTGGATCAAAAATCCAACGGGGGAAAAATCTCCAAATCAATTAGAGAAAAGATCTCTTTTACTGATTCAACAAATCAGCTTGCCCTATTTAAAGGCCCCAAGACATCAAGTCTCACAGAGAGGAACCCCCCCCCCACATAAACTTTGAGAAATTTCAGAGAGAAGAGCAAGCTCTCGGCAGAAGAAGAACTTTTCTTCAAGGTAAAAAAAAGAGAGATAAAAAAATCTCATCAGAAAAAGAACTTAGTTCTTATGCTAGATCATAGATATTTAAGATAAATTATCTTTCACAAAAGAGATTATAACATCTCATTATAAAAAGGAGGGAGAATAATTCAATTCTCTTAAGATCACAGATCCATAAAGGCAAAACATTTCACCAAGAACATAGGAGATTGAAACATCTCCTATAAAATAAGAACTTTGTTTTTAGATCCATGAGACAAAGTCTCTTATAAGAGAGAATTAATTCTCAGAGCACAAAACTGCCTACAAAGAGCCTCAGCGCTCCAATTAAACGAAGCACCCCAGCACTCCAAATCTAGCGCACAGCGCTGCAAAGCCTTAGGGCTCCAAATTTAAAGAAGCGATCCGCGCTCATTGTCTGGCGCACTGCGCCAAGCGAGCCATGTGCTCCTCACGTGTGCGCTACTTAAACAGAAGCACTCAGCGCTCCAAGTCTGGTGCTCAGCGCCAAGCGCGCCACGTGCTCCTCACGTGTGCGCTACTTAAACAGAAGCGCTCCGCGCTCCAAGTCTGGCACACAGCGTCAACCGCGCCACGTGCTCCTCACGTGTGCGCTACTTAAACAGAAGCGCTCTAAGCTAATAGTCTGGCGCACTGCGCCAAGCGCGCCACGTGCTTCTCACGTGTGTGCTATTTCTCAGAAGCGCTCTGCGCTAATAGTCTGGCGCACAACACCAACCGCGCCACGTGCTCCTCACGTGTGCGCTACTTAACAGAAGCGCTCTGCGCTCATTGTCTGGCGCTCAGCGCCAAGCGCACCACGTGCTCCTCACGTGTGTGCTGAGAGAATATAAACTGTTCTTTAAATGATAAAGCCCAGAGCTACAATGAGTGCTCGGCATTCAATAAAAGACAAAAAGTTGTCAAGACCAATGCTCAGCATTATTAAAAAGCTGAGCCTAATTAATTGTCTAACACTTTGAATAAATGGGCCGAGCCCAAATTGGCCACAGATCTCCAATTCAGATTAATTGAGCCTATATACTCATAAATCTTTGATCTTAGTCCCAAATTGGACTACAGATCTCCCAACCAATATTGGTTCAAGGGTACATCTCTTCACTCCTTTGATATTTGTCGTTGTAATCCTTTAACGTTTTCAGAGAAGTGACGGGATCCGACAACCAGACATTTCACGGACTGTGGGATCCTTAAACTCATGGACTATGATGCCCTTAAATTTTACAGACTATGATGTCTCTAAACTACTACGAACTGTGGGGTCCTTAAACTCATAGACTATGATGTCCTTAAACTTTACAGACTATGACGTTTTTAAACTCGACCGCAAAGTCCCTAAACTAAAACAATAGAGTTCAAATACTTTTTTGTTGGATCTAAATGATCCTGTTAAGTAGATCTTAGTCTAAAATTAGACTAACGTATCCTTAACAAACCGTTGAGTTGATTTTAGTCTAAAATTAGACTAATGTATCCTTAAGAAACGTTTAAGTTGATCTTAGTCTCAAATGAGATTAACGATCCTTAAATCCAACCCAAACCCAAATCTAAGAAAATACGGATTTAGACTAATCCACGCCCTATGGGCGACAACATAAATTAGTCTCCGTATACAATGCACGGGCAACCAAAAATAAAACAAACATACACGACACGAAGTGACCATCTGGAGAAGGAGAAAGTGGTTGCCGCGATGTGGTAGCGTAATTAACTGCAGGGGCTTGCGCCTGCAGGGAAGAGCGTCCCCACAATCCAAAAACCCTCAAACGAAGGGAAATCTGACGAAATCTGCTACAACGGCCGCATCCGTCTAAAACTCCGATACATGGTGCCATAAATCAACTTGGCATTTTCGGAGAGGTGGACGGATAGCACCAAATAGCATCTGCTCTCGAAATTCAGGCCAGACGTCCCAACATCCCGGTCGCGTCTTTTCGGCGGAGAACAGGTACGTTATATAATGGTATATATGTTCTAAATCAAATGATAGTTCTAAACGTATAGAACACACACAAGAGGAAGAGTTTAGAAATGAACAAAGATTTCTTGTGGCACTGTAGACTAGGTCATATCAATGCGACAAGGCTAGCTAGGTTATATAAAGATAGATATTTGAATCCGTTCGAATTTACATCTTATGAAACTTGCGAGTCATGTCTCACAGGTAAAATGACAAAAACTCCATTTACTGGACACGGAGAAAAAGCTACTGAACTCTTGGGAATGATACATACTTGGGAATGATACATACTGATGTATGTGGTCCTATATCTACACATGCCAGGAATGGTTCCTCACACTTTATTAAATTCACCGACGATCTCTCAAGATACGGACATATGTTCCTGTTGAAATATAAGTCTGAAGCTTTTGAGAAATTCAAGGAATATAAGTGCGAAGTGGAGAACCAAACGGGTAAAAGTATTAAAATCTTTCAATCTGATCGGGAAGGAGAATACTTAAGCACGAAGTTCCTCAATTATTTAAAAGAGAACGGGATTCTCTCTCAGTTTACTCCTCCATACACACCACAGCACAATGGTGTATCGGAACGCAGGAATCGCACCCTATTAGATATGGTGCGCTCAATGATGAGTACTGCTGAGTTACCTATTCTTTTTTAGGTTATGCGCTTGAGACAGCCGCACACTTATTGAATATGGTTTCCACCAAATCTGTACCTATCACTCCATATGAGATATGGAAAGGGAAAAGACCATGTCTTAATTTTATTAAGATATGGGGTTGTTCGGCTTATGTTAAAACGCAAAATCCGGACAAGCTTGAGGCAAGGTCAGTTCTGTGCAAATTTGTAGGATATCCCAAAAATTCGTGAGGGTATATCTTCTATCACATCGAGGAACAAAAGATGTTTGTTTCTCGACATGCCACCTTTTTAGAAAAGGATTTTTTTGTGAAAGAAATTAGTGGCAATGAGGTAGAACTGGAAGAACTTCCAGCTACACAAACTATAGCCAACAATTTGGTAGAACCGGAGGATTCAATAGTCCCCAACAAATCTCAGCCACTCCGCAGATCTAGTAGGGTTCTTCATCCACCTGAGAGATACTACGGTTTTCTCGTAGACGGTGGGAGCGAGAATTGCATTATGGAAGATGATGACCCAACTAGTTTCGAGCAGGCCATCACAAGTGAAGACTCTGTGAAATGGCTGGATGCTATGCGATCTGAAATGGAATCCATGTTCACCAAAACAGTATGGACTTTGGAAGTTGCTCCTGAAGGGGTAAGACCAATTGGAGGCAAGTGGATCTTTAAGAAGAAACTTGGTGTAGATGGAAAAGTTGAGACTTTCAAAACTAGACTTATAGAGAAAAGTTTTCGTCAACGATTAGGTGTCGACTATGATGAAACCTTTTCTCCAGTAGCTATGTTTAAGCCCATCAAGATCCTACTTGTCATTGCTGCATACCATGACTACGAAATCTGGCAGATGGACGTCAAGACCGCTTTTCTAAATGGTGATTTGGAAGAGAGCGTGTATATGACACAGCCTGAGGGATTCATAGATAGTGGGAGCAGCGGAAGCGTGTGCAAGCTGCTTAAATCAATCTACGGATTAAAGCAGGTATCGCGGAGCTGGAACATCTATTTCGATGAAGCTATCAAAGAGTTTGACTTTATCAAAAATGTAGATGAACCTTGTATATACAAGAAGATTGTAGAGAGTAAGGTTTTCTTTCTCGTATTGTACGTGATTGACATACTCTTGATAGGAAATGATATTCCTATATTATACTCGGTCAAGCTCTTCTTATCACACAAATTCTCCATGAAAGATCTTGATGATGTCTCATACATCCTGGGGATTAAGATCTATAGAGATAGATCTAAACGGATGTTGGGATTGTCCCAATCCAGGTACATTGACACCATACTAAAGATGTTTAGTATGGAAGATTCTAAGCGTGGTAATTTACCCACTTGTTTAGGAATCACTCTCTCCAAAGAGATGTCTCCCAAGACTAATTTGGAGAGGGCTCGCATGCAAAGGATACCCTATGCTTCGCCAGTCGGGTCAATCATGTATGTGATGTTGTGTACCAAACCATATGCAGCTTACTCACTAGGTGTAGTGAGTAGGTATCAATCAGATCCTGGGGAAAACCACTGGACAGCTGTGAAGAACATTCTTAAGTACTTGAGAATGACTAAAGAAATGTTCTTGGTGTATGGTAACGGTGAACTCCAGATGGAGTCTTTTACCGATTCGAGCTTCCAGAATGATAAAGATGACAGTAAGTCGGTATCGGGTTTTGTCTTCACCCTCAATGGAGGGACGGTATGTTGGAAGAGTTTCAAGCAAGATACCATGGCAGACTCGACGATGAAGGCTGAATACATCGCTGCCAATGATACTGCTAAAGAGGCTGTCTAGATAAAAAAAGTTCATACCTGAACTTGGTGTGGTTCCATCCATTGAGCATTCAATACCTGTGTATTGTGATAATAATGGAGCTGTGGGTTTGGCCAAGGAGCCCCGCTCCCATCAGAGATCCAGACATATTATTAGACGGTATCACCTGATCCGGAAGATAGTTGATCGCCGGGAGATCGAGGTCAGGAAAGTTGACACGAAGGACAACGCAGCGAATCCACTCATGAAAGCCCTCCCCCAGACACAATTCGAGAGACTATTTGGGATGTTGGGTATGAGATACTATAACAACTGGCCTTAGTGCAAGTGGGAGATTGTTAGGGATATGTATGCCCTAGAGGCCATTATTGTACATTGATGCATATTATAGTGGATGCTTGGACATATATAGAGGACTTTCTTGCTCGACATGATAGTATGTTATCTGGTTACTCTTTATCTTAACATGTACACTTAGTATTATTATACTGTCTCTTAGATACATGTTGATAAAGCCCTTAGGGTGTTGGCTTGACTACCAGGACTATGATGCAGATCATACTACTGGGACCTGGGTAGTCCACAAGCACATCCTTTAATTGTTCTTAGTCGAGGGTGTATCGAGGCAGGGCATCGATATTCCAGAGTAAACTAGTGTGTACGTTTCTTGACCCTATATGGGGGTGATGGTTGATCCCATAGCCATTGGTGTTTGACATCAAAGATTGTACAGTGGTGCTCATTAGAGAATGGGTACACCGAACAGGACTCGCCGAGAACTCCTAGATGATATTATACCTATCGTCAGATAGCAGTTCTCTAGTGACACTGGTACAGGTTAGTCTGTAAACCTGAGATCGTCATAGAGTCTTGTGTGGTTTCCACTGTGTTTTGATTTCCTCCCTACAACGGCTCAAAGGAGTCGTGCAAATAAGTGGATTTTAGGTACAGTTCCGAGTGATATAGAGGAAACGAGCGATAGGAGGGGTTTCGTCTCTCCTGGTATAGGAAGTTGATGTTGCGCTATACTCAATTGGCTATAACAGGAAGTTCCTGGCCATGGTTGTTAATGATATTTACTGGTAAGTGTTATCAGTAGTTTCCCGTACCATTATAAACCACACATTGGCATGACTTATCAAGTTATTGGGGTCTGACGATTCCACCCCCAGACTCGATATGCGACATATCAGACGAAAAGACTGGACTGTACGGTAAGTGTTACCTATAGGCTTAATGGGAGTTTGGACAAGCTTGCTAGTTGATCTTCTATTCGCTCAATACCTGGGTAGCCGTTACGTCAGCTAGTACCGCCGACGGCTTGTGAGTGATTGATATGTTCATCACTTACTGCCGGCGTATTGACGAGTCTTTAGAATCCCACACAGAAGTTTTCTGGTTCAAGCGAAACGAAGTAAGCCACATATGCTGATATGTGCGGGGTCCAGATTAAATATGAGTGTGTAGTACCGTATTCTAATCTGGCGGTTATTTGTTATCGGTCAGGTTATATATGATATAACCGGATTATTGAATCAAGTGTTGATTTGATAATTTGATATACAGATAAATGATATTAATCGGTTATATGTGATATAACCAGATTATTAAATTAAGTGTTGATTTAATAATTTGATATATATTATATATTAACTAATATTATTAGCTCACTAATTATTCTTCATAATATATATATATATATATATATATATGTTAGTGTGTGTATGTGTATTAAAATGAAGCATGGCATAGGATTTTCTATTTTGTGAAAATAGAAAATGAAAAGAAAAATGGGGAGACTTTTGAGGGCATGGGCAAAACATGGATTTTATCATTTTTATATTACTCTTGACTCACTATTAAAATATGGTTCTATTTTTTATTTGGAAAAAATGGCATGCTTCAATAAGTGAGGATATTTTGTGAGCCATTATACACTTGGTGTTTTTCCAACCTCATTTGCCTTAGCCATTTGAGAGCTCTCTCCATTTTCCTTCTTCTTCCTCTTTCTTCAACAAAACCCTAACCTTCACATGTGATGTGTATCATAGGGTTTTGTAGAAATCCTAGTGAGCAAACAAAACTCATACTTCACCATTCTACACTTGATTAACACTCAAGTATAGTGTGTTTTCTTCACTAATAGAAGATTAGTGAAAATGCAGCTTGAGTTAGAGGGACTTTGGGTAGATCATTTTCAGCACAAAGATCGCAAAGAAAGTTTGCACTTTCTTCAAGTGAAGTCTAGTGGAGTCGCGTGGACTACTACCCGGAGCATTTGAAGAGAAGAACACGATCTACAAAAGTTGTAGTTTCGTTCTTTTAGCTTAGTTTTGTGATATCATAGTATCCCTAATAATCTAGATTCTAGGTTAGTGTTCATTAGCACCATGAAATTTTTAAAATTGGATACTCGATGCCCGTTTTAATCCTACCGTGGTGCAAGTAAACACTTTCAGGTCAGACTGGCCCAAGCCCGCCACGTGACACTCGGGCCGGCCGGGCTCGCTGATGGACCAGCCCGTTAGACACTTGACATAATAGGCTGATAACTCTCCCATCGTAGAGCCAGCAAGCTATAGCTAATGCAACTTGATTTTATATATAATAATAATTTCTTAAGATAAAGAAAAAGTAATAATTAGCTAATTTGCTGGGAATAATTAAGGAATGTTCACTAGCAGAAAAAATGCAATAGCAGGGAAATATTTGCAAACGACAAATTTCTCTTGGCAATATGTACACCAAGCGATTTTTTCGTCTTATTGATATTCTCTCGGCGATTATCTATTTCTAAGGGCGAAAGAATAAACCACCAAAGAAAAGCACATCCCTCGGCAATTCTTTTGTCGCTAATGCGACTACTGCGAAGGGATATATCCTCCGGGAATGTTTCCCTCGTTATGTTTTGATGACCCGGTTAAATATGCTTTTTATGCTTTCCCTAGATAGTGTATTCTTTTATTTTTAGAAATAAAACATTGTCAAAAGAATATTAGCAAAAAGGAAAATTCACTTGGAATTGTACGCACTGCCGAGAGAAATTTTTGTCACTCCTAAATGTTTTTCCCTCGCTATTGCATTTTTTTTCTACCAGTTCGATTAGAGTAAACAGGAAATAAATGAAGTGGGTTAATTAAGATAATTAATCCATGCAGTTTGCTGGGACGGGCGAGGGCAGGAGGCGTGCTTTTTGTGGACGTAAATTAATTAATTGCCGGATATATTAATATTAATTGCCATGGATATATAGTCTCGATCGTCAACAAATCCAAATTAATTAATTAACATCGCAAATAATTAAGAAGTCTTTGAATGCTTGAACCGCACGATAGCATATAGAAATTAGGGTCAAAATGACCAAGATTAAATCATTAATTAATTAATTAGCCAAGCCATTACACACACCAAAAAAGAAAAAAGAAAAAGAAAAATTCTTATATTAAATACATTAATATAACCCATGATTTCATGAACAAAAATTGATTTATTCAACAAATTCAACTG
This sequence comes from Agapanthus africanus, assembly GCA_030015575.1. Taxonomy (NCBI): domain Eukaryota; kingdom Viridiplantae; phylum Streptophyta; class Magnoliopsida; order Asparagales; family Amaryllidaceae; genus Agapanthus; species Agapanthus africanus. Next base: position 32,869,686 of record CM057346.1, read on the forward strand.
ATGGTTAATTTTTAAATATTCACTCTTGCATTAAGCTATATATTTACATTTTTAACATATAGATGCAAACAGTGTTAGTCTTTTCAAAGACGAGCAGGCTTAGATTTGTTAATTTTTGGTTTATTTGTTACTTTATGTTAATTAATTAGTCGGATCATTACAAGTTCTCCAAATATGATCTAATCAGATCGAAATGGATTGCGAAAACTTTCTTGAATAACAATCCTTCTTTGTTTATGCTTTTTCCCATAAACAGGTGTCCACAGAGTCATACCAACCCTCCTTTGATTTATGCTTTTTCCCATAGGTTTTTTTTTGGCCGATGACAATTTGTGGATAATAAGACACTTGCAAATGATAAAATAGGCGAGAAAACATGAAAATAACTCAAGAACCTTACATGTAGGGTTTTCAAAACAACGGTGAAAACAAGTAACGTCTTATTAAAAACTACGGGATGCAGTGCATCCAGAGAAATGAACTGAAGATTGAACTATTTGGATTTTGGATGGTTTTCATACATGAACAATGAGCATACATGCATGGTTTGACACAAAAAATAATATTATTTGTCATTTAACCAATAAACAAAAGAGGAAAAAGAAAACATAAGTCTTAAATATTTTTTACATCGAACATAAAAGCAATCAGCGGTGTTGATATGATGGAGGTCCTTTTCGGGTCTCCATCAGATGTTGTCTTTCGTTGATCTCTCGGTGGACTTTGTTAGTTATTTCCTGTTGCGTGTGGGTCTCAATAGGTTTTGGTGGAAGAGATGGCGTGAGTAGTTTGGTGCCGAGTACCTACAAAGAAGCCCCGGGATGGTTTGGTACCACCAAGGACCCTCCGACGATCAAGTTAGTGATGAGATCCGAGCAGAGTAACGGCTTAAAAGAGTAAAGAATGGCTTACTTGGCCCCTCTGTGATGGGGGCTTATATAGCGGTGGTGACACGCAGCGTCAGGCGCGATAATCTCGCCGGCAGTTACGCTCCCGACGTCACGCTCGCGTAGAGAGCGGATCGCCCATTAATAGGGATCATGATGGCGTGGAACGTGGGATCTTGCTGGCGTAAAATCTGCGCATGGCGAGATTCGCGGAGCGGCGGTTACGCTGTGAGTGGTGGAGTCGGTGGGGGGGCCGAGGAAGACAGCCTTGGCCAGGAGCTCGGGGACGAGCGAGGAGGCCGATGAGTCTTGGTCCTGTGGCAGCTCGGGGCGAGCTGAGGGGCCAAGGAGGCTAATTCGCAGGGGGCCCCGAGGAGGGCCAGCTCGTGCTTGCAGGTCGGGCATAGGGTGGCCTGGTCGGCCCCTGTGGGCCCTTTCTTCTGAGTCGTGGGACACGTCATCTGCCACGTGTCCTAATCTTGGAGACCGCCAATGTTTCCTGATTTAAAATCAGGAAAGCTTCTGGGAAAAGCTTCAAAAAGGGGGTCACGTGTTAGCACGTGACACCTAAAAGGGATCATCAAGTCAAGTTCAGTTTCCTGAATACGCTGAAGAAAATGGACTTCAGAAAGAGTCACGTGTTCCCACGTGACCAGGGTCACGTGGCGACACGTGACATTTAAATGCAAGCGTCAAAGGCACACAAGTTCTCTGATCAAGTCAAGAAAAGGCTTCAGAAGAGGTCACGTGTTCCCACGTGACCAGGGTCACGTGTTGGCACGTGACGTTCAAGACAGCAGACTCGTTCTCCAGAAGAACCGAAGAAAGAGAGTTCAAACAAGGGTCACGTGCTCACACGTGATCAGGGGGCACGTGGTAGCACGTGACGCTTAGGCAGCGATCAGAAGACAGAGCGCAAAAGAAAGGAAAAGGCTCATTCCAAAGGGGGTCACGTGCCCACACGTGACCATGGGTCACGTGGTCACACTTGACCAGCTTTCAAAGCCCATTGTGTTAACAGAATTAAATTTTGAAGGAGAATTAAATCTTTCCAAAGGAGAGTGATTATCTGGGGCCGATCAAATTAAAGATTCAGAGGTGATAGAATATCATCTATCTATGGAAAATCTCGGGTTTGGAAAGATTTCCCCTTTAAATCTAACCAAAATAACAAGGGAGAATCTCTGGATTTAAAATCCAATGGTGAATAAAATTCACCTAATAATCCAAAGGTCCAAAATGAATGATGAATGCAAATCAAATCTCAATGAAGATTCGTCAAAAACTGATTGATTCGGCCGCTTCTCCTATAAATAGGAGCCAAGAGACATACATACAGATACAGGCGCAGAGAAGAAAAAAAAGGAGAAGAGCTTTGATACTTTGAAAAGACTCGGATCTTCTGCGAAAAACCCTAGGTAAGAAAAGAAAGGGAAGGCCTTTTGAAAGAAAGAGAATTTAATTCTCAACAGAGTTTAACTCTGATAATGTAAAAAAAGAAGAACATATTTCTTCTCTCTTTGATGGAGGATCTGCAAAGTGCACATCTCCCCTTAAGGTTGAGAATTTAATTCTCAATGGGTTGAGATCCTGCCATGCAGATCCAAAACATGGAGAAGGAATGCAAGCACGAGAATTTAATTCTCACAGAACTATAGGAATTTAATTCCTTTAAAATAAAAGGAGGGCTTGACCCTATGTTATGGGAATTTAATTCCTCCAGAACAAAAAAGAAACAGGGTTTAACCCTAATTAAGAACCTAGTTCTGTTGAAACAGCAGGAATTTAATTCCCTTAATCATACAGAGGATGGAAGTTTAAACTCCTTAAAAACTTTTATTAGGGTTTAACCCTATTCAGCCCTTCACGTATATGAGGAATTTAATTCCTACAGAAAATTCAGAGTTAAACTCTATTCCAGAAAACAAAGTCTTCGAAAGGAAGTAGGAATTTAATTCCTCTGAAATTTACAGTTCGAGGAATTTAATTCCTAAAAGAAGATTAACAAAGCCTCTAAACAAAATACCTAGAGGCAGGGTCACGTGTCATCACGTGACCCCCCCAAGAAAGCTACAGAAAGCCCCTTTGAGGCAGTGACCCACGTGACCCTCAGCAGAAGCTCTAATTCATAGGCATTTGAATGCCCATCACGTGATGGCACGTGATGCTCTGGAAGACGCGATAATCTCAGCCGAACAAAGGAAGGGAGGGCGCTCTCACGTGCTGCCACGTGACCCCTCCTACCTTAGTGTTTAAACACTAAACTAAAACTCTCGAACCCAGTGTTAAAACACTGTTGGGCCTTAGTGTTCAACACTAATTAAAAAGCTTTATTTGCAGTGTTCAACACTGATTACCTTAGTGTTTAAACACTAATCTGAGATCTTCATTTCCAGTGTTCAACACTGATTACCTTAGTGTTTAACACTAACCTGAAAAAACATTGTTGCTGGTGTTCAACACCAAATATTCTCTTAGTGTTAAACACTAACTTGTCAACCCCATTCCCAGTGTTCAACGCTGACTGCTCTGTAGTGTTTAACACTAGACTTTGGCCCTATTGGCTTAAATGGATGGAGGCAAAGCCTCTCCTGATTGGACTTAGCCCAAGATGGCCATAAGTCCTCAATTTGCGATTAACTGGTCCAATGGACTCATAACATAATTAATTCGTCTTGACCCCAAATTGGGCCAAGGGCTATTTAATCCACTCCGGTTCTAGGGTACATCTCTTCACTCCTTTGATACTTGGCATTGTAATCCCTCAATGCCGTCAAAGAGGTGACGGGTCCCGACGACCACACATTGATATGGACTGTGGGGTCCTTAAACTCATGTCTAACGCAAATTCCTGGTTACGTGGAACGCGGATAATGTCACTCTTTGACCCCGTGGAAAACGTCCAGAGCGGAGCCTGGTCCTCGCCAAGCGCGGCAGTGAACCCGTGTGAAGCATCCAGAGCACATACCGGACTGTGGGGTTCTTAAACCCATGGACTACGACGTCCTTAACCTTGACCGAGATGTCTTAAAACTAACAATGGACTGTGGGGTCCCTAAACCCATGGACTACGACGTCCTTAACCTTGACCGAGATGTCTTAAAACTAACAATGGACCGCAATGTCCTTAAACTACCCATGGACCGCAATGTCCTTAAACTACCCATGGACCGTAATGTCCTTAAACTAGAACAATAGAGCCCCGCATGCTCTTTTGTCGGATCTAAACGGTCCCGTTTAAGTTGATCTTAGCCTCAAAGATGGCTAACGTATCCTTAAACCTTCAAACAGAGTGGACTATAAATCCCCCCAATTGACTCCAGCTTGAGGGTACATCCTTGAACTCCTCTGACTTCCGTCGTTGTAATCCTTCAACGTCGTCAGAGAGGTGACGGGTCCCGACGGCCACACATTCATGGACCACTATGTCCCTAAACTGGAACATTAGAGTCCAAATGCTCTTTTGTCGGATCTAAACGATCCCGTTAAGTTGATCTTAGTCACAAAGTTAGACTAACGTATCCTTAACAAACGTTTGAGTTGATCTTAGCCTCGAGTAGGGCTGACGTATCCTCAAACCAAAACCCCCTCCGCAAACCCAAATCTAAGATAATACGGATTTGGACTAGTCCACGCCCTACGGGCGACGACATAACTCAGTCTCCGTAAACAATCCACGGGCAACAAAATACAAAACAGACACCCACGACACGAAGTGACCATCTGGAGAAGGAGAAAGTTGTTACCGCAATGCGGTAGCGTAATTAACTGCAGGGGCTTGCGCCTGCAGGGAAGAGCGTCCCCACAATCAAAAACCCCTCAAACGAGGGGGAATCTGACGAAGTCTGCTACATCGGACGCATCCGTCTAAACCTTCGATACGTGGTGCCATAAATCAACTTGGCATCTTCGAAGAGGTGGACGGATAGCACCTATTAGCATCTGCCCCGAATCTCAGGCAAGACGCGGTGTCGCGCCGTCTTTCGGAGGGGAACAGATTCTGGCACGCCCGGTGGGACCTTTTCCTCTTTCCACTCCACACTTCGTGTGTCGTGATTCGCGAACCAATCGCGGTTCGCTAATGGTGGCCCTTGGGTTTCAAGATACTAAGAATTGGCATCTCGCTTATTGTAGAAAGCAAAGGATCGATGGCTTCTACTTCCGTGAAATTCTCCAACTGCTCAGGCTGCAATTGCGACCAACGCTTTGCCTCGCCAGGAGGTATAGCCTACGGACCCCAAGCTGCTTCGTTATTCACAATGCCGGTGGACCAGGTGACTCAGGCCACTACCGGATTGTTCTTCGGGACTATACTCCCACCAACAAGCTTCACGGCGCCGGTGCTGACAAAGGAAGCTCCTAAGAAGTCGGTCTTTGATCGTCTTAACCCCACCGCGGCTCATCTCAACGGATCGCCCAACGTCAACGCCTCGGTCTTCTCTAGATTGGGCCAGAAATCCTGCAAACCCATCATGGGGCCTACAATCTCAGAGAAGGCTGCTTCTAAGAAAGTGGCTGCTCCTGCTCCCGAAATCGTCAAGGCGGCTTCTCCGGCCAAAAGGTCGGTCTTTACAAGATTGACGGCTCCAGCTCCCGCTCCTGCTGCCCAAAGGACGTCGGTCTTTGACAGGCTAACACCAACAGCGACCCCCCACCTACACAGGGGGCAAGACGAAACCATTCTTACCGCTGACCCTACGCCGTCCGCTCGACACGCTCGACGTCGCCACTGGCGCCGAGTAAGGAAGGCTGGGGGCAACTCCCCCTCCGGGTTGACTCCATCAGCCCCGGTGGCAGAAGTTAATGCTGCTGTTCCAACTGGGAACAGCTTCGAAATGCTAAATAAGGTGCGAAGGAATTCTGCTACTGCAGTGCTGAAGAGGTCTCCTCCCCCATTAAAAAAGGTTGTGGAAATAAAACCCGAACAGCCCCGATCTCCTCAACGGCTATCTTCCAAAATCTATAAAGTTTGGCGGCAGGCCCGAGACTCGATCATCGATCCAAACTTCTCCCGCCAGCACAAGAAGCTGAAAATCCAACCGGAAGCTGGTCACCAGGCTAAACCCCAAAGGGCTGTTGATCAACTGGCTCATAAAGAGAAGAGGCCAGAAAAGACCCCCCCAGCATGCAACGACGACTAAAAGCACTGAGCCCAGACGCCCTAAGTCTGGGGGCATGGTGGTGCACACTGTCTACATGGCCTCTGGAAAGGAGGAAAGCCGCACTTCTACGGGCCACCGACCGCTAACCCGATCCGTGACAAAGGCCCAGGAGCAGCAACAAAAGCTTCAGGAAATGATGAATGCTATGGCCGCGCTTACCGGGCCAAAAGAAAACCCAGAAACGTCCTCAGACGCACGCCGAGAGGAAGAAACCGACGCTGAATTCCTTCGCCGGACACTGGAGAAAAAGGACAAAGAGGCTGCTGAACAAGCGGCCAACATACAACGTATGGGCCTTCTCTTCGAAGATATGATAGGAATGATGATCCAGCAGGACTTACCCACCGAAGATCCCCCAATCGTTCTTGAAGGCGACCGAGGAGAAACGTCAAATCCACTACCAGCCCTCTCAACGGCCAAGGAGGAGGCAATCTCTAAGGCTGACTTGGCTGACTACATAGCCCAGCAAATCCGGGTTCATCACGCGACTGAGGCAGCTGGTCAAGTCGTGAAAATGGGACGGCCGTATTCGAGCTGGTACGACCAAATCAAATACCCGCAAGGCTATACGATACCGAAATTCCATGTGTACAAGGGGACCGGCAACCCCCATCAACATGTCGCCCAATTCCGGGCCCTCTGCGGTAACACCGGCGGTGATGATAAACTGTTGCTCCGCCAGTTCGTGGGCAGCTTATCAGAAACAGCGTTCGAATGGTATTCGGAACTCCCGAACGATTCTATCAAAACGTTCGCTGAAATGGAGTTGTTATTCACTCAGCGATTCGCAAGTGCCAGCGAACGCACTCCAATAACTGCATTGATTAACGCCAGGGTAAAACCAGACGAAACCTGGGTCCAGTATGCTATACGCTGGCGGAACTTGTGGTCGAGATGTGAACAACGCATTGAGGAGGCACCCGCAGTGGGTATGTTCGTGGGAACTCTAGACCCTCACGCAACTATCTCCCAGTTTATGATGTTCTTTAAGCCAACCACATTCCAGGCCTTGATCGACAAGTTGGCTCAGATGGACCAGATGGGTCATAGACCACCTACACCGAAGTCGGAACCTCGGAATGACAAGGGTAAAGGAAGAGCAACATTTGTCGCAAATGCCCAAGAGCAACCTAACGCCCCGAAACCGACAGATCAACTGGAGGAAAGACGTCGGTATTATAATGAGAAGATGAAGCGTCCCTACTCGTTCCCACGGGACAAGACGAAACGGCTATTCGAGCTGGCAATACGCAACAGACTTATAAACCTGCCAAATCCAAGGCGACCGCCGCAACCCACCGAAGTGAATAACCCTAACTATTGCCCTTACCATCAAACGGTAGGCCATCCGATTGAAGATTGCTTCGTCTTCAAAGGATGGATTGAAGACCAATACCTCCAGGGGAAGTTTGTACTGTCCGAAAAGTGGAAGGTGAACCCACCACAGCCGCATGCTCCGAGGAAAGCGGATACACCGGGGGCAACATGTTCTTTTATTGAAGAAGCTCCATGGGAGGTCGTGCTATCAACTAAAAACAAAAGAATTCTGAGAGACCTTCATGCGTGCCCTGCGATCGAATGGAAGGACCCTCTTGAACCTCAAATTATCAAAGGAATGTTGAAGCCCCGCCCAACTACGAAGACTCGCGATAATGGCCCAAATACTCACGCCCAACCGTCAAAATCTTCGAAGAAAAAGAAGAAGAAATCCAAGAAGTCCGTGAAGCCTGGAAAAGAGCATACGAACTTGCAGAAGCAAATCGACGCGTTGGAAGAATACAATCAAAAGGCGCGAACTCCTGTCACACTCCAAGAATTCCTCAACCACATCTTTCAAGAGGAAGATGATGAAGAGAGCTCGTCAGATGAATCCGAAGAATATGCGGCGAGTTGTAACGTGATCTCCCACTCGTTTACTGATGATGGGAAAACTCATGGCACTAAAAAGCTGGAGGCAGAGCCTGTACCAGAGCATGCATGGCCAACAGATGAAATGATCGACGCTTTTCTAGACGAGATTCGTCTAAAATGTAAAGCGGACCAGGAGCGTGAGATGGCCACATCGGAAGGAGCCAAATGCGGGCAGCCGAACGAAAGAGTTGAACTACCCGTGCCGGAGCATAAGGCATCCGAAGCAGACAAGAAGATACTCAAGACGAGGAAAAGGTTTGCCAAAGCCATGTCAATGGGAATGAAGCTACCACCCTCGGAAGGAAACACACACGATGGGGTAGAGACGCACCCTGACTATTGCGCATATCATCGAAAAATATCACATCCCATGGAGGAGTGCGACGCCTTTAAGATATGGTGGCAAGGATATGTTGCTCATCGGCAACATTTTAAGCGCATGAAACGCAAGATCCGTCGGGAGCGAAGAAGTACTGTCGATGGGCACAACAGAACGACTGGCAACTGTTGCATGGTTAACGCCAGGGGGTCACAAGTTCTCACCTTTGGGAGCGACTCTGATGAAGAAATGGCTCTGGGCCCTCTCTTTAAAGAATCTGTCTCGGGGAAAGAGGAGGAATCGGAGATCTGCGAGAACATTCAGCTGCGCAATCGCACACTCCCAGAAAAGAATCTCGGGCCCGGGAATAGAAAGGATAAGGGAAAGGAAAAGGTCACTGAAGATATCACTTTAGATGACCAAGTCATGAGAGAGCTGGTTGCCAAAGACCCTCCTAGGAAGAGTAAAGTGGACTATAACATCCTCGCGCACCTAAGGAAGCTACCTTCTCAGCTTAGCATTCTCGATGCCCTCCTATTATCGAAAGAAGCGCGAGACTCGCTAATTAAGGCGTTACAAGAACCCGAGCAATTCCAAGCCTTCCTCGCCACTGAAAGGATGAAGGATGAACTGGAGGAAGTGCATACGGCCGACGTCACTTTCGGTGATGAAGACCTCCTTCTCGGGACGTGCGACCACAACCGGCCCCTATATGTCTCTGGATACTGCCATGATATCAAGATAGGTAAGATCCTGGTGGATAATGGATCATCCGTCAACCTCCTGAATGTTCGGGTGTTGAAGGAAATCTGCATGAGTGTGCAACACCTTGCTCGTGACAAAATTACTATCTCCGGTTTCGATTCACAATCGTCACGGACTCTCGGATCCGTGATACTAACATTACGCTTCGGACTTCTCGTCACAGACATCAAATTCCATGTCATTGACGCCAAGACCTGTTACAACGCCTTGCTCGGCCGCCCTTGGCTACACGAGTACAATATCATCCCTTCTACACAACATCAGTGTATGAAGTATTTCAAGGATGGTTTCGAGTATACCGTAACAGGTGAGTTAAACCCATTTTCCGTGAACGAAGTCCGCAAATACGAAGATGTGAAATACTTTTTGCCAGATTTCGAGGATACAGAAAAGTGTCGCAATCCGGAAAACAAAACCGCCGCCACCATCCCTATTTTCGGGAGCGATACCGAAGAAGAGGAAGAGATAGTTTATGCAGGGCCATCTCAACGCAACAACCTGAGGACACCCGCCCCCGTATTAGTCTTCGGAAGTGATTCAGAAGATGAAGTTAATGCTGTGTTCTCCAATCGGCTGCTGACACAAGCACCCCTTGGCGATGACCATAGTTTGCAAATCACCATGGTACCGCGAGAACACTACAAGGACCTCGACGCGCTTCAGGCTCACGATGTGCAGGACCTGCAAACATTTTACGTCCCTCCCAGGCGAAGGGGCGAGAAGGTGATCCTATTTTACCGATCCTCAGAGTCGAAAATAGAGAAAGAGATCTGGCACGGCGCAGATACTACGCTCGACAGGCTCCAACCCATCCGTCTGCCCAGATACTATACAAATGGATTAAAGAAGCTATTGAAGCGCCAAGGAGTACCTTTAGAACAGACCGTTCGGCAGGCGCGGTTCTACAACAAGATTTGGGATGTCCCCGGGACTCAACGCAAATTGCCCAACGGGAAGATGGAAACACTCGGGCTCGGATACGCAAGAGCTGGAAAACGGGAACAGACTCACAGCAGCTATCCTATATATACCTTTGATGAAGAAGAGGACGCCCTGTCAGGAGACGCCAACCCTTCATTAAAACTAGACCCCGCGATTGAAGCACCGAGTCCGTCATTTGAAGAACGAACGAACAAGCCTATCAGGAAAACGGGTCAGAGAGCTCAGGAAGACCGCAACCGCGAGATGGCCATCTATAAGAAGGCCAGGACGCAACGTCTATCTCAACGTACCGAAAAAGACAAAGACGCTTATCCTCGTCAATCCGTTGTACGAAAGGCCCGACGCAGAGACGGAAATAAATCAAGAAGCGGCTCGGGTTTGCCCCTCGTGAAGAAGATGAGTCGAGCGTATTCCTTCCCCCGAGACAAGACGGAGAGGTTACTCAACCTCGCTATAAAACATCAAATGATCACGCTTCCAGAGTCTAGACGTCCTGAGCAAGCTAGCCAGGTCTCTCATCCGAGTTATTGCTCTTATCACCAAGCCATAGGACATCCTACCGAGGACTGCTTCACCTTCAAGAACTGGGTCGAGGACCAGTACCGACGGGGCAGATTCGCTTTATCCGACGGCTGGAAGGTAACACCGCCGCGAAAGCATGAGCCCAAGGCCGCAAGAACAGAACCGGGTCCACCTCAGTCCAGGGAGCGGGTTCGCACTTGTTATACGATTACGATATTAGGAGAAGAGCCCGAGAACGTAGACGACCTTTACCGGTGCTTTAAGAACAGCGATGATGAGGTGATCTCAGAATTTCCGCCCGCTCCGAAAGAACTGGAAGATGGTATACATACTACCGCAGATAACCTCAAGAAGATTGAGTTGGGATCGGCAGACGACCCGCGACCGACATTTGTCAGCGAGCTATTATCCGAAGAAAAGGTGGCTGCGTTAAAGAACGTGCTTCTACGGCATAAAGACTGCTTCGCGTGGAACTACTCCGAGATGCCAGGATTGGACCCGGAGATTGCTGTGCATAGATTAGCAATATCCCCAGATATCAAGCCAGTCAAGCAGGCGCCAAGGAGGATGCGACTCGAGCTTGAGATGAGCATCAACGCCGAAGTCAAGAAGTTGATCGATTCAGGATTTATTCAAGAAGTCCAATATCCCGACTGGATTGCCAATATCGTCCCGGTAATGAAGAAGAATGGGACGGTACGCATATGCGTGGATTTCAGGGATCTCAATAAAGCCTGTCCCAAGGATGATTTCCCAGTACCAGTAACCGAACTAATGATAGATAACACGTCCACTCACGAGGTTTTCTCCTTTATGGACGGTTCATCAGGATACAATCAAATAAAGATGCATCCCGAAGACCAGAAGCATACCGCTTTCCGCACCCCTTTGGGTATATTTTGCTACAGGGTTATGCCCTTTGGCCTAAAGAACGCTGGCGCTACCTATCAAAGGGCCATGACAAAGATCTTCGACGATCTCATACATGACATCGTCGAGTGCTATATCGATGACCTCGTAGTAAAGAGCATGTCGTACGAGGAGCATTTAAAGCATCTGGAGACTGTATTTCAACGCCTTCGGCAATATAATTTGAAAATGAATCCCCTCAAGTGCGCGTTTGGAGTCTCCTCGGGCAAATTTCTGGGATTCATCATTCGACACCGAGGTATTGAAATAGATCCGGTAAAGATTAAAGCGATCATGGAAATGCCTCCGCCGAGAACGCTCAAGCAGCTGCGGTCTCTCCAAGGGAAGCTCGCATACATCCGGCGGTTTATCGCCAATCTTTCAGGAAAATGCCGTCCTTACAGCCACCTGATGAAAAAGGGTACCCCATTCGTTTGGGATCACAAATGTCAAGGTGCACTAGACGAGATCAAGCAGTACCTGCAGAACCCTCCAGTGTTGGCTGCTCCAGTGAAGGGAAAGCCTCTCATTCTTTACACGGCCGCCCTCGAAGGTTCCTTAGGCGCATTATGGGCACAAGAGAACGATCAGGGGAAAGAAAGAGCACTTTACTACTTAAGTCGAGTGCTGCTGGGGGCAGAAAGCAACTATTCCCCCATTGAAAAGCACTGCCTGGCGTTGATCTTCGCAATAACAAAGCTTAGACATTACGCATTAGCACATGAAGTCCGTCTTATTTCAAAGGTGGACCCTCTCAAATATTTGATGTCGAAATCCATACTGACGGGACGACTTGCTAAGTGGGCCCTGCTCTTGATGGAGTTCTCAATAACGTATCAACCTCTCAAGGCAGTGAAAGGCCAGGCCATTGCCGACTTCCTCGCCGAACACCCGATACCGGCCAATTCTCCTCTGAATTGCGATTTGCCGGACGAGCATGCATTTGATGCGATTAACGGCGGAACCACCCGATGGGAACTCTATTTCGATGGAGCGTCCTCCATAAAGAAACAGAAACAAGGTATCCCAATGATCAAATCAGGGATAGGCCTCATCTTTGCAACTCCACAAGGAGGGATAATGCGCTTCGCCTTCTCCTTAACAGAGCCGAGGACAAACAATGAAGCCGAATACGAAGCCCTGATAGCAGGCCTCGAGATCGCCATCGACATAGGAATTGAGGACCTCCTCATATACGGGGATTCCCAGCTGGTCGTTAGTCAAGTAAATGGTGACTACCAAACGTGCAAGCCGGAGTTGGTAAAGTACGGCGAAAGGGTGCAACAACTATTGACCCAAATTCCCTCCTATACTTTGGAGAACATACCGCGCGCGGAAAACAGCAAAGCAGACGCGTTGGCTAAACTTGCTAAAGAACTGGCTGACGAGAACCTCGATGACGTCAGAATCGTGGTACAAAGCCGTCGAGTGCTCGCCCCGGCAGAAATATCTCCGGAATCATGCGAAGAAAAGGGAACGACTGAGCAGACGACCTTACAAATAAAAGACCATGAGAGGGCCGAAGACTGGAGGGAAGTCTTCATAGACTACTTTAAGTCCCACCGAATGCCTGAAGAAGCGTCCTCAAGACATCAGCTCATGAAACGAGCTCTATCCTTCGCTTTCGTCAACAACATTCTATACAAGAGATCGTTTGATTCTCTATGGCTCAGATGCTTAGGACCTGACGAAGCAGAAAGAGTCGTTCAGGAAGTTCATGACGGACTTTGCGGTTCTCACCAAGCAGGCTCAAAGATGAAGTTAAAAATTAAACGGATGGGTTATTACTGGCCCACGATGATCCAGGACTGCCTCGAGTATGCGAAGCAATGCCACTCATGCCAGATCCATGGAGACTTCATCCACCAACATCCGAATCCACTGCACCCGACGTTGTCTAGTTGGCCATTCGAAATGTGGGGGACTGACATAGTCGGCCCCATTGAGCCAGCATCATCCCGGGGACACCGCTTTATCCTGGCGACAACCGATTACTTCTCCAAATGGGCAGAAGCAGTACCGCTGAAGGAAGTGAAGACAGAGAATATTCTCCACTTCTTCAAGACGCACGTCATCTATCGGTTTGGAACTCCACGGCGGATTATCTCCGATAACGGGCCGGCCTACCGAAGCCATAAGATTAGCCGCTTCGCACAGCGGCACAATATAGACTGGAGATATTCTTCAGTTTACAATCCACGAGCTAACGGTCTGGCCGAGGCTTTCAATAAGACCTTGACGAAGATCATAAAAAAGACCGTTTCCAGGAATAAGAGAGACTGGCACGAAAGGCTGCAAGAAGCCCTTTGGGCTTATCGAACTACGTTCAAGACAGCCACAAACACAACGCCGTACGCGTTGGTGTTTGGGACGGAAGCAGTGCTCCCCCTCGAGATAGAGTTACCCTCTCTACGAGTAGCAGTCCACCACGAGCTGACGAACGAAGAAAATGCTCACCTTCGGCTTGAGGAGCTTGATGCCCTCGACGAAACCCGGCTCATAGCGCAACAACATCTAGAAGCCTACAAAGCAAAGATGACGCGCTCGTACGAACGATTGACCAGGCCGAGGACATTCCGCCAAGGCGAACTCGTACTAGTGGTCAAAAGACCTATGATCCCCAATCGTGCCAAGCGGGGAAAATTTGAGCCAAACTATGAAGGCCCGTACATCATAGACAAGGTCTACCAGGGTGGAGCCTACCTACTCATGGACATGCACGGTGAAAGGCCTTTCAGGCCGATAAACGGCCGCTTCCTGAAGAAATACTATGCTTAATAAGCCACAGCCTGGGTCAATGATAGATGACGACGACTATGTCCACTCACTATCTTCCTAGGAGCAGCCAGCCTTCCCATATCAACGGACCGAAACGTCCTTAAACTAACAACAGACCGAAACGTCCTTAAACTAACGGCGGACCGAAACGTCCTTAAACTAACGGCGGACCGAAACGTCCTTAAACTATCGACGGACCGAAACGTCCCTAAACTACTACCGCAACGTCCTTAGGTGGACGAGATGGATAAATAAAGAAAAAAGAAAAAAATAAAAAATAAAAAAAACGGTATGTCCATAAGCAAAATGGGCACGGATGAAAACCCGAAAAGGGCTCCGTGAGTAAAAACAGCAGGGCTGCCGGCAAGTGTTCGTGAAAACCTGAGAGGGAGCGACCTTGTAAAAAAAAATAAAAAAAAATATAAAAAAATAAAAAAACGGTATGTCTATAAGCAAAACGGGCACGGATGAAAACCCGAAAGGGCTCCGTGAGTAAAAACAGCAGGACTACCGGCGAGTGTTTGTGAAAACCCGAAAGGGCGCAACCTCGTTAAAGGACACTTACAGAGTCCTCTCGACCTCGTAAGGAGAAACCACCTGCGTGAGATCCTAATGACTCACAAAGGAGCAACACACTTAGGGATCCTCACGATTCCTAAGGAGAAAATACACTTACGAGATCCTCACGACTCGTAAGGAGAATCCTCTTATGGGACCCTTACGGCTCATGAGATTTGAAAGTCTTAAGTTACAGAAACCTGAACCTGTTCTTAAGCAAATCCTCCACAACCTCCGATATTGCCCTACAAGAGGCTCAATACTGACCTTTGTATACAATCCACGGGCACAAATAAACATTTCCCCAGCAAAGTCCAACCCTTGTGGGTCCTCTCGACCCATAAGGTGAAAACCCTCTTGTAGGATCCTTACGACTTACAGAGGAACATACACTTAGGAATCCTCACGATCCCTAAGGAGAAAATACACCTGCAAGATCCTCACGACTTGTAGGGAGAAATACCTTTGTGAGACCCTTACGGCTCATGAAGTCAAAAGCCTTAGTCGACAGGACCTTAACCCTGTTTGCTAAGCCACCTTTGTTCAACATCGACAGAGGCAAATGATGATTCGCTCCTGGCAATATTCCAGTTGCAGCGATGCTGATGCCTAAACCGGTATCAAATCCTAAGTCCTTTCATGGCAAATGATGATTCGCTCCTGGCAACATCCCAGTCGCAGCGATGCTGATGCCGAAATCGGTGTCCGAAATCCGAGCTTGCGGCGAAAAAGCTAGCAGGCCACACATGCCTACAAAATAGCCGAAATGATGGGGCAACTTGCAATAAAAAGCAGCAAGTAAAAATGTATGCATGAAAAATAGCCGAAATGATGGGGCAACTCGCAATAAAAAGCAGCGAGTAAAAATAAAATAAATAGCCGAAATGGTTGGGCACCGCGAAAAAATAGCCGAAATGATTGGGCAATCGCGACCTTCGCGATATAAAAAGCTGAAATGATAGAGCATCGCGGAAAGAATAAAAGAAATGATGGAAAAATGAAAACTTTTTGCCCTACAGGTGATGCTATATCAATCCCTGTATACAATCCAGGGGCGCAAACAAAGAAGGAGTCGTACTCCTCCCCCAGGTTTCATCATGAGAGGAAGCCAAATCTCGACGGTTCACAAATAACCTGGAGATCATCTCGACGCAGCAGACACAACATCAAGCGAAATGGAACAGCGGCAACCCCCAGTTCCATGGATCAGTGATATACGCATCACCAAGAGTCAAACCTCCATTCCGTGAAATGCGGATACAATCGATAAAATTCCTGGTTACGTGGAACGCAGATAATGTCACTCTTTGACCCCGTGGAAAACGTCCAGAGCGGATCCTGGTCCTCGCAGAGCATGGCAGTGAACCCGTGCGAAGCATCCAGAGCGGAGCCTAGTCCTCGCCTAACGCGGCAGTGAACCCGTGTGAAGCATCTAGTGCAAAATTCCTGGTTACGTGGAACGCGGATAATGTCACTCTTTGACCCCGTGGAAAGCGTCCAGAGCGGATCCTGGTCTTCGCAGAGCATGGCAGTGAACCCGTGCGAAGCATCCAGAGCGGAGCCTAGTCCTCGCCTAACGCGGCAGTGAACCCGTGTGAAGCATCTAGTGCAAAATTCCTGGTCACGTGGAACGCGGATAATGTCACTCTTTGACCCCGTGGAAAACGTCCAGAGCGGATCCTGGTCCTCGCAGAGCATGGCAGTGAACCCGTGCGAAGCATCCAGAGCGGAGCCTAGTCCTCGCCTAACGCGGCAGTGAACCCGTGTGAAGCATCTAGCGCAAAATTCCTGGTTACGTGGAACGCGGATAATGTCACTCTTTGACCCCGTGGAAAACGTCCAGAGCGGAGCCTGGTCCTCGCCAAGCACGGCAGTGAACCCGTGTGAAGCATCCAGAGCAAATACCGGACTGTGGAGTCCTTAAAATCCACGGACTATGACGTCCTTAACCTCGACCGTGATGTCTTAAAACTAACGATCAACCATCCCGATTCCCTACAGACTTTGCCTTGGTTTAAGGGTACATCTCTTCATTCCTTTGATGCCTGGCGTTGTAATTCCTCAACGTCTTCAAAGAGGTGACGGGTCCCTGCAACCAAACACCGGATTGTGGAGTCCTTAAATCCACGGACTATGAGGTCCTTAACCTTGACCGGGATGTCTTAAAACTAACAGCGGACTGTGGAGTCCTTAAATCCACGGACTATGAGGTCCTTAACCTTGATCGTGACGTCTTTAAACTACGATACCTTGAGAGACCCCTGACTCCGTGAAACACGGATAAGGGTGATCACATCCGGCACTTGCAGGCCCTCACGACCTGTAAGGAAGAAAAACTCTCTTGTGAGATCTTTACGACTCTCAAGGGAAAACCCGCTTAAGGATCCTCACGATCTTTAAGAAGAACTCACACCTATGGGATTCTCTCGACCTGTAGGGAGAAAAAACTCTTTATGAGACCCTCGCGGCTCATAAGATGCAAAAGCCTTAGGAAGCAGATCTTAACCCTGAGTCCTGAGCCATTGCTGTCCTGCAAGGAAATCAAGATAGAATACCCGCAGAATACATTCAATGAAAAGGAGACATATCATTGACAAAAAAATGTATCTTTTATTCATAAACCAAAATGGGTACAAAATACAATTCATGAAAGAAACAAAAAGAAAATACTTTCATCCATGAGTATGTACAAAAGGGAAGAAAAAGATACAAATGTTTTAGGCCGGCGGGCGATTCAGCAGCTTGGTCAGCTCATCCTGCTTTTGCTGAGCCACGGCTTCATGACGCAAGATCTCCAGAAGACGAGCCTCCGCCTGAGCTTGCTGAGCCTGATACGAAGCGAGCCGGGCTTCAAGCTCTTTCTCAGTGGCCCTATGAGCCTCAACCCCCTCACGAGTGAACATGGCAACTTTATCGAGAGCCACAACCTTATGTTCGCTACGTGTCGCCCTATCAGGTCATGAAAGCTCACTCTGCGACCACAAACTTAGCAGTAGGACATACATGCTCGAGACCATATAAATGGGCTCTCGATCGATAGCAATAATCGATCCAGAACGCGCTCACACAACCCGGTATGGCAGGCAACAGAAAACTTTCAGATGATTATCCTATCAAGCATGTGCTCGCAATCATATGAACATCCGAAAAAGAAGTAAAATTAGAAGCTTTAATTTGCACGCGACATGACAACAGTATTGATAATTGAAGAAAATTTTCATAAAAAGAACGCAAAATTTATTCATGCAAGCAGAAACATACATACGAGTACCAAGCCTACAGGGAAGTTCAACATAAAGCATGCAAAAAGGAGGGACTAATTTAAAAAGGTTCTACACTAACGGAAAAGGTCACCAAACACAGGATCAACGGCACAAGGGTTGACGAAGCAAAGGATAAAATTCTCCATCTCTCTCTCCGCTTTCTCCAGCACATCGAAACGACGATTCTCGCGAGAAGTCGCCCCCCATCGGTTGGCGCCATGCTCGTCCGCGAATGCAAACATAACAGCTCGCCGGGCCCTTATCTCGCTCAGCAGATGAATTGAGCAGTCCTTCAGAGCCTGAGTAATCAGGCATGCTTCATGAAAGCCCTCGAGCTTTTCTTCCGCCGCATCAAGCATCGCCAGGGTCATCTCTGCCGGGTGAGGAGGAATGTCGGCGAGCACGGCCATGAGGATCATCCGGAGCCAGAGAGAACCCATCGGGAGGGGAGACCCCCTACGGATCGAGAGTTCATGCATGGCTGAGTCACATTCGTTGTCGGTAAGGAGGGGGTCCACCAACCGAGCAGCAAAGTGGGGGATCATCTCCTCAAGGGGAACTTCCCACGGCTGTCGACGAGCATGAGGGCGATTACAGGCCATGGCACTCGTTTCTCCCTCAAGAAAAAATATATGTATGATATGAATCCCTCTGTGAAAAGAAAAGAAGGCTATAACCTCATATATAATGTAGTGCATTAAGTGCTGTGCGCGGAAAATCCTGCATGGTGAAATTATTTCCAAGGCCTAAAAAAGAAAAGGCACCGAAAATCAAGGAGATGGAACTATTTCCAAGGCCCTTTTTCTGCACCTAACATTGTGCACTGAAAATATGGCATGAGGAGAATCTTGTGAACAGCCGCATCAGGGGGTCCCACGTGTAGAACACGTGAGGCCTAAACCTGATGTGCAGTTAAAAGGAAAATATGGAATGGTACCCTGTATGTTAAAAAGCACAAACAACAATAGTAGCAAAATAATAAAATCTCAGAGAAAAAGCGTGCAAACATACAAGGACACAACAAAACTTATCATCCAGACTTCAAGAAGGCAATACAAAACAAAAAGAGAAACTTTTACAATGGTAAGGCTTCGGACGCGGGGCATGGGTTGAGAAACTCGGAATTGACTTTATTCAAGATCTTCCAAGCATTTCGAACCTCCCGAGTATGCTTTCTCTCACGGTCACAAGTATCGGGGTCCCCGCGGATGTCCTCTACCCTCCGGTAGGCGCCCAGTATGGCTGATTTCTGAAAAATCTGATGAAGGAGATCAATGAGATTATCCCGCCTTCTCTTTGAGATCAAGCCCATAAGGTACACCGAATGCACCTTATCCTCGGCAGTGTCCAAGGCCTCGAGCGGTATGCCGGCGCAAAAGAGAGGAAGTGCCTCCCGGATCGCCAGCACGATCAGCCTCAGAAGAGAAGAACGACGGAGGAGTAGCCTATGGTTGTACTCGTCGAAGCGGCTCATGATCTCGGCACACTGAGCATCAGTGAACTCCTGATTCTGACTGCGGCCCAGCGCACGAATATTCCCATAGGAAATAATCTCATCAAGACGGTACAGATGGGCATCCATGGTACCTAAAATAAAAGTCATAAGACATCATTACAAAGCCCCCATTGCACTAATTGCAGGAAGAACAACCTCGGGCCAAGAGACCCCAGGAAGCCTCTGTGTGAAGAAATCGAGTTCTTCGTTGGAATTAAATTCCTTATTAAGAAAAGAGAATTAAATTCCCAAAAACATTTTTGGATGGAATTAAATTCCATGGATTTGAACCGCCATCATCATCTCTCCAAAGATCATCTAAACCCTAAGAGATCTACAGTTGAAAGATTAAACAGTTTCATGTTCTTATGGAAAATATGAAGAAAGAAGGGTAAAAACCCTTGTTTTGGATTTAAAATCCAGGAAAATGTGAAGGTCCATCGTTGTCCAAGAACATTACCTGAGGAAAAAGGATTCCTTTTGAGCAGAGTTAAACTCTGAAAATATTTTAAAACAGAGAACTAAGCTCTGGAAGAAGAGAATTAAATTCTCAGAAAAAGTTCTCAGAAGAAGAAGATGGGCAAAGTGAAGGCTCCTATGAAGAGACAGAGGTATTTATAGAAGGCAATGGAAACGTTTCGTCTCCCCAGATCCCTAGAGGAATCCAACGGTCATAAGAGGTGACAGCGTTGCACTCACGTGCAGACACGTGAGAACAACGCTGTGGGGGCATTTGTTTCCTGATTTAAAATCAGGAAAGCTTCTGGGAAAAGCTTCAAAAAGGGGGTCACGTGTTAGCACGTGACACCTAAAAGGGATCATCAAGTCAAGTTCAGTTTCCTGAATACGCTGAAGAAAATGGACTTCAGAAAGAGTCACGTGTTCCCACGTGACCAGGGTCACGTGGCGACACGTGACATTTAAATGCAAGCGTCAAAGGCACACAAGTTCTCTGATCAAGTCAAGAAAAGGCTTCAGAAGAGGTCACGTGTTCCCACGTGACCAGGGTCACGTGTTGGCACGTGACGTTCAAGACAGCAGACTCGTTCTTCAGAAGAACCGAAGAAAGAGAGTTCAAACAAGGGTCACGTGCTCACACGTGACCAGGGGTCACGTGGTAGCACGTGACGCTTAGGCAGCGATCAGAAGACAGAGCGCAAAAGAAAGGAAAAGGCTCATTCCAAAGGGGGTCACGTGCCCACACGTGACCATGGGTCACGTGGTCACACGTGACCAGCTTTCAAAGCCCATTGTGTTAACAGAATTAAATTTTGAAGGAGATTTAAATCTTTCCAAAGGAGAGTGATTATCTGGGGCCGATCAAATTAAAGATTCAGAGGTGATAGAATATCATCTATCTATGGAAAATCTCGGGTTTGGAAAGATTTCCCCTTTAAATCTAACCAAAATAACAAGGGAGAATCTCTGGATTTAAAATCCAATGGTGAATAAAATTCACCTAATAATCCAAAGGTCCAAAATGAATGATGAATGCAAATCAAATCTCAATGAAGATTCGTCAAAAACTGATTGATTCGGCTGCTTCTCCTATAAATAGGAGCCAAGAGACATACATACAGATACAGGCGCAGAGAAGAAAAAAAAGGAGAAGAGCTTTGATACTTTGAAAAGACTCGGATCTTCTGCGAAAAACCCTAGGTAAGAAAAGAAAGGGAAGGCCTTTTGAAAGAAAGAGAATTTAATTCTCAACAGAGTTTAACTCTGATAATGTAAAAACAGAAGAACATATTTCTTCTCTCTTTGATGGAGGATCTGCAAAGTGCACATCTCCCCTTAAGGTTGAGAATTTAATTCTCAATGGGTTGAGATCCTGCCATGCAGATCCAAAACATGGAGAAGGAATGCAAGCACGAGAATTTAATTCTCACAGAACTATAGGAATTTAATTCCTTTAAAATAAAAGGAGGGCTTGACCCTATGTTATGGGAATTTAATTCCTCCAGAACAAAAAAGAAACAGGATTTAACCCTAATTAAGAACCTAGTTCTGTTGAAACAGCAGGAATTTAATTCCCTTAATCATACAGAGGATGGAAGTTTAAACTCCTTAAAAACTTTTATTAGGGTTTAACCCTATTCATCCCTTCACGTATATGAGGAATTTAATTCCTACAGAAAATTCAGAGTTAAACTCTATTCCAGAAAACAAAGTCTTCGAAAGGAAGTAGGAATTTAATTCCTCTGAAATTTACAGTTCGAGGAATTTAATTCCTAAAAGAAGATTAACAAAGCCTCTAAACAAAATACCTAGAGGCAGGGTCACGTGTCATCACGTGACCCCCCCAAGAGAGCTACAGAAAGCCCCTTTGAGGCAGCACCCCACGTGACCCACGTGACCCTCAGCAGAAGCTCTAATTCATAGGCATTTGAATGCCCATCACGTGATGGCAGGTGATGCTCTGGAAGACGCGATAATCTCAGCCGAACAAAGGAAGGGAGGGCGCTCTCACGTGCTGCCACGTGACCCCTCCTACCTTAGTGTTTAAACACTAAACTAAAACTCTCGAACCCAGTGTTAAAACACTGTTGGGCCTTAGTGTTCAACACTAATTAAAAAGCTTTATTTGCAGTGTTCAACACTGATTACCTTAGTGTTTAAACACTAATCTGAGATCTTCATTTGCAGTGTTCAACACTGATTACCTTAGTGTTTAACACTAACCTGAAAAAACATTGTTGCTGGTGTTCAACACCAAATATTCTCTTAGTGTTAAACACTAACTTGTCAACCCCATTCCCAGTGTTCAACGCTGACTGCTCTGTAGTGTTTAACACTAGACTTTGGCCTAATTGGCTTAAATGGATGGAGGCAAAGCCTCTCCTGATTGGACTTAGCCCAAGATGGCCATAAGTCCTCAATTTGCGATTAACTGGTCCAATGGACTCATAACATAATTAATTCGTCTTGACCCCAAATTGGGCCAAGGGCTATTTAATCCACTCCGGTTCTAGGGTACATCTCTTCACTCCTTTGATACTTGGCATTGTAATCCCTCAATGCCGTCAAAGAGGTGACGGGTCCCGACGACCACACATTGATATGGACTGTGGGGTCCTTAAACTCATGTCTAACGCAAATTCCTGGTTACGTGGAACGCGGATAATGTCACTCTTTGACCCCGTGGAAAACGTCCAGAGCGGAGCCTGGTCCTCGCCAAGCGCGGCAGTGAACCCGTGTGAAGCATCCAGAGCACATACCGGACTGTGGGGTCCTTAAACCCATGGACTACGACGTCCTTAACCTTGACCGAGATGTCTTAAAACTAACAATGGACTGTGGGGTCCCTAAACCCATGGACTACGACGTCCTTAACCTTGACCGAGATGTCTTAAAACTAACAATGGACCGCAATGTCCTTAAACTACCCATGGACCGCAATGTCCTTAAACTACCCATGGACCGTAATGTCCTTAAACTAGAACAATAGAGCCCCGCATGCTCTTTTGTCGGATCTAAACGGTCCCGTTTAAGTTGATCTTAGCCTCAAAGATGGCTAACGTATCCTTAAACCTTCAAACAGAGTGGACTATAAATCCCCCCAATTGACTCCGGCTTGAGGGTACATCCTTGAACTCCTCTGACATCCGTCGTTGTAATCCTTCAACGTCGTCAGAGAGGTGACGGGTCCCGACGGCCACACATTCATGGACCACTATGTCCCTAAACTGGAACATTAGAGTCCAAACGCTCTTTTGTCGGATCTAAACGATCCCGTTAAGTTGATCTTAGTCACAAAGTTAGACTAACGTATCCTTAACAAACGTTTGAGTTGATCTTAGCCTCGAGTAGGGCTGACGTATCCTCAAACCAAACCCCCCCCCAAACCCAAATCTAAGATAATACGGATTTGGACTAGTCCACGCCCTACGGGCGACGACATAACTCAGTCTCCGTAAACAATCCACGGGCAACAAAATACAAAACAGACACCCACGACACGAAGTGACCATCTGGAGAAGAAGAAAGTTGTTACCGCAATGCGGTAGCGTAATTAACTGCAGGGGATTGCGCCTGCAGGGAAGAGCGTCCCCACAATCAAAAACCCCTCAAACGAGGGGGAATCTGACGAAGTCTGCTACATCGGACGCATCCGTCTAAACCTTCGATACGTGGTGCCATAAATCAACTTGGCATCTTCGAAGAGGTGGACGGATAGCACCTATTAGCATCTGCCCCGAATCTCAGGCAAGACGCGGTGTCGCGCCGTCTTTCGGAGGGGAACAGCCAATATTGAGCATCATCATTAGCCCCCACTCTTGTCCCGACCAGCTAGCAGGTCGGGTCAGGAGTGGACTGCCAGGTCTCCCGGGATGAGCTTCTTTCTAGGGCTTTATCGGGACGAGTCCTCAGGACGTCGGTTGTCTTTTCCGCTAGCGAATCAAGGCGAGATCTCTGCATTTATAGAATATGCTCCGGTTCGTGCACTCTGCAACTGAAGCGACGGTCCACGCGTCAAGCGTCGATTGGCTAACGTGATGTATGCAGGCCTGCGGCGTCAGATGGGACGCGGTCCAGCGCTGGGTCGACACGTGGAGCGATCGGAGCCACTGGTCGCGAGGAGTTGTTTCGGCGGGAGATGACGGGCGCCGTTGAATGAGGCCGTATGCAGCAATAAACAGGGGTGGGGTCCGCTCCAGGGGTCCTAATCTTTCATTTTCCTCTCTTTCTTGAGTTGTTGCTGCTCGGCGTTCTTCTTCATTTTGAACACATGGTTCGCTCCCACTCTTTAGGCCGCCCGCGCCAGAAGGAGGCTAGCGGCGCGGCCGAGCCCCCGGCTAGCTCATGCCCTCCGCCGGATTCTCTACCGGCGGTTGGGCCGTCTGCTTCGTCGACGGCATCTGGTGGTTTTTCCAGCGGCGGCCAGAGACGTCCACAGTTATCCGAGCCCCAGACGGGGGATATAGAGAAGGGCGAGGGCATGCCCCGTTTCAAGAGGAAGAGGACGGTTTCTCGCGCGTCGTCGTCGAGGGTCCCTGAGGGAATTTCCGTGCAGGAGGGGGGCGCTGTCTTCACGGTTCCGTCTGGATTTTCCGTTGCCGCTGGCCTGCTCGCCGGGATGGAGGAGTCGGCTGGGGGAAAGCTTCCGCACGGCTCCCTGAGGGATCAATTGGAGGCCATGGCCCAGGGGGCGGTCCAGGTACGAACCCCTTTACGTGTATTTTTTTTCTGGTATACCTTTCCTTGGCTCGGGGGCCTCCTGGTTTCTCATCGGCTTTCCGTCAAGTCCTTCAACACTGCGCCCCTGCCACTCGTATGGAGGCTGAGAGGGCGTTCCATGCCCCGAGGCCAGGGGAGGCGTTCCCTTCGGAGGTCGAGGTTTTGCGACGTGACCTACGCCTGGAGAGGGTAAGGGCCGACGTCTTGGCGGGCCGGGATGAGGCTGCGGAACTTGCCAATTCAGCGAATTGAGGTGTCCTTCGTCGTCTGAATGCGTCCCTCCGGGTTGCCGATAGGAAGCTGGCAGATCTGGCCGAACGCTTCGCGGCCCTGGAAAAAGAGAGGGACGCCAGCGGGGGAGATGCGGAGGCGGCACTTCTGGAGGCCCAGGTTGCCGAGGCTCGGGCTAAGAAAGCTGTGGCCGATTATAAGGCGTCAGAGCGGTTTTACGCCGAGCTCGGGGAGTATTCTGCCGTCGCATAACAAGGCCCTGGACGCCGTGAAGGAACATATTCCTGAGTTCGACGATGGTGAGCTCCACGCTCGGGCTCCGCTTCCGGCGGCGAGGCCTAGGGTGGGAGATGGCGAGGGGAGCAGGGCACCCCCTGGTGGCAGAATCTCCGATGGTAGAGCCCCTGGCAGGCCTTGATGCCAGCGATGAAGGGACCGAAGTAAACCTCCGGGCAGTTTGTAGGGCTGGGGAGCCCCAGAATACCCTTTGTAAAAACTTTGCTTTTGGTAATAAAAGAAAAATCCTTGTTTCGTCGGTTTGCATTTCGTCTTCTGTGTGTGAAGGATTTTTGTAGGACATCTTTCCTTGTACCGTTTTGTTTTCATGTCAGGTTGGCCATCTGTCTTGCGATCTTCCGTCGAGTTGACTTCAATCACTACTCAACGAGTATGTCAAGAGCTGCCGAGGAGGTATCCCCATGAGCCCCGGAGTCGAGGGGGGGTCGTTTAGACTTGGATAAACCTGACGTCCCTCCCTGGTGTCTCGGATCCTCCGCGGGCCGCCGGGCATCTTTGACTTCGAGCATCGACCAGCAGTCGGGGGTGATTGGGCAGCGTAGCTGTGCAGTTTCCCCTTGCAAGGGCTTACCGATCCCTGGCGTTGTGGTAGGGAAGCTACCCGCCAGGGAAGACCGAGCATGTTAGCTGCTCGGTCGCCCTTTGCGAGGGCCTCGATCCTTAGCGTTGGGGGTGCTGTAAGAGTCCTACTAAGGATGACCGGGCAGTGAAGCTACGTGGTTGCCTCTTGGCGAGGGCTTTGGTCTCTGACGTCTGGGGTAGGAAACTACCAGCCTGGGATGGAAGAGCAGGGTAGCCGCTCTGGTGCCTCTTTCGAGGGCATTCTGATCCCTGGCGTCATGGGTAGGGAGCTACCAGCCGGAGTAGACCGATCAGGCTAGCTGCTCAATTGCCTCTTGCGAGGGCTTTGATCCTTTAGGATGGGAACTGAGCAGCGTTACTGCCCAGTGCCTCTTGGCGAGGACTTTGATCCCTGTCGGTTGTGGTAGTAAGCTACCAGCCGGGGATAGCCGAGCAAGGACTCGACTGCCTCTGGGAGGACTTTGGTCCTTAGCGCGGAAGGGGCTGTAGAAGCCTACCAAGGACCCTTGGCTGAGCAGAGTTACTGCCCGGTGCCTCTTGGCGAGGTCTTTTGTCCTGAAGGATAGCCAAGTGAGGGATCCTTGGGCTCGACTGCCTCTGGGAGGGCTTTTTGATCCCCGGCGTTGTGGCAGGGAAGTTGCCCGCTGGGAATAGCCGAGCGAGGGATCCTCAGGCTTGACTGCCTCTGTGAGGGCTTTTTGATCCTCGGCGTTGTGGCAGAGAAGCTGCCCGCTGGGGATAGCCGAGCGAGGGATCCTCAAACTCGACTGCCTCTTGGAGGGCTTTTGGTCCCGGCAGTGGGTTGCATGGTCGCACCGTAGCGAGGGCCCGTGGGTTGGTGGCCGCCTCGTGGCGAGGGCCTTGAGTTGTAAAGGAGGAACTCTACTTGGGAAAAAAGATTCAACGTTTCTTTATTCGTATGGACAGGAATTTGAGAGAACTCTTTACACCATCTTTGTGAAAGGGAAATCTCGAGGGGGTGGGGGTGGGGTGGCAACACTCGCTGGCTTTGACCTCATTGGTATAGCTTGAGCTTCTCGGCATTGTAAGGCCGCGGCAGCTTTCGTCCGTCCGTGTCTTGTAGGCGGTAGGCTCCGCCGGGGAGCACTTCAGAGACGAGGAAAGGACCCTCCCACTTTGGGGAGAACTTGTGAAGCCTGCCTTGGTCGATGAACTCGTTCCTTCGTAGGACCAGGTCCCCAGTCTTGAAGGAGCGGCATTTGACCTGAGCATTGTAGTATCGGGCCGTCTGTTGCTGATAGGCGGCGGCTCTGATCTGGGCCCGATCCCTTTTCTCCAACAATATGTCGAGGTTGGTCCGTAGCGCCATGGTGTTAGCATCATCGTCGAAGTGCTCGACCCAGTGACTGGGTAGCCCAATCTCCGCTGGGACCATCGCTTCGGTCCCGTAGCAGAGGCTGAAGGGGGTCTCCCCGGTGGGAGTCTTTTTTGACGTGCGCAGGGCCCATAAGACCCGGGGCAGCTCTTCGACCCCACTGCCTTGTCTCCCTTCTATGCGGGTCCGGAGACCCCGGAGGATGTCTCGGTTAGCGACCTTGGCCTGCCCGTTACATTGAGGATGCACGACCGCGGCGAACTTCATGAGGATATGGTACTCTTTGCAGAAGTCCTTCACTTTCTCATTCTCGAAGTTCGTCTCGTGGTCGGTGATGATGCACCTCGGGATGCCAAACCGGAGTATCAGGTTGTTTTGCAGGAACTTGATGGTTGTGGCGGCATCCGATTTCCTGATGGGGAAGGACTCGATCCACTTGGTGAAGTAGTCTACCGCAATGAGGACGTATTTGTGCCCGTCTGTTCCGGTAGGGAACTGGCCGATCATATCCAGCCCCCACTGGGCGAATGGCCATGGGGACGTCAGGGCGGTCAGCTCGGTAGCCGGGAGGCGGGGAATGCTGCTGTGGAGCTGGCATCTCTTGCACCTCCTGACCAGCTTCAGGGCATCCTCGTGCATGGTGGGCCACTAGTATCCTTGGAGTAACACCTTTTGGATCAAGGTTCGAGCCCCCTGGTGCGCACCGCCCACCCTTTCATGGATTTCCCGAAGGACGTAGTCGGGCTCTTGGGGGTCAACGCATCGGAGCAGGGGCTGAGTGAAAGCCTTCTTGTAGAGGTTCCCGTTGCTCCAGACGAAGTGGCGGGCTTTGGCCCGGAGACGGCGGGCGGCCGCCCGGTCCTCCGGGAGCGTGCCGTCTTTCAGGAACTCCACAAGGGGCTTCCTCCAATCCTGGTCGCTCTCCTGCGCCGCGTACTTATGGAGTGTCGTCACTTCGTCTCCCACGCTGGGTCGAGGCAAGGTTTCGAAGAGGATTGATCGCCTGTTGTTGGCCGAGTACGACGAAGCTAGCTTGCTCAGGGAATCTGCTTGGGCATTCAGTTGTCTGGGTGTTTGTTCTACCTGGACCTCGTCGAAGTTTTTCCGAAGTTTCCTTACCCTGTCTAGGTACTTCATCATTCGAGGCTCTCGAGCTTCGAAGCGGCCAGTCACTTGGCCGACAACGAGGGCCGAGTCGCTGCGGATTCGAATTATCTTCAGCCCCAGCCCGACGGCCATGCGCAGTCCGTCCAGGAGGGCCTCGTATTCTGCCGCGTTGTTCGACGCTTTGAAACCGAGCCTTAAGGAGTACTCCATCTCAGCCTCGTTTGGGCTCCGGATGATGAGGCTGGCACCACAGCCTTCCTCGATAGAAGACCCGTCGACGTAGATGACCCACTCCGGAACTGAGCTAGGGCCTTCCGGGACGGGACACCGGGTTGCGAGGGGCGGCGCGGACTCTGGCTTCCTGCTAGGGATGGTGCATTCGATGATGAAATCGGCCAAGGCCTGCGCCTTGATGGCTTGCCTCGGGCGATACCTTATGTTGAATTGAGATAGCTTCCATCTCCATTTTTCCAGGCGGCCTGAAGATTCCGGTGATGCCAGGATAGCTCCCAACGGGCGTTCGGTGAGGACGATGATGGTGTGTGCTTGGAAGTAGTGCCGCAGCTTCCGTGAGGTTACCACGAGGGCCAAAACAATCTTCTCTATGGCGGGGTACCTCGTCTCCACATCCTTAAACATGTGGCTTACATAGTACACCGGCTTCTGCGCCCCTTCGGCCTCTCGGACGAGCACCGAGCCTGCTGCTTGGTCGGATACTGCCAGATACAGCGACAGCTTATCCCCTTCCACTGGCCGGGTGAGCAGCGGCGGTGTTGCGAGGTTCTTCTTCAATTGGTCGAAGGCGGCTTGACATTCCTCCGACCACTCGAACCTCGGAATTTTCCTCAGCGCCTTAAAGAACGGAAGGCACTTCTCCCCCGACCTAGACATGAAACGGCTCAGAGCGACGACCCGCCCCGTGAGCCGCATGATCTCGACGTTGGTCTTAGGTGCGACCATGTTCAGGATAGCGTCGATCTTCTCCGGGTTAGCTTCGATTCCGTGGTGAGTGACCATGAACCCGAGGAACTTTCCTCCGGTGACTCCGAACGCGCACTTGGCGGGGTTTAATTTCATGTTGAATTTACGGAGCACTCCAAATGCCTTGCCCAGGTCCTTGGCATGGTCGGCCGACGAGGTGGACTTGACGAGCATGTCATCAACGTAGACCTCCATGTTCCTGCCGATCTGTTGCTTGAACATACGATTGACCAGCCTTTGGTACGTGGCCCCGGGGTTCTTGAGGCCGAAGGGTATCACCCTGTAGGAGTACACCCCCCGGTCCATTGTGAATGCGGTCAGGTCTTCGTCTTCAGGGTTCATACGGATTTGGTTGTAGCCGGAGAAAGCGTCCATGAAGCTCAGTAGCTCGTAACCGGCCGAGCTGTCGACGAGCTGGTCTATACGGGGGAGCGAGAAGTTGTCCTTGGGGCAGGCCTTATTAAGGTCAGTGAAGTCGATGCACATACGCCATTTCCCGCTCGACTTCTTGACCAGGACTACATTTGCCAGCCATTCTGAGTAGGGTACATTCCTGATGAAGTTGGCGGCGAGGAGCCGATCAACCTCCTCTTCGATCGCCTTCTGCTTGACAGGGGCGAAGCTTCTTTTCTTCTGCCTGACGGGTCGGGCTGTAGGATCAACCCCGAGCTTGTGGGAGATGATTTTGGGGTCGATGCCAGGCATGTCAGCAGGCGCCCAGGCTAAAATGTCGGAGTTGCTTCTGAGGAACTTGATCAGGTCATCCTGCTGGGTCCCCGTCAGGAGCGACCCGACCTGGATAGTCTTCCCTTGGTCTCCTTTTGCTAGGGGCACCTCGGTAAGAGGTTCGACCGGCGCCCTACGAACCTCCTTCCGCTCGTCCCAGGTGTCCAGGGATCCTTTAATGTCGCTGCACGCATCAGCGTCGTCAGCATGCTGCTCGGGCGCAGACGTCTATGCAAGGCCAATCCTCACGACCCGCTGGCTCCCGTATGCCCGACCTATCCCATCCCGGTCGAGGGGGAATTTTATCGCCAGGTGGTATGTCGAGATCTGGGCCTGGAGGGAGTTCAGCATCAGACGGCCGAGGAGGACGTTGTAGGCCGACGGAACCTTCGCTACGATGAAGTCCACAGGCAGCGTGCGCGTGCGGCCGGGCTCCCCGATCGTGAACTGCAGGGTGACCGCCCTTTGTTCCGGGATGGAGTGGTTATTGAACCCCGAGAGGACGTGGGAGGTCGGTCTCAGGTCTGCTGGGGAGAGCCCCATACGCAGGAAGCAGTCGTGGAAGAGGATGTCCGCCGAGCTGCCTGAATCGATGAGTATCCGGTGGACCTCGTACCGGTGAATTTGGGCTATGATCACCAGCGGGTCACTATGGGGCATAGATATGCCGTGGAGATCCTCGTCGCCAAAGGTGATGAGCTCACGACCCCTAGCCCTTTTGCTCGGGCGGTCGCCGGGGCCTATGAGACGTCAGCCAGTGGGGAGGCCGACGACGTTGGGTGAGGGTCCGTCTGCGTCTCCGTTGTGAGGGAGGCGACAATAGGTGTTTGGATCTTCAGGGGGATCTATTGCCATGTGGGCGGAGATCGGAAGGCCAACTTTTGTTTTCGTGGAGTTTTTGTGTTCCCACAGACGGCACCAACTGATGGAGGTCCTTTTCGGGTCTCCGTCAGATGTTGTCTTCTGTTGATCTCCCGGTGGACTTTGTTAGTTATTTCCTGCTGCGTGTGGGTCTCAATGGGTTTTGGTGGAAGAGATGGCGTGAGGAGTTTGGTGCCGAGTACCTGCAAAGAAGTCCCGGGATGGTTTGGTACCACCAAGGACCCTCCGACGATCAAGTTAGTGATGAGATCCGAGCAGAGTAACTGCTTAAAAGAGTAAAGAATGGCTTACTTGACCCCTCTGTGATGGGGGCTTATATAGCGGTGGTGGCACACAGCGGCAGGCGCGAGGATCTCGCCGACAGTTACGCTCCCGACGTCACGCCCGTGTAGAGAGCGGATCACCCATTAATGGGGATCGTGATGGCGTGGAACGTGGGATGTTGCTGGCGTAAAATATGTGCATGGCGAGATTCGCGGAGCGGCGGTTACGCCTGTGAGTGGTGGAGTCGGTCGGGGGGCCGAGGAAGACGGCCTCGGCCTGGAGCTCGGGGACGAGCGAGGAGGCCGAGGAGTCTTGGTCCTGTGGCAGCTCGGGGCGAGTTGAGGGGCCGAGGAGGCTAATTCGTAGGGGGCCCCGAGGAAGGCTGGCTCGTGCTTGCAGGTCGGGCGTAGGGTGTCCTGGTCGGCCCCTGTGGGCCCTTTCTTCTGAGTCATGGGACACGTCATCTGCCACGTGTCCTGATCTTGGAGACCGCCAATATTGAGCATCATCATGATCGTTCAAGGTCCGCTCAAAATTCGAGACGGGAATTAACTAATGATATAACAAGTGCCAATTTAGCTCAGCCTTCTGCGGTTGTCACACCTCACAGGCACGTGAAAAGCCCGCAATATATTTATATTAAGAATGTCGTTTTTAAAATAAATATGTTAAGCGTAAATAAGCAATTATATACAGTACAAGAATAATAAGCGCATGAAATTTTTCAACAAACTAATTTATTTATATTCATTCAACAAGCTTTATTTACATAGATTGATTTTCTGAAAAGAAAATGCAGATAACATGAAATGCCTAAACAAGTGGTATACTAGTAATGAAAAAATGAGCAGAAAATTTAAAGGGTGACTTGGGCTGTGATCTGGTCATAGTCCTTAGCAATCGAATCTACATTCTTGGTCTCTAGATTATCTGACGAATATTTCAAAGAAATAAAGATGGGTGAAATGCCCGTCAGCGAACTTGCGTCTGGTAAGTCGCCAAAAGAAATTATGATATCTAACAGATACAAAAGTAATATAATACGGCATGTATAACATAACAGGTGATAAGTGTGTGTGTGAGTGAGTATGAGTATGTGACTTAACAGGTCTTTACAAGATAATCTAACTCAACGTCGGTCCAAATATGTATATCAACTAATCTCAAGAGTATTCTTGAACTCAAGGGTAGGGCCTCAGAGCAAAGAATCACAGGCCTGAATCAATTATTAGTAACGAGATTTCACCCTAGTGTCGAAATATTCCAAACCCAAAAGTAAAGCCCCGGATGCTTGGAAACACGAGCCCTCATGATAGAGTTTTTGTGTTAGTAGATATGGATTCATGAACTGTAGAAACTCCTGAGATTCCGTTAGAACCACACTTGAACTGCCCTAACATCCCGTATATATTAGTCTATGATTAATATTACGAGTCTTGATCGAATACATGAATACAAAAGGTGATATATGATATCAAGTTTCAAGATTGAGTTCATGTAGTCATATCAAGTGCAAGTCATGTCAATTGTGTTCATTGTTTGAGTCAAGTTGGTTCAAGTGTATATATTGGATTCAAGTATTCATATCAAGTTCAAGTAGTTTGATTTCCCTAAAATTACGATCCATATTTAGGAAGAGACAAGTGGTGCATCATTATCTCTGGCACTCTGAGACCTGTCGAGAGAAGACGCCACTCAAACCAAATTGCAATCTAAATATGTAATATAGACCGGTCTTTTGAATTCTAAGATATTTTAGTGAAAGATATCATTTAAAATTTCTCAAGGGGTTTTAATTCATTCTAAAACCTCGAGATTATTTTTTCTAATAAAAATATATTAATTAAAATTTCAAGATTTTTTCATAAAAACATATTTTATATTTTGTGTTGTTTTAGTATCAAAACCTAACCTTTAAAAGTATATGATATTTTAATAAAAAATCCATCTTTTGGAAATTTGAGGGTCCTTTCTTAATATACTTAATTTAAAAAACTTGCTTTGATTTATATTTTAGAAAACAGTGATAACCCAGATTAACAAAATTTGTTATATTTTCTTTTATTTTAAATTTTATAGAATTTGTTTATTTTCTTTTAAAATCGTATTTTATTCTTTTCGCGACCGAATTCTATGAGGAGTTCTGCATATCACTCTATTATCCTCAAGATGTGCGATAATCCGCACTATCCATAAACGGATTCTTTTGACGAGGGTTGTAGAGAAGTATTTATAAAGAATAATTTTTTTTTATTTTACTTGAGAGTATCTTAGCGAAATACTTTTCTTTACCAATAACTCTACAAATATATGTTCGTGCTATAATTTCTATGTGTACGTGTGGAGTAGATCAATACCCTGTGAGTTATGTCACAAAGTAGTAAGCAATAAAATACGATCATGATATTTAACCGTATATTTTATTCTAATATTATTTTAATACTATTAACTTCATTTTAAATTCACAAAACGGGTAAATTTGGCATGACATACAAGGATAATATATTGGTAGATAAGTGATGTTTTTATGGTAAAAGTTATGACAAGTTACAACCATAATTTCCAAAGAATTGTTTTTCTAAAATTATTTTCATGTCGATGTGAGGAGAGAATGGAGAGAGAGGGGGGGGGGGAGGGGGAGATTTACAGGTTGCGCTTGAAATATAAGGAAAGGAGAAATCTCGGTTGGAAGAACCGAGACCTACGATATGTGGAGGATCAAGCTTGTGGTCAATTTCGTGCGAAAGAACGAATTCGAGATAGATAACGTGCGGAGGAACGAACTTGAGAGACGAAATTGGCTTGGACTTGAGTGTTTGACTTTCTTGGCCAGAGTGTGACTTGAGAGATAGGATTTTGAGTGGTATATCCAGAATAACTTAAGGGGAGAACTAAGGAAAAGAACTATGTATTTATAAAGAGGAATATAGGTGTAGAGTGAATTAAAAAGATAATTAAAATATATTAAAGCGAGGGTAATGCGGTAGATGAAAAGACAACAGAGTCTCTAAATTAAATGAGAAGTTTTACAATATGAAAAGGGGTAGTGGCGAGCTGAAAGGATGCATGGGTAGAGCACGGACCAATTTGGTCAAGCCCGGGCCGCCGGTTTTGAGGTTTTGTCGGCTAGACCGATGGCAATCGCCTCGTGGTTTGTGTCAGGCGTTTGGTTCATGCAAACAAAACGTTAAAAAGAAAAATATTAAAATAATTGAGGATGATGAGATTCAAATACATATGCTATGGAGCAGTGAAAAGGTTTAACCAATGAGCCACACGTTTTTCCCCTTTTTTTATGCACTCCACACTAAATATACCCCTTTAGAAAAAATTTCTAACGGGACGCTGCCCCGCACCCCGCAAGGGGGCTACTAGCCCCCTTGACCCCTAGCCCGCTATCCGGGTAGCGGGACCTCCATAAAAACTCTGTGGGGCCCCCGATATATCCAAAACCCCTTTCAAAACACACACACACACACACACCAATGCGCTGCACATTGAGTTCGCATGACCAGTTTAACCCGTCAATCGGAGGTTCCTTCGCTCCAAATGCGATGGGTAATTAACGGCAGCTTAGTCCGCGGCTGCCAGAGATTCGGATCCCCACAATCAATAAACCCCCACCTACCCTAGGCAAGGGGAATCTGTAGTATGCCTGATGAGCGCGCGCGTATTCCCATCTTAATGGGGTGACGAAAAACACCCTACAGCCTCGGTGTATCTGCTTTCCCTGTCGGAATTATGCTTCACCTCGGAATCAAATTAACCAACCAGCTCTGCATCAGAGTCATGCTCCGTCTCAGAGTATACCCCGCGTCGAAATCAAGCTTCGCCTCGGTGTATCTGCCTTCCCTATCGGAATTATGCTTCGGCTCGGAATCAACCAACGACCTCCTCGTCGGAATTATGCTCCGCCTCGGAATCAGGTAAACCAGCAAGCTCTGCATTGGAATCATGCTTCGTCTCAGAATGTGCACCCCGTGTCGAAATCATGCTTCGCTTCGGTGTATCTGCCTTCCCTGTCAAAATTATGCTTCGTCTCGGAATCAAGTCGGCCAACAAGCTCTGCGCCGGAATCATGCTCCGTCTCAGAATGTACCCCGTGTCGAAATCATGCTTCGCATCGGAGTATTTGCCTTCCCCGTCGGAATTATGCTTCGCCTGGGAATCAACCTTTGCATCGAAATTATGCTTCGGTCAGAATATCTGCCGCTCATCGGAATGATGCTCTGATCCTTCGGAATGATGCTCCGACCCCGGAATTATGCTCCGAAAATCGAAATGATGCTCCGATCCTTCGGAATAATGCTCCGACCCTAGAATTATGCTCCGCAAATCAAAATTATGCTCCGGCTCTTCGGAATGATGCTCCGATCCCTGGAATCATGCTCCACCCTTCGGAATGATGCTCCGATCCCGGAATTATGCTCCGCAAATCGGAATTATTCTCTGATACTTCGGAATGATGCTCCGACACTGGAATTATGCTCCGCAAATCGGAATTATGCTCCGGCTCTTCGGAATGATGCTCCGATCCCTGGAATCATACTCCGCCCTTCGGAATGATGCTCCGATCCCGGAATTATGCTCCGCAAATCGGAATGATGCTCCGATCCTTCGGAATGATGCTCCGACCCTGGAAATATGCTCCGCAAATCGGAATTATGCTCCGGCTCTTCGGAATGATGCTCCGATCCCTGGAATCATGCTCCGCCCTTTGGAATGATGCTCCGATCCCTGGAATCATGCTCCACGCTTTGGAATGATGCTCCGATCCTTGGAATCATGCTCCGCTCTTCGGAATGATGCTCCGATCCTTCAGAATGATGCTCCGATCCTTCGGAATGATGCTCCGATCCCGGAATAATGCTCCGCAAATCGGAATGATGCTCCGATCCTTCAGAATGATGCTCCGACCCTGGAATTATACTCCGCAAATCGGAATTATGCTCCGGCTCTTCATAATGGTGCTCCGACCCTGGAATTATGCTCCGTAAATCAGAATCATGTTCCGGCTCTTCAGAATGATGCTCCGATCCCTGGAATCATGCTCCGCCCTTCGGAATGATGCTCCGATCCCGGAATTATGCTCCGCAAATCGGAATGATGCTCCGATCCTTCGGAATGATGCTTCGACCCTGGAATTAGGCTCCAAAAATCGAAATTATGCTCCGGCTCTTCGGAATGATGCTCCGATCCCTGGAATCATGCTCCGCCCTTTGGAATGATGCTCCGATCCCTGGAATGATGCTCCGTGCTTCGGAAAGATGCTCCGATCCTTGGAATCATGCTCCGCTCTTCGGAATGATGCTCCGATCCTTCGAAATGATGCTCCGATCCCGGAATTATGCTCCGCAAATCGGAATGATGCTTCGATCCTTCGGAATGATGCTCCGACCCTGGAATTATGCTCTGCAAATCGGAATTATGCTTCAGCTCTTCGGAATGATGCTCCGATCCCTGGAATCATACTCCGCCCTTCGGAATGATGCTCCGATCCCTGGAATCATGCTCCGCCCTTCGGAATGATGCTCCGATCCCTGGAATCATGCTCCGCTCTTCGGAATGATGCTCTGATCCCTGGAATCATGCTCCGCTCTTCGGAATGATACTCCGATCCCCGGAATTATGCTCCGACTCTTCGGAATGATATTCCGACTCTGGAATTATGCTCCGCAAATCAGAATGATACTCCGATCCCCGGGAATCATGCTCCCCGAGGGATCCTCTGCCCCCGGAATGATGTTCCACCTCGAAGTCCAGCTTCAAGATCCATCAATTTCATGCACACAACTCAAATGTGCGGTGTGCATTTATTGATGGAGGGCACTTTGTTGGGGTCAAAATTTGCACCCCGGTTGACCGAGTCAAAGTCAATGTCAATCCCAAGCCAGGTGGGCCCAAGCCCAGGTCAAGCGGGCACATGCCTAAGTCGAGCCCGCGGTTAGCCTCCTCCATGCCAAAATATACATCATGTAATAAATAATTTTTATGTAATTTTTTATGCATGAATGTATGCAAAATGGGTATAAAGCCAAATTTTTGTAAAGCCCATGGCTTGTGCAAAAAGAAATAGCACATGAGCCATGAGATGGGCAAAATGCCATTTTGTAAAGCCCAAAGGGGCTATATGTAAATGTGTAAGCCTATATAAGGCAACATGATGATGAATAAAGAATATACTTTTTCATTCCCCAAAAAACTTGGGTTCTTGCCTCTTTCCCCTTTCTGAAGGTTCTAAACCTTTTTCTTTTTTTTGAATTAAATCAAGAGTTTTACTCTTCCTTTTCCAAAACTAAATAGTTTTTCACCATAAAGCCCACAAAGGGGATCTTAGATCTCCCATCAGATCTCAAAAAGAAGAGATTTTTTTAAAATCTCATATCTCTTGATCTTCAAGATCCTGCCAACAGAGGAGGAGGAAGGAGGCCCATCTCCGAAAACCCCATTTTTGGGAAGACCCAGGGCCTCAAAGAAGAACCCCTTTCATCAACTCCAAAACATCTTAGGAGTTTAACACCACTCTAAATCCTCTTTTGGGATTTTAAATTATATTTCTGGGACTAAAATCCCCTTTTACTTGCCGGCGCCCGAGCGCCTAGCGCCCCAAGCGCTCAAGCGCCCAGCGCCCACGTGCCGGGCATATGGTGTGCTAGCGCTCGAGCGCCTTGCGCTCATGCGCCCAGCGCCCACGTGTCAGACACGTGGTGCGCTAGCGCCTGAGCGCACAGCGTTCAAGCGTACAGCGCCCACGTGTCAGACACGTGGTGCGCTAGCGCCCAGCGCTCATGTGCTAGGCACGTGAGGCGCCGGCCCCACGCGTCCTTTGGGCGCTTTCCCCCTTTATATATATATGTATACATGTATATATATATATATAGATACACACACACTCCACAACACCGTCCCTGTTGGAAAAGATTTCTAACGGGGCGCTGCCCCGCATCCTGCAAGGGGGCTGCTAGCCCTCTTGACCCCCGTAAAAACTCTGCGGGCCCCCGATATATCTCAAACCCCCTTTCAAAACACAACACACATACACTGCACATTGAGTTCGCATGACCAGATTGACCCGTTAATCGGAGGTTCCCTCGCTCCAAAGGCGAGGGGTAATTAACGGCAGCTTAGTCCGCGGCTGCCGGAGATTTGGATCCCCGTAATCAATAAAGCCCAGCCTACCCTAGGCAGGGGGAATCTATAATACGCCTGACAAGAGCGCGCGTATTCTCATCTCAATGGGGTGACGAAAAACATCCTACAAACACTTGATTCGATTACCCGGCTATATCACATATAACCGAACAATATCACATATCGTGAGAATAGAATATGGTATCACATACATGTATTAATCTCGGTCTCGCACATATCACATATGTGCTCCTACTTCATTTCGCCTGAGCCAGAAAACCTCTGTGTAGGACTCTAAAGACTCGTCAATACGCCGGCAGTAGGTGATGATCATATCAAGCACCCACAAGCCGTCAGCGGTACTAGCTGGACCTAACGGCTAACCGGGTATTGAGCGATCAGAAGATCAACAAGCAAGCCTGCTCATACTCCTGTAAATCCTGTCAGTAATACTACCGTACAGTCTGGTCTCTTCGTCTGATATGTCGCATATTCAGCCTAGGGGCGGTAAACGTCAGACTCCAGTAACCGATAAGTCATGCCGATCTGAGGCTCATAACAGGTCGAGAAACTATCGATAACACTTACCAGTAGATCTCCGTATCATCCCTGGCCAGGAACTTCCTGTTATAGCCAATCGAGCACATCGCAACATCAACCCCAAATACTGGGAGAGACGAATCCCCTCCTATCGCTCATTGCATCCATATGATTCGGGACTGTACCCAAAAGCCACCGTTTTTGTATCAACTCCAACTTTTGTATACATAAAATCGATTTAAATTTGAAGTACACTTAGGGTATTCAATTTTGCTGTTACCACTTTAAGTATTTATTTTCCCACAATAATTACAAGAAAGAGCTTGTAGCTCATTAGTAACACCTTGCGTTGCTGAACCAAGCTACCAGAGTTCAAATCCCCTGCCCCACATTATTTTTATATTATTTTTGTTTTAAATTTCTTGGAAGCCCAACAGTCCACAGACCATAACTCCCAAAAGTTGAACTGTACCTTAAAAAGTAAATATACCATTGTCTTAACCCGGAGACCCCTCACTCCCTCGACCCCCGACTCGGCCGGCGGACCGGCCGACTCGGGCCAGCGCTGCTGGCCGGACTCGGCCGGACGGCCGAGTCGTCAACACAAATTTTTTGGCTTTTCATCTTGTTTAACCCCCTGCACACACCATTTATTTGGATCGGTACCCGAATCTTAAATATCCCCCATTTAATACAGTTTTTAATGATTTTTCAATAATTTTTACAATTTTTTTAATTAAAAACCTTTCACCTACCCTAACCTAGCCTACCCTATAAGTACACCCCTTACCCTCTATCCTCTCATCCCAAAACCCTAGGCTCACTCTCTAAAAAAATTTCCAAGAAGTGTGTACTTTGAAAACAAGTTCGCGGCGAAACTCCGACGAAATTCCGGCGGGAATTCGGCAACGTTTTTAGGAACAAACGACGACGAAGCAACGCCTCGACAACCTCTCTAGTCTCCCCTTCACTCCTTTGCCTAATCGAAACCCGTAAGTCCCATTCTATCCCCCTTTCTATTTCTCTAAAATACGAAATTACGAAATCCGACGGAATCGGAACAAATCCGATTTCCGATTCGGTTTTCTATAAAATATCACTTCTCATCAATACATTCATGTTTAAACATCTTATTCTTGACTATTAAACTTTTAAAAATCAATTTGAATAATTTTTCTCACATGAAATGA
The DNA here is from genome assembly GCA_030015575.1 of Agapanthus africanus. Classification (NCBI taxonomy): domain Eukaryota; kingdom Viridiplantae; phylum Streptophyta; class Magnoliopsida; order Asparagales; family Amaryllidaceae; genus Agapanthus; species Agapanthus africanus. The sequence goes on from CM057346.1 coordinate 32,909,642, forward strand.
TAACCTTTCCAATTTATCGTATTTTTCATATTAATACCATCATGTTTCGATTTCACATTTAACCCCTTAACTTTGCTATACATTTAGAGTAGAGCACGAGGTAACGACCTACCTCCACACACACGCAAATACAACCCTGAACGATATCATCAAAACTTAGAATATGATAAAACAATACTTTCATTTAAATACCATTTTCTTAATAAAATCAATTCTAAAAGTTTAGCTTTGATACACTTTTAAATAAATAGCTCTTATTAGAAAAACACGATAAGTTGTGGATATCGATCGTTTATCTAAACCTGAATTTTTGGTGTCTAGGCTAGGCAAGTGAGCAAAGGTAACTTTAAAAGCCCCGTCTCATAATTCGTGAGCGGATCCCTCCTTTCCTCATTTGTACTTACCTGGCCACAATTGGCGGTGAAGAGGCAATTTGAGGCTTCTAACGACTTGTCGTTTAGACCAATTAGAAATATGCTAATTGGCTTAGCAAACCCTAGAATCTAAAATACGGAAAATTACACTTTGCAAATAAATACCTTTTACTTTATAAAACCGTTTTCTAAACGATTAGTATTTTACAATCTTTGCAAAGCGCCGTTACAACCCATCTTTGGGGAACCCGTTCGGGATTGTGCGGTTTATCGCGCACTCTCGGCCAAGTAGTGCGAGATTCAGACCTCCGTAAGGAGCATTCGGTCTCTAAAGGTTTAAAATACGATATCTTAAGAAAATGAGATTTTTGGAATATAAAATATTTATTAAAATTATTTTTTGTATAAACATATGTATATTTATCATTTAAATATCTATTTTATTATAAAATAAAATTTCCACCTTTTCCTAAAAATCACAAGAATAAATTTTACACTAAAATACCATGAACTTCAAATAATCAATATTACAGATAAATACGCTTATTTATAAAACTAGGATATTTTCACTAGAAATGTCACAACATAAAATCCACCCTCATTACAACTCTAAAGATTGAACAATAAATACTTGAGGCGTATTTTGAAAAGTATATAAAAGTATTTTTACATAAAACCCCCTCAAGTTTTATAAATTACCCTAAGGACCCTAGCAATTATAAGACTTCGATTCACATTCATGATTGTCTAACTCGGGTTTGAGTCTGATTAATCTGACTTGAATATGATTCAAGTCAATCTATAATCTACAATATTCCAATTCAAAATGAACACATGAATCCATGAATACAATTATCAATTTATACAACTTGACTGAACCGTACCATGGATATATATTCCTTTCACATGATTCTCAGTATTCCATTTACATGACTCTACGGTTATAACCGTTTCCTGATATCATGGTTTTGGTCAGTCAGTCAATCAATCATACAACCAATACAATTTTACAAGATAACAATACAAACAAGACATCGCGGGGTTTAAGGGGTAGATTGGTACGGAAGGTGTTAAAGGTGGCACGAGGTGGTCAGATTTAATACACCTAACATGAATCCAGTTGCTGTTGTACCGTGGCATAAACGGTTCCTTATACTATACGTGCCCCTAGTCTCTGGCATATAGAGACTCCCCTCGTATACACTGGCATCCTTCTGAACCAAGCTACAAACAACAGTGTTAATACGACATTACTACAGGATAATACAGCTTTAAAATATATCTTCTTATTTTGTCTTTTTCTACTTTCCTCTTACCTTTGGGACTTACCGAGCGACCTGTTCGCTGACGACATTCTGTTTCTTTCTTCTTTGAATATCGTCAGGTGATTTGGACCCGGCAGAGATCGAGCCATCGCAAGAAGACTTGGAGCAATTTGCTGAAGACCCTGCACTTTAGTTTCATTGTACACTTTTCCACTCTGTACTTTTCATTTCCTGTTATGCCACTGTTTAGGCATCTTTTTATTTCAGTTGTATTTTCTTTCATGTATTGTACAAAGAATGTTAATAATAAAAGTTGCTGTTCTTTTTATTTCTTGTCTCTTGTGTATTTATTTTATATTTCTGAGATACGCTTAGAGTATGTACTTCTGAGTATATACGTAGCGGACCTAGTCGCGTCCCCTTCACCGTACACTGGGAAGCGGAGCGTGACAGGTTTTGTTGGTGGCCCATGCAGGTCAGAGCCGTATGAAACCCTATCATGCAGTTCTGTTCTGCGTGAACAACCTAAGCAATATAACACAAGAACCAGCAACTAAAACATTCTTTACAATTCATATTCCTTGAATCTTGCAATTTCATATTCCTTGAATCTTATCATTTCATGCACTTGAATCTTTCCTAACCCAAATTTTTCTTCAGGGTTATGGATTCTCCGAACAACACCAGCACCAACGTCAACAACACACCTCCAGCACTACCTCTCACACCAGCTGTTCCTGCGCCACCTACCGAGCAAACAGTGCTACTTGAGGCGATCCGCAGCCTTCTCGAGGGACGGCAACAACTCTTGAACCGTCCTGAGACTGATGCTCCTGGGGTAAAGCAATTCAGGTCTTTACATCCGAAGCAGTTCTTCGGAAAAGGAAGCCTGCTTGAAGCTGAAGAATGGGCACAAAGCATAGAAGACGATTTGGCAGCAGCTCAAGTGCCAGACATAGCTTGGGTCCGTGTGGCGAAACTACAGCTCATGGACAATGCTCATAATTGGTGGAAGGCGGAAGAAAGCCGTCTTGTATAGCCTATTGAATGGAAGATTTTTCGCGAGAAGTTCGACGCGAAATACTTCCCTGTGACTGCCAGGTTTGCCATGGAGCAGTAGTTCATTCATCTACAATAAGGATCGATGTGGGACAAATCGGTAGATGAATATGACGCTGAATTCACCATGTTAAGCCGGTAAGATATGTCGCAATAGTTCAATTTTTAAATATCACGTACTACACAGCTAACACTATCCTTAAACAGATTCGCGACACATTTGATACCGACGGACGAGATCAGAGCCCGTCGCTTTCAACAAAGACCGGACACAGAGATTCAGGCTGCTCTAGCCACAGGAAAAATTTTGACTCATGAGGATGCTCTGGAAGCTGCCCGCAGTTATGAGGCAGTGATAAAAGCAAGGGTCAGACCTCAGTCTGCAGGAGTCAAGCGCCCTGCCAACCAAATGGCAGGTGGAGCCTCGTCCAGACCACCTTTTGTGCCAAGACGTCTTGGAGAACCAATCAACAGGCCCAGCCCAGCCTTTTGTAACTACTGCAAGAGAAATGGGCATCTGGCGAGAGATTGCCGGCGTGCGAACAACCTTTGCTTGATCTGCGGCTCAGCTGGTTATGGTATTGGGGCTTGTCCCCAAAGGCAAAACCCAGTTGCTGTACCCAGGCCAACAAACAATTATCCACAGCGTCCAGCCATCCAAGCCCCTGCTCCAAGACTTGCACAACCTGCACCACCCAGAGGACCACAAGCTGCACCACCTCCTAGTCAGTTCCATCAAGCTCAAAGGAACGTTCCGAGGAATGCTCCTCAGGCCAGGAGGAATGTACCAAAGCGCCAGGCTTTCATGATGTCTTTGGAAGATGCTGAGGCCACTGGCCAAGTCATCATTGGTAAACTTTCTTCTCAAACTTATCTTTTAGTCTTGGTTATATACACACTTTCCCTATACCTAAAACATATCCCACATACCTTAGGTACAATCCTAGTAGCCTCACTACCTGCACTTGCACTGTTTGATACTGGAGCATCCCACTGCTTTATGTCGCAACGGTTTGTCCAAACCCATGCGATTCTAGTCTCACCGCTTGTATCCAGCTGGAATGTCAGTTCCGGAAATGGCGTTCTAAAGGCAACTATGGGATACAGCTTGTGTCCAGTCGTCGTCTGCAGCCGAGAGTTTTATGCTGACTTCAAAGTACTGGACATACCGAACTTCGATGTGGTTCTAGGAATGGATTGGCTTGGAACTTTTTATGCTACCATCGACTGTCGTCAATGGAGGATAGTATTCGAGATTCCAGACCATCCGGTCTTCTACTTCAAAAGCGGAGATCGTACCCTGGAGCCAAGTACCTACAAAGCGGAGGCAGTAGTTGCAGCAGCTCAAGCAGAAGAAGAATTAAGACCAAAGGTAGTTCGAGAGTTCAGCGATGTATTTCCTGACGATATATCAGGTTTGCCTCCCGATCGAGCTCTTGAATTCAGTATTGATTTAGTACTAGGAGCACAATCGGTGATCAAAGCACCTTATAGATTAAGTCCGGAAGGTTTGAAGGAATTCCGAACACAGTTGGACGAATTATTGGCGAAAGGATGGATTCATCCCAGCACTTCAAGTTGGGGAGCACCTGTACTACTGGTGAAGAAGAAGGAAGGTTCATACAGAATGTGCATCGATTATAGGGCCTTGAATGAAGTCACTATAAAGAACAAGTATCCACTCCCGTGCATCGATAACTTATTCGATCAGCTAAGTTGATCTTATGTTTTCTCTAAATTGGATCTTCGTTCAGGTTATCATCAAGTGAAGGTCAAGGAAGATGATATTCACAAAACAACTTTCAGAACTCGCTATGGACATTACGAATTTCTAGTGATGCCATTTGGAGTGACCAGTGCACCAGCAATATTCATGAACCTAATGAATCAAGTTTTCCGGGAGTATTTAGACAGGTTTGTTGTCATCTTCATCGACGACATCCTGGTATATTCTAAGAGTCGGAAAGAGCATGCAGAGCACCTACGAATTGTCCTAGAAACTCTTCAACAACATAAGCTTTATGCCAAGTACAGCAAGTGCGAGTTTTGGCTAAATCAAGTTGGTTTTCTTGGACATATCGTATCAGGAGAAGGAATTTCTGTGGATCCAGCCAAAGTTTCAGCAGTTAGCGAATGGCCTACACCAAAGTCAGTGAAGGACATTCGGAGTTTCTTGGGTTTAGCTGGATATTACAGAAGGTTCATTGAAGGATTCTCAAAGATAGCAACACCCCTGACCAAGCTCACACGAAAAGATGAAGAATTTGTGTGGTCAGAAGCATGCGAACAAGTTTTCGTAGAACTCAAGTCAAGATTGACATCTGCACCTATTATCATAATATCGGATCAATCTGGAGGATTCGAAGTATATTGTGATGCATCCGGTAAGGGATTAGGATGTGTTCTACATCAGCACGGTAAGGTTGTGGCTTATGCTTCAAGACAACTGAAGACTCATGAGCGCAATTATCCGACACATGATCTGGAGTTGGCAGCCGTCATCTTTGCTCTCAAGATTTGGCGCCATTATTTACTTGGTGAACGAGTGAACATCTACACAGATCATAAAAGTCTGAAGTACGTGTTTACTCAGAAGGAGTTGAATATGCGGCAGAGAAGATGGTTAGAACTCATGGCGGACTTTGACATCAACTTGCAATATCACCCAGGGAAGGTGAACGTGGTACCTGATGCTCTTAGTCGCCAACCATTATCGATGAATCTCACCGCTCAGTGGAAGCTTCAGCAAGACTTGCATCAGATGGAGATTGAAGTAGTCATGCCAGGTAATGCTTCAAGTTTGATGAATCTACAAGTTCAATCAACCATTGTCAATTAGATCAAAGCAGCTCAAGCAAGTGATGCTAAGTTGCAAAGGATCAGAGAACAAGTAGAGAATGGACTCAGAACAGACTTCATCATCTATAAAGACGGATCTTTGAGATACGGCAGCAGATTATGTGTACCAAAAGGTCCTGTTTGGAAAGAGTTAATGAAAGAAGCTCACAACTCTCCCTACTCAGTACATCCTGGAGGTACCAAAATATACAAAGATTTACATCAGAATTATTGGTGGCATGGAATGAAGCGTGAAGTAGCCAGAAGCGTCGCAAAATGTTTGGTGTGTCAGCAAGTAAAGGCTGAACATCACAGGATAGCTGGACTACTTCAACCGTTACCAATCCCAGAATGGAAGTGGCAGCACATCATGATGGATTTTGTGACTGCTCTTCCTCCCAGCACAAAGGGTAACGATGCTATATGGGTCATTGTGGATCGACTCACAAAGTCGGCTCACTTCATCCCATTTCGGGTTGGCCAATCAACTGAGACACTAGCAAAGAAGTATATGGAGGTAATAATCTAATTACGATTTAAACTCTTCATAATGTACTATCTCTGATACCCATGAACTCATACAGAAAATTGTGAGACTTCATGGAGTACCGGTCTGCATTGTCTCCGATCGTGACACCAGGTTCCGATCGCAATTTTGGCAAAGTCTGCAAGCTAGCTTGGAAACAAGTCTGAACTTCAGCACGGCTTATCATCCACAAACAGATGGTCAGTCGGAACGAACGATTCAGATCTTGGAGGATATGCTCAGAGCGTGTATGCTAGATTTTAAAGGATCGTGGGAAGATCACCTGCATCTTGTGTAGTTCGCGTACAATAATAGCTACCAAGCAAGCATAGTGTAATACCTAGTCCCTTTTCTACCAATATGTGTATTTATGTTACTCTTAAAGTTTATTTATTTTTATAAATATTATTTTAGTATTTTAAAATCCCTAACCCTAATTTATCTAAACCCTTTTTCCCTTTTATTTTAGCCGGCCCATGCAACCCAGCCCAAAAGAAACATTTTAATTAAATTAAACCCCAGCCCATTTCTTTTATTTAAAATTAAACCCAAAACCTTTTTCCTCGGCCCCTTTCGTTTTCTTTTTTTTCTTTTTATTTTTCAACCCAGCCCGTCTCATTCCTCAGCCAATCCAAATAAAATTGTTAACATTAAAATCCCAACACCCATTTTTCCCTTTTTATTATTAAATCCCTAAGCCCAGCAGCCCGTTTCCTTTTCCTTTCTCTTATAATTCTTTTATTTTATTTTTTGCAGCCCAGCCCAACCGTTCACCCTTCAGCCCACGAGAATTTAAGAATTTATTTAAATTATTTAATTTTTCTCCAAGCCTATACCCAAGCCCACAACTCCCTAAACCCGACCCGCCTTCTACACCCCTCCATCTTCCCAACGGCTACTTCCCTTTCTCCCGCTCGCGATCCGCTTCCTTCGCCGTAACCCACGCCGATGCCCACGCCCACGCTCGCTTTGCTGTTACCCCCTCACGATTCCCCCAATCTCCTCCCCTATCTCCCTTACTCCTCTCTCACTCACAAACACACGTTCTCCCTCTCTCGAGCCCACGCCCACGCCTGCGCTCGCCGTCGCCACCATCGCCGACGTCCTCCCCGAGCACACTTCTACCTTCGCCTCACTCCCCTCTCCCTCCTCCATGCCGCCGACCTCGCAACGAACCCGAGGACCTGCACCTCCCATCACCATCGCCCCGCCTCCTCTGTCTCCATCACACTACGCCGCCGGCCACCTCGTCGGGCCCCTCGACACCGCCCTCATCTTCTCACCATTCTCCCTCGCTCTTCCCTGCAACCACCATCCAATTGACCCACCTTCAAAACCCATCGAGCACCCCCTGCGCCCTCTTACCGGCGAGCCCTCACTACATCTCGCCGACTCCCCCGCACCATCGTCGACCGCATCATCATCATTATCATCGTCGTCGTCCCCTCTCTCTCTCTCAACCTCTGCAATCTCTCTCTCTCTGGCTCTCTCTTTATCTTTCTCTCTCCGGTTCTCTCTCACTCTCTCTCTGTCCCTCTCTCTCTCTCTAATTTCCCCCCCTCTCTCTGTGTGTCTCTCTCTCTCCCTCTAATCCCTTCTCTCTCTCTCTAAATCTCCCTCTCCCTCTCTCTGCCTAACTCTCTCTCTCTCTCTGTCTAACTCCCTCCCTCTCTAAATCTCATCCGTCTCTCCCTCTTTCTATCAACCGACCACCACCACAACATCGCTTGAGCTCACAACTGTCGCTACCATTGCACAGAGCCCAAGTCAAGCCCCCTATCTCTCGAGCCCAAGCTCCACTAAAGCCCAAACCCAACCAATTTACTGCCGTGACGGATACAAGTCGTCGTACTAGTCGTTGCCGTGCCGCACGTGAGTCGTTGCCGTGCCGCACGTGTGTCATTGCCGCTGCCGTGTGCCCCAAAATGTCTCCAGGCAAGTTCCCTACTTGCTACATGCTACTTTATGTTAGTTACAAATTACAATCGTATAGATTCCATATTTACCATTTCCGTTAAACTATATGGCGTAACCGTTCGATGCATGATCTTAATAGAAACCATCATTTAAATTGACGGAACATGAGGGCATTTGCTGGCCCAGGTGATTTTGAATATTATGTATAAATTTCACTGGATAATACGACTGTTAGTGACTATAACGAATAACCCCAGGTATACCCGTAAAACTAGAAATTTCTCGTATATGAAAATAGTTAAAATCACCGTAAATTATGTACATACTGGAATGATGAGTTCGGGGGCTTAAATCGAAGCCGACTCGATGAACTATAACCCTATGCAAGTTTCTCATGGTTTCTGTACTTAAATTGTGACAATATTTAGATCGGAGTGCGACTCTGGACTGCAGTCCAGAGCGACTCTAGTTGTTGTTTACTGTTCTGTAATGGGTACAACCCTGTTTTCTTAACTCGTAGGTTGCGGAACTCTGCTGTTTTTAAAAGGTGAAACAGTTAGATAGATAACACAACCAGTTTCATTCTGTTTCGTCATCGTTTTCTATTTAATCTGTAATTTAAAAGATGGGAATGTATAACAGTCCCAACAGAATCAGAATTGACATACTAGTATGGAACAATGTATAACTCCTGATATACAGACGCGACTGAGAATCCGTCTATTGAGTTGAAAACCTTATTGAAAACCCTAGATTTCATTCAACTATAGCGTCACTAAATTCTGATCCCAACTTGGATTAAAATGCGTTTCGAAACGGACTTCCGATTCTGAAACCGGATTTCCAGCCGTGAACGCTTAAAATGAAATGGCCATAACTAGTGATCCTGAAGCCCGATTGGCGTGAAACTAAATTGGCTGGATAGATAATTGAACATACTATTTATTCCCTGTTCATCGTTTTGCTAAACTGTACACGTATGATTTATGATAAATTGTGCAAGTGGTAGAATACTGTTTTATGACATCTTAATCATGCTTTACATACTGTTTCCTCATCATATCATACTTATGTCACTGCATTGATAACCTAGTGATCATGTGCATTACCCAGTGTTAGGTATTAGTGATGATTGTGGCAAGTACGTTAGTGTTCGTGCATGAGTGAATAAGTGAAAGTGACACGTACTTGTACACAATCAGTGAACCTTATTATTCTATTGCATTGTCGACGTCTGTGGGACGCGTGTACATGTGACTATAAGTGGTATGGGACACTTATGGAAGCTTTTGCATGAGTGTCACAGATAAGGCATCAGACACTGCCATTTATCTTGAGTATTAGTCGGGACGTGCTTGATGGAGATCCTGTCTCCAGTTCTCGTGCAGACTTGTCACAGACCGATTGGTATTTGAGGTTATGGTTAGCGTTTGATGTAGACCACGGGGTGTGGGGTAGTTTGAGTGTGAGTTCAATAGAATCTCGGGAGTCCCATGTCGGCTTATATATATGGAGATATATGGATATTTACAGGGTACATGATTATTACCGTGAGTTACATGTTGGGCCCGTGGTCCCTTGCCCTTGGGTCATACCCTTGGGTGGAGGACACTCGCGAGTGGTTGACTCTCACACTTGGACTGACGATAGGCTTAGTGACCTGTACAGTGAGACTTAGAGACTGATAGGGATAATGGCATTGATATACATTACTTACTGTGTTGACATTCCTGGCATATTATTTTACTGCTTTACTGTTCACCTGATCTATTAGACACTTCTTTGGTTACTGCATGTTCATACCTATACCGTCTTGATTTACTGTCATATATTTCTATTATCACTGTTCGAGTTGTCACTTGTATTTATATATTATATTACTATTGTGTCGCTCTGACGACCTGAGTATGCATGCTCAGTGTGAGGAGTGGATTTAGCCGGGACCAGGACCAGACGCACATCACGGATATCTTGATTAGCTATCCAGAGTTATACCCTTTTGTTTCCCATCAGGTTAGTTCTTTATACTGTTTTGTTTCAGTTACTGCATTTCTCATTACCTGCGCATTATTTACTGATTACCACGTAAAGCTAGAAGCCGAAGTGTGACTACGGCAGGTTATTTCCTTGACCGTAGGAGCATGGCTGGCCTTGTCAACCCCTCGTATTCTGTATTTTGGGAAGCGGGGCGTGACACATAGGAATGGCACCTTTTGCAGCATTATATGGAAGGAAGTGTCGATCACCATTAAGTTGGGATGACATCGGAGATAGGGAATCTTGGACCAAAGATGATAGTGGCGACCGTTGATGTGGTTCGTACTATCAGGGAAAGAATGCACATAGTCCAAGATCGACAGAAACACTGGGCTGATGCAAAGAGACGATACTTGGAGTTCCAGCCAGGAGACCATGTATTCTTGAAGATATCTCCGAACCGTGGAGTGATCCGATTTGGAAGACGGGGTAAATTGAGTCCGAGATATATTGGACCGTTCGACATACTCGAACGAGTCGGTGAAGTGGCATACTACTTAGCGCTTCCACCCTCATTGGAAGGAGTGCATCACGTGTTCCACATATCCCAACTCAGAAAGTATGTGAGTGACCCTAGCCATGTTCTTGATCATTCCGAGCTCACTATAGAGCCCGACTTATCTTGTGAGCAACAGCCTGTGGAGATCCTGGACAGGAAAGTGAAGACACTTCGGAACAAGAAAGTTAACTTGGTCCGGGTAATGTGGAGGAAAGACACACCAGGAGAATTCACTTGGGAAAGGGAAGATGAAATGCGTGCAAAATATCCCCACCTCTTTGTAAACTAGTCCTCAAATAAAAGTTGTAAATTTCGAGGACGAAATTTTTGTAAGGATGGTAGATTGTAACAACTCCAACTTTTGTATACATAAAATCGATTTAAATTTGAAGTATACTTGGGGTATTTAATATTGCTGTTACCATTTTAAGTATTTATTTTCCCACAATAATTACAAGAAAGAGCTTGAAGCTCATTGGTAACACCTTGCTTTGCTGAACCAAGCCACCAGAGTTCAAATCCCCTGCCCCACATTATTTTTAGATTATTTTTGTTTTAAATTCCTTGGAAGCCCAACAGTCCACAGACCATAACTCCCAAAAGTTGAACTGTACCTTACAAAGTAAATATACCATTGTCTTAACCCGGAGACCCCCCACCCCCTCGACCTCCGACTCGACCGGGATCTGCCGAGTCGGCCGGCGGACCGGCCAACTTGGGCCGGCGCCGCCGGCTGGACTCGGCCTGACGGCCGAGTCGTCAACACAAAATTTTTGGCTTTTCATCTTCTTTAACCCCTTGCACACACCATTTATTTGGATCGGTACCCGAATCTTAAATATCCCTCAGTTACTACAATTTTTAATGATTTTTCTATAATTTTTATAATTAAAAACCTTTCACCTACCCTACCCTAGCCTACCCTATAAATACACCCCCTACCCTCTACCCTATCATCCCAAAACTCTAGGCTCACTCTCTCAAAAATTTTCCAAGAAGTGTGTACTTTGAAAACAAGTTTGTGGCGAAACTCCGACGAAATTCCGGCGGGAATTCCGGCGACGTTTTTAGGAACAACCGACGACGAAGCAACGCCTCGGCAACCTCTCTAGTCCCCCCTTCACTCCTTTGCCTAATCGAAACCCGTAAGTCCCATTCTATCCCCCTTTCTATTTCTTTAAAATACGAAATTACGAAACCCGACGGAATCGGAACAAATCCGATTTCTGATTCAGTTTTCTATAAAATTTCACTTCTCATCAATACATTCATGTTTAAACATCTTATTCTTGACTATTAAACTTTTAAAAATCAATTTGAACAAGTTTTCTCACATGAAATGATAACCTTTCCAATTTATCGTATTGTTCACTTTAATACTATCATGTTTCGATTTCACATTTAACCCCTTAACTTTACTATACATTTAGAGTAGAGCACGAGGTAATGACCTACCTCCACACACAAGAAAATACAACTCTAAACGATATCATTAAAACTTAGAGTACGATAAAACAATACTTTCATTTAAATACAATCTTCTTAATAAAATCAATTCTAAAAGTTTAGTTTTGATACACTTTTAAATAAATACCTCTTATTAGAAAAACACGATAAATTGTGGACATTGATCGTTTATCTAAACCCGATCTTGTGGTATCTAGGCTAGGCAAGTGAGCAAAGGTAACTTTAAAAGGCCCGTCTCACGATTCGTGAGAGGATCCCTCTTTTCCTCATTTGTACTTACCTGGCCACAATTGGAGGTGAAGAGGCGATTTGAGGCTTCTAACGACTTGTTGTTTAGACTATTTAGAAATAGGGTAGTTGGCTTAGGAAACCCTAGAGTCTAAAATACAGAAAATTACACTTTGCAAATAAATACCTTTTACTTTATAAAACCGTTTTCTAAACGATTAGTATTTTACAATCTTTGCAAAGCGCCGCTACAACCCATCTTTAGGGAACTCGTTCGGGATTGTGCGGTTTATCGCGCACCCTTGGGCTAGTAGTGCGAGATTCAGACCTCCGCAAGGAGCATTCGGTCTCGAAAGGTTTAAAATATGACATCTTAAGAAAATGAGATTTTTGGAATATAAAATATTTATTAAAATTATTTTTTGTATAAACATATGTATATTTATCATTTAAATATATATTTTATTATAATATAAATTTTCCACCTTTTCCTAAAAATCACAAGAATAAATTTTACACTAATATACCATGAACTTCAAATAATCAATATTACAGATAAATACCCTTATTTATAAAACTAGGATATTTTCACTAGAAATGTCACAACATAAAATCCACCCTCATTACAACTCTAAAAACGAACAATAAATACTTGAGGCGTATTTTGAAAAGTATATAAAAGTATTTTTACATAAAACCCCCTCAAGTTTTATAAATTACCCTAAGGACCCTAGCAATTATAAGACTTCGATTCACATTCCTGATTGTCTGACTCGGGTTTGAGTCTGATTAATCTGACTTGAATATGATTCAAGTCAATCTATAATCTACAATATTTCAATTCAAAATGAACACATGAATCTATGAATACAATTATCAATTTATACAACTTGACTGAACCGTACTGTGGATATATATTCCTTTTACATGATTCTCAGTATTCCATTTACATGACTCTACGGTTATAATCGTTTCCTGATATCATGGTTTCGGTCAGTCAGTCAATCAATCATACAACCAATATAATTTTATAAGATAACAATACAAATAAGACATCGCGGGGTTTAAGGGGTAGATTGGTACGGAAGGTGTTAAAGGTGGTACGAGATGGTCAGATTTAATACACCTAACATGAATCCAGTTGCTGTTGTACCGTGGCATAAACGGTTCCTTGTACTATACGTCCCCCTAGTCTCTGGCATATAGAGACTCCCCTCGTATACACCGGCATCCTTCTGTACCAAGCTACAAACAACAGTGTTAATACGACATTACTACAGGATAATACAGTTTTAAAATATATCTTCTTATTCTGTCTTTTTCTACTTTCCTCTTACCTTTGGGACTTACCGAGCGACCTGTTCGCTGACGACATTCTGTTTCTTTCTTCTTTGAATGTCGTCAGGTGATTTAGACCCGGCAGAGATCGAGCCATCGCAAGAAGACTTGGAGCAATTTGCTGAAGACCCTGCACTTTAGTTTCATTGTACACTTTTCCACTCTGTACTTTTCATTTCCTGTTATGCCACTGTTTAGGCATCTTTTTATTTCAGTTGTATTTTCTTTCATGTATTGTACAAAGAATGTTAATAAATAAAAGTTGCTGTTCTTTTTATTTCTTGTCTCTTGTGTATTTATTTTATATTGCTTAGATACGCTTAGCGTATGTACTTCTGAGTATATACGCAGCGGACCTAGTCGCGTCCCCTTCGCCGTACACTGGGAAGCGGGGCGTGACAGGTTTGCACGTTCTCTTGAACATGGTAAGGTGGAAATCAAAGCACAGTGGGAATCACACAAGACTCTATGACGATCTCGGGTCTACAGACTAACCTGTACCAGTGTCATCAGAGAACTGCTATCTAACGATATGTATAATACCAACTAGTAGTTCTCGGCGAGTCCGTTCAGTGTACCCAGTCTCCACTGAGCACATGTATACCATCTTTGATGTCAAACACCAATGGATATAGGATCATCCATCGCCCATCATATGGGTCAAGAAGCGTATACGCTAGTCTACTCTGGAATATCGATGCCCTGTCTCGATATACCCTCGACTAGGAACAATTATAGGATGTACTTGTGGACTACCCTGGCCTCACTAGTATGATCTCCATCATAGTTCTAGTAGTCAAGTACACATCCTAAGGGCTTAATCAACATGTGAGAGCAAGACAGTATCACAATACAAGTCTACATGTTAAGACAAAGAGCAACCAAATAGCATACCATCATGTCGAGCAAGAAAGTCCTCTCTATATATATCCAAGCATCCACTATAATATACATCACATGTACAATAATGGCCTCTATGACATGCATATAACTAACAATCTCCCACTTGCACTAAGGCCAGTTGTTGTAGTATCTCATACCCAACATCCCGAAGAGTCTCTTAAATTGTATCTGGGGTATGGACTTTGTGAGTGGATCTGCTGTATTATTCTTCGTGTCAACTCTCCTGACCTCGATCTCCCGGTTATCAACTATCTTCCGGATCAGGTGATACCGCCTCAGAATATGCCTGGATCGTTGATGGGACTTGGGCTCCTTGGCCAAAACCACAGCTCCATTGTTATCACAATATAAAGGTATTGGATGTTCGATAGACGGAACCCCACCAAGTTCGTTTATGAACTTCTTCATCCAGACAGCCTCTTTGGCAGCATCGTTGGCAGCGATGTATTCAGGCTCCATCGTCGAGTCTGCCACGGTTTCCTGCTTGGAACTCTTCCAACAAACCGCCTCTCCATTGAGGGTAAAGACAAATCCCGAGACCGACTTAGAGTTTTCCTTATCACTCTAGAAGCTCAAATCGGTAAAAGACTCCACTTGGAGTTCACCGTTACCATACACCAAGAACATCTCTTTAGTCCTTCTCAAGTACTTGAGAATGTTCTTCACAGCTGTCCAGTGACTCTTTCCTAGATCTTCTTGATACCTACTCACTACACTTAGTGAGTATGCTATATCAGGTCTGGTACATAACATCACTTACATGATAGAGCCTACTGCCGAAGCATGGGGTATTCCTTGCATGCGAGCTCTCTCCAAATTAGTCTTAGGAGACATCTCTTTGGAGAGAGTAAGTCCTGTGATCGTGGGTAAATTCCTATGCTTGGAATCTTCCATACTAAACCTCTTTAGTATGGTGTCAATATACCTGGATTGGGACAATCTCAGTATCCGTTTAGATCTATCTCTATAGATCTTAATCCCCAACATGTAGGAGGCATCACCTAGATCTTTCATTGAGAATCTTTGTGATAAGAAGAGCTTGACTGAGTGCAGCATAGGAACATCATTTCTTATCAAGAGTATGTCATCCACCTACAATACGAGGAAGACAAGCTTACTCTCTGCCACCTTCTTATATATACAAGGTTCATCTACGTTTTTGATGAAGTCAAACTCTTTGACTACCATTTCAAAACAGATGTTCCAACTCCGCGATACCTTCTTTAACCCGTAGATGGATTTAAGCAGCCTGCACACCTTTCCGCTGCTCCCAATGTCCGCGAAGCCCTCTGGCCGAGTCATGTACATGCTCTCTTCTAAATCACCATTTAGAAAGGAGGTCTTAACATCCATTTGCCAGATTTCTTAGTCATAGTATGCAGCGATGGCAAGTAGGATCCGGATGGACTTAAGCATAGCTACTGGAGAAAAGGTTTCATCATAATCCACACCTGGTTGTTTACGAAAACCTTTTGCAATAAGTCTAGCTTTGAAAGTCTCAACTTTTCCATCTACACCAAGTTTCTTCTTAAAGATCCATTTGCTCCCAATGGGTTATACCCCTTCGGGAGCATCTTCCAAAGTCCATACTTTGTTGGTGTACATGGATTCCATATCAAATCGCATTGCATCCAGCACTTCACAGAGTCCCCACTCGTGATGGCCTGCTCGAAGCTAGTTGGGTCATCAACTTCCATGATGCAATCCTTGCTCCCACCATCAATGAGAAAACCGTTGTATCTCTTAGGTGGATGAGGAACCCTACTAGATCGGCGGAGAGGCTGGAGTTTGTTGGAGACTACTGAATCCTCTGGTTCCAATAAATCATCAGTTGTAGTTTGTGCCGCTGGAACTTCTTCCAGCTCTACCTCTTCGCCACTAATTTCTTTTACAAGAAATTCCATTTCTAAAAAGGTGGTGTATTGAGAAACAAACATCTATTGTTCCTCAATGTGGTAGAAAATATATCCTTGTGAATTCTTTGGATATCCCACAAACTTACATAGAACTTATCGTGACTCGAGTTTGTCCGGATTTTGCCTTTTGACATAGGCCAGACAATCCCATATCTTAACACGTTTAAGATATGGTCTCTTCCCACTCCATATCTCATATGGTGTGGTAGGTACAGATTTAGATAGAACTTGATTCAATAGGTATGCTGCTTTCTCAAGTACATAACCCCAAAAGGAAATAGGCAACTCAGCGGTGCTCATCATAGAGCGCACCATATTTAAAGGGTGCGATTCCTCCGCTTCGATACACCGTTGTGCTGTGGTGTATACGGAGGAGTAAGCTGAAAGAGAATCCCATTCTCTTTTAGATAGTCACGGAATTCCATGCTCAAGTATTCTCCTCCCCGATCCGATCGTAGAATTTTAATACTTTTACCCATCCGGTTCTCGAATTCATGCTTATATTCTTTGAATTTCTCAAAAGGTTCAGACTTCTGTTTCATCAGGAACACATGTCCGTATCTTGAGAGATCGTCAGTGAATATAATGAAGTACGAAAAACCATTCCTGGTATGTGTAGACATGAGACCACATACATCACTATGTATTAGTCCCAAGAGTTCTGTAACTCTTTCTCCGTGTCCACTAAACGGAGTTTTGGTCATTTTGCCTTTGAGACATGACTGGCAAGTTTCATAAGATGATAATTCGAACGGATTCAAATATCCATCCTTATGTAGCATAGCTAGTCGTGTCGCATTGATATGACCTAGTCTACAATGCCACAAAAAGGATTCGTTCATTTCTGAACTCTTCCTCTTGTGTGTGTTTTGTACGTTAAGAACTGTGGTTTGATTTAGAACGTATATTCCATTATTTAACGAGCCTGATCCAATCAACTTTTGATTCAGGAAGATATTCATAATATTATCCTGTACTACAAAATTATATCCTTCTTTACTTAATAAAGAAACTGATATAAGATTGCATATCAGGGTCGATATGTAATAGTATTCGTTCAGAATTAATGTATTACCATTTGGTAATACAAGGTGATATTCGCCAACTGTTTTGGCAGCAACATTTGCACCATTCCCTACTCTTACGGAATGATCACATATTCCCAGTTCTCTACCTTTCCTTAGCCTAGGTAACATATTACATATATGGGATCCCGATCCAGTATCTAATACTCAGGACGTAGAGTGTACTGAGAAACAGTTCTCGGTGACTAACACACCCGAAGAAGATGCATCAACATGCTCATTATTCGTTTGGGTAGCGTGGGAATCCAGATATGTCCCTATTCCTTGCTCAGTCTTATAACAATTATAAGAAAGAATGGAACCAATGTTCTCCTGCTCAGTATAACAAGCGGGTTCGGTCAATACATCCATATTATTATCTTGATTAAGGCCTGTCATGGTCGCTACCTGGAGAGAGTGAGAGAAGAAAACACTTAGCGTATGCTCTTGCAAGATTAGATTGGTTTATTATCTTATCTAATCAGGATGGGTCCCACTGCTTTTATCAAATCTTCCTTCAAACCCTAAAAGATAAGACTTGCCCGGATTAATTACACCTTATAAGTTCGCCAATCTTTCAACCAGGCCACTGTCGGTATTTTGAGGGAGGTTCCCCGTGCTTTCGCACGGACCTAGTTAAAATAAACTTCGTTTTCCCAGGGGCGTAACCCCGTTAACACCTTTCTAGACACCTACTTGATTGGCTAATTGTGATGTGTAAAACTCTTCCAGGAGTAACTCTTACTCGCAGTGGGTATCGGGATCTAACTATCTCATAGAAGGTATGCAATCTTATTGCAAATTTTAACACTTGAAATTCCCGATAATACTTTTGCCCCTAGCAACTTATGAACTTAACATAGTCAACAAATCATAAACGCTAGCCAAGTTTAACCCGGCATTTCCTGATTGAATTAAACCCACCCATACGAATCTTAACATAGTCAACAAAGTCGTACGACTACCCTAATCCAATCGCATCTCATACTTTAGCAGATAAGCACTAATTAGCTACCGCACACTACGTCTTAACATAGTCAACAAACGTAGCACAAATAGTAAGTAGTACTTATCTGAAATAACGGGGGGCTAACCTTTTGCACAATGAACTTGATATCATTGTAGAATCGAGTGATTTTGAAAAGGAGTGTCTTTTGAGGCTTTTACTAGTTTTGCTAAAGAGGTCACTCCCGGTGAAGGGATCTCGGCTCTTTTCTTATCGAATAAGGTGCAGGATATTTCACAAATACCACTATGCAAAGTAAGAACTTAAGAAGCAATCAAAAGACGAAACCGAGTGGGTTGTAGTATCTACTAGTTTTGCTAAAGAGGTCACTCCCGGTGATGGGATCTCGGCTCTTTCTTTATCGAATAAAGTGCTGGATATTCTACAAGGAATGACGCTATGCAAAGCAAAAACTAGAGCTACCCTTTTTTGAAAATTTGATTTTACAATATCTTTTAGGTTTCTTTTTCTTTCATTAATATTATTAATGAAGTCCCATCAATTATGCTTCCTAAGAATCATAGAAGAAACGAAAATACAACGTACGCTTATACCATCCGCATTCGCCACAGTGTCCCGTTATGCACCGTTAGGTTACTTAACTAACGGCATAGCGGGGCGAGACTAGCGCGGGTGCAAAACATAAACAATGTTTATTATATATCATATATATAATAATAAAGTATTCGTCTCACGCATATAAAGTGATCACATCACAGAATATCAGCAGCAGAAGATAACATTTGAAATATTGGATATATTAGGAATTCCGTGTTTTAAATTAAGCCAGTATAAAGCACGGATTCCACGGCCGCGATGAATATCCAAACCCACAATACCCTAGACCCCTATAAGAGCGGCAAGCAACCCTACCAATTCTAGAGTTAGGAGACCCGGACTCGACTCCTCGAGATGGTCTCCCACTGGACTCTAGAACCCGGTGACTTGTGCTCCCCACCTTGGGTCTATCCTAATGCGGAAAAGTAAATAATATACAACAATGGTGATATCGTCCTCAACCCGGAAGTGCCCCAATAAAAGAATATTATATACAATGAATTTGGCATGAATGAAAATGAAAAACTCTCATCTCACATAAAAACCCTCGGCTATTCAAAACACGACGATCCAATATAATATATCCCAGCAACACATAGCACCACATGTCATTAACGTAAGTAAATATACCTATCCTAATTGTCGTTGGCATATAGCAACGAAACTGGCGATACACCACATATTACATTTACGGTCGCAGAAAAGAAAATTTCAAACTACAATATTTGGAATCCACAATCACCTTAGACATCATAAACCCGAAATATCACATACTTCGGATTTCATATCTAACAATATGAATTCCAAATATTGTATCACATTCAAAAAATAGCTAGACGATGTTAAACATTCCGATCGAATAAACAAATACCCAAAATTTCCCAAAAAGCTCAACATTTGAGCGCGTTTAAAAATACTCAGAACATGCCACAGTACCTATGGACCAACCGTAGAATGGTCAACCCTTGCCTCACCTATGGCGTCGCGGAACTACCGCAAATCCTAGGGTTTGGCGGCGGTTTTTACGGTCATAGAATCGAGTTAGGGTTTCATTCTTCTAGAGGGTCCATCGCATTACTTGCATGATTTTTGAATGTTCTTTAACTTGGAAAAATCCAACTCTTGGAAAATTTCCAGCGAGGGAGAAAGTGGGTATTTGATATTTGTTCGAACATTTTAATGCCGTCTAAATAACCCGAAATAAAGTTAGAATTACGACTACGAAACACTTCGAATTGCCTTTACAGAAAATTAACATCTTATGAAATTTCAGTAAAAACAAGCAACACCTGAAACACCAAAACCCAGAGACCAGAACACAGAACGAAAACGAACCCAAACTAACATGAGGGGGACGGCCAACTCGGAATTTTGAGGTATCTCGCCGGGTGAAAACTGGCCAATTGGATTTGTGTTTGTCCAGTGTTCATGTTACATCTCATAAAACATTCTGCAGTTGCTTAAAAAAAATTTCGACGGCTTAAAAAATTTGACAGAAACTAGGTTTTTATTTCAGGTGTTTCGGAGTTGTTTCGGTTTCGTAATTCTACAAATATCGTCTAATTCTCTAGCTTGGCTCTGATACCACTGTAGGAATACCTAGGACGACAGCAAGGTTTCGGAAGGCATCGTCCATGCCATTTTATTAAATTTTCCATGCTAAACAATTCTAGCCCTAGAATCTTAACTAGAGATTTAGAAGAAATAACATGTAAACAACTTTACATCTAAGTGAATATGGAATACAACCTTTGTAGACCGGTCCATCACTTCAATAGCTCCGTGTAGTAGTCCCTTCGCTCCTAGTAGTGATCTTCCGGACTCTAGAATGGCTCCACAAGATGAAAGGAACAAGTTTGCACGAAGTCTTCGAGGCCGAAGATAATCTACGTAGAGAAGACACTAGCCCAAACTATCTCTTCACTAATTAGGGATTAGTGAAGCTAACATCCTAAACTAAATGGCTAATCTATTAGAGAATGATGAAGTAGCATTTTTGCTCACTTTAGAATTCTTTTTCTCACTCTTTTACTTCACCTTTGAGAAAGCTAGAGAGCTCAATGAAGAAGATGAAGCAAATAATGGATGAGAGGGTGAAATGGCAACCATGGGTGAGAAAATATCATATACTAACTCATGTAGAGACATAACCATAGCTAATGAGAATGGTTGGGTTAATAAATATCTTAAGTAAAACAAAATTAGTGGACCAAGTCAATGCATCTCCAAGTTTCTACAAGCTTCATGCCATGTGACCAATTTCCAACTAATTTGGATTTACTTTAAATAAATAAATCTCACATTATCATGAGCATGGTGTGAGTCTCATACACCCATGTAGTGTGTATCATCAAGCATGACACAAAAAAGAAAACACAAATAATATATATCACATATATATTAAGTGTGCACATGTGAGAAAGAAATGCACAAGTGAGCAAATATTAGTTAATGTAAATTAATATATCAAATATATAATCATACATTAAAATCAAATCAACACTTGATTCAATAATCCGGCTATATCACATATAACCGACTAATATCATATGTATCATCTTATCGAATCAACACTTGATTCGATAACCCGGTTATATCATATATAACCGACCGATATCATATATCGCGAGAATAGAATACGGTATCATATACACGTATTAATTTCGGTCCCGCACATATCACATATGTGCTCCTACTTCGTTTCTCCTGAACCAGAAAACCTTTGTGTAGGACTCTAAAGACTCGTCAATACGCCGGCAGTAGGTGATGATCATATCAAGCACCCACAAGCCGTTAGTGGTACCAGCTGGACGTAACGGTTACCCGGGTATTGAGTGATCAGAAGATCAACAAGCAAGACTGCTCATACTCCTGTAAAACCTGTCAGTAACATTACCGTATAGTCTAGTCTTTTCGTCTGATATGTCGCATATCCAGTCTACGGGTGGTAAACGTCAAACCCCAGTAACTGATAAGTCGTACCCATCTGAGGCTCATAACGGGTCGAGAAACTACTGATAACACTTACCAGTAGATCTCTGTATCAGCTCTGGCCAGGGACTTCCTGTTATAGCCAATCGAGCACAGCGCAACATCAACCCCCAATACCGGGAGAGTCAAATCCCCTCCTATCGCTCATTGCCTCCATATGATTCGGGACTGTACCCAAAAGCCACCATTTTGCACGTTCTCTTAAACGTGGTAAGATAGAAATCAAAGCATAGTGGGAATCACACAAGACTCTATGACGATCCCGGGTCTACAGACTAACCTGTACCAGTGTCACCAGAGAACTGCTATCTGACGATAGGTATAATACCAACTAGAAGTTCTCGGCGAGTCCGTTCAGTGTACCCAGTCTCCACTGAGCACCCGTATACCATCTTTGATGTCAAACACCAATGGATGTGGGATTATCCATCACCCATCATATGGGTCAAGAAGCGTATACGCTAGTCTACTCTGAAATATCGATGCCCTGTCTCGATACACTCTCGACTAGGAACAATTATAGGATGTACTTATGGACTACCCTGGACCCACTAGTATGATCTCCATCATAGTCCTAGTAGTCAAGTACAAATCCTAAGGGCTTTATCAACATGTGAGAGAAAGACAGTATCACAATACAAGTCTACATGTTAAGACAAAGAGCAACCAGATAGCATACTATCATGTCGAGAATGAAAGTGCTCTCTATATATATCCAAGCATCTACTATAATTTACATCACATGTACAATAATGGCCTCTAGGGCATACATATAACTTACACCCACAAACCGCTTAAATAAATGTGTATATCCATGCATCTCTTTGTTGTCCTTTGCTTCTTGTATAACTTGATCCCATAGCGTGGCTACCAATTGATACATGAGCATTCAAACACCTGTAAGTCATGGTGTCTATCAGGCCGGGCTGGCCCGGTCTGGGTTGACCGGGTTTCGGGCCGGGCTTTTGCCCGGCCCGAAGCCCCCAAACCCGAACCCAGCTCGACCCGTGGCCCGGCTTGGATCGGGCCGGCCGTTTAAAAATTTTGAAATTTTTTTAAAAAAATTTAAAGTGAAATTTTATTTTTATGAAAAAAAATTGGAAATATTTTTAACCTAAACTTCGTGTATGTACCAGAGCAGATCTAGATATTTTACTAATTAAATTTTTTTTAAGAGAGGATATAAGTTGGAAAATCTTACTCATAATACAATTGCCAAAAAATTTAAACGTACAATTCAATAAAATAAACTAACTGGTTAGCTCTTATCGGTCTTTACTTTTCATCGGTGTCGGAGTCTTCAATTCTCTTAACGTGTTGTTTAATTTTTGTATCGAACCAATATTTTTGGCACACTGCGATCTCTAATGCGTCATCAATGTGACATTCGACAGGCTCGCTCTTTTGTTGCTCAGAACCTTGTTACTTGCACTAAAAGCAGACTCCGAAACTATTGTGGACACCGAAATTGTTAGTAAATCACGAGCCATGACAGAAAGCACATGATATATGGACACTTGAGTTGTCAGTAAATTTTGAGTTGGGGGGAGGGGTTTAGATAATTTTATAACCCCCACTTTAATTCAAATTTCCTCCCTTTATTAAAAAACCCACCACCATTCAAAAAACCCTATCCCAAGAATTTCACCGGCTCCCACCCCAAAAAAATAACCCCAAGGCCAAATTCGAATTCGAATTTGGCCGGGCCGGGCCGGTCCGAACCCTCCACATGGCGATCAGGCCGGCCCGGCCCACGGACGGCTCGACCCGTTAGACATCTTGACCCGTAAGTTGTAAGCATCAAACACATGCAAACATTTGTGTGCCCATCTTTATATTATGAGAAGTAAAAGAAGAAAAAAAAACCCTAACTTGTTATTAAAAGGGTTGTAGCAAGTCCAACTTCATCTCATAACTAGCTAGCTAGCAAGAGAGAAAAAAAAACTAATATTAATAGTTGCAACAAATATATGATCGACTGTCAAGAAAAGAGAGAAAAAGAAGAAGAAAATAATTAGTGGGAAAAAGAGAGGAATAAGAGGTAAGCTAGATTGAATTTTCTTTATCATGCAGTCAAAAGTCAACTCGTTCTTTGATGATCAACATAACCATCTTGATTTTTCATTTTCTTTTTTATGAGTTGGATTTTTCATGCAATCAAACCTAGACACAGATACTTTTTGCGGTGGTATCGAATGATTACAAATTTTAAAGATTTACGATATTATTAAACCGTTGTTTCATTCTTATAAATATTTTGACAAATAAAATAAAATTCTTCATATTAATTTTTTCAATACATATTTTACAACATGAATATTAAGATCGACAATCGACGACACTCAAAAAAAAAAAAATATATAAGAGGAGCTGACTTTCTCACCGAGTTAAAAGGAAAACACCTCTTCTAGATCAACCAATATCACTTTTCAGCTATAATAATTTACCTCTACTATTTTATTGAAAACTTCTCAAGTAAGAAAAACCAGTTGATGCAAACGTTGGTAATGCCAAAAGATTTCAATATGCCACAATATCAAATTAAGTCAATAAAGAAAAAAGAGTAGAAAAACTAACAAATCCAAATCCAAACATAGTTGAACTTTTTTAAAAAGGTCGAATTGCATACAAATTCAAATCCAAAGAATAGTCAAAATTGATAATTCCTATATATCTCAACCTCATAATATTTATTTAGCTTTCAAAATATTTTACCAGTTCAAGTTTATTTTTCATAAGAATAACAAAAGAATTGCAATACAAGACTACTTCTACGGTTCTACCACATGACACGCGCATCACACATGATAAAACTAATATAATTAGATTGTTTTTATCAGTTATTAGCCTGTCTTACGAGAGTGACAGTTATCATCGAAATATAATCGGCACACTTAATATTTAGTATAACCATGATATCATTTTGGTTTTCTCCCTTGAATCGACAATATGAATAACTTAAATTTCCATCTCCATTTCAAAGAATAGGTTCTAGTTTCTAGTTGTCTCAAACATATTCTACAGCTAGTATTATGATGTAAACATCTTGATAGTGCATTATTGATTTGATTTAGACCAACATTCTCTAGTTTTTGACTGAATCACTTCAACCATTTCAGTGCAAAAATTCGACACACGCATAACGACCAAAGCTTTAATCTATATGCAACTTTTGACCACACATTTTTTTCCTACATAATGCTTGCAAGAAGTCTCATTATTTGATTCCTATAATCAATAGTTCACACTTAACAGTTAACAATCTCGATTTATTTTCGTCTCACTTCGATTTTTTGACCCGTGCTTATCGACTGATCCTAAATAGAATATGGATTTTCTATGAGATGCCCTAGATATGAGTTGTTTATGACAAAACATATTAAATCTGGCAACACCACTAGTAAAATAGGGGGTTGCCCCTACGGATGGAATTATCCGTTGGGGCAGATTTTACTTGGCCCTACGGATTACTCCGTAGGGCTAAAGGGTTGCCCCTACGGGCACTGACGTTCAAGAATTAAAAAATTAATTCTTAATTTGGTATTTGCCCCTACGGTGGCGCAAACAAAGGACCTACGGGTATATCCGTAGGGACAAGTAAATATCGATTTATTAAGACCCCAGACCGATCGCCTACGCTCACTTTCTCTCTCTCTCTCGATCTGGCGCGAGAAAAATCCCCAAATCGCCACGCCGTCGTCGCCACCGTCGTTCTCCTCGTCGCCACCGCCGGTTCGTCGCCACCGCAGTTCTCATCGCCACCGCGGTTCAGGTCGTCGCCCCAGCCCCAGCAGCAGCCGTTCAGGTGAGTAAATCTCGAGGTAAATTAAAGAATTTTTGGATTATTTTGGGCTTAGGGTTCATGGCTGGGTCTGGGGTTGCGCGCGAGTTGGGGTTGGGCAGGGGTCGCGGTCGCGGTCGCGGTCGGGGTCGGGGTCAGGGTAGGGTTAGGGTTGGGGTTCGGCTGCTGCTGGGGTGGGGCTGGGGTTAGGGTTTGCCTTAGGGTTGGTGTTGGGGTTTAGCTGGTCGCGGTCGCGGTCGGGGTCGGGGTTAGGGTAGGGTTAGGGTTGGGGTTCGGCTGCTGCTGGGGTGGGGCTGGGGTTAGGGTTTGCCTTAGGGTTGGTGTTGGGGTTTAGCTGGCCAC
Organism: Agapanthus africanus; assembly: GCA_030015575.1. Lineage (NCBI taxonomy): Eukaryota > Viridiplantae > Streptophyta > Magnoliopsida > Asparagales > Amaryllidaceae > Agapanthus > Agapanthus africanus. Next base: position 32,935,772 of record CM057346.1, read on the forward strand.
GCTGGGGTTAGGGTTGGGCTGGGGCTGGGGGCTGGGGCTGGGGCTGGGCCACGCGGGGTTTTGGGATCTTTGTAATTTGCTTGCTCTGTTTGGGGTTTCAGTTGATCCTCATTAAAAAATTGGTGATTGATCTCTTCAATCATATTATTATCTGTATTTAAAATTTTTGTGAAGCCTTCAGAGTTTGGAAAAATCTAGAATTACCGTTGAAATTCTGGCAACATTCAAAAACTGTGTATATGATGTGTGTGTGTATGCATGTATATACATTTGAAATTTATCTTTCTTCTATGATATAAAACGGTTAAACCGAAGAAAATTACTGGGGGAATTTTTGCTAAAATGTCTTGAGAGGGGGTTCAAGTGATGGGATAATTTCATTTGGTAATCTTTTACTTAATTTACATCTCTTATTTTTTCATGCAAAAATCTGAATAGGTTTCTTGCAATTTTGCCTATCGATCAATTATTATATTTATTTCTATTTTTTGTGGATGATTTGGCTTCAATTGAATGGAGGCGATGATGGCTTGCCCTCAAGCTTCCACTTTTATGAGCTTTATAGTTATGAGATTGGCGAGGCAAGCTGGTTTGTAGCCATCTTATTTCTTTTCCTAAATTCAAATCCAAATATAAACTGTCTGATTGAGAGAGAGAGAGTATGGGAGATTATGTATTATTCAATGTGTTTGGAAGCTGGCATGTTCTGAGCGTCATCTCTGCATGAAAGCTATGGTTTTGCAAAGGGTTTGCCCTAACTATTTTCTGTGGGGAAGCTGAAGGCCTGAAGCTTCATCAAACTCAGGATTGGATTCTGGTCGGGTATTGTAAATTCTTGTGAAAGTTCCGTTCAAGATTTGTTCAGAGCTTGCATAACATCCTTTTCATCTTTATGAGATCTTTATGCAGTCATTTTTTTGGGTTTATATATTTCTCGAGCCCGTTTGACTTTGGACTTAGGATAACCCCAAATCTCTTTCTTATTTTGATTCCTAAGCTGGCATATCTGAGGCTCGTATTCCAGTATCGTTGCTGGAAAAGCTAGGGTTGCGAACATTTTTGCAACGATAATTTCTGTATGACAGCTTAAGCACACATAAAACTTAAACAATCTTGAAGCACTGCAGTTTTTCACTAAACTACCTAAAAGTTTTTATATTGCTGCAAGCTTCCTTAAAGTGCTGCATCTAAGTGTATTTTAGTGGAAAAACCCTTGAAAGCCAAACTTCATGGGGTTTGCTGTTTGCCTTCTCTGTAGCTAGTTTGAGGTTTATTTAGTTTTGGATTTGTTTTGCAACACTCTCTGAGTTCCAAATCAACAAAAAGCTGAATGTTGAATCACAAGCAAGAAGCAGCCAAACTGGCCCTAAAGTAATCCTGAGTGATGATAATTTTACAGGGAGTTTAAAATTTATAAAAATGGCGAGGCAACATTGGATTGTCTGCAAGTATTCAAGCAACCTGTTTGCAGCCATCATGCTATTTGTGATCCCAGTATAAAACTCAAACATGCCTCTTAGTTAGTTTACTTTAATTTGTTATTTATGTGTGTGTGTCAACATTGGATTGTCCCAAGTATAAAACCAAACCCACAAAACATCAAAACTGTCTCCGACAATCTTATGGTCATTAGACATAAGATTTATGCATATAGGTAACATCTGCCAATATGCCATATCCAGACCGCAATCTATTTTTGGTCGATGAATGCTATTGCAATGTAGGATGATCAGTTCTATCAATCTTGATCTCAATGGTTTAAAATCATGTTACACATACAACACGAATGCACAACAAACGCATAATTAGAGAGCGACTCAAGATATTCAGGTTAAAACCAATATATGATACTCGATGATAATATGAAACCTTCATATTCCCATCGATACCAATATACGCCTCGATATCTTTCCCTCTCGTTCCCAAAATTTTCTCTCGTTCCCGCGTCTCCAATTTTCTCTTCGTCGCCACCGCGCGCCCTCCGTTCTCAGCCCGCCACCGCCCTCGTTCTTCCTCGTCGAGTTCCTCGTCGCCGATATTTGTGCCTACATTGATGCCGCAACGAATCAAATGATGTGGATCACAAACTAATTAAATAAATTTTGAATACCAATCTGGACTGGGATTTGAATACCAATCCTAGTTTGCTATATTTTTTTATATATAGTAGATGGTGATACTTCTTTAAGTAAAAACAACCCTACACTTAAGCGAAATCATAAATCGAAACACACATATATAGAATACAACTCATACATGGGTATCCTCAAATCTAACTTTCATTGAATTTGCACGCGCACTTAAAATAACAACTTTTATACTAAAAAAATTATGTATGCCATTACTTAGTAGTTTATGGTTTTAAGACGCAAAAGACATTTGAGAAATACTTTTTCTACCCACTATTAATCCATATTCTCAATATAGTCATTGAATTTGCACGCGCACATAATAAGAAGGAGAAGACAGTAATGTGGCAGAAGGAGAAGACAGTAATGTGGCGGAAGAAGAAAAAAATGACATTTCTCGTTCTCTGTTTCAGCATCAATCTTCTGATATGAACTAATGATGGCTTTCACATAGGCTTTTCCCATTAGAGACTTCTTAGTGTCAAATGGAAAGCATACATTAGATTTATGCAGGTCGGGTTCTTCTATGACTTTTAAGAGTCTCAACTGATTCTGTAAATTACACCCTAGTTGGGTGATACTTTTACCACTTCTCACTGCAGGTGCGCTCTCTAATATCAATTTTGAATGTAAGTATCGATATTCAAAATGGATATTAGAGAGCGCACCTGCAGTGAGAAGTGGTAAAAGTATCACCCAACTAGGGTGTAATTTACAGAATCAGTTGAGACTCTTAAAAGTCATAGAAGAACCCGACCTGCACAAATCTGATGTATGCTTTCCATTGGACACTAAGAAGTCTCTAATGGGAAAAGCCTATGTGAAAGCCATCATTAGTTCATATCAGAAGATTGATGCTGAAACAGAGAACGAGAAATGCCATTTTTTTCTTCTTCCGCCACATTACTGTCTTCTCCTTCTGCCACATTACTGTCTTCTCCTTCTTATGATGTTCGCGTGCAAATTCAATGACTATATTGAGAATATGGATTAATAGTGGGTAGGAAAAGTATTTCTCAAATGGTTTTTGCGTCTTAAAACCATAAACTACTAAGTAATGACATACATAATTTTTTTAGTATTAAGGTTGTTATCTTAAGTTTTCCCTTATAGAGATATGATTTAACTGCATCTATCAACTATAAGTGTGCAGAAAATTATGATAAGAAATCATAAGAAAGGGTCGTAGCCATGCATAACTTTGAATCTACATACCAAATCATGCAAAAGCATGCACTTATTGTCACCTTGCCTTAGAATATAAAATATCTTGGAAGACTATAAGCGAGCATTTAAATCTCGATAGCTTTTGACTTCAACATATATTTTTCTCAAGTACCATGAAATATACTTGCTCCGTATAAACCGTTTCCAGGAAGATGGATTAATAATGACAAATTATCCATTGTGGCTCACTAGGTTAGCATTTTCTCTTCTATTGACCATCTTTCTAATCAGCTTGGTAAATTTATTCGGAACCGGCTGCGAATCATTAAAAGACGTGCATAAGAAAGAGAACTAAAATACAGATATATAGCATACCGATACATCGAAACTTCATAGTTGCGATGGCAATCCAGAGATATTTATTTCTACACACGTGGTGCGCGTGCGAATGCGTCAGGCATCATGGACAAATATTTCAGAACATGGAAAGTATTATTCGTATAAAGTAATTAAAACTTTTAAACACCTTGGGTAGATATTTTCTTAGTTGATGCAATCATATCATGATGACTAAATTTAAGCTATTATACATCTGCCAATATGTATTTTTCTAATCTAATATATCACACACACAGAGAGAGAGAGAGAGGGGGAGAACACCAGGTAGATAGAGAAATTAGGTAGCAGGATCCTGAAGAAATGGAGTCCATAGCATTGCTCATCATCATCATCCGTGATCCCTTTGAAAAAATATTATCAAAGGGATCATGGATGATGATGATGAGCAATGCTATGGACTCTATTTCTTCAGGATCCTGCTACCTGATTTATTTACCTACCAGGTGTTCTCTCTCTCTCTCTCTGTGTGTGTGTGTGATATTTTAGGTTAGAAAAATACATAAGCATATGTATAATAGCTTAAATTTAGTCCTCATGATATGATTGCATCAACTAAGAAAATATCTACCCAAGGTGTTTAAAAGTTTAATTACTTTATACGAATAATACTTTCCATGTTCTGAAATATTTGTCCATGATGCCTGACGCATTCGCACGCGCACCACGTGTGTAGAAATAAATATCTCTGGATTGCCATCGCAAATATGAAGTTTCGATGTATCGGTATGCTATATATCTATATTTTAGTTCTCTTTCTTATGCACGTCTTTTAATGATTCGCAGCCGGTTCCGAATAAATTTACCAAGCTGATTAGAAAGATGGTCAATAGAAGAGAAAATGCTAACCTAGTGAGCCACAATGGATAATTTGTCATTATTAATCCATCTTCCTGGAAACGGTTTATACAGAGCAAGTATATTTCATGGTACTTGAGAAAAATATATGTTGAAGTCAAAAGCTATCGAGATTTAAATGCTCGCTTATAGTCTTCCAAGATATTTTATATTCTAAGGCAAGGTGACAATAAGTGCATGCTTTTGCATGATTTGGTATGTAGATTCAAAGTTATGCATGGCTACGACCCTTTCTTATGATTTCTTATCATAATTTTCTGCACACTTATAGTTGATAGATGCAGTTAGATCATATCTCTATAAGGGAAAACTTAAAATAACAACCTTTATACTAAAAAAATTATGTATGTCATTACTTAGTAGTTTATGGTTTTAAGACGCAAAAGCCATTTGAGAAATACTTTTCCTACCCACTATTAATCCATATTCTCAATATAGTCATTGAATTTGCACGCGAACATCATAAGAAGGAGAAGACAGTAATGTGGCAGAAGGAGAAGACAGTAATGTGGCGGAAGAAGAAAAAAATGACATTTCTCGTTCTCTGTTTCAGCATCAATCTTCTGATATGAACTAATGATGGCTTTCACATAGGCTTTTCCCATTAGAGACTTCTTAGTGTCCAATGGAAAGCATACATCAGATCTGTGCAGGTCGGGTTCTTCTATGACTTTTAAGAGTCTCAACTGATTCTGTAAATTACACCCTAGTTGGGTGATACTTTTACCACTTCTCACTGCAGGTGCGCTCTCTAATGTCCATTTTGAATGTAATATTATAGATATCCATGCATGTTTATGTCAAAATTACTTATATTGTCAATGTTTGATTGTCTAGTTGTTGGTGATGCGTCCATATCAGGGACAGAGGTCACTCCCGTTCCTCCAGGTATGTTTATATATTATATAGGGCAAGTATATTGATTTAGAATGCTATATCATAAATATACACACATTTCTTTTGCTCTTAGTCGTCCAACTCATTATCATGGGCTGCTTGATGAGATTAGATTTGCGCCTGATGATCTACAAGAGCTTGTTCACTCCCTGTCATATGTGTAAGCAGCGCTATATGCGAGTTTACCTTGTTAGTATGTATGTACTGAAATTAATTAATATTATTCAAATTTTGATACATGCAGATACCAGAGGAGCACATCTTCTATCTCTGTAGGTAAGGCTTTGAATTTGTTGATTTTGGTATTTCTTGTCAATTTTATAGACCAGTATGTGCTAAATATAATGTTCTGACAGTTGCTAGGGGGAAGGCAACATTCGAGGCTGCTGACCCCAGTCCTGGACGCCGCACACGGACGGCACCACGGAGGTTTGGAGATAGGCCGAGGACTGGGCTCTAGCAGGGCCCATATGAGGTTGGACTCCACCCCGGTGGTTACTTTCTCCGTCTCCAGTTAGCGATGTATCCAGCAGGAACAGGAGAGCTTGAAGGCCACCGTTCAGGAGTTGAATGGGATGCTGGTATGTATACTACTTAATAGTAAAATATAATGTCATATTATAGATATCAACATATCCAATATCAGTACATAGCCTGAGCTTATTTGGTTGTAGACTTATGTTTTATTAATCATACATACATATGTAATTGAAATAAACAACGCTTTTCCAAACTAGATATCCAAACAGGGTTTCGAAATAACTTAATAATGATACGAATTCGAATAATAAACAGTTCTTACACGCTTCTTACACAAGTTATATCCAGACGCGACAGGGTAGATCGGCCGAGCCTCCACACGCATCTCCTTCGGCTGCGGTTCCGCAGACAGCTCCTGTAGCTCCACCGCCACTCAGACTCCCGCTCGCGACGAATTGCAGAGTTTATTGACCGAGGAGCAGGACCGAGCTGGACCGAGCTAGGGTAGATTTTTGGTTCTTTTTTTTTGAAACATGTATTTATTTATATCATACACATTGTACTACATTTTGAAACGATATTCATATTGGTTTGTATTTATATCACATTCAGTTTTTGTGTTTCTTTTGTATATTATATATATGCGTGAGATGTGATTATGAATACTGCAATATATGATTTGATTGATGTATACATTATTGTGCACAGGGCGGGAAAAAATCAAGCAGGACATTTTTTTAAAAAAATTTCAGACAATATGTACCTACGGATTAATCCGTAGGCCTACACGTTAAGCCTACGGATATATCCGTAGGGGCTAAATATCAGCAGTAACTGATATTTCCCCCAGATGTCAGTGCCAGGTGTTTGGGAATCCCCCTACGGAGATATCCGTAGGGGCCACTGACATTCCCCTACGGCGTTATCCGCAGGGGCACATATCAGGAATCCTGAATATGTGCCCCTACGGAAAAGTACCTACGGCTATAGCCGTAGGGGGTAGTACATGCCCCTACGGCTATAGCCGTAGGTCCAAGTAATTTATTAAAATAAACCGTAAATAATATAAAATCTTATATCCTACGGCTAAATCCGTAGGGGAAACTGGACCTACATACATATCCGTAGGGGCAAGAATTTAACCGTAGGGATAAGTTCAGGGCCTCGACTTGCACCTGCGGCCTTTGCACCTACGGGGTATTTTTTCGCCCCTACGTATATAACCGTAGGGGCAGTGGGTTGCCCCTACGGATAAATCCGTAGGGGCAACCCTTCTTTGTAGTAGTGCACGACCAAATTTTGGCTGGCACCATGTCAGATTTCTATTCGAATTTAATTCGGACGGTTTTGGATCAAGTCTCATCCATGGAACATCCATGATCAAAAACAAAACTTGTGAATAAATGTTAGATGCGCCTCACATTTGTTCCCCTAAGATTTCTTACTCGAAAATCCGGAGTTATCACGAAGCCACATTAAGATTTGATGTCATCTACAGATCAGACGTCTGGCAGTTTCAACGCCAGACGCCTGCCTTGATGAGGTTTAGACGTCTGCCGAACGCTCTTTTCTTTTGGTGTGAAATCTAGACGTCTATCATATCCTTGTTCAGATGTCTGGTAGATGCTCTGGAGTTTCGGTGATATTTTGGTTTCCGTGTCGTGTTTAGAAATGTTTCACAACTAAAGAAATTTATACCGCAATCAATTAACGGTGTCGATGTAGCGCGTTAATGAATACGGATCGTCCACTGAGATATATATTTTGATCGATTTTGTTTTAGATGAGTCAAAATGAAAAGATAAAAGAAAATTGCAAGAAAATTGATTCAAGATTTGTGAAATTTAGTTTCAAGAATCATAAAGAACTAGATCTAAAATCAAGAAATACTAAAAATTAAGAAAATGTCCAAATCGTTTGAATTATCAAGATTTGTCAAGAGCCTTGTAGGAATTGATCCAATTAATAGTGATGATGAATACTTATGATTACAAATTCTTATCCATTAAAGATTTGCTGCTAGATCGATGACGATCAACGAGATTTATGGATCTATTGAAGAAACTAGGGTTTCTTCATCAACATTCCTTATCCTTTCGTTGATTAGCATTCAAATTCTAGCCTCTAGGAAATTCAATTATCGATCGTTGATCTCTAATTTAGAGCGAGAACATTCAAGAAAGTATCTCGCTCAAAATTAGGTCATCGTTGATTCAATTTCCTAAAGTTTACAAAACTCATAAGACTTAAGAATCGTTAAAGAATTTAATCATCATCATCTATCTATTTTCTCGATTCCTCCACAAGCGGAGTTTTCACTCAAACATCATGAAAAAGAAAACAATCTAGAATTGATAACTCTTCATAATGCTCAAATGTAAAGAAAAACAAGATCAAGAATTTTCACCTTTTATTTAATCGATGCTTAGTTACAATACACTCAAAGACTACAAGATTTGAAGAGGAACTAAATCATCGAACTAGCTTCGCATCGTCTTCTTGAGTCGCGGATCGTCGTGGATCTCTTGCTCGGATGAAGATCGGCGTTGTTTCAAAAGGCTCGTTGGATTCTTCCTCAATTTGGTACTCGATGAATCTTGATTTGGCTTTTAAATTGTATTTGAGGCTAGGGTTTTGGATCACAAGTTGTGTCACTCAACTTGTGTTTGGAATTGTTGAACAACGAACAACGCTCAACAACCTTTGTAATGAAGCACTAAGTTCCTTTTTATAGCTTTCCCCTTTAGTTTCCCCTATAAGCTAGGTTTAGCTTCTTTTGGAGCTTGGTTGTTATGAAGCTTGCACAAGAAGCTTGGTAGTTGTAGAGAAGCTTCTAAATTAAGCTAGTTAGCTAGCTTGCTTAAGAAGCTTGGTAGGTATTAAGCTTGCACAAGAAACTTGGCTGTTAGAAGGGAAGCTTCTGGAGAACTCTAGGAACTGAAGTGTCTTGAAGAAGTTTTGTAGTTGAGAAGAGAGGCCTCGGGAAAAAAATATGTCGCCGACGAGTCAACTCGGCCGCGGATCCACGGCGGATCGGCCTGACTCGGCCGCGGATCCATGGCCATTTGGTGTGATCTCTGCATGAAATCTTCAGGGTATTTTTGTGTTAGCTTTATGGCACTTTTCTGATGTCTGGAATATTTTTATATTTTCTTGTTCACTGCGAGATTTCAAGTCTTTGACTTGACATATTTTATCAGCACTTTTAGTAGTTCCGGCTCTTTTACATGAAGAATTTCCTGCACACAATCTCGAGACAAGTGTTTGATACACAAAAGATCACGCGTGCAATAATAAACACACAATTTCCCTCATAATGCTGGTTATAATGTATAACACATGTTATTTGGTATTTTGCAGACGAATTGCTAATATGTGCTATATTTATACCAAACACCTTTAGATAATTGCAATGAGTAGGGAAATTGATGTGTTAAAAATGCAATATTTTCAACCGATCAAATTCCCACAAACTTAATTTTGGTCGTCTCGAGCAAACATCTTTTATTCAAGAGAAGGAGAAAATAAAGAAAAAGAAAAACGAACTAGCACACTTTCTTAGGCAACACGATTGCACTGAGCACGTGCAACAAGCCTTTAAACCTCTAGGTGTAACTAGTAGGAGGAGTGTTGTCTCCTGAGGGTTTTCAGTGGATTGTATCCACAAAATCCCATAATAAAAGGAATACCATGAAAGTTACATATAAAGATGAGAAATATAAAAGAAAGACTTTGAAAATTAGAGTTTCCAACTATACTAGCTTTTCGGTTGTCATGAGCCCTATCTTAATAATCATGAAAAGATATTAAAAATCACATCATCTCTCAATAAAACATCGCCTTTATTCTTCATTCCTACATTTCTTCCAAACATTGATCATATACCCCTACGTATGTGTAAAAGACATCCCTATACTCGGAGAATTCAATTCAAGTTATCATACTCTTGTCCATCCACCTCAGTACATTTTAATCGGTGAATATTTAGATGGGATTGCTCACACATTTTTCATGCGACCGTTAATACTTGTTGAGGTACTAACCGACCGATTACTCATGTGCTTGCTTATTAGGTGTATTAGTATTTTCCTCGTCTTGCACCACCTAAGGTTTAGCAGTGACTCCCAAACCAGTTGGTCTAAGGCATTAGGTGATGAAGCACACTCGCTATATTTTTTTATTGCCTCCTTGGTGATAACAAAATCAGTGTTCATTTTTCTACACCATTTATATTTTCTTCATTTATTATTTCCTTCATACTTTGGCTTTTAGACAAAAGCATTTCAAGGTATCCTCTACTATCCGGAGTTTCAAGACGTGTGTAAGTGCGTATAGTAGGGTATCAATATTCAAATGTTTGGCTTCCAGAATAGGAACTATTTTTCAGACTTATTTTTATTCTCAGATTAGTGACTTCCTTCATCTTACTAACCCTTGGGACAACGGCTCCTAAATTATTATTACTAGTTTCGTTTAAGAAAACTTCTAACTTTTTAGGTTTTCTTACACTTTTCCAATCTTTTGGATATAATTTTTCACTATCTAATCTTATATTATCTTATTTATACACAAAAATTTTTATTCTTTTTTATTATATATTTTTTTAATGTTTTGTGCTTATGCAAAGTATGCGAAGTGATGCGTAAATAAGCACAATTCTCCCCCAAACTTGTTTTCAACAGTGCCCTCACTGTTGTCTTCTGCTAACCTCAAAAATCTGTAAGCTTGGGAGGAAAATTTATTAGCGGGGTTAAGAAATATGGACGTGAAAATCCCCCCCAAACTTATTTTTGGCTCACCATTTTGAGGACAACTGTAATACCCGGTTCTTTTATAGGCCAATAGCCGTATTTTATTAAATAGGGGTCACTTACAAATTTACTTATTTGTATTTATAATTATTTTAAGTATTTAAACATCCTAATTCTTTTATTCTACTTTCCCTTCTTAAATCCATTTTTCCTAAAACTAATTCTAATACTTAAACCCTTTTCATTTTTCCCTAAACTAACCCAAAACCCCAGTATCTATTTCTTTTATATTTTTCCATTCCTTAATCTTTGGCCGGCCCACTTCTAATTCATTCCCTTTACAATTAAATTAAACCACTAATTTTTCTCAGCCGGTCTACCCCATTTCCTTTCCCATACAAAATAATTTAGTTTCTCTTTTTAAATTAAAACCTAACTCCCCTTCGGCCCAGCAGCCTAAACCTACGCCCGCAGCAAACCTTACCCGACCCGACCCGCTTCATTTCCTTCTTCCTCACCCACGTAAAACTTTCCCGCTCGTTTTCTCTTTCTCCCCCACGTCCTCCACGACGCCGTTGCCCCACGTCTCCGCGACTTCGGCCACGACTCCCTCGAGCTCCTCAACCTCTCCTCCTCAAACCCCTTTCTCCTCTCTCCCTCACACTCTCTTTCAAACTCTTCTCCCTCTACTCTCGAAAACCCACACCAAGCTCCCCTGCACCCATCTCGACCACCACCCGCACTTGAACCACCTCGCCGGCGAGCCCCCACTGCACCTCGTCGACACCTTCACCTCAACAACCGCTGCCCCTCAACCGAGCACCCCACACTCGAGCTCCAACTCTCTCGACACCCCTGCTCCGGCCACCTGCTGCACTGCCGTTGCCGACAAGCCGCCGCCTCCAATACCAGAAACTTCACCGGCCGACCACCTCACCATCCCCCTCGAGCAACCCCCAGTGACCAACTTGAACACCACCGACAACCAACTGCAAACCCACCCGAACTCCTTACACGCCCTCTGCCGCCGGCTGCCACCTTCGCCGGAGCTCCTTGGACCATCGCCGTCACCACTCCCTGCACTGCCACGTCGCTGCAGATCGTCGCCAGTAACACTGAGCCTCCAACTCCGACAAGCTCGAGCCAAGATCGAGACTTTTGTCACTGTTGTGCCGTGCCGGAATCGTCGTTGCCGTACCGCGCATGTGTTGCGTTCGTGCCGTTACCGCTGCCGTGCGTCGCCAAAGCGTCTCCAGGCAAGTACCCTACTTGCTGCATGTTATATTATATCCGTTACAATTCATAATACTATAAATTCCACGTTTACGTTTCGTGAAACCTTATATGACATAAGTGTTTGATGCAAGATCCAAATGAAAACCTTCATTTAATTTGACGGGACTCGATTGCATATTCTGGACCGTGTGGCAATGAGCACTGTGTAGAAATTTCATTGGAAAATACAATTGTTAACGGCTTAAACGAACACCCCCAATTACACCCATAAAAACTGGGAATTCCTTGCACCTGAAATTTGTTAAAATCACAATTAATTGTGTACATATTGAAATGATGCGTTCCTGGGCTCAAATCGAAGACGACTCGACGACCTGTAATCCTATACAAGTTCTTAATTGTTTCTGTACTGATATTATGACGAGAATTGGTTCGGAGAGCGGCTCTGAACTGCAGTCCAGAGAAGCTCTGGTTGTTGTTTCCTGTCTCGTAATGCTTACTACCTTGCTGCCTGAACCTGTATATTGCGGAACCCTACACTTTATTGAATAGGAATCTGTTAGCTAAATAACGCAAGTGATGTCACCCCTTTATATCGTCGTTTACTATTTAAACTGCAATTTAAAAGATCGGGACGTGTAGCAGCCCCAAACAGAACCAGAACTGATACTCTAGTGTTGAAGAGTGCATAACTTTTGAGGTAGAGACGCGATTGAGAATCCGTCTAGTGCGTTAGAAACCTTATTGAAAACCCTAAATTTCATTCAACTGTAATATCGCTAAATTCTGATCCCAACTAGGATTAAAATGCGTTGCAAAACGGACTTCCGATTCTGAAACCGGATTTCCAGCAGTGAACGCTTAAAATGAAATGGCCATATCTAGTGATCCCGAAACCCGATTGACGTGAAACCAAATTTTATGGTTAGATAATCAAACATACTACTTATCCACTGTTCATAGTTTCGCTAAATTATGCAGATCTGATTTATGAAGAATTATGCAAGTGCTAGGACATTGTTTGATGACATCTTAATCATGCCTTGAATACTGTTTTCTCATCACAATATATATATGTCATTGCATTGGTAACCTAGTGATTATGTGCATTACCCAGTGTTAGGTATTAGTGGTGATTGTGGCAAGTACGTTAGTGTTTGAGCATGAATGGATAAGTGAAAGTGACACGTACTTGTACACAATTAGTGGACCTTATTGATTTATTGCATTGTCGACGTCTGTGGGACGTGTATAAGTGTGACTATAATTGGTATGGGACAATTATGGAAGCACTTGTATGGGTGTCACAGGTAAGGCACCAAACACTGTCCATTGATCTTGGGTATCAGTCGAGACATGCTTGATGGAGACCCTGTCTTCAGTTCTCGCGTAGACTTGTCATGGACCGGCTGGTATTTGAGTTTATGGTTAGCGTTTGATGTAGACCACGGGGTGTGGGGTAATTTGAGTGTGAGTTCAACAGATTCTCGGGAGTCCCATGCCGGCACATATGGAGATATATGGAGATATATAGGGATATCACTGATTATTAGCGAGCGACTCAGGCCCGTGTTCCCTTGTCCTTGGGTCCTACCCTTGGGTGGGGGATACTCACGAGTGGTTGACTCTCACACTTGGACTGACGATAGGCTTAGTGATCTATACTGTGAGACTTAGAGACTGATAGGGTTAGTGACATTGACATGCATTGCTTACTGAATCGACACACCTGACATACTATTTTACTGCTTTACTGATCACCTGCTCTATTAGACACCCGCATTGGCTACTTCATGTTCACATCTTTACTATCTTGATTTACTGTTATATATTCATTATTACTGTACGAGTTACCACTTGCATCTATATATATATATTGCTATTGCGTCGCTCTGACGACCTGAATATGCATGCTCAGAGTGAGAAGTGGATCTAGTTGGACCAGGACCAGACGTACCTCGAGGACATCGCAGACATCTTGATCAGCTACTCATAGCTATACCCTCTTGATCTCCATCTGGTTAGATCTTTTGTATTTGTTTTGATTTAATAACTGTATTTCTCGTTACCTGTGCATTGAGTACTGATTTCCATGTAAAGCTAGAAGCCGAAGTGCGACTACGGAGAGATATTTCCTCGACCGTAGGAGCATGGCTGGCCTTGTCAACCCCTCGTATTCCGTATTTTGGGAAGCGGGGCGTGACATGGTTTTGTTGGTATCAGAGCTAGGTTTTGCTTTGATTGGGATTGCAGTTTCCGAGTAGAGCTTGACAATTTAAGTCGCTCTTTCGGTCCAGATTGTGAACTATTATTTTTGACTTGAATCTTTATTATTCGTCATGCCATATTTTGACTCCATCCGTTAGACTTTTGGGTGACTCGGTAGAGTTACGTGGTTGTAACTGTGAACTGCAGCATAGGTACAATACTGTACTCTATTTGAATGACTTGGAGTTCTACAGTTGATTTCCACTTGTAATAAATTTCATCACACCCGATATTCTTGATTCCTTGCCTAATCCATATTATATTTTAATTCTTATAGCTTGTGCCTTATATCGTCCTCAAAATTGTTGTCTCAGGACCATGTCTTCCAACGACTCTTCTTCTATCTCCATTCCCCAGAATCAGACCGTAGAGATTCTGAATGCACTGCAAGGTCTGAAGGAAGCCCAGGAGCGAACGAACGACCTGTTAGCCGAAGGATTAAGAAGGCAGATGACTCAAGCACCAGCGGAAGTCCCCAATCGTAAAGGGATCCCTGTTAGACAAGGAAAAGAGATGAAGATGAAGCGCCCACTTGTTTCCCCGCGACAGAAGCAGCAGAAGACCCAATGTTGCGGGTACTGCAAGAAGCTAGGACACCTTCAGAGGGATTGTCGCCGCGCCAAAGGGAGATTCCTGATTTGCGGATCCAGCGAACACTTTATCAATGATTGCCCTAAAAGGAAAGATCCACATGGAGAAGGTTCGTCCACACTCTCCACTTCTGCTAAGTGATGATTATTTCGTAGTTCGAGTTTCGAGGAATAGTACGGACCCAACGCAGGATTCAACTCGCGTGACGAGATGCAGCGGTCTAAAAATCAAAGAAGAATTATCACCTTTCCGCTTTCAATAAGAACGTTGTCACTTTTGTAAATATTTTCTTTTCGTTTGAAATCTTGTAACCGTCGAACTTTTAGCTGAATGCAATAAAACTTTGAGTTGTGGTGTATATCTCGTTCTCTTTCTTTATTTATACTATTCGTTGCGTTAGCACTTTAAAATTTGATTTTTCAGTCCTTACCTATCACATATTTTTTCTTGTACCCCGTATCCTTGATTTTCTTGATGTGTTCCACTGTCTGATCACGACCCTTTCTTTCTGACCAAAGCCCACCCTGGAGCAGCGCCGCATCTAGATGAGGACACACGATCGTGCGTTTTCTTAGACTGCATGCTGGTGAGTTCGGATGACGAGATCAACGGTCCACAGGTGATTTTCGGAAACAGCAATTCCGAGGGTGAGGGATTCGCAGCCCCAGAAGTCAACGTAATCAGCAACTCTGACGACGATGAGGAGGACCCCGAAGGGAACCCGATAGAGGAAGATCCCAAGGATGATCCCGAGGAGGACCCGATAGAAGGAAATCCAGTGGAGGAAAATCCCATGGAGGAAGATCCAGCAGAAGAGGATCACGTAGAATCAAACCTCGATGAAGAAGCTCCCGCCGAGGAAGAAGAACCAGAAGAAGAAGACCTCATGGCAGAAGAACCTCCAGTGGCGATCCCTGCTAGGCGATGTGAGAATGGACGCCCCCATCTGAGCGCGCGAGCTTATCGTAACCTACTGAACCTCCAAAACCGTGACTGACGTGATTTAGCTTTCGTCTCCTCTGGCCAAATAAAATCTATGTATAGTTAGGGCCATCTTTTACTTTTCGAGAATGCCTTGTTTAAAATTTTCTGGAATGAAATAAATTTGCTGAGTTCGCTAGTCTTTTGATCCTTTTGGTTCACATGATGCTTGACTGTTTCCCCTATCCATTTATTTTTCCTCCTGAGATCCCTGACCGTCCACCCCTGCACCTTGGGCTGTCTTGACCCTCGCTGAGATTAAAAAGTACCGCACCTCGATTTTTTGAATGGGCCACCATTTGATTGATTCGAAAGAGTGTATGTTTGTAGTTAACCCAATCAATAACGGTGTCGCGTATAGCTAGACCGAGATGAGTACGGGTCGTCCTCTGGGAAACGTGGAACCTTTTACTCTTACTTTAGATGTGTTGAAAAAGAGAGGAGGAAGAAAGAATTTTATAGAATGGTTTCTAGATCTACGTTAAAAAAGAATGTAAAATATAGATCTAGATTATTTTAAAGATGTAGATAATATAATAAGAAGGCTTGTAGGGTTCGTTAGGATTTAGTAGTTATGGACAATTAATTAAAAGTTACCCTTTTTATCCATTAATAGATTTAGAACTAGAACGACGGTGATGCGTGTAGATTAGGGTTTCTGGAGGGAAAAGGAATCCCACTCTTAACCCTTATCTCGACACGGAACTCCGTTCATATCTAGCCTTTACCAAAACAATCATTAATCTAATCTCTAATCGCGGTCGGAACTAGCAAAAAATTGCTAGCGCGCCCGATTAGGTTGTTAATGATTCTTTTGATAAAGTTCCTAAACTTTATAGGACTTAAAAAGGGTTTAGTTATTTTCATCGTCCACTAGTCTACCCTAATCCTACGAACCCTAACAAGCGGAGAATTACTCGCGCATGTTGGGAGAAGAAGATGAAAAGAAAGAGAGGGAAAACATAATGTAAAATGCAAAAATAATAAAAAAGAACTACCTTTATTAATCAACTGAACAAGCTACACTTTTATTCCGTAGAAAATGATTACAAACTAGTGCTTCTCGATCTTTCCAATGGAGGTAGTCGAACAGTCGATGATCAGCCTGGATGCGTGAGCGTCGGGAGCTTCGTGATCTCTTCGGCTTGATACCTTTTCCAAGAGGCTCTCGGTGCCTTTTTATAGTGCAAAGCCATAATCTTATTGTTGAAAACTTGCTAAAATTTAGCAAAGAATCATTCCCAAAAATCTTGCACTCTAACTCCCTAATATTGCGGCGGATCCGCGGCCCAAGGGTGGGTTTGGCCGCGGATCCGCGCTCAAAGGTGGGGATCTTTTCATCAACTTTTGGGCGCTCTTTCCTTGTGAAATTTGGCAATCCTTGGTACCTTTAGAATTCAGAAATCTTCTCTCGGTTGCTTCCAGACTTGGTCTCCAAGTTTTGCTTCTTAATTTGGCAAGTTTTCTTCAACAAATTGATTTGTTTGTTAAATTCTGCATAACAACTTGGAAATCTTTTGCACAACAACTCAAATAATATTTAGTAGACTTTGTTCTACTAGGATTTGGTCAATAAATTTATTTGCATACATTTTCCTACCAAATACTAATTAAAATATATTAACACATGGAAAATGGTGTTTTTACACATAAACCCTCATATATATAATATATTATAATAAAGTCCTTTTTTAATATGAAAATGGTAGGAAAAATGTCATATAAATGTGCAGTTTTATCAACTGAACAAATACCCCCAAACTTATCTTTGATCGTCCCGAGCAAACTAGTTTATTAAAGAGGAGAAAAAAGAAAGGAGAAAACTAAGCACACTTTCGTAGGCAGACACGATTGCACTGAGCACGTGCAACAAGCCGTTAAACCTCTAGGTGTCCCTAGTAGGAGGAGTGTTGTCTCCTGAGGGTTTTCAGCGGATTACACCCACAAAATCCTATAACAAAAGAAAGATGGTGAAATTTACATATAAAGATAAGAACCATAAAAGAAATACTTTGAAAAGAAGAGTTTCCAACTATACTAGCTTTTCAGTTGTCATGAGCCCTATCTTAATAGTCATGAAAAAATGTTAGAAATCACATCATCCCTCAATAAAACATCGTCTTTATTCTTCATTCCTACTTTTTATCCAAACATTGATCATATAACCCCACGTGTATGTAAAGAACATCCCTACACTCGGAGAATTCAATTCAAGCTATCATACTCTTGTCCATCTACCTCAGTACTTTTTAATTTTATGAATACTTAGGTTTGCTCACACCTTTTCATGCGACCGTTAATACTTCTTGAGGTACTAACCGACCGATTACTCAAGTGCTTGCTGATTTGGTGATAGTATTTTCCTCGTCTTGCACCACCTAAGGCTTAGCAGTGACTCCCAGACCAGTTGGCCTTAGGGCACTGGGTGAAGAAGCACCCACGCTATATTTTTTTTATTGCTGCCTTGGCGATAACAAAACCAGTGTTCATTTTCTTTTCACCATTTTTATATTTTCTTCATTTTTTTTTTCATTTCCTTCATACTTTGGCTTTTAGACAAGAGCATTTCAAGGTATCATCTACTATCCCGAGTTTCAAGACGTGTGTAAGTGCATATAGTAGGGTATCAACGTTCAAATGTTCGGCTTCCAGAATAGAAACTATTTTTCAGACTTATTTTCATCCTCAGATTAGTGACTTCCTTCATCTTACTAACCCTTGGGACAACAGCTCATAACTACTTATTACCAGTTTGTTTAAGAAAACTTCTAATTTTCTTGGTTTTCTTAAACTATCCCTATCTTTTGGATGTAATTTTTCACTTTCTACTCTTTGTTATAAAAGAAAAAAAAATTTAAAATTTTTTTTGAAAATGTTGTACTTATGCAAAATATGATGCAAATTGATATGTAAATAAGCACAAACCTCCCCCAAACCTGTTTACAGCAGTGTCCTCACTTATGTCATCCGTTAAGCTCAAAAACCTGTAGACTTGGGAGGAAATTATTAATGGGGGCAAGAATATATGAAAGTGAAAATCCTCCTCCCAACTTATTTTAGGCTCACAAATTTGAAAAAATCATTTTCTTTCAAGAGCCAAAATATACCACACCCCCCAAACTTGAGTTAAACATTTTTAATCTTTTAAAATCACATGAGGGGGTCAAGATTATTGGTCAATGCCAAGCTTTGCAAAGACCGAAGGTCAACACCAACCATTCAAAAATTTTATCGATGAAGCACCAAGGTTGGTGGAAGAACATGTCACCTATTGACGTGAAGAAGTAGGGAGGTGACAAGAGGTGTATTGGAAAAGGATTGCGTCTCAATTTGGAGAGACGACACAGTGATAGTAATGATGGATTACTCGCATTGTCATGATTGTCCAAAAGAGGGGGTGGAGGTCCAATTTCTTCATCTTGGAGTTGATTCATTTCAACACCCGTGTCTTGTAAAAATGCGAGTTCATCAGCGAAAATTTCCTCAAAGCTTTCATCGATACCCCGAAAAATAATGTCATCAGAAAAAATGGGGTGATCGTCAGACTCAATATAAAGTTCCTCATTAGATGTTGACCCGGATAACTCGGAGGAAGAGTAAATGGTTGGGTCAAACAACAACATATGAAAAGAGTCTGTATCATGAGGTTGATCAAATTCGCTGCTGTCGACATCCATTAATTCGACAGAACACACATGAGCATAGGGTTCGGAGGGTTCACTTCCCAACTTGTAAATGTTAAGCTCAATTGACTTCTTTCCAAAGGATAGGGTCATAGAGCCGTTTCTACAATTAATTACTGCGTTGGAAGTGGCCAAAAAGGGTCGACCGAGTATCACCGGGATTTGATTGCGTGGGTTCGCTACAGGTTGTGTATCTATAACGATAAAGTCCACAGGGAATATGAATTCCCCGACTTTGATTAACACATCCTCTAGCTCACCCCTTGGTTGGGTGATAGATCGATCGGCCATCTGAAGAGTGCAATGCGCAGGTTTTAACTCTCCGATCCCTAATTGCTCATACACAGAATACGGAAGTAAGTTAACACTAGCACCAAGATCGAGTAGAGCACGATTGATATTTTTACCCCCAATAGAAATTGAAATTGTAGGACTTCCGGGGTCCTTTCGTTTCTTGGGAAGTTGTTGTGTAAAAGCTGTGCTCACATTACTCGTAAGGAAAACTTTTTTAGGTACTTGAACTTTTCTCTTCCTGGTGTACAAGTCCTTTAGGATTTTCGCATATGACGGAACTTGTTGAATAGCATCTAGGAGAGGAATGTTTATGTTAACTTGCTTAAAAATTTCCACAATCTTCTCCATTTGTGGACTTGGTCTGTTGCCCCTTAACCTGTTTGGATAAGGTGCTTGATCAATAAGTTTTGGGTCCAACGTTTGTGGAGAAGACTGTGGCGACGGATTCGATCCCAAAATTGGAGTGGGCATCGACTTAGATAGATTTGGCGAAATGTTCGAGCCTTGGGGAAAACGGAGAATAGGCTCGGATGAAGGTGGGAGACTAGACGAATTAGGGGAAGAAGAAGAAGAATGGGTATCAAATGTGTCACTATCATCAAATTGCTTACCCACTTGGTTATTCAGCACTATCCCCGATCTCAACGTAGTAATGGCATTTACATTATGACTTTGTGAATGGCCAGGATTCGGTAGGGGTTGAGATGGGAGTTTCCCTTTCTCTCTCGCACTCATTGCGGCGTTTAACTGTGCGATTTGGTTTTCTATTGATTTAATACTCTCCCCATAGGAGGAGGAGTTTTTCGTTAGGGTATCAATAGAAGACCTTATCTCAGCCGAATTTTGCATGGATTGTTTCATGAACATATCCAAAGTTTGTGCAAGTGAGTTGTCAGTACCGGCCACTTGTGGTGTAGAAATGTTGGCCGGATTTTGAAAATTTTATGACTGAAAGGGGGGCTGATTCTGTGGTTGTGGTTGCTGTGGAGGAGGTCTTTGATAATTACTTTGTTGGTTTTGATTCCAAGCAAAGTTAGGATGATTCCTCCATCCTTGATTGTACGTGGAAGAATAAGGGTCGTTTCTAGGTCGCTGCTGAAAAGCAGCATTAGCTTGAAACGATGCATTCATAGGACATTCTTCCGTTAAGTGTGAAGAATCCGAACAGCAACCACAGACGGTCTTAGGAAGCGTGACCTGATTTAGGGAGAAAGATGAGAACTTGTTTTCAATAGCGTCGAGTTTCTTTTGTATCGCTGCCATTTCGGTTTTTACTGCGATGGAAACGTCGAGCTGGTGAATACCTCCCTTAGTTGAAGGTGGTCTTACGCTTTCCCACTGCAAAGTGCTTTCTGCGAGATCTTCCAGATATTTCCACGCTTCACCGTCATCTTTAGACATGAAATTGCATTGACACATTATTTCAAGCATCTGCTTTGTCGCTGGATTAATGCCCTCATATATAATCCGACATAAATCCCATCTTTGTATTCCGTGATGGGGGCATTGGACAAGCAGATCTTTGAAACGTTCAAAGCACTTCCAAAATGGTTCATTGGGAAGCTGGGTGAACTGGTTAATCTCGCTCCTAACATGTGCAGTCTTATGATTTGGGTAAAACTTCTTAAGAAATGCTACGACGAATTCATCCCAATTAGTGATAGAGTGTGCGGCAGTATTATAAAGCCATTTTTCTGCCAAGTCGCACAATGTGAATGGGAGAAGACGTAAGCGCATAGCATCTAAAGTCAATTGTGAAGTACCCATCATTGCGCATACGTTTTCGAATTTGGTGATGAAAACGTACGCGTCTTCCGACTCAAGCCCATGAAATTTGGGCAGCAGATTGATGTAGTGGGGTTTAATTTCGAAATTATCCCCGTTAGGTGGTGGAAGAGATAAACAAGTAGGAAGGGGACCACGAATAGGATAGCATCTCTCTTGGAGAGAGATGCGCGGTGGATTCTGCGCACCTGTGGGCGGTGGCAGCGTGGTGTTATAATTAGATAGAGTGTCGTCCATCACGATCGATGTGGTGTGTGGTGGGGGAAAAGAAGATGAAGAAGTACCGACTTCGGTGTCGATAGAAGGAACGCGGACAAGACGGGCACTAGGATCCCGTGTCCAGCCGAGTATGCACTAAGCGGGTTTAGTGCAAATGGCAGCGTGTGTGTGATTTAAAATTGGCTTGTTTTGAAAAATGTGGGACTCAAGACAAATCTCTCTAAGATGCACAAGCAACCCTAGAACTAAGGTCACCTTGGTCCAGTCTCTAGACCGCTCCTAGACTTCCAAAGGACAAGCCGCAGGATCAATCCTCTACCGCCTCCGTACTACCCTTGTAGCCAGATAAGTGCCAGGTAAGTGGGAAGGAACCACGTCGTGGGCCTAATTAAAAACCACTAGCCTTTGTCACACTTGCCTAGGCACTACAAAAGTAATGCGGATAAACGATAGATTACCCACGACCTTCCTCTGTCCTTATTGAGCGCGACAGTCCTTAGAGTCTGGTCTAGATATTTTTTAAATTAATGAAGGGTTGATCTATATGCTCAGTTTGTGATTTGTGGGGCTTAGGAAGGGTGATGAAATCCCCACCTAATCTTGATTTGGTCGTTGCCCCTTAAAGTCCGTATTAAATATGCAAAACAAAACCAATCACAAAACTTTTGCAAAAAGATTTTTGAGCGGCGCGATTTTTTTGCAAAGAATCCTGCAGAAAATAGATTTTATTGGACTTGAGAGAAGAGAGAAGGAGTTGAGAAAGATACCAGAGAAGATTGAAGCCTTAATTCTTCCAACTTGCCGCGATTCCGCCGCAGAATGGGCACTTTAGCCGCGGTTCCGCCGCGTGGCAGAGGGATCACTTGATGAAAATTTTTGTATAGCCTTCTGTGCTCCTCTGGATCTCTAAAAATGTCTCTGTTCCCCTTAATTCTGTGTCTCCAGATCTCCTTGCAAAAATTCACGCACAAATCGTTAAATATGCAATTTGCAGTTTTGTGTTAATAATGATATGACTCGTCTAAGAATTCAACACAAATAGTAAAAATAAAAAATTACGCACGTATCCCCGGCAACGGCGCCATTTGATTGATTCGAAAGAGTGTATGTTTGTAGTTAACCGCAATCAATAACGGTGTCGCGTATAGCTAGACCGAGATGAGTACGGGTCGTCCTCTGGGAAACGTGGAACCTTTTACTCTTACTTTAGATGTGTTGAAAAAGAGAGGAGGAAGAAAGAATTTTATAGAATGGTTTCTAGATCTACGTTAAACAAGAATGTAAAATATAGATCTAGATTATTTTAAAGATGTAGATAATATAATAAGAAGGCTTGTAGGGTTCGTTAGGATTTAGTAGTTATGGACAATTAATTAAAAGTTACCCTTTTTATCCATTAATAGATTTAGAACTAGAACGACGGTGATGCGTGTAGATTAGGGTTTCTGGAGGGAAAAGGAATCCCACTCTTAACCCTTATCTCGACACGGAACTCCGTTCATATCTAGCCTTTACCAAAACAATCATTAATCTAATTTCTAATCGCGGTCGGAACTAGCAAAGAATTGCTAGCGCGCCCGATTAGGATGTTAATGATTCTTTTGATAAAGTTCCTAAACTTTATAGGACTTAAAAAGGGTTTAGTTATTTTCATCGTCCACTAGTCTACCCTAATCCTACGAACCCTAACAAGCGGAGAATTACTCGCGCATGTTGGGAGAAGAAGATGAAAAGAAAGAGAGGGAAAACATAATGTAAAATGCAAAAATAATAAAAAAGAACTACCTTTATTAATCAACTGAACAAGCTACACTTTTATTCCGTAGAAAATGATTACAAACTAGTGCTTCTCGATCTTTCCTATGGAGGTAGTCGAACAGTCGATGATCAGCCTGGATGCGTGAGCGTCGGGAGCTTCGTGATCTCTTCGGCTTGATACCTTTTCCAAGAGACTCTCGGTGCCTTTTTATAGTGCAAAGCCATAATCTTATTGTTGAAAACTTGCTAAAATTTAGCAAAGAATCATTCCCAAAAATCTTGCACTCTAACTCCCTAATATTGCGGCGGATCCGCGGCCCAAGGGTTGGTTTGGCCGCGGATCCGCGCTCAAAGGTGGGGATCTTTTCATCAACTTTTGGGTGCTCTTTCCTTGTGACATTTGGCAATCCTTGGTACCTTTAGAATTCAGAAATCTTCTCTCGGTTGCTTCCAGACTTGGTCTCCAAGTTTTGCTTCTTAATTTGGCAAGTTTCTTCAACAAATTGATTTGTTTGTTAAATTCTGCATAACAACTTGGAAATCTTTTGCACAACAACTCAAATAATATTTAGTAGACTTTGTTCTACTAGGATTTGGTCAATAAATTTATTTGCATACATTTTCCTACCAAATACTAATTAAAATATATTAACACATGGAAAATGGTGTTTTTACACATAAACCCTCATATGTATAATATATTATAATAAAGTCCTTTTTTAATATGAAAATGGTAGGAAAAATGTAATACAAATGTGCAGTTTTATCAACTGAACAAATACCCCCAAACTTATCTTTGATCGTCCCGAGCAAACTAGTTTATTTAAGAGGAGAAAAAGAAAGGAGAAAACTAAGCACACTTTCGTAGGCAGACACGATTGCACTGAGCACGTGCAACAAGCCGTTAAACCTCTAGGTGTCCCTAGTAGGAGGAGTGTTGTCTCCTGAGGGTTTTCAGCGGATTACACCCACAAAATCCAATAACAAAAGAAAGATGGTGAAATTTACATATAAAGATAAGAACCATAAAAGAAAAGGCCTTGAAAAGAAGAGTTTCCAACTATACTAGCTTTTCAGTTGTCATGAACCCTATCTTAATAGTCATGAAAAAATGTTAGAAATCACATCATCCCTCAATAAAACATCGTCTTTATTCTTCATTCCTACCTTTCATCCAAACATTGATCATATAACCCCACGTGTGTGTAAAGAACATCCCTACACTCGGAGAATTCAATTCAAGCTATCATACTCTTGTCCATCTACCTCAGTACTTTTTAATTTTCTGAATACTAAGATTCGCTCACACATTTTCATGTGACCGTTAGTACTTCTTGAGGTACTAACCAACCGATTACTCCTGTGCTTGCTGATTAGGTGATAATATTTTCCTCGTCTTGCACCACCTAAGGCTTAGCAGTGACTCCCAGACCAGTTGGCCTTAGGGCACTAGGTGAAGAGGCACCCTCGCTATATTTTTTTATTGCTGCCTTGGCGATACAAAACCAGTGTTCATTTTTTTCTTTTCACCATTTTTATATTTTCTTCATTTTTTTTTTCCTTCATACTTTGGCTTTTAGACAAGAGCATTTCAAGGTATCCTCTACTATCCCGAGTTTCAAGACGTGTGTAAGTGCATATAGTAGGGTATCAACATTCAAATGTTTGGCTTCCAGAATAGAAACTATTTTTCAGACTTATTTTTATCCTCAGATTAGTGACTTCCTTCATCTTACTAACCCTTGGGACAACAGCTCATAACTACTTATTACTAGTTCGTTTAAGAAAACTTCTAATTTTCTTGGTTTTCTTAAACTATTCCTATCTTTTGGATGTAATTTTTCACTTTCTACTCTTTTGTTATAAAAGAATTTTTTTTTAATTTTTGAAAATGTTGTGCTTATGCAAAATATGATGCAAATTGATGTGAAAATAAGCACAAACCTCTCCCAAACCTGTTTACAGCAGTGTCCTCACTGATGTCATCCGTTAAGCTCAAAAACCTGTAGACTTGGGAGGAAATTATTAATGGGGGCAAGAATATATGAATGTGAAAATGCTCCCCCAAACTTATTTTTGGCTCACAAATTTGAGGACAAAAGTTATGATCAAAGCCAAAAATATACCCCCCCTCAAACATGAGTTAGACAATACGAAGCATTTTAAGAGGGGGTGAGTCATTTGGTCAAAGTAAGACTTTACAAAGACCAAAAGTTAACACCAACCATTCAAAGATTTTATTAGTATAGCGTATAGGTTGGTGGAAGAATGTGTTGTATCGAGTCAAGAAATAATGGGGAAGGGATAAGAGGTGGTTTGGAAAGGGTTTGAAATTAGAGAAAAGAAAGAATGAGGATGAATGTGAATGATTAGGAAGAAGGAATGGTGACGGTTCAACCTCTATAGGTGGAGATTGATCAATCACAAAATCCGTATTGTTTAAAAATTCAAGTTCGTCAGCAAAAAGTTCTTCAAAACTTTTATCAATGGTGTGATTGAACATTTTGCTATCAAAGAGTTTTGTGCCAGAATTTATCCTACTAGATTCAAAAATTATTGAGGTAGAGGACTCGAAAAACTCATCTACCTCATTTTCAAAAATATCAAGTTGAATTTCTGGTATTAGTGAACTTGAGTTAACGGATTGTGATTCATCAAAACTCACTGAAACTATAGGAACAGAAGAAGAACCGGAGAAAGTAGAAGGTGAAATGGGTAAACAAATCGGTGTGTCGAGTGTTGCTGAACCAGATGTGGAAGATGGAGGCTGTATTTCGATCTGATCTTCGGGTATACCTTTATCATCAACTTCAAGACATATTTGGGGTTCGGGAAGAATTAAAGGCTCAAGATGATGACCACAAGGAAGTGAAAGGATTTGATGAATTGGTGGGACAAAATCATCCAAAATTTTGGGTTCATCAATCAAAATATCCCCAACGTCAATCACCTCATTCAAGTGAAGGTTAAAATTCTCAAACTCCTCATCAAAAGTATGGTTTTCAATCAGTTTTGGTTCAAGAGTGGAGGTGTAGAGATCACAAGGGTTGGGTATGGTTGCACTTGAAAGGGACCCTTCACAGTTAGGTAAATCAAACACTACAAAGTCACACAACTTATCAGTCATTCTATTTGGTGTACTTGATGAATCTATGAAACTGGAGTTGTGGATTTCAGTTTGGAGGTACAGTTCTGTCTTACTACCCAAATCCTTCATAATTTGGTTCGACATTTCCATAAATTTTTCTAATGTCTGCTCCAGACTAGTCTTGGGTTGATAAGGGGTTTCAGTATAAGATTGAAATTCCTGTGGATAATTAAAACTTCCAAATGACTGATTAGAAGAACTGTCTAGAGTAGGTGGAAAAGTCGGATTGGATTGATAGGAATAGAATGGTTGCGGAACTTGGGTAGGAGTAGGATCAATATTATGATAAGAAGAATATTGATATGGGTTGGTTGGTTGGCTATTTTCAACAGACTTCTTATATGCCACAAACCGCATATCAAACTCTTCTCCGGACAGTTGATATTGGTCCGGGTTGAAACTTTGGCCTCTAGACCTAGCTATATGCTCAGCAATGGACATTCGTCTAGGGGCTTCCTCACTCTGGGTATGAACTGAAACAGGTGTAGGATTAGGATATGGTTGATAAGACCTAGACTGAGGTGGCCAACTGTTTCTTCCTGCTTGTTCTATATGATCTCTTAAGGACATGGAAGAGCCGGACGGTATACCGAAGGGATTTCGAAAACAAGAGATATCTGGTTGTGGATAGCAAAGCTCGGCAAGTGTTCTTCTGTTTAGGTCACCCATTATAAGAAGAGAAGAAGGGGGAAGGGGTAAAAAGGAGAGAAAGTAATTGGTTTGTTTTGAAAAATGACGGATTTAGACAAATCACAAAAAAATGCACAACCCTAGAACTATGGTTACCTAGGTCCAGTCTCTAGACAGCTCCTAACTAAGGCTAGAAATAGGACCTCAAACCGCCTCTTCACGGACAAGTACGGCCAGGTAAGTGGGAAGGAACCACCACTACAGTGGGCCTAATTAAAAACCACTAGCCTAGACACCGCAATGTCAGTTAGGATAAACGGCCGATGCCTATACTAGTCTTTTTCCTATTGAGCTCGACAGTCCTTAGAGTCTGGTCTAGATATTTTTTAAATTAATGAAGGGTTGTTCTATATGCTAGGTTTGTGATTTGTGGGGCTTAGGAAGGGTGATGAAATCCCCACCTAATCTTGATTTGGTCTTTGCCCCTTAAAATCCGTATTAAATATGCAAAACAAAACCAAACACAAAACTTTTTGCAAAAAGATTTTTGAGCGGCGCAATTTTTGCAAAGAATCCTGCAGAAGATAAATTTTATTGGATTTGAGAGGAGAGAGGAGGAGTTGAAAGAAAATACCAGAGAAGATTGAAGCCCTAATTCCCCTAAGCAGCCGCGTTTCCGCCGCAGGAAGCCCCTATGTGCCGCGGTTCCGCCGCGATGTGGAGAGAACAGTTGATGAAAATTTTTCTGTGGCCCTCTGTGCTCCTCTGGATCTCTAAAATTGTCTCTGTTTCCTGTTTCCTCAAGTTTGTGACTCCAGGTTTCCTCGCAAAAATTCACACAATAATCGTTAAATATACAATTTGCAGTTTGTGTTAATAATGATATGACTCGTCAAAGAATTCAACACAAATAGTAAAAATAAAAAATTACGCACGTTTCCCTGGCAACGGCGCCATTTGATTGGTTCGAAAATTTGTGTTTGTAGTTAACCGCAATCAATAACGGTGTCGCGCGTAGCTAGACCGAGATGAGTACGGGTCGTCCTCTGGGAAACGTGGAACCTTTTATTTTTACTTTAGATGTGTTGAGAAAGAGAGGAGGAATAAAAAATTTTGTAGAAAGATTTCTAGATCTACTTTAAACAAGAATATTAAATATAGATCTAAATTATTTTAGAGATTTAAATAATATAATAATAGGGCTTGTAGGGTTCGTTAGGATTTAGTAGTTATGGAAGATTAATTAAAAGTTACCTTTTTATCCATTAATAGATTTAGAACTAGAACGACGGTGATGCGTGTAGATTAGGGTTTCTGGAGGGAAAAGGAATCCCACTCGTAACCCTTATCTCGACACGGAACTCCGTTCATATCTAGCCTTTACCAAAACAATCATTAATCTAATCTCTAATCGCGGTCGGAACTAGCAAGGAATTGCTAGTGCGCCCGATTAGGATGTTAATGATTATTTTGATAAAGTTCCTAAACTTTATAGGACTTAAAAAGGGTTTAATTATTTTCATCGCCCATTAGCCTACCCTAATCCTACGAACCCTAACAAGCGCAGAATTACTCGCGCATGTTGGGAGAAAAAGAGATGGAGAGAAATTGCATAATTAAACTACGAAGAAATAGAATAAGAAAAAGAACTACCTTTATTAATCAACAAGATCAAGTACACTTTGATTCCTTAGAAAATGATTACAAAAACCTAGTTTGCTTCTCGATCTCTTCCAAGGAGGTAGATGAACTGTTGATGATCAGCCTGGATGCGTGAGCCGTCTTGGACTTCGTGATCTCGTCGGCTTGATAACTTTTCCAAGAGGCTCTCGGTGCCTTTTTATAGTGAAAACCCAGAATCTTATTGTTGAAAACTTGGTAAAATTCAGCAGAGAATAATGCCCTAAAATCCTGCACTCCAATTCCATAAGATTGCGGCGGATCCGCGGCCCCAGGATGGGTTTGGCCGCGGATCCGCGCTCAAGGGACAAGATCAATTGATTATTTTTCTTGTGCTTTCATCTGGTGACATTTGGCAATCCTAGGCATCTTCATATTTCAGAAATATTCTCTCGGTTGCTTCCAGACTTGGTCTCCAAGTTTGCTTCTTAATTTGGCAAGTTTTCTTCAACAAATTGATTTGTTTGTTAAATCCTTCATAACAACTTGAAAATATTCTGCACAACAACTCAAATAAGATTTTAGTAGACTTTGTTCTACTAGGATTAGACCAATAATATTATTTGCATACATTTTCCTACCAAATGATAATTAAATATATTAACACATGGAAAATAATGTTTTTACACATAAACCCTCATATGTATAATATATTATAATAAAGTCCTTTTTTTAATATAAAAAAGGTAGGAAAAATGTACTACAAATGTGTAGTTTTATCGACTGAACAGCCACCCTTCATCCTTTGTTTGTGCCTTATTTGAGATCCTTCTGGAGGAGAAATTGATAGTGAAATTTCCGAGTTTGCTGACCCTTCGGATTTTTTGATTCGCATAGTGTATCGACCGTTTTCCTTCCCATACATCCTTTCCCCTCCTGAGGTTCATTACTGTTCACCCTTACACACTGGGCTAACCCGACCCCGGTCTCTTCGACCTTCAATTTAAAGTGTCACACTCCGACCTTTTGAATGAGCCATACTCCATCGTAATCCCTACCCTGACTAGCCCTTTAAATCTTTGTGCTATCTCCTAGTGCCCTAACTATATTTAGGGATATCGTTATTCGAAAATTTAGTTTTCATTATTTTGTATTTATCGAAAAGTGCGTGTTATTGACTACTTCCGTTTTATGCATTTTAAGTACACTACTATTCTTCCTATTTTTTCGGTAGCGCAACCATATATTGCACATATTATTTTGTGCTATGTTTCTTAGTTTCACCATGTGGTTTTCTAAGTTATGTTAAAATTGTTTGATTGATACGTTATTTTAAAATGTTTTAACCTACCGATAAATCCTTCACTATTTCATTATGGTTATGCCTTAACTTATTATTTTAGTTGCGCTACTTTTGATATGCGTATGTGTGCACATGTTTAGGATTTCGATTTTATCTAGCACGCCTCGAATGTTATTATTCGTTATTGCTATTTTATATTTTGTACATATAGGTTGCCCTTATAGTTGTTTCTGCCTTATACTTATTCAGACCTATCCTTTTAGTTGTGTTATTCTTACATATATAGACCTTCAAAATTTTATCCACCTGTTTTAAGTAGATCACTATGTGTCAGTGTTCGATGTGGTAGTTTTTCGCTTATCGTGTTATAAGTTATTGTTTATTTTAAATTTCGAGGACGAAATTTTTGTAAGGATGGTATGATATAATACCCGGTTCTTTTATAGGCCAATAGCCGTATTTTATTAAATAGGGGTCACTTACAAATTTACCTATTTGTATTTATAATTATTTTAAGTATTTAAACATCCTAATTCTTTTATTCTACTTTCCCTTCTTAAATCCATTTTTCCTAAAACTAATTTTAATACTTAAACCCTTTTCATTTTTCCTTAAACTAACCCAAAACCCCATTATCTATTTCTTTTATATTTTTCCATTCCTTAATCTTTGGCCGGCCCACTTCCAATTCATTCCCTTTACAATTAAATTAAACCACTAATTTTTCTCAGCCGACCCACCCCATTTCCTTTCCCATACAAAATAATTTAGTTTCCCTTTTTAAATTAAAACCCAACTCCCCTTCGGCCCAGCAGCCCAAACCCATGCCCGCAGCAAACCTTACCCGACCCGACCCGCTTCATTTCCTTCTTCCTCACCCACGTAAAACTTTCCCGCTCGTTTTCTCTTTCTCCCCCACGTCGCCCACGACGCCGTTGCCCCACGTCCCCGCGACCCCGGCCACGACTCCCTCGAGCTCCACAACCTCTCCTCCTCGAACCCCTTTCTCCTCTCTCCCTCACACTCTCTCTCAAACTCTTCTCCTTCTACTCTCAGAAACCCACACCAAGCTCCCCTGCACCCATCTCGACCACCACCAGCACCTGAACCACCTCGCCGGCGAGCCCCCACCGCACCTCGTCGACACCTTCACCTCAACAACCGCTGCCCCTCAACCGAGCACTCCTCACTCGAGCTCCAACTCTCTCGACACCCTTGCTCCGGCCACCTGCTGCACCGCCATTGCCGACAAGCCGCCACCTCCAACACCAGAAACTTCACCGGCCGACCACCTCACCATCCCCCTCGAGCAACCCCAGTGACCAGCTTGAACACCACCGACAACCAACTGCAAACCCACCCGAACTCCTTACACGCCCTCTGCCGCCGACTGCCACCTTCGCCGGAGCTCCTTGGAACATCGCCGTCACCACTCCCTGCACCGCCACGTCGCTGCAGATCGTCGCCAGCAACACTGAGCCTCCAACTCCGACAAGCTCGAGCCTAGATCGAGACTTTTGTCACTGTTGTGCCATGCCGGAATCGTCGTTGCCGTGCCGCGCGTGTGTTGCGTTCGTGCCTTTACCGCTGCCGTGCGTGGCCAAAGTGTCTCCAGGCAAGTACCCTACTTGCTGCATGCTATATTATATCCGTTACAATTCATAATACTATAAATTCTACGTTTACGTTTCGTGAAACCTTATATGACATAAGTGTTTGATGCAAGATCCAAATGAAAACCTTCATTTAATTTGACGGGTCTCGATTGCATATTCTGGCCCGTGTGGCAATGAGCACTGTGTAGAAATTTCACTGGAAAATACAATTGTTAACGGCTTAAACGAACACCCCCAATTACACCCATAAAAACTGGGAATTCCTCGCACCTGAAATTTGTTAAAATCACAATTAATTGTGTACATATTGAAATGATGCGTTCGTGGGCTCAAATGAAAGCTAACTCGACGACCTGTAATCCTATACAAGTTCTTAATTGTTTCTGTACTGATATTACGACGAGAATTTGTTCGGAGAGCGGCTCTGGACTGCAGTCCAGAGCAGCTCTGGTTGTTGTTTCCTGTCTCGTAATGCTTACTACCTTGCTGCCTGAACCTGTATGTTGTGGAACCCTATACTTTATTGAAGAGGAATCTATTATCTAAATAACTCAAGTGATTTCACCCCTTTATATCGTTGTTTACTATTTAAACTACAATTTAAAAGATTGGGACGTGTAGCAGCCCCAAACAGAACCAGAACTGATACTCTAGTGTTGAACAGTGCATAACTTTTGACGTAGAGATGCTATTGAGAATCTATCTAGTGCGTTAAAAACCTTATTGAAAACCCTAAATTTCATTCAACTTTAGCGTCGCTAAATTCTGATCCCAACTTGGATTAAAATGCGTTGCGAAACGGACTTCCGATTCTGAAACCAGATTTCCAGCAGTGAACGCTTAAAATGAAATGGCCATATCTAGTGATCCCGAAACCCGATTGACGTGAAACCAAATTTTCTGGTTAGATAATCAAACATACTACTTATCCTCTATTCATAGTTTCGCTAAATTGTGCATATCTGATTTATGAAGAATTATGCAAGTGGAGGACATTGTTTGATGACATCTTAATCATGTCTTGAAAACTGTTTTCTCATCACAATATATATATGTCATTGCATTGGTAACCTAGTGATCATGTGCATTACCCAGTGTTAGGTATTAGTGGTGATTGTGGCAAGTACGTTAGTGTTTGAGCATGAATAGATAAGTGAAAGTGACACGTACTTGTACACAATCAGTGGACCTTATTGATTTATTGCATTGTCGACGTCTGTGGGACGTGTATAAGTGTGACTATAATTGGTATGGGACAATTATGGAAGCACTTGTAAGGTAAGGCACCAAACACTGTCCATTGATCTTGGGTATCAGTCGAGACATGCTTGATGGAGACCCTGTCTTCAGTTCTCGCGTAGACTCGTCATGGACCGGCTGGTATTTGAGTTTATGGTTGGCGTTTGATGTAGACCACGGGGTGTGGGGTAGTTTGAGTGTGAGTTCAACAGATTCTCGGGAGTCCCATGCCGGCACATATGGAGATATATGGAGATATATAGGGATATCACTGATTATTAGCGAGCGACTCGGGCCCGTGTTCCCTTGTCCTTGGGTCCTACCCTTGGTGGGGGATACTCACGAGTGGTTGACTCTCACACTTGGACTGACGATAGGCTTAGTGATCTATACTGTGAGACTTAGATACTGATAGGGTTAGTGACATTGACATGCATTGCTTACTGAATCGACACACCTGACATACTATTTTACTGCTTTACTGATCACCTGCTCTATTAGACACCCGCATTGGCTACTTCATTTCACATCTTTACTATCTTAATTTACTGTTATATATTCATTATTACTGTACGAGTTACCACTTGCATATATATATATATATATTGCTATCGCGTCGCTCTGACGACCTGAGTATGCATGCTCAGAGTGAGAAGTGGATCTAGTTGGACCAGGACCAGACGTACCTCGAGAACATCGCAGACATCTTGATCAGCTATTCATAGCTATACCCTCTTGATCTCCATCTGGTTAGTTCTTTTGTATTTGTTTTGATTTAGTTACTGCATTTCTCATTACCTGTGCATTGAGTACTGATTACCATGTAAAGCTAGAAGCCGAAGTGCGACTACGGAGAGATATTTCCTCGACCGTAGGAGCATGGCTGGCTTTGTCAACCCCTCGTATTCCGTATTTTGGGAAGCGAAGTGTGACAACAACTTTTATTTTCAAGAGCCAAAAATAATCCCTCCCAAACTTGAGTTAAACAATGTTAATCTTTTAAAATCATAAGAGGGAGGTAATGTTACTGGTCAATGCAAAGCCTTACAAAGACCGAAAGTCAACATCAACTATTCGAAGATTTTATCAGTGTAGTGCACCGGTTGGTGGAAGAACAAGTCGAAAAGAGCCAAGAAGAATTATGGAAGAGTTAAGTGGTGTGAAGGAGGGGGTTTGCGTCTCAACTTGGAGAGACAACACAGTGATTGTGATGATGGATTACTCGCATTCTCGTGATTGTCAAGAAGAAGGGGTGGAGGTTCAATTTCTTTGTTTTGGAGATGATTCATCTCAACACCCGTATTTGCTAAGAATGTAAGTTCATCTGCGAAGGTTTCATCGATATCCCGAAGAATAATGTCATTTGAAAGAACAGGATGATACTTAGACTCCAGAAAAGATTCATCATCGACGTTAGATGTTGACCCGGACAACTCGAAAGAAGGGTCCGTATGTATATGATACATATTTGGGTCAAACAACAACGTATAAAGGAAGTCTGGATCTGTATCGTGAAGCTGATCAAATTCGCTGCCGTCGACATCCATTAATTTGACAGAACATACTCGAGCATGAGGATCGGACGGTTGACTTCCCAACTTGTAATTGTTGAGCTCAATTGACCTATTCCCGAAAGATAGGTTCATAGAGCCGTTTCTACAGTTGATTACAGCGTTGGAAGTAGCCAAAAAGGGACGACCTAGAATCACCGGAATTTGGTTCCGTGGGTTCACTACAGGCTGTGTATCAAGAACAATAATGTCCACAGGGAATACAAATTCCCCGATTTTTATCAACACATCCTCAAGCTCACCCCTAGTTTGGTGATTGATCGGTCGGCCATCTGGAGAGTTATGTTCGAGGGCTTTAACACTCCGATACCTAGTTGCTCATAGACTGAATATGGAAGCAAGTTAGCATTAGCGCCAAGGTCAAGTAAAGCACGGTTAATATGTTTATCCCCAATAGAAATAGAAATAGTAGGACAGCCAGGGCCCTTACGTTTCCTTGGTAATTGTTGGGAAAAAGCAGTGTCTACAGTACTTGACATGAAAACTTTTTTAGGCACTTGAGTCTTCCTCTTCCTAATGCACAAGTTCTTAAGAATTTTCGCATAAGATGGAACTTGTTGGATATCATCTTGGAGAGGGATGTTGATGTTAACTTGCTTAAACATTTCTACAAGCTTCTCCATTTGTGCTTCAGATTTGTTGGCCCTCAATCTGTTTGGAAATGGAGCTCTATCAATAAGCGTTGGGTCCAACATTTGTGGAGAAGTTTGTGGGGGTGGGAAGGCTGAAGTGGATGGAGGGTTCGAGCCTTTGGGAAAACGGAGAATAGGCTCGGAAGAAGAAGGTAAATTAGACGAAATAGGGTAAGAAGTAGAAGTGGGAATGGAAGTGGAAGTGGAAGTGGAAGTCTGGGGTTCAATTGATTCCTCAACATCAATCTGTTCACCCATATGATTGTCTAGCACTCTTCCAGATCTCAACGTGATAAGTGCATTCACATTAGTGTAATGTGAAGGTCCAGGATCAGGTAAAGGTTGAGCTGGAAGATTCCCTTTCTCTCTAGCACTCATTTCGGCTGTTAACTGTGCAATTTGTGCTTCCATCGATTTAATAATCTCACCTTGAGAGGCGGAGGTTTTCTTTATATCATCGATAGAAGACTTAAAATCAGCCGACATTTGAATAGAATTTGTCAGAAGCAAACTCATGATTTGTTCAAGTGCAGAGGTGCTATTGGTACCGGCAGAAAAATGATCAAAGTTGTTGGCCGGGTTTTGAAAATTTTGTGGTTGGTAAGGGTGCTGACTCATTTGTGGTGGTTGCTGTTGTGGTGGAGGGACCCATTGAAAGTTATTATGGTTTGGATCCGTGTATTGAGTTTGATGTTGGATCCAAGAAAGATCAGGGTGATTCCTCCAATCTTGATTATATGAGGAAGAAGAAGGATCGTTTGCAGGTCTTTGCTGAAATGCAACATTAGTGTGACCTTGAAACGGTACATTCAAAGGAAATTCTTTCGTCAAATGTGATGGATTTGAACAATAACCACACACGGTTTTGGGAAGTGTGTATTGGTTTAGGGAGGCTGAAGCGATTTTGTTTTCTATAGCGTTGAGCTTCCTTTGTATTGCGGCCATTTCGGCTCTCATTGTGGCGGAAATATCGAGCTGATTGATATCTACCCTAGGTGATGGTGGTCTAACACTTTCCCATTATAATGTGTTTTGAACTAAATCTTCTAGATATTTCCAAACTTCACCATCATCTTTAGACAGGAATTGACATTGGCATATGGTTTCAAGCATCTGTTTTGTCGTGAAATCAATACCTTCATAGATAATTCGACACAGATCCCATCTAGGAATTCCGTGATGATGACATTGGATAAGAAGATCCTTGAACCGTTCAAAACATTTCTAAAATGGTTCATTGGGAAGTTGGGTAAATTTGAAGATTTCGCTCCGAACACGGGCGGTCTTATGATTGGGATAAAATTTCTTAAGGAATGCTGCAACGAACTCGTCCCATGTTGAAATAGAATGTGCGGTTGTGTTGTAAAGCCACTTCTCGGCTAAATCGCACAAAATGAATGGGAGAAGACGTAAACACATAGTGAATTACCCATCAAAGCACATACGTTTTCGAATTTGGTGATAAAAACGTATGCGTCTTCAGACTCGAGCCCGTGAAATTTGTGTAAAAGTTTGATGAAATGAGATTTAATTTCGAAATTTTCCCCATTGGCTGGTGGTATAGAAAGACAGGTGGGAAGAGAAACACGTGTAAGATAGCATCTCTCTTGGAGAGAAATGCGTGGAGGATTCTGCGCACCTGCGGGCGGTGGCAGAGTGGTGTTAAAGTTTGATAGAAATCCATCCATCGCGGTCGTGGTGGGTGGTGGGAAAGAAGACGAAGAATTACTAACTCTGGGGTCGATAAAAGAGACGCGGACAAGATGAAAATAGAATCCCGTGTCCAGACTAACATGTGCTAAACGGTTGTAGCACAAGTGGCAGCGTTGGTGATAAATAGAGGAAAAGTTGGTTGGTGTTTGTTTTGAAAAATATGGATTTTGAAAAATCACACAAAAAATGCACAAGCAACCCTAGATCTAATGCTCACCTACGTCAAATCACTAGACCGCTCCTAAACTTCCAGAAGACAAATCACAGGATAAATCCTCTACTGCCTCTTTATCCCTTCTGTGGCCAGGTAAGTGCCAGGTAAATGGGAGGTTCTCCACTACGTAAGTAATGGGCCTAATTAAATAACCACTTGCCTTAGACACACTTGCCTTAAACACCACAAAAGAAATGCAGATAAGCAATAGATTACCCACGACCTTCTTCTGTCCTAATTGAGCACGACGGTCCTTAAAGTCTTGTCTAGATATTTTTTAGTTAATGAAGGGTAATGCGGATGCTCGTTTTGTGATTTGCGGGGATTAGGAAGGGTAATGAAATCCCCACCTAATCTGAATTTGGTCTTTGCCCCTTAATTTCCGTATTAAAATATGCACAAACAACCAATTTCAAGAAACGCAACAAGAATTTTTTTTAGCGCGCTGCGAATTTTGCAAAGAATCCTGCAGAAAATTTGTTATTGGATAAGATCAGAGAGAAGAGAAGAGAACAGAGAATATACCACAGAAGTTGGGAACAGTGAAACGCCTAAATGGCGGCGGAACCGCCGCAAAAACTAGCACTACGCTGCGGATCCACGGTGGAATGGAGGAAGTAGGGTTTCAAACTTTTCCTGTAGCTTCTTGTACTCCTCTGGAATCTGTAGATCTTCTCTGAATCTTGATCTAACTGCCGAAATGATTCCAGATTCCCTCGCAAAAATTCAAACACTAAACGTTAAGCACTTGAAGCGATTCTTGGATGAAAATTTGATGAAATAATAATTTTTCAACTCAAATAACAAAAACGAACAAAATAACACGCATCCCCGGCAACGGCGCCATTTGATCGATCAATCTTCGTGTGTATGAAATTTTTTTAATCACAACCAAAGAAAGCATCTCGCTCAAAACTAGGTCATCATTGACTCAATTTTCTAAAGTTTACAAAACTCATAAGACTTAAGAATCGTTCAAAAATTTAATCATCATAATCTATCTATTTTCTCGATTCCTCCACAAGCGGAGTTTTCACTCAAACATCATGAAAAAGAAAACAATCAAAAATTGATAACTCTTCATAATGCTCAAATGTAAAGAAAAGTAAGATCAAGAATTTTCACCTTTTATTTAATTGACGTTTCGTTACAATACACTCAAAGACTACAAGATTACTAAATCATCGAACTAGCTTCGCATCGTCTTCTTGAGTCGCGGATCGTCGTGGATCTCTTGCTCGGATGAAGATCGGTGTTGCTTCAAAAGGCTCATTGAATACTTCCTTGATTTGGTTCTCGTTGAATCTTGATTTGGATCAAATTGTGTCACTCAATTTGATTTAGAAATGATTTGGAGCTCACTACAATTCTTGCTCAATTTGGTACTCGATGAATCTTGATTTGGATTTTGAATTGTATTTGAGGCTAGGGCTTTGGATCACAAGTTGTGTCACTCAACTTGTGTTTAGAATTGTTGAACAACGAACAACCCTCAACAGCCTTTGTAATGAAGCACTAAGTCCCTTTTTATAGCTTCCCCTTTAGCTTCCCCTAGAAGCTAGGTTTAGCTTCCCTTGGAAGCTTGGTTGTTATGAAACTTGCACAAAAAGCTTGGTAGTTGTAGAGAAGTTTTTAGATTAAGGTAGTTAGCTAGCTTGCTTAAGAAGCTTGGTAGTTATTAAGCTTGCACAAGAAGCTTGGCTGTTAGAAGGGAAGATTCTGGAGAACTCTAGGAACTGAAGTGTCTTGAAGAAGTTTTGTAGTTGAGAAGAGAGGTCTCGGGAAAAATATGCCGCCGACGAGTCAACTCGGCTGCGGATCCACGGCGGATCGGCCTGACTCGGTCGCGGATCCGTGACCGTTTGGTGTGATCTCTGCATGAAATCTTCAGGGTATTTGTCACGCCCCGCTTCCCAAAATACGGAATACGAGGGGTAGACAAGACCAGCCATGCTCCTACGGTCAAGGAAATGTCCCGCCGTAGTCACACTTCGGCTTCTAGTTTATCATGGTAAACAGTAAATAATGCGCAGGTAATGAGAAATGCAGTAACTGGAACAAAACAGTAAAATGAACTGACCTGATGGGAAACAAAAGATATAACTCTGGATAGCTAAACAGGATGTCCGCGGAGTGCGTCTAGTCCTGGTCCAGGCTAAATCTTCTCCTCACGCTGAGCATGCATACTCAGGTCGTCAGAGCGACACAATAGCAATATAATATATATAAATCATGTGATAATTCTAACAGTGGTAATAGATATGTGCAACAGTAAATCAATGACATCATGAATATGAATGTGCAGTAATCAATGCAGCGGAGCAGTAAAGCAGTAGAACAATATGTCACGTGTGTCAACACAGTATATAAGGTATATAAATGCCCGTATCCCTATCAGTCTCTAAGTCTCACTGTACAGGTCACTAAGCCTAACGTCAGTCCAAGTGTGAGAGTCAACCACTCGCGAGTGTCCTCCACCCAAGGGCAAGGGACCACGGGCCCAACATGTAACATGTATATCACGGTGAATATCACATACCCTGTAAATCTCCATATATCTCCCTAAATATATAAGCCGGCATGGGACTCCCGAGATTCTTTTGAACTCACACTTAAACTACCCCACACCCCGTGGTCTACATCAAACGCTAACCATAACCCTAAATACTAATCGATCCGTGACAAGTCTGCGCGAGAACTGGAGGCAGGACCTCCATCAAGCACGTCCCGACTAATACCTAAGATAAATGGCAGTGTGGGATGCCTTATCTGTGACACCCGTGCAAGCGCTTCCATAAGTGTCCCATACCACTTATAGTCACACGTACACGCATCCCACAGACGTCGACAATGCAATAGAATAATAGGGTTACTGATTGTGTACAAGTACGTATCACTTTCACTTATTCACGGATACACGAACACTGACGTACTTGCCACAATCATCACTAAAATCTAACACTGGGTAAATGCACAATATCACTATGTTATCAATGCAATGATATGGGTATGATATGATGCGTAAACAATATATGAAGCATGATTAAGGTGTCATAAAGTAGTATTCTATCACTTGCACGATTTATCATGAAACGTACGTGTATAGTTTAGTGAAACGATAAACAGGTGATAATTAGTATGTTCAGTTATCTATTCACCGAATTTAGTTTCATACCAATCGGATTCCAGGATCGCTAATTATAGCCATTTCATTTTAAACGTTCGCGGCTGGAAATCCGGTTTCAGAATCGGAAGTCCGTTTCGCAACGCATTTTAATCCCAATTGAGATCAGATTTTAGCAACGCTACAGTTGGATGAATTCTAGGGTTTTCAGTAAAGTTTTCAACGTAATAGAAGGATCATCAATCGCATCTGCACGTCAGGAGTTATACACTGTTTAACACTAATATGTCAGTTCTGATTCTGCTGGGACTGTTATGCGTCCCGATCTATTAAATTACAGATTAAATATCAAACGGTAACGAAACAGAATGAAACTAATTGTTTTGTCTATCTAACATATTTACCTATAATAATCAGTGGAGTTCCACAATCTACAAGTTAAGGAGGTCTTGTGGTACCCATTACGGAACAGCAAGCAACAACTGGAGTCGCTCTGGACTGCAGTCCAGGGTCGCACTCCGATCCAAAAATCATCACAATTTAAATACAGGACTACCAGGAAACTAGTATAGGGTTAAAGTTCGTCGAGTCTTCTTCGATTTGAGCTCTCGAACGCACCATTCTAGTATGTATATGATTTATGGTGAATTTAACGATTTTCAGGTACAATAAAATTACAGTTTTACGATTAAACTTTGGGGTAGGTTGTTTTGGTCATTAACGATCAAATTATCCAACGAAATTCATGCACTAGGTTCACAGCCATACAGGCCAAACAATACTATTTAGTTCTGCCAAGTTAGGAAAGGATTCTCATTGGGAACACACGTCGAACAGGTAAATAGTGTACGTTTTCAGGAATAGTAACGTAGCAATTTATATAATTTGGATTTGTAACATAAATAGAATAGCACGAAGCAAGTAGAGAACTTGCCTGGAGGCGTCTAGGCGATGCACGGCAGCGGCAACGACGATCTCTGTAGGTGCTCGACGGAATGTCGGGGCTCGACTCGGCTTGGGTTTGCGTCGCAGCCGTGCTGTTGATGCGTGAATGTTCGATTGTGCTGGGCCGTTAATGGAGGAGAGGGAGTGAGAGGGATACGGAGAGAGAGTTGTAGAGGGAGAGAGAGAGACAGAGTTAGAGAGAGAAAGAGAGAGAGAAATGAGATGGAGAGAGAGAGAACTGAGAGAGAGGGAGAGATAGGTAGAGAGAGAGAGAAAGAGAGAGAGAAATGAGATAGAGAGAGAACAGAGTGAGAGGGTGAGAGAGAGAGGGTGAGAGAGAGAGAGATCAAGAGGGGGAGAGAGAGAGAACACAGAGAGAGAAAGAGAGAGAGAGAGATTGCAGGGGCGATGACGAGATGGCCGGCGGAGGAGACGTGGGCTTGAGAGAGGGAGAACGGGAGTGAGGGGGAAACAGAGATTGAGGTGGTTGCTGACGACGAGGGTGCGGCTATGGTGGTCGCGGTGATGGGT
Source organism: Agapanthus africanus (assembly GCA_030015575.1). Taxonomy (NCBI): domain Eukaryota; kingdom Viridiplantae; phylum Streptophyta; class Magnoliopsida; order Asparagales; family Amaryllidaceae; genus Agapanthus; species Agapanthus africanus. The sequence goes on from CM057346.1 coordinate 32,977,551, forward strand.
GCAGGTAGATCGACCGGGGTCAGCTCAGGGTGTCGACGAGGTGCGATGGGTTCTTGGGTTTCTGGAGGGACGAGGGAGGAGCGAAGAGAGGGAGGAAGGCGAGGTCGGAGGGATGGGGATGCCGGCGGTGGTTGAGACGATGGTGAGGGGAGGTCGGCTCGAGTGCGTGCAGGGGTCTCGTAGAGGATGAAGGAGGGAGGTTGGGTTTTGGTGAGGTAAGCTTGGGGAAGGAGGCGGAGAGATTGGTGGTTGCCGGAGGAGTCGGGGGAGCAGGCGAGGCTGCCGGTGAGGCGTGGGTTCTCGTCGGAGACGTGGGTTGTAGGGGAAAAAAAATGGAAGAAGTTTTGATAAGGAGAGCGAGGAGATGATGGCGACGGTTTAGAGGGGGAGAGGGTAACGTCGCGACGACGTGGGCGCAAGCGCGGGCGGAGGCGTCGGCGAAGGAAACGTGCGCGGGAAATTAGGGAGTAGCCGTTGGGAAGAAGCACTGTTGCTGGCGGGTCGGGTCGTGGGTGAAGCGGGCTGCGGGCTTGGGCCGGGGCTGAAGAAAAAGAGAATATGATGAGAAAAATGGGGTGGGCCGGAATTAAGATAAAAAGGATTTTAAAAATTATTGAAAGTGGGCCGGCTGCTGGGCTCGCAAAATAGAAAGAAATTCCATTTCCAAATAATTTGGGCTGAGGAACTGGGCTCGGCCAGAATTTAGATGAAAAAATGGAATAGGTTGGGGTTTTAAGAATAATAGGAAAACTTAAATTTAATAAATAGGGAATGGGCTCACTAGGATAAATGGGCTGAGGAAAGATGGGTTAGGCCGGAATAGAAATAATAAGTAAAGCAAAATGAAGAGATCGGCTGGGAAATAAAATAGGGGAGTGGAGAACTAAAATAGATTGGAAAATTTAAAATAATGAATAGTTATAAAATTTTATAGGTGAAAAAGAAAATACAGGTATAGACGTACAAAAAGGGCTGGGTATTACAGTATTTTTGTGTTGGCTTTATGACACTTTTCTGATATCTGGAATATTTTTATACTTTCTTGTTCACTGCCAGATTTCAAGTCTTTGACTTGACATATTTTATCTGCACTTTTAGTAGTTCCGGCTCTTTTACCTGGAGAATTTCCTGCACACAATCTCGAGACAAGTGTTTGATACACAAAAGATTATGCGTGCAATAATAAACACATAATTTCCCTCATAATGCTGGTTATAATGTATAACATATGTTATTTGGTATTTTGTAGACGAATTGCTAATATATGCTATATTTATACCAAACACCTTTAGATGATTGCAAAGAGTAGGGAAATTGATGTGTTAAAAATGCAATATTTTCGACTGATCAAATTCTCCCAAACTTAATTTTGGTCGTCTCGAGCAAACTTGATTTATTAGAGAGAGAAGGAGAAAATAAAGAAAAAGAAAAACTAACTAGCACACTTTCGTAGGCAACACGATTGCACTGAGCACGTGCAACAAGCCTTTAAACCTTTAGGTGTCCCTAGTAGCAAGAGTGTTGTCTTCTGAGGGATTTCAGCGGATTGCACCCACAAAATCCAATAATAAAAGGAAGACCGTGAAAATTATATGTAATGATAAGAATTGTAAAAGAAAGACTTAGAAAATCAGAGTTTCCAACTACACTAGCTTTTCGGTTGTTATGAGCCCTATCTTAATAGTCATGAAAAAATGTTAGAAATCACATCATCTCTCAATAAAACATCGTCTTTATTCTTCATTGCTACCTTTCTTCCAAACATCGATTATATACCCCTACGTGTGTGTAGTAGACATCCCTACACTCGGAGAATTCAATTCAAGTTATCATACTCTTGTCCATCTACCTCAGTACTTTTTAATCGATGAATATTTAGATGAGATTGCTCACACATTTTTCATGCGACCGTTAATACTTCTTGAGGTACTAACCGACCGATTACTCATGTGCTTGCTTATTAGGCGTATTAGTATTTTTCTCATCTTGCAACACCTAAGGCTTAACAATGACTCCCAAACCAGTTGGTCTAAGGCACTAGGTGCTGAAGTACCCTCGCTATATTTTTTTATTGCTGCCTTGGTGATAACAAAACCAGTGTTCATTTTTCTTCACCATTTTATCTTTTATTCATTTATTATTTCCTTCATACTTTGGCTTTTAGACAAGAGCATTTCAAGGATCCTCTACTATCCCGAGCTTCAAGACGTGTGTAAGTGCGTATAGTAGGGTATCAACATTCCAATGTTTGGCTTCCAGAATAAGAACTATTTTTCAAACTTATTTTTATCCGCAGATTAGTGACTTCCTTCATCTTACTAACCCTTGGGACAACGGCTCATAACTATTTATTTCTAGTTCGTTTAAGAAAACTTCTAATTTTCTTGGTTTTCTTAAATTTTTCCAATCTTTTGGATATAATTTTTCACTATCTAATCTTTTATTATCTTATTTATGTACACAATTTTTTTTATTTATTATATGTTTTGTGCTTATGCAAACTATGATGCAAAGTGATGCGTAAATAAGCACAAACCTCCCCCAAACTTGTTTTCAACAGTGTCCTCACTGTTGTCTTCTGCTGGATCACAAAAACCTGTTAGCCTGGGAGAAAATTTATTAATGGGGACATGAAATATGATCATGAAAATCCTCCCCCAAACTTATTCTTTTGGCTTACCATTTTGAGTAAAAATTTTATTTTCAAGATCCAGCTTATAACCCCTCCAAACTTGAGTTAAACAATGTTAATCTTGGAAAATCACAAGAGGGGGTCAAAATTACTGGTCAATGCCAAGCTTTGCAAAGACCGAAAGTCAATACCAACCATTCGAAGATTTTATCGGTGTTGTGCATTGGTTGGTGGAAGAATATGTTATAAGGAGCCAGGAAGAAGTGGGGAAAAGGTAAGTGGTGGAATAGAATGTGTTTGCGTCTCGTTTTGGAGAGACGACATAGTGATTGTGATGATGGATTACTCGCATTTTTATGATTGTCAAGAAGAAGGGGTAGAGGTTCAATTTCTTTTTCTTGGAGTTGATTCATCTCAACACCCGTGTTTGCTAAAAATGCGAGCTCATCAGCGAAAATTTTCTCAAAACTATCATCGATACCTCGAAGAATAATGTCATCAAAAAGCATGGGGTGATCTTCAGACTCCAAAAACGATTCATAATCAGTGTTAGTTGCTGACCCGGACAACTCGGTGGAAGAGTCCATATGTGTATGATACATAGTTGGGTCAAACAACAACATATGAAAATAGTCTAGATCAGTATCATGAGGCTGATCAAATTCGCTGCCGTCGACATCCATTAATTCGACAGAACATGCATGAGCAGTAGGATCGGAGGGTACACTTCCCAACTTGTAAATGTTAAGCTCAATTGATATCTTCCCGAAGGATAGGGTCATAGAGCCATTACGATAGTTGATTATAGCATTGGAAGTGGCCAAAAAGGGGCGACCAAGAATCACCGGAATTTGATTCTGTGGGTTTACTACAGGCTGTGTATCAAGTACAATAAAGTCTACAGGGAATACAAATTCCCTGATTTTTATTAACATATCCTCCAGCTCACCCTTAGGTTTGGTGATTGATCGGTCGGCCATCTGGAGAGTGCAATGAGCTGGTTTCAACTCTCCGATCCCTAACTGCTCATAAACTGAGTATGGAAGCAGGTTAACACTTGCGCCAAGGTCAAGTAGAGCACGGTTAATATGTTTATCCCCAATGGAAATAGAAATAGTAGGATAGCCAGGATCCTTACGTTTCCTAGGTAATTGTTGGGGAAAATCCGTGTCTACAGTCTTTGACATGAATACCTTCTTTGGCACTTGAGTCTTCCTCTTCCTAGTGCACAAGTCTTTGAGAATTTTCGCATAAGCGGGGACTTGTTGTATTGCATCTAGAAGAGGGATGTTGATGTTAACCTGTTTAAAGATTTCAGTGAACTTCTCCATTTGCGGACTTGGTCTGTTTCCTCTGAACCGATTCGGATAAGGAGCTTTAGCAATAAGAGCTGGGTCCAACATTGGAGAAGATCGTGTGGGTAGGAAAGATCCAAGATTAGGAGTGGGGATCGTCTTTGGTGGACTAGAAGAGGTGTGCTGAGGGTTCGAGCCTTAGGGAAAATGGAGAATAGGCTTGGAAGAAAATGGTGGGGTAGACGAACTGGGGTCAGAAGTGGAAGGAAAAGTCTCAGCCGGGGTATCATCGATTGGTTCTTCATTATTATCAATCTCTTCACCGACATGGTTGTCAAGCACTCTTCCAGATCTCAACGTGGTGATAGCATTCACATGATGTGAATAGCCAGGATTTGGTAAGGATTGAGCTGAAAGTTTCCTTTTCTCTCTAGCACTCAATTCGGCATTTATACGGGCAATTTGTGCTTCCATCGATTTAATACTCTTACTTTGCGAGTCAGAGTTTCTCTAGAATTTATCGAGGGAAGACTTCATCTCAGCCGAAACTTGCATGAAATTTGTCAGAAGCAAATTCATGGTTTGTTCAAGTGAAGAGGAGTTATCAGTACCGGTCAATTGCAAAGAATTGTTGTGCGGTGCAGAAGTATTGACCGAATTTTGAAAATTTTGTGATTGGTAGGGGTGCTGACTTATTTGAAATGGTTGCTGTTGTGGTGGAGGACCCCTTTGGAAATTGTTTTGGTTTGGAACCGTGTTTTGATTTTGTTGTTGATTCCAAGCAAAGTTAGGGTGATTCCTCCAACCCTAATTATAAGTGGAAGAATACGGATCGTTTCTAGGTCTTTGTTGGGAAGCAGCATTGGTATGCTCATGACCTTGAAACGGAGAATTCAAAAGACATTCTTCCGTAAGATGAGATGGATCAGAACAATATCCACTGACAGTTTTGGAGAGTGACATCTGATTTAGGGCTGCTGCTAAAAATTTATGTTCCATAGTTTCGAGTTTCTTTTGCATTGCTGCCATTTTAGCTCTAACTCCTATGGAAACATCAGATTGGTGAATGCCACCCCTAGACGATGACTGGTTTACACTCTCCCACTGTAAAGATTTTTCAGCGAAATCTTCTAAAAATCTCCAGGCTTCACCATCATCTTTAGTCATGAAGGTGCCTTGACACATGGATTCAAGGGTCTGTTTTGTGGTAGGATTAATGCCCTCATATATGATTCTGCACAGATCCCATCTAGGGATTCCGTGATGTGGATATTGAACTAACAGATCCTTGAAGCGTTCAAAACACTTCGAGAATGATTCATTTGGAAGATGGGTAAATTGATTTATTTCGCTATGGACTCGAGCTGTTTTATGATTGGGGTAGAATTTCTTAAGGAAAGCTGCGACGAATTCATTCCAGTTTGAAATAGAATGTGCGGCTGTGTTATAAAGCCACTTCTCGGCTATATTGCACAAAGTGAATAGGAGAAGACGCAGACGCATAGCATCCACAGAAAGTTGTGAAGTACCCATCATAGCGCATACATTTTCAAATTTGGTAATAAAGACATATGCGTCTTCAGACTCAAGACCGTGATATTTGGGTAGAAGATTGATGTATTGGGGTTTGATTTCAAAATTGTCCCCATCGGCTGGTGGAATGGTGAGACAGGTTGAAAGAGGACCTCGCATAGGGTAACATCTCTCTTGGAGAGAGATGCGGGGCAGATTCTGCGCACCTGCGGACGGTGGCGGAGTAGTGTTAAAGAAGTTCGATGGAGAATTGTCCATCGAAGTGGGTGTGGTAGGGGATGAAGAAAAAGTAGACGTAGAAATACCGACTTCGGAGTCGATAGGAGGAACGCGGACAAGACAGGCACCAGAATCCCGTGTCCAGCCGAGCATGCACTAAATGGTTTAGCACAAGTGGCAACGTTGTGATAATTAAAGAAAAGATGAGTTTGGTGTTTGGTTTTGAAAAATGCGGATTTTTGAAAAATTCAAATCACAAAAATGCACTAGCAACCCTAGATCTAATGGTCACCTCGGTCAAGTCTCTAGACCGCTCCTAAACTTCCAGAAGATAAATCGCAAGATAAATCCTCTACTGTCTTTTTGCTCCTCCTGTGGCCAGGTAAGTGTCAGATAAGTGGGAGGTTCTCCACTACGTAAGTAGTGGGCCTAATTAAATAACCACTTACCTTAGACACATTTGTCTTAGACACCACAAAAGAAACACGGATAAGCAATAGATTACCCACGACCTAATTGAGCGCGACGGTCCTTAAAGTCCTATCTAGATCTTTTTTAGTTAATGAGGGTGACGCAGATGCAAGTTTTGTGATTTTTGAGGATTAGGAAGGATGAGGAGTATTTGCTTGCTCGTGACCGATAGAGAAGGGATATTAGACCACCACAGAGGTATGACTACGATGACCAAGTGGCGTATGCATTGTCCGTTATAGAGATAGTTGATAGTAGCGAGCCGACAAGCTTAAAGAAGCCATCTCATCCGATGAAGCGGTTCGTTGGCTAGTCGCTATGAATGAAGAGATTGAATCTCTTCACAAGTACCAGACTTGGAAGCTCATGAAGCCCGAAGGAGGAAAGAAGATAGTTGGCCGCAGGTCGGGTTTCAAGAAGAAAGAAGGTGATCAAGGGGCAGTTGATACAAAATAGAAGACGCGGTTGGTAGCTAAAAGCTATTCGCAGGTGCAGAGAGTTGACTTCATTGAGGTATTTTCTCCGGTTGTTAAACACACCTCTATACATGTCTTACTAGATTTGGTAGCTAAGCAAGATTTGGAGCTTGAGCAGCTCGATATGAAGACTGCATTCTTACACGGCGATTTGGTGGAGAAAATCTTTATGCAACATGTTGGTTCCTAGTGCTCTCGCCGCTAACCTGCGGTCAATGCAGAGTTCAAAAACAAAAATTTCACGGCACTAGAAACTTACACCCAAGAATCTAACTAAACACTTAAACTAGCAAGCACAAAAAGATAGAAATCACAACATTTGTAGCGTCTTTATTTCCTCCAATTGAGTTGGACTCTAGCATGTTCTCAAGAGCTCTGGATCGTGCTTACAAGCCGGTCTTCTTTCACCGAAGAGGATCCATCCGAAAGAATCAAATTCATGCTTCAACTTTATCAATGAAGCCACTAAGGATCCTAGGTTGCTAATCTAGGATGCTTAGGATGTGTGTGAGTGTTCTAGCATTTTCTTTCTCTTTTATCTTCTTATTTCTCAACACATGAGAATGGTAGAAAATAATGAAGAAGATGTCGGGGTTTGCTAGCAACCTGGCCATCTACCGTAACCGATGCGGAACAAAGAATGGTGTTTAAAAAACCGGCACTAAAAAACCTTCCTAGAATTGAACCATAAACCTAAACTAACTACAAAGATAGAGATCTTAACTATAAGGTTAGAAGTTGAATACCAAATGATACGTGTCCTACGGTCTTCTACCCTCTTCTTTGGCTCCTTGAGATCTCCTCGATCGAGCTTGGCCGCCGGACTTTCTTAGTCGAAGATGATCCACCCGAGAGATGTAGCTCATGGCTCTAGCTCCACACTAAGAATCTAGTGAAGCAACTAAGGACTCTAGGTTGCTAATCTAGAGTGCCTAGGAATGTGGTGAGTTGCTCTAAGTGTGTATCTATCTTTCTTCTACCCTTAATTCTTAACACATGAGATGGTAGGGTAGAAGATGAAGAAGGAGGATGAGGAACTCAAGAAAGGTAGTAAAGAGAGAAGAAGCAAATGGTGAGAGTGTTTTTTTCAAATGACCATCTGTTCCCTTATAAAAAATGAATAATAAATAAAAGCAACGGGAAAAAGCCCTAAATGGAGCATCACGTGCCCACACGTGATAGGCGCTGCGCTTGACAAAACTAAGCTGAAACTGGGCCTCACGTGCAGACACGCGACCTCTATATACAAAGTATATAGGCGCTTGAATAAAGCAAACATTGGCCAGAGCAAAAACTCACGTGATAGCACGTGACGCTCTTTGGTAGGCTTAATTTGGTGGGGTCACGTGCTATACGTGATGGGCTCCTATGCCTTCTGAATTGATAGAATTAAATTCTGATTAAGAGGAATCAAAACCCCTACTTGGAAAATGTTTCCTTAAATCTTTCCAAACAAAAAAGATTGTGCTCTGTAAATCAGAGCACCGTTGGATCAAAGATCCAATGGTGATTAAACATCACCAAGATATAGAATAAGTTCTGTATGGGAAAATATTTTCCCAATCTTGCTAAAAACAAGAAATATGTCTTCTGTAAAACAGAAGCCCTTAGATCAAAGATCCAATGGTGGGATAAATTCCTAAATCAATTAGAGATCTCTCAATGAGAGATTTCCTTAACTGATTCAACAAATCAGCCTTCCCTATATAAAGGACCCAATACTTCTAGTCTTGTACAAAGGAACCCCCCCATAAACTTCAAGTTCAAGAGAGACAGAAAGGGAGAGAAAAAGAAAACCCTTCGTAAGCCAAAAGAAAAGAGAATTTAATTTTCCAGAGAGAAGAAAATCTCCAAAAAAGAAACCCTAGGTAAGGAAAGAAACCAAACATAGAACCTTTTACCTCTTCACCACCTTCACAAGAGTTTAACTCTTCTAAAAAGAACTCAGTTCTTTTTCTGGTTAAAGATCTGCAGAAGCAGATCTCCCCATAAGTTGAGAATTTAATTCTCATCGGCGAGATCTGTTATTCAGATTCAAAACTTAGGAGGAGAATTGAGTCCAAAGAATTTAATTCTTACAACAGAACATATAGGAATTTAATTCCTTTAAATAAAACTAGGGTTTAACCCTATAACAGAATTTAATTCTTATTAAACAAGGGGCTTGAAAACTTATGATCCCCATGCACGTAAAAGGAGATTAGCATCCAAACATGATAATTGCAGATCACGTGCTCCCACGTGACCCCTGAACAAACCTTTGTAAAAGGGGAATAAGCTTAAGACAGATTCCATTCTTAGGGCGCCTCACATGACCCCACGTGACCCCTTAATAATGCTTAGCACTTTTCTAAAGAGAATAAAATAAAGACAACTTTCAGTCTTTGGGGGACGCCTCACGTGATCCCACGTGACCCAATAGTGCTCAGCACTCAGAAAAGAAAAAGGGAACAAATCCAAAGAAGCTGTGCCAAATCTTAAGCGCCTCAGGTGACCTCACGTGAGCGCCTTAGACTTTCAGTGTTTAACACTATTTCAAGCGCCTCACGTGACCCCACGTGAGCGCTTCAAATCTTCAGTGTTTAACACTATTTCAAGCACCTCACATGACCCCACGTGAGCGCTTCAGACTTTCAGTGTTTAACACTACTTCAAGCACCTCACGTGACCCCATGTGAGCGCTTCAAATCTTCAGTGTTTAACACTACTTCAAGCGCCTCACATGACCCCACGTGAATGCCTCAGACTTTCAGTGTTTAACACTACTTCAAGCGACTCACGTGACCCCACGTGAGCATTTCAAATTTTCAGTGTTTAACACTACTTCAAGCGCCTCATGTGACCCCACGTGAGCGCTTCAAATCTTCAGTACTTAAACAATACTTTAAGACCACACGTGGGAGCACGTGAGCGCCGAACATATGCTAGTGTTTAACACTATGATAGGCCAACCTTAGCCCAAGTTAGCTAAGTCTCCCAAACCCAAAACCTTGTTTTTAACCGAGCCCTAATTATGCTCAGGTCTTCCAAAATTAATCATCTTAGATGGCATTTACAATAATGTTCATTTCATTGCTTCTCAATCTGGCATTTGGTTCAAGGGTATATCTCTTCACACCTCTGATACATGTCGTTGTAATTCTTCAACGTCTTCAGAGAGGTGGTGGGTCTCGACAACCAATAACTATCTGGTGCATTTCCAAACCCATGATTACATCCAAATAATGGACCGCAATGTCCTTAAACTAATGATGGACCGCAGCGTCCTTAAACTAACTCTGGACCATAACGTGCTTAAACTAACAACGGACCATGTCATCGTTAAACTAAACTTCATGGACTATGATGTCCTTAAACTGAAAAAAAACTTACAGACTATGATGTCTTTAAACTCATGGACTATGATGTCCTTAAACTTACGGACCGCAATGTCCCTAAACTAAATCCTACGGATTATGACGTCCTTAAACTCACGGACTATGACGTCTTTGAACTTATGGACCACAATGTCCCTAAACTGTAACGATAAAGTCCAAATACTCTTTCGTTGGATCTAAATGATCCCAAAGTCTTGTTAAGTAGATCTTAGTCTAAAATTAGACTAACGTATCCTTAACAAGTATTTAAGTTGATCTTAATCTAAAACAAGATTAACGATTCTTAAACCAACCCAAATCCAAATCTAAGAAAATACGGATTTGGACTAATCTACGCCCTACGGGCGACAACATAAATTAGTCTCCGTATACAATCCACGGGCAACCAAAAATAAAACAAACACACATGATATGAAGTGACCATCTAGAGAAGGAGAAAGTGGTCACCGCTATGCGGTAGCGTAATTAACTGTAGGGGCTTGTGCCTGCAGGGAAGAGCGTCCCCACAATCTAAAAACCCCTCACAATGTGGAGGAATCTGAAGAAGTCTGCTACAACGGCCGCATCTGTCTAAACTTCCGATATACGGTGCCATAAATCAACTTAGTATCTTCGGAGAGGTGGACAGATAAAACCAAATAGTATCTGCCCCCAAATTCAGGCAAGACGTTGGTCTTCCCGGTTTTCGGCGGAGAACAGATTCTGGCACGTCCAGTGGGACATTTTTCTCTTTCTACTCCACACTTCGTATGTCATGTTCGTGAACGAATCGGGGTTGAATATGGTTGCCCCTGATTCGAGGAACTAAGATTTGGTGTCTTGCTCCCGTGCAGAGAAAATGGCTTCCAACTGCACCAGCTGCAACAACAACTCCCACTCCGTCCTAGCCGGAGGAGTGACCTATGGGCCCCAAGCTGCCTCCATCTTTTCCATGCCAGTGGAACATGTGACTCAGGCCACCACTGGACTGTTCTTTGGGACCATGATCCCACCGGCAAGCTTCAGCGTCCCAATGCCATCACAGGAAGCTCCGAAAAAGTCGGTCTTCGATCGGCTTACAACTACTACGGCCCCTCTCAACGGGCCGTCCAATTGTAAGTCTACTGCATCAGTCTTTTATGGCATTAAGATTTCCAAGGTTTAGCCAAGGTTTAGCTCAGGACCCCACTACTCGTCGTACAGACAAAGCCTGAGCTCCAGTGGGGCCGTGAAGAAGCTTGCAATACCCGAAGGAGTTATCCCGAAGCGGATAGCTATTCCATCTCCAGTAAACGAAGTCATCAGAGGTGCTTCTCCTGCTAAGTGGTCGGTCTTCGCAAGAATAGCCGTTCCAACTCCCACTTCAGGCGAAGTCACCAAAGCTGCTTCCTTTGCCCAAAGGTCAGTCTTCGACAGGTTGGACGTTTCTTCTCAGCGGACGTTAGTCTTTGATAGGCTGGCACCAACAGTAACCCTTCACTAGAACAGTGGGTGTTTCCCCCAATCAGAGCAAAGCTCTGTTCAAATTTTCTGAAATGAAGCAGCACTTCATAAAAGCGCCAGCAAGCTGCGCTCACGTGCAAAGCACGGGTGCGCTAGTGCTAAGAGTGCCAGCGCTCATTTGCAGAGCATGAGTGCGCTAGCGCTAGAACTAAATGTTCTCCACCGTTGGATCAAAGATCCAACAAAGATGATAAATCATCAAGTTACCAGAATAAAATTATGTTAAGAAAACATTCTTCAGAATCTTTCTAAACAAAAAGAATTTGCTCTGTAAATCAGAGCACCGTCGGATCAATGATCCAATGGTGATTAAAAATCACTATAATACAGAATAAATTCTGTATGGGGAAAGATTTCCCAATCTTATTAAAAACAAGAAAATTGCCTTCTGTAAATAAGAAGCCCCACGATCAAAGATCCAACGGTGGGGAAATCCCCAAATCAATTAGAGAAAAGATCTCTTCAACTGATTCAACAAATCAGCTTGCCCTATATAAAGGCCCCAAGACTTCAAGTCTGATATAGAGGAACCCCTCTACAAGCTTCGAGAAATTTAAAAGAAAGAGAGCAAGCTCTGAGAAGAAGAACTCTTCTTCAAGGTAAAAACAGAGAGATAAAAAATCTCATCATAGATCTATAAGACAAATTGTCTTTCACAAAAGAGATCATAACATCTCATTATAAAAAGGGGGAGAGAATAATTCAATTCTCTTAGTATCATAGATCCATAAAGGCAAAGCCTTTCACCAAGAACATAAGAGATTGAAACATCTCCTATAAAATAAGAACTTTGTTCTTAGATCCATGAGACAAAGTCTCTTATAAGAGAGAATTAATTCTCAGAGCGCAAAGCTGCCTATAAAGAGCCTCAGCGCTCCAATTAAACGAAGCGCCCCAGCACTCCAAATCTAGCGCACAGCGCTGCAGAGCCTCAGCGCTCTAAATTTAAAGAAGCCCTCAGCGCTTATTGTCTGGCGCACAGCGCCAAGCGCGCCACGTGCTCCTCACGTGTGCGCTATTTAAACAGAAGCGCTCCGCGCTCCAAGTCTGGCGCAAAGCGCCAAGCGCGCCACGTGCTCCTCACGTGTGCGCTACTTAAACAAAAGCACTCCGCGCTCTAAGTCTGGCGCACAGCGCCAAGCGCACCATGTGCTCCTCACGTGTGCGCTACTTAAACAGAAGCGCTCCGCGCTCATTGTAGCACGCCACGTGCTTCTCACGTGTGTGCTATTTCACAGAAGCGCTCTGCGTTAATAGTCTGGCGCACAGTGCCAAGCACGCCATGTGCTCATCATGTTTGTGCTACTTAACAGAAGCGCTCTGCGCTCATTGTTTGGCTTTCAGCGCCAAGCGCGCCACGTGCTCCTCATGTGTGCGCTGAGAGAACATAAACTGTTCTTTAAATGATAAAGCCCAGAGCTATAATGAGTGCTCAGTATCCAATAAAAGAAAAAAGTTTTCAGGACCAATGCTCAGTATTGTTAAATGAAAAAGGACTGAGCTTAATTAAATGCCCAACATTTTAACTGAATGGGCCGAGCCCAAGTTGGCCACAGATCTCTAATTCAGATTAACTGAGCCCATATGCTCATAAATCTTTGATCTTAGTCCCAAATTGGACTACAGATCTCCCAACCAATATTGGTTCAAGGGTACATTTCTTCATTCCTCTGATATTTGTCATTGTAATCCTTCAACATATTCGGAGAGGTGACGGGTCCCGACAACCAGACATTTCACGGACTGTGGGGTCCTTAAACTTATGGACTATGATGTCCTTAAACTTTACAGACTATGACGTCTCTATAATACTACGGACTGTGGGGTTCTTAAACTCATGGACTATGATGTCCTTAAACTTTACAAATTATGACGTCTTTAAACTGGACTGCAAAGTCCCTAAACTAAAACAATAGAGTCCAAATGCTCTTTTGTTGGATCTAAATGATCCTGTTAAGTAGATCTTAGTCTAAAATTAGACTAACGTATACTTAACAAACTGTTGAGTTGATCTTAGTCTAAAATTAGACTAACGTATTCTTAACAAACGTTTAAGTTGATCTTAGTCTCAAATGAGATTAACGATCCTTAAACCAAACCCAAACCCAAATCTAAAAAAATACGGATTTGGACTAATCCACGCCCAACGGGCGACAACATAAATTAGTCTCCGTATACAATCCGCGGGCAACCAAAAATAAAACAAACACACACGACACGAAGTGACAATCTGGAGAAGGAGAAAGTTGTTACCGTGATGCGGTAGTGTAATTAACTGCAGGGGCTTACGCCTGCAGGGAAGAGCGTCCCCATAATCAAAAACCCCTCAAACGATGGGGAATCTGACGAAGTTTGCTACAACGGCCACATCCGTCTAAACCTCCGATACACGGTGCCATAAATCAACTTGGCATTTTCGGAGAGGTGGACGGATAAAACCAAACAGCATCTGCCCCCAAATTCAGGCAAGACGTCAGTCTTTCCGGTCTTTCGGCTGAGAACTGATTTTGGCACGCCCGGTGGGACCTTTTCCTCTTTCCACTCCACACTTCGTGTGTTGTGTTTCGCGAACAAGTCACGGTTTGACATGGTTGCTTTTGGATGTGAAGTACTAAGATTTGGTATCTTGCTCCGTGCAGAAAAACAGAAGATCAATAACTTCAAACTGCACTAATTGCAACAACTCCCACTCTGTCCTCGCCAGAGGAGTGACCTACGGGCCTCAAGCGGCCTCTCTTTTTACGATGCCGGTGGACTTGGTGACGCAAGCCACCACATGGCTATTCTTTGGGACTGTTCTCCCACCAAAGAGCTTCAACGCCCCATTACCGTCGCAAGAAGCTCCGAAGAAGTCGGTCTTTGATTGGCTTACAACTACCGCGGCCCCTCTCAATGGGTCGCCCAAATCCAGTGCCTCAGTTTTCAACAGAATGGGCCAAAGCTCAAGTGGGCCCGTGAAGAAGACCACAATATCTGAAGCGGCCATCCCAAAGCGGATAGCCATTCCTGCTCCTGAAGTCGTCAAGGCAGCTTCTCCTGCTAAAAGGTCGGTCTTCATAATTCATGATGTTCTTCAAACCAACTATTTTCCAAGCCTTGATTGACAAACTGGCCCAAATGGATCAGATGGGTCATAGGCCCTCTTCTTCGAAGTTGGAATCTCAAAACAAGAAACGGAAAGGGAAAGCAACCTTTGTCGCCAATACTCAGCAGCAGCCCAGTGGTCCAAAGCCAACTGATCACCAAGATGAAAGACGGTGATTCTTCAATGAGAAACTGAAGCGCCCTTATTCGTTTCCCCGGGATAAAACGAGGAGACTGTTCGAGCTAGCGGTGCGCAACAGGCTCATCACCTTGCCGGATCCAAAACGCCCATTGCAATCCGGTGAGGCCAATAATCCCAATTATTGCCCCTATCACCAAGTGGTAGGCCATCCAATCGAAAATTGCTTCATCTTCAAAGGCTGGATTGAGAATCAATACCAACAGGGAAAATTCGCACTGTCCGAGAATTAGAAAGTAAGCCCGCCACAGCCGCACGCTCTTAAAAGGGGGGACACACCGGGGGCATCATGCTCTTTTATAGAAGAAGCTTCATGGGAGGTCGCTCTTTCAGCCAAGACGAAAAGAATGCTGAAGAATCTCCAAACATACCCGGTAATCAGATGGAAAAGTCCGCTGGAACCCGAGATCATTGAGGGAATGCTGAAGCCGCGCCTGACTCCAAGAATTGGTGGCGATGATCAAAACGCTCAGGCCCAGCTGTCAAAGTCTTTGAAGAAGAAGAAGAAGACCAAAAAGCCTGTAAAGCATGGTGACAAGCGCACGGACCTGCAAAAACATATTGACGCGTTGGAAGAATATAACCAGAAGGCGCGAACCCTGGTCACACTCCAAGAGTTTCTCAACCACATCCTTGAAAACAGAGATGGCAACAAAGATGAGGGAGAAGACTCGTTAGATGAACCTGAGGATTATGTGGCGAGCTGTTACATGATCTCTCACTCATCAATAGATGGTGAAGAAGCCCCTGATACAGAGAAACTGGGGGCAGATCCCGAACCGAAACTCCTAGGACCGTCAGACGAGATGATTGACGTATTCCTGAATGAAGCTCTTCTGAAAAGTAAAGCCAATCAAGAGCATGAAATCGCCGTATACGAAAAAACCAAACGTCGGCGACTGAACGAAAGGATTGAAATACCCCAATCAGATAAGAGTACTTCGCCCGCCAGCAAAAGCAGGTTCAAGACAAGGAAAAGGTTCGCCAAAGCCATATCGATGGGAATGAAGCTGCCATCCTCCGAAGGAAACACTCCTGACAGGATACACCTTAACGAAGAGAATGCACATCGAAACCATTGCTTGTACCATCGGAGGACCATACACCCTACTGAAGAATGCAACGCCTTTAAAAATTGGTGGCAAGGATACGTTGCTCATCGGCATCATTTCAAGCGGATGAAGCGCAAAAATCATCGGGAACAAAGAAATACGACAGATGAGCATAAAAGAAATGCCGGTGAATGTCACATGGTTAATTCCGGAAGATCGTAAGTTCTCACCTTCGAGAGTGATTCTGATGAAGAAATAGCCCTCGGCCCTCTCTTCAAGGAATCCATCTCTGAAACAGAAGAGATGAAGACCTCCAAGAACATTCAGCTGTGCAGTCGCACGCTACCTGAAAAGAATCTCAGACCCGCAAATAAGGGATCGAACAAAAAGGATAAGGGGAAAGAAAAGGTCCCTGAGGATATCACTCTCGATGATCGAGTCGTCGAAGAGCTGGCAGTCAAGGACCCCCCAAGAAAAACAAGATGGATTACAATGTTCTAGCACACCTAAAGAAAATACCCTCGCAGCTAAGCATTCCCGATCCCCTTCTGCTATCTAAAGAGGTGAGAGATTCTCTGATCAAGGAATTACAAGAACCTGACCAGTTTCAAGCTTTTCTTGCTGAAGAAAAGATAAAGGATAGGCTGGAAGAAGTTCACACAGCCGACATCACCTTCAGTGACGAAGACCTCCTCCTCGGGACATGCGAGCATAACCATCCTTTGTACGTCACCGGATACTGTCATGACATCAAGATAGGGAAGATCCTGGTCGACAATGGATCATCCGTCAACCTTCTCAATGTGAGAGTGTTGAAAGAGATTTGCATGAGCATTCAACACCTCGCTCGGGATAAAATCACTATCTCCGGGTTCGACTCCCAGTCATCACGGACGCTTGGGTCTGTGATACTGATGTTACACTTTGGGCTGCTTGTCACTGATATTAAGTTCTACGTCATTGACGCCAAAACTTGCTACAACGCTTTGCTCGGACGGCCTTGGTTACACGAGTACAATATTATCGCTTCTACACTGCATCAGTGTATGAAGTACTTTAAAGATGGGCTTGAATACACTGTGAAAGGGGACTTAAACCCATTCTCCGTAAACGAAGTCCGAAAGTATGAAGATGCAAAGTACTTCTTACAAGACTTTGAAGACACGGAAAGATGCCATAAACCTGAGGATAAGCAAAAAGCTATCACCACCATTCCGGTCTTTGGGAGCGATACCGAGGGGGAGGAAGATATAGTCTATTCAGGACTACCCCAATGCAACAAGCCGGGTCCGTCTACCCCTATTCTGATCTTTGGCTGTGACTCTGAAGACGAGGTCAACGCAATATTCTATACTCGTCCATTAGTGCAAGCCTCCATTGGAGATGATCAGAGTTTGCAGATCGCCATGGTTCCGCAAGAGCATTACAAAGAGCTCGACGCACTTGATACCTATAGTGTACAAGAACTGTAGACGTTCTACGTCCCTCCCAGGTGAAGAGATGAAAAGGCGATCCTCTTTTATCGATCCACAGAAACCAAAGTAGAGAAAGAGATCTGGCA
Organism: Agapanthus africanus; assembly: GCA_030015575.1. NCBI lineage: Eukaryota > Viridiplantae > Streptophyta > Magnoliopsida > Asparagales > Amaryllidaceae > Agapanthus > Agapanthus africanus. The sequence goes on from CM057346.1 coordinate 32,994,932, forward strand.
TGGCGCCGATTCTATGCTTGACAGGCTCCAGCCTATCCGTCTGCCCAGATACTATACAGAAGGATTAAAAAGGCTGTTGAGACGCCAAGGCGTACCCTTCAAACAGACTGCTCGACAAGCTCAGTTCTACAATAGGATTTGGAGCGTCTCCGGAACTAAGCGGAAATTTCCCAACGGGAGAATGAAAACGATCGGGCTTGGATATGTTCAATCCAAGAAACGGGAGCGATTCCATGACTGCTACGTTATACATGACTTTGATGGAGAAGGAGACGCTCTATTAGAAGACGCTAACCCTAAACCAAAACGAGGTCCCGTCATAAAAATGCCAAGTCTGTCGTTCGAAGAACACATGAACAAGCTAATAAGGGAAGCGGGTCAAAAGGTCCGGGATGACCATAGCCGCGAAATGGCCATTTACGAGAAGGCCAGAACACGGTGCCTCCTTCAGCAGGCTACGGAAAATGACGATGCCCTTCATCGCCAGCCCGTCATGCGGAAGACTCGACGTGGAGGCAAAAACAAACTGAAGAACGGAAAAAATGTTCGACAACAGCAAAGAGGGTCCAAGAAGCCACGCGATCGAGAATTGGGCAGCCTGGACCCGTCTCTTATAAAGAAGATGGGTCGAGCATATTCTTTTCCCCAAGACAAGACAAGGAAGATATTCGATCTTGTCATAAAACATCAGATGATGACACTCCTGGAATCCAAACACCCTAAGCAAGCAGGCGAGGTCCATCACCTGGATTATTGCTCCTATCACCGAGCGATAGGACATCCTCTTGAAGACTGCTTCACATTCAAAGACTGGGTAGAAGACCAGTATCAGCAAGGCATGTTCGCTTTATCCAGCAGTTGGAGGGTAACCCCGCCACAGAAGCATGAACAGAAAGCCACGTATGCAGCGAGAGTAGAGCCGGATCAACATCGGTCTTGGTAGCGATCTCGTACCTGTCACGCGATAACGCTATCAAGAGAAGGAATACGCGAGGATATGGATAACCTCTCATGGTGCTTTGAAAACGAGGATGACGAAGTGATCTCAGAGCTTCCACCGGCGCCAAAAGAGCTGGAAGATGGGATACATACTACTGCAGATAACCTGAGAAAAATCGACTTGGGGACGACAAATGACCCACGGCCGACGTTCGTCAGTAAGCTGTTGTCTGAAGAGCAGGTGGCTACGCTCAAAGACATGCTCATGCAATATAAATACTGCTTCACATGGAACTACTCTGAGATAGCGGGACTAGATCCGGAGATAGCCATCCACAAATTGGTGATATCTCCGGACATCAAGCCAGTCAAACAAGCATCGAGAAGAATGCGGCTCGAACTTGAAATGAGCATCAATGCCGAGGTTAAGAAGCTAATCGACTCCGGCTTCATCCAAGAGGTTCAGTACTCTGACTGGATTGCCAACATCGTCCCAGTGATGAAGAAAAATGGAACGGTGCGCATCTGCGTAGACTTTCGGAACCTCAACAAAGCATGTCCGAAGGATGACTTTCCCGTACCGGTCACCGAGCTGATGATAGACAACACGTCCACTCACGAAGTTTTCTCCTTCATGGACGGCTCATCAGATTACAATCAAATAAAGATGTATAACGAAGATCAGAAGCATACTGCTTTCCGGACCCCTTTGGGCATATTCTGCTACAGAGTGATGCCCTTCGGTCTGAAGAACGCCTGCCCTACCTATCAGAGGGCCATGACGAAGATTTTCGATGACCTCATACATGAAATCGTTGAATGCTATATCGACGACCTCGTGGTTAAAAGCAAATCGCACGAGGAACATTGGCAGCATTTGAAGATAGTGTTCCAACGTCTTCAGAAATACAACTTAAAGATGAACCCTCTCAAATGTGCGTTCGGAGTTTCCTCAGGCAAATTCCTAGGATTCATTGTACGGCACCAGGGCATAGAAATAGACCCGTCGAAGATCAAGGCGATTATGGAAATGCCTCCGCCGAGAACTCTCAAGCAACTGCGGTCTCTCCAAGGAAAGCTTGCATATATCCGACAGTTCATAGATAATCTCTCCGGCAAGTGCCGCCCTTACAGTCATTTAATGAAGAAGGGAACCCCGTTCGTTTGGGATCGCAAATGCCAAAGCGCACTGGACAAAATCAAGCAATACCTACAGAATCCTCCGGTGCTAACCACTGCGGTCAAGGGAAAGTCTCTCATTCTGTATACAACCGCCCTTTAGGATTCTCTAGGCGCATTATGGGCACAAGAAAATGAACAAGGGAAGGAGAGGGCCCTCTACTATTTGAGTCAAGTTTTCCCCGGGGCAGAAAACAATTACTTCCCTATCGAGAAACATTGTTTGGCCTTAATCTTCGCTATAACGAAGCTTCGGCATAATGCTTTGGCGCATGAGGTCCATTTCATATCAAAAGTGGATTCTCTCAAATATTTGATGTCAATGGCCATACTAACAGGACGGCTCGCTAAATGGGCCCTACTCTTGATAGAGTTCTCGATAACATATCGACCGCTCAAGGCAGTGAAAGGCCAGGCCATCGCCGACTTCCTCGCTGAGCATCCTATACCTGTCGATTCACCCCTAAATTGCAAATTGCCAGACGAGCACGCATTTGACACGATCGATGGGGAGAAAGGAGAGAGTGACACCCTATGGGAACTCTACTTCGACGGGGCATCTTCTATGAAGAAACGAGAGCACAACACCCTCATAATCAAATCTGGGGTAGGCCTCATCTTCGTAACTCTACTAGGAGGGATAATGCGCTTTGCCTTTGCCTTTGCCTTTTCCTTGACAGAGCCGAGGACGAACAATGAAGCCGAATATGAAGCTTTGATAGCAGGTCTTGAGATCACTGTCGACATGAGAATTGAAAACCTCCTCATATACGGAGACTCCCAGCTAGTCGTTAGTCAAGTAAATGGCGACTATCAAACGTGCAAACCAAAGTTGGTGGGTACGGTGAGAGAGTGTAACAATTGCTGGCTCAAATTCCCTCCTTCGCCCTGAAAACCATAACGCGCACGGAAAATAGCAAGGCGGATGCATTAGCCAAGCTCGCTAAAGAACTGGCTGACGAGAACCTCGACGATGTAAGGATCGTTGTGCAATGCCGTCGAGTTTTTACACCGGCAGAAATATCTCCCGAGTCGTCCAAAGAAAAGGGAGTGACCAAGCCGACGACCCTATAAATAAAAGACCAGGAAAAGGCTAAGGATTGGAGAGAAGTCTTTATAGACTACTTCAAATCCCTTCAAATATCTGAAGATGCATCCTCGAGACATCAGCTCATGAAACGAGCTCTATCCTTCGCCTTCGTCAATGACACTCTATATAAGAGATTATTTGATTCTCTACGGCTATGATGCCTGGGACCTGAAGAAGTAAGGAGAGTCGTCCAAGAAACTCACGATGGACTCTGTGGTTCTCGCCAAGCCGGGCCAAAGATGAAACTGAAGGTCAAAAGGATGGGCTACTATTGGCCCACAATGATCCAAGACAGCCTTGAATACGCGAAGCAGTGCCACTCGTACCAGATTCACAGGGACTTTATCCACCAGCATCCAAATCCGCTACATCCAACGGTGGCTAGCTGGCCGTTCGAAATGTAGGGAACTGACATAATCGGGCCCATTGAACCTGCATCATCCAGAGGCCATCAGTTCATACTGGCGAAAATAGATTACTTCTCCAAGTGGGCAGAAGCAGTACCACTAAGAGAAGTGAAGACGGAGAATATCCTCCATTTCTTTAAGACACACGTTATCTATCGGTTCGGCACTCCACGACGGATTATCTCCGATAACGGGCCAGCCTACTGAAATCACAAAATCAGCCGCTTCGCGCAACAACATAATATCAACTGGAGATACTCTTCGGTCTATAATCCCCTAGCTAACGGTCTAGCTGAGGCTTTCAACAAGACCTTAACGAAGATCGTGAAAAGACGGTGTCTAAAAATAAGAAGGACTGGCATGAGAGTTTGCATGAAGCTCTCTGGGCGTATCAGACCATGTTCAAAATGGCCACAAACACAACGCCGTATGCATTGGTATTCGGCACTAAAGCTGTGCTCCCTTTGGAGATAGAGCTACCCTCCTTACGAGTGGCAGTTCATTACGAGCTAACGGACGAAGAGAATGCTCATCTTCGGCTTGAAGAGCTCGACGTCCTTGACGAAACTCGGCTCATGGCGCAACAAAACTTGGAAGCTTACAAGGCAAAAATGACGTGCTCATACGAGAGATTGACTAGGCCGAGAAAATTCCATCAAGGCGAACTCGTGCTAGTGGTCAAGAGACCTATGATCCCCAATTGTGCCAAACGGAGGAAATTCGAGCCGAACTATGAAGGCCCGTACATTATAGACAAAGTCTACCAGGATGGGGCTTACTTGCTCATGGATATGCATGGCGAAAGACCCTTCAGGCCAATTAACGACCGTTTTTTGAAGAAATACTACGCCTGACCGAGACGTCTATAAACTACTAAGGACCGCAGCATCCCAAGACTGACACAAAAAAAACGGTACGTCCATAAGCGAGATGAGCACGGATGAAAACCCGAAAGGGCTCCGTGAGTAAAAACAGCAGGACTACCAGCGAGTTTGTGAAAACCCGAAAGGGCGCAATCTCGTTAAAAAACACCTGCAAGGTCCTCTCGACCCTGTGAGGAGAAAATACCTGAGTGAGATCTTTACGACTCATAAGGGAGTAACACACTTAGGAATTCCCATGATTCCTAAGGAGAAAACACACTCACGTGATCCTCACGACTCGTAAGGAGAATTCCCCTATGAGACCCTCATGGCTCATAGAATTCAAAAGCCTTAAGTTACAGGGATCTGAACCTATTCTTAAGCCATCACAACCCACAGACCGCCCTACAAGCAATTCAATATTGACCCTTGTATACAATTCACGGGCACAAATAAACATTTCCCTAACAAAGTCCCACCAGCGACTAGGGATATGCTCACACGGCGAACGACACTTGTAAGTCCTCTCGACTTATAAGGATAAAACACTCTTGTAAGATCCTTACGACTTATAAGAGAACACATACTTAGAAATCCTCAAGATTCCTAAGGAGAAAATACACCTACGAGATCCTCACAACTCGTAGGGAGAAATACCTTTATGAGACCCTTATGGCTCATGAAGTCAAAAGCCTTAGTTGACATGATCTTAACCCTGTTTGCTAAGCCACCTTTCCTCGAACTGACGAAGGCAAATGATGATTCGCTCCTGACAATATCCCAGTTGCAGCGATACTGATGCCTAAATCAGTATCAAATCCCAAGTCCTCTCACGGCAAATGATGATTCGCTCCTGGCAATATTCCAGTCGTAGCGATGCTGATGCTAAGATTGGCTCCAGATTCCAAGTTTCACACTCGCGATAAAAAAAATCAGCAAGACAAAAATGCATATGAAATAGCCGAAATGATGGGGCAACCTGCAACAAGATCAGCAAGTAAAAATATATACATACAAAAATAACCGAAATGGCTGAGCAGCTCGCAATAAAAAACAACGAGTAAAAAGAAAAATGGCCGAAATGATTGGGCATCGCGGAAAAAAGCCGAAATGATTAGGCAGTCATGACTTTCGCGATACAAAAAGATGAAATGATAGAGCGCCACGGAAAGTAATAAAAAAAATAACAATATAAAATGAAACTTTTGCCCTACAGATGAGATCATATCGATCCTTGTATACAATCCAGGGGCACAAACAAAAAGGGAACCATATCATCCCACCAGGCTCTATCAGAAATAGAGCCAAGTCTCGATGGCAACATCTACAACCTAGAGATCAACAATGGCGTCCTTCTCGTTCCAATTGGAAGCAGATACGACGTCAACAAGCGGAGCCATGGCAAAGTCTCTGTTGGGATACCTACAACGGCAGCAAGGTTTCAGGTGGCATCTCACATTCCAATTTCAAATTTTGCCATTATAGATAATCTTAAACCTAGATCATTAACTAGAGAATCAAAAAATACTAGCATGTTAACACTTTACATTTAAGAGTTAGGAATTACAACCTTTGTAGTCCGTTCTTTCGCTTCATAAGTTCCGATTTGAGGCCCCTTCACTGTGATCATCAAGTACCCGGACTCTAGAGAGGCTCCATGAAGAGAATGATGCAACCTTGCTTCTAATGTTCAAAAACTAAGATGATCTACCTTGAAGAATCTCAAACCCAAGCTCTTGCTTCACTAATCAAGTATTAGTAAAGCAAACACCCTAATCTAAGTGGCTAGAATAGACGAGGATGATGAACTAGGAATTTTGCTCTCTCTTTATTTTCAATTTCTCACAAAACATCCATCACAAATGAAAAGCTAGAAAACTTTTGGAGTGAGCAAGAAGAAGATGAAGTTGTTATGAATGAATTATTATTGAGGTTAGAAATGCAACCATGGTTTAATATGTGTCATGGCTAACTCATGTAGAGAATTAACCATAGGCTAGGGTTAAACTTAGGTTAACAAATATCAAGAATAAGACAAAGAGGGTGGACAAAGTCAAAGTATCATGAAGCTTCCTCAAAGCTCATCCAAAAGAAAATGAATTATCCATAATAAAATGTTAACCCTAATTTAAAACCCTAGCATGGTTTAAACACTAAACCCTAGTTGCATTTGTAACCCTAACATGTTACAATATTATATATCACATATACAATATTTTGTAACAAAACAAACTAATACAATTAACATATATCACATATATATCAATGTATCATCATGTGACAAAAAGAATCTTTAAGTGAACTTATATTAGTTAATGTAATATAATATATCAAATATATAATTATACATTAATTATCGAATCAACACTTGATCCGATAATTCGGCTATTATCAAATAACCGACTAATATAATCTGTATCAGTTCATCGAATCAACACTTGATCCGATGACCCGGCTATATCACATATACCCGGCCGATATTACATATCGCGAGAATATAATACGGTATCACATACACGTATTATTCTCGGTCCCGCACATATCACATATGTGCTCCTACTCCGTTTTGCCCGAGCCAGGAAAGCTCTGTGTAGGACTCTAAAGAATCGTCAATACGTCGGCAGTAAGTGATGATCATATCAAACACCCATAAGATGCAAGCGGTCAGCTAAACGTAACAGTCACCCAGGTATTGAGCGATCAGAAGATCAACAAGCAAGCCTGTACATTCTCCTGTGAATCCAATCAGTAACACTCCTGTACAGTCCGGTCTCTTCGTTTGATATGTTGCATATCTAGTCTAGCGGTGGTAAACGTCAGACCCCAGTAACCGATAAATCATGTCGATATGAGGTCCATAACGGTTTGAGAAACTACTGATAAAACTTACCAGTAAATCTCAGCAACCCTAGCCAGGGATTTCCAGTTATAGCCAATCGAGTACAACGCAACATCAACTCCCAATACCGGGAGAGACGAAACCCCTCCTATCGCTTATTGCCTCCATGTGATTTGGGACTGTACCCAAAAGCCACCGTTGTGCACGTTCTCTTGAATGAGGTAAGGTGGAAATCAAAGCACAGTGGGAATCACACAAGACTCTATGACGATCTCGGATCTACAGACTAATCTGTACCAGTGTCACCAGAGAACTGCCATCTGACGTGAGGTATAATACCATATGGGAGTTTTCGACGAGTCCGTTCAGTATACCCAGTCTCCACTGAGCACCCGTATACTGTCTCTGATGTCAAACACCAATGGATATGGGATCATCCATCGTCCATCTACATGGGTCGAGAAGCTATACGCTAGTCTACTCTGGTATATCGATGCCCTGTCTCGATACACCCTCGACTAGGAACATTTGAAGGATGTACTTAGCGACTACTCTGTCCCCACTAGTATGATCTACATCATAGTCCTGGTAGTCAAGTATTCATCCTAAAGGCTCTATCAACATGTAACATAGAGACAATCAGAGTACATGTTAAGATAAAGAGCAACCAGATAGCATACTATCATGTCGAGCAAGAAATTCCTCCATATATATGTCCAAGCATCTACTACAATATACATCGTATGTACAGTAATGGCCTCTAGGGCATACATATCACTAACAATCTCCCACTTGCACTAGGTTCATCTATTGTAGTATCTCATACCCAACAATTAGCTGTGGTTGAAGTATCTCATACTCAACCATCCCATAAAAGTCTCTATTGGAAAATAGGCCTTTGTGACTGGATCCGCGCTGTTGTCCTCTGTATCTACTCTCCTATCCTCGATCTCCCCGGAGATCAACCATCTCTATGATCAGGTGATACTGCCTAAGAATATGTCTGGATCTCTGATGGGACGGGGGTTCCTAGGCATACGCTACAACTCCATTGTCACACAATGGTAGGAACGAAGTTCATTTCATGAACTTATATATATCCAGATTGCCTCTTGTTGGATATAGTGCCCTCAGAATCAATTATTGGATCACATGCACGTGATTGCAATGATCGAGGGAGGTCCTATGCCGGTAGGACAGTCTTACTCAAGATGATAGTATGCTATCTGGTTTATCTTTATCATCGTGTACTGCTTCAGGTGACCTTACAGGTCACTATTACACGTTGATAGAGCCCTTAGGATTCTTGCTTGACTACCAGCAGTATGATGGCGATCATATACGTGGGAGCTGGGGTCTATAAGTACATCCTTAAAGTGGTCCCTAGTCGTGGGAGTTTCGAGACTGGGCATCGATACTCCGGAGTAGACTAGTGTATACAGTCGAGACCCCGACGAGGGGCGGTGGCCGGTCTCACAAGCCATTGGTCTCAGTTGGTTCACCTAAGATGTATACAGGTGCTCATTGGGTTATGAGTACACCGGACAGGACTCGCCGGGAACATGCTAGTTGGTATTATACCTAGCGTCAGATAGCAGTTCCCTGGTGATATGTGTACAGTTTAGTTCATCGACCTGAGATCGTTATTTGTCTCGTGTGAGTTCCCACTGTACTTTGATTACTACCCTACTACGGCTCAAAGGAGTCGTGCAAACAGGTTTTAGTTGGGTACAGTCCCTAGCCACATGGAGGCAGTGAGCGGATCGGCAGGGGTTCGTCTCTCCCGGTATTGGGGGTGAGGTCGCGCTGTGTCTAGGAGAGTCATTACACGAAGTCCTTGGCCAAGGCAGGAGATTTAGTGGTAGGTATTCCAGTAGTATCTCAGCGTGTTCTGGGCTACACTCCGACATGACTTGTACCGCTTTTGGGGGTCTGACTTTTACCGACCCCTAGGCCCGCCATGCGATGCTCATAGACGAACGGACCGGACTGTACGGATATTGTCACTGACAGGCTCAGTAGAGTGTCAGGATGAGTTCGCTTATCGACCTCCCTTTTGGTCAATATCTGGTAACTCGTTACGTACGGTTAATACCTCTGACGTGCTAGTGGTTAAATCCACAGCCAAGGTATTGACGAGTCTTTAGAGTCCCCCACAGATAGTTTCTCAAGTTTCGGGCGAAATGTTGTAGAGGCCGTATGATATATGGCAGGGTTCGATCTTATACGTGCGGTATTGCACGGATCATGATCGGACGGATCATACTATAGGGCTTTGGTTTAAGCCGGATCCCAGTATTAGATTTGTTGGATTACTTTAGTCTCATCGTATTCGCGTTCAGTCGGAATGCGGATGCAGGTATGTATATACAGGTGAGGGGTATGCTTGTGATCCGTCACGAGTTTACTTTAGATGTTGCCGTATCTTTTTATTGTTGCAAACATTTGGATTAATATTTGATAATGGAAATTGTAAGCTAGGTTTCATCATGACATGCAATAAATGTGACATGGACACATTAGTGACTCATGGTCTCTTTTTATATGTTAATGTCACATTATGTGCTGTTTTTTGGGTTGATATGAGAGGAGGGGAGAGAGAGAGGCTGCCATGGGTTAAGTTTTTGGTCTTGTATTATTTTCATAACACTCTCTCACTCTCATTCTATCACAAGAAAAGAAAAGAAGAAAAATCCTTCTCTTCTTCTTCTTCCTCTAGCTTGCATTCTCCATTAATGGCAATATCTCTAACCTCCATCCAAGCAATGGAAGTAAGAGGCAAAGTGATCACAAACATTCTCTACAACACCTTGGACACGTCGACTAGCACACTTCGTGCCCGAGTTGCTTCAGACGAAGCAGGAGCCCGTAAAAAGACTTCTCGATGTGGTGCCCTTTTCGATGAAGAGATCGAGACCGGAAATGCCGCGAGGAGCTTGGGATGGTGGCCGAAGACCGAAGGACATGGATCGCTCGGTATAGCCTCTCTACCCTTTCTCTAGTTAGCTAGTAGTAGGTTAATGGTCCGATCCGGGTTTTAAGCATACGATAGCGCCGTTTTTCTCGTTTGAAAAAGTTTTCGTTTCCGCATTTTGGCCTCGTATAGATGGCCGGGGCGCTACCGTAGACTTACACCTCTTTGGTAGCATCCTTGGTAATGATGTATCTTGCCTATAATCGTCTAGTTTGCCATGGTATCTAGCTTGGAACTCTTCCAACATACCGTCCCTTCACTGAGGGTAAAGACAATGCATGCGACTGACATTCAGTTGACCTTACCCCCTGGAAGCTTTCCAGTGATTCTCCCCAGGATCGATTGATACCATCTCACTACACCTAGTGAGAATCCTAACATCCAATTAGATCTATCTCATAGATCCAAAACCCAGGATTTAGGAGGTATCACCTTGATCCTATATGGAGAATCTTTGTGATAAGAGGAGATTGATCGAGCGTAGCATAGGAAACTCCTTTCCTATCAAAAGTATGTTATCCACGTACTATACGATGATCACCACCATACTCCCTACTACCTTTTTGTATATACTAGGCTCATATACCATTTTGATGAAGTCAAAATCTTTAACTACCACATCAAAATTGACGTTCCAACTCTGCGATGCCTGATTTATCCCATAAAACAACTTGCACATGTTTCCGCTGCTCCCACTGTCTACGAAGCCTTTTGGCTATGTACTTACAGACGCTCTCTTCCAAATCACTATTTAGAAAAGCAGTCCTGACACCCAACCGCCAGATATCGTAGTCATGGTATGTAGCAGTGGCAAGTAGGATCTGGATGCACTTAAGCATAGCTTTAAAAGTCTCAACCTTTCCATGTACACCAAGCAATCTTCTCAAGATATACTTACTCTTGATGGGGATTTAACCCTTCAGATAAAGTATCCAAAGTCCATTGTTGGTGTATATGGATTCATCTCAGATCGCATAACATCCAGCCATTCTCTCAGAGTCCCCACTCTTGATGGCCTGCTCGAAACTAGTTACGTCATCATCTCATGATGCAATCCTCGCTCCCACTGTCATAGAGAAAACCAAAGTATCTCTCAGTTGGATGAGGAACCCTACCAGATCGGCGGAGAGGCTGAGGTTCGTCGGAAACTATTGAATCCTCCGGTTCTACCAAATCATCAGCTGCAGTTTGTATAGCTGGAACTCCTTCCAGTTCTACCTCATGACCACTAATTTCTTCACAAGAAATTCCCTTTCCAAAAGGTGGCATGCTGAGAAAACAAAACACCTTTTGTTCCTCAGTGTCGTAGAACATATTCCCTTGCGAATGCTTGGGATATCCAACAATACTTCCACAGAACTGACCTTGCCTCGAGCTTGTCTGGATTTTTCTTTTAGACATAGGCCGGACAACCCCAAATCTTAATATCCTTAAGAGATGGGCTCTTCCCATACCATATCACATATGAAGTGGTAGGCACCTAATTTGGTTGGAACCCTATTCAATAGATATGTAGCTTCTCAAGTGCATAACCCCCAAAAGGAAATAGGCAACTCAGTAGTACTCATCATAGAGCACACCATATCACATAGGGTGCGATTGCTCCGCCCAAATATACCGGTGGTGTATACGGAGGAGTAATGCTGAGAGAGAATCTCATTCTCCTTTAGAATAGTCCAGGAATTCCGTGCACAAGTATTCTCCTCCCTGATCTCATCATAGGATATAATACTTATACCCATTTTGGTTCTCTACTTCTAACTTATATTTTTTGAATATCTCAAAAGGTTCAGACGTGCGTTTCAACAGGAATATATGTCCGAATCTTGAGAGATCATCAGTGAATGTAATGAAGTACAAAAAATCGGTCCTGGCATGTGTAGACATGGGACCTACATACATCAACATGTATCAATCCCAAGAGTTCACTAACTCTTTCTCTGTTTCTAATAAACGGAGCTATGGTCATCTTATCTTTGTGACATGACTAGCAAGTTTCACAAGATGTAAATTCAAACAGATTTAAATATGCATCTAAATGTAACTTAGTTAGTCGGGTCGTATTGATATGACTTAGTCTACAATGCCTCAAGAAGGATTCGTTTATTTCTGAACCCTTCCTCTTGTGTGTGTTCTGTACGTTAAGAACTGTAGTTTGATTTAGAACGTATATGCTTTTAGATAACGTGCCTGAACCGATCAACTCTTGATATAGGAAATATTCAAAACATTATCCAACAATACAAAATTATATCCTTCTTTACTCAATAAAGAGACTGATATGATATTGTATATCAGGTTCGGTATCTAATAACATTCGTTCAGAATCAATGTATTTAGTAATACAGGATGATAACTGCCAACATACTTGGCTGCAACAATTGCACCGTTTCTAAATTTTAAAACTTATCACCCATTCTCAGTTCTCTACCTATCTGTAGCCCATGTAACATATTACATTTTCGGGATCCTGATCCGGTATCTCATACCCAGGACGTAAAGGATACGGAGAAACAGTTCTCTGTAATGAACACACTCGAAGAAGATGCATTAACATACACTTTCTTCATTTGGGCGGCACGGAAATCCTGGTAATCCCCTATTTCCTACTCGGTCTTATAACAATTATAAGTTGGAGCGGGACCAATGTTCCCCAGCTCAGTATAATAAGCGGGTTCGGTCAATACTTCCGTGTTATTATCTTGATAAAGACGTGACATGGTCGCTACTTGGAGAGAGAGAGAAGAAAACACTCAGCGTATGCTCTTGCAAGATTAGATTGATTATTATTTTATCTAATCAGGGTGGCTCCCACTGTTTTAGTCAAATCTTTCTTCAAACCCTAAAATGTAAGACTAGCTGGGATTAATTACACCTTACAAGTTCGCCAATCTTTCAGCCAGGCCAGTGTCGGTACTTTGAGGGAGGTTCCCCGTGCTTTCGCACGGACCTAATTAAAATAAACCTCGTTTTCCCTTAGGCATAACCCAGTTAACACCTTTCTAGACATCTACTTGATCGGCTAATTATGATGTGTAAAACTCTCCCAGGAGTAACTCATACTCGCAGTGGGTATCGGGATCCAACTATCTTATTGGAGGTATGCAATCTCATTGCAAATTTCAACACATTGAAATTCCTGATAATATTTTACCGCTAATATCTTATGACCATGACGAAAGCCAACAAACCATAGGCTGCTAGTCAAGTTCAACCCGTACATTTCCTGATTGAATTAAACCCATCTGCACGACCCTTGACGAAAGCCAACAAAGTTGCACGACTACCTTAACTCAATCGCATCATATGCTTATGCAGATAAGCATAAATAGCTACCGCACACTACGCCTTGACGAAAGCCAACAAACGTAGCACGAATACTATGAAATACTTATCTGAAATGACGGAGGGCTATACAGGTTTTTAAGAAAACCATGAGCGTAATAAACTTGATATCGTTGTAGAATCGAGTGATTTTATAAAGGAGTGTTTTTGATGCTTTTATTAGTTTTGCTAAAGAGGTCACTCCCGGTGAAGGGATCTCGGCTCTTTCCTCATTGAATAAGGTGCAGGATATTTCACAAATACCACTATGCAAAGCAAAAACTATAAAAGCAATCAAAAGACAAACCGAGTTTGTAGCATCTGCTGGTTTTGCTAAAGAGGTCACTCCCGGTGAAGAGATCTCGGCTCTTTCCTTATCGAATAAGTTGCTGGATATTCTATAAGGAATACCGCTATACAAAGCAAGAACTAGAGCTACCAGTTTTCGAGACAAGTTTCTACAACGTCTTTAGGTTTCTTTTATTTCATTAATCTCATTAATGAAGTCCCATCATTATAAGTTACCTAAACATCACAGATAAATATAACGTACGCTTATGCCATCTGTATTCGCCTCGATGTCTCCTCGTGCACCGTTAGGTTAGGTAACTAACGGTAGAGCGGGACAGGGCTAGCACGGGTGTAAAACATAAGCAACGTCTATATAATATATCACATATACTATATCCTGTATTCATCTCATCATATCAAATGATCACATCACAGATATCGCAGCAGTAGAAACATATGAAATATTGGATATACTAGGAGGTCCGTGTTTTATTGCGAGCCTGTATAAAACACGGATTCCACGGTCGCGATGAATAGCCAATCCCACACCCCTAGACCCCTACGAGAGCGGCAAGCAACTCTACCAATTCTAGAGTTAGGACACCCGGTCTCGACTCCTCGAGATGGTCTCCCACTGGACCCTAGAACCCGGTTACTTGTGCTCCCCGCCTTGGGTTTATCCTAATGCGGAAAAGTAAATAATATACAATGGTGACATCATTCTCAACCTGGAAGTGCCCCAGTAAAAGAATATTACATACAATGAATTTTACATGAATGAAAATAAAAATCCTTATCTCACATAAAACCCTCGGCTATTCGAAACACGACGATTCAATATAACATATCACAGTAACACATAACATCACATGATATCAACGTAAATAAATATGCGTATCCCAATTGTCGTTGATGTATAGCAACGAAACCGGCGATACACCACATATTATACTTACGGTCACAAAAAAGAAAGTGAAAACTACAACAGTTGGAATCCGCAACCTCCTTAGACATCACATGCCTAACCAAATGAATTCCTTAGACATCGCATGCCTAATAATTATAAACCCCGCATTTTAGTCTTAATATCGAAAACATTTTTCAATATCAAGTCGGGTAATTCAACAAGATTCCCGACATTCTGATCGAATGCTCGTTGGAAACTTTAGTAGATGGCCGCAACCCCTGATACCGTCGATGAAGTGCACTAAGGCGGAACACCGCTGCCGCGAGCACCCGAACGGATGCTTTTGGCGACGGGGTTCTCCTACAGTCACTTGGTCGGGGCTTTGGGGCGTAGCAATCTATTAAGTTTACCCGGCGAGTATCTGCGTACTGTACGTGATTGCGATGGACTTTTGATCACATCAAAATCCCGTGGCAACCGATCAACTGAGACTAAACTGCTATATTTATAACATTCAAATTAGTTATCTCATAACTACATATGGATTCCAAATATTGTATCACATTACAGAAAAAGTTAGACGACGTTAAACATTCCGATCGAATCAACAAACACCCAAAATTTCCCTAAATTCTCAACACTTGAACTTAGTTTAAAAGCATCCATCACATGCCACAGTACCAATGGACCAGCCGTAGAAGGGTCAAACCAACGCCTCACATGTGGCAACGTCGAACTACCACAAACCCTAGGGTTTAGAGGCGGTTCTGACGGTCACGTAATCGAGTTAAGGTTTTCATTCTTCTAAAGGGTCCACCGTGTTCCTTGCATGATATTTGAATGTTCTTTAACTAAGGAAAAATCAAACACTTGGAAATTTTCCGACAGAGGAAAATGTGAGTTATTGATATCCGTTCGAACTTTTTAACACTGTCTAAACAAACCGAAACAAAGCTAGAATTGCGAATACGAAACACTCCAAATCAGTTAATGCAGTAAATTAACAACACATGCAATTTTAGCAAAAACAAACAACACCTGAAGTACCAAACCCCAGAGACTAGAACATGACCAAAAACTAGAGCTTAAAACCCACCAAGGGGCCGGCCTGCTCGAATTTTCTAGCCATGTACTCGGCCAAAATCCGAGCACATGGGTCCAGGTTTGGGGTATGTTCACTATGTATCTCATACATGATTCTGCACTTATTTGAAAAATCGACAGAAACTAAGGTTTGATATCGGGTGTTTCGGAGTTGTTTCGGTTTCGTAATCCTACACATATCCGTCTAATTCTCCAGCTAGGCTCTGATACCACTGTTAGGATACCTACAATGGAAGCAAGGTTTCGGGTGGCATCTCACATGCCAATTTCAAAATTTTCCATTATAGATAACCCTAAATCTAGAGCATTAACTAGAGAATCAAACAATACTAGCATGTTAACGCTTTAATATCTAAGAGTTAGGGATTACAAACTTTGTAGTCCGTTCCTTCGCTTCATAAGCTTCGAGTTGAGGTCCCTTCGCTGCGATCATCAAGTACCCGGACTCTAGAGAGGCTCCATGAAGAGAATGATGCAACCTTGCTTCTAATCTTCAAAAACTAATACGATCTACCTTGAAGAATCTCAAACCCAAGCTCTTGCTTCACTAATCAAGTATTAGTAAAGCAAACACCCTAATTTAAGTGGCTAGAATAGACGAGGATAATAAAGTAGGAATTTTGCTCTCTTTTATTTTCAATTTCTCACAAAATATCCATCACAAATGAAAAGCTAGAAAGCTTTTGGAGTGAGCAAGAAGAAGATGATGTTGTGATGAATGAATTATTATTGAGGTTAGAAATGCAACCTTGGTTTAATATGTATCATGGATAACTCATGTAGAGAATTAACCATAGGCTAGGGTTAAACTTAGGTTAACAAATATCAAGGATAAGACAAAGAGGGTGGACAATGTCAAAGGATCATGAAGCTTTCTCAAAGCTCATCCAAAAGAAATTGAATTATCCATAATAAAATGTTAACCCTAATTTAAAACCCTAGCATGGTTTAAACTCTAAACCCTAGTTGCATTTGTAACCGTAATATGTTACATTATTATATATCACATATACAATAATTTGTAACAAAAGAAACTAAAACAATTAACATATATCACATATATATCAATGTATCATCATGTGAGAAAAAGAATCTTTAAGTGAGGTTATATTAGTTAATGTAATGTAATATATCAGATATATAATTATACATTAAATTATCGAATCAACACTTGATTCGATAATCCAGCTATTATCAAATAACCGACTAATATAATCTGTATCAGTTCATCGAATCAACACTTGATCCGATGACCCGGCTATATCACATATACCCGGCCGATATCATATATCGCAGGAATCTAATACGGTATCACATACATTTATTATTCTCGGTCCCGCATATATCACATATGTTCTCCTACTCCGTTTTGCCTGAGCCAGGAAACCTCTGTGTAGGACTCTAAAGAATCGTCAATACGCCGGCAGTAGGTGATGGTCATATCAAACACCCACAAGATGCAAGCGGTCAGCTAAACGTAACAGCCACCCAGGTATTGAGCGATCAGAAGATCAACAAGCAAGCCTGTACATTCTCCTATGAATCCAATCAGTAACACTCCCGTACAGTCCGGTCTCTTTATCTGATATGTCGCATATCTAGTCTAGGGGTAGTAAACGTCAGACCCCAGTAACCGATAAGTCGTGTCGATTTGAGGTTCATAATGGTTCGAGAAACTACTGATAACACTTACCAGTAAATCTCAGCAACCCTGGCCAGGGATTTCCAGTTATAGCCAATCGAGCACAGCGCAACATCAACTCCCAATACCGGGAGAGACAAAACCCCTCATATCGCTCATTGCCTCCATGTGATTCGGGACTGTACCCAAAAGCCACCGTTTTGCACGTTCTCTTGAACGTGGTAAGGTGGAAATCAAAGCACAGTGAGAATCACACAAGACTCTATGACGATCTCGGGTCTACAGACTAACCTGTACCAATGTCACTAGAGAACTGCCATCTGACGTGAGGTATAATACCATATGGGAGTTCTCAGCGAGTCCGTTCAGTGTACCCAGTCTCCACTGAGCACCCATATACTGTCTCTGATGTCAAACACCAATGGATATGGGATCATCCATCGCTCATCTACATGGGTCGAGAAGCTATACGCTAGTCTACTCTGGTATATCGATGCCCTGTCTCGATACACCCTCGACTGGGAACATTTGAAGGATGTACTTAGCGACTACACTGTCCCCACTAGTATGATCTACATCATAGTCCTGGTAGTCAAGTATTAATCCTAAAGGCTTTATCAATATGTAACATAGAGACAATCAGAGTACATTTTAAGATAAAGAGCAACCAGATAGCATACTATCATGTCGAGCAAGAAATTCCTCCATATATATGTCCAAGCATCTACTACAATATATATTGTATGTACAGTAATGGCCTCTAGGGTATACATATCACTAACAGTCCCCTAGTTCTAAATCTCGAAGGTTTATAGACAGCCTAGAGACTATCTCGGAGCCACGGTAGAGTCTCTAGTTCCAAATCTCGATGGCCACATCTACAGCCTGGAGACTCACAACAGCGTTCCTCCTTATTCTTGCAGGATTCAGACGCGGCAATTAATCTCGGAGCCACGGCAGAGTCCTTAGTTCCAAGTCTCAACGGCTACATCTACAGCCTGAAGACCCATAACAGCGTTCATCCTCATTCCAGCAGGATTCAGACGTGACAATCAACCTCGGAACCATGTAAAGTCCCTAGTTCCAAATCTCGACGGTTCACAGACAACCTAGATACCATCCCGACATTCGTCTCGTTACAGCAGACACAACGTCAACAAAACGAAGCCATGGCAAAGTCCCTAGTTCCAGGACTCGGCGGTGCATAGACAACCGAGAGTCAAACCTTACCCCGTATGGCTAAAGTCAATACTGACTTCATATGGCCAAAGTCAACCCCTGACCCCGTATGGCTAAAGTCAATCCTGACCCATGTGGCCAAAGTCAACCCCTGACCCCGTATGGCTAAAGTCAATCCTGACCCTATATGGCCAACGCCAACCCCTGACCCCGTATGGCTAAAGTCATTCCTGACCCCATATGGCCAAAGTCAACCCCTGACCCCGTATTGCTAAAGTCAATCCTGGCCCCATATGGCTAAAGTCAACCCCCTGACCCCGTGGAACACGGTCAAAGTCAATCTTGACCCCGTGGAAAACGGCCAAAGTCATCCGTCGACCTTCCCGTCAAAGCATTGCTTTGATTCGGGTGCAGGTCAACTCATCAATCACTTACGAGTTCTCTCGACTTGTAAGGAAGAAAATTCTCTTGTGAGATCCTTACGACTCTCAAGAGAAAAGCACACTTAAGAATCCTCACGATTCCTAAGAAGAAAACACACCTATGAGATCCTTTCGACTTATAGGGAGAGAAGTCTTTGTGAGACCCTCACGGCTCATAAAGTTGAAAAGTCTTAGGTGGCAGATCCTAACCCTGTTTCCTAAGCCATCACCACTCTGCAAAGAGTCTATGATGGACAGCTACATACTATCTACAGGCCACACTTGCTAAAATCACATGGCAACAACACAGCAAAGAGAAGAAAGCAACAGTGGGAGATAAAAAATGTGTGTATCTTTTATTCATGAATTCAATTGAATACAAGACGAATCATACAAAATAATAAAAATGGATACATGTTATTCAAAGATTACAAATGTTTAATTGATACAAAGGCAGCTACTGAGAAGGAGGCATTTTCAATAAGTCAGCCAGTTGGTCGCGCGCTCCTCTCAGCTCCTTTTCATGGTCGGCAGCTACGGCCAGCTCCGCTTCGACTCGAGCCCGTTGCTCCAAGCCAGACGAAAGTTTCTCATCGATTTCCCGTTGAGCAACTTCGCGATTCCGCGTAACCCGCTACAGAAGGTCGGGCTTTTTCCTTAGTGCTAGTCCGTCCGAAATGCATTGTCGCAAACTGTCAAAGACAGCCCTCAATTGCACAGCGTTTGCTTCAACTTGGGCACGCAGCCGGGCGGATTCACTTGAAGCCTCCTCGCAATTCTTTCACTTCAAGGTCACTTCTTGTTCGAAATGGCGGAAGAAAGGAACGTTTTGCTCAACCCATGCGGCCCGTTGAGAATTCGAAGCCAACATTTCTGGAACGGGACGCCTGAGCTCAATCTTATGCAGACAGGCCTCGATCTTCCTGCAGTAGTTTACCCAAGACTCGACAACGCCCTCGCTATGGAAGTTCATGAGCATTGCCAACATGAGATTAACTTCAGCGGCAAAATCTGCAACAGATGCAAAGGCCTCGGCATCAAGGTCCTCGACGAACTCGCTTAACATCCGCATGCTATTCGCAGCACCCCTGGAAGAAGGGCGTTTAGCAAAAGGCCTGTTTCCTGATTTAAAATCATGAAAGCCCACGGCAGAGGCTCCAGAAAAGGGTCACGTGCTTACACGTGACCAGCAGTCACGTGTTGGCACGTGACACCTAAAAGCATCGGCAAGGCAAATTCAGTTTCCCAAATACATCAAAGAAAAGGGGCTTCAGAAAGGGTCACGTGCTCCCACGTGACCTGGGTCACGTGTTAGCACGTGACAATCAAAAGCGGCTTCAAAACCCAACAGTTCCCTGAGCAAATCAAGAAAAAGGCTTCAGAAGAGGTCACGTGCTTCCACGTGACCAGGGTCACGTGTTGGCACGTGACACTCAAAACATCAGACTCATTCTCCGGTTAAATCGAGAAGAAGGCTCCATGCCAGGGTCACGTGTTCACACGTGATCAGTTGTCACGTGGTGGCACGTGATAGTTAAGCAGCAACCAGAAGACAGAGCGTAAAAAGAAGAAAGAAGGCTCGTTCCAAGGGGGTCACGTGCCCACACGTGACCATGGGTCACGTGGTCACACGTGACCGGCTTTCAAAGCCCATTTTGTTAACAGAATTAAATTCTGAAAGAGATTCAAATCTTTCCAAAGGAAAGCGATTATCTGGAACCAACCGAATTAAAAATTTAAAGGTGATTAAATATCATCTATCTATGGGAAAATCTCGAAATTTGGAAAGATTTCCCCTTTAAATCTAACAGAAATAACAGAGGAGAATCCCTGGATTTGAAATCCAATGGTGAATAAAATTCACCTAATAATCCAAAGGTCCAAAACGAATGATGGATGCAAATCAAATCTCTCAATGAAGATTCGTCAAAAAACTAATTGACTCGGCTGCTTCTCCTATAAATAGGAGCCAAGAGACACGCAAAAAGATATACAGGCAGAGGGAAGAAAAGAGAGAGAGCCTTGATACTTGAGAGGAATTTGGATCTTCTGCAAAAGAAAACCCTAGGTAAGAAAGGGAAGGTTTCATTGAAAGAAAGAGAATTTAATTCTCAACAGAGTTTAACTCTGATATAGAACAGAGGGACATATTTCTTCTCTCTTTGATGGAGGATCTGTAAAGTGCACATCTCCCCTTGAGTTGAGAATTTAATTCTCAATGGGTTGAGATCCTGCCATGCAGATCCAAAGCATAGAGAGGGAACGGAAGCACGAGAATTCAATTCACACAGAACTATAGGAATTTAATTCCTTTAAAATAAAACTAGGGCTTGACCCTGTGTAATGGGAATTTAATTCCTTCAGAACAAAAAGAAACAGAGTTTAACCCTAATTAAGAACTTAGTTCTGTTGAAACAACGGGAGTTTAATTCCCTTAATCATAATTCTTTAACCGAGAATGGGAATTTAATTCTTTAAAGCTTTTATTAGGGTTTAACCCTATTCAGTTCTTCACATATATGAGGAATTTAATTCCTACAGAAAATTCAGAGTTCAACTCTAATCCGGAATATAAATCTTCAAAAGGAAGTAGGAATTTAATTCCTCTGGAATTTAAAGCTTTTATTAGGGTTTAACCCTACGAGGAATTTAATTCCTGAAAAAAGATTAACAGATCTTCTAAACAACATACATAGAGGCAGGGTCACGTGCCACCACGTGACCCTCCCCCCCAAAAAAGATCTACAGAAAGCCCTCTGGAGGCAGTGCCTCACGTGACTCTTGACAGAAGCTTTAACACATAAGCGCTTGAATTCCCGTCACGTGATAGCACGTGATGCTTAAAAGATGCATAGTCTCAGAAGAACAAGTGAAGGGAGGGCGCTCTCACGTGTTGCCACGTGACCCTTCTTGCCTTAGTGATTAAACACTAAAACGGAACCCCTGAATTCAGTGACAAAACATTGTTTGGCCTTAGTGCAACACTAAGCACAGAACTATATTTGCAGTGTTCAACACTGATTACCGTAGTGTCCAACACTAGTTTGGGACTCCTGTTGCCAGTGTTTAACACTGGACTGTTTTAGTGTTCAACACTAATCTGAAAGCCTGGTTGCTGGTGTTTAACACTAACTATCTTTTAGTGTTGAAACACTAACTTATCAATCTTATTCCCAGTGTTCAACACTGATTTGTCTTTAGTGTTTAACACTAGACACTGGCCCAATTGGCCGAATGGATAGAGGCAAAGCCTCTCCTTCAAGGGACCAACAGGAAGTCAATATTCCAGACATGATTGGACTTAGCCCAAGATGGCCATAAGTCCTCAATTCGTAATTAACTGGGCTAATGGGCTCATAACATAATCAATTGGTCTTGATCCCAAATTGGGCCAGAAACTATTTAATCCACTCCGGTTCCAGGGTACATCTCTTCACTCCTTTGATACTTGGCGTTGTAATCCCTCAACGTCTTCAAAGAGGTGACGGGTCCCGATGACCACATATTGATACGGACTGTGGGGTCCTTAAACTCATGGACTACGACGTCCTTAACCTCGACCGAGATGTCTTAAAACTAACAACGGACTGTGGGGTCCTTAAACCCATGGACTACGACGTCCTTAACCTTGACCGAGATGTCTTAAAACTAACAACGGACTGTGGGGTCCTTAAACCCATGGACTACGACGTCCTTAACCTTGACCGAGATGTCTTAAAACTAACAACGGACTGTGGGGTCCTTAAACCCATGGACTACGACGTCCTTAACCTCGACCGAGATGTCTTAAAACTAACAATGGACTATGGGGTCCTTAAACCCATGGACTACGACGTCCTTAACCTGGACCGCAATGTCCTTAAACTACCTATGGACCGCAATGTCCTTAAACTACCTACGGACCGCAATGTCCTTAAACTAGCAATGGACCACTATGTCCTTAAACTGGAACAATAGAGCCCAAACGCTCTTTTGTCGGATCTAAACGATCCCGTTTAAGTTGATCTTAGCCTCAAATATGGCTAACGTATCCTTAAACCTTCAAACAGACTGGACTATGAATCCCCCCAATCGACTTCGGTTCAAGGGTACATCTCTGAACTCCTCTGATATTTGTCGTTGTAATCCTTCAACGTCGTCAGAGAGGTGACGGGTCCCGACGGCCATACATTCAATGGACCACTATGTCCCTAAACTGGAGTAATAGAGCCCCAAATGCTCTTTTGTCGGATCTAAACGATCCCGTTAAGTTGATCTTAGTCTCAAGTTAGACTAACGTATCCTTAACAAACGTTTGAGTTGATCTTAGCCTCAAATATGGCTAACGTATCCTCAAACCAAACCCCCAAACCCAAATCTAAGATAAATACGGATTTGGACTAGTCCACGTCCTACGGGCGACGACATAACTCAGTCTCCGTATACAATCCACGGGCAACCTCAAATAAAACAAAAACACACGACACGAAGTGACCATCTGGAGAAGGAGAAAGTTGTTACCGCAACACGGTAGCGTAATTAACTGCAGGGGCTTGCGCCTGCAGGGAAGAGCGTCCCCACAATAAAAAAAAAACCCCTCAAGTGAGGGGGAATCTGACGAAGTCTACTACATCGGACGCATCCGCTCAAACCTTCGATACACGGTGCCATAAATCAACTTGGCATCTTCGGAGAGGTGGACGGATAGCACCAATTAGCATCTGCCCCGAACCTCAGGCATGGACGTCCCCGCGTCCCGGCCGCCGTTCGGAGGGGAACAAGGCCGTGCCGGCATGGGAATTTGAGACTCGAAAGGAGCTGGAGTCGGTGTGATTGCTGCAAAACAAATCATAGTCAGACATCGGTTTAAGAGACAAAGAAGATGCATGAGCGGTGAAGGCTACTATACTGGCTACGAGAGGTGGCAGAGCTGGGAGTACTGGTGGCGCGACAATTCTCTCATCCCCTCCTTCAATTTGTAGTGCTGTAATCAGTTTACAGTTAGCAATGGCAGGGGTCATCCGTTAAAGAAAAGAAAAGACGTCGGTTAGAAAAGATACTCACCGGCACCAGCAGGCAGACTAATTTCCGACTGGAAGGAGAAGTGCGGGTTCAGCACTTGATACAAATGATCAAAGAGAACTCCTGTAAGGTTACGATGAAACATGGTCAGTACACGAAAGATGCTATCCTCGATTTAAATTAAATCACAAACCCATACCTTCCAGCATTTGAGAGGACGCGAGAGAAGGCAAAGGGTCGGTGACCGCCAGAGCGGTAACCGGCGATGCTTCTTCGGGTGGCACGACCTCAATGCTCACCACACCTGTATTAGAAACAAAAGAAATGCCGTCAGAAGGGATTGAAAGGGATTGCAGAATAAAAAAAGGAAAACAATGACTCAAAATCTACCTGATGAGTCGCCAATCAAAAATGCGACAAGAGCATCATTAGGCACAGCGACTCCTTCGCTCTCCTCCATTGGAAGGGTTTTGGCACCAGTGGCTTCATTCCCAGATTCTACGAGAGCCGTCGTGACACTCGCAATGCCGGGCGATGGCAGGGAGCCGCAGGGGGAAAGAGTAGCAATTGGAGCAGTCCCGGACTCCTGGGAGAGAGTAGTCACTTCAGGCTCGGTGGTTGCCGTCATCTCACCTACCACCTACTCATCAGGACTTGGCCCTGCAGGGTATGATATATGAGAATCTGAAGATCAAACTCTAATAAAAGGACCAAATGTTACGTTACCTTGGGACGACTTTTCAATTGCTTCCCGAGCCGCTCGTACCGTCTGTCTATGAGCGGTAGATAGGACAACTGGAGCATCCTAAGGAGAAATAGGGATAGGGGAAGCAGTGCTCGAGCCTGCACCTATAGCCAAGACGGCATCACGTTCTTTCGCTGCACGCCTCTTGCGCTTCCTTTCAGCCTGAGCCGCGAGAGCTGACCTCCTCAAGGCCTCCGTCAAGGAGACGTTGTCGTCTGAACCAAGTTCTGCCTTCAGCACCGTTACGACGTCCATCATCGGCTGCTTCTGCGAGACCCCAAGTGGCGACTTAGGGATAGCCGTGGTTGCAGTGGCGGGCGCTAACGATGCCGTTGCGTCACCACTCGCGATTGGCACTGCACTCGGGATAACATGAGTCGAGGTAGTCGCTGCAATAAGATGAAAAAGAAGAGCTAGTTTACCCATAAAAGAAGGGAATAAAGGCACAGTGAGACGAAATGTACCAATGCCCGAGGAAGCGTGAAGCCTTTCCTTTTCTTCAAAAGTCTTGAGGGAAGCCGCGAGAGCTTCTTCAGTGGAGATACCTGTTGAAGAAGAAGTGCCAGTTAAAGCATGATAATAAAAACGTAACAGCGAAAAGATACGACTGAAGTCTACCTAACTGTGCAAGGATGACCAGTCCTGCTTTGTGGCTAGCTAGTCGCTCAGAAGTTGCGATTGCAGCCTCCAGATCAGTATCATCTGGCGCCATGAATAAACCCTCGTTGGTCCTGTATTCGCTTAAGCCTTCGCTATAAGGAGCAGGGGGCTCCTGGCCGAATACGACGTCTGCAGAAAGAATCGACTTCTTCTTCTTCTGCAAGCGAGTACCGGCTGCCGGTAACACGAGCTTTCGTTTAGCAGGCAACTTCGGGCGGCGAGTCCCGATCTCCGCACTCAAACCGGTCTCAGGAGACGCCACAGCTGCCACTTCGACGGGAGCACGGGGTAGCGGCAGCTCGGGCATCTCACGTGGTACCACAACTGCACCAACCTCTCTCAAAGGAGGACGAACGACGGTCCGTTGCTTCAAAGGAATAGCTAGATTACCAGCATGGGCTGCACCCTTACGATCAAGCGACAACTTCTTTTCCTCCCTGATGACGGCACCCATCGCGTGTTGGTACCACTCCACGTACACGTTCCACACCTTCGGGACGCAGCCTGGTTCACTGATAAATAAATTAGACCCGGTGTTGAGCCTCATGAAATGGTGTAGCGTGTTGTGGATGCCTTCTTCTGTGGCAATCGGCTCAGCTAGAAAGGACTCGAGTGGAACACCCTGATTATAGCCAGATTATTGGGCGAAACGATGCGGGTTGTATCTCATAAACAACGCCGCATCATTTTGCCTAAACACCAGAAAGCCCGACCTGATTCAATATAGATGAAGAATCTCCCGAGCTTTCAAGGTAGAGGCACCGTATTTAAAGGTGTCCCGCAGCGGCTGCATCGTCTTTGTGGATTCTTTATTGGTATTTAGGACCTTATCAACGAAGGTCATGCTATCCCCGACGGTACGCGGGCGAAGGAGTAATCCCTGAGACTCTTGTGGAGTCGGTTCCAAAATGGAAGCGTCAACTAGCCGCAACAGTCGAGGAAAGTTATATCTTTCATAAAAGGGGGGCCTTTTGTGAACTCCAAAGGCGTCAAGCACATGCAACTCGAGCCACGAGGTGAAATAATGCATCGAGAAGTTCACGGGCTGCACCCTTGGTTGGGTAGTATCTGCCGCTAGGCTGAGGCCGTGATACAAATGGGCTAACCCAGCGACCCCGACGGCCACTTTCACGCCAATAACCATTCGGTGAACTTGGTAGAAGATGGACGGCCTCATACAGCGAGGATGCATCGAAAGCGCAAACCAGCTTAGCCATAGCCCGAGAAACCCCAAAACGAACGCTTCTGTGTCAATCCCAGGAGCTGCAAGCTCTGCAAAAGAAATGACTGGGGTGTCGGGGAGAAAGAAACTCTTCTGATCCGCCTCCGCCGTCGGCAGGTTGCCCAAGCCTAAGCATCTTCGAGTTTGGCGAATTTCGCGGCTTCCTTCGACAGGACTTCCGGGCGGAGAAAATGAGCGATGAAGTCTGTGAAATTAACCCCACAGCTCTCAGATTTAAGAAATAAGCCCTCGAAGATATTCAACACCTTAATCAAACTTGGGAATTGATGTTGAATGGAATTTTCCGGGGTAAGGCCCATCATCACCGACCTGGCAGCAAAGACGTACTCATCATGAGGAAATAGTTCCTCATAATGCTCCCCTCTGACAGGCAAGCCAAAGATCTCCGCGAACTCCTCTAGAGAGATTGAGACTTCCCGATCCAACAAAAGGAATGTGTGACTTGGGACGTTCCATTATTCCAAGAAGGCGTTTACCCACCATGTAGGAGGCGTGGAGTACTGAAAGAGAGAAACGTAAATCGTGGGATACAACCCAAGCCTCAGCAACTGCAACCTTTTAGCGGACAAAATGAACGGGCCCACTGCAAATATTCGGCTGGATGACGGAAAGTTAATCCTATGTTATAAGGCTGTCCCCAAGGGCACGACTCACCTTGACATATACGTCGCCCCATGATATCCAACGCCATTGGAAGCTGTACGGGTATCGCGGCTAAAGAAGGTTGAAGGAGACCATTTGAAGTCCAATTGACCTCTTCCACAGTGTAGTTCATTAAGGGTGGGTCGGCGTAAGAGATCGCTGAAATGGGCTCCGAGGGTATCGCGCAAGAAAAGCTCCGTCGGCCTCTGATAATTTGATTGTACCATGTTCCCCATAGATGAAGATTCTTGTGCTCTGGATCGTGATCTTTTATCAGCGCGAAGACTTGCCTATCCACAGGCGCTTCGAGGAATCCTCCTTCCGAACAGATGAACGGGAAAGAAGTGTCGAAAGACATAGTACCTGCTCGGAAAAGAACAAAATTCTCAGCCGTCAATACTACAGTTTAAGTTCTATCACTAGGTACTTTAAATTCGTACCGCACTGCAATGCAGTGAAAAGGGACCAAAGGGGACCCACTCAATCTAGATGACAGTTCATCATTAATAAAACAGTCTCATCATTTGATGAGACTATCATTAAATGAAGAAATCCTCAAAGGATTCTCATTTAATGAGGGCCCCTCGGGTCAAGGAGTAAATCTCCCATTGAGAGCAGCGCTCTACAGAGTGGCATCTGTCAGCTCTGATGATGAAAGGAATAAAATTCCTCAAGAAAAATTCTGAAGAGCCATACTCTGTAAAATGATGGAATAACCCATCAGAAAACTTAAAGCAAAATTTTTAATGAATAAAAAATTCCGAGATCTTCAATATCTATGAACAAACTCTAAGAGTTTTCATGAAAGATTAACAAATCTATATGATTTGAAAAGAGCAAAGCTCTGTTAATGGGTTGAAAAACCCTAAGAAAGATCTCTTTAGATCTATGAAGAGCAAAGCTTTATTGAGAAACCCTAAAAATCTATATGATTTGAAAAGAGCAAAGCTCTGTTAATGGGGGAAACGTTAGAAAGATTTAATTTTTACCTAAATTTTTGACATAGTTCTGTCCCTATGAAAATTCTTAAGACGAAGAGCTATGCTCTGAAGGAGAAATAATTCTTAGGAAAAAGTAAGAAGATGAACTGAGATCATCTCAAAGGGCTAGAGGCTCATTTATAGGCACTGAGAGCCGTTTCAACTTCTAAGTTGATCTAAGGGCGCATATGCTGCCACCGCTGCACTCACGTGTAAGCCATGTGAGCGCAACGGTGGGGGGCATATTTTTCCCCCAATCAGAGCAAAGCTCTGTTCAAATTTTCAAAATTTGAAATGAAGCAGTGCTTCATAAAAGCGCCAGCAAGCAGCGTTCACGTGCAAAACACGAGTGCGCTAGCGCTAGAAATAAATGTTCCCCATGTTGGATCAAAGATCCAACAAAGATGATAAATTATCAAGTTACCAGAATAAAATTATGTTAAGAAAACATTCTTCAGAATCTTTCCAAACAAAAAGATTTTGCTCTGTAAATCATAGCAACGTCGGATCAATGATCCAATGATGATTAAAAATCACTAAAATACAGAATAAATTCTGTGTGGGGAAAGATTTCCCAATCTTGTTAAAAACAAGAAGATTGCCTTCTGTAAATCAGAAACCCTATGATCAAAGATCCATCGGTGGGGAAATCTCCAAACCACTTAGAGAAAAGATCTCTTCAACTGATTCAACAAATTAGCTTGCCCTATATAAAGGCCCCAAGACTTCAAGTCTGATATAGAGGAACCCCCCACAAGCTTTGAGAAATTTAAAAGAAAGAGAGCAAGCTCTGAGAAGAAGCTCTTCTTCAAGGTAAAAACAGAGAGATAATAAATCTCATCATAAATCTATAAGACAAATTGTCTTTCACAAAAGAGATCATAACATCTCATTATAAAAGAGGGGAGAATAATTCAAATTTCTTAGGATCATAGATCCATAAAGGCAAAGCCTTTCACCAAGAACATAAGAGATTGAAACATCTCCTATAAAATAAGAACTTTGTTCTTAGATCCATGAGACAAAGTCTCTTATAAGAGAGAATTAATTCTCAGAGCGCAAAACTGTCTATAAAGAGCATCAGCGCTCCAATTAAATGAAGCGCCCCAGCACTCCAAATCTAGCGCACAGCGCTGCAGAATCTTAGCACTCCAAATTTAAAGAAGCCCTCAACACTCATTGTCTGGCGCATAGCGCCAAGCGCGCCACATGCTCCTCACGTGTGCGCTACTTAAACAGAAGCGCTCCGCACTCCAAGTCAGGCGCACAGCACCAAGCGCGCTACGTGCTCCTCACGTGTGCGCTACTTAAACAGAAGCGCTCCGCGCTCCAAGTTTGGCGCACAGCGCCAAGCGCGCCCCGTACTCCTCACGTGTATGCTACTTAAACAGAAGCGCTCCGCACTCCAAGTCTGCGCCAAGCGCGCCACATGCTTCTCACGTGTGCACTATTTCACAGAAGCGCTCTGCGCTAATAGTCTGGCGCACAGCGCTCTGCGCTAATAGTCTGGCGCACAGTGCCAAGCGCGCCACGTGCTCCTCACGTGTGCGCTACTTAACAGAAGCGCTCTGCGCTCATTGTCTGGCGCTCAGAGCCAAGCGCGCCACATGCTCCTCACGTGTACGCTGAGAGAACGTAAACTGTTCTTTAAATGATAAAGCCCAGATCCATAATGAGTGCTCAGTATCCAATAAAAGATAAAAGTTGTCAGGACCAATACTCAACATTGTTAAAGGAAAAAGGACTGAGCCTAATTAAATGTCCAATATTTTAACTGAATGGGCCGAGCCCAAGTTAGCCACAGATCTCTAATTCAGATTAACTAAGCCCATATGCTCATAAATCTTTGATCTTAGTCCTAAATTGAACTACAGATCTCCCAACCAACATTGGTTCAAGGGTACATCTCTTCATTCCTCTGATATTTGTCGTTGTAATTCTTCAACGTCTTCAAAGAGGTGACGGGTCCCGACAACCAGATATTTCACAGACAGTGGGGTCCTTAAACTCATGGACTATGATGTCCTTAAACTTTACAGACTATGACGTCTCTAAACTACTACGGACTGTGGGGTTCTTAAACTCATGGACTATGATGTCCTTAAACTTTACAGACTGTGACGTCTTTAAACTGGACCGCAAAGTCCCTAAACTAAAACAATAGAGTCTAAATACTCTTTTGTTGGATCTAAATGATCCTGTTAAATAGATCTTAGTCTAAAATTAGACTAACGTATTTTTAACAAACTGTTGAGTTGATCTTAGTCTAAAATTAGACTAACGTATCCTTAACAAACGTTTAAGTTGATCTTAGTCTCAAATGAGATTAACGATCCTTAAACCAAACTTAAACCCAAATCTAAGAAAATATGGATTTGGACTAATCCATGCCCTATGGGCGACGACATAAATTAGTCTCCGTATACAATCCACGGGCAACCAAAAATAAAACAAACACACATGACACGAAGTGACCATCTGGAGAAGAAGAAAGTTGTTACCGCGATGCGGTAGCGTAATTAACTGCAGGGGCTTGCGCCTGCAGGGAAGAGCGCCCCCATAATTCAAAACCCCTCAAACGAGGGGAAATCTGACGAAGTCCGCTTCAACGGCCGCATCCGTCTAAACCTCCGATACACGGTGCCATAAATCAACTTGGCATCTTCGGAGAGGTGGACGGATAAAACCAAATAGTATCTGCCCCTAAATTCAGGCAAGACGTCAGTCTTTTCAGTCTTTCGGCGGAGAACAGGGCCATGATGAAGCTACCTCCATAACTGAGCCAATACCATATGCAAGACGTGCTCGACGTCACCACTGGAGCCGAGTGAGGAAAGCTGGGGGCAGTTCCCCTTCTGGATTGACCCCACCAGCTCCAATAGTGGAAGTCGATGCTGCTGTACCAACTGGGAATAGCTTTGAGCCGCTCAGGAGGGTGCGCAAGAACTCTCTAACTGCTATATTAAAAAGGTCTCCTTCACCTGTTGAAAATGTTACAAAGGCGGAGCTGGAGCAGCCTCCTCAGCGGCTGTCCTCCAAAATTCATAAGGTTTGGTGGAGAGTCCAAGACTCCGTAATCGATAAGGACTACTCCCGTCGACAGAAGAAAATAAAGATTCAGCAAAAAGAGGACCATTCCTCTGCCACGCCATGCATCAACAGCCCCCTCAACGTCAATCGCCCATAAAAAGTGGAGGGCGGAGAAGATCCCTATGCCTGCGACGAATCTCAAGGGCACTGAACCCAGACGCTCCAGGTCTGTCACGCCCCGCTTCCCAGAGTACGCAAGATTGGGCACGTGACATAGCCAACCATGCTACCTGTGGGTAGGAAGTATCCATCCACAGTCACATTACGGTTGTAAGGTTATCAAGAACAAGATAATAAGCTAATCTAATACATGTCCAAATCCATAATAACAAGAATCAATAAACAATAAGTGCGGAAGCTAATGATCCAATACAATGAATAAACAGTACGTCCCATAATGCGGGCTCACATCTGGAAATGAAATGAAATAAATAAACTAAACCCTAAGGACTCACAGTTCAGCCTGCTGGCTGAAGTACTCCTGCTCGGTCGTCGACAGTGGTACGGAATCTGGGCCATGCAAAACCCAGACGTCAGCGCGTCATGACATCAAGTATATAATGTAAACGTGGTGATAAGCAATGCAAATATGAACATGAATAAGCAGTACTAAGAAATAACAGAGCAGGGTAATGTGCAGTGGTGACTAAACTATCCTATCAGGTTTCTACTCTATAGTCTTTGAAATCAATTGATGAATCGTCGATGTAACTCAATAGTATCCCGTGCGTGCCCGGGACCACGGTCAAGATCCTCGGGGCTGAATCCGAGACGTGCCGCTAAGCAGTAAAAGGTAGTAGGATGGACGAGTGATGTCAGCATCAACACTCTGGAGCTGGCCAAGCCCGTAAGACTGATCAGAACAATGTATCGAACTGTTGAGTTACAAGTCGGTTTCACCTTTGATTTCCCCATACCCCCAAGCTATGTATGTCAGGTCAGGTATTCAGTAGTCAAGGACTAATGCCAACAGAAAATCCGGTAAAAGTAGGTCCGTCTGGATAGACAGCAGGGATGGTCGGGTCTGTCGGCATTAGGCATGAAATCATGAAACAAGTCATGTCACGGTACAACAGGATGAGTCGGTATGTATGTATATGTCATGTGTAGCAGGGTCAGGCCAATATGTAGTGCAATCGAGCATGTGCTCACAACAGGTATACAATCAAGTAATGAACAGTAGCAGGAAACAGTAAATAACAATATTATTCCATGTAACTACAATGATGTTATGTATTCTCTTATTAACGGGTCCAAGCACCCTTGGGGTGCAATAGTCACAAGGTGAAGCAATATCCACAATCATAAAGTAATGAAACTACATGAATTTACACTAAGTATAAAGATTGTCTCGTGAATGATTTAACAATTAAGCAGATATGATCCAATTGTTTTATTTAGTTGAATTATGGATTGATAGTGGGTTGATTAATTACGAGAGACTATTATGAAGATTCCATGTTAAAGATGACTGCCACTATCAATATAATATCAATTTCCATCATTAAGTTGTTGTCTTATACAGTATGAATTCAATTGCGTGGCAAGACTAGATCTCGCACGCTAGCATGTTTAAGCAAGTATTCAGATACTTGCCTCGACGGTCTGCAAACTGGAACACGGATGCGATGTCGGCAGAAAACACGATATGATAGCACGGGCCACGGATCGAGTCCCAACAGAGAACAACGGGATCACACGAACCAGGGGCTTCGCTGGAGCGTCGGGTTCGCCAAGATGGCACGGTCGGATTCCGGCAACAACAAGAGTAGCGAAGTTAGCAATTACGATATGATACACGCAAATACGACCAGCGAGGGGGATTGTACCAAAAGGGAGGACAAGGAAAACTTACAGAGAAGAAGCAGGGTGCAACCGCGATGGCTCGACGGCACTGGAACGCCGGCGAGGCAGCGACGGCGGCTGCGAAGGCTTGAACAGCCTCGGGGGTTCGCGGGAGAGGATGTTGCGACGAGTAGAGGAGGGGGTGGTCGGCTCTGGTGGTCGAGGGGGAGACGGAGGTGGCTCTGGTGACGACGGAGATGATCGCCGGCGCGTTCTCCGGCGAACAGCGGAGGGTAGACGATGGGTTTATGGGCTCGGGTTGGTGGTCCGGCGAGGGGAGGAGGGAAGGTGACGACGAAGTCGGGACGAGGAGGGTGAGAGGGAGTCGTGGGAGGCGTCGGCGGCGAGAGGCGGCGTCGACGTCGGCTCTGCCGGGGTTGGAGGCGTCGTCGGGTTGGGTGCAGGCGTGGACGAGAGCGGGAGAACGAGGGGAGGAAGGTGCGGCTAGGTCGAGGAGGTGTTGATGGCGGCGACGAGGTCACGGGGAGGTCGGCGGTGAGGTCGCGAGGGCTAGGGTTAGGGTTTCGCTTGGATGTTCTCGTGGTCGATGGGGAAGAGAAGGCGGCTGCATGCGTTTTTATATATACAGAGGAAGAGAGAGAGAGGGATTGGAGAGAGAGATTGAGGGACGAGAGAGATAGAGATTTGATGAGATAGAGAGAGAGAGAGAATGAGGAGAGATGTAGAGAGAAGCGGCTGAAGGGGGCCCCACTCGCTAGATTTGGAGTTCGATGATTGGCTGGAGGGAGGCGTACGGGAAAAATAATTAAAAGATTTTGGAAAGGATTTTAGGGATTGAACTGTTAAAGAATTTTATTCGTATAAATATATTAGCTTTAGATATTAAATTAAATGGGCCCTATTTGGCGCTAAATGAAACATTTCCAAATCGCGCCCGGGTTGCGCCCAAATGTTCCAAATTCGAATTATAGGATTTTAAGCGGGTTCCAAATTATGAAAAAGAGGTGTTTAATGATTAAAATGCATGCCCCCAAGTCGTACACTTGTACGCGCGCGTAGTCGTCCAAACTTGCCCGTTTAGCCGAACGGGACGGAATCTCGACACGCGGACGCTACCACGCGACTAGTGGCGACGAGTAGGCCAACATGGACACTTTTAATTTTATTTTAGGAGTTAAAATTTGTTATGTTTCAAAATGACTTAGCCGGTTAAAATTTAGCAATAAACACCAGAAAATCAGGAAAATTGGAATGAGCAATAAATAATCCTCAACCAGTAATATAAATAGTATTACTGGGCTCGGGTGTTACAAGGTCTGGGGGCATGGTGGTGCATACTATTTATATGGCTTCCGGGAAAGAGGAGAGCCGCACTTTCGAGGATCACCGACCACTCACCCGATCCGTAACAAAGGCCCAAGAGCAACAACAGAAGCTTCAAGAAATGTTAACAAAGATGGTCGCGCTCACTAGGCCAAAAGAAAGTCCGGAGACATCGTCAGAGCAACGCCAGGAGCAAGAAACTGATGCCGAGTTCCTCCGCAGAATGCTCGAGAAAAAAGATAAAGAAGCCGCGGAACAAGCGGCCAACATAAAACAAATGGCGCTATTGTTCCAGGATATGGTAGGCATGATAATCTAGCCGGACCCTCTAGCGGAGGAGCCTCCGATGATCATTGAAGACGACAGAGGGGAGACATCAAACCCTCTTCCGGCCTTTTCAACAGCAAAGGAGGAAACAATCTCGAAAGCTGCGCTCGATGATTATATAGCTCAACAGATATGAGCCCATCAAGCGAACGAAGCTTCTGGCCAAGTCGTCAGAACTGGGTGACCCTATCCCAGCTGGTACGATCAGATTAAGTACCCGCCAGGATACACAATCCCTAAATTTCATGTATATAAGGGGACATGCAACCCCCACCAGCATGTCGCCCAGTTCAGGGCTCTCTATGAAATACTGGATGTGACGATATGCTGCTGCTTCGCCAATTCGTTGGCAGCTTGGCGGAGATAACCTTCGAATGGTAATCGGAGCTTCCCAACGACTCCGTCAAAACATTCACGGAGATGGAGTTGCTATTCACTCAGAATTTTGCAAGCGCTAGTGAACGCACCCCAATCACGGCGTTGATCAATGCCCGAATGAAGCCAGGGGAGACATGGGCTCAGTATGCAATTCAGTGGCGCAACCTATGATCGAAGTGCGAACAACGCATAGAAGAGGCTCCTGTAGTAGGCATGTTTCTGGGAACCCTCGATCCACAAGTGATCATATCTCAATTCATGATGTTTTTCAAGCCAACTACCTTCCAGGCCTTGATTGATAAGCTGGCCTAAATGGACCAGATGGGCCATAGGCCTTCCTCTTCAAGGATGGAGCCTCGGAATGAAAAAGGGAAAGGGAAAGCGACCTTCATTGCCAATGCTCAGCAATAGCCGAGTGGTCCAAAACCAGCTGATCGCCAAAACGACAGACAACGATTTATCAACGAAAAGTTAAAACGTCCTTACTCGTTCCTTCGGGATAAAACAAGGAGACTGTTCGAACTGGCAGTGCGCAACAGGCTCATCATTCTACCAGATCCGAGACGCCCACTGCAGCCAGGTGACGTGAACAATCCCAATTACTGACCCTACCACCGAGTAGTAGGCCACCCAATTGAAGATCACTTCGTCTTCAAAAGCTGGATCGAGGACCAATACCAACAGAGCAAATTTGCACTGTCCGAGAACTGGAAGGTAAGCCCGCCGCAGCCGCACGCTCCTAAAACGGTAGACACGCCAGAGGCATCATGCTCATTTATAGAAGAAGCTCCATGGGAGGTCGCTCTTTCAGCCAAAACAAAAGAATGCTGAAGGATCATCAAACATGCCCGGCGATTAGGTGGAAAAGCCCGCTGGAACCTGAGGTCATTGAGGGAATGCTGAAACCGCACCCGACGCCAAGAATTGGTAGTGATGGGCAAAACACTCAGGCCCAGCCGTCAAATCTTCGAAAAGGAAGAAGAAGACCAAAAAGCCCGTGAAGCTTGATGAAAAGCGCACGAACCTGCAAAAGTAGATTGACGCACTGGAAGAATATAATCAGAAAGCGCGAACCCCAGTCATGCTCTAAGAATTTCTCAACAATATCCTTGAGAGCGGAGAAAACGACAATGACGACGGAGACGACTCGTCAGAAGAATTTAAGGATGATGTGGAAAGTTGTCACATGATCTCTCATTCGCCCGTAAATGACGAAGAAGCTCACAAGAGGAGTTGGGGGCAGGAGCGGTGCCAAAATCCTTCGAACCGTCTGATGAGATGATCGACATGCTGCTGAACGAAGCCCGTCAGAAGAGTAAGGTTGATCAGCAACGTGAAATAGCCATATTCGAAAGAGCTAGGCGTCGGCATCAAGTTCAAGAAGTCATGGTGGGAATGAGTCGCAAAGCGCTCCAACCAGATCGAAGCACGCCCGCGGCAGACAAAAGCAAGCTTAAGGCAAGGAAACGGTTCGCTAAAGCCCTATCAATGGGAATGAAGCTGCCATCTCCCAAAGGAAATACTCCTGGCAGTATACACCTTGACGAAGCGGATGCACACCCTAATTACTGTTTATACTATCAGAGGACTACACACCCTACCGAAGAGTGCGTAGCCTTTAAAAACTGGTGGTAGGTAGGGGTATGTTGCCCACCGGCAATAGTTCAAGCGAATGAAGCGCAAAATTCGTCGGGAGCAAAGAAGTACGACAGATAAGCGTAAAAGAACTGCCGGCAACTGTCATTTGGTTGATGCTGGGGGATCGCAACTTCTCACATTCGGAAGCGATTCTGATGAAGAAATAGCCCTCGGCCCTCTCTTCAAAGAATCCACCTCAGGAAAAAAAGAAGAGACGAAGAACTGTGAGGATATCCAGCTGCGCAACCGTATGTTGTCCGAAAAGAATCTCAGACCTGTAAACAAGGGATTGAACAAAAAAGATAAGGGGGAGGAAAAATTCCCTGAGGATATCGCCCTCGATGATCGAGTCATCGAAGAGCTGACAGTCAAGGACCCGCCCAAGAAAAACAAAGTGGATTACAATGTCCTAGCACATCTGAGGAAGATACCCTCATAACCAAGAGTTTTGGATGCCCTTCTGTTGTCTAAAGAGGCACGAGATTCTCTGATCAAAGCATTACAAGAGCCCGGGCAGTTTCAAGCTTTCCTTACCGAAGAAAAGATGAAGGAAGAGCTGGAAGAAGTTCACACAGTCGACATTACCTTCAGCGATGAAGACCTCATTCTCGGAACGTGCGAGTATAACTGTCCCCTGTATGTCACCGGGTACTGCCATGATATCAAGATAGGGAAGATCTTAGTTGACAATGGGTCCTCCGTCAATCTTCTTAATGTGAAGGTGCTAAAAGAAATCTGCATGAGCATTCAACACCTCGCTTAGGATAAAATCACTATCTCCGGATTCGACTCCCAAACATCACGGACGCTCGGGTTTATGATTCTGACGTTACGCTTTGGGATGCCCGTCAATGACATCAAGTTTCATGTCATCGACGTCAAGACCTGCTACAACGCATTTCTTGGCAGGCCTTGGTTACACGAGTACAACATCATCCCTTCTACACAACATCAGTGTATGAAGTATTTCAAAGATGGTCTTTAGTACACCGTAACGGGGGAGCTAAAGCCATTCTTTGTGAATGAAGTCCGCAAATATGAGGATGCAAAGTATTTCCTGCTAGACTTTGAAGACACGGAAAGATACCATAAACCAAAGAATAAACAAAAAGCTATCACTACTATTCCGGTCTTCGGGAGTAATACCAAAGAGGACGAGGAAATAGTCTATTCGGGGCCGTCCCAATGCAGCAAGTCGGGACCCTCTACCCCTATTCTGGTCTTTGGCATGACTCTAAAGATGAAGTCAATGCAGTGTTCTCAGTCCGTCCATCAATGCAGGCCCTCACTGGAGATGATCAGAGTCTGCAAATCGCCATGGTTCCGCAACTACACTACAGAGAGTTTGATGCGCTCGAGACATATAGTATGCAAGAGCTATAGACATTCTATGTCCCTCCCAGGCGAAGAGGTGAAAAGGCGATCCTATTCTATCGATCCGGGGAAACCAAAGTCGAAAGGGAAGTCTAGCATGGTGCCGAACCTCGCTTGATAGGCTCCAACCAATCCGTCTGTCCAGATACTACGCAGAAGGATTGAAAAGGTTATTGAGATGCCAAGACGTACCTTTTAAGCAAACTGCGCGACAAGCACAATTCTACAACAGGATCTGGAACGTCCCCGGGACGTAGCGAAAATTGCTCAACGGAAAAATGGAAATGATTGGGGTTGGATATGTCCATTCTAAGAAATGGGAGCAATTCCATGACTGCCATGTCATAAAGGATCTTAATGAAGAAGAGGATGCTCTTTTAAAAGACGCTGACATTGAACCAGAACAAAGTCATGCTATAAAGATGCCGAGTCTGTCATTTGAAGATCAGATTGAAAAGCTAATAAGAGAAGCAGGTCAAAGGCTTCGGGATGACCACAGCCGCGAATTGGCCATTTATGAAAAAGCCAAGACGCAACGCCTTCTTCAGTAGGCTACGGAAGAAAGATGAAGCTGAAGATCAAAAAGATGGGCTACTATTGGACCACGATGATCCAGGACTGCCTCAAATACGCAAAGCAGTGCCACTCGTGCCAAATTCACGGAGATTTCATCCATTAGCATCCAAACCCGCTACACCCAACAGTGGCTAGCTGGCCGTTCGAAAAGTGGGGAACCGATATAATCGGGCCCATCGAGCCAGTATTGTCCAGGAGACATCGGTTCATATTGGCAATGATCAGTCGAAAATACTGCATTTCTAACACGAAAATTTCCCTACCTTTTGCATTCATGTATAGGTATCCGGTATTCATATCGCACATATTAGCAAAACACATGTAAAATACTGGATTACTTGTACTGTATACTAAAACCGGCACTTTTAGGGAAATTGTGTGTTTTTCATGGCATTGCATCACCCTTGTATTGCGCAACTCTTGTCATGGGGTCTAATGCAGGAAATTCAAGAAGCAAGGCCCAAAATTTGGAAAAGAGCTGATAAAAGATACGCCAACTCCAAAATACAAGATCTGGTAGTGATACAAAAGGCCAAATAAAATTTAACATATCAGAAACAGGCCCAAAACTTAGCCCAAGACCACACCAGAAGAATCAAGCCCAGAGGCTTCCAAACCGCCGCGGTTCCCCGGCGGGAGATGGCTTATGCCGCGGAACCGCGGCGGCTTGATGGCTTCAGCTGCGCAATTTTTCTCCACGTGGCCTATGTAACTACCCAAGCTTCCAGAAGACCCCAGAAACCCCACGTGGCGCATCTAGAAGGCTCGGCTAACAAACTATTTCTAGAAGGCTATCTTAACAAACTTTTGGAGGGAAATTCAAATCTTTGGCTAACTAACTTGTGGAGGGAAAATTTAAATTTCAATCCTAGATCTAGAATTTTGGGGAGTCTATAAAAGAGAGCCTAGAGCTAGGGTGAAAGGTGTTCAAGAATCACCATCATCTTCAACCCACAAGTTGAGTGACACAACTTGTGCCTCAAATTCAACCCCAATTCAAAATCAAGATCAAGATCCCGAGAGCAATTCAAGCAAGAGAGCCTTCAACCTTTAGAAGCGACGCCGGATTCCAACGGAGCAAGAGATCCACGCTGATCCGCGACTCAAAGAGCCGAGCAAAGCCGAAATCGACGATCTAGTTCCATCCTTTTGTAAATTCAAGAGAGTTGTAACAAAATTTGTCGATAAATAAAGGTGAATTTTCTATATTCTTGCTTATCTTTTAATTCAAGCATAATGATTAGATCTCAATTTGTGATTGTGTTTGTGATCATGATGTTTGAGTAATCTCCGCTCGTGTAAGAGTTGTGACGATTTTTAGATGATGATGATTTAGATATTTTTACAAATCTTAAATCCTATAATATTTGGAAATTCTAGTGAATCAAATGATTAATAACCTAGTTTCGAGATGATGCTTTCTTGATCGTGTTCACTCGAAACTAGGTAACAACTATTGACCATTTGATTAATTAGAAGCTAGAATTTGAATGCGATCCCTCGAAAGGACAAAGGATGAGTTGCGAAATCCCTGATTTCCTCGTACGATCCTTAAACCTCGATGAATTTGCATCGATCTAGTATCAATTCGTTAATGGATAAGAATGAGTAATCATTAGATCTCATCACATCTATAGATCCGATCTACTCCTACGAGCCACACTTCTAATCTTGATTGTTGGTTGGAAACTATCACACATCTCAATTCTTGTTTTTAATGTTTCTTTTAGATCTAGATTTTTCTTACTTCTTGATCTATAAATGTAAATCATGAATTGTTTTCTTTTCTTTTCCCTAAATTTTCAACTCATCTAATTCGGAAATTGAACGGACCTCACTTTCCCTGTGGACGATCCGCACTTACTAACGCGCTACATCCGACACCGTTATTGATTGCGGTCAAATAATTCTTTGATTGTGAATTCTCTTTACTATTTTCTAACAACTACACAATCGGAATTCGTGAACAATCAAATGGCGCCGTTGCCGGGGATCGTGTGCTATTTGTTCATTTTTTGAAATTTGAGTTGAAAAGTTTATTCCATCTAAAATTTTTAAGGTCAAAACTCGCGCAAAACACTAAACAAGTTGTTGTGGTTAATTGCAAGGAAATCTGGAACTTGCTGTGAAATTGGAAAATTATTTGGAGAATTCCAGAGAGCTCAGGAGTTGAACAGGAGCAGTACCAAATTTTTCAGTGCAGAGAGGAGCTTGAGGCGTGGTGGAACCGCGGCATAAGGCGACAACCGCGGCGGAATCGCGGCGGTTCAAGGGATTCTCTGGAATTATTTTATCAGGTAACCTCTATCTTTCTAATCTCCTTCCTAAAATCTGCTCCAATTAACAATTTGTTGCAGGTTTCTTTGCAAAAATCGCAGCGCCACAAAAAGCAAAATAAATTGTGCTTGTTTTTGATTTTGTGGTTGTTTGCATAATTAATACGGACATTAAGGGGCACGGCCAAATCCAGATTAGGTGGGAGTTCATTACCCTTCCTAAGCCCCAAAAATCACAAACCTGCATCCGCATTACCCTCATTAATTAAAAGAAATCTAGAGATGACTCTAAGGACCGTCGCGCTCACTTAGGATAAGAGAAGGCCGTGGGTAATTCATTGCTTATCCGCGTTTCTTTTTGTGGTGTCTAAGGCAAGTGTGTCGAAGGCTAGTGGTTACTTAATTAGGCCCACTACTTACGTAGTGGAGAACCTCCCACTTACCTGGCCACAGGAGAAACAAAGAGGCAGTGGAGGATTTTATCCTGCAACTTGTCTTTTGGAAGTTAGGAGCGGTCTAGAGCTTTGTCCTAGGTGACCATAAATTTTAGGATTGCTTGTTGCATTTGTTGTGATCGCATCATATTTTCAAAATCCGTAGCATTTTTCAAAACAAACACCGCATTCACTTCATTTCCCCTAATTATAGATCATGCTGCCACTTGTACTAACCCTTTTTAGTGCAAGATAGGCTGGACACGGGATTCTAGTGCCCGTCTTGTCCGCGTCCCCTCGATCGACTCCGAAGTCGGTATTTCTCCATTTACCTTTCTTTTACCCACACCCACACCGATGGATCCGTCTCCATCGAACCTCTTCACCGCTGCTCTGCCGCCGTCCGTTGGTGCGCAGAATCCTCCCCGCATCTCTCTCCAAGAGAGGTGCTACCCTTTGCGAGGTCCTCTCTCGACCTGCTTATCCATTCCACCAGCCAACGGGGATAACTTTGAGATTAAGCCCCAGTACATCAACCTTCTACCCAAATTCCACGGTCTTGAGACTGAAGACGCTTACGTTTTCATTACCAAATTTGAAAACGTATGCGCAATGATGGGTACATCACAACTTTCTGTGGATGCCATGCGTCTACCATTTCTTCCATTTACCTTATGCGATATAGCCGAGAAGTGGCTGTATAACACCACCGCACATTCCATCACGAATTGGGAAGAATTCGTTGCGGCATTCCTTAAGAAATTCTACCCTATGCAAAAGACAGCTCGAATCCGTAGCGAACTATATCAATTCTCCCAGCTTCCGGCTGAACCATT
This sequence comes from Agapanthus africanus, assembly GCA_030015575.1. Classification (NCBI taxonomy): domain Eukaryota; kingdom Viridiplantae; phylum Streptophyta; class Magnoliopsida; order Asparagales; family Amaryllidaceae; genus Agapanthus; species Agapanthus africanus. The sequence goes on from CM057346.1 coordinate 33,037,421, forward strand.
CTCAAAATGCTTTGAACGATTCAAGGATCTTTTGGTTCAATGCCCACATCACGGCATCCCGAGATGGGATCTTTGTCGAATCGTATATGAGGGCAGTAACCCTACCACTAAACAAAACCTTGAAAACATGTATCAAGGCACCTTTATGACCAAGGATGATGGGGAAGCATGGAAATTTTTAGAAGAGTTCGCTGAAAAGTCCTTACAGTGGGAGACTGGAACCCAGCCATCGAGTAGGGATGGCGTACACCAAATAGACGTGTCCATAGGTGTTCGAGCTGAGATGGCAGCAATGCAAAAGAAGCTCGACGTTATGGAACAAAAATTCTTAGCAGCCTCCCTAAACCCAATGTCGCTCCCCAAAACTGTTTGTGGGTGTTGTTCTGATCCGTCTCACTTAACGGAAGAATGTCCATTAAACTCTCAGTTTCAAGGTCTTAAGCATACCAATGCCGCATTTCAAAGACCAAGAAACGATCCATATTCTTCCACTTACAATCTGGGTTGGAGGAATCACCCGAATTTTGCTTGGAACCAATCCCAAAACACGGTTCCAGACCCGAATCAATTCCAAAGGGTCCTTCCTCCACAACAGCAACCACTTCAACTCACCCAGCACCCCTACCAGTCACAAAATTTCCAAAACCAGGTCAACCCTCCTGCACCTTCTAATCCTATGCAGTCGACCTGTTCTGACGAGTTCTCTCAATTCACTCAAACCATGAAATCACTCTTATCAAATTTCACGGAAATGTCGGCCGAGGTTAGGTCTTCTGTCGGTGAGATAAAGAAAAACTCAGCGTCCCAAGCTGAGAGTATCAGAACGATGGAAGCTGAGATTGCACGACTTAAGGCCGAAATGAGTGCAAGAGAGAAAGGGAAACTCCCAGCTCAACCTTTGCCCAATCCTGGCTATTCACATCATGTGAATGCAATCACCACGTTGAGATCTGGGAGAGTGCTGGATAACCATGTTGGGGAAGAAGTTGATGTTATTGAAAATCCTATCAACACCCCGGCTGAGTCCTTTCCTCACACACACGCTTCTGCTTCTGATTCTTGTACTTCTACCCCACCGCCTTCTCGCGAGCCTATTCTCCATTTCCCTCTAGGCTCGACACCTCAGCCCACCTCTTCTACTCCTCCACAGACGATCCCCACTTCTATTTCGGGATCAGGTCCACACACACTTCCTTCTCCAATGATGGACCCAGAGCTTATTGCTAAAGCACCTTATCCTAATCGGTTAAGGGCTAACACATCGAGTCCACATATGGAGAAGATTATGGACATGTTTAAGCAAGTTAACATCAACATCCCTCTCCTAAATGCTATCCAACAAGTTCCGTCCTATGCGAAAACTCTTAAGAACTTGTGCACTAGGAAGAGGAAGACTCAAGTGCCCAAGAAAATTTTCATGGCAAAGACTGTAGACACGGCTTTCCCCCAACAATTACCGAGGAAACGTAAGGATCCTGGATATCCTACTATTTTCATTTCTATTGGGGCAAAACACATTAACCGTGCTCTACTAGACCTTGGCGCTAGTGTTAACTTGCTTCCATACTCAGTCTATGAGCAACTAGGTATCGGAGAGTTGAAGCCAACCCATTGCACTCTCCAGATGGCTGACCGATCAATCACCAAACCTAGGGGTGAACTGGAGGATGTGTTAATAAAAATTGGGGAATTTGTATTCCCTGTGGATTTTATTGTACTTGATACACAGCCTGTAGCGAACCCACGGAATCAAATTCAGGTGATTTTAGGTCGCCCTTTTTTGGCCACTTCCAATGCTATCATCAACTGTCGTAATGGCTCTATGACCCTATCCTTCGAGAATAGGTCAATAGAGCTGAACATTTACAAGTTAGGAAGTGTACCCTCCGAACCTACTGCTCATGTCTGTTCTGTCGACTTAATGGATGTCGACAGCAACGAATTTGATGATCCTCCTGATACCGATCTTGACTCTTTTCATACGTTGTTGTTTAACCCAACTATGTATCATACACATACGGACTCTTCCACCGAGATGTCCGGGTCAACAACTAACACCGATTATGAACTGCTTTTAGAGTCTGAAGATCACCCCGCACTTTGTGATGACATTATTCTTCGGGGTATTGATGAAACTTTTGAGGAGATCTTCGCTGATGAACTCGCATTTCTGAATAACACGGGTGTTGAGATGAATCATGTCCCAATCATTGAAATTGAACCTCTACCCCTTCTTCTGAATTGTAAAAAGAATGCGAGTAATCCATCACATTCACTGCATCGTCTTTCCAAAATGAGACGCACACACACTCTCTTCCACCACTTAACCTTTCCCCACTTCTTCTTCCACCAACCAGAGCACTGCATTGATAAAATTTTCGAATGGTTGGTGTAGACATTCGGTCTTTGCAAAGCTTGGCATCAACCAATGGTTCTTGACCCCCTCATGTGATTTTCAAAGCTTAACATTGCATAACTCAAGTTTGGGGGGGAACAATTTTTCTGGCTCTTGGAAAGAAAATTTTTACAAAAATTTTGAGCCAAGAATAAGTTTGGGGGAGGGTCTTCACTTATATATTTTGCCCCCACTAATAAATTCCTCCCAGGCTTACAGGTTTTGTAGATATAGCGGTTGGCAACAGTGAGGACACTGTTGGAAACAAGTTTGGGGGAGGTTTGTGCTTAGTTTTGCATCATGTGCATATCATTTGCATAAGCACAAAACATTTCTTTAAAAACCATAAAAATTTTCAAAAAAAAAAAACCATAAAAATTCTGTGTACATATTTTTGGCTCATCATTTTTTGTAAATAATTTTTCAAAACCCATAAAAACCTATAAAAATTCAAAAAATTTCAAAATCCATAAAAATTCAAAAATTTTCAAAATCCATAAAAATTCAAAAATTTTCAAAACTCATAAAAATTTTAAAAATTTTCAAAATATAAAAATATTTAATATTTATGATAATAAAAAATTAGATAGTGAACAATTACATCCATGAGATTAGAAAAAATTTAAGAAAACCAAGAAAATTAGAAGTTTTCTTATACGAACTAGTAATAAGTAGTTATGAGCCGTTGTCCCAAGGGTTAGTAAGATGAAGGAAGTTACTAATCTGAAGATAAAAATAAGTCTGAAAAATAGTTTCTATTCTGAAAGCCAAACATTTTGACCGTTGATACCCTGCTATTCGCACTTACACACGTCTTGAAGCCCGGGATAGTAGAGGATACCTTGAAATACTCTTGTCTTAAGCCGATGTATGAAGAAAAAAAAATGAAGAAATATGAAGTGGTGAGAAAAATGGACACTGGTTTTGTTATCACCAAGGGCAATAAAAAAATATAGCAAGGGTGCCTTTTCACCTAGTGCCCTAAGGCCAACTGGTCTGGGAGTCACTGCTATACCCGAGGTGGTGCAAGACGAGGAAAATACACCAAATAAGCAAGCACATGAGTAATCGGTCGGTTAGTACCTCAAGAAGTATTAACGGTCGCATGAAAGTGTGTGAGCACATCTAATTAAAAAGTACTGAGGTTGATGGGCAAGAGTATGATAGCTTGAATTGAATTCTCCGGGTGTAGGGATGTCCTTTACACACACACAGGGTGATATGATCGATGTTTGGAAGAAAGATAGGAATGAAGAATAAGACGATGTTTTATTGAGAGAGGACGTGATTTCTAACATCTTTTCATGACCATTAAGATAGGGCTTATGACAACCGAAAAGCTAGCTTAGTTGGAAACCCTAATTTTCAAGGCTTTTCTTTTACAATTCTTGTCTTTAAATGTAATATTCATGATCTTCCTTTTATTATTGGATTTTGTAGGTGCAATCCGCTGAAAATCCTCAGGAGACAACACTCCTCCTACTAGGAACACCTAGAGGTTTAAAGGCTTGTTGCACGTGCTCAGTGCAATCGTGTTGCCTACGAAAGTGTGCTTTTCTCTTTCTTTAATTTATCCTTCTCTTTTTAATAAAACAGTTCGATCGAGACGATCGAAAATAAGTTTGGGGGAATTTGATCAGTCAAAAATACTGCATTTCTAACACGGCAATTTCCCTACCTTTTGCATTCATGTATAGGTATCCGGTATTCATATCGCACATATTAGCAAAACACATGTAAAATACTGGATTACTTGTACTGTATACTAAAACCGGCACTTTTAGGGAAATTGTGTGTTTTTCATGGCATTGCATCACCCTTGTATTGCGCAACTCTTGTCTTAGGGTCTAATGCAGGAAATTCAAGAAGCAAGGCCCAAAATTTGGAAAAAGAGCTGATAAAAGATACGCCAACTCCAAAATACAAGATCTGGTAGTGATACAAAAGGCCAAATAAAATTTAACATATCAGAAACAGGCCCAAAACTTAGCCCAAGACCACACCAGAAGAATCAAGCCCAGAGGCTTCCAAACCGCCGCGGTTCCCCGGCGGGAGATGGCTTATGCCGCGGAACCGCGGCGGCTTGATGGCTTCAGCTGCGCAATTTTTCTCCACGTGGCCTATGTAACTACCCAAACTTCCAGAAGACCCCAGAAACTCCACGTGGCGCATCTAGAAGGCTCGGCTAACAAACTATTTCTAGAAGGCTATCTTAACAAACTTTTGGAGGGAAATTCAAATCTTTGGCTAACTAACTTGTGGAGGGAAAATTCAAATTTTAATCCTAGATCTAGAATTTTGGGGAGTCTATAAAAGAGAGCCTAGAGCTAGGGTGAAAGGTGTTCAAGAATCACCATCATCTTCAACCCATAAGTTGAGTGACACAACTTGTACCTCAAATTCAACCCCAATTCAAAATCAAGATCAAGATCCCGAGAGCAATTCAAGTAAGAGAGCCTTCAACCTTTAGAAGCGACGCCGGATTCCAACAGAGCAAGAGATCCACGCCGATCCGCGACTCAAGGAGCCGAGCAAAGCCGAAATCGACGATCTAGTTCCATCCTTTTGTAAATTCAAGAGAGTTGTAACGAAATTTGTCGATAAATAAAGGTGAATTTTCTATATTCTTGCTTATCTTTTAATTCAAGCATAACGATTAGATCTCAATTTGTGATTGTGTTTGTGATCATGATGTTTGAGTAATCTCCGCTCGTGTAGGAGTTGTGACGATATTTAGATGATGATGCTTTAGATATTTTTACAATTCTTAAATCCTATAATGTTTGGAAATTCTAGTGAATCAAATGATTAATAACCTAGTTTCGAGATGATGCTTTCTTGATCGTGTTCACTTGAAACTAGGGAACAACTATTGACCATTTGATTAACTAGAAGCTAGAATTTGAATGCGATCTATCGAAAGGACAAAGGATGAGTTGCGAAATCCCTAATTTCCTCGCACGATCCTTAAACCTCGATGAATTTGCATCGATCTAGTATCAATTCATTAATGGATAAGAATGAGTAATCATTAGATATCATCACATCTATAGATCCGATCTACTCTTACGAGCCATACTTCTAATCTTGATTGTTGGTTGGAAACTATCACACATCTCAATTCTTGTTTTTAATGTTTCTTTTAGATCTAGATTTTTCTTACTTCTTGATCTACAAATGCAAATCATGAATTGTTTTCTTTTCCCTAAATTTTCAACTCATCTAATTCGGAAATTGAACGGATCTCACTTTCCCTGTGGACGATCCGCACTTACTAACGCGCTACATCCGACACCGTTATTGATTGCGGTCAAATAATTCTTTGATTGTGAATTCTCTTTACTATTTTCCAACAACTACACAATCGGAATTCGTGAACAATCAGGCAACAACCGATTACTTCTCTAAGTGGAAAGAGGCAGTACCGTTAAGAGAAGTGAAGACGCAGAACATTCTCCATTTCTTCAAGACACACATCATCTATCGGTTCGGCACTCTGCGACGGATTATCTCCGATAACGGGCCGGCCTATAGAAGTCACGGAATCAGCCGTTTCACACAACAGCATAATATAGACTGGAGATACTCTTCGGTCTATAATCCCTGAGCTATCGGTCTAGCTGAGGATTTCAACAAGACCTTAACGAAGATCATAAATAAGACGGTGTCCGAAAATAAGGACTGGCATGAGAAACTGCATGAAGCTCTCTGGGAGTATCGAACCACGTTCGAAACGGCCACAAACACAACGCCATTTGCGTTGGTATTCGGCACGGAAACAGTACTCCCCTTAGAGATAGAGCTACCCTCTCTGCGAGTGGCGGTTCATTATGAGTTAACAGACGATGAAAATGCTCATCTTCAGCTTGAAGAGCCTGACGCCCTCGATGAAACTCGTCTTATGGCGCAACAAAACATAGAGGCTTATAAAGCAAAGATGACGTACTCATACGAGAGATTGACCAGGCCGAGGACATTTCGCCAGGGTGAACTTATGCTAGTGGTCAAAAGACCTATTATCCCCAATTGTGCCAAACGGGAGAAATTCGAGCCAAACTATGAGGGCCCGTATATCATAGACAAAGTCTACCAAGGTGGGGCTTACTTGCTCATGGATATACATGGCGAAAGACCCTTCAGGCCAATAAACAGCCGGTTCCTGAAAAAATACTACGCCTGACGAGTCACGGCCTAAGTTAACGATAGATAACGAAGCCTATGTCCGCTCACTATCTTTCCAAGCCCAAACTCTCTAAGTAGTATCCAGCGAAAACTTGCCTCATAATCGCTGCGGACCGAAACGTCCCTAAACTAACAATGGACCGCAATGTCCTGAAACTAACCACGGACCGAAACGTCTTTAAACAACTACAAACCGCATCATCCTAGGGCTGGCCCGAAAAAAACGGTATGTCCATAAGCAAGATGGGTACGGATGAAAACCCGAAAGGGCTCCGTGAGTAAAAACAGCAAGGCTACCGGCGATATTTGTGAAAACCCGAAAGGGCGCAGATTCGTAAAAAAAAAAACGATACGTCCATAAGCAAGACGGGCACAGATGAAAACCCGAAAGGGCTCCGTGAGTAAAAACAGTAGGGCTACCGGCGAGTCTGTGAAAACCCGAAAGAGCGCAGACTCGTAAAAAATTCATGCACACTGGCAAGGTCCTCTCGACCCTGTAAGGGGAAAATACTTACGTGAGATCCTTACGACTCATAAGTGAGAAACACACTTAGGGATCCCCACGATTCCTGGGGAGAAATTACATATATGAGATCCTCACGACTTGTAAGGAGAACCCTCTTATGAGACCCTCATAGCTCATAAGATTCAAAAGCCTTAAGCTACAGGGATCTGAACCTATTCTTAAGCCATCACATTTCCCAGACTGCCCTACAAACGGTTTAATGTTGATTCTTGTATACAATCCACGGGCACAAATAAACGTTTTCCACACCCATTTCCACCAATGGCACGAAATTTCCTCATGTGGTGAATGACACTTGTAAGCCCTCTCGACTTATAAGGAGAAAATACTCTTGTAAGATTCTTACGACTTATAAGAGAACACACACTTAAGAATCCTCACGATTCTTAAGGAAAAAACGCACTTACGAGATCCTCACGACTCGTAGGGAGAAACACCTTTATGAGACCTTTACAGCTCATGAAGTCAAAAGCCTTATTTGACAGGATTCTAACCCTGTTTGCTAAACCATCTTTGTTTAAATCGACAAAGGCAAATGATAATTCGCTCCTGGCAATATCCCAGTTATAGCGATGTTGATGCCTAAATCGGTATCAAATTCCAAGTCCTTTCACGGCAAATGATGATTCGCTCCTGGCTATATTCCAGTCGCAGCGATGTTGATGCTAAGATTGGTATCAGATCTTGAGTTCCATACTCGCAAAAAATACAATGCATATAAAATAACCGAAATGTTTGGGCAACTCACAATAAAAATTAGCGAGTAAAATATATGCATATGAAATAGCCGAAATGTTTGGGCAACTCGCAATAAAAAGCAGCGAGTAAAGAAAAAGAAAAAGAACTGAAATGATTGGGCACTTCGAAAAAATAGCCGAAATGATTGGGCAATCGCGACTTTCGCGATATAAAAAGCTGAAATGATATAGCGTTGCGAAAAGAAATAAAAGAAATAAAATAATGAAACTTTTGCTCTGCGGGTAAGTCCATACTGACTCATGTATACAATCCATGTACATAAAGGATAAGGGAACCACATGTCCTAACAAATTCTGTCAAAAGGAAAGTCAGATCTCGACAGCAACATTTGCATCCAAGAAGACCAACAATGGCGTTCCTCCTCATGCCAGCAGGGCACGGATGCGACACAACGAAACGGAGCCATGGCAAAGTCGCTAGTTCCAAATCTCAACAGCAACATCTACAGCCTAAAGACTAACAACGGCGTTCCTCCTCGTGCCAGCAGGGCACGGACGTGACACAACGAAATGGAGCCATGGCAAAGTCCTTAGTTCCAAATCTCAACGGCAATATCTACAGCCTAAAGATCAACAACGGCGTTCCTCATCATTCCAGCAAGATACGGATGTGACACCACCAATCGGAGCCACAACAAAGTTCCTAGTTCCAAGACTCTACGGTTCATAGATAACCTAACGTCATCCAATGACCATGTCTCGGAAATACGTCAGCAAATGACCCCGTCTCGGAAATACGTCATCCAATGACCCCGTTTCAGAAATACCTCAGCAAATGACCCGTCTCAGAAATACGTCAGCAAATGACCCCATTGCGGAAACACATAATCCAATGACCCCGTTTCGGAAATACGTCAGCAAATGACCCCGTCGCGGAAATACGTCATCCAATGACCCCGTCACGGAAACACGTTAGCAAATGACCAGGTCATGGAAATACGTCATCCAATGACCCCGTCTCGGAAACACGTCAACCAATGACCCCGTCGCGGAAATACGTCATCCAATGACCCCGTCTCGGAAATACGTCAGCGAATGACCCCGTTGCGGAAATACGTCATCCAATGACTCCGTCGCGGAAATACGTTAGCAAATGACCCCGTTGCGGAAATACGTCATCCAATGACCCCGTCTCAGAAACACGTCATCCAACGACCCCGTCGCGGAAATACGTCATCCAATGACCCCGTCTCGGAAATACGTCATCGAATGACCCCGTTGCGGAAATACGTCATCCAATAACCCCGTCGCGGAAATACGTCAGCAAATGACCCCATTGCGGAAATACGTCATCTATTGACCCCGTCTCGGAAACACGTCATCCAATGACCCCGTCACGGAAACACGTCAGCAAATGACCCCGTCGCGGAAATACGTCAGGAAATGACCCCATCTCGGAAATACGTCAGCAAGTGACCCTGTTGTGGAAATACGTCATCCAATGACCTCGTCACGGAAATACGTCAGCAAATGACCTCGTTGCGGAAACACGTCATCCAACGACCCCTTCGCGGAAATACGTCATCCAATGACCCCGTCTTGAAAACACGTCATCCAATGACCCCGTCACGGAAACATGTCAGCAAATGACCCCGTCGTGGAAATACGCCATCCAATGACCCCGTCTCGGAAATACGTCAGCAAATGATCCCGTCGCGGACATACGTCAGCAAATGACCCCGTTGCGGAAACACGTCTTCAAATGACCCCGTCTCGCAAATATGTCGTCCAATGACCCCGTTTCGAAACCAAGTCAGCCAACGACCTCCCCATCGGAGCAATACTTCGACTCGGAAACAAGTCAACCCACTAAACCACTTACGAGTCCTCTCGACTTGTAAAGGAGAAGATTCTCTTGTGAGATCCTTACGACTCTTAAGAGAAAATACACTTAGGAATCCTCATGATTCCTAAGGAGAAAATACACCTACGAGATGCTCTCGACTTGTAGGGAGAAGTCTTTATGAAATCCTCACGGCTCATAAAGTTGAAAAGTTTTAGGCAGCAGACCTGAACCTGTTTTCTAAGCCGTCCCTGTTCTGCAAGGAGATCAAGATAGACTATTTATGGAACACATTTGCTAAAAGGGACACGCCAATATGAAATAAAGTATATGTCATTTATTCATGAATTCAAAATGAGTACAAGATACATTTCATAAAAAGAATCAAAATGGATATTCTCTCATTCAGGAGTGAATACAAGAAAAGGAAAATATACAAAAAAAAAATCTTTAAGCCGGCGGATGGTGTAATAAGTTCGTCTGTTCATCCTTCTTCCGTTTTGTTATCGCCACGAGACGAGTCTCCACCTGAGACTGTTGAGCCTGGTACGAGGAGAGCCGACTCTCAAGCTCCCTTTCAGCTAGTTTGTGAGCTTCAACCATCTCACGGGTAAAAATAACGGCTTTATCAAGAGCTACCATCTCCGTGATAGCTTCTTGAAGCACCCGCCAAAGTTCATACGCACGAGTGGTTTTAGTAGTGAGTTGAGCCTGGAGTTCTCTCAAAGAATTTGAGGCTAGTTCCCTCTCCGAAAATTTTCGGTTGAGCTTTTTCTCACATGACTGCAGATTCGCGGCGCACCGTTCAATCAGCCCTCGCAAGTTCGTCTTTACAGCAAGGACCTCTGAGGGAAGGCGTACGCACTCAAGACCATGTAAGCAAGCCTCCACTCAGTGACAATACTCGACCCAGACATGCCCTAAGGTTTCATCGTGGTAAGTGGCGAGAAAGGGTAAAGAGATGTTGGCTTCGGTAGCAAATTCTTCGGCTGTGATCGAATTACCAGCACGAAGATTTTCGATAAGAGCTGACAAGGAGTGGATGCTTTGTTTCGCCATCCGTTCAGATGCACGCCGGGCATAAGGGCCTGGTGGCATAATGATGCGAGACTCCAGCGGGGTAAGAGCGGGCAAAGCTATCAAGATTTATGAACAATCAGCGAGATTTGCAAACATAGAATAGATGGAACAACGTCAAAACTTTACTTACCCGCAGTCATGCAAGGAGGGTTTAAAAGATCCCCAGGCCCGTCGAGGATCTCAACTTCGTCGTCAGCTTCCAGAACTATAGAAGACATATTAGCATCGTTATACGAAATAATGATAATACAATGAAGGGGTCAAATAACACCAACCTTGCCCAGAAGAGAGGACGATGCTTTGCGGGGATATTGCCTGTGGGGTGGCCATCTCAAGCAGACGTTGAAAAGACTTTCTGGGGGATAGATCCACAATGGACGCCGCCAACCCTCGTAATTATGAAAAAACAGAAAGATTCAGATAATGGAGAGATCATTAAAACAAAATATAGAAGACTACTTTCGATACTCCTCCCGCTTTGAACTGGAGGGCTAACAGCTTCGGCAGCCTCCTCCGTAACCTCAGGCACATCACCGGGGACATGGGCTGGCATAGCAGCTTCCAGTCGCGAAACAACATCTGCCATTTCAGGCTCCAAGGAGGGAACAATGGCCATGGCGGTGATTTCTACAATCTTCGAGGCGCCACCAAAAAGATCAATCGGGTCTATAACCGACAAGGTTGCCTCCGAGGAAGGTATAGGCAATGAAGAAGTGGAGGTCATCACCGGGAGCTCCAAGATAAAACTGAGTGCTTCAACAATCTTTTCTACACCTTTCTGTGCGTCATCAGAGACATCCATAGGATCCGTGGCCAATGGGGATACCTCCGCTGAAGGAATTGACACTGAAGGAACAAAGGCTATCATCGGAAGCTCCGTCGCAGGAATAACAGCTATAACAATCTCTTCCGCACCTATCGGTGGCTCATCGGAGACATTTGTAAAATCCACAGGCGGAGCACGACTTGGACTCAAATCCTCTGTCATCGCCGAAGTCCCTGCAAAGTTTTCACGAAGATAAGAAGACATAAAAAAAGCGAAAGAAATTACTTGCCAAAGGAAAATAAAGAAAAAAATGCATACCGATACACCAGGGTTCCTCTAGTATAGCTTTTTCAAGCCGTCGCTTCTTCCTTAGGAAATGCGCTCGCTGGGCGTCAAACTAGACTCATGCCCACCGGTCTTCGCTGCTAGCTCATCTTCAGAGGCGGCTAAGATGGGTTGTTTGAGGGCTATCTCGTCTTCCGGTCGCAGGGGACTCATATGTACCCTCCGTAGTGAGGGGGATCTTTGTAAAAGATAACCGGGGGGTAAGGCTTCTTTGGGATATGCACATTCTCGGTCTCATCCTGTGAACGCCTTATAGCCTTAGCCAATTATGCGGCTTCCTCAGCAGATGAACCTGGAAAAAGAAGACCATCATCCGGCTCTCGCATGGATATTGGCTCGTCTTGAACAATAGGCTCGAATTTCAGCAAAAGGTCAAGCAGACCGGTGACCGTATTCTTTCTTCTCTTCGACCCGGAACTAACGCTGGAAGAAGATCGCTTCCTTCCCTTTGGCACTTTGGCGCGACATTGGCCCACTTCGCCTTCACTATCCCCTTTTGGTGACACCACTGCCAATAGCGTCGCCACTAATGGCACGGTCGATGGCGCTTCGGCGGAAGCCTTTGCTTGAGCCCTAGTGCGCATTGGCATCCATGCAGTGGGAGGAATCAATTCTGTTTCAGCGACTTGCGAGATAAGGACCACACTGCCATCCCTCAAGAGAGGGAGAACGACTAACCGCGGTCGCAACGGAGCATTGGTAGCTTGGGTTGGAGCGGGATTCCTATACTCGAAGAGTACCCGCCTCTCCTCAGCAATGACAGGACCAACCCACAAAGGACCCCACAAACCTTGGGAGATAGTCTGGCTCCGGGATCATAAATAAAGAGCCAGTGTTAAGCCGCATGAAGTGATGAATAACGTCGCGAATAATTCCCAGAGATGGGGTGGGCTCAACCAAGAACACTTCGAAAGGGATGCCCTGATTGTAGCCCAATTGCCGAGCGAAGCGGTGCGGATTATATCGCATAAGGAGGGCCGTATCATTTCGGCGGAACACCAAGTAGCCTGGCCTAATTGAATACAAATGCATGATCTCCTTAGGCTTTAAGGATGATGCTCCCCCTTTCGACAAGTCGAATAGCTGTTGGATGGGCCCCGCCGGAGCAGAAAGAACGCGATCAGTAAACACCATCCCACCCTCAGTAGCATATGTATTGAGCAGAACATGAAGGGCCCCTAGCTGAGTCGGATCGGAAGCGGAGGCATCCACCAATCTCATAACTTGCGGGAATGTGTAGGAGTCATAGAAATTCGGCCGTCGATGTGCTGCGAATGCCCCCAGCACATGCATTTCGATCCAAGATATGAAGTAATGGAGGGGGAGATTCACAACATCTACACCTGGAGTCGAAGTGTTGGCCGCAACACTTAACCCATGATAAAGGTACAATAGTCCTGCGATACCAACGGCCAACTTTGCCCCTTCAGCTGCACGATGGGCAGGGTAGGAGGCGGAAGCTCTCATGAAGCGTCGGTGCGACGGTATCGCAAACCAACTAAGCCAGAGGCTAATAAAGCCGACGAAGAAGGTCTCTTCGTCTATACCGGGAGCCGCAATTGCATTAAAAGACACGGCCGACGTGGTTGGAATATAAAACTGCGGCAAATCTTCTTCTTTAGCCAGCAGTTTGTCCAACCCAAATCCAAAAGGGTCGTCGATGCTCGCAAACTTCGGGGCTTCCTTGGATAGAACGTCCTCCCGGATAAAGCAGGCAATGAAGCTCTCGAAAGTGATGCCCTGCCTCTCTGACTTCGCAAACAATCTGTCAAAAATACCCAGAGCCTTGATTAGGCTGGGGTATTTGTGACGGACGGCAGTTTCGGCCGTCAAACCATCAAGTGTAGCTGGCACAGTGGAGAAAATATATTCATCGGAAGGCAATAACTCCTCGTAAAGCTCCCTCCTGATGGGCAATCCTGAAATCTCACGGAATTCATCCAATAAAATAAACACCTCTCGATCCCCTAGCAGAAAGGTGTTGGTAGGCATGTTCCATTGGTTTAAGAAGGCTTTGATCCACCAGACGTGAGGAGCCTGATAATAGAATAACGACGCATATACTGCCTGATACAGCCCAATCTTCTGCAACCTTGCACGGTGGGCAGAAAGAATGCAGCGAGCCCAAATAAGATAGCCTACTGGATGTCGGGGGATGACACCTACTTTATAAACTTTTTCCTAAGGTCGAGCTTCACCTTGGCAAATCCGAAGCCCCAAGATGTCTATAGCCGGCAAGGGCTAGTTGGGTATCCCGGATGTAGAGGGCTCAAGCTAGCCCGAAGGAGTCCAATTGGTCATCTCTACTGCGTAAGCTGTCTGTGGGCGCTCCATCGGCAATATAGGGCAAAGAGGCTTTACTGGCTCTTTGCAAATAAAACTTCGGCGCCCCCGAATGATGTGGCCGTACCAAACGTCCCATAAGAATAGATTTGTCCGGTCTTTATCATGAGCTCTGATCATCGCCATTGCCTCCTCATCCGACGGCGATTGTGGAAAAGCGGCGTCCGAGAGAGTATAAGGGAAATAGGGGAGAGAAGTCATTATTCCCGAAATAAGGAAAAGAGAAAACATTAGTGAAATCCATGCGTGCGCGCGCACACACACACATATATATAACATGACATCTGTTTTGCGGGACCACTGCCTACAAAACACATGGACCCCACAAAATCATTATGGCAGCGCACCAATGATGAGACAGGGCAATCATTATGAGAATCAAAAAGATTCTCATTAAACAGATATTAGAATTCCAAAAAACTCTTGGGAAAACAAGCTCTGCTAATGCACACAACAAATTTAAAATTTGCACGAATAAGGGTAAAACCCTATGCAAAGATTTTCAAGAGCACCAGAGAATAAAATTTCCAAAGGGTCCTTTTGATCTTTTAGAGCTAAGCTCTTCGCCTGAGGAACTAATTAAATTCCAAAAAAAAAACTCACAAAAAACATATATGAGAAATAAAATTCCATGAATCCTCAAAAAACGGAGGTGAATGTTCGAGATATGGAGGTTTACTACTCAAAAATCACATCTTTGGATCCCTAAGTGGATGGGTTTCAGAAGAGAGCAAAGCTCTCATGATGGATTCAAAATCCAGAGAATTTTTGTCCAAAAAGAAAAGTTTTTATGATGTGCAAGATCTTTACCAAAAAGGGTTTCTTTTTGACAGAGTTTAACTCTGGGATTGCAATGGCAGGGAACTAAGCTCTGAGGAGGAGAATTAAATTCTCAAAGAAAACGAAAGAGGGAGAAGATGAAGGAAATAGTGGCTGCATAAGAAACTAAACCCTCGCATTTATAAAACGTGATAAGGGCGGTTCATCTCCCCGTTCCACTAGGCAATCCAACGGCTGTAAAGGTGACAGCGTTGCACTCACGTGCAAACCACGTGAGAACAACGTTGTGGGGGCATTTGTTCCCTTATAAAAAATGAATAATAAATAAAAGCAACGGGAAAAAGTCTCCAAATGGAGCATCACGTGCCCACACGTGATAGGCGCTGCGCTTGACAAAACTAAGTTGAAACTGGGCCTCACGTGCAGACACGTGATCTCTATATACAAAGTATATAGGCGTCTGAATAAAGCAAACAATTGGCCAGAGCAAAAACTCACGTGATAGCACGTGACGCTCTTTGGTAGGCTTAATTTGGTGGGGTCACGTGCTACACGTGATGAGCTCCTATGCCTTCTGAACCGATAGAATTAAATTCTGATTAAGATGAATCAAAACCCCTACTTGGAAAATGTTTCCTTAAATCTTTCCAAACAAGAAAGATTTTACAGAGCACCGTTGGATCAAAGCTCCAATGGTGATTAAACATCACCAAGATACAGAATAATTTCTGTATGGGAAAATATTTTCCCAATCTTGTTAAAAACAAAAAAGATGTTTCCTGTAAAACAGAAGCCCTTGGATCAAAGATCCAATGGTGGGATAAATTCCTAAATCAATTAGAGATCTCTCAATGAGAGATTTCCTTAACTGATTCAACAAATCAGCCTCCCCTATATAAAGGACCCAAGACTTCTAGTCTTGTACAGAGGAACCCCCTCCATAAACTTCAAGTTCAAGAGAGACAGAAAGGGAGAGAAAAAGAAAACCCTTCGCAAGCCAAAAGAAAAGAGAATTTAATTCTCCAGAGAGGAGAAGATCTCCAAAAAAGAAACCCTAGGTAAGGAAAGAAACCAAACATAGAACTTTTTACCTCTTCACCACCTTCATAAGAGTTTAACTCTTCTAAAAATAACTTAGTTCTTCCTCTGGTTGAAGATCTGCAGAAGCAGATCTCCCCACAAGTTGAGAATTTAATTCTCATCGGGAAGATCTGTTATGCAGATTCAAAACTTAGGGGGAGAATTGAGTCCAAAGAATTTAATTCTTACAACAGAACATATAGGAATTTAATTCCTCTAAATAAAATTAGGGTTTAACCCTATAATAGAATTTAATTCTTATTAAACAAGGGGCTTGAAAACTTAAGATCCCCATGCACGTAAAAGGAGATTAGCATCCAAACATGATAATTGCAGATCACGTGCTCCCACGTGACCCCTGAACATACCTTTGTAAAAGGGGAATAAGCTTAAGACAGATTCCATTTTTAGAGCGCATCACGTGACCCCACGTGACCTCTTAATAGTGCTTAGCACTTTTCTAAAGAGAATAAAACAAAAGCAGCTTTTAGTCTTTCGGGGACGCCTCACATGATCCCATGTGACCCAATAAGGCTCAGCACTCAGAAAAAAAAGGGAACAAATCCAAAGAAGCTGTGCAAAATCTCAGTCGTCTCACGTGATCTCACGTGAGCGCCTCAGACCTTCAGTGTTTAACACTATTTCAAGCGCCTCACATGACCCCACGTAAACGCTTCAAATCTTCAGTGCTTAACACTATTTCAAGCGCCTCACGTGACCCCATGTGAGCGCTTCAGACTTTCAGTGTTTAACACTACTTCAAGCGCCTCACGTGATCCCACGTGAGCGCTTCAAATCTTCAGTGTTTAACACTATTTCAAGCGCCTCACGTAACCCTACGTGAGCGCCTCAGACTTTCAGTATTTAACACTACTTCAAGCGACTCACATGACCGCACGCGAGCGTTTCAAATCTTCAGTGTTTAACACTACTTCAAGCGCCTTACGTGACCCCACGTGAGTGCTTCAAATCTTCAGTGCTTAAACAATACTTTAAGATCTCACGTGGGAGCACGTGAATGCTGAACATATGTTAGTGTTTAACACTATGATAGGCCAACCTTAGCCCAAGTTAGCTAAGTCTCCCAAAACCAAAACCTTGTTTTTAACCGAGCCCTAATTATGCTCAGGTCTTCAAAAATTAATCATCTCAGATGGCATTTACAATAATGTTCATCCCATTGCTTCTCAATCTGGCATTTGGTTCAAGGGTACATCTCTTCACACCTCTGATACATGTCGTTGTAATTCTTCAACGTCTTCAGAGAGGTGGTGGGTCTCGACAACCAATAATTATCTGGTGCATTTCCAAACCAATGATTACATCTAAACAATGGACCGCAACGTCCTTAAACTAATGATGGACCGCAACGTCCTTAAACTAACTCTGGACCGTAACGTCCTTAAACTAACAACAGACCATGAGGTCCTTAAACTAAACTTCATGGACTATGATGTCCTTAAACTAAAAAAAATCCTACAGACTATGATGTCCTTAAACTTACGGACCGCAATGTCCCTAAACTAAATCCTACGGACTATGACGTCCTTAAACTCATGGACTATGACGTCCTTAAACTTATGGACCACAATGTCCCTAATCAGAAACGATAGAGTCCAAATACTCTTTCGTTGGATCTAAATCATCCCAAAGTCTTGTTAAGTAGATCTTAGTCTAAAATTAGACTAACGTATACTTAACAAGCATTTAAGTTGATCTTAATCTAAAACATGATTAACGATCCTAAAACCAACCCAAACCCAAATCTAAGAAAATACGGATTTGGACTAATCCACGTCCTACGGGCGATAACATAAATTAGTCTCCGTATACAATCCACGGGCAACCAAAAATAAAACAAACACACATGACACGAAGTGACCATCTGGAGAAGGAGAAAGTGGTTACCGCTATGCGGTAGCGTAATTAACTGCAGGGGCTTGCGCCTGCAGGGAAGAGCGTCCCCACAATCAAAAAACCCCTCATAATGAGGGGGAATCTGACGAAGTCTGCTACAACAGCCGCATCTGTCTAAACCTCCAATATACGGTACCATAAATCAACTTGGCATCTTCGGAAAGGTGGACAGATAAAACCAAATAGTATCTGCCCCCAAATTCAGGCAAGACGTTTGTCTTCCCGGTTTTCGGCGGAGAACACCATCCATCAAGAACTCAAGTGGAAAAACAAGTGAAGAAAAACTAGTGAGAGAAAACCCTCAAGTATGGTTTTGTAAAACACAATTTTCCAAATATAATATATCAACCATACTTGAAGAGTTAGCACAAATGAATTAGCAATTTATTTGTCAATACTATTCAAGCATAGTTCTCACCATTCTCTCTTCTTTACCTTTACACCTCATTTCCATTTAATTTAATAAACGGATAAACCAAAATGAGGTGTCCACCTTCTAGAATGTTTTCCGTATAAATACGGATTACACTCATCTGTATATACATACCTGTATTCGTACCAAAATACGAATACCCAAAGAGATAGAATAACACAGAAAACATAATACTATAATATACATATCGAAATATATATACGTAAATTATTAAATCAATACCTGATTTAATAATCCGGCTCAAACCCGAGCCGACTAGTATTATCAACCGTCCGATCGAAAGTCTGGGTAATTAGTACAATCATTCGATCGGAATCCTGCACGTATCAAAACATGGCTACTATATCATTTCGCTTGAACCAGCAAAACCCTCTGTGTGGGACTCTAAAGACTCGTCAATATGCTGGCAGTGGGATTAACCACAAGCACGTCAGCGGCACTAGCTGTACGTAACGGCTACCCAGGTATTGAGCAAAAAGAAAGACCGACGAACAAACTCATCCGAACCCCTACTGAGCCTGTCTGTGACAATCTCCTTACAGTCCAGTCTCTTCGTTTAAGAGTATCGCATATCGGGTCTAGGAGGGTGGATAAAGTTAGACCCCTAATAACGCGATATTTAATGTCGGTGTGATGCCCATCACCCACTGACAAATTACTGATCCAAATCAGTAATTCTCGTTTACCTTGACTAAGGATTTCTAGTGATGGCCACCTGTGCACAGTGTGCCATCAACCCCCAATACCAGGAGAGATGAATTCCCGAAGATCCACTCACTGCCTCCATTTGGCTCGGGACTGTACCCAACTAAAACTTATTTGCACGACTCCTTTGAGCTGTGGTAGGGTAGTAAGTAAAGTATAGTGGGAACTCACAGGAGATAAATGACGATCTCAGGTCGACAGACTAACCTGTACTCATGTCACCTGAGAGTTGCTATCTGACAATAGGTATAATACCATCAAGTATGTTCCCGGCGAGTCCGTCCAGTATAATTCATAACCCAATGAGTACCTGTATATTATCTTAGGTGACTAACTGACACCAATGGCTTATGAGACCAGCCACCGCCCCTAGTCGGGGTCTCGAAAAGTATACACTAGTCTACTCCGGAGTATCGATGCCCAGTCTCGATACTTCCTCGACTAGGGATATTTAAGGATGTGCTTATAGACCATCCAGCTCCTACATATATGATCGCCATCGTAATACTGGTAGTAAAGCAAGAATCTTATGGGCTCTATCAACATGTAATATTGATCTGTAATACCACATAATGCATGTACATGATAATATAGACAAACCAGATAACATACTATCATTTTGAGTAAGACTGTTTTATCTGTACATGTCCTCCCTCAATCATCACAATCGCGTGCCTGCGATTACAATAATTGACTTGAAGGCACTATAGCCAACAATCTCCCACTTGCACTTAAGGCTAATTATTGCGGTGTCGCATACTCACAGCCCGTGTGATACCAAACACCCAACTTCTCTACTAATCAGTCTCGCAAAGCCCGTTTGCGAAACTATTGCATTCGAGAAATAGCCTCAGTGAGTGGATCCGCTCCAATATTTCTATCTTTATCTCTCTATATCTCAACTTCGTGGAGAAAGATTATCTCTCGAAATGAGTGATACATGTCTTAGAATTTGTCTAGATATCTGATGGGACCCAGTTCATAAATGAACTCCAAATCCAACAAATTTCATAAACCGTATCATCCACTGAATTTAATCAGTATCTTGGGCTATGCCTTCCTCAGTATCCGCTTGGACCACATGTCCAACATACTGCCCCTCAAAAGAGGGAAAACTATTACTCTGACAGTCACTCTATCATTCAGGTCAACTTGGAAGCCTGAAATGATAACCGCCTCCTGAAAGAGGCTGCCGTTACCATATACCAAGAACATCCATTTATGTTCATAACTGCTTCCCAATATTTCTCCAGGATTGGATTAATATATACTTATTGCTGCCAGTGCAAAAGCAATATCTGGTGTGGTACTTGACATTTCATGATTAACTCAATTGCCTAAGCAAGTAATATGCCAATCATGCAAATCTCTCTCCTCATCAGTTTAGAAGACATCTCTTTAGAGAGGGTGACTCCATCACCTGCGGGTACACCACCACGCCAGGAGTCGTCCATTCTAAAACTCTTTAGAATAGTGTTAAAGTACCCAAATTGGGACACTTCCCAAATCTAGATCTAAAACCATTGATCTAGTGACCAGAATCCCTGATAATTTATCCAGATCCTATATGGAGAAACACCTTGTGACAACCATAGTATAACTGATCGTAGTATAGGAATATCACTTCCTATCAAGAGCATGTCATCCAAATACCAAGACATCACTCTCTACTCTCTTCTTACCAGATCCATCTATTATTCTGATGAAACCAAACTCTATGAGTGTCACATCAAAATTAGATGATCTATCTCCGTTGTACTTGTTTTAGTCTATAAATAGACATAAGCTACTTGCCCACCATACTTCCGCTGCTTCTACTGACTACAACAACTCTCTGGTAGAGTTATATACACACGCACTTCTAAAGCTAATTTAGAATGTCGTTATACTCATCCACCTGCCAGATCTCATAGTCTGGAACAACAATAGTGGCAAACTTGGGTCATCAAAAACCTCCCTGTCACCGTCTTTGAGGAGACCGAAGTACCTCTCGGGTGGCGGAGGTTATCCACCAAATCTGTGGAGTGGCTAATGGATTGTCGAATCCAATTGAATGTTTAGATTCTACTAAATTTTCAGCAATCGTTTGCTGTTCTGGAATGACTTCCAGTTCTACCATACTTCTACTAATGTTTTCTGAAAAGAATTCATTTTACTAAAATGGATGGCGAGTTAAGAACAATATAACTATTAATCTTCCAATTGATAGAATGTTAACCCTCATCAAAACCCGGGAAAACCCACAAACTACCATTATTAAAACGTGTCTAGAGTTTATCCGGATTCCGGTTTAAGCATAAGCCGGACAACTCCATATACCTTAATATCGTTAAGATATGAATCCATTATATATCCAATATAGAAACAAATGCACTAATTTAATTGGAACCTGATTCAAAAATCAAGCAGCTGTTTCCAGTGCATACCGACAAAATGGAAGAATGCCAAGCAGCATTACTCAATATGGAACGCACCTACGTATGAGTAACCTGAAAGAGAAACAAGTTCTCAAATATATTACTTACAACGGAATACCCAGTATAAGCATCTACATCTTCGATCACTTTGAAGAATCCTGATACTTACAACATATGGTTCTTTATTTTATTCTTATACCTATAACTTCTCAAAATTTGGACCTTATATTTCAACGAAATACTTGTCTAAAACAAAAGAAGTTATGTAACACTCTAGTTCATTTATACCATATTTATTTGGATTTTCCTATTCTTGTGACAACTCTTAGTTCATGTTTGTTTTGGGTGCGAATAGCGTATTTGGTATCTGTATTTAGTATCTGACCCGACATGCATGCTTGTAACCTATCCTGGTTCAAGATTACGACATATCCTTGCTAGTATAGAGAATCCGTGCACACATATATGCTTTTTATACCTGTATCATATATTTGGCATATGCATATATTTTAACTAATACAAATATAACTAAATATAATATTTTTTAATATCTAGCATGGCTGTCACGCCCCGCTTCCTGGTGTACGGATAAGGAGACGTGACTAGGCTCGTGACGTATTTATTCAGAAGTAAACACGCTAAGCGTAAATACAATATAATAAATGTATACAAGAAAGACATGAGATGTAAATGAACAACAACTTTTTATTGATTAAACATTCTTTACAATACAACTGGAAAGTAAATACATTACTGGAAAGCGATGCCTAAACAATGGCATGAACTGAAAGTAAAAGTATATACAAGTGAACTAGAGCTCGGGGTCCTCGATGAATTGCTCCAAATCTTCTGAGTTGGGCTCGATCTTCAGATAGTCGGGTCCTCCTGACAACATTCTAAAGAAAGAATAGAAAAGGAATGTCGTCAGCGAACAATCGCTCGGTAAGTCCCAAGAGGTAGAGAAGAATAGACAGAGAATAGAACATGTAATGTATAAAAAATTATGTTCGCTATACTAACGTAGTTGTTTGTAACTTGGTACAGAAGATATTAGTGTTTACGAGAGGAGTCCAACTATCCCGTGGACTAAGGTAACTCGTAGTACAAGGCTCCGTCAAATCCCAAAGAACAACTGCAATGGATGTTTAGTTACGTCTTTTAATGACCATCTCATGCCACTTTTAACACATTCCGTACCAGTCTACCTTTTTAACCCCGCAATGTATATTGTATTGTTTTATAGATGTAAGACTTGCCGAAACCATGATATTAATTGTTCATGTAAATGGATAAGGATGTAAACGGATAGTCATGTAATCAAGTCAATGTATGTTCATGGTTCAGTCAGTTCAAGTCATGTTGATATAGATGGTATGCTGGTATTCATGTTTCAAGTTCTAATATATATGGATTCATGATTTATTGGAGTTGTATTTGAATTGTATGTAAGTTGGAATTGTATTCAGATTAGACTGAGACTCTGTCTGAGTCAGACACTTAAACAGAATTTGGATTCCTGAATTAGCTTTTGGAGTTATCGGTAACTGCTGCACAGGGACTGTAGGATTTGTGGCTTTTTCCAAACCAATTACCATTGATAATCCCGTTTTAGTTTTCTACCTTAAATAGACAAGCACCCATTTTCTCCGGCTCCCTGAGGTTCAAGAGAATTGGTCCTACTTAAACCTATATTTAGTAGGGTCCTTATTGTAAATTAATAAACTTGAGGGGGTTTTATGAAAAATAGTTTTGATAAACTTTCAAAATAAACCTCAAGCATTTATTTATCGTATTTAGGGTTTTCATGAATGTAATTTTTAAAAGTGAAGTATTCTAATGATTATAAAATTAGATTGAATAGTATATGGTATTTTAGTGTAAATTGGAATTGTATGGATTTGTGATGGTATATTCATGAAATTTGTGATTCTTGTGTTTAGAAAACATGGAATTTATTATAAATATAAAATAGATGTTTTGATAATATTTATATATATATAAAATTATTAAAAATAGAATTTATTTATAAAATAGAATTTATTTATAAAATAGAAAATCAAATTATTCTTAAAAATTGTATTAAAAATTCCATCGAGATCGGATGCTCCGTGAGAAGGTCTGCATCTCGCTCTACTAGTCCCAAGGATGTGCAATAACACGCACCATCCAAATCGGGTTCCCCAAAATGGGTTGTAGAGGCTTAATTGCAAGGAATTTAATTAAAACAATCTTAAAGAATACGGTTTTATTAGTTTAAGGTATTTTATTGAAAAATTGTATTTATCCCACAAAATATTGTTCCAAAAGCCATCGTGCTATGTCATGATGAGTGTTGTGATGAGATAGGTCATTACCTCATTAGTTTTCTAAAGGTAATATGAGCAAATATGATGAAATGATGCCGTAAGTAAACTTTGTGGTATTTAACTGTAAAATTGAAATAAAAGTTGTATAATATTGTATTTTGAATTGAAACTTGTTCTAAATGTTTGTTTTAAGATTACTAAACAAGATTTCACGCCCCGCTTCCCAGAGTACGGTAAGGAGACGTGACTGGCCACGCGACGTTTACTCAGAAGTAAACATGCTAAGCGTAAATAAGCAATATAGTAAAGTACACAAGTAAGATATGAGATGTAAAAGAACAACAACTTTTATTTATTAAATATCCTTTACAATACAACTGGAAATGTAAATATAAGACTGTAAAGCAATGCCTAAACAATGGCATGAACTAAAAGTAAAGTATATACAAGTGGCTAGAGCTCTGGGTCTTCTGAGAACTGCTCTAAGTCGTCTGTGCTGGGCTCGATCTCCAGAGAATCAGATCCCCCTGACAACATTTTAAAAAAAGAAGAGAAAAGGAATGTCGTCAGCGAACAATCGCTCGGTAAGTCCCAAGAGGTAGAGAAGAATAGACAGAAAATAGAACATGTAAAGTATAAAAGATTATGTTCACTATACTAACGTAGTTGTTTGTAGCTTGGTACATAAGATATTAGTGTTTATGAGAGGAGTCCAACTATCCTGTGGACTAAGGTAACCCGTAGAACAAGGCTCTATCAAACCACATGGAACAACGGCATTGGATGTTTAGTTACGTCTTTTAATGACCATTTCGTGCCACTTTTAACACATTCTGTACCAGTCTACCCCTTTAAATCTCCGTAATGTATTTTGTATTGATGTGTATTGTTTTGTTTAATAGATGATTGTTTAATAGATGTAAGACTTGCCAAAACCATGACATCAGTAGTTCATGTAAACGGAAAGGATATAAACGGATAGTCATGTAAACAATGTCAAATGTATATCCATGGTTCGGTCAAATCAATTCATGTTGATATTGATTGTATTATGGTATTAATGGACTCATGTTGAATTGGAGTTATACTTGAATTGTATTCAAGAATGGATTGATTTCAGATTAGACTGAGACTCTGACCGAGTCAGATACTTTAAAACGAATTGAAGTCCTGAATTAGTTTTAGAGTTATCGGTAACTGCTGCACATGGACGGCAGGATTTATGATCTTTTCCAAGCCAATTACCGTATTGATAACCCCGTTTTTAGTTGTCTGCCTTAAATAGGCAAGCACCCAAATTCTCCGTCTCCCTGAGGCTCAAGAGAACTGGTCCCGCTTAAACCTATATTTACTAGGATCCTTATTGTAATTTAATATAACTTGAAGGGGTTTTATGAAATATAGTTTTGATATATTTTCAAAATACACCTCAAGTATTTAATTATCGTATTTAAGATTTTCATGGATGTAAATTTTAAAATATGAAATATTCTAGTGGATATAAACCTAAATTGAATAATATATGGTATTTTCATGTAATTCGACTTGTATTGATTCTTGATGGTATTTTCATAAACTTTTGTGATTCTTTTCTTTTGATTAGAAAACATAGAATATATTATATATTTAAAATAGATATTTTGATAATATATATATATATATATATAATTATTAAAAATAAAATTTATTTATTAATAGAAATCACGCTTTCTTAGACATTGTAAAAAAATTCCATCGAGATCGTATGCTCCGTGAGGAGGTCTGCATCTCGTCCTATTAGTCCGATGGATGTGCGATAACCCGCACCAACCAAATCGGATTCCCTAAAATGGGTTGTAAGAATATAATTTTATGAAATTTGATTAAAACAATTTGAAAAATACGGTTTTGATAGTTTAAGGTATTTTAATGTAAAATTTGCATTTGTCCCAAAACTTATTATTTCCAAATCATCGTGCTATGTCATGATGAGTGTTGTGACGAGGCAGGTCATTGTCTCGTGAATTATCTAAAGGTAATATGAGCAAAATGAAGAAATAATAACGTAGCTAAATTTGGTGGGATTTAACCGTAAAAGTGATCTAAAAGTTGTATAATTATAATTTTGAATTGAAACTTGTTCTACATATTGTATTATGGTTGCTAAACGAGATATGAATAGATGGTTAATTTGTGGCTAAGAAAAATTAAGTTTTTAAAGAAATTAGAATCGGAAGTCGGATTAACTCCGCTTCCGACGAGTTTTGAAAAGAGAAGTCTTTTTAATAGAAAGAGAGGAGGGGAGAGAGGACTTACGGATTGAGAAGAGAGAGGGGAGGTAGAGAATGGATTTGCAAGCGTCGTGGAGTCACGAGATCGCTGGATTTTTCCCGAAACGTTGCCGGAACTTGACCTTGGGCTGACTCCACTTGTACAATATTTTGGACTTGGAAAATTTAGAGAGTTTTGGAAACGTATTTCTGAATGAGGAGGGCAATGGTGTAGGGTGGTATTTATAGAAGAAATTAGGGTCTAGGGTATTGAAGAATGAAATTAAAATATATTAACATTTTGGATTAATGCCTCATTTTAATTCTCTAGAACTGTGCAGGGAAAACAAATAGACTGGGATTAGTGGGGGAGGCCAAATGGTGCTAGTGTTAAATTTTTGAAGCATTTAGGACGGGGTCCAAACCCACATCTCACCGGTCATTGGTGGGGTGTGGGGCTCTGGATTTTGGCCACGTGTCATGGTCGCTATATATATCTCAGTGTATATGTTTGATTTATGAGACTTTTTATTTTTACGTGTTTTGCACGTGTAAACTTTTGGGCTTCCAAAAAGTTTAAAAGAAAAATTAGCAAAAATAATATGTGGCTTAGAGGATTCAAACACAGAGGCTATGTCACAGCAGTGCAAGACTTTACCAATGAACTATAAGTGCTTTCTTGCTGTTCTTAAATAAGAAATACTTTTAAGTTGTGTTCAGGCTAAGGTACTCCTTTCTGTACTTTACAAAAATTTTGTACAGAAAATTTAGGGTTGTTACATTCTACCCTCCTTATAAAAAATCCGTCCTCGAAATTTATAGAAGGAAGTTGTAATAGATTCAAGAAAAAATTGGTGATAGTGGCAGTGAAAGAAATACTGGTAGTGCATGAAAAGTAACGTGATGATGCAAGGGTTTGAAAATATTGAAGGGAATTACTAGTGTTACCTTGGTCTATAGTCTCGGCTTTTACGACCGCTAATGTGTAAGCCTGACGCTGGGGTACGTTCCTCCTAGCTGGAGGTACATTCCTCTGTCCTTGGGGCATGTTCCTCTGTCCTCGAGGTATGTTCCTCAGTGCCTGATGGAATTGGCTTGTAGGCTGTGCAGACGATCCATGTGGAGATGGAGCTGGGAGAGCAAGACAAGGTGCAGGTTCCTGAATAGTAGGCCGCCGCGGATAGTTGATGTGTGTTGGAACTGGGTTGCATCTATGAGGACATGTCCCAATACCATGAGTGGATTCGCCACAAACCAAGCACAAGCCGTTTGCGTGCCTGCAGTCCTTCAACAGGTGTCCATCCCTCGTGCAGTAGTAGCAAAAGTCTGGACTGGACCGGTTAAATGTTACTTCCAGTCTCCTGGATACAAACAGTGGCCTGGAAGAGGCTTCTCCTGCTATCTGAGTAGCAGAGTGCTTTATACCGGCAGATTAAGGTCTGCCCTTCTCCTTCATTATTGTCTCATATCTTTGGGTAGCCTTCAAAGCCAAATCATGGGTTGAGAAATCCCCTATAGCTAATACAGCTTGGATCTCTGGGTCCAACCCTTACTGGAATCTTCTAGCCCTAATCTCAGCAGTCGGTATGAGATGGGCCGCAAACCTGCTCAACATAGTGAACTCAGTATCATACTCATCCACAGATTTGCTCCACATAGAGTATTGTTACAAATGGATGAATTGCTGCTCCATATCAAAGAGGGCAGTTTCGGAAAAATATTTCGCGTCGAATATCTCGCGAAAAATCCTCCATTCGATCGGCTGGGCATGACGTCTTTCTTCCGTCTTCCACCATACCCTGGCATTGTCAGTTAGTTGCAGCTTTGCAACCCTTACCCAAGCGATCTCTGGCAATTGTGCTCCTGCCATGTCGTCTTCGAAAAACTGAGCCCATTCCTCTGCTTCCAAAGGGCTTTCTTTCCCAGAGAAATTCTTAGGGTGCAGTGCCCAGAATTGGTTTACTTCGGATGCCTCAGATTCTGGGCGATGCAATAAAATAGCAGTTTGCTGCTGTTGTCCCTCTAAGAGGCTCTTAATTGCCTCAAACAATACCGTTTGCTCGTTGATAGGAGCTGCTACGGTAGGCGTAAGTGGAAGAGGTGGTGGTGTGTTATTGACGTTTGTACTCGTGTTGTTGGGAGAATCCATAACCTTGAAAGAAAAATAGGGTTAGGATAGATTCAAACATTATGAAATATAAAGAATGTTTAGTTGCCAAGTCTTGTAATTCTTGTGTTCTATTGCTTATGTTTCCATGCAGAACTGACTTGCATGGTAGGGTTCCATGCAGCACTAACCTGCATGGTAGCATTCCATGCAGCACTGGCCTGCATCGGCCGCCAACAAACCTATCACATCCCGCTTCTCAGAGTACGGTAAGGAGACGTGACTGGCCACACGACGTATTTATTCAGAAGTAAACACGCTAAGCGTAAATAAGCAATATAGTAAAGTACATAAGTAAGACATGAGATGTAAAAGAACATCAACTTTTATTTATTAAATATCCTTTACAATACAACTAGAAATGTAAATACAAGGCTGAAAAACAATGCCTAAACAATGACATGCACTGAAAGTAAAGTATATACAAGTGACTAGAGCTCTGGGTCTTCTGAGAACTGCTCCAAGTCGTCTTTGCTGGGCTCGATCTCCAGAGAATCAGATCCCTCTGACAACATTTCAAAGAAAGAAGAGAAAAGGAATGTCGTCAGCGACAATCGCTCGGTAAGTCCTAAGAGGTAGAGAAGAATAGACAGAGAATAGAACATGTAAAATATAAAAGATTATGTTCGCTATACTAACGTAGTTGTTTGTAGCGTGGTACAGAAAATATTAGTGTTTACGAAAGGAGTTCAACTATCCCGTGGACTTAGGTAACCAGTAGTACAAGGCTCTGTCAAACCCCACGGAACGATGACAATGGATGTTTAGTTACGTCTTTTAATGACCATCCCGTGCCACTTTTAACACATTCCGTATTAGTCTACCCCCTTAAATCCCCGTAATGTATTTTATATTGATATGTATTGTTTTGTTTAATAGATGTAACACTTGCCGAAACCATGATATCAGTAGTTCATGTAAATGGAAAGGATATAAACGGATATTCATATAAACAATGTCAAATGTATATCCATGGTTCGGTCAAATCAATTCATGTTGATATAGATTGTATTCTGGTATAAATGGATTCATCTTAAATTGGAGTTATACTTGAATTGTATTCAAGGATGGATTGATTTCAGATTAGACTGAGAATCTAACTGAGTCAGATATTTTAAAATGATTGAAGTCCTGAATTAGTTTTGGAGTTATCGGTAACTGATGCACATGGACGGTAGGATTTGTTATCTTTTCCAAGCCAATTACCGTATTGATAACCCCGTTTTTAGTTTTCTGCCTTAAATAGGCAAGCACCCAAATTCTCTGGCTCCATGAGGCTCAAGAGAACTGGTCCCGCTTAAACCTATATTTACTAGGATCCTTATTGTAATTTAATATAACTTGAGAGGGTTTTATGAAAAATAGTTTTGATATATTTTTAAAATACACCTTATGTATTTAATTATCGTATTTAGGATTTTCATGGATGTAAATTTTAAAAGATGAAATATTTTAGTGGATATAAACTTAAATTGAATAGTATATTGTATTTTTATGTAATTCGACTTGTATTGATTCTTGATGGTATTTTCATGAACTTTTATGATTTTTTTCTTTTGATTAGAAAACATGGAATATATTATATATTTTGATAATATATATATAATTATTAAAAATAGAATTTATTTATTAATAGAAATCACGTTTTCTTAGAAATTGTAATAAAAATTCTATCGAGATCATATGCTCCGTGAGGAGGTCTGCATCTCGTCCTACTAGCCTGATGATGTGCGATAACCCGTACCAACCAAATCGGATTCCCCAAAATAGGTTGTAAGGACATAATTGCATGGAATTTGATTAAAACAATTTGAAGAATACGGTTTTGATAGTTTAAGGTGTTTTAATGTAAAATTTGCATTTGTCACAAAACTTATTGTTTCTAAACCATCGTGATGTGTCATGATGAGTGTTGTGATGAGATAGGTCATTATCTCGTGAATTTTCTAAAGGTAATATGAGCAAAATGAAGAAATAATATCATAGGTAAACTTGGTGGTATTTAACCGTAGAAGTGAACTAAAAGTTGTTTAACATTATAATTTTGAATTGAAGCTTGTTCTACATATTGTCTTATGGTTGCTAAACAAGATATGAAGAGATGGTTAATTTGTGGTTAAGAAAAATTGAGTTTTTAAAGAAATTAGAATCGGAAGTCGTATTAACTCCGCTTCCGACGAGTTTTGAAAAGAGAAGTCTTTTTAATAGAAAGAGAGGAGGGGAGAGAGGACTTACGGATTGAGAAGAGAGAGGGGAGGTAGAGAATGGGTTTGAAAGTGTCGTGGAGTTGCGGGGTCGCCGAATTTTTCCCGAAACGTTGCCGGAACTTGACATTGGGCTAACTCCACTTGTATAACTTCTTGGACTTGGAAAATTTAGAGAGTTTTGGAAAAGGAATTCTGAATGAGGAGGGTTATGGTGTAGGGTGGTATTTATATGAGAAATTAGGGTTTAGGGTATTGAAGAATGGAATTAAAATACATTAACATTTTGGATTAATGCCTCATTTTAATTCTCTGGAAATGTGCAGGGAAAACAAATAGATTAGGGTTAGTGGGGGAGGCCAAAGAATGTTAGGGTTAAATTTTTGAAGCATTTGGGACAGGGAGGACCGGTGACACCGGCCTAAACCCACATCTCGTCGGTCGTTGGTGGGGTGTGGGGCTCTGGATTTTGGCCATGTGTCATGGTCGCTATATATATCTCAGTGCACATGTTTGATTTCTGACACTTTTCATTTTTACATGTTTTGCACGTGTAAACTTTTGGACTTCTAAAATGTTTAAAAGAAAAATCAGCAAAAATAATATGTGGCCGAGGGGGTTCGAACACAGGGGCTATGTCACAGCAGTTCAAGGCTTTACCAATGAGCTACAAGTACTTTCTTACTGTTCTTAAATAAGAAATATTTTTAAGTTGTGCTCAGGCTAAGGTACTCCTTTCTGTACTTTACAAATTTTTTATACAGAAAGTTTAGGGTTGTTACAATGGCCTGGACCATACCCCATATCTTGTGATTGCATTCGTATATTGTGTTCACTTCCTGTTGGATGAAACAGAATCGTTTGGATCGCTACGTGTTTTTACGTGTACCCGTTCTTGGGGTATGCATTTTCTCTAACCGGATGTCGCATTATGGTTTTGGTTGATACATATATTATCCGTATTTTCAAACTAGAATTTTAGACAGGATTCGGATATTTTTCGGAGTATTTTTTATATTAGTTAGAAATCCTAGATTATATATTAAAATATTTTAAAAACCTAACAGTTAATATATATATATATATATATATATATATAACTAATATATATTTTTTAAAATCCCCACCGTCTCTCTCTCTCTACTCACTCACTCTCTCCCCTATATATAAATCTTTATATATTAAACCTAATATTCTACATAGCCCCCTCTCTCTCTTCCCCACCTCTCTCTTTTCTCCCTCCTCAGCCGCGAGAAACCCGCGCCCTAACCTTAGCCTCACCCTTGCCGCCGCCGCCGCCACCCTTGCCTTCATCCCCTCACCATCTCCTCACCCTCATCTTTTTTCTCTCCCCTTTCCTCCTTTACCCCAACCTCGACTTCACCCCTGCAAACCCAAGAAACACCCAAGAACCCCATCTCTTCCACTGCCGATCTCGCCGCCGTCCTCATCACCCCGACATCACCATCGTCACCTCCTTCTTCTCCTCACCTCTCTCCAACCCCTGACGACACCCTGCACACCACGATGCTGCAACCAAACCCCGAGCACCACGAACCCAATGCCAGAACTCCCTCGCCTCTACCGCCGATCACCTCACCATCTCGTCTCCATCACACCTTACCTCACGTACACCTCCTTTCCATCCCCAAGAACCCAACACCACAACCCAAGAACCGCAATCCCTGCAACCCCAGAACACCCTACACCCAAACTCGACGAGATCTCTGCACACCCCGACACCGGCACCCCTCATCGCCGTAGACCTTATTATCACCTCCTCTGACCTCTGTCAAGAGCCAAACACTAGAGCCATCTTCTTCTTCTTCTTTCTTTCTTTTTTCTTTTCTCTGTTCTTGATGCCACCGGTGTCGTGCAGGTCACCAATGATCCGGGCGACCCAGTCGTCGTCATCATCCAGCGTGGTCACGTCTTTGGGTAGCCAAGTCTAGTCCTATACGCATATAGTTCGCATCGCGACGTTTACCCAACGTCGAATGCGACGTACGTACCCCGACGTGAAATCCGATCAGGCAAGTTTATCTTGCTCCATGCTATGCTACTATATTTATATCCATATGAATAAAAATAATACATGTATTTTAATTATGCATCCCATGTTATAGATTTACCGTTTTTGGATACCCGTACGTATCCGTACCGTCTATTGCATATCTAGTTACATGCTAGAATCTCATTATATCATATTACTATTCTATTAGTACATCGTGGTTGCTAATGTGCATCATACGTAGTCATGGACTTACAAAATGTTATCATAGATAGATATATGTGCATCCATGAATTAATCGTGTTTCAATATTCGTTACAGTTTAAATTGGATATCTAGTTAATGCATATACATCACCTGACAGGTTCACGACACACTACTGACTTGTTGCATGGATCTAGTTACTAATAGGAACAATCTTGACTTGCTGTCCTCACGGACGTAACCTATTGTCTGCATAGACGAAAACCTGTACCTGCTTGATCCTGTGTTGGCATTAGATCTATCTTGGAAATACCTGACTTGAACACAAACTTGGGAGTAAAAGGGAAATTAAGAATGTATCCAAAGCGTAACTCAAAAGGCTATTATTACATGTTTGCGTTTTTCCGGGCGTTACGGAACGTCCTGTTTGTCATTTTTCCGGGCGTTACGGAATATCCTGTTTGCCATTTTTTCGAGCGTTACGGAATAATCCTGTTGCCGTGGTCCCGTGGGGAATAAACGGGGCATAGACTAATGGGTTGCGATGAGGGTTACATTAATTGATTTTGAAGACTTTAGATTAGATAACCTAGAAGCCCAGTTTTAGGTTGCACATCACATACACACACGCACCTTACTGTTTATATTTATGTTATTGATTTATATTCATGACTACATATCTTGTTACATCCTGGTTATTACTGTTATTTTAATATTAAGACGCACTGATGTCTGGGTTTTGCATGGCCCAGTTCCTCTATCTCTATCGCAGGCTGAACATGAGTACTTTAGCTGTCAAGCCGAGCAGTGAGGAATTGAGTTTAGTGATGCTTAGTTTAGCTTATCTTCCGCAGTTTTATTTCTTGATTCGAGCCCATATTGGGACATATTTTCAGATGTTGTTATTGGATATTATTATCGTTTCCGCTTATATATTTCTTGACTCTTTTATTTTGGCAAATGAACATGTACAAGATAGATTTTATATTTTTACTGTTCTTGATATCCTATAGACAGCCGTAATGTGACTGTGGAGGGATGTTTCCTAACCACAGGTAGCTTGGTTGGCTCTCTCACGTGCCGTAGTTAATGCACTCTGGAAAGCGGGGCGTGACAGTGTTTGTTTGGTATCAGAGCCGTAGGATTTAGGATTAATCGGGTTTGGTTCTTTTGTAGTTGGGTATTAAATCCAATACACTAACCAGAAAACCCAGAATTAGGAACATATCCTGCCACATTATTGTCTTGTCATTCAAATTCTTGAATCTTATCTTTTCCTTAATGACTTTGCATCTCAACTTGGAATCCTTCTGATTCCTTATTGTTTCTCCCTTCTTATTCCTTCAATTTTGATAGTAGGATTTGGACGACTTGAATGGAGTTATGTGATTATAATTATGTACCGCGGTATGGTTACAATACGGTACTCTATTTAAGTAACTTGGAGTCCTATTTTGATTCCTTTTCTTGATTTATAGTCGTTATATTACCTTGTTTCTCTCGGTTTCATTGCTTACCAGTTTATGTTTTATCGCAAGATTGAATCTAACAACCACGTTATATCTTTCCTCTCGTCCCGTAAGAACCAATCCGTTTACATTTCGAAGAACAAGGAAAAGCGCAGGAGAAACTTTTGATTGCAGTAGTACCGACTGCTTCAAGACCGTTCAGATGCAGGATGTTTCGAGGAGTTCCAATGAACCCGCCGCAGATTATCAGAATAGCGCAGCGGAAGAGTGGTAGGCCAATAACCCACAAGTCTTAAAACAAACTTGTAAATTCATGATGAAGAGAACCGTTTACTGAAAGGTAAGTTCGTAAACAAGTTGCAGATAAAGCACTGATAGTTGTTTGGAATTCATGAAGGTATACAAGGACATCTCGGGTTTACTGCCAGAACGAGATGTGGAGTTCGCGATTGATCTTATTCCTGGAGCAGCTCCGATTTCAAAGGCCTATTATCTAATGGTACCGGTGGAACTAGAAGAAGTAAAGAAACAGGTTGCTGAATTGCTAGAGAAGGGTTGGATTCACTGCAGCCATTCACCCTGGAGAGCTCCAGTTCTTCTAGTCAAGAAGAAAGATGGCATGCGGAGGATGTGCATCGATTATCGAGAATTAAATCGGATGACTATTAAGAATAAGTACCCAATCCCTCGCATCGGCGAATTATTCGATCAACTCTGTGGTGTGAGGGTATTCTCGAAGTTGGATTTGCGATCCGGATCCCATCAAGTTCGAGTGAAATCAGAAGATATTTGCAAGGCAGCGTTCCGAACTCAATATGGGCATTACGAGTACGTAGTGATGCCATTCGGAGTCACGAATGCACCATCGATATTTATGGACTTGATGAACTGAATCTTTTTACCGTATCTGGACCAGTTCTTAGTGGTGTTCATTGATAATTTTCTGGTCTATTCGAGGAGCAAAGAAGAGAATGAAGAACATTTGAGAATCACATTGCAAATATTAAGGCAAGAAAGATTATATTCTAAGATGAGCAAGTTCGAATTTTGGCTCGAAGAAGTGAAGTTTTTAGGTCATGTCGTATCCGGAGATGGAATTGCCGTTGATCCTGAAAAGATTGCGGCAGTTCATGATTGGCCGATTCCGAAGAACGTAGCGGAGATCCGAAGTTTTCTTGGGCTCGCCAGATATTATAGAAGGTTCGTGGAGAATTTTGCTCAAATAGCAGAACATTGACCAAGCTAACTCGAAAGTAGGTACCATTCGTATGGACGGAGAAATGAGCGTCAGTTTTTGAAGCATTGAAGCAAAAATTGACTACCGCTTCTACTTTGACAGTGCTAGGCAGTGCAGGCTTCCCACAAATTGAGAACCAAATCGCTCCGGACCAGAGCGTCGACTGTCCATGTCATAAAAAGGGCAGTGCAGGCTTCCTACAAAGCGGGAACCAGATCACTCCGGGCCAGGGAAACGTCTACCACGGACACTCCGCCTCGGAGACGCGTCAAGCATCGACCGTCCATGTCGTAAAAAGGACAGTGCAGGCTTCCCACAAATCGGGAACCAAATCGCTCCGGACCAGAGCGTCGACCGTCCATGTCATAAAAAAGACAGTGCAGGATTCCTACAAAGCGGGAACTTGATCACTCCGGGCCAGGGAAACGTCTACCACGGACACTCCGTCTCGGAAATGCGTCAAGCGTCGACCATCCATGTCGTAAAAAGGGCAGTGCAGGCTTCCTACAAAGCGGGAACCAAATAGCTCCGAGCCAGAGCATCAACCGTCCATGTCGTAAAAAGGACAGTGCAGGTTTCCCACAAATCAGGAACCAAATCACTCCGGACTAGAGAAACGTCTACCACGAACACTCCGCCTTGGAGACGCATCAAGCGTCGACCGTCCATGTCGTTAAAAGGGCAGTGCATCCCAAAAAGTGAGAAGTAAAGCAAGTCGCCTCCACGTGAAAGAAGATCCATCAATTTCATGCACACGACCCACATATGTGGTGTGCATTTATTGATGGGGGCACTTTGTTGGGGTCGAAAATTGCACCCCGGTTGACCAAGTCAAAGTTAAGGTCAATCCCAAGCCAAGTGGGCCCAAGCCCAGATCAAGTGGGCCCATGCCCAAGTCAAATCCGAACATGAAGCGGCCGGCCCTCCCCATGCCAAAATAAAAAATCATGTAACAAGTAATTTTGATGTAATTTTTTTGTTCATGAATGTATGCAAGATAGGCATAAAGCCAAATTTTTGTAAGGCCATGGCTTATGTGCAAAAAGAAATGGCACATAAGCCATGAGATGGGCAAAATACCATTTTGTAAAGCCCAAGGGGTTATATGTAAATGTGTAAGTTTATATAAGGCAACATGATGAAAATATCTAATATACTTTTCATTCCCTTAAAACTCTAGGGTTTTTATGCCTCCTTCTCCTTCCTCAAGGTTCTAAACCTTCTCCTTTCTTTTGAATTAAATCAAGAGTTTTACTCTTCCTTTTCAAAAACTAAATAGATTTTCACCACAAAATCTACAAAAAGGAACTTAGATCTCCTATCAGATCTCAAAACAAAGAGATTTTTAAAATCTCAAACTTCTTGTTCTTCAAGATCCGGCCAATAGAGGAGGAAAGAGGAGACCCATCTCCAAAAATCCCATCTTGGGAAAATCCAAGGCCAAAGGGGAGAAACAAAGTAGCCTCCTTTGATCATTTCTAAACTTTTTAGGAGTTCAACTCCAAGGGTCAAATCGGGAGCACAGCTTCCAGTGCAGGGACCAAATTCCCATTTCTGTTTGACGCCCAGCGTCCAGCGCCCAGAGTGCTAGCGCCCACGTGCCGAGCACGTGGTGCGCCCAGCGCCTAGTGCACTAGCGTCCAGTGCGCTAGCGCCTACGTGCCGAGCACGTGGTGCGCCCAGCGCCTAGTGCACTAGCGTCCAGTGCGCTAGCGCCTACGTGCCGAGCACGTGGTGCGCCCAGCGCCCAGAGCGCTCGCGCCCAGCGCCTGCGTGCCATGCACGTGAGGCGCTGTCCCCCACGCATCCTTTGGATGCCCTTTCCCTTTACACACACACACACACATACTCCACGAAACTGTCCCCCACGCATCCTTTGAATGCCCTTTCCTTTTACACACACACACATACTCCACTACACTTGACCCCCAGCCCGCTATCCGGGTAGCGGGACCCCCGTAAAAACTCTGCGGGGCCCCTGATATATCCAAAACCCCTTCAAAACACAACACTGCACATTGAGTTTGCATGACCAGTTTAACCCGTTAATCGGAGGTTCCCTCGCTACAAAGGCGAGGGGTAATTAACGGCAGCTTAGTCCGCGGCTGCCGGAGATTCGGATCCCTACAATCAATAAACCCCAGTCTACTCTAGGCAGTGGGAATATATAATGCGCCTGACAAGCGCGAGCGTATTCCCATCTCAATGGGGTGACGAAAAACACCCTACAGATTCTGGCACGCCCGGTGGGACCTATCTCTCCTCCCATATTTCGGGTTAAACGTTCATGCGAACTCAATCAATATACATATCTATATTTATACTAAAATAATGCTCTTTCATGCAGGTTTTCAAGCAATCACTTTTCAACAATGTCTCCAAAGATGAACCCAGCTCTCAGCACGGCTCCCATCTCCTACACGATGAAGATGGACACCAGAACGGTCCTTCCGGCCAGTCTCGGGCGACGGTGGGAGGAGCCGCCGCTACTATTTGGCTCTATTCTGTTCGTGTCAGCTAACGCCATCCCAGCTCCTCAAGCTCCGGTGACAGACAAACTGGTCTCGAAGGGCAGGAGGCCAAATGTGGTGGTCTCAAGGGCGCCCCAACCCAAACGCAAATCCGTTTCCGAACGTCTGTCCGTCGCTCCAGCTGGGGGCAAGGCCATTAACGTCAACGAGGCAACGGGGCATCTCGAGCAAGCTCCAGCGGCGCTCCTGACAACTGATCAATTGAGTATCTTCTCTAAGCTTCCCGTTAATCGGCTCACGGTGGCTTTCCGAAGAGCAGAAGCCTGCCAAACGCTCAAGGCAGAGAAGCTGAGGCAGAAGCGGCTCATACAAAAAGGCTAGGGCTCTGGCCATGTTAAAATTTATGAATTTCCAAAACCCGGACCGCTCCGCGAAACCAGCTGCTAGTGATGAAAGGATGGCTGAATGTGTTATCCACACCGTCTACATGGTGGGCACGCGTCCCAGCGACAACCTT
Organism: Agapanthus africanus; assembly: GCA_030015575.1. Lineage (NCBI taxonomy): Eukaryota > Viridiplantae > Streptophyta > Magnoliopsida > Asparagales > Amaryllidaceae > Agapanthus > Agapanthus africanus. The sequence continues at coordinate 33,075,766 of CM057346.1, forward strand.
CGCAGCAAAAGCAAGGATGGGGCCACCACATCACAAATCCAACCTAGTGTGAATATAGCTGTCACTTCTCAAGACCAGCATCCTTTGGAGGGTGATGAAAATCCTCCCAGTGAAGCTGATAGGCAGAGAGAGCCCTTAGTTCATGAGGAGTCTGGCTCGGAAAGCGAAGATGAGCCAATTTTCTATCCTAAGACCGCAGAGCTGCAACTTCTCCAAGAGCTCCGAAAACAGCTCAGAAGCAAAGACAAGGAGATGGCCAAGCTCTACTCAAAGATCGATGACTTGACAAACGTCATCTTACGACTCACAGCTCAAGTTGCCTCTCAGCCGCCCAATCAAGCGCATGGTTCTACTCATGAACCGGGAAACGGTGTCCCGAGACAGCCGACGCCGATTCCCTCAAATCCAAAGGTGGGCGGACCGCACGAAAATCGGTCGCATCCTATCTCGGGAATTGTCTTGGCTACCGATGACAGCAACCCACTAACTCAAGATCAAATCATGGATTTGGTTGCCAACAAAGTCAAAACATTGGTAGCCAAAGCCAGAGAGCAAAAAGAGGTCGGTAGCAGCGGGAGACCATACCCTGCTCGGTACGATCTTATGGAGTTTCCTATTGGCTACGTCGTCCCCAAATTTGAAAGGTTCGATGGGACGGGAAATGCGAACTGGCACATTGCCCAATTTAAAGCATCATGTGTGAACAATAGGGGCAATGATGCGCTCCTTCTCCGCCAGTTTGTCAATAGTTTGACTGATGTTGCTTTCGATTGGTATGCATGCATACCGGATGACTCGATCACGACGTTCGCTCAAATAGAATCCATGTTCAAGCAAAGGTTCATGAGTGTCAGCAATAAAATCACCATTGCTGACCTTGTAAAGACCGAGCCAAAGAAAAATGAAAGCAACATGGATTTTATAGTCCGATGGCGCAATCTCTCTATCAAATGCGAACTGCCTTGGAGCAAGACCAATTCGTCAGTCTTCTTATAGAAAATCTGAACGACTGGATGAAACCTTTCCTGTGCACCGCAGGTCTCAGAACATTCCAAAAGCTGACCAAGAAAGTTCAAATGTTGGAACGCTCAAAACCCGAGTCCACTCAGAATCCCCAATTCACAAACAGACCGAGACATCGGAGGGACGACAACCGGAAAAGCGAAAGCTCCAACAGCACCGATTCTCTAGATAAGCAGAGAACGGGTGGAGCAAAGACTAACAAATCTCGAGAGCTAACTTTGGAGGAAAGAAGAAATAAGGTCTACTCTTTCCAAAGGGACAAGGTCCACAAAATTTTCAAAGATGCTCTAAAGAATGGCTTGCGGCTACTAGAACCAAAAAGGCTAAGTGAAGTGAACAGGACTGATCATCCCAACTTTTGCCCGTACCACCGAGTGCTGGGACACACTATTGAAGACTGTTGCATTTTCAAGGATTGGGTCGAGAAATAATATAAGGTGGGAGAAATATCGTTGTCCCCTAGCGTGTTAACAAACAATCAAGCTGCAACCGCCAATTTCATACAAATGGAGGCTGAAGTCCTTCAGGGACCTGATTCTCTCAGACACCTGCCTTTCTCTAAAAAGAGCGGACCAAGGCAACAAGCTAAGAGCCAAGCGAGCCATATTGCCAATGAAGAAGCAATAGACGGGAACACAACCCATACGACATATATGATGGAGCTCGGAGGAACAAGTCCTCTTACGCCTTATAGCCATGACAATGATGCGGTTGTTGCCATCCAACACCGGCTTGATCCAAATGATGAAGAGCTCGCTCATGTTATTAAGCCCAAGGAGCCCGTGGTTCCTGCAAAATCGAGCCCAAGCTCCAAAACTGACCACCACGTCGTTAAACTGGGAACGATAGACCTCAAAATCTTTAAACTGGGAACCGTCGACCTCCACGTCATTAAACTGGGAACAGTCGACCATCACATCAATAAACTGGGAACAGTCGACCACCACGTCATTAAACTGGGAACAGCTGACCACCACGTCGTTAAACTGGGAACGATAGACCTTTAAGTCTTTAAACTGGGAACCGCTGACTACCATGTCATTAAACTGGGAATAATCGACCTTTAAGTCGTTAAACTGGGAATGTAAAAAAATGTGTGTAAATAAAAAAAAGTGTAAGTAAAAAATATATATATATATATATAATAATAAAAATCCGAAATGATGGGGCAACTCGCAATAAAAATCAGCGAGTAAAAATAAAAATGAAAATAAAGCCGAAATGATGGGGCAACCGCGAATAAATAGCCGAAATGATAGGGCAATCGCGACCTTCGCGATCAGAAAAGCTGCAATGATAGAGCAATCGCGGTAAAAAATCGAGAATGATGAGTCGCTCCGGGTACCATGTTCCAGTGCAGCGATGCAGACGCCAACCAAAATCCAATTTCCCAAAACTCTCTCAGCCCTACGGCCAGTCCCCAAATTGACTACCGTATACAATCCACGGGCTCAAATAATTCTCATCATACCCATGCCCCACCGCAATCACCAGTCCAGCGGCTGGTCTTCGCCCTTAGAATTATGCTCCATTAGGAAGACCAACTCATGTGTCCTCACGATGCATGAGGAGAACAAACCTTCGTGGGATCCTTACGACTCACAAAGGAAAAACACACTTGGGGGTCTTCATGACTCCTAAGGAGAAAATACACCTAAGGGATCCTCACGACCCGTAGGGAGAAGATGCTTTTATGGGACCCTTACGATCCATAAAATTGAAAAGCCTTAGGTGATAAGGATCTAAACCTGTCTCCTAAACCATCGCTCCCCAAATCCCAAATGGTGAATGATGAGTCGCTCCTGGTACCATATTCCAGTGCAGCGATGCAGACGCCAACCAAATTCCAAATCTCATACCCCAACGGCGAATAATGAGTCGCTCCTGGTACCATATTCCAGTGCAGCGATGCAGACGCCAACAAAGTCCCAAAAATTTTTCCGGCCCTACGGTCTGGATCATATATCTTGCAAAACCGTATACAATCCACGGGCGTAAAACGATCCCAATCTCTCCCAAGTCCTACCGGTGAGACCACATTCAAAGTCCCACAAAAAATAAAAATGAAATAAAAAAATAAAAAATAAAAATAAAAAAATGGTATGTCCACAAGCAAAATGGGCACGGATGAAAACCCGAAAGGGCTCCGTGGGTAAAAACAGCAGGACTGCCGGCGAGTTTGCGAAAACCCGAAACGGCACAAACTCGTAAAAAAAAAGAGATGAAATGCACTAGCGAAGTCCTCTCGACTTTGTGAGGAGAAAATTCCCGCGTGAGATCCTTACGACTCACAAAGGAGCAACACACTTAGGAGTCCCCACAACTCCTAAGGAGAAAATACACCTACGGGATCCTCATGACCCGTAGGGAGAAAATGCTCGTGAGACCCTTACGGCTTACAAAATTGAAAAGTCTTAGGTGATAGGGACCTAAAACCTATCTCCTAAGCCATCGCTTCCTAATAAGCAAGCGCCAATGATGATTCGCTCCTGGTACCATATTCCAGTATAGCGATATTGATGCCAAGCAAAAACCAATTCCCAAATCCTCCCGGGGCAAATGATGAGTTGCTCCTAGTATTATTCTAGTGCAGCAATGCAGATGCCGCCAAAAAAAAATCTAAGGGCAGATGATGAGTTGCTCCTGGTATTATTCCAGTGCAGCAACGCAGATGCCGACCAAAACCAAAATCCCAAAATCCTCCCATAGCAAATGATGATTCGCTTCTGGTACCATATTCCAGTATAGCAATGCTGATGTCAACCCAAATCACAATCAACAAGTCAACTTCAACTCCGACACCGCAGAAAGCGGAGCAAGTCAGAATCCAATCTCGACACCGCAAGAAGTGGAGCAAGTCAAGTTCACCCCTGACACTGCAGGAAGCAGAGCAAGTCAAATAGAGTGTCAACCGTCCATGTCGTAAAAAGGGCAGTGAAGGCTTCCTACAAAGAGGGAACCAAATTGCTCTGGGCCAGAGCATCGACCGTCCATGTTGTAAAAAGGGCAGTGCGGGCTTCCCACAAATCGGGAACCAAATCACTCTGGGCCAGAGAAACGTCTACCATGGACACTCCGTCTCGGAGACGCGTCAAGCGTCGACCGTCCATGTCGTAAAAAGGGCAGTGCAGGCTCCCCACAAATCGGGAACCAAATCGCTCCGCGTCAAGTGTCGACCGTCCATGTCGTAAAAAGGGCAGTGCAGGCTTCCTACAAAGAGGGAACCAGATCATTCCGAGCCAGGAAAACATCTACCACGGACACTCCGTCTCGAAGACGCGTCAAGCGTCGACCGTCCATGTTGTAAAAAGGGCAGTGCAGGCTTCCCACAAATCGGGAACCAAATCGCTCCGCGTCAAGCGTCGACCGTCCATGTCGTAAAAAGGGCAGTGCAGGCTTCCCACAAATCGGGAACCAAATCGCTCCGCGTCAAGCGTCGACCGTTCATGTCGTAAAAAGGCCAGTGCGGGCTTCCTACAAAGCAAAAACCAGATCACTCCAGGCCAGAGAACGTCTACCACGGACACTCCATCTTGGAGACACGTCAAGCGTTGACCGTTCATGTAGTAAAAAGGGCAGTGCAGGCTTCCCACAAATCGGGAACCAAATCACTCCGGACCAGAGCGTCGACCGTCCATGTCGTAAAAAGGGCAGTGCATGCTTCCTACAAAGCGGGAACTAGATCACCCCGGGCCAGGGAAACGTCTACCACGGACACTCCGTCTCGGAGACGTGTCAAGCTTCGACCGTCCATGTCGTAAAAAGGGCAGTGCAGGCTTCCTACAAATCGGGAACCAAATCGCTCCGGACCAGAGCGTCAACCGTCCATGTTTTAAAAAGGACAGTGCAGGTTTCCTACAAAGCGGGAACCAGATCACTCCAGGCCAGGGAAACGTCTACCACGGACACTCCGTCTCGGAAACGCGTCAAGCGTCGACCGTCTATGTCGTAAAAAGGACAGTGCAGGTTTCCTACAAAGCGGGAACCAAATCGCTCTGGGCCAGAGCGTCGACCGTCCATGTCGTAAAAAGGACAGTGTAGGCTTCCCACAAATCAGGAACCAAATCACTCCGGACCAGAGAAATTTCTACCATGGACACTCCGTCTCGGAGATACGTCAAGTGTTGATCATCCATGTCGTTAAAAGGGCAGTGCATCCCAAAAAGTGGGAACCAAAACAAGTCACCTCCATGTGAAAGAAGATCCATCAATTTCATGCACACGACCCACATATGTGGTATGCATTTATTGATGGAGGCACTTTGTTGGGGTCGAAAATTGCACCCCGGTTGACTAAGTCAAAGTCAAGGTCAACCCCAAGCCAAGTGGGCCCAAGCCCAGATCAAGTGGGCCCATGCCCAAGTCGAGTTCGAACATGAAGCGGCCGGCCCTCCCCATGCCAAAATAAAAAATCATGTAACAAGTCATTTTGATGTACTTTTTTTGTTCATGAATGTATGCAAGATAGGCATAAAGCCAAATTTTTGTAAGCCCATGACTTATGTGCAAAAAGAAATGGCACATGAGCCATGAGATGGGCAAAATACCATTTTGTAAAACCCAAGGGGTTATATGTAAATGTGTAAGCTTATATAAGGCAACATGATGAAAATATCTAATATACTTTTCATTCCCTAAAAACTCTAGGGTTTTTATGCCTCCTTCTTCTTCCTTAAGGTTCTAAACCTTCTCCTTTCTTTTGAATTAAATCAAGAGTTTTACTCTTCCTTTTCAAAAACTAAATAGATTTTCACCACAAAATCCACAAAGGGGAACTTAGATCTCCCATCAGATCTCAAAACAAAGATTTTTAAAATCTCACACTTCTTGTTCTTCAAGATCCGGCTAATAGAGGAGGAAAGAGGAGACCCATCTCCAAAAATCTCATCTTGGAAAAATCCAAGGCCAAAGGGGAGAAACAAAGTAGCCTCCTTTGATCATTTCTAAACTTTTTAGGAGTTCAACTCCAAAGGTCAAATCGGGAGCACAGCTTCCAGTGCAGGGACCAAAGTCCCATTTCTGTTTGACGCCCAGCGTCCAGCGTCCAGAGCGCTAGCGCCCACGTGCCGAGCACGTGGTACACCCAACGCCCAGTGCGCTAGCGTCCATATGCCGAGCATGTGGTGCGCCCAGCGCCCAGAGCGCTCGCGCCCAGCGCCTGCGTGCCATACACCCGAGGCATTGTCCCCCACACATTCTTTGGATGCCCTTTCCCTTTACACACACACACACACACACACACACACACACACACACACTCCACGACACGTGACCCCCAGCCCGCTATCGGGGTAGCGGGACCCCGTAAAAACTCTGCGGGGCCCCTGATATATCCAAATCCCCTTCAAAACACAACACTGCACATTGAGTTTGCATGACCAGTTTAACCCGTTAATCGGAGGTTCCCTCGCTACAAAGGCGAGGGATAATTAACGGCAGCTTAGTCCACGACTGCCGGAGATTCGGATCCCCACAATCAATAAACCCCAGCCTATCTTAGGCAGGGGAATCTGTTATGCGCATGATAAGCGCGCGCGTATTCCCATCTCAATGGGGTGACGAAAAACACCCTACAACATTTTATATTATATTCTAATTATTGTTGCTTTCCTATGAACCCAACCCTAAGCCCAAGTCTATACTTAAATCCCACATTTTTCCTTCAAAATTTTCGTGAGCCCAAGCCCAACAATCCAATGCCTTATTTTTAAAACAACAAATTATTCCAATTACTTACTTTCTCTTCTCTTTTCAAAATTCAAAATTTTATACCCTCATTTAAAACATAAATCCTACACAAATAAAATTCATTTAAAACATATTAAATTTTATATTCCCGTTAATTTTTTCTCTCTCTTCTTTAAAATTTTCCTTATTAAAATAACGTTTCTTCTCTCTTTTCACTCCCGTTGCCTCTTTTTCTCTCTCCCTTAAATTAATCCTCTCTCTCTCCCTTAAATTATTCTTCACGTTATTTCTCTCTCCCCCTCACATTCTCTCCCTCTCTCTCTTCCACTCTTCCCGCTCCCCCTCTCTAACCCACACTCACGTCCACGCCTCACTCGCCCCGCCACCATCGCCGGTATCATCCTCGCCCCTCTCTGCTCTATCCAAAACCCCGAGCCCCTCTTCACCTCTTCGATCCCCGGCCTCACCGCATCCCCGTCGCCACCTCCCCACCTCACCTGCAACCCGACGCAACCATCACCATCGACGACCCCATCACCTCCCTGCTGCTTCTTCCAGCAACGCCGCAACACCACCACTCCTCCCCACTTCTTCTTCCATTCACAACCGTGACACATCAACTGCAACCGAGCTTCTCTGCAACTCCGGTGACCACAGCCTGCAAGCTCCGGCCATCCACCATCGCAACCAACATCGTCAAGCTCTCCCTACAACCTCCGTCAACCTTACCGCACCTCACCAACACAAACCCAAGTACCTCGAACCTTCACCCACCTCCACTGCCCACCGAGCTCGCCGCGCCACCGCCGCCAGTCTCCTCCCTGAAACCACCACACCAACGTCGAACTCCCCGCTGCATAACGCCCGAGCCTTCACCCTCCTCCCTTCTGCACCCAAGCTCACCTTGCAGCCGTCGCAATCGCCATTGCCTTTGTCGCCGTTGACAGCGTATTCTCTATCCAAGCTGTTGCCTCTGTTACCATGGATATCACCGCCGTAGCTGTTGCCGCCATCATCATCTTTAGCCAAGTGATTTCTACTTGCTTTACATGCTATTAGTTTTTCACATAGTTATATATATTGTATATAACAACCAAGTTAATTAGAAAATCATGGATTTTGGATAAGTTTTACAATCCCATATTTATACATAGCTTGACATAGTTTATAAGTCGGGCCTTTTATTCGGCTCTAACGACGCTACGAATGTATATTGACCGATTAAACGAAACCAAAGCTCCGATTACCATACGTATAAACAAGTATTTGATACTAAACTTTACGTGAAGACCTATTTTTAAATGGCGGAACTTGTGATCATTAAACCCGTTTACTGTTCATAGAGGTACTGCAGAAATTTGGTTGAAAATCGATATTGTTTCACTTATAAAATGCTACCCCGATAACCATTGCGAAATCAGAATTTTCCTGATCATGCTAGACCGTTAAATTCATATTAAATCTTTTACAAATCGGATTTGAGCGTTCCATGGCTTGTATCGAAGCTAACAGATTAACCTACAATACTCTATAGCTGATCTCTAAATTTTTATCAAGTTATGATAGAGAAAACTGAGGAGAATTACGATTCTGGACTGCAATCCAGAGCACTAATCCCACTTAACCCCTGTTTTTAAATCACTGTATATCCTTGTTCAAATGCGTGAATGTGAGGAACCCAATATCGTTACGTAGAAAATTGAGTTAGCTTTCTTACCCCACTGGTTTCACTGGATTCCTGTTCCGTATGATTTTTTTTACACATTTTATAATGTCGATATGTTCCGCTGAATTCTGCAGTGACAGATTTTACACATCGAACTTAACCTGACCCTAACTCCCTGTTGATATAGGATATTACTGATCCGCTAATTGCGTTGGAAACCTAACTGATAACCCTAAATATTGTTTAATTATAGTGTCGTCTAATTTTGATCCCAACAGGGTGAAAATTGTGTTACGAATTGGACTTTCAGTTCAGGAACTGAATTTCCAGTAACGAACACTTAAAATGAAACGACTGTAATTTGTGAACCAGAAACCCGATTGACTTGAAATAAATTTTGTTGAACTGCCGACTGAGTTTAATTATTACCGATTTTGTATCATTTTATTAAATTCTGAATGTATGATTTTAATGTGATTTTTATAAGTTCATAAGACGCATAATAACTTGCATTGCACATGATTGGTTTAGCGGCATAAATGCACATATTATACCCGACCGCAATACCTCTAGTGATAGTGTGCATCATTATTAAGTTTCAGTGTACAATGCATTGTCGAGCATGAATGGTATCGGTTTAGGAGTGTCAAGTACGTCAGTGAGAAGTGAATGGTTCGTGATAGTGATAATACAGTGAACAGTGAATAAAACCGTGTTATTGGTGCATACTTGTACACGACTAGCCCATACTCATAGATAGTGAAACCCGGGGAAAAAGGTGCAATCGAAATGGAAAGGAAATTTTATTTAGCGAGGTCAATGATTTTTAGAGGATGATCATTCGAACAGCGACTCTTATATATTAGGTTGGACCTAACTGTCCGGCTGACAGGGTTATGTCCCGGGTATCGTGGGCCGTAGTCTCGGGTACGTACGAGACCCTCGTTAAACATGATCACTCATTTCCGCATCTCGATTTCAAAGTGACTTAGAGACCGATAGGGACACAGATCGTACATTGCATCAGTTATGGACCTATTGATTACCTGCATTTATCATCTCCACCGTTATTACTTTATTTTCTTGTCTTTAATAATTATTATAATATTGCCATTGCGTCGCCCTGACAACCTGAGTATGCATGCTCAGAGTTTGAAGATAACCGGATTCAGGAGTCAGACCTACCTTTCGAGCTCGCAGTGATCTAGACGGTCGTGCCTTCAGTACTTTTACCGCTTTCCATAAACCAACCTTGTATTCGCACTTGGTTAGTAGTTTCTTTTATTTCATTCTGTTGTAAACTGTGAACAATGAAAGTTGGTGTAATAAACTAGTAACGTGTTTCCTTTACTTCTGTGCTGTAATTATTGATTACCATGCAATGCTAGAAGCCGAAATGTGACTACGGTGGGATTATCCTTGACCGTAGGAGTATGGCTGGACTATTCGCCTCCCGTATTCCGTATTTTGGGAAGCGGGGCATGACAAAATGGATCCATTCAAAGCATTATATGGTCGTAAGTGTCGCTCGCCCGTCTGTTGGGACGATGTTGGAGAACGAAGATTATTGGGACCGGATCTTATCGTGCAAACCGTGGAGAAAGTTAATACGATCTGAAATCATATGAAGGCAGCACAAGATCGGCAAAAAAGTTGGGCCGATCCAGGACGAAGACCTCTGGTGTTCGCAGTCAGTGATCTTGTATTCTTGAAGATATCACCAACTAGAGAAGTGATTCGATTTGGTAGTCGAGGCAAGTTTAGTTCTCGATTCGTGGGGATTTTCGATATTATCGAGCATATTGGAGAAGTATCATATCGATTGGCGTTACCACCATCCTTAGCGAGTGTTCATGACGTGTTTTATGTATCTCAACTCTGCAAGTATGTTCGAGATGAGACGTGTGTCCTAAATCATTCGGAACTGACAGTAAGGGAGGACTTGACATATGAAGAACGACCGATGGCGATTGTAGATCGAAGAGAAAAGGTCATCAAGAACAAGGTTATCCCTCTGGTACTTGTTTCATTGAGGAATCGTTCGCATGGAGAATCAACTTAGGAACGTGAAAACGAGATTCAACAGAAGTTTCCACACCTATTTTCTTAGATTCATGTTTTTTTGTCTTTTTTGTTTCGGGAATTTCAATGACGAAATTCTTTTGTAGTTAGGTATAATGTAACATCTTAGTTCATTTATACTATATTTATTTGGATTTTCCTATTCTTGTGATAACTCTTAGTTCATGTTTGTTTTGGGTGCGAATAGCGTATTTGGTATCCGTGTTTAGTATTTGACCCGACCCGCATGCTTGAAACCCATCCTGGTTCAAGATTACGATATATCCTTACTAGTACAGAGGATCCGTGCAAATATATATTGTAACAACTCCAATTTCAATGTACAGAAAATTGTTTAAAAGTTAATGTACAATTAGAGTATTTGCAATCATGTGTACACTATAAGTATTTGTTTTACTTAAGAACAACAAGAAAGTACTTGTGGCACATTGGTAAAGCCTTGCACTGCTGTGACGTAGCCTCTGTATTCAAATCCCCCCAACCACATTATCTTTTTATTTAAATTTTCTTTTAATCTTTTAGAAGCCTAAGAGTTTACACGTGCACTACACGTAATATGTTAAGTTATAGATTAATTAAACATGTGCACGAGGGTATATGAGACGAAGGGGACACATGGCGACGATCCAACCCCATTCCACCGGATTTCGACCGGCGAAATCAACAAAAAACCTGGTACCGCCGGTTCCCCCCGTAGGTAATAGTCTGATATTTTTGCCCGAGCACCCCTTGGCCTACCCCACTACCCTCATGTTGTTTGTTTACTCCGCTTTCATCCACAGAACAATAAAATGCCCTTTAAATCAATTTTTAATGCAAATTTTAATGTATTCTTTAACTCTCTAAACCCTAATTTTCCCTATAAATACCAAACTCTCAGAAATTCCCTACCAAAACTCTAAAAAATTCTCAAGTCCTTTTAGTGTGCAAGTGGAGTTAGCGAAGGGCAAAGTTCTAGCGAAGTTTCGAGGAGATTACGGCAACGAAACGCCCCGATGCCTCCTTAGCTTTCTCTTTCTCTTCTCTTGTTCCCTAACCAGTAAGTCCCCTCTCCCCCTCTCTTCTTCTTCTTTAAAAACTTTCATTCCTAAAACCCGACGGAAGCGAAGTTAATCCGACTTCCGATCCGGTTTTCTTTAAAAACTATATTTTTCTTAAACAAGAAAATAACATACTCTCATATAATCTTTAACAAACATTAACAAACATATTAAAACAAGTTTCATTTCAAAATAAGCTTTATTGCAACTTTTATCGTATTTTTACGTTAAAATACCACATACTTCATTTCCGAGATAAAACAATATAATACTTGTATTACCTTTAGATAACTCATGAGCTAATGACCTACCTCATCACAACACACATCTTTGACATAACACGATGAGAAAATTGGGAATATATTCATGAGATAATACGACATTACAAATACATACCATTAACTTGCAAAACCATTTCTTTAAAAAGTGTATTAAATAATTCCTTGCAATTACGCCTCTATAACCCACTTTGGGGACCCCGTTCGGGATGGTGCGGATTATCGCACATCCTCGGGCCTAGTAGAGCGAGTTACAGACCTCCGAAAGGAGCATTCGATCTCGACGGAATTTTAATGCATTTTTCTTTAGAAAATGAGATTTCTACAAGAAAATAAATAAAATTTATTTTCATTAAATATATATATATATATATTATCAAAATATCTATTTTAATTATATTATATAAATATTCCAAGTTTTCTAAATCAAAGAAATCACCATTACATGAAAATACCATCCAAATACAAAACAATTCCAATATTTCAATAAAGCACCATATACAATGAAAACTACGTTCTACTCACTAGAAGATTTTATTTTTATAAAATATACATCTATGAAAACCATAAAAACGATAATTAAATACTTGAGGTGTATTTTGAAAATATATCAAAACTATTTTTACATAAAACCCTCTCAGGTTATACTAAATTACAATAAGGACCCTAGTAAATATAGGTTTAAGCGGGACCAATTCTCTTGAGCCTCAGAGAGTCGGAGAATGTGGGTGCTTGCTTATCTAAGGTAGACAATCTAACAAACGGTGTTATCAACACGGTAATTGTCAGTGAAAAAGACACAAATCTTGCCGTCCATGTGCATCAGTTACCGATAACATCAAAAATAATTCAGGATTTCAAGTTCTTTTCAAAGTGTCTGACTCAGATTGAGTCTCAATATAATCAATCTTACTTGAATATGATTAAAGTATAAAACTATAATACAACATGAATCCATGAATCCGTCTATTCAATCTATATCAATCTATATTGACTGAACTGAACCATGGATATATTCCGTCTACATGACTATCCATTTATCTCCATTCCATTTACTGATATCATGGTTTCGGCAAATCTTCCATTTATTACAAGATAAGATAAGACAATCAGTACATTATATACAATCAATACAATAAACATTACGGGGTTTATAAAGGGGTAGACTGATACGGAACATGTTAAAAGTGGCACGAGGTGGTCACTTAAGACGTAATTACATCCATGTCGTTGTTCCGTGGTATTTTCGACGGAGCCTTATACTACGGGTTACCAAAATCCATGGTGTAAATTAGACTCCTCTTGTACGTATACACTGGCATATTCTGTACCAAGTTACAAATAACAGCGTTAACAATATAATCAAACATTATAAGTTATATTCTCTTTCTGTCTATTCTATCTCTACTCATTTTTGGGACTTACCGAGCGATTGTTCGCTGACAACATTCCTTTTCTTCTTTCTTTGGAATGTTGTCAAGTGTTTCGGACGCTTTAGAGACCGAGCCCAGCACTGAGGATTTGGAGCAATTTGTTTTTGACCCGGACCTTTAGAAATTTGTACATATTTATTTCATTTCAGTTATGCCATTGTTTAGGCATCGCTTTCTATTCATGTATTTACATTTCAGTTGTACCTGTAAAAGAATATTTAATAAATAAAGCTGCTGTTCATTTGCATTCCTGTCTCTTGTGTAATTTACTTATATTGCTTAGATACGCTTAGCGTGTTTACTTCTGAGTAAATATGTAGCGGCCTCACCGCATCCCCTTTCCGTACACTAGGAAGCGGGGCATGATAGGCTTTGTCGGCGGCCCATACAGGTCAGTGCTGCATGGAACCCTACCATGCATGTCAGCTCTGTATGGACATGCGGATCAGTTTTGCATGGACATACGGGTTAATTCTGCATTAAGTCCTAAGCAATATAATACAATAATCAGCAACTAAAAACATTCCTTACATATTCCTTGAATCTTACCATTTCATATATTTTGAATCTGTCCTAACCCAAATTTTTCTTTCAAGGTTATAGATTCCCTAAACAACACTAGCACCAATTTCAACAACACACCATCTCTACCGCTTACACCTACCGTTGTTGCTCCGATCAATGAGCAGACAGTACTGCTTGAAGCGATCCGCAGCCTCCTGGAGGTACAACAACAGCAGACTGCTATTCTGATAAACCGTCCAGAAGCGAAAGCGCTCAGAGTAAAGAAATTCCGGGCATTGCACCCAAAATAATTCTCAGGAAAAGAGAACCCTCTAGAAGCTGAGGAGTGGGCTCAGAGCATTGAAGATGACCTGGCAGCGGCACAAGTACCAAAAATCGCTGGGGTTTGAGTTGTGAAGCTGCGGCTCACTGACAAAGCACGGGTTTGGTGGAAGGCGGAAGAAAGCTGTCTTGACCAACCGATACGAGGCAGTAGTGAAGAGGAAGGGCAGACCCCAATATGCCGGAGTGAAGCGCCCTGCCACTCAGATGGCTGGAGGAGACTCTTCAAGGCCAACTGTTGAACCCAGAAGACTGGAAGAAACCAATAACCAGACGAGTCCAGATTTTTGTTTCTACTGCAAGAGGTATGAACATTTGTGGACGGACCGTAGGCGCGCAAAAGGCCTGTGCTTAGTTTGTGGAACTTCCAATCACGGAATTGAAACCTGTCTTTATAGACGCAACTCAGCTCACACACTCACCCACTATCCGCAGTGGCCAGCTATCCAGGCTCCTACACCTCATCTTGCTTTCCCAGCTCCACCTCTACATGGACCTCCTGCACAGCCTAATCGCCAATTCCATCAGGCACTGAGGAACATGTCTCGAGGGCAGAGAAACATGCCCCAAGGAAAGAGGAATGTGCCCCCAGCTAGGAGGAACATACCCCGGCGTCAGGCTTTCACATTAGGCCGTAGAGACCGAGACTGTAGACCTGGGTAACACTAGTAATCCTTTTCAATCTTTTCAAACTCTTGTATCATCTTGTTACTTTTTATGCAATACCAGTATTTCTTTCACAATCACAATCACCAAATTTTCTTGAATATGTTACACTTTCCTTTTACAAATTTCGAGGACGAAATTTTTGTAAGGAAGGTAGACTGTAACAACTCCAATTTCAACGTACAGAAAATTATTTAAAAGTTAATGTATAATTGGAGTATTTGCAATCATGTGTACACTATAAGTATTTGTTTTACTTTAGAACAACAAGAAAGTACTTGTAGCACATTGGTAAAGCCTTGCACTGCTGTGACGTAGCCCCTGTGTTCGAATCCCCCCAGCCACATTATCTTTTTATTTAAATTTTCTTTTAATCTTTTAGAAGCCCAAGGGTTTACACGTGCACTGCACGTAATATGTTAAGTTAAAGATTAATTAAACATGTGCACGATGGTATATGAGATGACAGGGATACGTAGCGACGATCGAACCCTATTCCACCGGATTTCAACTGGCGAAATCAACAAAAAGCCCAGTACCGCCGGTTCCCCCCGTAGGTAATGCTCTGATATTTTTGCCCGAGCACCCCTTGGCCTACCTCACAACCCCCATGTTGTTTGTTTACTCTGCTTTCATCTAGAGAACAATAAAATGCCCTTTAAATAAATTTTTAATGCAAATTTTAATGCATTCTTTAACCCTCTAAACCCTAATTTTCCCTATAAATATTACACTCCATTTCACACATCCTCACTCAGAAATTCCCTGCCAAAGCTCTAAAAAATTCTCAAGTCCTTTTAGTGTGCAAGTGGAGTTAGCGAAGGGCAAAGTTCCGGTAAAGTTCCGAGGAGATTCCAGCGACGGTGCCTTCTTTAGCTTTCTCTCTCTCTTCTATTGTTCCCTAGCCAGTAATTCCCTCCTCCCCCTCTCTTCTTCTTCTTTAAAAACTTTCATTTCTAAAACCCAATGGAAGCGGAGTTAATCCGACTTCCGATTCGGTTTTCTTTAAAAATTCTATTTTTCTTAAACAAGAAAATACCATCCTCTCATATAATATTTAACAAATATATTAAAGAAAGTTTCATTCCAAAAGAATCTTTATTGCAACTTTTATCGTATTTTTACGGTAAAATACCACATACTTCATTTCCGACATAAAACAACATAATACTTGTATTACCTTTAGATAACTCACGAGATAATGACCTCTCTTATCACAACACATTTTTGACATAGCACGATGAATTTGGGAATATATTCATGGGATAATACGACATTACAATTAAATATCATTAACTTGCAAAACCATTTCTTTAAAAAGTGTATTAAACAATTCTTGACAATTGCGTCTCTACAACCCACTTTTGGGAACTCCGTTCGGGATGGTGCGGATTATTGCACATCCTTGGGCCTAGTAGAGCGATATGCAGACCTTCGAAAGGAGCATTCGATCTCGATGGAATTTTAATGCATTTTTCTTTAGAAAATGAGATTTCTACAAGAAAATAAATAAAATTTATTTTCATTAAATATATATATATATATTATCAAAATATTTATTTTAATTATATTATATAAATATTCCAAGTTTTCTAAATCAAAGGAATCACCATTATATGAAAATACCATCCAAATACAAAACAATTCCAATATTTCAATAAAACGCCATATACAATGAAAACTAGGTTCTACTCACTAGAAGATTTCATTTTTATAAAATATATATCTATGAAAACCATAAAGACGATAATTAAATACTTGAGGTGTATTTTGAAAATATATCAAAACTATTTTTACATAAAACCCTTCAAGTTATACTAAATTACAATAAGGATCCTAATAAATATAGATTTAAGCGGGACCAATTCTCTTGAGCCTCAGAAAGACGGAGAATGTAGGTTCTTGCCTATTTAAGATAGACAATCTAACAAACGGTATTATTAATACGGTAATTGTCAGTGAAAAAGATACAAATCCTGCCGTCCATGTGCAGCAGTTACCGATAACATTAAAAATAATTCAGGATTTCAAGTTCTTTTCAAAATGTTTGACTCAGACTGAGTCTCAATCTAATCAATCTAACTTGAATATGATTCAAGTATAAAACTATAATACAAAATGAATCCATGAATCCGCCTATTCAATCTATATCAATCTATATTGACTGAACCGAACCATGGATATATTCAGTCTACATGACTATCCATTTATCTCCATTCCATTTACTGATATCATGGTTTCGGTAAGTCTTCCATTTATTACAAGACAAGACAATACAATCAGTACATTCAATACAATCAATACAATAAATATTACGGGGTTTAAAAAGGAGTAGACTGGTACGGAACATGTTAAAAGTGGCACGAGGTGGTCACTTAAGACGTAATTACATCCATACCGTTATTCCGTGGTATTTTCGACGGAGCCTTATACTACAGGTTACCAAAGTCTACGGTATAAGTTGGACTTCTCTCGTATACACTGGCATATTCTGTACCAAGCTACAAACAACAGCGTTAACAATATAATCAAACATTATAAGTTATATTCTCTTTCTGTCTATTCTATCTCTACTCATTTTTGGGACTTACCGTGCGATTGTTCGCTGACGACATTCCTTTTCTTTTTTATTTAGAATGTTGTCAGGTGTTTCAGACGCTTTAGAGACCGAGCCCAGCAATGAAGATTTGGAGCAGTTTGCTTTTGACCCGGAGCTTAAGACACTTGTACATATTTATTTCATTTCAGTTATGCCATTGTTTAGGCATCGCTTTCTATTCATGTATTTACATTTCAGTTGTACCTGTAAAAAAATGTTTAATAAATAAAGTTGTTGTTCATTTACATTCTTGTCTCTTGTGTACTTTACTTATATTGCTTAGATACGCTTAGCGTGTTTATTTCTGAGTAAATACGTAGCGGCCTCGCCGCGTCCCCTTTCCGTATATTAGGAAGCGGGGCGTGACATATATGCTCTATATACCTGTATCATATATTTGGCATCTACATATATTTTAAATAATACAAATATAACCAAATATAATATTTTTTAATATCTAGCATGGCCTGCACCATACCCCATATCTTGTGATTGCATCTGTATATCGTGTTCACTTCCTGTTGGATGAAACAGACTCGTTTGGATCGCTACATATTTTTACGTGTATCCATTCTTGGGGGTATGCATTTTTTCTAACCGAATGTCGCATTATGGTTTTGGTTGATACGTATATTATCCGTATTTTCAAACTAGAATTTTAGACAGGATCCGAGTATTTTTCGGAGTATTTTTAATATTAGCTATAAATCATAGATTATATATTAAAATATTTTATAAACCAAACAGTTAATATATATATATATATATATATATATAAAACTAATATTTATTTTTAAAAATCCCTACCGTCTCTCTCTCTACTCACACTCTCTCCCCCTTATATATAAATCTTTATATATTAAACCTAATATTCTACACAGCCCCCTCTCTCTTTTCCTCACCTCTCTCTTTTCCCCCTCTTCTGCCGTGAGAAACCCACACCCTAACCCTAGCCTCACCCTCACCGTCGCCGCCGCCACCCTCGCCTTCATCCCCTCACCATCTCCTCACCCTTATCTTTTTTCTCTCCCCTCTCCTATTTCACCTCAACCTCGACTTCACCCCTGCAAACCCAAGAAACACCCAAGAACCCCATCTCCTCCACTGCTGACCTCGTCGTCGTCCCACCAAACCCCGAGCACCACGAACCCAACGCCAGAACTCCCTCGCCTCTACCGCCGATCACCTCACCACCTCATCGCCGTCACACTTCACCTCACTTACACCTCCTCTCTATCCTCAAAAACCCAACACCATAACCTAAGAACCGCAATCCTTGCAACTCGAGAACACCCTGCACCCAAACTCAACGAGATCCCTGCATACCCTGACGCCGGCACCCCTCATCGCCGGAGACCTTGTCGTCACCTCCTCTGACCTCTGTCCAGAGCCAAACACTACATCCTTCTTCTTCTTCTTCTTCTTCTTCTTCTTGTCTTCTTATTACTTTCTCTTTTCTTTTCTCGGTTCTTGACGTCGCCGGAGTCGCGGACATCGCCGACGATTCGGTCGACCCAGTCGTTGTCACCAGCGTGGTCACGTTTTTGGGTAGCCAAGTCTAGTCCTGTACACATGTGGTTCGCATCGCGACGTTTACCCGACGTCGAACGCGACGTACGTACCCGACGTGAGATCCGATCAGGCAAGTTTATCTCATTACATGCTATGCTACTATATTTATATCCATATGAATAAAAATAATATATGTATTTTAATTATGCATCCCATGTTATAAATTTACCATTTTTGGATACCCGTACGTATCCGTACTGTCTATTGCATATGAGTTACATGTCGGAACCTCATTATATCATATTATTGTTTTATTAGTACTGTTAGTGTATATGCCCTAGAGGCCATTACTGTATCATACTGGTTTGTATATTACTTAATGGAAGCTTGGGATATTCACCTTGTATATACAATCTTGCTCAAAATAGTAGTATGCTACTTGGTTTGTTTCTACTTCAATGTGTACATGTGTTTATTTTTATCATATCACTTATACGCATTAGTGGAGCCCTTAGGATCTTTGCTTGATTACCAGCGTTGTGATGGCAGTCACACTAGTGGGGGCTGGGTAATCTATAAGCACATCCTTATACAGGTCCCTAGTCGCAGGACTATCGAGACAGGGCATCGATACTCCGGAGTAGACTGGCGCATGCGCTTCTCATCCCAGTGTGGGAGACGGTCTGTCCCACAGCCGTCAGTACGTCGTACTTGAGATAGTATGCGGGTGCTCGTTAGGTTACGAGTACACTGGACAGGACTTGTCGGGAACTGACAAGTTGGTATTATACCTATCGTCAGTTATCAGTTCCCAGGTGACATGAGTACAGCTTAGTCCGCTGACTTGACACTGGCACTTCGCCTCGAGTGTGTTCCCACTGCACTTTGATCACTACCCTACCACGGCTCAAAGGAGTCGTGCAAACAGGTAGTGGTTGGGTGCAGTCCCGAAGCACTTGGAGGCAGTGACGGTTAGACAGGATTCGTCTCTCCCGGTATTGGGGGTTGACATCGCGCTGTGTCTAGGAGAGCCATTACACGAGTAGTCCCTGGCCAGGGCAAGCGAGATATACTGGTAGGCTTCCAGTGTTATCTCAGGGTGTTTTGGGCTTCACTCCGACATGACTTGTACCGCTATTAGGGGACTGACGTTTACCGCCCCCTAGGCCCGACATGCGATGTATCAGACGAACAGACCGGACTGTACGGAGACTGTCACATTCAGACTCAGTGGGAGTTCAGATGGGGTTCACCTCATCAGTCTTCTTATCGACATCTACCTGGGGATCATTACGCACAGCTAGTGCCGCTTGCGGTCTGTGGTTAAACCCACTGCCAGCGTAGTGTCGAGTCTTTAGAGTCCCACACAGAGGGCTATTCGCCTCTGGGCAAAACAGAGTAGAGGTCGCATGGTTTTGCGACAGGGTTCGTTCTCATCCGCGCACTTGTGCACGTTTGGAGTCCGGACAGATATTACTAGCTGGCTCTGGTTTGAGCCAGATACTGGTATATGTTTTGGGGTTGATTTTATCTCATTGTATTCATGTTCCTCGGAACAAGAATGCGGGTGTGTATGCACAGTTGATTGAGGCGGAGGAAGAGGATTTTCATTAGGGTTTCGGAACAGGTGCGTATGCACAGTTGACAGTCGTCTTTTTCCAAACCCTAATGAATTTATGAAATATCAATTAATAATATTAATTAAATGAAATTGTGTCATGGTTGGGTTTGTTGACTTGTTGACCAAGGTTGACTAGTTGACCATAGTTGAAAGTTTGACCATCATCATTACTTTACAAAGATGCTCTTTGATTCTAGCAAAATTCATTTAATGAATGTAATGATAATGGTCATTCCAAACCATCCATCAACTATTTCATTTTTATTATTATTGTTAATTTGATAATTCTTTTCTTTTTGTTATGGTTGTAAAAAGAAAAGAGGTCTCATTCTATCATAACTCTTCTCTCTCCTCACTTCTTCTTCTTCCTCCTCTAGTTCAAGGAGATCCCTTCTCATGTGTTGAGAATCCCTCTCCTTGAGATAAAAACACTCCAAAGCCACTCTCTACTCACTCTAGGGTTAGAGGTTTAGCAAGCCAAAGATCCTAGTTCTCTCAAAGTTCGAGAAAGGAGCCCGAAGGTCGAACCCTCAGGTGGATCCATCTTTGACGGAAGAAGGCGACGAGGAAAGCACCATCAAACCCTACAAAGGTTTCAAGAAGAAGGAGTTCAAGTTAGGTATAACCTTTTATCCGAGTAGCTAACTCTCTTTAGCATGATAGCTAGTTTAGTTTAGAAAAGATCCCGACTTTGATAGTCCATGTTGCCCTTTGCGCTAAAAATTTGATTTTTATACCGTTTCCGCCTCCCCGCAAGAACCGGGGACGGCAACGTAGACTTACAAGTACAGCGTGCTTGCTAATGTGCATCATACATAGTCATGGACTTACAAAATGTAATCATAGATAGATATATGTGCATCCGTGCATTAATCATGTTTCAATATTCGTTACAGTTTACATTGGATATCTAGTTAATACATATACATCACCTGACAGGTTCACGACACACTACTGATTTGTTACATGGATCTAGTTACTAGTGCCAACAATCCTGACTTGTTGTCCTGACGGACGTAATCTGTTGTCTGCATAGACGAAAACCTGTACCTGCTTGATCCTGTGTTGGTATTAGATGTATCTTGGAAATACCTGACTTGAACACAAACCTGAGGGTAAAGGGGAAATCAAGAATGTATCCAAAGCGTAACTCAAAGGGCTATTATTACATGTTTGTCGTTTTTCCGGGCGCTACGAAATATCCTGTTTGTCGTTTTTCCGGGCGTTACGGAATAATCATGTTACCATGGTCCCGTGAGAATGAACGGGGCATAGACCGAGGGTTACGATGAGGATTACATTAATTGATTTCGAAGACTTTAGATTAGATAACCTAGAAGCCCAGTTTTAGGTTGCACATCACATACACACACGCACCTCACCGTTTATATTCATGTTGTTGATTTATATTCATGACTATATATCTTGTTACATCCTGGTTATTACTGTTATTATTATGACACACTGACGTCTGGGTTTTGCATGGCCCAGTTCCTCTATCTCTATCGCAAGCTGAATAGGAGTACTTTAGCCGTCAAACCGAGCAGTGAGGAATTGAGTTTAGTGATGTTTAGTTTAGCTTATCTTCCGCAATTTTATTTCTTGATGTAAGACCATATTGGGATGTATTTTCAGATGTTTATTGGATATTATTATCGTTTCCGCTTATACATTTTCTTGACTCTTTTATTTTGGCAAATGGACATGTACTAGATAGATTTTATATTTTTACTATTCTTGATATCCTATAGACAACCGTAATGTAACCGTGGAGGGATATTTTCTAGACACAGGTAGCATAGTTGGTCCTGTCATGTTTAGTAGTTAGCGCACTCTGGGAAGCGGGGCGTGATAAGTCATAAGTAAACGAAATACAGTATGAGTATCAACCCCCTTGTCCTAACGGACATCGGACAACATACAATATTTTGTATAAGTTCTCTGAGTTTAATGACTCAAACCTTGTGCGTCGTAGGTTGAAAACTGTGCTATGGTTAAGAAGAATTACACCGTTGTTGAATGCTCCTTACCTAACCATCAATTGATATAGGTAAATATCATAGACATAATTTCAAAAGGTTATATCTCACATTATAAATAAACGTACAGATATATCAGTTTGAAATTGGTGCATAACAACGGATATTCAAAACCATATATTTCCCGTTAGGAAAAACCGTGGTGATTTCCTAAAATATCACCAATTACAAAGAATTCTGATATATAGAGGTTCTAATCACCCAATTCCCAATATCTTACTCCCACTCAGCATCTGTAGTGCCATACAGCTGTGAGAATCAAGTCTGGTAAATACATACATTGGAGTCAGAATCTAATTGGGAAAACAGTTTTTAATTAACACTGCACAGTAAAACTGAAACATGAAAATGTTCTGAAGGGGTGGCCGGGTATTCCTAGTAATGCCTCTTTCACTATCCAGATTCATGACAGTAACCGTATATTTCCTTACCCTCACTCCAATCCCTTCATTTGTTTTTACTTCTTACCTTCTATACACCATATTTAGGCAAATTGATTTTCTTCCTTCCCTACCTTTCGGCACCAGCCTAAGATTTAGAAGAAAACTATCCAATAAGCATAATATGTGTACTCTCTTAATACTAGGAGCCCTTGCAACCTGAGAGAAGGTAAAGAGAAAAGACAACCGAATAATCCCTATTCAATTTCTCCAGAACTGGAAACCATCCTCAAACAGAAACAAGTTTTTTCGAGTTCGTATGTAACTATACGATGGAATATTCAAGCAATATGGATCTTCGTAGTGATACAGAGTGTTCTAGAGAAATACAAAGGGGAAGTAGGAGTGGCACGGATATACGCGGCTTCGTCATGAATGATAGTAATCACAATTTTCTTTGCCCTCATTTTAATCCTTTTCTATGTCTTTACTTGTTACTTTCTGTACACCACACTTAGGCTAATTGGTTTTCTTCCTTCCCTATCTTTCGGCACCAGCCTAAGGTTTGGAAGAAGACTATCCAATAAGCGTAATATGTGTACTCTCCTAATACTGGGAGCTCTCGCAACTAGAGAGAAGGTAAAGAGAAAAGACAACCGAATAATCCTATTCAATTTCTCCAGAACCGGAATCTATTCTCGAACAGAAACAAGTTTCTTCGAGTTCGTATGTAACTATATGATGGTATACCCAAGCAATATGGATTTTCGTAGTGATATGGAATGTTCTGGAGAAATGCAAAGGGGAAGAAGGAGTGGCAGGGATATACGCGGTTTCGTCATGAATGATAGTAGTCGCAATTTCCTTTGCTCTCATTCTAATCCTTTTATATGTCTTTACTTATTACCTTTTGTACACCACACTTATGCTAATTGGTTTTCTTTCTTTCCTACCTTTCGACACCTGCCTATGGTTTGGAAGAAGACTATCCAATAAGCATAATAGGTGTACTCTCCTGATACTAGGAGCCTTCGCAACTTGAGAGAAGGGAAAAAGAAAAGACAACTTGTCACGACCCAGAAATTTGGCTCATGATCGGCATGAGAATCACGCAACGTCTAAAAGCGTAACGTAATTAAAAAAAGCCGAAGCCCAGAAATCTAAACTTTTTGCGGAAAATAGTGGAGGTGCAGTTTTTAAATAAAGGTATAATGAAATCAAGTTATTCTTTAAATGCATAAATAAAGATATATGAAAATACAAGTGGATTATATACTAGTTGCAAACATTTTTCAACCTTTTTAAAAATTTGGGCAGCACCTCCCTTGTAATTTTTGATCCAAAACCCCATACTAGCAATATATAGGCATCCCTAAGCGGAGCGAGCTCTTCGCCAATTGGCGGAATCACAACCACGCAATAAAAATATATACAACGCCCAACGGCGAAGATCAACACAGAAAGAAGCGAACATACACCTATCGCCCTAAGTCTCGCAATCACACAAGTCTTTCTAGGTCTACTAATATACAAATTCTTGTTTTTGATTGATGGAGTTTATCTAGATTTAATAGAATATAAAAATACAAGAGTGGGCATAATCTAAGGAGTGCTCCACCTACCCAAGCAAACACCCTGAAGGAACTGTGTACCAGCGATACCGCTACTGATCCAAGCGGTCAAACCTGCAAGAAAACTGTGGCATAACGGGGGTGAGTTACCAACTCATGAGTAGAAAACATCAGCAGGTAGAAATCGAATAAACAATGACTCCTAGGTCATACTGTATCATGAAGGTAATACTATGATCTCTAGGGTGACCATGTATGCATATATGTCAACAATAGAGTCAAAACCAATGGCATGTAGAAATGGCATGTAGAAATAAACCTCTGAAATCATATGCCTATATGCATGTGGATATCATCCACATGTGTCCATCAACGACACATCCAAATCATGGAACCTGAGTGTCCAATATCGATACTCGAAACATCATGAAATCATATGCCTGTATGTATATGAGAATCAACTAACATGTGTGCATCAACGACACACAAATCATGGAACCTGAGTGTCCAACACCGACACTCGAAACGTCATGAAAACTCGTGTCCAGCATTGACATATAAATCCTCATATCTCGGGCTCCGTCAGTCCGGATCGGCTCATGGGCTCTGTCGGCCCGGATCGGCCCATATCCATCTGATCTCACGACCACTGTCGGTATCCTCCGGATATCCGCCGCACCAAACTATCACCGGTAGGTAGTGCTCCCTCCTGCCAGGCTCATCGTCTACATCTCGAGCTTCTTGCCCCGGGGTACCGTACCGGGTCCACCATGTACCCGCAGACGGCTCATCCAACTCCTTGAATCGGGTCTCGAAAACAATCTCAAAACCGAGAAAACTCATGGTGGACGCCTCGAAATCACATCACGAGAAACCGCATTTTAAAACAATTTATAATTTCCTTTGAAATATATGGGCAGTTCTCAAATCCAGAAATCTCATAAAAACAGTATCTCAATGCATGCAATCATAAAGTATGATGTATGCAATATAGAACGGTAATGTGAGCATATCAAGTCTATCATGTAAACATGTCATATGATAGTACTGAACAATTAAGAATAATATCATGATATAGCCATTCTATTGTGTTAGTGGCATAGCAATTACCGATAATGAATGTGTGAGTCGGCAAATCTGTGTAAGTGTCACATGCGCATCATCGGTAATAGTGCAGGTGTGCTAGCAGATGATATCATACAACGGTAAATACCGGAAACACAACATGTATCTTACGAGGAATAATCCAACATAAACATAAACTATAATAAGATATACATCTACACATGAACCATACGGCCAGTTTAAAAGATACGAATCGTAGCTTTGAAAGTGGGAGCTACGGTGTTTTTGAGAAAAAGACACCATTTGAAAATCCGTATCTTCCTTTGAGGTTTCCATTTAAAAGTGCATACGATTCGTCGGTTGGAAATAAGTATGGTTCATGTGACATTTTATGTCGGCGATCCAGCCTCATAGTATCCGATATGGCAATATCCTCGATCATCATCCCTAAATCATGAGCGCGGATCAATCACCAGGTATAACACATCGCGTACGGTAATCCATCATATGGGGTCATCATACAGAATAGGGATTCTATCGTCCTATTCATCAACAAAGGTACGGATCTAAGGTCTCGTACATCATATCTCATCGATCTCATAATACATCCGCCTCAATCTCATATCGTATTTATCGATCTCATGTCATATCGATATTTGTCTCCTATCATGTCACTATCAATCTCATACTTGCCATCTCTCAATTATATATATATATATATATATATATATATATCACGATTCACATTCTCATTTCATATCTTCATATATTAATCCGAGTCATCCTTATCTATCATATCATTTCACACTAAATCCTTTGATCATATATGTGAGTTTATACATAGGTTTTCTCCAAACTATAGTTTATATATCACTTATCCATATCAATGGTTGCGGGGGTGCTATACGCCATCCACCCGACTTCCCCCGTAAATATAAATCTACTCACCTACTAATCTACTCGCTTAGCCGAAATCGATGTGCTTCGTTGTCTCGGAAGTCCACGCGAAGGTACCTACAATCAATACACAATCGTAATACTATTAAAATGAAGTCTGAAAAACTGATACGGCACACGAATTGCTTATAAGTTAGAACCTATAGCTTACGCATGCAAAAACAACCAGATAACCCTCATCGTTGACGTGCAAACGTCCAACGACCAAATCCAAATTCAAATATCAAAACTAAGTTTCAAATATCGGAAAACATAATACGACAACTGAGGAAATCACTCCCAGATTCTTGCACAGATAGATAGGGACAAAACTAATAATAAAGGGGCTAGGTTATAATGTGTAAGAGCTACAGACCAAAATCCAACACCAGAACCCCACAATTGGCCGGCAAGGAAGCCCATATACCCGGTCTCCCCGGTCCTCTAGTGAAGTCTTGGTCTCGTTCTTTTGTGGTGGTCTTATGGTAGTTTAACTAGGTCAATATAGTTGTTTGATTTTCTTAAAAACATCCCAAGTTGCTCTAGATTTCCTGTAAATCCCCAAAACTCCACAAAACCGACACGGGAAAATTCTAAGTTCGTGTATTGGTTTCTATACTCTGGTCTAGGCCAGTAAACATCACTAGAGTCATGAAAAACACCCACTACACCTCAAATACACCATCACAACTCAACTCATACCCTAAAGCTCATCTAGGAATCTTCAAAGATCACAAAACTACACTAGTTAGCTCTAAACTACACTAGGACATAAAGAAAACTAATAACTAAACTAGAAGTGTAGGATTATACCTCCTTTGCAACTGAAGAAAATTCTTTAGTTACCCAAAGTGCTCAAAATCCAAACTTAGTTCCACTATGGGGTGTAGGATGAGATGGGGATCAACTTTTGTGAAGGGAGTGTGGGTTTTTGGTGATGATTTGGAGATGTTTTCATGAGGTAGAGGAGGCTGAAGGAACTTAAGAGGAGGAAGAAGAAGAAGTTGAGGAATGAAGTGAAGAAAAGAATGGTGGGGATGCCATGCCAAGATAACCCCCCCTCTCTCTCTCACACATACATTCTCATGCCCATGCCTCCATGTCTCACTCTCTCAAAATATCTCTCTTTTCTTTTCCTTTTCTTTCTTTTCTCTCATTCACAAATAAAATCAAACACAAATACAAATACAAATGCAAATGAAACAACAATTAATAATGAAACCATGCAAAAAAATATAACATGTTATGGTGCACTAATCATGGCTAATTAAAAATACGGATTTGGCTTAATCATGATTAGCAGTGCACTAATCAAGTTTAGTTTAAACTTGCATATAATTAGTTATAAAATGCCTAAATCCAATAAATATCTTTTAAATAAATAAACCATATTAATCTCCAATTATTTTCCAAATATTGGTATATACTTATACCATTTTATAAAAAACCCAATTCGCAAATCGAATAGTTTTCGCGAAATATATTACTTTAATATTTAAATTCCAAAAATAATATTTTATTTTTCTGAAATGTTACACAAACGAATATTCTTATTCAATTTCTCCAGAACCGGAATCCATTCTCGAACAGAAACAAGTTTCTTCGAGTTTGTATGTAACTATACGATGGAATATCCAAGCAATATGGATCTTCATAGTGATACGGAGTGTTCTGGAAAAAATGAAAATGGAAAGTAGGAGCGGCAAGGATATATGCAACTTAATGACAATACAAAAGCCAAAGTGTTTTAAAAAGATTCAGTAAACTTGTTTCATGAGTTTTAGTTTAGGGTCGGGTCATGGTTGCTGCCAAAGAGAGAGAGAGAAAAGAAACACTCAACGTGCATTCTAACCTAGATTAGATTGGTTAATCATTTTATCTAATCAAGATAGCTCCCACTATTTTCTCGAATTCTCTTTCAAATCCGAAAAAGAGAATTAGTTGGGATCATCTGAAAATCACCCGAGGAGTAACACCTACACATCAGTAGGAATCGGGATCCAAATATCATCGCATGATAACTTGATGGAAACCACTCAAGTCACCACACTTCAGAAAGTATGCGCATGCCCATCAAATTTCCTTTATGTTTGAAACTCCCGATGTGGTTTTTGCCCCAAGCGCTTATGACCTTGATTTTGGCCAACAAATCATAATACGCAAGTCAAGTTCTACCCGTCATTATCCAGATTAATTTAGACCCACCCGTACACACCCTTGAGTTTGGCCAACAAAGTGGTACGACTGTCCTAAACTAATACATTTATCTATGGTATGGATAATCAACACACAGCTACCATTCACGATGCCTTGATTTTGGCCAACAAACACAGCATGAATACTATGTGCTATTTATTCGAAACGACGGAGGGCTACGGCTGGTTTTTAGCGAAAAACTTTTAACGTAATGAACTTGATATCGTTGAAGGAACCCGAATGATTTTACAAATATATGGTGGCGTAAACTTTTGCTAAAGAGGTTACTCCGTGTGAAGGGATCTAGGCTCTTTCCTCGTCGAGTGAGGTGAATTATATTCCTAACTGAATACCACGATGCAAAGCAAAAGAATCGACTATAGTGAAGTTATTACAAAGACGCAAACTTATGCCCAAGAGGTCACTCCCTATAAAGGGATCTCGTCTCTTATCTCGTCGAATGAGGTGTTGGATATTCATAACCGAATACCGCTATGTAAAGCAAAAGGAAACGTCTGTAATAAAAGTTTTTCAAAAATTGGTTCCAATAACATCATTTAGGTTTATTTTTCCTTGCATTAATCAAAATTAACGCACTCTCATCAATTAATCCATATCACATCAGAAAAGAACGAAAATACAATGTACGCATATGCCATCCGCATTCGCCACGGTACCCCGTCATGCACCGTTAGGTTACTTAACTAACGGCAGAGCGGGGGCTGGACTAGCGCGGATGCAAAACATATACAGTATCTACTAGTATATATAAATATAAATATATATATATATATATAACATTTGTCCCAGGTATGATATAAGCAACATCACAGAAAAGCGATAACCAACACGGAATAACGGATAATTTAGAAGCCCCGGGTTTCATTTGAGCAGCAAATGAAACCCGACGTTCCCTGGTCATGTGGATAGCCTGTGCAATGTATAACCAAGACCCCTATGAGTGCGGCAAATTACTCGCCAATCCCAAAAGTGAGGGACCCCCCGATCAACAAAGTGAATGGGCCACCCAGCACTTTACGGAATCCGGTAACTTGAGCACCCCACCGTGGGTCATCCTATACCCCTTACGAGTGCGGCTGTCACGCCCCGTTTCCCAGTATACGGCGAAGGGGACGCGACGAGGTCCGCTACGTATATATTCATAAGTACATACGCTAAGCGTATCTAAGCAATATAAAATAAATACACAAGAGACAAGAGACAAGATATAAAAGGAACAGCAACTTTTATTTATTAACACTCTTTGTACAATGCATGAAAGGAAATACAACTGAAATAAAAAGATTCCTAAACAGTGGCATAACAGGAAATGAAAAGTACCGAATGGAAAATATACAATGAAACTA
The DNA here is from genome assembly GCA_030015575.1 of Agapanthus africanus. Taxonomy (NCBI): domain Eukaryota; kingdom Viridiplantae; phylum Streptophyta; class Magnoliopsida; order Asparagales; family Amaryllidaceae; genus Agapanthus; species Agapanthus africanus. The sequence goes on from CM057346.1 coordinate 33,105,774, forward strand.
GAGCTCTGGTTCTTCAGCAAACTGGTCCAAGTCTTCTGCAGATGGCTCGATCTCCGCCGGGTCCAAACCACCTTACGACATTCAAAGAAGAAAGAAATAGAATGTCGTCAGCGAACAGGTCGCTCGGTAAGTCCCAAAGATAAGGGAGAAATCGACAGAGAGTAAGAGAGAGAGAGATAGAGTAGCTTTTAATGTTGTATTATAATATTGTAATGTTGTATTAACGTTGTTGTTTGTAGCCTGGTACAGAAAATGCCAGTGTATACTAGGGGAGTCCCACTTACACCGGGGACCTTGGTAACCTGTAGTACAAGGTTCCGTTGATAATACCACGGAACAACGGCATGGATGTAATTACGTCTTAAGTGACCACCTCGTGCCACCTTTAACATATTCCGTACCAGTCTACCCCTTAAACCCTGCGATGTCTTTTTTGTATTGTTATCTTGTAAATTGTATTGATTGTAAGATTGATTGACTGACCGAAACCATGATATCGGTAAACGGATATAACTGTAGAGTCATGTAAATGGAATAACTGAGAATCATGTAAAAGGAATATATCCATGGTTCGGTTCAGTCAAGTTGTATAAATTGATAATTGGATTCATGAATTCATGTGTTTATATTGAATTGGAATCTTGTAGATTATAGATTGACTTGAATCATATTCAAGTCAGATTAATAAGACTCAAATCCGAGTCAGACAATCAGGAATGTAAATCGAAGTCTTATAATTTCTAGGGTCCTTAGGGTAATTTATAAAACTTGAGAGGGTTTTATGTAAAAATACTTTTTATACTTTTCAAAATACACCTCAAGTATTTGTTACTCGTCTTTAGGGTTTTAATGAGGGTGGATTTTATATTGTGACATTTCTAGTGAAAATATTCTAGTTTTTATAAATAAAGGTATTTATCTATAATATTGATTTATTTGAAGTTCATGGTATTTTAATGTAAAATTTATTCTTGTGATTTTTAGAATAAGGTGGATATTTATATTATAATAAAATAGATATTTAAATGATAAATATACATATATTTATACAAAAATAATTTTAATAAATATTTTATATTCCAAAAATTTCCTTTTCTTAAGATGTCGTATTTTAAACCTTTCGAGACCGAATGCTCCTTACGAAGGTCTGAATCTCGCACTACTAAACCCGAGAATATGCGATAATCCACACCATCCCAAACGGGTTCCCCTAAAATAGGTTGTAGCGGCGCTTTGCAAACATTGTAAAATACTAAATCCTTTAGAAACGGTTTTATAAAGTAAAAGGTATTTATTTGTAAAAATGTCAATTTTCCGTATTTTAGATTCTTGGGTTTCCTAAGTCAACTAGTCTATTTCTAAATGGTCTAAACGACAAGTCGTTAGATGTCCCAAATCGCCTCTTCACCGTCAATTGTGGCCAGGTAAGTACAAATGAGGAAATGAGGGATCCGCTTACGAATCACCGTGAGACGGGCCTTTTAAAGTTACCTTTCTCACTTGCCTAGCCTAGACACCACAAAGTCAGGTTTAGATAAACGATCGATATCTACAACTTATCGTATTTTCCTAATAAAAGGTATTTATTTAAAAGTGTATCAAAGCTAAAACTTTTAGAAATGGTTTTATTAAGAATATGGTATTTAAATGAAAGTTCTGTTTTATTGTATTCTAAGTTTTGATGATATCGTTTAGGGTTGTATTTGCGTGTGTGGGGAGGTAGGTCATTATCTCGTGCTCTACTTTAAATGTATAGCAAAGTTAAGGGGATTAAATGTGAAATTGAAATATTGTGGTATTTAAGTGAAAAATACGATAATTTGAGAAGGCTATCATTTCATGTGATGAAACTTGTTCAAATTGTTTGTTAAATGTATTGGTGAGAAGTGAAATTTTATAGAAAACCGAATCGGAAATCGGATTTGTTCCGATTTCGTCGGGTTATATAATTTCGTATTTTAGAGAATAAGAAAGAGGGATAGAATGGGACTTACGGGTTTTGATTAAGCAAGGGAGTGAAGGGGGACTAAATGGGTTGCTGAGGCATTGCTTCGTCGCCGGTTCCTAAAAACGTTGCCGGAATTTCCGCCGGAATTTCGTTGGAGCTTCACCGCGAACTTGTTTTCAAAGTACACAACTCTTGAGAAGATTTTGAGAGAGTGGGCTCAGGATTTTGGGATGAGAGAGTAGAGGGTAGGGGGTGTATTTATAGGGTAGGGTAGGTGAAGGGTCTTTTTAAATAAAAATGTAAAAAATATAGGAAAAGTAATTAAAAAATTGGAGTAAATGAGGTATAATTGTGTTTCTGGAACCGATCCAGACATTTAAAGTATACAGAGGGGTACAAGAGATGAAGAGCCCCAACTTTCATGTTGGGGACTCGGCCGTCCGGCCGAGTCCGGCCGGCGGCGCCGGTCCGAGTCGTCCGGTCCGCCGGCCGACTCGGCCGATCCCGGCCGAGTCGGGGGTCGAGGAGGGCCGAGTCGGGGGTCGAGGAGGTGGGGGGTCTCGTAGGGTAAACACCGGTATATTTAAATTTTGAAGTTCAGTTCAAGTTTTGGGAGTTATGGTGTGTGGACTGTTGGGCTTCCAAAGAATTTAAAACAAAATAATATTAAAAATAATGTGTGGTATGGGATTTGAACTCTGGTGGCTTGGTTCAGCAGTGCAAGATATTACCAATGAGCCACAAGCTTTTTCTTGTAATTAAATTGCTAATTAATTACTTAAGTTTTGTGCTCAGGCAATAAATACCCCTTTATGGATTTTTGAAAAAATTAATTTAAAAATTTGTATAGGAAAAAGTGTATAAGAAAAATTAGGGTTGTTACAGCGGCGAATAGCCCACCAATTCTAGAGTAAGGCCCTCTCCGTCTCAACGCCATGAAATGCGGGCCCGTTGCCATCTAGAATCCAGCTATTCAAGCACGCTAATGTGGGGTAATCCTAGTACAGAAAAGAAAAGTATATATACAATGACAACATCGACCTCAACCCTGTCGTGCCCCAATAAAAGAATATACAATCTGGCAGAGACGGCTGTCCACATGTTGGACGCTCGCCCCGCAATACTAAATATACAAATGAATCTGAACTGTACTATTACCATTGCTCTATAGGCTATCCATCACGACAATCCAACCACAATATCAGCACAACACAAAACATCAACATGAATATCATGTTCACAAACCCGTCTAATTGAACATATAGCAACTAGTCGGGTTGTACCGCTCAATAATATTCACGGTCGCAGATATTAACATATGCACTGATAATCACGTATTCAAAATTTCGAGCGACTAGAACTTTTCCACATTGGCCCCAAATGCAAACCAGCACTTAACCAAATCTGGGCCAAAAACATACATCCCAAAAATCACATTTTACATAATACAGTGCCAGAAGAAATTTGGCGCACAATGGACACACATCGACCGCGGAACCGCCGCCAATAGGCATTTTATGCGGCGGTTCCGCGGCCATATAGTTGGCTCACGTGCCTAAATTTCTTGAGATGCTCTAATAATGCCTGCACGTATTTTAAAGACAATCTAAATAATGTTTTGAACATGTTTTAAAAACGACAGCAAGTATATTAAAATGGAATTGTGATTCGGAAAATTTGGTCAATCGATATTTTATCCTTGTGTAAACTAGCTAGTAAAGGTTTATGGGGTGGCTCTAATACCATGTTGGGGCTAGTGCCCTGGCCATCTATCGTGGCCAATGCGGAACAAAGAATGGTTTTTAAAAAACTGGCGCTAAAAAGCCCTTCCTAGAATCGAACCATAAATATAAACTAACTACAAAGATAGAGATCTTAACTACAAGGTTAGAAGTTGTATACCGAATGATACGTGTCCTTCGGTCTTCTACCCTCTTCTTTGGCTCCTTAAGGTCTCCTCAATCGAGCTTGGCCGCCGGTCTTCCTCCGTCGAAAATGATCCACCCGAGAGATATAGCTCATGACTCTAGCTCCACACTAAGAATCTAGTGAAGCAATTAGGGACTCTACGTTGCTAATCTAGAGTGCTTAGGGATGTAGTGAGTTGCTCTAAGTGTGTATCTATTTTTCTTCTACTCTTGATTCTCAACAAATGAGATATTAGGGTAGAAGATGAAGAAGGAGGAGGAGGGGCTCAAGAAAGGTAGTGAAGAGAGAAGAAGCAAATGGCGAGAGTGTTTTTTTTTCAAATGACCATCTATCAAGAACTCAAGTGGAAAAACAAGTGAAGAAAAACTAGTGAGAGAAAATCCTCAAGCATGGTTTTGTATAACACAAATTTCCAAATATAATATATCAATCATACTTGAATAGTTAGCACAAATGAATTAACAATTCATTTATCAACACTATTCAAGCATGGTTCTCACCATTCTCTCTTCTTTACCTTTATACCTCATTTCCATTTAATTTAATAAATGGATAAACCAAAATGAGTTGTCCACCTTCTAAAATGTTTTCCGTATAAATACGGATTACACTCATCTGTATATACATACCTGTATTCGTACCAAAATACGAATACCCAAAGAGATAGAATAACACAAAGAACATAATACTAGAATATACATATCAAATATATATACGTAAATTATTAAATCAACACTTGATTTAATAATCCGGCTCAAACCCGAGCCGGCTAGTATTATCAACCGTCCGATCGAAAGTCCGGGTAACTAGTACAATCATTCTATCGGAACCCTGCACGTATCAAAATATGGCTACTACATCATTTCGCCTGAACTAGAGAAACTCTCTGTGTGGGACTCTAAAGACTCGTCAGTACGCTGGCAGTGGGATTAACCACAAGCACGTCAGCGGCACTAGATGTACGTAATGGCTATCCAAGTATTGAGCGAAAAGAAAAGTCGACGAGCAAACTCATCCGAATCCCTACTGAGCCTGTCTGTGACAATCTCCGTACAGTCCGGTCTCTTCGTCTAAGAGTATCGCGTATCGGGTTTAGGGGGTGGATAAAGTCAGACCCCTAATAACACGATATTTCATGTCGGTGTGAAGTCCATCAACCACTAAGAAACTATTGATCCAAATTAGTAATTCTCATCTATCTTGGCCAAGGATTTCTAGTGATGGTCATCCGTACACAGCGCGAGATCAATCCCCAATACCGGGAGAGATGAATCCCCGACGATTCGCTCACTGCCTCCATGTGGCTCGGGACTGTACCTAACTAAAACCTGTTTGCACGACTTCATTGAGCCGTAGTAGGGTAGTAATCAAAGCACAGTGGGAACTCACACGAGAAAAATGACGATCTCAGGTCAACAGACTAACCTGTACTCATGTCACCTAAGAACTGCTATCTGACAATAGGTATAATACCATCTAGCATGTTCCCGGCGAGTCCGTCCAGTGTAACTCATAACTCAATGAGCACATGTATACTATCTTAGGTGACTAACTGACACCAATGGCTTGTGAGACCGGCCACCACCCCTCGTCGGGGTCTCGAAAAGTATACATTAGTCTACTCCGGAGTATCGATGCCCAGTATCGATACTCTCTCGACTAGGGACATTTAAGAATATGCTTATAGACCACCCAGCTCATATGTATATAATCGCCATCATAATGCTGGTAGTCAAGCAAAAATTCTATGGGCTCTATCAACATGCAATAGTGATCTGTAATACCACAAATTCATGTACATGATGATAGAGACAAACCAGATAGCATACTATCATTTTAAGTAAAACTGTTCTATCTGTATAGGTTTTCCCTCAATCATCACAACCGTGTGCCTGCGATTACAATAATTGACTTGAGGGCACTATAGCCAACAGAAGAAGGAGGAAAAGGAGCCATGGAAGGGAGAGAAGCAAGAATGGTAGAATGAAAATCACATAACAAATTCAAGCATGTCCATTTTCTTTTGTTAAAAGAATTTTTCCATTTTAAAATTTCAAACATACTTGAATAGTATATGCAAATAAATTAATAATTCATTTGCATATACCCTCCATTATTTCTCTTTTCCATCTCATTTCATAATTCTTTTAAACAAAAAGAAAGGAAATCCTAGAAATGAGGTGTCCTGCTTCTAGAAGTATTCTTGTATAAATACCAAAATACGTCCTCGCAAATACATGCCCGTATTCGTATCAAAATACGAATACTCAAGAGATAGAAAAATACAGTGAAAATAATACTAGAATATACATATCGAAATATATATATGTAAATTATTAATTCAAAACTTGATTTAATAATCCAGCTTAATACAAAACCGGCTAGTATTATCATCCGTCCGATTAAAATCCGTATAGCTAGTACACATACATAATCGGAACCCTGAACATATCACTATACGACCACTACATCATTTCGCCAGAACCGGGAAAACCCTCTGTGTGGGACTCTAAAGACTTGACAATATGCTGACAATGGATTTAACCACAAATACGTCAGCGGCACTAGCTGTATGTAACGGGTACTCAGGTACTGAACGAAATGAAGGCCGATGAGCAAACTCATCCGTACCCCTACCGAGCCTGTCTGTGACAATCTCCATACAGTTCGGTCTATTCGTCTAAGAGTATCGCATATCGGGTATAGGGGTGGATAAAGTCAGATACATAATAACGCGATAATTCATGTCGGTGTGAAACCTATTACCCACTGAGAAACTACTGATCCAAATCAGTAATTCTCATCCATCTTGGCTAAGGATTTCTAGTGATGGCCACCCGTGCACAGTGCGACATCTACCCCCAATACCGGGAGAGATGAATCCCCGATGATCCGCTCACTGCCTCTATGTGGTTCGAGACTGTACCCAACTAAAATCTGTTTGCATGACTCTTTTGAGCCGTGGTAGAGTAGTAATCAAAGTATAGTGGGAACTCACAAGAGATAAATGACGATCTTAGGTCGACAAACTAACCTGTACTCATGTCATCTGAGAACTGCTATCTGATAATAGGTATAATACCATCTAGTATGTTCTCGCCGAGTCCGTCCAGTGTAACTCATAACCCAATGAGCACCTGTATACCATTTTTGGTGACTAACTGACACCAATGGCTATGAGACCGGCCATCGTCCCTCGTCGGGGTCAAGAAGTGTACATATTAGTCTACTCTGGAATATGGATGCCTAATCTCGATTTCCCATGACTAGGGACATTTAAGGATTTGCTTATAGACTACCCAGTTCTCACAAGTGTGATCGCCATTGTAACCCTGGTAGCCAAGTAAGAATCTTATAGGCTCTATCTACATGTAATAGCGATCTACAATACCATATTATACATGTACATGATGAAAAAGATGAACCAGATAACATACTATCATCTCGAGTAAAACTGTTCTACCCATATAGGTCCTCCCTCAATAATCATAATCGCCTGCCTGCGATTATGATTATTGCCTTGAGGTCACTATAGCCAACACAACATCCCGAAGGTTTTGAAGTTGAAGGAAAATAAGAACATATTTGTTTGTTAGAGAAGTCTCTCTACGGTTTGAAGCAGCCACCAAAGTGTTGGTATAAGAAGTTCGACTACTTCATGAAAGAAATTGGGTTTACAAGAAGTATGGGTGACAGTTGTGTATATTTGAAGAAAATCGCCGATGATTCTTACATATATTTGCTGCTTTATATTAATGATATGTTAATAGCAACAACATATAAGGTTGATATTAAGATTTTAAAAGAATGACTGAAAAGTAAGTTTGAGACCAAGGATTTGGGAGCGACCAAGAAAATACTTTTTATGAAGATTAGGCGTGATCGTAAGGGATGAAAACTTTACTTGTCTCAACGGCGATACGTTGAGAAAGTTTTGGAGCGTTTTGGTATGACAGATGTTAAATTTCTAAGTACTCCGTTGGCAGCTTATTTTAAACTTTCAACTCGTTCATCACCGCAAACAGAGGATGAGATTGGATACATGTCGAATGTTCCTTATACGAGTGCGGTGGACAACGTTATGTATGCTATGGTTTGTATACGACCCGACATTTCACATGCCATTAGTGTTGTTAGTCGCTATATGACATCTCCTGGCAAAACCCATTGGCAGGCGGTGAAATGGATATTACGATACTTTCGAGTTATGTCTGACGTGGGGTTGGTGTTTGGATGGAACGACGACGATTTAGTTGGATTCAGCGACTTCGATTATATAGGTGATCTTGACAAACGCAGATCGATTACCGGTTATGTATGCTTCTTAGGAGGATGTGCTATTAGTTAGCCTGCTTATTTGCAGCCTACGATAGCGTTGTCTACGACGGAGGCAAGGTTGTTTCCCCCAATCAGAGCAAAGCTCTGTTTTGAATTTCAAAATTCAAAAATTGAAGCAACGCTTCAAATCCCGTGCGCTATGCGCTGTGCGCTGTGTGCTGCGTGCCACGTGTCAACCGCAGACGCTCTAGCGCCAGGTACGCTGCGCCCTAGGCAGCGCACCCCCAATCAGAGCAAAACTCTGCTTCAAAATTCAAAATTTAAATTGAAGCAACGCTTCAGATTCTGCGTGCTGCACGCCACGTGTCAAACAAGGGTGCGCTAGCGCAGTTGCGCTGCGCTCTGCGCTGCGCGCCATGTGTCGAACATGGGTGCGCTAGCGCAGTTGCGTAGGTGCGCTAGCGCAAAGTGCGCCAGTGCTAGAATTAAAAATTCCCCCACCGTCAGATCAAAAGATCTACTAATAATAAATTATTAATTAATCAGAACTAAAATTCTGTTATGGAAAGATTTTTCAATCTTATTAAAACAAGAAGATTATTTTCTGTAAAACAGAAACCTTAGGATCAAAGATCCAACGGTGGGAAATATTCCAAATCAATCAGAGAAAGATCTCTCAAAACAGATTTAACAAATCATTTGGCCCTATATAAAGGACCCTAGACTTCAAGTCATACATACAGAAAAGAGAGAGAAAAACCCTCTGCAAAAAAAAAAAGAGCAAGCTCTTAGAAAAAAGAAGATTTTTCTTCATATTCAAGGTAAAGAAAGAACTATGTTCTTGAATAATAGAGATGAAGCCATCTCGTAAAAAGAAGAACCATCTTCTAAAAAAGATCAGAGATCTAAGAAAAAAGACCAAGGTCTTTAATAAAAAAGAAAAGATCAAAAAGATCTAATCATAAAAAAACTAAAAGAAGTAAAATACTTCATTCACAGATCTTTTGATCTATAAAGGCAGAGCCTTTTATAAAAAAAAGAACTTTTATTCTTGGATCTTGAGGCAAAGCCTTCTTTGAAGAACATAAATTTGTTCTTTGATCTTAAAATCGATCAGATACGTCCTGCGTTATTGAAAAGTGCCTTGCACTCATGAACTGCGCTTTTGCGCTCCTTGGATCAGCGCTCAGCGTCAAAATATGCCACGTGTCAACCATAGACACCACTTACGCTTTGCGCTTTAAAACAGAGCATTACGCTCATGGGCTGGCGTTCAGCGCCAAGCGCGCCACGTGTCACTCACTGGCACGCCTCTAAATCAGCGCAAAGCGCTCATAAATTAAAAGCGCAGTGCGCTAATAAACTAGCACTTAGTGCTAAGCGCGACACATGTCCTCTTCGTGTGCGCTACCTGACAGAAGCGCAACGCGCTCTTCAGATAGCGCAGAGCGCTTGGAGCGCCACGTGGTGTATTGTCAGAACACAATCTGTTCTAATGAAGACAAAAGATATCAGAATTCAATGCGTAGCATTATTAAAAGGGCCGAGCCCAAATAAATGCCTAATGGCCAGAACAAAAAATAAATGTTAAAACATTTTAATTGGACTTAGCCCAATTCTGGCCAAAAGTCCTCAACTTATCTTGAACTGAGCACATCTGCTCTTTCAACCAACTCACCTTGGTTCGAGGGTACATCTCTTCACTCCTCTGATATTTGTCGCGGTAAATCCTTAATGTCGTCAGAGAGGTGACGGGTCCCAACAACCACACATTACTACGGACTGTGGAGTCCTTAAACCCATGGACTATGATGTCCTTAACCTCGACCGTGATGTCTTAAAACTAACAACGGACTGTGGGGTCCCTAAATCCATTGACTATGATGTCCTTAACCTCGACCGTGATGTCTTAAAACTAACAACGGACTGTGGGGTCCCTAAACCCATGGACTATGATGTCCTTAATCTCGACCGTGATGTCTTTAAACTAACAACAGACTGTGGAGTCCTTAAATCCACGGACTATGATGTCCTTAACCTTGACCGCGATATCATAAAACTAACATTGGATCGAGATGTCCTTAAACTAACAATGGACCATAATGTCCTTAAACTAATTATCGACCGCAATGTCACTAAACTAAACAACGGAGCCCAATTGCTCTCTTGCCGGATCTAAACGATCCTGTTAAGTCGATCTTAGTCTAAAATAAGACTAACGTATCCTTAACAAACGTTTAAGTAGATCTTAGTCTCAAATAAGGCTAACGTATCCTTAAACCCAAACCTCGAAAACCCAAATCTAAGAAAGATACGGATTAGGACTAGTCCACGCCCTACGGGCGACAACATAACTTAGTTTCCGTATACAATCCACGGGCAACCAAACACAAAACAAACACCCACGACACGAAGTGACCATCTGGAGAAGGAGAAAGTTGTTACCGCGATGCGGTAGCGTGATTAACTGCAGGGGCTTGCGCCTACAGGGAAGAGCGTCCCCACAATCAAAAACCCCTCAAATGAGGGGGAATCTGACGAAGACTGCTATATCGGCCGCATCCGTTTAAACCTTCGATACATGGTGCCATAAATCAACTTAGGATCTTCGGAGAGGTGGACGGATAGCACCAATTAGCATCTTCCCCGAATTTCAAGCAAAACGTACATCGCGTCTCCGCCGCGTCTTTCGGAGGGGAACAGATTCCGGCACGCCCGGTGGGACCTTTTCCTCTTTCCACTCCACACTTCATGTGTCGTGTTCGCGAACGAATCGCGGTTTGCTAATGGTTGCTCTTGGGTTCGAGATACTGAGATTTGGCGTTTTGCTTGGTGCAGAAAACAAAGATCAAAGGCGTTCACCTGCTCGAAGTGTCCCACATGCAACTGCAACCCACGTTCTGCCTCAATTGGGGGCGTAGCTTGCGGGCCCTGTAGGATTACTAGGCACTCTCACAAGGGTCTATAAGGCATCAACCATGCCCGATTTAAAATTTAGACGTGCCGAACAACCCTAACCAAGATCTTAGACTAGAGATTAGGCGAAACAAAGCATGTAAACAACTTTACATCTAAGAGTTAGGGATTACAACCTTTGTAGTCCGTTCCTTCACTTCTAAAACTCCGTGTTGAGGTCCCTTCGCTGCGATCATCGAGTATCCGGACTCTCGAGAGTCTCCACAAAATAAAGATGCAAGCTTGCTTCCGATCTTCGATAACAAAGATGATCTATCTTGAAGAAACTCAAACCCAAGCTCTTGCTTTGCTAATCAAGTATTAGCAAAGCAAACACCCTAATCTAAACGGCTAGAATAGATGAGGATGATGAAGTAGGAATTTAGCTCTCATTTGTTTTCTATTTCTCACTCATTTTTATCACATCACAAAAAGCTAGAAAGCTTTTTCAAGCAAGAAGAAGAAGGAAGAAGATGAAGCAATCTCTTTGTGATGAATAATGAAACTCAAGTGAGGTTAGAAATGCAACCATGGGTTAAGAATGAAGTCTTAACCCATGTAGAGAGTTAACTATGGTGAAGGGTTGGGTTGGGTTAAGCAAATATCTACACAAAATATCCAAAGTCAAAGTCAAAGCTTCAAGAAGCTTCTTGAAAGCTTCATGCATGCTTAACCCTAATCCAAACCCTAACCACAATTAAACTCCCCAAAACATGTTTCATTTATAACCCTAATATGTTACAATATTATATATCACATATACAATATTTATTGTAACAAAATAAAATAATACAATTAACATATATCACATATATATCAATGTAATACCCGAGTGAGAAAAAGAATCTTTAAGTGAGCTTATATTAGTTAATGTAATTTAATATATCAAATATATAATATACATTAAATTATCGAATCAACACTTGATCCGATAATCCGGCTATTTCATAAATAACCGACTAATATAATCTGTATCAGTTCATCGAATCAACACTTGATCCGATGACCCGGCTATATCACATATACCCGGCCGATATCACATATCGCGAGAATCTAATACGGTATCGCATACACATATTATTCTCGGTCCCGCACATATCACATATGTGCTCCTACTTCGTTTTGCCTGAGCTAGGAAACCTCTGTGTAGGACTCTAAAGAATCGTCAATACGCCGGCAGTAGGTGATGATCATATCAAACACCCACAAGCTGCATGCGGTCAGCTAAACGTAACAGCCACCCAGTTATTGAGCAATCAGAAGATCAACAAGCAAGCCTATACATTCTCCCGTGAATCCAACCAGTAACACTCCCGTACAGTCCGGTCTTTTCGTCTGATATGATGCATATCTCGCCTAGGGGTGGTAAACGTCAGACCCCAGTAGCTTGATAAGTCGTGTCGATATGAGGTCTATAATAGTTCGAGAAACTACTGATAACACTTACCAGTAAATCTCAGCAACCTTGGTCAGGGATTTCCAGTTATAGCCAATCAAACACAGCGCAACATCAACTCCCTATACCGGGAGAGACGAAATCCCTCCTACGCTCATTGCCTCCATGTGATTCGGGACTGTACCCAAAAGCCACCTTTTTGCACGCCCTCTTGGACGTGGTATGATGGAAATCAAAGCACAGTGGGAATCACACAAGACTCTATGACGATCTCGGGTCTACAGACTAACCTGTACCAGTGTCACCAGAGAACTGCCATCTGACGTGAGGTATAATACTATCTGGGAGTTCTCGGCGAGTCCGTCCAGTGTACCCAGTCTCCACTGAGCACCCGTATACCTTCTTTGATGTCAAACACCAATAGATATGGGATCATCCATCGCCCATCATATGGGTCAAGAAGCGCATACGCTAGTCTACTCTGGAGTATCGATGCCCTGTCTCGGTACTCCCACGACTATGAACTTTTGAAGGATGTACTTGGCGACTACACTGTCCCCACTTGTATGATCCGCATCATAGTCCTGGTAGTCAAGTACTCATCCTAAGGGCTTTATCAACATGTGATATAGAGACAATCAGAGTACATGTTAAGATAAAGAGCAACCAGATAGCGTACTATCATATCGAGCAAGAAAGTCCTCCCTATATATGTCTAAGCATCCACTACAATATACATCGTATGTACAGTAATGGCCTCTAGGGCATATATATAACTAACAATCTCCCACTTGCACTAGGGCCATCTGTTGTGGTATCGCATACCCAACAATTAGCTGTGGTTGAAGTATCTCATACTCAACTATCCCATAAAAGTCTCTACTGGGAAATAGGCCTTTGTAAGTGGATCCGCACTGTTGTCCTCTGTGTCTACTCTCCTAATCTCGATCTCCCTGGAGATCAACCATCTCCATGATCAGGTGATACTACCTAAGAATTATATCTAATTTTCTGATGGGACGGGGGTTTCTTGGCTTAAGCCACAACTCCATTGTCAAACAATGGTAGGAACGAAGTTCATCTCATGAACTTATATATATCCAGACTGCCTCTTTGGTAGCATCCTTGGTAACGACGTATCTTGCCTTTAATCGTCTAGTAAGTCACGGTATCTAGTTTGGAACTCTTCCAACATACCGTCCCTCCACTGAGGGTAAAGACAATGCCTGCGACTGACATTCAGTCGTCCTAATCACCCTGCAATCTTTCCAGTGATTCTCCCCAGGATCGATTGATACCATCTCACTACAACTAGTGAGTATTCTAACATCCATTTAGATCTATCTCATAGATATAAAACCTAGGATTTAGGAGGTATCACTTTGATCTTATATGGAGAATCCTTATGATAAGCGGAGATTGACCAAGCGTAGTATAGAAAACTCCTTCCCTATCAAGAGTATGACATCCACGTACTCTACAAGGATCACCACCATACTCTCTACTACCTTTTTGTATATACAAGGTTCATCTACCATTTTGATGAAGTCAAACTCTTTGACTACCACATCAAAACAGATGTTCCAACTCCGCGATACCTGATTTATCACATAAAACATCTTGCACACGTTTCTGCTGCTCCCACTATCTACGAAGCCCTCTGGCTGTGTACTTATAGACGTTCTCTTCCAAATCATCATTTAGAAAAGCAGTCATGACACCCAACCGCCAGATATCGTAGTCATGGTGTGTAGCCATGGCAAGTAGGATCTGGATGGACTTTAAGCATAGCTTTGAAAGTCTCAACTTTTCCATGTACACTAAGTAATCTTCTCAAGATATATTTGCTCCTGATGGGAATTTAACCCTTCAGATAAAGCAACCAAAGTCCATACTCTGTTGGTGTATAAGGATTCCATCTCAGATCGCTAAGCATTCAGCCATTCTTACAGAGTCCCACTCCTGATGGCCAACTCGAAACTAGTTGGGTCATCATCTCATGATGCAATTCTCGCTCCCACTGTCATAGAAAAAACCGAAGTATCTCTCAGGTGGGTGAGGAACCCTACTAGATCGGCGGAGAGGCTGAGGTTCGTTGGAAACTATTGAATCCTTTGGTTCTACCAAATCATCAGCTGCAGTTTGTATAGCTGGAACTCTTTCCAGTTCTACCTCATGACCAATAATTTCTTCACAAGAAATTCCCTTTCTCAAAGGTGGCATGCTGAGAAACAAAACATCTTTTGTTCCTCGGTTTGGTAGAAGATATTCCCTTGCGAATGCTTGGGATATCCAACAAACTTCCACAGAACTGACTTTGCCTCGAGCTTGTCCGGATTTTGTTTTTTGGACATAGGCCGGACAACCCCAAATCTTAACTTACTTATGATATGGGCTATTCCCATTCCATATCACATATGAAGTGGTAGGCAACTGATTTGATTGGAACCCTATTCAATAGGTGTGCAACTTCTCAAGTGCATAACCCCAAAAAAAAATAGGCAACTCAGTAGTACTCATCATAGAGCACACCATATCACATAGGGTGCGATTGCTCCGCCCCGATACACTGACGTGCTGTGGTGTATACGGAGAAGTAATGCTGAGAGAGAATCTCATTCTCCTTTAGAATAGTCCAGGAATCCTGTGCTCAAGTATTCTCCTCCTTGATCACATCAAAGGACATAATACTTATACCCGGTTTTTGGTTCTCTACTTATAACTTATATTCTGTGATTATCTCAAAAGTTTCGAACTTGTGTTTCAACAGGAACATATGTCTGAATCTTGAGAGATCATCAGTGAATGTAATAAAGTACAAAGTACCGGTCTTGGCATCTGTAGACAGGGGACCTTCATACATCAGCATGTATCAATCCCAAGAGTTCACTAACTCTTTCTCTGTTTCCAATAAATGGATCTGTAGTCATCTTATCTTTGTGACATGACCGGCAAGTTTCACAAGATGTAAATTCAAACTAATTTAAATATGCATCTATATGTAACTTCAGCTAGTCGGGTCGCATTGATATGACCTAGTCTACAATGTCTCAAGAAGGATTCGTTCATTTCTGAACTCTTCCTGTTGTGTGTGTTCTATACATTAAGAACTGTGGTTTGATTTAGAACGTATATGCTTTTAGATAACGTGCTTGATCCGATCAACTCTTGATTTAGGAAATGTTCAAAACATTATCCAACAATACAAAATTATATCCCTCTTTACTAATAAAGAGACTGATATGATATTGTATATTAAGTTCGGTATCTAATAACATTCGTTCAGAATCAATGTATTCTGGTAATACAGGGTGATAACTACCAACAGACTTGGCTGCAACACTTGCACCGTTTCTATCTCATGAAACTTATCACCCGTTCTCAGTTCTCTACCTATCTGTAGCCCATGTAACAAATTACATATGTGGGATCCCGATCTGGTATCAAATAGCCAGGACGTAAAGGATATTGAGAAACAGTTCAGTGTAATGAACACACCCGAAGAAGATACATCAACATGCACTTTTTTCGTTTGGGCGGCACGGGAATTTTGGTAATCCCCTATTTTCTGCTCTGTCTTATAACAATTACAAGTTGGAGCGGGACCAACGTACCCTAGCATAGTATAACAAGCGGGTTCGAGCAATACATCCGTATTATTATCTTGATTAAGGCGTGACATGGTCGCTACCTGGAGAGAGATAGAAGAAAACACTCAGCGTATACTCTTGCAAGATTAGATTGGTTATTAATATATCTAATCAGGATGTCTCTTACTGTTTTAGTCAAATCTTCCTTCAAACCCTAAAAGGTAAGACTAGCCGGGATTAATTACACTATACAAGTTTGCCAATCTTTCAGCCAGGCCAGTGCCGGTATTTTGAGGGAGGTTCCCCGTGCTTTCGTACGGACCTAATTAAAATAAATCTCGTTTTCCCAGTGGCGTAACCCCATTGACACCTTTCTAGACACATACTTGATCGGCTAATTGTAATGTGTAAAACTCTCCCAGGAGTAACTCTTACTCCCAGCGAGTATCGGGATCCAACTATCTCATAGAAGGTATGCAATTTCATTGCAAATTTCAACTCTTGAAATTCCCAATAATATTTTGTCCCAAGCGATCTATGACCTTGACTAAGTCAACAAACCATAGACCGCAAGTAAAGTTCAACCCGTTATTTCTCGATTGAATTAAACCCACCCGCACGACCCTTGACTAAGTCAACAAGGCCGCACGACTACCCTAATCCAATCGCATCATATGCTTTGCAGATAAGCACTAATCAGCTACCGCACACTACGCCTTGACTAAGTCGACAAATGCAGCACGAATACTAAAGACTACTTATCTGAAATGACGGAGGGCTACGACAGGTTTTTAAGAAAACCCTTTGCGTAATGAACTTTATATCGTTGTAGAATCGAGTGATTTTAATTGGAATGTTTTTGAGGCCTTTTCTAGTTTTGCTAAAGAGGTCACTCCCGGTGAAGGGATCGTCGGCTCTTTCCTTATCGAATAAGGTGCAGGATATTTCACAAATATCACTATGCAAAGCAAAAACTATAGAAATAATCAAAAGACAAACCGAGTTTGTAGCATCTGCTAGTTTCGCTAAAGAGGTCACTCCCGATGAAAAGATCTCGGCTCTTTCCTTATCGAATAAGGTGCTGGATGTTCTACAAGGAATACCGCTATGCAAAACAAGAACTAGAGCTACCAGTTTTTAAACAAGTTTCTACAACATCTTTAGGTTTCTTTTAGTTTCATTAATCTCATTAATGAAGTCCCATTTTATTATGCTTCACAAGCATCATATTTGAAACGAAATCTGCAATATAACATATATCTCATATATATAATATAAACTTTCGTCTCAGGCAGTAATATGATCTCATCACAGAACATTGCAGCAGAAGAACACATATGAAATATTGGATATACTAGGACGTCCGTGTTTTAATACGAGCCTGTATAAAACACGGATTCCACGGTCGCGATGAACAGCCAAACCCAACTCCCTAGACCCTTACGAGAGCGGCAAGCAACACTGCCAATTCTAGGGTTAAGAGACCCGGTCTCGACTCCTCGAGATGGTCTCCCACTGGACCCTAGAACCCGGTTACTTGTGCTCCCCGCCTTGGGTCTACCTAATGCGGAAAAGTAAATAATATACAATGGTGACATCATCCTCAGCCCGGAAGTGCCCCAATAAAAGAATATTACATACAAATGAATTTTTACATGAATGAAAAAGAAAAACTCTCATCTCACATAAAACCCCCGGCTATTCAAAACACGACGATCCAATATAACATATCACAGCAACACATAATATCTTATATCCTCAACGTAAGTAAGTATGCGTATCCCGATTGTCGTTGATGTATAGCAACGAAGCCGGCGATACACCACATACTACGCTTACGGTCGCAGAAAAGAAAGTGTAAAACTACAACAGTTGGAATCCACAACCTTTTTAGACATCGCATGCCTAACCAAATGAATTCTTTAGACATCGCATGCCTAACAATTATAAACCCCGTATTTTAGTCTCAATATCGAAAACTCTTTTCAATATCTACTCGGGAAATTCAACAACATTCCCGACAACCTGATCGAATGCTCGTCGCAAACTTTAGTAGACGGCCGCACCCCCAGATGCCGTCGACGAAGTGCACTAAGGCGGAACACCGCGGCCGCGAGCATCCGAACGGATGCTTTTGGCGACGGAGTTCTCGTACAGTCACTTGGTCGGGGCTATGGGGCGTGGCTATCTATTAAGTTTACCTGGCGAGTATCCGTGTACGCTACGTGATTGCGACGGATTTTTGATTATATCAAAATCCCGTGGCAACCGATCAAATGAGACTGAACTGCTAGATTTATAACATTCAAATTAGTTATCTCATAACTTCTTATGGATTCCAAATATTGTATCACATTCCAGATAAATAGACAATGTTAAACTTTCCGATCGAATAAACAAACACCCAAGATTTCCTAAATAGCTCAACACTTGAGCGGAGTTCAAAAAGTATCCATCACATGCCACAGTACCAATGGTCCAACCGTAGAAGGGTCAAACCAACGCCTCATATGTGGCAACGCCGTACTGCCCCAAACCCTAAAGTTTAGAGGCAGTTCAGACGGTCACATAATCGAGTTATGGTTTGTGTTCTTCTAAAGGGTCCACCGCGTTACTTGCATGACTAAGAACGTTCTTAAACTATGGAAAAATACAACACTTGGAAATTTTCCGGCAGGGGAAAAAGTGAATTATTGATATCCGTTCAAACTTTTTAACACGTTCTAAATTGCCCGGAAAATTTTTAAACGAAGTTAAACTTTCCGATCAAATCAACGAATATAAAAAGATCTCCAGAATACTCAACACTTGAGTAGAATTAAAAATTCCCAGAAGTATCAGGAGATACATATGGATGTTACTGTGCAAAACCAAAACCCTAATTCCACTGTTCTGCCGCGGAACCGCCGCGCAAGGCATGGTCTTGCCGCGGTTCCGCGGCGCTTTAAGAGAATTGATGGCTCGTTTTTCACAGTATTTCTTATAATTCATTGTTTAATTTTCTGAGCATTTTTAATACGAAAAATCAACATTTTTAGAAAATTTCCAGAGAGGGGTGTAAATTGGGGTTTCGGGGTTCGATCGGACTTTAAACTTCGTCTAGACTTCGCCAAAAACTCTAGCTTGGCTCTGATACCACTGTAGGGTTACTAGGCACTCTCACAAGGGTCTACAAGGAATCAACCATGCCCGATTTAAAATTTAGACATGCCGAACAACCCTAACCAAGATCTTAGACTAGAGATTAGGCGAAACAAAGCATGTAAACAACTTTACATCTAAGAGTTAGGGATTACAACCTTTGTAGTCCGTTCCTTCACTTCTAAAGCTCCGTGTTGAGGTCCCTTCGCTGCGATCATCGAGTATCCGGACTCTCGAGAGGCTCCACAAAAGAAAGATGCAAGCTTGCTTCCGATCTTCGATAACAAAGATGATCTACCTTGAAGAAACTCAAACCCAAGCTCTTGCTTTGCTAATCAAGTATTAGTAAAGCAAACACCCTAATCTAAACGGCTAGAATAGATGAGGATGATGAAGTAGGAATTTAGCTCTCATTTGTTTTCTATTTCTCACTCATTTTTATCACATCACAAAAAGCTAGAAAGCTTTTTCAAGCAAGAAGAAGAAAGAAGAAGATGAAGCAATCTCTTTGTGATGAATAATGAAACTCAAGTGAGGTTAGAAATGCAACCATGGGTTAAGAATGAAATCTTAACCCATGTAGAAAGTTAACTATGGTGAAGGGTTGGCTTGGGTTAAGCAAATATCTACACAAAATATCCAAAGTCAAAGTCAAAGCTTCAAGAAGCTTCTTGAAAGCTTCATGCATGCTTAACCCTAATCCAAACCCTAAGCACAATTAAACTCTCCAAAACATGTTGCATTTATAACCCTAATATGTTACAATATTATATATCACATATACAATATTTATTGTAACAAAATAAAATAATACAATTAACATATATCACATATATATCAATGTATTACCCGAGTAAGAAAAAGAATCTTTAAGTGAGCTTATATTAGTTAATGTAATTTAATATATCAAATATATAATTATACATTAAATTATCGAATCAACACTTGATCCGATAATTCGGCTATTTCACAAATAACCGACTAATATAATCTGTATCAGTTCATCGAATCAACACTTGATCCGATGACCGGGCTATATCATATATACCCGGCCGATATCACATATCGCGAGAATCTAATACGGTATCGCATAAACGTATTATTCTCGGTCTCGCACATATCACATATATGCTCCTACTCCGTTTTGCCTGAGCCAGGAAAGCTCTGTGTAGGACTCTAAAGAATCGTCAATACGCCGGCAGTAGGTGATGATCACATCAAATACCCACAAGCTGCATGCGGTCAGCTAAATGTAACAGCCACCCAGGTATTGAGCAATCAGAAGATCAACAAGCAAGCCTGTATATTCTCCCGTGAATCCAACCAGTAACACTCCCGTACAGTCCGGTCTCTTCGTCTGATATGTCGCATATCTCGCCTAGGGGTGGTAAACATCAGACCCCAGTAGCTTGATAAGTCGTGTTGATATGAGGTCTATAACAGTTCAAGAAACTACTGATAACACTTATCAGTAAATCTCAGCAACCCTGGCCAGGGATTTCCAGTTATAGCCAATCAAACACAGCGCAACATCAACTCCCTATACCGGGAGAGACGAAACTCCTCCTATCGCTCATTGCCTCCATGTGATTCGGGACTGTACCCAAAAGCCACCTTTTTGCACGCCCTCTTGGACGTGGTATGATGGAAATCAAAGCACAGTGGGAATCACACAAGACTCTATGACGATCTCGGGTCTACAGACTAACATATACCAGTGTCACCAGAGAACTGCCATCTGACGTGAGGTATAATACCATCTGGGAGTTCTCGGCGAGTCCGTCCAGTGTACCCAGTCTCCACTGAGCACCCGTATACCTTCTTTGATGTCAAATATCAATGGATATGGGATCATCCATCGCCCATCATATGGGTCAAGAAGCGCATACGCTAGTTTACTCTGGAGTATAGATGCCCTGTCTCGGTACTCCCACGACTAGGAACTTTTGAAGGATGTACTTGGCGACTACACTGTCCCCACTTGTATGATCCGCATCATAGTCCTGGTAGTCAAGTACTCATCCTAAGGGCTTTATCAACATGTAATATAGAGACAATTAGAGTACATATTAAGATAAAGAGCAACCAGATAGCGTACTATCATGTCGAGCAAGAAAGTCCTCCCTATATATGTCCAAGCATCCACTACAATATACATCGTATGTACAGTAATGGCCTCTAGGGCATACATATAACTAATAGGCCCCAGGCGGCTTCCCTGTTCACGATGCCGGTGGAACAGGTCACCCAAGCCACCACAGGATTGTTTTTTGGGACCATGCTCCCGCCAACGAGCTTCACCGCTTCTATGCCAGCACCGGAAGCTCCCAAGAAGTCGGTCTTCGATTGGCTTGCTACTACCACGGCCCCTCTTAACGGGTCGTCCAGCTCCAACTCCTCGATCTTCGCCAGACTGAGCCTGAACTCTGATAGGCCTGCCAAGAAGCCCATGACACCTGAAGTGGCCATCCCAAAGAAGATAGCCATCTCTGCTCCTGAAGTCGTCAAGGCGGCTTCTCCTGCCAAAGAGTCGGTCTTTACAAGACTAACTATTCCGGCTCCCATTTCTGCTCAAAGGTCTGTCTTTGTCAGATTGGATACCGCTACTCAAAAGACGTCAGTCTTCAAGAGGCTGGCACCAGCGGCGCCTCATCTGGACAGGGGGCAAGACAAAGCCATCCCCATCGCCGAACCAGCCCCAACATCTTGACACGCTCGACGTCGCCACTGGCGCCGAGTAAGAAAGGTCGGGGGCAACTCCCCCTCTGGGCTAACTCCACCGGCTCCAACGGTGGAAATTAATGCTGCTGTTCCAACCGGGAACAGGTTTGAGCTGCTGAACAAGGTGCACAGGAATTCGCCTACCACCGTATTAAAAAGATCTCCACCGCCGGTGGAGACTGTCACAGAAATGAAGCCGAAACAGTCCCCTCAACGACTGTCTTCTAAAGGTTACAAAATCTGGCAACAAGTCCGAGAGTCGGTGGTTGATCAAGACTATCCCCACCGGCAGAAGAAGTTGAAGGTCCGACAGGAAGAAAACCGTCTTGTTAAGCCACAAAAGACGACGGCTATTTGGGTGCCCACTGCAGCGGCCCCCTCAACTTCGACCGCTCATAAAAGGAGAAGGCCGGAGAAAATCCCCATGCCTTCGACAAATGTCAAAGGCACTGAACCTAAACGCCCTAAGTCTGGGGGCATGGTGGTGCATACCGTCTATATGGCATCTGGAAAAGAGGATAGCCGTATCTCCACAGGTCATCGACCGCTTACGCGATTCGTGACAAAAGCACAAGAGCAGCAGCAGAAGCTTCAGGAGATGATGACTGCGATGGCCGCACTCACCGGGCCAAAAGAAAGCCCAGAGGCATCCTTGGAGCAACGCCATGAGCAAGAAACTGATGCCGAATTCCATCGGAGAATACTTGAGAAGAAGGATAAAGAGGCTGCGGAACAAGCAGCCAATATAAAACGAATAGCCCTTCTATTCCAAGATATGGTGGGCATAATGATCCAGCCGGATCCCCAGCCGAAGATCCTCCAGTGATAATTGAAGATGATAGAGGAGAAACATCAAACCCTCTGCCGGCTCTATCAGCAGCCAAGGAAGAGACCATCTCCAAAGCTGCCCTAGATGATTACATCGCTCAGCAGATACGAGTTCACCAGGCGAATGAAGCGGCTGGGCAAATTGTTAAAACTGAGAGACCGTATCCAGGCTGGTGTGATCAAATAAAATACCCGCCGGGATACACGATCCCCAAATTCCATGTGTACAAGGGGACAGGCAATCCTCACCAGCACGTCGCCCAGTTTAGGGCTCTTTGTGGCAACACCAGCGGCTATGATAAGCTCTTGCTTTGCCAATTCGTCGGCAGCTTATCGGAGACGGTGTTCGAGTGGTACTCTGAACTTCCAAATGACTCTGTCAAAACTTTCGCGGAAATGGAGTTGTTGTTCACCCAGCGATTCGCAAGTGCTAGTGAACGCACCCCAATAACGGCATTGATCATTGCCAGGGTGAAGCCGGGCGAGACATGGGTTCAGTACGCAATCCGATGGCGGAATCTGTGGTCTAAGTGCGAACAGCGCATCGAAGAAGCACCAACGGTGGGCATGTTCGTGGGCACCCTAGACCCTCATGCAACTGTTTCACAGTTCATGATGTTCTTCAAACTGACTACGTTCCAGGATTTAATAGACAAGCTAGCCCAGATGGATCAAATGGGTCATAGACTGTCTCCTCCGAAGCCGGAGCTGCGGAACGAAAAAGGTAAGGGGAAGGCGACCTTCGTTGCAAATACCCAACAGCAGCCCAGTGCTCCAAGACTAACGGATCAATTGGAGGAGAGACGGCGCTATTATAATGAGAAAATGAAGCGCCCTTACTCATTCCCGCGAGATAAAACGAAGAGGCTATTCGAACTAGCGATGCGCAACAGGCTTATCAATTTGCCAAATCCAAGGAGACCATCGCAACCCGGCGAAGTGAATAATCCCAATTGTTGCCCTTACCACCAAATGGTAAGCCATCCAATTGAAGATTGTTTCGTCTTTAAAGGATGGATCGAGGATCAGTACTTACAAGGCAAGTTTGCACTGTCTGAGAAGTAGAAAGTAAACCCACCACAACCGCACACTCCTAAGAAGACGGACACACCATGGGCAACGTGCTCTTTTGTTGAGGAAGCTCCATGGGAGGTGGCTCTTTTAGCCAAAACCAAAATGATGCTGAATGAGCTCCAGACATGCTCGGCAATCAGGTGGAAGAATCCGCTGGAACCCCAGATCATCGAAGGGATGCTGAAACCGTGCTCAACTCCAAAGATTGGTGGTGATAGCCAAAGTGCTCACACCCAGCCGTCGAAATCTTCGAAAAAGAAGAAGAAATCCAAAAAGCCCATGAAGCCTGGTGACAAGCGCACAAACCTGCAGAAACAGATCGACGTGCTGGAAGAGTATAACCAGAAGGCACGGACCCCAATCACGCTCCAAGAGTTCCTCAGCCGCATCCTTGAAGACGGAGATGATAGAGAAGACTCGTCGGATGAATCTGAAGATTACGTGGCAAGTTTCCATGTGATCTCTCACTCGTCGACAGACGAGAAAAAAGCACCTTGCACTGAAAGACTGGGGGCAGGGCCTGAACCGGAACTTCTGTGGCTGACAGACGAAATGATCGACGCCATTCTAAATGAAATTCATCTGAAAAGTTGAGCTGATCGGGAGTATGAGATGTCCATATTTGAAAAAGCCAAACGCCGGTGACTGGACGAAAGAGTTGAGACACTTCCGCCGAATCAAGGGACATCCGTCGCGAATAAAAACAAGTTTAAGACGAGGAAAAGGTTTGCTAAAGGCATATCAATAGGGATGAAGCTACCACCCTCCGAAGGAAACATTCTTGGTAAAGCATAGACACATCCTAGCTACTGCTTATATCATCGAAAGATTTCGCACCCCACCAAAGAATGCGACGCTTTTAAAAGATGGTGGCAGGGATATATTGCTCACCGGCAACATTTTAAGCGGATGAAACGCAAAACTCCTCAGGAGCGAAGAAACACGACCGAGGAGCTTGGAAGAACTGCCGGCAACTGTCGCATGGTTAACGCTGGGGGATCGCAAGTCCGTACGTTCGGGAGCGACTCCGATGAAGAGATGACTTTTGGCCCTCTATTTAAGGAATCCACCTCGGGAAAGGAGGGAGCATCAAAGACCTGTGAAAATATCCAGCTGCGCAATCGTACGCTGCCCGAAAAGAATCTTGGACCCGCGAACAGAAAAGATAAGGGAAAAGAGAAGGTCTCTGAAGATATCTCCATAGATGACCAAGTCATGAAACAGCTGACCGCCAAGGACCCGCCAAGGAAAAGTAAAGTGGACTACAACATTCTGGCGCACTTAAGAAAGTTACCCTCACAGCTCAGCATTCTCGACGCTCTTTTACTATCAAAAGAAGCAAGGGAGTCATTGATCAAGGCGCTACAAGAGCCAGAGCAATTCCAAGCTTTTCTCGTCGAAGAAAAGATGAAGGACGAACTGGAAGAAGTACATACAGCCGATATTACCTTCGGCGATGAAGATCTCCTCCTTGGGACGTGCGAACACAACCGTCTCCTATATGTCTCCGGATATTGTCACGATATCAAAATAGGCAAAATCCTGGTCGACAATGGGTCTTCCGTCAATCTCCTCAACGTGCGAGTGTTGAAGGAAATCTGCATGAGCGTTCAGCACCTCGCTCGTGATAAAATCACCATCTCCGGCTTCGATTCCCAGTCATCACGGACCCTCGGGTCTGTGATACTGACGCTGCGCTTCGGACTACTCGTCACAGATATTAAATTTCACGTCATCGATGCCAAGACATGCTACAATGCTTTGCTTGGTCGGCCCTGGTTACACAAGTACAACATCATCCCTTCTACACAGCATCAGTGTATGAAATACTTCAAGGATGGTCTCGAGTATACCGTAACAGGATAGTTGAACTCATTCTCCGTAAACGAAGTCCGAAAGTACGAAGATGCAAAATACTTCTTACCAGACTTTGAAGACACAGAGAGATGTCATAAACCGGAGAACAAAGCTATCACCACCATTCCGGTCTTCGGGAGTGATACCTAGGAAGAGGAAGAGATAGTTTATTCAGGACCACCCCAGTACAACAAGCCGGGACCGTCCGCTCCTATGTTTATCTTTGGCAGCGACTCAGAAGATGAGGTCAACGCCATATTCTCTGCTCGGCCTTCAATTCAAACATTCGCTGATGAAGAGCAAAGTTTGCAAGTTGCCATGGTTCCGCCCAAACATCATAAAGAACTAGACGCGCTTGATACCTACAGTGTGGAAGAGCTGCAGACGTTCTATGTCCCTCCCAGGCGAGAAGGTGAAAAGGCGATCCTATTCTACCGATCCGGAGAAACTAAAGTGGAGAAGGAAATCTGGCACGGTGCGGATTCCACACTCGACAGGCTCTAGCCCATCCGTTTGCCCAGATATTACACAGACGGACTAAGGAGACTCTTGAGACGCTAAGGCGTACCCCTTAAGCAAACTTCTCGACAAGCACGGTTCTGTAACAGGATCTGGAACGTCTCTGGAACTCAGCGGAAATTACCCAACGGGAAAATGGAAACGACCGGGCTTCGGTATGTTCAATCCCAGAAATGGGAGCTACTCTGTGACTGCTACGTCATACATGACTTTGATGAAGAGGGAGATGCTTTTTGGGAAAATACTAACCCTGAACCAGAAAGAGCTCCCGACATAAAAATGCCCAGTCCGTCGTTTGAAGAATAGATGTACAAGCTTATAAGGGAAGCGAGTCAAAAGGTTCGAGACGACCACAATCGCGAAATGGCCATCTACGAGAAAGCCAGGACGCAACGCCTTCTTCAACAGGCTGCGAAAGATGAAAATACTCCTCCCTGTCAACCCGTCATACAAAAGACCCGACGCAGAGGCAAAAATAAATCAAAGAGCGGGAAAAGTGTTTGAGAGCGACAAAGTGGGACCAAGAAGCCACGCGATCAGGAATCGAGTAATCCAGATTCGTCTCTTATAAAGAAGATGAGTCGAGCATACTCTTTCCTCATAACAAAATACGGAAGATACTCGATCTCACCATAAGACATCAACTGATTGTACTCCCGGAGTCCAAGCACCCCGAGCAAGTAGGCGAAGTCTCTCATCCGGACTATTGCTCCTATCATAGGGCACTAGGACATCCTATTAAAGACTGCTTCACCTTCAAGAACTGGGTCGAAGATCAATATCGACAGGGCAGCTTCGCTCTATCCAGCAGCTGGAGGGTAACCCCGCCGCGAAGGCATGAACCCAAATCCACGAGGGTAGAACCAGATCAACGTCGGTCTTGGAAGCAAGCTCGTACCTGTCATGTGATAACGTTATCAGAAGAAGACCCCGACGGTATGGATAATCTCCCCTGGTGCTTCGAAAACAATGATGACGAGGTGATCTCAGAGTTTCCACCGGCGCCGAAAGAGCTGAAAGATGGAATACATACCACTGCAGATGAGCTCAAGAAAATTGATTTGGGGACGGCAAGTGACCCGCGGCCGACGTTTGTCAGCGAATTGCTGTCTGAAGAAAGGATGGCTACACTAAAGGACGTGCTCATGCAGCATAAAAATTGCTTAGCATGGAATTATTCCGAGATGCTAGGACTAGATCCCGAGATTGTTGTACACAAATTGGCAATATCCGCAGACGCCAAGCCAATCAAACGAGCACCGAGGAGAATGCGGCTCGAACTTGAGATGAGCATCAACGCCGAGGTCAAGAAGCTGATTGACTCTGGCTTCATCCAAGAGGTCCAGTACCCTGACTGGATCGCCAACATTGTTCCAGTGATGAAGAAAAATGGGACACTACGCATATGTATGGATTTTCGGGATCTCAATAAAGCCTGCCCGAAAAATGACTTCCCAATACTGGTCACTGAGCTAATGATTGACAATACGT
Organism: Agapanthus africanus; assembly: GCA_030015575.1. Lineage (NCBI taxonomy): Eukaryota > Viridiplantae > Streptophyta > Magnoliopsida > Asparagales > Amaryllidaceae > Agapanthus > Agapanthus africanus. The sequence continues at coordinate 33,133,501 of CM057346.1, forward strand.
CCACCCACGAGGTTTTCTCCTTCATGGACGGCTCGTCAGGATACAATCAGATAAAAATGCATCCCGAAGACCAAAAGCACACCGCTTTCCGGACCCCTTTGGGTATATTCTGCTACAAGGTGATGCCCTTCGGTCTAAAGAACGCCGGTGCTACCTATCAGAGGGCTATGACGAAGATCTTCGATGACCTCATACATGAAGTCGTCAAATGCTATATCGATGACCTCGTGGTGAAAAGAAAATCATACGAGGAAAATCTAGAGCATCTGAAGATCGTGTTTCAACTCCTTCGGCAATACAACTTGAAGATGATCCCTCTCAAATGTGCGTTCGGAGTTTCCTCAGGTAAGTTCCTAGGATTCATTGTCCGACACCGAGGCATCGAGATAGATCCGTAAAAAATCAAGGCAATTATGGAGATGCCCCCACCGAGGACTCTCAAGCAATTGCGGTCTCTCCAAGGGAAGCTCGCGTATATCCGGCGATTCATAGCCAATCTCTCAGGCAAGTGCCGTCCTTACAGTCACCTGATGAAGAAGGGAACCCCGTTCGTCTGGGATCATAAATGCCAAAGCGCGCTGGACGAAATCAAGCAATACCTGCAGAATCCACCAGTACTGGCCGCTTCGGTCAAGGGAAAACCTCTCATTCTGTGAACAACCGCCCTTGAAGGTTCCTTAGGCGCATTATGGGCACAGGAGAACGACCAAGAAAAGGAGAGAGCGCTCTACTATTTGAGTCGAGTTCTGCTGGGGGCAGAAAGCAATTATTCTCCCATCGAAAAACACTGTCTGGCATTAATCTTCGCGATAACGAAGCTCAGGCACTATGCATTGGCGCATGACTTCCGTCTTATATCGAAGGTGGATCCTCTCAAATATTTGATGTCAAAGGCCATATTGACGGGGCGGCTCGCTAAATAGGCCTTGATCTTGATGGAATTCTCAATAACGTATCAGCCTCTTAAGGCAGTGAAGGGACAGGCCATCGCCGACTTCCTCGCTGAGCATCTGATACCTGCCAATTCTCCCTTGAACTGCAAATTGCCAGACGAACATGCGTTTGACACGATCGACGGAAGTGATACTCGATAGGAACTTTACTTCGATGGAGCGTCTTCCATGAAGAAGCGCAAGCAAAGCACCCCCATAATCAAATCAGGGGTATAACTCATTTTCGTAACTCCATAAGGAGGGATAATGCACTTTTCCTTCTCCTTAACAGAGCCGAGGACAAACAATGAAGCCGAATATGAAGCTTTGATAGCAGGTCTCGAGATCGCCATTGACATGGGGATTGAAAACCTCTTCATATACGGAGATTCCCAACTGGTCGTTAGTCAAGTAAACGGCGACTATCAAACGTGCAAACCAGAACTGGTGAAGTACGGCGAGAGGGTACAGCAACTGCTGACCCAAATACCTTGCTACACCTTGGAAAGCATACCACGTGCGGAAAATAGCAAGGCGGATGCATTAGCCAAGCTCGCTAAAGAACTGGCTGACGAAAACCTCGAAGACATGAGGATCGTTGTTCAAAACCGTCAAGTCCTCGTACCGGCAAAAATATTTCCAGAGACGTCCGAGGAAAAGGGAATGACCAAGCCTACGGCTCTACAAATAAAAGACCAAGAAAAGGTTGAGGATTGGAGAGAAGTCTTTATAGACTACTTCAAATCCCGTCGAACGCCTGAAGATGCGTCCTCAAAACATCAGCTTATGAAGCGAGCCCTATCTTTCGCCTTCTTCAATGATACCCTGTATAAGAGATCATTTAACTCTTTATGGCTAAGATGCCTGGGACCTGAAGAGGCAAAGAGAGTCGTCCAAGAAAATCACGACGGACTCTGTGGTTCTCACCAAACCGGGCCGAAGATGAAGCTGAAGATCAAACGGATGGGTTATTATTGGCCCACGATGATCCAAGACTGCCTCGAATACGCGAAGCAGTGCCACTCGTGCCAGATTCATGGGGACTTCATCCATCAGCATCCGAATCAGCTACATCGGACAGGGGCTAGCTGGCCGTTCAAAATGTGGGGGACTGACATAATCGGTCCCATCGAACCAGCATAGTCCAAAGGACATCGGTTCATTTTGGCGACAACTGATTACTTCTCCAAATGGGTAGAAGCAGTACCGCTGAGGGAAGTGAAGATGGAGAATATCCTCCATTTCTTCAAGACACACGTCATTTATCGGTTTGGCACTCCGCGACGGATTATCTCCGATAACGGACTAGCCTACAGAAGCCACAAGATCAGCCGCTTCGCACAACAACACAACATAGACTGGAGATACTCCTCAGTTTATAATCCCCGAGCTAACGGTCTAGCTGAGGCTTTTAACAAGACCTTGATGAAGATCGTGGAAAAGACGGTGTCCCGGAATAAGAAGGACTGGCACCAGAGACTGCATGAAGCTCTCTGGGCGTACCGGACCACGTTCAAGATGGCTACGAACACAGCGCCGTACGCATTGGTATTCGGTACAGAAGCGGTACTCCTTCTCGAGATAGAGCTACCCTCTCTATGAGTGGCAGTTCATTACGAGCTAACAGACGAAGAGAATGCTCACCTTCGGCTTGAGGAGCTCGATGCCCTTGATGAAACCCGGCTCATAGCGCAACAAAATCTGGAAGCTTATAAATCAAAGATGACGCGCTCATACGAAAGATTGGTTAGGCCGAGAACATTCTGCCAAGGCGAACTCGTGCTAGTGGTCAAAAGACCTATGATCCCCAATCGTGCCAAGTGGGGGAAATTCAAGCCGAACTATGAAGGCCCATATATCATAGACAAGGTCTACCAGGGTGGAGCCTATATACTCATAGACATGCATGGTGAAAGGCCCTTTAGGCCAATAAACGGTCGCTTCCTGAAGAAGTACTACGCTTGACGAGTCACGGCCTAGGTCAATGATAGATGACGACGTCTATGTCCGCTCGTTATCTTCCTAAGCCCAAACTCTATAAGTAGTAACCGACTTCCTTTACAACGGACCGAAACGTCCATAAACTAACGACGGACCGAAACGTTCTTAAACTAACGACGGACCGAAACGTCCTTAAACTACCAATGGACCACTATGTCCTAATACTAGCCGTTGACCGAGAGGTCGATAAGCTACGATGGATTGCAGCGTCCCAAAACTGATACAAAAAAAAAGAATAAAAAAAAGAGAAAAGAAAAAGAAAACGGTACGTCCATAAGCAAAATGGGCACGGATGAAAACCTTAAAGGGCTCCGTGAGTAAAAACAGCAGGGCTACCGGCGAATCTTGTGAAAACCCGAAAGGGCGCAGCCTCGTTAAAATAAAAAAAAAAGAGAAAAGAAAAAGAAAACGGTATGTCCATAAGAAAAATGGGCACGGATGAAAACCCGAAAGGGCTCCGTGAGTAAAAACAGCAGGGCTACCGGCGAGTTTTGTGAAAACCCGAAAGGGCGCAATCTCGTTAAAAGACACTTGCAAGGTCCTCTCGACCTTGTAAGGAGAAACCACCTGCGTGAGATCCTTACGACTTGCAAGGGAGCAACACACTTAGGGATCCCTACGATCCCTAGGGAGAAATTACACTTGCGAGATCCCCATGACTCGTAAGGAGAACCCTCTTATGGGACCCTCACGGCTCATAAGATTTGAAAGTCTTAAGCTACAGGGATCTGAACCTGTTCTTAAGCAGCCCCACAACCTCCGATACTGCCCTACAAGCGGTTCAGTACTGACCCTTGTATACAATCCACGGGCGCGAATAAACATTTCCCTAACAAGGTCCCATCCATGGCTAGGGATATGTCTGCATGGTGAACTGCCCTTGTAAGTCCTCTCGACTTATAAGGAGAAAACACTCTTGTAAGATCCTTACGACTTATAAGAGATCATACACTTAGGAATCCTCACGACTTCTAAGGAGAAAACACACCTACGAGATCCTCACGAGTCGCAGGGAGAAATACCTTTATGAGACCCTTACGGCTCATGAAGTCAAAAGCCTTAGTCGACAGAATCCTAACCCTGTCTACTAAGCCACCTTTGCTCGATATCGACGAAGGCAAATGATGATTCGCTCCTGGCAATATCCCAGTTGTAGCGGTGCTGATGCCGAAATCGGTGTCTAATTCCAAGCTTGCAAGCAAAAAGCTGGCAAATCACACGTGCATACGAAATAGCCGAAATGATGGGGCAACTTGCAACAAAATCAGCAAGTAAAAATGTATGCATGCAAAATAGCCGAAATGATTAGACAACTCGCAATAAAAAGCAGCGAGTAAAAATAAAACAAATAGCCGAAATGATTGGGCACCGCAAAAAATAGCCGAAATGATTGGGCAATCGCGACCTTCGCGATATAAAAGCTGAAATGATAGAGCATCGCAGAAAGAAATAAAAAAATGAAATTTATGCCCTACAGGTGATATCATGTCAATCCCTGTATACAATCCAGGGGCACAAATAAAGAGGGAATCACACCCTTCCTCCCCAAGCTTCATCAGAAGGAGAGGCCAAATCTCAATGGTTCATAGACAGCCTAGAGATCATCTCAACATTCGTTTTATTACAATGGACACAACATCAAGCAAAGCAGAACAGCGGCAACTCCCAGTTCCATGACTCGGCGGTGTACAGATGACCAAGAGTCAAACTCCGACTCCGTGAAATGCGGATAAAGTCAACCCTTCCTGGTCACTTGGAACGTGGATTATGTCACTCCTGACCCCGTGGGAAACGTCCAGAGCAGATCCTGGTCCTCGCAGAGCACGGCAATGACCCCGTGTGAAGCATCCAGAGCGGAGCCTGATCCTCGCCGAACACGGCAGTGAACCTGTAGGAAGCATCCAGAGCAAATTCCTGGCTACGTGGAACGCGGATTATGTCACTCCTGACCCCGTGGGAAACGTCCAGAGCGGATCCTGGTCCTCGCAGAGCACGGCAATGACCCCGTATGAAGCATCCAGAGCGGAGCCTGGTCCTCTCCGAATACGGCAGTGAACCCATGGGAAGCATCCAGAGAAAAAAATTCCTAGCTACGTGGAACGCGGATTATGTCACTCCTGAACCCGTGGGAAACATCCAGAGCGGATCCTGGTCCTCGTGGAGCACGGCAATGACCCCGTGTGAAGCATCCAGAGCGGAGCCTGGTCCTCACCGAACACGGCAGTGAACCCGTGGGAAGCATCCAGAGCAAAATTCCTGGCTACGTGGAACGCGGATTATATCACTCCTGACCCCGTGGAAAACGTCCAGAGTGGATCCTGGTCCTCGCAGAGCGCGGCAATGACCCCGTGTGAAGCATCCAGAGCGGAGCCTGGTCCTCGCCGAACATGGCAGTGAACCCGTGGGAAGCATCCAGAGCAAAAATCAGACTGTGGGGTCCTTAAACTCACGGACTATGATGTCCTTAACCTCGACCGTGATGTTTTAAAACTAACATTGGACTGTGAGGTCCTTAAACTCATGAACTATGATGTCCTTAACTTCGACCGTAATGTCTTTAAACTAATATCGGACTGTGGGGTCCTTAAACCCATGGACTATGATGTCCTTAACCTCGACCGTGATGTCTTAAAACTAACATTGGACCGTGAGGTCCTTAAAACTCATGGACTATGATGTCCTTAGCCTCGACCGTGATGTCTTAAAACTAACAACGGACTGTGGGGTCCTTAAATCCACAGACTATGATGTCCTTAACCTCGACCGCGATGTCTTTAAACTACGGTATCCTGGAAAACGTCCAGAGCGGAGCCTGGTCCTCACAGAACACGGCAGTGAACCCGTGGGAAGCATCCAGAGCAACCCCTGACTCCGTGAAATGCGGATAAGGGCAACTTCACCCATCTCTTACGGGTCCTCACGACTCGTAAGGGAGTAAATTCTCTTATGAGATCCTTACGACTTTCAAGAGAAAGCACACTTAGGAATCCTCACGATTCTTAAGGAGAAATTACACCTACGGGATCCTTTCGACCGGTAGGGAGAAAATTCTTTATGAGACCCTCACGGCTCATAAAGTTGAAAAGTCTTAGGTGGCAGATCCTAACCCTGTTTTCTAAGCCATCACCACCTTACAAAGAGCATAAGATTGACAGCTATATGCTATCTACGGACCGCACTTGCAAAAGTCACATGGCAACAACACAACAAGAAAGAATAAAGCAGAGAGATGACACAAGACATTACAAAGAACGTGTATCTTTTATTCATGAGTTCGATTGGGTACAAAATACATCATATAAAAGAATAAAAGAACAAATACATTCTATTCAAAATTACAAATGGTACAAAAAAATTTATTGAGAGGAAAGCACTTTCAATAATCCAATCAGCCGCTCGCACACTTCCCTCAGCCCCTCTTCCTGATCAGCTGCCATGGCCAACTCCGCTTCGACCTGGGCTCGCTGCTGCAAGTAAGAAGAGAGTTGTTCCTCGATGCCCTGCTGAGCTGCTTCACGATCTTGTGCATCCCGCTCGACGACGTCGAGTTTCTGCCTCAATGTTAACCCATCAGAGATACATCGCAGAAGGCCTTCGAAGATAACTTTCAACTTGGCAGCATTCGCATCGACCTCAGCATGCAGTCGAGCAGACTCGCTTGAAGTTTCTTTACATTCCCTCTGCTTTAAAGCCACTTCTTGTTCAAGATGGCGGAAGTAAGAAGTGCTCTGCTCGATCCATGCAGCCCGTTGAGTGCTCATAGCCAGAATCTCAGGTGCAGGATGCCTAAGCTCAAGCTCATGCAAGCAAGCCTCGATTTACCTGCAGCAATTAACCCAAGACTCAACGACGCCCTCACCATGAAAGTTCATGAGCGTCGCCAGCATAGGGTTAACCTCTGCGGCAAAATCCGCAGTAGATGTGGAGGTCTCCGCGTCAAACTCCTCGATATATTCGCTCAGCATGTGTAGACTGGTCACAACACCTTTGGATGATGGACGCCTGGAAAAAGGCCCTGTCGGCATTATAATGCGAGACTCGAACGGGGCTGGAGTCGATGTGATTGCTGCAAAATAGATCATAATCAGATGTCGGCTCAGGAAATAAAGAAAATACGCAAAAAGTAGAGTCTACTATACCGGCTGCAGCAGGGGCAGAGCTGGGAGTACTGGTGGCGCAACGACGGCCTCATCCCCTCCTTCAATTCGTAAGGCTATAAGCAATATGAAGAAGAGTTAGCAGTAATGCGACTGCCCGTTAAAGAAAAGGACGTCGTTTAGAGAAAATACTCACCGACACCGGCAGGTGGACTAATCTCTGATAAGAAGGAGAAGTGTAGGTGCAGTACCTGATACCGGTGGTCAAAAAGGACTCTTGCAAGGACACGATATTGCAACATCACTACATAGGTTATACAGCTTAAAAATGAGACTGATGAGTCACGAATCCGCACCTTCCAACATCTGAGATGGTATGAGAGAGGGTAGAGGAGATGCCACCGTCAAGGAGGTAGCTGATGGCGCTGCCTCGGGCAGTGTGACATCAGCACTAGTCCCACCTGCATTAGAAAAAAGATAAACCCTGTCAGGAAAGATTGCAGAATAAAAAGAAGGGCGGTGACCTAAAATTTACCTGATGAGTCGCTAGCCGGAGCCGTGACGAGGGCGTCACTTGATACAATGGCGGCGTCTCCTTCCTCCATAGGGGTGGTCTCACCTCCCGTCGCCTCATCCCCTGACTCCACGAGAGCTGTCATCACACTCACGACACCAGGAGATGACAAAGAACCGTAGGCGGGAAGAGCGATGATCGGAGCGGTGCCCGACTCTTGAGAAAGAGCGGCCATCTCGGGCCCAGCAATTGTACCCGTTTCGCTCGCCGCCACCTCGGGCTCAGTGATTGCAGCCGTTTCATCCACCGCTGCCTTAGGCTCGGCCGTGGTAGCCGTCTCACTCGCCGCCACTTCGGGCTCGGCAATGGTAGCTATCTCGGGCATAGCGATCGTGACTGTCTCATCAGCCACTACCTCGGGCCCTGCAATTGCGGCCACATCACCTACCGCCGCCTCGGGTTCAGCAACTAGCTCCTCTACCGAGCCCTCAGGCTCAGCGGTCGCCGCCATTTCTTCGGTAAGGCTCGACCCTGCAAGACAAGATATATGAGAACTAATAGTTTAAAACTTTGACAACGGAACCTCACGGTACATTACCTGGAGTTGATTTACCGTTCGCTTCCCGAGCCGCACGTGCCGCCCGTCTATAAGCAGTAGACAAGGCGATCGGAGACTCCTCTGAAGGAGTAGCAACAGGGGCAGCGGCGCTCAAACCCGCACCCACAGCTAGAGCAGCATTACGATCCCTTGCTGCGCGCCTCCGGCGCTTCCTTTCCTCCCGGGCCGTTAAAGCAGACCTTCTAGAAGCCTCCTTCAACAGGACGTCATCGTCCACATCCAGGGTTACCTCTGGAGCCGTCGAGGCCTCCGTCATCGGTCGTTTAAGTAAGGCCTCTTTCGGCAGTACCGAAGAGGCCGGACTTCGGCAGCTGGCCCGGGAAGAATTTTCGCATCAGCTTGCAGGATCGGCATTGTGGTCCCTGCAATAAGACAAAGAGAGGGTCAGATTACTCATAAGAAACGGGAGTAGAAACATGGCGAACCGAAATGTACCGAGGCCTAAGGATGCTCGAAGTAGTTCCTCTTCCTCAAAAGTCTTGAGAGAAGCAGCGAGAGCTTCTTCGGTAGAAATGCCTATTTAAGAATGAAAAGCGTCAGTCAAAAAAAAATAATACAAGTATGATGCAATGGCGAAAAATACGACTAAAGATTATCTGATCGCGCGAGGATAGCCAACCTCTCTTCGCGTCTTGCCAATTGCTCGGAAGCCGCAATGGCAGCCGCCAGATCAGTATCATCTGGCGGCATGAATAAGCCCTCATTTGTCCCATACTCGCTCAAGCCCTCACTATAAAGAGCATGAGGCTCCTGGCCAAGTACCACGTCAAGAGAAAAGAGCGACTTTTTCTTCTTCTGAGAGCGAGCTCCGGTCGCAGCCAACACCAGCTTGCGCTTAGTGGCCACCTTAGGACGGCGAGTCCCGATATCCGAGCCCACGCCAGATTCGGGTGAAGCTACGTTTACCGTCTCCATGGGAGCACGGGGCATCGATGGCACGTCCACTATCTCCACAGGATCACGGAGAAATCCACGTGTGGGGCTTAGCACACGTGGAGGCTCAACTACAGCAGCCTCTCTTAGCGGAGGGGGCACAGTGATCCGTCGCCTTAAAGGGATGTTGCGATCGCTGACAGGGGGCGCACTCTTGCGATCGAGCAGCAGCCGCCTCTCTTCCCTGATGACAGCACCCATCGTGTGTTGATACCAGGCCCCGTTACGTTAAGGGCCCTCGGGATGCAACTTGGCTCGCTAATGAAGAAGTGGGAGACCGTATTCAAGCGCATAAAGTGATGTAGCACACCCCGTATTCCCTCTCTGGTGGCAGCAGGTTCTTCCAAAAACGCCTCCAGTAGAACCCCCTGGTTATAACTTAGCTGTTGGGCAAAATGATGGGGGTTGAATCTCATAAAAAGCGCCGCATCATTTTGCCTGAATACGAGGAAGCCCGGCCTGATGGAGTATAGATGTAGAATCTCCCGGGCTTTCAACACGGAGGCCCCGTCCTTAAAATTGTCGCGCAATGCCAGCACCGTCTTGGAAGTTTCCTGGCCGATTGTCAGGACTTTGTCCGTGAAAGACATACCAGCCCCGATCGTGCGCGGACGTAGAAGCAAGCCCCTAGCATCCCGCTGAGACGATTCACGATAGACGCGTCAACTAGTCGCATAATTCGCGGGAGCTTGCATTTCTCGTAAAACGAGGGTCTTTTATGAATACCAAATACCCCGAGCACGTGCATTTCCATCCACAAAGTAAAGTAGTGCATCGGGAAGTTGGCAGCATTCACCCCCGGTTCAGTTGTATCCGCCGCCACGCTAAGACCATGGTACAGGTGGGCCAGCCCGGCAATCCCGATGGCCACTTGTATTCCGGCCACCATTCGATGTGCTGGGTAGAAGACGGACGGCCTCATATAGCGAGGGTGCATGGGGAGCACGAACCAACACAACCATAGCCCGAGAAACCCGAGAAAGAAAGTCTCCTCGTCAATGCCCGGAGCGGCAATTTCTGACAGAAGGATGATCGCGGCATCGGGAAGATAAAAGCTCTTCTGATCATCTTCTAGTACCGGTCGACGGTCCAAGCCAAAGCCGAAGGGATCGTCGAGCTTGGCAAATTTTTCGCCTCGTTGCGATAGAATCTCCGGGCGAAGAAACCGGGCAATGAAGTCTGCTAAACTGACCCCCCGGCCTCCAGATTCCAAGAAGAGACTCTCGTACATATTCAGCACCTTTATCAGACTAGGAAACTGGTGCTGAATGGCGTTCTCCGACGTTAGGCCCATTAGCACCAGCTTGGTGGCAAAAACGTATTCATCCGGAGGAAGCAGCTCCTTATAGTGCTCCCCCCTCACCGGCAGACCGGAAATCTCAGCAAATTCTTCTAAGGAGATGGAGACTTCTCTGTCCGGTAGAAGAAAGGTATGGGTTGGGATGTTCCATTGCTCCAAGAACACCTTAATCCACCATGTCGGAGGAGCAGAATATTGGAACAATGAAGCGTAAACCGCAGGATATAGGCCGAGCTTTAGCAAGTGTGTTTTCTTCGCTGACAAAATGTACCTGGCCCACTGCAAATATCCGGCCGAATGTCGGGGAGTCAACCCGATGTTGTAAAGTTGTCCTCAAGGGCGCGACTCGCCCTGGCATATGCGCCGCCCCAAAGTATCCAAAGCCGCCGGCAGCTGCATGGGTATGGCGGTAATCTAAGGTTGAAGAAGACCCTCCGAAGTCCAATTGACAACCTCCACGGCATAGTTCATCGGGGGTACATCTGCATACGACATCGACGAGATCGGCTCTGACGGCGTCGCACAAGAGAAGCTTCGGCGACCTTTGATAATCCGGTCGTACCACCTACCCCACAGGTGAAGGTTTTTGTGTTCCGGGTCATAGTCTCTAATGAGCGCGAGAACCTCCCGGTCCACCGGTGCCTCAGGGAATTCTCCCTCTGAACGGAAAAACGGGAAAGAAAGATCGGAAGACATGTTGCCTGCGAGGAAGAACGGAAGTCAATTATCAGTATTATAATTTAATTTTAAAATTTTTACACTCGGCACTTTAAAATTTGTACCACACTGTAATGCAGTGGAAAGGGGACCAAAAGTGGACCCACAAAATCCAGATGACAATACATCAATTAATAAGACAGCCTCATCATTGGATGAGACTGTCAATTAATGAAGAAATTCTCAAAGAATTTTCTCATTGAATGAGAAATCCCTCGCGAAGAGGAGAAAATCTCCCTTTAAGAGGAAAGCTCTGTAACAGAGTGACACTTGTCAAACTCTGGGTATGAGGGAATAAAATTCCTTAAAGAGCTTGGCTCTGTAATGATGATGAAAAATCCATCAAAGATTAATTAAAATTAATTCTTGAGAATTAAAAATTCTGGGATCTTCAAGATCCATGAAAAAACTCTTAAGAGTTCTTCATCAAAAGATCAAAAAATCTACATATTATCAAAAGAGCAGAGCTCTGATGCATGGGATAAGAAACCCCCAAGAAAAGATCTGTTTAGATCTATGGATTCTTGAGAGCAAAGCTCTGTTTATGAAACCCTAAAGGGGTTTTCTTTAGATCAAGGATCTATGAAGAGCAAGGCTCTGTTAATGGGTAAAAACCCTAATTTATTAAAATTAATTTAATTTTACCTAAGTTTGGTAGAGTTCTAACTCTTGAAAGTTCTTGAACAGAAGAGAAAGGCTCTGAATAAAAATTCTTAAGAAGAAGATGATAATCATCTGAGGACCAAAGGTCCTATTTATAGGCACTGAACCGCCTCTTCAACTTCTGAGTTGATCTAAGAGCTCAGATGTTGCCACCACCGCACTCACGTGTGCTCCACGTGAGCGCAACGGTGGGGGCATTTGTTTCCCCCAATCAGAGCAAAGCTCTGTTTTGAATTTCAAAATTAAAAAATTGAAGCAACGCTTCAAATCCCGTGCGCTGTGCGCTGCGTGCCACATGTCAAGCGCAAACGCGCTAGTGCCAGGTGCGCTGCGCCCCAGGCAGCGTACCCCCAATCAGAGCAAAACTCTGCTTCAAAATTCAAAATTTAAATTGAAGCAACACTTCAGATTCTGCGCGCTGCGCGCCACGTGTCAAACACCGGTGTGTTAGCGCAGTTGCGCTGCACTCTGCGCTGCGTGCCACGTGTCAAATACGGGTGCGCTAGCACAGTTGCGCTGCGCTGCGCGCCACGTGTCGAACGTAGGTGCGCTAGCGCAACGTGCGCCAGCACTGGAATTAAAAATTCCCCCACCGTCAGATCAAAAGATCTACTAATAATAAATTATTAATTAATCAGAACTAAAATTTTGTTATGGAAAGATTTTTCAACAAGAAGATTATCTTCTGTAAAATAGAAGCCTTAGGATCAAAGATCCAACAGTGGGAAATATTCCAAATCAATCAGAGAGAGATCTCTCAAAACTGATTTAACAAATCATTTGGCCCTATATAAAGGACCCTAGATTTCAAGTCATACATACAGAAAAGAGAGAGAGAAACCCTCTGCAAAAAAAAAAAGAGCAAGCTCTTAGAAAAAAGAAGATTTTTCTTCATCTTCAAGGTAAAGAAAGAACTATGTTCTTGAATAATAGAGATGAAGCCATCTCGTAAAAAGAAGAACTATCCTCTAAAAAAGATCAGAGATCTAAGAAAAAAGACCAAGCTCTTTAATAAAAAAGAAAATATCAAAAAGATCTAATCATAAAAAACTAAAAGAAGTAAAATACTTCATTCACAGATCTTTTGATCTATAAAGGCAGAGCTTTTTATAAAAACAAGAACTTTTGTTCTTGGATCTTGAGGCAAAGCCTCCTTTGAAGAACATAATTTGTTCTTTGATCTTAAAATCGATCAGATACGCCCTGCGCTATTGAAAAGTGCCTTGCACTCATGAACTGCGCTTTTGCGCTCCTTGGATCGGCCATCAGCGCCAAAACATGCCACATGTCAACCATAGACACCACTTGCGCTTTGCGCTTTAAAACAGAGCACTGCGCTCATGGACTGGCGCTCAGCGCCAAGCGCGCCACGTGTCACTCACTGGCGCACCCCTAAATTAGCGCAAAACGCTAATAAATTAAAAGCGCAGTGCGTTAATAAACTAGCGCTAAGCGCGACACGTGTCCTCTTCGCGTGCGCTACCTGACAGAAGCGCAACGCGCTCTTCAGATGGCGCAGAGCGCCTAGCACACCACGTATCGCATTGTTAGAACATAATCTGTTCTGATGAAGACAAAACATGTCAGAATTCAATGCTTAGCATTATTAAAAGGGCCGAGCCCATATAAAGGCCTAATGGCCAGAATAAAAAATAAATATTAAAACATTTTAATTGGACTTAGCCCAATTCTGGCCATAAGTCCTCAACTTATCTTGAACTGAGCACATCTGCTCTTTCAACCAACCCACCTTGGTTCGAAGGTATATCTCTTCACTCCTCTGATATTTGTCGTTGTAATTCCTCAACATCGTCAGAGAGATGACGGGTCCCAACAACCACACATTACTACGGACTGTGGAGTCCTTAAACCCATGGACTATGATGTTCTTAACCTCGACCGTGATATCTTAAAACTAACAACGGACTGTAGGGTCCCTAAACCCATGGACTATGATGTTCTTAACCTCGACCGTGATGTCTTAAAACTAACAACGGACTGTGGGGTCCCTAAACCCATGGACTATGATGTCCTTAATCTCGACCGTGATGTCTTTAAACTAACAACGGACTGTGGAGTCCTTAAATCCACGGACTATGATGTCCTTAACCTTGACCGCGATGTCTTAAAACTAACATTGCACCGAGATATCCTTAAACTAATAATGGACCATAATGTTCTTAAACTAATTATCGACCGCAATGTCACTAAACTAAACAACAAAGCCCAATTGCTCTCTTTTCGGATCTAAACGATCCTGTTAAGTCGATCTTAGTCTAAAATAAGACTAACATATCCTTAACAAACGTTTAAGTCGATCTTAGTCTCAAATAAGGCTAACGTATCCTTAAACCCAAACCCCCAAAACCCAAATCTAAGAAAGATACGGATTTGAATTAGTACACGCCCTACGGGCGACAACATAACTTAGTCTCCATATACAATCCACGGGCAACCAAAAACAAAACAAACACCCACGACACGAAGTGACCATCTAGAGAAGGAAAAAGTTGTTACCGTGATGCGGTAGCGTGATTAACTGCAGGGGCTTACGCCTGCAGGGAAGAGCGTCCGCACAATCAAAAACCCCTCAAATGAGGGGGAATCTGACGAAGTCTGCTATATCGGCCGCATCCGTTTAAAGCTTCAATACATGGTGCCATAAATCAACTTGGCATCTTCGGAGAGGTGGACGGATAGCACCAATTAGCATCTGCCCCGAATTTCAGGCAAGACGTACATCGCGTCTCCGCCGCATCTTTCGGAGGGGAACAAGGGTATATGGCCGTTGTTGTGGCCGTTAAGGAGGTAATCTGTTTAAATGGGCTATTTTCGGAACTTGGTATTCCAAAAGATACTATAATAGTCTACTGTGATAGCTAAAGCGTTATTCACTTGACGAAAGATCAGATGCATCATGAAAGCATCGACGTAAGGTACCTGTTCGTGCAGGAAGTCATTGAGAAAGAAGAGATTATTGTGAAGAAGGTTAGCACAGTGGATAATCCAGCTGAAATGTTGACAAAATTTATTTCAGTTGTTAAGTTTGAGCACCGCTTAAACTTAATTAGAGTGCGTCGCAATCATTTGAGCCCTTGAGGAGTTTTGTGGTGAAGATGAAACTGTTATTGTTTTGATGGAGGATTTTGTAGAATGTGAGGCAAGGTGGAGATTTGTTAGATGTGCCTCACATTCGATCTCTTAAGATTTCCTACTCAAAAATCCAGAGTTATCATGAAGCTATATGGAGATTTGATGTCATCTACAGATCAGACGTCTGCTAGTCTCAGTGCTAAACGTCTCCCTCTGCTCTGTATCACGAGCATATTTTTGGCAGATGTCTGCCTCGATGAGGTGCAGACGTCTGTCGAGCTCTCTGTTCTTTTGGTGTGAAATCCAGACGTCTATCACATCCTTATTCAGACGTCTGGTAGGCGCTTTGGAGTTTCGGTGATACTTTGGCAGACGTCTGCCGATTCCTTGTGCAAACGTCTACCGAGGCTCTGTTCTTTTGGTGTGAAATCCAGACGTCTGTCACATCCTTATTCAGACGTCCGGTAGGCACTTTGGGGTTTCGGTGATAGTTTGGCAGACGTCTGCCAATTCCTTGTGCAGACGTCTTCCGTACTCGACCGGGCAATACTTTCTTGGTTAGGAAATTAGTTTTTTGAGGAAATTTTTTGTATGCTATATATATGATGACTTATTTTAGGCCTAGATCTGATAGGCTTTTGTTAATTTGAGAGAACCCATTGTTATTTTGACAGAGCTAGGGTTTTGAGAGCTCTCCATCGATTTGTACTCCTCTGATATTTGATTATTAATAAAGATTCACCTTTCCCTGTTTGTTTTGTGGTTAGTATTCATATTTCAATCTTACATGTGGTTTGACTTTCTTCTCATTATCGATTGTGTGTTTGCTTTGTGATTGTCTCGTATACGTAACAATAAATGTAATGCACATCACTTTTTGGATCAATCAATTCTCACCCATCTTCACATTGGCTGGCTCACATAGAATGCAAAGGAAGGCAAACACCTTTTTCATGAATGTTCTTGATGTTTCAAATCTTATTACTTTCATAAAACCAAGGGTGAATAACATCACACATCTTTATAAAATTTTCCATACATCACCCAAAATCTTCGAAAGGGTTCTGCCAAAAGGCTGTGGTTGCGGTGAAAGGTGTGTACAAATAATTATTACCAAAACTATTACCAAAATCTTCCCTCATAAAAGCTTTTAATTACTTAGGTTTGGCACTAGCCTTTTTGGTTCTACATTGACCCAAACCGAAATTTTAGCCTCACAAGCAAGTACAAATAATTATTGCAAATTTTTCCTTATAAAAACAACAAATAGCAATGGTGAATGCAACTCTTGCCAAGTCAAGCATGCACGATGACTTAATCTCTCATTAGCATGGATGTAAACGGATGAAAAAAATCAGATAACCCGAAGATGAATTCGTTTTTCATTTTCGATGACTATTCGTATCCATATACGCATTTGACAACATCCACTGGATAATGAAATGCTATAACACCGAAAAGTAGCAATCTTTTTACTTTAGCAGATGCAATTATTGATAGTCGTATCTGCATCCGATTTTTACCAACCCGTTTACGTTCAACGAGAGGGTAGAACTGTGTCACGACCCGAAATATTAGCTCGTGACCGGCACTCAAATCACGCAACGTCTAAAAGCGTAACATAATTCAAGTAAGCCGAAACCCAGAAATCTAAATCTTTTTAAAGAAAATAAAAGAGGTGAAGTTTTGAAAATAAGGTATAATGAAAACAAACGTTTTATTAAATGCATGGATAATAGAACATGAAAAATGCAAGTGGATTTTATTAGTTGGAAAACATGTTTCGTCTTTTGAAAATTTGGACAGCACCTCCTTTGTATATTTTGATCCAAAACCATAAATACATGATAATATAAAAGGCATCCCCAAACGGGAGCTAGCTCTTCGCCAATTGGCGGATTCACAACCATGTAGGTCATAAAATAAGTATACGACACCCAACGACGAAGATCAATACCAAAAAGATAAAGTAAAGCAAGACATTAAATCCACAAGCGAACATGTAACCCATCGCTCAAGTCTCGCAACTACAAGTCTTTCTAAATCTCACTACATATACAAATACTAGTTTCTGATTTGATGGAGTTAACTAGATACAACAGGAATAATAAATAAAAGAGGGGCACGATCCAACATGTACCACCTACCAAAGCAAAACATCTGAATGCAGCTATGTGCCAGCGATGCCGCTACTGATCCATGCGGTCAACCTGCAAGAACTATGGCACAACGGGGGTGAGTTGCCAACTCGTGAGTAGAAAACATCAACAGGTAGAAATCGAATAAACAACGATTTCCTCGGTCAACTATATCATGAAGGTAATACTATGATATCTAGGATGACCGTATCTACATATGTATCAACAATATAATCAATGCCTATAAGCATGTGGATACCATCCAACCATATAATCAATGACTGTATGCATGTGGACCCCATCCACGTGTCAACTAATAACACAACAACATCATGCATGTAAATATCATGAAAGCATATGCATGTAAATATGAGGATATCAATCAACGTGTGTCCAGCAACGACACATCAAAATCATGGAACCTGAGTGTCCAACATCGACACTCGAAACATCATGAAACACGTGTCCAATATCGACACGTAAATCCTCATATCTCGAGCTCCGTCAGTCCGGATCGGCCCACGGGCTCCGTCTGCGGGATTGGCCCCGGCAGAACGGGTCGGCCCCTATCCATCTCTCGACTCCGGTCGGTATCATCCGGATAACCTCCAGGTCCAACCAATCACCGGTAGGTAGTAGTCCCTCTGCCATGCTCATCGGCTAATCCATCGACATACCTTTCTTGCCCCGGGATACCATACCGGGTTCACCATGAACCCGCAAACGGATCATCCAACTCCTCAAATCGGGTTTCACATATCACACGTCTCAGAACCGAGAAAACGCATGGTAAACACACTCAAATATCATATCAAGAGAAACCGGGTTTTTAAAACAATACATACTTTCTTTTGAAATAACCATGGTTCTCAAATCCAGAAATCTCATGAAAACAATATATCTAAATGCGTATAATCATAAAGCATGATGTATGCAACATATGATAGAAATGTAAGAATATCCGTATCTCATGCAACATGGAACA
The DNA here is from genome assembly GCA_030015575.1 of Agapanthus africanus. Taxonomy (NCBI): domain Eukaryota; kingdom Viridiplantae; phylum Streptophyta; class Magnoliopsida; order Asparagales; family Amaryllidaceae; genus Agapanthus; species Agapanthus africanus. The sequence goes on from CM057346.1 coordinate 33,151,493, forward strand.
GTGATGTGAATATAGCAAGTAAATCACGCAAGGAGTCATATCATGATGCAGCAAATCTACTGTGTAATGACATAGCGATTATCGATGATGAAGTGTGTGAGCCGGCCAATCTATGTAAGTGTAACATACGCATCATCGATAATGGTATAGGTATATTAGCACAGGTATATGAAATGCAATTAGAATGATATAAACGTAGCATAAAGTACATCGTCAGCTAATTGCTATAAGGTATACGTATGTAACATGACCGAGTCGGTGAATCAATCAATCGGCATCCAGCTTCACAACATTACGTACGGTATGATCCATCGTACGACATCCTCGAGTCAAGGGTACAGATCAATCATCATAAAACTCATCACGTACGGTAAATCATCGTACGACGGTATTAAACCATCAGGGATCCTAGCAACCTATATAATACTGAGGGTACGGACCTAACATCTCGTACGACATATCACTCATGATTCACAACATTATATATATATCTATATACCTATATCCCAGGCCGCATCCATAACAATCTCATATCAGGATACCGGCAAAAGTATCAATCCTCTCATATTGACTCGCATCCATATACCGACATATCAATCAAATCATCATATCACATCATCAAGTTATTTACATATATATATATATATCCTATCTTATAATTCTCGTGTCATACTACTATAAATCTCTTACTTGTCCTCTTATAATTACATATCTACAAGTCGTGATTCACATTCGCTTTCATATTCTTATATATCAATTCGAGACATTAATTCTATCCTATCATGTCAAAGCGTCCTATCCTATTAGCCTTCGTCTCATATCTCGATATATATATATATATATATATATACCACCATTCATATCATCTCTAACTATCTTTTATTCCTATCATCTCTAACTATCTTATATTCCTATCACATCTAACTATCTTAATAACCATCTCCATAGTTTCCTAATGTATGTTTTCTTAACCATATTCTATGTATCGGTTTCCATCAAATTTGCGGGGGTGCTATACGCCATCCAGCCGGTTTCCCCCGTAGATATAAATCTACTCACCTGTGGAACTCTTTTTTCAGCCGTAGTTGATGTGCTTCATCTTCTCGGAATCTACGCGAATATACCTACAATAAATACACCATCGCAAATGCTATTAATATCAAGTCCGGAAAACCAATACGGCACACGCATTGCTTATAGGTTAGAACCTATAGCCTACGCGTACAAAAACAATCAAACAACCCTTGTTGTTGACGTACAAACGCCCAACAACCAAATACAGTATCAAATACCAATCCCAAATTCAAAAATCGTAAAACACGAAAACAACAAGCTAAGAAAAACCACTCCCAGATTTCACCCAGGGCCAAACTAGAGATTTTTGTATATAAGATTGCTCTAGATATAACATAACCAAGCTATGGTCCAAGATTCAACACATTTCATCACAACTTGGCCGTAATTTGCGGCCAAATCGAATAAATCTGCGTCCAGATTATGGGCTATTGGGTTCGGGTTTCAGGGGTAGATACATGGTTGCCTGTACGTCTCACTGTCAAGGGAACTTATTTTATAATGGTCTAAGGTCATTTCAGATTCTATATACCATTAAAATCTGTCACAAATCCGACGTCGGGAAATTCTAACTCCGTATTTTGGTTTCTAATCCGGGTATTGGCCAGTAAAACAGCACTAAGGGTCTATAGACAGTCATTAGATCTCACACATCTACACAATCACCCAAATCCTTCTCTTTAATTTTCCATACACCACATAACTTAACCAAAACATATTCTAACTAAACTAAAATACAAAGAAACTTAAACTAACCTAAATGAAAGAAGATATACATCATTTGGGCAACTCAAGAAAAACCCTAGAAGTCCAAAATCTCCAAATCCAAGTTTGATTGGTCCATTGTGTTGAGGATGAGATGGGAATCAACGTTAATGAAAGGGGTTTAGGGGTTTGATGGAGGTTTGGAGATGGATCCTGAAGGTGAAGGTGGAGGGAGATGAGGAGTAAGAAGAATAAATAATGAGGGAGGGAATGAATGTGGCTGCCCTCTCTCTCTTTCTTATTCTCATCCACTCACAAGCCATGCCTCACTCTCTCTCTCTCTCTCCAATCATTCTCTTGTTTACCCTTTTCTCTTTTTCTTTTCTTTTTAAAACCCAAACCACATAATACCCCAAAAACAACATAAGAACACAACATGTAACCAAAATGAACATGACATGGTGCACTAGGCATGGAAAATTGTAGAAACACGGATTTTGGTTAATCGCGATTAGTAGTGCACTAATCGGGTTTAATTTTAAACTTGCATACAGTAAATTATAAAAACGCCAAATCCGATAAATATATTTTTAAATGAATAAATTATTTTAATTTTCAATTATTTCACAATTATTGGTATATATTTATACCATTTTACGAAAACCCCAATTTCGCAAATCGGATAGTTTTCGCGAAATATATTATTTTAACATTAAATTCCAAAAATAATATTTTATATTTTCTGAAATGTTACAAACCGTAACAAGCATACAAAAAGAGCATCTTGACGTAAATGTATTCATATAGACATCCGACGACAACCACCGGTCACTACTGATACGCCAACACTAGAACACTAGCAATATTTTTCCTTAGGGAACGATAATTATTGACACTGGGATCTGCATCCTGTTTTAACTTCTGCCATCAAAGGGCAGAATCGTAATAAGCAGCAAAAAGGAAAGACCTTTATATGTCAAATTAAGAATGCAATTAAAGATGAAATTTTTGCAGTTGCAGCAGCAGAAGAAATAGGAGCAACAGCGTGGAGAGAGAGAGAGAGAAGAACACGTCTCCATTTGCATCAAAATCTCGTCACTTTGTGGCATCAAATCGCAGAAGCCGAGGCGCCCCATAACCAACCCATCACCAAACAAAAAAAATTTTGTGCTCCTCATTTTTAATTTTTTTATGCCCATTAAAAAATTGATTTTTTTGGGTTCTTCCAATTGGAAGACAGAAAATAAAAAAGTGAGGGTTTGGGATTGGGATTGGGATTGCGATTGCGATTGCAGCAGCTGGAGATTTCTTGCTTGGATTTGACGCTGTTCCCTCTTTGCTTTTTATGGGAGAAGAAGAAGCCCAGCTGAGCTCCGCCCTCCTTTGTTCTACAAATTATCTCCCCAAGTTTGTTTCGTTTTACGTCTGTTGCTTATTATATCACTAGTTCTTTAATGGGTATTTTTTAATTTTTAAATTGCTAAAAGGGGCAATTTATATAATTCTTGGTGATTTTGGGATTTGAGAATTCGGCAGCATTTTAAAGATAAGACCGTTCCAGTTTCAAATGGAAAATACATTGAGTCTGTAGACTAGGTTCATTGTCCTTTGGTTGGAAATAGGGTTTGAAATCTGTGGTGTAAATGGTTTTGAAGATTTGTGGATTGACTTGGCAAAGATTTGGTCCTTTTGTTTATGTCCCCTTTTTCATCTTTGCTGTGGAGATAATCTAGGCTCTTTGTTGCTGCCGATAAGTGAACATGTGTTTGTGTTTTGTTTTGAAGTGAGATGCGTCCGCCGATGAATAATGCTTACATCTTCAAAGAAGATGAAGGGGACCAATTCGTCGACGTGGCAGAAGAAATCTCATCACTCTCTGATTCATGCCCGGTGAGCCGGTCTAACGAAGATTCGATCCCCAAAGAGAATTCCATCAATCAATACAATGTATGGATGAACAGTCCAGGCAGTATTCAAGGACGCCGAGCTCGATTTATGAGATGGATGGGTTTGGATTCAATGCATGATCCGGGCTTTCATGGAATCGTGTGCGCGATGGTGGAGCTGTGGTGATGAGCTCAGGCTCGGAGAATAGCACATCGACCTCTAGCTGGTCGAGTGAGAGCCCTAGCACTTCGGGGGATCAATCCTCGGAAGATGGATTCAAGTTTAGGACCAAGAATTTGGACATTGGCTCGGTTTTTGTTGCCGATCGATTTAGTAATGACGAACTTGCTAAAAATTTTGGTTCATCATTAGTACAGAAACTTATACAGAGAGAAGATAAGGGGTTTGGCAATTGTGACAAAATTGTTAGAAAGAGAAGAAGCGGGTGGTTGAAGAGATTGGGGGCTGTAACTTGCATTGTAGATAGGCAAACAGAGGAAATCGGTTCTAGTCGTGCGTATACTTGAAGGTGAATCGTAATTCAGAGTTGGCTCCTCTTTTTGTCGATAAATTGAAGATAAACTGTAGGAGTATGAAGATAACTTCGGATTCAGCTTGTGTTGTTGTTCCTCCTGAGGTGTTTCGGATATCTGAGAAACCACTGTACGAGTTCCGCGGGCATGATGGAGACGAGTTGGATTCGTGGTCAAAGAATAAGGTTGGTTATTTTTTAAACTAACTAACCATTATTTTATTTTCTATTATGTTTATTCAATATCTTACAGAAAACAATGTCATGCCTTTTTGCAGCATTTGCTATCATCCTCTGTAGATAAAACGGTGCGGTTGTGGAAAATTGGTTGTGATGACTGCCTCAAAGTTTTTGTACATGATGATTATGGTATGTATATCGGCTTATAAGCCTTTCTTATTTGCCTTTGTTTAACTTCTAACATGATATGTTTCTTCAATGCAGTGACTTGCGTCCAGTTCAATCCTATCAATGAAAATTACTTTATTAATGGTTCGATAGACGGGAAACTCCGTATTTGGGAAATACAAGAATGCCGCGTTGTGGACTGGACTGATAGTAGAGACAGGCACTGCATTGTGTTACAGTCTAGATGGGAAGGTGAGTTAGTCTATAAACACTTCTACCTGAATCAAAAAGTTTAAATTCCGAGGGGATTTCTGAAAACCAATGCTTCATTTTGCATCTTGCAGGGAGTAGTAGCTGGCTCCATGACTGGGGATTGCTGCTTTTATGATGCTTCAGATATCTTTTTTTTCACCCTCTTTTTCCTTTTTTGCTTTAACTGCCGTCCGTTTCAAATTGAACTTCTTTGCAAGATGTATGGTTATAATTATCATGGCATGAACCACTTTTTTTGCTCTGGTAGAAGTCTCGGGAAGTCGGAATTTAAAAATTTAGGATAAAAAGGAGCATCTGAATATAAAAATTGCACTATGTTGAATATCGCTTACAGCTGAACCTAAATCTTATTATTTCCTCATTTGTGTGATCAGATCATCAGCTGCAACTGGATGCTCAAATCTCCCTACAGTCGAAAAAGAAGTCCCCTGACAAAAGAATAACTGGTCAGCTGCAACTGGATGCTCAAATCTCCCTACAGTCAAAAAAGAAGTCCCCTGACAAAAGAATAACTGGTTTTCAGGTAGCTATCCACAAAGTGATCGCCTCCTAATATTTCATTCTACCATTCCAAATTTATGTTGTGTATCTTGAACTAGTTGTCACGCCCCGCTTCCCAAAATACGGAATACGAGGGGTTGACAAGGCCAGCCATGCTCCTACGGTCAAGGAAATGTCCTGCCGTAGTCACACTTCGGTTTCTAGCTTTACATGGTAATCAGTAAAAAATGCACAGGTAATGAGAAATGCAGTAACTAAATCAAAAGAACTAACCAGGTGGAGATCAATGAAATATAGCTTTGAGTCGCTGATCAAGATGTCCACGATATCCTCGAGATACGTCAGGTCCTGGTCCAAGCTAGATCCACTTCTCACTCTGAGCATGCATACTCAGGTCGTCAGAGCGACACGATATATATATATATATACACACACACACACACACACACACAAATATGAACTCGTGCAATAATAGTGAACATGAAACAGAAATCAAGGGATAATGACGGGAACGTGAAGTAGTCAATGCAGGTATCCAATAGAACAGGCCAACAGTAAAGCAGTAAACAATATGGCAGGTAGGTTGAATCAGTAAGCAATACATGTCAATGTCACTAACCCTATCAGTCTCTAAGTCTCACTGTATAGGTCACTAAGCCTATCGTCAGTCCAAGTGTGAGAGTCAACCACGCAGGAGTATCCCTCACCCAAGAGTAGGACCCAAGGGCAAGGGAACACGGGCCCGAAACACGCACGATAATAATCAGTAATATCCCCATATATCTCCATATGTGCCGGCATGGGACTCCCGAGATTCTGTTGAACTCACATTCAAACTACCCCACACCCCGCGGTCTACATCAAACGCCAACCATAAACTCAAATACCGATCGGTCCATGACAAGTCTGCGCGAGAACTGGAGACAGGATCTCCGTCAAACATGTCCCGACTGATACCCAAGATAAATGGACAGTGTTCGGTGCCTTACCTGTGACATCCATACAAGTGCTTCCATAATTGTTCCATACCAATTATAGTCACACTTATACACGTCCTATAGACGTCGACAATGCAATAAATCAATAGGGTCCACTGATTGTGTACAAGTACGTGTCACTTTCACTTATCCATTCATGCTTAAACACTAACGTACTTGCCACAATCAAACACTAATACCTAACAATGGGTAATGCACATGATCACTAGGTTACCAATGCAATGACATCCATATAATGTGATGAGAATACAGTAATTAAGGCATGATTAAGATATCATCAGTCGGTGTCCCACCACTTACATAATTTATCATAAATCATACACGCAAAATTTAGCGAGACAATGAACAGGGGTAAGCAGTATGTTTAATTATCTAACCATCAAAATTGGTTTCACGTCGGGTTTCAGGATCACTAGATATGGCCATTTCATTTTAAGCGTTCACCGCTGGAAATCCGGTTTCAGAATCGGAAGTCCGTTTCGTAACGCATTTTAATCCCAGTTGGGATCGTATTTAGGCGACGCTATAGTTGAACAATATTTAGGATTATCAGTCAGGTTTCCACCGCAATTTACGGGTCGGTAATATATTATGGCGACAGGGAGTTATGGACAGATTATGTTCGGCGTGTAAAATCTGCCTCTGCAGAGTTCAACACGACGCAACGACATTGTAAAATAGATTAAAAATATCAAACGGTTGTGGAAACCAGTGAGACCAGTCGAGTTAGAAAGCTAATACAATTTCCTATGTAACGATAAAGGGTTCCGCGCATTCTCATATTTGAACAGTAATATACAGGGGTTTAGAAACAGGGGTTAATCGGGATTTCGATTCTGGACTGCCGTCCAGAATCGAATTCCTCCGCAATTTTCTCTGTCATAGTCTATTAAAATTCAGTGATCAACAATGTGGCGGAGTGGGTTAAACAGTTAGCTTCGATACGAGCCATCGCACGCATCATTTTAATTTGTATACAATTAATTATGATTTTAACAAATTTCAGACGCGGGAAATATTCAGTTTTAACGGGTGTAATTGGGGGTGATCGTTCAAGCCAGTAACGATTATATTTTCCAGTCAAATTTCACCACAATGTTCATTGCCACACGGGCCAGCATATATAATCAAGTTCCGTCAGTTTAATGGAAGGTTTTCGTTCGGGTTTTGCATCAAGCACGTGTGTCATATAAGTTTTCACGAATCGTAAACATGGAATTAATAGTATTTTGAATTATACCAGTAATCTAGCATGTAGCAAGTAGGGTACTTGCCTGGTGACGCGTTGACGACGGTATGGCGGCGGCAATGGCACGATCGCGTCACGAACGCAGCACAGGTTTAGCCTCGTCGGATCTCGCTTCTTGGACTCGATGGCTCGGTGGATGCGACGGGCGTGCGCTGGCGTTGTGACGGATGGCGTGTTGCTGACGATGACGGCTTCAGGGGACAGGGGCCACAGTTTGATGACGACGCCGGTGATCAAAGGAACGGGAACTGTGTCGGATGTAAGTGTTCGACGAAAAGCAGGGGCTCGATTTGAAACTTGGGCTAGCTTTGGTGCTGCGGTGAAGATGATGGGTCCGCAGGGGGTGATCGACGGTGCACCGAGGAGGGATAAGAGAGGCTGCGGAGGTCAGGGGCGCCGGAGAAGAGAGCTCGGGCGATGCGAGCGAGAGGGGTGCTGTGAGAGAGATGTTGCGAGAAAGAGAGGTGCTGAGAGGGAGAGAGAGAGGGAAATGTTTGCTGAGAGGGAGAGAGAGCTCGGCTAAACGCAGAGACGGTGACAATGTCGGCTGAGGAGGCAGCGGCGGCGGGTGCTCAGGCGGCGGTGATCTCGGTGGTGTTGGTGTGAGGTGATGGAGGAGGGGGTCGCATAGGGTCACAAGCGATGGTGGTCGGCGATGAGATGCGGTGGTCGATGCTAGGTTCGCAGCGGTGGTCGTGGAGAAACCGGCGCAGGCAGTGGGCTGGAGCTCGGGATTGGGCGTTGATGGTTGGAGGAGCTGTGACGTTGAGGAGCTTGGGGTTGTGGAGTGGCGGAGCTTCTGGTATGTGGGGTTGAAGGTTGTAGTGATGTGAACGGCGATGGTCGACGACGTGGCAGTGAGCTCGGTTGGGGGAAAAGGTTTGAGAGAGTGAGAAGGAGGAGGTGGTTTGAGAGATCGAGAGTGAGGAGGGAGAGAGCGGGTTAGAGGGACGAGGAGAGGGTGAAGCGCGCGCGCGGTCGTGGCCTTGAGGAGCGGGGCGTTGGCGAGGTGGTGGCGACGTGGGTAACGTTGGCGACGACGTGGGCGCAACGGAAAGAAAAGAAGCGGGAAAGTTTAGTGGAGAAGAAAGGATGGAGCGGGTCGGGTTTCCTTGGGCGTTTGGGTTTGGTGAGGCATAGGATAAGGGAATTGGCTTTGGGCCGGTGAGGGTTTAATTTAAATTCATTTCTAAAGGAAGAAAAGGAAATGGGCCGGGGGAGAAAAATAGAGCTTGGGCTGAGGAATTATATATATATATATTGTGATTATTTTGTTTTGGTTTTATTTTGGGCTTGGTTTTAGGGGAAAAGGGAAATAGAAAAATAACAGAGAGATGGAGTGAGTGGGCTGAGACACAAATAAAAAGGATTGGGATTAGGGTTTGGGGTTTAAAAGAAATAAAATAATTATAAATAAAAATAAATAAATTTTGTAGGTAATACTTTATGAAGATTACGGATATTGGTGCACGAAAAGAACTGGGTATTATATCATACCACCCTTACAAAAATTTCGTTCTCGAAATTTAAAATAAACGATAAGTTACAAAATAATAAGCGAAGAGCTGCCACATCGAACACTAACACATAGTGATTTACTTAAAACAGGTAGGTAAAAATTGAAGGTCTATAAATGTATAAAAACTAACGTAACTAAAGGGCAGGTCTAAATATAAGTATAAGGAAGACTCAACTATAAGGGCAAATTATATGTATAAGAGAATAAAAATAGCAATAACAAAAAATAATATTCGAGGCATGCTAGATAAAATTGAAACCCTAAATATATGCATACATACGTATATCGAAATAGCGCAGCTAAGATAATAGTATCAGGCATAACCATTTATAATAGCAAACTATAATCACAATACCCGGGACAATAAAGTAACAATAATAAAATAGTGAATGATTTGTCGATAAGTTAAAACATTCTAGTATAATGTATTGATCAAAAAGAAAAATAAATTTTAAAATAACTTGGAAAATTCCACATGGTGAAAATAAGAAACATAGCACAAAATAATATGTGCAATATATGGTTGCGCTATCGAAAAATGGGAAGAATAGTAGTGTACTTAAAATGCATAAAACGGAAATAGTTAATAACACGCACTTTTCGATAAATAAAAGATAATGAAAACTAAATTTTCGAATAACGATGTCCCTAAATATAGTTAGGGCAATAGGAGATAGCATAAAGATGTATAGGGGCTAGCCAGGATAGGGATTACGATGGAGCATGGCTCACTAAAAAGGTCGGAGTGTGACACTTTAAACTGAAGGTCGAAGAGACTGGGGTCGGGTCAGCACATGTTGCAAGGGTGTGCAGTCAAGAATCTCAGGAGGTAAGGAAATGTATTGGGAGGGAAAAACAGTCAATACATCAAGCGAACCAGAAGTCAAAAGATTAACGAACTCAGAAATTTTATTATCATTCCAGAAATCCTAAGCAAGGCATTCTCGAAAGTAAAAGATGGCCATAAACTATATATACTCATTTGGCCAGAGGAGACAAAAAAACTGAATCACGTCAGTCGCGGTTGGGGAAGTTCAGTAGGTTACGGTAGGCTCGCGCGCTCAGATAGGGGCGTCCATTTCCATATCGCTTCGCAGGGATCGCCACTGGAGGTTCTTCTGCCGCGGGGTCTTGTTCTTCTGGTCCTTCTGTCTCGACTGGAGCTTCTTCATCATGGTATACTTCCACGTGATTCGCCTATTCTGGATCTTCTTCCACGGGGTTTCCTTCCACTGGATCCTCCTCAAGGTCTTCCTCCCCTGGATTTTTTTCTATTGGGTCCTCCTCGGGATCTTCCTCTATTGGGTTCTTTTCAGGGTCTTTTTCTTCGTCGTCCGAACTCAACAGCATGCAGTCCAAGGAAACGCACGACCGTGTCCTCATCTAGAGACGGCGTTGCTCCAGGGTGGGCCATGGCCTGAAAAGAAAGAGTCATGATTAAACAGTGGAACACATTAAGAAAATAACCAAGGATACGGAGTACAAGGAAAATATGCGGTAGGTAAGGACTGAAAAACAAAATTTAGAATACTGATGTAACGAATAGTATAAGTAAAGTGAGTGGGAAGGGGACGATACATACCCCACAACTCAGAATTTTATTACATTTAACTAAAAGTTCAACGGATACAAGATCTCAAACGAAAAGAAAATATTTACAAAAGAGTGACAACATCCTTATTGAAAGCGGAAAGGTGATAATTCTTCTTTGATTTCTAGACCGCTGCATTCTCATCACGCGAGTTGAATCCTGCGCTGGATCCGCACTATCTTCGAAGCTTTAACTACGAGATAACCATCACTTAGCAGAAGTCGAGAGTGTGGACGAGCCTGCTCCTTGTAGCCCTTCCTTTTAGGGCAACCATTGACAAGGTGTTCGCTGGATCCGCAAATCAGGCATTGCCCTTTGGCGCTGCGACAATATCTCTGAAAGTGTCCTGGCTTCTTGCAGTATCCACAACGTTGAGCCTTCTCTTGCTTCCGTGGCTGGAGAACAAGTGGACGCTTCATCTTCACCTTTTTTCCTTGTTTAACGGGGATTCCCTTATGCTTGGAGGCTTCCGCTGGTGCCTGAGTCATCTGCCTTTCTAATCCCTCAGCTAACAGGTCGTTCGTTCATTCCTGGGCTTCCTTCAGACCTTGCAGTATATTCAAAATCTCGACGGTCTGATTCTGGGAAGTGGAGATAGAAGAAGAGTCGTTGGAAGACATTGTCCTGAAACAATAATTTTGAGTACGATATAAGGCACAAGCTATAAGAATTAAAATACAATATAGATTAGGCAAGGAATCAAGAATATCGGGTGCGGTGAAGTTTAAACAAGTGGAAATCAACTGTAGAACTCCAAGTCACTCAAACAGAGTGCAGTATTGTAACTATGCTGCAGTTCACAATTACAACCACGTAACTCTACCAAGTCACCCAAAACTCTAGCGGATGGATCAAAATGTATAGCAGAACACACTATGTGAATCAAGATCAAGAATAACAAGTTTACAATCTAGACCGAAGAATGTCTTAGATTGTCAAGCACTACACGGAAACTGCAATCCCAATCGAAGCAAAACCTGGCTCTGATATCAATAAAACCATGTCACGCCTCGCTTCCCAAAATACGGAATACGAGGGGTTGATAAGGCCAGTCATGCTCCTACGGTCAAGGAAATGTTCTGCCGTAGTCACATTTCGGCTTCTAGCTTTACGTGGTAATCAGTAAACAATGCACATGTAATGAGAAATGCAGTAACTAAATCAAAAGAACTAACCAGGTGGAGATCAATGAAGTATAGCTCTGAGTCGCTGATCAAGATGTCCATGATATCCTCGAGATACGTCAGGTCCTGGTCCAAGCTAGATCCATTTCTCACTCTGAGCATGCATACTTAGGTCGTCAGAGCGACACGATAGCAATACATACATACACACACATACACACAAATATGAACTCGTGCAATAATAGTGAACATGAAACAGTAATCAAGGGTTAATTACGGGAACGTGAAGTAGTCAATGCAGGTATCCAATAGAACAGGCCAACAGCAAAGCAGTAAACAGTATGGCAGGTAGGTTGAATCAGTAAGCAATACACGTCAATGCCACCAACCCTATCAGTCTCTAAGTCTCACTGTATAGGTCGCTAAGCCTATCGTCAGTCCAAGTGTGAGAGTCAAACACGCAGGAGTATCCCCCATCCAAAGGTAGGACCCAAGGGCAAGAGAACACGGGCCCGAAACACGCACGATAATAATCAGTAATATCCCCATATATCTCCATATATCTCCATATGTGCCGGCATGGGACTCCTGAGATTCTGTTGAACTCACACTCAAACTACCCCACACCCCGCGGTCTACATCAAACGCCAACCATAAACTCAAATACCGGTCGGTCCATGATAATTCTGCGCGAGAACTGGAGACAGGATCTCCATCAAACATGTCCCGACTGATACCCAAGATAAATGGACAGTGTTTGGTGCCTTACCTGTGACACCCACATAAGTGCTTCCATAATTGTCCCATACCAATTATAGTCACACTTATACACGTCCTACAGACGTCGACAATGCAATAAATCAATAGGGTCCACTGATTGTGTACAAGTACGTGTCATTTTCACTTATCCATTCATGCTTAAACACTAACGTACTTGCCACAATCAAACACTAATACCTAACAATGGGTAATGCACATGATCACTAGGTTACCAATGCAATGACATCCATATAATGTGATGAGAATACAGTAATTAAGGCATAATTAACATATCATCAGTCGGTGTCCTACCACTTACATAAGTTATCATAAATCATACACGCAAAATTTAGCGAGACAATGAACAGGGGGTAAGCAGTATGTTTAATTATCTAACCATCAAAATTGGTTTCACGTTAATGGGGTTTTAGGATCACTAGATATGGCCATTTCATTTTAAGCGTTCACTGCTGAAAATCCGGTTGCAGAATCCGAAGTCCGTTTCGTAACGCATTTTAATCCCAGTTGGGATCCTATTTAGGCGACGCTATAGTTGAACAATATTTAGGATTATCAGTCAGGTTTCCACCGCAATTGGCGAGTCGGTAATATATTATGGCGACAGGGAGTTATGGACAGATTATGTTCGGCGTGTAAAATCTGCCTCTGCAGAGTTCAGCACGACGCAACGACATTGTAAAATAGATTAAAAATATCAAACGGTTGAGGAAACCAGTGAGACCAGTCGAGTAAGAAAGCTAATACAATTTCCTACGTAACGATAAAGGGTTTCGCGCATTCTCATATTTGAACAGTAATATACAGGGGTTTAGAAACATGGGTTAATCGGGATTTCCATTCTGGACTGCCGTCCAGAATCGAATTCCTCCGCAATTTTCTCTGTCATAGTCTATTAAAATTCAGTGATCAACAATATGGTGCAGTGGGTTAAACAGTTAGCTTCGATACGAGCCATCGCACGCATCATTTTAATGTGTACACAATTAATTATGATTTTAACAAATTTCAGATGTGGGAAATATTCAGTTTTAACGGGTGTAATTGGGTGTGATCGTTCAAGCCAGTAACGATTATATTTTCCAGTCAAATTTCACCACAATGTTCATTGCCACACGGGCCAGCATATATAATCAAGTTCCGTCAGTTTAATGGAAGATTTTCGTTCGGGTTTTGCATCAAGCACGTGTGTCATATAAATTTTCACGAATCGTAAACATGGAATTAATAGTATTTTGAATTATACCAGTAATCTAGCATGTAGCAAGTAGGGTACTTGCCTGGTGACGCGTTGACGACGGTACGGCGGCGGCAATGGCACGATCGCGTCACAAACGCAGCACAGGTTTAGCCTCGTCGGATCTCGCTTCTTGGACTCGATAGCTTGGTGGATGCGACGGGCGTGCGCTGGCGTTGTGACGGATGGCGTGTTGCTGACGATGACGGCTTCAGGGGACCGGGGCCACAGTTTGATGACGACGCCGGTGATCAAAGGAACGGGAACTGTTTCGGATGTATGTGTTCGACGAAAAGTAGGGGCTCGATTTGAAACTTGGGCTAGCTTTGGTGCTGCGGTGAAGATGATGGGTACGCAAGGGGTGATCGACGGTGCACCGAGAAGGGCTAGGAGAGGCTGCGGAGGTCCAGGGGCGCCGGAGAAAAGAGCTCAGGCGATGCGAGCGAGAGGGGTGCTGTGAGAGGGATGTTGCGAGAGAGAGATATGTTGTGAGGTGCTGAGAGGGAGAGAGAGGGAAATGTTTGCTGAGATAGAGCTCGGCTAAACGCAGAGACGGTGACAATGTTGGCCGAGGAGGCAGCGGCGGCAGGTGCTCAGGCGGCGGTGATCTCGGTGGTGTTGGTGTGAGGTGATGGAGGAGGGGGTCGCATAGGGTCGCAAGCGATGGTGGTCGGCGGTGAGATGCGGTGGTCGAGGCTAGGTTGGCAGCGGTGGTCGTGGAGAAACCGGCGCAGGCAGTGGGCTGGAGCTCGGGGTCGGGCGTTGATGGTTGGAGGAGCTGTGACGTTGAGGAGCTTGGGGTTGTGGAGTGGCGAAGCTTCTGGTACGTGGGGTTGGAGGTTGTAGTGACGTGAACGGCGATGGTCGACGACGTGGCAGTGAGCTCGGTTTGGGGAAAAAGTTTGAGGGAGAGTGAAGGAGGTGGTGGTTTGAGAGATCGAGAGTGAGGAGGGAGGGAGCGGGTTAGAGGGACGAGGAGAGGGTGAAGCGCGTACGCGGTCGTGGCCTTGAGGAGCGGGGGCGTTGGCGAGGTGGCGGCGACGTGGGTAACGTTGGCGACGACGTGGGCGCAACGGAAAGAAAAGAAGCGGGAAAGTTTAGTGGAGAAGAAAGGATGGAGCGAGTCGGGTCGGGTTTCCTTGGGCGTTTGGGTTTGGTGAGGCATAGGATAAGGGAATGGGCTTTGGGTCGGTGAGGGTTTAGTTTAAATTCATTTCTAACGGAAGAAAAGGAAGTGGGCCGGGGAAGAAAAATAGAGCTTGGGCTGAGGAATTATATATATATTGTGTTTATTTTGTTTTGGTTTTGTTTTGGGCATGGTTTTAGGGAAAAAGGGAAATAGAAAAATAACAGAGAGATGGAGAGAGTGCCTGAGACACAAAAATAAAAGGGATTGGGATTAGGGTTCGGGGTTTAAAAGAAATAAAATAATTATAAATAAAAATAAATAAATTTTGTAAGTAATACTTTATGAAGAATACGGATATTGGTGCACGAAAAGAACTGGGTATTACACTAGTTCTAAATTCTTTCCATTCCATTAATCCAGTATGGCCCGACTGATCACCGGAAACTTCTGGTAACTTCTGCTGACTCCCAAATTTGCATTCTTGATGGAGTTGACGTGATCTCCAAACACAAAGGTATTTAAACAACGAATCCATTCCATTCATCTGAAAGTTTTTGTTGCCATCATACAATTCTTATGTTTCTTTTCTTTGTACTTGCCAGGTCTACGAAATGGTGGAAGCCAAATAGCAGCAGCATTCATATCAGACGGCAAACACATTGTCTCAGCAAGCGAAGATTCGAAGGTGTACATATGGAACCATGATTCCACAATAGAGAATCAAGCCAAGAGCAGCCGGTCCTATGAACGATTCATCTCGAGCCATGCATCAGTTGCAATTCCTTGGCACGACCCAACATCTAGAAAAACAGCTAGTGATGTGGTTCTCAACAAGGACAGCAACACAGTCTCTCTCACACCTGCAGGAAGTTTTACTCTGAGCCATGATTTTTTCTCAGAGCCGCTACCAAAGGGCGCAGGAGCAACTTGGCCTGAGGAAAATCTCCCCGCTCCGACTCTTATGTAAATCTCAGTACAAGTTCTTGGAAAATTCGTGTAGGAATTCCTTGCATTCATGGGGCCAAGTTATAGTAACTGCAAGATGGGATGGTCGGATCAGGACATTCCAAAATTACGGATTGCCTGTGAACAAGTGATTCCATTAATCCGGATGAATTTTCATGTAGATTTTGTTTAGTGAGTGGCCTTGAGTTCCTTTTTCTCAAAGATTCGGGCCCTTGAGGTTTTTGGAGGTTTAGTTAAAATCATGAGATGATGAGTGTAAAGAAATTTAGATTGTTTTCATTTGGATAGAGAAATTCAACCAAATTATACGGTATAAATTCTTTCAATTGTTGATATTCCACATACTCCAGTCTTCCACACTATCAGATACGAACTTAAATTGTCCCACTAAATCTTGGATAAAATCTGAAATTCACTTTTTCTGGTGTTCTTCAAACCTGCAATCTGAGTTTGGAAAAATTAAGATTCTGAATTAATTGTTTGGAAACAGAAGGGCTCAGGTATGTGGATTCAGTGGACTCTGGGGAAAGACTTTTCCTACCTACCCGGCAGATTGCATATAGGCTACCGAGTTGGTGCTTGGTTATAAGATAGGGACAAAAGCACAACTCCGGGACTTACACATATGCCCCTATCTTATAGCTGGTCACTCACCTGGTAACCTACGTGGAAATTACCGGATAGGTAACGTATGATGCTAACAAATCGGTTATGCGTAGAGACTGATATCAAAGACAGATCCTTTGGAGCATCTCTAGCATCAGCAACTCCCAGGATAGTGAAGGAAGCAGAAATGTGGCCAGGCATTGCTTTCACTTGGTAATTTATAGTTGTTGTTTGGAGATTGTATTAGAGACATAACTGTTGCATTCACTTTCTTTCTCTTTGAAGTCTTTTTCTTGGGAGCAACCATGACCGATGCAGCCCAAAAACATGAGTAGATTCAAAGGAGAAAGACATGGCCACTGTGGCATTCCGTTTTTTGAGAACATGGTGCAATTCTGTTTCATTGGATATGGTTGAGATTGAGCCCACTCACAAATGGATGTGGTGTAATGTTGTTTCATTGGATACTATTGAGATGGAGCCCACCATACACATTTTCACAAGGATTTGTTATACTGCAGGGAAATTTGTGTACATCAAAGATATCTTTTCAATTGTAAACGATGTATGGTTGGATAACAATCGGCCGTCTTTCCCTTTCCGCCATTTTTCATTATGGTTCAAAGAGTCTAGGTTCCTTCAAAGCTCATGATGGGGCGATTTTGATGGTGAAATGTAGTCCGGACGGGGATTAATTAGCTAGTGCAAGTGAAGATGATGTTGTTCTTGTATGGAAAGGATGGAATGTGATGAAGATCATAATGTATCCCTGAAGATGTTCGTTGAGTTTATTAATCGTGAGAAACTCGTGTGCATTTACTTTTTCTTAAAGATTCGGACAAGATGATGAGAGTAAAGGAAATATCGATATGTTGTCTTTGTTTTGATAATGAAATCCATTCAAATTATAAGATACTTTCATTTTTCATTCCTGACATTTTGATGGTTGGTAATTTTTATTGTCAGGAGTTGAGTGGGGCTGCTACTGCTGGTTGAACTGTTGCTTCTACATTTTATCCGCTCATGATTTGGATTGTGAATCTTTGGAATCAGAGAAGATTCAGCTCTATGAGTTGAATGAACACTCCAAAACTTATGGATGCAATCAAGGTTAGGATAAAAATTGATTCATCTCATAAAAATTTCACTTATGTGATTTCAATTATGCCAAGAGACATTAACAAAGAGAATGTTTCTTGCTACAGGGTATGATACTAACAACTCAAAGAGGAGACTATCATCATCATTGGCAAATTGCTTGCTGCTGAAATACCAAGCTACTCCTCTATAGAAGTGGTGAATAGGGTTTAAAACAAATAGTTGCCAATTTGTAATCTAATTAAGCATGTACCACAACATTGTACCAATCAATAACAAATATAAATGCGGTAATGTATAGAGAGATAAGAGCAAACGCAATCATGACGATATTAGGAGGTTCGACGTCCCAAGTCTAGCCTTCCCCTAAAAGACCCCGTCTTTAAGATTTCTCAGAATTTTCACCATTCTTACTTCTTAACCGGTCAGAAGCAAAACCTTTACAATTTACAATCCGTCTCATCCTAAAAGGCTACAAATATGCATGGATGAAAATCTCTCTAATTTATGAGAGGAGTCATCGTCTACAAATTTTCTCATTCATAAATAGGGATTAGAAGCTTAGTGAATTGGTGAGAGTGTGAATGAAAGTCTAAACACTCCTCTCTCAAATGATGCTAAAGGTTTTTTCTTGGCTCCCTGTTTTCTCTGTTGAAAACAAAACGAGTGGGCAAAATTTATAACATCAAAGAGTTTACCCGTTGCAGACAAACTCGGCGATCAATCAATTTTTGATAGTGATCGGAAACGGTCGCATTAAATGCAATTCGAAAAATTTTGTATCCCGTTTGAAAAATATTGATAATGATCACTCACATAGATAGATAAAACAATTTATTGCAATTTGAAAAACTTTGGCGGAGTAGGAAGGGGGTATTGACAAAATTGATACATATAATAATTATGCCCGAGGTCTATCAATCAGTTGTTTTTTGAAAGCAACATCAACATATTTGATTTTATTCTTCTTTCTTAAAAAGAGAGCATGTAAAGTGGTTCTCTATATTTAAAATACAATGCAACACCTAAGTAATGTAGACTAATTTATGTCATGGGTCCAATTTAAAAGCAAGCCATGCATTGTTTCAGAACTATAATTAATTAATATATCATGTATATTAGTTAGTTAATAGCAATTCATGCATTGTTTTAGCTATAATTAATTAATATATCATGTATATATATTAGTTAGTTAATAGCAATTTAAAAACATCCAATGCTATTGAAATATTATGTAAAAATAATATTTAGAACCAGCACGATATCGTGAATGTTTTGACACTAATTTTGTCGTTCGACGAGACAATAATTTTTAACTCATTTTCTAATATAATATAATTATTTTTAGTTTAAATAATTATAAGAAAAACTACAAAGTCTCTGAAAACCAAGAAATATATTTTTCAAGTTTTGAAAAAATTCGGTGGTCATAATGATATATAATTTATCAATTTTTATGCATCATGAGAAAATGATATTTTGAATAAAATATTGATGTGAAATGCATAAGTGATGTGTGTGCAACTCTTTAGTATCTTAGTCCCTCTACATTTGATTCCTAAAGAATTAATGTAAAATAAAAGAAACAAACCCAAAAATCCAAAATGCGAGTCTTTATCTTCATTAGTCATTGTGCAGCTTGTATACCGACTCGTTTTGATTTTTGTGGGTTTCAATTTTTATATTAATGTTTAGTCTTGTGAAGTCCCAGCTTGTCCTCCAATCTCCTTCGGATATAACATTGTAGCTTTTTCCTCCGTCTTTCATTAAATACTCCAAATAATGATTTGCAAAATCTAAGTATAGTATGCATGGAGCAATTTCTTGTCAATAATCAAAATCTAATCCGATGGGACCAACAGACGCAACTCTAGTAACAGTGAAGGGAGCGGAAATGAGGTCAGGAATTGCTTTCACTTTGATACTTAAATAGTCTGGAGATTACTTAAAAACACAACCGTTTGCATCACTTTCTATCTCTTTCATCAAGTCTTTTTAAATATCACAATCATGACAAATGCAACCAAAATAAACATGAGAAGATTCTTAAGGAGAGAGACAATGGCTACCTCGGCCTTTCCATTTTTTTGGGTAGTGAAAATTGTTGCCCTAGGGAAAAATTGTTCATTTGTAGGGTTACAAAGTCAACAATCTCTTAGCACTTTTAGTAGTCGGCACCCCTCCTAAAGATCAGCATATTCTTAAGGTATGCACTCTGGAAGTTATGTACAGATGGTAGCAAATTTAAATAGTTTATTGATGATTGAATATTTTCTGTAACCAAATCAATATTCAAAGAGTATTAAAAGCGCATGGAAAGTGGTGTGTATGTGTTTTAGGTCATGATGGTTTAGATGGACGATACCAATCATAAAAAAAGTTATAGGAAGTTGAGTTTTCGATCAATATAAGAGAGATACTCTCTTCTATATATGCCGTTGACACTTACATTTCTCTTATGAAAGCTCCAAAGTAGAGACCGGCCGGGAAAATCCAAAAGTCGGGCCCGGATTTCTACTGATGGTCTAAGATATGAGATTTTTTGGATAAGCCAATAGCAATCCTATTCCTAACCATTAAAATTAAAAGGGCTAAATCTACACTTAAATACCATAGTTTTTTCCAACACTAATATACCATGTAGTTTCCTTCGTTTATTTTCATGTAGCAGAGCAAACGATGGATACAAAATGACAAGTTTACCTTTAATGAAAATTCCTCTAGCTCAGGGCATGTACCCCATTCATCTCTTTCAAACTCATTTACTTCACCTGTCACCCCGTCCTTTTACTTTCTTCCACAAAAAAAAAAACCTCACATCCTAAATTACAGCATTAAAAATCCTAACCATCAAATTACTGTGGTAAAACCCCTACTTTTACACTAATAAGATATTAAGATCTCGAGCTCTCGGTGGGTAAAGAGGCCATGGCCTATGGTTCAATGCTTGGTTGCTGCAAGAGAAAAGAGAGAAGAGCTATCCAAGGCATGTTGCGGGACAAAATTTTTAGATTTGATTTATAATAAAACAACAAAGGGTATAATTGTCTTAAAGATATAACATGGCAGTCACATAGGAAAGAAATATTCCCACTACATAAAGGAGATAAGTGCTAAAAGGAGGAAACATATATAAGTGCCGAATTTTTTTTAAAGGCATTTAAGTACAGAAGGGGATGAACCATGCAGATTTTACTGCAATTTAAACCAAATTAAAAATATAAAAATTGATAGGAATAGATCAATCAATCATGAATTCACAAGCACAACTCCCAAACCGTACCATGCAAAAAAAGCTGGTCCCATTTGAAGTCTGTACCTTTTTTTCTTCTTTTTGTTGGTAAATAGGTGATGTGCAAGGCCTGCAACAACTAACAAGTGGTAGCGTTGGGGCTTCTTTTTTTGAGATGTGAACTTTTGTTTCCTCATCGTCCACATGATCCTGTCTTGTACATTACTCTTATTATTATTATTATATCTCAGAACTTAGATGGTCCTGCAAAAAATAAAAAACTTTGGACATGGAGGTCATTTTCGGATCTCCGTCAGATGTTGTCTTCCGTCGATCTCCTGTTGGATCTTAGAGGTGATCTTCTGTTGCGTGTGGGTCTCAATGGGTTTGGAGGAGATTGATGGTTTTGGGGAGTGTGCGTCGAGGACCTGGAAGGAAGTCCCGGGGTGGTTTGGTACCACCGAGGACCCTCCGACAATCAAGTTAGTACGAGATCCGAGCAGAGTAATGGCTAAGTGGGATGAAAATTGCTTACTTGACCCCTCTGTGATGGGGGTTTATATAGTGGCGGCAGCACGCGGTAGCGGGCACGAGAATCTCGCCGGCAGTTACGCTCCCGACGTCACGCCCGCGTGACAAGCGGATCGCCCATTAGTGGGGATCGTGATGGCGTGGAACGTGGGATGCTGCCGGCGGAATATCCGCGCATGGCGAGATTTGCGGAGCGGCGGTTACGCCTGTGACCGGCGGAGTTGGTCGGTCGGAGGGATCGAGGAAGATGGCCTCGGCGGAAGAGTTCGGGAACGAGCGAGAGGGCCGAGGTATCTTGGTCCTGTGGTAGCTCGGAGGCGAGCTGGGTGGCCGAGGAAGCCAATTTGCAGGGAGCTCTGAGGTGAGCCAGCTTTGTGCTTGTAGGTCGGGTACAGGGGCGGCCTGGTCGACCCTCTCTTCTGAGTTCTGGGACACGTCATCTGTCACGTGTCTTGATCTGGGAGATCGTCAGTACAGAGCATCATCATTATCCCCCCACTCTTGTCCCGACCGGCTGGCGGATCGGGTCAAGAGTGGGGCCGCCCGGGGTGCACTCCTTCCTAAGATTTCGTCGGGACGAGTCACTGGGCTGTCAGCTGTCTTTTCCGCCAGAGAATCGGGACGAGATCTCTGCATTAAAGGAAGGTGCGCCGGTTCGTGCATCCCGTCACTAAAGCGACGGTCCGCGTGTTAAGCGTCGGTTGGACGACGCGACGTATGCAGGCCTGCGGCGTCTGATGGGATGCGGCCCAGTGTGGGAACAACACGTGGAGCGATCGGAGCCGTCGGACACGAGGAGGTGTTTTGGCGGGAGATGAAGGCCGTCGTTGGATGAGGTCGTTTGCGGTGATAAATAGGGGCGGGGCCCACTCCAGGGCCCCTACTCCTTCACATTTCCTCGCTCTAAGTCCTTGTTGCTCGGCGCCCGTCTTCTTTCTTCTGCTTTCGTTTCCTGAGGACCCCTCTTCTCCAGGTTAGATGTCTTCTTTTGTAGAGTCTGTAGACGTCGTAGGAGTAAGTTCTAGGGACCCTCCAGTCGAGCCTGGGTCTTCCCGGGGAGCAGGGGTCGGATCCTCTTCCCGGGATCGTGCGGTGGGGGCAGCCCCAGGGGTGAGGCAGTAGACGCTGCCCCCAGTGCGTCGTGTTGGGTGAGGCATGAGGACGAGCTCGCCAATGCTTGGGCTCGCTTCCATATCCCCCCACGTTATACGCTTCGCCTGGCCAAGGAGGGAGAGAGGGCGGACCAAGTACGGGGCAGGGAGATCGTCCTGTACTTGGAAGCTTTTTGGGGTGGAATGCGCCTGCCCTTCTCTTCCGAGGCCGTCGAAGCGCTGAACTTCTTCTGGTTAGCCCCCGGCCAGTTAGTGCCGAACTCGTGGAGGATTCTCCTCGGGTTCCTGATCCGCCTGAAGCTACAGGCGATTCCCTTCAGCCTCTCCCTCCTTGATTCTTCCCTTGTCTTCAAAAATCACCCTGGGGGTCGAGCGGGCGACCCGAGGTGGGTCTACCCCTCTTTTAGAAAGTGACAGGGGGCGCCGTCGGGACAGGGGTTGTAGCCCTGCCCTCTTCCATTCACGACCGGAAGAGGAAGTTCTTCTTCGTTTCCCCGCCTGAGGGCGAGGACTGGCCCGTGCCCACCAAGTGGTCGAGGGAAAAATACTTGCCGGGGAACCAGTCCAATGACCCCGCCGCGGTGAGAGTGGCGTCGTGGGAGCCCGTCCCCCGATTCGACGTGCTGCTGTTTGAAAGGGTCCTGAGTTGGGCCGGGCTCAGCCCCGTTGAGTTTGTCGGTAAGTTAGGCTTGCTTTTTGGCTTTTATATTGCATGTGTCGCTGACTTCTTTGTATTTGGTTTTGCGCAGGACCCATGGACATGAGCGAGCTCCGAAATTCCATGCGCCAGCCGAGAAAGGTCACGAAGGCTGGGGGCGCCAGCTCTTCCCGTTCAAAGCCTGCTCCGGCTCCTTCTCCTCCGGTGGTCGCGTCTCATGAGCGTTCGGGGGCGGATCCCGCCCCGGGGCCTAGTAGAGCGTCGGGCCGGAAGCGGGCTCGGATTCTGGAGGACCTGGTTTCGGAGGAGGAGGTCGGCTCCCCATCGGAGCCACTCAAGAGGGGTTCCCGGAGGTCTTTCCGGGGCCCGCCCTCGCCGATCATGGTGGAGGAGGAGGGCCTCCAGTTCGCGGTGTCCTCGGGGATATCCGTAGCGGATAGCCTGCTGCATGAAATAGAGAAATCGGCAGGGGGTAGGGTCCCCGGGGGGACCTTCAGGGCCCAGATGGCGTCCATCGCCCAGGAGTCCGTGCAGGTAAGTGTTTGGTTTTTTGTGAGATTCGGTGCCCCCTTCGTCTTTCTGATCTCTTTCCTATTTTTCAGGTTCTCCAGCACGTTGCCCTTTCCTTGCGCATGGAGGCCGAGGTGATAGCCCCGACGATGAAGGCCGCGGGCCAGCTTGCCTCGCTGGTAGAGAGCTCCAAGCGGGAGCTGGAGGCGGTGATGGCGAGGGTTGCCGCCTTGGAGGACAAGGGGGAGGCCGGGAAACGGGAGGTTGCCCGGTACCGCGAGGCCGCCGTGGCTGCCGAGGTCAAGCTTGAGGACGCTCATGTGCTCGCTAGCAACCTGAAGAGGACGATGAAGACCCTCCGGAAGGAGCTGGGGGCGGCGGACGAGGCGGCGAAGTCGGCCGACCTGAGAGCGGAGAAGTTGGCCGACCTCTCGGCGGCGGAGGCGGTGGAGGGATACAAGATGTCGAAGGACTTCTATGATGACCTGGCCGTGGCCACAACCCGCATCTGGCACGATGCCCTCGACGCCGTTAAGGCCCGGATGCCGGAGTTCGCCGACGAAGAGCTCCGGGCCGAATACCCCCTCACGGACGCCGATGAGCAGGGGGAAGAGATTCCTGACGAGGAAGTCGCCGAGGACCCTGCTCGTCTCGTGGTGGATGTCGAGGACCCCGAGGTCGCGCCTTGCCCCGAAGCCTAAAGCCCCCGTCTTCCTCTTCCTTTTATTTTGTTGCTTCTGGAATTTTTGTAGGCCTCCGGGCAGTTTGTAAGGGTGGGGAGCCCAAAATACCCTTTATAAAGACTTTGCCTTTGGTAATAAAACTTTTTTCTTTGGTTTCATCGGTTTGCACTTTATCTTCTGTTTGTGAAGAATGCTCGTAAAATATCTCTGCTTCCACTGTTGGGCTTCCATGTCAGGTCGCTATCTGTCTAGCTATCGTTCGTCGAGTTGATTTCGATCACTTGCCAAGCGTGCCAAGCGCTGCTGAGAAGGAGGCATCTCCATGCATCTCCATGGCCCCGAAGTCGAGGGGGATCGCTCAGACTTGGATAGATCTGATGCCCGTAGCGAGCATCAACCACCAGCTGGGGATGGCCGAGCGAGGGTCGGACTTGAACTCTTTTTGGAGGACTTTTTGATCCTTAGCGTTGGAGGGGCGGTAAGAAGCCCACTAAGGATGACCGGGCAGTGAAGCTGCGCGGTTGCCTCTCGGCGAGGGCTTTGATCCTTAGCGTTAGAGGGGCGGTAAGAAGCCCATTAAGGATGACCGGGCAGTGAAGCTGCACGGTTGCCTCTTGGCGAAGGCTTTGATCTCTGGCAACTACCAGCCTGGGATGACCGGGCGGGGTAGCCGCTCGGATGCCTCTTGCGAGGGCTTTGATCCCTGGCATCATGGGTAGGGGGCTACCAGCTGGAGATGACCGAGCGGGGTAGCTGCTCGGTTGCCTCTTGCGAGGGCTTTGATCCTTCAGGATGGGGACAGAGCAGGGTTACTGCCCAGTGCCTCTTGGCGAGGACTTTGATCCCTGTCGGTTGTGGTAGGAAGCTACCAGCCGGGGATAACTGAGCAAGGGCTCGACTGCCTCTGGAAGGACTTTGGTCGGAGGGGCTGTAAGAAGCCTGCCAAGGACCCTTGGCCGGGCAGGGTTACTGCCCGGTGCTTCTTGGCGAGGGCTTTTGTCCTGAAGGATAGCCGAGCGAGGGTCGGGCTCGACTGCCTCTGGGAGGGCTTTTGATCCCTGTCGGTCGTGGTAGGAAGCTACCGGCCGGGGATAGTCGAGCAGGGTAGCTGCTGAGCTGCCTCTAAGGAGGACTTAGATCCTTAGCGTTGGAGGGGCTGTATGAGGCCTGCTAAAGATATCCGGGCAGTGAAGCTGCGCGGTTGCCTCTTGGCGAGGGCTTTGATCCCTGGCGTTGCTAGTAGGGTAGCTACCGACCAGGGATAGTCTAGCAGGGAAGCCGCTCGGCTGCCTCTACGGAGGGCTTTGACCCTTAGCATTGGAGGGGCCTTAGGAGGCCTGCTAAGGATAACCGGGCAGTGAAGCTGCGCGGTTGCCTCTTGGCGAGAGCTTTGATCCCTGGCGTTGTGAGTGGGGAAGCCATCGGCCAGGGATAACCGAGCAGGGTAGCTACTCGGCTAATTCTTCATGAGGTTTCTCCTGACCATCCAGTCACGAGTATAGGGAACAGGAACGGTCACGGCGAACATGTGCGTAGCATGCGCATTGAGTATGGGGGGG
The DNA here is from genome assembly GCA_030015575.1 of Agapanthus africanus. NCBI lineage: Eukaryota > Viridiplantae > Streptophyta > Magnoliopsida > Asparagales > Amaryllidaceae > Agapanthus > Agapanthus africanus. Next base: position 33,177,392 of record CM057346.1, read on the forward strand.
AGGCGAAGCGCCAGGGTCGCGTCGTTTCGATTCCGCCAGAGAAGGCTCGATGATCGCTGCGTGGCAGCGACTTTTTGAGCGAAAGCGGGCGACTGTTGAATTCCATTAGGGCGCAGTGGGCCATATAAGGCTGAAGGAGCACTGGTCCTTCCTTTCTTCGTAAACAGATCGTTGAGAATGCAAGACATCCCCTTTACCATCCCTGATATCATCCACTTTGAAGACGTATACCTCTATGACCAGAACTGCACTGAGGACACGGTGCAGTTGGTCTATGGGAGTATCGAAGACCACTTCGGCCAGCTGCTCCCCCGATGCTCCTCCCTGCTGCAGCTGTTGATGTACTCCATCTGGAGGGCGTCGCCGGGGCTTTACAACCCCTTGTCCGAGCAGCTCTACGACGAGGCCGTGGGCAAGCTGCGGTCTCTGAGGTGCTTCGGCCTGATCTCCGTGAATCGGCTGGCTCGCTCAGTGGTGCTCGTCCGTGAGTGCTACGGACTGAGGCTTGGGGTCAACGCGCGTGGGGGGAATCGAGGGCCGAGGTTGGATCTCGCGAGGCCTCGGCAGGCGGAAATCTTTACCGAGTATCATGAGCAGTGCTCTCTACACCCCCTTCCCCCGCTGCTGTAATTTTCTTTTTCTTTTGTACGTATCGCTGAGGAGCCCATAATACCTTTTGAATAAATGAGACCTTTCTTTCTTTTTCGCAATGTTCCATTGATCTTTATTAAATTAACAATAGACCCTAGGAAGAGTTTACATTGCCCTAAAAGAAAAATACATGCTAATAGATGACCTTATCAGCGTGGCCCGAGCTCCCCGGAGGCTTGTTGGTCTCCGTGCTCGGCGCCGGGTATGGGGCTTCGTGGGCGCCGGACTGGTCATCCGCCGAAACGAGCATGATATGGCCGATGGTCAGCTCGGCAGGAGGGGGACGCTGCTCCTGCTCGCGGTCGGCTTGCCGCTTGTCCCTCAAGTAGGCGGCGAGGTGCCCCGATCGGATGAGCTCCTCGATGTAATCCCGGAGCTGCTTACAATCCTCCAAGGCGTGGCCCAGCGTCCGGTGGAAGGCGCAGCAGAGGCCCCGGGTTCGCTTCGAGGCCTGACGTGGGATTGGAGGGAATTTGAAGAACCCCTCGCCCTGGGCCTCCTCTAGAAACACCGCGAGGGAGACGTTGAGCGGAGTGTACTCCTGGAACTTCGGGTGATAGGGCTGCTGATGCTCTGGCCTCTCTTCCCAAGCCCTCTTCTTCTGGTCGGGCCGCTCTGCTCGAGGGAGGTTCGTGTTCACCTCGGACTCGAGCTGGACTTCACGCTCGGTCCATGCCTTGACCTCGGCCATGGTCTTGGGTTGCACCAATGCGAAGGAGCGCAGCCACTCCCTTTGTCTAAGACCAGATCTGAGTGCCGTGATGACGGTCTCGTCCTGGTGCTCGGGGAACTCAAGGAGGGCATTGTAGAAATGAGTGACGTAAGCTTTGAACGTCTCCTTATCCCCGCTCTTAATTGTGAAGAGGTGGTCGACCGTGCGCTTCTGCCGATGGTTCCCGACAAAGTGGCCGAGGAACTGAGTAGCCAGCTCGTCAAAGGTCGAGATCGAGCGAGGCTCGAGCCCTCTGAACCAGTCCCGACCAGAGCGGAGGAGGGTGGATGGGAAGGCTCTGCACTGCGCGGCGTCGGAGTGGTCCTGGAAGCTCATTCCCGCGGTGAAAGCATCCAAATGGTCTTTCGGGTCGGTTTTCCCGTCGAATAGAGAGACCTTAGGGGGATTGTTGCGCGAGGAGACGTGAACAGCGAGCAGCCCCTCGGTAAACGGCTTGGTGAGCGAGTCGGCGGCGTACTTAGCCCCGTCGCCCGAGAGGTGACCTTCTCGGCGTATGCCTTCGATCTTCTTCTCGAGAGCGTCGGGTCGGCCATGGTACCCCGGGGATTCGGCGCCTTATGATCCCTGGCCTCTGCTGTGGGAGATCTGCGTCTGGGTACGGCCCCGGTTCCTCTTGATGAGGTTCCTTAGATCCTCGGGTGAGGTTTCCCTCGAGCCGCCGTGGCGAGCCCCCTCTTTTTCTCCCCGTCGAGGGAGGAGGTGTCGGTCATGCCTGGGGACAGGTAAGGTGACCGACGTCTTCTCAGGGGGGTGAGGGTCGTGAGGAGGCTTGAGGCGGGGAGCTCTGGCGGCAGATCTTGGTGTGGAGGTGTGGGGCGCCCAACGGGCCCCAGAGGGTATCGGCCCATGGGATCTTTGGCCGTGGGACGTAGCCTGCCGGTGGTCAGCAGTGCCGGCGAGGGCAGAGTCTTCTGGAGGCGGAGGAGCAGCGATCCGGGCCCCTTGCCCGGCCGTTTGGATGCGGACGAGCGCCTCCACCATGGACTGTAGTCGGTCTATTCGGCCGGCGAGGGCGTTGATGGCGGTCGTCGTCGGAGGTTCATCCGTACCTTCGGTGAGGGGGAGGCGGTGGCCAGTACCTGGGTCTTCAGGGTGATCGCTTGCCATGCGGATGGAGATCGGAAGGCCAACTTTGTGTTTTGTGGAGTTTAGGTTCCCACAGACGGCGCCAACTGATGGAGGTCCTTTTCGGGTCTCCGTCAGATGTTGTCTTCCGTTGATCTCCTGGTGGATCTTGGAGGTGATCTCCTGTTGCGTGTGGGTCTCAATGGGTTTGGAGGAGATTTATGGTTTTAGGGAGTGTGCGCCGAGGACCTGCAAAGAAGTCCTGGGGTGGTTTGGTACCACCGAGGACCCTCCGACGATCAAGTTAGTACGAGATCCGAGCAGAGTAACGGCTAAGTGGGATGAAAATTGCTTACTTGACCCCTCTGTGATGGGGGTTTATATAGTGGCGGCAACACGCGGTAGCGGGCGCGAGAATCTCGCCGGCAGTTACGCTCCCGACGTCACGCCCGCGTGACAAACGGATTGCCCATTAGTGGGGATCGTGATGGCGTGGAATGTGGGATACTGCCGGCGGAATATCCGCGCATGGCAAGATTTGCGGAGCGGCGGTTACGCCTGTGAGCGGTGGAGTTGGTCGGTCGGAGGGATCGAGGAAGATGGCCTCGGCGGAAGAGCTCGGGAACGAGCAAGAGGGCCGAGGTATCTTGGTCTTGTGGTAGCTCGGAGGCGAGCTGGGAGGCCGAGGAAGCCAATTTGCAGGGAGCTCTGAGGTGAGCCAGCTTTGTGCTTGTAGGTCGGGTACAGAGGCGGCCTGGTCGGCCCCTTGTGGGCCCTCTCTTCTGAGTTCTGGGATACGTCATCTGCCACGTGTCTTGATCTGGGAGATCGTCAGTACAGAGCATCATCAGACATGTTTCTATGAGATTTATTTTCAGTGCACAATATTAGTTTGCCAATTCTAAGTTCTATGCTCTGTAATTTGTGAGCAGAGATAAATTACATCAGCTCTATTCCTTTATGAGTTCGTAGCATAGTCACAAATTCGCGGTTCGGGAATTATTCGGCGAGGTCGAAAATTTGGATTCGCGGAACTATTCAGAAAAAATCGGCAGGTATTCAGAAAAGATTCGACAAGTATTCGGGAAATGTCCGGGAAGGATTTCGAGCAAGAAATTAATATATGAGGCGCCATGTTCTGATATTGCGAATTATTCGCTGTTTTTGAGATTTATTTGCTGTTTATTTGAATTATTCGCGAATTATTCGAAGCGTTCGTCAGTGGCGATTAAATCAGAGAATTAATCGGCCAATCAAAAATTCGTGAATTATGTGCCTATGGTTCATAGTAGAGATTTGCGGCGGTCTTATTTCTCTTTTGAAAGCGACTTTAGAGGGAGTGTGAATAGGACTATACTACCAATATGCTAAAATTAAATATTCTATCAAACTTGCAACAAAAAATCACAATTGAGAAGCTTAAGCTAAGGATATACCAATAAGAATAATGGCTAAGATAACTACAATTATGAAACAATCATATAAGAAGAGCAATATTAAGAACAAGTAATGAGCATATAGTGCAAACGATCACAAGCAAGCAATTTCTAAACTAATAAGCAATGAGAGATACTGAGAAATTGCAAACGCAAATACGAGTCATTTTTATAATGGTTCGGAAGATCCCCTAGTCCACTTTCCTTAAGCGATCGAGCTCGTTCCACTAAACATGTCTTTATCTTGGAGACAAACACGTTGCCCGCAATAACACACAACCCCGCTTCCGGTGGAAGCCAAACCTTACACACGCCTTTTCAAAAGACACACATTGCTCGATACACGAGCAACACTTCTATCTTACAAGCTCTTCTCGCTTCTCTTCTCAACACATACTCTTTTCTCTTACAAAGACATTCTTGCACTCAAGAGTCCTCACACAAAGAAAAGTAGAGCAATACAATAAAGCACAATTACTCTTTGAAGAGTTTCTCTCAAACTCACTTCTAATACTCTACAAAGTATGGATAAAATTAAATGAAAGCGTTTGATTTTGTGTGTGATAGAAATCTCTTTTGAACTCTTATAAGAAATGAGATTTTTCTCTCAAGATCATTTTGAAATATTGCAACTGAAATGCTTGAGAGATTGAGGCTCAAAATTCCAACATAAAACATATTTAAAGGCCTCATAAAAAACTAGCCGTTTTAAATTATGGTAGTAGTTTTAAACAAAAGCAGACGTCTGAAGAAGGATACGACAGAAGTCTGAAGTTCAAATAAAAAGTCCCGATGGCTATATTTTTGAAAACATTTTAATATCAAACGTCTGTCCCAATGAGTTGCAAACGTCTGGTATTTCAAAATAAAATACCAGAGCGCTAGGCAGCCGTCTGAAGCTCACATGGGCAGACGTCTGAAGTTCAAAAAATCTTTTACAAAACCTTAAATAGACGTTTGTCCTAAAGAACTACATATGTCTAGAATTTCAAAACAAATAATAGAGCGCAAGACAGACATCTGAAATTCACATAGGTAGACGTCTGAAGTTTAAAAATGTCATTTTGAAAACCTTCAGAAGACATCTGTCCCATTAAACTGCAGACGTCTGTCTCTTCTCTGGATTTTTGATATTTCAGACATTTGGAAATATCCAGAGGGCAGACGTCTGAAGCACAATAAGACAGATGTCTGGCAAAGCACAAAAAGCAGATATTTAGGTTTTTGTGAAGATAGAAAACTTCGAAATCGAAAAACCCAACGTTTATGCAATGTAAAAATTTTGTGCATGTGTGTGTGAGTGTTCAAGAGCTCTAAATGATATAACCATAGTCTATAGAGTACTTATAAGGAATCCTATATCGGTAATCGACAATCTTTGATTCTTGAATCTTGAAGTCTCGACCTCTCGAACTTTGATGTGCGCTTGAACTTGGCTTCATAGATTCAAACTTGAACATGCCACTTTACTTACAATCATCTTGAAGTCGTTCCATTGATCTTCAAACTTGGACTTCGACGCTTCATTCTCGGACTTTGGCTTCTTTAGCTATCTTCAAGCACTAGTACAGAGATGGCTTGCCCTACGGATAATAAAATCCGTAGGGGAAATTAACAAATGCCCCTATGGATTAAGCTGTAGGGAAAACTAATGCCCCTACGGATAATATCATAAGGGCATTTATAAATAAAAATTTGTTAAAATTTAACTTATGCAGTTGCCCTACGGTGCCGCAAGATAAGGACTTATGGATATATCCATAGGGGCAAATTTAAAGATTAAAAAAAATAAAAGCCAAATTGTTATCGTCCCCGTCACTATACCCTAATTCCTAATTCCCCCCAAAATTTCCCGCGCGCGCCTCCTCCCTTGTCGCCTCCTCCTTCGTTGATCATCGCCTCCGACTTCCTCGTCGCCTCCTTCGACATTTCGTCGTCTCCTCCGAGCTCTCGGCCTCTCCTCCGACCTCGTCACCTCCTCCCTCGTCATCTTCTTTGTCCTCCTACGGCCTCCAGCGCCGCCTCCATCACCTCCAGCGCCCCCATTTTCATCAATGTCGAGCTCCTCCTCGGCTTTCTCGACATCGTCGAAATCGTCAATAGGTTAGTTAATTTATCGATAAATTTAAATTTTTATTTCCGTAAATTGAATTTGGTGGGTAAGGCTTCAATTTAGGGATTTTGAATTGTGGCGGCGGTTGTGGTGGTCGGTGGTGGCCATGGTAGTGGCTGTGGTGGCGGGCGGCGGCGGCTTTGGTGGTCGGTGGTGGGCGGCGGCAGCTATAGTTTGGGGATATGGGCGGCGGCTGTGGTGGTGGTGGTGGCCGGCGGCTATGGGTGGTGGTGGCTGCGCTGTAATTAGGTCTAGGGTTAATTGGATTTAGAGTTAGGGTTAAGGTAGTTAGGATTAATTAGGTCTAAGATTAGGGTTAAGGTAATTAGGGTTAGAGTTAAGAGTGAGGATTATGATTAGGGTATTTTAGTGTTAGTATAAGTGTATGTGTGTGTGTGTATGTGAGAGATAATGCTGATGATGATATGCGTGTGTTTGTGATAATGATAATGTTGATCTCTCATATTAAATAAGGCCAAACCCCAATTTTAAACTTAACATCAGAACTAAATCCAAATTCTTAAACTTCATACCAGAACTAAATCCAAAATCTTAAAATTGATTAAGAAAACCCTTAAGTTTAATAAACTTTACCTAAACTAAAAACTTAAAACCCTTGAAATTGAAACGTAAATGTAAAACCAATTCAAATTAAATCTTATAATAAGTGTATATATGATAATCGAAGATAATATAAAATTTTCATATGCTCATCGATCGTCATATATGAAAATCAAAGCTCGACTTAGTCCCCGTCTATCGGTTAACATACGTTCGATATTCATCGTGATATAGAACTATACGAAGCTTGTTAAATATCGGACAGTATCATTCAGTGCTAACAACTGTTGTGTAGTCTATATGACGAGAAGATTCAATCGTATGATAACCGATAAATTTGTCCAGTTTGGACATGTTAGGAATGTATAAAGCAAACACCTGCATTCACTTGTGTTTTCATTCGTTTTGAGTTATTTCGTCGGTACTTTTCCGCTGGTTCTCCGTGTACAAAGATAGATTAGATGTTCATTTCAACGTTGTTTCACAGCATTGAAATGATTATCTATTCTATTATAGTGTACTCGGAGAACAGCGGGGAGGTGCTTCCAAAATTTACTCGAAACGGATGAAAGCACAAGCGAATGGGTGTCTGCTCTATACATTCTTAATGAGATAGAAGCCTTACCCCCGACAGAAAAAACACACACATACAACATGAATACACAACAAACATACACACAAAACACATACACACTAACAACCCTATACCTAAGCGAAATCATAAATTGAAATACATATACAAAGAATACAACTCATACTTGGGTATCTTCAAACCTAACTTTGTTAATCGATAATTTATTCTTTTTAACGACAAATTTGCCCCTACGAATTTTCTTCTTTTTCAATAACCATCACGTTCTTAGATTTCTCAATATAGTCACAATAACTTACAATTTATATGTTATACGGTCTAACATGGCCCATGAGTACATCAGAGTTGAGGATCGGATGTACGTGGATTGGCAACAACGCATGCAATCTAAGTTTGTCACAGGAGTTGCTGCTTTCATTGAATTTGCACGCGCATATAATAAGATCATGTTAGAGAAGATTCTCTATCCGTGCGATAGATGTGAGAATAAGTTCTGACAGAAGGTAGAAATCGTAGAGTTTCACATCGTTAAATATGGTTTTACTAGACTATATACAACTTGGCTATATCACGGGAAGGGACAAGAAGAAGTCGGTAATGCGGCGGAAGAAGAAGGAGAAGCCGGTAATGCGGCGGAAGAAGAAGATAATTTCTTTCCAAGAGAAGAAACGGAGGATATGGTAGAGGTTGCTCTCGGTGATAGTAATCCCACCGAAAAAGATATTCCTTCCGATCAAGGACCGCGTGCAGATAAGTATGAAAAGTTCATGAATGATACTAGAAGACCAATTTATGAGAATGCAAAGTATTCCATCCTATCATGGTTCGTCCAACTTTTCCAGATTAAGTGCCTAAATGGATGGAGCAACAAGTCATTCACGATACTTCTGAAGTTCCTAAAAGATTCTATGACCCTGAGACATAACGTGCCTAAAAGCTGGTACGAAATCCAAAAGATGATATCTGATTTGGGTCTGAACTGTGAGAAGATTCATGTATGTCCCAAAAATTGAGTGTTGTACCGGAAAGAGAATTCAGATTTGAAAAAATGTCCAACATACGGAGAGGCCAGGTATAAGCCGAAAGAATTTGAAAAGAAGCCTGATATACCTGTCAAGATAGCATGATATTTTTTCATAACACAGAGGCCGCAGAGGCTATTTAGGTGTAAGAAAATAGCCAAGGCAATGATTTGGCATCACTGGCCTGCTCCAAGCGAAAATGGAAAAATGAATCATCCAAGAGATTCACCGGTATAAAAGGATTTTGATAGGAGGCACCAAACATTCAGTAGTGATTCTCGCAATGTCAGGCTCAGACTGGCTAGTGATGGCTTCTGCCCATTCAACTATATGACTGTAAGCCACAGCACATGGCCCGTTATAATGATGGTTTATAATCTGTCATCTTGGTTGGCTATGGACCAATCATGATTTATGATATCTCTTCTTATTGACGGACCAAACTCACCAGGAAACAATATTGACGCCTGTCTCCGACCTCTGATTGATGAGTTAAAATCTTTATTCATTGATGATGTAAAGACTTACGATGTAAACACAGATACAACCTTTACGATGCGTGCGGCTTTAATGTGAACAATCAATGACTTTCCTGCATGTGGAATGCTATCAGGTTGATCCGTACATGGTCACAAAGTATTCCTTTACTGTCATCAAGATACAACATCGAAATTATTGAATTTTAGCAGGAAGGTTTGTTATTGCAGTCATCAGCGTTTCCTGCCACTAGATCATCCCTACAGGTTAGAAAATGCTCACTTTAATGGTCATCAGGAGCTTCTTGAGCCTCTAGCCACATTTTCCGGAGAGGACGTGATTGCTCAGTGTGATGGTTACAATAACGTGACCTTCGGGATAAATCCAGCAAAACAGGACAAACCACCCTACTGGAAAAAATTAAGCATTTTCTACGAGCTTCAGTACTGGTCAACAAATTTAGTGCGCCATTGTATGGACGTCATGCGCATAGAGAAGGGAGTATCCGAGCATGTACTCAACTTGTTTATTTGTAAAGACGGAAAATCGAAAAACAACCTCCGTACACGAATGGATCTTCAGGACTGGGAAATTAGAAGTGAATTGCATCCTAAACCGATAGCGGGTAAACCGGGAAAATTTGTACTTTCCAATGCTGCATATCATATGTCACAACCGGAGAAAAAAGATTCCTGCAGGTGTTTCATGATTTGAAAGTTTCTACAAGTTTCTCAGGATCATTTAGTAAGAAGATAGAGATTGTGAAAAGCAAGATCGATGGGCTGAAAAGTCATGATCACCATATCATTATGAAGCACCTTCTCCCATTAGCCCTCAGGACTTCCTTTCCCGAATCGGTTGGTCTAGTAATCAATGACCTTTATTGCTTTTTTTAGGGAATTGTGCGCTAAAACCTTGGATGTTGTGACGGTGGAGAATCTAGAAAATTCCATTTCCTTGATACTTTGCAAGATTGAGCGTATTTTCCTACCGTCGTTCTTCGATATCATAATACACCTGACGGTTCATCTTGCAACTGAGGCTAAGTTTGCCGGACTGGTACAATATCGATGGATGTATCCCGTCGAAAGGTACGTTGAATTTTTCGTTTCACATATTTTGTAAAATTATTGTTGTCTTATATGCCCGTATTTATTTATTTAACATATTTTTCTTTAGATACCTCTACACTCTAAAAAAGTATATACGCAATAGAAATCGACCAGAGGGTTCTATCATGCAAGGTTTTCATCTAAATGAAGTAACTACATTTTGTTCCTGCTATCTGGACGAGAACATTGAGATGAAGTTTAACCGGCATCGGAGAATTCAGGACGGGCCATATGGTAAAACTGATTATAAGTGAGTAGACCCTATATTTATCAACAAGATATATCAGTTTATCCTCCTCAATAGCGTATGTCTTGAGGAAATTAGAGCGTAAGTTTTTTTGGATTAATTATTATATTTGTGTGTATGTGTATGAAATGATATAATATTGATATCATAATTTATTGTTGAGAATATAATTCATATTGATGAGGTACGTGAGGGGCATCCTGATTTGAATGTTGAACGATTAGAAAAATATCATCAGGATAATTTTTGCGATTGGGTTGCAGATCATATAAATTGTTTGAATAACATGTTATTGTGACGGGCTGTCTTAATCTAAAATTATATCGTCATGTATTTGCCGTAAAATTTGTTTTCTTAGATCCATGATCCGAACTTGTTTGCATCATTGGAGAGAGATTCAAGATGTTTAGCTCAGTTTCCTAGTATAGAGATTGCATACTATAAAGGATTCGGTGTCCTTGGATACAAATTTAAAGTTAAGAACATAGAAACATCTCGAACCACTCAGAATAATGGATTGAGACCGTAGGATCGGATGGTATGATTTATTATGGATACTTAAATTGCATACTTGGCATCCAATATCCCGAACGATCAGAACCGTTTTATATATTTCAGTGTATTTGGTACGATACACGAACCCATACGAATAAGTGGAGAAACAATCTCGGGACTTTGAAAGATGAATATGGATTGACCAGTGTAAACACACTTCGATTTTATGGTCAGGAGGATCCATTTATCTTTCCGCAACAAGCATTTCAAGTATACTACTTATAGTCCTTGAAGCATCCTGGAGGGAGTGTCGTATGCCGTTGGAAATTCAGAGATGTTTACGATGTCCCAGAATTCGAGGATCATATGAAAGACAACGATGAGGATGAAGAAGAGAGAAGACTTAGAGTGCTCGGGCCGTCTGTCTCTGTAATGACCGTGTTTTCTAATACTCAATAAAAGGTTTTGTTTTTAGTACCGAGTGTTTAACTGCGTTTTTGTTTGATGGAAAAACATTTTTAAAGTGATGCGGGTAATTGTTAGAGCATTTAAATATAATTAAAGGAATTTTCTAAAAAAAATCGATTTATATGTTTATGGGCTTAAAATATTCTTATAATGCCTTAAGAACGATTTACATATTTTATTATAAATTAAAATAATTATTTCGTAATTAAAATAATTATTTCGTAATTAAAATATTTTCGAGAATAAAATAGATTTTAATTAGTTATGAATACTAACAAACACCATAAATATGGGAATATTATTTAGTTTTAGCCTAAAAATTATTTTTAAACTGAAGGTAACAATAAAATATATTTTCTAGAATTTTCTCATATTTTTCCAGTATTTTACAATATTTTAAACAAATTTTTTAGACCAAATTCGATTTTTTAAAACAGTTTAGTTTTGTTTTTAAAAAAAAGAAAAAAATATTAAATCAACATTTAACCTGAACCGTTGGATGCAAGATCCAACAGCCCAAGGCATCCGGTGGCGCCCACGTGATGGGGACCACGCGAAAACGCGTGATCCTCATCCGCGGACGCGTGGCAAGCGGCGGTGGCGATCTGGGCTGTTGGATCAAGATCCAACGGCCAAAATTCATGGCCGCGGTGGCAGAATCATGGGCAAATCATTGAACGTGGATTTTAAGGGGATTTTAACAGATTTTTTGGATTTTATTGTTGGGAAAAGACCCTATAAATAGAGGCCTTCAAACTCTAATTTCTCACATCTCAGAACTCCGAAAATTCTGAAAAAAATACCCAGGCCTTCGTTTCGACGACGCGGACGCTGTGGTTCCACCCAAGTATCGAAGAAAAATCCGAGCGTGGATCTATTGAGGATTTAGTATGACTCTACATTTTCGACCCCTCGACATCCAACTCAAACCAAAGGTAGGATCTGCCTTCCTCCACTTGTCTGTCACCTTCTTTTTTTTAAATGATCTTAGTTTCAAATCCTAATCCCCAACCTTATATTAAAACAATGTTAAAAATATTTCTGCATGCCTATTGTGGTACCTCCTAATAATTAAATTTGACCCATATTTAAAATGGTTTAATTAATTACCTCCATATGCGTAAATATTGCATTCTCATCCTACATGGAATATGATATGCTTGACGTTATAACTCATGGAGTATAAATCCACCCTATGTGTACACCCACTTATCCATGTTACCAATAAGATCCCGAAATATGTTATTTCCACAAAATACCCTCATTTTATTAAAATGTTGTACGTATTTAAAATACTCCTATAACATGAGATGTTTTGAATAAATACTTTAGACACTAAAACGATATGTTTTTACTTGCACTTTTATCCACCAATTACCTCAATTTTGTTAAAATCTATTTACCTTTTGAAAGGGGGTAATACTAATCTAAATAATTATGCTGTGGTTTTCAACATAACCCCCTTCCACTTAGAGGGAATATTTTTATATAAAGTTTTTCTTAGTCATTTACTAAGGTTTAATAAGATACCCTAATAGGGTAATATTTCACATGAAACACCCCGTGGTTACTAGACAATCGTCCCTGAAAAGGGCACAAATCCCGCCGTCCATGTGCAGCGGTTGTCAACACGGACGTATTTCTAAAATGTTACCTTCAAATTAAAACCATAACTTTTATAAATGACGTTGTTCAAAAAGAACACCTAACACTTTATTAAAGGTTAATTTCAAATAAATACTATAATCTTTCATTAAAAAGGTATTTTCACTAAAATACCATGGGTTTTCAAAATGCTAATTACTCTAAATATCATGTTTTTCTTATAAATAATAACTAGCATTAAAACGCTATGATCTTTATTAACTAAGCGTTCTATAGAATACTATGATACACCTTACAGACTTTAAAAGATAATAAGATAAAATGAATGGTTGTGGAAGGCCATGTTAAATGAGATCAACTTTTTTTGAACATCAGTTTATGACATACATGACACATGATACAGTTAGGGTTAGAATGCGCGGACCTAGGCATAGAATACATATAAATGAGGACTCCTGCAGGCAGGGTGAACGGTCCAATGTGTGGACGACTACTAACCCGATATTCGGGCTAATACTAAACCTATTTTGGAGGTGAATGGTCCCATATGTGGACAAATATTAACCCGATATTCGAGCGAATACTAATCCTACTTGGGGGCGAATAATCCAAAATGTGGATGACATACAATGTGGAAATTCCATGCCTAGATGTATACGCACTAGCTCTAATTCGTCAAAACCTTTACACTGAATAACGGGGATGAGTAGTTTGATTAGGTAAGGAGATGTGGAACTCGGATTCCCTTAGTACTCGATCATGATCCCGGAAAGTGAAATCGTACATTTCACTTCCCCAGTTGTTATTCCATGGCCACAATGGAATAATCGCGAGTATCCGGACCCTTGTTTGACAAACTAAAATGATTACAATACTTAGTAGATACATATTGTTGTTCACCACTAAACTCACATAATATCACGCGCTATGCCTACATGTTACTTTATCTACCTTTCCTTATGAGACATGGATTATTCAGTATCTTGGATGTGGATATTTTACCATTTTAGACTTGTTGTTTATTGTGGAACTGAAGGGTGGAAATATCTGTACCCTTGAGTGATATTCATGCTAGACAAAACTCTATCGTAGTCATAGGACACTTTTCGGGGATGTTCACGCTACTGCATTGATTCATGTTATTATTGCCACCCCATGCACGAGCGCCAGCTCATACTGCTTCCAGCTAGTTATTGGATACCTCAAGGATACGAGTACATCCATCAGTCAATTCCATCAATACACATCTTGTTTAACTTGATCTAACTCTTAGACTGAATACCCGATCGACTTGACTTGTACTTTTACTTAACATATACTTCATACAACATTCCCTTATTCACATACACATCTTACAACATACTCATATTCACATATACCTCTGTCAACATGCCTTATTTGTATACACCTCATACCCTCATACCCATATACATCATATCTGCACATACGCATCATAATTATATATATACTCGCTCGTTTCTCTACCTTTACTTCCTTATGAGGAAATCCTACCCGAGTATAACTTGCTGACGGACTTTCCTTTTCTCCCTCTATTTTTGGAATGTCCATCAGATGGGAATGAGTACTATTACGAGGATCAAGGTGTGGAGCCAACTAATGAAGATTATGCAGACTTGACAACGGAAGATTAGCTAGTTTTTTTGTTGCCCACCTGTTTAGGGCTTTGCTCCTTTTTCGATATAATTAAACTATTTAGTTTATTTTACTCTTTCCTTTGGGATGTAATAAAGTTTGGTTAATGGAAATAAATGCCTTTCGCATTTATTATTTTGTTTTAGTACACATCCTGCATGTTATAGATATTCATATGCTTAACATAACTGTATTGAATAGACCACTTTCAATACAGTTAGCTTGCAGACCATGCCACACCACCCTTCACCTTCTTTTGGGAAGCAGGGCGTGACAGGTTTTAGTGGTGGCCCATGTAGGTCCCTCTGGTGTACTAAAATGAAACCGTTAACATACTTATTATATTTGTGAATCTCATCTACCTATATCGATTTCAAAATTTTCCCATGTTCCTTGTCATTTTCCTTAACATTCTGTATCCTGACCATGGACTTCCTTTCAGGTCATGGCAAATCATTCCGACGAGGAGGACATGTCAGATATTACTTTTGAAGCTACATTTGGGTATTCAGACGACGAAGTCATAGACTCTCAGGCGGTTATTTCCGACAGCGAGCCGGAAGACGAAGAAGTCTATGATGCAACTCTGGAGCCTATGATGGCCAATGGCTCCGAAGATGAAGAAGAAGATCCTATGGAAGAGGAGCATATGGAAGAAGAGCATATAGAGGAGGGGCCAGAAAAAGTGGCTCTTGCGGAGGAAGAGAATCCTATGGAATAAGATCCTGATGGGGAGGCTCCTGCAGAAGAAGAGGACCCTATAGAGGGAGAATCAGAGAACGAGGCTCCTGCCGAGGATGAGTCGAAGGGCGAAGCTTCAAGTAAGGAGGAACTCGAGACCGAAGAAACTCGGGCAGTTTTCCTCGCAAGATACTGTGGGAATGGCCGTACCTTTCTTAGTACGTGAGCCTATCGCAACTTGTTGAACTCCCATAATTGAGATTAATAAGACTCATTTTTTTTCTTTTGGCCGAATAAAACGATGTATAGCAGTAGGTGTTGGGGTAAAAATTTACACCCCCGTTGACCGAGTCAAAGTCAAAGTCAACCCCAAACCAGGTGGGCCCAAACCCAGGTCAAGCGGGCTCATGCCCAAGTCGAGCCCGCGGCCAGCCTCCTCTATGCCAAAATGCAGATCATGTAATAAATAATTTTTATGTAATTCTTTATACATGAATGTATGCAAAATGGGCATAAAGCAAATATTTTGTAAGCCCATGGCTTATGTGCAAAAAAGAAATGGCACATGAGCCATGGGATGGGCAAAATGCCATTTTGCAAAGCCCAAGGGGCTATATGTAAATATGTAAGCCTATATAAGGCAAAATGATGATGAATAAAAGCATACACTTTTCATTCCCCCAAAAACTAGGGTTTTTTGTGCCTCATGCTCCTTCTCCAAGGTTCTAAACCTTCTCATTTCTTTTGAATTAAATCAAGGGTTTTACTCTTTCTCTTCCAAAACTAAGTAGTTTTCCACCACAAAACCCACAAAGGGGAACTCAGATCTCCCATCAGATCTCAAAAAGGAGTGATTTTTAAAATCTCTACTTCTTGATCTTCAAGATCCGGCCAAATAACAGGAGGAAGAAGAAGAACCCCCTTCATCAGCTTCAAAACGTCCAAGGAGTTTTAACTCCATAACATATATATATATATATATATATATATATATATATAACAACAAATATTTCCTTTCTGAAGCATAGCTTCTGTTTCTTAGGTAAAAAGCCTCTTTCTCTCGCCGGCGATCAAGCGCAGAGCGCCCGCGTGCCGACACGTGGCGCGCTTGCGCTCAAGCGTAAGCGTCCGAGCGCAAGTCGCCCACATGCCGACACGTGGCGCGCTTGCGCTCAAGCGCACGCGCCCGAGCGCAAGTCACCCCGGTGCCGACACGTGGCGTGCTTGCGCCCAAGCGCAAGCGCTCGGGCGCAAGTCTCCCCTGTGCTGACACGTGGCGCGCTTGCGCTCCGGCGCAAGTCTCCCCCGTGCCGACACGTGGCGCGCTTGCGCGCTGGCGCAAGCGCTCAGGCGCAGGCGCAAGTCCCCCCCCGTGTCGACACGTGGCGCACTTGCGCTCGAGCGCAAGTCTTCCCCTTGCCGACACGTGGCGCGCGTGCGCTCCAGCGCAGGCGCTCGAGCGCAAGTCGCCCCCGTGCCGACACGTGGCGCACTTGCGCTCAAGCGCCCGGCGCTCAAGCGCAGAGCGCCCATGTGCCGACACGTGGCACTCTAGCGCCTGAGCGCACAGCACCTAGACGCACAGCGTCCAAGGTGCTGCCCCCACGCATCCTTTGGATATATCCAAAACCCCCCTTTCAAAACACAACACACGTACACTGCACATTGAGTTCGCATAACCAGTTTAACCCGTCAATCGGAGGTTCCCTCGCTCCAAAGGCGAGGGGTAATTAACGGCAGCTTAGTTCGCGGCTGCCGGAGATTCGGATCCCTACAATCATTAAACCCCGGCCTACCCTAGGCAGGGGGAATCTGTAGTACGCCTGACAAGCGCGCGCGTATTCCCATCTTAATGGGATGACGAAAAACACCCTACAGATTCTGGCACGCCCGGTGGGACCAATCTCTCCTCCCATATTTCGGGTTAAGCGTTCATGCGAACTCAATCAGTATACATACCTGTATTTATACTAAAAATAATGCTTTTTCATGCAGATTTTCAAGCAATCACCTTCCGATGATGTCTTCGATGATGAACTCAGCTCTCGTCTCCTACACGATGAGGATAGACTCTAGGACGGTCCTTCCGGCCAGTCTCGGGCGACAATGGGAGGAGCCGCTGCTACCATTCGACTCTATTATGTTCATGCCAGTTGGCGCCATCCCAGCTCCTCAAGCCCCGTTGGCAGACAAACCGGTCTCGAAAGGCAGGAGACCAAATGTGGTGATCTCAAGGGCGCCCTAACCCAAACTCAAGTCGGTGTCTGAACGACTTTCCTTAGCCCCAGCTGGGGGCAAGGCCATCAACACCAACAAAGCTACAACGCGTCCCGAGCAAGCTCCAGCGGTGCTCGTGACCACTGCTCGGTCGGGTGTCTTCTTTAAGCTCCCCGCCAATGAGAAAAAGACGACTGGATATGAGGTCCACACTGTCTACATGGTGGGCACGCGCAGCAAGAGCATGGACGGGGCCACCACATCCCAAATCCAATCTGGCGTGAATATGGCTGCCACATCCCAAGGCCAGCCTCCTCTGGAAGGTAATGAAGACCTTCCCAGTGAGGCTGATAAGCAGAAAGACCCTTTGGTCGATGAGGAGTCGGGCTCGGAAAGTGAAGAGGAGCCAATCTTTCGTCCCAAGAATGCAGAGCAGCAACTTCTTCAAGAGCTCCGAAAACAGCTCAGAAGCAAAGACAAGGAGATGGCCAAACTTTACTCCAAAATTGACGACTTGACGAACGTCGTCTTGCAGCTCACGGCCCGACTTTCCTCTCAGCCACCCAATCAAGCACAGGGCTCTGCTCGTGAACCGGGAAACGGTGTCCCAACGCAGCCGATGCCTATTCCCTCAAATCCAAAAGTGGGCGAACCGCATGAAAATCGGTCGCATCCTATCTCTGGAAATGTCTTGGCTACCGATGACAGTAGCTCGCTAACTCAAGATCAAATCATAGATTTGGTTGCCAGCAAAGTCAAAACACTGGGGGCAATGATGCGCTTCTCCTCCGCCAGTTCGTTAATAGCTTGACCGATGTTGCTTTCGACTGGTACGTGAGCATACCGGATGGCTCCATTACTACTTTCGTTCAAATGGAATTTTTGTTTCGACAAAGGTTCATGAGCGTCAGCGATAAGATCACCATTGCCGAGCTCGTAAGGACCAAGCCCAAGAACAACGAAAGCAGCACGGATTTTATAACCCGATGGCGCAATCTCTCCGTCAAATGCGAACCGCCGATAGAGCATGACCAATCTGTCAGTCTCCTTGTCGGAAATCTCAACAACTGGATGGCCCCGTTTCTATGTACCGCGGGTCTCAAAACATTCCAAGAGCTGACCAGAAAAGTCCAGATGTTGGAACGCTCAAAGCAGGAGTTCTCCTCTGACTCCCAAAATAACAATAGGTCCTGGAGAAACCGAAAGGACGAAAATCGCAAAGGCGGAGGTTCTGACGATACTGAATCTTTTAACACTTCGGCTAACCGAAATAAGCAAGGGATGAGCGGGCCTAATGCCAACCAGCCTCGGAAGCCAGTGTTCGGAGTGGGAGGAGAATCTCCACTAAAAGAGAAGCTGGATAAGATCTATTTCTTCAGAAGGGACAAAATCCGTAAAATATTCAAAGACGCCCTGAAGAACGGTCTACAACTGCCAGAGTCAAAAAGACCGCAGGAAGCGAATATGACCGACGACCCCAAATACTGCCCCTATCACAGAGTGATAGGTCATGCCATTGAGGACTGCTTCGTCTTCAAAGATTGGGTCGAAAAGCAATACAAGGCAGGAGAGATAGAACTGTCTAAAGGCGTGTTAACAAACAGTCCAGCTGCGACCGCCAATTTCATACAAACGGAGACCGAAGTTCTTCGTGAAACTGATTCTCTCAGACATCTGCCTTTCTCTGAAAACAATCGACCACCACGTCATTAAACTGGGAACAGTCGACCTCTAAGTCGTTAAACTGGAAATGTAAAAAAATGTAAATAAACAAAAAAATGTGTAAATAAAAGAAAAATAAAGAAAAGCCAAAATGATGGGGCAACTCGCAATAAAAATCAGCGAGTGAAAATAAAAAAATGAAAATAAAGCCGAAATGATGGGGCAACCGCGAATAAATAGCCGAAATGATAGAGCAATCGCGATCTTCGCGATAAGAAAAACTGAAATGATAGAGCAATCGCGGTAAAACAAAAACAAGAAAAAAAAACAAAACAACGGCGAATGATGAGTCGCTCCTGGTACCATATTCCAGTGCAGCGATGCAGACGCCAACAAAAATTCAAATTTCCAAAACTCTTCCAGCCCTACGGCCAGTCCCCAAATTGACTGTCGTATACAATCCACGGGCTCAAATAATTCTCGTCATACCCATGCCCCACCGTAATCACCAGTTACGCGACTGGTCTCCGCCTTTGGAATTATGCTCCATTAAGAAGACCCACTCATGTGTCCTCACGATACATGAGGAGAACAAACCTTTGTGGGATCCTTACGACTCGCGAAGGAAAAACACACTTAGGAGTCCCCACGACTCCTAAAGAGAAAGTACACCTGCGAGATCCTTACGACTCACAGGGAGAAAATGCTTTTATGGGACCCTCACGGCCCATAAAATTGAAAAGTCTTAGGTGATAGGGATCTAAACCCGTCTCCTAAGCCATCGCTTTCCAAATTCCATACCCCAATGGCGAATGATGAGTCGCTCCTGGTACCATATTCCAGTGCAGCGATGCAGACGCCAACCAAATTCCAAATCCCATACCTCTAAGTGGCGAATGATGAGTCGCTCCTGGTACCATATTCCAGTACAGCGATGCAGACGCCGTCCAAAACTCAAATTCCTAATGGCGAATGATGAGTCGCTCTTAGTACCATATTCCAGTGCAGCGATGCAGACGCCAACCAAATTACAAATCCCAAATCCCAACGGCGAATGATGAGTCGCTCCTGGTACCATATTCCAGTGCAGCGATGCAGACGCCAACAAAGACCCAAAATTCTTTTGGCCCTACGGTCTGGATCATACATCCTGCAAAACCGTATACAATCCACGGGCGTAAAACAATCCCAGTCCCTCCCAAGTCCTACCGGTGAGACCACATTCAAAGTCCCACCAAAAATAAAAAAAAGAATAGAAATAAAAAAGGCATGTCCACAAGCAAAATGGGCACGGATGAAAACCCGAAAGGGCTCCGTGAGTAAAAACAGCAAGACTACCGGCGAGTTTGTGAAAACCCGAAAGGGCGCACACTCGTAAAAAAGAGATGAAATGCACTCGCAAAGTCCTCTCGACTTTGTGAGGAGAAAATTCCCGCGTGAGATCCTTACGACTCACAAAGGAGCAACACCCTTAGGAGTCCCCACGACTCCTAAGGAGAAAATACACCTATGAGATCCTTTCGACTCGTAGGGAGAAAATGCTTTTATGGGACCCTTACGGCCCATAAAATTGAAAAGTCTTAGGTGATAGGGACCTAAAACCTGTTTCCTAAGCCATCGTTCCCTAATAAGCAAATGCAAATGATGATTCGCTCCTGGTACCATATTCCAGTGTAGCGATGCTGATGCCAAACAAAAAGAAAAACCAATTCCCAAATCCTCCCGGGGCAAATGATGAGTTGCTCCTGACATTATTCCAGTGTAGCAATACAGATGCCAAACCAAAACCAATTCTCAAATCCTCTCATGACAAATGATGATTCTCTTCCGGTACCATATTCCAGTATAGCGATGCTGATGTCAACCCGGAATCAAGTCAACCAGCAAGCTCTGCGTCGGAATTATACTTCGTCTCAGAATGCACCCCGTGTCGAAATGATGCTTCGCCTCGGTGTACTTGCCTTCCCTGTCGAAATTATGCTTCGTCTCGGAATCAAGTCAGCCAATAAGCTCTGCGCCGGAATCATGCTCCGTCTCAGAATATACCCCGTGTCGAAATCAATGCTTCACCTCGGAATATTTGCCTTCCTTGTCGGAATTATACTTCGCCTAGGAATCTACCTCTGCATCGAAATCATGCTTCGGTCAGAATGTCTGCCGCTCTTCGGAATCATGCTCCGATCCCTGGAATGATGCTCCGCTCATCGGAATGATGCTCCGATCCCTGGAATTATGCTCTGCTCTTCGGAAAGATGCTCCGAACCCTGGAATCATGCTCCGCCCTACGGAACGATGCTCCGAACCCTGGAATCATGCTCCGCTCTTTGGAAAGATGCTCCGAACTCTGGAATCATGCTCTGCCCTTCGGAACGATGCTCCGAACCTTGGAATTATGCTCCGCCCTTCAGAACGATGCTCTGATCTTTGGAATTATGCTCCGCCCTTCGGAAGGATGCTCCGAATCCTGGAATCATGCTCCGCTCTTCGGAAGGATGCTCCGAACTCTGGAATCATGCTCCGCCATTCGGAATGATGCTCCGAATCCTGGAATCATGCTCCGATCATCGGAATGATGCTCCGATCTCTGGAATTATTCTCCGCCCATCGGAATGATGCTCCGAACCCTGGAATTATGCTCCGCCCTTCGGAAAGATGCTCCGAACTCTGGAATCATGCTCCGAACTCTGGAATCATGCTCTGCCCTTTGGAATGATGCTTCGAACTCTGGAATCATGCTCCGCCCTTCGGAAGGATGCTTCGAACTCTGGAATCATGCTCCGCCCTTCGGAAGGATGCTCCGAACTCTGGAATCATGCTTCGCCCTTCGGAAGGATGCTCCGAACTCTGGAATTATGCTCCGCCCATCGGAATGATACTCCGAACCCTGGAATCATGCTCCGCCCTTCGGAAGGATGCTCCGAACTCTGGAATCATGCTTCGCCCTTCGGAATGATACTCCGAATCCTGGAATCATGCTCCGATCATCGGAATGATGATCCGATCCCCTGGAATCATGCTCCGCCCTTCGGAATGATGCTCCGATATCGGAATCATGCTCCGCTCATCGGAATGATGTTCCGATCCCCGGGAATCATGCTCCCCGAGGGATACTCCAACCCCGGAATTATGCTCCACGAATCAGAATGATGCTCCGATCCCCGGGAATCATGCTCCCCGGGATGATGCTTCGCCTCCGGAATGATGTTCCACCTCGAAGTTCAGCTTCAAGATCCATCAATTTCATGCACACAACTCAAATGTACGGTGTGCATTTATTGATGGGGGGCACTTTGTTGGGGTAAAAATTTACACCCCCGTTGACCGAGTCAAAGTCAAGGTCAACCCCAAGCCAGGTGGGCCCAAGCCCAGGTCAAGCGGGCTCATGCCCAAGTCGAGCCCGCGGCCAGCCTCCTCCATGCCAAAATGCAGATCATGTAATAAATAATTTTTATGTAATTCTTTATACATGAATGTATGCAAAATGGGCATAAAGCCAATATTTTGTAAGCCCATGGCTTATGTGCAAAAAAGAAATGGCACATGAGCCATGGGATGGGCAAAATGCCATTTTGCAAAGCCCAAGGGGCTATATGTAAATATGTAAGCCTATATAAGGCAAAATGATGATGAATAAAAGCATACACTTTTCATTCCCCCAAAAACTAGGGTTCTTTGTGCCTCCTGCTCCTTCTCCAAGGTTCTAAACCTTCTCATTTCTTTTGAATTAAATCAAGAGTTTTACTCTTTCTCTTCCAAAACCAAGTAGTTTTCCACCACAAAACCCACAAAGGGGAACACATATCTCCCATCAGATCTCAAAAAGGAGTGATTTTTAAAATCTCCTACTTCTTGATCTTCAAGATCCGGCCAAACAACAGGAGGAAGAAGAAGAACCCCCTTCATCAGCTTCAAAACGTCCTAGGAGTTTTAACTCCATAACATATATATATATATATATATATAACAAAAAATATTTCCTTTCTGAAGCATAGCTTCTGTTTCTTAGGCTAAAAGCCTCTTTCTCTCGCCGGCGCTCAAGCGCAGAGAGCCCGCGTGCCGACACGTGGTGCGCTTGCGCTCCAGTGCAAGAGCTCGAGCGCAAGAGCTCGAGCGCAAGTCGCCCACGTGCCGACACGTGGCGCGCTTGTGCTCAAGCGCAAGCGCCCGAGCGCAAGCGCCCGAGCGCAAGTCACCCCGGTACCGACACGTGGCATGCTTGCACCCAAGCGCAAGCGCTCGAGCGCAAGTCCCCCGTGCCGACACGTGGCGCGCTTGCGCTCAGGCGCAAGCGCTCAGGCGCAAGTCTCCCCTGTGCCGACACGTGGAGCACTTGCGCTCCAGCACAGGCGCTCAAGCGCAAGTCGCCCCCGTGCCGACACGTGGCGCACTTGCGTTCAAGCGCCCGACGCTCAAGCGCAGAGCGCCTACGTGCCGACATGTGGCACTCTAGCGCCTGAGCACACAGCACCTAGGCGCACAGCGTCCAAGGTGCTGCCCCCACGCATCCTTTGGATGCCTTTTCCCCTTTTTTTTATATATATACATATATATACATATATATATATATACATATGTACACATATGCATATATATGTGCACACATACATACACCACGTCACTGTCCCTGTTAGAAAAAAATTTCTAGCGGGGCGCTGTCCCGCATACCGTAAGGGGGCTGCTAGCCCCCTTGACCCCCAGCCGGCTATCCGGGTAGCGGGACCCCCGTAAAAACTCTGCATGGCTCCCGATATATCCAAAACCCCCCTTTCAAAACACAACACACGTACACTGCACATTGAGTTCGCATGACCAGTTTAACCCGTCAATCGGAGGTTCTCTCGCTCCAAAGGCGAGGGGTAATTAACGGCAGCTTAGTTCGCGGCTGCCGGAGATTCGGATCCCCACAATCATTAAACCCCGGCCTACCCTAGGCAGGGGGAATCTGTAGTACGCCTGACAAGCGCGCGCGTATTCCCATCTCAATGGGGTGACGAAAAACACCCTACAGTAGGGACATGTCCTTCCTTTCAGCTGTACTCTCTTTATTGAAGTTGGATAATAAAATCTTAGTTTCGAGCAAAATTTCTCTTGTGTCTCTTGCTCTTCTTTTATTAGTTTTCCTCTTGCATTAATTTTTTTTCTTTCATGCAAGTTACTATCGTGACCTGACCCCCTTATCATTCAGATCATAATGGCCGGACGACACCCTAACCACAATAGAAGAGGAAATATGATCAATAAAGCCGCTGCTCAACAAGACGCTATGTTACAAATGATGCAAGGACTACTAGAACAACAACAGCAGCAGACGGATACCCTTCATCAAGAGCCGCGAGAAAGTAGGCAACAACAAGCGGAGGTTTTAGGGAAGGCACTAGCCCCCCTTCCTCAAGGTGCAACAGGGGTGAAGCAATTCAGATCACTTCACCCTAAGACCTTTTCAGGGAAGGAAACTCCCTTAGAAGCTGAGGAATGGCTCAAAGGAACAGTCAATGATCTCGGTGCCGCTCAAATTCCTAAGGACGCGTGAGTGAACATTGCCAAACTACAACTAACGGATAATTCCAGAATATGGTGCGAGGCAGAGGAATGTAGATTGAAGGAGCCCATCGACTGGGAAACGTTCAAACAACGTTTTGATACCCAGTACTTTCCAGCCGTGGCACACCTAAAGATGGAAAGGGAATTTGTACAACTCCAACAAGGGAGCTTGTGGGATAAGCTTGTAGACGAGTACGCTTCAGAGTTCGCAAGGTTAAGTCTGTTTGTGCATCACCTGGTGGCAACCCCTGAACTATATGCTAAAAGGTTCCGATAAGGGTTGGACCTGAAGACGCATTCCTCCGTGTCTTCTGCGACTTTTTTGACTTTTGACGCAATCTTAGTGCAGCGCGGAATTTTGAAGATCTACAGAAACACATAAGGAAGAATGACCATTCGTCGGGTGTTAAGCGACCGACAAGTCAATTCTTTGGAGAATCGTCTTCCAAATTCAACGGAGGGCGGCGATTCGAAAGGCCAATAAGGCCAACTGTCTCAAGAAAACTAGCCGTTATATGCAACCATTGTGGTAGAACCAGACACTACATGAGAGACTGCCGCATTTTGAACAAACTCTGCATAGTCTGTGGGTCTACGGATCATGTTACTGGGGACTATTCTCAGATAAGGAGGCAATTAGGCCCCATCAATAAGCCGGCTAACTATGGAGCACCACAACCGAGAAACCGGCCACTTTCCGCCACTAAACCAACCAGTCAAGGGGCATCACCAAAGAGACCACCCTTACCATCACAGGAGTATGTTTTTCAGCAAGCGCAGCGGAATGGAGCCAAACGCCAGACCTTCACCATGATAGCCGAGAAGGCTGATACAACAGGGCAAGATAGCAGAGGTACTCTTTTCTTTTTTCAACCTTCCTTTCGATACCATACTTATTTATCCTTCGATGAAAATCTTAGTTAGACTCACCATAATTCTTCTAGTTTCGACTAGTTGTCCTTATATTTATATCTCCTAAGTTTTCCATCAATTCACTTATACCTTTCTTATTAGTTTAGAAATACCTCTAACCTTCCTTCAACTTCCAAACTTTTCAATATATCCGGAAGCGACCACTGATTTTACACATTCCGATTCTTTTTAGACCATCCCTAGACTTTTCCTTGCATCAAGCGATACACCAACTCTCGGGAGCGACACATGCAGCAAAGAGGATTCCTGACAGCGTTATTGATTTCCGTGCCCAGTAGTGGCTACTCCTTTGAAAATTTCAAATATAAATTTTTTCTAAGGAGGGTAGATCGTAACTAATGCACCCATCCTTGCCCTACTCAATAGACCCGGAAGTTTTAATATCCACTACGATATTTCGGGAAAAGGACTTGGTGGTGCGATGTATCAGCATGGCGTTATAGTTGCACATGCGTCAAGACAACTAAAAACTCGTGAACGCAACTATCCTATCTCGATCTAGAACTGGCAATTGTGATATTCATCTTGAAAATACAGAGACACTACCGTAAGGAGGACGTGTGGATACGGATGGTTGAAACACATGAAGTAGATGAGAGGGATAAAGTTTTATATGGGAGAAGTGGCGATCTATTGGGATGATCCTGAAGATGGAGAACTTGCAAGATTGAGATGATTATATAAGCAATGGAGATGGTGAAAATGTAGAGAGTGCGGAAAGCCCAGTCTACGACTCATCGGCCGTTTAACATCCTGAAAAGAGACGGTGGGATTGCATATAGCCTAGCTTTGCTACCTTCTTTGGAGAGCGTGTATAATGCTTTTATATCTCGCAGTTAAGAGGGTATGTCGGCGATCCTGGTCACGTTTTGGATCATTCCGAAATCACAGTAAAGACGGGCGTAACCTACGGGCAGCAACCGGTCGGGATACTAGAAGGATGAGACATTGAGGGACAAGATGATACAGCTGGTTAGAGTTATGCGGAGGAAGAACTTCCAGGCGAACATATGCGGAAACGAGGAAACGGGACGAGAGAACGAGACCCAAATCTTTAACCACGATAATCCCTTCTTGGTTTTCCTTCTTTTGTACCTTCATAATTTCGAGGACGAAATTGTTTTAAGGAGGGTAGATTGTAACGACCGTGTTTTCTAATACTCAATAAAAGATCTTGTTTTTAGTACCGAGTGTTTAACTGCGTTTTTGTTTGATGTAAAAACATTTTTAAAGTGATGCGAGTAATTGTTAAAGCATTTAAATATAATTAAAGGAATTTTCTAAAAAAAAAAATCTATTTATATGTTTCTAGGCTTAAAATATTTTTATAATGCCTTAAGAATGATTTACATATTTTATTATAAATTAAAATAATTATTTCGTAATTAAAATATTTTCGAGAATAAAATAGATTTTAAATAGTTATGAATACTAACAAACACCATAGATATGGGAATATTATTTAGTTTTAGCCCAAAAATCATTTTTAAACTGAAGGTAACAATAAAATATATTTTCTGTAATTTTCTCATAATTTACAATATTTTAAACAATTTTTTAGACCAAATTCGATTTTTTTAAACAGTTTAGTTTTTTTTTTATAAAAAGAAAAAAAATATTAAATCAATATTTAACCTGGAC
Source organism: Agapanthus africanus (assembly GCA_030015575.1). NCBI lineage: Eukaryota > Viridiplantae > Streptophyta > Magnoliopsida > Asparagales > Amaryllidaceae > Agapanthus > Agapanthus africanus. The sequence continues at coordinate 33,204,297 of CM057346.1, forward strand.
CTTTGGATGCAAGATCCAACGGCCTAGGGCATCCGGCGGTGCCCACGTGGTGGGGACCACGCGAAAACGCGTAATCCCCATCCGTGGACGCGTGGCGAGCGGCGGCGGCGATCTGAGGTGTTGGATCAAGATCCAATGGCCACAAATCATGGCGGCGGCGGCAGAATCATGGGCAAATCATTGAGCACGGATTTAAGGGGATTTTAACAGATTTTTTGAATTTTATTGTTGAGAAAAGACCCTATAAATAGAGGCCTTCAAACTCTAATTTCTCACATCTCAGAACTTCGAAAATTCTGAAAAAAATACCCAGGCATTTGTTTCGACGATGCCGACGCTGTGGTTCCACCCAAGCATCGAGACAAAAATCCGAGCATGGAGTTATTGAGGATTTAGTACGAGTCTACATTTTCGACCCCTCGACTTCCAACTCAAACCACAGGTAGGACCCGCCTCCCTCCACTTGTCTGTCACCTTCTTTCTTTTAAATGATCTTAGTTTGAAATTCTAATCCCCAACCTTATATTAAAACAATGTTAAAAATATTTCTGCATGTCTATTGTGGTACCTCCTAATAATTAAATTTGACCCATTTTTAAAATGATTTAATTAATTACCTCCATATGCATAAATATTGCACCCTCATCCTACATGGAATATGATATGCTTGACGTTATAACTCATGGAGTATAAATCCACCCTATGTGTACACCCACTTACCCATGTTACCAATAAGATCTCGAAATAGATTATTTCCATAAAATACCCTTATTTTATTAAAATATTGTACGTATTTAAAATACCCCTATGATATGAGATGTTTTGAATAAATACTTTAGACGCTAAAACGATATGCTTTTACTAGCACTTTTATCCACCAATTATCTCAGTTTTATTAAAATCCCTTTACCTTTTGAAAGGGGGTAATACTAATCTAAATAATTATGCTGTGGTTTTCAACTTAACCCCCTTCCACTTAGAGGGAATATTTTTATATAAAGTTTTTCTTAGTCATTTACTAAGGTTTAATAAGATACCCTAATAGGGTAATATTTCACATGAAACACCCCGTGGTTACAAGACAATCGTCCCTGAAAATGGTACAAATCATGCCGTCCATGTACAACGGTTGTCAACACGGACGTATTTCTAAAATATTACCTCCAAATTAAAACCATAACTTTTATAAATGACGTTGTTAAAAAAGAACACCTCACACTTTATTAAAGGTTAATTTCAAATAAATACTATAATCTGTATTTTCACTAAAATACCATGGGTTTTCAAAATGCTAATTACTCTAAATATCATGTTTTTCTTATAAACAATAATTAGCATTAAAACGCTATGATCTTTATTAACTAAGCATTCTATAGAATATTATGATGCACCTTACAGACTTTAAAAGATAATAAAATAAAATGAGTGGTTGTGGAAGGCCATATTAAATGAGATCAACTTTTTTGAACATCAGTTTATGACATACATGACACATGATACGGTTAGAGTTAGAATGCACGGACCGAGGTATGGAATACTTATAAATGAGGATCCCTGCAGGCAGGGTGAACGGTCCAATGTGTGGACGACTACTAACCCGATATTCGGGCGAATACTAAACCTACTTTGGAGGTGAATGGTCCAATATGTGGACAAATACTAACCCGATATTCGGGCGAATACTAACCCTACTTAGGGGCGAATAATCCAAAATGTGGATGACATACAATGAGAAAATTCCATACCTAGATGTATACGCACTAACTCTAATTTGTCAAAACCTTTACACTGAATAATGGGGATGTGTAGTTTGATTAGGCTAGGAGATGTGGAAGCAGCGTGCGCCGGCGGCATATAACCGCGGGCGGGATCGACCGCGGTCGTATGCCGCCGGCGCAGCCCGCAACGGTCCGCGCGCCGAGCAGAGCGCTTCCGAGAGGGCCGTTCTCATGGAATAAGTAAAATAACGTTAAAAGTAGTGGTATTTCACTTTCGCCGGCAGGCCGGCTCCTACTTATCCTACACCTCTCAAGTCATTTCATAAAGTCGGACGCGCCCTCCTACTCATCGGGGCATGGCGATCGCCCCGATGGCCGGGTGTGGGTCGCGCGCTTCAGCGCCATCCATTTTCGGGGCTAGTTGATTCGGCAGGTGAGTTGTTACACACTCCTTAGCGGATTTCGACAGTCGGATTCCCCTTGTCCGTACCAGTTCTGAGTCGGCTGTTCGATGCCCGGGGAAGGCCCCCCCGCGAGGGAGAGCCGTTCCCAGTCCGTCCCCCGGCCGGCACGCGGCGGCCCGCTCTCGCCATGCGAGCAGCTTGAGCAGTCTGCCGACAGCCGACGGGTTCGAGGCTGGGACCCGGAACTCGGATTTCCCTACTACTCATTCATGATCCCGGGAAGTAAAACCGTACATTTCACTTACCCCCGCTACATGAGGCCATCTGTTTTTTATCCGGCTCATCGCATCGTCGCGGGGACACGCGTGGCCGTTGGGATCGCAGGGTTAGCTCATTTATACCACGGCCTGAGTTTAGCAGCTGACATTACTCAGCCGGGGGTAAAGCCCGTGTATTTTCCATTGCATTACTTCACATCATGGATTGAGATGCACGTGCTGGGTGCCTTTGGCGTTCACAAACGACCCCAGTTCTACGAAAGCTATAACTTCCCCCGGGTCATGTACCTGGTTGACGCTTCCTCTCCATATCTGTCACAACGAGAGGCTCGGAGATTGCTCCTTCGGTCACGCATGGTTGGGGGCAGTAAGACCTTTTTCGATAAAGTCTTGACTATCGGCAAAGAATCCACTAAGGTGGTCCAACCGTTGCATGATACTTTTAAGGATGGGGCTTCTGCATTGAGGGCCCGGGAGTTTATGCACCTGTACTTCCTAGTGTTTAGATAGAACGCCTCGGTGCTGTTCAAAAGGTACAACCCGTACCGCTTCGCTCAACAGCTGGGTTATTGTAACACCCGAGCCCAATAATACTATTTCTGTTACTGGTTGAGTGTTAGACATTGCTCATTTCAATTATCTTGCTTATTTGGTTCTTGTTGCAAAATTTAACCGGCTAAGTCATTTTTGCATATAACAAATTTTAACACCTAAAATGAAATTAAAAATATCCATGTTGGCCTACTCATCACCCCGAGCCGCGTAGTAGCGTCCGCGCGTCGAGTCTTCATCCCGTTCGATGAAACGGACGAGTTTGGACGGCTACGCGCGCGTGCAAGTGTCCGACTTGGGGGCATGCATTTTAATCATAAGACATCTCATTTTAAAATTTGGAACCCGCTTAAAATCCTATTATTTGAATTTCAAATTTTTGGGCGCAACCCGGGCGCGATTTGGAAATGTTTCATTTAGCGCCAAAATCCCAATTTTAATTAAATATTATAAAACTATATATATACATTCTTCTGTTACTGCAAATCCTTTTAAAATCTTTTTAAATTTTATTTTTAAACCTCCTTACATCTCCCCAGCCAATCACGAGAGACATAATCTCTCGTGGGCCCCGCCTCCAACTCTCTCTCTCTCTATCTCTCTCTCTCTCCCCCCTACGATAATCTCTCTCTCTCCCTCGAATCTCTCTCTCTCTCTCTCTCCTATAACCCTCCCTCCCTCTCTATCTTTATATTTTCCCCACGTTCTTCGTCTTCGCAGAAACCCCAGCGAAGAACCCCACGAACCCCGAACCCTAGCCTCGTCGTGCCGTCGCCGCCGCAGTCCCCGCGCCGACGAGACCACCAACATCATCCTTGCCTCCACAGCCTCGACCGCACCCCCTTTCCTCCGTTCTCCTTTCCTTCCAGCCTGCAGCCAACGCCACCGTCACCTGCACCTTCCACCGCCGGCGACCCCACTTCCTCGTCGGCCTCCACTCGTCCTCCTCATCACCTACGCACCAGCCCCGACCTTCCTCCTCCTTCCCTCGCCGGCGCTGCAACAGAACCCGACGCCGAACCCTAGCACCTTCTCCAGTCGCCGGAAAAGCCGCCGTCGACCCTCGTCGTCGTCGCCAGAGCCACCGCCGACCACCTCCTCTTCCCCTGCAACCCAACCAAGCCAGTTCCTCTCCCTCCTCACCATCCCTTCTCCTCCAGCAACCTACAGCCAAGGCTGCCGCCGCCGCTGCCTCGCCGGCGCCCCATCGCCGTCAAACCCGTCGCGGTTGTTGCCACCCTCACTATCCCTGTAAGCCTCTCTTCACCTTCTCCCTTCATGTATCCCCTCTCTGGTCGATCCTTGCTTTGCTTTGTTTTTTTGCTAACTTCGTCGCCATTTTGACATTTCGCCGGATTCCGGCCGTGCCGATGACTTGACCCGACTTTCCAGCAGGGTACTCCAGTCTGTGTGGTCCCGCTGTTCGTCGTTTGGACTCGATCCGCGACCCGTGCATCCGTCGCGTGTTTTCCGCCGACGTTACGTCCGTTTTCCCGGTTCGCGAACCGTCGAGGCAAGTATTACTTGCCACATGCTATGCTATACCAATTAAGTGTGCTTGACTCATAAAACTTGCAAAGATTAACTAGTGTAGTTACTTTTCTCATTTGGACGAAATATGATTTATATCATGATACAGTTAACCTAAACCGTATTTTGCCACTGTAACTCTAATAACAAAATTACCAGTTAATCATTTTGCTATTTAAAGGACGATAGCTGTACACATATAGCTTCATTACTTTCTGTTATTGATATTGCACTACCTTGTGATTATTGCACCCCAAGGGTGCTCGAACCTGTTAATATGATAATACAACTGCACCATATTAATGCACCATTGTGATTAAATGAACTGTTATTGTTGTTTACTTTATTTCCTGCTGTTATTCCTTATTCGATTATATACCTGTTGTGAGCACACCCTCGATTGCGTCACATATTGACCTGACCTTGATACACATGACATATACACATACCGATGCACCGGACATGGTACCCTTTACTACCAACTCAACCTGTTGTCCCATGACCCGACCTGTTACCTGATCTCATGCCTAATGCCAACAAACCTGACTTGGGGTCCTCATGGACCATTCCTGTTGTCGATCCAGACAAACCTGCTTTTACCTGATCCTGTGTTGACATTAGTTCTGGATTACTGAATACCTGACCTGACATACATAACTTGGGGGTATGGGGAAATCAAAGGTGAAACCGACTTGTAACTCAACAGTTCGATACCTGTTCTGATCAGTCTTACGGGCTCGGCCAGCCCCGGAGTGATGATGCTGACATCACTCGCCCATCCTGCTACCTATTACTGCCTAGCGGCACGTCTCGGATTCAGCCCCGAAGGTCTTGACCGTGGTCCCGAGCATGCACGGGATACTATTGAGTTACATCGACGAGTCATCAATTGATTTCAAAGACTTTAGAATAGAAAACCTGATAGAACAGTTTAGTTACCCACTGCACATTACCCGGCACTGTTGTTTCATATTATTGCTTTATTCATGTTTATCCCTGCATTGCTTATTACCATGTTCATATTATATTATTGGTTGACATGACGCGCTGACGTCTGGGTTTTGCATGGCCCAGATTCTTTACCACTGTCGCCGACCGAGCAGGAGTACTTCAGCCAGCAGGCTGATTTGTGAGTTCTGTAGTGGTTAGTTTATTTATTGCATTTTATTTCCAGGTGTGATCCCGCATTATGGGACGTACCTTTCTATTATTGTATTGGATCATTTGCTTCCGCACTTATTTATCATTGACTCTGGTTATTATGGATTTGGACATGTGTTAGATAGTTTATTTATCTTGTTCTTGATATCTCTACAGCCGTAATGTGACTGTGGATGGATACTTCCTACCCACAGGTAGCATGGTTGGCTATGTCACGTGCCCAATCTTGCGTACTCTGGGAAGCGGAGCGTGACAGTTATAATCAAGGTGTTCCTCTCGAGGCATTCTTAGTCGAGCCGGCTGCTACGGAGGAGGGTATTCGCAACGCGCTGCATCATTTTATGCGATTAAATACGGGGTCCTATTTCCTCGTCAGCTAACCGAGCTATGTGCTGAAAGTTTCGAACTCTTACGCGGCGTGGTACCAGCATGCGACCGGTGCTGTTGTTAGGGAGGAAAGACGGCTGCTACTCGACCATAAGGATGCCGTCCCAGCCGGTAATCCAGCAGTCCATTTGAAGAGTCGAGTAGCCGTTCGCCCTTCTTTAAGAGAAATCACTACGGCGATAGTCTTACGAGCTTTCCCTGAGAAGCTTCAGCCGGATGTCCTTGCGACTGCAGTAGCCGTGGTGTCCCCAGAATCGGGCATTGGTTCGGAGATCGGGACCCGCCGTCCGAAGGTGCCTGTCAAGCGAAAACTTTTACCGTCGGCCGTTGGTGTCCGTTCGCAGAAGAAGAAGAAGTCTCTATTCTCTACTGATGTGGTAATCGGCCAGGAGCCCCATGCTCCCTATAGTGAGGGCTTGTGCGAATATGGCACCAATGAGGGTTTGTTTGACATTCCTGCAACCGATACTGATCTTCAGGCTGCCATCGCAGCTTCCAAGCGACTAGCCCGCGAGGAAGCAACGTTGGTCTCTATTGCGGAGTCGGGTATACTTCATTTACATTCTTCTGCATCTATCCCTTCTCCCTTTATTATGCTTTTATTAACGGTCTCTTCTTCAACAGGTATTTCTACTAAAGAGGCTCTCGCGGCTTCCCTCAGGACGTTCGAGGAGGAAGAGAGGTTCCATGCTTCTTTGGGCCTTGGTATAATTCGTTTCATTACACCTTTACTCTTTTTATTCATGATCTGACCATTTTCTTCACCTTATTGCAGGAACTATCACAACCCAAGTTATTTTAAGTGTAGTGCCAATCCCAAGCGGTGATGCAGCAAAGCTTCCAGAACCACCGATCACTGCCGCGACCCTCCCAAGGCCACCACAGGAGGCGTTGCTGAAGTAGCCGATGATAGATGCCATAGCGGATCCGGAGGCTGAACTCGATTTAGATGACGATGTCCCCCTGTTGGAAGTGTTAAGGAGGTCGGTTCACACAGTCCAGGACGATAGGAAGCGTAGTAAGCGCGCCGCGAGGGAACGCAAAACCGTCGTGGCCACGGGTGCAGGTTCGAGCAATGTCCCATCTTCTAACATCCCCCTGGTGGACGCTCCTTCCGCTCTGTCTACCGCCCATAGACAGCTTGCGCGTGGAGCTCGGGAGGAAGCTAAACAGCTACTTCAAGGTAACGTAACGCCCAGTCCCTTATTAGAACTTAGTCCTCGAATCATGACATACGCATTTTATTTTAAGCAGGGCCGAGTCTTGACGGTGGCATGGCAGGTGAGACGCCGATGATTACAGAGCCCGAACCGGCCACTTTTTCTCGGGAATCTGGGACTGCCCAGACTGCTGCTCTTTCTCCTTTTGGTTCCTTGGTATCGGCGGGTGTCGCAAGTATTACGACGGCCCTTGTCGAGTTAGGGGATGAAGCTATGGGTGCAGAGTCTACTCCCCCGAGAGAAAATGAGGAAGCCGTTACACTTGGTGACGCTTTCGGTACGGTTTCAGTCTCTGAACTATCAGGTACTCCTTGGATTATTATCTTTGAGTTTTTAATCCTGTTAAGCCCCTTTAATGATATTTCGTTTATGTTGAGCGTAGGCGCGGTAAACCCTGAAGCTGTGCCAGCTGAAGAATTCTCGCCGGCCGCCACTTTGATGGTCACGGTTCCTTCGCTTTCTTCTGTGCCTCCTCAAATTTTTGAAGGTAAGGGTTTCCCACTTAGTTGCTTTACTGTGGATACAATTCTCTTTGCGTTGGCTATATATTGTCGCGACTCTGCAGGAATACTTTTCGAACACTTATACCAGGTGCTAAACCCGCATTTCTCCTTTCAATCGGAAGTCGTTCCACCTTCCGGTATTGGTCAGTATATTCTTCACCTAGCGTTTCTCCTTTTTACCTAGTGTTTCTCCTTTTTATGAGTAGACTTCTTGTTGCTCTTCCTTATATTGACCACAGTATCACGGATCGGAGGAGGAAGCGAAAGAATAGCCACGTCTCCGGTGCTCCCTGTTTTGCCACCTTCAACAGCTGGTATGGTAGATCTCATCCGTCAAGTGTCTTCTTTCATGTTGAAATCTGACCGTGATTTATTTTGCAGCGATTACACCAGCTTCGGCTCCTTTTGAGTCTCGCATTCCTACGCCTACAGGCTCCTTCGTTAACGTCCTTCTTCAAGGGGCGCAGTGAATAGTCGGCGAATGTTAAGCGAGTTTATTGAAGATCTCGACACCGAGCCCTTCACCTATGCTATGGATTTTGCCGACGAAGTCCATCCAATGCTGGAGACGCTCGTGAATTTCCATAATGAAGATCTCGTCGGTTGGGTTGATTATTGCAGGAAGATCGAAGTTTGCCTGCATGAGATTGAGCTTAAGTATCTCGCTCCCGAGGTATTGACTTTGAACCCTCAGCGGGCTGCGTGGGTCGAGTAGAGTGTCTCTTTCATTCGCTATTTTGAACAAGAGGCGGCCCTGAGGCGGCTTCTGGCGAATCCGTCCAATTGCGTGCCCAGATTGAGGCGAATGCTGTGCAGCTGAAAGCTATTTTTGAAAACCTCCAACGATGTATTTCGGACGGGCTGGCGCTAAGACAGAAGCTTAACTTCACCGAGTGGGCTACACAGGATTGCAAAACCGCCAAGTAGGAAATCGATGAGAAGTTTTCATCCTGCTTGCAACAACGAGCTCAAATTGAAGCGGAGTTGGCCGCCGTAGCTGAACGCGAGATGGAGTTGAGGGGAGCGCGCGAGCGGTTCGTCAGTTTGTTGAAAACGCCTCCTTCTTAATAAATGTCATTGTACCCCCATTCTTGTACTGATTGTATTCCTTAAACTTCTTATTCATGAATAACATGTATTCATTTTGATTCCTGAATGAAATGTATTTTGTATTCACTTAAATTCATGAATAAAAGATATATTTTATTTCATACTGGCATTTCTCTTTTCTTCGATGTCTTGATTCGGTGTGAAGCAGTTTATATACTCATTTCGGAGTTTGTAGTTTATTCACTCATCCCGGAGTCTCTAGTTTATGGATTCATTTCGGAGTTTGTAGTTTATTCACTCATTTCAGAGTCTCTAGTTTATGTACCCATTTCAGAGTTTTTCGGAGCTTGTTTAGTTTACTTTCCTTGGGCTTGTAGGCAAACTTGCCCTAACACATGTATAACCCATGCTCTTTACGACAGAGGTCCGTTATGTTTTGTGGTACTAGGGTTTTTGTCCGTCGTACCGTCGCGTTGGCTGATGCATTCCCCGATATGCAGTCTTTACGCTGCTGTTCGAGTAGCCCCATGACTGTCGTGTCTCTGATCCCTTCGGGGGCTGGACACGACGTCTTCAAGTAATCTCCTTAGGCAGTTTGACCGTCGGAAGAGCAAGCGTTAAGAATTTTGCCATGTCGTTTTTTATTTGAGGTTAGGCTCAGTTTGGGACCCTCGATGAGTCATAACCACTCCACACTGGTATGAGATGATCTCCGATAGTCTTTCGGGCTTTACTTGAGTCGCTGTCAAGACCCTGAAGCTAGGAATTTGGCCTTCGCTTTCTTTGTCGATACTGCGTCTGCTGTAATGAGACGAATGTCGAGGTGATCCCTAAGTTGTTTTGTGAACCGTCGAGACTTGGAACTAGGGACTTTACCATGGCTCCGTATTGAAATATAATCAAGTTAATAAACACTATATATGGACATTCATTGTTTGATATCTATGAATATCAATATCGATATGTAAATCACAAGTGTGTGTATATATATATATATATATATATATATATATATATATATATATATAAAAGAAATGCATGCATATACATAAGTATTTATATTTTGAATATCAAAATAATGAATGTGAATAATATATCAATATCAACAAATATATCAAATGCAAAGCAAAAGATATCGATATGTTATTCGACATACATAAGATATAAGATATGCAAGCTAATGAACAAGTGTGCAATCATCAAAATGTTTAAGCTATCATCAAAATAAAGCGGGAATAGATAAACTAATATCATTAAAATTCATAACCTAACATCTTTATCCATATCAAGTCTTTTTTTAACCCTTGAAAGCATTCGTTTCGTCATACCCAATAGCAACTTCCAATGTCCTGCGTCAATAGCAACTTCCAATGTCCTGCGTTAACTAAATAATCAGCTTCAGCATTTTTCTTCCCGAAACATGTTAGTTTGAGAAGCTCCGTGTAACCTTCTCCATATATAAAGAACATTCCAAGGGGAAAGAAAGTCCACAACAAATAGAGCTCTTAAATAAACTCTCTGTTTCTTACCCAAATTTGGGAGAAGCTAGAGCTCTTGCTCCTCCCTCCCTCTCACACACACACACACATATAGCGTGTAATATCGAAATATATTTATCTAAATAGGAGTTTGATTTTAACAAATCACGTTATGGGATATGGGAGCGTCAAAAGCTTTTGTTGACAATGTAATATCTCTCTCTCACACACAAACACGTGTATACAGTATGTTTATGTACACATGTATATGTATGCATGTGTGTGTGTATGTGCACATATATGTACAAATACACACACATACATAATGTGCCCACACACACACACGTGTGTGTACATATTTGTACACACACACATGTCCATACACACACATATATGTTCACACACACACAAGTATGCAAGTATCAGTCATTAGAAAGGAATAAGTCAATATACGATTGCATACTGAGTAAATAAACATATAATATGTAATGGAAAAGTATAAACTATCAATGTATTATATTTATTTGATGACGCTTAATTTATGCTATGAACCCACATCATCAGGTCTATGGTCAATTCAAGCCCAATTACTTCATAAATGAAAATGCAAAGATAAGAAGAAGACTGACCATTTGACTGCTAAGGATATATAATAAACTTATAACACTAAGAAATTCTACCCTAAAGATTGTTGCGTCTCTGTACATGCATGCACTTACCATGCATATGTCATAAGACTATATACTTTTCTTAATACATATATCATTTGATAAATTGCATGATTTCAATGTTGTTAATTTGGCTGCCATCTTTGCATTGGTTATCCAATTGAAAGCATATGCCACACCAAAATTGATAATATAGACCTGATGATGTGGAATTTTTGCTTGAAGCCCTTTCACATTTGAAAAAAGAAAAAGAAAAAAGTTATTAAAGTTTGGTTAATATCCAAATTATATATAACTTATACTAGCTTCTCTAAATGTATAATTTATGGTGATTATTAATTCTTTTGTCCCCCTATTTCCTCTGGATTCTTGCATGTGTTCAAACTCATGGAGGGTTGAATTCTACTAAGAAAAACTAACAAATTTCATATATAATATAACATGGATGATGTGGCTATGAATTAAGTTTATTTGAATCCATTCTAGGTTAGAATTTTAGGTCTTTATACTTAATCAATATATTTTCTTAATTATTTTGATACAGATCAAACCTAGGTTCTTCTCCGATCGATGCCACCCAATAAAAACTCTAAGGTTGTCATAATTAATATTTTAAGGAGGAAAAATAAAAAGGTTCTTGAGAAAGGAAAAACAAATACATGGTCGTGTTTTCATTCTCTGAATCATTCAATAACACGATTAAATCACTACAGGAATAAACACCCTAGTTCGACGGCTATTACCTGTCGAATTAGGTTTATTTCGACGGGAGCTTCTAAATTACGATGGAAGACTGCTGTCGCGTTTAATTTCGTCATTGTAGACCTAATTCGACGGGTAATACACGTCGAATTAGACTTATTTAATTCGTCGCGAATTACCTGTCGAATTAGACATTATTTCGAAGCGTATCTCGCGTCGAATTAGATCTGATTTCATACGAAAAGAATATTCTTAAATAATATAATAATAATTTTTAAAATCTAACTCGACGGGTATATCCCGTCGAATTAGGATTAAACAGCAGAAAAAAAATCAAAACAGAAAATCAATTCCATTTTTAAAATCTAATTTGACTGGTATATCCGTCGAATTTCAATTCCAAATTTCAATCCAGTCCGAAATTTCAATATTAATTCAATTCCATTTTACATTCCAATCCAAACAACAGCACATTCCAATATCAATTCCAATCCAAATCCAAATATGTTTCAATATCAATTCCAATACAATCCAATCTAAACCTAAAATCATTTGAGAATCAAATTAAACAACCAATATAAACACATAAATTCATATTTATCGATATATATGTACATGAAAGTTAGAAATGGAATCATAATTAATAACTCAAACACATACACACATGAAAGTTAGAAGTTTAGACGATACTAAACTATAAGGAGGTCGATCACGGGGACGGTGAAAGTTGATCATGAGGGAGACGTATCATCTTCATCTTCTTTTGGGGGGTAAACCCCTGTGATTAAAAATTTAAAATACATAATTTAGTACATATGATATTTATATATTTATATATTATTAAGTCAGGATTATCGAACTTACCGGAGGTACTGGCTCCCCTCGTTGTGTATATATACTGATAAGACGAAACCTCTGGCTTGTGCTAAAACCACTAAATGGATCACCAGCGGGAGCGGGGGACGATCGGTGTGAAGAACCACTGGTATCCGGCGTCCGCTTAGTCTAAGATTCACTATACGTCAGGGTCCTAGTCCTACCCGATGCCTCTAATTTCACGTCGTCTGCTCGACAATATTTAGGAGGTGGATGCACAGTCGGCCTACAAGGAGCGTTATACAAGGTGGGAGAGATCTTTGCGAACACACATTGGACTCTCTAGTGAGTATCCGGTCGATACGTAGTGAAAACCCTATCTTCAGCGACCGGTCTCTGCTGGTCATCAACGGGATGTCCCTACTTCGTCTTTATCTCCTCGATCAACCGGTCTCTTTTAACCATTACCAGCTCCTATTTGGAGAAGAAATATATTACTGTCATTCTAACAGCTACATAATAATTATTCTGAAATAATTAAGAAATATGACATTAGTCGAGTCTTACATATTGCTCCCGGGCCGCAACCGATACAGGCGTGCCATCATCCTGTACAAATTTGGCCTTGAAGACTTCGATTAGATCAATGGGGGTCCCCATCATGGCCTTCTTGCTGCATATTGCATATAGAAAGTTAACACATAAATTTCTAAGATATATTTTAAACGTATTAATATAAAAATATTGATTTTCAAAACTTAAGTATTCGATACAAAACTGTTGGGAACTCTTGTTCCCTCCCCTGTAGATATCTTTTGACTCAATGTGAGATTCTTTATCTCGCAAACTCCTCTCTTGCAGTTACATAAAATATTGTTTATTGAGTTGATATAAAAGAATAAAAAGGTATCGTCTAAATATATATCCTAAACTCATCGCTCATATAATGCCCGACTATGGCACCCCAGTAGTCGTCGGACCAACCTGGATCCGACTTCATCGCACACATCTCTTCCGGTGTACTGGCATATTCAAGTTTTTTGAAGACCTTGTTATTATGGCCTCTCCAGTTCTTCGCCATATGCTTAAGCAGCTTATCGTGAACTTCTCGTTCGTCGATAACCATCTCGGGACTCTTTTTTCCATACCATCAGAAGTCAAACCGACTTTGAAAAACAGGATAATTCATCATCTTATGGGTAAACAGTAGACATATTTTAAAAAATACAAATACAGTTCAGTATTGAATAGTATAAACAAATCTCACCATAACCTCCTATACAACAATGTTCTTCTTCTGCGTTAACTCTGGGCTTCCGCACTCAAAGGACACCCACTCCCCATCGTCGTCCTCGATCACATGAGCTATGCATTCCTCGCTGTTCACTATAGATGATATCATTTTATTTGCATCATTACAGCTCTTATGAACAGGGTCCCCTGAATATGAAAGGTATGCAATCGGCTTGTCGAGGGAATTTGGCATCCTCTTCCAGATCTCAGTAGCCCATGTGGGTCCTCTCACACCCCGTGTCCATGGCTAGGAAGGCTTTCCCTCATCCCCTGTATCCAGTTCGGTCCTATCGTCATCTGACATATCTAAAACAACTTCACAGGAGTAACAAATATGTAAGTTTCACATTACTTAAGTTAGTTCAGATGACATAGCCGTACTACTTAAAAGAATATCATAAATATGCATTAAATTATAAGTTTCACATTAGTTAAGTTAGGACAACTAACAGAGCAATAAAAGTAAAAAGAATATCATACAAGAGCAATAAAATATAAGTTCCATAGCCTGCAAGCTAAAACAAATAATATTGAAGTCACAGGAGGTAAATTTCACATTACTTAAGTCACGACAATTAACAAAGCAATAATAATGAAATCAATATCATGTAAGAGTGGGTTGTAAGAGTGAGTTAAATATCAAGATTACATCGAAATGGTTCATAGAAGAATGAAAATCAATATCATAATTTCTAATTCAAGTCTTAGACTTCTGCTTCTATGACCGCCGATGTCATATCAAAGACTATTTTCAGCACTATGTCTCTCCTTGATAAACTGTTATTGTCGAATTCAAGAGGAAAATCCTCAACTTGTATAATTGGGGTTGTAGGACAACTAATCTCGCTTACAACATCACATTCATCCATGTTATAATAGTCTCATGGATTTGTCACAATAGCAACATCCCATGGGCATCTCTAAGGTATGCGACGTAAAATTATTGGCGGACTTGACTAGCGAGGATATAAGGCTCTTCACCAAAAATGAGTTTCGATGAATTGAATAAAAGTAAACCATTTTCAAGTATGAACCCAGTTTGTCGATGATGGACATTGTACCATAAGCATTTATGTAAATCCCCGTTCCCATCTATAAAATCATTCTCTATTTCCCTAATTCCCCGAATATTTCCCTTTTTCTTTTCCTCGTAATTTCGTAGGAAATTGGTTGCTGTATTTGTAGTGTTTAAAATTTTTTTAAACCTTTAAAAATCAAAGCCCAAAACTAAAACTAAATAAAGAAAACAAAATAAACAAAAAATCCTCAGCCAATACTTCCTCAGCCCAGAGAAAAATAAAAATCAGATTAATTAAAAATAAACCCAGCTCATTTTCCACAAGCCCAGCCCAAGAATAAAATTAAGAAAAAACCAAATAATTTTTCCCCAAGCCAGCCCATTCCCTAACCTCCTTACCCGCGCCAGGGTACCCGACCTGACCCGCTCCACTCCTCTCCTTCCACACGTCGTTCCTTTTCCCGCTCGATTCCACGCGCGTACCCACGTCGCTCCACGCCTGCGTCGTTGCCCCACGTCTCCGGTCGCCGACCCACGACCTCACGCGCGCGTCTCAACCGCGCCTCGTCCCTCTAACCCTCTCCCCCTCCTCACTCTCGATCTCTCGTTCTCACTCCTCTCCTCTCTCCCAACTCCTAGCCTCACTCCCACAACCCACTGCACCACCGACGACGACAACGCCACCGCCGACGACTGTCACCTCGTCGACTCCCTCGCTTCCCTCTCCAGAACTCAAGCCCCACTACACTGCCTCACTCCCCTCGCCTGCGAACCCAACCTACTCACCGAGCCTCCCCTACGCAGCCTCCTCGCCGGCGAGCTCCCCACTGCCCTGAACCACCTCGTCGACCCTCTGCATCCTCTGCAGCATCATCACCTTCACAAACCCGAGCCCCCACTACCTCACTCCCTCGTTGCAACCCACACCAAGCTCCGAACCCTACACATGACCCCCGCTGTGCCCATCGCCGGAGCGACCACCGCCGACCATCGTCGACCCCAACACACCCAGGAGATCCACAGAACCCCCAATCCGCTTCCAGTGATCACTCGCCATCCCCGGGCAACCCCGACGTCGAACCCGAAACGCTAGCCGAGGCCGTGAATCCAAACTGTGTCGTTCGTCGTGCGTTCGTACCGTTGCCACTGTCGTGCGTCGCCAAAGCATCTCCAGACAAGTACCCTACTTGCTACATGCTAGATTATTTCCGTTACAATTCAAAATACTAGTAATTCCATGTTTACGATTCGTGAAAACCTATATGACACAAGTGCTTGATACAAAACCCAAACGAAAACCTTCCATTAAACTGACGGAACTCGATTATATATGCTGGCCCATGGGGCAATGAATATTGTGGCAAAACTTGACTGGAAAATAAAATCGTTACTGGCCTGAATGATCACCCCCAATTACGCCCGTTAAAACTGAATATTTCCCGCATCTGAAACTTATTAAAATCATAATTAATTGTGTACACATTGAAATGATGCGTTCGAGGGATCGAATCGAAGACGACTTGACGAACTGGAACTCTATAAAAGTTTTTAATTGTTTCTGTACAGAAAATATGACGAGAACTGGTTCGGAGAGCGGCTCTGGACTGCAGTCCAGAGCAGCTCTGGCTGTTGATTTCTATCTCGTAATGCTTACTACTTTGCTGCCTGAACTTTTATATTGCGGAACCCTAAACTTTATTGAAGATAAAACTGTTATCTAAATAACGCACATGATTTCACCCCTTTTTATCGTCGTTTACTATTTAAACTGCAATTTAAAAGAACAGGACGTATAGCAGTCCCAAACAGAAACAGAACTGATACCCTAGTGTTGAACAGTGCATAACTTCTGACGTAGAGGCGCGATTGAGAATACGTCTGGTGCGTTGGAAACCCTATTGAAAACCCTAAATTTCATTCAACTTTAGCATCGCTAAATTCTGATCCCAACTGGGTGAAAATTGTGTCGCGAAATGGACGTTCAGTTCAGAAACTGAATTTCCTGCAGCGAACACTTAAAATGAAACGGCTGTAACTTGCAAACCCGAAATCCGATTGTACTGAAACAAATTTTGCTGAACTTCCGACAGAGTATACTTGTTGCTGTAATTGTATTATTTCACTGAATTCTGAACATATGATTTACTGCAATTTTTATAAGCTCATGAGGTGCATAATGGTTTATATTACACATGACTCGTTAACTGCATAAAGACACATATATTACCCGATTGCCACCCCCATAGTGATAGTGCGCGCTATTATTTAGTGTACATTGCATTATCGTACGTGAATGATATTGGTTTAGGAGTGTCAAGTACGCCAATGGAAAAGTGAATGATTCGTGACAGTGAATAATACAGTGAACAGTGACAAAACCGTGTTATTGGTGCATACTTGTACACGACTAAATCATAATCATCAATAGTGTAAACCTGGGAAAAAAGGGGAAATCGAAGTGGAAAGAGTATCGTATTTAGCGAGGACAGTAATTTAGAGGATGATCATTCGAACATCGACTCTTATATATATTAGGTAGGATCTAGCGATCCGGCTGACAGGGTTATGTCCCGGGCGTGTGGGCCGTAGTCTCGGGTATGTACGAGCCCCTCATTAAACATGATCCTCTTTTCCACATCTTGATTTCAAACATGACTTAGAGACTGATAGGGACACAGATCATACTTTGCATCATTTAGTGACATAGTGATTATCTGCATTTTACTCCCACTGTTATTACCTTATTTGCCTGTTTCATGTCATTATTATACTATTGCTATTACGCCGCTCTGATGACCTGAGTATGCATGCTCAGACCTCGAGGAAGAACCAACACAGGAGTCGGACTTACCCTTCGAGCTAGCGGAGATTTAGTCTGAAATACCTTTTTCTTCTTTTCTGCTTTCCCTAAAAGAGACCTTGTATTCGAACTTGGTTAATAGTTCTTTTCTTGTTTATTTGTAAATTGTGAACATGAAAGTTGATGTAATAATTTAGTGATGTATTTCCTTTACTTCTATGCTTTGTTTACTGATTACCATGTAATGCTAGAAGCCGCAGTGTGACTACGGTGGGATTATTCCTTGACCGTAGGAGCATGGCTGGCCTAGTCATCCATCGTTTTCCCTATTTTGAAAAGCGGGGCGTGACATGATTTTGTTGGTATCAGAGCCGTGTTTAGTAGTAAGGAATAACATTAACTACACTGTATTACATTATTTTCGCTTCACTATTCCTGATTTTCATCGTTATATCTAATCATATCCTTTTGAATATCTTCCAGCGATATGACGTCCCCGAACGACCACTCCTCGGACTCAAGTTCTCAGGATTGCACGGAGAGGATACTTAGTGCACTGACGTCTCTCGCAGAAGCCCAGGAGAGAAAGAAAGACCTTCTCGCCGAGGGACTAAGGGCTATTACCGCTGCAGGGGGACCCTCCACACTCATTACCGCCCCCGAGGGCACTGCTCCACCAGCTTTTTCTGCCAGGGTTGGCACCGTATCAGATTTCCGGAGGTTGCATCCAGCGGCATTTACAGGGCTAGCCGAGCCACTCGAGGCCGAGCAATGGCTGGTGAATATGGAGAACTTACTGACGGCCGCCAGGGTACCAGATGAAGATAAACTGAATGTGATAAAGATCCAGTTGGAAGATGAAGCCCGCACATGGTGATCAGTTGAAGAAAGCAGGCTAGAGAGGCCAATCGAATGGAGCAAATTCAAGGAGTGCTTCCTGGACCATTATTTCCCTACCACCGCCAAGGCCGAGATGGAAGAAAGATTCATCCGACTGAAGCAGAATGGCCATCCCGTGGACGTATACGCGGTAGAGTTAAACCGTCTGAGCCGATTTGCTCCGTACATGGTCGCTTCAGAGGCCACCAGGGCCAGGCGCTTCTTGCAGGGACTTGATTTTGAGCTGCAGCAGTTGATCGCGTCACTTGAGTTGCAGACCTTTGCACAGGTACTCAACGCGGCGCGAATTCAGGAGAAAATGATCAACAGATTCAGGAAGCCCCCAGTTGTTCCAACACGCACCCACGCACCTTCTCGAGGAGCCATACCAGTTCACAGGCCAGGAACAACGCAGATGAAACACCTATTCGTGCCCCAGCATCGCCCCCAGAGCAAGAATGTAGTTTGCGGCTACTGCAACAGAGATGGGCATACCCAGAAGAACTATCGCCGCGCCAAGGAACAGTGTTTGATTTGCGGATCCAGTCAGCACAGAGTTGGCGGTTGCCCCGAGCGAACAGAGATACAGGGAGGGTCTGGACCACAACATCAGAGATCACAGGAGCAGAGGCAACCCTACACAGGCCGCGGTCAGGGACGGGATTTCACCTTGACCGCCGAGCAGGCAGAGGCTTCAGGCGAAGTTGTCATAGGTATTCTACTCGTACATTTCATGCCAGCTAGAGTACTATTTGATCCTGGAGCATCACACTGTTTCATGTCTGCGCATTTCGTTGATACACACTCCATACCACATGAACCATTAACCAAGGGTTGGGAAATACATATGGGTAATGGCGTGATAGTATCTATTCGAGAATGTAGATCATGTCCAGTCGTAGTGTGTGGCAGGGATATGCGAATTTCCTTTTGATCGGGACAGACAGCTATGACGCAATTCTCGAGATGGATTGGATGAGTACCTTCCATGCTGTTATTGATTGCCGAGCAAGGAATGTGATCTTCCGCATTCCCAATCACCCAGAGTTTATTTTCGAAGGCGGAAGCGAATCTTTGGAGCCAGCCAAGTATAGAGCCAAGCCAAAGGAGCTGACAGCTATGGAGATTGATGAGAGCCCAGCCCCAGAGATTGTTCGGGATTTTTTGGACGTGTTTCATGAGGATTTACTAGGCTTACCACCTCCACGCGTCTTGGAATTCTCGATCGATTTGACTCCAGGTACATCACCAGTTTCCAAGGCCCCGTACAGAATGGCACCGGTTGAATTGACAGAATTGAAGAAGCAAATTGAAGAACTCCTGGAGAAGGGATTCATCCGGCCAAGCGTTTCACCATGGGGTGCACCAGTTCTGTTAGTGAAGAAGAAGGATGGATCGCTGCGGATGTGTATAGACTATTGAGAGCTGAACAAAGTCACACTAAAGAACAAGTACCCAATTCCGTGCATCGACGACTTATTCGATCAGTTAAGTGGGGCCAAGGTATTTTCGAAGCTAGATCTCCATTATGGATATCATCAAATCAGAGTCCGAGGGTATATGCAAGACGGCTTTCAGGACCCGATACGGACACTATGAGTTCCTCGTGATGTCGTTCGGTGTTATTAATGCTCCAGCGATATTCATGGACTTGATGAACAGGGTGTTTGCAAAGTACTTGGACACGTTTGTCGTTGTATTTATCGACGACATACTTGTCTACTCGAAGACCCGGGAGGAGCATGTTGAGCATTTACGCACGGTTCTAAAAATTCTTCGGGAAAAGAAGCTGTATGCGAAATTGAGCAAGTGTGAATTCTGGCTCGACAAGGTTCAGTTCTTGGGACACATTGTTTCGGGCGAAGGTATCTCAGTAGACCCGACAAAGATAGAATCTGTCAGAGATTGGCCAACGCCGAAGTCAGTGGCGGAGATCAGAAGCTTTCTGGGACTGGCAGGATATTATCGGCGGCTCGTCCAAGACTTTTCAAGAATCGCTGAACCATTGACGAGGCTGACATGGAAGGATGTACCGTTTGCATGGACAGAGGAGTATACTCAGGCATTTGACACACTGAAGTAGAAGTTAACTAAGGCGCCCATTCTTACAGTACCAGATGATTCTGGTGGTTTGGTGATACATAGTGATGCCTCAGGGAAGGGATTAGGCTGTGTTCTGATGCAGCACAGTCGGGTGGTTGCTTACGCCTCTCGACAGCTGAGAAATCATGAGAGGAACTACCCAACGCATGACTTGGAGTTAGCTGCTGTGATTTTTGCGTTGAAGATTTGGAGGCGCTATCTTTTGGGCGAGAAGGTTGAAGTGTATACGGATCATAAAAGTCTGAAGTACATCTTCACTCAGAAAGAACTAAATATGAGGCAGCGCTAGTGGCTAAAACTGATGGCAGATTACGACTTGGACCTTCAGTATCACCCGGGGAAAGTAAATGTTGTACCAGATGCGCTCAGTTGCAAGCCAGCGGTCATGACGTTGACCAGTCAGAGGAGCATCATTGAGGATTTTCAGAGACTCGAGCTTGAGGTCGTCACACCGAGCGCACTCAGTCAATTTTGGCAGCTACAGGTGCAGTATTCCCTTGTGGATCGCATCAAGGCCGCACAAGCGGATGATCCTCGATTGCAAAAGTTCAGAGCGCAAGTAGAAGCCGGGCTGAGAACGGACTTAATCATACATGAAGACGGTTCTCTGAGATTCGGTAGCAGACTATGCGTACCCAAGGGAGATGTTCGAGAAGAGATACTGGCTGAGGCGCATAGTTCAGCTTATTCTGTGCATCCGGGAGGTACAAAGATGTATCGGGACCTAAAGCAGCATTTTTGGTGGAACGGGATGAAGCGAGAAATTGTGCGGTTCGTATCCAGGTGCTTGGTATGCCAGCAGGTGAAGGCGGAACATCAGAGGACAGCAGGATTGTTACAACCGCTTCCGATACCAGAATGGAAGTGGGAGCACATTACTATGGATTTCGTGACGGCCTTACCACGGAGCCCTAGGAGCAACAACGTCATTTGGGTTATCGTCGACCGCCTCACGAAAGCTACACACTTCTTACCTTTCTGAGTGGGACAGTCGACAG
Source organism: Agapanthus africanus (assembly GCA_030015575.1). Classification (NCBI taxonomy): domain Eukaryota; kingdom Viridiplantae; phylum Streptophyta; class Magnoliopsida; order Asparagales; family Amaryllidaceae; genus Agapanthus; species Agapanthus africanus. The sequence goes on from CM057346.1 coordinate 33,225,855, forward strand.
AGTCACTGGCAGAGAGATACATGCAGGAGATAGTGCGACTTCACGGAGTCCCGGTCAGCATTGTGTCAGATCGAGACACCAGATTCGTTTCACACTTCTGGAGGAGCTTACAGGAGAGTTTGGGTACCCGCCTCAAGTTCAGCACAACTTATCACCCGCAAACGGACGGACAATCCGAGCGTACGATTCAGATGCTCGAGGATATGTTGAGAGCCTGCATGCTGGATTTTCAGGGTTCCTGGGAGGACCATCTGCATCTAGTCGAGTTTTCTTATAACAACAGTTACCAGGCTTGCATTCAGATGGCTCCTTTCGAAGCACTTTACGGGCGGAAGTGTCGATCCCCAGTTTGTTGGGATTATGTGGGAGAACGAAGATTACTGGGTCCCGAGCTCATTGTGCAGACAGTCGACAAGGTCTAAATGATCAGGCAGCGCATTAAGACGGCTCAGGATCGACAGAAGAGTTGGGCAGATACCAGCAGGAGAGCACTAGAATTTGAAGTCGGAGATCACGTGTTCCTGAAGATTTCCCCTACCCGTGGAGTTATCAGGTTCGGAGCTCGCGGGAAACTCAGTCCCTGTTTCATCGGACCTTTTGAGGTGCTAGAGCGAGTAGGAGAGGTGGCCTATCGACTTGCCTTGCCTCCATCGCTAGCAGGTGTGCACAATACCTTCCACGTGTCTCAGTTGCGGCGTTACGTTCGGGATGAAAGCCATGTTTTGGACTATTCGGGGTTAGCTTTGGGTACCGACCTATCCTACGAAGAGCAGCCCACCACCATCCTCGACCGCAGAGAGAAAGTGCTGAAGAATAAGGTCATTCCGTTAGTCCGAGTGTTTTGGGGCGGTCGTTTCCCAGGAGAATCTACCTGGGAGCGGGAGGAAGATATCCGTACAAGTTTTCCACATCTTTTTGTTTAGTACTTTTATTTCGTTGTCTCTTTTTAAATTTCGAGGACGAAATTTTTGTAAGGAGGGTATGATGTAAATCCATGTTCCCGTCTATAAAATCTTTCTCTATTTCCCTAATTCCCCGAATATTTCCCTTTTTCTTTTCCTCGTAATTTCGTAGGAAATTGGTTGCTAGATTTGTAGTGTTTAAAATTTTTCTAAACCTTTAAAAATCAAAGCCCAAAACTAAAACTAAATAAAGAAAACAAAATAAACAAAAAACCCTCAGCCAATACTTCCTCAGCCTAGAGAAAAATAAAAATCAGATTAATTAAAAATAAACCCAGCCCGTTTTCCACAAGCCCAGCCCAAGAATAAAATTAAGAAAAAACCAAATAATTTTTCCCCAACCCAGCCCATTCCCTAACCGCCTTACCCGCGCCAGGGCACCCGACCCGCTCCACTACTCTCCTTCCCCACGTCGTTCCTTTTCCCGCTCGATTCCACGCGCGTACCCACGTCGCCCCACGCCCGCGTCGTTGCCCCACGTCTCCGGTCGCTGACCCACGACCTCGCGCGCGCGTCTCAACCGCGCCTCGTCCCTCTAACCCTTCCCCCCTCCTCACTCTCGATCTCTCGTTCTCACTCCTCTCCCTCTCCCAACTCCCAGCCTCACTCCCATAACCCACTGCACCCCCGACGCCGCCGCCGCCGACGACTGTCACCTCGTCGACTCCCTCGCTTCCCTCTCCAGAACTCAATCCCCACTACACTGCCTCACTCCCCTCGCCTGCGAACCCAACCTACTCGCCGAGCCTCCCCTACGCAGCCTCCTCGCCGGCGAGCTCCCCACTGCCCTGAACCACCTCATCGACCCTATGCATCCTCTGTAGCATCATCACCTTCACAAACCCGAGCCCCCACTACCTCACTCCCTCGTTGCAACCCACACCAAGCTCCGAACCCTACACACGACCCCCGCTGTGCCCATCGCTGAAGCGACCACCGCCGACCATCGTCGACCCCAGCACACCCAGGAGATCCACAGAACTCCCACTCCGCTTCCAGTGATCGCGAGCCATCCCCAGGCAACTCCGACGACAAACCCGAAACGCGAGCCGAGGCCGTGAATCCAAACCGTGCCGCTCGTCGCGCGTTCTTGCCGTTGCCACTGCCTTGCGTCGCCAAAGCGTCTCCAGGCAAGTACCCTACTTGCTACATGCTAGATTATTTCCGTTATAATTCAAAATACTAGTAATTCCATGTTTACGATTCGTGAAAACCTATATGACACAAGTGCTTGATGCAAAACCCGAACGAAAATCTTCCATTAAACTGACGGAACTTGATTATATATACTGGCCCGTGGGGCAATGAACATTGTGGAAAAACTTGAATGGAAAATAAAATCGTTACTGGCCTGAACGATCACCCCCAATTACGCCCGTTAAAACTGAATATTTCCCGCATCTGAAACTTGTTGAAATCATAATTAATTTTTTACACATTGAAATGATGCTTTCGAGGGCTCGAATTGAATCCGACTCGACGACATGGAATCCTATAAAAGTTTTTAATTGTTTCTGTACTGAAAATATGACGAGAACTGGTTCGGAGAGCGGCTCTGGACTGTAGTCCAGAGCAGCTCTGGCTGTTGATTTCTATCTCGTAATGCTTACTACTTTGCTGCCTGAACTTGTATATTGAGGAACCCTACACTTTATTGAAGATGAAACTGTTATATAAATAACGCACATGATTTCACCCCTTTTTATCATCGTTTACTTTTTAAACTGCAATTTAAAAGAACAGGACGTATAGCAGTCCCAAACAGAAACAGAACTGATACCCTAGTGTTGAACAGTGTATAACTTCTGACATAGAGACGTAATTGAGAATCCGTCTGGTGCGTTGGAAACCCTATTGAAAACCATAAATTTCATTCAACTTTAACGTCGCTAAATTTTGATCCCAACTGGGTAAAAATTGTGTCGCGAAACGGACATTCAGTTCAGAAACTGAATTTCCTGCAGCGAACACTTAAAATGAAACGGCTGTAACTTGCAAACCCGAAATCCGATTGCACTGAAATAAATTTTGCAGACCTGCCGACAGAGTATACTTGTTGCCGTAATTGTATCGTTTCACTGAATTCTGAACATATGATTTACTGCAATTTTTATAATCTCATGAGGTGCATAATGGTTCATATTACACATGACTCGTTAACTGCATAAAGGCACATATATTACCCGATTGCCACCCCCATAGTGATAGTGCGCGCTATTATTTAGTGTACAATGCATTATCGTACGTGAATGATATTGGTTTAGGAGTGTCAAGTACGCCAATGGAAAAGTGAATGATTCGTGACAGTGAATAATACAGTGAACAGTAACAAAACCGTATTATTGGTGCATACTTGTACACGACTAAATCATAATCATCAATAGTGTAAACCTGGGGGAAAGGGGGATATCGAAGTGGAAAGAGCATCGTATTTAGCGAGGACAGTGATTTAGAGGATGATCATTCGAACAACGACTCTTATATATATTAGGTAGGATCTAGCGATCCGGCTGACAGGGTTATGTCCCGGGCGTGTGGGCCGTAGTCTCGGGTATGTACGAGACCCTCGTTAAACACGATCCTCCTTTCCACAACTCGATTTCAAACATGACTTAGAGACTGATAGGGACACAGATCATACTTTGCATCATTTAGTGACATAGTGATTATCTGCATTTTACTCCCACTGTTATTACCTTATTTGCCTGTTTCATGTCTTTATTATCATATTGCTATTACGTCGCTCTGACGACCTGAGTATGCATGCTCAGATCTCGAGGAAGAACCAACGCAGGAGTCAGACTTACCCTTCGAGCTAGCGGAGATTTAGTCTGGAGTACCTTTTTCTTCTTTTCTGCTTTCCCTAAAAGAGACCTTGTATGCGAACTTGGTTAGTAGTTCTTTTCTTGTTTATTTGTAAATTGTGAACATGAAAGTTGATGTAATAATTTAGTGATGTATTTCCTTTACTTCTGTGCTTTGTTTACTAATTACCATGTAATACTAGAAGCCGAAGTGTGACTACGGCGGGATTATTGCTTGACCGTAGGAGCATGGCTGGCCTAGTCATCCCTCGTTTTCTGTATTTTGGGAAGCGGGGCGTGACAATTTAAACAGAACAACCGTTTGTTCCTGATATTGCACACAAACTATTTTTTCCAGTATTCTATAATAGTCCAGTTGTCCCGTGGTTGGATTTGAATCTCTTGAAGATAAATATCTAGTAACGGTGGATGTCACACATACTCCGTAATTTTGAAACTTTTTATTTTTATCTCATTTTTTGGTGTGAAATATAAACCCGTTAACAACATAACCAGAAAGATACTCGGCTTGTTCATCTGGACTATACGCTATCGCTTTTATATCTTCCGTTACAGGTCGAGTATTAGTATCTCTTTCAACACACACACACACACACACACACACACAGATATATATATAGATATATTATTTCCACCAAAATTTTAGGCATAAAGGGGGGGGGGCAAAGCGTTGAATAACAACAATACGTTCTCATTTGTTCACATTCGTTTGGGGCGCACCCATATAGGTGCGCACTTCATTGATGTGTACCGCATTCAAAGTGTATGTTCCATCGAAACTTTGGGTGCGAACTTGACCATGTGCGCGAAACACCATATACGATACAAATGCGCATAGCCTGTGCCTTTCATAGGTTGTGACCCGGCTGCGAACCATGCCAAGCATGTGCGCACATCCCTGCGGTGCAAGCGCACTTTATTGAGCCAAGGCTATTGTTGGGAGTAAATCTTATGTTGATAAAAAATCAAATAAAATTGATTTGGGATTTATGATCCAACGGCACGATCACGTTCTAAATTGATATGCATCAATGTTTCCCCCAATCAGAGCAAAGCTCTGTTTGAATTTCAAAAATTCAAAAATTGAAGCAACACTTCAAATCCATTGCACTGCGCGCAACGCGCCACGTGTCAAAAGCTGATACGTCAGCGCAGCGCCAGAGGCAGCGCGCCCAATCAGAGCAAGGCTCTATTTAAAACAAAATTAAAGGAAGCAACGCTTCAGTTGCGCTGCGCTCTGCGCTGCGCGACACGTGTCAGCGCAGTTGCGCAAGCGCAGTGCGCTGCGTGACACGTGTCAAGCGCTGGTGCATCTGCGCCAAACAAAATTAAAATTCCAGCAAGATCTTTCTATTCTTGTTAAAACAAGAAGATTGTCTTCTGTAAAACAGAAGCCCTTGGATCAAAGATCCAACGGTGGGGAAAATTCCCCAAATCACTCAGAGAAGGATCTCTTTAACAAATTTAACAAATTAATGGGCACTATATAAAGGCCCCTAGACCCCAATTCAAAAGACATGAACAACAACACAGAGAGAATAGAGAGATAGAAACTCAGAAACAGAGAGAGAACTCCTCTAAAGATTTTTGAGAAGAAATTCAGAAAGAAAAAAGAAGGTAAAACCTTTTAAAAAGAAGAACTTCTTCTGAATAGGTCATTGATCTAAGAACAAGATCAAGGATCTTCAATAAAAAAATAAATAATAACAAAGGTATTGCCTTTTTTTATGAACCATTGGTTCTGGAATCTTAAAGATTCTTTTCTTGAATCCAAAATTGGATCAAGATATTAAAACAGTGCCTTGCACTTGAAAATCTGCACTGTTGCGCTCTTGGGTTAGCGCAAGCCACCAGAGAGCGCCACGTGTCAGCTCCAAAAACCACTTGCGCTATGCGCTTTTAAGATAGAGCATTGCTCTCTGAAGTTGGCGCAACTCACCAGAGCGCGCCACGTGTCAACAGCGCAACAGCGCAGCGCACTGCGCTTGCGCTCACTCGAGCGTGACACGTGTCACCTCCACATGCGCTTGCGCTCAATAATTGGCGCAAAGCGCCTGACAGGCCACATGGCCACTGTCAGTTTGATTAATGCATTGCATTATTTACAGAAGGGCCAAGCCCAATTAAAAAAGGCATAGCAGGCCTAATAAAATGCAATGCATTATTTTAAAAAGGGTAGAGACCAAACAAAAACAGATGTTGTGTATCATTTAAAAGGGACATAGCCCAAATCAAAAAGGCCTAGCAGGCCAAAATAAAATGCAGTGCTTTATTAAACAGGGGCAAAGCCCTAGCACAGGCCTAATAGGCCAAAGATAAAAACGTTGAATATTCTCAACTGGACTTAGCCCAATACTGGCCGTAAGTCCTCAAATTAAATTGACTGAGCATGACTACTCTCTTAAATCAATTTACACCTGGTTCAAGGGTACATCTCTGAACTCCTCTGACACCTGTCGTTGTAATCCTTCAACGACGTCAGAGAGGTGACGGGTCCCGACAACCACACATCCATACGGACTGTGGGGTCCTTAAACTCATGGACTTATGCGTCCTTAAACCAAAATACGGACTGTGGGGTCCTCAAACCCATGGACTTATGCGTCCTTAAACTAATGGACTAATGCGTCCTTAAACACACCCATACGGACTGTGGGGTCCTTAAACCCATGGACTTATGCGTCCCTAAACTAATGGACTAATGCGTCCTTAAACACATCCATATGGACTATGGGGTCCTTAAACCCATGGACTAATGCGTCCTTAAACTAATATCCGTCCCTAAAACGGGAACGATGGACCCCTATGTCCCTAAACTGGAGATGGACCACCATGTCCCTAAATTGGTAATGGACCGCAATGTCCCTAAACTACTTATGGACCACTACGTCCCTAAACTGGAACAATAGAGCCCCCAAACGCTCTTTTATTGGATCTAAACGATCCCGTTTAAGTTGATCTTAGCCTCAAATATGGCTAACGTATCTTTAAACATTCAAACAGACTTCAAAACCCCTAATTAACTTTGGTTCAAGGGTACATCTCTGAACTCCTCTGACACCTGTCATTGTAATCCTTCAACGTCGTCAGAGAGGTGACGGATCCCGACGGCCATATTTAAATGGACCACTACGTCCTTAAACTGGAACAATAGAGCCCCCTAAATGCTCTTCCCGTTAAGTTGATCTTAGTCTCGAATCAGACTAACGTATCCTTAACGAATGTTTAAGTTGATCTTAGCCTCAATATGGCTAACGTATCCTTAAACTAAAACACCAAACCCAAATCTAAGTAAATACGGATTTGGACTAATCCATGTCCTACGGGCGACGGCATAGCTTAGTCTCCGTATATAATCCACGGGCATCCACAAACAAAACAAACACACACGACATGAAGCGAAATTCTGGAGAAGGAGAAAGTTGTTACCGCGACGCGGTAGCGTAATTAACTGCAGGGGCTTGCTCCTGGAGGGAAGAGCGTCCCCACAATCAAAAACTCCTCAAGCGAGGGGGAATCTGACGAAGTCTGCTAAATCGGCCGCATCCGTCTAAACCTCCGATACACGGTGCCATAAATCAACTTGGCATCTTCGGAGAGGTAGACGGATAAAACCAAATAGTATCTGCCCCGAATCTCAGGCAAGACGTCTCCACACCGTCTTGGCCGTCTTTCGGAGGGGAACAATCAATTTAGATATTTTTATTAGGGATTTACCCTAACAAATCTCTCTCCTATAAATAGAAACCCATTTGAAGAAAAAAAAAGAGAAAAAGAAGAGAAAGGAAAGAGAAATTAATATCAGCCGCTGTCAAAATAAAATGTGCACCTATTCTTGAACGGAGAAAAAACTTCACCATCTTCGACCCCTTTCATCAAGGTAAAAAAAGAGAAAAGGAAGATGAAATCTTATTGTTCGACAATACATAAAAGCTTCGGTTTTATGGTAAAAGCGTTTCCTTTTTCTTGAATCCTTCCATTCACTATAACAAAAGATCGAAAGATCTTAGGGTTGATCTCTCTCATATAAAAGTTCATACTTTTACGAGAGATTAATGCTAAGGTCTTAAACTTTGATTGATAGATGTTTTGACACATATAATAAAAACAGAAACTTTCGCTTCTTGTTAAGTTATGACCTTGTTTGAAGGTTATAAATTTAATAAAAATTGGATACACCATAAATGTACTCCAAAATGTCTAAGAATAGAGACTTTATCAGTGCTCACCTGATCCTAAGTCACACCCTAAAAAGACTGTCTATGCAGACACGCGCATCATGTGATATGCACGTGTACGCAAGCGAAAAATATTATCTCTGGACACATGTGCATATATGTGAGCACAGGTGGAAATTTGACCATAAGGATGTGCACAATCACGTGATATGCACGTGTGCAGCCCCGACCACAGGCGAGTGCGCGCTACGTAATATACACGTGCATACCCTCTTTAAAGAAGATGCATGTGGATGAGCATCCCAAATGTACATACGCACATGAACATCAAGTTTTTGCTTGGAAAACTTAGTCAAATATACTTAGTACAGAAGCCTATGCTTCTTACATATGATCTAATGATCAAACTGGCAGCTTCATTTAAGCCGATCTCAGCTTAAGTTCGCCAAGATGCCCTTTCGGCAAATTGGTACATGTTCTCTTTCTTCATAAATGGGATTTTGTTCAAGGGTATATTCTTCCACACCTCTGATGTACGGCGTTGTAATTCCTCAGCGTATTTAGAGAGGTGGTAGGTCTCAACAACCATCGAGCCCTGACTTTATGAAAGCATACATATATGTATATATATATATATATTTTTGGAGGAAATATAAATGTCTTCAAATTGGATCGCACCCCAATATTGGGTGCATCCCATTTATATGTTCACATCATGCGTTTCGCCGCGTGAAATACACGTGCTCGCAAGCTAACGATGGACCGCTATATTCTTAAACTGGCATTCTGCCCTGTGGTCTGTCACGAAATTGACTACCGTATACTATCCACGGGAAATCCATAGTAAAGCGCACCTGATGACAAGCCAAAACTTGGAACTTAGCCAAAATATGCTAAGTATAGAAGCCTATATTTCATATGTGATCAAATGATCAACTGAGCCTATATGTTCAAACGCTCTAAGTTAATCTTAGTACAGAATATGACTAACGATCCTTAGATCAAACTTAAATATTTTGAACTTACGGACCTCATTGATATGAGAAATGCGTTCTAAGTTCAACCCCCGTAGGCAAAAAAAACCACACCAACGTGGACCGAAACCACTAAATCTAATATATACGGATTTGGACTAATCCGCACCCTACGAAAGACGATATATATTAGTCTCCGTATACAATTCAAGGGCAACCAAAAATAAACAAACCATAACACGACACATGAAGATTTCTGGAGTAAAGAGATTTTTTACTGCTTGGCGATAATGTAATTAACTGCAGGGGTTTACGCATGCAGTAAAAAGCATCCCCACAATTAAAACCTCTCATCATTGAGGGAGATCTGAAAAGTCAGCTACAACTGTTGCATCTATCCAAACCTCCGATATACGGTGCCATAAATCAAATTGGTATCTTCAGAGAGATGGATGTATATGTTCTATATAGGATCTGTCCCCGTATTCAGGCTATACGTGCTCCCTACGCCTCGGTCCGGCTTCCAGCGGTAATAGATTCTAGCACATCCGGTGGGACCTTTTTCTCTTTCCACTCCACATTTCGTGTGTTGTTTTTTTCGCGAACAAGATCACGGTATATATATTTATAGCTGCCCTTGGGTGGTAGGATACCGATGCTTGCATTTTGTCTCTATGTAGAGATCATTGGCTTCCAACTGCACTTATTGCAACTCATGCTCTACCACATCTGGTGGAGTCAAGTATAAGCCACTCGCATCCTGAACCCTCTGCATTCCGGCTACTCAGGAAATGAATATTCTTTTCTTTAAGCCGATGCTCCCACCTCCTACCCTCGATGTCTCAATGTCGAAGAAGGAAGTCCATAAGAAATTTGTCTTCCACCGACTGAAACCTACCGAAGGTCCCAAGCTATGTAGGGGCATGATGAAGAAAACCCGCAAGAAAAAGAGGCGCCTTCCTCGAGAAACTCCTGACGTCTCCACCGGCATCGAGTAAGCGAGCTGGGGGCAGTTCCCTATCAGGGTTGACTCACCCTGCTCAACTCTAATGATGAATGCTGCTGTTCCATCTGGGAATAGCTTCGAACCGCTACGAAGGGTCAGACAAAATTCTCCTACCGCAGTATTGAAGAAGTCTCCGCATCCCGTGGAGATCCAAGAAGAGAAAAAGCCAGTTTGCTCTTCAAAAAGACTTTCCTCACCTATATATAAGGTGTGGAAGGAGGTGAAGAATTCCACCGTTGTCCGTAGCTCTTCTCCTGAGTTCAAATAAATGAAGTGTCGACCAAATACTGAAAACTTCCCTTCCGAAAATAAGGGTATTTATCCAAAAGGGGTTCCTGCTATGATGGTTCCTCCCAAAACAGTTTCTCACAAAAGAGAGGCCAGATAAAGTACAAGCGTCCGAGGCAAACTCCAATGGCCGAGATTCCAAACGCCCGAAGCCCGGGGGTATGGTAGTTCATACAGTACATATGGTGAACTCCAGAAATGAAAGCCATGCGTTTGTTAGTCGCAGAACACTTACTCGGTCTATGAAGAAAGACCAGTAGCAACAAGAAAAGTTGCAAGAGATGGCAGGAGTCGGATATAGACTTCCTGAAGCATGTTTATAATAAGAAAGATGAAGAAGCGGCCGAGATGTCCGCTAAGATGGACAAGATGGCCCTCTTGATCTATAATATGGCTGGAATGATGGCTCAATCCCAATCACCAGCAGATGAACCATCGGTGGTCATTATTGAAGATAAAAGAGATACTTCCAATCCTATCCAAGCCCCTTTAGTGGCGAAAGAGGAAGTGATCATGAAAGAGAAGTTGGATGAATATATTGCCCAGTAAATTAAAGCTCATCATGCCAGTGAAATAGCAAATAAACTGGTCAAGACCATTCGTCCATATCCAGTATGGTATGACCAGCTGCAATATCCCGCAGCATATGTAATCCGGAAGTTCAAAAGCTATAATAGAACCGACAATCCTCATTAGCATTTCACGCAGTTTAAAGCCAAGTGTGGCAACACCGGAGGAAACGACATACCGCTTCATCAATTCATTAGTAGTCTGTCGGACTTCTCCTTTGAATGGTACTCGGATCTTCCAAATAACTCTGTTAAAACTTTCACCAAAATGGAAGTGCTTTTTACGCACAGGTTCGTTAGTGCAAGTAAACGCACTACGGTATCTGCATTAGTTAATGAAAGGGTGAGATCCAATGAGATGATGGTCTAATACGTCATTCGATGGAGGAAGCTCTAGTTTAAATACGAACAACGTATTGATGAAGGACCAGCAGTGGGAACGCTCATAGGTACCCTCGATCGGCAATCGAAGATGTACCCATTCTTGGCTTTTGCAAAGCTGGCCACCTTTCAAGAGCTCATCAATAATCTGGTTCAGTGGGAATACATTGGCCAGTCTTCTTCCTCTTCATAGAAAGACTCAGAAATAACAAAAATAAAGGCAAGACGGCGTTTGTCACCAACGCTCAACATCAAACGAACGGTTCTAAAGCACCCGATTGCTAAAATAACGGCCGCATGGGTCCCACCCTTGGAAAAGGATTGGGACGCGAATACCCAAGTTAATTCTTCAAAAGAAAAAGAAGAAGAGGACTAAAAAACCTATCCAGTCTTTCGAATATGTAGACAGCCGGACGAATATGCAAAATTACGTCGACGCGCTAGAGGATTATAATCATAAAGTACGATCACCAATTACACTTGAAGAGTTTCTTCAGCATCTCTTCGTAAATGGCGATGCTCAGGAAGAAGAAAACTTAGCAGTAGAAGAAAAAGCATGTGAAAAGTTGCTACATGATCTCTCATTCTTTCGTATATGACGAAGATTCTCCGCCAGCATCAGAAAGCGACACTGATGAGCAAGGGGCATGTACCGTGCAAAGTGCTATGTATTTCCCGCAAGACGACCCAATTGACATGATGATAAAAGATGCAGTCCAAGAGGGTGAAGATAGCCTAAGGCGTGAAATGGTCATTTATGAAAAGGCCAGGCCACAACGCTTAAGCAATCAAGCAGTGGAAGGGACGGGTTATGTAACTCCCCGACCGAAATTGGAGAAATGGACCGCTACGTCCCTAAAATGGCACCTGCCCTATGGTGGATCTTCGTATTGATCACCGTCTAGAATCCATGGGCACAAAAAATATGACCCCTTACTATGTTTCATACGGACAGTTATGTTCCTAAACTGGCACTCCGCCCTACGGCATGGATCATACAACCAACCGTATACAATCCACGAGCACAAACGATCTATGTCCCATATGTGTTCTCCATATCTCCTATGGACCGCTATGTCCCTAAACTGGCACATTTCCATATGGTAGATCTCCATATTGATCACCGTATACAATCTACGGGCATAAAAGATCTCTACCCACAACTGAAGCCCTACCGGCGAGGCTGCATCTAAAGTCCCACCGGCTATGAAGCCCCACCAATGATGCAGTCCTTTAAAAAAAGGGTATGTTCACAAGTAAAATAAGCATGGGTGAAAACTCGAAAGGGCTCCACGAGCAAAAACATCAGGACTACCGAAGGGCATGTGAAAACCCGAAAGGGCGCAAACTCGTAAAAAGAAGCACTTGAAGAGTCCTTACGACTTGCAAGAGAAAATTCCGCTTAGGAGCCCTCATGAATCCTAAGGAGAAAATACACCTATGAGATCCTCTCGACTCATATAGAGAAAACAACTTTGTGATACCCTCATGGCTTATAAAGACTGAAAAAGCCTTAGATTATAGGGATCCAAACCTGTTTTCTAAGCCACCTTTGTCTAAATGGGCAATGGCAAATGATGAGTCGCTCCTGACAATATTCTAGTCATAACGATACTGATGCCAAAATAGGTATTAAATCCCAAGTTTCCTGGGGGCAAATGATGAGTTGCTCCTGGCATACGTGCTTGATTAGTATTAGCAACGCCGATATCGACCTGAAGTTCGAACTATCGACTCCTAAGTTGTTAAACTGGAAAATATAAAAAAATGATAAAAACAAAAATGAAATAACCGAAATGATTGGGCACTGCGAATAAATAGCCGAAATGATTTGGCAATAGCGACTTTTGAGATAAGAAAAGCTGAAATGATAGAGCATTGTGGAGAATAAAAAATGATATAAAATAAAAAATTTCTGCCCTGCAAGTAGGTCAATACTGACTCTTGTATACAATCCATGGGCACAAATGAAAGAAAGAGAACTATATTTTCGACCATACCGCGCCAAACAAGGAATCAAGTCTTGACGGCATATATACAACCTAGAAACTATTTGGATGTCTCTCTTACTCTATCAGAGCACAGACGTGGTGTCAATAAAGTTTTAAGGAGTCAAAGAGAAAGTTGAGTGATGGAAAATTCCTAGCTTCAGATCTCAATAGCGAAATATATAGCCTAGAGACCATATAGATGTCTATCCTTGTAACACCCTACTTCATTTATACCATATTCAATTTGAGTATTTCCTAATCTAGTGATTATTTCTTTATTATTATCGTTTTGGGTGCTGATAGTGCATTTGGTATCTGTGGTTATATCCGATCTGACCCACATGCTTGAAACCCATTATGGTTCAAGATTACGTTATATCTTTACTAGTACAGAGAATCCGTGGACATTTAGATTTGATATATATATATATATATATATATATATATATATGTATGTATGTATGTATCATATTTTAGTATCTGCATATATTTTCAAATAATACAAATTATAGTCAAATAATATTTTTTTAATATCTCGCATGGCCTGTATTATACCCCATACCCTATGGTTTCATCCAGACATCGTGTTCATGTCCAGTTTGATGAAACGGACTCATTTGGATCGCTACGTGCATTTATGTGTATCCGTTCTTCGGGGTATACATTTTATTTAACTGGACATCACATTATGGTTTTGGCAGATACGTATATTATCCGTATTTTAAAACTAGATTTTTAAAAGTGATCCGGGTATTTTTCGGAGTATATTTGTATTAGCTGTATAATCCCAGAATATATATTAAAATATTTTAAAAAAACTTTAACAGAAATACTTATACTATATATATTCTAAATCCTAATTAAATCCTTATGTCTCTCTCTTGCCCTACAATATCTCTCTCTCTATAAATACACTATCTTTCCTTCTCTCTCTACTTACTCTCTCCCGTACATATACATATATATATATATATATATATATATATATAAAATTTATACCCTAATATATATTTCTTTACAACACCTCTCTCTCTCTCTCTTTCCTCAAAACTTTTCCCTGCCTCCTCCGCGAGAACCCACGCCAAAAACCCTACCCTCGCCTTCGCCAAGCCTTCGTCGCCGACCTCCCCATAACCTCGCCATCACCACCTTACCCCCACTTCCTCCTTCTCCTCACCAGCACCATAATGCCACTACCACGATCCCCAGCAGCTTCACCCGAAAACCCATTGACCCGAGAACCCATTATCCAAGAAACCCTAACCCTAACAGCTACCTCGCCTTAGCCGCCGACCTCGTCACCTCACGATGACCTCGTCATCACCACCTCCGCATTCACTTCCTCTCCAATCCCCGACACCACTGCAGACCCGACGAACCTATCAACCGAGAACCCTAACCCGATGCCTGAACCCTCACCGTCGATCACCCACGACCTCATCGACCTCACCTCGTCACCGTCATCCTCTCATCCCTCTCATCCTTCTTCCCCGACACCACTGCAGACCCCGACACCACAAACCCTAGCACCCAACCAACCTAAGAAACCCCTCTGCCTTTGACGTCGATGGCTGCCCATCGTCGCCGTCGTCACCCCCTCGTCTCTCCTGTCCCCTGAATCCAGGGCCAACACCATAAGCCAACACATTCCTCTTCTTCTCCTTCTTCTTTTCTTTCTTTCTTTTCTTTTCTTTCTTGATTCTTGGTTTTCCGGCTGTCGCCGGAGTCGCGCATGTTGCCGACGATCCGGGCGACCCAGTCGTCGACATCATCCAGCGTGGTCACGTCTTGGATTAGCCAGGTCCAGTCTTGTATGCGCATGTGTGCATCGCGACGTTTACCCGACGTCGAACGTGACGTACGTACCCCGACGTCAGATCTGATCTAGCAAGTTTATCTTGCAACATGCTTTGTTAAAATATTTATATCCATATGAATAAAAATAATACATGTATTTTAATTAAGCATTCGATGTTATAGTTTTGCCGTTTTTCGATATCCGTACTGTCTATTGCATATCTAGTTGTATGCCGGAACCTCATTATATCATGTTACTTCTATATTAGTGCGACATGTTATCTAACTTGCATCATACATAGTCATGGATTTATATATAGGTTATTACAGATAGACACATATGCATCTTGACATCAGCACTATTTTACCGTGATTCCGATATCGATTACAGTTTCACATTTGGTATTCACTTGATACATATGTATCACATGACATGTCCTGACACACTGCATGACTTGTTACTAATGCTGACAATTCTGACTTGTTGTCCTGATGGACGTAACTTGTTGTCTACATAGACAAACCCGTACCTGCTTGATCCTGTGTTGGCATTAGACTTACATCATCAATACCTGATTTGAACGCATAACCTAGGAAGTAAGGGGAAATCAATAATAAAACCTGACTTGTCTCAACAGTTCGATACTTATACTGATAAGTTTTTACGAGCTAGGCCAGCCCTAGGATGATGCTGCTGACATCATTCGTCTGTACATATTACCTGTTTACTGCCTAGCGGCACGTCTCGAATTCAGCCCGAGAGTCTTGATCGTGGTCCCGGGCATGCACGGGATACTATTGAGTTATATCGACGATTACATTAAATTGATTTCAAAGACTTTAGAATAGATAACCTAGAAACACAGTTTTAGGTTACACATCGCACCTCACATACACACACATACCTCACCGTGTCATATCCGTGTTATTCATTATATTCATATTTACCTATATCGTTACATCCTGGTTATTACTATTGTTTTGATGTTATGACGCACTAACGTCTCGGTTTTGCATGGCCCAGTTCCTCTATCTTTATCGCAGGCTGAACATGAGTATTTTAGTCGTCAAGCCGAGCAGTGAGGAATTGAGTTTAGTGATATTTAGTTTAGTTTTTTTTTCCGCAGCTTGATTTCTTGATGTTAGCCCATATTGGGATGTATTTTCATATGTTTCTTATTAGATATTATTATCGTTTCCACTTATACATTTTTTTGACTCTTTTATTTGGCAAATGGACATGTACTAGATAACTTTTATATTTTACTGTTCTTGATATCCTATAAACTGCCGTAATGTGACTGTGGAGGGATGTTTCCTAACCACAGGTAGCATGGTTGGCTCTGTCACGTGTCGTAGTTTGTGCACTCTGGAAAGCGGGGCATGACGAGGTTTGTTTGGTATCATAACCATAGAATTTAGGATTAATCGGGTTAATTCTTTTGTAGTTGGGTATTAAACCCGATACCCTAATCTGAAATCCCGTAATTAGGAACATGTCCTGCCACATTACTATCCTACCATTCTTGAATCTATAACTATCTTGTTTATTGGATCATGTTTATCGTTGCTAATCCTCTTCAGTGTCTTGGCTTCAGAATCATGGAGGATAAAGATTTGCGATCGTACCAGAGGCGTGTTGATAATGCCGCATTGCTTGGATTTATACGTAGGATGCTGGAAAACCAGAAGCTGCAAACCGATCTGAATCAGCGGCAAGCCGAGGCTTTCCAGGAGGGTCTGCGGACAGTCCGGCAGTCCATAGACGCAGTAGCGGTCAGGCCAGCATAGTGTGAGGGCACTGTGGCGGACTTCAGGAGGCTTGGTCCATCTATATTTACTGGATTGGAGGAGCCATTACCAGCGGAGCAGTGGCTAGTTGATACGGAGAATCTGCTCATCGACGCACAGATTCCAGATGACAAGAGGGTAGATGTTGTACACATCCAACTGTGGATTATGCTCGCGAGTGGTGGCTCATGGAGGAGACCCATTTACCCAAGAAGATCAGTTAGACAATGTTTTCATGGAGTTTCTTGGAGAAGTTCTTTCCACAAACTGCTCGAGAAGAACTGGAAGAAATGTTTATTAGCCTGAAGCAGAATGGCGTATCCGTTGATAAGCTAAGTGGACTCGGCTCAGTCGATTTGCGGGGCCTTTGGTTTCCAATGATGCAGATAGGGCACGAAGGTCCTTGCGTAGTTTGGATGTAGAGATTCAGAGACATATTATATCTTTGGGATTGACCACCTTCTCACAAGTTCTCAAGGCAGCCAGGGAGCAGCAGAGCTTATCGGAGAAAGCGAAGAGTATGCAACAACAACCCGTCGTAGTGCAGAAGCCGGCGTTTATGCCAAATTGAGCTCCTGTATGCAGAGGTATCCCGGTGAACAGGCGATGCATTGTACCTATGAAGAAGCCCGTCGTATCTGATCAGAAAAGAAGTGTGATTTGTGACTTTTTCCATCTACTCGGACACTTACAGAAAGAATGTCGAAGAAGGCTTGGACTCTGTCTTGTTTGCGGATCGGCTGACCATACCATCAATGCTTGTCCTTCAAAGCTACGATTGAGGGACGATGTTCAGAAGCCATCGCAGAAGCAGTTTCATGGGCAGAAGCAGGTTACTCAGGGTCCTAATAAAGCACGTGCATTTACTTTGATGACCGAGGAGGCCAAGGCTTCAGATGAAGTTGTTTCAGGTATCCTACTCGTTCATAATTTTCTCGCATTGGCATTATTCGATTCTAGTGCATCCCATTGTTGTATGTCGTCCGAGTTTATTAGTGCACACCCGATTCCATACACGACCCTGTCTAATTGCTGGGACATACGCACTGCGAATAGGAAGATTATATCTAGTAGCGAATGCAAGGATTGTTTGGTGGTTATTTGCGGACGAGAGTTATTCGCAGATTTCTTGATGATTGGTTCTGGCAGCTATGATGTCGTCTTAGCAATGGATTTTCTTGGCGCTTTCCATACTCACATTGATTGTAGGGCAAAGAAAGTGATTTTTCAGATTCCCGAACATCTGGAGTTTATATTTTCAGGAGGTAGCAGATCTGTCGGGCCAGTCGAATTTAGGGTTAGGCCAACAAGTGTCGTTATTTTTTCATTGGAAGTAGACAAGGAGGAAGCGCCAGTAGTAGTTCGAGAGTTTATGGATGTGTTCGAGGACATCTCGGGTTTACCGCCAAAACGAGATGTCGAGTTCGCGATCGATCTTGTTTCTGGAGAAGCGCCGATTTCAAATGCGTATTATCCGATGGCACTGATGGAGCTAGAAGAAGTCAGGAAACAGGTTGCCGAATTTCTAGAGAAAGGTTAGATTCGCAACAGCAATTCATCCCGGGGAGCTCCAGTTCTTCTAGTCAAGAAGAAGGATAGCACACGGAGGGTGTGCATCGATTATCGAGATTTAAATTGGGTGACTATTAAGAATATGTACCCGATCCCTCTCATCGGCGAATTATTCGATCAACTCAGCGGCGCGAGGGTATTCTCGAAGCTGGATTTGCGATTCGGATATCATCAAGTTCGAGTAAATCAGAAGATGTTTGCAAGACGACGTTCTGAACTCGATATGGGCATTACGAGTACTTAGTGATGCCATTCGGAGTCACAAACGCACCAGCTATATTCACGGACTTGATGAACCAAATCTTTTCACCATATTTAGACCGGTTTATAGTAGTATTTATTAACGACATTCTGGTCTATTCGAAGAGCCAAGAAAAACATGCAGAACACTTGAAGATCGCACTGCAACCATTGAGGCAAGAAAGATTATATGCTAAGATGAGCAAGTGCGAGTTTTGGCTCGAAGAAGTGAAGTTCTTAGGCCATATCGTGTCCGGAGTTGGAATTGCTATTAATCCTGAAAATATTGTAGCAGTTCATGATTAGCCGATTTTGAAGAACGTAGCGGAGATCATAAGTTTTCTTGGGCTTGCTGGATATTATAGAAGATTCGTGGAGATTTTCGCTCGAATAGCTGTACTATTGACCAAGCTAACACAAAAGGAGGTACAGTTCGTATAGATGGAGAGATGTGCGTCAGCTTTTGAAGTGTTAAAGCAAAGATTGACCAACTCTCTTATTTTGACAGTGCCAAACAGTTCCAGAGGGTTGGTTATTCACAGCGACGCATCTGGGAAATGCTTGGGATGTGTTCTGATGCAGCATGGGAAAGTTATATCCTACGCATCGAGACACTGAAGATTCATGAGAAGAACTACCCAACTCATGATTTGGAGCTTGTAGCAGTGTTTTTCGCTTTGAAGATTTGGAGACACTACTTATTGGGTGAAAGGGTAGAAGTATTTACCGATCACATGAGCCTAAAGTACGTGTTCACCCAGAAAGAGCTCAACATGAGATAGCTAGATGGTTGGAGCTGATGGCTGACTATGATTTTGATCTAAAGTACCATCCGGGGAAAATTAATGTAGTGTTGGATGCTCTAAGTCGATTTCCAGCAATACGGATGTTGACTGCACAAAAGGAGCTTATAGATGATTTCCAGAGATTTGAGTTGGAGATCGTATAATCACATTCTTCGGGATAGTTGATGCAGCTACAGGTATAGTCGTCCTTGATCGATAACGTTAAAGCAGCGCAGTCGCACGATCCAAGGTTGCATAAGTTTCGAGAATAGGTAGAAGCGGGACTTCGAACGAATTTGTTGATTTATGACTATGGTTCATTACGATCTGGGAGCCGCTTATGTGTGCCAAAAGGAGATATTCATGAAGAAGTTATGAAGGAGTCTCATAGTTCCGTATATTCTGTACATCTGAATGGCACAAAGATGTACCGAGATCTACGACAACATTTCTGGTAGGAAGGCATGAAAAGGGAGATTTCTCTTTATGTATCGAAATGCTTGGTGTGTCAGCAAGTCGAGGCTGAACATTAAAGGGTAGCTGGTTTATTGCAACCACTTTCGATTCCTCAGTGGAAGTGGGAACATATAACCATGGATTTCGTGACTGCTTTACCGCGGATTCCAAAGGGCAATAATGCAATTTGGGTGATTGCTGATCGATTGATCAAGGCAGCTCATTTTATACCTTTTCAAGTTGGTCAGTCGATGGAGGCTTTAGCAGAGCAGTACATGCAAGAGATTGTGAGATTGCATGGAGTAACTGTGAACATCGTTTCCGATCGTGATACCCGATTCTTATCGCACTTTTGGAGAAGTTTACAGGAAAGTTTCGGGACTCGACTGAAGTTCGGCACAACCTATCATCCCCAGACAGATGGCCAGTCCGAGAGAACGATCAAAACTCTTGAAAATATGTTGAGAGCTTACATGTTGGAATTCAAGGGTTCATGAGAGGATCATTTACACTTGGTGGAGTTTTCATATAATAACAGTTTTTAGGAGACTATACAGATGGCTCCATTCGAAACATTATATGATTATAAGTGTCGCTCGCTCGTCTGTTGGGACGATATTGAAGAAAGAAAATTTTTGGGACTGGATCTTATTATGCGAATCGTGGAGAAAGTTAATATGATCCGAAATCATATGAAGTTGGCACAAGATCGACAGAAAAGTTGGGTCAATACAGGACGAAGACCTCTGGAGTTCGCAGTTGGTGATCTTGTATTCCTGAAGATATCACCGACCAGAGGAGTGATTCGATTTGGTAGTCGAGGCAAGTTTAGTCCTCGATTCGTGGGGCCTTTCGGTATCATCGAGCACGTTGGAGAAGTAGCTTATCGATTGGCTTTACCACCATTCTTAGCGCGTATTCACGACGTATTTCATGTATCTCAACTTCGCAAGTATGTTCGAGATAAGACGCACGTCCTAAATCATTCGGAGCTGACAGTAAGGGAGGACTTAACGTATGAAGAAAGACCGATGGGGATAGTGGATCGACGAGAAAAGGTCCTCAAGAATAAGGCTATCCCTCTAATACTTGTTTCATGAGGGAATCGTTCACACGGAGAATTAACTTGGGAACGAGAAGACAAGATTCGACAGAAATTTCCACACCTCTTTTCTTAGATTCATGTTTTCTTGTCTTTTCTTGTTCTGAGAATTTCAAGGACGAAATTCTTTTGTAATTGGGTATAATGTAACACCCTAGTTCATTTATACCATATTCGATTTGAGTATTTTCTAATCTTGTGACTATTTCCTGATTATTATCGTTTTGGGTGCGGATAGTGCATTTGTTATCTGTGGTTATATCCAAACCGACCTGCATGCTTGAAACCCATTATGGTTCAAGATTACGTTATATCTTTACCAGTACAGAGGATCCGTGCATATTTAGATTTGATATATACATGTATCATATTTTAGTATCTGCATATATTTTCAAATAATATAAATTATAATCCAATAATATTTTTTTAATATCTAGCATGTCCTGTATCATATCCCATACCCTATGGTTGCATCCAAACATCATGTTCATGTCCATTTTGATGAAACAGACTCGTTTGGATCGCTACTTGCATTTACTTGTATTCGTTCTTGGGGGTATGCATTTTATTTTACCGGACATCGTATTATGGTTTTGGCTGATATGTATAATATCCGTATTTTAAAACTAGATTTTTAGAAGTGATCCGGGTATTTTTCGGAGTATATTTGTATTAACTGTATAATCCCAGAATATATATTAAAATATTTTTTAAAAACCTTAACAGTAATATTTATACTTATACTATATATATTCTAAATCCTAATTAAATCCTCACTTCTCTCTCCCTATGCTATCTCTCTCTGTATTCTATCTGTCTATATATATATATATATATATATATATATACCCTAATATATATTTCTTTACAACACCTCTCTCTCTCTTTCCTCAAAACTTTTCCCTGCCTCCCCCGCGAGAACCCACGCCCAAAACCCTAGCCTCGCCTTCGCCAAGCCTTCGTCGCCGACCTCCTCATAACCTCGCTGTCACCACCTCACCCCCACTTCCTCCTTCTCCTCACCAGCACCACAATGCCACCACCATGATCCCCAGAAGCTTCACCCGAAAACCCATTGACCCGAGAACCCATCACCTAAGAAAACCTAACCCTAACCGTTACTTCGCCTTAACCGTCGACCTCTTCACCTCACCACGACCTCATCGTCACCACTTTCACATTCACTTCCTTTCCAATCCCCGACACCACTGCAGACCCGACAAACCCATCAACCGAGAACCTTAACCCGACGCCTGAACCCTCACCGCCGATAACCCACGACCTCGTCAACCTCACCTCGTCGCCGTCATCCTCTCATCCCTCTCTTCCTTCTTCCCTGACAACACTGCAGACCCCGACACCACAAACCCGTGCACCCAACCAACCCATGAAACCCCTCTGCCTTTGACGTCAATGGCTGCCCATCATCGCCGTCGTCACCCCCTCATCTCTTCTGTCCCCTGAGTCCAGGGCCAACACCACAAGCCAAACCATTCCTCTTCTTCTCCTTCTTCTCTTCTTTCTTTATTTTCTTTTCTTTCTTGATTCTTAGTTTTCCGGCCGTCGCCGGAGTTGCGCACGTCGCCGACGATCCGGGAGACCCAGTCATCGTCGTCATCCAACGTGGTCACATCTTGGATTATCCAGGTCCAGTCTTGTACGCGCGTGTGTGCATCACGATATTTACCCGACGTCGAACATGACGTACGTATCCCGACGTGAGATCCGATCTAGCAAGTTTATCTTGCAACATGCTATGTTAAAATATTTATATCCATATGAATAAAAATAATACATGTATTTTAATTATGCATCCGATGTTATAGTTTTACCGCTTTTCGATATCCGTTCAAATCCGTACTGTCTATTGCATATCTAGTTGCATTTCGAAACCTCATTATATCATGTTACTTCTATATTAGTGCGACATGTTATCTAGCTTGCATCATATATATCTATATATATATACATACATACATACATACATACATATACATACATACATACATACATACATACATACATACATATATATATATATATATATATGTTATTACAGATAGACGCATATGCATTCTGACATCAGCACTATTTTACCATGATTCCGATATCGATTACAGTTTCACATTTGGTATCCACTTGATACATATGCATCACATGACATGTCCTGACACACTACTTGACTTGTTACTTGATCTTGTTACTAATACCGAGAATCCTGACTTGTTTTCCTGATGGATGTAACCTGTTGTCTACATAGACAAACCCGTACCTGCTTGATCCTGTGTTGGCATTAGACTTACATCATCAATACCCGAATTGAACATATAACCTGGGGAGTAAGGGGAAATCAATAATGAAACATGACTTATAACTTAACAGTTCGATGCTTATACTGATCAGTCTTTACGGGCTAGGCCAGCCCCGGGATGCCGCTACTGATATCATTCGTCTGTACATGTTACCTGTTTACTGCTTAGCGGCACGTCTCGGATTCAGCCCGAGAGTCTTGACCGTGGTCCCGGGCATACACGGGATACTATTGAGTTATATCGACGATTACATTAAAATTGATTTCAAAGACTTTAGAATAGATAACCTAGAAACACAGTTTTAGGTTACTCATCGCACCTCACATACATACACACATACACCTCACCGTGTCATATCCGTGTTATTCATTATATTCATGTTTACTTATATCGTTACATCCTGGTTATTACTATTGTTTTGATGTTATGACGCACTGTCGTCTGGGTTTTGAATGTCCTAGTTTCTTTATCTTTATCGCAGGATGAACAGGAGTACTTTAGCCGTCAAGCCGACCAGTGAGGAATTGAGTTTAGTGATGTTTAGTTTAGTTTTTTTTCCGCAGCTTGATTTCTTGATGTGAGCCCATATTGGGACGTATTTTCAGATGTTGCTTATTGGATATTATTATCATTTCTGCTTATACATTTTCTTGACCCTTTTATTTTGCAAATGAACATGTACTAGATAACTTTTATATTTTATTGTTCTTGATATCCTATAGACAGCCGTAATGTGACTGTGGAGGGATATTTCCTAGCCAAAGGTAGCATGGTTAACTCTGTCATGTGTCGTAGTTTGTGCACTCTAGGAAGCGGGGCGTGACAATCCTACCTCAGCGAAGAATCAACGCGATATCTTCAAAGCAAAAGCGAAGCGATGGTATATTCCTAACTTCAGATCTTGATAGCTGGACATGTGAATGCATAAAGATCACTGGATGTAATTTAACCTCATAAGTGTGTGGTTATAACTTCCCTAAGACTCAAAGATTGGAGTTTGATATCTAGGTAAGGTGCCATGGTCATGCCTAACGCTGAATCGTCCGACGAAAATATGTATACCCTGGCCTAGAAAGGTTACTTGAGGCATTGTATCACTATATCGAAACTACATCGGAAGGGTTGGGTGATACAGCAAGTACGCGGCTACTCGAACCTGCGAACCGAGTGGGTGTAGATCGAGAAGAAATCGGCTGATGTAATGGTGCGATGGACTAAACCAAGTATGTCACGCCCCGCTTCCCAGTATACGAGCGGAGGACGTGACGAGGCCGCGACGTATTTACTGTGAAGTAAATACGCTAAGCGTATCCAAGCAATATAAAGTAAATACACAAGAGACAAAAGATATGAACTGAACAACAACTTTATTTATTAACATTCTTTTGTACAATGCATGGAAAAGTAAATACATGGAATAAAGCGATGCCTAAACAATGGCATAACAGAAATGAAAAAAAAGTACTGAAATGGAAAGGTGTACAATGAACTAGAGCTCGGGGTCTTCACAGAACCAGTCCAAGTCTTCAGCAGTTGGCTCGATCTCAGACGTGTCCAGATCACCTGACGACATTCAAAGAAGAAAGAAAGAGAATGTCGTCAGCGAATAGGTCGCTCGGTAAGTCCCAAAGATAAGAGGAGAATAGACAGAGAGTAAGATAGAGAGAGAGTAGCTTTTATAGTTGTATTATATTGTTTTAGTGTTAATGCTGTTGTTATCGTAAGTTCAAGGATGAATGTCAACTAATCTCAAGAGTGTTCTCAAACCCAACAGGCTGTAATCCAGGGGTAGGGAACCACGGGCCCAAATGATATGTTAGTAGCGGGACTTCGACCGTCGTCGAAGTATTCCAAACTCAACAGGCCATAGTCCAGGAGAATGGAAACACGGGCCATCATGATTGCTTGCTTGTGTTAGTAGACACGGATTCATGATCTAGGGGGACTCTTGAGATTATGTTGGATTCACGAATGAACTACCCCAATTCCCCGTGTAGTTATGATTGTATTGTTTGTCTTGTAAATTGTATTGATTGTATAATTGATTGACTGACCGAAACCATGATATCAGTAAACGGATGTAACCGTAGAATCATGTAAATGGAATAATTGGAGAACCATGTAAATGGAATGTATATCCTTGGTTCGGTTCGGTCAAGTCGTATAGATTGATAATTGGCTTCATAGATTCATGTTGAAGATTGTAAATTGTAGATTGTACTTGAATCATATTCAAGCCAGATTAATCAGACTCAAACCCGAGTCAGATAATTAGAAGTGTAAATCGAAGTCTTGATTATTTCTTAAAACTATAAATGCTAGGGTCCCTAGAGTAATTTATAAAACTTGAGAGTTTTTATGTAAAAATACTTTTATATACTTTTCAAATACACCTCAAGTATTCATTATTCGTCTTTAGAGTTATAATGAATGTGGATTTTATATTGTGATATTTCTAGTGAAAATATAATAGATTCATAATTAAAGATATTTATTTATAATATTGATTTTATTTGGAATTCATGGTATTTTAGTGTAAAATTTGTTCTTGTGATTTTTAGAAAAAGGTGGAATATTTATATCATAACAAAATAGATATTTTAATGATAAATATACATATATTTATACAAAAATAATTTTAATAAATATTTTATATTCTAGAAAATCTCATTTTCTTAAGATGTCGTGTTTTAAATCTTTCGAGACCGAATGCTCCTTGCGGAGGTCTGAATCTCGCACTACTAAGCCCGAGGGTGTGCGATAAACAGCACCATCCCGAACGGGTTCCCCAAAATGGGTTGTAGCGGTGCTTTGCAAAGATTGTAAAATACTAAATCCTTTAGAAAACGGTTTTATAAAGTAAATGATATTTATTTGTAGAAATGTCAATTTTCCGTATTCTTTGTTCTAGGGTGTAACACCTTAGAATGTGTTTTATAGCTAATTATATTTTAATGTATGGTTTTTAATAAAAAGTTTACCAAATTAAGTTTCAAATATTTTATCCTATTTATTGAGTATTTTATTAGATTTTTCCTAGGCTTGCACACACTTGTGCATGATAACTAGGGTTGTTTTGGGGGTTTAACCATGATTAACGACATGGTGAACTAACCATTTTTTCCCTAATCTAGTTTAATATTGTATTAGGTGCTTTTGGGTTTTAAGTATGATGGTTGTTTTAAAAACAAAATGAATTCTTTTGTTATTGGGTTGACTTGGTGAGAGAGAGACGGTGCATTATGAGGCATGATGGCTTTGCCATGCTGGCTTTGCCATGCTTCATTAAATGAAGAGAGAGAGAGAGAGGGAAGGGGGTTGACTTGTTTGTGTTATCATTCTTGCCTCTCATCCTTTTTACTCCTCTCATTTTTTCACACTCTCTCAAACACACACACACTCACCTTCAGAAGCAGCAGCCTCAACACCAGCAGCAAGCAGCAGTGGCAGCAGCAACAACAACAACAGCAACACCAGAAGCAGCTTCAGCAGCAGCTGCAGAAGCAAGCAACAGCAGCAGCAACTGTAGCAGCAGTAGCCCCAGCCACTACAACAGCTCTTCCCCACTTCTTCCCTTGGGTTCTCTAGGGTATATTTCTGAACCCAAGTCCCCTTTTTCCTAGCTTGTATGCTTATTAGCGTCGGTTCATGTTAAATAGCTAGTTTAGTGCTAGATTATGGTGTTTTGTGTGGAAGTTTGGTTATATGATGATTGTGTTAGTTAACCCTATCCATTTAAGTGTTGTTAGGGTCACCTTAACTGAGTTTAACCCTGGATTACACTAAAATACCATAGGGTTTGTGTTTTGTGCAAAATTGGTGTTTTTAAAGCGACATTGTAGCATTTTGTAATCTGCTTTTGACCCGGGACCTTCAGGTTAAAATTGAGAAAACTGGGGCATGTACACTAGGTCTAGATACCACCACCAGCGCACGAGACCCTAACTCCTAATAGTGGCCGCAGATTTATTCAGTTTGGCCTCAATTTGCGGCCAAGTAGGGGGCATGGGTGCTGGGGTCTTGTGTAGGGCTCTCTGTTGTGTTGTGTAGTGTTTTGGCATGTCTAGTTTTGTAATATTTGACCTGTAGGAAAATCTGGGACAATATATCGTATTTCTAGGTTGTTGTGTTTACGCGATACGCGCGATACGTGAGAGGGTTCTATGATCCAGCGTATCGCGGCGTGTCGCGATGGTTTTAGACGTGTACACACACGATTCAGCGTATCGTGCACACGCGCGTTTAGTTCGCGACGCGAGTTTCTCATTTTGGTTCGATATCGCGTTTTGCGGAATATTTGGCTTATATATGATTTCCATGTCTTATTTGCAGGTTTGCAGGCAGGGACTACGGACACGGCTACAGGAGGGAGCATATGGTAGGATTCACCTAGCGTGGAGCGTAGGTGAGTAGATTTAACATCTACAGGGGAATCGCCTGCATGGCGTTATGCGTCTGGGCTAGGATTCAAATACCTGTCGCATATTCTACGTCATTGTTAGAATTGCGCCTTTACTTTTTTTGCTTGATGTAATTATACTATGACTAGCAGCCGTAGGACACTGCACATATTATTGACGGTTCATGTTGCACGAGCACGGATTGTATGCTACACACACCGTCAATAATTGCCATGTCACACACAACCCCTTATAGATACTTTATTGCTTATCATACTTGACATCTAGCTTATCGGTATACCTATAGCGTATCTTACCATTAGTGATAGGTACATCTACACCTTGCGATACAGCTACAGGTATACCTTGCACATATTTTACTTATACCTAGGGCGGTATACGACATCTTTTACTTATAGGTAGACACCTATACTTAGCTGTGCTTTATTGATTTCGCATACATCTGGTTTCAGCTACATATTCTCATTTATATGCTCGCATTTCAGATATATTGCATATATTTATTCCTGGATTTGCGCATTGTTTATTTGGATTTTACATGATGTTTTCTGGATTTGGGAACCGCGGGAGTTCATGAAATTATGCATACATTGAAAAACCCGGTTTCCTTGATATGATATTTGCGCATCCACCATGGGTTTTATCGGTGCTGATTATATATACCCCTACGAGGAGGCGTCGAGGCGTAGAGGGTACATGGTAGGGCCCGGTATGGTTCCCCTCGGCAAGAAAATCGATGGACTTTGCCGATTGAGCCTGGAGGCGGGCGAGTACCTACCGGTGACAGTACCTATGACTCGGCGGGGGATCACGGAGACACCGTTGGGAGTCATGTACATATGCATACGTCGGAAGGCAAGGGTCAGAGCTAGGCACTCGTACTTTCGGGATAGCGTATGATACGTGATCAGGATTTCTGTGTCGATGCTTGGCACATTGTTTTCATGATATTTCTTTTAATACCTTTGTATATATAACAGGGGATTTAGCCGTTGTTATATATACCCTTACACCAATATTAGTGGAATGGGACGCTAATATATGTGTATTGCCCACATCATACTTATTTCTGTATATATTTACCTTTAGGATGTTAGATTCTTACTTGAGATTTGACTTGGGATATTAGGTGATTCATTGAGATTGGATATTGGACATACCTATGTGATTACTGATTTGTGCATTCGGGATATAGGAGATTACTCGATATTGTACATTGAGGAGATGTGAGACTTATATGATATGAGAGCCCAACGTGGGGGCTGATTTGAGGAGTTGAGATTTGAGTGTCTTGATGGATTGTGATCCTACCACGATGTCAGGTTTCCGTGGGAACGACATATTTCACTCCATACCTCGTACCTTTTCACTTATGCACTGTTCCATGTATTGGAGTACCTGTTAGTGTACCCTTCATGATAGCTGCATATTTGCATTCTCATATCCCTATTGCATAGTTATTGCACACTATTATCATGTCATTATTGCTTCACATATTGACTGTACCTGCTAGTGTACTTTCCATTATTCTGCATTCACATGACATGTTATTACTGTAATCGCATATCTTAGATTCATGTTGTACGTACATTCCTGTGATTACCTGCATATGTTATCTACTATTCACGAGTTGGCAACTCACCCCCGTTGTGCCACAGGTGTTTCAGATTGTTCCCCAGAGTAGTCGAGGCAGGCTATTCCGCTATTCAGTATCCATCTATCATCTTTTGCTACAGATACCGCATCAGCTCACAGTACTATTTTGCTTAGGTGGATTAGATGATTATCTGTATTTCATATTGTACATTCATTGTATCTTGTACTCTCCATCTACTATTATGTTGTTGACTTAGAGACTTGGTGAGGATGTTATTGTATATTAATTGTGGATTTGTTGCCTTTTATATACAGCTTTCTCTCCATTGTCTTTATTTCTTCGCTACGGCGTCGTATATTTGTGTTGTATTCATCTTGGCTAGTTTTTACAAAAAGGGGTGTTGCCAAAATTTTAAAGAAAGAAAGTGGACTTTTAAAGAATTTGGGTTGCGATTTCAAATGTTTCAAAAACTTATATTATCTTTTCCGTATTTTTTTTTATGGTTTAGATTTCTGGGTTTTGGCTTTCTTTTACTGCGTTACGTCTTTAGGCGTTGCGTAGTATTAGGGCCGTCACGGGCCAATTTCGGGTCGTGACAAAGGGTCTCCTAAGTCAACTAGACTATTTCTAAATGGTCTAAACGACAAGTTGTGAGATGCCTCAAATCGCCTTTTCACCGCCAATTGTGGCCAGGTAAGTACAAATGAGGAAAAGAGGGATCCGCTCACGAATCACCATGAGACGGGCCTTTTAAAATTACTTTTCTCATTTGCCTAGCCTAGGCATCACAAAGTCAGGTTTAGATAAACGATCGATATTCACAACTTATCGTGTTTTCCTAATAAGAGGTATTTATTTAAAAGTGTATCAAATCTAAAACTTTTAAGAATGGTTTTATTAAGAATATGGTATTTAAATGAAAGTATTGTTTTATCGTATTCTAAGTTTTAATGATATCGTTTAGGCTTGTATTTGCGTGTGTGGGGAGGTAGGTCATTACCTCGTGCTCTACTTTAAATGTATAGCAAAGTTAAGGGGTTAAATGTTAAATCGAAACATTGTGGTATTTAAGTGAAAAAATACGATAATTTGAGAACGCTATCATTTTATGTGATGAAATTTGTTCAAATTGTTTGTTAAATATTTAATAGTCAACATAAAGATGTTTAAGCATAAATGTATTAGTGAGAAGTGAAATTTTTATAGAAAACCGAGTCGGAAATCGGATTTGTTCCGATTCCGTCAGGTTTCGTAATTTCGTATTTTAGAGAAATAGAAAGGGGATAGAGTCGGACTTACGGGTTTCGATTAAGCAAAGGAGTGAAGGGGGACTAGAGAGGTTGCCGAGGCGTTGCTTCGTCGCCGGTTGTTCCTAAAAACGCCGCCGGAATTTCCGCCGGAATTTCGTCGGAGCTTCGCCGCGAACTTGATTTCAAAGTACACACTCTTAGAAAATTTTTGAGAGAGTGAGCTTAAGGTTTTGGGATGAGAGGGTAGAGGGTAGGGGTGTATTTATAGGCTAGGCTAGGGTAGGGTAGGTGAAAGGTTTTTAATTAAAAAAATTGTAAAAAATGTGGGAAAAACATTAAAAATCATAGTAATTAGGGTATATTGAATTCTCGGGAACCGATCCAATAAATTAGAGTATGCAGGGAGTTAGATAAGGCGAAGAGGCGCACATTTCGTTTTGGGGGCTCGGCTGTCCGCTGTCCGAGTCGGAGGTCAGGGAGGTGGGGGGTCGTCTGGTGTAGCCTTTGGTATATTTAGTTTTTCAGGTTCAGTTCAAAGTTTGGAAGTTATCTCGTGTAGAAATTTGGGCTTCTATAAAATTTAAAACAAAATAAATATTAAAAATAATGTGGGGTATGGGATTTGAACTCTGGTGGCTTGGTTCAGCAGTGTAAGGTATTACCAATGAGCTACAAGCTCCTTCTTGTAATTATGAAGCTATTTAATTACTTAAAATAGTTACAGAAAATGTAAATACCCCAAGTATACATTAATTTTTGTACACTAAAAATGGAGTTGTTACATTCTACCCTCCTTATAAAAATTTCGTCCTCGAAATTTGTAAAAGGAAAGTGTAACAGTTCAAGGAAGGTTTGGTGCTGGTGTGCTGACAGTATGTGAAAAATAAGAAGGTGGTGCAAGGGTTTTAAAAATGTGAAGAATGTGTGAAGGAATGAAAGAATGCGGAGGTTTTGGTAAAATTGTAAAAGAGGTGAGGGAATTTTTGGGTTATGACAGATTCAAGTACATGAAATGATAAGATTCAAGGAATATGAAATTGCAAGATTCAAGGAACATGAATTGTAAAGAATGTTTTAGTTGCTGGTTCTTGTGTTATATTGCTTAGGTTGTTCACGTAGAACAGAACTGCATGATAGGGATTCATACAGCTCAGACCTGCATGGGCCACCAACAAAACCTGTCACGCCCCGCTTCCCAGTATACGAGCGGAGGACGTGACGAGGCCGCGACGTATTTACTGTGAAGTAAATACGCTAAGCGTATCTAAGCAATATAAAATAAATACACAAGAGACAAAAGATATGAACTGAACAGCAACTTTATTTATTAACATTCTTTTGTACAATGCATGGAAAAGTAAATACATGGAATAAAGCGATGCCTAAACAATGGCATAACAGAAATGAAAAAAAAGTACTGAAATGGAAAGGTGTACAATGAACTAGAGCTCGGGGTCTTGACAGAACCGGTCCAAGTCTTCAGCAGTGGGCTCGATCTCAGACGTGTCCAGATCACCTGACGATATTCAAAGAAAAAAGAAAGAGAATGTCGTTAGCGAATAGGTCGCTCGGTAAGTCCCAAAGATAAGAGGAGAATAGACAGAGAGTAAGATAGATAGAGAGTAGCTTTTATAGTTGTATTATATTGTTTTAGTGTTAATGCTGTTGTTATCGTAAGTTCAAGGGTGAATGCCAACTAATCTCAAGAGTGTTCTCAAACCCAACAGGCTGTAATCCAGGGGTAGAGAACCACGGGCCCAAATGATATGTTAGTAGCGAGATTTCGACCGTCGTCGAAGTATTCCAAACTCAACAGGCCATAGTCCAGGAGCATGGAAATATGGGCCCTCATGATTGCTTGCTTGTGTTAGTAGACATGGATTCATGATCTAGGGGGACTCTTGAGATTATGTTGGATTCACGAATGAACTACCCCAATACCCCATGTAGTTATGATTGTATTGTTTGTCTTGTAAATTGTATTGATTGTACAATTGATTGACTGACCGAAACCATGATATCAGTGAACGGATGTAACCATAGAATCATGTAAATGGAATAATTGGAAAACCATGTAAATGGAATGTATATCCATGGTTCGGTTCAGTCAAGCCGTATAGATTGATAATTGGCTTCATGGATTCATGTTGAAGATTGTAAATTGTAGATTGTACCTGAATCATATTCAAGCCAGATTAATCAGACTCAAATCCGAGTCAGACAATTAGAAGTGTAAATCAAAGTCTTGATTATTTCTTAAACCTATAATTGCTAGGGTCCACAGAGTAATTTATAAAACTTGAGGGGGTTTTATGTAAAAATACTTTTATATACTTTTCAAAATACACCTCAAGTATTAATTATTTGTCTTTAGAGTTATAATAAATATGGATTTTATATTGTGATATTTCTAGTGAAAATATCCTAGATTCAAAATTAAAGGTATTTATTTATAATATTGATTTTATTTGGAATTCATGGTATTTTAGTGTAAAATTTGTTCTTGTGATTTTTAGAAAAAGGTGGAATATTTATATCATAACAAAATAGATATTTTAAAGATAAATATACATATATTTATACAAAAATAATTTTAATAAATATTTTATAATCTAGAAAATCTCATTTTCTTAAGATGTCGTGTTTTAAATCTTTCGAGACTGAATGCTCCTTGCAGAGGTCTGAATCTCGCACTACTAAGCCCGAGGGTGTGCGATAAACCGCACCATCCCGAACGGGTTCCCCAAAATGGGTTGTAGCGGCGCTTTGCAAAGATTGTAAAATACTAAATCCTTTAGAAAACGGTTTTATAAAGTAAATGGTATTTATTTGTAGAAATGCCAATTTTCCGTATTCTATGTTCGAGGGTCTCCTAAGTCAACTAAACTATTTCTAAATGGTCTAAACGACAAGTTGTGAGATGCCTCAAATCGTCTTTTCACCGCCAATTGTGGCCAGGTAAGTACAAATGAGGAAAGGAGGGATCCGCTCACGAATCACCGTGAGACGGGCCTTTTAAAGTTACCTTTCTCACTTGCCTAGCCTAGACACCACAAAGTCAGGTTTAGATAAACGATCGATGTCCACAACTTATCGTTTTTTCCTAATAAGAGCTATTTATTTAAAAGTGTATCAAATCTAAAACTTTTAAGAATGATTTTATTAAGAATATGGTATTTAAATGAAAGTATTGTTTTATCGTATTCTAAGTTTTGATGATATCGTTTAGGGTTGTATTTGCGTGTGGGGGGAGGTAGGTCATTATCTCGTGCTCTACTTTAAATGTATAGCAAAGTTAAGGGGTTAAATGTGAAATCGAAACATTGTGGTATTTAAGTGAAAAAATACGATAATTATAGAACGCTATCATTTCATGTGATGAAATTTGTTCAAATTGTTTGTTAAATGTTTAATGGTCAACATAAAAATGTTTAAGCATGAATGTATTGATGAGAAGTGAAATTTTATAGAAAACCGAGTCGGAATTCGGATTTTTTCCGATTCCGTCGGGTTTCGTAATTTCGTATTTTAGAGAAATAGAAAAGGGGATAGAGTGGGACTTACGGGTTTCGATTAAGCAAAGGAGTGAAGGGGGACTAGAGAGGTTGCCAAGGCATTGCTTCGTCGCCGGTTGTTCCTAAAAACGTCGCCGGAATTTCCGCCGGAATTTCGTCGGAGCTTCGCCGCGAACTTGATTTCAAAGTACACATTCTTGGAAATTTTTTGAGAGAGTGAGCTTAGGGTTTTGGGATGATAGGTTAGAAGGTAGGGGGTGTATTTATAGGGTAGGCTAGGGTAGGGTAGGTAAAAGGTTTTTAATTAAATTTTTTTTTAAAATGTGGGAAAAACATTAAAAATCATAGTAATTAGAGTATATTTAATTCTCGGGAACCGATCTAATAAATTAGAGTATGCAGGGAGTTAGAGAAGGCGAAGAGGCGCACATTTCGTTTTGGGGACCCGGCCGTCCGCCGTCCGAGTCGGGCCGAGTCGGAGGTCCGGGAGGTGGGGGGTCGTCTGGTGTAGTCTTTGGTATATTTAGATTTTCAGGTTCAGTTCAAAGTTTGGAAGTTATCTCATGTGGACTGTTGGGCTTCTATAAAATTTAAAACAAAATAAATATTAAAAATAATGTGGGGTATGGGATTTGAACTCTGGTGGCTTGGTTCAGAAGTGCAAGCTATTACCAATGAGCTACAAGCTCTTTCTTGTAATTATGGAGCTATTTAATTACTTAAAATAGTTACAGAAAATGTAAATACCCCAAGTATACATTAATTTTTGTACACTAAAAATGGAGTTGTTACAAAGTACCACGAACATAACGGAATCTCGTGTTAACAGGGGTCATGTATGTTTAACGTTAGGATGAGTTTATCCGTATGCCTAAGGGAATGGTAAACTGAACGCTCTGGGATGAGTAAATAAACTAATCCAGGTCACTTCAGCTCAAACTATGAAGTGAAGAAGCCACTTACAGGTCCTCTCGACTCATAAGATGAAAACACTTTTGTGAGATCCTTACGACTCTTAAGAGAAAAGACACTTAGGAGTTCTCACGACTTCTAAAGAGAAAATGCATCTACGAGATTCTCTCGAATCGTAGGGAGAAATAATTTTATGAGACCCTCGTGGCTTATAAAGTTGAAAAGCTTTAGGTAATAGGGATCTAAACCTATTTTCTGAGCCATCGATGCCCTGCGGCCTATCATTAAATTGACTATTGTAAACTATCCATGGGCCACATTTGACAAAATGGTTAGATGAAGACGCCATCAAAAGAAGAAAGAGGCAGATTTTCTGGGCCTCGAGGTTTAGAACCACATTTTTTAAGATTCGTGATTTGAGTCAATGGTAGACGATGACTCTTATGTTCTCTCGCTATCTTCTCAGATTAAGATTCTGAAAGTTATGTATAATACGCCAGCTTGAAAGAAGTCTTATACTCTACACTATTTCACCCACGCATATACCACCGCCGGCAAAATAGTGGGGGGAATTTGTTCCTGTTCCTCTAATAATTAAACACAATAATTAGAGCTAAGCTCTGTTAAATCCAATGAGGCAGCGCTTTACGTGCTCCCCACGGGAGCGCCAGTGCCTACCTTTTATACGATTAAATCCTACAGTGGTGCCACACGTGTAGTTCACGTGAGCACCAATGTGCGAAGCATAGGAGCGCCTGTTATATATAAGAATTTAATTCTTAAGTGGTGTCCACATGCATAACACGTGAGCTCCAGTGCCCAAATTAAGAGCAGGTATGTTTCCACAATAAAAGAGCAAAGCTCTGTGAGGCAGCACCTATCACTCAAGCACCTCACGTGCCTTACACGAGGGCGCTAGCGCCAAAATTAAAAACTCTTATATGAGCGGCGCCAGTGTGCAAAGCACACAAAAATCTTAAGCAGCGCCTACGTGCACAACACGTGAGCGCCGGCGCCCAGTAGAATTAAATTCTACTCTCTGTTAAATAGAGCCGTTGGATCAAAAATCCAACGGAGACGATAAATCATCAGGATGCAAAATTAAATTCTGTTTAGAGGAAATATTCCTCAAATCTTTCTAAACAAGAAATACTGCCCTATGTAAAATAGAGTACCGTTGGATTAAAAATCCAATGGTGATTAAAGAATTATCAATCTACAGAATAAATTCTGCATGGGTAATGTCACACCCCACTTCCCAGTGTATGGGCAGAGGACGCAACGAGGCCGCTACGTATTTACTCAGAAGTAAACGTGCTAAGCGTATCTAAGCAATATAAAGTAAAGTACACAAGAGACAATATGTAAATGAACAACAACTTTATTTATTAAACATTCTTTTTACAATACAACTGAAATGTAAATATATGGAATGAAAGCAATGAAAACAATGGCATAACAGAAATGAAAATAAAATGTACATGTAAACTAGAGTTCCGGGTCAATGTCTAGCTGATCCAAGTCCTCGCTGGTGGGCTCTGTCTCCAGAAGATCCGATCCACCTGACAACATTCCAAAGAAAGAAGAAAAGGAATGTCGTCAGCGAACAATCGCTCGGTAAGTCCCAAAAGTAAGTAGAGAAAGAATAGACAGAAAGAAAATGTAATTTTTAAAGTTGTATTATATTGTTAACG
Organism: Agapanthus africanus; assembly: GCA_030015575.1. NCBI lineage: Eukaryota > Viridiplantae > Streptophyta > Magnoliopsida > Asparagales > Amaryllidaceae > Agapanthus > Agapanthus africanus. The sequence goes on from CM057346.1 coordinate 33,262,473, forward strand.
CTGTTATTTGTTGTTTGGTACGGAAAATGTCAGTGTATACGAGAGGTGTCCCACTATTCCGGAGACTAAGGTATACGAAGCACAAGGAACCGCTCAGCCACGGTACAACGGCAATGGAGATTCAGTTTAGGTGTATTATAGTTACAGTCTCGTGCCACTTTTAATACCTTCTGTACCAATCTACCCCTTATAAACCCCACGATGTCTTGATTGTATTGTTTGTTATATAGATGGATGACTTGCCGAAACTATGATATCAGTAAATGGATATAACTGGAGAATCATGTAGATGGATGTATATCCATGGTTCGGTTCGGTCAAGTTATATAGTGAAATAGATTGTACAGATGGATTAATGTTGTATTTTAGTTTTTACTTGAATCACATTCAAGTCAGATTAATTAGATTGAGACTCAGTCTGAGTCAGACACTTTTAAAAGAAATTGAAATCCTGAATTGTTTTGATGTTATCAGTAACTACTGCACATAGACGGCAGGATTTGTGTCTTTTTCCAAGACAATTGCCGTATTGAAAACACCGTTTGTTAGATTGTCTACCTTAAATAGGGAAGCACCTATATCTCTGGCTCCCTGAGGCTCAAGAGTCTGGTTCCGCTTAAACCTATGTTTACTAGGGTCCTTATTGTAATTTAGTATAACTTGAGGGGGTTTTATATAAAAATAGTTTTGGTATAATTTCAAAATACACCTCAAACATTTAATTATCGTCTTTAGGGTTTTCATAGATGTATATCTTATAAATGTGAATTTCTAGTCAATAGAACCTAGTTTCATAGTATATGGTAGTTTCTTGAAATAATGTACTTGTTTTGTATTTGGATGGTATTTTCATGTAATAGTATTTCCTTTGTTTTAGGAAACTTGGAATATGTATATAATTAAAATAGATATTTTGATAATATATATATATATATATATTTAATGAAAATAATTTATTTATTTTCTTGTAGAAATCTCATTTTCTAAATAAAAATGCATAAAGATTCCATCAAGATCGAATGCTCCTTGCGGAGGTCTGCATCTCGCTCTACTAAGCTCGGGGATGTGCGATAATCCGCACCATCTCCAACGGGGTCCCCAAAATGAGTTGTAGAGGCGCAATTTCATGGAAATGTTTAATACATCTTTTTATAAAAAACGGTTTTGTAAGTTTAGGGTATTTATTTGTAAAGTCGTATTTTCCCGTAATCTATTGGCCCAAAATTCATCGCGCTATGATAGAGATGTATGTTGTGATGAGATAGGTCATTACCTCGTGAACTATCTAAAGGTATTGCAAGGAATAAATTTATTATGTCGAAACTAAAGTATATGGTAATTTTTCTGAAAAAGAGCGATAAATGTCACAAAAATGATTATTTTGATGTGAAATTTGTTTCATTGAGATTTTTAATGTTTATTAAACAATATATGAGAATATGGTTTTTATCTTATTAAAGAAGATTGTAGTTTTTAAATAAAACTGAATCGGAAGTCGGACTAACTCCGCTTCCGTCGGGTTTTGGAAATGATAATTTTTAAGGATGAAGATGAGAGGGGGAAATGGGACTTACTGGATTGGGATCAAGAGGAGAGAGAGGGGGTCCTAGAGTAAGCTTCGGGACGTCGTTTCATTGCCGGAATCTCCTCGAAAGTTCGTCGGAGTTTCGTCCTTCGCTAACTCCACTTGTACACTAAAAGACTTGGGAATTTGGTATAGTTTTTGTAATAAAATTCTGAGTGAGAAGGGTGTAAAATGGAGTGGGTATTTTTAGGACAAATTAGGGTTTAGGGGGTGATGAAAAATGCATTAAAATGGGATTTAAAGGGGTTTTATTATTCTCTGCAAATCTGCAAAGTAAATAAACAATACTGGAGTTAAGGAGGGAGTCCAAGGGTCTAGGGTTTACAAAAAAATTTAGGTTTGGGTCAACAAAAACCGGCGGCGCTGGCCTATGGGTTAATCTCGCCGGTCTGATCTTTTGGTTGGGGGCTCGGATTCTCGCCACATGTTTTGGTCGGCCTGAATACTAATTTGCACCTATTTGTTTTAAGTGTGACTCTTTATTTTACGTGCAGTGCATGTGAAAACTCTTGGGATTATAAAAGATTAAAAGAAAATAAAACAAAAAGATAATGTGACTGATGTGATTCAAACTTTGGTTCTATTTCTCATCAGTGCATGGTCTTACCAGTGAGCTACAAGCTCTTTCTTGCTGTTCTAAAATAAAACGAATTCTTATAGCATTCAAAGGATTGCAAGTACCCCAATTGTACATTAACTTTTAAACAATTTCAGGTACACAGAATTTTGAGTTGTTACAGTCTACCCTCCTTACAAAAATTTCGTCATCAAAATTTACAATTTATTTTAAGGAATAGTTTACAAATAAATGAGGGTATCTTGCACGTATCTCGTCTTCCCTTTCTCACGTTGATTCTCCTGGTGTGTCTTTTCTCCACATCACTCGAACCAAGTTGACTTCCTTGTTCCGAAGTGACTTTACTTTTCTATCCAGGATCTCAACAGGTTGTTACTCACAAGATAAGTTGGGCTGTACAGTGAGCTCGGAATGTTCAAGAATATGGCTGGGGTCACTCACATACCTTCTGAGTTGGGATATGTAGAAACATTGTGCACTCCTTCCAATGAAGGTGGAAGTGCCAAGCGATAAGCCACTTCACCGACTCGTTCGAGTATGTCGAACGGTCCAATGTACCTTGGACTAAGCTTACCCCTTCTTCCAAAATGGATCACTTCTCGCTTCGGAGATATCTTCAGAAATACATGATCTCCTGGCTGGAACTCCAAATCACGGCGCTTTGCATCAGCCCGGGGCTTCTGTCGATCTTGGGCTTTGCGCATTCTTTCCCTGATAGTACGAACTACGTCAACAGTTTCTACTATCATCTCAGGTTCAAGGAGTTCTCTATCTCCGATGTCATCCTAACTTAATGGCGATCGACACTTCCTTCCATAAAATGCTGCAAAAGGTGCCATTCCTATACTTTCTTGGTAGCTGTTGTATGAAAACTCTACAAGATGTAGGTGATCTTCCCACGATCCTCCGAAGTCTAGAATACATGCTCTGAGCATATCTTCAAGGATCTGAATAGTTCGCTTAGACTGACCATCAGTTTGTGGATGATAAGTTGTGCTGAAGTTCAGACTTGTTCCCAAGCTCTCTTGCAGGCTCTGCCAAAATTGCGATCGGAATCTGGTGTCACGATCGGAGACAATGCAAGCCGGTACTCCATGCAATCTTACGATTTCCTACATGAATTCATAGGTATTAAAGATAGTACATTTATGAAGAGTTTAAATCTTATTTAGATTCTTACCTCCATATATTTCTTTGCTAATGTCTCAGTAGATTGGCCAACTCGAAATGGGATGAAGTGAGCCGACTTTGTGAGTCGATCCACAATAACCCATACCGCATCGTTACCCTTTGTGCTGCGAGAAAGCGTAGTCACAAAATCCATCGTGATGTGTTTCTACTTCCATTCTGGGATAGGTAACGGTTGAAATAAACCACAGCCTTTATTTACTGACACACAAGGCATTTAGCGACGCTTCTGGCTACTTCACGCTTCATTCCAGGGCACCAGTAATTTTGACGCAGATCTTTGTACATCTTTGTACCTCCAGGATGTACTGAGTAGGGAGAGCTGTGAGATTCTTTCATTAACTCTTCCCGAATAAAACCTTTTGGTACACACAGTCTGTTGCCGTATCTCAAAGATCCGTCTTCATGGATGATGAAGTCTGTTCTGAGTCCATTCTCTACTTGTTCTTTGATATTTTGCAACTTAGCATCACTTGCTTGAGCTGCTTTGCTCTGATTGACAATGGTAGATCGAACTTGTAAGTTCATCAAACTTGAAGCGTTACCTGGCATGACCACTTCAATCTCCATCTGATGCAAGTCTTGTTGAAGTTTCCACTGAACGGTGAGATTCAATGCTAATGGTTGGAGACTAAAGGCATCAGGTACTACATTCACCTTCCCTGGGTGATATTGCAGGTTGATGTCGAAGTCCGCCATGAGTTCTAACCATCTTCTCTGCCGCATATTAAGCTCTTTCTGAGTAAACACATATTTCAGACTCTTATGATCTGTGTATGTTTACCGCCGAAAACAGAGAAAGACAAACGTCTTGCCTGAATTTAGGGGCAGATGCTATTTGGGTTTATCCGTCCACCTCTCCGAATATGCTAAGTTGATTTATGGCACCGTGTATCGGAGGTTTAGACGGATGTGGCCATTGTAGCGGACTTCGTCAGATTCCCCCTCATTGTGAGGGGTTTTTGATTGCGGGGATGCTCTTCCCTGCAGGCGCAAGCCCCTGCAGTTAATTACGTTACTGCGTAGCGATAACCACTTTCTCCTGCTCCAGATGTTCACTTCGTGTCGTGTGTGTTTGTTTTATTTTTGGTTGCCCGTAGATTGTATACGGAGACTAATTTGCGTTGTCTCCCGTAGGGCGTGGATTAATCCAAATCCGTATTTTCTTAGATTTGGGTTTGGTTTGATTTAAGGATCGTTAATCTCGTTTAGGATTAAGATCAACTTAAATGTTTGTTGAGGATACGTTAGTCTAATTTTAGACTAAGATCTACTCAGCAGGATTTTTTGGATCATTCAGACACAACAAAAGAGCATTTGGGCTCTATTGCTTTAGTTTAAGGACGTTACGGTCCATAGATCTACATTTTGGTATGAGGGTTTAGTTTAAGGACGTTGCAGTCCACAGCTAGTTTAAGGACATTACGGTCCATGGCTAGTTTAAGGACATTACGGCCCGTGGAATTGTTGGTTGTCGGGACCTGCCACTTCTCTGAAGATGTTGAAGAATTACAACGATATATATCAGAGGTGTGAGGAGATGTACCCTTGAACCAATGTCAGTTGGGAGATCTATAGTCGGGTTTGGGACTAAGACCAATTTGGAAAAAATATGATCACATGGGCTCGCTTGATCTGAATTAGGGACTTTTGGTCAACTTGGATTCAGCCCACTCAGTTTTTGAATAAAGTGTTAAACACCTGTTTAGGCTCGGTTCCTTTTTCTGTGCAACATTGTTGAGCATTGATATGGGCTCTTGCGCTCACCCTATTATTTTGTTTTTTATGGAGTGTTAAACACTCTTTATGGCGCTGGGCTTTGTTTGCAGAGCGCTTTATATTAAACAACGCCCACGTGAGATACACGTGAAGCGCTTGGTGACGAGCGCCGACCATTGAGTGCAGAGCACTCTTTGTTTTATTCCCCTTTTTCCTTTTGAGTGCATACCACTGGGTGCAGAGCACTCTTTCTTTTAGCAGCGCCCACGTGAGGGGCACGTGGGGCGCTTGGCGCTGAGCGCCCACCACTGAGTGCTAGGCACTCTTTATTTTAGTCGCGCCCACGTGGGGCGCTCGGCGCCAACCACCGAGTGCTAAGCACTCTTTATTATGCAGCGCTCACGTGAGGGGCACGTGAGGCGCTCGGCGCTGTTTCCTTCTTTATGTATTTTTCTGAGGAGTTCAATTCTTCGTTCTCCCCTGGATCTTCAATCCCTAAGAGCAAATTCATCCCTATGAGAATTAAATTCTCATTTGTGGGAGATTTGTCTCATGGATCTCGGTCCAGGGAAAGAACAATGTTCTTTTATAAGGGTTAAACCCTTGGGTATGCAGATGAGATACTATGATCTCTATTTACCTTGAAGAAAATTCTTCTTCTTTCTTCTCTCTTAAAACTATTTTTGCTTGCTCTTCTTTTTTGAACTGAAAGTTTATGGGAGGTTCCTCCCTACAAGACTTGAAGTCTTAGGGCCTTTATATAGTAGATGCAGATTTGTTGATTCAGTTAAGGAAATATCTCATTGAAATATTTCTTAATTGATTTGGGGATTTTATTCACCATTTGATCTTTGATCCAAGGGCTTTTGATTTACAGAAGACATTCTTCTTGTTTTTAACAAGATTGGGAAAATATTTTCGCATACAGAGCTTATTCTGTAATTCGGTGATTTTTTAATCACCATTGGATGTTTAATCCAACGGTGCTCTGTTTTACGGAGCGTAATCTTTCTTGTTTAGAAAGATTGGGGAAAATATTTTCCCCTACAAAACTTATTCTGTAGCTTGGTGATTTTTAATCACCTTTGGATCTTTAATCTAACGGTGCCCTATTTTACAGAGCATGATCTTTCTTGTTTAGAAAGATTTGAGGAGTATTTCCTCAATCAGAATTTAATTCTGTGCTTTGATTATTTATCATCTCTGTTAGATCTTTGATCCAACGGTGGGGCACGTGAGGCGCTGCCTCAGAGTTTTTAACTCTTAGCGTTGGCGCCCTCGTGCAAGGCACGTGAGGCACTGCCTCTTTCGAATTTTGAACAGAGCTTTGCTCTTTTATTGGGGGGAAACAAATGCCCTCCACCGTTGCGCTCACATGGTTTACACGTGAGTGCAGCGGTGACAGCTTTTCTACCGTTGGATCTTCTTGGTAGTTGGATCGTCTTCCCATGCCTAAAAGTAGGGCCTTTGGCCCTTGAGATGACCGCTGTTCATCTTCCATTTTGTTCTTTCTGAGAATTCAATTATCTTTCTAGAGCTTAGATCTCTGTCCCAGGAAACTCTTTTTAGAGTTATAATTTTGCCCAATTTTTGGTAAGGATCATAATCGAACCCATTAAACAGAGCTTTGCTTTTCTTAGATCACCGATCTTTTAAGATGTATTTTAGGGTTTCTTTAAACCGTTAATTAGAATAGAGCTTTGTTCTTCTTAGATCACAGATCTAAAGAAATCTTTTTTAAGGTTTCTTAACCCGTTGATGAAGAACTCTTAGGGTTTCTAGGATTTTTACTTCAGATCTTTAAAGATCTTGTGGTTTTACAGAGTATAGCTCTTTAGAATTTTTTAGGGAATTTTATTCCCTTCTTAATTGACAGATGTAAATTCTGTCTGTAGAACACTGCTCTCGAGGGAGTTCAACTCCTTGGCCCAATGAGGCTTCTCATTAAATGATGAGTCTTTTAGGATTCCATCTTTAATGAGTGACAGCCCCATCAACGATGGACCGTCACTACTGTTTTTTCAGACACTAAGAATCTTGATATTTAATTGCTAATCTTTTACTGAATTTTCTTTCCAGATACTATGGCTGTTTATCTGTATGATCTTGAAAAAATTATCTCTTATGAATACATCCGCGTCCAAGGCCGCTGTCAAAACCAGGAGTTTACGAATGATTAATACTCTGAGGATATGCGTTGCTTTGATGGATACAACGGTCGACTGCTTCCCCGTCGTTCTGCTCTATTAAAGATCATCGTGGGGGCGATTTGGGAAGCGCTTCCTAGATTTTACGAAGCCATGCCGCTTGAGGCGCTTGATGATGCTAAAGACAAGGTGCACTCAGTATACCTGATGGGCCTGATCTCGAAGAGGCGGCGAGATAATCTTGTCGATATCTTGTATGAAGTTTTCCAACAGACAACGATAATCTCTGCCTACCAGAGGACGGACGATATCATCGAGAATCCTGACACTCCCATTCGTGATAAAATGCATCAGAGAATGGTCAGAGAAGTCAGAAGCATTTTACTCGGCCTTGCTTCTGAATTCCTCAATCCATGTCCAGGATTTAGTGTTTTACCATTGTAAACATTTTTTTATGAAATTTTTGTTGCTACCGCTGATGTATAAATTTCCTCAAGTATGAATGGAAAAATTCCCTTTTCTTTTATACCACTGCTCATAGGCGCCTCATGTGAAATAGTAGTTACTCGTATATAGAATGCCGGGGCCCCCATGTTATACGTGCAAGGCACATGAGGCGCCGCCTCAGAGTTTTTAACTCTCGACACTGGCGCCCTCGTGCAAGGCACGTGAGGCGCTGTCTTAGAGTTTTTAACTCTCGGCGCTGGCGCCCTCGTGCAAGGCACGTGAGGCGTTGCCTTACTATCGCAAGGCACGTGAGGCGTTGCCTCATTTCTGAAGGAGTCTTTTCACCTTCTTTCTCTATTTCCTATGGGCCAACTATTTTGTTTCCCATGCCCCTTTTTTCGGCCTTAGAAATAGCTCCACCATGCACGACGTTTTTTGTGCATAGCCTTGAATGTGCCTCTTTATAACCCGAGACTACATCTTCCTCTTTCTTCATAGAGAGAGAACCATTTAGACCTTGGTGTGATCATCTTGAGAAATAAACCAAAGGTTATGGCTTATAATTGTCCCCATGCTCGTCGGCAACCCTGGGAGGTGCCTATCGAGGAGATCATTCCTCATTTTGCCACACGGTTAGCGGATCCTCTTCTCACTGATGACCAATATGATGTGGCCCTGTACGAACTCCTGACCCGTAGGGGCTCTCCTCTTCTTATGGGTTCCATTTAGCTCAGGATGATTTTCTTGTCCGTGCTTGCTGATATTCCTCCTCATCCGACGGAGATGACCCCGGTGATTCTTGATACAGCGGAGGATAAAATTGAGTGTTTCTACGAGGCACACTTAATCACCCAGGCTCTGAAGGATTGCTCGGTTCATTTACCGAGTCAGATAAGAGCCCGGCGGGCTATCATGTCTGCTTTCTCTGATGAGCATGGCGCTAATAGGTGGGGATCCACTGCTCACGAAGGCCGTCACTTCGACATGGTGGAGAAGGAAGGGAGGGAATTGGATAACGTTGTATTTTGTTTTGTTAACCCCTGTATCCCTAATCCCATATTTGGTGATCTTTTCCCTGTAGAGTAGTATGTTTGTTTCAATGTATATCTCTTATTATTGTCTATTGAATGTTTTCCGCTGAATGTTCTCTTCATCATACATTCGTACGTGTATCCCACCTCTGTACATGAGCTTTCTACTTTACCCTTAGGAGTTTTCTTTTAAGTGCGAGCACTATTATAGTGTCGTACATAAATCAGTGCGTTCTGGACACCATTTCCATTTAAGCACATACGCAGTTGTACTGTCGTGTCTCTTTAGCAAATATCTCTTGTAGATAGTCTATCTTGATCTCCCTGCAGGGCAGCGATGGCTTAGAAGACAGGTTCAGATCTGTCGCCTAAGACTTTTCAATTTTATGAGCCGTGAGGGTCTCATAAAGACTTTTCTCCCTACGAGTTGAGAGGATCCCGTAGGTGTCTTTTCTCCTTAGAAGTCGTGAGGACTCCGAAGTGCATTTCCTCTTGAGAGTTGTAAGAATCTCACAAGAGAATTTTTTCTGCTTACAAGTCGAGAGGACTCGTAAATGGTTGTTTCCCTCCTTGTCAAGATTTGACTTTGGAGAGTGTGGCCCGTGAATAGTATGCAGTAGTCCATCTTGGACCAACTTGCAGGGCCCCAGTGCTTAGGAAACAGGTCCTTATCCCCATTGCTTAAGGCTTTTCCCTACGAGTCGAGACGAATCGAGAAGTTCTCGCAAGGACACTAATTTCCTCACGAGTCAAGACGAATCGAGAAGTTCTTGCAAGGGTTTTCTAACGTTACAGTTAACTCCTGCTAATAGAAGTTCGTTAGGGTCTGTGGTACTAGGGTTTTTTACCCGTCGCACCGTCGCGTTGGCTGATATATTCCCTGATATGCAATCTTACTGTTCGGGTAGCCCCACGACTGTCGTGTCTCTGATCCCTTCGGGGGCTGGACAAGACGTCTTTAAGTAATCTTCCAGGTAATATCACCGTCGAAAGAGCAAGCGTTAGGGATATTCCATGTCACTTTGTACTTGAGGTTAGGTTCAGTTTGGGAGCCCTGATGAGTCATGACCACTCCGCGCTGAAGTGAGATGGTCTCCGATAGTCTTTCAGGTCTCATTTGAGTTGCCATCAAGACCCTGAAGCTAGGGATCTTGCCTGGCTTCGTTGGTTGATATTGTGTCTGCAATATTGTGATGAATGTCGATGTTGTCTCTGGGTTGTCTGTGAACCGTCGAGATTTAGAACTAGGGGACTTCGCCATGGCTCCGTTTATTGATGTTACGCCTGTTTCCCGCTGGAGGGAAGAAGAACGCTGTTGGTTGATCTTTAGGCTGTGGATGCCGCCGTCGAGATTTGGAACTAGGAACTTTGCAATGGTTCCGGGGTAGTCTCTAGGTTGTCTGTGAACCGTCGAGACTTGGAACTAGGGGACTTTGCCGGTGCTCCGAGGTAGTCTCTAGGCTGTCTGTGAACCATCGAGATTTGGAACTAGAGGACTTTGCCGTGGCTCCGTTTTGCTGACATCGTACCTGCTTCTGGTTAGAATGAGAAGGAATGCCGTTGTTGATTTCTAGGCTGTAGATGTAGCCATTGAGATCTAGCTTCCCTTTGTCGAAGCCTGATGTGACGATATGATTCCCTTTCCATTTGTGCCCATGGATTGTATACAAGGGTCAATATTGAACCGCTTGTAGGGCATAAATTTCATTTCATTTTTTATTTTTTTCCGCCATGCTCTATCATTTCAGCTTTTTATATCGCGAAATTCGTGATTGCCCAATCATTTCGGCTATTTTTTGCGGTGCCCAATCATTTCGGCTATCTTTCTTTTTCTTTATTCGCTGCTTTTTACTGCGAGTTGCCCAATCATTTCGGCTATTTTCGTATGCATATATTTTACTTGCTGATTTTTGTTGCAAGTTGCCATATCATTTCGGCTATTTCATATGCATTTATGGCTCGCTGATTTTTTGCTGCGAGTATGGAACTTGGGATCTGATACCAATCTTAGTATCAGCATCGTTGCGACCGGGATATTGCCAGGAGCGAATCATCATTTTCCGTGAAAGAACTTGGAATTTGATGCCGATTTAGGCATCAGCATCGCTACTACTGGGACATTGCCAGGAGCGAATCATCATTTGTTTTTGTCGATTCGAGCAAAGGCGGCTTAGTAAACAGGGTTAGGATCCTTTCGACTAAAGCTTTTGACTTCATAAGACATAGGGGTCTCATAAAGGTGTTTCTCCCTACGAGCCGTGAGAATCTCATAGGTGCATTTTCTCCTTAAGAATCATGAGGATTCTTAAGTGTATGTTCTCTTCGTAAGGATCTTACAAGAGTGTTTTCTCCTTATAAGTCGAGAGGACTTATAAGTGTCGTTCACCATATGAGGACACTCCTCATCATTGGTGGGACTTGGTGATGGAAACATTTATTTGTGCCCGTGGATTGTATACAAGGGTCAATATTGAACCGCTTGTAGGGAAATTTAGGGAATGTGACGGCTTAAGAACAGGTTCAGATCCCTGTAGCTTAAGGCTTTTGAATCCTACGAGCCGTGGGGGTCTTATAGGAGGAATTTTCCTTACGAGTCGTGAGGATCCCGTAAGTGCAATTTCTCTTTAGGAATCATGGAGATCCCTAAGTGTGTTTCTCCCTTGTTAGTCGTAAGGATCTCAAACAAGTATTTTCTCCTCATAAGGTCGGGAGGACCTTGCAGGTGTTTTTATTTTAATGAGATTGCGCCCTTTCGGATTTTCACAAACTTGCTGGTAGTCCTGCTGTTGGCGCCCTTTCGGGTTTTCATCCGTGCTCATTTCGCTTGTAGACGTACCCTTTTTTTTGAGCGATGAAACTCTCGAGAATAGTTTCACCGCATGTGATCCATCTGTTTGCCGGTGGGATTTGATTTGCAGTCCTCACAGCTGGGACTTGTGGACTTGCATTCCACTATCGCCGTGTTTGAGGCGGCGTTGTTAGTTTAGGGACATTTCGGTCTGTTGTTAGTTTAAGGACATCTCGGCCCAATGTTAGTTTAAGGAAATCTTGGTTCATAGCTAGTTTGAGGACGTTACGGTCCATAGCTAGTTTAAGGACGTTACGGTCCGGAGCTAGTTTAAGGACGTTACGGTCCAGAGCTAGTTTAAGGACGTTATGGTCCGTAGCTAGCGGATATAGGCGTACTGTTGGGTACCACTCTTAGAGTCTTGACTCAAGAAGATAGCGAGCGGATATAGGCGTCGTTGTCTATCATTGACCTTGGTCGTGGCTCGTCAGGCGTAGTATTTTTTTCAGGAATCGGTCGTTTATTGCCCGGAAGGGTCTTTTGCCATGCATGTCCATGAGCAAGTATGCCCCACCTTAGTAGAACATGTCTATGATGTACGGGCCCTCATAGTTCGGATCGAATTTCTTCCATTTGGCACGGTTGGGGATCATAGGTCTTTTTACGACAAACATGAGTTCGCCTTGGCGGAATGTCTTCGGCCTAGTCAATCTTTCATATGAGCGTATCATCCTTGCTTAGTAAGCCTCCAGGTTTTGCTGCACCAAGAGACGAGTTTCATCGAGGGCGTCGAGCTCCTCAAGCCGAAGATGGGCATTTTCTCCATCCGTCAGCTCATATCTAACTGCTACTCGTAAAGAGGGTAGATCTATCTCCAAGGGAAGTACTGCTTCCGTATCAAATACCAATGCGAATAGCGTTGTATTCGTGGCCGTCTTGAATGTAGTCCGATAGGCCCAGCGAGCTTCATGCAATCTTTCATGCCAGTCCTTTTTATTTCTGGATACCGTTTTCTTTATTATCTTTGTCAAGGTCTTGTTGAAAGCCTCAGCTTGACCGTTAGCTCGGGGATTATAAACTGAAGAATATCTCCAATCTATTTAATGCTGTTGTGCAAAGCGGCTGATCTTATGACTTCTGTAGGCTGGCCCGTTATCCGAGATGATCCGCCGCGGAGTGCCGAACCGGTAGATGACATGTGATCAGTCGAAAATAATGTATTTTTAACATGTCAATTTTCTTATCTTTTGCATTCATCTAGATGTGTTCGGTATTCATATTGCACATATTAGCAAAACATCCCTGAAATACCAGATTGCATGTGTTATACTCTAAAACCGGCATTTCGAGGGAAATTGACCGTTTATCATGGCATCGCATCATCCCTATATTGCGCAACACTTGTTTCGAAGTCTGTGCAGAAAATTCCAGGAGAAAGGTCAAAATTGTGAAAATAATGCTGATAAAATACGCCAACTCAAAGGCTAGAGATCTGGCAGTGATCAGGGACTCATTTAGAAATTCAACACATCAGATAAATACCACAAAATCAGTACAAAGCAGCAGAAGAGAGCCGAAGCCCCAAGCCCTCACAGGAGCCGCGGAACCGCGGCCGGAGCCGGCTTGCGCCGCGGTTCCGCGGCGGTTTGGACACATCATCAGATTATTTTTACTGCATATTGCTTCTCTCAGGGCCCACATTCATTTCATATACTTCAAGTTCCAGATGACTCTCGAAGCTTCTGCCAGATCAGCAAAGATCATTAAGCAAGCTAATCTTGATTAAGCTCCTAACAAACTATTTCTAGAAGCTCCCTCCTAACTAACTACTTCTAGAAGCCTCTCCCTATAACAAACTTTTAGAGGAAAATTCAAATTTGAATCCTACATCTAGGGTTTTGGATGGTCTATAAAAGAGAGCCTAGATCTAGGGTTAATTCTTCTTCAATTTCTAATCTCCCACATTTTCTAACACAAGTCGAGTGACACGACTTGTTCCAAACCCTAGCCCTAATCCAAAGCCAAATTCAAGATCCCGAGTACCCAATCAAGCGAGAAGCCTTCAGCCTTTTAGGAGCGGAGCCGATCTTCAACCGAGTAAGTGATCCAAACCGATCCGCGACTCACGGAGACGAGCGAAGCCAAATCGACGATCGAGTTCTTCCTCTTGTAGTTCTTGAGCGATTGTAACGGAATTGTTGATATAAATAAAAGGTGAAATTCTTTAATCTTGCTTTCTTTAAATTCTTGTATCATGATTCGATCTCAATTTGTGATTGTAGTTCTTGTTGTGATATTTGAGTAAAACTCCGCTCGAAAAGGAGTCGAGACGATCAATAGAATGATGATGTAACGAATCTTAAAACGATTCTTAAGTCCTACGAGTTTGTAAACTCTTGTAAATTGAAGAATTGATGACCTAGTTTCGTTGCGATGCTTTCTTGATTGTGATCGCTCGAAATTAGGGATCCACGATCGATTCTTGAATTTACTAGAGGGTAGAATGTGAATGATATCGACGAAGGAACAATGGATAAATGATGAAACCCTAGTTTCACAAGAAATCCCTAATTCTCGTTGATCATCATCGATCTAGTATCAATTCATCGATGGATAAGAATACGTCATCGCTAGATTACATCACAACTATGGATCTGATCGATTCCTACGAGCCTCATTTCGATTCTTGATATTTGGTTTGGAAAATCAACAAATTCTCAATTCTCGATTTTATCGTTTCTTGATTTAGACTAGATTTTTCTAATTCTTGAACTTCAATTACAAATCATGAATTGTTCTTTCTCTTTTCTTTAAAGTTTCGATTCATCTAATTCAAAAGACGAACGATTACACTTTCCCTGTGGACGATCCGCACTCACTAATGCGCTACAAACCGACACCGTTATTGATTGCGGTCAAATATTTTTTGTTGTGATTTATATACATTTCCAACTACACAATCCGAAATCGTTTCAATTAAATGGTGCCGTTGTCGGGGATAGTGCGCTAATTGTTCGTTTTTTGAAATTTGAGTTGAAAGATTTATTCCATTATAATTTTTTAGATCAAAATTCGCGCAAAAACTAATACGAGTTGTTGTGATTTGATTGCGAGGAATTCTGGAAGCTGTGGAGAAAGTGAAATTTTTTCCAGACATTTTTAGAGAGCTGAAGGATTTAACAGCAGCTTGCTGTTGTTTTTTGGTACAGAGAGCAGCACCGACGGCGGCGTTTCCGCGGTCTGAGCCAGCATCCGCGGCGGTTCCGCGCCTTGGTGGGGTCTTCTCTGCACAAGTTTTTTCACAGTGATCCTCTAACTTTCTTATCTCCTCCTCTGTCTGCTCCAAATAACATTTTTCTGCAGGCTTCTTTGCAAAAATCGCAGCGCCGCAAAAGGCAAAAATTAAATTGTGCGTGTTTTTGGTTTTGTGGTTGTTTGCATAATTAATACGGAAATTAAGGGGCAAAGACCAAATCCAGATTAGGTGGGGAGTTCATTACCCTTCCTAAGCCTCAAAAATCATAAAATTTGCATCCGCATTGATCTTCATTAACTAAAAGAAATCTAGAGATGACTCTAAGGACCGTCGCGCTCACTTAGGACAGAAGAAGGCTGTGGGTAATTCATTGCTTATTCGCGTTTCTTTTGTGGTGTCTAAGGCAAGTGTGTCGAAGGCTAGTGGTTACTTAATTAGGCCCACTACTTACGTAGTGGAGAACCTCCCACTTACCTGGCACTTACCTGGCCACAGGAGAGACAAAGAGGCAGTGGAGGATTGATCCTGCGACTTGTCTTTTGGCAGTTAGGAGCGGTCTAGAGATTTGACCTAGGTGACCCCTAGAATTAGAGTTTTGTGTGTTGCATTTGTTGTGCTTGCATCATATTTTCAAAAATCCGTATATTTTTCAAAACAAACACCAATCATATCATTTCCCCTAATTATAAGTCACGCTGCCACTTGTACTAACCCTTTTTAGCGCAAGATAGGCTGGACACGGGATTCTAGTGCCCGTTTAGTCCGCGTTCCCCCGATCGACCCTAAAGTCGGTATTTCTACATTTACCTCTTCTTTATCCACCACCACACCCACACCGATGGATCCGTCTCCATCGAACTTCTTTTCCACTACTCTGCCGTCGTCCGTTGGTGCGCAGAATCCACCCCGCATCTCTCTCCAGGAGAGGTGCTATCCTACACGAGATCCTCTTTCGACCTGTCTTTCCATTCCACCAGCCAACGGGGAAAATTTTGAAATTAAACCCCAATATATCAACCTTCTAACAAAATTTCACAGTCTCGAGTCTGAAGACGCATATGCCTTTATCACCAAATTTGAAAATGTATGCGCAATGATGGGTACCTCACAGCTTTCTATGGATGCTATGCGTCTACGTCTTCTCCCATTCATCTTGTGCGATATAGCCGAGAAGTGGCTGTATAACACTACCGCACATTCCATTTCAAATTGGGAAGAATTCGTCAAAGCATTCCTTAAGAAATTCCACCCACATCATAAAACACCTCGAGTCCGTAGCGAAATAAATCAATTCACCCAGCTTCCAAATGAACCATTTTCAAAATGTCTTGAATGCTTCAAGGACCTGTTAGTTCAATGTCCACATCATAGAACCCCTAGATGGGAACTATGCAGAATCATTTATGAGGGCATTAATCCTAACACAAGACAGACCCTTGAATCCATGTGTCAAGGCAACTTCATGACTAAAGATGATGGGGAAGCCTGGAAATTCCTAGAAGATTTCGCTGAAAGATCTTTACAGTGGGAGGGTGTGAGTCAATCGTCTAGGGATGGCAATGATATTTCCATAGGAGTTAGAGCTGACATTTCAGCTATACACAAGAAACTCGAGACTATGGAAAACAAATTTTTAGCTGCCGCCCTAAATCAAATGTCACTCTCCAAAACTGTATGTGGATGCTGTTCTGATCCTTCTCATTTGACGGAAGAGTGTCCACGAAATTCTCCGTTTCAAGGTCATGAGCATATCAATTCTGCTTTCCAACAACGACCTAGAAACGATCCATTTTCTTCCACATATAATCAGGGTTGGAGGAATCACCCTAACTTTTTCTGGAACCAATCACAATCTCAAAACACGGTTCTAAATCAAAACAATTTTCAAAGGGTCCCTCCACCACAACAGCAACCACCACAATTGAGTCAGCACCCCTTCCAAGCACAAAACTTCCAATATCCGGTCAACACACCTGCACTGTCTAGTCCTTTACAGTTGACCGGGACTGATGAATCCTCTTCATTTGCACAATACATGAATTTGGTCTTAATAAATATCATGCAAGTTTCGGCTGAAATGAAGTCTTCTGTCGATAAAATTGAGAAAAACTCTGCGTCTCAAAGCGAGAGTATTAAATCGATGGAAGAAGAAATTGCATGATTAAAAGCCGAAATGAGTGCAAGAGAGAAAGGGAAACTTCCAGCTCAACCCTTACCCAATCCTGGCTATTCACATCATGTGAATGCAATCACGTTGAGATCTGGAAGAGTGCTTGACAATCACGTTGGGTAAGAGATTGATGACACTGAAAAATCTATCGATGATACCCCGGCTGAGACCTTTCCTTCCACTTCTACTTCTAATTCTGACCCCGGTTCTTCTACCTCACCATTTTCTTCCGAGCCTATTCTCCGTTTCCCACAAGGCTCGACACCTCAGCCCATCTCTTCTAGTACACAGAAAACGATCCCTACTCCTATTCTGAGATCGTTTCCACCCACACGATCTTCTCCAATGTTGGACCCCGACCTTATTGCCCAAGCTCCTTACCCGAATCGGTTAAGGGGAAACAGACCAAGTCCACAAATGGAGAAGATCACTGAAATCTTGAAACAGGTTAACATCAACATCCCTCTTCTAGATGATATCCAACAAGTCCCCGCTTATGCGAAAGTTCTTAAAGACTTGTGCATAAGAAAGAGGAAGACTCAAGTACCCAAGAAGATATTCATAGCAAAGACAGTAGACACAGCTTTCCCCCAACAATTACCAAGGAAACGTAAGGATCCTGGCTATCCTAATATTTCCATTTCTATTGGGGAGAAACACATCAACCGTGCTCTACTCGACCTTGGCGCAAGTGTTAACCTGCTTCCTTTCTTAGTCTATGAGCAGTTAGGGATCGGAGAGTTGAAACCAGCCCATTGCACTCTCCAGATGGCTGACCGATCAATCACCAAACCTAGGGGTGAACTGGAGGATGTGTTAATAAAAATCGGGGAATTCGTATTCCCTGTAGACTTTATTGTAATTGATACAAAGCCTGTAGAGAACCCACGGAATCAAATTCCGGTGATTTTAGGTCGCCCCTTTTTGGCCACTTCCAACGCTATCATCAACTGTCGTAACGGTTCTATGACCCTATCTTTCGGGAATAGGTCAATAGAGCTGAACATTTACAAGTTGTGAAGTGTACCCTCCGAACCTACTGCTCAGGTCTGTTCTGTCGACTTAATGGATGTCGACAGCAACGAATTTGATGATCCTCCTGATACCGATCTTGACTCTTTTCATATGTTGCTGTTTGACCCAACTATGTATTATACGCATACGGACTCTTCCACCGAGTTGTCCGGGTCAACAACTAACACTGATTATGAAATGCTTTTAGAGTCTAAAGATCACCCCGTACTTTGTGATGACATTATTCTTCGGGGTATTGATGAGACTTTTAAGGAGATCTTCGCTGATGAACTCGCATTTTTGAAAAACACGGGTGTTGAGATGAATCGTCTCCCAATCAATGAAATTGAACCTCCACCCCTTCTTCTGAACTGTAAAAAGAATGCGAGTAATCCATCACATTCACTGCATCGTCTCTCCAAAATGAGACGCACACACATTCTATTCCACCACTTACCCTTTCCCCACTTCTTCTTCCATTAACCAGAGCACTGCATTGATAAAAATTTTGAATGGTTGGTGTTAACTTTCGGTCTTTGCAAAGCTTGGTATCGGCCACTGATTTTTGACTCCCTCATGTGATTTTCAAAGCTTAACATTGTTTAACTCAAGTTTTGGGGGGTATAATCGGGCTCTTGAAAAGAAAATTTTTACAAAATTTTGAGCCAAAAATAAGTTTGGGGGAGGATCTTCACTTAAATATTTTGCCCCCGTTAATAAATTTCCTCCCAAGCTTACATGTTTTTTGAGATTTAGCAGATGGCAACAGTGAGGACACTGTTGAAAACAAGTTTTGGGGGGGGGTTGTGCTTATTTTCGTATCATTTGTATATCGCTTTGCATAAGCACAAAACAATTTTGAAAACCCATAAAAATTTAAAAATTTTCAAAAAATAAAAATATTTTGTACATAAATAAGATAATAAAAGATTAGATAGTGAAAAATTACATCCAAAAGATTGGAAAAATTTAAGAAAACCAAGAAAATTAGAAGTTTTCTTATACGAACTAGTAATAAGTAGTTATGAGCCGTTGTCCCAAGGGTTAGTAAGATGAAGGAAGTCACTAATCTGAGGATAAAAATAAGTCTGAAAAATTATTTCTATTCTGGAAGCCAAACATTTTGAACGTTGATACCCTACTATACGCACTTACACAAGTCTTGAAGCTCGGGATAGTAGAGGATACCTTGAAATGCTCTTGTCTAAAAGCCAAAGTATGAAGGAAATAAAAAAAATGAAGAAAATATAAAATGGTGAGAAAAATGGACACTGGTTTGTTATCGCCAAGGCAGCAATAAAAAAATATAGCGAGGGTGCCTCTTCACCTAGTGCCCTAAGGCCAACTGGTCTGGGAGTCACTACTAAGCCTTAGGTGGTGCAAGACGAGGAAAAACACCAATTAAGCAAGCACATGAGTAATCGGTCGGTTGGTATCTCAAGAAGTATTAACGGTCGCATGAAAGTGTGTGAGCAAATTCATCTAAATATTCATTAAAAAAGTACTGAGGCAGATGGACAAGAGTATGATAGCTTGAATTGAATTCTCCGGGTGTAGGGATGTCTTTACACACACGTAGGGTTATATGATCGATGTTTGGAAGAATGATAGGAATGAAGAATAAGACGATGTTTTATTGAGGGAGGATGTGATTTCTGACATCTTTTTATGACTATTAAGATAGGGCTCATGACAACCGAAAAGCTAGCTTACTTGGAAACCCTAATTTTCAAGGCCTTTCTTTTACAATTCTTGTCTTTAAATGTAATATTCACGATCTTTCTTTTATTATTGGATTTTGTGGGTGCAATCCGCTGAAAACCCTCAGGAGACAACACTCCTCCTACTAGGGACACCTAGAGGTTTAAAGGCTTGTTGCACGTGCTCAGTGCAATCGTGTTGCCTACGAAAGTGTGCTAGTTAGTTTTTCTCTTTCTTTATTTTCTCCTTCTCTTTTTAATAAAACAGTTCGCTCGAGATGACCGAAAATAAGTTTGGGGGAATTTGATCGGTCGAAAATAATGTATTTTTAACACGTCAATTTCCCTATCTTTTGCATTCATCTAGAAGTGTTCGGTATTCATATTGCACATATTAGCAAAACATCCCTGAAATACCAGATTGCATGTGTTATACTCTAAAACCGGCATTTCGAGGGAAATTGACCGTTTATCATGGCATCGCATCATCCCTATATTGCGCAACACTTGTTTCGAAGTCTGTGCAGAAAATTCCAGGAGAAAGGTCAAAATTGTGAAAATAATGCTGATAAAATACGCCAACTCAAAGGCTAGAGATCTGGCAGTGATCAGGGACTCATTTAGAAATTCAACACATCAGATAAATACCACAAAATCAGTACAAAGCAGCAGAAGAGAGCCGAAGCCCCAAGCCCTCACAGGAGCCGCGGAACCGCGGCCGGAGCCGGCTTGCGCCGCGGTTACGCGGCGGTTTGGACACATCATCAGATTATTTTTACTGCATATTGCTTCTCTCAGGGCCCACATTCATTTCATATACTTCAAGTTCCAGATGACTCTCGAAGCTTCTGCCAGATCAGCAAAGATCAATAAGCAAGCTAATCTTGATTAAGCTCCTAACAAACTATTTCTAGAAGCTCCCTCCTAACTAACTACTTCTAGAAGCCTCTCTCTATAACAAACTTTTGGAGGGAAATTCAAATTTGAATCCTACATCTAGGGTTTTGGATGGTCTATAAAAGAGAGCCTAGATCTAGGGTTAATTCTTCTTCAATTTCTAATCTCCCCTATTTTCTAACACAAGTCGAGTGATACGACTTGTGCCAAACCCTAACCCTAATCCAAAGCCAAATTCAAGATCCCGAGTACCCAATCAAGCGAGAAGCCTTTAACCTTTTAGGAGCGGAGCCGATCTTCAACCGAGTAAGTGATCCAAGCCGATCCGCGACTCACGGAGACGAGCGAAGCCAAATCGACGATCGAGTTCTTCCTCTTGTAGTTCTTGAGCGATTGTAACGGAATTGTTGATATAAATAAAAGGTGAAATTCTTTAATCTTGCTTTCTTTAAATTCTTGCATCATGATTCGATCTCAATTTGTGATTGTAGTTCTTGTTGTGATGTTTGAGTAAAACTCCGCTCGAAAAGAAGTCGAGACGATCAATAGAATGATGATGTAACGAATCTTAAAACGATTCTTAAGTCCTACGAGTTTGTAAACTTTTGTAAATTGAAGAATCGATGACCTAGTTTCGTTACGATACTTTCTTGATTGTGATCGCTCGAAATTAGGGATCCACGATCGATTCTTGAATTCACTAGAGGCTAGAATGTGAATGATATCGACGAAGGAACAAGGGATAAATGATGAAACCCTAGTTTCACAAGAAATCCCTAATTCTCGTTGATCATCATCGATCTAGTATCAATTCATCGATGGATAAGAATACGTCATCGCCAGATTACATCACATCTATGGATCCGATCGATTCCTATGAGCCTCATTTCGATTCTTGATATTTGGTTTGGAAAATCAACAAATTCTCAATTCTCGATTTTATCGTTTCTTGATTTAGACTAGATTTTTCTAATTCTTGAACTTCAATTACAAATCATGAATTGTTCTTTCTCTTTCTTTAAAGTTTCGATTCATCTAATTCAAAAGACGAACGATTACACTTTCCCTGTGGACGATCCGCACTCACTAATGCGCTACAAACCGACACCGTTATTGATTGCGGTCAAATATTTTTGGTTGTGATTGATATACATTTCCAACTACACAATCCGAAATCGTTTCAATCAACATGCATCCAGAAGAAATGGAGGATGTTCTCCGTCTTTACTTCCCTTAACGGTATTGCTTCTGCCCATTTAGAGAAGTAATCGGTTGTTGCTAGTATGAACCGATGTCCCTTGGATGATGTTGGCTCGATTGGTCCGATTATATCGGTTCCCCACATTTCGAACGGTCAACTAGCCAATGTCGGATGCAGTGGATTTATATGTTGATGGATGAAGTCCCCGTGAATTTGGAATGAGTGACACTGCTTTGCATATTCGAGGCAGTCCTGAACCATTGTGGGCCAATAGTAGCCCATTCTTTTGATCTTCAGCTTCATCTTTGTCCCAGCTTGATGGAAACCGCAAAGTCCGTCATGAGTTTCTTGGACGACCCTTTTTACTTCTTCTTATCCAAGGCATCTTAGCCATAGACAATCGAATGATCTCTTATAAAGAGTACCATTGACGAAGGCGAAAGACAAGGTTCGCTTCATGAGCTGATGTCTTCACGATGCGTCTTCGGGCGTTCGATGGGATTTGAAGTAGTC
The DNA here is from genome assembly GCA_030015575.1 of Agapanthus africanus. NCBI lineage: Eukaryota > Viridiplantae > Streptophyta > Magnoliopsida > Asparagales > Amaryllidaceae > Agapanthus > Agapanthus africanus. The sequence continues at coordinate 33,284,706 of CM057346.1, forward strand.
TATGAAGACTTCCCTCCAAACTCTCGCCTTTTCTTCATCCTCCATTTGGAAGGCCTCTTTTTCGGTTGCTTCCTCTCCTTTAGAGGTCTTCGGAGATATTTCTGCTGGAGCGAGAATCCAGTGACTTTGCACAATGATCTTTATGTCATCGAGGTTTTCGCCGGCCAGTTCTTTAGCGAGCTTGGCTAACGCATCTGCATTGCTATTTTCCACACGTGGTATGCTTTCCAGGGTGTAGGAGGGGATTTGCGTCAGCAATTGCTGCACTTTTTCGCCATACCTGATCAGTTCTGGCTTGCACGTCTGGTAGTCGCCATTTACTTGGCTAACGACCAGCTGGGAGTCTCCATATATGAGAAAGTTTTCAATTCCCATATTGACAGCATTCTCGAGACCTGCTATCAAAGCTTCATACTCAGCCTCATTGTTTGTTCTTAGCTCCGTTAAGGAAATGGCAAAACGCATAATCCCTCCTTGTAGAGTCATGAAGATAAGGCCCACCCCGGCTTTAATTATGGGGGTATTTTGCTTTCGCTTCTTTAAAGAGGATGCTCAATCGAAGTAGAGTTTCCATTGGTTATCACTCCATTCTTTCTCCTCATCGTTTGCGTCAAACGCATGTTCATCCGGTAACTCGCAGTTCAAGAAAGAGTCAACAGGTATCGGATGCTCAGCGAGAAAATCGGCAATGGCCTGGCCTTTTATTGCCTTGAGGGGTCGATATATTATCGAGAACTCCATCAAGAGGAGGGCCCATTTGGCAAGCCTTCCTGTTAGCATGGCTCTTGACATCAAATACTTGAGAGGATCCACCTTTGATATGAGATGGACCTCATTTGCCAAGGCGTAATGTCGGAGCTTTGTTACTGCGAAGCTCAGTGCCAGGCAATGCTTTTCGATGGGGGAGTAGTTATTTTCTGCCCCCAGAAGGACTCGACTCAAATAATAAAGAGCTCTTTCCTTCCCCTGGTTGTTCTCCTGTGCCCATATCACGCCTAAGGAACCTTCAAGGGCTGTTGTGTACAGGATGAGGGGTTTTCCCTTGACCGGCGCGGTCAGCACCGGCGGGTTATCAAGATATTGCTTGTTTTCGCCCAGTGCGCTTTGGCATTTGCGATCCCTAACGAACGGGGTACCTTTCTTCATCAGACGACTATAGGGGAGGCATTTGCCGGAGAGGTTAGCTATGAACCGCCGGATATACGCGAGCTTTCCTTAGAGAGACCACAGCTGCTTGAGAGTTCTTGGCGAAGGCATTTCCATAATCGCCCTGATCTTCGACGGGTCTATTTCAATGCCCCGGTGTCGTACGATGAATCTAAAAACTTGCCGGAGGAAACTCCAAATGCGCATTTCAAAGGGTTCATCTTCAGATTATATTTCCGAAGACGCTGGAACACTATTTTCAAATGCTCCCAGTGTTCCTCGTATGATTTTCTTTCCACCACGAGGTCATCGATATAACATTCAACAATCTCATGTACGAGATCATCGAAAATCTTTGTCATGGCCCTCTGGTAGGTGGCGCCAGCGTTCTTCAGACCGAATGACATCATTTTGTAGCAGAATATGCCCAGCGGAGTTCGTAAAGCAGTATGCTTTTGGTCTTCAGGATGCATCTTGATTTGGTTGTACCCTGAGGATCCGTCCATGAAAGAGAAGACTTCATGGGTGGATGTGTTATCGATCATCAACTCGATGACATGCATTGGGAAGTCATCTTTCAGACAAGCTTTGTTGAGATCCTGAAAATCTACGCAGATGCGTACTGTCCCATTTGTCTTCATTACCGGAACGATATTGGCGATCCAGTCAGGATATTGAACTTCTTGGATGAAGCCGGAGTCGATCAGCTTCTTGACTTCGGCATTGATACTCATCTCAAGCTCGAGCCGCATTCTTCTCGGCGCCTGTTTGACTGGCTTGACGTCCGCGATATCGCTAGTTTATGCACAGCTATCTCTGGGTCTAATCTCGGCATCTCGGAATAGTTCCATGCGAAGCAGTCTTTATACTACATAAGCATGTCCTTTAGCGTGGCTACCTGTTTCTCAAACAGCAACTCACTCACGAACGTTGGCCTTGGCTCGTCTGCCGTCCCCAAGTCGATTTTTCTCAGGTTGTCTGCTGTGGTGTGTATTCCATCTTCCATCTCTTTTGGCGCCGGTGGAAATTCTAAGATCACCTCGTTCTCATCTTCATTTGCGAAGCACTGGGGGAGGTCATTCGTATTCCTGTACTCTCCTTCCTTTGAGAATGTTATCATATGGCAGGTACGAGCTCGTTTCCAAGCTCAATGCTGATCTAGACTTTCCCTTGCGGTGTAGGTTGCTTTCGGCTCATGCTTTCGTGGCGGGGCTATCCTCCAACTGTCGGATAGAGCAAGCCTGCCTTACTGATACTGATCTTGAACCCAGTCTTTGAAGGTGAAGCAGTCTTCAAGAGGATGTCCCACTACTTGGTGGTAGGAGCAATAATCCGGGTGATAGAAATCATCTATTTGTTCGGGGCGTTGAGATTCTGGGAACGTCATCATTTGATGCTTCATAACAAGGTCGAATATTTTCCTTGTCTTGTCTTGTGGGAAAGAATATTTCCGACCCATCTTCTTCATGGAAGACGACTTCTAGCTGACTTTTCCTCGCTCACGTGGTTTCTTGGATCCGCTTTGCTGTCTTGGAACGCCTTCCCCGTTCTTGACCTTGCTGTTGTTTCTACGTCAGGCTTTCTTTTTTCCATGAGAGCGCACAGCGGGTTGGGGGTGATAGGGATCGTCTCCTCCGTAGCCTGCTGAATGATACGCTGCGTCATGGCTTTTTCGTAAATGGCCATTTCGCGGCTGTGGTCATCCCGAACCCTTTGACCTGCTTCTCTTATTAGCTTTTCAATCTGCTCTTCGAATGACGGACTTGATATTCATACGGCAGGATCTCGTTCTGGTTCGACATCAACGCTGTCCGGAAATGTGTTCGCTTTTCCACCGGAGTTATTTATGACATGGCAGCCATAGAATCGCCCCCGTTTCTTGGACCGAACGTATCCAAGACCAGTCGTATCCATTCTCCCGTTGGGCATCTTCTGCTGAGTCCTAGGAACATTCCAAATCCTGTTATAGAACTGGGCTTGTCGAGCAGTCTTTTTAAAGGGTATGTCTTGGCATCTCAATAGTCTTTTCAGTCCCTCTGCATAGCACTGGGCAGAAGGATTGGTTGAAGCCTGTCGAGCGTAGGTTCGGCACCGTGCTATACTTCTTTCTCCACTTTAGTCTACGTGGATTGGTAGAATAGGATCACCTTCTCACCTTTTTGCTTAGGAGGGACGTAGAAGGTCTGCAGCTCTTGCATGCGGTACATACCAAGCGCATCAAGTTCGTTGAAATGCCGCTGCGGGACCAGGATAATCTGTAAACTCTGGTCATCTCCTACAAAGGTTTGTATTGACAGGCGGACGGAGAATACTGCGTTGGTCTCATCCTCAGAGTCACTGCCAAAGACCAGTATAGGAGTAGATGGTCCTGACCTATTGCCTTGGGGTTGTCCCGAGTAGACTATCTCTTCATCTTCTTTGGTATTGCTTCCGAATATCAGGATAGTGGCGATGTCTTTTTGTTTGTCCTCCGGTTTGCGACATCTTTGCATGTCTTCGAAGTATAGTAAGAAGTACTTGGTGTCTTCATATTTGCGGACTTCATTTATGGAGAATGGGCTCAGCTCCCCTGTAACTGTGTACTCGAGGCCGTCATTGAAGTACTTCATACAATGATGTTCTGTATAAGGGATGATATTGTACTTATGTAACTAAGGCCTGCCGAGCAGAGCGTTGTAGCAAATCTTGACGTCAATAACATAGAACTTGATGTCGGTGATAAGCAGCCCAGAGCATAGTGTCAATATTACGGACCCGAGCGTTTGTGCTGACCGCGAGTCAAAACCGGAGATGGTAATTTTATCCCGAGTCAGATGCTGCACGTTCATCCAAATCTTCTTCGGCACCCTTACAATGAGAAGGTTGACGGAGGATCCATTGTCGACTAGAATCTTCCCTATCTTGATGTCGTGACAATACCCGGTTACATACAGCGGACGGTTGTGCTCACATGTTCTTGGAAGGAGGTTTTCATCGCTGAAGGTGATATCAGCCGTATGGACATCTTCCAGCTTGTCCTTTATCTTTTCTTCCACCAAGAAGGCTTGAAACTGGTCGGGCTCTTGTAATGCCTTGATAAGGGAATCTCGTGCTTTTTTAGACAGGAGAAGGGCATCCAAGATACTTAATTGTGAGGGTTTCTTTCTCAAATGCGTCAGGACATTGTAATCCACCTTGTTCTTCTTAAGCGGGTCCTTGGCTTGAGCTCTTCAACGAATCTATCATCGAGGACAATCTCCTCAGGGACTTTTTCCTTCCCTTTTTCCCGAACTTTTGTTTGAAGGTCCGAAGTTCTTTTCAGGTAACGTACGATTACGCAGCTGAATGTTCTCACAGTTCTTCTTCTCTTGTCCTTTTCCAGAGGTGGATTCCTTGAAGAGAGGGCCGAGGGCCATTTCTTTGTCTGAATCGCTCCCGAAGGTAAGAACTTGAGGTTTTGATCTTGTCAGGATGGCATCAACCGTATGACAATTACTGGCTGTCCCTTCACGCTCGTCTGTCGTCCTTCTCTACTCCCGACGGGTTTTGCGCTTTACTCGTTTGAAGTGTTGTCGGTGGGCAACGTATCCCTACCACCACTTCTTGAGGGCATTGCACTCTTCGATAGGGTGTGCGACCCTTCGATGATACAAGCAGTATTTCGGATGGACATTCGGTTCGTTAAGGCACTTATTCCCGGAAGTATTTTCTTTGGAAGGTGGCAGCTTCATTCCCATCGACAGAGCTTTGGCGAACTGCTTCCTTATCTTGATTCTGCTCTTGCCGGTGGCTGGGGAACTTTGATCCGGTTGGGATACTTTATGACTTCTCATTACCGGAGCTTTTTCGGCCTGACACCGATGCTTGGCCTTTTCGTAAATGGCCGCTTCACATTTTCGATCAACTTTGCTCTTTTGAAGAGCTTCGTTCAGCAGCTTATCGATGAGGTCATCTGACGGTTCCATGGATTCTGGCTCTGGATCTACCCCCGGTTTCTCTACGTCAAGAGCTTCTTTGCTATTTATTGACGAGTAAGATATCATGTGGCAGCTCGCCATATACTCCTCGGGTTCTTCTGACGAGTCGTCTCCTTCAACAACGTCGCTGTCTTCATTCTCAAGAACATGCTTAAAGAATTCTTCCAATGTGACTGGGGTTCGCGCTTTTTGGTTGTATTCCTCCAGCGCGTCGATGTACTTTTGCAGACCCGTATGATTGCCGTCGAGCTGCATGGGCTTCTTGGCCTTCTTCTTTTTCTTTGAAGACTTCGGAGGCTTGGCCTGGAGGTTTTGTCCATCGTTACCAACTTTTGGCATTGGGCGTGGCTTCAGCATTCCGTCAATAAATTCAGGCTCCAGTAGGCTTTTCCACCTAATCGCTGGATATGCTTGAAGATCCTTTAGCATTCTTTTAGTTTTAGCTGACAGGACCACTTCCCACGGAGCTTCTTCCACAAATGAGCACGATGCCCCCGGCGTATCCATCTTTTTAGGAGCGTGCTGCTGCGGCGGGTTTACCTTCCAGTTTTCGGACAACGCGAACTTGTCCTGCTGGTACTGGTCTTCGACCCAGTTTTTAAAGACATAACAATCTTCGATTTGGTGGCCCATTATTCGGGGGTAGGGGCAGTAATTTGGATTGTTGATGTCGCCCGATTGCAGTGGGCGTCTCGAATCCGGCAGAGTGATAAGCCTGTTGCGCATCGCCTGGTCGAATAGTCTCCTTGTTTTGTCCCGGGGAAACGAGTAAGGACGTCTCAACTTCTCTTAGAGGGCTCGCGATCTGCTGTTTTGGTGAATAACCGGTTTCGGGTCGCTTGGTTGTTGTTGAGTGTTAGCGATGAAGGTCGCTTCCCCTTTGCCCTTTTCATTCCGAAGATCTGTCTTTGAAGAGGACGGCCTATGGCCTATCTGGTCCATTTGGGCCAGTTTGTCAATCAAGGCCTCGAAGGTGGTCGGCTTGAAGAACATCAGAAACTGGGATATTGTTTCCTGAGGATCAAGGGTCCCCATGAACATGCCCACAGCAGGAGCTTCTTCTATGTGTTGTTCACACTTCGACCATAGGTTCCGCCACCGAATTGCGTACTGAACCCAGTTTTATCCCGGCTTCACTCTGGCGTTGATTAATGCCGTGATTGGGGTGCGCTCTCTTGCACTTGCGAACCGCTGTGTGAATAGTAGCTCCATTTCTGTAAATATTTTGACAGAGTCATTTTAGAGCTCAGAGTACCATTCAAATGCCGTCTCTGCCAAGCTGTCGACAAATTGGCGAAGCAATAGTTTGTCATCGCTTCCAGTATTGCTGCATAGATCTCTGAATTGAGCAACGTATTGGTGCAGATTGCCCATCCCCTTATACACATGGAATTTGGGGATCGTATATCCCGGCGGGTATTTAATTTGGTCGAACCAGCCTTGGTAAGGTCACTCAGTTCTAAAGACCTGGCCTGCCACTTCGTTCGCTTGATGAGCTCGTATTTGTTGAGCTATGTAGTCATCAAGGATAGCTTTGGAGATCGTCTCTTCCCTGGCTGCTGATAAAGCCTGAGGAGGGTTTGATATCTCCCCTCTGTCGTCTTCAATGATTATTGGAGGGTCTTCAGCTGGAGGATCCGGCAGGATCATCATCCCAACCATGTCTTGGAACATAAGCGCCATTTGGTTTATATTAGCCGCTTGTTCCGCGGCCTCTTTGTCTTTCTTTTCAAGCACCCTCCATAGGAATTCGGTGTCGGTCTCCCGCTCCTGGCGTTGTTCCGACGATACTTCTGGATTTTCTTTCTGCCGTGTAAGTGTGTCCATTCTTGTCAACATCTCTTGGAGTTTTTGTTGTTGCTCCTGAGCTTTCATCACAGACCGCGTGAGTAGTCGATGACTCATGAAAGCATGACTATCCTCTTTTCCGTATGCCATGTATACGGTATGCACGACCATGCCCCCAGACTTGGGGCGTTTGAGTCCACTTCCTTTGATATTTGCCACCAGTGGTGGGAGATTCTCAGGCCTTCTCTTTTTATATGAGGTTGAGGTTGAGGGGGCCGTTGCGGCAAGTACCCATGCAGATGATACCTTTTGTGGTATGGCGGTTGGATGATTCTCCTCTTGCTAAGCCTTCGTCTTCTTCAGCTGGCGAGAGTAATCTTTGTCAATTACAGAGTCTTGGACTTTCCGCCAAACTCTGTGGATCTGGGAGGATAACCGGTGAGGAGGCTGTTCCGGCTTCACCTGTGTCGTGTTTTCGACAAGTGAAGGAGACTTCTTCAGTATGGCGGTTGGAGAGTTCTTGCGCACCCTCCTGAGTAGCTCGAAATTGTTCCCAGTTAGAACAACAACATCAATTTCCACCATTGGAGCTGGTGGGGTAAGTCCAGAAGGGGAATTGCCCCCAGCCTTCCTTATTCGGCGCCAGTGGCGACGTCAAGCATGTCGTGCCGATGGGATCACCTCATTCATAGAAGCGACCTCTTCATGCCCCTTGCTTTGATGAGAGGCTGCTGTTGGTGCCAACCTGTCAAAGACCGACGTCCGTTGAGAGGGAACGTCTAACCTATCGAAGACTGACTTTCGAATAGGGGAAGCACTTATGACGACCTCACCCGTAGAAGGAGTTGGAACGGCCTGTCTTGCGAAGACCGATCCCTTAACAGGAGAAGCCCCTTTGATGACTTCGTTTACCGGAGCTGGAATCGCTGTCCGCTTCGGGATAACCCCTTCAGGTATTGTGGGTCTCTTTACGGGCCCACTGGAGCCTTGGCCCAGTCTGTTAACGACTGAGGCATTAGAATTGGACGACCCGCTAAAAGGGGCCATGGTAGTTGCAAGCCGATCGAAGACCGACTTCTTTGGAGCCTCATGTGATGTTACCGAAGCATTGAAGCTCATTGGCGGGAGCATGCTCCTGAAGAACAATCCAGTGGTGGCCTGAGTCACCTGCTCTGCTGGCATCGCAAAGATGGAGGCCGCTTAGGGTCCATAAGTCACTCGTCCAGCAGGGACGGAGCGGTAGTTGTTGTTGAAATTGGTGCAGTTGGAAGCCATCGACATCATCTTCTCTTCTGTATGGAACAAGACACCAAATATTAGTACCTCGAATTCAGGGGCAACCATATTGTCACGCCCCACTTCCCGGTATACGGCGAAGGGGAAGGGACTTGTCCGCTACGTATATACTCAGAAGTACATACGCTAAGCGTATCTAAGCAGTATAAAAATAAATACACAAGAGACAAGATATAATAAAAAAAATAACTTTTATTTATTAATATTCTTTTGTACAATGCATGAAAAGGAAATACAACTGAAATAAAATGATGCCTAAACAATGGCATAACAGGAAATGAAAAGTACTGAATGGAAAATGTACAATGAAACTAGAGCTCTGGTTCTTCAGCAAACTGCTCCAAGTCTTCTGCAGATAGCTCGATCTCTGTCGGGTCCAAACCACCTGACGACATTCAAAGAAGAAAGAAATAGAATGTCGTCAGTGAAAAGGTCGCTCGGTAAGCCCCAAAGATAAGAGGAAAGTAGAATAGACAGAATATGAGGGTATCTTTTAAAGTTGTATTATCTTGTTGTATTGTTGTGTTACCGCTGTTGTTTGTAGCTTGGTACAGAAGGATGCCGGTGTATACGAGAGGGGTCTCTATATGCTAGAGACCAGGGCAAACAGAATGTACAAGGAACCGTTAAGCCACGGTACAACAGCAACGGAATATAGGTTAGGTGTCTTAATCTTACCGCATCGTGCCACTTTTAACACCTTCCGTACCAATCTACCCCTTAAACCCCGTAGTGTTTTATTTGTATTGTTTTGTAATGTAAATTGAATTGAGTGTATAATTGTAAGACTGACCGAAACCATGATATCAGTAAACGGATGTATCCGCAGAATCATGTAAGTGGAATAACTGGAGAACCATGTAAATGGAATGTATATCTATGGTTCGGTTCGGTCAAGTCGTATAGATTGATAATTGGATTCATGGATTCATGTTGAAGATTGTAAATTGTTGATTGACTTGAATCATATCCAAGTCAGATTAATCAGACTCAAACCTGAGTCAGACAATTAGAAATGTAAATCAAAGTCTTGATTATTTCTTAAACTTATAATTGCTAGGGTTCTTAGGGTAATTTGTAAAACGTGAGGGGGTTTTATGTAAAAATACTTTTATATACTTTTCAAAATATACCTCAAGTATTCGTTATTCGTCTTTAGAGTTGTAATGAAGGTGGATTTTGTATTGTGATATTTCTAGTGAAAATATCCTAGTTTCAGAAATAAAGGTATTTATTTGTAATATTGATTTATGTGGAATTTAGGGTATTTTAGTGTAAAATTGGTTCTTGTGATTTTTAGAAAAAGGTGGAATATTTATATCATAATAAAATAGATATTTTAATGATAAATATACATATATTTATACAAAAATAATTTTAATATATATTTTATATTCTAAAAAAAACTCATTTTCTTAAGATGTCGTATTTTAAATCTTTTGAGACCGAATGCTCCTTGCGGAGGTCTGAATCTCGCACTACTAAACCCGAGGATGTGCGATAATCCGCACCATCCCGAACGGGTTCCCCAAAGTGGGTTGTAGCGGCGCTTTGCAAAGATTGTAAAATACTAAATCTCTTAGAAAACGGTTTTATGAAGTAATTGGTATTTATTTCTAAAGATGTATATTTTCCGTATTGTATGTTCTAGTTTCTCCTAAATTAACTAGTCTATTCCTAACTGGTCCAGACGACAAGTTGTGAGATGCCTCAAATCGCCTCTTCACCGCCAATTGTGGCCAGGTAAGTACAAGTGAAGAAAGGAGGGATCCGCTCACGAATCATCGTGAGACGGGCCTTTTAAAGTTACCTTTCTCACTTGCCTAGCCTAGACACCACAAAGTCAGGTTTAGATAAACGACCAATATCCACAACTTATCGTATTTTCATAATAAATTGTACTTCTTTAAAAAGTGTATCAAAACTAAGTCTTTTAGAATTGGTTTTATTAAGTATGCGGTATTTAAATGAAAATGTTTTTTTCTCGTATTCTAGGTTCTCGGGGGTGTTGCATACGAGTGTGTGAGGAGGTAGGTTGTTACCTCGTGATCTACTTTAAATGTATAGCAAGTTTGATGGGGTTAAATGAAGGATTGAAACAATGTGGTATTTAAGTGAAAAATACGATAAATTGAAAAAGCTATCATTTCATGTGACGAAACTTGATCAAATTGTTTGATTAGTGTTTAATAGTCAACATGAGGAAGTTTAGGTATGATTGTATTAGTGAGAAGTGGAATTTTATAGAAAACCGAATCGGAAATCAGATTTGTTCTGATTCCGTCGGGTTTTGTAATTTCGTATTTTGAGAATGGAAAAGAGAGATAGAAAGGGACTTACGGGTTTTAGATTAAACAAGGGACTGAGAGGGAATTAGAGGGATCGCCGATGTATTGCGTCGTCGCCGGTAGTTCCTTAAAACGGTCGCCGGAAGTTCCGCCGGGAATTCGTCGGAGCTTCGCCTCGAGCTTGTTTTCAAAGTACACGAATCTTGGAAAATTTTTGAGAGAGTGGGCTCAGGATTTTGGGGTGAGAGGGTAGATGGTAGGGGGTGTATTTATAGGGTAGGCTAGGGTAGATGAAAGGTTAAAGTGAAAAATGTGATAAAATGTATAAAAAAATGTATTAAAAGTGGAGTAATTGGGGTTTTAAAAGAGCTCTGAAAGTGGTCTGAGGCTGAAATTTTGCAGGTGCATAGGGAATATGAAAAGACATAACTTTCATGTTGGGACCGTCGCCGGAATCGGCCGACTCGGCCGTGACTCGGCCGTGACTCGGTCTGAGGACGGAGTCAGACCGAGTCAAGGCCGATTCCCGGCCGAGTCAGGCGGGCGGGATCCCCCCGACGGTTCATCTAACTCCTGGAAATTTTACATCTTTGGATGTAGTGGGGTTTTTGTGAGATATGCACGTGTAAACTCTTGGTATTCTAAAGGTTTTTAAAAAAATCAATATTAAAAATAATGTGTAGTATGGGATTTGAACTCTGGTGGCTTGGTTCAGCAGTGCAAGATATTACCAATGAGCCACAAGCTCCTTCTTGTAATTATTGTGTGAAACAAATACTTAAAGTGGTAACAACAATATTAAATACCCCAAGTATACTTCAAATTTAAATCAAATTTATGTACACTAAAAATGGAGTTGTTACACATATTAAATCGCGATTCGTTCCTGAACACGACATACGAAGTGTGGAGTGGAAAGAGGAAGAGGTCCCACCGGGCGTGCCAGAATCTGTTTACCGCCGAAAACAGAGAAAGACAAACGTCTTGCCTGAATTTGGGGGCAGATGCTATTTGGGTATATCCGTCCACCTCTCCGAAGATACCAAGTTGATTTATGGCACCGTGTATCGAAGGTTTGGACGGATGCGGCCATTGTAGCGGACTTCGTCAGATTCCCCCTCATTGTGAGGGGTTTTTGATTATGGGGATGCTCTTTCCTACATGCGCAAGCCCCTGCAGTTAATTATGTTACCACGTAGCGATAACCACTTTCTCCTGCTCTAGAAGTTCACTTCGTGTCGTGTTTGTTTGTTTTATTTTTGGTTACCCGTGGATTGTATACGGAGACTAATTTGTGTTGTCGCCCATAGGGCGTGGATTAGTCCAAATCCGTATTTTCTTAGATTTGGATTTGGTTTGATTTAAGGATTGTTAATCTCATTTAGGATTAAGATCAACTTCAATGTTTGTTGAGGATACGTTAGTCTAATTTTAGACTAAGATCTACTCAGCAAGATTTTTGGGATCATTCAGACCCAACAAAAGAGCATTTAGGCTCTATTGCTTTAGTTTAAGGACGTTACGGTCCATAGATCACCATTTTTGGTATGAGGGTTTAGTTTAAGGACGTTGCGGTCCACAGCTAGTTTAAGGACATTATGGTTCATGGCTAGTTTAAAGACATTACGGTCCATGGAATTGTTGGTTGTCGGGACCCGCCACCTCTCTGAAGACGTAGAAAAATTACAACGACATATATCAGAGGTGTGAGGAGATGTACGCTTGAATCAATGTCAGTTGGGAGATCTGTAGTTGGGTTTGGGACTAAGACCAATTTGGGAAAAATGTGAGCACATGGGCTCGCTTGATCTGAATTAAGGACTTTTGGTCAACTTGGACTCAGCCCACTCAGTTTTTGAATAAAGTGTTAAACACTTGTTTAGGCCCGTTCCCTTTTTTTGTGCAACATTGTTGAGCATTGATATGGGCTCTGACGCTCACCGTATTTTTTTTGTTTTTTATGGAGTGTTAAACACTCTTTATGGTGTTGGGCTTTGTTTGCAGAGCGATTTATGTTAAACAGCACCCACGTGAGGGACACGTGAAGCGCTTGGCGCCCACGTGAGGGACACGTGAAGCGCTTAGCGCCCACGTGAGGGACTCGTGAAGTGCTTGGCGCCGAGTGCCGACCATTGAGTGCAGCGCACTCTTTGTTTTATTCCCCTTTTCCTTTTGAGTGCAGACCACTGAGTGCAGAGCACTCTTTCTTTTAGCAGTGCCCACGTGAGGGGCGCATGGCCCTGAGCGCTCACCACTGAGTGCTAGGCACTCTTTATTTTAGCCGCGCCCACATGAGAAGCACGTGGGGCGCTGGGCGCCAACCACTGAGTGCTAAGCACTCTTTATTAAGCAGCGCCCACGTGAGGGGCACATGAGGCGCTCGACGTTGTTTCCTTCTTTATGCATTTTTCTGAAGAGTTCAATTCTTCGTTCTCCCCTGGATCTTCAATCCCAAGAGCAAATTAATCCCTACGAGAATTAAATTCTCATTTGTGGAAGATTTGTCTCATGGATCTCGGATCCAGGGATGGAACAATGTTCTTTTATAAGGGTTAAACCCCTGGGTATGTAGATGAGATACTATGATCTCTATTTACCTTGAAAAAAATTCTTCTTCTTTATTCTCTCTTAAAGCTCTTTTTTCTTGTTCTTCTTTTTTGAACTGGAAGTTTGTGGGGGGTTCCTCCCTACAAGACTTGAAGTCTTGGAGCCTTTATATAGTAGAGGCAGATTTGTTGATTTAGTTAAGGAAATCTCTCATTGAGAGATTTCTTAATTGATTTGGGAATTTTATCCACCATTGGATCTTTGATCCAAGGGTTTTTGTTTTACAGAAGACATTCTTCTTGGTTTTAACAAGATTGGGAAAATATTTTCCCATACAGAGCTTATTCTGTAATTTGGTGATATTTTAATCACCATTGGATGTTTAATCCAACGGTGCTCTGTTTTACAGAGCGTAATCTTTCTTGTTTAGAAAGATTGGGAAAAATGTTTTCCCCTACAGTGCTTATTCTGTAGCTTGGTGATTTTTAATCACCATTGGATCTTTAATCTAACGGTGCGCTGTTTTACAGAGCATAATCTTTCTTGTTTAGAATGATTTTAGGAGTATTTCCTCAATCAGAATTTAATTCTGTGCTTCGATGATTTATCATCTCCATTGTATCTTTGATCCAACGGAAGAGAACTTTTAGTTCTTGCGCCAGCCCCTTGTGCGGGGCATATGAGGCGCTGCCTCATAGCTTTTAACTCTTGGCGCCCTCGTGTAAGGCACGTGAGGCGCTGCCTCAGAATTTTTAACTCTTGGCGCTGGCGCCCTCGTGCAAGGCACATGAGGCGCTGCCTCTTTCGAATTTCGAACAGAGCTTTGCTCTTTTATTGAGGGGAAACAGTGTATATGTTCACTTGTTCACCAAGAAGATAATGGTGCCAAATCTTAAGAGCAAAGATTACGGCTGCCAACTCCAAATCATGCGTCGGATAATTGCGCTCATGAATCTTCAGCTGTCTTGAAGCATAAGTCACAACCTTACCGTGCTGATGTAAAACACATCCTAGTCCCTTACCGGATGCATCGCAATGCACTTTAAATACTCCAGATTGGTCCGGTATAACGAGAATAGGCGCTGATGTCAATCTTGAATGGAGTTCTATGAAAGCTTACTCGCATGCTTTTGACCACACGAATTCTTCATCTTTACATGTGAGCTTGGTCAGGGGTGTTGCAATCTTGGAAAATTCTTTAATGAACTTTCTGTAATATCCAGCTAGACCCAAGAAACTTCGAATGTCCTTCACTGACTTTGGTGTTAGTCATTCTCTTACTGCTGATATTTTCGCTGGATCCACAAACATGCCTTCGCCTGATACAATATGTCCGAGAAAACTGACTTGATCTAACCAAAACTCACACTTGCTGTATTTGGTATAGAGTTGATGCCATCGTAGAGTTTCCAGGACAATTCGTAGGTGCTCGGCATGTTCCTTCCGACTCTTAAAATACACTAGGATGTTGTCGATAAAGATGACAACAAACCTGTCTAGGTACTCCCGGAAAACTTGATTCATCAGGTTCATGAATATTGCTGGCGCGTTGGTCACTCCAAATAGCATCACAAGAAATTCGTAATGACCATAGCAAGTTCTGAATGCCGTTTTAGGGATATCAGATTCCTTGACCTTCACCTGATGATAACCCGAACGAAGATCTAGTTTGGAGAAAACACAAGATCCACTTAGCTGATCGAACAGATCGTCGATGCGCGGGAGTGGATACTTGTTCTTTATCGTTACTTCGCTCAAGGCTCTATAATCAATGCACATTCTGTATGAACTTTCCTTCTTCTTCACAAGTAAAACTGGAGATCCCCAACTTGAAGTGCTGGGACGAATCCATCCTTTCGCCAATAATTCGTCCAATTTGATTCGGACTTCTTTCTAACCTTCCGAACATAACCGATACGGTGCCTTAATCACTGGTTGTGCTCCTGGTACTAAATCAATGCTGAGTTCAAGAGCTCGATCGGTAGGAAAACCTGATATATCGTAAGGAAACACATCGTCGAACTCTTGAACCACTTCTGGCTTTGATCCTTCCTCCTCTTGAATTGCAGCAATCATTGCCTTCTTTGGTTTCGCCTTGTAAGTACTTGGCTCTAGGGTATGATCTCCACCTTTGAAATAGAAGACTGGATGTTCTGTAATCTTCAACACTACCCTCCTATGACGACAGTCAATGGTAGCATAGAACATTCCGATCCAATCAATACCCAGAACCACATCGAAGTTCGGGATGTCCAGCATCTTGAAGTCAGCATAGAATTCTCTGTTGCAGACGACCACTGGACACAAGTTGTATCCCATTGTTTCTTTTAGAACGTCGTTCCCTGAACTGACATTCCAGCTAGATACAAGCGGTGTGACTGGAATCGCATGAGTTCGGACGAACCGTTGCGACATAAAGCAATGAGATGCTCCGGTATCGAAGAGTGCTAGTGCAGGGAGTGCGGCTACTAAGATTGTACCTAAGTTATATGGGATATGTTTTAGGCATAAGGGAAAATGTATATAGGTATATCTATGGACTGAAAGAGAATTTGAAAGGGAAGTGTTACCGGTGATGACTTGGCCGGTGGCTTCAGCTTCTTCCACGGTCATTGTGAAAGCTTGTCTCCTCGGCACATTCCTCCTTGCTGGAGGAGCATTCGTCTGTCCGTTCCTTGGTCCTTGAGGTATGTTCTATTGAGCTTGATGGAACTGACGAGGAGGAGGTGCAGTCGGTCCACGAGGAGGTGGAGCAGGTAGTGCAAGTCTCAGAGCAGGTGCTTGGATGGCTGGGCGCTGCTGGTAAGTGATCGCTGGCCTGGGTGCAGCATGAGGGTTGTGTCTACGAGGACAAGGCTCAATTTCATGAGTAGCTGAGCCGCGGACTAAGGAAAGGCGATTTGCTTGCTGGCAATCCTTCACCAGATGTCCATCTCTCCTGCAGTATGTGCAAAAGACTGGGTTGGGCCGGTTGTTCTGTACTCCCGGTATCCTTGGCACAATTGGTGGCCTTGAAGAGGCTCCTCCTGTCATCTAACTGGCAGGGTGCTTAACTCCGGCAGATTGAGGTCTGCCCCTCATCATTACCACCGCCTCATATCAACAGGCCGCTTTCAGAGCAAATTCATGAGTCGGGAAATCCCCTGTGGCTAACGCAGCTTGGATCTCCGGATCTAACCCTTGTTGGAATCGTCGGGCTCTGATCTCATCCGTCGGTATCAGGTGTGCCGTGAAACTGTTAAGGTATTGTATTAGCTGTGTAGTATGTGATATATGAAAATCGAAATATTAAGACATATCTTACCGAATGAGCATGGTAAACTCAGTATCGTACTCGTCCACGGATTTGGTCCACATTGAACCCTGTTGTAGGTGGACGAACTGTAGTCCCATGTCGAATCTGGAAGTCTCAGGGAAGTACTTTGTGTCGAACATATCGCGGAAAGTTCTCCATTTGATCGGCTGGGTGAGACGACTTTCTTCCTCCTTCCAACAGACTCGTGCATTGTCAGTGAGCTGCAAATTTGCAACTCAAACCCAAGCTATCTCCGGCACTTATGCCAATGCCATGTCATCTTCAGTATTTTGAGCCCATTCCTTAGCTTCTAGAGGGCTCTCTTTTCCTGAGAATTGCTTGGGGTGCAAGGCCCTGAATTGCTTCACCCCAGGTGGTTCTGCCTCGGGACGGTTCATCAAGATAGCAATCTGCTGCTATCCCTCCAGGAGGCTGCGGAGCGCCTCAGGCAGTACCGTCTGCTCATTGATCGGAGCAGTACGGCCGGTGTAATTGGTAGGGGTGGTGGAGTGTTGTTGAAATTAGTGCTGGTGTTGTTTGGGGAATCCATAACCTTAAAAAAAAAATTTAGGTTAGGACAGATTCAAAACATATGAAATTGGAATATTCAAGGAATATGAATTGTAAAGAATATTTTCAGTTGCTGGTTCTTGTGTTATATTGCATAGGTTGTCCACGCAGAGCTGACCTGCATGTCCATACAGAGCAGACCTGTATGTCCACACAGAGCTGACCTGCTTGGGCCACAAACAAAACCTGTCACGCCCCGCTTCCCAGTATACGGGCAGAGGATGCGACGAGGCCGTTACGTATTTACTCAGAAGTAAACATACTAAGCATATCTAAACAATATAAAGTAAAGTACACAAGAGACAAGATGTAAATGAACATCAAATTTATTTATTAAACATTCTATTTACAATACAACTGAAATGTAAATACATGGAATGAAAGCAATGCCTAAACAATAGCATAACAAAAATGAAAATGAAATTTACAAGTAAACTAGAGCTCCGGGTCAAAGGCTAGCTAATCCAAGTCCTTGCTGGTGGGCTCTGTCTCCAGAAGATCTGATCCACCTGACAATATTCTAAAGAAAGAAGAAAAGAAATGTCGTCAGCGAACAATCGCTCGGTAAGTCTCAAAAGTACGTAGAGACAGAATAGACAGAAAGAGAATTTAACTTTTAAAGTTGTATTATATTGTTAACGCTGTTGTTTATAGTTTGGTACAGAAAATGACCGTGTATACGAGAGGAGTCCCACTATTACGGAGACTAAGGTATACGGAGCATAAGGAATCGTTCAGCCATGGTACAACAGCAATGGAGATTCAGGTTAGGTATATTATGGTTACAGTCACGTGCCACTTTTAACACCTTCCGTACCAATCTACCCCTTATAAACCCCATGATGTCTTGATTGTACTGTTTGTATTGTTTGTTATATAGATGGATGACTTGCCGAAACCATGATATCAGTAAATGAATGTAACTAGAGAATCATATAGATGGATGTATATCCATGGTTCGGTTCGGTCAAGTTATATATTGAAATAGATTGTACAGACGGATTCATGTTGTATTGTAGTTTGTACTTGAATCACATTCAAGTCAGATTAATTAGATTGAGACTCAGCCTGAGTTAGACACTTTTAAATGAAATTGAAATCCTGAATTGTTTTGATGTTATTGGTAACTGCTGCATATGGACGGCAGGATTTGTGTCTTTTTCGAAGACAATTACTGTATTGATAATACCGTTTGTTAGATTGTCTACCTTAAATAGGCAAGCACCCATATCTCCGGCTCCTTGAGGCTCAAGAGACTGGTCCCGCTTAAACCTATGCTTACTAGGGTCCTTATTGTAATTTAGTATAACTTGAGGGGGTTTTATGTAAAAATAGTTTTGGCATAATTTCAAATGACACCTCAAGCATTTAATTATCGTCTTTAGGGTTATCATAGATGTATATTTTATAAATGTGAATTTCTAATGAATAGAACCTAGTTTACAGTATATGGTAGTTTCTTGAAATAATATACTTGTTTTGGATTTGGATGGTATTTTCATGTAATAGTATTTCCTTTGTTTTAGGAAACTTGGAATATTTATATAATTAAAATAGATATTTTGATAATATATATATATATATATATATATTTAATGAAAATAATTTATTTATTTTCTTGTAGAAATCTCATTTTCTAAATAAAAATGCATAAAAATTCCATCGAGATCGAATGCTCCTTGCGGAGCTCTGCATCACACTCTACTAAGACCGGGGATATGCGAAAATCCGCAGCATCCCGAACGGGGTCCCCAAAATGAGTTGTAGAGGCGTAATTACATGGAAATGTTTAATACATCTTTTTATAGAAAACGGTTTTGTAAGTTTAGGGTATTTATTTGTAAAGTCATATTTTTCCATATACTATTGTCCCAAAATTCATCGTTCTATGATAGAGATGTGTGTTGTGATGAGATATGTCATTACCTCGTGAACTATCTAAAGGTATAGCAAGGAATAAAGTTATTATGTCGAAACTAAAGTATATGGTATTTTTCTGAAAAAGTGCGATAAATGTCACAAAAATGATTATTTTGATGTGAAATTTTTTTTTATTGAGATTGTTAATATTCATTAAACAACATATGAAAATATGGTTTTTATATTATTAAAGAAGATTGTAGTTTTTAAATAAAACCGAATCGGAAGTCGGATTAACTCCGTTTCCGTCGGGTTTTGGAAATGAAACTTTTTAAGGATGAAGAAGAGAGGAAGAAATAAGACTTACAGGCTTGGGATCAAGAGGAGAGAGGGGGTCCTAGAGAAAGCCTTGGGGCGTCTTTTCATCTCCGGAATCTCTTCAGAAGTTCGTCGAGACTTCGCCCTTCGCTAACTCCACTTGTACACTAAAAGACTTGGGAATTTGGTATAGATTTTGTAGTAGAATTCTGAGTGAGAGGGGTGTAAAATGGAGTGGGTATTTATAGGAAAAATTAGGGTATAGGGGGTGATGAAAAATGCATTAAAATTTTCATTAAAATAGGATTTAAAGGGGGTTTATTATTCTCTGTAAATGTGCAGAGTAAATAAACGATACTGGAGTTAAGGGGGTAGTCCAAGGGTCAAGGGTTTAAAAAAATTGGGTTTGGGTCAACAAAAATCGGCGGCGCCTGCCTATGGGTTAATCTCGCCGGTTCGATCTTTGGGTTGGGGTTCCGATTATCGCCACGCGTTTTGGTCGGTCTGAATACTAATTTGCACCTGTTTGTTTTAAGTGTGACTCTTCACTTTGCGTGTAATGCACGTGCAAACTCTTGGGCTTCTAAAAAATTAAAAGAAAATAAAACAAAACGATATTGTGGCTGATGGGATTCAAACTCTGGTGCTATGTCTCAGCAATGCAAAGTCTCACCAGCAAGCTAAAAGCTCCTTCTTGCTGTTCTAATGCAAAACGAATTCTTATAGCATTCACGGGATTGCAGGTACCCCAATTGTACATTAACTTTTAAACAATTTCATGTACACAGAATTTGGAGTTGTTACGGGTAAATATTTCCCTAATCTTGTTAAAAACAAGAAAATACTTTCTGTAAAACAGAAGTCTTTGGATCAAAGATCCAACGGTGGGTAAAATCCCAAAATCATTTGGGATCTCTTAATTAGATATTTCCTCGGAGATAATGAACAAACTGCCCCTACTATATAAAAGACCCAAGTCTTCAAGTCTGAGATAGAGGAACCCCTCCAAAAGCTTAAAAAAAAGAGAGAAAGTTTCGAAAGAACAGAGAATTAAATTCTCGAGGAAGAAGAACTCTCTTCTTGGAAATTTTAGGAAAATAAAAGTATATAAAGATCATGTGGATCATTCAAGAAGAAACAAACTTAGCATCCAGTACCTCACATGCTCCTCACGTGGGCGTTACAGGAGTGCCTAGCACTCATTGAGCAGCGCTCAGCGCCCAGTGCCCCACGTGTCCCTCACGTGGGCGCCACAGAATAAAAAGAACTCAGGGAATGGCGCTCAACGCCCAGCGCCCCGCGTGCCTCTCACGTGGGCGCTACAAAAGAACTCAGGAGTGCTTAGCACTCAGTGGGTGACGCTCAGTGCCCAACGCCCCACGTGCCTCTCACATGGGCGCTACAAAAGAAAGGAGTGCTTAGCACTCAGTAAGCGGTGCCCAGCGCCTTACGTGACCCTCACGTGGGCGCCACAAAATAAAAAGTGCTTAGCATTCACTAGGCAGCGCCTAGCTCCTCACGTGCTTCGCACGTGGGCGCCATAAAGAGTGCTTAGCACTCCATATAAAGACAAAAGGGGTAAAGTGTTTAACACTTATTGGGTAATTCCCAAGACTGAAAACCCCACATGATTATATGTGAGCGTCAGAACTTACATAAGTGCTCAGCATTTTTTGCACAAAAAAGGGGAACCAGCGCAAACAAGTGCTTAGCACTCGTTTTCAAATAAAAGGAAAACGAAGTGGTCCAAGCCCAAGTTGGTTAGGTCCCTTGAGAGTAGAAACTCCTAAATTCAGATCAACCGAGCCCATGTGCTCACCACTTCCCAAACTGATCTTAGTCCCAAATACGACTATCGATCTTCCAACTGATAATATCCCAAAACGATATTCGTCCCACATTCTCCTAAGGAAATCTTAGTCTCAAAATATGACTAATGATTCCTGGGTTTACCATTAATCCCTTTTCTCTCAAATACGGGAATTGTTTCAAGGGTACATCTTTCTCCACTTCTGATACATGTCGTTGAAATTTTAGGTAAATAAAAGTATATAAAGATACCGTGGATCATTCAAGAAGAAAAGAACTCAGCGCCCAGTGCCTCACGTGCTCCTCACGTGGGCGCTACAGGAGTGCCTAGCACTCATTGAGCGGCGCTCAATGCCCAGTGCCCCACATATGGGAACCACAGAATAAAAAGAACTCAGGGAGTGGTGCTCAGCACCCAGCACCCCACGTGCTTCTCTCATGTGCGTTACAAAAGAACTCAGGAGTGCTTAGCACTCAGTGGGTGACGCTCAGCGCCCAGCGCCCTATGTGCCTCTCACGTGGGCGCTACAGAAGAAAGGAGTGCTTAGCACTAAGTAAGCGGCGCCCAGTGCCTTACGTGACCCTCACATGGGCGCCACAGAATTAAAAGCGCTTGGCATTCACTAGGCAGTGCCTAGCTCCTCACGTGCTGCGCACGTGGGCACCATAAAGAGTGCTTAGCACTCCATATAAAGACAAAAGGGGTAAACTGTTTAACACTTATTGGGCAATTCCTATGACTGAAAACCCCACATGATTATATGTGAGCGTCAGAACATACATAAGTGCTCAGCACATTTTGCACAAAAAGGGGACTGAGCCCAAACAAGTGCTTAGCAATCTTTTTCAAATAAAAAGAAAACTGAGTGGACCAAGCCTAAGTTGGTTAGGTCCCTTGAGAGTAGAAACTCCTTAATTCAGATCAATCGAGCCCATGTGCTCACTACTTCCCAAACTGATCTTAGCCCCAAATACGACTACCGATCTTCCAACTGATGATATCCCAAAATGATATTCGTCCCACATTCCCCTGAGGAAATCTTAGTCTCAAAATACGACTAATGATTTCTGGGTTTACCATTAATCCATTTTCCCTCAAATACGGGAATTGATTAAAGGGTACATCTCTCTACACCTCTGATACATGTCGTTGTAATTCCTCAACGTCTTCAGAGAGATGGCGGGTCCCGACAACCAACTGCTTTTTGGTGCACTTCCCAAACTGACATGCACATCCTAAATCAAAGCACATCCCGGACTGGATGCATCCCATATCATCGTTGCTCATCCCGTCATGTATCAAATACATGTGCACGCAAGATGGATAATGGAACAAGACGTCCCTATAATAACAACGGACCGAAATGTCCTTAAACTAATTGTTGCCTCCAAAATGGAAACAACAGACCGAAATGTCCTTAAACTAACCGTTGCCTACAAAATGGCAACAACGGACTGTAACGTCCTTAAACTAAAATCTCACCCCCAAATGGTGATAAACGGACCGAGACGTCCTTAAACTAAAATCTCACCTCCAAAATGGTGATCAACAGACCGAGATGTCCTCAAACTAGAACTTCGCCTCCAAAATGGCAATAATGGACCGAAACGTTCTTAAACTAAAACAATGGAGCCCAAATGCTCTCTTGTTGGATCTAAAATAAAATTGATCCTAACGAAGTCTGCTACAACGGCCGCATCCGTCTAAATCTCAGAGATACTGTGCCATAAATCAACTTGGTACCTTCGGAGAGGTAGACGGATAAATCCAAATAGCATCTGCCCCAAAATTCCGGCAGGACGATCCATCCCATTTCATCCCCATTTTCGGCGGTGAACAAATTCGGGCACGCCCGGTGGGACCTCTTCCTCTTTCCACTCCATACTTCGTGTGTCGTTTTCACGAAAAAAATCGCGGTTTGCTATGGTTTCCCATGTATTCGAGGTACTAAGATTTGGTGTCTTGCTCCTATGCAGAAAGAAGAAGAAAAAAGATCAATGGCTTCAAGCTACTCAAACTGCAACAGCAACTCCCGCTCTACCCCGACTGGAGGAGTGACATACGGGCTCAATGCGTCATCCATCTTTTCAGTGCCGATTGGGAAGGTGACTCAAGCCACCACTGGATTGTTCTTCGGGACCATGCTCCCGCCAACGAGGTTCAGTGCCCCAGTGCCACCACAGGAAGCTCCAAAGAAGTCGGTCTTCGATTGACTTGCAACCACCACGGCTCCTCTCAACGGATCGTCCAAGTCTGCCACCTCAGTCTTCAACAAGCTGAGCCGAAGCTCAAGTAGGCCCGCAAAGAGGCCCGCGTTACCTGAAGGGGCTATCCTAAAATGGATAGTCCTCCCAACTCCTCCGGCAGGTGAACTCATCAAAAGTGCTTTGCCTACCAGAAAGTCGGCCTTCGAAAGATTGGTCGTTCCCTCTCAACGGACGTCGGTCTTCGACAGACTGGCACCAGCAGCAGCCCCTAACCAAAGCAGGGGCCACGACAGAGCCCCTTCCACAACTGAGGTGGTCCCATCGGCAAGGCATGCTCGACATCGCCACTGGCGCCGAGTGAGAAGTGTAGGGGGCAATTCCCCTTCCGGACTCACCCCACCAGTTCTAATGGTAGAAGTTGACGCTGTTGTTCCAACCGGGAGCAGCTTTGATCTGCTTAGGAGGGTGCAAAAGAACTCTCCGACCGCAGTGCTGAAGAAATCTCTCCCACTTGCTGAAAACATGACGCAGGCAAAGCCGGAGCAGCCCCTTTAGCGGCTGTCCTTCTAAATCCACAGGGTCTGGCGGAAAGTCCAAGATTCTGTGATCAATAAAGAATACTCTTGCTGACTGAAGAAAATAAAGGCTCGGCAAGAGGAAGACCATCCTTCCACCATACGGCGAAGGACTTCCTCTACACAGGCGCCTGTTACAACTGCTCCTTTGACCTCGACCTCCTACAAAAGGAGGAGGCCAGAGAAAATCCCAATGCCTCCGGGAAATTCCAAAGGCGCTGGAATGAAACGCCCCAAGTCTGGGGGAGAAAGAGGATTGTCGTGCTTCCATGGGTCATTTGCCGCAAACTCGGTCGTTGAAAAAAGCTCAGGAGCAGCAACAAAAGCTCCAGATGATGCTGACAAAAATGGCAGCACTCACTGGGCAGAAAGAAAGCCCGGAGTCAGCATCAGAACAGCGCTAGGAGCAGGAGACCGATACAGAGTTCCTGCGAAGGGTGCTTGAAAGAGGATAAGGAGGTCGTGGAACAGGCGGCTAATATAAAACATATGGCTCTCATGTTCCAAGACATGGTTGGAATGATGATCCAGCCAGAACCGCCAGCTGATGACCCGCCGATAATTATCAAGGACGACATAGGGAAAACATCAAACCCCCTTCCATCCTTATCGATAGCCTGGGAGGAAACGATCTCCAAACCTGCTATTGATGATTACATAGCTCAACAAATAAAAGCTCATTAGGAAAGAGAAGCGGCTGGCCAAGTCGTCGGAACCAGGCGACCGTACCCAGGCTGGTACGATCAAATCAAATACCCACCAAGATATATGATCCCCAAATTCCATGTGTACAAAGGAACAGACAACCCACATAAGCACGTCGCTCATTTCAGATTTTTATACGGCAATACTGGAGGCGACGACAAATTGCTGCTTTGCCAGTTTGTTGGCAGCTTGTCAGAAACGGCGTTTGAATGGTACCCGGAGCTCCCAAATGACTCCGTCAAAACATTCACAGAAATGGAATTTCTATTCACGCAGTGGTTCGTCAGCGCAAGCGAGACACCCCGATCACGGCGTTGATCAACGCAAGGGTGAAGCCAGGAGAGACCTGGGTTCAATACGCAATCCGGTTGTGGAACTTATGGTCAAAATGTGAACAACGCATCGAAAAACTCCGGACGTGGGCATATTCATAGGGACTCTAGATCCTCAGGTGACTGTGTCCCAGTTTATGACGTTCTTTAAGCCGACTACCTTCCAAGCTCTGATCGACAAGTTAGCCCAATGGACCAGATGGGCCACGGGCCTTCCTCTTCAAAAATGGACCCTTGGAATGCAAGGGGTAAAGAGAAAGTGGCCTTCATTGCCAACACTCAACAGCAATAAAGTGACCCGAAACATGTTGCTCGCAAAAACAACGCGCGCCCGCGCCAATCCCTTAAAGAGAAGTTAGGAAGTGCTTACTCGTTCCCCATGATAAAACGAGGAGATTGTTCGAATTGGCAATGCGCAACAAACTCATCACTCTGCCGGACCCAAAACGTCCACCACGGCCCGGTGACGTCAACAACCCCAACTACTACTCCTATCATAGAATGGTGAGCCACCCAATCGAAGATTGCTACGTCTTAAAAAGTTGGATCGAGGACCAGTATTAACGGGGGAAATTTGTGCTTTCCCAGAACTGGAGGGTGAACCCGCCACAGAGGCACACTCCTATAAAGGTGGATACGTCCGGGGAATCATGCTCATTTGTGGAAGAATCCCCATGGGAGTAGTCCTTTCAGCTAAAACCAAAAGAATGCTGAAGTATCTTCAAACATGTCCGGCGATCAAGCAGAAAAGCTCGCTGGAGTTCGAAATCATTGAAGGGATGCTGAAACCGCGTCCCACATTGAAAACTGCTAACGATGGGAAAAACACCCAGGTCAAGCCTTCAAAGTTTTCGAAGGGAAAGAAGAAGACCAAGAAGCCCGTACAGCCTGACGACAACCGCACGGACCTGCAAAAGTATATCGACGCGCTGGAGGATTACAACTAGAAGGCGCGGACCCTGGTCACCTTCGAAGAGTTTCTCAACCATATACTTAAGAACGGAGATAGTGACGATGATGAGGGAAATGGCTCGTCGGGAGAAACCGAAGATTATGTAGCAAGTCGCCACATGGTTTCTCATTCTTCGTTAAATAACGAAAAAACTCCCTCGGCGTCGGAAAGCAACACAGAGGAACTGGCTGCAGGATCGGTGCAAAAATCCCTAGAACTGTCAGAAGACCTAATTGACAGGATGCTAAACGAAGCCTTTCAAAAGAGCGAAGCTGACCGAGAACGAGAAACTGCCATATACGAAAAGGCTAAGCATCAGCGTCAGCGTCAGCATCAGGATGAACAAACTATGGAAAAGAGGAGTCGTAAAGTACTCCGACCAGACCAAAGCATACCTGTGGCAAACAAGAGTAGAATCAAGACAGAGAAGCGGTTCGCCAAAGCCCTGTCAATGGGAATGAAGTTGCCCCCTCTCGTGGAAAACACTCCCGGGGTCAT
The DNA here is from genome assembly GCA_030015575.1 of Agapanthus africanus. Taxonomy (NCBI): domain Eukaryota; kingdom Viridiplantae; phylum Streptophyta; class Magnoliopsida; order Asparagales; family Amaryllidaceae; genus Agapanthus; species Agapanthus africanus. Next base: position 33,310,849 of record CM057346.1, read on the forward strand.
ATGCTTCGACGGAGCGGATATACATCAAAACTACTGCCTATATCATCGATGGGTTATCCACCCCACCGAGGAATGCAGTTCCTTCAAGAAGTGGTAGCAAGGATATGTTGCCCATCAACAACACTTCAAGATGATGAAACGCGAAGCTCGTCGACAACAAAGAAGTTCGACAAGTGCGCATGAGAAAATGATTGGCAACTGTCATATGGTTAGCACCAGTTCGACAAAAGGAAAATCCCAAGTTCTTACATTCGGGAGCGATTCTGAGGAAGAAATAACCCTTGGCCCTCTCTTCAAGGACCCCGCCTCCGAAAAAGAAGAGGGGGAGAAGAACTGTGAGAACATTCGCCTACGTAGTCGCACGCTGCCTGAAAAGAATCTCCGATCTACAAACAAAGATTCGAGCCAAAGAAACAAAGGGAAAGAAAAAATCCCTGAGTAAATGCCCTCGACGAAACCCGCCTTATCGCAAAACAAAACCTGGAGGCTTATAAGGAAGGGATGACGCGGTCATACGAAAAACTGACTAGGCCGAGAACATTCCGCCAAGGCGAACTCGTGCTAGTCGTCAAAAGAACTATGATCCCCAATCATACAAAACGGGGGAAATTCGAGACAAAATATGAAGGCCCATACATCATAGACAAGATCTACCAAGGTGGGGCTTACTTGCTCGTGGATATGCATGGCGAAAGACCCTTTCGGTCAATAAACGGTCGATTCCTCAAGAAATACTACGCTTGACGAGTCACGACTTAGTTCAACGATAAATGAAGACGCCCGTGTCCGCTCTCTATCTTCCTGAGTCAAAACTCTAAAAGTAGTATCCAAAAGAATTTTCGCCCCAAACATGGTAACAACGGACCGAAATGTCCTTAAACTAAATGTTGCCTCTAAAATGGCGACAATGGACCGTAATGTCCTTAAACTAAAACTTCGCCTCCAAAATGGCGATAATAGACCGAGATGTCCCTAAAATAACAATGGACCGAAATGTCTTTAAACTAGCGTGTCGCCTCAAACACGGCAATAATGGACCGAAATGTCCCTAAACTAGTGCTCTGTCTCAAACATGTTGCATCGCCCCAAATACGTCGATATCCTCTCTTGAGTTCTATATTGCAATCAAAGCTCTAATGGCGAAGACTGCAACTCAAGTCCCGCTGGCTACACAGCTACTCCAGCGGTGAAGTCACCCCTAAGTCCCATTGGCAAACAGATGGGTGTTAAAAACGATATGTCCATAAGCAAGATGGGCACAGATGAAAACCCGAAAGGGCACCGTGAGTAAAAACAGCAGGGCTACCGGCGAGCTTGTGAAAACCCAAAAGGACACAATCTCGTAAAATTTTCACTTATGAGATTCTCTCAATTCGTAAGGAGAACTTCCCCTATGAGACCTTCACGGCTCATAGAATTTGAAAGTCTTAAGCCACAGGGACTTGGACTTGTTCTTAAGCCATCGTATTCCCCTTTTACCCTATAGACGGTCCAATATCGGCCCTTGTATACAATCCACGGGCATAAATAAACGATTTCCCTCACCAAGTTCCACCAATGATAAGGAATGTCTTCATATGGTGAAGGACACTTGTAAGTCCTCTCGACTTATAAAGAGAAAACACTCTTATAAGATCCTTACGACTTATAAGAGAACACACACTTAGGAATCCCCAAGATTCCTAAGGAGAAAATAAGCCTACGAGATCCTCACGACCCGTAAGGAGAAATAACTTTATGAGACCCTTTCGGCTCTTAAAGTCAAAAAGTCTTAGGCGATAGGATCCAAACCCTATGCACTAAGCCACCTTTGTTAAAATCAGCACAGGTAGATGATGATTCGCTCCTGGAAATATTCCAGTCGCAGCGATGCTAATGCCTGAACAGGTATCAAATTGTAAGTCCTTTCAAGGCAGATGATGATTCGCACCTGGCAATATTCTAGTCGCAGCAATGTTGATGCCAAAATTGGTATCAGATCTCAAGTTCCATACCCGCAACAAAAATCAGCTAGCAAGAAATGCATATGAAATAGTCAAAATGATGGGGCAACTCGCAATAAAAATCAGCGAGCGAAATATATACATATAAAAACAGCCGAAATGTTTGGGTAGCTCGCAATAAAAAGAAACGAGTAAAAAGAAAGAATAGCCAAAATTATCGGGCACAGCGATAAAAAGCCGAAATGATTGGGCAATCGCAACTTTCGCGATATAAAAAGTTGAAATGATAGAGCATCGCGGAAAGAAATAAACTGAAATGAAACTTTGGCCTTACAGGTGAGTACAAATCAACCCCTGTACACAATCCATGGGCACAAACGAGAAGAGAACCATCTTTTCCCACCAGGCTCCGTCAAAGGGAAAGCCAAGTCTTGATGGTTCACAAAACAACCCAAAGACTATCTCAACATTCGTCTCGTCACAGCAGACGCAATGTCAACAACAGCGTTCCTTCTCACTCCAGCAGGATATAGACGCGACATCTACAAAGACTCCAGGATAAAAAAAAATGGAGCCATTGCAAAATTCCTAGCTCCAAGTCTTGACGGTTCACAAAACAACCTAAAGATTACCTCAACATTCGTCTCGTCACAGCTGACGCAATGTCAACAATGGCGTTCCTTCTCACTCCAGCAGGATGCAGACGCGACGTCAAAAAAGTCTCCAGGGTCGAAACAAAACGGAGCCATGGCAAAATTCCTAGCTCCAAGTCTTGACAGTTCATAAAACAACCTAAAGACTACTCCGACATTCTTCTCGTTACAGCAGACGCAATATCTACAAAGGCTCCAAAATAACCAAATCCAAAAGAAGCGAAGGTCAAATTCCTAGTTTCAGGGTCTTGATGACAACTCAAATAAAACCTGAAAGACTATCAGAGATCATCTCACACCAGTGTGGAGTGGTTATGACTCATCGGGGCTCCCCAAACTGAGCCTAACCTAAAGTAAAAGGCGACATGGCAAAATTCCTTATGCTTGCTCTTCCGACGGTCAAACTGCCTAAGAAGATTACTTGAAAATGTCTTGTCCAGCCCCCGAAGGGATCAAATACACGACAGTAGCGGGGCTACTCGAACAGCAGAATAAAATCTGCATGTCGGGGAACGCATCAGCCAATACGACTGTACCACGGACTAAAACCCTAGTACCACAAAACAAAACGGACCTCTGTCGTAAATAGAAGGGGTTAACTATAACGTTAAGACACGTTTTCCTATAAACCCAAGGGAGGTAAACTAAATAAACTCCGAAATGAGTCCATAAACTAGAGACTCCGGAATGAGTGAATAAACTACAACTCCGAAATGAGTTCATAAACTATAAACTCCGCAATGAGTGAATAAACTACAAGTTCTAAAACGAGCTCATAAACTACGAACTCCGAAACGAGTAAGTAAACTAATTACCGCAACATTAAGGCATCAAAACAAGGATAAGTGCATAAAAGAGAATGTATGTTCTTATTCATGAATCAAAATGTTTAAGAGATACAACCAATGCAAAAAGGGGAATACAATTACAATGATTAAGAAGGAGGCACTTTCAACAAACTGATGACCTGCTCATGCGCTCCCTGCAATTCCTCCTCGCGTTCAGCTACGATGGCCAGCTCCGCTTCGATTTGAGCTCGTTGTTGCAAGCAGGATGAAAGCTTCTCAGCAATTTCCCGTTTGGCAGCTTCGCAACTTTGCGTGACCCGCTCGGTGAAGTCAAGCTTCTTCTTTAGAGCCAACCCGTTAGAAATACATCGTTGGAGGTTTTCAAAAATAGCTTTCAGCTGTGCGGCATTCGCTTCAATTTGGGCGGATTTGCCGGAAGCCATCTCATGCGCCTTTCTCCTCAGAGTCACCTCTTGTTCAAAATATCGAATGAAAGCGATACTCTGCTCGATTCATGCAGTTCGCTGAGATTTCAAAGTTAATACCTCAGGAGTAGGCACTTAAGCTCAATCTCATGCAGACAAGCCTCGATCTTCCTGCAATAATCAACCCAAGAACCGAAGAGGTCTTCAGTGTGGAAATTCACAAGCGTCGCCAGCATTGGATTGACTTCATCGGCAAAATCCGTAGCAGAAGTGAGAGCCTCAACGTCAAGATCCTCGATAAACTCGCTTAACATTCGCCGGCTAGTCACCGTGCCCCTGGAATATGAACGTTTAGCGAAGAGCCCCGTGGGCATGGGAATGCGGGACTCAAAAGGAGCCGAAGCCGGTGTAATCACTGCAAAATAAATTACGGTTAGATTTCAACTTGAAAGACAAAGAAGACACTTGACGGATGAAATCTACCGTATCAGCTGTTGAAGGTGGAAAAATAGGGAGCTCCAGAGGCTTGTCTATTCCTTCGCTCCCTCCTTTGAACTGTGATACTGGGGTCAATATAAGGAAGGCTTATCAGCAGAAAGTTTATTCACGAAAAGGAGAAACACTAAACAAAGAATAAACTGACCACTACTGGAAGAGGGAGCGACTTCTGATTGGAAGGAGAAGTGCAAGTGTAGCACTTGGTATAAGTGGTCAAAGAGCACTCCTGCAAGGTTGCGACAATATATGGTTAAGGCAAAGAAAAATTGGTATCTAAAATAAAGCAACTAAATGAGAAACCCTTACCTTCCAAAACTCGGGGAGGCACAGAAGGAACCGTGACAGTCAAGGCAGCGGCTGGCGGTAATTCTTCGGCTAGTACAACTTCAGGGTTTATTGCGCCTATGCTCAAGACAAAGGAAATATCATCAGAGACGCTTAGCAGGATTAAAAAACTCAAAGATAATAACCTAAGGAATACCTGACAATTCAGAAACCGAAACCGTGCCCGAAGCGTCACCAACTGTGACGGCTTCTTCGGTTTCCATTGGGAGAGCAGATTCAACGCCCACAGCTTCATCCCCTTATTCGACAAGGGCTGTTGTAACGCTTGCGGCACCCGCTGATATCAAAGATCCACAGGGGGAAAGAGCGGCAGTTGGAACGGTCCCAGAGTCCAAAGAAAGATTGGATGCTTCATGCTCCTTAGTTGCCGGCGCTTCACCTGTCATACCATCATCCAAATTTGGTCCTGTAAATAAAAATGCGTATGTTAAATAAATAGACAGGGGGAGGAGCTATTATTAAGGACCGTACGTTGTTCTACCTTGAAGTAGTCGTTCACTATTTTCACGAGCTATACGCGCAACCTATCTATAGGCCGTAGACAGGCCAGAAGGAACGTCCACCGAAGGAATGTTAGCAGGCGGAACATTGCTCGAGCCTACACCCGCGGCTAAGACAGTGTCGTGTTCCCTCACCGCATGCTTTCTGAGCTTTCTCTCAGCCTGAACCGTGAGAACCGACCTCCTTAAAACTTCCGACAAGGGGACGTTGTCGTACGAACGGAGCTCTGTCTCCGGAGCCGCTACGGCGTCCATCATCGGCTGCTTCAGCAACGCCTCCTGTGGTGGCTTTGGGATGACCTCGGTCGTAGTCAATGGCTCCGGAAGTTTTCTGCGTCACTGCCTGGGATTGGAATTAAACTTAGAACAACTTGGATTTTGGTAGTCCCTGCAGCAAAATAAAGAAAAGATTCAGACCATGAATAGAAGGAACTAAAAGAGCAAAGGTGTAGTGAAGCGAATTATACCAACACCCAAGGTGGCGCGAAGCCTCTCTTCCTCCTCAAACGTCTTGAGAGAAGCCGCGAGAGCCTCTTCGGCAGAAATACCTATTAAAAAAAAGCGTTAATAAAGCATAATAAGGGGAGAAGGGATAGATGCAGAAGAATATAAATGAAGTATACGTAACCCCGCAATAGAGACCAACGCTGCTTCCTCGCGAGCCAGTCGCTCGGAAGCTGCGAGGGCAACGTGAAGATCAGTATCAGTCGCAGGCGTTCTAAACAAACCCTGATTGGTGTCATATTCGCACAAGCCCTCACTGTAGGGAGCATGGGGCTCCTGGACGAATACGACGTCAGCAAAGAATAGAGATTTCTTTTTCTTCTGCGAACTGACACCAATAGCCAACGATAAAAGTTTTTGCTTGACAGGCCTCTTCGGACGGCGGGTCCTGATCTCCGAACCAATGCCCGATTCTGGGGACGCCATGGCTACCGCAGTCGTAAGAACATTCGGCCGAAGCTTATCAGGAAAAGCTCGTGGGACTATAGCCGTAGTGATTTCTCTTAAAGAAGGGTGAACGGCTGCTCATCGCTTCAAAGGGACCACGGGATTGCCGGCTGGGACGACATCCTTATGATCAAGTAACAACCACCTCCCTCCCTGACAACAACACTTGTCGCATGCTGGTACCATGCCATGTGAGCATTCGAAGCTTTCGGCACATAGCTCGGCTCGCTGATAAGGAAATGAGACCCCGTATTTAATCGCATAAAATGATGCATCGCACTGTGAATACCTTCCTCCGTAGCAACCGGGTCAACTAAGAACGCCTCAAGAGGAACACCTTGATTATAACCCAATTGTTGAGCGAGCGGTGCAGGTTGTACCTTATGAATAGCACCGAGGCGTTCTGTCTAAACACTAGGAAGCCTGGCCTGATAGAGTACATGTGCATGACCTCCCGGGCCCTCAACGCAGAATCCCCATCCTTAAAAGTATTATGCAACGGTTGGACCACCTTGGTGGATTCTTTGCCGATAATCAAGACTCTATCGACAGAGGTCATACTGTCCCCAACCATGCGTGGTCAAAGGAGTAATCGCCGAGCCTCTCGATGTGATGGGTCTGGAGCCGAAGCGTCCACTAGATACATGATCCGGGGGAAGTTGTAGATTTCGTATAATCAGGGTTGTTTATGAACACCAAAGGCACCCAGCAAGTGCATCTCGACCCATGATATGAAGTAATGTAATGGGAAATACACGGGCTTTACCCTCGGCTGAGTAGTGTCAGCCGCTAAACTCAGGCCATGGTATAGAGAAGCTAACCCCGTGATCCCAACAGCCAGCGCGTCCTTGCGACTATACGATGAGCCGGATAAAAAACAGATGGCCTCATGTAGCAGGGGTGCGTCGGAAGCACGAACCAACTCAGCCACAGGCCAATGAATCCCGAAAAGAATGTCTCTTCGTCAACACCCGGGCAGCAATCTCTACAAAGGGGACGACTGGAGTGTCTGGAATAAAGAAATTCCTTAGATCCGCCTCCGCCGTCGGCAAATTATCCAAACCTAATCCGAACGGGGTGTCGAGTTTGGCGAATTTCGCAGCCTGTTCAGACAGAACTTCCGGACGAAGAAAGCGGGCCATAAAATCCGCGAAGCTAACCCCATGCCCACCAGACTCCAGGAATAAATTCTCATACATGTTCAACACCTTGATCAAGCTGGGGAACTGATGTTGAATGGCATTCTCCGGGGTAAGGCCCATTACCACTGACTTAGCGGCAAAGATGTACTCATCGGGGCGAAGTATCTCCTCATAGTGCTCCCCTCTGATAGGTAAACTGGAGATCTCTATGAACTCTTCTAATGAAATCGAAACCTCCCGATCTGATAAGAGAAGGGTATGGGTCGGGATGTTCCATTGTTCCAAAAAAGACTTGATCCACCCCATATGAGGAGCGTGGCAGTGAAAGAAGGACGCGTAGATTGCGGAATACAACCCGGTCTTTAATAGCAGCGACTTCTTGGCCGACAGGATATACTGGACCCACTGTAGATAGCCGGTCGAATGACGAGGAGTCAATCCTATCATGTAAACCTATCCCCAAGGGCGCGACTCTCCTTGGCATATACGTTGCCCCAAAATGTTCAAGTCCTTCGGTGGTTGTACGGGTATCGATGCCATGGAAGGATGAAGGCGACCTTCCGAGGTCCAGTTGACCACTTCTAAGGCGTAAGTCATTTGAGGCGGGTCAGCGTACTGAATCGCTGGGATTGGCTCTGAAGGTGTTGCACAAGAAAAACTGCACCGACCCCGGATAATCTTACTATACCATGACCCCTACAGATGAAGAGACTTTTGCTCCGGGTCATGATCCTTAATAAGCGTGAAGACTTTCTGATCTACGGGCGCGTTGGAAAAAGCGCTTTCCGAACGTACGAAGAGAAAAGAGGAATCAAAAGCCATGGTACCTGCACAAAAAGGGAGGAGTCGGCTATTGACGCAATGATTAAGGCTTTAACATTCTTTGTGTACTGCACCACAGTTCAAAAAAAGGACAGGGGCCTATAAAATCAAGGTAACACCCCATCAATGATGGGGCAATCACTCATTAAAAATAGAATCCTAAAGGATTCTCGTTTAATGAGAAAACATCATTGGACTCGGGAGTTAAACTCTCTCGAGAACTGTGTTCTGCAAACAGATTTCAAATCTGTTAAGAAAATTAGAGAGGGAATAAAATTCCCAAAAATTTTCAGAGCCAAGCTCTATAGAACAATGGGATAACATCTCAGAACCCTCAAAAGCAAAGCTTTCTAACGGGATAAACCCCCAAAGATCTTCAAGATCCGCAAGAAAAAAATCTTAGAACACTAAGAGATCTTTGTAAAAGAATAGCCAAGCTCTGTTAATGCGTTAAAACCCTAGAACATGAAGAGATTCCTTCAAGAGTTTGGTCATAATTCTTACCAAATTTTGACAGAGTTTTGACTCTAAAAGAGCTTCCTTGGACAGAGATCTGAGCTTTGGAAAGAGAATTGAATTCTCAAAGAAAGAAGAAGGCTAAGAAAGATGAGCAGCAGTCACCTCAAGAGCTAGAGGCCCTATTTATAGGCACAGGAAGACAGTTCAACTTCCAATAAGATCAAACGGTGGAAAAGGTTCCATCGCTGCACTCATGTGCGAGCCACGTGAGTGCAACGGTGGGGGGGGGCGGAATTTGTTTCCCCAATAAAAGAGCAAAGCTCTGTGGGGTAACGCCCAACACTCAAGCGCCTCATGTACCTTACACGTGGGCCCCAACGCCAAAGTTAAAAAACTCTTATATGAGCGGTGCCGGTGTACAAAGCACACAAAAATCTTAAGCAGCGCCCACGTTCACAACACATGAGCGCTGGTGCCCGGTAGAATTAAATTCTGTTCTCTGTTAAACAGAGCCGTTGGATCAAAGATCCAACGAAGATGATAAATCATCAGAATGCAGAATTAAATTCTGTTTAGAGAAAATATTCCTCAAATATTTCTAAATAAGAAAGATTGCCCTCTGTAAAACAGAGTACCGTTGGATTAAAAATCCAATGGTGATTAAAGAATCACCAATCTACAGAATAAATTCTGTATGGGTAAATAATTCCCTAATCTGGTTAAAAACAAGAAAATACTTTCTGTAAAACAGAAGTCCTTGAATCAAAAATCCAACGGTGGATAAAATCTCTAAATCATTTGGGATCTCTTAATGAGAGACTTCCTCGGAGCTAATCAACTAACTGCCCCTACTATATACAAGACCCAATACTTCAAGTCTGTGATAGAGGAATCCCCTCAAAAGCTTAAAAAAAGAGAGAAAGCTTCGAAAGAACAGAGAATTAAATTCTCGAGAAAGAAAAACTCTCTTCTTGGAAATTTTAGGTAAATAAAAGTATATAAAGATCCTGTGGATCATTCAAGAAGAAAAGAACTCAGCGCCCAGTGCCTTACGTGCTCCTCACGTGGGCGCTACAGTAGTGCCTAGCACTCATTGAGCGGCGCTCAGCGCCCAGTGCTTCACGTGCCCCTCACATGGACGCCACAGAATAAAAAGAACTCAGAGAGTGGCGCCCAGCGTCCCTACGTGCCTCTCACGTGGGCGCTACAAAAGAACTCAGGAGTGCTTAGCACTCAGTGGGTGACGCTCAGCGCCCAGCTCCCCACGTGCCTCTCAAGTGGGCGCTACAAAAGAAAGGAATTCTTAGCACTCAGTAAGCGATGCCCAGCGCCCAGCGCCTCACGTGACCCTCACATGGGCGCCACAGAATAAAAAGTGCTTGACATTCACTAGGCAGCGCCTAGCTCCTCACGTGCTTCACACGTGGACGCCATAAAGAGTGCTTAGCACTCCATATAAAGATAAAAGGGGTAAAGTTTTTAACACTTATTGGGCAATTACCATGACTAAAAACTCCACATGATTATATGTGAGCGTCAGAACTTACATAAGTGCTCAGCACTTTTTGCACAAAAAAAGGGACGGGACCCAAACAAGTGTTTAGCACTCTTTTTGAAATAAAAAGAAAACTGAGTAGACCAAGCCCAAGTTGGTTAGCTCCCTTGAGAGTAGAAACTCCCTAATTCCAATCAACCGAGATCATGTGCTCACTACTTCCCAAACTGATTTTAGTCCCAAATACGACTATCGATCTTCCAACTGATGATATCCCAAAACGATATTCGTCCCACATTCCCCTGAGGAAATCTTAGTCTCAAAATACGACTAATGATTCATGGGTTTACCATTAATCCCTTTTCCCCCAAATACGGGAATTGCTTCAAGGGTACATCTCTCCACACCTCTGATACATGTCATTGTAATTTTTCAACGTCTTCAGAGAGGTGGCGGGTCCCGACAACCAACTGCTTTTTGGTGCACTTCCTAAACTGACGTGCACATCCCAAATCAAACCATATCTCGACTGGATGCATCCCATATCATCATTGCTCATCCTGTCACGTAACAAATACACGTGTATACAAGATGGAAAATGGACTAAAATGTCCCTAAACTAACAACGGACCGAAACGTCCTTAAACTAACTGTTCCCTCCAAAATGGCAACAACGGACCGAAACGTCCTTAAACTAACTGTTGCCTACAAAATGGCAACAACGGACTGTAACGTCCTTAAACTAAAATCTCACCCCCAAATGGTGATCAACAGACCGAGACATCCTTAAACTAAAATCTCACCTCCAAAATGGTGATCAACAGACCAAGATGTCCTCAAACTAGAACTTCGCCTCCAAAATGGCGTTAATGGACTGAAACGTCCTTAAACTAAAACAATGGAGCCTAAATACTCTCTTGTTGGATATAAAATAAAAATGATCCTGAAACCCCGTTAAGTAGATCTTAGTCTCAAATTGGATTAACGTATCTTTAACAAAAAACCAACCGAGCCCCTAAATGCTCACATACGTTTAAGTCAATCTTAATCCCAAAATAGATTAACGGTCCTTAAATAAAAACCCAAAATCTAAGATATACGGATTTGGACTAATCTACGCCCTACGGGCGATGACACAAATTAGTCTCCGTATACAATCCACGGGCAACCAAAAATTAAACAAACACACACGACACGAAGTGAACTTCCGGAGCAGGAGAAAGTGATTATCGCGATGCGGTAACGTAATTAACTGCAGGGGCGTGCGCCTGCAGGGAAGAGCGCCCCTATAATAAAAAACCCCTTATAAAAGAGGGGGGATCTGACGAAGTCGGTTACAATGGCCACATCCGTCCAAACCTCCGAGATACGGTTTCATAAATCAACTTGGTACCTTCGGAGAGGTGGACGGATAAATCCAAATAGTATCTACCCCCAAATTCAGGCAGAAAGATCCACCCCGGTTCGTCCCCATTTTCGGCGGTGAACAATGTAGAATTAAATTCTACATGGAAATTATTTCCCTAAAACTTGGGATATTCTCTGTAAAATAGAGCTGTTGGATCAAAAATCTAATGGTGATGATAAATCATCAAATGAAAGAATTAAATTCTATTAGGAGAAAATACCTCCCTAATCTTTTTAAGTGAGAAAAATATTTTCGGTTGGATCAAAAATATAATGATAGAATTAAATTCTATTTTGCGAATATATTTCCCCAATATTTCTAAACAAAAAAGATTGTTCTCTGTAAAATAGAGAGCTATTGGATTAAAATCCAATGGCGATTAAAAATCACCTTTTGACAGAATTAAATTATGTATATAGGAAAATATTTCCTTAATCATGTTAAAAACAAGAAAACATATTCTGTAAAACAGAAATCTACTGGATCAAAAATCCAACGGTGGATAAAACCCGCCGAACAATTTTTAAGGTCAATTAAATCAATTGGTATCTTTCAAATGAGAGATTTCTCAAATTAGTTAACAAATTTGACTCTCCTATATAAAGGATTGGAGACTTTAAAAAAAAGAAGAGAAAACTCCTCATAAGCTTCTGCAAATAAAAAGATAGAAACTGCAACTGAGAATTCAATTCTCTTTCAAAGAAAATCTATATGTTCTTTCAAACCCTAGGTAAACAAAAAGTAGAGATAAAATGCGTCTCTTTTGTCTAACATAAAGAAAATAAGGATTCAATCCTTCATAAAAAGAACTTAGTTCTTCCTCTGATCTGAGCTTGGCAAAGAAAATCTCCCCACAAGTTGAGAATTTAATTCTTATCGGGGAGATTTTGTTCTTCAAACTCAAAATCTAGGAGAAAGACTAGATTAAAAAAAAGGAGAGAAGAGAACTTATGGTTTTAGAAATTTAATTTCTATGCAAGCAAGGTTTAACCCTATATAAAAGAACTTAGTATAAAAGAAACTTAGTTCTCCAATAAAAAAAAATCCCAGATCTTCAAAAATAAAGATCTTGGCAATCATTAATAGCTAAAATGTTGTTAACAGAGATTCAATCTTTAAAGAGAAAAGGAACTCATCGCCTCATGTAAAACACACGTGAGCGCCCGAAAAATTCCCAAAACAAAGAACTCAGCACCTCACGTGCTTCCCATGTGGAAACTCAAAACAGAAGGCCAGCGCTTCATGTGAAATACATGTGAGCACTGAGTAAAAGTGCTTAGCACTTCATATTCAGTCAAAATAACTAAGTGCTTAGCACTGATTGGGCAACACCAACGTCACAGCGCCTCACGTGCTCCTCACGTGAGTACCATACCAAGTGCTTGGCACTTCATATTCAGTCAAAATGACTAAGTGCTTATCACTGATTGGGCATCGCCTCACGTGATACACATGTGAGCGCCATACAAAAAAGCTTAGCACTATATATTCAGTCAAAATGACTAAAGTACTTAGCACTGATTGGACATCGCCCCTGACTGATTGCTTCACATGATACACGTGTGAGCGTCAGAGCCACAAATAAGTGCTTATCACTTCTGCATAAAGGAAAAGGGCTGAGCAAACAAATCACAAATATGTTCTTAACACTTTTGAATAAAAAAAGAAGAAAAGAAAAAAAGCCTGAGCAGACCAAACCTAAATTGGGTAAAAGTCTCTCTGGAGTCAATTGCAATTGAGCCTAAATGCTCAGTTGTTGGATCATAAATAAAAAACTGATTCTTAAAATGTTGCTAAGCTGATTTTAGTCTCAAATAAGCCTAGTTATTCTTAGTTAAAATAAATTGAGTTCAAATACTCATTTATTTAAGTTGATTTTAATCTAAAAACAAATTAACGGTCCTTAAATAAAACAAAATATTCAAAACCCCAAATCTAAAATATACGAATTTGGACTGATCCACGCCCTATGGGCAACGATATCAACTAGTCTCTGTATATAATCTACGGGCAATTTAAACAAACAAAATAATACACGACACGAAGTGAATTACTGGAGAAAGAGATAGTGGTTATCGCAACGCGATAACTTAATTAACTGGAGGGGCTTGCGTCTGCAGAGAAAAACGTCTCCACAATCAAAAACTCCTTACAAATGAGGGGGAATCTAATAAAATCTGCTACAACGGTCGCATCTATCCAAACCTTCGATATACGGTACCATAAATCAACTAGGTATCTTCGAAGAGGTAGATAGATATGTCCAAATTGCATCTGCCCCCAAATTTAGGCTAGACATCCCAACGTCTCAGTCCAGTTTTCGGCGGTAAACAAATTCTGGCATGCCCGGTGGGACTCTTTTTCTCTTTCCACTCCACACTGTGTCGTGTTTCATGAAAAAAATCGCGGTTCGCTATGTTTGCCCTTGGATTCGAGGTACTGAAACTTTGTTTCTTACTCCTGTACAGAAAATCAATGGCTCTCAATTGCACCTCATGCAACAGCAACCCCCCTCTGGGCTCACCCCACCAGATCCTGCGGTGGATATCAATGCTGCTGTTCTAACTTAGAACTGCTTTGATCCGCTCAGGAGAGTGCACAAGAACTCTCGGATGACGGTACTGAAGAAATCATCTCTGCTAGCAGAGTTCCCCTTGCAGCGACAGCCGAAGCAGCATCACCAACGTCTTGATCAGGTCTTTCGGCGGAAAACAGTTCCCGCCAAAATTTAGGAGTAAAGAGGGGGCAAAACATCGAATAGTAGCAATACTCATTTGTTCACACCTGTTTGGAACGCACCTATATAGGTGCGCACTTCATTGATGCGCACCTCATTCAAAGTCTATGTTCCATTGAAACTTTGGGTACGCACTTGACCATGTGCGCAAAACACCATAAGCGATACACGTACGCATAGCCTGAGCCTTTCATAGGCTGCAACCCATCAGCGAACTGTGCCAAGCATGTGTGCACATCCTTGTTGTGCAAGCACACATTATTGAGCTAAGGCTATTGTTGAGAGAAAATATTCTGTTGATAACAAATCAAATAAAATTGATTTAGGATTTATGATCCAACAATACCGCATTCTAAATTGATATGCATCAATTTAGATCTTTTTGTTACGGATTTACCTTAACAAATCTCTCTCCTATAAATAGGAACCCCTTTGGAGAGAAAAAGAAGAGGGGAGAGAGAAATTAATATCAGCTGCCATCAAAATAAAGTGCGCACCTCTTCTTGAACCGAGAAAAAACTTCACCATCTCCCACTGTAACGAACCTAAAATTTCTATACTTTCGTGTAACATTTCTTTAATAAAATATTGCAATTATTAATTTTTGTTATATTTTTTTTTCTAATAAATATATTATATTATCACTTCATTTATTTTATTCATTCTATAATTTTTCAAAGCCCAAAACCCAAGCCAAGAAAATTCCATTTGATTTCTTTTTTTTTTTTCTAGGCCCACTTTCTTTTCAAAGCACAAAATATATTTAATTCTTGTTAAATATGTGCATGAACAATCTTGTAGCTCATTAGTTAAGTCCTTGCATTGTTATTTCATAGGTCACATGTTCAAATCCCCATTTTTTCAATTATTTTTATCAATTTTTATCCTTCTCATAACTTACAAATGAGACATTTCATTCCTAAAATGAATGGTGACCTTTAATTTCTTTTTTAATTCTCATGTTGAATGCGTATATTATTAAAGATAATTCACCATCACACCATCTTTATTTGTCCTCCTCTTTCTTTTTCTTCCTCATATTTTTCTATCTCTCCCTTCTCCCACTTCACTTATAGTCCTAGAAGAAGAACACAAAGAATCTTTCAAGAAAATCTCGCTAGTAACGTAAAATTATTGTCGGATAGACAAGTTTGGTGACGATACCGGCTTGTGCATGTAAATCCCCTCTTCTCCTCCTTTTCTCTACTTGAAATCCATCCCCTTACCATACCTCCATCATGCCGAAT
This sequence comes from Agapanthus africanus, assembly GCA_030015575.1. Taxonomy (NCBI): domain Eukaryota; kingdom Viridiplantae; phylum Streptophyta; class Magnoliopsida; order Asparagales; family Amaryllidaceae; genus Agapanthus; species Agapanthus africanus. The sequence goes on from CM057346.1 coordinate 33,326,262, forward strand.
CTTGAGATAATTAGTTAGTCCCATGATAAACTTTTTTTGTTAAATAAAAAAAATGGTTGGAATAAAGTATATATGTTTAGTTATAAAATCTTGCTTGCAATGGTTGATAACATGTTAAGTATTGTTGTTTTAGACGATTAATTATAAACGGATCATATGTTTGCTTCACATATATTAATTCATGTTATTTATCACTGAAATTTTAATTATTTATATTTAATTTTGCACACAAGAAAACAAAGTTATAAATAATTGTCATAGATTTATCATTTTCAAATACGATCTTACAAAAAATTTATCTTTAAAATAATTTTTATAAATTAATTCCCACTTCTAGAAATTTCATGAAATTTATATATGATAGAATATATATTTTTTTACACTCTATTAAAATTTGAGATCAAACCGCATAACGGTTTAGGAATTACATCATTTTTATGCATTGTTCGTAAAACAGAAAACTGCAGTTATCGGTCAATTGCTAGAACACATAACTTGGTATACCGATATCCAAATTAACCTTTTTAAAATATTTTGAATATCTACATCGAAACATCTATATTTTATTAGCTTTAATTTTTTACTGAAAACCGACGAAAAATATAGAAAACTGCATCAAAATATTAAGCGACGAATCTGGACAGAATTTGTCTTGATTCGCACACTGTTTTTAAATTGCACATAACTCGAACTCCCGATGTCCGTCCATGACAAAATTTAGATGTATAGATGCTCAATTGATAGAACTATAATTTATTGTATATTAGATTACTTAGAAACACATGAAACAACCAGATATGGCTTTGCAATATAACATATAGTTGATATCCAGAAATCTGAATTTCTGTTTTAAATCCTGACGTTAAAATGACCATAACTAGAGTTTCCGGAATTTAAATCGCACGAAACCTAGTTTTTTAGATAAGTACTTCGAAAGACCTACAATTTTAGAATAATTTTTGTAACCTGAAACCCGATGGAAATTAACTCAAACCGCGTTTTAAAAATATGTGACGGTGCTAAATAGATTCTGACCTGTTTTGCTCGACGATACGAAAACGGGTATATCTCCCAAAACTGTAGTCGTATTTAGGCAAGGCTGAAACTCATACATGCACAACACTTAGATCTATATTTCTGTTTATATTCTGAAATTGATTGACTTGATTGATTAGTCATACACAACATTTCATTACAGCATTGTTTATGGTCGTTACTTGAATGATATACTTGACTTATTTCATACTATTTGAACATGTATACCTTGTTTATCTTGATCTTTAAATTGTTGCATGTTCATGAAGACATAATTAGATATTATATGTTTATCATAATCCAATTAAATGCTAGACTTGACTTGACCCGAACGCTGAATACAACATGACATGAATACTTGAACTTGACATGAATACTTGAAACGTGACATGAATACTTGATCTTGACATAAACTCAATCTTGAAAACTTGATGTATTCATGAATTCGGACAAGGCTTGTGAGTTTAACTACAATCTAGTATATGTAGGGTATTGGGGTAGTTTGAGTATGAATCCAACGAAATCTCATGAGTCCCATTGCTACAAATCATGCTGCTGTGGTACCGGGCTGAAACGGTACAAATCATATTGCTGTAGTAGCGGGCTGAAACGGTATAAATCACGAATTCATGAATGAGGGCCCATGTTTCCAAGCTCTTGGATGATAGCCTGTTGGGTTTGAAATACTTCAATAACAATTGAAGTCCAGCTCTTTTGGGTCCATGATTCCTTACCGCTGGACGATAGCCTTGGGTTCGAGAATACTCTTGAGATTGGTTGACATTTACACTTAAACTCACGTTAGTTATTTTTACCCTCTTAGAAACTTTTAAGAATACTTACATTCACTTCATGTTCACTATACCTACACTCCACGGTCATGTTTTTTGCCATGATGATATAGTTGACATACATATTACCATACACGCTACTATACGTGTTTACATGTTCATGATTTATATCCATGGTATACCATACATCACATTACACCTTTCATTTCATTTATATATATCACACCATCCTTTTGGGGACTTACCATGTGTTAGTTCGCTGACGGACTTTCCACCCATCTTTCTTTCTTTATTGGAATATTCGTCAGGTGGCATTGAGACAGAGAAGATAGAAGCGGACGAAGAGAAGTACAACCAGTGCGCATCACAACCGGACGTCTAGTTTCATTCAGCTTTTTATTTCATTTCAGCTTATTTATGTGTGCCTCCTTGGTAAGGCTTGTCATGTTATCGTATCTTGTATTCAGATATTTTGTCAATTATGAATCTTGAATGTAATAAATCAAATTTGGATTTCATTATTTTGTTTATTCTTTTAACTTTATGTTGCTTATAGACGCTTAGCGTATTTATTTCGAGAAATGACCTTCTCGGAATAAATACGTCACGGGCCTTGTAACGTGCCGTTACCATACTTTTGGGAAGCGGTGCGTGACATTGACCCCTTTCATTAAGGTAAAAAAAAGAGAAAATGAAGAAGAAATCTTATCATTTGACAATACATAAAAGCTTCGGTTTTATGATAAAAGCGTTTGCTTTTCTTTGAATTCTTTGATTCGCTATACCAAAAGATCGAAATATCTTAAGGTTGACCCCTCTCATATAAAAGTTCATACTTTTACGAGAGATTAATTCTAAAATCTTAGACTTTGATCGATAGATGTTTTGACACATATAATAAAAACAGATGTTTTTGCTTCTTGAAAAGTTCTAATCTTGTTTAAAGGTCATAACTTAAATAAAAATTGGACGCACCATAAATGTACTCCAAAAAGTCTCAGAACAGAGAGTTTAGCAGTGCGCACCTGATCCTAGGTTGCACCCTAAAAAGGTCGTCTATGCAGACATGCTCATCACGTGATATGCACGTGTGCGCAAGTGAAAAATGTTAACTTTGGACACATGCGTAAATACGTGAGCGCGGATGGAAATTTGAACATAAGGAGGTGCACAATCACGTGATATGCACGTGTGCAACTCCCCGACCATAAGGAGGGGCATATCATGTGATATTCATGTGCACATCTCTCGACCACAAGCGAGTGCGCACTACATGATATACATGTGCGCACCCTCTTTAAAGAATATGCATGTACATACGCATCCCAAATATACATGCACACATGAACATCAAACTTTTGCTTGAAAAACTTAGTCAAATATACTAAGTATAGAAGCCTATGCTTCTTACATATGATCTAATGATCAAACATACATCTTCATCTAAGTTGATCTCAGATTAAGTTCGTCAAGAAACCCTTTCAGCAAATTAGAACATGTTCTCTTCCCACATAAACAGGATTTAGTTCAAGGATACATCCTTCTATATTTCTGATGTACGGCGTTATAATTCCTCGGCGTTTTCAGAGAAGTGATGAGTCCCAACAACCATCGAGCCCCGGCTTTATGAATGAATACATATATGTATATGTATATATCTTTGGAGGTAATATAAATGCCTTCAAATTGGATCACACCCCAATATTAGGCGCATCCCATTTAGATGTTCACATCATACGTTTCGTCACATTATATACACGTGCATGCAAGCTGAGAGATGGACCGCTATGTTCTTACACTGGCATTCTGCCATGTGGCCTGGCACTAAATTGACTACCGTATACCACCCATGTGATATCCATAGTAAAGCGCACCTGATGACAAGCCAAATCTTGGAACTTAACCAAAATACGCTAAGTATAGAAGTCTATGCTTTATATGCGATCAAATGATCAACTTAGCCCATATGCTCAAACCCTCTAAGTTGATTTTAGTCCCAAACCCGACTAACGACGCTTAGATCAAGCTCAAATATTTTGAACTGACAAACCTCATCGATATGAGAAATGGGTTCCCAGTTCAACTCCTGTTGGCAAACAAAAATATCAACGTGGACTCAAACCACCAAATCTAATATATACGGATTTGGAAAAATCCACGCCCTACGAACGAAGATATATGTATTACTCTCCGTATACAATCCAAAGGAAACCAAATATAAACAAATAATAACACGACACATGAAAATTGCTGGAGTAGAGAAAGTTGTTATCACTTGGAGAAAATGTAATTAACTGCAGGGGCTTATGCCTGCAAGAAAAAGCATCCTCGCAATAAAAAAAACCTCATCATTGAGGGGGAATCTGAAAAGCCGGATACAACGGTCGCATTCATCCAAAAATCCGATATACGGTGCTATAAATCTACTTGGTATCTTCGAAGAGGTGGATGGGTATGTTCCGTATAGCATCCGCCCCCGTATTCATGCTAGACGTGCTTGCTGCACCTCGGTCCGGCTTCCGACGGTAAACACACACACACACACACACACACACATATATATATCAACATGAGTTATAGTTAGGTTTTTATAGTTTAAAACTTACACGTGTTTTCAACCAAGCGGGAAACTGTTTATGTCGCTCCTTAATGATATTCCATTGCCAAGGTCGTTTAGTAGGTGGACGGTATTGAGCTTTCCAAATAATGCATATATCGAAATAAACATTTAATTTTGACTAGTTTTTTAAATTTATGTTAAGGAAAAACTAATAAATATATAACCGATAAAACTCCCCATCTCTGAACAGTTGAATAAAGAGTAACAGTGAATCATGCTGAGCTGCTGAGACATAATGAGACACGACTTTACTTTACCCAGTTCCTTTCCGTGGGCTCGGAATACGGATATTACGGGTCTACTGTCGACCATGTCCTTATTACGTCTCGTCTTATTAAATGCAATCTCAAAAGCTTCTAGATACATAGAACAGAACGTTATACATTTCTCGGTGAGAAACCCCTCAGCGATTGACCCTTCATATCGACTCCTACTACGGATATACCATTTTACTTTGTACATGAATCTGATGGATCCAAACAAATTCAATTCGCTTTATAAATATTTGATTTATTATAAACAGTAAAGAATTATTAAGTTATTTTTACCTCTCGAACGCATATATCCACCGATAGTTCACGGGACCATCTAAACGTGCTTCTTGAGCATGGTGAACCATAAGATGCAACATTATGGTGAAAATAGAAGGTCGAAACAACATCTCTATTCTATAAAGGATGCGACGTATCTTATTCTTCAAGGTTCTAAAATCATTTGCCGAGTAATCTTTGGAGCATAACTCTATAAAATAATGACACAAATCAGTCACAACTGATACAGCGTTGTTATTTGGTAACACCCTAATAGCAATGGGCATCAATTGTTGCATGCTCACATGACAATCGTGACTCTTCAGGTCGACGAAGGTTTTCTTTTTCAAGTTTACGTATTTACTGATGTTCGCAGAATAACCATCAGGCGCCCTTGCTTGTTTAAGTACCTTAAGGAAACTCGGCTTTTCATTATCGGACATCATATACTTTGTTGGTGGAATCACCCATTTACCATTCCCTTTGGCAACTGGATGAAATTCTGGCCGCAAATTTTTTGTAGCAAACCATTGTCATATCACAAGTGTGTCGCTGTTCTTGAATTTGGTATTCAGCAGGGCACCCAACAAGAGCTCACAGACATTCTTGTCAATGTGGATTGTAAAGGTTGTTTGCTCTCTACTAAGGGTTTAAAAGCGTGGAGGAAGCGTATTTTAAAATTTTAAAGAGAGGAAAACCAAATAAACCTTAGAATCTTGCATAAAGATGAAAACTTGCAATGAAAAAGAAGCTAAACTACAAGTTTGAAACTAAAACCTTTGTAGCACCTTCAAAAGCCCTTTGGATGAACTCTAGTTAGGCTCTTGAGGTTGAAAAGAATCTTGGTTGTTGATCTTTAAATTCCTAGATGATCCACCTTGAGGATTCCCAACACATGTTCTCACTTCATTCAATGCATCTTTTTCTTTTCCTTGACAAAGGTTGTCGGCGCCCTGTAGCGCAGCTTTTTCTCTTGGTTCATGAAACTGAAAATGCATGTGAAGAACTATCAATACTAATTTGCTAGGTTAGTGAAAATAGAAATAAAGTAGAATAGTTTGCTCACTTATTTTCTTCTCTTTTTTTTTTCTTTCCTCTTTTATGAAAACTCAAGAGAGAGGAAGAGATGGAGAGAATGAGGATGAGAACAAAAAAACTAGACATACTTGTCTAAAATATAAGATCAAAATAAGTCTACAAAATACTATACACTTCTCTTTTTCATGACTCATTTTCTTTATTAAATAAATAAAGAATTTTTTTTGTTCTCATCCCACTTTTTATGTGCATCTTATACACACTACAATCATGTCTCAACATACATGAAAAATGATATTTGTTTCATATGAAAATATATATAAAGAGAAGAAAAGATAAAATAAGCATGATATATATATATATATATATATATATATATATATGAGAATAATGAAGGAAAGAGGCCATAGAAGGGGATTTCCCCCTATGGCGTCGAAAAAATACAACCTCTATCATTTTTTCCGACGATCGGCATCCATCATCATCATCGTTATCATCTAAAATGTGCATACACCAAATTTCATGTGATTCCACCACTTTTTCACTGTTGAATTAGCAATGTAAAAAGTTCTATTGTCCGTAAACCATTAATTTTGCACCAACTAAATCAACGGTGAAAAAATGATATAATCACATGAAATTTGGTGTATCCACATCTTAGATGATAAAGATGGACGTGATGTATGCCAATCGTCGAAAAAATCATGGAGGGTGCATTTTTTCGATGCCATAGGAGGAAATTCCCTCCTATGGCAGCTTTCCTCCATTAACCTCTCTCTCTATATATAATTATTAAATCAACACTTGATTTAATAATCCGTTTACATCAATATATATACCGGCTAATATCATAAAATGCCGGATAAAAATACGTGTATCAAATACACGTATTTAATCGAACTCCTGCACTTATCCCTATACGCACTCAACATCGTTTCATCTGAGCTAGGAAACATCTGTTTGAGAGTCTAAAGACTTGACAATATGATGGAAGTAGGATATGATCATATCTATAACCCACAAGCACATCAGCAGTACTATCTACAAGTAACGACTACCCAGGTATTGATCGAAAGGTAGATCGACAAGCAAGCTCATCTGAAATCCTACAGAGCCTAAAAGTGATAGTCTTCGTACAATCTGGTCCCTTTATCTGAGAGTGTCGCATACCTATTCTGGAGGGTGCAATCCGTCAGACCCCCAATAACCCGATATGTCATGCCGATCAGTGACATATAACCACCATAGATACAATTGATAATATTTATCAGTTTATCTCATCTACCCTGGCCAGAGAATTATGGTTACAGTCGATCAGGCACAGCACGACATCAACTCCTAATACCGGAAAAGATGAATCCTTTTCGATTGCTCACTCCATCCATGTGGTTCAGGACGGTACCTAACTAAAAAAAATTTGCAAGGCTCTTTAAAGCCGTGGTGCAGTAATAATCAAAACACAGTAGGAAACACACAGGACATTATGATGATCTCAAGTCTACAGACTATCATGTACTCATGTCACTAGAGAACTTCTATCTGGCGATAGGTACAATGCCATCTAGGAGTTCTCGATGAGTCCGTTCGTTGAAACTCATTCTCTAATGAGCGCTGTAAACAATGTTCGGTGTTAAAAACCAATGTTTGTGGGAACAACCATCGTCCTAGTCTGGATCAAGAAACGTATACACTAGTCTACTCTAGAGTATCGATACACAGTCTCGATACTCCCTTGACTGGGAACATTTAAGGATATGCTATAGACTACCCAGACCCCATTAGTATGATCCCTATCATAATCCTGGAAGTCAAGCAAAGATCCTAAGGGCTTTATCAACATATATTAGCGACGGTAATAACAAGTAAAACTATACACATGAATGATAAAGACAAACCAAATAGTATACAATCATATCAAGTAAGACTGTCCTGTACATCATATGTCCAAGTATCCACTATAATATACAATAATGGTCTCTAGAGCATACATAGCTAACAATCTCCCACTTGTATTAAGGCCAGTTGTCGCAGTATCGCATACCCAATATCTCAAAAAGTCGCTCGAACTGTATCTAAGGGAGGGCCTTAGTGAGTGGATCCACTGTATTGTCATTCGTGTCTACTCTCCGAAGCCTGATCTCGCGGCGATCAACTATCTCCCGGATCAGGTGATACTGCCTCAAAATATGTCTGGTTCATTGATAGGACCTGGGTTCCTTGGCTAGTTCTATAGCCCTATTGTTATCACAAAACAAGAGTATTGGATCAACAATGGTTTGAACCACTCCAAGCTCAGATATAAACTTTCTCATCCAGACAGCCTCTTTAGCGGCATCGTTTGCAGTGATGTATTCTGCCTCTATCGTCGAGTCTACTATGGTATCCTACTTGGAACTCTTCTAACAGACTGTCCCTCCATTGAGGGTAAACATATAACCTGAGACAGACTTGCTTCCATCTATGTCACTTTGTAAGCTTGAATTGGTAAATGCCTCCATTTGGGGATTGCCATTACCATACACCAAGAAAATTTCTTTAGTCCTTCGCAGGTACTTAAGAATGTTCTTCACAGTTGTCCAATGCTTCTCCCCTGGGTTTGATTGATACTTACTTACCACGCTAAGTGTGTAAGTTACACCCAGTCTAGTACAACATCGCATACATGATGGATCCCACCGCCGAAGTGTATGGTATATCATTCATGCGAGCCCTTTCCTCATCAGTCTTGGGAGATATCTTTTTAGAGAGGGTGATTCCGGGACAAGCAGGTAAATTACTGTACTTGGAATCTTCTATATCAAACCTCTTTATTATAGTGTCTATGTACCTGGATTGGGACAATCCTAACATCTTTTTAGATCCATCCATATAGATCTTAATCCCTAGGGTGTAGGAGGCATTACCCAGGTCTTTTATGGAGAATTTCTCTGACAAGAAGAGTTTGACCGATTGTAGCATAGGAATATCATTTCCTATTAAAAGAATACCATCCACGTACAATACGGGGAATACGACAACGCTCCCTACAACCTTTTTATAGATAGATGGTTCATCTATATTTTTGATGAAGTCAAACTCTTTGATTGCAACATAAAATAGATGTTACAACTCTGCGACGCTTGTTTTAATCCATAAATTGATTTGAGCAGCTTGCACACTTTTCCGCTGCTCCCACTGTCTATGAAATCCTCTGGCTGTGTCATATACATGCTCTCTTCTAAATCACCATTTAGAAAGACTGTTTTGACATCCATCTGCCAGATTTTATAGTCATGGAAGGCAACAATGAAAAGTAGGATTCAGATGGATTTAAGCATAGCCACTGGAAAATTTCATCATAGTCCACATTTGGTCTTTGACCAAAACCTTTATCTATCAGTTTAGCTTTGAAGGTCTCAACCTTTCCATCTACAATGATCTTCTTTTTGAAGATCCATTTGCTCCCAATAGATTTTACCCCTTTAGTAGCAACCTCCAAAATTCATACTTTGTTGGTAAACATGGATTCCATCTCAGATCGCATATCATTTAGCCACTTCATAGAGTCCCCACTTGTGATGGACAGTTCAAAACTAGTAGGATCATTATCCTCCATAATGCAGTCCTCCCTATCACCGTCTATGAGAAAACCGTAGTATCTCTCAGGTGGATGAGGAACCCTACTAGATCCGTGGAGTGGCTGAAATTCGTTAGGGACTACTGAATCATCTGGTTCCATTAAATCTTCAGTTGTAGTTTGTGTTTCTGAAATCTCTTCCAGTCCTATTGCACTGTCACTAATTTCTTTTGCAAGAAATTCATTTTCTAAAAAGGTGGCTTGTCGAGAAACAATACCTTTTTCTCCTCGACTTGGCAGAATAAATATCCAGCCGAATGCTTTGTATATCCTACAAACTTACACAGAACTGATCGTGTCTCGAGTTTGTCTTGATTTTTCCTTTTAACCTAGGTAGGATAACCCTATATTTTAACACGTTTAAGATATGATATCTTATCATTCCATATTTCAAATGGTGTAGTAGGCGCAAATTTGGATGGAACGTCATTCAATAGGTATGTTGCTATCTGAAGCGCATATCTCCAAAATGAAAGAGATAACTCAACACTATTTATCATAGAGTGCACCATATACAATAGGGTGCGATTACTTCGCTCCGATATATCGTTGTGTTGTGGTGTATACGGATGAGTAAGCTGAGAGAATCTCATTCTGTCACGCCCCGCTTCCCAGAGTACGCAAGATTGGGCACGTGACATAGCCAACCATGCTACCTGTGGGTAGGAAGTATCCATCCACAGTCACATTACGGTTGTAAGGTTATCAAGAACAAGATAAAAAGCTAATCTAATACATGTCCAAATCCATAATAACAAGAATCAATAAACAATAAGTGCGGAAGCTAAAGATCCAATACAATGAATAAACAGTACGTCCCATAATACGGGCTCACATCTGGAAATGAAATGAAATAAGTAAACTAAACCCTAAGGAACTCACAGTTCAGCCTGCTGGCTAAAGTACTCCTGCTCGGTCGTCGACAGTGGTACGGAATCTGGGCCATGCAAAACCCAGACGTCAGCGCGTCATGACATCAAGTATATAATGTAAACATGGTAATAAGCAGTGCAGGTATGAACATGAATAAAGCAGTACAATAACAGAGCAGGGTAAAGTGCAATGGTGACTGAACTGTCCTATCAGGTTTCTACTCTATAGTCTTTGAAATCAATTGATGAATCGTCGATGTAACCCAATAGTATCCCGTACATACCCGGGACCACGGCCACAATATTCTCGGCTGCAGCCGAGACATGCCGTTAGGCACAGAATAGGAAAGTATACACTCGGTATTACCCCGTACATACCCGGGATCACGGCCACAATATTCTCGGCCGAAACCGAGACATGCCGTTAGGCACAGAATAGGAAAGTGTACACTCGGTATTACCCCGTACATACCCGGGATCACGGCCACAATATTCTCGGCCGAAACCGAGACATGCCGTTAGGCACAGAATAGGAAAGTGTACACTCGGTATTACCCCGTACATACCCGGGATCACGGCCACAATATTCTCGGCCGAAACCGAGACATGCCGTTAGGCACAGAATAGGAATGTGTACACTCAAATGGTAGTGAACTGTCGAGTTACAAGTCAGGTTCATCTTTGATTTCCCCATACCCCCAAGCTATGTATGTCAGGTCAGGTATTCAGTAGTCAAGGACTAATGCCAACACAAAATCCGGTAAAAGTAGGTCTGTCTGGATAGACAGCAGGGATGGTCGGGTTTGTCGGCATTAGGCATGGGATCATGAAACAAGTCGTGTCATGGTACAACGGGACGAGTCGGTATGTATGTATATGTCATGTGTAGCAGGGTCAGGCCACTATGTAGTGCAGTCGGGTATGTGCTCACAACAGGTATACAATCAAATAATGAACAGCAGCAGGAAACAGTAAATAACCATATTATTCCATGTAAACACAATGATGTTTTGTATTCTCTTATTAACAGGTTCAAGCACCCTTGGGGTGCAATATTCACAAGGTAAAACAATATTACTAACACGAAGCAATGAAGCCATTTAAACTACAGCATAATAATAGTTACAAGGATGATCTAGCAATTTAAGCAATGACGTTCTAATTGGTTTAATTAGTTGAGTGTGGATTGATAGCAGACCGGTTAGATTCAAGTAACTACTATAATGATTTAACGTTACGGATAATTGTGACTATCCATTCACAGTTATAAAATGGTATCGATGTTACTAATAGCTGTGTGGTTATAATATGATGATTAAGTTTGTAGCATGTTTAAGCAAGTATTCGGATACTTGCCTCGGCGGTTTCGCAAACCGGAAAACACGGATGCAAAGTCGGCAGAAAACACGATATGGGTGCACGGGCCACGGATCGAGTCCCAACAGAGAACAACGGGATCACACGGACCAGGGTACTTCGCTGGAGCGTCGGGTTCACAAGACGGCACGGTCGGGTTCCGGCAAAAGTCACGGCAACGAGGTTAACAACAATGATATACATACAAGATCAGCGGGGGAAAACTTTGCACAAAGGAGAGATACGGATGCTTACAGAGAGATACCAGGGTGACCCCCGGCGGGCTCGACGGCGCTGGAACGCCGGCGAGGCAACGACGGCGGCTGCGAAGGCTTGAACGGCCTCGGGTCTGTTGGTGAGGGTGTTGCGACGAGTAGCGGAGGGTGGTGGTCGGCTCTGGTGGTCGAAGGGGAAAGGAGGTGGTTGGAGGTGGCGCGGTGACGTCGACGAGGGTCGACGGCGTGGTTCCCGACGAACCCGGGGATGGTGCAGGGTCGGGCTCGGGCTTGCTGGTGATCCGGCGAAGGGAGGATGAAGGCGTCGACGAGGTCGCGACGAGGAGGAGGAGAGGGAGTCGTCGGGTGGCTGGAGGCGACGTCGACGACGAGGTCTGCGGTGCGAAGGGTGGCGTCGGGGTTGGGTGCAGGCACGGAAGATGGACGGAGGGGGGAGGAAGCGGGTGCGGTGAGGTCGACGAGGTGGTGACGGCGACAGCGAGGTCGCGGGGAGGTCGGCGGCGAAGAACGAGGGGCTAGGGTTAGGGTTTCGGAGGGTTTCTCGTGGTCGAGAGATGAGCAGGGAGGCGGCTGCATGGGGAGAAGAAGAGGGGTTTAAATATATGAGGAGAGAGAGAGAGAGATTGGAGAGAGAGAGAGAAAGGATTTAGAGTGAGATAGAGAGATAGGAAAGGGGGCCCACGCAGATCCTAGCCACGCGATTGGCTGGGGATTGTGCGGGTGGTTTAAAATTTACAACTAAAAGATTTAATAGGGATTTACGTTAGATTTGAACCAGAAAATTTATATAGTAAAGAAAATAATATTAAATTAAAAATGGGCCTTTTGGCGCGAAATGAAACATTTCCAAATCGAGCCCGGGTTGCGCCCAAATGTTCCAAATTCAAATTATAGGATTTTAAGCGGGTTCCAAATTTTGAAAAGAGGTGTTTAATGATTAAAATGCATGCCCCCAAGTCGGACACTTGCACGCGCGCGTAGTCGTCCAAGTTTGCCCGTTTAGCCGAACGGGACGGAATCTCGACACGCGGACGCTACCACGCGACTAGTGGCGACGAGTAGGCCAACAGGGATATTTTAAATTTCACTTTAGGAGTTAAAATTTGTTATGTGCCAAAATGACTTAACCGGTTAAAATTTAGCAATAAACACCAGAAAATCAGAATAATTGGAAATGAGCAATATATAACCCTCAACCAGTAATATAAATAGTATTCTTGGGCTCGGGTGTTACACATTCTCTTTTATGTAGTCCCGGGATCACAGGATTTTGATACTTTTGCCTGTTTGGTTCTTTACTTCGTTCTTATATTCTTTAAATTTCTCAAAACCTTCAAATTTGTGCTTTAACATGAATACATATCCGAACCTAGAGAGATCATCAATGAATGTAATGAAGTAGTTGTACCTACATATTGCATGGGTAGACATCGGAACACATACATCACTGATTGATCCGCTAAAAAAGAGTGTTCGAAAATAACCGCAATCAAGACGGTGTCGTAAGTAGCTAGCCGTGATGAGTACAAGTCGTCCGCAGGGAAACGTGAACTCTTTTCTTACTTTAGACGAGTTGATGAAAGACGGGTGATTGTTTGTCGTTATATTTTTTTCATTCCCCGCTTCCCAGTGTACGGACAGAGGACACGACGAGGCCGCTATGTATTTATTCTGAAGCAAATACGCTAAGCGTATCTAAGCAATATAAATAAAATGCATAAGAGACAAAGATATAAATGAACAACAACTTTATTTATTAACATTCTTTTGTACAATGCATGGAAAAGTAAATACATATGAATGAAAGCAATGCCTAAACATTGGCATAACAAAAATGGAAAGTACTGAAATGAAATAGGTACAAGTGGCTACAGTTCTGGGTCTTCGGTGTACTGCTCAAGGGCCTGCTCCGAATGCTCCTGAATGGTCTCGTGCTCTAGTGCGTCCGATCCACCTAACAATATTCCAAAGAAGAAAGAGAAGGAATGTCGTCAGCGAGCAATCGCTCGGTAAGTCCCAAAGATAAGGGAGAAGTGGCATAGACAGAGAGAGTGTGTAACTTTTAAAGCTTTATTATATTGTTATAATATTGTATTTAGTATTAACGCTGTTGTTTGTAGTTTGGTACAGAAGGATACCGGTATATTCGAGAGGAGTCTCTATATGCCAGAGACTAAAAGAAAATGGAATACAAAGCTCCGTTATACAACCCGGAACAACGGCAATTGAATTCGGGTTCTTAAATCTTGTAGTCTCGTGCCACTTTTAATACCTTCCGTACCAATCTACCCCTTAAAAACCCCGCGCGATGTCTTGATTGTATAGTTTTATTGTATTGTAAATTGTATTGTCTTGCATAGGTGGATGATTTGCCGAAACCATGATATCAGTAAAATGGATGTAACTGGAGAATCATGGATGTAACTGGAGAATCATGTAAATGGAAGTATATCCATGGTTCGGTTCGGTCAATACAGATTAGATTGAATATATGAATTCATGGATTCATATTAAATTGTAGATTGTACTTGAATCATATTCATGTCAGATTATTTATAATGAGACTCAGTCTGAGTTAGAACAATTAGAAAAGAAATTGAAGTCTTGAATTAGGTTTTGGTGTTATCGGTAACCGTTGCACATGGACGGCAGGATTTGTGTCTTTTTCAAAGACGATTACCGTGTTCATAACACCGTTTGTTAAGTTGTCTACCTTAAATAGGCAAGCACCCATATCTCCGGCTCCCTGAGGCTCAAGAGACCGGTCCCGCTTAAACCTATATTTACTAGGGTCCTTATTGTAATTTATAGAACTTGAGGGGGTTTTATGTAAAAATAATTTTGTATAATTTTCAAAATACACCTCAAGTATTTAATTATCGTATTTAGAGTTTTCATAGATGTAGATTTTATATGTGTGACATTTCTAGTGAAAATAACCTAATTTCATAATATATGGTATTTAATTGTAATATTGAACTTATATGGAATTTCATGGTATTTTGTGTAAAGTGATTCTTTTGATATAGAAAAGTTGGAATATTTATATTATATCAAAAATAGATATTTTGATGATACATATATATATATATATATATATATATATTTATATAAAATAATTTTAATTTATTATTTTTCTAGAAATCTTATTTTTCTTAAGATATTTGTATTTTTAAATCTTTCGAGACCGAATGCTCCTTGCGGAGGTCTGAATCTCGCACTACTAAGCCCAGGGATGTGCAATAATCCGCACCATCCCAGTCGGGTTCCCCAAAAATGGGTTGTAGCGGCGCTTTGCAAATATTTGTAAAAATACGTAATCTTGTAGAAAACGGTTTTTATAAGTTAAAGATAGTTTTGTGTAAAACGGTATTTCCCGAATCTATATTTCCCAAAAGGTATTGTGCTATGTTGCATATGAGTGTTGTGAATAGGTAGGTCATTACCTCGTGATCTACCTAAAGGTATAGAAAGATTTATGATGGTTTAAAGTCAAAACTAAACTACATGGTATTTTACTGAAAAAGTACGATAAAAATTTCAATAGGAATTATTTTGCTATGAAACTTGTTCAACATGTTTTGTTAATGATTAATAATCAAGATGTAGGAGTTTAGTATGGTTGTGTTAAGGAAAATTGAACTTTATAAGAAAACCGAATCGGAAGTCGGATTTAACTCCACTTCCGTCGGGTTTTAGTAAAAGAAGTTTTAAGAATAGATTAGAGAAGAGGGAGGTAGGACTTACTGGCTTAGAGGTTAGATATAAGGAAGGGGAGGAAGTAGGAGTTGTCGGTGCATCGTTTCGTCGCCGGAATCTCCTAGAGTCGTCGTCGGAAGTTCGCCCTTCGCTAACTCCACTTGTACACAAAATTTTAGAGAGTTTTCTTGAGAGTTTGGAAAGAATTTGTGAGTGAGGGGGGTGTTTAGGGGTGGTATTTATAGGGTAAAACTAGAGTTAAGATAGGTGAAAAGTTGTATTGAAAATGTATTAAAAATTGTATTAAAAATATGGTTTAATGGGGTGTTAAAAAGATCTGTTAATATGCAGAAAATTTAAAGTGTACAGGGGTTTTAAGAAGGCCAAAAGACAGAGAAGTCATGAAGGAGACTCGGCGATTTGACCGAGTCAACCCGGCCTCGCCGGCCGAGTTGCCCGAGTCGGGCCGGGGCTCGTCGCCACATGTCCACCGTCGGTTGGTGTAGCTCCTGGGTTAGTTTGTTTTATATGTGACTTTTGGTTTTTACGAGTTATGCACGTGTAGGCTCTTGGGCTTCTAAAAATTCAGAAGAAAACTAATTAAAAAATAATGTGGGTGATGGGATTTGAACTTTGGTGCTTTAGTTCAGCAGTGCAAGGTCTTACCAATGAGCTACAAGCTCTTTCTTGATATTAAAAAGCAAATTAAACTTATAACTTGTGCTTAGGCAAAAGTACTCCTTTCTGTATTTTTATTCTAAAAATTTATACAGAAAGTTGTACAGGAAGTTTAAGGTTGTTACAATTTTAAAACGGATATAAGATTTATAATGAAAAGGTTTGTAGGGTTTATAATACTTAGTAGTAATGGATGAACAACTAAAAATGACTATTTTATCTTTTAATAGTTTAAAACTAGATCGATAGTGATGAATGTAGATTAGGGTTCTTGGAAGAAACTATGGTTTCCCCACTACTAACCTTTGTCCTTGCATTGATCTCTATTCATATCTAGCTCTTAACAAAACAAGTGTTAAATCAATCTCAAATCGTGGTCGTGACTATCAATAAATTGGTAGCGCGCCCGATAAGGAGCTTAACATTTATTTTGCTAAAGTTTATAAACTTTAAAATGTATAAAAGAAGTTAAAAGATTTTCTAATCCATTGTTCTACCCTATCCTACTTTCCCTAGCAAACTAAAAATTACTCGCTCATGGTTAAGTTAGAAGAAAGGTTGAAGAATGAAATTATAATGAAGATGCAGAAAATTAAGTGCAGAAATTAAATGCGGAAGATAAATGCAAGAAGAATTAAAAACAACTAGCTTTATTAATCAACTATTGCATTTACAATTCTTCTTAGAAAGTAGAATACAAGAAGCCTAGTTTGCTCTAAATCTCTCTCTTGTTAGAGGTAGATAAATAGATGATGATCACTCGGATACGTAGATCTCTTGGATCTCTTGATCTCTTCGGTGATGATCTTCAATGTACAACTCTCGGTCCCTTATATAGTCTCTCAAACCAGAAACCCTAGATTCCATAAGTGAGTATAAGCAGTTAATATCCAAACCACAAAATCTCATATCCTACGTCCATCAAAGAGCCGCGGAACCGCAGCATATAGCCATGTTTGGCGGCGGTTCCGCCGCAACTTGGTGGAATCAGGAATTGTGATTTCTTCTGGTCTCATGTGTTGCCATGTGGAGATCTTTTTGATATCTAGATTCTGAAAATAATGCTCTGATTCTCTGCCGTTGCTAGATCGCTCGATTTGCTTCTAAATTTTGGCAGATTTGGTTTCGATATCCCGATTTGACTTGGATTTCTTGCTTGGATTCCAGACCTGAGCTAATATCTGCACAATATCTCAAATCATAGTGTTAGTAGCATTTGGTATTTTTGAAATATTATCCTAACCATTTAAATGATATAATATCTTAAGAATATTGATTAGAAATATTTGATATGATATGCATATTTTAATTATTAAGATTTCATTTAAATATTATATGCATATATTTTCCCTTATTATATTAATTATAATGTAGAAATATATGATAATAAACCTTTTACAAATAAACCCTCATACGTTCTATATTTACAATAAACGCATTTTAGTACTTAACAATAGTAGGGAAAATATTCATTCAAATATGCAATATTTTAGACTAATCAATCACTATGTATCAGTACCAAGAGTTCTGTAGCTCTTTCTCCGTGTCCCGTAAATAAAGTTTTGGTCATCGTTTCTTTGAGACAAGACTAACAAGTTTCATAAGATGTAAATTCGAACAGATCCAAATATCCATTCTTATGTAACTTAGCTAGTCAGGTCTCATTGATATGACCAGGTCTATAATACCACAAAAAGGCTTCATTCATTTCTGAACTCTTCCACTTTTGTATTATGTATATTAAAAACTGTGTTTTGATTGAGAACATATACACCATTACTTAATGTACCAAACCCAATCAATACTTGATTCGGGAAAATATTCATAGTATTTTTCTCTAAGGAAAAATTATATCCATTTTTATCTAATAAAAAACGGATATGATATTTCAAAGCATAGATGGTACATAGTAACAGTTGTCCAAAATCAATGTATTACCATTTGGAAACACAAGGTAATATTCACCAACGGCGTTAGCAGCAACAATTGCTCTGTTTCTTACTCTGAGGGACATATCACAAGGTCCCACCAACCTACCTTTTCTCAAACCTTATAATAAATAATATATATGAGATTCCGATTTAGTATATAATAGCCAGGAGGTAAAGTTGACGGAAAACAGTTTTCAATAACCAACACACCCGAAGATGATGCATTGGAATGCTTCTTCTTCATCAGGGTTCTGTGGAAATCCTTGCATTCCTCTATACCATACCATACTCATGACAGTTGTCACAAGTTAGAGCAGAAACAATATTCTCCAGCCCAGTATAATAAGCGGGTTCGATCAAGTCATACATATTTATTATCTTTTGATTAAGGTGTGAAATGGTTGCTACCTGGTGAGAAAGAAGAGAAACACTTAGCGTGCGCTCTTACAAAATTAGATTGGTTTATTAATTTATCTAATCATGATGGCTCCCACCATTTCATCGAATTTTCCTTCAAACCCAAAAAGGAAAACTAGCTAGGATTATTTACGCCTCACAATTTTGCTAACCGTTCAGCCAGGCCAGTGTTGGTACTCCGAGGGAGGCTCCCCGCGCTTTCGTACAGACCTAATTAAATAACTCCGTTTCCGCAGAGGCATAACCCCGTAACACCTTTTTGTGACCTAATGGGTTAGCTAATTATGAAGTAAAAAAATCTCCCGGGAGTAACTCTTACTCACAGTAGGAATCGGGACCCAACTATCACATAGAAGGTATGCAATCACATTACAAGTTTCAACAATTGAAACCCTTGATATGGTTTTTACTCCTAATGGCTTATGAATTTGACCGAGCTAACAAATCATAAGTCGCTAGTCAAGTTCAACCCGTCATTTCGTGACTAATTTAGACCCACCTGCATAAGCCCTTGACTAAGCCAATAAGGCTATGGGACTGTCTTAACTAATCGCATCAACATACGGCAGACAAACATTACTTAGCTACCCTACACTACGTCTTGACTGAGACAACAAACGTAGCACGAATACTAAGCACTACCTATTTGAAATGATGGAGGGTTATGACTGGTTTTGAAGAAATTCATTAACGTAATGAACTTGATATTGTTGAAAGAAACGAGTGCTTTGTAAAGGAGTTGTTTAGGCTCCGGTTTTTAAACCGAGTGGTTTTGAAGAAAACCGAGTGATATTAAAATTGGTTCAAACAACATCATTTTAGATTTATTTCTTTTCAGTAATCCAATTTGATGCAGTCCCATCATTTAAGTTTCCTATCACACCAGAAACAAAGAAAATAGAACGCACATATATGCATCTGTATTCACCACGGGCCCCCTGGGTTTCGCCGTAAGGTTACTTAACTTATGGCAGGGCGAGGGCAGAGCTTGCACGGATTCAAAACATATAAAAGCATATATATATATATATAGTCATTTCAGGCATGATAAAGAACATCACAGAATAAGCAACAAGCAGATATACTAGGAATATTCGCGTTTCTTTTGAGATGTAACTGAAACACGAGTTTCCACCGTTCGTGTGAATAACCATAACACCATCTATCCTAGACCCCTACGAGCATGGCAAACTACCCGTCAAATCCTAGAAGCGAGGCAACCCATATCAATGAAATGAGTGGATCACCCGGCGCATTCTAGGACCCGGTAACTTGAGCACTCCATTTTGGGTCAATCCTAGATGCTGTAAATAAAATTTATACATCAAGTGGCAACATCAATCTCAAACAAGAAGTGTCCAATAAAAGAATATACCAATTTACATCGAATGGACCATGGATTACATATAACACTATACATAGAACCATCTCATCCAAAGCGGCCATTCACACGAAGATCCGATCATCATCACAACAATAACACAATATCAAATGCGCAACCCCGACTAATTGATCACTATCAATTAGCAACGTTTACCAACGCATATCACAGAAGAAACCAAAATCAATCCATAACCAAACTATCATTAACCCGCGAAGTTATACGTTCGAAATTCAAAACAATTTGAATTTCAATCACAAACCGACGCATCAAAAACCTCTCATTTTTGCACGAAATCGAAACCCGTTAACCCAAGAAACCCCCACACTGTTTGAGTCTTGATTTGGCCACGAAATGGAGATGAATCATGGGTGGAAACGGCCCCGCATCAGGGCTGGAACAGCCCCGGAACAACCCTAATTGGGGCTGATCCAGTGGCTGTCCAGCCCCGGTGCGGGCCCGAATAAGTTTCGGTTCGGCTATGTTTCGGGGAAAAAACGAGCACAAATTGGATGGGTATTGGGCTATCATGAGTCTACACAAAATTCTTGGTCCAAACCAAGAATCCGGTGGCTTTGGCACAAGCGAAAATGAGAGCTTTTCATGTAGAATTTCAAAACCATGTTTTTCTAAAATGGGTTAATGGAATTTTTTGGCTACAAATTTCAAGTTGTAGTTTTTAAGATGGATTTGATACCAGTGTAAATGTTGTTGGTTCTCTACTAAGGGTTTAAAATTGTAGCAGAAGTGTATTTTAAAATTTTAAAGAGAGGGAAACCAACCAAACCCTAGAATCTTGCCTAAAGACCTAAACCTCCAATGAAAAAGAAGCTAAACTACAAGTTTGAAACTACAACCTTTATAGCACCTTCAAAATCTCTTTGGATGAACTCTACCTAGGCTCTTGAGGTTGAAAAGAAGCTTGGTTGTTGATCTTTGAAGTCTTAGATGATCCATCTTGAAAATTTCCAACACATGCTCTCACTTCACAAACTAAAGATATATGTGAAGAACTATCAACACTAATTTGTTAGGTTAGTGAAGATATAAATGAAGCAGAATAGTTTGCTCTTTTATTTTCTTCTCCTTTTCTTTTTCTTTCCTCTTTTATGAAAACTCAAGAGAGAGAAAGAGATGGTGAGAATGAGGATGAGAACAAAAAAAACTAGACATACTTATCTAAAATATAAGATTAAGAGAAGTCTACAAAATGCTACACTTCTTTTTTTCATGACTCATTTTCTTTATTAAATAAATAAAGAAATTGTTTTGTTCTCGTCTCACTTTCCATGTGCATCTTACACACACTACAATAATGTCTCACATACATGAAAAATGATATTTGTATCATATACAAATATATATAAAGAGAAGAAATAATAAAATAAGCATGAGATATATATATATATATATATATATATATATATATATATAAAGAAAAGAAATAATAAAATAAGCATGATATATATATATATAATTAAATAAACACTTTATTTAATAATCCGGTTACATCAATATATACCGGCTAATATCATAAAACTTCCGATAAAAATATGTGTATCGAATACACGTATTTAATCGAACTCCTGCACGTATCCCTATACGCATTCTACATCGTTTCGCCTGAGTTAGGAAATCTCTGCGTGGGAATCTAAAGACTCGACAATACGCTGGCAGTAGGATATGATCATATCCATAACCCACAAGCACGTCAGTGGTACTAGTTGCACATAACGGCTACCCATGTATTGATCGAAAGGTAGATCGACAAGAAAGCTCATCTGAAATCCTATAGAGCCTAAAAGTGACGGTCTTCGTACAGTCTGGTATTTTCGTCTGAGAGTGTCATATACCGAGTCTGGAGGGTGGAATCCGTCAGACCCCAATAACCCGATAAGTCGTGCCGATCAGTGACTTTTAACCACCATAGATACAACTGATAAAACTTATCAGTTTATCTTATCTGTCCTGGCTATGGACTTATGGTTATAGTCGATCAGGCACAGCACGACATCAACTCTCAATACCGGGAGCGACAAATCTTTTCCGATCGCTCACTACCTCCATGTGGTTCGGGACTGTACCCAATTAAAACCTGTTTGCACGGCTCTTTAAACCCGTAGTAGGGTAATAATCAAAGCACAGTGGGAAACACACAAAACACGACGATCTAAAGTTTACAGACTACCCTGTACTCATGTCACTAGAGAACTTTTATTTGACTATAAGTACAATACCATATAGGAGTTCTCAGTGAGAACATGTATACAATCTTTGGTGTCAAACACCAATGGTTATGGGAACAACCATCGCCCCGGTCGGGATCAAGAAACGTATACACTAGTTTACTCTGGAGTATCAATACCCAGTCTCAATACTCCCTCGACTAGGAATATTTATGGATGTGCTATAGACTATCCAGGCCCCACTAGTATGTGTTAGTTAATTTTGCCCACTCTACAATGAAAGTAGAGAGGCGGAATGCACAAAAATCAAATTTTGAGCAAGCACAATCAATAAAACCCCAAGGACCAAACCATAAGCCTAAACTAGAAAACATCATAGGATTTAAACTACTATGATTATAGGTTTATACCTATGAGATCAAGTCCTTCGGTCTTCAAAACTCTTCCTTCTTGTGTTATTTGAGGTCCTAGATCAAACTTGTTTGGAAACCTTCTCGATCCTAGATGATCCACCCGAAAGAATATTGTTCAAGCCTACACTTAAAAAATGATGTAACTAAACAAATTAGTTTGCTAGTCTAGCTCATTTAGGTGATGTAGAGATTGTTATTGGTGTTTATCTATCTCTAAACCCTATGGTTCTCAACACATGAGAGGGATTAGGGTTTTGATGAAGAAGAAGGAGATGAAGAGAGAGAATACAATGGTGAGAATGAGAGGAAAATAATGGCTTGAAAAAGATATATCAACCATTTTCATTTTTCAAAAAAAAATATGTAGCCATGCTCGAATAGTTTAGCAAAATGAATTAAAATAATTCATGGCCATACCTCCCACCATCTCTATGCCACCTCATCTATTCACCTCATTTCCTGATTTCTATTAAATAGAAAATGTAAAATGAGGTGTTCTTTTTCGAGAAGCCTTTCTTGTATAAATACAAAAATACCAAACCGTATATATATACTCGTATTCATACCAAAAAATATGAATACCAAGAGATAGATAAATCCAATAAGATGATACTATAATTAAATCAATACGTTGATTTAATAAACCGGCATAATCCTACGACCTCTAGTATTACAAACCGTCCGATTAAATTCCGTGTAACCGGTACACTTATTTAATCGGAACCCTACATGTATAATATACAGCCTCTACATTGTTTCGTCCGAACCAAGAAAAGTCTCTGTGTGGGACTCTAATGACTCGACAGTACGCTGGCAGTAAGTTTAACAATAAGCGCATCAGCGGCACTAGCTGTACGTAATGGCTAGCCGGTCTGTTCGTCTGAAAGTATCGCATACCAGGTCTAGGGGTGGTTAACGTCAGACCCCTACTAACCCAATATGTCATGCTGGTTGTTTACCGCCGGAAACTGGGAAGACGAAC
The DNA here is from genome assembly GCA_030015575.1 of Agapanthus africanus. Lineage (NCBI taxonomy): Eukaryota > Viridiplantae > Streptophyta > Magnoliopsida > Asparagales > Amaryllidaceae > Agapanthus > Agapanthus africanus. The sequence goes on from CM057346.1 coordinate 33,350,043, forward strand.
GTCTTGCCTGAATCTGGGGGCAGATGCTAATTGGTGTTATCCGTCCACCTCTCCGAAGATGCCATGTTAATTTATGGCACCATGTATCGAAGGTTTAAACGGATGAGGTCGATGTAGCAGACTTCGTCAGATTCCCCCTCGTTTGAGGGGGTTTTGATTGTGGGGACACTCTTCCCTGCAGGCACAAGCCCCTGCAGATAATTATGCTACCGCATCGCGGTAACAACTTTCTCCTTCTCCAGATGGTCACTTCGTGTCGTGGGTGTTTGTTTTGTGTTGTGGTTGCCCGTGGATTGTATACAGAGACTAATTTATGTTTTTGCCCGTAGGGCGTGGATTAGTCCAAATTCGTATCTTCTTAGATTTGGGTTTGGGGGTTGGTTTAAGGATACGTCAGCCTCATTTGGGACTAAGATCGACTTAAACATTTGTTAAGGATACGTTAGTCTAATTTTTAAACTAAGATCAACTTAACAGGATCGTTTAGATCTAACAAGAGAGCATTTGGGCTGCCTCTGTTGTTTAGTTTAGGGACATTGCGGTCGATTAGTTTAAGGACATTACGGTCCATTGTTAGTTTAAGAACATCTCAGTCCATCGGTAGTTAAGGACATCTCGGTCCAGGTTAAGGACATCGTAGTCCGTGGGTTTAAAGGGACCCCACAGTCCGAGGTTAAGGACATCGTAGTCCGTGGGTTTAAAGGGACCCCACAGTCCAGTTTAAAGACATCATAGTCTGTGGGTTAAAGGGGCCCCACAGTCTAGGTTAAGGACATCGTAGTCCGTGAGTTTAAAGGGACCCCACAGTCCGTAGAAATGTGTGGTCATCGGGACCCATCACTTCTCTGAAGACGTTGAAGGATTGCAATGACAAACATCAAAGGAGTAACAAGATGTACCCTTGAACCGGTGTGAATTGATTGGAAGATCTGTAGTCCAGTTTGGGACTAAGGTCTGTTAAAATATTTGTGAGCAGATGTGTTCAGTTCAATATAAGTTAAGGACTTATGGCCAGAATTGGGCTAAGTCCAATTAAAATGTTTAACATTTTTATTCTAGTTATTAAGCCTTTATTTGGGCCCGACCCTTTTAATAATGCTGGGCATTGGGTTCTGACATCTTTTGTCTTGTATTGAATGCATAGCATTCATCAGATCGAAATATGTTCTGACAGTACGCCACGTGGCGCGCCAGGCGCACACGAAGATGACGCGTGTCGAGCTTAGCGCTAAGCGCTAGTTTATTAGCGCATTGCGCTTTCAATTTACGAGCGCTTTGCGCTGTTTTAGGGGCGTGCCAGTGAGTGACACGTGGCGCGCTTGGCACTGAGCGCCAGTCTATTGGCGCAGTGCGCTATTTCAGAAGCGCAAAGCGCAAACTGTGTCTGTGTTTGACACGTGGCATGTTTTGGCGCTGAGCACCGATCCAAGGAGCGCAAAAGCGCAGTTCATGAGTGCAAGGCACTATTCAGTAGCGCAAAGCGCATCTGACCAAATTTATGATCAGAGAACAAGTTTATGTTCTTTTTAAAGGAGGCTTTGCCTCAAGATTTAAGAACAAAAGTTCTTGTTTATAAAAAAAGGGCACCGCCTTTGTAGATCAAGGATCTGTGAATGAAGTAAACACTTCTTTAATTTTTTTATGATTAGATCTTTTGATCTTTTTCTTTTTATCAAAGAGCTTAGTCTTTTGTAGATCTATGATCTTATTTAGAAGATAGTTCTTCTTTTATGAGATGATTCCATCTATGTTGTTCGAGAATTAATTCTTTACCTTGAAGAAAATGATCTTCTTTTGCTAAAGGCTTGCCTTTCTTTCTCTTTGAGTTTTCTCAAAGTTTGCAGAGGGTTTTCTCTTTTTTTAGACTTGAAGTCTTAGGGCCTTTATATAGGGCCAATTGATTTGTTAAATCAGTTTTAAGAGATCTTTCTCTGATTGATTTGGGAATATTTCCTACCGTTGGATTTTTGATCCTAGGGCTTCTGCTTTGCAGAAGATAATCTTCTTGTTTTAATAAAATTGGAAAGATCGTCGCATAATAGAATTTTAATTTTTATTAATTAATAATTTATTATTATTAGATCTTTTGTCTAACGGTGGGGAATTCTTAATTCCAGCGCTGGCGCACCTTGCGCCAGCGCACCTACATTCGACACGTGGCGCGCAGCGCAGAGCGCAGCTCAACTGCGCTAGCGCACCCTTGTTTGACACGTGGCGCGCAGCGCAGAGCGCAGCGCAACTACGCTACCGCACACGTGTTTGATACGTAGCGCACAGCGCAGAGCGCTGGATCTGAAGCGTTGCTTCAACTTTTGAGTTTTGAAATTTAAAACGGAGCTTTGCTCTGATTGGGGGTGCGCTGCCTAGGGCGCAGTACACCTGGCACTAGCGCGTCTGTGTCTGACACGTGGCGCGCAGCGCGCCTATCACTGAATTTGAAGCGTTTCTTCAATTTTCAAATTTTGAATTTTAAAACAGAGCTTTGCTCTGATTGGGAGAAACAAATGCCCCCCACCGTTGCGCTCACGTGGCGCACACGTGAGTGCAGCGGTGGCAACATCTGAGCCCTTAGATCAACTCAGAAGTTGAAGAGGCAGTTCAATGCCTATAAATATGATCTTTAGTTCCTTAGATGATTATCATCTTCTTTCTTTGAGAATTCTTGTTCAGAGCGCAACTCTTCTGTTTAAGAACTTTCCAAGAGTAAAACTCTTTCCAAACTTAGGTAAAGTCTTAATAAATTTTAATAAATTAGGGTTTTACCCATTAACAGAGCCTTGCTCTTTATAGATCTTTGATCTACAGAAAACCCATTTAGGGTTTCAATAGTAGAGCTTTGCTTTCATGAGCCCATAGATCTAAAGAGATCTTTTGGGGTTTCTTAGTCCATAAACAGAGCCTTGCTCTTTATAGATCATATGTAGATTTTTTAATCTTTGTTAAAGAACTCTTAAGAGTTTTCTCATGGATCTTGAAGATCCCAGAATTTTTTTAATTCATAAAAATTAATTGATTTTAATTTTCTTTTCTGACAGATTTTTCCATCATCATTGCAGAGCCAGGCTCTTGACCATCTCGGTGGATCTTTTCAAATTCCTTTCATAATTGACTTTGACATGTGTCATTCCTGTCTGCAGAGCCTTGCTCTCGAAGAATTTAACTTCTTGACCCGAAGGGTTGCTTATTAAATGAGATTCCCTTTTTAGGAATTCTCAATGATTCGAATTTATTAGGTGGTCATGATTAGAATTCGTTTTCTCCATGGGGATATCCTGAGCCGTTTAAATCCCTGCGCCTGTTTTGCTTAATCATTCTGTCCGCTAATTCTTGTTAATTTTCTTTTCCAGGAGTTATGGACGCTCACATGTATGACCTTGACGAGATCATCTCTTACGGAGACATTCGCTCACTCGGCCGTTCTCAAAATCGAGAATTCACAAACGCCCAATGTGCCGAAATCATGAGTCGCTTTGACGCATACGATGGTCGACTGCTTCCTCGATATTCCTCTCTTCTGAATCTTATCGTAGGAGCGATCTGGGAAGCGCTTCCTTTATTCTGTACTGGCGTGCCACTTAAGGCATTGGATGCTGCCGAGGATAAGGTGCACTCGGTGTATCTGATGGGCCTAATCTCAAAGAAACGAAGAGACAACCTTATTGATCTTCTGCATCAAGCTTTTCAACAATCGGCAATACTTGCTGCCTATCGAAGGGTAGAGGACATCCGTGAGTGTAACGACTCTAAAATTCCTATATCTTCGTATTGATAAAATTCTGTATTTTTATATTTGGTATATTTTTATTTCCATGTTATTAGTTATATTTAATCCCTTCATCTATTTTTCTCATCTAAGTATTTTCTAAAACTCATTTCTTTTTACCCAAACTTATTCTTTAAGCCCAATTCCTTTCTTTTCATTCACATTCTCTACAGCCCATCTAAAAAGCCCATTTTCTTTTTAAGCAATATCATATATTTAATTCTAATTAAATATGTGCATGAACAACTTTATAGCTCATTGGTTAAGTCCTTGCATTGTTATTCCATAAGTCGCATGTTCAAATCCCCATTCTTGCAATTATTTTTTATCATTTTTTATTCTTCTCATAACCTACAAATGAGACCTTTCATTTCCAAAATGAATGGTGACTTTTCATTTCTCTTTTAATTCTCATGTTAAATGCATATATTATAATTCACCATTTCACCATCTTTATTGTCCTCCTCTATCTTTTCATTCCTCACATTTTTCTATCTCTCACTTCTCCCTCTTCACCTAAAGTTCAAGAAGAAGAACATGAAGAAGTCTTCAAGAAGGTCTCGCTAGTAACGCGAGGCTATCGGCGGATAGACAAGCCCGGTGACAATACCGGCTTGTGTATGTAAGTCCCTTCTCTCTCCTTTCCCCCCATCTCTTTTTTTTTTCCTCTTGTCATGCATCGTGAACCCCTTATTCTTTTCATATCATAATCCATAAGAGAAGATACACATAAACATATACATATACATATACATAAGTTTAGATATATATGATTCTATATGGTTTAATAATATCTTATTATCTCTTGTTCAAATTAAAGTATTTTTAATTCTTTCATCATGATTATGAATGTTTATTACAAGTTGTGAGAACATAGATTTCAATCCATAATATATCTACGATATCTCATGGAATCGGTTTGGTTATTAAAAGAAAGGATAAAGCTTGCATAAAAATACTAGTTAATCTTTTTGCCGATTTTAGTATACACATCAATAACTTTAGGTTTAAAATAATTTTTAGACATTGATTTTTACTTCTGAAAATTTCATGGAATTTACATATGATAGATTATATTATTTTATACATGCTGTAAAAATTTTAGATTGATCCGCATAACGGTTTGTGAAATACATCGTATTTATTCACTGATCGTAAAACAGAAAACTGCAGTTATCGGTCAATTTCTAGGACATATAACTTGGTATACCGGTATCCAAATTGAGCAAACTCAGGTGTTTTTCATATCTATATCGAATGATCTAGATTTTCTTAGTTTTATAGTTTTACTGAAAACCCATCTAAGATAAAGAAAACTGCATTACAATATTAAGTGACGGATCTGGACAGAATCTGTTCCGATTCGCACACTGTTTTTAAATTGGACATAACTCGAACACCCGATGTCCGTTTGTGACAAAATTTAGATGTATAGATGCACCATTGATAGAAATATAATTTTCTGTATATTATCTTACTTAGGAATGCATGAAACAACCTGATATAGGCTTTGCAATAGAATATATAGTTGCTGTCCAGAAATCTGAATTTCTGTTTTAAACGCTGATATTAAAATGATCATAACTAGAGCTTCAGAAATCCAAATCATGTGAATCTTGGTGTTTTCGATAAGTTCATCGAAATATATACAACTTTATAATAATTTTCATAACCTGAAAACCGATAGAAATTAACTCAAACTGCGTTTTAAAAATATGTGACGGTGCCGAATAGATTCTGATCTGTTTTGTGCGACGATACGACAACATATATATCTCTCAAACCGGTAGTCATATTTAGGTAAAACTGGAACTCACGCATGCAAAACATTTAGAGCCATATTTCTGTTTATATTTCGCATTCGTTCAACTTAATTAATTAGTCGTACATAATATTTCTTTACAGCATTGTTTATGGTAGTTACTCGAATAATATACTTGACTCATTTCATGCTATTCGAACATGTATACATATTTATCTTGATCATTAAATTGTTGTATGTACTTAAAGACGATAATTAAATACTTGAGTTATATTTTGAAAACTATACAAAAATATTTTTACATAAAACCCCCTCAAGTTTATAAATTACCCTAAGTACCCTAACAATTATAAGACCACGATTCATAATTCTGATTGTCTGACTCGGGTTTGAGTCTGATTAATTTGACTTGAATCTGATTCAAGTCAACCTATAATCTACAAGATTCCAATTCAAAATGAACACATGAATCCATGAATACAATTATCAATTTATACAATTTGGCTGAACCGAACCATGGATATATTCCTTTTACATGATTCTCAGTATTCCATTTACATGACTCTACGGTTACAACCGTTTCCTGATATCATGGTTTCGGTCAGTCAGTCAATCAATCTACAATTACTACAATTTACAAGATAACAATACAAATAAGACTTCGCGGGGTTTAAGGGGTAGATTGGTACGGAAGGTGTTAAAGGTGGCACGAGGTGGTCAGATTTAATACACCTAACATGAATCCAGTTGCTGTTGTACCGTGGCATAAACGGTTCCTTGTACTATACGTGCCCTTAGTCTCTGGCATATAGAGACTCCTCTCGTATACACTGGCATCCTTCTGTACCAAGCTACAAAACTTGAATATGTTTCAAGTCAATCTATATTCTTTTATATTCCAACTCAAGATGAATACATGAATTCCAGATTCCAGTTAACAATCTATATAACTTGACCGAACCGAACCATGGATATTCCTTTTACATGATTCCCAGTATTCCATTTACATGACTCTATGGTTATAACCGTTTCCTGATATCATGGTTTCGGTCAGTCAATCAGTCAATCAGTCAATCAAAGTCAATCAAGCAATCATTACAAGTTTACAAGATAACAATACAAATATGACATCACGGGGTTTAAAGGGGTAGATTGGTACGGAAGATGTTAAAAGTGGAATGAGGTGGTCAGATTAAGACACCTAACCTATATTCCGTTGCTGTTGTACCGTGGCATAAACGGTTCCTTGTACTATACGTGCCCTTAGTCTCTGGCATATAGAGACTCCCCTCGTATACACTGGCAGCTTTCTGTACCAAGCTACAAACAATATCGTTAAACAATATTCCATAATATACTACAATACAAAACTTTAGAAAATACCATACTCGGTCACTCTCATTCTTCATTCTTCTTTGGGACTTACCGAGCGACCTGTTCGCTGACGACATTCTATTTCTCTCTTCTTTGAATGTCGTCAGGTGCGTTGGACCAAGTTGAGACCGAGCCTACAAGTGAAGATTTGGAGGAATTCCAGGAAGACCCAGAGCTCTAGACTTTGTACTTGCTCTTCTCAGTATTTCTTTTATTATGCCATTGTTTAGGCATTGCTTTTCAGTTCAGATGTATTTTCATTTCATGCATTGTATAAAGAATGTTATTAATATTCAGTTGCTGTTATTTCTATTATTCGTCTCTTGTGATTTATTTTATATTGCTTAGTTACGCTTAGCGTATGTACTTCTGAGTACATACGTAGCGGGCCTCGTCACGTCCACTTCGCCGTACACTGGGAAGCGGGGCGTGACAGGTTTTGTTGGTGGCCCATGCAGGTCAGAGCTGTGTGAATCCCTGTCATGCAGTTCTGGTCTGCGTGAACAACCTAAGCAATATCACACAAGACGCAGCAACTAAAACATTCTTTACAATTCATATTCCTCGAATCTTATTATTTCAAATTCTTTGAATCATATTACTTGAACCTTATTCTTTGAATCTATCCTAACCCTATTCTTATTTTTCCTCAATTCTTTTCAAATCTATCGCATTCTTTCACATATTTTTCATGCATTATCAATAGTTCTATCACCAAAATTTTCTTGAATTCGTTACACATTCCTTTTACAAATTTCGAGGACGAAATTTTTATAAGGAGGGTAGAATGTAACGACTCTAAAATTCCTATATCTTCGTATTGATAAAATTCTGTATTTTTATATTTGGTATATTTTTATTTCCATGTTATTAGTTATATTTAATCCCTTCATCTATTTTTCTCATCTAAGTATTTTCTAAAACTCATTTCTTTTTATCCAAACTTATTCTTTAAGCCCAATTCCTTTCTTTTCATTCACATTCTCTACAGCCCATCTAAAAAGCCCATTTTCTTTTTAAGCAATATCATATATTTAATTCTAATTAAATATGTGCATGAACAACTTTATAGCTCATTGGTTAAGTCCTTGCATTGTTATTCCATAAGTCGCATGTTCAAATCCCCATTCTTGCAATTATTTTTTATCATTTTTTATTCTTCTCATAACCTACAAATGAGACCTTTCATTTCCAAAATGAATGGTGACTTTTCATTTCTCTTTTAATTCTCATGTTAAATGCATATATTATAATTCACCATTACACCATCTTTATTGTCCTCCTCTATCTTTTCATTCCTCACATTTTTCTATCTCTCACTTCTCCCTCTTCACCTAAAGTTCAAGAAGAAGAACATGAAGAAGTCTTCAAGAAGGTCTCGCTAGTAACGCGAAGCTATCGGCGGATAGACAAGCCCGGTGACAATACCGGCTTGTGTATGTAAGTCCCTTCTCTCTCCTTTCCCCCCATCTCTTTTTTTTTTCCTCTTGTCATGCATCGTGAACCCCTTATTCTTTTCATATCATAATTCATAAGAGAAGATACACATAAACATATACATATACATATACATAAGTTTAGATATATATGATTCTATATGGTTTAATAATATCTTATTATCTCTTGTTCAAATTAAAGTATTTTTAATTCTTTCATCATGATTATGAATGTTTATTACAAGTTGTGAGAACATAGATTTCAATCCATAATATATCTACGATATCTCATGGAATCGGTTTGGTTATTAAAAGAAAGGATAAAGCTTGCATAAAAATACTAGTTAATCTTTTTGCCGATTTTAGTATACACATCAATAACTTTAGGTTTAAAATAATTTTTAGACATTGATTTTTACTTCTGAAAATTTCATGGAATTTACATATGATAGATTATATTATTTTATACATGCTGTAAAAATTTTAGATTGATCCGCATAACGGTTTGTGAAATACATCGTATTTATTCACTGATCGTAAAACAGAAAACTGCAGTTATCGGTCAATTTCTAGGACATATAACTTGGTATACCGGTATCCAAATTGAGCAAACTCAGGTGTTTTTCATATCTATATCGAATGATCTAGATTTTCTTAGTTTTATAGTTTTACTGAAAACCCATCTAAGATAAAGAAAACTGCATTACAATATTAAGTGACGGATCTGGACAGAATCTGTTCCGATTCGCACACTGTTTTTAAATTGGACATAACTCGAACACCCGATGTCCGTTTGTGACAAAATTTAGATGTATAGATGCACCATTGATAGAACTATAATTTTATGTATATTATCTTACTTAGGAATGCATGAAACAACCTGATATAGGCTTTGCAATAGAATATATAGTTGCTGTCCAGAAATCTGAATTTCTGTTTTAAACGCTGATATTAAAATGATCATAACTAGAGCTTCAGAAATCCAAATCATGTGAATCTTGGTGTTTTCGATAAGTTCATCGAAATATCTACAACTTTATAATAATTTTCATAACCTGAAAACCGATAGAAATTAACTCAAACTGCGTTTTAAAAATATGTGACGGTGCCGAATAGATTCTGATCTGTTTTGTGCGACGATACGACAACATATATATCTCTCAAACCGGTAGTCATATTTAGGTAAAACTGGAACTCACGCATGCAAAACATTTAGAGCCATATTTCTGTTTATATTTCGCATTCGTTCAACTTAATTAATTAGTCGTACATAATATTTCTTTACAGCATTGTTTATGGTAGTTACTCGAATAATATACTTGACTCATTTCATGCTATTCGAACATGTATACATATTTATCTTGATCATTAAATTGTTGTATGTACTTAAAGACGATAATTAAATACTTGAGTTATATTTTGAAAACTATACAAAAATATTTTTACATAAAACCCCCTCAAGTTTATAAATTACCCTAAGTACCCTAACAATTATAAGACCACGATTCATAATTCTGATTGTCTGACTCGGGTTTGAGTCTGATTAATTTGACTTGAATCTGATTCAAGTCAACCTATAATCTACAAGATTCCAATTCAAAATGAACACATGAATCCATGAATACAATTATCAATTTATACAATTTGGCTGAACCGAACCATGGATATATTCCTTTTACATGATTCTCAGTATTCCATTTACATGACTCTACGGTTACAACCGTTTCCTGATATCATGGTTTCGGTCAGTCAGTCAATCAATCTACAATTACTACAATTTACAAGATAACAATACAAATAAGACTTCGCGGGGTTTAAGGGGTAGATTGGTACGGAAGGTGTTAAAGGTGGCACGAGGTGGTCAGATTTAATACACCTAACATGAATCCAGTTGCTGTTGTACCGTGGCATAAACGGTTCCTTGTACTATACGTGCCCTTAGTCTCTGGCATATAGAGACTCCTCTCGTATACACTGGCATCCTTCTGTACCAAGCTACAAAACTTGAATATGTTTCAAGTCAATCTATATTCTTTTATATTCCAACTCAAGATGAATACATGAATTCCAGATTCCAGTTAACAATCTATATAACTTGACCGAACCGAACCATGGATATTCCTTTTACATGATTCCCAGTATTCCATTTACATGACTCTATGGTTATAACCGTTTCCTGATATCATGGTTTCGGTCAGTCAATCAGTCAATCAGTCAATCAAAGTCAATCAAGCAATCATTACAAGTTTACAAGATAACAATACAAATATGACATCACGGGGTTTAAAGGGGTAGATTGGTACGGAAGATGTTAAAAGTGGAATGAGGTGGTCAGATTAAGACACCTAACCTATATTCCGTTGCTGTTGTACCGTGGCATAAACGGTTCCTTGTACTATACGTGCCCTTAGTCTCTGGCATATAGAGACTCCCCTCGTATACACTGGCAGCTTTCTGTACCAAGCTACAAACAATATCGTTAAACAATATTCCATAATATACTACAATACAAAACTTTAGAAAATACCATACTCGGTCACTCTCATTCTTCATTCTTCTTTGGGACTTACCGAGCGACCTGTTCGCTGACGACATTCTATTTCTCTTTTCTTTGAATGTCGTCAGGTGCGTTGGACCAAGTTGAGACCGAGCCTACAAGTGAAGATTTGGAGGAATTCCAGGAAGACCCAGAGCTCTAGACTTTGTACTTGCTCTTCTCAGTATTTCTTTTATTATGCCATTGTTTAGGCATTGCTTTTCAGTTCAGATGTATTTTCATTTCATGCATTGTATAAAGAATGTTATTAATATTCAGTTGCTGTTATTTCTATTATTCGTCTCTTGTGATTTATTTTATATTGCTTAGTTACGCTTAGCGTATGTACTTCTAAGTACATACGTAGCGGGCCTCGTCACGTCCACTTCGCCGTACACTGGGAAGCGGGGCGTGACAGTGAGGATCCCAACGCTTGTGATCGCGAAAGAAAGCATACTAGGATGGTTCGAAAGTCCTGAAAGATTCTGGACAAAGTCACTTTTGAATTCCTCAATCCGTGCCCTGGATCTGAGGTTTTGCCATTGTGATCATCTTGATAATGTTTTTGTTTACTGCTTTTATAATTGTAAGAAATTTTTCACAGTATGAATGGCAAATTCCTTATTTCAACGTGTTTTATTTTATGTATTAAATCTTTTGCACATGCGTGAATGGGTATGCTTCAAACGCTTAATTAAAGCCAAATCAGATGTTCTTTCCGTCGCTTTCTAAACTTTTTCGTTATCAGCATGTCACCTTAGTAAACATAGCCGGCAGATAATAGAGTGAGCATCTTGTCTTGGCTTCTTCGAGGGGTAGTGATGGCTTAGGAAACAGGGTTAGGATCTGTCCCCTAAGACTTTTCAATTTTATGAGCCGTGAGGGTCTCATAAAAAATTGTCTCCCTACGAGTCGTGAGGATCTCGTAGGTGTATTTTCTCCTTAGGAATCGTGAGGATTCTTAAGTGTGTTTTCCCTTATAAGTCGTAAGGATCTTATAAGAAAGTTTTCTTCATTACGAATCGAGAGGACCCATAAGTGTTTAGTGGGATAGACATGTAGATGACGTATTTCCGAACGGGGTCATGTGGAAGACGTATTTCCGAACGGGGTCATATGGATGACGTATTTCCGAACGGGGTCATGCGGATGACGTATTTCCGAACGGGGTCATGTGGATAACGTATTTCCGAACGGGGTCATGTGGATGACATATTTCCGAACGGGGTCATGTGGATGACGTATTTCCGTGATGGGGTCATGTTGATGACGTATTTCCGAACGGGGTCATCCGGATGATGTATTTCCGAATGGGGTCATGCGGGTGACGTATTTCCGAACGGGGTCATGTGGATGACGTATTTCCGAACGGGGTCATGCGGGTGACGTATTTCCGAACGGGGTCATGTGGATGACGTATTTCCGAACGGGGTCATGTTGATGACGTATTTCCGAACGGGGTCATGTTGATGACGTATTTCCGAACGGGGTCATGTTGATGACGTATTTCCGAATGGGGTCAAGTGGATGACGTATTTCCGAACGGGGTCATGTGGATGACGTATTTCCGTGACGGGGTCATGTTGATGACGTATTTCCGAACGGGGTCATGTTGATGACGTATTTCCGAGCGGGGTCATGCGGATGACGTATTTCCGAACGGGGTCATAGGGATGACGTATTTCCGAACGGGGTCATGTGGATGACGTATTTCCGTGACGGGGTCATGTTGATGACGTATTTCCGAACGGGGTCATGTTGATGACGTATTTCCGAACGGGGTCATGTGGATGACGTATTTCCGAACGGGGTCATGTGGATGACGTATTTCCGAGCGGGGTCATATGGATGACGTATTTCCGAACGGGGTCATGTGGATGACGCATTTCCGAACGGGGTCATGTTGATGACGTATTTCCGAACGGGGTCATGTGGATGACGTATTTCCGAACGGGGTCATGTGGACGACGTATTTCCGTGACGGGGTCATGTTGATGACGTATTTCCGAACGGGGTCATGTTGATGACGTATTTCTGAGCGGGGTCATGCGGATGACGTATTTCCGAACGGGGTCATGTGGATGACGTATTTCCGAACGGGGTCATGCGGATGACGTATTTCCGAATAGGGTCATGCGGATGACGTATTTCCGAATGGGGTCATGCGGATGACGTATTTCCGTGACGGGGTCATGTTGATGACGTATTTCCGAACGGGGTCATGTGGATGACGTATTTCCGTGACGGGATCATGTTGATGACGTATTTCCGAACGGGGTCATGTTGATGACGTATTTCCGAATGGGTTCATGTGGATGACGTATTTCCGAACGGGGTCATGTGGATGACGTATTTCCGAGCGGGGTCATATGGATGACGTATTTCCGAACGGGGTCATATGGATGGCGTATTTCCGAACGGGGTCATGTTGATGACGTATTTCCGAACGAGGTCATGTTGATGACGTATTTCCGAACGGGGTCATGAGGATGACGTATTTCCGAACGGGGTCATGTGGATGACGTATTTCCGTGACAGGGTCATGTTGATGACGTATTTCCGAACGGGGTCATGTTGATGACGTATTTCTGAGCGGGGTCATGCGGATGACGTATTTTCGAACGGGGTCATAGGGATGACGTATTTCCGAACGGGGTCATATGGATGACGTAGCGTCTGTTGTAATGAGACGAATATCGAAGTGGTCTCTAGCTTGTCTATGAACCGTTGAGATTTGTCTTCTTCTTTCGATGGAGCCTAGGGAAGGAAGGTGTGATCCCTTCTTTGTTTGTGCCCGTGAATTGTATACAGGGATTGATGTGATATCACCTGTAGGGCATAAATTTCATTTTATTTTATTTCTTTCCGCGATGCTCTATCATTTCAGCTTTAATATCGCGAAAGTCGCGATTGCCCAATCATTTCGGTTTTTTTCGCGGTGCCCAATCATTTCGGCTACTTATTTAATTTTACCCGCTGCTTTTTATTGCGAGTTGCCCAATCATTTTGGCTATTTTGCATGCATACATTTTTTTACTTGCTGATTTTGTTGCAAGTTGCCCCATCATTTCGGCTATTTCGTATGCATGCGTTGGCTCGCTAGCTTCTCGCTGCAAGCCTAGAATTAGACACCTATTTCCGCATCAGCACCGCTACAACTGGGATATTACCAGGAGCGAATCATCATTTGCCTCTGTCGATGTCGAACAAAGGTGGCTTAGTAGACAGGGTTAGGATCCTGTCAACTAAGGATTTTGACCTCATGAGCCGTAAGGGTCTCATAAAGGTTTTTTTTTCCAGCGAGTCGTGAGGATCTCATAGGTGTGTTTTCTCCTTAGGAATCGTGAGGATTCCTAAGTGCATGTTCTTATAAGTCGTAAGGATCTTACAAGAGTGTTTTCTCCTTATCAGTCGAGAGGACTTACAAGGGTTGTTCACCGTGCAGACATATCCCTAGTCACGGATGGGACTTTGTTAGGGAAATGTTTATACGTGCCCGTGGATTGTATACAAGGGTCAATACTGAGCCGCTTGTAGGGCAAAATCGGAGGTTGTGGTGGTTTCTTAAGAACAGGTTTAGATCCTGTAGCTTAAGACTTTCAAATCTTATGAGCCGTGAGGGTCCCATAAGAGGGTTCTCCTTACGAGTCGTGAGGATCTCGCAAGTGTAATTTCTCTCTAGGGATCGTGGGGATCCCTAAGTGTGTTGCTCCCTTATGAGTCGTAAGGATCTCAGGCAGGTGGTTTCTCCTTACAAAGTCGAGAGGACCTTGCAAGTGTCTTTTAACGAGATTGCGCCATTTCGGGTTTTCACAAAACTCGCTGGTAGCCCTGCTATTTTTACTCACGGAGCCCTTTCGGGTTTTCATCCGTGTCCTTTTTGCTTATGGACATACCGTTTTTTTTTTCTTTTTCTCTTTTTTTTACGAGGCTGCGCCCTTTTGGGTTTTCACAAAACTCGCCGGCAGCCCTGCTGTTTTTACTCACGGAGCCCTTTCGGGTTTTCATCCGTGCTCATTTTGATTGTGGACATACTGTTTTCTTTCTTCTTCTTTTTTTTATTTTTTTTTATCAGCTTTGGGATGCTGAAACCCACCGTAGTTTGTCGACGTATCGGTCAACAACTAGTTTTAGGACATAGTGGTTCATCGTTAGTTTAAGGACGTTCCGGTCCATTGTTAGTTTAAGGAATCCGGCTACTACTTACAGAGTTTAGGCTCAGGAAGATAGAGAGCGGACATAGTCGTCGTCATCTATCGTTGACCTAAGCCATGACTCGTCAGGCGTAGTACTTTTTTAGGAAGCGGCCATTTATTGGTCTGAAGGGCCTTTCGCCATGCATGTCTATGAGTTAATAGGCTCCGCCCTGGTAGACCTTTTCTATGATATACGGGCATTCATAGTTCGGTCGAAATTCCCCCGTTTGGCACGATTGGAGATTATAGGTCTTTTGACCACTAGCACGAGTTCGCCTTGGCGGAATGTCCTCGGCCTAGTCAATTTTTCGTATGAGCGCGTCATCTTTGCTTTATAAGCCTCCATATTTTGTTGCGTTATGAGCCGGGTTTCATCGAGGGTGTCGAGCTCCTCAAGCCGAAGGTGAGCATTCTCTTCGTTCGTTAGCTCGTAGTGAACTGCCACTCGTAGAGAGGGTAGCTCTATCTCGAGGGGAAATACCTCCTCTGTACCGAATACCAATGCATACGGCGTTGTGTTCGTGGCCGTTTTGAACGTGGTTCGATACGCCCAGAGAGCTTCATGCAATCTCTCATGCCCCTTCTTATTTCGGGACACCGTCTTTTTCACGATCTTCGTTAAGGTCTTGTTAAAAGCCTCAGCTAGACCGTTAGCTCGGGGATTATAGACCGAAGAGTATCTCCAGTCTATGTTATGTTGTTGTGCAAAGCGGCTTATCTTGTGGCTTCTATAGGCTGGCCCGTTATCGGAGATGATCCGTCGTGGAGTTCCAAACCGATAAATGACGTGCGTCTTGAAGAAATGGAGGATATTCTCCGTCTTTACTTCCCTCGGCGGTACTTCCTCTGCCCATTTGGAGAAGTAATCAGTTGTCGCCAAAATGAACCGGTGTCCTCTATACGATGCTGGTTCGATGGGCCCGATTATGTCGGTCCCCCACATTTCAAATGGCCAGCTAGCCACTGTCAGATGTAGCTTATTTGGATGTTGATGGATAAAGTCTCCGTGAATCTGGCATGAGTGGCATTGCTTCGCATACTCGAGACAGTCTTGAATCATCGTGGGCCAATAATAACCCATCCGCTTGATCTTCGGCTTCATCTTCGGCCCGGCTTGGTGAGAACCGCAGAGTCCGTCGTGAGTTTCTTGGATGACTTTCTTTGCTTCTTCAGGTCCCAGGCATCTTAGCCATAGAGAATCAAATGATCTCTTGTACAGAGTATCATTGACGAAAGCAAAAAGACAAAGCTCGTTTTGTAAGCTGATGTCTTGAAGACGCATCTTCGGGTGTTTGACGAGATTTGAAGTAATCTATAAAGACTTCTCTCCAATCCTTTGCCTTTTCCTGGTCTTTTATTTGCAGAGTCATTCGCTCGATCGCTCCCTTTTCTTCGGACGACTCCGGAGATATTTCTGCCGGTGCGAGAACCCGACGGCTTTGCACAACGATCCTCGCGTCATCAAGGTTCTCGTCAGCCAGTTCTTTAGCGATCTTGGCTAATGCATCCGCCTTGCTATTTTCCGCACGCGGTATGCTTTCCAAGGTGTAGGAAGGAATTTGAGTCAGCAGTCGATGTACCCTCTCGCCGTACTTCACCAACTCAGACTTACACGTTTGATAGTCGCCATTTACTTGACTAACGATCAGTTGGGAGTCTCCGTATATGAGGAGGTTTTCAATTCCCATGTCGATGGAGATCTTGAGATCTACTATCAAAGCTTCATACTCGGCTTCGTTATTCGTCCTCGGCTCTGTTAAGGAGAAAGCAAAGCGCATTATCCCTCCTTGTGGAGTTACGAAGATGAGGCATACCCCTGACTTGATTATAGGGGTGTTTTGTTTGCGCTTCTTCATGGAAGACGCTCCATCAAAATAGAGTTCCCACCAGGTATCATCCCCGTCGATCGTGTCAAATGCATGTTCGTCTCGCATTTCGCAATTCAAAGGAGAATCGGCAGGTATCGGATGCTCAGCGAGGAAGTCGGCGATGGCCTGGCCTTTCACTGCCTTAAGAGGCCGATAAGTTATCGAGAATTCCATCAAGAGCAGGGCCCATTTAGCGAGTCGTCCTGTTAATATGGCCTTCGACATCAAGTATCTGAGAGGATCCACTTTTGATATGAGATGGACCTCATGTGCCAACGCGTAGTGTCTGAGCTTTGTTATCGCGAAGATCAACGCCAGGCAGTGCTTTTCGATGGGGGAGTAGTTGCTTTATGCCCCCAGTAGAACTCGACTCAAATAGTAGAGGGCTCTCTGTTTCCTAATTAAAAATCAGGAAGTACCTCAATGAGGTATCACGTGTTCACACGTGACCAATGGTCACGTGATGACACGTGATGGATAAAACCTTATCAAACAGAAATAAAATAATAAACGGCTGAAGAAAAATACCTCAATGAGATGTCACGTGCTCGCACGTGACCAATGGTCACGTGATGACACGTGATGGTTAAAACTGAAGCGTAAATAAACACTAAGAAAAGGATTCATTTGGGGGTCACGTGCTCACACGTGACCGAGGGTCACGTGTTAGCACGTGACTGGCTTTGAAAGCCTTACAGTTAATAGAATTAAATTCAAAAGCCTTCTCAATCTTTCCAAATGGAAAAGGATTACGGGGACCGTTGGATTAAAAATCCAAGGGTGATTAAAAATCACCAATTTATGGAAAGATTTTAGGCAAGGAAAGATTTCCCTAAAAATCTCACCAGAAATATCAAACAGAATATCTTTGGATTTCAAATCCAACGGTGAATAAAATTCACCGTATGATCTAAAGGCTCATATTAATTGTGAAAACAAATAAAATCTTTCAAAGAAAGATTTGCTAAACAAATTGATTCTTTTCCTCCTCCTATAAATAGGAGCCAAGAGAAGTGAAGAAGGGAAGGAAGGGAGAGATAGAGTTTTGGAATCTTGAAATTTCAGAGAGAAGAAAGGAGAATTTAATTCTCGACAAAGAAAAACCCTAGTTGAGAAAAGAAAGGGGATCAAAGCTTCAAACAGAGAATTTAATTCCCAATCTAAGTGTTTAACTTTTCTGAAAAAGAACTTAGTTCTTCCTCTGGTTGAAGATCTGCAAAGAGCGTATCTCCCCAAGTTGAGAATTTAATTCTCATCGGGTTGAGATCCTGCCATGCAGATCCAAAACTTAGAGGGGGAATTGAGTTTAGAGAATTTAATTCTCCCGAAACAAAACTAGGGTTTAACCCTATATGAGAATTCAATTCTCCTAAAATTACAGGAATTTAATTCCTTCAAGATGGACAAAACTAGGGTTTAACCCTAATTGAGAATTTAATTCTCTCAAATTCACAAGAAATAATTCCTCTTAAAATGAAATTAGGGTTTTACCCTATACAAGAATTTAATTCTTTTACATATATGGGAATTTAATTCCTCTAAAAGAAATTAGGGTTTAACCCTACATAAGAATTTAATTCTTTCACATTAGGAATTTAATTCCTCCAAAATCATGATCAGGATTTAACCCTACAGAGAATTTAATTCTCAAAATAAAATAAGGAGACTTAAAAGATCTCCATGCATGCAAAGAATTAAGGTCACGTGTCCCCACGTGACCCCTGAAAAGATCCCCAGAAATGAGAAGGAAAGAGCTCAGAGGCAACGCCTCACGTGCTCCACGTGACCTTCGAAACATAGAAAGAAAAAGCAAAAGAAATAGAGGCCTTGGGCGCTCTCACGTATTCCCACGTGACCTCTTGGCAGACGCTTTAACGATCAGTGCATGAATCCTCCTTACGTGCCAGCACGTGATGCTCCAAAATAAAATATAAAAAAGTGCTTAACACTCGTTTGCATAACAAAGTAAATGGATCTGGTCCTACCTCTGGGCGCCCTCACGTGGTCCCACGTGACCCATTCCTATTTAGTGTTTAAACACTAATTCGTGAGCTGTATTCCTAGTGTTTAACACTGATTATCTTTTAGTGTTTAACACTAATTCCAGAATCTTATTTCCAGTGTTTAACACTAATTTGGGGGATATATTTCCAGTGTTAACACTGTTTTCTCTAGTGCTTAACACTATTTTTAACCAAATTTGTTAATCTTTCAGAGGCAAAGCCTCCCACTCAAAATTGAGTAAAAATTAGAACTCTTATATCTACTGCTCAATCTCAGATAAAAATATTATCAAAGCCCTCAAACTTTTGTCTAGCATTGCTAAATAATGTGGGCCTGAAACCAGACAAATAGACTAAGGGTCCAACAAAGGGCCAATATGTCAAACTTAATTGGACTTAGCCCAAATTGGCCATAAGTCTTCAATCCAGACTTAACTGAGCCAATGAGCTCATAATATAATTAATTGGTCTTGGTTCCAAACTGGGCTACAGATCATTTAATCCACCTTGGTTCAAGAGTACATCTCTTCATCCCTTCGATATTTGTCGTTGTAATCCCTTAACGTCTTCAAAGAGGTGACGGATCCCAACAACCATACATTTCACGGACCGTGGGGTCCTTAAACTCATGGACTATGATGACCTTAACCTCGACCGTGATGTCTTAAAACTAACAACGGACCGTGGGTTCCTTAAACTCCGGACTATGATGTCCTTAATCTCGACCACGATGTCTTAAAACTAACATTGGACTGTGGAGTCCATAATTCCACGGACTAAGATGTCCTTAACCTTGACTGTGATGTCTTAAAACTAATAAAGGACTATGATGTCCTTAAATCCATGGACTATGATGTCCTTAACCTCGACCGCGATGTCTTAAAACTAACATTGGACCACCAGGTCCTTAAACAGGTAATCGACCGCAATGTCATTAAACTAAACGATAGAGCCTAATTGCTCTCTTGTCGGATCTAAACGATCCCGTTAAGTTGATCTTAATCTAAAATTAGACTAACGTATCCTTAACTAACGTTTAAGTTGATCTTAGTCTCAAATGAGGCTAGCGTATCCTTAAACTCAACCCCCCAAACCCAAATCTTGTTAGTGTATATGCCATAGAGGCCATTACTGTATCATACTAGTATGTATATTACTTGATGGAAGCTTGGGATATTCACAGTTGTATATACAATCTTACTCGAAATGGTAGTATGCTACTTGGTTTGTCTCTGCTTTAATGTGTACATGTGTTTCTTTTATTATATCACCTATACGCATTAGTGGAGCCCTTAGGATCTTTGCTTGATTACCAGCGTTGTGATGGCGCTCACACTCGTGGGGGCTGGGTAATCCATAAGCACATCCTTATACAGGTCCCTAGTCGTAAGACTATCGAGACAGGGCATCGATACTCCGGAGTAGACTAGCGTATGCGCTTCTCATCCCAGCGTGGGAGACGGTCTGTCCCACAGCCGTCAGTGCGTCGTACTTGAGATGGTATGCGGGTGCTCATTAAGTTACAAATACACTGGACAGGACTCGTCGGGAACTGTTGGTTGGTATTATACATATCGTCAGTTATCAGTTCCCAGGTGACATGAGTACAACGTAGTCCGCTGACTTGACACTGTCACTTCGCCTCGAGTGTGTTCCCACTGTACTTTGATTACTACCCTTCCACGGCTCAAAGGAGTCGTGCAAACAGGTAGTAGTTGGGTGCAGTCCCGAAGCACTTGGAGGCAGTGACGGTTAGACAGGATTCGTCTCTCCCAGTATTGGGGATTGATATCACGCTGTGTCTAGGAGAGCAATTACACAAGTAGTCCCTGGCCAGGGCAAGCGAGATATACTGGTAGGTTTCCAGTGTTATCTCAGGGTGTTCTGGGCTACACTCCGACACGACTTGTATCGCTATTAGGGGACTGACGTTTACCGCCCCCCGGGCCCGCCATGCGATGTATCAGACGAACAGACCGAACTGTACGGAGACTGTCACATTCAGGCTCAGTAGGAGTTCAGATGGGGTTACCTCGTCAGCCTTCTTATCGGCATCTACCTGGGGACCGTTACGTACAGCTAGTGCCGCTTGCGGTCTGTGGTTAAACCCACTGCCAGCGTAGTGTCGAGTCTTTAGAGTCCCACACAGAGAGTTATTCGCCTTTAGGCAAAATGAGTAGAGGTCGCATGGTTTTGCGACAGGGTTCGTTCACATCCGCGCACTTGTGCACGTTTGCTGTCCGGACAGCTTATACTAGCGGGCTTTGATTTAAGCCAGATCCTAGTATATGATTTGGGATTGGTTTTATCTCATTGTATTCGTGTTTCTCGGATCACGAATACGGGTGCGTATGCACAGTTGACTGAGAAAGAGGCAGAGGACTTTGATTAGGGTTAATGACCATTGTCATTTTCTTAACCCTAATGCTTATGTGTGTATTATGAATAATTGATATTAGTTATATATAATTGTGCATGGTTAGGGTTGTTGACCATTTGACCATACTTGACTTGTTGACTTGGGTTGACAAGTTGACCATCATCATTTCATATGAAAGATGCTCTTTGATCCTTGCAATTTGCATTTAATGTGAAATGATAATGGTCAAGTCTTGATTAACCATGACAATTATCTAGCTAATTATCTAATTTCATAATTCACCCATATTAGAGAGAATGGTTCATTATTTCTCTCATTCTATCATATAGATTCTCTCTCCTCCTCTTCCTCTCTCTCAAGCTCTCCCCTCTCATGAGTTGTGAAACACATGAGCTTGAGATAAACCTCTCTAAAGTAATCTCTACTCTTATCTAAGGTTCTAGGATTAGCACTTCTAGCATCTTAGTTACTTCTAGCTTGAAGTTGAAGCCAAAGGTTGAGGCTCTCGGGTGGATCCTTCTTCGACTAGAGAAGGCGACAAGGTGATCTCTTTCTTCCACTCCAAGGAGCAAGGAGAGAAGGACATAAAGCCTAAGGTATAACCTTTCTTCCATGTAGCTAATACTAGTTAGCTTGTAGTTAGTTTTTGTTTAGCAAAGATTCTCCTTTTGATAGTCCATGTTGCCTAGTGCCTTAAAAATCCGATTTTTATACCGTTTCCGCCTCCCCGCAAGCACCGGGGTGGGCAACGTGGACTTACAGTGGTATCAGAGCCTAACTAAACATAAACTAGCTAGTTAGTAAAGTGTATAGAAGTTCGATCGGTAAAAATCACAAAACTTTTTTCTAAAAACCCTAGTTTCTACCGATTTTTAAATCTGCTCTAAAAATAATAAATCACACCTTAAAAATCGGCTCAGGGTTTTTACAGTACACACAAGAAAAACGAACCAGCGAACCGACCAACCGACCGCGGTTCCGCGGCCGAGTTGACTCGGCCGCGGCTCATTTCTCTTGCAGTGTTCTTCTGATATGGTTTTGGGATTTTTGGTTTCTGCCCAGATTTTCCAGAATAGAAATTTGTATTTGGGGTGGCTATAAATCCGTATTTTTGATCGAACTTCACTATACTTTGACTATTGGGTTATATCTGTGATGTTTATATGTATTTAACGTCTGATAATCGCTATACGTCGATTAGTAGGGGTTATACATATCTGTGATCTGTAATGCTTATTGGTTTGTGTATATGAACTCGGTGGATTGTCACGGATGAATAGCCGGGGTGGATGTGAGATGAGAGTTTCTTTTTTCTTTCATTCATGTAATATGTAATTTGATGTAATTTTATTTATTTGGCCGCACAACCGGGTCGGGGTTGTAGCCGTCATTGTATAATTTCTTTTTACTGTTTTTGCTCCTAGGATAGACCCATGGTGGGGTGCACAAACTACCGGGTATCTCGAAATGCCGAGTGGCCTACTCACGTCGTTGAGGGAGGTTGTTTCGCTTCGGATACTTGGTGGGTAGTATGCCGCACCCGTAGGGGTCTTGGGTAGGGTATTGGCTATTCATCGCGACCGTGTAATCCACTTTTCATTGCAGGCTCGAACGAATCGTGGATTCCTAGTATATCCAAAGTGTTCATCTGTGATCTGGATTGACTATCATTGCTATATATTTATATATGATAACTATTTAGGTGTTGCTTATGTTTTAGATCCGCGCTAGTCCAGCCCCCGCTCTGTCGTTAGTTAAGTAACCTAACGGGTGATGACGAGGCCCCATGGCGAATGCGGATGGCATAAGCGTACACCATATTTTGGTTGTTTTCTGCAATGGTAGGATTAAAAGATGGGACGCATTAAGATTAATGCAAGAAAATAAACCAAGTAAAAGTCGATTGGAACACTTTGAAAACCACTCGGTTCTTTTCAAAACTAAACTTTTAAATGCGGAGCTTGAACCACTCCTTTTAAAAGCTATCTCGTTCCATCGATTATATCAAGTTCACTACGTTCACGGTTTCGCCAAAACCATTCGTAGCCCTCTGTCATTCCATATGAATGGTCAAAAAGTATTCAAGATATGTGTGTTGGCCAAAGTCAAGGCATAGTGATTGGTAGCTATTGGGTATTCATGTGCAGCATAGGTAGATGCGTTGGTTTGGGACAGTCGTGCTGCCATTTTGGCCAAAGTCAAGGGTAGGTACGGGTGGGTCCAAATTAACCAGGAGAAGGACGGGTAGAACTTGACATGTGACTTATGACATTTTGGCCAAAGTCAAGGTCATAAGAGCATGGGGAAAAAATCCACATCGGGAGTTTCATAAGTACTAAAACTTGCTAGCGCTGCATACCATTTGGAGTGTGATGATTCTAGTAGGATTCCTTCGGTTTTATCACGCGATGATATTTGGATCCCGATCCTACTGTGAGTATATGCTACTCCTCGGGAAATCTCTCACTTAACGATCAATGCTATAAACCTAGTAGGTGTCTAGAAAGGTGTTAGCGGGGCTACGCCCACAGGGAAAAGAGGTTACTTAATTAAGGAACTTCGCGAAAGCGTTGGAAAACCTCTCTCGAAGTACCGACACTAGCCTGGCTGAACGGTTAAGCAAATATTGTACGGTGAGATTGATCCCGACTAATTCTTCCTTTATGGTTTGAGGAGGGATTCGAGAGACAGTGGGAGCCATCCTGTTTAGACAAACTAAAAACCACTCTAAACTTGCAAGAGCATCATGCTAAAGTGTTTCTTTTCTCTCTCCTAATTGCAGCGACCATTCAACATGACCGGACTAAAGTTATTACTAGATAAAAACATACTGACGGGCCAAACTACAAAGATTGGCTCAGGAATGTCAAGATGGCAATCACTTACGACAAGTTGGGGTATGTCCTTACCACCAAAGCTCCCCCCGTCCCAGGTACCACCTCCAGCGTCGCGGATATAGAAATCCGTAAGACATGGGAGATCGATTGCGCGAAGGCCAAATGCCTCGTGCTTGCCTCGATGGACAACGAACATCAGAAAAGGAACGAGAATATGGACCTAGAGTCCATATTTCTCCATACAAAAGAACTGTATGGAGAGCAGTCTCGTATCGGTAGATACGAAGTGTCGAAGAAGCTATTTTCGGCAAGATTGGCCATCGGATCATCGGTAGCGGAATACGTGCTTAAGATGATTGGCTACATAGAGGAGCTCGCGGACCTTGGGACCACGTTAGAGAATGAACTCTACACTGACTTGATTCTCCAGTTCCTTCCTTCCACTTACGCCCAGTTTGTCCTAAACTTCAACATGCAAGGAAAGGAGGTTGAACTTTCCGAACTTCTGAACATGTTGTGGAGTGCTGAGGGCACCCTACAGAAAGGTAGGGAGACATCTACTTTGTTTGTAGGAGGATCTTCCTCTTCTAGGTCCAGGGCGAAAGCCAAGAGAAAGAAGAAGGAAGCCCCCGCCAAACCAAGGGGCGGTGTCAGTAAAGTGGATACGAAGGGAAAGGGAAAGGCAACAAAGGTAGCGGGAAAGCTGGTGGGAAAGGAAGAATACTTCTACTGTCACAAAAGTAGACACTGGAAACAGGATTGCAAGGCTTGGAAGGCCAGAACCCAGGATCTGAAGCGAGTTGCGGCTTCAGCTTCAGGTGTGTATGTTATTGAAAACTGTCTATCAATAAACTCTACTTCCTGGGTATTGGATACCGGATCAGGATCTCATATCTGTAATTCTTTGCAGGCGTTGAGAAAGCGTAGAGTTTTGAAGGCAGGTGATATGACCCTCAGAGTTGCAAACGGAGCTAGCATGGATGCTGAGGCCGTAGGGGACTATCACCTGGGATTGTCAGATGGACACTTTTTGGTTTTGCGTAGTTGTTATTTTGTACCAAATGCAACTTGTAATATCATTTCTGTATCTTTATTATCTAAAGAAGGTTATGAATTTGCATTTGTAAGTAATGTAGTGAACATTCACCTTAATCAAGTTTTGATTGGGTCAGGTACATTAAACAACGGTATATACGTTTTAAACCAACCACAGATTTTCAATGTCCAGAATACACACAAAAGAAAGTCTCCAGAAATCAATAAGACTTTCTTATGGCATTGTAGACTCGGTCACATTAATGAGAGAAGGTTGACGAAGTTACATTCAGAAGGATATTTGGATCCGTTCGAATATCAATCGTATGCAACTTGTCAATCCTGTCTCAAAGGAAAGATGACAAAGACTCCGTTCACTGGACATGGAGTAAGAGCGAGCGAGCTCTTGGGACTCGTACACAGCGACGTGTGCGGTCCAATGTCTACGCATGCACGACGCGGTTATTCTTACTTCATTACTTTTACGGATGACTTTTCGAGGTACGGATATGTCTTCTTAATGAAACATAAATCCGAGGCTTTTGAAAAATTCCAGGAATAAAAGAATGAAGTAGAAAAACAAACAGGCAAAAGTATCAAGGCACTGAGATCTGATCGAGGTGGTGAATACTTGAGTGCCGAGTTCCTGGGTTACTTAAAAGAGAATGGAATTCTCTCTCAGCTTACTCCTCCATACACTCCGCAACATAACGGTGTATCGGAGAGACGGAACCGAACCCTATTGGATATGGTACGGTCCATGATGAGTAACGCTGCGTTCCCGCGATCGTTCTGGGGATATGCGCTAGAATCAGCTGCATACCTTTTGAACCAAGTTCCAACTAAGACTATGCCTCCTACACCATATCAGATGTGGTGTGGGAAGAGACCCTATCTTAATCACATTAAGACATGGGGATGTCCAGCTTTTGTCAAAAAGAAGCATGCGGACAAGCTCGAGGCACGCTCAGTACAGTGCAAGTCTGTGGGATATCCAAAGAACTCCAAGGGATATTGCTTCTATTGCGAAGAGGAACAAAAGGTTTTTGTTTCTCGTCATGCCCACTTTCTAGAACACCAGTTCTTGGAAAAGGAAATTAGTGGGAGCGCAATAGAACTAGAAGAAATTCCAGACTCACGAGCTATTACTGAAAGCTTAGTAGAACCAGAGGGTTCGAAAGATCAGGACATTCCCACGCCACTCCGCAGGAGTAGTAGGCAGTCTCATCCGTCCGAGAGATACTACGGTTTTCTCATAGACGGGGATAGAGAGGATTGCATCATAGATTGTGATGAGCCTACTAGCTTCCAACAAGCCATTCAGAGCGTTGACTCGGTAAAATGGCTGGATGCAATGCAGACCGAAATGGAGTCCATGTACACCAACAAAGTATGGACGTTGGACATTGCTCCAGATGGGGTAAAACCCGTAGGATGCAAGTGGATCTTCAAAAGAAAGATTGGTGTAGATGGACAAGTTGAGACCTATAAAGCTAGACTGGTTGCAAAAGGTTTTCGTCAGCGACCTGGTTTGGACTATGACGAAACCTTTTCTCCAGTAGCTATGCTGAAATTCATTCGGATCCTTCTTGCCATTGCTGCCTTCCACGATTATGAGATTTGGCAGATGGACGTAAAGACCGCTTTTCTAAATGGAAATTTAGAGGAGTGTGTCTATATGGACCAGCCAGAGGGTTTCATTCAGAGTGGGAGCAGCGGAAAGCTGTGCAAGTTGGTTAAGTCCATTTATGGGCTAAAGCAGGCATCGCGGAGTTGGAACATCTGTTTTGATGAGACGGTCAAGGAATTTGGCTTTATCAAAAATCCAGATGAACCATGCATCTATAGTAGATTTGTAGCGAGAAATGTAGTATTCCTCGTTTTATACGTGGATGACATTCTATTAATAGGAAATGACATTCCTATTCTACAATCTGTCAAAGGGTTCTTGTCACACAGGTTCTCCATGAAAGACCTGGGTGATGCCTCATACATTCTGGGGATCCGGATCTACCGTGACAGATCCAAGAGGATTTTAGGACTCTCACAGTCCAGGTACATCGACACCATACTGAAAAGATTCAGTATGGAAGATTCCAAGCGCGGTAATCTACCGGCTTGTCACGGGATCACCCTCTCCAAAGAGATGTCTCCCAAGACTGATTTGGAGAGGGATCGCATGTCTATTATACCCTACGCTTCTGCGGTAGGCTCTATAATGTATGCGATGTTGTGTACCAGACCAGATGTGGCTTATGCATTGAGTGTGGTAAGCAGGTATCAGTCAAACCCTGGGGAGAAACATTGGATAGCGGTAAAGAACATTCTCAAGTACCTGAGAAGGACTAAGGAGATGTTCTTGGTGTATGGCGGAAAAGACCTCCAGATTGAGGCCTTTGCTGACTCCAGCTTCCAGAGTGACAAGGATGATTCTAAGTCCATGTCGGGTTTTGTCTTTACCCTCAATGGAGGGGCGGTGTGTTGGAAGAGATCCAAATAGGAAACCGTTGCTGACTCGACTATGGAAGCGGAATACATCGCGGCATCTGATGCCGCAAAAGAAGCTGTCTAAATGAGGAAGTTCTTGAGAGAACTTCAGGTGGTTCCGTCCATTGTTGACCCAATACCTCTGTATTGCGACAACAACGGGGCTATAGCTTTAGCGAAGGAACCCAGGTCCCATCAGAAATCCATACACATCTTAAGGCGGTATCACCTTATCAGGGAGATTGTAGATCGCCAGGAGATCGAGGTTCGGAGGGTTGCTTCAGAAGATAACACAACAGATCCATTCACCAAGGCCTTGCCCCAGACTCAGTTCGAGCGGCTGATCGAGATGATAGGTCTTCGATACGCCAGTACATGGCCTTAGTGCAAGTGGGAGATTGTTAGTGTATATGCCCTAGAGGCCATTACTGTATCATACTAGTTTGTATATTACTTGATGGAAGCTTGGGATATTCACAGTTGTATATACAATCTTGCTCGAAATGGTAGTATGCTACTTGGTTTGTCTCTGATTTAATGTGTACATGTGTTTCTTTTATTATATCACCTATACGCATTAGTGGAGCCCTTAGGATTTTTGCTTGATAACCAGCGTTGTGATGGCGCTCACACTCGTGGGGGCTGGGTAATCCATAAGCACGTCCTTATACAGGTCCCTAGTCGTAGGACTATCGAGACAGGGCATCGATACTCCGGAGTAGACTAGCGTATGCGCTTCTCATCCTAGCGTGGGAGACTGTCTGTCCCACAGCCGTCAGTGCGTCGTACTTGAGATGGTATGCGGGTGCTCGTTAGGTTACGAGTATACTGGATAGGACTCGTCGGGAACTGTTGGTTGGTATTATACCTATCGTCAGTTATCAGTTCCCAGGTGACATGAGTACAGCTTAGTCCGCTGACTTGACGCTGTCACTTCGCCTCGAGTGTGTTCCCACTGTACTTTGATTACTACCCTACTACGGCTCAAAGGAGTCGTGCAAACAGGTAATAGTTGGGTGCAGTCCCGAAGCACTTGGAGGCAGTGACGATTAGACAGGATTCGTCTCTCCCGGTATTGGGGGTTGACATCGCGCTGTGTCTAGGAGAGCCATTACACAAGTAGTCCCTGGCCAGGGCAAGCGAGATATACTGGTAGGTTTCCAGTGTTATCTCAGGGTGTTCTGGGCTACACTCCGACACGACTTGTACCGCTATTAGGGACTGACGTTTACCGCCCCCTAGGCCCGCCATGCGATGTATCAGACGAACAGACCGGACTGTACGGAGACTGTCACATTCAGGCTCAGTAGGAGTTCAGATGGGGTCACCTCGTCAGCCTTCTTATCGGCATCTACCTGGGGACCGTTACGTACAGCTAGTGCCGCTTGCGGTCTATGGTTAAACCCACTGCCAGCGTAGTGTCGAGTCTTTAGAGTCCCACATAGAGAGTTATTCGCCTTTAGGCAAAATGAGTAGAGGTCGCATGGTTTTGCGACAGGGTTCGTTCACATCCGCGCACTTGTGCACGTTTGCTGTCCGGACAGCTTATACTAGCGGGCTTTGGTTTAAGCCAGATCCTAGTATATGATTTGGGATTGGTTTTATCTCATTGTATTCGTGTTTCTCGGATCACGAATACGGGTGTGTATGCACAGTTGACTGAGACAGAGGCAGAGGACTTTGATTAGGGTTAATGACCATTGTCATTTTCTTAACCCTAATGCTTATGTGTGTATTATGAATAATTGATATTAGTTATATATAATTGTGCATGGTTAGGGTTGTTGACCATTTGACCATACTTGACTTGTTGACTTGGGTTGACAAGTTGACCATCATCATTCCATATGAAAAATGCTCTTTGATCCTTGCAATTTGCATTTAATGTGAAATGATAATGGTCAAGTCTTGATTAACCATGACAATTATCTAGCTAATTATCTAATTTCATAATTCACCCATATTAGAGAGAACGGTTCATTATTTCTCTCATTCTATCATATAGATTCTCTCTCCTCCTCTTCCTCTCTCTCAAGCTCTCCCCTCTCATGAGTTGAGAAACACACGAGCTTGAGATAAACCTCTCTAAAGTAATCTCTACTCTCATCTAAGGTTCTAGGATTAGCACTTCTAGCATCTTAGTTACTTCTAGCTTGAAGTTGAAGCCAAAGGTCGAGGCTCTCGGGTGGATCCTTCTTCGAATAGAGAAGGCGACAAGGTGATCTCTTTCTTCCACTCCAAGGAGCAAGGAGAGAAGGACATAAAGCCCAAGGTATAACCTTTCTTCCATGTAGCTAATACTAGTTAGCTTGTAGTTAGTTTTTGTTTAGCAAAGATCCTCCTTTTGATAGTCCATGTTGTCTAGTGCCTTAAAAATCCGATTTTTATACCGTTTCCGCCTCCCCGCAAGCACCGGGGTGGGCAACGTGGACTTAAAAATCTAAGAAAGATACGGATTTGGACTAGTCCACGCCCTACGGGCGACAACATAACTTAGTCTCCGTATACAATCCACGGGCAACCGAACACAAAATAAATACCCATGACACGAAGTGACCATCTGGAGAAGGAGAAAGTTGTTACCGCGATGCGGTAGCATAATTAACTGCAGGGGCTTGCGCCTGCAGGGAAGAGCGTCCCCACAATCAAAAACTCCTCAAACGAGGGGGAATCTGACGAAGTCTACTATATCGGCCGCATCCGTTTAAACCTTCGATATATGGTGTCATAAATCAACTTGGCATCTTCGGAGAGGTGGACGGATAGCACCAATTAGCATCTGCCCCGAATTTCAGGCAAGACGTCCATCGCGTCTTCGTCTCGTCTTTCGGCGGGGAACAGATTCCAGCACGCCCGGTGGGACCTTTTCCTCTTTCCACTCCACACTTCGTGTGTCGTGTTCGCAAACCAATCGCGATTTGCTAATGGTTGCCCTTGGGTTTCGGGATACTAAGATTTGGCATTTTGCTTGGTGCAGAAAGCGAAACATCAATGGCATCCACTTACGTGAAGTGTTCCAACTACGGCTGCAACTCGCGCTCCGCCTCATCTGGAGGCATAGCCTACGGGCCCCAAGCTGCTTCCCTGTTCACGATGCCCGTAGAACAGGTCACTCAAGCCACCACAGGGTTATTTTTCGGGACCATGCTCCCGCCAACGAGCTTCACTGCTCCAATGCCGACACCGGAAGCTCCCAAGAAGTCAATCTTCGATCGGCTTATACCTACCGCGGACCCTCTCAACGGGTCGTCCAACTCCAGCGCCTCGGTCTTCACCGGACTGGGCCAAAATTCCTGCAGGCCCACAATGAAGCCCGCAATCCCAGAGAAGGTTATTCCGAAGAGAATAACCAACCCTTCTCCTGAAGTCGTCAAGGAGGCTTCTACTGCCAAGGGGTCGGTCTTTACAAGACTAACTATCCCAACTCCCGCTCCTGCTACTCAAAGGACGTCGGTCTTCAAGAGGCTAGCACCTGCGGCGCCTCACCAGGACAGGGGGCAAGACAAAGCCATCCCCATCGCCGAACCAACCCCAACAGCTCGACACGCTCGACGTTGCCACTGGCGCCGAGTAAGGAAGGCCGGGGGCAACTCCCCTTCTGGGCTAACTCCACCAGCTCCAACGGTGGAAATTAATGCTGCTGTTCCAACCAGGAACAGCTTTGAGCTGCTGAATAAGGTGCGCAGGAACTCTCCTACCGCCGTACTGAAAAGATCTCCTCCTCCGGTGGAGAATGTTGCGGAAGCCAAGCCAGAACAGTCCCCTCAGCGGTTGTCCTCTAAAATCTACAAGGTCTGGCGCCAAGTCCAAGACTCGGTGATTGATCGCAATTTCTCTCGCCAGCAGAAGAAGCTGAAGGTCCGGCAGGAAGAAAACCATACTGTTAAGCCACAAAAGATGATGACTACTTGGGTGCCCACGGCAGCGGCCCCCTCAACGTCAACCACTCAGAAAAGAAGGAGGCCAGAGAAAGCCCCTATAAACGTGGCAGACCACAAAAACACCGAGCCCAAACGCCCCAAATCTAGGGGCATGGTGGTACATACGGTTTACATGGCTTCCCGGAAAGAGGATAGTCGCGCTTCTACAGGCCACCGACCACTTACCCAATCCATCACGAGAGCTCAGGAACAGCAGCAGCAGAAGCTTCAAGAGATGCTGACTGCAATGGACGCACTCACCGGGCCAAAAGAAAGCCTGCAGGCGTCATCAGAATAACGTCACGAACATGAGACTGATGCTGAATTCCTTCGAAGAATGCTCGAAAAGAAGGACAAGGAGGCTGCGGAACAAGCGGCCAATATAAAGCAAATGGCCCTTCTATTCCAGGATATGGTGGGCATGATGATACAGCCGGACACTCCAGCCGAAGATTCTCCAGTAATAATTGAAGATGACAGAGGAGAAACGTCGAATCCTCTGCCGGCTCTGTCAACAGCCAAAGAGGAGACAATCTCCAAAGCTGCCCTGGATGACTATATTGCTCAGCAAATATGAGTTCACCAGGCGAATGAAGCGGCTGGGCAAATTGTTAGAACTGGACGACCGTATCCAGGCTGGTATGATCAGATAAAGTACCCGTCGGGCTACACGATCCCGAAATTCCATGTGTACAAGGGGACAGGCAATCCCCATCAACATGTCGCCCAGTTCAGGGCTCTTTATGGCAACACCGACGGCGATAATAAGCTCTTGCTTTGCCAATTCGTCGACAGCTTATCGGAGACGGCATTCGAGTGGTACTCCGAACTTCCAAATGACTCCGTCAAAACTTTCACGGAAATGGAGTTGTTGTTCACCTAACGATTTGCAAGTGCTAGTGAACGCACCCCAATAACGGCATTGATCAATGCCAGGGTGAAACCGAGCGAGACATGGGTTCCGTACGCAATCCGATGGCGGAATCTGTGGTCGAAGTGAGAACAGCGCATCGAAGAAGCACCAGCGGTGGGCATGTTCGTGGGCACCCTAGACCCTCATGCAACTATTTCACAGTTCATGATGTTCTTAAAACCGACCACGTTCCAGGCTCTAATCGACAAGCTGGCCCAGATGGACCAGATGGGTCAGATGGGTCATAGACCATCTTCCCCGAAGCCGGAACCGCGGAACGAAAAGGGTAAAGGGAAAGCGATCTTCGTTGCGAACACCCAACAGCAGCCCAGTGACCCAAAGCTAGCGGATCAACTGGAAGAGAGATGACGCTATTATAATGAGAAGATGAAGCGTCCTTACTCGTTCCCACGGGACAAAACGAAGAGACTATTCGAGCTGGCGATGCGCAACAGGTTTATCAATCTGCCAAATCCAAGGCGACCATTGCAACCCGGCGAAGCGAATAACCCCAATTATTGTCCTTACCACCAAACGGTGAGCCATCCAATCGAAGATTGCTTCATCTTTAAGGGATGGATCGAGGATCAGTACCTACAAGGCAAGTTTGCACTGTCTGAGAAGTGGAAAGTAAACCCACCACAACCGCACACTCCTAAAAAGACGGATATACCGGGGGCAACGTGCTCTTTTGTTGAAGAAGCTCCATAGGAAGTGGTCCTTTTGACCAAAACCAAAAGGATGCTGAATGATCTCCAGACATACCCGGCAATCAGGTGGAAGAATCCGTTAGAACCCCAGATCATCGAAGGGATGCTGAAACCAGACCCAGCTCCAAAGATTGGTGGTGAAAGCCAAAGATCACACACCCAGCCGTCGAAATCTCCGAAGAAGAAGAAGAAATCCAAGAAGCCCGTGAAGCCTGATGACAAGCACACGGACCTGCAGAAACAGATCGACGCGCTGGAAGAGTACAACCAGAAGGTGCGGACTCCGATCACGCTCCAAGAATTCCTCGGCCACATCCTTGAAGACGGAGATGATGGAGAAGACTCATCAGATGGATCTGAGAATTATGTAGCAAGTTGTCATATGATCTCTCACTCATTGATAGACGATGAAGAGGCTCCTTGCACTAAGAGACTGGGGGCAGGTCCTGAGCCGGAACTTCTATGGCCGTCAGACGAAATGATCGACGCCTTCCTGAGTGAAATTCATCTGAAAAGTAAAGCCGATCGGGAGCATGAGATGGCCATATTTGAAAAGGCCAAGCGTCGGCGACTGGACGAAAGAGTCAAGACACTTCTGCCGAATCAAGGGACATCCGTCGCGAATAAAAACATGTTCAAGACGAGGGAAAGGTTTGCTAAAGCCATATCGATGGGAATGAAGCTACCACCCTCCGATGGAAACACTGTCGGTGAAACAGAAACACATCCTAGCTACTGTTTATATCATCGAAAGATTGCGCACCCCACCGAGGAGTGCAACGCTTTTAAAAGATTGTGGCAAGGGTATGTTGCTCACCGGCAACATTTCAAGCGGATGAAACGCAAGACTCGTCGGGAGCAAAGAAGTGCGACTGAGGAGCATAAAAAAACTACCGGTAACTGTCGCATGGTCAACACCGGGGGATCGCAGGTTCTTAATTTCGGAAGTGATTCTGACGAAGAGATGTATCTTGGCCCTCTCTTTAAAGAATCCACAATAGGGAAGGAGGAAGAACCGAAGGCCTGTGAAAACATTCAGCTGCACAATCGCACGCTTCCAGAAAAGAATCTCAGACCCACGAGTAGAAAAGACAAGGGAAAAGAAAAAGTCTCTGAAGATATCGCCCTGGATGACCAAGTCATGAGAGAGCTGACTGCCAAGGACCCGCCAAAGAAGAGTAAGGTGGACTATAACGTTCTGGCGCACTTGAAGAAGTTACCCTCACAGCTCAGTATTCTCGAAGCCCTTCTACTATCCAAAGAAGCGAGAGATTCACTGATTAAGGCGCTACAAGAACCAGAGCAATTCCAAGCTTTTCTCGCCGGAGAAAAAATGAAGGATGAGCTAGAGGAAGTACACACAGCCAATATCACCTTCGGCGACGAAGACCTCCTCCTTGGGACGTGCGAGCACAACCGTCCCCTCTATGTCTCAGGGTACTGCCACGATATAAAGATAGGAAAAATCCTGGTCGACAATGGGTCTTCCGTCAATCTTCTCAACGTGCGAGTGTTAAAGGAAATCTGCATGAGCGTTCAGCATCTCGCTCGTGATAAAATTACCATCTCTGGTTTTGACTCCCAGTCGTCATGGACTCTTGGGTCTGTGATACTGACGCTGCGCTTTGGGCTACTAGTCACGGATATTAAATTTCACATCATTGACGCCAAGACTTGCTACAATGCTTTGCTCGGTCGGCCTTGGTTACACAAATACAACATCATCCCTTCTACACAACACCAGTGTATGAAGTATTTCAAGGATGGTCTCGAGTATACTGGGACAGGGGAGTTGAACCCTTTCTCCGTGAACGAGGTCCGAAAATACGAAGACGCAAAATAATTTTTTCCAGATTTTGAGGACACGGAAAGATGCCACCAACCGAAGACCAAAGTTATCACCACTATTCCAGTCTTCGGGAGTGATACCGAGGAAGAAGAAGAAATAGTTTATTCAGGGCCGCCTCGACGCAACAACCCGGGACCGTCCTCCCTCATGTTGATCTTCGGCAGTGACTCGGAAGACGAGGTTAATGCTGTATTCTCCGCTCGGCCGTCAACACAAGCTTTCACGGGCGATAATCAGAGTCTGCAAATTATCATGGTTCCGCGCGAGCATTACAAAGAGCTCGATGCACTTAAAGCTTATAGTGTGCAAGAAGTGCAGACATTTTACGTCCCTCCCAGGCGAAAGGGTGAAAAGGCGATCATATTTTACCGATCTGGGGAAACCAAAGTGGAGAAGAAAATCTGGCGTGGCGCCGATTCTACGCTCGACAGACTCTAGCCCATCCGTCTGCCTAGATATTACTCGGAAGGCTTGAGAAGGCTCTTGAAGTACCAAGGGGTACCTTTCAAACAGACCATTCGACAAGCTCGGTTCTACAACAGGATTTGAGATGTCCCTGGAACTCAGCGCAAGTTGCCCAACGAGAGAATGGAAGCGATCGGGCTTGGTTATGTCCGGTCCAAGAAACGGGAGTTACTCCGCGACTGCTATGTCGTACATGACTTTGATGAAGAAGGAGATTCTCAATGGGAGAATGCTAACCCTGAACCAGAAAGAGCCCCCGACGTGAAAATGCCGAGTCCGTCATTTGAAGAACGAATGGACAAGCTTATCAGGGAAGCGGGTCAAAAGGTTCGAGACGACCATAATCGCGAAATGTCCATCTACGAGAAAGCCATGACGCAACGCCTTCTTCAACAGGCTGCGAAAGATGAAAATGCTCCTCCCTGTCAACATGTTGTACAAAAGACTCGACGCAGAGGTAGAGACAAGTCAAAGAGCGGAAAAGGCGTTCGACAGCGGCAAAGCGCAATCATGAATCGAGCGGTCCGGATTTTTCCCTTATGAAGAAGATGAGTCGAGTATACTCTTTTCCTCAAGACAAGACAAAGAAGATACTTGATCTTGCCATAAGACATCAAATGCTTACACTTCCGGAGTCCAAACACCCTGAGCAAGTCAACGAGATCTCCCACCCAGACTATTGCTCTTATTACCGGGAAATAGGACATCCTCTCGAAGACTGCTTCACCTTCAAGAACTGGGTCGAAGACCAATATCAACTTGGCAAATTCGCTCTATCCAGCAGTTGGAGGGTAACACCGCCGCAGAGGCATGAGCCCAAATCCGCGAGAGTAGAACCAGATCAACATCGGTCGTGGAAGCGAGCTCGTACTTGCCACGTGATAACGCTGTCAGAAGAAGAGCCCGAGAATATGGATAACCTCCCCTGGTGCTTCGAAAACGATAACGACGAGGTGATCTCAGAGTTTCCACCGGCGCCAAAAGAGCTAGAAGATGGAATACATACCACTACAGATAACCTCAAGAAAATTGATTTGGGGACGGCAAATGACCCACGACCGACATTCGTCAGTGAGCTGCATCTGAAGAAAGGGTGGCCGCGCTAAAAGACGTGCTTATGCAGCATAGAGATTGCTTCGCATGGAACTATTCCGAAATGTCAGGATTAGATCCAGAGATTGCTGTCCACAAATTGTCAATATCCCCGGACGTTAAGCCAATCAAACAAGCACCGAGGAGAATGCGGCTCGAGCTTGAGATGAGTATCAACACCGAGGTCAAGAAGCTGATCGACTTTGGCTTCATCCAAGAGGTTCAGTATCCTGACGGGATCGCCAACATCGTCCCGGTGATGAAGAAAAATGGGACAGTGTGCATATGCGTGGACTTTCGGGATCTCAATAAAGCATGCCTGAAAGACGACTTCCCAGTGCCAGTCACTGAGCTGATGATAGATAAAACGTCCACTCACAAAGTCTTCTCCTTCATGGACGGCTCATCAGGTTATAATAAGATAAAAATGCATCCTGAGGACCAGAAGCACACCGCTTTCCGGACCCCTTTGGGTATATTCTTCTACAAGGTGATGCCTTTCGGTCTAAAGAACGCCGGTGCCACC
The DNA here is from genome assembly GCA_030015575.1 of Agapanthus africanus. Taxonomy (NCBI): domain Eukaryota; kingdom Viridiplantae; phylum Streptophyta; class Magnoliopsida; order Asparagales; family Amaryllidaceae; genus Agapanthus; species Agapanthus africanus. Next base: position 33,387,195 of record CM057346.1, read on the forward strand.
TATCAGAGAGCCATGACGAAGATCTTCGATGACCTCATACATGAAGTCGTCGAATGCTATATCGATGACCTCGTAGTTAAGAGCAAATCATACGATGAGCATTTAGAGCATCTGAAGACCGTATTTCGACGCCTTCGTAAATACAACCTGAAGATTAACCCTCTTAAATGCGCGTTCGGAGTTTCCTCAGGCATGTTCCTGGGATTCATTGTACGACACCAAGGCATCGAAATAGATCCATCGAAGATCAAGGCGATCATGGAGATGCCCCCGCCAAGGACTTTCAAACAATTGCGGTCTCTCCAAGGAAAGCTCGCGTATATCCGGCGATTTATAGCCAATCTCTCTGGCAAGTGTCGCCCATACAGTCACTTGATGAAGAAAGGGAGCCCGTTCTTCTGGGACCACAAATGCCAAAGCGTACTGGACGAAATCAAGCAATACCTGCAGAATCCGCCGGTGTTGGCTGCTCCGGTCAAGGGAAAGCCTCTCATTCTATATACAACCACCCTTGAAGGTTCTTTAGGCGCATTATGGGCACAAGAGAATGACCAAGGGAAAGAAAGAGCTCTCTACTACTTGAGTCGAGTTCTCCTGGGGGCAGAAAGCAACTATTCTCCCATCGAAAAACACTGCCTGGCGTTGATCTTCGCGATAACGAAACTCCGGCACTATGCATTGGCGCATGAAGTCCGTCTCATATCGAAGGTGGACCCTCTCAAATATTTGATATCAAAAGCCATATTGACGGGCGACTCGCTAAATGGGCCCTGCTCTTGATGGAGTTCTCGATAACTTATCGACCTCTTAAGGCAGTGAAAGGCCAGGCCATCGCCGATTTCCTCGCTGAACATCCGATACCGGCCGATTCCCCTTTGAATTGCGAACTGCCAGACGAACATGCGTTTGATGTGATCGATGGTGGTGGTATCCGGTGGGAACTTTATTTTGATGGAGCGTCTTCTATGAAGAAGCGCAAACAGAATGCGCCTATAATCAAATCAGGGGCAGGCCTTATCTTCGTGACCCCACAAGGAGGGATAATGCGATTCGCCTTCTCCTTGACAGAGCCGAAGAAGAACAATGAAGCTGAATACGAAGCTTTGATAGCAGGCCTCGAGATCGCCATCAACATGGGAATTGAAAACCTCCTCATATACGGAGACTCCCAACTGGTCGTTAGTCAAGTAAACGGAGACTACCAGACGTGCAAGCCAGAGCTGGTGAAGTATGGCGAGAGAGTACAGCAACTGCTGACTCAAATTCCCTCCTACATGCTGGAAAGCATACCACGTGCCGAAAATAGCAAAGCGGATGCACTAGCTAAGCTCGCTAAAGAACTGGCCGACGAGAACCTCGATGACGTGAGGATCGTTGTGCAAAGCCGTCGGGTCCTCGCACCGGCGGAAGTATCTCCGGAATCATCCGAGGAAAAGGAAGCGACTGAGCAGACGGCCCTGCAAAGAAAAGACCAAGAAACGGTTGAGGATTAGAGAGAAGTCTTTATAGACTACTTCAAATCCCGTCGAACGCCTGAAGATGCGTCCTTAAAACATCATCTCATGAAGTGAGCCCTATCTATCGCCTTCGTCAATGATACTCTGTACAAGAGGTCGTTTGATTCTCTGTGGCTAAGATTCCTGGGACCTAAAGAGGCAAAAAGAGTCGTCCAAAAAGTTCACGATGGACTCTGCGGTTCTCACCAAGCCAGACCGAAGATGAAGCTGAAGATTAAAAGGATAGGTTATTATTAGCCCACGATGATCCAGGACTTCCTCGAGTATGCGAAGCAATGCCACTCGTGCCAGATTCATGGGGACTTTATCCATCAACATCCAAACCCACTACATCCTACGGTGGCTAGCTGGCTATTCGAAATGTAGGGAACTGACATAATCGACCCCATCGAGCCGGCATCGTCCAGAGGACATTGTTTCATTTTGGCGACAACTGATTACTTCTCCAGATGGGCAGAAGCAGTACCGCTGAGGGAAGTGAAGACGGAGAATATCCTCCACTTCTTCAAGACGCGCGTTATTTATCGGTTTGGAACTCCGAGGCGGATCATCTCCGATAACGGGCTAGCCTACAGAAGCCACAAGATTAGCCGCTTCGCACAACAGCACAACATAGACTGGAGATACTCCTCAGTTTATAATCCCCGAGCTAATGGTATAGCTGAGGCTTTCAATAAGACCCTGACAAAAATCGTGAAGAAGACGGTGTCCCGAAATAAAAAAGACTGGCACGAGAGACTGCAAGAAGCTCTCTGGGCATATCGAACTACGTTCAAGACAGCCACGAACACAACGCCGTATGCGTTGGTATTCGGAGCAGAAGCGGTACTCCCCCTCGAGATAGAGTTACCCTCTCTACGAATGGCAGTCCATTATGAGCTAACGGACGAAGAGAACGCTCACCTTCGGCTTGAGGAGCTCGATGCCCTTGATGAAACCCGGCTCCTGGCACAACAAAATCTGGAAGCTTATAAAGCAAAGATGACGCGCTCATATGAAAGATTAACCAGGCCAAGGACATTTCGTCAAGGCGAACTCGTACTAGTGGTCAAAAGACCTATGATCCCCAATCGCGCCAAGCGGGGAAAATTCGAGCCGAACTATGAAGGTCCGTACATCATAGACAAGGTCTACCAGGGTGGAGCCTATCTACTCATAGACATGCATGGTGAAAGACCTCTCAGGCCAATAAACGGTCGCTTCCTGAAGAAGTACTGTGCTTGACGAGTCACGGCCTAGGTCAATGATAGATGACGACGATTATGTTCGCTCGCTATCTTCCTAAGCCCAAACTCTACAAGTAGTAACCGGATTCCTTTACAGCGGACCGAAACGTTCTTAAACTAACGACGGACCGAAACGTCCTTAAACTAGCAACGTGCCCCTATGTCCTAAAACTAGCTGTTGACCGAGATGTCGATAAACTACGGTGGATCGCAGCATCCCAAAGCTGATAAAGAAAAGAGAATAAAAGAAAGGAGAAAACGGTATGTCCATAAACAAAATGGGCACGGATGAAAACCCGAAAGGGCTCCGTGAGTAAAAACAGCAGGGCTACCGGCGAGTCTTGTGAAAACCCGAAAGGGCGCAACCTCGTTCAAAAAAAAAGAAGAGAGAAAAAGAATATAAAAAAAACGGTATGTCCACAAGAAAAATAGGCACGGATGAAAACCCGAAAGGGCTCCGTGAGTAAAAACAGCAGGGCTACCGGCGAGTTTTATGAAAACCTGAAAGGGCACAATCTCGTTAAAAGACACTTTCAAGGTCCTCTCGACTTATAAGGAGAAAACTCTCTTGTAAGATCCTTACGACTTACAGGAGAACATGCACTTAGGAATCCTCACGACTCCTAAGGAGAAAACACACCTACGAGATCCTCATGGCTCGCAGGGAGAAATACCTTTATGAGACCCTTACGGCTCATGAAGTCAAGAGCCTTAGTCGACAGGATCCTAACCCTGTTCGCTAAGCCACCTTTGTTCGATATCGATAGAGGCAAATGATGATTCTCTCCTGGAAATATTCCAGTTGTAGCGGTGCTGATACCGAAATCGGTGTCTAATTCCAAGCTTGCAACAAAAAGCTTGCGAGTCTCTCATGCATACGAAATAGCCGAAATGATGGGGCAACTTGCAACAAAATCAGCAAGTAAAAAAATATATGCATGCAAAATAGCCGAAATGATTGGGCAACTCGCAATAAAAAGCAGCGAGTAAGAATAAAATAAATAGCCGAAATGATTGGGCACCGCGCAAAATAGGCGAAATGATTGGGCAATCGCGACCTTCGCGATATAAAAGCTGAAATGATAGAGCATCGCGGAAAGAAATAAAATAAAAATGAAATTTATGCCCTACAAGTGATATCATGTCAATCCCTGTATACAATCCAGGGGCGCAAACAAAGAAGGAATTACACTCCTCCTCCCCAGGTTTCCTCAGAAGAAGAAGCCAAATCTCGACGGCTCACAGATAGCCTGGAGATCATCTCAACATTCGGCTCATTACAATATCAAGCAAAGCGGAACAGCGGCAATTCCCAGTTCCATGACTCGGCGGTGTACAGACGACCGAGAGTCAAATTCCGACTCCGTGAAATACGGATAAAGTCAAAAATTCCTGGTCACGTTGAATGCGGATAACGTCACTTCTGACCCCGTGGAAAACGTCCAGAGCGGATCCTGGTCCTCGCAGAGCACGGCAGTGAACCCGTGTGAAGCATCCAGAGCAGAGCCTAGTCCTCACCGAACACGGCAGTGAACCCGTGGGAAGCATCTAGAGCAAAATTCCTGGCCATGTGGAACGCGGATAACGTCACTTCTGACCCCATGGAAAATGTCCAGAGCGGATCCTGGTCCTCGCAGAGCACGGCAGTGAACCCGTGTGAAGCATCCACAGCGGAGCCTAGTCCTCGCCGAACACGGCAGTGAACCCGTGGGAAGCATCTAGAGCAAAATTCCTGGCTACGTGGAACGCGGATAAAGTCACTTCTGACCCCATGGAAAACGTCCAGAGCGGATCCTGGTCCTCGCAGAGCACGGCAGTGAACCCGTGTGAAGTATCCAAAGCGGAGCCTAGTCCTCGCCGAACACGGCAGTGAACCCGTGGGAAGCATCTAGAGAAAAATTCCTGGCTACGTGGAACGCGGATAACGTCACTTCTGACCCTATGGAAAATGTCCAGAGCGGATTCTGGTCCTCGCAAAGCACGGCAGTGAACCCGTGTGAAGCATCTAGAGCGGAGCCTGGTCCTCGCCGAACACAGCAGTGAACCCGTGGGAAGCATTGTCACGCCCCGCTTACCAAAATACGGAAACGAGGTATGACTAGGCCAGCCATGCTCCTACGGTCAAGGAATCATCCCGCCGTAGTCACACTTCGGCTTCTAGCATTACATGGTAATCAGTAAATAAAGCACAGTATTAAAGGAATCACATCACTAATTTATTACATTGAAATTCCATTGTTCATAAATTACAGATAATAAGAACAATAACTAACCAAGTTCAATATCACGATCACTCTATGGAAAGCAGTAAAGGTAGGGAGTACGCCAGACTATATCTCTGTGAACTCGAAGGGTAGATCCGTCTCCTGTGTTGGTCCTCCCGCGGGATCTGAGCATGCATACTCAGGTCGTCAGAGCGACACAATAACAATATTATTATAATAAGATGAAACAGGTAAATGAGGTAATACTGGTATAAGAACAATGCAAGTAATCACTGTGTCACTATATGATGCAGAATATATCATGTGTCCATATCGGTCTCTAGGTCATGTTTGAAATCACATAGTGGAAGGAGAATCATGTTTAACAGGAGTCCCGTACATACCCGAGACAACGGCCCACATGCCCGGGACATAACCCTGTCAGCCGGATCGCTAGATCCTATCCTACACGTATCAGTATCACAGTTCGAATGATCATCCTCTAAACACGGTCCCGCTAAATACGATACTCTTTCCACTTTGATTTCCCCTTTTTCCCCAGGTTTACACTATTTATGATATTGATCTAGTTGTGTACAAGTATACCAATGGCACGGTTTCATCACTGTTCACTGTATCAATCACGGTCACGAATATTCACTTTCTATTGGTGTACCCGTCACTCCTAAACCAACATCTATCACGCCCGATAATGCAATGTCCACAGGCACTAACACTGAATAAATGGCAAGGGAATGATATATGTATTGTATGCTACCAATAAACTATGTATGTTATGAACCAACATGCATGTCTTTAACTAAAATAAATTGCATAAATTAATATATTACGAATCCAGCAAAATGATACAAGTAGGTTAAATAGAACACTCAGTCAGCAATTTATCACAATTTGTTTCAGTTCAATCGGGATTCCGGTTCTCAAGATACAGCTATTTCATTTTAAGTGCTCGCGGCTGGAAATTCAGTTTCAGAACTGAACGTCCGTTTCGCGACACGAATTGCTCCCAGTTGGGCTCATAATTTAGCGATGTCACAGTTAAATGAAATTTAGGGTTTTCGATAAAGTATTCAACGCAACATACGGATCCTCAATCGCATCTGTACGTTGAAAGTTATACACAGTTTAACCTCAGGGTGTCATTTCAGAATCTGTTCTGGACAGTTATACGTTCTGTCCTTTTAAATACAGTTTAAAATAGCAAACAGCGATGAATCGGAATGGAACCACCAGTTTTGTTTAACTAACAGAAATATCTTTAATCTACTGCAGGGTTCCGCAACATACGACTTCAGAAAACACAGTGACGCAGGTCTTAGGACAGAACACAATAATCAGAAGCGCTCTGGACAGCAGTCCAGAGACGCATTCCGATCCAATTATCAACACGGTTACAGAACAGAAATCATTAGAATTTTACATCGGGTTAATGCTCGTCGAGTCGGCTTCGATTTAAGCCCTCGAACGCATCTTTCCAGCATATATGTAATTTATGGTGATTTTATTCATTTTCAGATACGAGAAAATATTAGTTTTAACGACATGTTTGGGGGTATCAATTTTTGTCTCTAACAATCGTATTTTCAAGCGAGATTCGCACACGATATTCATCATAATAAGGGCCAACAGAAAGTATCGGTTTCAGTCGAATTAAACAATTATTTCCATTGAGATCTAGCATCGAGCACTTAGGTCATGATATGTACCGGTAATCGGCAAATTCGTAAACGAGATTATTTAACTTTGTTAGACAATTCTTATAGCATGAAGCAAGTAAACACTTGCCTGGAAAACGCCTCGGGGTCGCACGGCAGCAACGATGTCGCGAACGCGCGTTGTACGCCGCGAAACAAGTTCGCACGAGCTTGGCTCGAGACACGGGTTTGACGTCGGAGTTCGCCGGAGCCGTCCAGTACTTGCTGGAAGCGGAGGTGGTGCTCCGTGGTTGGCCTGGGACTTGCTGGGGTCGACGATGTTGGCGATGGTCGCTCCGGTGACACGCACAGTGGAGTTCACAGTGAGGGAAATTGTTTGGAAAATGGGTTTTGGAGTTTTGGAGAGAGATGGGGAGCAGTGGGGTCGGGTTTGGAGTGGTGAGGATGGTGCTGAGGATGTAGAGGATCGTAAGGTGGTTCAGGTCAGAGGGGCTCACCGGCGTTGAGAGTGCAAGGTGACTCGAGCTCGGTCGGGTGATGGGTTTCTATGTGCAGAGGTGTGGGTGCAGGGGGTCTCGAGTTGGTGGAGGTGGAGTCGTGGAGGGAGAAGGAGGGTGAACGTGTGGCTGTCGTCGTCATGGGTCGAGCGAAGCGGTGGGATGATCGTCGGCGGTGGAGGTGGCAATGGTTTTGGTGCTCTGTGAATTTTATGTGAGGGAGAGAGATGAGGGATTAGCTTTGAAAAGCAGAGAAGAGAGATGGGGTGTGAGGGAAAAGAACGGGTTGAAGTCGAGGGTGTAACGGCAGGAGCGGGGGCGTGAGCGTAGGCGTAAGGCGCGGCGAGGACATAGGATCGCGAGCGGGTAAAGCGGAGGTTACCGTTGGGATTTTGAAGAAGATGAATAGGGTAACGGGTCGGGTCTGAAGCGGAGGCGGGCTGCTGAGCTGGGCCGGGCTCAAAAATTTCCCTTTTAAAAAATTAGAAAATCTGGAGTGGGCAGAGGAATGGTAAGCGGGCTGGGCTGAATTAATCAAAGGATTTATTTAAAACAAAACTTGTGAATGGGCTGGGGGTTTTTTTTTTTTAAATGGAATGGGCTGAGGGTAAAGCTATCGGGCTGGGGAAAAATATAGTGAGGGCTGGGGAAAATATAGTGAGGGCTGGGGAAAATTTTGTGAGGGCTGAAGGTATAGTTTAGGGTTTTAAATTATATTAGCCTTGGTTTTAATTCGGCTTTGGTTTTTAAATCTTGGGTTTTAACTTTTAGGGTTTGGAAAAATATAAATATTAAGCTTAATACCCAATTCGAAATATGAAGGAAAAGAAGAGAAACTACTGAAAATTAGAGAATAGGAAACTTTTATTAGAATGGAAACGAGGATTTACATCATACCCCCCTTAACAAAAATTTCGTCCTCGAAATTTAACAACGATACAAGAAAATGTACTAAACAAAGAGATGTGGATAACGATCACGGATATCTTCCTCCCGCTCCCAGGTGGATTCTCCTGGGGAACGACCACCCCAAGACACTCGGACTAACGGAATGACCTTATTCTTCAGCACTTTCTCTCTGCGGTCGAGAATGGTAGTAGGCTGCTCCTCGTACGATAAGTCAGTACCCAAAACTAGCTCTGAATAGTCCAGGACATGACTCTCATCCCGAACATAACGCCGCAACTGTGACACGTGGAAGGTATTGTGCACACCAACTAGCGATGGAGGCAAGGCAAGATGATAGGCCACCTCTCCTACTCGCTCTAGCACCTCAAAAGGTCCGACAAAGCGGGGACTAAGCTTTCCCCGACTTCCGAACCTGATAACTCCACGAGTAGGGGAAATCTTCAAGAACACATGATCTCCGACTTCAAACTCAAGTGCCCTTCTGCTGGTATCTGCCCAACTCTTCTGTCGATCCTGAGCCGTCTTGATACGTTGTCTGATCATTTGAACCTTGTCGACTGTCTGAACAATGAGTTCGGGGCCCAGTAATCTTCGTTCTCCCACATCATCCCAACATACTGGGGATCGACACTTCCTCCCGTATAGTGCTTCAAAAGGAGCCATCTGAATACTGGCCTGGTAACTATTGTTATAAGAGAACTCGACTAGATGCAGATGGTCCTCCCAGGAACCCTGAAAGTACAACATACAGGCTCTCAACATATCCTCGAGCGTCTGAATCGTACGCTTGGATTGTCCATCCGTCTGCGGGTGATAAGCTGTGCTGAATTTAAGGCGGGTTTCCAAACTCTCCTGTAAGCTCTTCCAAAAGTGTGACAAAAATCTCGTGTCCCGGTCTGACACAATGCTGACTGGAACACCGTGAAGTCGCACAATCTCCTGCATATATCTTTCTGCCAGTGATTCTGTCGACTGTCCCACTCGGAAAGGTAGGAAGTGTGCAGCTTTTGTGAGGCGATCGACGATAACCCAAATGGCATTATTGCCTCTAGGGCTCCGTGGTAAGGCCGTCACAAAATCTATAGTAATGTGCTCCCACTTCCATTCAGGTATCGGTAATGGCTGTAATAATCCTGCTGTCCTCTGATGTTCCGCCTTCACCTGCTGACATACCAAGCACCTGGATACGAACCTCGCAATTTCCCGCTTCATTCCGTTCCACCAAAAGTGCTGCTTTAGGTCCTGATACATTTTTGTACCTCCTGGATGCACAGAATAAGCTGAACTGTGTGCTTCAGCCAAAACTTCTTCTCGAACATCTCCTTTAGGTACGCAGAGTCTGCTACCGAATCTCAGAGAGCCATCCTCATGTATAATCAAATCCGTTCTCAGTCCAGCTTCCACTTGCTCTCTGAACTTTTGTAATCGGGGATCATCCGCTTGTGCAATCTTGATGCGATCCACCAGGGAAGATTGCACCTGTAGTTGCCAAAATTGACTGAGTGCGTTCGGAGTAATGACCTCAAGTTCAAGTCTTTGGAAATCCTCAATAATGCTCCTCTGATAGGTCAACATCATGACCGCTGGTTTGCGACTGATCGCATCTGGTACAATATTGACCTTCCCCGGGTGATACTGAAGGTCCAAATCATAATCTGCCATCAGCTCTAGCCATCGGCGCTGCCTCATGTTCAGTTCCTTCTGAGTAAAAACATACTTCAAACTTTTATGATCCGTGTAAACCTCCACTTTCTCACCCAATAGATAGTGCCTCCAAATCTCCAACGCAAAGACTACCGCGGCTAACTCCAAGTCATGCGTGGGGTAGTTCTTCTCATGGTTTCTCAGTTGTCGAGAGGCGTAAGCAACCACTCGGCCATGCTGCATCAAAATACAGCCTAAACCCTTCCCTGAGGCATCACTGTGTATCACCAAACCACCTGAATCATCTGGTACAGTAAGAATAGGCGCCGTGGTTAACTTCTGCTTTATTGTGTCGAATGCCTGAGTGCATTCCTCTGTCCATGTAAATGGCACGTCCTTCCGTGTCAGCCTCGTCAATGGTTCCGCGATTCTTGAGAAATCTTAGACGAATCTCCGATAATAACCTGCCAATCCCAGAAAACTCCTGATCCCTGCTACTGACTTCGGCGTCGGCCAATCTCTGACAGATTCTATCTTCGCCGGGTCCACCGAGATGCCTTCGCCCGAAACAATATGTCCCAAAAACTGAACTTTATCGAGCCAGAATTCACACTTGCTCAGCTTCGCATATAGCTTCTCTTCCCGAAGAATTTGTAGGACCGTGCGCAAATGCTCAGCATGCTCTTCTCAGGTCTTCGAGTAGACAAGTATGTCGTCGATAAACACAACGACGAATGTGTCCAAGTATTTTGCGAACACCCTGTTCATTAAATCCATGAATATTGCTGGGGCATTGGTAACACCGAATGGCATCACAAGAAACTCATAATGTCCGTATCGGGTCCTGAAAGCCGTCTTGCATACATCCTCGGCTGCTACTCTGATTTGATGATATCCAGAACGGAGGTCCAACTTAGAGAAAACCTTGGCTCCACTTAGCTGATCGAATAGGTCGTCGATGCGCGGTATTGGGTACTTGTTCTTTATTGTGACCTTGTTCAGCTCCCGATAATCTATACACATTCGCAGCGATCCATCCTTCTTCTTTACTAATAGGACTGGTGCACCCCACGGTGAAGCACTCGGCCGAATAAATCCCTTCTCCAAAAGTTCTTCAACCTGCTTCTTCAATTCCGCCAATTCAACTGGTGCCATTCTGTATGGGGCCCTGGATACTGGGGCTGTGCCTGGAGTCGAGTCGATTGAGAATTCCAAAATTCGAGGAGGTGGTAGACCTGGTAGATCTTCAGGAAATACGTCTAGAAAGTCCCGAACAATTTCCGGGGCTGGGCTTTTATCAATCTCCATAGCTGTCAGCTCCTTAGGCTCTGCTTTGTACTTAGCTGGCTCCAAAGATTCGCTTCCGCCCTCGAAAATAAACTCCGGGTGATTGGGGATGCGGAAGATCACCTTCCTAGCACGACAATCGATAACCGCATGAAAAGTGCTCATCCAATCCATCCCAAGAATTGCGTCGTAACTGCCTGTCCCAATTAGGAAGAAATTCGCATAGAATTCCCTGCCACACACTACAACCGGGCATAATCTACATTCTCGACTAGATATAATAATGCCATTACCCGTATGAATTTCCCATCCCTTGGTTAGTGGTTCATGTGGTATTGAGTGTGTATTAGTGAAATGCTCAGACAAGAAACAATGCGATGCTCCTGAATCAAATAGTACTCTAGCTGGCAAGGAATGTACGAGTAGAGTACCTATAACCACATCTCCTGACGCTTCTGCCTGCTCGGCGGTCAAGGTGAAAGCCCGTCCCTGACCGCGACTTGTAAATGGTTGCTTCTGCTCCTGTGGCCTCTGCTGTGGCGGTCCAGAACCTCCCTGTATTTCTGCTAGCTCAGGGAAACTGTTAATCCTGTGCTGACTGGAACCGCAGATTAGGCACTGTCACTTGGCACGGCGACAGTCCTTCTGGGTATGCCCTCCTCTACCGCAATAGCCGCAAGTTACGCCCTGTCTCTGGGGGCAATGCTGTGGTACGAACGGGCGCTTCATTTGTGTCGTTCCTACTCTGTGAACCGGTATGGCTCCTCGAGAAGGAGCGTGGGTACGTGCTGGAACAACTGGGGGTCTTCTGAACTTGTTAATCAATTGCTCCTGAACTCTCGCCGCGTTGAGTACCTGTACGAAAGTCTGCAAATCCAACGATGCAATCAACTGCTGCAACTCGAAATCTAACCCCTGAAGGAAGCGTCTGGCCCTGGTGGCCTCTGATTTGACCATGTATGGAGCAAAGCGGCTCAGACGATTGAACTCTGCCGCATATACGTCCACTGGGCGTCCATTCTGCTTTAAAAGGATAAACATTTCCTCCATTTCTGCCTTGGCTGTGGGAGGAAAATAATGATCTAAGAAGCACTCCTTAAACTTGCTCCATTCAATCGGCTCATCAAGTCTGCTTTCTTCCACCGACCACCATGTACGGGCTTCATCTTCTAATTGAATCTTTATTACGTCCACTCTGTCTTCCTCTGGAATCCTGGCGGCTGTCAATAAATTTTCCATGTTCACCAGCCATTGCTCAGCCTCAAGGGGTTCAGCTAGCCCTGTGAATGCAGCTGGGTGTAACAGTCGGAAGTCTGATACGGTACCAGCCCTAGCCTGATAAGCTGGTGGAGTAGCGCCCTCGGGGGCGGTAATGAGTGCGGAGGGTCCTCCTGCGGCGGTAATCGCCCTGAGTCCCTCAGTAAGCAAATCTGTCTTTCTCTCCTCAGCTTCCGCGAGAGTGGTCAATGCACTAAGTATTCTTTCCGTGCGGTCCTGAGAGCTGGAATCCGAGGAGGGGTCGTTCGGGGACGTCATATCACTGGAAGATTCAATAGGATAGGATCAGATTCAAGGATGAAAATCAAGAGCAGTGAAACAAGAATAACGTAATACAGCATAGTTAATGTTATCCCTTGATTCTAAACCAGGCTCTGATACCAACTAAACCATGTCACGCCCCGCTTCCCAAAATACGGAAACGAGGAATGACTAGGCCAGCCATGCTCCTACGGTCAAGGAATCATCCTGCCGTAGTCACACTTCGGCTTCTAGCATTACATGGTAATCAGTAAATAAAGCACAGTATTAAAGGAATCACATCACTAATTTATTATATTGAAATTCCATTGTTCACAAATTACAGATAATAAGAACAATAACTAACCAAGTTCAATATCACGATCACTCTATGGAAAGCAGTAAAGGTAGGGAGTACGCCAGACTATATCTCTGTGAACTCGAAGGGTTGATCCGTCTCCTGTGCTGGTCCTCCCGCGGGATCTGAGCATGCATACTCAGGTCGTCAGAGCGACACAATAACAATATTATTATAATAAGATGAAACAGGTAAATGAGGTAATACTGGTATAAGAACAATGCAAGTAATCACTGTGTCACTATATGATGCAGAATATATCATGTGTCCCTATCGGTCTCTAGGTCATGTTTGAAATCACATAGTGGAAAGAGGATCATGTTTAACAGGAGTCTCGTACATACCCGAGACAACGGCCCACATGCCCTGGACATAACCCTGTCAGCCGGATCGCTAGATCCTATCCTACACGTATCAGTATCACAGTTCGAATGATCATCCTCTAAACACGGTCCCGCTAAATACGATACTCTTTCCACTTTGATTTCCCCTTTTTCCCAGGTTTACACTATTTATGATATTGATCTAGTTGTGTACAAGTATACCAATGGCACGGTTTCATCACTGTTCACTGTATCAATCACGGTCACGAATATTCACTTTCCATTGGTGTACCCGTCACTCCTAAACCAATATCTATCACGCCCGATAATGCAATGTCCACACGCACTAACACTGAATAAATGGCAAGGGAATGATATATGTATTGTATGCTACCAATAAACTATGTATGTTATGAACCAACATACATGTCTTTAACTAAAATAAATTGCATAAATTAATATATTACGAATCTAGCAAAATGATACAAGTAGGTTAAATAGAACACTCAGTCGGCAATTTAACACAATTTGTTTCAGTTCAATCGGGATTCCGGTTCTCAAGATACAGCTATTTCATTTTAAGTGCTCACAGCTGGAAATTCAGTTTCAGAACTGAACGTCCGTTTCGCGACACGAATTGCTCCCAGTTAGGCTCAGAATTTAGCGATGTCACAGTTAAATGAAATTTAGGGTTTTCAATAAAATATTCAACGCAATAGACGGATCCTCAATCGCATCTTTACGTTGAAAGTTATACACAGTTTAACCCCAGGGTGTCATTTCAGAATCTGTTCTGGACAGTTATACGTTCTGTCCTTTTAAATACAGTTTAAAATAGCAAACAGCGATGAATCGGAATGGAACCACCAGTTTTGTTTAACTAACAGAAATATCTTTAATCTACTGCAGGGTTCCGCAATATTCGACTTCAGAAAACACAGTGACGCAGGTCTTAGGACAGAACACAATAATCAGAAGCGCTCTGGACAGCAGTCCAGAAACGCATTCCGATCCAATTATCAACACAGTTAGAGAACAGAAATCATTAGAATTTTATATCGGGTTAAAGGTCGTCGAGTCGGCTTCGATTTAAGCCCTCGAACGCATCTTTCCAGCATATATATAATTTATGGTGATTTTATTCATTTTCAGATACGAGAAAATATTAGTTTTAACGACATGTTTGGGGGTATCAATTTTTGTCTCTAACAATCGTATTTTCAAGCGAGATTCGCACACGATATTCATCATAATAAGGGCCAACAGAAAGTATCGGTTTCCGTCGAATTAAATAATTATTTCCATTGAGATCTAGTATCGAGCACTTAGGTCATGATATGTACCGGTAATCGGCAAATTCGTAAACGAGATTATTTAACTTTGTACTACAATTCTTATAGCATGAAGCAAGTAAACACTTTCCTGGAAAACGCCTCGGGGTCGCACGGCGGCAACGATGTCGCGAACGCGCGTTGTACGCCTCGAAACAAGTTCGCGCGAGCTTAGCTCGAGACACGGGCTTGACGTCGGAGTTCGCCGGAGCCGTCCAGTGCTTGCTGGAAGCGGAGGTGGTGCTCCGTGGTTGGCCTGGGACTTGCTGGGGTCGACGATGTTGGCGATGGTCGCTCCGGTGACGCGCACAGTGGAGTTCACAGTGAGGGAAATTGTTTGGAAAATGGGTTTTGGAGTTTTGGAGAGAGATGGGGAGCAGTGGGGTCGGGTTTGGAGTGGTGAGGATGGTGCTGGGGATGTAGAGGATCGTAAGGTGGTTCAGGTCAGAGGGGCTCGCCGGCGTTGAGAGTGCAAGGTGACTCGAGCTCGGTCGGGTGATGGGTTTCTATGTTCAAAGGTGTGGGTGCAGGGGGTCTCGAGTTTGTGGAGGTGGAGTCGTGGAGGGAGAAGGAGGGTGAACGTGTGGCTGTCGTCGTCGTGGGTCGAGCGAAGCGGTGGGATGATCGTCGGCGGTGGAGGTGGCAATGGTTTTGGTGCTCTGTGAATTTTATGTGAGGGAGAGAGATGAGTGATTAGCTTTGAAAAGCAGAGAAGAGAGATGGGGTGTGAGGGAAAAGAACGGGTTGAAGTCGAGGGTGTAACGGCAGGAGCGGGGGCGTGAGCGTGGGCGCGAGGCGCGGCGAGGATATGGGATCGCGAGCGGGTAAAGCGGAGGTTACCGTTGGGATTTTGAAGAAGATGAATAGGGTAACGGGTCGGGTCTGAAGCGGGGGCGGGCTGCTGAGCTGGGCCGGGCTCAAAAATTTCCCTTTTAAAAAAATAGAAAATCTGGAGTGAGCTGAGGAATGGTAAGCGGGCTGGGCTGAATTAATCAAAGGATTTATTTAAAACAAAACTTGTGAATGGGCTGAGGGTTTTTTTTTAAATGGAATAGGCTGAGGGTAAAGCTATCGGGCTGGGGAAAAATATAGTGAGGGCTGGGGAAAATATAGTGAGGGCTGTGGAAAATTTTGTGAGGGCTTAAGGTATAGTTTAGGTTTTTAAATTATATTAGCCTTGGTTTTAATTCGGCTTTGGTTTTTAAATCTTGGGTTTTAACTTTTAGGGTTTGGAAAAATATAAATATTAAGCTTAATACCCAATTTGAAATATGAAGGAAAAGAAGAGAAACTACTGAAAATCAGAGAATAGGAAACTTTTATTAGAATGGAAACGGGGATTTACAAGCATCCAGAGCAAAATTCCTGGTTACGTGGAACGCGGATAACGTCACTTCTGACCCCGTTGAAAACGTCCAGAGCGGATCCTGGTCCTCACAGAGCACGGCAGTGAACCCGTGTGAAGCATCCAGAGCGGAGCCTAGTCTTTGCCGAAAACGCCAGTGAACCCGTGGGAAGCATCCAGAGCAAACATCGGACTGTGGAGTCCTTAAATCCACGGACTATGATGTCCTTACCTCGACCGTGATGTCTTAAAACTAACATCGGACTGTGAGGTCCTTAAACTCATGAACTATGATGTCCTTAACCTCGACTGTGATGTCTTAAAACTAACAATCAACTGCAATAATTTTAAACTAATTTTACCTCGGTTCAAGGGTACATCTCTTCACTCCTTTGATATTTGTCGTTGTAATTCCTCAACGTCTTCAAAGAGGTGACGGGTCCCAACAACCACACATTTCTCGGACTGTGGAGTCCTTAAATCCACGGACTATGATGTCCTTAACCTCGACCGTGATGTCTTAAAACTAACAACGGACTGTGGAGTCCTTAAATCCATGGACTATGATGTCCTTAACCTCGACCGTGATGTCTTAAAACTAACATTGGACTGTGAGGTCCTTAAACTCATGGACTATGATGTCTTTAACCTCGACCGTGATGTCTTAAAACTAACATTGGACTATGAGGTCCTTAAACTCACGGACTATGATGTCCTTAACCTCGACCGCGATGTCTTTAAACTACGGTACCCCGGAAAACATCCAGAGCGGAGCCTGGTCCTCGCCAAACACTGCAGTGAACCCGTGGGAAGCATCCAGCGCAACCCCTGACCTCGTGAAATACGGATAAGGGAAACTTCACCCAGCACTTGCAGGTCCTCACGACCCATAAAGAAGCAAATTCTTTTGTGAGATCCTTACGACTTTCAAGGGAAAACACACTTAGGAATCCTCACGATTCTTAAGGAGAAATTACACCTATGGGATCCCCTCGACCTGTAGGGAGAAAAACTCTTTATGAGACCCTCACGACTCATAAAGTTGAAAAGTCTTAGGAGGCAGATTTTAACCCTGAATCCTAAGCCATCGTTGTCCTGTAAAGAGATCAAGATAGACTATCAGCAGAATACATTCAATAAAAATGGACACGCCATTGAGAAGAAAAATATGTCTTTTATTCATGAACCAAAATGGATACAAAGTACAATTTGTGAAAGAACAAAAAAATATACTCTCGTTCGGGAGGATGTACAAAAAAAAGGGGGATATACAAGTCTTCAGGCCGACGAGCGATTTAGAAGAGTGGTCAGCTCATCCCTCTTTCGCTGGGCCTCGCCTTCGTAATTCAAAATGGCCAAAAGACGGGCCTCCGCCTGAGCTTGCTGGGCCTGATATGAGGCGAGCCGGCCTTCAAGCTCTTTCTCGGTAGCTTTGTGAGCCTCAACCCTTTCGCGAGTGAACACTGCGGCTTTATCGATGGTGTTAGTGTTTATGCCCTAGAAGGCCATTACTGTATCATACTAGTTTGTATATTACTTAATGGAAGCTTGGGATATTCACATGTATATAACAGTCTTGTTAAACATGGTAGTATGCTACTTGGTTTTTCTATCTTAATATGTGAGTATATGTATTGATAGAGCTCTTAGGATCTTGCTTGACTACCAGCGTTGTGATGGCAGTCACACTAGTGGGGGCTGGGTAGTCTACAAGCACATCCTTATTTAGGTCCCTAGTCGTAGGATTATCGAGACAGGGTATCGATACTCCGGAGTAGACTAGTGTGTACGCTTCTCATCCCAGTTGGGGAGATGGTCTGTCCCACAGCCGTCAGTACGTCGTACTGGAGATAGTATGCAGGTGCTCGTTAGGTTACGGGTACACCGGACAGGACTCACAGGGAACTGTTGGTTGGTTTTATACCAGTCGTCAGTGAACAGTTCCAAGGTGACATGAGTACAGCATAGTCCGCAGACTTGACACTGCTACTTCGCCTCGAGTGTGTCCCACTGTTCTTAGATTGCTACCCTACCACGGCTCAAAGGAGTCGTGCAAACAGGTAGCAGTTGGGTGCAGTCCCGAGCACTTGGAGGCAGTGGCGGTTAGACAGGATTCGTCTCTCCCGGTATTGGGGGTTGATATCGCGCTGTGTCAGAGAGCCATTACGTAAAGTCCCTGGCCAGGGCAAGCGAGATTTACTGGTAGGTTCCAGTAGTTTCTCAGGGTGTAATGGGCTTCGCTCCGACACGACTTATACCGCTATTAGGGGACTGACGCTTGCCGCCCCCTAGGCCCGATATGCGATAATCTTAGACGAACGGACCAGACTGTATGGAGATTGTCACAGCAAGCTCAGTAGGAGTTCGGATGGGTTTCCTCATCGGCCTTCTTATCGACATCTACCTGGGGACCGTTACGTACAGCTAGTGTCGCTTGCGGTCTATGGTTAAACCCACTGCCAGCATAGTAGTCGAGTCTCTAGAGTCCCACACAGAGAGTTTACCTACTTTAGGCGAAACGATATAGAGGTCGTATAGTTTTACGACAAGGGTTCGGACACATACGTGTGTTTACGCACGTACGACTTTCGGACAGTTTTTACTAGTCGGCTTTGGTTTAAGCCAGTTACTAGTATCCGGTTATTGGATTTATACAGTCTAAAGTTTTTCCGTGTTTTCACGGATAGGAGGGGCGTTCTCGTAATTGCGCGAGAAGCTTCTAGAAGATGGTGACTAAGGAGGTTAAGGTGGCATATACATTGAATGGGATTAGTGAGTCATATGAGTGATTCATCCATGTCATTAATGCATCATAAATGCTTAATGACTCATGGTAATGAATCACCATTAGATATTTATGAAGCATGATTATTCATCATTTGATTTTCTTTTATTGATAAATCTTAATGCTTCATATATATTATGATAACTCATTTTCTCATATCATTTATTCTTCTCACCTTCTCTCTCCTCAAGCTTCCTCTCTTCAAACCCTAATCCTACCCTCTCATGTGTTGAGTACAAGGATTAGTTAGACTACTTAATCCATAACCCTCACTCTATATCATCTAGGTACTTTGATTAGCACTTAAAGAAACCCAGTTGCCTCAAGTTTAGAGGCAAAGCTTGGAGTAAAGCTCTCGTGGTGGATCGTCTACTACTTGGAGAAGGTCGAGGAGGAGTTGGAGTTCGTAAAGATGAAGGACACGGTTCTACAGGTATAATCACTTCACATAGTAGTTTAGAACTCCTATGTTAGTTGTTAGTTATCGTTTAGCTTCGATTCATGCGGTTAGTCGATGTTTAAGCAAAGAACAAGATCGTTTTTCATATTTCCGCCTTCCCGCAAGTCGTGGGGTGTTGTACATCGACTTACAGTGGTATCAGAGCCTCGCTAAACAATAATTAACTCATTAGCAAAGTCGAAGTATTTCGAACGCAAAAAGGAACAGGAAAGATCGTCGTTTTACACAGTTTCTGTCGAAATTTAAACAGGCCCTAAAAATTTTTCAGGGACCTGCAGAATAACAAGCATGAAATTATAGGGGTACTCAAGAAATTTGGTCGCGTAACTCGGCTAACTTGCCGCAGAACCGCCGCGGATCCATGCGATCCGCCGCGGATCCGCGGCCGAGTTAGGGCCGAGTCGGCCTAAATTTCTTCAGTGACTTTCTAGTGTTAACAGTGATATTTCTGGATGTTTAGTTTTCTGCTCAAGTCTCAGGTGCACAGAGAAGTATTGGAGTAGAATCTATAGTCTTTTGCTCGATCGAAATTTTGCGATGTTTGCTAATTTGATTATATCTGTGTTTGTATAATGTGTTCGTAAACCTCCCCTAACTGCTAGTATGTCGGTTGGCAGGGGTTGCACATTTCTGTAATGGTTTTTACTGTTTGTGGATGTGAACTGTATTTGACTGTTGTGATGTTTAGACGGGGTTTGTGATGGGTTATTATTTTAATTCATTCGATGTAATTGTAATATGTTGTAATATTATTTTGCGGGGCACATCCAGGTTGCGGTTTTAACCACCGTTGTATTATTTCATTTTACTGTTTTTGCTCCTAGGATAGACCCAAGGTGGGGTGCACAAACTACCGGGTACTTTGAAGTATTTAGTGGCCTACTCACTTTGTTGAGGGAGACCGCTTCACTTCGGGTATTTGGCGGGTAGTTTGCCGTATCCGTAAGGGTCTAGGGTGGGGTAATGGCTATTCATCACAACTGTGTAATCCGTCTTTTGTTGCAGGCTCTAAACAAACACGGATTGCTTGCAAATCCAAAAAGGTTCATATGAGATCTGGAATGCCTATTATTACGTCTGACGAATGTACAATATCTATATATAATAGCTATTTAGACGTCACTTATGTTTTACACCCGTGCTAGCCCAGCCCCCGCTCTGTCGTTAGTTAAGTAACCTAACGGGTGATGACGGGACCCCGTGGCGAATGCGGATGGCATAAGAGGACGTTGTATTTTCGTTGTTTTCTGCAATGATAGGTTAATGATGGGACGCATTATTTATAATGCAAAGAAAATAAACCAAAAGTTGAATCGTTGGAACAATTTAAAAGAAACCACTCGGTTATTTTAAAAGAGCAGAATTTTTAATTGCGGAGCTTTAACCACTCCTTTTAAAAAGCTATCAGGTTCCTTCGATTATATCAAGTTAACTACGTTCACGGTTTCGCCAAAACCAGTCGTAGCCCTCCGTCATTTCTTATGGATGGTCAGTAGTATTCAAGCTATGCTTGTTGGCTTTCGTCAAGGCATAGTGTTTGGTAGCTGCTGGGGTATTCATTTGTTGCATAGATAGATGAGTTGGTTTGGGACAGTCGTATAACCTTGTTGGCTTTCGTCAAGGGTATATACGGGTGGGTTCAAATTAACAAGATAATGATGGGCAGAACTTGACATGTATTTTATGATTTGTTGGCTTTCGTCAAGGTCATAAGAACATGGGGCAAAAATATATATCGGGAATTTCTAAAGAAACTGAAATTTGCAAAGAGATGCATACCATTTGGAGTTTGATGAATGTTGGTAGGAAGCCTTCAACATTATCATACGATGATATTTGGATCCCGATCCTACTGTGAGTATATGCTACTCATCAGGATATTCGTCACTTAACGATCTATAAACCAAGTAGGTGTCAAGAAAGGTGTCAGCGGGGTTACGCCCCCAGAGAAAAGAGGTTCTTTAATTAAGGAACTTCGCGAAAGCGTTGGAAAACCTCCCTCGAAGTATCGACACTAGCCTGGCTGAACGGTTAAGCAAGAATTGTACAGTGAGAATAGTCCTGGCTAATTCTTCTTTTATGGTTTGAGGAAGGATTCGAGAAACAGTGGGAGCCATCCAGTTTAGATAAATTAAAAACCAATCTAAACTTGCAAGAGCATCATGCTAAAGCGTTTTCTTCTCTCTCTCTCATTGCAGCGACCTTGTGACCATGACTAGGTTACATCTAGATAACAAGTTGACTGAATCTAACTTATTTGACTGGCAAAGGTCTGTCCAGATGACCATTGCCTATGACAAGCTGGACCACCCTATTACTACTCAAGATCCCGCCGTCCTAGGTCCAGTTTCCACCGTCGCGGATATGGATATCCGTCAGACAAAGGAAAAGAATAAAGCGAAAGCCAAGTGCCTCGTGTTGGCTTCAGTTGATGGTATATACCAGAAGCAGCGCGAGAAGATGGACTCTGTTTCCATCTTTCTTCATAACAAAGATTTATATGGAGAGCAATCTCATATCGCAAGATATAAGGCCTCGAACGAATTAATTCAAGCGAGGTCGGCTGACGGGTCATCTGTAAGGGACGACGTCCCTACGATGACTAGCTATATTGATGAGCTCAAGGACCTGGAGACCACGTTAGGAAACAGGTCATATACTGACTTATTTCCACAGTCCCTACCCTCTACTTACACCCTGAAAGAAACCAGGGAGACACAAGCTCTTCTTAATAGGGGACCTTCTTCTTCTTCATCCAAGGCGAAAGCAAAGGGTGAAAGAAAGAAGACCTCTACAAAGCCGATATACGGTGTCAGCGAATTAGGAGGAAAGGGAAGAGAAAAAGTTTCGGGACTTGGTATAGGTAAGGAGGGATATTCCTATTGTTATGGGAATGGACATTGGCAGAAGGATTGCAGGGCTTTGGAAGCCAGTAGCCAGGATACGAAGCATGTTGTGGCTTCAGCCTCAAGTGTGTTTGTAATTGAGAATTGTTTGTCAATTAACTCTACTTCCTAGGTACTAGATACCGGAGCAGGATCTCATATCTGTAATTCGTTACATGCTTTGAGAAACCGTAAAGTTATAAGGATAGGTGATTTGTCTCTCAGAGTTGCAAACGGAATGAGCGTGGACGCTGAATCCGTGGGAGAATATCGCCTAGGTTTGACAAATGGGCAGATATTGATTCTACGTAACTGTCTGTATGTACCTAGTTTGTCTTGTAATATCATATCAGTGTCCTCACTTTCAAGAGAGGGATATGACTTTACATTCGTAAGCGATGTTCTTCACATCCACCTAAATCAAGTTCTGATTGGGTCCGGTACATTAGATGACGGTATATACGTATTGAATCAAGCTCAGGTTTTCAATGTCCAGAACACACTTAAAAGAAAGTCTCCAGAAATGAATCAGGCTTTCTTATGGCATTGTAGACTAGGTCACATCAATGAAACACGATTAACGAAGTTACATAGAGAAGGATATTTGAATCCGTTCGAATATCAATCTTATGCCACTTGTGAATCTTGTCTCATGGGAAAGATGACAAAGACTCCGTTTACTGGACACGGAGTAAGAGCGAGCGAGCTCTTAGGACTCGTACACAGTAACGTGTGCGGTCCAATGTCTACACATGCGCGAGGTGGTTATTCCTACTTCATTACTTTTACGGATGATTTCTCTAGGTATGGACATGTCTTCTTGATGAAACATAAATCCGAGGCCTTTGAGAAATTCCAGGAATACAAGAATGAAGTGGAAAACCAAACAGGCAAAAGTATTAAGACACTGAGATCTGATCGAGGTGGTGAATACTTAAGTGCCGAGTTCCTGGGTTACTTAAAAGAGAAAGGAATTCTCTCTCAACTTACTCCTCCATACACACCACAACACAACGGTGTATCGGAAAGGAGGAATCGAACCCTATTAGATATGGTTCGTTCCATGATGAGTAAGGCTGAGTTACCGCGATCATTCTGGGGTTATGCGCTAGAATCAGCGGCATATCTTTTGAACAAGGTTCCAACCAAGACTGTGCCTACCACACCATATCAGATATGGAGTGGGAAGAAACCCTATCTTCAGTACCTGAAGACATGGGGATGTCCAGCTTTTGTAAAAAAGCAGCATCCGGACAAGCTCGAGGCACGTTCAGTAGAGTGTAAGTTTGTGGGATATCCAAAGAACTCCATGGGATATTGCTTCTACTGCGCAGAGGAACAAAAGGTTTTTGTTTCTCGTCATGCCCGCTTCTTAGAAACTGAATTTTTAGAAAATCAGAAGAGTGGGAGCGCAGTAGAACTGGAAGAAATTCCAGAACCACAAGCTGTTACTGAAAGTTTGGTAGAACAAGAAGTTTCAGAAGAAAGGGACATACCAGTGCCTATCCGCAGAAGTAGTAGGCAGTCTCATCCGCCCGAGAGATACTACGGTTTTCTCATAGACGGGGATAGAGAAGATTGCGTCATTGATAATAACGACCCTACTAGCTTCCAGCAAGCCATTCAGAGCGGTGACTCGGTAAAATGGCTGGATGCAATGCGGACCGAAATGGAGTCCATGTACACTAACAAAGTATGGACTTTGGACACTGCTCCAGATGGGGTAAAACCCGTAGGATGCAAGTGGATCTTCAGAAAGAAGATTGGTGTAGATGGACAGGTTGAAACCTATAAGGCTAGACTTGTTGCAAAGGGATTCCGTCAAAGACCTGGTTTGGACTATGACGAAACCTTTTCTCCAGTGGCTATGCTGAAATCCATTCGGGTCCTTCTTGCTATTGCTGCCTTCCATGATTATGAGATCTGGCAGATGGACGTAAAGACGGCATTTCTAAATGGAAATTTAGAAGAGAGCGTCTATATGGATCAGCCAGAGGGATTCATTCAGAGTGGGAGCAGCGGTAAAGTATGCAAGCTTCTTAATTCCATTTATGGACTAAAGCAGGCATCGCGGAGTTGGAACATCTGTTTTGATGATACTGTCAAAGAATTCGACTTTATCAAAAATCCAGATGAACCATGCATATACAGTAAGATTGTAGGGAGAGTTGTTGTATTCCTCGTCTTGTACGTGGATGACATTCTCCTAATAGGAAATGATATTCCTATGCTACAGTCAGTCAAAAGATTCTTATCACGGAAATTCTCCATGAAGGACCTGGGTGGTGTCACCTACATTCTGGGGATCCAGATCTATCGTGATAGATCAAAGAGGATGTTGGGACTTTCACAGTCCAGGTACATAGACACCATATTGAAAAGATTCAGTATGGAAGATTCCAAGCGCGGCAACGTACCGGCTTGTCACGGAATCACCCTCTCCAAAGAGATGTCTCCCAAGACTGATTTGGAAAGGGAACGCATGTCGATTATACCCTACGCTTCTGCGGTAGGCTCTATAATGTATGCGATGTTATGTACCAGACCAGATGTAGCATACACATTGAGCGTTGTAAGCCGGTATCAGGCAAACCCAGGAGAGAATCACTGGATAGCAGTAAAGAACATTCTCAAGTACCTGAGAAGGACTAAGGAGATGTTCTTGGTTTATGGCGAAAAGGACCTCAAGATGGAGGCCTATGCTGATTCCGGCTTCCAGAGTGACAAGGATGACTCCAAGTCCATGTCGGGTTATGTCTTTACCCTCAATGGAGGGGCGGTCTGTTGGAAGAGTTCCAAGAAGGACACCGTTGCTGACTCAACGATGGAAGCGGAGTACATAGCTACTTGCGATGCCGCAAAAGAAGCTGTCTGGATGAAGAAGTTCCTCACAGAACTTCAGGTGGTTCCTACCAGTGTTGGTCCAATACCTCTGTATTGCGACAACAACGGCGCTATAGCTTTAGCGAAGGAACCCAGGTCCCATCAGAAGTCCAGACTCATCTTAAGGCGGTATCATCTGATCAGGGAGATCGTAGATCGCCGGGAGATCGAGGTAAAGAGAGTAAATACAGAGGATAACATTGCCGATCCATTCACTAAGGCCCTACCTCAGATTTAGTTCGAGAGGCTACTCGAGATCATCGGTTTTCGATACGCCAGTACATGGCCCTAGTGCAAGTGGGAGATTGTTAGTATTTATGCCCTAGAAGGTCATTACTGTATCATACTAGTTTGTATATTACTTAATGGAAGCTTGGGATATTCACATGTATATAACAGTCTTGCTAAATATGGTAGTATGCTACTTGGTTTTTCTATCTTAATATGTGAGTATACGTATTGATAGAGCTCTTAGGATCTTGCTTGACTACCAGTGTTGTGATGGCAGTCACACTAGTAGGGGCTGGGTAGTCTACAAGCACATCCTTAATCAGGTCCCTAGTCGTAGGATTATCGAGACAGGGTATCGATACTCCGGAGTAGACTAGTGTGTACGCTTCTCATCCCAGTTGGGGAGATGGTCTGTCCCACAGCCGTCAGTACGTCGTACTGGAGATAATATGCAGGTGCTCGTTAGGTTACGGGTACACCGGACAGGACTCACAGGGAACTGTTGGTTGGTTTTATACCAGTCGTCAGTGAACAGTTCCCAGGTGACATGAGTACAGCATAGTCCGCAGACTTGACACTGCTACTTCACCTCGAGTGTGTCCCACTGTTCTTAGATTGCTACCCTACCACGGCTCAAAGAAGTCGTGCAAACAGGTAGCAGTTGGGTGCAGTCCCGAGCACTTGGAGGCAGTGGCGGTTAGACAGGATTCGTCTCTCCCGGTATTGGGGGTTGATATCGCGCTGTGTCAGAGAGCCATTACGCAAAGTCCCTGGCCAGGGCAAGCGAGATTTACTGGTAGGTTCCAGTAGTTTCTCAAGGTGTAATGGGCTTCGCTCTGACACGACTTATACCGCTATTAGGGGACTGACGCTTGCCGCCCCCTAGGCCCGATATGCGATAGTCTTAGACGAACGGACCGGACTATATAGAGATTGTCACAGCAAGCTCAGTAGGAGTTCGGATGGGTTTCCTCATCGGCCTTCTTATCGACATCTACCTGGAGACCGTTACGTACAGCTAGTGCCGCTTGCGGTCTGTGGTTAAACCCACTGCCAGCGTAGTAGTCGAGTCTCTAGAGTCCCACACAGAGAGTTTCCCTACTTCAGACGAAACGATATAGAGGTCGTATGGTTTTACGACAAGGGTTCAGACGCATACGTGTGTTTACGCACGTACGACTTTCGGACAGTTTTTACTAGTCGGCTTTGGTTTAAGCCAGTTACTAGTATCCGGTTATTGGATTTATACAGTCTAAAGTTTTTCCGTGTTTTCACGGATAGGAGGGGCGTTCTCGTAATTGCGCGAGAAGCTTCTAGAAGATGGTGACTAAGGAGGTTAAGGTGGCATATACATTGAATGGGATTAGTGAGTCATATGAGTGATTCATCCATGTCATTAATGCATCATAAATGCTTAATGACTCATGGTAATGAATCACCATTAGATATTTATGAAGCATGATTATTCATCATTTGATTTTCTTTTATTGATAAATCTTAATGCTTCATATATATTATGATAACTCATTTTCTCATATCATTTATTCTTCTCACCTTCTCTCTCCTCAAGCTTCCTCTCTTCAAACCCTAATCCTACCCTCTCATGTGTTGAGTACAAGGATTAGTTAGACTACTTAATCCATAACCCTCACTCTATATCATCTAGGTACTTTGATTAGCACTTAAAGAAACCCAGTTGCCTCAAGTTTAGAGGCAAAGCTTGGAGTAAAGCTCTCGTGGTGGATCGTCTACTACTTGGAGAAGGTCGAGGAGGAGGTGGAGTTCGTAAAGACGAAGGACACGGTTCTACAGGTATAATCACTTCACATAGTAGTTTAGAACTCCTATGTTAGTTGTTAGTTATCGTTTAGCTTCGATTCATGCGGTTAGTCGATATTTAAGCAAATAACAAGATCGTTTTTCATATTTCCGCCTCCCCGCAAGTCGTGGGGTGTTGTACATCGACTTACAGATGGCCACCACCTCTTTGATGGCCTCTTGAAGTACTCGCCAGAGTTCATACGCTTTGTTGGCCTTGGCTGTAAGGTTGGCTTGGAGCTCATTCAGCGCCTTAGAGGCCAGCTCCCTCTTCGAGAATTTGCGGCCGAGCCTCTTCTCGCACGACACCATGTTCGCCGCGCACCGCTCTATCAGACCCCGCAAGCCCGCCTTTGCAGCCACGGCCTCCGAAGAAAGGCGGGAACACTCAAGTACGTGCAAGCAAGCCTCCACCTGCCGACAGAACTCAACCCAGACTCGCACCACCGCTTCGCTATAGTAGGTGGTAAGAAAAGGAAGAGAACCATTAGCTTCTGTAGAAAATGCTTCCTCTGTGATTGGGCTGCCAGTGCGAAGCTCCTCGATCAAAGATGACAGGGAGACAAGGCTTAGCTTGGCCAAACGTTCTAAGGCTCGCAAAGCATAGGGGCCAGGTGGCATATTGATGCGCGACTCCAGTGCGGTAAGAACTGGAAGGGCTTTTCAGATGTGTAAACAGTCAGTGAAACTTTTAAGCAAAGGAACAAATGGGACCATATTGAGACTTCACTTACCCACAGTCATGCAAGAAGGAGCTGAAGGTTCCCCTGGCTCTTCGAGGACCTCAACCTCGTCATCGGCTTCCAGAACTGTAAAGAACATCAATGTCATTTTGCGAAATAACAACAATGATATGAAATGGTGAACAACACTAACCTTGCCCTGACGAGAGGACGATGCATTGAGGGGATATCGCTTGTGGAGCAGCCATCTCCAACAGGCGCTGAAAAGACTGCCTGGGAGACAAGTCGGCAATCGAAGCCGCCAATCCGCGCAACTCTGAAAAGACAGAAAAGTTCAGATAATGGAAAGAATACTAATTCAAAATGTAGAATGTTACCTTTGACGCCTCTCCCATTCTGAATAGGAGGGATAGCAGCTTCGACGGCCTCCGCCGCGACCTCGGGCTCCAACAAAGGGAGGGTGGTCCTGACTACCTCCATCCCAGCCTCTGGGCCACCATCAGGAAGATCCGTTGGGACGGAGACCACCAAGGGTGCCTCTCCCAAAGGAGCGAGTGCTCCAGGATCAAGAACCGCCATAGGAGGCTCTATCGCGAGAAGGACAGCGTCATCAACCCCCTCCACATCGAGTAATGCTTCATTGGGGGTGTCAACAGGCTCTACCGTCAACAAGCCCGTAGGAACCTCCCCCATCGCCGAAGTCTCTGCACAATTCACACGAGAATAAGAATACATATATACAAGCGCAGGAAATATGAAGTATTACAAAGAAATACAGGAACATACCAATGCGTAAGGAAGCTTTCAATATGGATTCTTCAAGCCGATGCTCCTTCTCAAGGAGGTGTGCCAGCCGAGGTTCAAGGGTGGACTCGTGGCCACCGGTCCACAATGAGAGCGCGTCCGCAGCATCCTCCGAAGCAGCCTGCTTAAAGGCCCTTTCGCCCTATTCCTCCAAAGGGCCGATGAACCGCCGCCTGATCCACGAAGGGTCTTCATAAAAGATTACGGCAGGATAAGGCTTCTTCGGAATCCTTACGTTCTGAGACTCATCTTTAGAACGTCTTATAGTCTCAGCCAATTGTGCGGCTTCCTCGGCAGCTGAACCCGAAAAAAGTGAGCCAGCATCCGACTCTTGCAGGGCCAACGATTCATCCTGAAGAATGGGCTCAGACTCTACTAAAGACTCGAGCAAGTTAGTAGCCACTTTCCTCCACCGTTTGGACCCGAAACCGGCCGCCGAGGACGACCGCTTCCCTCCCTCCCCCCACGTGTAGCCATGGCACGACGCCGACCCACCTCACCTCCAACACCCTCATCCCTACCACCATCGCTTGGCGCCACAACTAAGGATGACACTGATATTGTCGACGCCACGTGATCAGTCAAAAATACTGCATTTTTAACGCGTCAATTTCCCTATCTTTTGCATTCATCTAGAAGTGTTCAGTATTCATATTGCACATATTAGAAAAACACCTGTATAATACTGAATTACCTGTACTGTATATCAAAACCGACATTTTTAGGGAAATTGACTGTTTATCATGGCATCGCATCATTCTTGTATAGCGCAACTCTTGTCTCGAGAAATTGTGCAGGAAATTGCAGGAACAAAGCCAAAATTGGGAAAAGAGCTGATCAAAAATACACCAACTGCAAGATTTAAGATCTGGTAGTGATATAGAAAGCCAAATGAGATTTCATATATTTTATAAAGGCCCAAATGTTAGCCTAAGAAACACCAGAAGAGCTCAAGCCCCAAGGCTTCAACAGAGCCGCGGATCCGCGGCCGGAGCCGGCTTGAGCCGCGGATCCGCGGCTTGGTGACGTCAGCAGGCCCTCAAATTTTCTCCACGTGTCTCCAATAACGGCCCAAGCTTCCAGAACTCCCCAGAAACTCCACGTGGCTTCATCTAGAAGGCTTGGCCTAACAAACTATTTCTAGAAGGCTCTCTTTAACAAACTTTTGGAGGGAAATTTGAAATTTGAAATCCTAGATCTAGGGTTGTGAGGTCTATAAAAAGGAGCCTAGATCTAGGGTTGAGGTTGTTCAATAATTCTCCCCACAAGTTGAGTGACACGACTTGTGCCTCAAACCCTAACCCTAATCCAATCAAAAAGCCAAAAGTTCAAGATCTTTGAGTTCAATCGAAGCAAGAATCCTTCAAAGCCTTTAGAAGTGAAGCCGGACTTCATCGGAGCAAGTGATCAAAGCCGATCCGCAACTCAAGGAGCCGAAGCGACGCCAAATTCGACGATCTAGTTCCTTCCTTTTGTATATTCAAGAAAGTTGTAACGAATTTGTCGATAAATAAAGGTGAAATTATTTTATCTTACTTTCTTTAAATTCAAGCATTATGATTCAATCTAGATTCTTGAATGTGTTCTTTGTGATGATGCTTGAGTAAACTCCGCTCGTGGAGGAGTCGAAACAAATCAATAGATGACGAAGTTGACGAATCTTTAAACATTTTCTTAAGTCCTATAACGTTTGTAAGTTCTTGAAAATCGAATGATCGATGATCTAGTTTCGAGCCGAAATGGTTTCTTGATTATTTTCGCACGGAACTAAAGATCAACGATCGATCATTTGATTTCCTAGAAGCTATCTTGTGAATGATATTCAACGAAAGGACAAAGGATAAGATAAGGAAACCTTAATTCTTCGCAAGATCCTTAATCCTCGATAAATCGTCATCGATCTAGCATCAATTCGTTAATGGATAAGAAAAGGTAATTGCTAATCTTCTTCACATCTATAGATTTAATCGACTCCTACGAGCTTCACTTCAATTCTTGAAACCTAAATCGATTGGAATTCTATCACTTCTTGATTCTTGATTTTTAATACTTTCTTGATTCTTGATTAGATCTAGTTGATTCTTGAAATTCATTGATATAAATCTTGAATCGTTTTCTTTTCTTTTCTATTAAATTTTCAATTCAAACAAAACAAATACGAACGAATCTCACAATTCCTGTGGACGATCCGCACTTACTAACGCGCTACATTCGACACCGTTATTGATTGCGGTCAAAATATTTTTGGTTGTGATTTCTATACAAATTTTCATACTACAATCCGAATTCGTTTCAATCAAATGGCGCCATTGCCGCGGATCGTGTGTTAATTTGTTCATTTTTTGAAATTTGAGTTGAAAAGTTTATTCCATCATAATTTTGAGATCAAAATTTGTCACGCCCCGCTTCCCAGAGTACGCAAGATTGGGCACGTGACATAGCCAACCATGCTACCTGTGGGTAGGAAGTATCCATCCACAGTCACATTACGGCTGTAGAGATATCAAGAACAAGATAAATAAACTATCCAACACATGTCCAAATCCATAATAACCTGAGTCAATGATAAATAAGTGCGGAAGTAAATGATCCAATACAATAATAGAAAGGTACGTCCCATAATGCGGGACACACCTGGAAATAAAATGCGATAAATAAACTAACCACTACAGAACTCACAAATCAGCCTGCTGGCTGAAGTACTCCTGTTCGGTCGGCGACAGTGGTAAAGAATCTGGGCCATGCAAAACCCAGACGTCAGCGCGTCATGTCAACCAATAATATAATATGAACATGGTAATAAGCAATGCAGAAAATAAACATGAATAAAGCAATAATATGAAACAACAGTGCAGGGTAATGTGCAGTGGGTAACTAAACTGTTCTATCAGGTTTTCTATTCTAAAGTCTTTGAAATCAATTGATGACTCGTCGATGTAACTCAATAGTATCCCGTGCATGCCCGGGACCACGATCAAGACCCTCGGGGCTGAATCCGAGACGTGCCGCTAGGCAGTAACAGGTAGCAGGATGGGCGAGTGATGTCAGCATCATCACTCCGGGGCTGGCCGAGCCCGTAAGACTGATCAGAACAGGTATCGAACTGTTGAGTTACAAGTCGGTTTCACCTTTGATTTCCCCATACCCCCAAGTTATGTATGTCAGGTCAGGTATTCAGTAATCAAGAACTAATGCCAACACAGGATCAGGTAAAAGCAGGTTTGTCTGGATAGACAACAGGAATGGTCCATGAGGACCCCAAGTCAGGTTTGTTGGCATTAGGCATGAGATCAGGTAACAGGTCGGGTCATGGTACAACAGGTTGAGTTGGTAGTAAAGGGTACCATGTCCGGTGCATCGGTATGTATATAAGTCATGTGTATCAAGGTCGGGTCAGTATGTAACGCAATCGAGGGTGTGCTCATAGCAGGTATACAATCGAATAAGGAACAACAGCAGGAAATAAAGTAAACAGCAATAACAGTTCATTTAAGCACAATGGTGCATTAATATGGTGCAGTTGTATTATCATATTAACAGGTTCGAGCACCCTTGGGGTGCAATAATCACAAGGTAGTGCAATATCAATAACAGAAAGTAATGAAGCTATATGTGTACGGTTATCGTCCTTTAAATAGCAAAATGATTAACTGGTAATTTTGTTATGTGGGTTACAGTGGCAAAATACGGTTTAGGTTAACTGTATCATGATGTAAATCATATTTCGTCCAAATGAGAAAAGTAACTACACTAGTTAATCTTTGCAAGTTTTATGAGTCAAGCACCCTTAATTTGTATAGCATAGCATGTAGCAAGTAATACTTGCCTCGATGGTTTCGCAAACCGGAAAACACGAACGTAACGTCGGCGGAAAACACGCGACGGATGCACGGGTCACGGAACGGATCCAAACAACGCACAAGGTGATCACACGGGTCAGGCACACTCGCTGGGTCGTCGGGATCGTCGGCGTCGTCACGGTTCCGGCGAACTAAAGAAATCAAGAATTAAAGAAAAGAAAAGAAAAGAAAGAAAGAAGAAAGAGAAGAAAGAAAGAGGAATAAGAAGAAGAGCAAGAAGAATGGTTGCACTGGGTTTGCAAGAAAGGTTGAGAGAAAGCGAGGGAATGGAGGCGACGATAAGTCAGAGCTCCGGCGAAGGTGCAGCGGCGAGGGCAGTGCTGCAAGTTCGGGTGATCGGGGTTCTGGTGGTTGTAGGGTGAGGGTGGTGGTGATGGTGTCAAGAGTCGAAGGTGGTGATGAGGACGACAGGGGTCGGAGCTCAGGTGAGGGTTCAGACGAGGTTTTCCGGCGAAGCAAGGCGTGTGCAGGTTCTTGAGTTGGTGTGCAGGGAAGGATGGGGTTCTTGCAAGGAAAAGGAGAGCTCGGGAAATGGAGGAAGGAGGTGATGGAGATGGTGACGACGAGGGGTTGCCGGCGATCGGCAGTGAGGGCTAGGGCTCGGGCGTCGTGGGTTTCTTGGGTTGGCTGCGATGGGGTGTTGCAGGGTCCTGGTCGGGGAAATGGAGAGAGGGATGAGGGAGGTGCAGAGGTGGTTGAGGAGGAGGCGACGAGAACAATGGTGGTGGCGACGACGAGGCGAGGGCAAGCGAGGAGTTGGGTTCTCGCGATCGGTTTTTGGGAAGATGAAGGAGAAAATAATATGTATATGGGAGAGAGAGAGAGAGACAGTTAGAGAGAGAGAGAGAAATTAGAGGAAGAGAGAGGGAGAGATAGAAATAGAGAGGCAGAGAGATAAAGAGATAGAGGAAGAAAGAGAGAGGATAACAGGCGGGGCCCACGAGGAATTGAGCCTCGTGATTGGCTGCGAGAATTTGAAAAGGAGATTAAAAAAAAGATTTAAAAGATTTACATAGTAACAGAATATATTATATAGTTTAGTATAATTAATTAAATTGGGATTTTGGCGCTAAATGCAACATTTCCAAATCGCGCCCGGGTTACGCCCAAATATTTGAAATTCAAATAATAGGATTTTAAGCAGATTCCAAATTTTAAAATGAGATGTCTTATGATTAAAATGCATGCCCCCAAGTCGGACACTTGCACGCGCGCGTAGCCGTCCAAACTCGCCCGTTTCACCGAACGGGATGAAAACTCGACGCACGGACGCTACCACGCGGCAAGGGGTGACGAGTAGGCCAATATGGATATTTTTAATTTCATTTTAGGTGCTAAAATTTGTTATATGCAAAACTGACCTAGCCGGTTAAAATTTCACAGTGAGACCCAAACAGGCAAAATAAATGAAATGAGCAATACCAGACATTCAACCAGTAACAGAAATAGTAGTATTGGGCTCGGGTGTTACAAAATTCGCGCAAAACACTAAACGATTTGTTGTGGTTTGTTGCAAGGAAATCTGGAGCTTGCTGTGCAATTGGAAAAATATTTGGAGAATTCCAGAGGACACAGGGGGTGAACAGAAACCTTCTGTGAAATTTTTGTGCAGAGTTCTTGTTGAACCGCGGCGGAAGCGCGGCGTAAGGGGATCATTGCGGCGGAACCGCGGCGGGGTTGAGGCTTCGCTGCACGAAAATTTCTCGGTGAAATTCTATCTTTCTTATCTCCTTCTCAATCTGCTCCAATTAACAATTTGCTGCAGGTTTCTTTGCAAATAACTCACAGCGCCGCAAAAAGTAATAAAAATTGTGCGTGTTTTGATTTTTTGTTGTTGTTTTGCATATTAATACGGAAATTAAGGGGCACGGCTAAATCCAGATTAGGTGGGGAGTTCATTACCCTTCCTAAGCTCCAAAAATCACAAACTTGCATCCGCATTTACCCTCATTAACTAAAAAATATCTAGAGATGACTCTAAGGACCGTCGCGCTCACTTAGGACAAGAGAAGGCCGTGGGTAATTCATTGTTTATCCGCGTTTCTTTTGTGGTGTCTAAGGCAAGTGTGTCGAAGGCAAGTGGTTACTTAATTAGGCCCACTACTTACCTAGTGGAGAACCTCCCACTTACCTGGCACTTACCTGGCCACAGGAGAGACAAAGAGGCAGTGAAGGATTTATCCTGCGACTTGTCTTTTGGCAGTTAGGAGCGGTCTAGAGTTTTGACCTAGGTGACCACTAGATTTTAGGGTTTTGCTTGTTGCATTTATTGTGATCGCATCATTTTTTCAAAAATCCGTATATTTTTCAAAACAAACACCACATTCATTCATTTTCCCTAATTATAAGTCACGCTGCCACTTGTACTAACCCTTTTTAGTGCAAGATAGGCTGGACACGGGATTCTAGTGCCCGATTTGTCCGCGTCCCCCCGATCGAATCCGTAGTCGGTATTTCTACATTTACTTCTTCTTTACCCACCACCACACCCACACCGATGGATCCGTCTACATCGAATCTCTTTACCACTACTCTGCCGCCGTCCGTTGGTGCGCAGAATCCACCCCGCATCTCTCTCCAAGAGAGGTGCTATCCTTTGTGAGGTCCTCTTTCGACCTGCTTATCCATTCCACCAGCCAACGGGGATAATTTTGAGATTAAACCCCAATACATCAACCTTCTACCCAAATTCCACAGTCTCGAGACTGAATACGCATACGTCTTTATTACCAAATTTGAAAATGTATGCGCAATGATGGGTACGTCACAACTTTCAGTGGATTCTATTCGTCTACGTCTTCTTCCATTTACCTTATGCGATATAGCCGAGAAGTGGCTGTATAACACTACCGCACATTCCATTACGAATTGGGATGAATTCGTTGTGGCATTCCTTAAGAAATTCTACCATATGCAAAAGACAGCTCGAATCCGTAGCGAACTAAATCAATTCACCCAGCTTCCGACTGAACCATTCTCGAAATGCTTTGAACGCTTCAAGGATCTTTTGGTTCAATGTCCACATCACGGCATCCCGAGATGGGATCTTTGCCGAATCATATATGAGGGCATTAACCCTACCACTAAACAAAACCATGAAAACATGTGTCAAAGCACCTTTATGTCCAAGGATGATGGGGAAACTTGGAAATTTTTAGAAGAGTTCGCTGAAAAATCCTTACAGTGGGAGAGTGGAACCCAGTCATCATCTAGGGGTGGCGTACACCAAATTGATGTGTCCATAGGTGTTCGAGCTGAGATGGCAGCAATGCAAAAGAAGCTCGAGGCTATGGAACACAAATTTTTAGCAGCCTCCCTAAATCCGATGTCGCTCCCCAAAACTGTATGTGGGTGCTGTTCTGATCCTTCTCATTTAACGGAAGAATGTCCATTAAATTCTCCGTTTCAAGGTCAAGAGCATACCAATGCCGCATTTCAAAGACCTAGAAACAATCCATATTCTTCCACGTATAATCAGGGTTGGAGGAATCACCCGAATTTTGCTTGGAACCAACAACAACAACATCAAAACACGGTTCCGAGCCAAAATAATTTCCAAAGGGTTCTTCCACCACAACAGCAACCACTTCAACTCACTCAACACCCCTACCAGTCACAAAATTTTCAAAACCAGGTCAACCCTCCTGCACCGTCTAATCCTATGCAGTTGACCTGTTCTGACGAGTTCTCTCAATTCACACAAACCATGAAGTCACTCTTGTCAAATTTCATGGAAGTGTCGGCTGAGGTTAGGTCTTCCGTCAGTGAGATAAAGAAAAACTCAGCGTCCCAAGCTGAGAGTATCAAATCGATGGAAGTTGAAATTGCACGACTTAAAGCCGAAATGAGTGCGAGAGAAAAAGGGAAACTTCCGTCTCAACCCCTACCGAATCCTGGGCATTACAATGTAAATGCCGTCACAACGTTGAGATCAGAAAGAGTGCTGAATAACCATGTTGGGGAAGAAATTGATGATATTGAAAATCCTATCAATAACACCCCGGCTGAGACTTTTCCTCACACACACACTTCTACTTTTGATCCTTGTTCTTCTACCCCACCGCCTTCTCACGAGCCTATTCTCCGTTTCCCACTAGGCTCGACACCTCAGCACAGCTCTTCTAGTTCTCCACAGACGATCCCCACTCCTCTTTTGGGATCACGTCTACCCCCACTTTCTTCTCCTATGATAGACCCAGCGCTTATTGCTAAAGCTCCTTACCCGAATCGGTTAAGCGGTAACAAATCGAGTCCACATATGGAGAAAATTATGGAAATGTTCAAACAGGTTAACATCAACATCCCTCTCCTAGATTCTATTCAACAAGTCCCCGCTTAAGCGAAAATTCTTAAGGATTTGTGCACTAGGAAGAGGAAGACTCAAGTGCCAAAAAAGGTCTTCATGTCTAATAACATTAGCACTGCTTTTATCCCACAGCTACCAAAGAAACGTAAGGACCCAGGATGTCCTACGATATCGATTTCTATTGGGGGTAAAAACATCAACCGTGCTCTTTTAGACCTTGGCGCAAGTGTTAACCTACTTCCATACTCTGTTTATGAGCAGCTAGGGATTGGAGAGTTGAAACCAGCTCACTGCACTCTCCAAATGGCAGACCGTTCAATCACCAAATCTAGAGGTGAACTAGAGGATGTGTTGATAAAGGTCGGGGAATTTGTATTCCCTGTGGACTTCATTGTTCTCGATACACAACCTGTAGCGAACCCCCGGAGCCAAATTCCGGTGATTTTGGGTTGACCATTCCTTGCCACTTCCAATGTTGTCATTAATTGTAGAAATGGTTCAATGAACTTATCATTTGGAAATATGACCATTGAACTAA
Organism: Agapanthus africanus; assembly: GCA_030015575.1. Taxonomy (NCBI): domain Eukaryota; kingdom Viridiplantae; phylum Streptophyta; class Magnoliopsida; order Asparagales; family Amaryllidaceae; genus Agapanthus; species Agapanthus africanus. The sequence goes on from CM057346.1 coordinate 33,424,283, forward strand.
ACATCTACAAAATTGGAAGTCAGCCATCAAAACCCTCTGCTCATATCCTTGATGTGTGCTCTGTCCACGAGATTGCTCCCGAAAGTTGCGGAGTTGATGAACTTTGCTTTGAAGATCTCGATGACACTACCACATCACAGTTTGTTCTTGCACACTATCTTAGTGAGGACACCATTTCCATACTTGAGTCCGACACTCCTGACTCATCACCATCCGAGTCTGTATCTTTTACAGGCTATGAGCTTCTTTGTGACTCCGAAAATCAGTCGATGATCCCACCTTCTATTTCTCCGCCAGCATTAGATCTCAAACTTTTACCTTCTTGTCTTAAATATGCATATTTAGGTGAGAATGAGTCTTTACCGGTTATCATATCCAATTCTCTAGCAAGAGAATGCACTTTTATCGGTATTGTGATCTAATAGGGAGGCGTTTGGTTGGACCATGGCGGACATCAAAGGGGTTAGTCCCTTGATTGTAGAACATCATATACACTTGATGGATGATGCCAGACCAACTCGAGAACCACAGAGACGGTTGGACCCCGTCATGACGGAAGCGGTGATGAAAGAGATTGTCAAATGCCTTGATAATGGTATCATATACCCAATCTCCGATAGCCAATGGGTGAGTCCAATTCATGCCGTCCCTAAGAAATCTGGCATCACTGTTATTACCAATGAGGCAAATGAGTTGATTCAGACACGCGCCCAAACTGGGTGGCCTGTATGTATTGATTACAGAAAACTCAATGCCGCTACGAGGAAAGACCACTTTCCTCTACCTTTCATTGATCAGATGCTGGAACGCTTAGCTGGACGTGAGTATTATTGCTTTATGGACGGATACTCTGGCTATAATTAGGTCCCCATTGCCAAAAAGGATCAAGATAAAACCACTTTTACTTGTCCTTTTGGTACCTTTTCTTATAGACGCATGCCCTTTGGGTTATGCAATGCTCCCGCTACGTTTCAGCGGTGTATGATGGGGATATTCTCTGACATGGTCGAGAATTTCTTGGAGATTTTCATGGACGATTTCTCGATTTTCGGAGACTCTTTTTCTAACTGCCTAACGAATCTTGACGCAGTTCTTACTCGTTGCAAAGAGAAGAACTTAACCTTGAATTGGGAAAAATGCCATTTCATGGTCCAAGAGAGAATTGTGCTTGGACATGTTATTTCACGGAAAGGCATTGAGGTTGACAGAGCTAAGATAGATGCCATTCAAAACCTTCATCATCCCAAAAGCGTCAAGGATATCCGATCATTTCTTGGCCATGCGGGCTTTTATAGGAGATTCATTAAGGATTTTAGCAAAATTGCTAGACCTTTAACTCTTCTCTTGGCCAAGGATACGACCTTCCACTTTGACTTGGATTGTGAGGTAGCATTCGACTCACTCAAACACTCCCTCACTACAGCCCCCGTTCTATCGTCTCCAGATTGGGACTACCCCTTTGAGCTTATGTGTGATGCATCAGATTTTGCAGTTGGTGCAGTCTTAGGACAGCACATTGAAAAGATGCCACACGTGATCTATTATGCGAGTAAAACCCTGAACGATGCTCAAATTAACTATACAACTACCGAAAAAGAACTTTTGGCGGTTGTATTTGCATTAGAAAAATTCAGGCCTTACTTGATTGGCTCACCAATAGTTGTGTACACTGACCACTTCGCCTTGAAACATCTTTTGGCGAAGAAAGATGCAAAATGTAGGCTAATACGTTGGATCCTTCTATTACAAGAATTTGATCTTGTTATCAAAGATAAGAAAGGATATGAAAACGTTGTAGCCGACCATCTTTCACGCATCTCTTCTTCGCCTGTGATCCTGCCGATCAATGATTCATTTCCGGACGAACAACTCTTGAGCATATCCGATGAACCTTGGTTCAGAGATATTGTGAACTATCTTGTCACGGGACTGATACCCAGCGATTGGTCAAAATAGGACAAACACCGTTTTTTATCCCAAGTAAAACACTTCTACTGGGATGATCCATATCTGTTTAAGTATTGTCCTGATCAGATCATTCGCCGGTGTGTCCCGAATGAGGAGTTCAAGAGTGTTCTATCTTTTAGTCATGATCAGGCATGTGGGGCTCACTTCGGTCCTAAAAAGACGGTGGAGAAGGTTTTGCAATGCGGATTTTATTGGCCGACCTTGTTCAAAGACGCATTTGATCATTGCAAAACCTGTACACAGTGTCAATACATGGGTAGGATTTCCCGGAGAAATGAGATGCCACAGCAACCCATCTTAGTGGTTGAAATTTTCGATGTTTGGGGCATTGACTTTATGGGTCCCTTTCCCAACTCCTTTGGGAATTTGTACATACTGCTTGCGGTTGATTACGTCTCGAAGTGGGTTGAAGCCATTCCATGTCGCACTAATGACAAGAAGATTGTCATTAAGTTCTTAAAAGAAAATATCTTTTCGCGATTTGGACACCCACGCGCTATCATTAGCGATAACGGGACATATTTCTACAACAGGTCTTTTGAGACTCTGATGCAGAAATATGCAATCAACCACAGACTTTCTACACCCTATCATCCCCAAACGAGCGGGCAGGATGAGATTTCGAATAGACAGATCAAACAAATCCTGGAGAAAACTGTTGCGAAGAATAGAAAAGATTGGTCGACCAAACTGACGGATGCTCTTTGGGCATTCCGAACTGCATTTAAAACCGATCTAGGCATTTAAAACCGATCTAGGGATGTCTCCATATATGCTAGTGTTTGGGAAGGCTTGTCACTTGCCAGTCGAGATTGAGCATTAAGTATTGTGGGCTATTAAGGAAATCAACTTTGACTTAAACCAAGCCTGCAACTTTCGGAAGCTGCAATTAAATGAGCTAAGCGAACTCCGCGATGAAGCTTATGATAAGGCTGTAATCATAAAGAATAGGACCAAGGTTTTTCAAGATAAAAACATTTTGAGGAAAACATTTACACCTGGTCAGCAAGTCCTTCTTTATGATTCACGACTACACCTTCACGCGAGTAAGCTTCGATCTCGGTGGAAGGGACCTTTTGTTGTGCGGTCTGTATACCCGCACGGGGCTGTAAAGGTAGAAAATGTTTTAAAAGGCATATTTTTCAAAGTGAATGGACATAGACTAAAGCCGTATTTTTCCACTGACCCCATGGAGGAGCTCCTGTTCTTACAGGAGCCATTTTATCTTGATTAAAATTCCTCCGTCTCACCTTCATGTCCTGTATATTACTGCATCATCTTTTGAATGGAGGTGAGTGAAAAGAATAAGTTTGGGGGAGGGTCTTCACTTATATATTTTTCCCCCACTAATAAATTCCTCCCAGGCTTACAGGTTTTGTAGATATAGCGGTTGGCAACAGTGAGGACACTGTTGAAAACAAGTTTGGGGGAGGTTTGTGCTTATTTTTGCATCATTTGCATATCATTTGCATAAGCACAAAACATTTTTTTTAAAAACCTATAAAAATTTAAAAAATTTAAAAACCCATAAAAATTTAAAAAATTTCAAAATATAAAAATATTTAATATTTAACATTTTTGTACATAAATAAGATAATAAAAGATTAGATAGTGAAAAATTACATCTATGAGATTAGAAAAATTTAAGAAAACCAAGAAAATTAGAAGTTTTCTTATACGAACTAGTAATAAGTAGTTATGAGCCGTTGTCCCAAGGGTTAGTAAGATGAAAGAAGTCACTAATCTGCGGATAAAAATAAGTCTGAAAAATAGTTCCTATTCTGGAAGCCAAACATTTTGAACGTTGATACCCTACTATTCGCACTTACACACGTCTTGAAACTCGGGATAGTAGAGGATACCTTGAAATGCTCTTGTCTAAAAGCCAAAGTATGAAGGAAATAAAAAAAATGAAGAAAACATAAACTGGTGAGAAAAATGGACACTGGTTTTGTTATTGCCAAGGCAGCAATAAAAAAAATATAGCGAGGGTGCCTTTTCACCTAGTGCCCTAAGGCCAACTGGTCTGGGAGTCACTGCTAAGCCTTAGGTAGTGCAAGACGAGGAAAAACACCAAATAAGCAAGCACATGAGTAATCGGTCGGTTAGTACCTCAAGAAGTATTAACGGTCGCATGAAAGTGTGTGAGCAAAATTCATCTAAATATTCATTAATTAAAAAGTACTGAGGCAGATGGACAAGAGTATGATAGCTTGAATTGAATTCTCCGGGTGTAGGGATGTATATTACACACACGTAGGGTTATATGATCGATGTTTGGAAGAAAGATAGGAATGAAGAATAAGAAGATATTTTATTGAGGGGGGACGTGATTTCTGACATCTTTTCATGACTATTAAGATAGGGCTCATGACAACCGAAAAGCTAGCTTAGTTGGAAACCCTAATTTTCAAGGCTTTTCTTTTACAATTCTTATCTTTAAATGTAAATTTCATGATCTTCCTTTTATTATTGGATTTTGTGGGTGCAGTCCGCTGAAAACCCTCAGGAGACAACACTCCTCCTACTAGGGACACCTAGAGGTTTAAAGGCTTGTTGCACGTGCTCAGTGCAATCGTGTTGCCTACGAAAGTGTGCTAGTTAGTTTTTCTCTTTCTTTATTTTCTCCTTCTCTTTTTAATAAAACAGTTCGCTCGAGACGACCGAAAATAAGTTTGGGGGAATTTGATCAGTCGAAAATACTGCATTTTTAACACGTCAATTTTCCTATCTTTTGCATTCATCTAGAGGTGTTCAGTATTCATATTGCACATATTAGCAAAACACATGTATAATACTGAATTACCTGTACTGTATATTAAAACCGGCATTTTTAGGGAAATTGACTGTTTATCATGGCATCACATCATTCTTGTATAGCGCAACTCTTGTCTCGAGAAATTATGCAGGAAATTGCAGGAACAAAGCCAAAATTGGGAAAAGTGTTGATCAAAAATACACCAACTCCAAGATTTGAGATCTGGTAGTGATACAGAAAGCCAAATGAGATTTCATATATTTTATAAAGGTCCAAATGTCAGCCCAAGAAACACCAGAAGAGCTCAAGCCCCAAGGCTTCAACAGAGCCGCGGATCCGCGGCCGGAGCCGGCTTGCGCCGCGGATCCACGGCTTGGTGACATCAGCAAGCCCTCAAATTTTCTCCACGTGTCTCCAATAACGGCCCAAGCTTCCAGAACTCCCCAGAAACTCCACGTGGCTTCATCTAGAAAGCTCGGCCTAACAAACTATTTCTAGAAGGCTCTCTTTAACAAACTTTTGGAGGGAAATTTGAAATTTGAAATCCTAGATCTAGGGTTGTGAGGTCTATAAAAAGGAGCCTAGATCTAGGGCTGATGTTGTTCAACAATTCTCCCCACAAGTTGAGTGACACGACTTGTGCCTCAAACCCTAACCCTAATCCAATCAAAAAGCCAAAAGTTCAAGATCTTTGAGTTCAATCGAAGCAAGAATCCTTCAAAGCCTTTAGAAGTGAAGCCGGACTTCATCGGAGCAAGTGATAAAAGCCGATCCGCGACTCAAGGAGCCGAAGCGACGCCAAATTCGATGATCTAGTTCCTTCCTTTTGTAAATTCAAGAGAGTTGTAATGAATTTGTCGATAAATAAAGGTGAAATTCTTTTATCTTGCTTTCTTTAAATTCAAGCATTATGATTCAATCTAGATTCTTGAATGTGTTCTTTGTAATGATGCTTGAGTAAACTCCGCTCGTGGAGGAGTCGAAACAAATCAATAGATGACGAAGTTGACGAATCTTTAAACATTTTCTTAAGTCCTATAACGTTTGTAAGTTCTTAAAAATCGAATGATCGATGATCTAGTTTCGAGGCGAAATGATTTCTTGATTATTTTCGCATGGAACTAGAGATCAACGATCGATCATTTGATTTCCTAGAAGCTATCTTATGAATGAGATTCATTGAAAGGACAAAGGATAAGATGAGGAAACCCTAATTCTTTGCAAGATCCTTAATCCTCGATAAATCGTCATCGATCTAGCATCAATTCGTTAATGGATAAGAAAAGGTAATTGCTAATCTTCTTCACATCTATAGATTTAATCAACTCCTATGAGCTTCACTTCAATTCTTGAAACTTAAATCGATTGGAATTCTATCACTTCTTGATTCTTGATTTTTAATGCTTTCTTGATTCTTGATTAGATCTAGTTGATTCTTGAAATTCATTGATATAAATCTTGAATCGTTTTCTTTTCTTTTCTATTAAATTTTCAATTCAAACAAAACAAATACGAACGGATCTCACAATCCCTGTGGACGATCCGCACTTATTAACGCGCTACATTCGACACCGTTATTGATTGCGGTCAAAATATTTTTGGTTGTGATTTCTATACAAATTTTCATACTACAATCCGAATTCGTTTCAATCACCACGGGTGGTGGTGCTGCTACCGGAGCCCGATTAGCCCGCGACCGGATACTCAATGGCATACCAACTGTGGGGGTGAGGTCCACCCCCAACTCTCCCAGAATAAGCGCAAAACCGGTATCCCTCAAGGAAAAGCGTACTGGTGCGCGCGGTCGCAGCATAACTCTCGTGGCCGGAACCTGAGCAGGAGCGCCATATCCAAGGAGTACCCTTCTCTCCTCAACAATAATCGGGTTAACCCGATGAAGGTGCCAGCCTGTAAACGACCCCACGCACCAGGGAATATGGTCAGCTTTGGGGATCATGAAGTGGGAACCGGTGTTCAGCCTCACGAAATGATGAGTGGCATCGCGAATAGCTTCGGGTGAAGGGACCGGCGCGACTATGAAAGCCTCGAAAGGGACGCCCCGGTCGTATCCAAGCTGCCGGGCGAAGCGATGTGGGTTGTACCGCATGAAAAGGGTCGTACTATCCTGACGAAATACCAGATCTGACGAAATACCAGATAGCCTGGTCTTATTGTATACAAGTGCGTGGCCTCCCAGGGCCTCAAGGAAGGAACATTGTCTTTTGACTGGTCCCAGAGTTGCTGAACTGGACCTGAAGGAGAAGATAAAACCCGGTCGGTAAATACCAATCCGCCAGCATTAGCGTAAGGAGCAATCAACGCCCGAATGGCCCCAAATTGAGTCGGGTCAGGGGCAGAAGCATCTACCAATCGCATAAGTCGCGGGAAGGTGTAGGCGTCGTAAAATGCGGGTCTCTGATGCATACCAAAGGCACCCAACACGTGCATTTCGATCCAAGACGTGAAATAATGGAGAGAAAAGTTTACTACATTCACGCCTGGAGTAGAGTTATTAGCCGCAGTGCCCAACCCGTGATAGAGATGCGCCAATGTCGGGATGCCGAAGGCCAGCCGTGTCCCCTCAGCAATACGATGAGCCGGATAGATAACCGAGACTCTCATGAAGCGGCGATGCATGGGGATGACGAACCAGCTGAGCCAGACACTGACGAAGACCACGAAGAATGTCTCCTCATCCATTCCGGGAGCTGCAATGGATTCAAAAGACACTGGCGACATAATAGGAATGTAATACTCCGGTAAATCTAATTCCTTAGTCGGCACCTTCTTCGGACCAAACCCAAAGGGGTCATTGATATTTGCGAACTTCGGAGCCGTCTTCGACAGGACATCCTCGTGAAGGAAGCAAGCAATGATGCTCTTAAAAGTAACTCCTTGGTCCTCAGATTCTGTGAACAGCCAGTCAAAGATACCCAGCGCCTTGATCAAACTTGAACGCTTGTGGCGGACGGCGTTCTCAGTAGACAAGCCGTCAAGCATTACGGGCTCGGGCTCAAAGACGTACTCGTCGGGAGGCAGCAACTCTTCATAAAGTGCCCCCCTGATTGGCAGCCCCGAGATTTCATAAAATTCTTCCAAAGAGATCGAAACCTCACGGTCCCCTAAAAGAAAAGTGTTGGTGGGGAGATTCCACTGGTTCAAGAACGTCTTAACCCACCAGACGTGCGGGGATTGGTAGTGGAAGAGCGACGCATACATCTCCTGGTAAAGCCCAACCTTCTGCAGCCGCGCGCGATGGGCAGAAAGGATGTAGCGAGCCCAGAGGAGGTAGCCCGTAGGGTGTCGAGGGGTGAGCTCTATCTTGTAAATTTGTCCACATGGTTGGGCCTCACCCTGGAAAATACGTCGTCCCAGAATATCTATAGCGGGGATCAGATGGTTCGGGATACCAGTTGTCGAAGGCTCGAGCCGCCCCATCGGAGTCCAATTCGGCATCTCCATGGCAAAGACTGTCCTTGGAGGATCCATCGGCAGAAACGGAAAGGTGGGCTCTGTCGGTACTTCGCAAAGAAAACTCCGGCGCCCCCGGATGATATGGCTGTACCAGGTTCCCCACAAAAGTAATTCGGTGCAGTTCGGGTCGTGAGCCCTGATCATTGCCATCACTTCCTCATCAGATGGCGATTGGGGAAAAGCGGCTTCCGAGCAAGTGAAAGGGAAATACAGAACAGACGTCATCGTACCTGAAATGAAATAGGGGGAAACTGTTAAAAGCAAAGCCAAAAATGTATATATATATATGATTATAAATATATACATATAAAAGGACAGTGGAAGAAAGCGACAGCGAACTCATTTTATAGGACCATTGGTTACAAAACACATGGGTCCCACAAAATCAAGATGACGGCTTGTTAATAATGAGGCCAAGCAATTATAATGAGACAAAAGGAAGATTCTCATTAAATAAGCAGTGGATTTCAAACGACCCTACACATTCCCCTAAAAAGAAATCCATCTTGGACTCTGTGACAAATCAAACAGAATCAAGGGAATTAAATTCCCAGAAAGAGACATTGCAAACTTCTTCTTCTTGGATGTGAAAGAGACAACTCAGGGCAAGAAAACCCTAAGAAGGTTTCTGGGAAGAACTAAGTTCTTCATAGGAATTAAATTCCATTTTTGGAAAAGGGGAATTAAATTCCCAGAAACATTTTTGAGATGGAATTAAATTCTATGGAAAAAGTAAAACATCACCATTGACCCCTGAAGACCTGAGAAGCCTTAGCAAGATCTGTCGTTTAAGGATTGAAAGGTTTTTTTTTTAAAGAACCTAAAATAAAAAATGTGTGTTCTTGTTAAAGGGAAAACCCTTGGTCTGGATTTAAAATCCAATAGAGATTTCTGTAAGAGTTCTTCGATCGTTCAAAAATCATTACGTGAAGAAAGGGTCTTTCTTGAACAGAGTTAAACTCTGAAGATTTTGGAACAGAGAACTAAGCTCTGAGAACGAGAATTAAATTCTCAAAAAAGGGAAAAAGTTAGCAAAGGAAGAAAATGGAAGAGTGGAGGCGCTTCTGAAGAGACCCCAGCATTTATAGGATGTGATGGAAACGCTCCATCTCCCCGATTCCCTAGACAGATCCAACGGTCACAAAGGTGACAGCGTTGCACTCACGTGCAGACACGTGAGAGCAACGCTGTGGAGGCATTTGTTTCCAGATTAAAAATCAGGAAGTACCTCAATGAGGTATCACGTGTTCACACGTGACCAATGGTCACGTGATGACACGTGATGGATAAAACCTTATCAAACAGAAATAAAATAACAAACGGCTGAAGAAAAATACCTCAATGAGATGTCACGTGCTCGCACATGACCAATGGTCACGTGATGACACATGATGGTTAAAACTGAAGCGTAAATAAACGCTAAGAAAAGGATTCATTTAGGGGGCACGTGCTCACACGTGACCGAGGGTCACGTGTTAGCACGTGACTGGCTTTGAAAGCCTTACAGTTAATAGAATTAAATTCAAAAGCCTTCTCAATCTTTCCAAATGGAAAAGGATTACGGGGACCGTTGGATTAAAAATCCAAGGGTGATTAAAAATCACCAATTTATGGAAAGATTTTAGGCAAGGAAAGATTTCCCTAAAAATCTCACCAGAAATAACAAACAGAATATCTTTGGATTTCAAATCCAACGGTGAAAAAAATTCACCATATGATCTAAAGGCTCATATTAATTGTGAAAACAAACAAAATCTTTCAAAGAAAGATTTCCTAAACAAATTGATTCTTTTCCTCCTCCTATAAATAGGAGCCAAGAGAAGGGAAGAAGGGAAGGAAGGGAGAGATAGAGTTTTGGAATCTTGAAATTTCAGAGAGAAAAGAAAGGAGAATTTAATTCTAAACAAAGAAAAACCCTAGTTGAGAAAAGAAAGAGGATCAAAGCTTCAAACAGAGAATTTAATTCTCAATCTAAGAGTTTAACTCTTCTGAAAAAAAACTTAGTTCTTCCTCTGGTTGAAGATCTGTAAAGAGCACATCTCCCCAAGTTGAGAATTTAATTCTCATCGGATTGAGATCCTGCCATGCAGATCCAAAACTTAGAGGGGGAATTGAGTTTAGAGAATTTAATTCTCCCAAAACAAAACTAGGGTTTAACCCTATATGAGAATTCAATTCTCCTAAAATACAGGAATTTAATTCCTTCAAGATGGACAAAACTAGGGTTTAACCCTAATTGAGAATTTAATTCTCTCAAATTCACAGGAATTTAATTCCTCTTAAAATGAAATTAGGGTTTTACCCTATACAAGAATTTAATTCTTTTACATATATGGGAATTTAATTCCTCTAAAAGAAATTATGGTTTAACCCTACATAAGAATTTAATTCTTTCACATTAGGAATTTAATTCCTCCAAAATCATGATCAGGGTTTAACCCTACAGAGAATTTAATTCTCAAAATAAAATAAGGAGACTTAAAAGATCTTGATGCATGCAAAGAATTAAGGTCACGTGTCCCCACGTGACCCCTGAAAAGATCCCCAGAAATGAGAAGGAAAGAGCTCAGAGGCAACGCCTCACGTGCTCCATGTGACCCCCGAAACACAGAAAGAAAAAGCAAAAGAAATAGAGGCATTGGGCGCTCTCACGTGTTCCCACGTGACCTCTTGGCAGACGCTTTAAGGATCAGTGCATGAATCCTCCTCACGTGCCAGCACGTGATGCTCCAAAATAAAATATAAAAAAGTGCTTAACACTCGTTTGCATAACAAAGTAAAAGGATCTGGTCCTACCTCTGGGCGCCCTCACGTGGCCCCACGTGACCCATTCCTATTTAGTGTTTAAACACTAAATCGTGAGCTTTATTCCAAGTGTTTAACACTGATTATCTTTTAGTGTTTAACACTAATTCCAGAACCTTATTTCCAGTGTTTAACACTGATTATATTTTAGTGTTTAACACTAATTTGGGGGATATATTTCCAGTGTTTAACACTGTTTTCTCTAGTGTTTAACACTATTTTTAACCAAATTGGTTAATCTTTCAACGGCAAAGCCTCCCACTCAAAATTGAGTAAAAATTAGAACTCTAATATCTACTGCTCAATCTCAGATAAAAATATTATCAAAGCCCTCAAACTTTTGTCTAGCATTACTAAATAATGTGGGCCTGAAACCAGACAAATAGACTAATGGTCCAACAAAGGGCCAATATGTCAAACTTAATTGGACTTAGCCTAAATTGGCCATAAGTCTTCAATCCAGACTTAACTGAGCCAATGAGCTCATAATATAATTAATTGGTCTTAGTTCCAAACTGGGCTACAGATCATTTAATCCACCTTGGTTCAAGGGTACATCTCTTCATTCCTTTGATATTTGTCGTTGTAATCCCTCAACGTCTTTAAAAAGGTGATGGGTCCCAACAACCATACATTTCACGGACTGTGGGGTCCATAAACTTATGGACTAAGATGTCCTTAACCTCGACCGTGATGTCTTAAAACTAACAACGGACTGTGGGGTCTTTAAACTCTGGACTATGATGTCCTTAACCTCAACCGCGATGTCTTAAAACTAACATTGGACTGTGGAGTCCTTAATTCCACGGACTATGATGTCCTTAACCTTGACCGTGATGTTTTAAAACGAATAATGGACTATGATGTCCTTAAATCCATGGACTATGATGTCCTTTGTTAGTGTATATGCCCTAGAGGCCATTACTGTATCATACTAGTTTGTATATTACTTGATGGAAGCTTGGGATATTCACAGTTGTATATACAATCTTGCTCGAAATGGTAGTATGCTACTTGGTTTGTCTCTGCTTTAATATGTGCATGTGTTTCTTTTAGCATATTGCTGATATACATATTAGTAGAGCCCTTAGGATCTTTGCTTGATTACCAGCGTTGTGATGGCGCTCACACTCGTGGGAGCTGGGTGATCTATAAGCACATCCTTATACAGGTCCCTAGTCGTTGGACTATCAAGACAGGGCATCAATACTCCGGAGTAGACTAGCGTATGCGCTTCTCATCCCAGTGTGGGAGACGATCTGTCCCACAGCCGTCAGTACGTCGTACCTGAGATAGTATGCGGGTGCTCGTTAGGTTACGAGTACACTGGACAGGACTCGTCGGGAACTGTTGGTTGGTATTATACCTATCGTCAGTTATCAGTTCCCAGGTGACATGAGTACAGCTTAGTCCGCTGACTTGACACTGTCACTTCGCCTCGAGTGTGTTCCCACTGCACTTTGATTACTACCCTACCACGGCTCAAAGGAGTCGTGCAAACAGGTAGTTTTTGGGTGCAGTCCCAAAGCACTTGGAGGCAGTGACGGTTAGACAGGATTCGTCTCTCCCGGTATTGGGGGTTGACATCGCGCTGTGTCCAAAAGAGCCATTACACGAGTAGTCCCTGGCCAGGGCAAGCGAGATATACTGGTAGGTTTCCAGTGTTATCTCAGGGTGCTCTGGGCTTCACTCCGACACGACTTGTACCGCTATTAAGGGACTGACGTTCACCGCCCCCCTAGGCCCGCCATACGATGTATCAGACGAACAGACCGGACTGTACGGAGATTGTCACATACAGGCTCAGTAGGAGTTCAGATGGGGTTCACCTCGTCAGTCTTCTTATCGACATCTACCTGGGGACCGTTACGTACAGCTAGTGCCGCTTGCGGTCTGTGGTTAAACCCACTGCCAGCGTAGTGTCGAGTCTTTAGAGTCCCACACAGAGAGCTATTCCCCTTTAGGCAAAATGAGTAGAGGTCGCATGGTTTTGCGACAGGGTTCGTTCACATCCGCGCACTTGTGCACGTTTGCTGACCGGACAGTTTATACTAGCGGGCTTTGGTTTAAGCCGGATCCTAGTATATGATTTGGGATTGATTTTTTCTCATTGTATTCGTGTTCCTCGGATCACGAATGCGGGTGCGTATGCACAGTTGCTTGAGACAGAGGGAGAGGACCATGATTAGGGTTAATGGCTATTGTCATTTTATTAACCCTAATGCTTATGTGTGTATTATAGTTAATTGATATTAGTTTAATAATTGTGCATGGTTATGGTTGTTGACCATTTGACCTTCTTGACTTGTTGACCTTGGTTGACACTTTGACCATCATCATTTCATTTGGAAGATGCTTTTTGATCCTTGCAATTTACATTAAAAATGAAATGATAATGGTCATGTCATGATTAACCATGACAATTATCTAGCTAATTATCTAATTAAAATAATATACACATATAAGTGAGAATGGTTCATATTATTCTCATTCTATTATATACTTTCTCTCTCTTGTTCTTCCTCTCCCTCAAGCTCTCCCCTCTCATGTGTTGAGAAATACTTGAGCTTGAGAAAAACCCTCTCTTGATAATCTCTACTCTCATCTAGGGTTCAAGGATTAGCACTTCTTTCACCCTAGTTACTTCTAGCTTGGAGTTGAAGCCAAAGGTTGAGGCTTTCGGGTGGATCTTTCTTCGACGTGAGAAGACGACCAAGGTGATCTCCCTCCACCACTCCAAGGAGCAAGGAGAGAAGGACTTAAAGCCCAAGGTATAACCTTTCTAGCACTTAGCTAGTTTCTAGTTAGCTTTAGCTTGTTTTTGTTTAGCAAAGATCCTTCAAAGTCTAGTCCATGTTGCCTAAGCTCATAAAAATCCGATTTTTATTCCGTTTTCCGCCTCACCGCAAGCACCGGGGTGGGCAACGTGGACTTACAGTGGTATCAGAGCCTAACTAAACATAAACTAGCTAGGTAGTAAAGTGTATCGAAGTTCGAATCGGAAAAATCGAAAAACCGAGTTTTCAAAACCCTAAGTTTCTGTTAAAATTTTTTCTGGTCAAAACAAAATAAATCATACACCAAAAATCATCTCAGGGTTTTATGAAGAAAGCCACCAAAAACGATCCAGTGATTCGACCAAAGAGCCGCGGTTCCGCGGCAATAGCAAGCTATTGCCGCGCAACCGCGGCAATAGCAAGCTATTGCCGCGCAACCGCGGCCGTCTTGGCTCTTCACTGGGTCGAGTTTGGTGCAGTGTATTTCTGGCTTGGTTTTAGGATTTTTAAGATGGTTTATATGTGCCCAGATTTTCCCGAATAGAAATTTGTTTTTGGGGGCCTATAAATCTGTATTTTTTTATCGAACTTCAATGCACTTTGACTAAAAGGTTATATCTGTGATGTTTATATGTATTGAACGTCGGCTAATCGCTATATGTCGATTAGTCGGGGTTATACATATCTGTGATCTGTGTTTGATAATGGTATGTGTATATGAATGGGTTGGATTGTCGCGGATGAATAGCCGGGGTAGATGTGAGATGAGTGTTGCTTTTTCTTTCATTCATTGTAATATCTAAATTGATGTAATATTATTATTTGTATGGCCGCACAACCGGGTCGGGGTTGTAGCCGTCATTGTATAATTCTTTTTACTGTTTTTGCTCCTAGGATAGACCCATGGAGGGGGTGCACAAACTACCGGGTATCTCGAAGTGCCGAGTGGCCTACTCACGGTGTTGAGGGAGGTTGCTTCGCTTCGGGTACTTGGCGGGTAGTTTGCCGCACCCGTAGGGGTCTTGGGTAGGGTATTGGCTATTCACCGCGACCGTGTAATCCGCTTTTCGTTGCAGGCTCGAACGTATTGCGGATTCCTAGTATATCCAATGTATTCATCTATGATCTGTAATGTCTATCATTACTATATATTTATATATGATAACTATTTAGGCGTTACTTATGTTTTACAGCCGCGCTAGCCCAGCCCCCGCTCTGTCATTAGTTAAGTAACCTAACGGGTGATGACGGGGCCCCGTGGCGAATGCGAATGGCATAAGCGTACGTCATATTTTGGTTGTTTTCTGCAATGGTAGGATTAAATGATGGGACGCATTAAAAGAACCAATGCAAGAAAATAAACCAAGTAAAAGTCGATTGGAACACTTTGAAAACCACTCGGTTCTTTTCAAAACTAAACTTTTAAACGCGGAGCATGAACCACTCCTTTTAAAAGCTATCTCGTTCCATCGATTAGATCAAGTTCACTACGTTCACGGTTTCGCCAAAACCATTCGTAGCCCTCCGTCATTCCACATGAATGGTCAAAAAGTATTCAAGCTATGTATTTTGGCCAAAGTCAAGGCATAGTGATTGGTAGGTATTGGGTATTCATGTGCAGCATAGATAGATGCATTGGTTTGGGACAGTCGTGCTGCCATTTTGGCCAAAGTCAAGGGTGGGTACGGGTGGGTCCAAATTAACCAGGAGAATGACGGGTAGAACTTGACATGTGACTTATGATATTTTGGCCAAAGTCAAGGTCATAAGAGCATGGGGCAAAAATCCACATCAGGAGTTTCATAAGTACTGAAACTTGCTAGCGCTGCATACCATTTGGAGTATGATGATTCTGGTAGGATTCCTTCGGTTTTATCACGCGATGATATTTGGATCCCGATCCTACTGTGAGTATATGCTACTCCTCGGAAAAACTCTCACTTAACGATCAATGCTATAAATCTAGTAGGTGTCTAGAAAGGTGTTAGCGGGGCTACGCCCACAGGGAAAAGAGGTTACTTAATTAAGGAACTTCGCGAAAGCGTTGGAAAACTTCCCTCGAAGTACCGACACTGGCCTGGCTGAACGGTTAAGCAAGTATTGTACGGTGGGATTGATCCTGACTAATCCTTTCTTTACGGTTTGAGAAGGGATTCGAGAGACAGTGTGAGCCATCCAGTTTAGACAAACTAAAAACCACTCTAAACTTGCAAGAGCATCATGCTAAAGTGTTTCTTTTCTCTCTCCTAATTGCAGCGACCATTCAACATGACCGGACTTAAGTTATTACTAGATAAAAACATATTGACAGGGCCAAACTACAAAGATTGGCTCAGGAATGTCAAGATGGCAATCACTTACGACAAGTTGGGGTATGTCCTTACCACCAAAGCTCCCCCTGTCCCAGGTCCCACCTCCAGCGTCGCGGATAAGGAAATCCGTAAGACATGGGAGATAGATTGCGCGAAGGCCAAATGCCTCGTACTAGCCTCGATGGACAACGAACATCAGAGGAGGCACGAGAATATGGACCTAGAGTCCATATTTCTTCACACAAAAGAACTGTATGGAGAGCAGTCTCGTATCGCAAGATACGAAGTGTCGAAGAAGTTGTTTTCGGCAAGGTTGGCCGTCGGATCATCGGTAGCGGAACACGTGCTTAAGATGATTGGCTACATAGAGGAGCTCGCGGACCTTGGGACCACGTTGGAGAATGAACTCTATACTGATTTGATTCTCCAGTCCCTTCCTTCCACTTACGCCCAGTTTATCCTTAACTTCAACATGCAAGGAAAGGAGGTTGAACTTTCCGAACTTCTGAACATGTTGAGGAGTGCTGAGGGCACCCTACAGAAAGGTAGGGAGACATCCACTTTGTTTGTAGGAGGATCTTCCTCTTCTAGATCCAGGGCGAAAGCCAAGGGTAAGAAGAAGAAAGCCCCCGCCAAACCAAGAGGCGGTGTCAGTAAAGTGGATACGAAGGGAAAAGGAAAAGCAACAAAGATAGCGGGAAAGTTGGTGGGAAAGTAAGAATGCTTCTATTGTCACAAAAGTGGTCACTGGAAACAGGATTGCAAGGCTTGGAAACCCAGAACACAGGATTTGAAGCGAGTTGCAGCTTCAGCTTCAGGTGTGTATGTTATTGAAAACTGTCTATCAATAAACTCTACTTCCTGGGTATTGGATACCGGATCAGGATCTCATATCTGTAATTCTTTGCAGGCGTTGAGAAAGCGTAGAGTTTTGAAGGCAGGTGACGTGACCCTCAGAGTTGCAAACGGTGCTAGCATGGATGCTGAGGCCGTGGGGGGCTATCACCTGGGATTGTCGGATGGACATTTTTTGGTTTTGCGTAGTTGTTATTATGTACCAAATACAACCTGTAATATCATTTCTATATCTTTATTATCTAAAGAAGGTTATGAATTTGCATTTGTAAGTAATGTAGTGAACATTCACCTTAATCAAGCTTTGATTGGGTCAGGTACATTGAACAACGGAATATACGTATTAAACCAACCACAGATTTTCAATGTCCAGAATACACACAAAAGAAAGTCTCCAGAAATCGATAAAACTTTCTTATGGCATTGTAGACTGGGTCACATCAATGAGAGAAGGTTGACTAAGTTACATGCAGAAGGATATTTGGATCCGTTCGAATATCAATCGTATGCAACTTGTCAATCCTGTCTCAAGGGAAAGATGACAAAGACTCCGTTCACTGGACACGGAATAAGAGCGAGCGAGCTCTTGGGACTCGTACACAGCGACGTGTGCGGTCCAATGTCTACACATGCGCGAAGCGGTTATTCTTACTTCATTACTTTTACGGATGACTTTTCAAGGTACGGTTATGTCTTTTTAATGAAACATAAATCCGAGGCTTTTGAAAAGTTCCAGGAATATAAGAATGAGGTAGAAAAACAAACAGGCAAAAGTATCAAGGCACTGAGATCTGATCGAGGTGGTGAATACTTGAGTGCCGAGTTCCTGGGTTACTTAAAAGAGAATGGAATTCTCTCTCAGCTTACTCCTCCATACACTCCGCAACATAATGGTGTATCGGAGAGACGGAACCGAACCCTATTGGATATGGTACGGTCCATGATGAGTAACGCTGAGTTGTCGCGATCGTTCTGGGGATATGCGCTAGAATCAGCTGCATACCTTTTAAACCGGGTTCCAACTAAGACTGTACCTACTACACCATATCAGATGTGGTGTGGGAAGAGACCCTATCTTAATCACATTAAGACATGGGGATGTCCAGCTTTTGTAAAAAAGCAGCATGCGGACAAGCTCGAGGCACGCTCATTACAGTGCAAGTTTGTGGGATATCCAAAGAACTCCAAGGGATATTGCTTCTATTGCGAAGAGGAACAAAAAGTTTTTGTTTCTCGCCATGCCCACTTTCTAGAACACCAGTTCATAGAAAAAGAATTAAGTGGGAGCGCAATAGAACTGGAAGAAATTCCAGAACCACGAGCTATTACTGAAAGCTTAGTAGAACCAGAGGGTTCGAAAGATCAGGACATTCCCACGCCACTCCGCAGGAGTAGTAGGCAGTCTCATCCGCCTGAGAGATACTACGGTTTTCTCATTGATGGGGATAGAGAGGATTGCATCATAGATTGTGATGAGCCTACTAGCTTCCAGCAAGCCATTCAGAGCGTCGACTCGGTAAAATGGCTGGATGCAATGCGGACCGAAATGGAGTCCATGTACACCAACAAAGTATGGATGTTGGACATTGCTCCAGATGGGGTAAAACCCGTAGGATGCAAGTGGATCTTCAAAAGGAAGATTGGTGTAGATGGACAGGTTGAGACCTATAAAGCTAGACTGGTTGCAAAGGGTTTTCGTCAGCGACCTGGTTTGGACTATGACGAAACTTTTTCTCCAGTAGCTATGCTGAAATCCATTCGGATCCTTCTTGCCATTGCTGCCTTCCACGATTATGAGATTTGGCAGATGGACGTAAAGACAGCTTTTCTAAATGGACATTTAGAGGAGTGTGTCTATATGGACCAGCCAGAGGGTTTCATTCAGAGTGGGAGCAGCGGGAAGGTGTGCAAGTTGCTTAAGTCCATTTATGGACTAAAGCAGGCATCGCGGAGTTGGAACATCTGTTTTGATGAGACGGTCAAGGAATTTGGCTTTATCAAAAATCCAGATGAACCATGCATCTATTGTAGATTTGTAGCGAGAACTGTAGTATTCCTCGTTTTATACGTGGATGACATTCTCTTAATAGGAAATGACATTCCTATGCTACAATCTGTCAAGGGGTTCTTGTCACACAGGTTCTTCATGAAAGACATGGGTGATGCCTCATACATTCTGGGTATCCGGATCTACCGTGACAGATCCAAGAGGATATTAGGACTTTCGCAGTCCAGGTACATCGACGTCATACTGAAGAGATTCAGTATGGAAGATTCCAAGCGCGGTAATCTACCGGCTTGTTACGGGATCACCCTCTCCAAAGAGATGTCTCCCAAGAATGATTTGGAGAGGGATCGCATGTCTATTATACCCTACGCTTCTGCGGTAGGCTCTATAATATATGCGATGCTGTGTACCAGACCGGATGTGGCTTATGCACTGAGTGTGGTAAGCAGGTATCAGTCAAACCCTGGGGAGAAACATTGGATAGCAGTAAAGAACATTCTCAAGTACCTGAGAAGGACTAAGCAGATGTTCTTGGTGTATGGCGGAAAAGACCTCCAGATTGAGGCCTTTGCTGACTCCAGCTTTCAGAGTGACAAGGATGATTCCAAGTCCATGTCGGGTTTTGTCTTTACCCTCAATGGAGGGGCGGTGTGTTGGAAGAGATCCAAATAGGAAACCGTTGCTGACTCGACTATGGAAGCGGAATACATCGCGGCATCTGATGCCGCAAAAGAAGCTGTCTAGATGAGGAAGTTCTTGAGAGAACTTCAGGTGGTTCCGTCCATTGTTGACCCAATACCTCTGTATTGCGACAACAACGGGGCTATAGCTTTAGCGAAGGAACCCAGGTCCCATCAGAAATCCATACACATCTTAAGGCGGTATCACCTGATCAGGGAGATTGTAGATCGCCAGGAGATCGAGGTTCGGAGGGTTGCTTCAGAAGATAACACAGCAGATCCATTCACCAAGGCCTTGCCCCAGACTCAGTTCGAGCGGCTGATCGAGATGATAGGTCTTCGATACGCCAGTACATGGCCTTAGTGCAAGTGGGAGATTGTTAGTGTATATGCCCTAGAGGCCATTACTGTATCATACTAGTTTGTATATTACTTGATGGAAGCTTGGGATATTCACAGTTGTATATACAATCTTGCTCGAATTGGTAGTATGCTACTTGGTTTGTCTCTGCTTTAATATGTGCATGTGTTTCTTTTAGCATATTGCTGATATACATATTAGTAGAGCCCTTAGGATCTTTGCTTGATTACCAGCGTTGTGATGGCGCTCACACTTGTGGGAGCTGGGTGATCTATAAGCACATCCTTATACAGGTCCCTAGTCGTTGGACTATCGAGACAGGGCATCGATACTCCGGAGTAGACTAGCGTATGCGCTTCTCATCCCAGTGTGGGAGACGATCTGTCCCACAGCCGTCAGTACGTCATACCTGAGATAGTATGCGGGTGCTCGTTAGGTTACGAGTACACTGGACAGGACTCGTCGGGAACTGTTGGTTGGTATTATACCTATCGTCAGTTATCAGTTCCCAGGTGACATGAATACAGCTTAGTCCGCTGACTTGACACTGTCACTTCGCCTCGAGTGTGTTCCCACTGCACTTTGATTACTACCCTACCATGGCTCAAAGGAGTCGTGCAAACAGGTAGTTTTTGGGTGCAGTCCCGAAACACTTGGAGGCAGTGACGGTTAGACAGGATTCGTCTCTCCCGGTATTGGGGGTTGACATCGTGCTGTGTCCAGGAAAGCCATTACACGAGTAGTCCCTGGCCAGGGCAAGCGAGATATACTGGTAGGTTTCCAGTGTTATCTCAGGGTGTTCTGGGCTTCACTCCGACACGACTTGTACCGCTATTAGGGGACTGACGTTCACCGCCCCCTAGGCCCGCCATGCGATGTATCAGACGAACAGACCGGACTGTACGGAGATTGTCACATACAGGCTCAGTAGGAGTTCAGATGGGGTTCACCTCGTCAGTCTTCTTATCGACATCTACCTGGGGACCGTTACGTACAGCTAGTGCCGCTTGCGGTCTGTGGTTAAACCCACTGCCAGCGTAGTGTCGAGTCTTTAGAGTCCCACACAGAGAGCTATTCGCCTTTAGGCAAAATGAGTAGAGGTCGCATAGTTTTGCGACAGGGTTCGTTCACATCCGCGCACTTATGCACGTTTGCTGTCCGAACAGTTTATACTAGCGGGTTTTGGTTTAAGCCGGATCCTAGTATATGATTTGGGATTGGTTTTTCTCATTGTATTCGTGTTCCTCGGATCACGAATGCGGGTGCGTATGCACAGTTGCTTGAGACAGAGGGAGAGGACCTTGATTATGGTTAATGGCTATTGTCATTTTATTAACCCTAATGCTTATGTGTGTATTATAGTTAATTGATATTAGTTTAATAATTGTGCATGGTTATGGTTGTTGACCATTTGACCTTCTTGACTTGTTGACCTTGGTTGACACTTTGACCATCATCATTTCATTTGGAAGATGCTTTTTGATCCTTGCAATTTGCATTAAAAATGAAATGATAATGGTCATGTCATGATTAACCATGACAATTATCTAGCTAATTATCTAATTAAAATAATATACACATATAAGTGAGAATGGTTCATATTATTCTCATTCTATCATAAACTTTCTCTCTCTTGTTCTTCCTCTCCCTCAAGCTCTCCCCTCTCATGTGTTGAGAAACACTTGAGCTTGAGAAAAACCCTCTCTTGATAATCTCTACTCTCATCTAGGGTTCAAGGATTAGCACTTCTTGCACCCTAGTTACTTCTAGCTTGGAGTTGAAGCCAAAGGTTGAGGCTTTCGGGTGGATCTTTTTTCGACGTGAGAAGACGACCAAGGTGATCTCCTTCCACCACTCCAAGGAGCAAGGAGAGAAGGACTTAAAGCCCAAGGTATAACCTTTCTAGCACTTAGCTAGTTTCTAGTTAGCTTTAGCTTGTTTTTGTTTAGCAAAGATCCTTCAAAGTCTAGTCCATGTTGCCTAAGCTCATAAAAATCCGATTTTTATTCCGTTTTCCTTCTCCCCGCAAGCACCGGGGTGGGCAACATGGACTTACAGCCTTAACCTCGACCGCGATGTCTTAAAACTAACATTGGACCACCGGGTCCTTAAACTGGTAATCGACCGCAATGTCATTAAACTAAACGATAGAGCCTAATTGCTCTCTTGTCGGATCTAAACGATCCCGTTAAGTTGATCTTAGTCTAAAATTAGACTAACGTATCCTTAACTAACGTTTAAGTTGATCTTAGTCTCAAATGAAGCTAACGTATCTTTAAACTCAACCCCCAAACCCAAATCTAAGAAAGTTACGGATTTGGACTAGTCCACGCCCTACGGGCGACAACATAACTTAGTCTCCGTATACAATCCACGGGCAACCGAACACAAAACAAACACCCATGACACAAAGTGACCATCTGGAGAAGGAGAAAGTTGTTACCGCGATGTGGTAGCGTAATTAACTGCAGGGGCTTGCGCCTGCAGGGAAGAGCGTCCCCACAATCAAAAACCCCTCAAACGAGGGGGGATCTGACGAAGTCTGCTACATCGGCCGCATCTGTTTAAACCTTCGATATATGGTGCCATAAATCAACTTGGCATCTTCGGAGAGGTGGACGGATAGCACCAATTAGTATCTGCCCCGAATTTCAGGCAAGACGTCCATCGCGTCTTCGTCGCGTCTTTCAGCGGGGAACACTCTCTCCTTCCCTTGGTCGTTTTCTTGTGCCCATAGCGCACCTAAAGAATCTTCGAGGGCTGTTGTGTATAGGACGAGAGGTTTTCCATTAACAGGAGCGGCTAGCACCGGCAGATTCTGCAGGTATTGCTTGATTTCGTCCAGTGCGCTTTGGAATTTGCAATCTCAGACGAACGGGGTTCCCTTCTTCATCAAGTGACTGTAGGGGCGACACTTGCCGGAAAGATTGGCTATAAATCGCCGGATATACGCGAGCTTTCCTTGGAGAAACCGCAACTGCTTGAGGGTCCTTGGCGGAGACATTTCCATGATCGCCTTAATCTTCGACGGGTCTATCTCGATGCCTCGGTGTCGGACGATGAATCCCAGGAATTTGCCCGAGGAGACTCTGAACGTGGATTTGAGAGGGTTCATCTTCAAGTTGTATTGTCGAAGGCGTTGAAATACGGTCTTCATATGCTTTAAATGCACCTCGTATGATTTGCTCTTAACCACGCGGTCGTCGATATAGCATTCGATGACTTCATGTATGAGGTCATCGAAGATCTTCGTCATGGCCCTCTGATAGGTGGCGTCGGCATTCTTTAGGCCGAAAGGCATCACCTTGTAGCAGAATATGCCTAAAGGGGTCCGGAAAGCGGTATGTTTCTTGTCCTCAGGGTGCATCTTTATCTGATTGTATCCTGATGAGCCGTCCATGAAGGAGAAAACTTCATGAGTGGACGTGTTATCTATCATTAGCTCTGTGCCCGGTTCTGGAAAGTCGTCCTTTGGGCAAGCTTTATTGAGATCCCGAAAGTCCACACAGATGCGCACCGTCCCGTTTTTCTTCATTACTGGGACGATGTTGGCGATCCAGTCAGGATACTGAACCTCTTGGATGAAGCCGGAGTCGATTAGCTTCCTGATCTCGGCATTGATGCTCATCTGAAGCTCGAGCCGCATTCTTCTCGGCGCTTGTTTGATCGGCTTGACGTCTGGAGATATCGCTAGTTTGTGCACAGCAATCTCTGGATCTAATCCTGGCATCTTGGAATAGTTCCATGTGAAGCAATCTTTATGCTGCATGAGCACGTCTTTTAGCGTAGCCACCCTTTCTTCAGACAACAGCTCACTGACGAACGTCGGCCGCGGGTCACTTGCCGTCCCCAAATCAAATTTCTTAAGGTTATCTGCAGTAGTATTATTCCATCTTCCAGCTCCTTTGGCGCCGGTGGAAATTCTGAGATTACCTCGTCGTCATCGTTTTCGAAGCACCAGGGGAGTTTGTCCATATTCTCAGGTTCTTCTTTTGATAACATTATCACGTGACAGGTACGAGCTCGCTTCCAAGACCGATGTGGATCTGGTTCTACCCTCGTGGATTTGGGTTTATGCTTCTGCGGCAGGATTACCCTACAGCTGTTGGATAAAGCGAACCTGCCTTGCTGATATTGATCTTCGACCCAGTTCTTGAAGGTGAAGCAGTCTTCAATAGGATGTCCTATTGCCCTATGATAGGAGCAATAGTCCGGATGAGAGACTTTGCCTGCTTGCTCGGGGTGCTTGGACTCCGGGAGTGTAATCAGTTGATGTTTTATGGCAAGATCAAGTATTTTCTTTGTCTTGTCTTGGGCAAAAGAGTATGCTCAACCCATCTTCTTTATAAAAGATGAATCTTGGTTGCTCGGTTCTTGATCGCATGGCTTCTTAGTCCCGCTCTGCCGCTGTCGAACGCCTTTCCCGTTCTTTGGCTTGTTTCTGCCTCTGCGTCGGGCCTTTTGTATAACGGGTTGGCAAGGAGGAGTATTTTCGTTTTTCACAGCCTGCTGAAGGAGGCGTTGCGTCCTGGCTTTCTCGTAGATGGCCATTTTGCGATTATGGTCGTCTCGAACCTTTCGACTTGCTTCCCTTATAAGCTTGTCCATTTGTTCTTCGAACGACGGACTAGGCATTTTCACGGCGAGAGCCCTTTCTGGTTCAGGGTTAGTATCTTCCCACAAAGTATATCCTTCTTCATCAAAGTCGTGTATGACATAACAGTCGCGGAGTAGCTCTCGTTTCTTGGATTGAACATACCCAAGCCCGGTCGTTTCCATTCTCCCGTTGGGCAATTTTCACTGAGTTCCGGGGACATTCCAGATCTTGTCATAGAACTTAGCTTTTCGAGTGGTCTATTTGAAAGGTACGCCTTGGCGCTTTAACAGCCTTTTTAGTCCGTTCGTATAATATCTGGGCAAACGGATGGGCTGGAGCCTGTCGAGTGTAGAATCCGCGCCGTGCCAGATTTCTTTTTCCACTTTGGTTTCCCCGGATCGGTAGAATAGGATTGCCTTTTCACCTTATCGCCTGGGAGGGACATAGAACGTCTGCAACTCTTCCACATTATAGGTATCAAGTGCGTCTAGTTCTTTATGATACTTGGGCAGAACCATAGTAACTTGCAAACTTTGCTCTTTATCAGCGAAGGTTTGTATTGAAGGCCGAGCAGAGAATATGGCATGGACCTCATCTTCTGAGTCGCTGCCGAAGATCAATATAGGAGCGGACGGTCCTGGCTTGCTGCATTGGGGCGGACCTGAATAAACTATTTCTTCCTCCTCCTCGGTATCACTCCCGAAGACCAGAATGGTAGGGATAGCTTTGTTCTCCGGTTTGTGACATCTCTCTGTGTCCTCAAAGTCTGGTAAGAAGTATTTTGCATCTTCGTACTTGCGGACTTCATTCATAGAGAACGGGTTTAGCTCTCCTGTCACAATATACTCGAGACCATCCTTGAAATACTTCATACACTGATGTTGTGTAGAAGGGATGATGTTGTATTCGTGCAACCAAGGCCGACCGAGCAAAGCATTGTAGAATGTCTTGGCGTCAATGACGTGGAACTTGATGTCCGTGACGAGCAGCCCAAAGCGTAACGTCAGTATCACGGATCCAAGCGTCCGTGATGACTGGGAGTCAAATCCGAAGATGGTGATCTTATCCCGAGCGAGGTGTTGAACGCTCATGCAGATTTCCTTCAATACTCTCACGTTGAGGAGGTTGACGGAAGACCCATTGTCGACCAGGATTTTACCTATCTTGATGACAGTATCCGGAGACATATAAGGGGCGGTTGTGCTCGCATGTCCCAAGGAGGAGATCTTCATCGCCGAAGGTGATATCGGCTGTGTGTACTTCTTCCAGCTCGTCCTTCATCTTTTCTTCGGCGAAGAAACCTTGGAATTGCTCGGGCTGTTGTAGTGCCTTGATTAAATAATCTCTCGCCTCTTTGGATAGCAGAAGGGCATCGAGAATGCTTAGCTGCGAGGGTATCTTCCTCAAGTGTGCGAAAACATTGTAGTCCACCTTACTTTTCTTTGGTGGATCCTTGGCTGTCAGCTTTTCGACGGCTTGGTCATCAAGGATGATATCCTCAGAGACCTTTCCTTTCCCCTTATTTTTTCTATTTGACCCACTGTTCGAGGGCCCAAGATTCTTTTCGGGCAGCGTATGGTTGCGCAGCTGAATATTTTCACAGGCCTTCGGTTCTTCCTCTTTTCCCAAAGTGGACTCTTTAAAGAGAGGGCCAAGAGTCATTTCTTCGTCGGAGTCGCTCCCGAAGGTGAGAACTTATGATCCCCTGGCGTTGAAATGTTGCCGATAGTTCTTTTATGCTCCTCGGTCGCACTTCTTTACTCCCGACGAGTTTTGCGTTTCATTCGCTTGAAATGTTGTCGGTGAGCAACATATCCCTGCCACCATCTTTTAAAAGCGTCGCACTCTTCGGTAGGGTGCGAAATCTTTCGATGATATAAGCAGTAGCTAGGATATGTTTATGTTTCACCAATACCGTTCGCTTCGGAGGATGGCAGCTTCATTCCCATCGATATGTCTTTAGAGAACATTTTCCTCGTCTTGAACCTGTTTTTATTTGCGACGGATGTACTTTGATCTGGCGGGAGTGTTTCAACTCTTTCGTCCAGTCGCCGGCGTTTGGCTTTTTCAAATATGACCATTTCATGCTCTCGAGCAGCTTTGCTTTTAAGAAGAACTTCGTTTAGGAATGCGTCAATCATTTCATCTGATGGCCTTAGAAGCTCCGGTTCAGGACCTGCCCCCAGTTTCTCTGTATGAGGAGCTTCCTCACCGTCTATCGATGAGTGAGAGATCACATGGCAACTTGCCACATAACCTTCAGATTCATCTGACGAGTCTTCTCCATTATCTTCATCCTCAAGGACGTGGCGGAGAAACTCTTGAAGCGTGATTGGAGTCCGCGCCTTCTGGTTATACTCTTCCAATGCGTCAATCTGCTTTTGCAGGTCCGTGCGCTTATTGCCAGGCTTCACAGGCTTCTTGGGTTTCTTCTCCTTTTTCGAAGATTTTGATGGCTGGGTGTGAGTGCTTTGGCTGTCACCACCAATTTTTAGAGTTGGGCGCGGCTTTAGCATCCCCTCGATCACCTCAAGTTCCAGTGGATTCTTCCATCTAATTGCCGGACATGTTTGGAGATCCTTCAGCATTCTTTTTGTCTTGGCTGAAAGAGCGACCTCCCATGGAGCTTCTTCTACGAAAGAGCATGATGCCCCTGGTGTATCTGTTTTCTTGGGAGTGTGTGACCGAGGCGGGTTCACCTTCCAGTTCTCAAATAATACGAATTTTCCTTGCCGGTACTGATCTTCTATCCAGCTTTTGAAGATGTAAAAATCCTCGATCGAATGGCCCAACATTCGGTGATAAGGGCAATAGTTAGGATTGCTAATGTTGCCTGGCTGCGCCGGGCGTCTTGGCTCTGGGAGCGTAATGAGCCTGTTGCGGAGTGCAAGCTCGAACAACCTCTTTGTCTTGTCTCGAGGGAACGAGTAAGGGCGACTCATTTTATCTTCGAGAGATCGAGTTCTGTTATTTTAGCGATCAACTGGTCTCGAGCCACCAGGCTGCTGTTGAGCATTGGCCACGACGATCGCTTTCCCTTTTCCCCTCTCGTTTCGAGAGTCCGGCTTTAGAGGAGACGGCCAATGACCCATCTGGTCCATTTGGGCCAGTTTGTCGATTAAGGCTTAGAATGTGGTCGGCTTAAAGAACATCATGAATTGTGAAATGGTTGCATGAAGGTCCAAAGTGCCCATAAACATGCCTACCGCTGGCACTTCTTCGATCCGCTGTTCGCACTTCGACCACAGATTCCACCATCGGATAGCGTATTGGACCCACGTCTCGCCTGGCTTCACCCTGGCATTGATCAATGCCGTTATCAGGGTGCGTTTACTAGCATTCGCGAATCGCTGGGTGAATAACAACTCCATATCTGCGAAAGTCTTGACGGAGTCGTTTGGAAGTTCGGAGTACCATTCGAAGGCTGTCTCCGACAAGTTGCCGACGAACTGACGGAAAAAAAGTTTATCATCACCCCCGGTGTTGCCGCAAAGATCTCTGAACTAGGCGACGTGCTGGTGAGGATTGCATGTCCCCTTGTACACATGGAATTTGGGGATTGTGTATCCCGGCGGGTATTTTATTTGGTCATACCAGCCTGGATACAGTCGTCCGGTTTTGACGCTTGGCCAGCCGCTTCATTCGCCTGGTGAGCTCGTATTTGCTGAGCTATATAATCATCCAGTGCGGCTTTGGAAATGGTTTCCTCCTTGGCTGCTGAGTGAGCCGGAGGAGGATTAGATGTCTCCCCTCTATCGTCTTCAATAATGATCGGAGGGTCTTCAGCTGGAGGATCCGGCTGCAACATCATTCCTACCATGTCTTGGAAGAGAAGCGCCATTTGTTTTATGTTGGCAGCTTGTTCTGTTGCTTCTCTGTCTTTCTTTTCGAGGACTCTGCGTAGGAAGTCAGCGTCGGTTTCTTGTTCGTGACGCTGCTCTGATGATGCCTCCGGGCTTTCTTTTGGCCCGGTAAGTGCGGCCATTGTAGTCAGCATCTTCTGAAGCTTCTATTTTTTTTCATGGGTTTTTGTCACGGATCGGGTGAGCGGCCGGTGACCCGTAGAAGCGCGGCTATCCTCTTTCCCGGATGCCATGTAAATGGTATGGACCGTTATGCCCTCAGACTTGGGGCGTTTGGACTCAGCGTCTTTGCGATCTGCCATAGTTACAGGGGCTTTCTCTGGCCTCCTTCCCCTTTGAGCAGTTGACGTTGAGGGGGCCGTTGAAGCGGGCACCCAGGCAGTTGTCATCCTTTGTGCCTTGCTAGGACGGTTCTCTTCCTGCTGAACCTTCAGCTTCTTTTGTCGGCGAGGATATTCTTGATCGATCACCGACTTCTGGACACGTCGCCAAACTTTATAAACCTTGGAGGACAGCCACTGAGGGGGCTGTTCCGGCTTTGCTTCTGTAACATTCTCCATCGGTGGAGGAGATCTTTTCAATACAGCCGTAGGAGAGTTCCTGTACACCTTATTTAACAATTCAAAGCTGTTCTCAGTTGGAACAGCAGCATTGACTTCCACTATTGAGGCTGGTGGAGTCAGCCCAGAGGGGGACTTGTCCCCAGCCTTCCTTACTCAGCGCCAGTGGCGACGTCGAGTGTGTCGAGCCGATGGAGTTGGTTTGATGATGGGGATGGCTTTGTCTTGCCCCCTGTTCGGGTGAGGGGCTGTTGCTGGCATCAGCCTCTTGAAGACTGATGTCCGTTAAGAAGCGGTATCCAACCGGTCAAAAACAGACTTCTGAGCAGGGACGGGAACCGGAGTGGCCAGCCTCGTAAAGACTGATCCTTTGACGGGAGAAGCTTCTTTAGTGACCTCGAGAGCAGGAATGGCTATCCATTTTAGTATGGCCGCTTCAGGTATCGTGGGCTTCTTGACGAGTCCATTGGTGTTCAGGCCCAGCCTATCGAATACTGATGTTGTTGGCTTGACATTGGATGACCCGTTGAGAGGGGCCGTGGTGTTAATGAGCCGATCAAAGACCGACTTCTTTTGCGCCTCTTGCAGCAGCGGGATGTTAACGCTCATTGGTGGGAGTATGGTCCCGAAGAACAACCCAGTGGTAGCCTACGTCACCTGCTCTACCGACATTGTGAACAGGGAGGCCACCTAAGGCCCGAAGGTTACACCTCCAGATGAGGCGGAACGGAAGTTGCAGTTGCAGCTGGAACATTTCGTGCAAGTAGACGCCATTGATCTTTCGTTTTCTGCATGGAGCAAGACACCAAATCTTAGTACCTCGAACCCAAGGGCAACCATATCAAATCGCTATTCGTTCGCGAACACGACACACGAAGTGTGGAGTGGAAAGAGGAAAAGGTCCCACCAGGCGTGCCAGAATCTGTTTACCGCCGAACACAGAGACGCGACCACGTAGGTCCGTCTTGCCTGAATTTGGGAGCAGATGCTAATTGGTGCTATCCATCCACCTCTCCGAAGATGTCAAGTTGATTTATGGCACCATGTATCGAAGGTTTAAACGGATGCGGCCGATGTAGCAGACTTTGTCAGATTCCCCCTCGTTGATGAGGGGTTTTTGATTGTGGGGACGCTCTTCCCTGCAGACACAAGCCCCTGCAGTTAATTACGCTACCGCATCGCGGTAACAACTTTCTCCTTCTCCAGATGGTCACTTCGTGTCGTGGGTGTTTGTTTTGTTTTTTGGTTGCCCGTGGATTGTATACGGAGACTAATTTATGTTGTCGCCCGTAGGGCGTGGATTAGTCCAAATCCGTATTTTCTTAGATTTGGGTTTTGGTTTGGGTTTAAGGATACGTTAGTCTCATTTGAGACTAAGATCAACTTAAACGTTTGTTAAGGACACGTCAGTCTAATTTTAGACTAAGATCAACTTAACAGGATCATTTAAATCCAACAAAAGAGTATTTAGACTCTATTGTTTAGTTTAGGGACATTGCGGTCGATTACCAGTTTAAGGACATGGTGGTTCATTACCAGTTTAAGGACATGGTGGTCCAGGTTAAGGACATCGTAGTCCGTGGGTTTAAAGGGACCCCACAGTCCAAGGTTAAGGACATCGTAGTCCGTGGGTTTAAAGGGACCCCACAGTCCAAGGTTAAGGACATCGTAGTCCGTGGGTTTAAGGACCCCACAGTCCAAGGTTAAGTACATCGTAGTCCGTGGGTTTAAGGACCCCACAGTCCAGGTTAAGGACATCGTAGTCCATGGGTTTAAGGACCCCACAGTCCAGGTTAAGGACATCGTAGTCCATGGGTTTAAGGATCCCACAGTCCAGTTTAAAGACATCATAGTCTGTGGAATTTATGGTTGTCGGGACCCGTCACCTCTCTGAAGACGTTGAAGGATTACAACGACATATATCAGAGGGGTTCAGAGATATACCCTTAAACCAATGTTGGTTGGGAGATTTATAGTCCAATTTGGGACTAAGGTCTGTTAAAAGGTTTATGAGCATATAGGTTCAGTTGATATGAGGTGAGGACTTACGGCCAATCTTGGGCTAAGTCCAATAAATGTTTAACATTTTATTGTTCTGACTATTGAGCCTTTATTTGGGCTTGGCCCTTTTAATAATGCTAAGCATTAGGGTCTGACATCTTTTGTCTTGTATTGAATGCATAGCATTCATTAGAACAAAGTGTGTTCTGACAATGCGCCACGTGGCGCGCCAGGCGCTTTGCGCCAATTAGAGAGCGCATTGTGCTTCTGTCAGGTAGCGCATATGAAAAGGACACGTGTCGCGCTTAGCGCTAAGCGCTAGTTTATTAGCGCATTGCGCTTTCGATTTGTGAGCACGTTATGCTGATTACATGGCGCACCAGTGAGTGACACATGGCGCGCTTGGCGCTGAGCGCCAGTCCATGGGCGCTGTGCGTTGTTTCAGAAGCGCGAAGCGCAAGTTGCGTATGTGGTTGACACGTGGCGTGTTTTGGCGCTGAGCGCCGGTCCAGGGAGCGCAAAAGCGCAGTTCAAGAGTGCAAGGCACTTTCCAATAGCGCAAAGCGCATTTGATCAAATTTATGATCAGAGAACAAGTTTATGTTCTTCTTTTTTAAAGGAGGCCTTGCCTCAAGGTTCAAGAACAAAAAGATCTTATTTATAAAAAGGGCACTGCCTTTGTATATCAAGGATCTGTGAATGAAGTAAATACTTCTTTTATTTTTATGATTAGATCTTTTGATCTTTTTATGCGAGAGCTTGGTCCGTTGTAGATCTATGATCTTTTAAGAAGATAGTTCTTCTTTTTTAATGAAATGATCTCATCTTTGTTGTTCAAGAAATAATTCTTTACCTTGAAGAAATGATCTTCTTTTTCTAAGAGCTTGCACTCTTTCTTTTGAGTTTTTTCAAAGTTTGTAGGGGGGTTTCTCTCTGTCAGACTTTAAGTCTTGGGGCCTTTATATAGGGCCAATTGATTTGTTAAATTAGTTAAAGAGATTTTTCTCTGATTGATTTGGGGACGTTTCCCCACCATTGGATCTTTGATCCTAGGGTTTCTATTTTACAGAAGGCAATCTTCTTGTTTTTAACAAGATTGAGAAAATCTTTCCATAACAGAATTTTAATTCTGATTAATGATTTATCATTATTAGATCTTTTGATCTAACGGTGGGGAATTTTTAATTCCAGCGCTGGCGCACCCGTGCTTTGCACGTGGTGCGTTGCACTTTGCGCTAGCGCACCTACGTTTGACACGTGACGCGCAGCGCAGAGCGCAGCGCAACTGCACTAGCGCACCCGTGCTAGCACACCCGTGTTTGACACGTGGCGTGCAGAGCGCCTAGCGCTAGCGCACTCATGGTGCACTGCCTAGGGCGCAGCGCACCTGGCGCAAGCGCATCTGTGGCGCGCAGCGCAGAGCGCTGGATCTGAAGCATTGCTTCAATTCTTTGAATTTTGAATTTTAAAACAGAGCTTTGCTCTGATTGGGGGAAACACTGGTTTGATTCATGATCATCCGAGAAACTACTGATCTAACTATTAGTAATTCTCAATTGCCATGGTCAGAGACTTATAGTGTTGACCAACCAAACACAGTGCGATATCGACTCCTTGTACTGGGAGAGACGAATCCCCAACAATCGCTCACTGTCTCTATATGGCCTGGGATTGTGCCCATACTCACAAATTCATGATTCGGGTATAATTCAGCGATGTCGAAAATTCGAATTCGGAGAACTATTCGGAAAAAATCGGCAGGTATTCGGAAAAAATTCGGTAAGTGTTCGAGAAATGTTCGAGAAGGATTTCGAGCAAGAAATTAATTTATGAGATGCTAGGCTTTGATTTTGTGAATTATTCGCTATTTTTTTGAATAATTCGCGAATAATTCGCAAATTATTCGGCGCGTTCGGCAACGACGATTAAATCGGAGATTTAATCGGCTGATCAAAAATTCACGAATTATTTGCGAATTCACCGAATAATTCGCGAATTGTGTGATTATGACTGTAACCAACTAAAACCTGTTTACATGACTCGGTAGAGCCGTGGTAGGGTAGTAATCTAAGCACAGTGGGAACTCATACGAGACAAATGACGATTTCAGGTCGACAGACTATCTGTACACATATCATCAGAGAACTGCTATCTGATGATAAGTATAATACCATCTAGCCAGTTCTCGGCGAGTCCGTATAGTGTACTCACCCAAGTGAGCACATGTATACAATCTTAGGTGATCATACCAATGGCTGTGGGACCAACCACCATATCTCGTCGGGGTCTAGAAACGTATACACAAGTCTACTATGAAATATCGATACCCGATTTCGATACTTCTGTGACTTGGGACATTTAAGGATGTGCTTATGGACTACCCTGTCCCTACAAGTATGATCGCTATTATAATGCTGGTAGTCAAGAAAAATCCTACGGGCTTTATCAACGTATATCAGCCATATATGATATCAAGTAAAACATATCCATATGTTAAGATAAAGACAAAACAAAATAGTATACTACTGTATTAAGTCTTTATCAACATGTAACAACAATACAAAGTAGCAAGAAAAAAATACATAGATAAAACCAAACCAAAATAGTATACTATATAACTGAGTAAGATTGTCCTGTACATAGATATCCGTAGCATCCTATACAATACAGGCCTCTAGGGCATACATATTCAACGGTATGATCCCTATCATAATCCTGATAGTCAAGCAAAGATCTTACGGGCTTTATCAATATGTATTAGCGACAGTAATAACAAGTAAAACAATACACATGAATGATAAAAAATTCAAATAGGATATTATTATATCAAGCAAGACCGTCCTGTACATATATATGTCCAAGTATCCACTATAATATACAATAATAGCATCTAGGGCATACATATCTAACTTGCTTGGCATCCAAGTTATAGCGAACATTAAGAAATCGCCAATACAAAAAATCATTAAATATAAACATCTTTCTCTAGTTATCTGATATCTTATTTGGAATAGTATGCTTATGCTTCTTACCGAAAACAACATTGATCTTCTTTACGTCCTCAAACGCCTTTCTCCCATATGGCTCAGGAGGAGAGGGTCGATGCTCATGCTCACCATTGAACTTGATTCATTGCGTCGATAATGATGATTAGTATCTAACGAACGACAATTTCCAGTGTAATAAGAAATCCGATTTACTCGTGTTTCACAGACGGTATATTCTTGACAATAAGGGAAAGCAAGGTGACCTTTCATACTCCATCTCGACAACATGACATATGCCGGGAAATAGTTTATTGTCCAAAGCGGCGCCTTTCTCCCATATGGCTCAGGAGGAGAGGGTCGATGCTCATGCTCACCATTGAACTTGATTCATTGCGTCGATAATGATGATTAGTATCTAACCAACAACGATGTCCAGTGTAACAAGAAATCTGATTTACTCGTGTTTCACAGACAATATATTCTTGACAATAAGGGCAAGCAAGGTGACCTTTCGTACTCCATCTCGACAACATGACATATGCCGAGAAATAGTTTATTGTCCAAAGCAGCACCGCGTGCAATGTGAATCTCTCCTTTCCGTGGACATCATAAACGACGATGTCAGTCTCCTACAGCTCATTCAACTCATCAATCAACGGGTTTAAATAAGCATCGATGTCATTACTAGGAGAATTGCTTTCAGGGATCAAGAGAGATATTTGGATTTATGATTGTTTCATACTCATCCACGGTGGGAGATTATAAACTACTAGTGTAACGAACCATACGCTATGAGATGCACCTCCTTTAAATGGTTCCAAACCATCAGCCGATAATCCAATTTTCACATTACGAGATTTCACAGCGAACGCTGTAAATTGAGTGTCAAATCTTTGCCACTCTTCACTATCAGCGGAATGCCGTAAGACTCCATCCTTCTTGCAACCATATACATGCCATGCCATACTTTCGGCGGTTTTAGATGACAGAAATAACCTATGTAGTCTTTTCTTAATAGAAATATAGCGCAACACCTTCACTAGAATTTTAGGAATTGATTTCTCGTCCCTCAGAGGCTTTTTAGGTAAGATCCACCTTGATTCCTCACAAGCTCTACACTTATTTAAGTTCTTGTCATTATCTGCCGTGAATAACATGCGTTCATTTAGACATGCGTCGATTTTTTGATAACTAAAATCGATGTTGACAATCATCTTCTTCATATCTTGAAAATTGGCATGGAGATCGGAATTCGGGTAAGCCTCCTTCTGTATCTTTATAAAATCATCGACTGACTTATTGCTCCATAAACTTTTGCATTTAAGATGAAACATGTTAACCGTCCAACCCAACTTCGTCATTGTCGAACCCTCATAAAGAGGTTTCTTAGCATCCTCCGTATACTTAAAAAAAAAACTTCGAGATTCGTCATTAAGAACCGCATCATCCGAAGCGGTATCATCGTGCATGCCTTTATGTTAGTGATATGTATGCCCTAGAGGCCATTACTATACATACGATGTATATTGTAGTGAATGCTTGGACATATATAGGGAGGACTTTCTTGCTCGACATGATAGTATGCTATCTGGTTACTCTTTATCTTAGCATGTACTCTGATTGTCTCTATGTTACATGTTGATAAAGCCCTTAGGATGAGACTTGACTACCAGGACTATGATACAGATCATACTAGTAGGGACAATGTAGTCGCTAAGTACATCCTTCAAATGTTCCTAGTCGTGGGAGCACCGAGATAGGGCATCGATACTCCAGAGTAGACTAGCGTATGCGCTTCTTGACCCATATGATGGGCGATGGATGATCCCATATACATTGGTGTTTGACATCAGAGAAGGTATACGGGTGCTCAGTGGAGACTGGGTATACTGAACGGACTCGCCGAGAACTCCCAGATGGTATTATACCTCACGTCAGATGGCAGTTCTCTGGTGACACTGGTACAGGTTAGTCTGTAGACCCGAGATCGTCATAGAATCTTGTGTGATTCCCACTGTGCTTTGATTTCCATCATACCACGTCCAAGAGGGCGTGCAAAACGGTGGCTTTAGGGTACAGTCCCGAATCACATAGAGGCAATGAGCGATAGGAGGGGTTTCGTCTCTCCCGGTATAGGGAGTTAATGTTGCGCAGTGTTCGATTGGCTATAACTGGAAATCCCTGGCCAGGGTTGCTGAGATTTACTGGTAAGTGTTATCAGTAGTTTCTCAAACTGTTATGGACCTCATATCGACACGACTTATCAAGCTACTGGGGTCTGACATTTACCACCCCTAGGCGAGATATGCGACATATCAGACGAAGAGACCGGACTGTACGGTAGTGTTACTGATTGGATTCACAGGAGAATGTACAGGCTTGCTTGTTGATCTTCTGATCGCTCAATACCTGGGTGGCTATTACGTTTAGCTGACCGCTTGCAGCTTGTGGGTGTTTGATATGATCATCACCTACTGCCGGCGTATTGATGATTCTTTAGAGTCCTACACAGAGCTTTGCTGGCTCAGGCAAAACGGAGTAGGAGCACATATGTGATATGTGCGAGACCGAGAATATTACGATATGAGATATCGTATTCCATTCTCGCGATATATGATATCGGCCGGGTATATGTGATATAGCCGGGTCATCGGATCAACTGTTGATTCGATGAATAGATACAGATTATATTAGTCGGTTATATGCGATATAGCCGGATTATCGGATCAAGTGTTGATTCGATAATTTAATGTATAATTATATATGTGATATATTAAGTTACATTAACTAATATAAGCTCACTTAAAGATTCTTTTTCTCACTTGGATAATACATTGATATATATGTGATATATGTTAATTGTATTATTTTATTTTGTTACAAAAATATATTATATATGTGATATATAATATTGTAACAAGTTAGGGTTACAAATGCAACATGATTTGTGGAGTTTAAGCAAGTTAGGGTTAGCATTTGGATTAGCTTTTGCATGAAGTTTCAAGAAGCTTCCTTTTGTTTTTTGCTTAGATATTTTGTATAGATATTTATTAACCCAACCCAAACCCTTTACCTTAGGTTTATTCTCTACATGAGTTAAGCCCTTCATTCTTAACTAATGGTTAATTTGTAACCACAACAATGATTTCATTATTCATCACAAAAGGTTTTGCTTTATCTTCTTCTTCTTTCTTCATGAAGAAAACCTTCACTAGCTTTTTCTTTTGTGATGTTTATAAGTGAGAAATTAAAAACAAAAGAGAGCAAAATTCCTACTTCATCATTCTCATCTATTCTAGCCACTTAGATTAGAGTGTTTGCTTTACTAATACTTGATTAGTGAAGAAAGAGTTTGGGTTTGAGATTCTTCAAGGTAGATCATCTTAGTTGTTGAAGATTAGAAGCAAGCTTGCATCTTTCTCTTCATGGAGTCTCTCTAGAGTCCGGGTACATAATGATCGCGGCGAAGGGGCCTCAACACGGAGCTTATGAAGTGAAGGAACGGACTACAAAGGTTGTAATCCCAAACTCTTAGAAGTAAAGTTGTTTACTTGCTATGTTAACCCTATGTCTCTAGTTAAGATCTTGGTTAGGGTTTGTTTAGCACCCCAAAATTTTTAAAATAGCGTGATAGATGCTTGCCAAAACCTTGCTATGGTGCTAAGCTACACTTTATACAACGCGTTCATCATATCATTTAAACTAGTGGTTGTAGAGGTTCTCATAGGAGGGTTAGTAGGCGGCAACCGACGATATGCAGGCATTCTGTAGTCTGTGAACTCTCCATCCGTTAGAAAGTATATGCATGCGAACCGATTCTCAACTATCTCTTTACGGTTACAACACCTCCTACAGGGACAAGTAATACGACTACCACCCACTCTCGATGAGTATTGCATAAACTCTTCAACACCATTATGAAATTCAGGGCCAAACTTGTTCTTATTTATCCGAGTCTTATACATTCTTATCCGGTACGTAAAACCTAAGATAGTTCACGATTATTTATTATATCAGAATAAAAATTTTCAGATAGTTCACGATATTAACAATTCTATATTTTACGTCGAGGGTAACGACTGTCGGGGGTGAGGCTTCTATCCCATTAAGAATATATAACGCATACACTCTATGCACTTGTGCTTTCATTCACTTCAAGAAAATTTCGGCAGCACCTTCCAGTTGTTCTCCGAGTACACCGCAATAGAAGAGATAAACATCTCAATACTATCAGTATTAAAATGATCATCTTAGCTATATTTGTACACGGAGAACCAGAGGAATGGTACTGACGAAACTCGTATCGAAACGAATGAAAGCATAAGTATGAAGGGAAGTGTATACGTTATACATTTTTAACTTGTCCAAAACGGGACAAATCTATCGATTATAGTGCGACTGATCTTCTCGCCGTATAAACTACGAGATGACTGTCAACAAAAAACGATTAATGTTCGAGTTGGACAACCCACGCTTAGTTTTATATCACGAAGATAACCGTACGTATATAACTGTTATACGGGTTCTAAGGCGCGATATTTTTTCAACGTGAGATACTCGATGACGATATGTATTGGTTTATTTTTTGTTATCATCGAGTATCATGTATTTAATTAGATTAGTTTTGATGGTTATCGTTTCAATATTGTTGGTTTAATTAATATTTAATTGGTGATTTAATATAGGTTTAGTATATAGTTAAGAATTAAAGGGTGTAGGCGGTATACCAGATACCGACGTATATCGAGATTTCTAAACAAAGTTGCCAATTACTTCTTCTTGACATTTCTATACAAATTTTCTAATATAATGAAATTAACTAAAATTATACAATAAATAAACTTCGAAAATTGAATTTAATAAAATTAATTCATTTAATTCGTCGCCGATTTCACATCGAAGTAAATTCGGAGGATGATGTCCACGGAGGAGGGAAGCTTGGATGTAGTGGTCGGAGGAAGGATGGCCGGTGAAGAGAGTGTTGGGATGCTAGGCTCACCTAGTAGGGTTTTAAAGCACGATGGAAACGGTAATTTAAAAAATCTAGAGAGCAATAGCAACCCCAACCCAAGAATCAAACTAAAAACACTAAATTGATACAAAACTGGTAAGCTAAAACAAAGAAATTGGCAAGCTACAACCTTTGTAGCGTGTTAGTCATCTCTCCTTGGACTCTAAATAGTCTTCATGAAGACCGGAACAAGCTTACTTGATGATCTTCTTGTCGAAGATGATCCACCTTGAAATAACTCCAACACAAGTTTTAGCTTTAAATTGATCTCATTAAAATATAGCAACTCAATAATTAAACTTTCTAAGAATGATTAGTAGGAGATGTAAAATAATTAGCTCACTAAATTCTCCTTCTTTTTTTCATTCCTTATTTAAGAAAAACTCAAGAGAGATAGCCATGGAGATGAGAGTAAGTAGATAACGCTCAAGATGAGAACAAGATCATTTAAGAACGAGTCATCAAAAAAGAAAAACCCAAAGAACTCTATAAGAATCCAAATGCTATAACTCATTCTCTTTTTAAAATAAATAAAAGTATAAGAATGTTCTCATCTAAACCATATAAGTCTCATACACCCATCTCAAATGTACCAACATACATGTCACAATATTTATATCAAATATAAATATTAATAAAGAGAAAAAGATAATAAAGTGAGCATAATATTAGTTAATATATAAATATATCAATATATAATTATACATTTAATTATTAAATCAAGACTTGATTTAATAATCCGGTTATATCATATATATATATATATATATATATATATATATATATATATATATATAGCGGTTAATATCAATAAACACCCAATTAAAATACGTGTATCATATACATGTGTTTAATCGAATTCTTACATGTATCTTCATATGTGCCCTATATCATTTCGCCTGTGCTGGGAAACCTCTGTGTTGGACTCTAAACACTCGACTATACGCTGGTAGTAGGTTAGGATCATATATATAGCCCATAAGCACGTCAGCAGTACTAGCTGCACGTAACAGCTACTCAGGTATTAATCAAAAGAAGGTCAACGAGCAAGCTCATCTGAACTATGCATAATCTATCAGTGACAATCATCGTACAGTCTGGTCTTTTCATTTAAGAGTATCACATATCGGCTCTAGGGTTTGGAATCTGTCAGACATCAATAATTCGATAATTCGTGCGACAGAGGACTCATAACTAATTGGAGATACAACCGATAACACTTATCAGTTTATCTTCACTACGATGGCCATCGACTTGTGGTTGTAGTCATGTCTTACACAGAGCGACATCAACTCCTTATACCTGGAGAAACGAATCCTCTCGACTGCTCACCGCCTCCACGTGCTTCGGGACTATACCTAACAATAATCTGTTTGCACAATTCCTTTGAGCCGTGGTGGGGTAGAAGTCTAAGTATAGCAGGAACACACATGAGACACTATGGCGATCTTAGGTCCTAGGGACTACCTTGTACTCATATCACCAGAGAACTGCTATCTGACATTAACATATTACCAATTAGGAATTCTCGGTGAGTCCATCCAGTGTAATTCATGCTATGAGCATATGTATACAATTCTCGATATCAAGCACCAATAGCTGCAGGATCAGCTATCACTCTCCAACCGGGTCAGGAAACGTACATACTAATTTAAATTGGAGCACCGATGCCAGTTTCAATACTTTTACGACTAAGGACATTTAAGGATGTGCTTATCGACCGTCCCGGCCCCACTAGTATGATCTCCATCATCGTCCTGATAGTCAAGAAAAATCCTGAGAGGTTTATCTCATGTCTAAATGATACGTGATAATGAATAAACGCATCACATGAAAGATAAAGACAAATCAGATAGTATATTGTCATCTCGAGTAAGACTGTTCTCTCGGAGAGGTTCTCTTTCAATTACAATAATTGTTTTGAGGGCACCTATATCCAACAGGGAGTTCTCAGTGAAGGGGGTGCTCGGTGAAGAGAAGGGAGTGCACGATGAAGAGGGGGTGATCGGTGAAGAGGGGGGGCTCGGGGTTGACGAGGAGGAGGCGGGGCAGCGACTTTTTTGGAGTGAAGGAAGGAAAATTGGGGATGTTTTCAGACAAGGGGAAATTGGGGAAAAATTTAGAGCCGGGAAGTAATTTTGGGGGGAGAAGGGGGGAGGGAAACGTGGCTGATTTCATATTAAGGCTGTTGATTTTGGTCAACATCTAATTCGACGCGAGACTCCCGTTGAAATAGGTGTTGATCAAAATCAATAAATTTTCAAATATGGACATCCTATTTCGACGGGTGTCCTGTGTCGAAATAGGCTCCCGTCGAAAAATGTCTCAGTTTCTTGTAGTGAATACATTATTTATATCCATTTTGTCATCGCTCGATTCAAAACCACTTACGTCATGTTTCTCGCATATTTGTTAATTGTTTGGCTTAGATTATTAAGAGCTTGATATTTTTCTCATCTTTATTACTGTTATAATTTTTTATATAATAAACCGACTTTTGTTTGATTTATTTATTTTTTGGCTGTGTCAATAAGTCTCTGTATTCTAGGGTTGGTGAAGACCTTAGGCATGCGAGTCCCCGTAATTAGAAAGCAAATTAACCCAAAAGAGACAAGAAATTAATTCCAGCATTTCAAGTCGCATGAAAATGAAAGCAAGTAAAGCAAATTATCCACTTGTCCTTAATTATTCTGTTTGACTAAGACTTGACTTCTTGGTTAGTTTATCTTAATTACATTTCGCTTTCTTGCAGCGTAGAGTCGAAGCTAGTGAAAATCAATGTAGCGTTGCTCGATAGAAAATCATACTGTCACACTCTAAAGATAGATCATTGATGACCGTTTTGCTAAAGCTTCATTTTGAATAATTCTAGGCTATTAATCTGCCTGCAAGTATACAAGATTTATGTAATTTGTTACATGTTTTAACTATATAAATATTTACTAATGAATACTTATAGGTATTTAATAACGAGCAATCTGCCCGACAGACGTTTAACCCTTCAGGTCAAACGTCTGACCATAATGACAGACATCTATCCCTTTCAGGTCAGACGTCTGGAGGAAACTTGGACTCTCAACCCAAGACCAAAACCCAGACGTCTGAGAACATGACAGACGTCTGCAGCAATAAAAGCCAGATAACTGGAGAAACTTGGAGTCTCAATCCGAGACCAAACCCAGATGTCTCGAGGCAAGATAGACGTCTGCCTTCATGTAGATCAGACGTCCGCTCCTGTGAGACACGGAAGTATTTGGAAAGATTCTGATTTTGAGAAAGATTTAGATGTAACTGTATATTTAAGACATTTTTGTGATTGAGATTATTGTAACAAATTATACGATGAATAATATATATAAAGGAATAGAGAGATTAATTCTCTAGGGCATCTTCTTCTTCCTCTCAATCTCAATCTCTACTCTCTTGCTATTTCTTTATGGTATCAGAGCCCTAAAGGCTAACGCCATTATAATTTTCTTCTCTATATTTCTCCTACAATATCAACCAACGTAGATCAATTCTCCATCTCATCAACACCGCTTCCCGTCCCAACACCAATTCTTAACCCCAATGCATCTTCATCCTTTTCAACACATGGACCTAATGTCATATCTCTTCTCCACATAAAACTCACCCGCAACAACTACCTCGGCTGGAAGATGCATTTTGAAGCCGTCCTTAAGTCGCAAGGGTACATGAATATCATCGACGACACAAAAAGGTGTCCGTCCATGACTGTTCCTGATGAACAAAATCTGTTGGTTATAGCATACAATTCAGCATATGTTGTATAGATCTAAAAGGATCAATTGATTGTGAGTTGGATATTAGCGTCTCTGACTAAATCACTAATTCCTTTGGTGGTCAGTAAAACTAAAGTAAAGGCGATATGAGAGACACCTGCCAAAACCTTCACATCGCACTCTCACGCTCGCATCCTTCAACTGAAGACCCAACTTCAAAATATCAAGTGAGGATCCGC
Organism: Agapanthus africanus; assembly: GCA_030015575.1. Taxonomy (NCBI): domain Eukaryota; kingdom Viridiplantae; phylum Streptophyta; class Magnoliopsida; order Asparagales; family Amaryllidaceae; genus Agapanthus; species Agapanthus africanus. Next base: position 33,467,282 of record CM057346.1, read on the forward strand.
CCCCATCACAGAGTACATTCAAAATATCAAGACTGTCTCCGACAATCTTGCGGTCATTGGACATAGGATTTTCGATGCCGATCTTGTCATGCATGTTTTTGTCGGCCTGGGATTGGCTTATGACTCCTTTGTTCCTACTATCACAAACCGCATAGATGATATCTCTCTTGAAAATCTACATGGTATGCTTCTTGCACACAAGGGCATCTGTCAGCAACAAGATAAGGCGCTCGATGCCACTCCCTTTCTGTTTGTCAACGCCGCAACCATGTGTCGTGGAGGTTCTCTTCAGATTACTATCAGCGTAGCTATAACACCGAGCGAGGAGGCCGTGGTGGCCGCAATGGCCAGGGTCACGGTCGAGGCCGCGATCATGGTCCTCCTCGATGCCAAATTTAAATAACAACTGGCCACTATGGCAATAGTTACCCACAACGCTTCAATCAAACCTTTTCTAGCAGTCTAAGAGGTGCTTCGCAATTCCATGTCCCGCAGTCTCAGAATGTAAGATCAGATGGGCACTATCAAGGACCTGTACCATACGTTATGCTGTCACATACACCTCCACCATATCCCTCGAGCAGTCCAAGCGTTGCATCTTCTGAATGGTATCTTAATTCGGGGGCAACTCATCATATCATACCAGATTACACTCAACTCCTCACGACAGCCCCTTACAAAGGCACGGATACGGTATTCATAGGTAATGGTATAGATTTGTGTATTCTTAATTATGGCCACACAACAATTTCATCATCTTCTTGATCACTTCAAATGCCTAACATTCTTCATGTTCCTACAATAACGAAAAATCTCCTAGCTGTTCATAAATTTACTAAAGATACATGTTATTTTTTATTTTCACCTGTTTGATGTTTTGTGAAGGACCCAAAATCAGGGACGATTCTACTTCAAGGCAACTTCAATACTGGAATGACTAATTTCCTCTTCCAAATGTCTCGTCTCTCACTGCACTTGTTGGTGAACATACCTCTACTTTCTCATGGCACGCTCGCTTAGGTCATCGTGCTTTAAAAACTGTAGTCGGAATTCTATCTAGTTTTCATTTACCAACTGTTAAGAGTCATAGCGAGTCAATCTGTTCTAGTTGCATGAAGGCTAAAAGCCACAAACTCTCTTTTGAATTGTCATCAATTGTGTTTTCGACACCTTTAGATTTAATTTATTCTGATGTTTGGGGTCCTGCTTCTATTTTATCTCACATTAATTTTCGTTATTATGTTACTTTTGTTGATGACTATAACAGATCTACCTGGTTATTTCTGATGCGTAATAAGTATGACTTATTTGATATCTTTTGTCGCTTTCAATGTCATTTTGAACGTTATTTCAATAGGCAAATGAGTATGTTTCACTCTGATTGGGGTGGTGAATATCAATCTCTTCATCGTCATCTAACAACAGAGCATATCTTCCTTCGTGTCTCCTGCCCCCACACTCCCGAACAAAATAGGGTAGCAGAACGCAAACATCGTCACATTGTAAAGACCGCTCGTGCTCTTCTTGCTCACACTTCCACCCCTTCTCATTACTGGGATAAGGTCGTGCAAACTGTTGTCTTTCTAATTAATTGTCTCCCTACACCAGTCATTCGTAACGATACACCTCTCCGCAAATTATTTGGTCACCACCCTAATTATACATTTTTACACACATTTGGCTGTGCGTGTTATCCTTGGCTTCATCCCTATTCTCCACATAAACTTGCTAATCGGCCCGATCGCTCTGTGTTCATGAGTTCTAGTACTCAATATCATGGTTACCGTTGTCTCCACGTACAATCCGGCCGAATGTATGTGTCTAGGCAAGTTATTTTTTTATGAAAGTTGCTTCCCCTTTTTCGGTTCAGATTCTACCACAGGCTTGCCGCCGAACGCTGAGCCTTTACCAGGAGTGGGCATCCTTGGCTCTGGTCCTGTTTAGAGCCCAGCATTACCATTAGTCCTGCTACCACCACTCTTCGTGCGGCCGGAATACTTAGTCCTTCCCCACGCCAGCTTCCGTAACTTGCTCAACCCAGCCTCTTGTATATGGTCGCTTCTTCTTCAACAAACTTCTCACCTTCTACCCCCAGTCCCCCTCACACTAGTGCTACCCGGTCGCCTCCTGCAGATGATCCTGGCCCACAGCATTCCATGCAATCTTCTCCGTTCTTGGGCTCTCCTTCCCCTACCTCGTCGAGCACTTCCGATGAGTCTCCAATTCTTCGCATGCGTTCTCTTACCGACATCTTTGCCTCCACTGAGCCGGTCATTGATTCTCCGCCACCTCGATCGCTCACAAGCAGTCATGCACTACCTACAACACTCTTTTCCACTATTTCGGTCGAGCCCACTTGCTTCACATAGGCATCTAAGGGCCCGTCGTGGCATGCGACTATGTCCTATGAATTAGATACTCTATTTCACAATGTCACATAGTCGCTTGTTCCTCGCCAACCTCATTTCAATTTTTTCGGTTGTAAATGGGTGTTTAAGCTGAAATATTATACTGATGGTTCCATTGAGCGCCACAAGGCATGGGCTCTTGGCTATGGGGTTTCGGTAACAACCCAGTGTCGACTTCTTCGATACTTTCACTCCAGTCATCAAGATCACTACGGTTCGTTTGATTCTTGCAAATTGTGATCAGCTCTGGTTAGCCAGTGCGACAGTTGGACGTCTCGAATACATTTTTACTTGGTCATCTTGAGGAGGTGGTATATAGGGATCAACCCCGGGCTTCACTCATCCCCAGTTTCCTAATCATGTCTGTCGATTGCATCGCTCTTTACGGCCTTCGTCAAGCTTTTCGTGCTTGGCTTAAATGCTTATGTACTTGACTTCTTCAGCTCGTCTTCCTCAGTTCTAAAATGGATACTTCGTTGTTCTTTCACTGGACCCATCAATCATGGCTCTATGTCCTGATTTATGCAGACGACATTCTCATTACTAGTTCCGATCAAGGGGGCATCCCTGGTCTTATTAATTCTCTTCAATGGGAGTTCTCTATTCGTGACCTTGGCACCGCTCATTATTTTATTGGTATTGAACTCTGTCCACATCCTAACGGTTGTCTCCCATCTCAATCTAAATATATTGTGGACATTCATAAGCGATTCAAAATGACTGTCGCGCGCCCAATGTCTACACCCATGACCACTGTCACGGCGATCGATGATCCGCTTTCCACTCCCCTCATCGATCCAACCATGTATCGCAACATTATGGGTGCCCATTACTACAATAAGGGGTTGCCCCAACCGAGATAGGAATCCGTAGGGGAAACTTTTCATTGCCCCTACGGATTAATCTATAGGGCCATTGGTTTGCCTCTACGGTGCTCTACGGATTAATTAAAAAATATTAAAATGTAATCTTTTATTTTGCTCTATGGAGCAGCAAAAGAAGACCCTACGGATAAATCCGTAGAGGCATCAAAGGGTTATTATAAAAAATATAAAGCTCAGTAATTTCCCACCTCCCCCAATTTTTCCTACCAACTCCCCGGCGTGATCGATCACCCGCTCCTCCACCTCAGTCTCGTCACCCGCCTCCTCCACCTCTCGTCGCCAAAATTTCCCGCCGTCACCGCCACCACATTCTCGTCACCACATGCTCGTCGCCATCTTTTCGCCACCACAGTCTCGTCGAGATCCATCCACGGCTTCCTCCACCTCGTCGAGCTCCATCCGCCAGCAAAACTACAACTGAGGTGAGTTAATTCCATTTTGAACTTATAATTATGCTTTTTTGTGTTATTATTGATTTTAGGGTTAGGGTTAGTTCAGGGTTAATTGGGGGTTAATTAGGGTTAGGGTAAGGGTTAGGGTTAGGGTTAATTAGGTAGGGTTAGGGTTCAGTTTAGGGTTAGGGTTCGGTTTAGGGTTAGGGTTGGGGTTTGGTAGGGTTAGGGTTAATTAGGTAAAATAGGGTTGGTAATGATTAAGGTTAGGGTTAGGGCTAATTAGATTAATTAGGGTTAATTTTAGTTTGGGCTAGAGTTAATTTTGGTTAGGGTTTGTGTGATGATTATGGTTAGGTTAATTTGGGTTAGGATTTGGGCTAGGATTAATTTGGGTTAATTAGGTAAAATAGAGTTTATTTGTGTTAGGGTGTTGATTAGGGTTTATTTGGGTTAATTGGGTTAATTTTGGGTTAATTAGGGATAATTTGAGTTAGGGTGATGATTAGGGTTAATTATGTAAATTTGGGTTAATTTTGGGTTAATTAGGGATAATTTGAGTTAGGGTTAATTTGGGTTAATTAGGGTTAGGGTTTAGGGTGCACTAGTTCCTTCAGTAGGATACTTGATGATAACGTAAACATACAATTTTACCGTAAACGCAAGAAGATTTTACCCAAAACTAAAAACTTTGAAACCTTAATAACGAAACGTAAACGTAAAATCTATTCAAGTTAAATGTTCAAGTTAAAACCAATATATGATACTCGATGATAATATGAAATTTTCATATTCTCATCGATACTCATATGTGAAAATCAAAGCGTGACTTAGTCCCCGTCTATTGGTTAACATACGTTCGATATTCGTCGTGACATAGAACTATACGAAGGTTGTTAAATATCGGACAGTTTAGTTCGGTACTAACAACCGTCGTGTAGTCTATATGACAAGAAGATTCAATCGTATGATAACCGATAGATTTGTCTAGTGTGGACAACTTAGAAATGCATAAAGAAAACACCTGCATTCACTCGTGTTTTCATTCGTTTCGAGTTATCTCGTCGGTACTTTATCGTTGGTTCTCCATGTACAAAGATAGATTAGATATTTATTTCAACGTTGTTTCACAGTATTGAAATGATTATCTATTCTATTACAGTGTACTCGGAGAACAGCGGGAAGGTGCTGCCGAAATTTACTCGAAACGGATGAAAGCACAAGCGAACGGTTGTCTGTTCTATACATTCTTAATAGGATAGAAGCCTTACCCCCGACAGCCAAAACACACACATACAACACGAATACACAACAAACGCACATACAAATCACATATACACTAACAACCCTACACTTAAGCAAAATCATAAATTGAAACACACATCCACAGAATACAACTCATATTTGGGTATCTTCAAATCTAACTTTATTTATTGATAATTTATTCTTTTCAACGACAAACTTGCCGCTACAAATTTTCTTCTTTGTCAGTAACCATCCCGTTCTTAGATTTCTCAATATAGTCACCATAATCTACAACTTATATGTTATACAGTCTAACATGGCCTATGAGTACATCAAAGTTAAGGACTGGATGTACGTGGATTGGTAACAACGCATGCAATCTAAGTTTGTCGCAGAAATTGCTGCTTTCATTAAAATTACACGCGCACATAATAAGATCGTGTTAAAGAAAATTCTCTACCCGTGTGATAGATGTGGGAATAAGTTCTGGCAGAAGGTAGAAATCATAGAGCTTCACATCGTTAAACATGGTTTTACTAGATTTTATACAACTTGGATATATCACAGAGAAGGACAAGAAGAAGATGGTAATGCGGCAGAAGAAGAAAGTAATGCGGCAGAAGAAGAAGGAGAAAACAGTAATGCGGCAGAAGAACGCGATAACTTCTTTCCAGAAGAAGAAATGGAGGATATGGTAGAGGCTGCCCTAGGTGATAGTATTCCTACCGAAAATGGCATTCCTTCCGGCCAAGGACCGCGTGCGGATAAGTATGAAAAGTTCATGAATGATGCTAGAAGACCAATTTATAAGAATACAAATTATTCCACCCTATCATAGTTCATCCAACTTTTTCAGATTAAGTGCCTAAATGGATGGAGTAACAAGTCATTCACGATGCTTCTGAAGTTCCTAAAAGATTCTATGCTCCCTGGAAATAACGTGCCTGACAGCTGGTATGAAGCCCAGAAGATGATGTCTGATTTAGGGTCTGAAGTGTGAGAAAATTCATGCATATTCTAAAGATTGTGTGTTGTACCGGAAAGAGAATTCAGATTTGAAACAGTGTCCAACATGCGCAGATACCAGGTATAAGCTGAAAAAATCTGATAAGAAACTTGATATACCTGTCAAGATAGTACGATACTTTCCCATAACACGGAGGATGCAAAGGCTATTCAGGTGCAAGAAAATAGCCGAGGTAATGATTTGGCATCACCGTGCTGCTCCAAATAAAGATGGAAAAATGAGTCATCCAAGAGATTCGCCGGTATGGAAAGATTTCGATAGGAGGCACGAAATATTTAGTAGTGATCCTCGCAATGTCAGGCTCGGACTCGCTAGTGATGGCTTCTGCCCATTTAACTATATGGCTGGAAGCCACAACACATGGCCCGTTATAATGATAGTTTATAATTTTTCGTCTTGGTTATCTATGGATCAATCCTACTTTATGATGCCTCTTCTTATTGACGGACTAAACTCACCGGGAAACAATATCGACGTCTATCTCCGACCTCTGATCGATGAATTAAAATCTTTATTCATTGATGGTGTAGAGACTTACGATGCAAACACAGATACAACCTTCACACTGCGTGCGGCTTTAGTGTGAACAATTAATAACTTTCTTGCGTATGGAATGCTATCAGGTTGGTCCGTACATGGTCACAAAGCATGCCCTTATTGCCATCAATATACAATATCGAAATGGTTGAATTTTAGCTGGAAGGTTTGTTAGTGCGGTCATCGGCGTTTCTTGCCACTAGACCTCCCTACAGATTAGACACTGCTCACTTTAATGTTCATCAGGAGTTTCTTGGGCCTCCAGCCTCATTATCCGGAGAGGACGTGACTGCTCAGTAGGATGGTTACAATAATGTGACTTTCGGATAGATCCGGTAAAACAGGTCAAACCACTCTTTTGGAACAAGTTAAGTATTTTCTACGAGCATCCGTACTGGTCAATAAATTTAGTGCGTCATTGTCTGGATGTTATGCGCATAAAGAAGGGAGTAGCCGAGCATGTACTCAACTTACTTCTTTGTAAAGATGGAAAATCGAAAGACAATCTCTATACTCGGATGGATCTTCGGGACTGGGAAATTAGAAGTGAATTGCATCCTAAACCGATAGCGGATAAAACAGGCAAGTTTGTATTTCCTAATGCTGCGTATCATATATCACAACCGGAGAAGAAAAGATTCCTGCATGTGTTACATGATTTGAATGTTCCCACAGGTTTCTCAGGATTATTTAGCAAAAAGATAAAAATTGTAAAAGGTAAGATCGATGGGCTGAAAAGTCATGATCACCTTGTTATTATGGAGCACCTTCTCCCATTAGCCCTCGGAACTTTCCTTCCCGAATCGGTTGGTCTAGTAATCAATGACCTTTGTTGCTTTTTAGAGAATTGTGCGCTAAAAACCTGGATGTTGTGACACTGGAGAATCTAGAAAATTCTATTTCATTGTTACTTTACAAGCTTGAGCGTATTTTCCCACCTTCATTCTTCGATATCATAATACACCTGATGGTTCATCTTGCAATCGAGGCTAAGTTAGCCGGATCGATACAATATCGATGGATGTATCCCGTCGAAAAGTACATGGAATTTTTCGTTTTATGCAATTTGTAAAATTATTAATGTCCTATATGCCCATATTTATTTATTTAACATATTTTTCATTAGGTACCTTTACACTTTAAAAAAGTATATACAAAATAGAAATCGACCAGAGGGTTCTATCATATAAGGTTATCTTCTAGATGAAGTAACCACATTTTGTTCCCGCTATCTGGACGAGAACATTGAGACGAAACTTAACGGGCCTCGGAGAATTTAGGACGGGCCATGTGGTAAAGCGTCTTATAAGGGAGTAGACACTATATTTATCAAAGGATATATCGGTTTATCCTGCTCAATAGCATTTGTCTTGAGGAAATTAAAGAGTAAGTTTTTTTTAGATTAATTGTTATATTTGTGTTTGTGTGTGTATGAAATGATATAATATTAATGTCATAATTTATTGTTGAGAACAGAATTCATATTAATAAGGTACGTGAAGGGCCTCCTGATTAGAATGATGAACGATTGGAAAAATATTATCATGATAATTTTTGCGATTGGGTTGCAGATCATGTAAGTTGTTCGAATAACATATTATTGCTACCAGTCTTAATCTAAACTTATATCGTTATGTATTTGTCGTAAAATTTGTTTTGTCAGATCCACGATCTGAACTTGTTTACATCATTAGAGAGAGATTCAAGATGTTTAGCTTAGTTTCCTAGTATGGAGGTTGCATATTATAAAGGATTCGGTGTCCTTGATACAAATTTGAAGTTAAGGACATAGAAATATCTCGAACCACTCAGAATAGTGGGATTGCGACGGTAGGATCGGATGGTGTGATTTATTATGGATACTTAAATTGCATACTTGGCATCCAATATCCCGAATGATCAGAACCGTTTTATATATTTTAGTGTACTTGGTACGATACACGAACCGATAAGGATAAGTGGAGAAACAATTTGAGGACTTGGAAAGATGAATATGGATTGACTAGTGTAAACGCACTTCGATTTTACGGTCAGGACGATCCATTTATCTTTCCGAACTAAGCGTTCCAAGTATACCACTAACAGTGCTTGAAGCATCCAGGATGGAGTGTCATATGTCGTTGGAAACCCAGAGATGTTTACGATGTTCCAGAATTCGAGGATCGTATGGAGGACAGCGATAAGGATGAAGAGGAGAGAAGACTTAGAGTGCTCTGACCGTCTGTTTCAAAAGACGGGTTGTCTTCGGCTGATCATGAAGTTACGTGGGTTAGAAATGATATCGATGATGAAATCCAAGTAGATATATCTAATGCGTCCACGAAACGAAAAAGGTTATCAGTAATGTTATATTATTACTTCACATTTCTATGATCTATACATATATTGCATGAATATGTAATGATTGTACTCTTATCTAGGTTTGATGACGTCGACCGGAGTAGCGAGGGGCGGCAGGAGCACCAGCCGCGGCAGTGGCAGAGACAGAGGCAGAAGCAAGTGGTTCTGCTGCCCGGAGAGCTGCGTAGAGAGCTTTATAGGGCCGGTCTTGCACCCCGATCAGTATCCCATTCGGATGACTTCTTCCGTGTGGACTTTGCCACACCTCCAAGTATATTGCACGCATATTCATTTTGAATATAATATTATAGATATACACGCATATTTATTTAAAAATTAATTATATAGTCAATGTTTAATTGTCTAGCTGTTGGTGGTGCATCCACATCAGAGGCAGAGGCCACCACCGCATCTGCTGGTATGTTTATATATCCTATAGTGCATGCATATTGATTTAGAATGTTATATCATAAATATACACACATTATTTTTGCTCTTACTTAGATAATCATTTTTTGATTGTCTAGCTGTAGGTGGTGCCTCCACATCTCGGGCATAGGCCACCACCGCACCTGCGGGTATGATTATGTATATCATATATTGCATGCATATTGATTTAGAATGTTATATTATTGATATACACATTCATTTTGCAATGGCTTATATAATCTATTTTTATTGTCTAATTAAAGGTGGTGTGTCCACATCTGGCGCAGAGGCCACTCTCGCCACTTCCGTACCCTCCACTCAGTCTGCAGGTTAGTATGAATAAATATAAAATATTTATTCATTTTACATATCCTCTAAGAATAAATATGAACTCCATGTAATTATATCGTCAATATTTATTTTCTAGTTGGAGGGGACACGTCCACGTTCGGATCACCGGCTGTTCCTCACCGGAGGAACTATCATCCCGCTCGTGCTGCTGCCCGGGCCCAGGCTCGTGCTGCTATCACCGGAGGTATATATCGCACTTCGATTTTTGTTAATACTTGATTTCTTAATACCATTTTGTCTTAATATTGCTTGTCTTGATATTTCTTGTAGATGCAGGGCAGCCCCATCCCGAGAGGGGGACTCGAGAGTCGGATCAGTCCCACAGGCTGAGGCCCGACAGAGCTAGGGCTCCATTCTCCCTCTTCTTTACCCCCAATTATCGCTATACCGGCGATTATGCCGAGAGGTTCGGCCGATATATGGGGGATGAGAGCCGCATCCTAAAGAAGTATCCACTTCACGTTGAGTGGGGCAATCTGCACCGGCGCTCATTTGCCCTCTTCTCGGATCAGACTCGGGTATTAATATATATTTTTATTTGACTTATCCAATATATTTATTATTATTTAACACTTGCAATTTAAATACATTATTTTTTTTGTATTTGTTGTAGCATTACGACTTTCAGCCTATACTCGACCCTGATCACCCTGAGAGAGTGGTCGATCTTCACGCTCTGTACCAGGGCCTGATGAAGAACATGCAATCAAAGGTCCAATACAATAAATACGAGCTAAAGATCGACTGATATTTCTTGTGGATGGCGACCCTTGAGGTAGAAAGAGTGGCTCTCCTACATACTCATGTCTTTGCGAGAGTCGACGTAGATACATGGCCTCTCTTGTGCCAATATTTCGACTCTCAACGCAAACAGGTTTGTAATTTAAATTTAATTCATTGTTTAGTATATAATTTATTTTTTTGTGCTGCTTAATTCAAAAACTAAATCTGAATGTGTTGTGCAGAAACAGGCCGATCAAAATAAGAAGAAAAGGAAGTCGACGAAGAGGGGTCGCCCTACTTATACAGGAGGCTCGAGGAACATTACTCATGCTATGGAGGTATCGGTAAATTACAATAGATCTATTTTGATATAATGTAATATTAAGAGTTATTTTATAATATATGTAAATTTTTTGCATATTGCAGAGAGCTCAGACCCTGGCGCAGTGTGGTACACTGAGCGTGCTGACCGCATATCTTGCCGTCCACGGCTCCTCGACAGCTCCCTCCACGGGCGAGCTTCGATTCCACGACACCGCTACCCAGGAGTACTGCGTAAGTGTTAATATTTATTCTAACATGTTTGAAATTTTTGTTTTGAAAAGTTCAAATTTAATTGATATACTTATATTTTAGTGGTTAATGTGGGTGTAGGAGTGGGTGGTGCAGCAGGTGGAGGCATCGGGGATCGATTTTACTGAACAGACCGATTCGATACTACTGACCCCAGTCCTAGACGCCGCACACGGAGGCTGGGAGAGAGGCCTGGGACTGGGTCCTAGCAAGGCCCATATGTGGTTGGACTCCACTCCGGGGGTTACTTCCTCTGCCCCCCGTGAGCGACACCTAGAGCATGATGTTGCCGCCTTAAAGACCACCATCGAGAAGTTGAAGGAGATATTGGTACGTATACTACTTAATAGTAAAATATTGTATCACATTATAGATAGTAACATATGCAATATTAGTAGCCTGAGCTTATTTGGTTGTAAACTTAGTTTTGATTAATCATACTTACATAAAACTATCTAATTAAAATAAACTACAGTTTTCCAAACTAAATACCCAAACGAGGCCTAAGTCCCTAAGTATTCTTAGATTGGGGTTTCGCAATAATCTGATAATAATACGAATTCGACTAAAATCTAATACACCATTCTTACTCGTTTATTACACAAAAAATTTAACAGATGCGATAAGCTATTTCGGCTGCGGCTCTATATGCATCTCCTTCGGCTGCGGCTCAGCAAGCCACTATCTTGGCTGCGGTTGCGCAGACCACTTCTGCAGCTTCATAGCCCGCTCAGACTCCCACACAGTCCACTCATTCATTAGTCGAGTTTTTGACGACTCAGGACTGCACCGAGGAGCAGATGCGCCAGATTACGGCGTTTATCAGAAGTGGAGGAGCTGGACCGAGCTAGGGTAGCTTTTTTATATATATTTTTGAGGATGTATGTACTTATCTAATACATATTGTATATATTTTGGATGATATTGGTGGTTATTTGCTTGTTCACGATGATTTAGATTGATATCGTATTCTGTTTGTTTATTTCTTTTATATATTATGCATGAGATGTTGATTATGAATATTTCTGTATTTGGTTATATGATATATATATTATTGTGCACAGAGCGGGGAAAAAACAGGAAGCCCTATTTTTTAAAAAAACATGATATTTTGTCCTTACGGATTAATTCTTAGGGCCAGATATTGCACCTACGAATTAATCCGTTGGTGCAAAGCTTGCCCCTACACAATTAGCCGTACGGAAAAAATATCAGGATACCTGATATTTTGTCCTTATGGACTCAGTAACAGGTGTTAAACTTGCCCCTACGAATTTATCAGTAGGGGCATTTATTTGGACCTACGGATAAATCCGTAGGGGTAAGATTCAGGCCCTACGGAGAAATCCGTAGGGGAAAGTATTTTATTTTGTAAACCAATAAATTAAAAAAATATTTTGTCCCTATGGGCTAATCCTTAGGGATATATGTTCCTATAGAGTAAGGCGTAGGGGCAATTATTACTCCGTAGGGGTATGTTCAGGACGAAAACTTGCACCTGCGGCCTTTATCCATATGGGGGAATTTTATGTCTTTACGGATATATCCTTAGGGGCAGTGGTTTTTCCCTACGGCTAAATCCGTAGGGACAACCCATTATTGTAATAGTAGCCCTTCAATATGTCACCATCACTTGCCCCGATGTCTCCGTCGCAGTCAACCGGGACTGCCAACATTTGCATGCTCCTACTGAGCACCATTGGTCGCTCGTCAAGCGCGTCCTTCGGTATCTTCAAGGTATGCATTTTCACGGTCTCTTTTTCTACCGTGATTCGTCGCGCCATCTGCATGCTTTTAGTGATGATGACTGGGTTAAGAATATTGTGGATCGTTGTTCCACCAGCGGATATGCAATTTTTTTGGGTCGCAATCTCATTTCAGAAATAAGCGACGGTCGCTCACTCGAGTACAGAGGCCGAATACAAGGCTCTTGCAAATGCCACGGCTGAGCTCATTTGACTTCAGTTTCTGCTCCACGAACTTGAGTTTTCTCATTTTCCATCGGTGTTGTGGTGTGATAATATCAGCGCTCCCTATCTTATTGCTAATCCCGTCTTCCATGCTCGCACTAAACACATTGAAATTGACTTTCATTTTGGTCGTGCACGTGCCACTGACAGCCTACTCGTTGTGCGTTATATCTTCCCGCATGATCAACGTGCCGATACGCTCACCAAGCAATTATTGAGACAACACTTTGTCGAACTTCGGCTCAAGCTCAACCTCGTCTATCCATCCCTCTGCTTGAGGGGGCATAATAACGAGCATTCAGCACGATAGATGGCTAACCTTTCAGGTCAAACGTCTGACCATGACGACAGACGTCTGACGAAAATTAGGAGTCTCAACTCGAGATCAAAAGCCCAGATGTCTGAGGACATGACAGACGTCCGCAACAATAAAGGTCAGACGTATGGAGAAACTTGGAGTCTCAAACCAAGACCAAAGCCCAGACATCTGGAGGCAAGACAGACGTCTGCCTTCATGTAGGCCAGATGTCTGATTCAGTGAGACACGGAAGTATTTGGAAAGATTCTGTTTGTGATTTTGAGAGAGATTTAGATATAACATTATATTTGAGAGATTTATGTGATTGAGATTATTATAACAAATTATACTAATGAATAATATATATAAAGAAAAACCAGAATAGAGAGATTAAATCTCTAGGTCTTCTTCTTCTTCTTCCTCTCAGATTCAATCTTACTCACTTGCTATTTCTTTAGTACTTGCACAAGAGAAATCATCAAAGAAAATACATTTCTGTAACTATGGTGATTGTCATCGTCCTCGTTTATGTTGAAGATTCATCAACTATGAGGCTATAATAAATGCACCAAACCAATATTCATCATCAATAAGCAATGCAAGCCCCATTCGCCCAATCAAAAATGTCCACAGTTAATTTGGACCATATACTTTTTCTCCAGGACAAATCATCAAGCTTTCACCGTTTTAAAAATATTTTTCAACACGACGATTTAGCAATGAGGTTGATTGTTTAATTTGTGGACTAAAATCACTGATGCTTTTTGTTCATAGCCCATAAAAACTGAAATATTGAAAACAAAAAAGAGAAAAAATGTCACCCACCACACCAGCCATCTTTGACCATGGAAAGTCTTCTTCTTAATTCAGATCTACGTCCAAATTAATTAATGACAGCTTGATATTCATATTCATGCCGTCTGTTTTCTTCTATTAATTTTCTATCCTCATGCATTCTTTTTCTTTTTCTTTTTCTTTTTCTTTTTTATTTACATTAATGCTTCTATATACTGGTTGACTCATAAGTAGCTTTTTAAGAAAAAGGAATATATATATATATAAATATATATATATATATATATATATATATATATATATATATATATTATAAATATTATATATATATATAAATATAATATGATTAAAAACTGGCATCGACTTATAAGATATGATTCCATGATTTTAATTACAACCGATTTTTAAAGAAAATCCATGTGAGGTTTTCTTAATCACATCACAAAGGTTCGCAATTTGATTTTGTCTGCAAAAATCTGGCCATGAGGGAGCCACGTACAAGATTTATGTAATTTGTATATTGCATGATGCATAATTATTATCTTTTTGTTTGGCGATTAATTGATTATTTTTCTTATTGAATAATTGAAGGCAATTAATCTACCTAGAAGTCTACAGCTGTTATCCTCATTCTGTTTACCAACACTTGAACTAGACTTCTTAATTATTATTTTCAGTTACATTTAGCTTTCTTCAAGTGTACATAGAGTCGAAGCTGGTGAAAATAGAGCGATGACGTGTTACTTGAGAGAAAATCATACCCTCACACTATACAGATCGATTGATCATAATGAATGCTTTGTTAAAGCATCATTTTATGCTTACCGCATACACACTTTCTGGTTCTTTCAGTGAAATATCAGAAAGCAGGCAAACAGAGTAAGATTCTTCACGATCGATTTTGCGTGTGCCTACTGTTCCCTTGTAGGGGGGAGAACAGAAATAGAGAGGAAAGAATTCCCACAACTTGGATTCACGTGTTAAACACGTGAATGCTTATAAGCAAAATATATAAGCGCTGAAAATAAATAACCAAAAGAGCCAAACTAGCATCACGTGTTAAACACGTGAACGCTTATATGCAAACCATATATGCGCTGAAAACAAATAACCAAAAGGGCCAAACTGATCTCACGTGTTAAACACGTGAGCGTTTATAAGCAAAAGTATATAAGCGCTGAGAATAAACAACTAAGAGAGACCAAATTAGCCTCATGTATTAAACATGTGAGTGCAAATATGCAAAGCGCTAAAGAAAACAGGCTGAAACCCACACTGGGATCACGTGTTATACACATGAGAGCACCTTTCTATATAGAATTAAATTATAAAAGAGAAAGATATTCTCTGTTAAACAGAGAACCGTCAGATCAAAGATCCCATGGTGATTAAAAATCATCAGATATAGAATTAAATTCTATTAAGGGAAAATAACTTCCTGATATTTTTTTAAATAAAAAAGATGTTCTCTATTAAACAGAAAGTTGTTAGATCAAAAATTTAATAATAGAATCAAATTCTAATATGGGAAAATATTTCCTTAATCTTTCTAAACGAGAAAGATAAATTCTGAACCCTTAGATTAAAAATCCAATGGTGATTAAAAAATCACCGTATGACAAAATTAAATTCTGTATATGGGAAAATATATCCCTAATTTTGTTAAAAACAAGAAAATATATTCTGTTAAATAGAAATGCACCGGATCAAAGATCCAACGGTGAATAAAATCTCCTAAATAATTTTTGAGGCCAATTAAATCAATTGGTATCTTTCAAATGAGAGATTTCCTCAAACTAATCAATAAACGTGTCTCCCTATATAAAGGAATCGAGATTTCAAATCTCAGGAAAGAATCGATCCCATAAGTTTTCCACAAGAACTAAGAATTTAATTCTCCTGAGAAAAGAAGAAGACCTCATCACTCTCTCAAATCTCAGATAAAAGAAAAGCAGAGATAAACACATCTTCTTTGCCTAGGATAAAAAGAAAACAGGCGTTTAACCCTTCATAAAAAGAACTTAGTTCTTTCTTTGATCTGAGATCTGAAAAGCAAATCTTCCCACAAATTGAGAATTTAATTCTCATCGGGGAGGTTCTATTCTTCAGACTCAATATCTAGGGAAACTAATTAAATCAAAAAAAAAAGAAAATACGTAGTAATTTAATTCCTCTGAAAATAGAGTTTAACCCTACATAACGAACTTAGTTCTTATAAAAAGAACAGAAGAACTTGGTTCTCCAATAAAACCGATCTCAGATCCTCAAAATAGAGATCTTGGTGATCATTAATGGTCAAAATGCCATTAACAGAAATTAAAACTTCTTCAGAAAATATCAACAGAGATTAAATCTCTAAAAAGAAAAGGACTTAGCGGCTCACGTGAAACGCATGTGAGTGCCCAAAAGATTCCCTTAAGTGGAACTCAGCGCCTCATGTGCTTTCCACGTGAACGCCCGAAACAAAGACCTAGCGCCTTACGTGCTTCTCACGTGAGCGCTCAAAACAAACACTCAATGCCTCACATGTTTCCCACATGAGCGCTGTATAAAAGTGCTGAGCACTTTAAATTTAGTCAAAATGACTAAGTGCCGAGCACTGGTTGGGCAGCGCCCATGTCAGAGCGTCTCACATGATACATACGTGAGTGCTAGAACCACAAATAAGTGCTTAGCATTTCGGAATAAAGAGAGAAAGCCCAAGGCTGAGCAAATAGAGTCACAAACAAGTGCTTAGCACTTCTGAATAAAAAAGGACTGAGTAGACTAAGCCCAAATTGGCCAAGTTTCTGAAGTTTTTCTTGCAACTGAGCTCAAATGATCTGTTGTTGAATCTTAAATAAAAAATGATTCTTAAAATGTTGCTAGGTTGATCTTAGTCTCAAATGGGACTAACGTATTCTTAGTTAAAATAAATTAAACCCAAATGTTTATATATTTAAGTTGACATTAATCTAAAAAGAAATAGATAAACGGTCCTTAAATAAAACAAAATATTCTTTGAACCGACGTAACATACAACCTAAGTTCAATCCCCAAATCTAAAATATACTGATTTGGACTAATCCATGCCTTACGGGCGACGACATAAAATAGTCTTCATATATAATCCACGGACAACCAAAATAAACCAAACATAACACGACACGAAGTGAATTACTGGAACAAGAGAAAGTGGTTATTGTAACGCGATAACGTAATTAGCTGTAAGGGCTTACGCCTGTAGGGAAGAGCGTCCCCACAATCAAAAAACCCCTCACAAATGAGGGGGAATCTGATAAAGTCTGCTACAGCGATCGCATCTATCCAAACCTTCGATATACTGTGTCATAAATCAACTTGGTATTTTCAGAGAGGTGGATGGATATGTCCAAATAGTATCTGCCCCCAAATTCAGGCAAGACGTTTAATCCCAGTTCGTCTATGTTTTCGGCGGTAAATAGATTCTGGCATGCCCGGTGGGACCTTTTCTTTTTTCCACTCCACACTTCGTGTGTTGTGTTTTGCGAACGAAATCACAGTTCGCTATTGTTGCCTTTAGATTTAGGGTGCTAAAATTTGGTGTCTCGCTTCTGTGCAGAAAATCAATGGCTTCCCACTGCACCGCTTGTAACAACAACTCCCTCTCCACCCTAACTGGAGGAGTGACGTATAGGCCCAATACGGCCTCCATTTTCTCAATACCGGTAGGGCAGGTCACACAAGCCACCACCGGACTCTTCTTCGGGACCATGCTCCTTCCTGTGAACTTCGGTGCCTCAACGCCACAAGGAGAAGCTCCCAGAAAGTCGATCTTTGATTGGCTGGCAACCATGACGGCTCTTATCAGCAGGCTGTCAAACCCTAACGTCTCAGTCTTCAACAGGCTATTCAAGAACGTGAGCGGGCCTGCAAAGAAGCCCGTGATACCCGAGAGAGCTACCCCAAAACGACTAGCTCTCCCTACTCTTACTGCGGGTGAGGCAGATAAAAGTGCTCCCCCTCCAAGACAGTCGGTCTTCGAAAGATTGGCCAACCGTAATCCAGCTCCAACAAAGACGTCGGTCTTCAGTAGGCTGACACCAACCGAAACTCCTGAGCAATGTAGGGGCATGACAAAAACGTCTCTTAAACTAAGGCAATTCCCACTCTAAGGCATGCTCGACGTCGTCACTGACGCCGAGTGAGAGAAGATAGGGGAAACCCTCCCTCTGGGCTCACCCTACCAGCTCCTGCGGTGCATATCAATGCTGCAGTTCCAACTGGGAACGGCTTTGACCCGCTCAGGAGGGTATTTAAGAACTCGCCGATAGTGATGCTAAAGAAATCACCTCCACCTGTAGAGGCCCTGTGCGGCAACATCCAGAGCAGTCTCGTCAACGTCTGCTTATCGACCTAAAAGATCTAATGGCCGACAAGAAAAAGACTGCTCCTCTACCGTACAACGGGGGGCCGTTCCTAAACAGGCGCCCGTCACAATGGTTCCTTCTGCTCCGAATTCTCATAAAAGAATGAGGTCGGAGAAAACTCTACCGCCCGCGGCAAATTCCAAAGCCGATGGACCTAAACGCCCCAAGTCTGGGGGTATAACCGTACATACGGTTTATATGGCTAGTGTTGGGGTAAAAATTTACATCCCGGTTGACCGATTCAAAGTCAAGGTCAACCCCAAAGCTAGGTAGGCCCAAGCACAGGTCAAGCGGGCCCATGCCTAATTCGAGCCCGCGGCCAGCCTCCCCATACCAACAACGAAATCATATCATAAATAATTTTTATGTAATTTTTTATGCATGAATGTAAACAAAATGGCATAAAGACAAATTCTTGTAAGCCCATGGCTTATGTGCAAAAAGAAATGGCACATGAGCCATGGGATGGGCAAAACGCCATTTTGCAAAGCCCAAGAGCTTATATGTAAATATGTAAGCCTATAAAAGGCAACATGATAATGAATAAAAAAAAACACACTTTTCATTCCCTCAAAAAAAACTAGGGTTTGTGCCTCCACCCTCTCTTTCTCAAGTTCTTCCTCTTCCTTTTCATTTTCCAAATAAATCAAGAGCTTAGCTCTCCCTTTTTAAAAAAAAAAACTAAAAAAAGGTTTTACCATAAACCCATCTCCCACAAGAGAAGAAAAATAGTCTCTTTTTTTATCATCCAAGATCTAGATCTTGGAGTTTCAAGAGAACCCATTTTGGGTTTTTTCTCAAAGAAGAAAGGAGAAAATCTTTTGGAGTTCAACTCCACAAATAAAATTCTTTTGGAGTTCAACTCCACCACCAGAAAAATTATTTTGGAGTTTAACTCCACTACAAAAATTCTTTTGGAGTTTAACTCCACAGTAAAAATCTTTTTTTTTTGGAGTTTAACTCCACATTAAATCTTTTTAGGAGTTTAACTCCAAATAAAATTCTTTCGGAGTTCAACTCCGCATTTAAAAATCTTTTGGAGTTCAACTCCACAAATAAAATTCCTTTGGAGTTGAACTCCACAAATAAAATTCTTTTGGAGTTTAACTCCACTACAGAAATTCTTTTGGAGTTTAACTCCATAAAATAATACTTTTTTTTGGGAGTCTAACTCCACATTATATTTTTTTAGCTATATAAAATTCTTTTGGAGTTGAACTCCACGTTAAAAAAAAATCTGGAGCCTTTTTTGCCCCCAGCATGTGAGGGGTCACATGCTAGTATGTGACCCCCTTTCACATGCTAGCATGTAAGGGGTCACATGCTAGCATGTGACCCCCTTACATGAGTGGTCACATGCTAGCATGTGACCCTCCATGTCACATGCTAGCATGCCCCCTAAAAGTGGTCACATACTAACATGTGACTCTCCATGTCACATGCTAGCATGCCCCCTAAAAGTGGTCACATACTAACATGTGACTCTCCATGTCACATGCTAGCATGTGACCCCCCATGTCACATGCTAGCATGTGACCCCCCATCACATGAGGGATCACATGCTAACATGTGACCCTCCATGTCACATGCTAGCATGTGACCCTCCTCATATGAGGGGTCACATGCTAACATGTGACCCCACTTTTTTTATAAAAAAAATTCTCTTTTCTTCTTTTCTTCTTTCTTCCTTCTTTTTTTATTTAAAATAAAAATAAATAAATATTAAATAAATAAAAATAAATTATAAATAATATTTAAAAAATTAAAATAAAAACATAATTATTTTCTTTCCTTCTTTTCTTTATTTAATCCCTTTTTTTATTTATAAAAAATAAAATAAATATTAAATAAATAAAATTAAATTATAAATAATATTTTAAAATTAAAAAAATAATAATAAATTAAAAAAATTCTCTAAATATTTATTTACTTATTTATTTTTGTTTTTATATAAAGAAAATATATATATATCTTTTTACAAGTGGAACAAAACAACCAAAAAAAGATACACACACACCAACGCACTGCATATTGAGTTCGCATGACCAGTTTAACCCGTCAATCGGAGGTTCCTTCGCTCCAAATACGAGGGGTAATTAACGGCAGCTTAGTTCGCGGCTGCCGGAGATTCGGATCCCCGCAATCAATAAACCCCAGCCTACCCTAGGCAGGGGGAATCTGTAATGCGCCTGACAAGCGCGCGCGTATTCCCATCTCAATGGGGTGACGAAAAACACCCTACAGATTCTGGCACGCCCGGTGGGACATCTCTCTCCTCCCATATTTCGGATTAAGCGTTCATGCAAACTCAATCAATATATATATATATATCAATTGCCTGTACTGAAATCATGTTTTTTTTGTGCAGAGGGGGTTAACAATTTTCAATTGCCATCTTCGAACGCAAGTTGGTATTTGAACGACTTTCCTTGGCCCCAGCTGGGGGCAAGGTCATCAACACCAACAAAGCAACAAGGCGTCTCGAGCAAGCTCTGGCGGTGCCCCTGACAACTGCTCGATCGGGTGTCTTCTCTAAGCTCCCCGCTAATCGATCACCACGTCATTAAACTGGGAACAATGACCACCACGTCGTTAAACTGGGAATCATCGACCTCTAAGTCGTTAAACTGAGAATGTAAAAAAAATGTGTAAATAAAAAAAATGTGTAAATAAAAGAAAAATAAAGAAAAGCCGAAATGATGGGGCAACTCGCAAAAAAAATCAACGAGTAAAGATAAACATGAAAATAAAGCCGAAATGATGGGGCAACCGCGAATAAATAGCCGAAATGATAGGGCAATCGCGACCTTCGCGATAAGAAAAGCTGAAATGATAGAGCAATCATGGTAAAACAAAAAAAAAACTGGCGAATGATGAGTTGCTCCTGGTACCATATTCCAGTGCAGCGATGCAGACGCCAACAAAAATCCAATTTTTCAAAATTCTTCCAGCCCTATGGCCAGTCCCCAAATTGACCGCCGTATACAATCCACGGGCTCAAATAATTCTCATCATACCCATGCCCCACCAGTTACGCGGCTGGTCTCCGCCTTTGGAGTTATGCTCCATTGAGAAGACCCACTCATATGTCCTCACGATACATGAGGAGAACAAACCTTTGTGGGATCCTTACGACTCACAAAGGAAAAACACACTTAGGAGTCCTCACGACTCCTAAGGAGAAAATACACCTGCGGGATTCTCACGACTCTCAGGGAGAAAATGCTTTTATGGGACCCTCACAGCCCATAAAATTGAAAAGCCTTAGGCAATAAGGACCTAAACCCGTCTCCTAAGCCATCGCTCCGCCAACAAGAGTAGGCAAATGATGAATTGCTCCTGGCACCTCTGCTTCAGTGTTAGCAACGCTGATGCCGGCCCCTACCCCAAAATTCCAAGCTCGACATCAATAGACCCCTAAGTTTTTAAACTGGAAACAGATGACCTCTAAGTCGTTAAACTGGAAACATTAGACCTCTAAGTCTTTAAACTAGAAATAGAAGACCTCTAAGTCTTTAAACTGTAAACAGATGACCGCTAAGTCGTTAAACTGGGCACAATAGACCCTTAAGACTTTAAACTGAAAACAGATGACCGCTAAGTCGTTAAACTGGAAACAGTAGACCTCTAAGTCTTTAAACTGGAAATAGAAGACCTCTAAGTCTTTAAACTGGAAACAGATGACCGCTAAGTCGTTAAACTGGGCACAACAGACCTCTAAGTCTTTAAAATGGAAACAGATGACCTCTAAGTCGTTAAACTGGAAACAACAGACCTCTAAATCTTTAAACTGGAAACAGATGACCACTATGTCATTAAACTGGAAACAGATGACCACTATGTCGTTAAACTGGAAACAGATGACCTCTAAGTCTTTAAACTGGAAACAGCAGACCTCTAAGTTTTTAAACTGGAAACAGATGACCTCTAAGTCGTTAAACTGGGAACAGCAGACCTCTAAGTCTCTAAACTGGAAACAGATGACCTCTAAGTCGTTAAACTGGAAAAAGTCGACCTCTAAGTCGTTAAACTGGAAACAGATGACCTCTAAGTCGTTAAACTGGAAACAGTCGACCTCTAAGTCGTTAAACTGGAAACAGTAGACCTCTAAGTCGCTAAACTGGAAACAGATGACCACCACGTCGTTAAACTGGAAACAGATGATCTCCAAGTCGTTAAACTGGAAACAGATGACCTCTAAGTCGTTAAACTGGAAAAAGTCGACCTCTAAGTCGTTAAACTGGAAACAATTGACCTCTAAGTCATTAAATTGGAAAAATATGACCTCTACGTCGTTAAACTGGAAATAGATGACCTCTACATCGTTAAACTGCAGACAGATGACCTCTAAGTCGTTAAACTGGAAACAGCAGACCTCTAAGTCGTTAAACTGGAAACAGATGACCTCTACGTCGTTAAACTGGAAACAGATGACCTCTACGTCGTTAAACTGGAAACAGATGACCTCTACGTCTTTAAACTGGAAACAGTAGACCTCTAAGTCTTTAAACTGGAAACAGGTGACCTCTAAGTCGTTAAACTGGAGACAGTAGACCTCTAGGTCGTTAAACTGGAGACAGTAGACCTCTAAGTCGTTAAACTGGAAACAGTAGACCACCAAGTCTTTAAACTGGAAACAGATGACCACCAAGTCGTTAAACTAGAAACAGATGACCACCACGTCGTTAAACTGGAAACAGATGACCTCTAAGTCTTTAAACTGGAAACAGATGACCTCTAAGTCGTTAAACTGGAGACAGATGACCGCTAAGTCGTTAAACTGGACACAATAGACCCTTAAGTCGTTAAACTGGAAACAAATGACCTCTAAGTCGTTAAACCGGAAACAGTCGACCTTTAAGTTATTAAACTGGGAACGAGGGAAATCCACTCATGTGTCCTCACGATACATGAGGAGAACAAACCTTTGTGGGATCCTTACGAGTCACAAAGGAAAAACACACTTAGGAGTCCTCACGACTCCTAAGGAGAAAATACACCTGCGGGATCCTTACGACTCGCAGGGAGAAAATGCTTTTATGGGACCCTCACGGCCCATAAAATTGAAAAGTCTTAGGTGATAGGGATCTAAACCTGTCTCCTAAGCCATCTCTCCCCAACCCCCAAGTGGCGAATGATAAGTCGCTCCTGGTACCATATTCCAGTGCAGCGATGCAGACGCCAACCAAATTCCATATCCCATACCCCAACGGCGAATGATGAGTCGCTCCTGGTACCATATTCCAGTGCAGCGATGCAGACGCCAACAAAGTCCCGAAACGTTTATGGCCCTACGGTCTGGATCATACATCCTGCAAAACCGTATACAATCCACGGGCGTAAAACAATCCCAATCTCTCCAAAAATAATAAAATAAAAATAAAAAGAGGTATGTCCACAAGCAAAATGGGCACGGATGAAAACCCGAAAGGGCTCCGTGAGTAAAAACAGCAGGACTGCCGGCGAGTTTGTGAAAACCCGAAAGGGCGCAAACTCATGAAAAAGAGATGAAATGCACTCACAAGGTCCTCTCGACTTTGTGAGGAGAAAATTCCCGCGTGAGATCCTTACGACTCACAAAGGAGCAACACACTTGGGATTCCCCACGACTCCTAAGAAGAAAATACACTTACGGGATCCTTACGACCCGTAGGGAGAAAATACTTTGTGAGACCCTTACGGCTCACAAAATTGAAAAGTCTTAGGTGATAAGGACCTAAAACCTGTCTCCTAAGCCATCGTTTCCTAATAAGCAAACGCAAATGATGATTCGCTCCTGGTACCATATTCCAGTGCAGCGATGCTGATGCCAAACAAAGACCAATTCCCAAATCCTCTCGGGGCAAATGATGAGTTGCTCCTGGCATTATTCCAGTGTAGCATGTCAAACAAAAACCAATTCCCAAATCCTCCCGGGGCAAATGATGAGTTGCTCCTGGTATTATTCCAGTGCAGCAATGCAGATGCCAAACAAAAACCAATTCCCAAATCCTCCCGGGGCAAATGATGAGTTGCTCCTGGTATTATTCCAGTGCAGCAATGCAGATGCCAAACAAAAAACCAAATCCAAATCCTCCCGGGGCAAATGATGAGTTGCTCCTGGTATTATTCCAGTGCAGCAATGCAGATGCCAAACAAAAAAAAACAATTCCCAAATCCTCTCAAGACAGATGATGATTCGCTCCTGGTACCATATTCTAGTGTAGCGATGCTGATGTCAACCCAAATCAAATCAAACCAACAACCTCTATGGCGGAATCATGCTCCGTCCCAGAATTTACCCCGTGTCGAAATCATGCTTCGCCTCGAGATATCTACCTTCCCTGCCGGAATTATGCTCCGCCTCGGAATTAAATCAACCCGACACTCCACGCCGGGGAAAAGTCAATCAGCGACACTCCGTGCCGGGGAAAAGTCAACCCGACACTCCGCGCCGGGGAAAAGTCGATCAGCGACACTCCGCGCCGGGGAAAAGTCAACCCGACACTCCGCGCCGGGGAAAAGTCGATCAGCGACACTCCGTGCCGGGGAAAAGTCAACCAGCGACACTCCGCACCGGGGAAAAATCCATCAGCGACACTCCGTGCCGGGGAAAAGTCAACCAACGACACTCCGCGCCGGGGAAAAGTCCATCAGCGACACTCCGTGCCGGGGAAAAGTCATCAGCGACACTCCGTGCCGGGGAAAAGTCAACCGCGACACTCCGCGCCGGGGAAAAGTCGATCAGCGACACTCCGCGCCGGGGAAAAGTCAACCCGACACTCCGCGCCCATCAGCGACACTCCGCGCCGGGGAAAAGTCAACCGGATACTCCGCGCCGGGGAAAAGTCCATCAGCGACACTCCGTGCCGGGGAAAAGTCAACCCGACACTCCGCGCCGGGGAAAATTCGATCAGCGACACTCCGTGCCGGGGAAAAGTCAACCCGACACTCCGCGCCGGGGAAAAGTCGATCAGCGACACTCCGTGCCGGGGGCACGTCAACCAGCGACACTCTGCATCGGGGAAACGTCAACCAGCCGATACTCCGCATCGGGGAAACGTCAACCAGCCGATACTCCGCCTTGGGGAAACGTCAAGCAGACACTCCGTGCCGGGGGCACATCGACAACAGACACTCCGTCGTGGGGACACGTCAACCAGCGATACTCCGCATCGGGGAAACGTCCAACACAGACACTCCGCATCAGGGAAACGTCCAATAGCGACACTCCGTGCCAGGGACACGTCTACCAAATCACTCCGGATCAGAGCGTCGACCGTCCATGTCGCAAAAAGGGCAGTGCAGGCTTCCTACAAAGCAGGAACCGGATCGCTCCGGGCAAGGGAAACGTCTACCACGGACACTCTGTCTCAGAGACGCGTTAAGCGTCGACCGTCCACGTCGTAAAAAGGGCAGTGCATCCCAAAAAGTGGGAACCAAAGCAAGTCGCCTCCACGTGAAAGAAGATCCATCAATTTCATGCACACGACCCACATGTGCGGTGTGCATTTATTGATGGGGGGCAATTTGTTGGGGTAAAAATTTACACCCCGGTTGACCGAGTCAAAGTCAAGGTCAACCCCAAGCTAGGTGGGCCCAAGCCCAGGTCAAGCGGGCCCATACCTAAGTCTAGCCCGCGGCCAGCCTCCTCATGCCAACAACGAAATCATGTCATAAATAATTTTTATGTAATTTTTTATGTATGAATGTAAACAAAATGGGCATAAAGCCAAATTCTTGTAAGCCCATGGCTTATGTGCAAAAAGAAATGGCACATGAGCCAGGGGATGGGCAAAACGCCATTTTGCAAAGCCCAAGAGGCTATATGTAAATATGTAAGCCTATAAAAGGCAACATGATGATGAATAAAAAAAAACACACTTTTCATTCTCTCAAAAAAAACTAGGGTTTGTGCCTCCACCCTCTCTTTCTCAAGTTCTTCCTCTTCCTTTTCATTTTCCAAATAAATCAAGAGCTTAGCTCTCCCTTTTTTTTAAAAAAAACTAAAAAAAGGTTTTACCATAAACCCATCTCCCAAAACTCCATCAAGAGAAGAAAAAAGGTCTCTTTTTTTATCATCCAAGATCTAGATTTTGGAGTTTCAAGAGAACCCATTTTGGATTTCTTCTTAAAGGAGAAAGGAGAAAATCTTTTGGAGTTCAACTCCACAAATAAAATTCTTTTGGAGTTCAACTCCACCACCAGAAAAATTATCTTAGAGTTTAACTCCACTACAAAAATTCTTTTGGAGTTTAACTCCACAGTAAAAATCTTTTTTTTTGGAGTTTAACTCCACATTAAATCTTTGTAGGAGTTTAACTCCATGTAAAATTCTTTCGGAGTTCAACTCCGCATTTAAAAATCTTTTGGAGTTCAACTCCACAAATAAAATTCCTTTGGAGTTTAACTCCACAAATAAAATTCTTTTGGAGTTTAACTCCACTACAGAAATTCTTTTGGAGTTTAACTCCACAAAAAAATACTTTTTTTTTGGAGTCTAATTCCACATTATATTTTTTCAGCCATATAAAATTCTTTTGGAGTTTCCACGTTTAAAAAAAATAAAAAAATAATTAAAAAAAATCTGGAGCATTTTTTGCCCCCAGCATGTGACTCCTCCTTAGCATGTGAAGGCCCCTTACATGAGTGGTCACATGCTAGCATGTGACCCTCCATGTCACATGCTAGCATGTGGCCCCTCCTAAAAGTGGTCAAATGCTAACATGTGACCCTCCATGTCACATGCTAGCATGTGACCCTCCTCATATGAGGGGTCACATGCTAACATGTGACCCCACTTTTTTTTTTAAAAAAATTCTCTTTTCTTCTTTTCTTCTTCCTTCCTTCTTTTTTTTATTTAAAATAAAAATAAATAAATATTAAATAAATAAAAATAAGTTATAAATAATATTTAAAAAATTAAAATAAAAACATAATTATTTTCTTTTCTTCTTTTCTTTATTTAATCCCTTTTTTTATTTATAAAAAATAAAATAAATATTAAATAAATAAAATTAAATTATAAATAATATTTTAAAATTAAAAAATAATAATAAATTAAAAAAAATCTCTAAATATTTATTTACTTATTTATTTTTGTTTTTATATATAGAAAATATATATATATATATATATATATATATATATATCTTTTTACAAGTGGAACAAAACAACCGAAAAAAAATACACACACCAACGCACTGCATATTGAGTCCGCATGACCAGTTTAACCCATCAATCGGAGGTTCCTTCGTTCCAAATGCGAGGGGTAATTAACGGCAGCTTAGTTCGCGGCTGCCAGAGATTCGGATCTCCACAATCAATAACCCCCAGCCTACCCTAGGCAAGGGGAATCTGTAATGCGCCTGACAAGCGCGCGCGTATTCCCATCTCAATGGGGTGACGAAAAACACCCTACAGCTAGCAGTAAAGAAGAAAGCCGTGTTTCAATGAGTCACCGACCGCAAACTCGGTCGTTAACAAAGACTCAGAAGCAGCAGCAAAAGCTTCAAGAAATGCTGACCAAAATGGCAGCGCTTACTAGACAAAAAGAAGGTCCGGACGAAGAAGTATCAAGTGGAGTTAAGAAGCGACTATTCAATTCACCATTTAAACAGCGCTTACAGCAAAAGCTCCAAGAAATCCTTCCTGTTTGATTTCCCTGCAATTAAACAGCGACTATTCAATTCACCATTTAACATCAAATTTAATTCTTTTAATCCAATTTTTAATTCCTAAACCCTAAATTCTTCACTATAAATACCACCCCATCTCCTAGCTTTTCTGAAATTTCTATAAAAAATTCTCTCAAACTCTCTAAGTATCAAGTGTGGTTAAACACCCAAGTGGAGTAGCAAGCCAAGCTCGACGACCAGAGCATCTCCGACGAGACCACGACCCCCGAAGGCTTTCCCTCTCCCTTGTTAATAAGCTAAATCCGTAAGTTTCCCTTCTCTCTTTATTTCTTTCATCTCAAATCGCCTTCTAAAAATACATCGACAAACTAGAGTTAGCTCCGATATAATGTTATTTTTAACAATTGTACTCCACTTTATAAGCAAAATAGGTCAAACTAACATCCCCACAGCACTCTTAACCTTATTTATATTGTTTAGCTTTTAGTTTAACTGTAATGACCCTAAAAGTCCTATACACTTTTATTAATCCAATGTTAATAAAAGAATGTATTTCTGTCCTGATTTCGAGTTATAACTTATTTCTGATAACTTATGTACAAAAAACTCCTTATAGCTCACTAGTTAAGCCTTTTCTCTGCTGTCCCATAGCCTGCAAGTTCGAATCCCATCAGTTTCAATTATTTTTAAAAAATTTCTTTTTAATTTTTTCGGAAGTCCAAGAGTTGCACGTGCATTAAACGGAGAAACGAAGAGTTGCAAATAAATCAAACAATAAAAACAAGACATAAATACCCAGATGAATACACTGCACGAACCCGAGGCAATTGCCTCATTTTTTACCACCGGTTTTTGCCCAAAAGCCACTATCGGCGGGTGGAATAGCCCCAAACTTCTCCATTCTTTGCCCGTGCACCCCTTCAGCTCCCCTGTACTCTATTTTTCTGTTTGATTTCTCTGATTTTAACCAGAGACTCTTCAATTCCCCCTATTAACACTATTTCAATTCTTTTAATCCAATTCTTTAAATTCACACACCTTCATTTTTCTCCTATAAATACCTAAACTAGTCCTAACTCTTCCCTTAGGCATACCACTCTCTCAAATCTATCTTCTCTCTCAAAATTCTTAAGTACTCAAGTTCCCTCAAGGAGTCGAACACATTTCTTCCCTCTCGCGTCGTCGTTCCCTCAAGATCTTTCATCCCTCTCCATTGCTCCACAACTCGCTCAAGTGACGTCTTTAGATCGAGCTCACCCTAGTCGCATTCACGGTCTCAGTTCTACAAACCGAGGCATCTACATTCCTTCTCGTTCGTACGAGTACGAATGCGCAACTGTAAGTCCTCTCATCTCCTTTTCTTTCCCTCTTGTATACTCACTTTTAATTTTACATGTCGCCACTCCGCATCACCTGTAACTACGCTAACTCCTCCTCTACTTCCTTCTCTTTTTGCTTCTCCTCATATATCGACGCGAAAGAATATGGTATTATAAATAAGTTTAATAAAAAAAAAATATATTCAATATAATTCGACATGTTCATCATAAATTTCATGCTATGATATCAAGAAAATACGTATTTACAACTCTATCTATGTCTCACAATTTTTTATATGAAGTTTATTATGTTTAATATCCTGTAGATTACAAATAACGAATAAATACCATGAACTTTAAAAACTACCCTTTTATCGATATCTAGAATTTATACCTATAGAAAATTCATGGGGTAACAACATACCCTACTCACAACACTATGGTTTCATAGCATGATATTTTGGTTAAGTTTTATTTAAAAGAAATAATTTACATTAAAATACCATCACTTTTATAAAATGTTTTATCACTATTTTCAAATCCTTTGCAATTGCGCCTCTACAACCCTTTTAGGGGAACCCATTTACGGATGATGTGGGTTATCGCACATGCTTGGGATAGTAGAGCGAGATGCAGAACTCATCACGGAGTATTCGGTCTCGAAGGAAATAAAAATACGATTTTTAAGAAATACGACTTTTCTAAACAAAATAATCTTTGGAAAATTATATAAAACTATGAATCCATATTTTCAATAAAAACAACTTGTGAAAATATATTTTTTAGAATGAAGATTGAAATTTTAATAAAATACAATCAAATTTCCAAAAGAACTAGTTTTCATAAAAATACCATAAACTTTTAAAAACTAGGTTTTATCACTAAAATACCATAACAATTAAAATACATGTTCATGAAAACCCTAAATAATATAAATCGTCCTCGAGGTTTATTTTTAAACAACATTAAAGTATTTTCCATAAAATCCCCCTGAAAAATGCAAACAATATAAATACAATGTAAATCATAATATTAAATATTTAAGGACTCTAGAATAATATAAGTTTAAGCGGTATCATTTTTCTTGATCCCCGGGGAGCCAGAGAAAGTGAGTGCTTGCCTATTCAGGTTAGACAAGTTTAACGGAGTTATTAATGACAATTGTCTTGGAAAAAGACATAAATCCTACCGTCCATATGCAGCAGTTGCCCGATTACTCCCGAACTTAAGAAATTCAAGAGTTAAATCCTTTCATAAGATATTTACTCTAACCTGAATACAAACTCAATCAGGATCCAAATTTTAATATTGAACCCTTAATCATGAACCAGAACACTTGAACTTGAATATCCCAAAACTTGAATACTATAATATTATGACTTGACATGAACTTAACATGAATATCAGAACACAATGGTTGCTATTGAAACTGGCTTGACTTGAACCATGAATATAACTTGACATGAATACATGAACACTTGACACGAATACTTGACATTGACATGAACTCAATCTTGCAACTTGATATATTCATGGATTCGTGTAAGGCTGGTAATTTTAACTATAATCTAGGATACATGGGGTGTTAGGGTAGTTCAAGTGCGAATCCAACGAAATCTCTGGAGTCCTCCTAGATCATGAATCCATGTCTACTAACACAAGCAAGCTATCATGAGGGCCCATGTTTCCTTCCTCCTGAATTATAGCCTATTGAGTTTGGAATACTTCAACACTGGGTTGAACTCCCATTACTAACACTTGATTCGAGCCCGTGGTTCCTTACCCCTGGATTACAGCCTGTTGGGTTCGAGAACACTCTTGAGATTGGTTGACATTCACCCTTAAACTTACGTTAAATTAATTTACCCATGTAGATACATTTTAGGACACTTACATGCACTTCATGTTCACTATACCTACACTATACGGCCATGCTATACTATGCTCATGTTACTATGCAATGATATTTATATAGAACTGCATGTTAAATAGAATTGCTATGCTTACATTAAATGACATGTTTAAACACCATATCTCATAGTTCATTGCTTCATGATATCTATTTTTCTTTATCATTATACTTTTATACTTCACACCTTTTTCTTGGGGACTTACCGAGCGAAAGTTCGCTGACGGGTATTCCATCCACCTTTGTTTCTTGGAATGTTCATCAGATACTGTGGAAACTGAGGATGTGGACACTACAGAGGAGGAGCACGATCAGATCGCTACTCAGGCCTAGACTAGTTATCATTTCTTTCAGTTTATGTATGCCACCTGTTTAGGCATTTCTTTTCTTGTATTTTCTTTCAGTTGAACTCATGTATTGTAATTGTATCAAATTTGAATGTAAATAAAGTTGTTAAAATTTAAATCTCATGTTAATTTCTTGTCATTTTATATTGCTTATTTTACGCTTAGCGTATTTACTCTGGGAAGCGGCCTTCTCGAAATAAATACATCGCGGGCTTATCACGTGCCGTCACCGTCTTTTGGGAAGCGGGACATGAAATTAATAAAATTTTCCATGTGAAATAATCATAAAACGAAGTTTCCATAAAAATACCATGATCTTTAATATAACCGTAATTTCAATAACTAGAGTATATATTTTTAGATCATTCATGAGGTAACAACTTACCCCCCCCCCACACACACACTATGGTTTCATAGCACGAGATTCTAAACATAGGGTTTATTTAAAGAATAAGTTCTACATCAAAATGTCATATTTTGTTCAAAACGGGTTTCTTTTAATCGATATTTTAAATCCTTGGCAATTGTGCCTCTACAACCCTCGTTAGGGGACTCGCTAATGGATGGTGCGGATTATCGCACATCCTTAGGACAGTAGAGCGAGATGCAGAACTCCTCATGGAGTATTCGGTCTCGAAAGGAATTAGAAATGCGGTTTTTAAGAAATGCGACTTTTCTAAACAAAACAAACTTTGAAAAAAATTATATAAAGTTAGGAATCCGTATTTTCAATAAAAATAAATCATGAAACTATATTATTTTAAATGAAAGATTAGAATTTTAATAAAATACAATCAAATTTCCAAAAGAGCTAGTTTTCATAAAAATACCATAAACTTTCAAAAAGTTAGGTTTTATCACTAAAATACCACAACAATTAAAATACATGTTCATGAAAACCCTAAATATTATAAATCGCCCTCAAAGCTTATTTTTAAACAATATTAACATATTTTCATAAAACACCCTTGAGATATGCAAACAATATTTAAGAACTCTAGATTAATATAGGTTTAGGCGGTATCATTTCTCTTGAGCCCTAGGGAGCCGGAGAAAGTGAGTGCTTGCCTATTCAGGTTAGACAACTTAACGGAGTTATCAATAGAAATTGTCTTGGAAAAAACACAAATCCTGCCGTCCATGTGCAACAGTTGTCGATTTCTCCCAAACATAAGATTTTTAACAGTTTAAATCAATTCATATGAAAAAGACATGAACTCGAATCCTAACTCGAATCTAAACTTGAACTCGAACTCGAACACAAACTCGAACTTTAACCCAACTCGAAACTAAACTTGAACATGAACTCGAATCCAGTCTCCTTGAACTAACTTGACTCGAACCAAGATTGCAATTGACATGACTCGTATTTTACTCGACTCGCTCGACTTCATTCTATACCTTTTGTAATCTATGATTTCGATCAAGACATGTTATAACAAATTAATCAATTTAATTAAATATATTATAAAGCTATAAACTATTTATACTCGGGATGCTTGGAATAGTTTCTTGTGTGAATCCAACGGAGTTTCAGGAGTCCCGTATTAACCTCTCTTTTTTATTTAACTCGAATATCAGTCGGGTCGACTCATCCACAGCCTAGAGCCCCGATACTAACACATGAAATGGGCTCATGATTTCTTGCTCCTGGGGCCCCACTCTTGAGCTCGTGAATACTTCTACGGCTGCGTTGATATTCACACTTGGAACTTAACGTTAACATAATGACCATATAGAGAACTATAGTACATATTTACCCATGATCATATAGTTTTACTCGTCATATTTATCTTCTATACTTGTCATTCTTTTACTCTTACTTTATCCTTGGGACTTACCAAGCGCTAGTTTGCTAACTGGCATTCCACCCACACTTGTTTTTTTGGAATTTTCGTCAGATACTGTCGAGACGGAGGAAGTGAAGGCCACAGAGGAAGACTACAACCGGATTGCTCCTCAGAATTAGCTTAGGTTCACTTTTTATTCAGCATATGTATGCCACATGTTTAGGCATTTTCCTTTATTGTATTTACTTTCCAGTTGAAACTCATGTATTTGTAAATATTAGAAGTTGAATGTAAATAAAGATGTTTGTTGAAAAATTTTACAGTCTCCATTTATTCTTGTATTGTGTATTATTGTTTCAATACGCTTAGTATATTTATTTAGGGAATGACCTTCTCTAGATAAATATGTCGCGGGCTTGTCACGTCACCATTTCCGTCTATTGGGAAGCGGTACGTAACATTATTGAATCATGTATTGATTTAATAATGACCTAGTATTATATTATTGGTTTATTTTTATCTCTTGGTATTCGTAGTACTAATACGGGCATGTATATACGATGGGGGGTATTCTTGTATTTTCACTTGAGCGCTTCTAGAAGAATACGCCTTATTTTGTGTTAAATCTATTTATTTAAATAGATAATGAGATAGAGGGATAAGGTGTTATTAAAGCATGGCTTCTTGTTTTATTCATTCATTTGCGATAACTATTAAAATATGGTTACAATATTTTTATTATAAATGATATGCTTGAAAGTTTTCATCCTTAACCATTCTTCATCACTTTTGCTTTTTTATTCTCTTTCCTCTTTTGAGCACTTCTTCTTTCTCAAAACCCCAACCCTCTCATGAGTTAAGAAACCATGAATTTATGAGATACACAAATCCAATAAATATTCTCTACATCCACTAAACCACTTAGATTAGCAAACTAGATGCTTTAGTTAGCTCACTTTTGAGGTTGAAGTTTGAACTATAGACTCTCGGGTGGATCGTTTTCTACAAAAAGAGGCCGACGACCAAGCTCGATCCTGATGGAAGAGGAGTCTAAGAAGAGAATCAGAAGACCCAAAAGACTTGAGCACATAGGTTTAAATATTCTCATAATAGAATAGAACCTATATTAGTTTTATTAGCTAGGGTTTATGGTAGTTCTTAGGAAAATTGTCGATGTTGTCCGCTTAAAATTTTTTTTTGTAAATTCCGCCTCTTTACAAACCCTGTGAAGTGTGCGATATCGATTTACACTCCCTAAGCAGGGGATCCCATCAGTGATGAACAAAATTTTAGCTTATTCTTGATCATGTTTTGATCAAAGAATTGATCACTTAGGAAATACTGTAAGTATTCCAAGTTTCTTTTAGGAGTTAGAATTTTAACTCCAACAGAGGCTTCCCAGTATCGGGAGAGGGTCCCGATGGGGGAATGTTCAGGAAAACACATTTTTGAGTTGTTTCCAAAGGAACTGCCTAAAGCTTGGGGTCCCACTTATGATGAACAAACATTTGGCTTGTTCTTTTTATCATAACCCTTATTTTTGAGCTTAAGCGATCAAGTTCTTGATCATTTGTTCAAATACTGGTATGAGTATTTTAAAAATCTTGGGAGTTAAGATTTTAACTCCAACAAATGCCCCTTAATAATGGATATGCACAGGTTCGTGCATATCTCATTGTTGTTTAGATTGTATCTGATTTTTAGATTTAAGAACTAGATTTCTAGTTCAGGCCGCTGGCCCAAGTATCGATTGGGCCAGGCGGAGGCACATGAGGGGTCACATGCGCACACGTGGCGACGATCCAGTGGTCGTTTCTTCCCCTCCCTCTTATTTAAACAGAGAAGGGAAGAGAGAGCAACTCATTTGAGTTTCTATTTTCCTCCAAGAAAATTCAAGGATTTCTCCTGAAGTTCATCATCTTCATCGATCATCCTTGTCGTCTTCTCCATCATCAAGGTAGAGTTGATCGATCTCCGGAGGTTTGGACAAAGAGAAGTCTTTTTTGACTTCTTTGGCAACCTGCTCTCGATCTCTTTGAGATCGATTCGGCAGGAGTGACAAACCCCTATGGTTTCGTTCGGCTAAACATCGAGAACCAAGGAAAAATCCTTGCTCTTCTTCCATGTAAATGGCGATTAGCCATTTCCTTTCATGGAACTGGGATCTTCTCTCAATTCTTGAGAACTAGGGCTTTCTTAGTTCTTTGGAAAATAGCCAAATACAGAGGGGGCTTTGTCGAAATTTCTTTGAAATTTCATAAGACAGGTACCTGAAGGGTTTCCCTACCTCGGGAGGCTTCCCGGGTGCCTTGGGAGGCCTCATGTCTTAGGCTTTTGTCTCTACAGGCCTCACGACCTTATGTTTTGGATCATACACTTAGCCTAATTGGCTAATTAAGTGTTCCTTCATAGGATCACTTTGTGATCCATAGGACCAGTTGTGATTCATGTGGACCACTTTGTGATCCATGTGGCCACCTAGCCAATTTTGGCTAAGCATTCTTATACATGATTACTTTTGTGATCCGTGTGTATATTTAGTCAATTTTAGCTAAGCGTTTCTGTATAAGATCACATTTATGATCCATGGGACCACTTTTCAGATTTATGTGGACCACATGGTGATCTATGTAAACCGTCTCCTTTTCTTGAGGGTTTAAGTGTCGATAAGCCTTCTTGCTCTGGTAGAGTGGGCTTTGGGGTTTCGTTAAATTCTGTTTATATGTCTTCATACTCATGTGTAATTTATTAACACGTGAACTTTAAAGTTGTGCAGCTAAAATGTCGGACGATACAGTGCTACTGCTATCATCGCTGCTCCTGAGAGCAAGTCCTCCTCTGTTAGGGGTAACGGTGGTGTTATCTGGATGGAGATTCAAGTGCCGGTGAGCAGGACAAAGAAAATTATTGCTTTAGAAATATTTTACACTTGGAGGCTCAAGTGCTGGTCAAGCGAAGAAAATTATTGCTTAAGAAATATTCATCACTTAGAAAAGTACAAATTCAGCTTCTGTTTCTATTATGGTGTCATTTTTTAAAAATTCTACACTTGGAATTTTCTCCCTGAATTAATTAAAGTTAAAGTTTAATTTTAGAGAGAAAAAAATTATTCTGCAATCTTTGGCACGTAGTTAATTGGTATCATAGTGGGCAGTGAAAAGATAGCGTAGTGAGAAGGGAGGCTCAATTTTAATATATATATATATATATATTCCCATGAGATTAATGCAAAGCAGTGGCTTATGAATTTTGATTTAGACTTTTGAACATATATACTGATATTTTGCGGGTTGGCTAAGTTTGACTGAATATTTACTTTGACATAGTAATTAATAGCAGGAAATTAAGATTTCATGTTGAATTTTGAAAATTTCATTTAGACAAGCGATATGGCCACTACTACAAATAAGGGTTGCCCCTACGGATTTGTCGGTAGGGGAAAACCACTGCCCCTACGGATTAGTGCGTAGGGGCGAAAAAACACCCCGTAGGTGCAAAGGCCGCAGGTGCAAGTTGAGGTCCTGAACTTGGCCCTACGGATAAAATTAGTCCCCTACGGATAAATCAGTAGGTGCTATAGCCCCTACGGAGTACCCCGTAGGGGTAAAAAAATCATATATTTAATTTTTTTTTTTAATATATTGTATATACCTACGGATATATCCGTAGGTCCTATTTAGTCCCCTACGGATAAAGCCGTAGGGGATATAAAGTAGCCCCTACGGCTGTTTCCGTAGGGTCCTCTCCCAACACAATGAACTGAGATCGGGGGGAAATATCAGGGGACCTGATATGTTGCCCCTACGGATATATACGTAGGGGATAAGTATTGGCCCCTACGTATATATCCGTAGGGGCACCCCCAACACCCTACACTAATATCAGGTGGGAAAATATCAGGTTTCCTGATATTTTGCCCCTACGGATAACTGCGTAGGGCCAATATATTTACCTACGGTGTAATCCGTAGGTACATGTTTTCTGTATTTTTTTTTAAAAAAGGGCTGCTAGATTTTTTTCCGCCCTGTGCACAATACTATATACATCAATCAAATCATATATTGCAGTATTCATAATCACATCCCACGCATATATATAATATACAAAAGAAACCCACAAAATGAATATGATATAAATTCAAACCAATATCAATATCGTTTCAAAATGTAGTACAATGTGATATAAATAAATACATGTTTCAAAAAATAAGAACCAAAAAGCTACCCTAGTTCGGTCCAGCTCCACCTCCGAGTAACGTTCGAATAACGCGCGCCTGCTCCTCGGTAAATACACTATCCAATACTGCAAATAAAGGAGTCTGAGCGGCATGTGGAGCTGGCGTCGTGGTCTGCGCAGCCGCCGTCGAGGTAGTCGCTTGCGGAGCCGCGGCTGCGGGAGTCTGAGTGGGCGGTGGAGCTACAGGAGCTGTCTGCGGAACCGCAGCCGATGTAGTGGCTTGCGGAGCCGCAGCCGAAGGAGATGCATGTGGAGGCTCGGCCGATCTACCCTGTCGCGTCTGGACATAACGTGTGTAAGAAGCGTCTAAGAACGGTGTATTATTCGAATTCGTTTCATTATTAAGTTATTTCGAAACCCTGTTTGGATATCTAGTTTGGAAAAGCGTTGTTTATTTTAATTACATATGTATGTATGATTAATCAGACTTACGTACTAATAAGGGTTGTGTTGATATGTATATAATATGAAATGATATTTTACTATAAAGTAGTATACATACCAGCATCTCCTTCAACTCCTGAACGGTGGCCCTCAAGCTATCCAGTTCCTGATGGACATGCCGGCCACTGGAGACGGAGGAAGTAACCGCCGGGGTGGAGTCCAACCTCATATGGGCCCTGCTAGGGCCCAATCCCCGGCCTCTCTCCCAACCTCCGTGGTGCCCTCCGTGTGCGGCGTCCAGAACTGGGGTCAGCAGCCTCGGATCGTTCTGTCCGGTAAAATCGATCCCCGAGGCCTGGGCCTGCTCAACCACCCGCTCCTACACCCACATTAAGCAGTAAAGTATAAGTATAAAATTTAAACTTGAACCTTCCAAAACTAAAATTTCAAATTTGGGTAGAAAAAATATTAACACTTACGCAGTACTCCTGGGTAGCGACGTCGGGACATCGAAGCTCGCCCGTGGCGGGATCTGTCGAGGTGCCGTGGACGGCAAGATATGCGGACAGCACGCTCGGTGTACCACCTGACGCCACGGTCCGAGATGTCTGCAATATTAGAAAGTAACTCTTAATATTAGAAATATTAGAGAATAACTCTTAATATTGCAGAATATTAGAGAATAACACTTAATTTACCGATAACTCCATGGCTCGAGTAATGTTCCTCGAGCCACCTGTGTAAGTGGGGCGACCCCTCTTCGCCGACTTCCTGTTCTCCGTATTCTGAGCGGCCTGTTTCTGCACAACGCATTAACATTTAGTTTTCTAATTAAGAAACACAAAGAAATAAATTATATCATAAATAATGAATTAAATTTAAAATACATACTTGTTTGCGTTCGGAGTCGAAATAAGCGCACAATAGAGGCCATGTCTCTACGTCGACTCTCGCAAACGCCGGAGTAGATAGGAGGGCCGCTCTCTCTGCCTCGGGGGTCGCTATCCATAGGGAGTAGCAGTCGGCCTTCAGCTCATTCCTGTTGTATCGGACCTTGGCCTGCATGTTCTTCATCAGGCCATTGTACAGAGCATGAAGGTCGAGCACCCTCCCCGAGTGATCAGGGTCGGCTACAGGCTGAAAATCGTAATCCAACTGAAAATACAAAAAAAAAACATTGTTATTAGATTGCAAGTGTTAATAATAAATATATTGGATAGATCAAATGAAAATATATATTAATACATACCCGAGCCTGTTCAAAGAAGAGGGCGAATGAGCGCTGGTGCTGCTCGCCCCACTCAACGTGAAGTGGATAGTTCTTCACGATCCGGCTCTCGTCCCCCAAATACCGGCCGAACCTCTCGGCATGAGGACCGGTATAGCGATAGTCAAGGGTAAAAAATAGGGGGAATGCTGCCTCCCCCCTAGCTCTATTAGGCCTCAGCCTATGGGACTGATTCGGGCCTCGAGTCCCCCTCTGGGGATGGAGAGGCCCTGCGTCTGCACGAAATATCAAGACAATCAATAATAATACAAAGTTGTATTAAGAAATCAAGGTTAAACAAAAATTCAAGTGTGATATATACCTCCGGTGAATAACGCACGAGCCTGGGCCCGAGCAGCAGCACTAGCGGGACGATAGTTCCTCCGGTGAGGAACAACCGGGGTCCCGGACCCGGACGCATCCCCTCCAACTATAAAATAAACATCGACGCTAAATCTCCATGAAGTTCATATTTATTCTATAGAGCATATGTAAAATAAATAAATATTTTAGGGTGCAGTTCACTTCTTATTCCCCACTCTTGTAGATCCATCCGGGCATTCATGTTGTCTTTCGATTTCCCGTCTTTACACAGAAGCAAGTTAAGTATGTGCTCTGATACTCCCTTCTCTATATGCATGACGTCCAGACAATGACGCACTGAATTTGTAGACCAGTACGGAAGCTCGAAGAAAATGCTTAACTTGTTCCAATATTGTGGTTTGACCTGTCTCGTCGGATCCATCCCGAAGGTCACGTTATTGTAACCATCCCATTTAGCAGTCACGTCCTCTCCGGACAATGGGGATGGAGGCCCAAGAAGCTCCTGATGACCATCAAAGTGAACCGTGTCTAACCTGTAGGGGTGGTCTGGAGGCAGAAAACGTCGATGGCCGCAATAACAAACCTTCCTGCTAAAATTCAAAAATTTTGATGTTGTGTGTTCATGGCAATGAGGACATGCTTTGTGACCATGTACGGACCAACCTGAAAGCATTCCATATGCAGGAAAGTCATTAATTGTCCACATTAAAGCCGCACGCAGTATGAAGGTTGTATTTGTGTTTGAATCATATGTCTCTACACCATCAATAAACAAAGTTTTCAGCTCCTCAATCAGAGGTCGGAGATAGACGTCGATATTGTTCCCCGGTGAGTTTGGTCCGTCGATAAGAAGAGGCATCATAAAGTATGATTGGTCCATAGCCAACCAAGGCGACAGATTATAAATTATCATTACAACGGGCCATGTACTGTGACTTCCAGCCATATAGTTGAATGGGCAGAAGCCATCGGCAGCCAGTCCGAGCCGGACATTGCGGGGATCGCTACTGAATATTGTGTGCCTCCTATCGAAATCCTTCCATGCCGGTGAATCTCTTGGATGGCTCATTTTTCCATTTTCGCTTGGAGGAGCACGATGATGCCAAATCATTGCCTCGGCTGTTTTCTTGCACCTGAATAGCCTCTGTAGCCTCTGTGTTATGGGAAAATATCGTGCTATCTTCACAGGTATATCAGGCTTCTTATCAGAATCTTTCGGCTTATACCTGGCCTCTCCGCATGTTGGACACTCTTTCAAATCTGAATTCTCTTTCCGGTACAACACGCAATTTTTAGGACATGCTTGAATCTTCTCGCACTTTAGACCCAAATCAGACATCATTTTCTGGGCTTCGTACCAGCTTTCGGGCACATTATTTCCCGGAGGCATAGAATCTTTCAAGAACGAAAGAAGCATTGTGAATGACTTGTTGCTCCATCCATTTAGGCACTTAATTTGGAAAAGTTGGACGAACCATGAGAGGGTGGAATACTTCGCATTCTCATAAACTGGTTTCCTAGCATCATTCATGAAATTTTCATATTTATCCGCACGCGGTCCTTGACCGGAAGGAATGTCATCTTCGGTACGAATAGATTCACCTAGGGCAGCCTCTACCATATCCTCCATTTCTTCTGATGGAAATAAATTTCCGTATCCTGCCGTATTACCGAATTCTTCTTCTTCTCCTGCCGCATTATCGTGTTCTCCTTCTTCTACCGCAGTACTGCATTCTTCTCCTTCCCCGTGATATTTCCAAATTGAATAAAGTCTAGTAAACCCATGTTTTACAATATGAAGCTCTGCCAATTCTACCTTCTGCCAGTACTTATTGCCACATCTATCGCACGGACAGAGAATCTTCTCTAATATGATCTTATTATGTGCTCGTGCAAATTCAAGGAAAGCAGCAACCCCTGCGACAAACGTAGGTTGCATACGTTGTTTCCAATCCACATACATCCAGTCCTTAACTCTGATGTACTCATAGGCCATGTTAGACTGAATAACATATAAATTGTAGGTTATGCTGACTATATTGAGAAATATAAGAACGGGATAGTTACTGACAAAGGAGAAAATCCATGTAGATGCTTTGTGTGTGCGTTTGTCGTTGAAAAGAATAAATTATCGCACGTTATGTTGACCGATAGACGGGGACTAAGTGGCGCTTTTAATTAGTTTCATATACGGGTATCGATGGGAATATGAAGGTTTCATATTATCATATATTGGTTTTAACCCGAACATCTCGAGTCGCTCTCTGATTATGCGTTTGTATGTATGTGTTCCGGCTGTCGGGGGTAGGCTTCTATCCCATTAAGAATGTATAGAGCGAACGCCCATCACTTGTGCTTTCAACCGTTTCGAGTAAATTTCGGCAGCACCTCCCCGCTGTTCTCCGAGTACACTGTAATAGAATAGATAATCATTTCAAAGCTGTGAAACAACGTTGAAATGAACATCTAATCTATCTTTGTACACGGAGAACCAGCGGAAAGGTACCGACGAAATATCTCGAAACGGATGAAAACACAAGTGCATGAAGGCGTTTGCTTTATACATTCTTAACTTGTCCACACGGGACAAATCTATGGGTTACCATACGATTGAATTTTCTTGTCGCGCAGACTATACGACGGTTGTTAGTATCGAGCTATACTGTCCGATATTTAACAACCTTCGTATAGTTCTAGGTCACGACGAGCATCGCACGTATGTTAACCGATAGACGGGGACTAAGTGGCGTTTTAGTTTCATATACGGGTATCGATGGGAATATGAAAGTTTCATATCATCATCGAGTATCATATATTGGTTTTAACCCGAACATCTCGAGTCGCTCTCTAATTATGCGTTTGTATGTATGTGTTCCGGCTGTCGGGGGTAGGATTCTATCCCATTAAGAAAAAATGGAGTGTATTTCGCTGTGAGAGACTCTTCAAAGAAATGGAGGAAGAAGCACTAAAGAAAAAAGAGAGAAAAATAAGAATATAAAGTTGAAACTAAAGTTGAGCTATCCGCTGAAATCATAAAGCATAGGAAAGTTGATTGAGTCTTGATCTATTGCTCTTTCTTTGCATTATCTCGTATGTCCATTTATAGATTTTAATGCCACATGAGATGTAATCAGTCAGCTCCCTATGGTTGTATTAATGTCAGCTCTTACACAATATGGGTATCTGCCTTACGATTAAGACAACTATGGAATATGTTAATTTAAAATGTAAGGCTAGCTTTCTATGTATTCTGAGGGACTGCTTGCATAGAACTTAGCTTGATCCTCTCAATTATTACACATAAATATGCTGACATGCCTCTCATAACCCTAACCCCAGCCCCACAGTAACCCTAACCCTAGCCCCAACCCTAACCCCAGCCCACCGTAACCCTACCCCAGCCCCACAGTAACCCTAACCCTAGCCCCAACCCTAACCCCAGCCCATCGTAACCCTACCCCAGCCCCACAGTAACCCTAACCCCAGCCCCACCGTAACCCTAACCCCAGCCCCACCACAGCAGCAGCCGAACCCCAACCCTAACCCTAACCCTACCCCGACCCCGACCCCGACCCCGACCCCGACCGCCACCGCGCCCCTGCCCAAACCCAACTCTCGCGCGCGCAACCCAGACCCAGCCATGAATAATCCAAAAATGCTTTAATTTACCTCGAGATTTATACCTGAACGGGCGGTGGCGACGACGGCGTCGAATTGGCGAAGAAACCGGCGGTGGCGACGACGGTGGCGACGAAACTGGCGGTGGCGACGAGGATGGCGACGAAATCGGCGGTGGCGACGACGGTGGCGACGACGGCCGGCGACGGTGGCGACGCGACGGTGGCGATTTAGGGTTTTTCGCGCGCGTTTGAGGGAGAGAGAGAAAATGAGCGTAGGCTTTTCGATCTGGATTTGTTTTAAATTGATATTTACTTGCCCCTACGGATATGTCCGTAGGTCCTTTGTTTGCGCCACCGTAGGGGCAAACACCAAATTAAGAATTAAATTTTTTATTCTTGAAAGTCAGTGCCCGTAGGGGCAACCCTTTAGACCTACGGATTAATCCGTAGGGCCAAGTAAAATCTGCCCCAACGGATAATCCCATCCGTAGGGGCAACCCCCTATTTTACTAGTGGGCGTTTGTAAATGCATGCGTTTCCTTAAATATTTCATTTAATAAAAGCATGCAAGTATCAGTTTGTTTTTGTCAAAAGAATAAAAAAGACACCATAGATGTATTACAAGATGAATGCATATGCAATAAGATCATATGAAAATTCTAGCTCTTATGTTAGACCATATTGAAAAGTTCGAGTTCGGAGGTAGAGAGACACAAATTAAGTAACATTCATATAGATTAATTTATCGATTTTAACTTTAATTTGTTTGTGTCAATTTTTTTATAATAAACACGGTGGGAAACCTTATGTATTCCATTAAATCATCTTAACAAAACATAGCAAAAATGGGAAAAAGAAAAATGCTAATAAACTAGTTAGATAATTCGAACATAGGCTCATAATTAACTGAAAACTAAATTAGTTTGGCGGCCATTTGGCGAGTTTCCAACCTATTTCTTATGTTTTTCCCCCTCCGTGCTTGTTCAAGGCATGATAGACAGTCTTTTTTCTTTTCTTCTGATAAATAGTCATATGAAATTTAATTAAATATCTTTGTCGGGCATTGTTCATGAGAAGAGAGATTATTATAATTATAGTTTTCTTCTTTTAATTTTTTTCCCTAGTCATAAAGGGTTTCTATAGATTTTCTTCTTCTTGTTTTTTCATGGAATTTTCTTACGTGGCAATAATTTATATGATATATATGTTTTCTTACGAATATGATCAGTACAAACAAATACGTGGGCATTCTTTTTTTTATTTCTCTTTTCTGCGACTAATTAGAAATCATAATGGGAAATTGAACCCCAGACTTTCCGCTCAACTGGTTCTGCCATTTGCTAGACACTCGCAATGAGGAGTGATTTTTTAAGGAGATTTTATAGTTTATAAATTAATGTGTGTGTGTATGTTAGTGTTTTGCTGACCTCATCATCATGGAACATAGACAGCGGTCATTCTTGGCTGCTCCTTGAGCATGTATGCAGTCAAAGAGTGATCGCATTATTCTCTCATGTGTATATAAAGCGCCCTAATTCTTGAACATGCTCAATATTATATGTGCATGCCTCTCTCTCTCTCTCTCTCTCTCTCTCTCTCTCTATAGATATTAGTTTCTCTCTCTAGGAATTTAAGAAGATGGGGAGAGCTCCATGCTGCTCAAAGGTTGGGCTTCAGAGGGGTCCATGGACAGCAAGAGAAGATGCATTGCTCATTGATTACATTCAGTCCCATGGTAGTGAAGGCAACTGGAGATCTCTTCCCAAAAATGCAGGTCAATAT
Source organism: Agapanthus africanus (assembly GCA_030015575.1). NCBI lineage: Eukaryota > Viridiplantae > Streptophyta > Magnoliopsida > Asparagales > Amaryllidaceae > Agapanthus > Agapanthus africanus. The sequence goes on from CM057346.1 coordinate 33,512,237, forward strand.
TACACTTGATCATTTTCATTCATCCTCTAACAAAACCCTAGCTTTTGTTGATCCCCTCTGCAATTTTTGGTTGCTTCTAAATATAATCATGCATGCATTTCTTAATCCTCGATCGGACAACTTTGGTGCTCGATCGATCGTTACGTTTTGGTACAATAGCATAGACTTTAATTAGAACGGCAATTAATATTTCCGAATCATCAAACAAACTTCGATGGTACTTTTGGTATAATAGCAAAAATTAAGACTCTAAAACGAACAATTAATATATATTTGGAACAATTTAGTATAATTTTTCTCAGAAATTATATAAAATATTTGGAACAATATAATTCTTTTTTGCTTCATTTGTTAATTTTGTTTTGTATAAAATTAATCGCATGTGTGCGGCACTAGGTAACTCTGGATACACAATTTCACTATCATATAATTTCTAATTATATATACCGAAAATCGAAGAAAATCTATGTAAATAAATTATTCTTTTTGCAAATGTAAGGAGGGAAATTTTGTATGATGCTAATATCTTTATTTCTGTAATAAATCTATTTAACCTTTAACAATTGTATATCGTATAAATTATCGTATAAATTGAAAGTTAAGTAACGTTGACCAGTTGGCACAAGATAAATACTGATTGTTATTTGTTCTCTATTTGTTCTTATTAATCAATAAGTATTCCAGAAAAGGGTATCTGTTAAATTTCAAATTCCTTGAATATCATCAGGGCTTCTAAGATGCCCGAAGAGCTGCAGACTGCGATGGATGAACTATCTCCGACCAGACATCAAGAGAGGCGACATTGGACCCGAAGAAGAGGACCTAATCATCCGACTCCACTCTTTGCTAGGAAACCGATGGTCGCTCATCGCAGGCAGACTTCCTGGCCGAACCGACAACGAAATCAAGAACTACTGGAACAGTCACCTCAGCAAGAAACTCAAGAAACAAGGCATCGAAGTACGAGAAGGAAACGCCAAATCTTTACGGAAAAGATCCAAAACATCGCAGGAGAAGAGCGAGAAGCAAAAGAAGAAGCTCCCGATCAAAGAACACATCAAAGAAAATCCGAAGACTATAATCCATGCACCAAAGCCAACTAGGTTCACACCATACTCGAGGAACATGAGTAGCGGTAACAATGCGACGGATTCAAACCAGGTTTCGGGTCGAAATGTCGAGAGCATTAATGCGTCGGAGGGCGATATAGGAGACATTTCATGGCCTGATGTTGATATTGGGGGTGATCATGGTTTTCAAAATAATTATTTTGGACTAGATAGTAATTTCCAATATGGTTTGTTTGATGGGGTTTACCAAGATTATTCACAGCTCTTGAACTCTGAAGTGGATCAATTCCAGTGGATTTCTTCACTGCAGAGCCTTTGTTGATTTGATGAGTCACAGCAGATATGTAGAAGATACTATGTTTAATTAATTATGTAGAAATTAATTAATTAATTAATTAAGCGTATTTATGTTAAAAGGTGTGTGTGTGTGTGTTATATATATATATATAAAACTTATAAAGCAACTCTTGACCTAAGTGTGAATAGTAAAGATATGGGGCGACTATATTAATTTTCATGGAGTTTTGTTTTTTTTGCCCAATATTTCTTTTCCTTTTCTGAGAAAGATGGAATAATTATGCCCATGCTTTCATGAAAAACAATTTAATGAAACAAGTTCACAGAAAATATTGACGACTCTATTGTCACCTATATATAGCAAATAATTAAATGAAACAAGATCGAAAAGAGAACAAACAACAAGTATCTTTTTAGCTAGTCATGCAGCACAATCCAAACAACTAACATGCTGGTATCTCTTCAGACACAGGTAGCTCGTAAGAAGATACCACTGGATTCGTAAAATTATCTCCTTGACCTCAATAAATCTTATTGAGGTCCTAGCAAGCTTGTCCGTGACATGCTTGACCGGCCTGAATCTATCTCTAGGATTTATCCTTGCGTTCGCTTCGACTCGCGAAGAAAAATTATTCAATGTATTGACCATACACATGCATCTGATCATCAAATTCTGCTATCACAACCACAATCTTTCAAAAAGACTATTTTAAATAAGTTCCATTACAATCTCCACCTTATCTCATTCATTGCATTTAGTCTATTGATTATTTTCTTTGGTTTGAATGTCTTGCTTTCTGCCCCTGATGTTGATGACCTGGAAAATAAAATGTTTTTTGCGGCCTTTGAATAAACCTCTCTTTTTAAATTAAAAAAAAAGGGTGGGCTAATTATCTCCAAAATAGGTTACAAACTTATCTACAAAGATAAATTAAGAGTTAAAAAAATAGATACAGAAACAACGCTCATAAAATAAACCAATATCGCCCGATCGGATCTATATGACAATTAAGCTTAGCTTGTTTAGAATTTATTTTCCTCTTTTCCAAAGTGAAACGTACGTAATCGGTTCGATACCTTAAGAGATTGTATTCTAAGAAAATAAACCTATGTCCGGTCATACCAAACGACCACTTAACCTAAAGATCAAAAAAGGTTATTTCCTTCTAAGAAATTAGAATAATTGTCATACATTAATTATTCAAGACAAGGATCCAATATAGTTAGAGGATCGAATTTTGGATTTTCTAGCTAGAAAAAGAGGGTGGCTAGGCATTGGGAGGGGAAAAAAAAAGAATTCTGAAGGGTTGTAATAGGCTATATTTTCATATAGGACAATAATAATATAACCCACATGACAAGTTTGAAGTCCATTTGTCTTAAGACAAAAAATTAATATTTTCAATTCGGGTAAAGCATCCGGAAGAATTTTCATTTTATATTTATATGTATAAATTAGATATCCACCTAGTATAGTAAAAGATTTGGTGTTTAAAAGGGAGAAAGCCCTTGAAAATATCATTTGAGCTTTTCAATTCAATCTTAGGTAATTCTCAATGCATCCAATGCTGTGGTCATCACACGTGGGAGCTTGTCTGTGCTAAAAAACCATGTCCTATGGATGCAAGATTGCTTCGAATTCCGAACAATTGACGTTGGAAAATACCAAGAATATATAAACTCTAGTAAATTCTTTCAAAATATATGACCTTTTTCTCCCACCCACTAATCCTTAACTTGTTAGGTTCGCTTTCACAAGAAGATATTTTTGTATGGTAGAAGTCTGAAAGATCATTATATGTTACATGTGCCGTGCCCCGGGCCCCGGGGCCTTTCCGCATTACTTGGTCCAGTCTTATTTCCACTACTTACCAAGATTCCCATCAAGCATCTTATATATGATTGTTCGAGCCCTCTTCAATGTCCAGCCTGACACTAAAGGCTCCTATCAAAACACAAGGGTAGCTGCCGGACCTTATTCAGGACGTAAATATCTGAAGGACTTTATTTAAGGTGCAAGTATTTGCATACTATATATATCTTATCTTGTAAATTTAATGGATTTGGTATGGAATTTTTTTTGTGAAAATAAGACAACCATCATTTGCACCAGATTTTGTGGTGCATTTGAGATTGGGACCACCATCCTTATATTTTCACAATTTGTGAGATTATATTGGATAGCTTTTCCATGATCGGGTGTGTGTGTGTATAGAGGTCGATTGGATATATACATATGTTTTTATCTGTTCCTTTTAACTTTGCTTTGCCATCAGGAGTAGCATGAATGACAGGTGGAGACCAAATCTCCAAATCTCTTCATAAATTTTCTCATTCCCTACCAAGTTCAAGACAATAATAGAGTCTACAGCATCACGTTTGACATGAAGTAACATGAAAGTACCGAAAGTAAACCTATTTTCGGTACTTCAAATGTTTGTTTGATGGAAGAAGAACTTGTAAGTTATTTCCAATTGATGAGCTGGGTCCTACGTGGCATGCTTACTTCCAAAATTTTCTTCCCCTCATTTTAGGTTGGAAGAAGATATGAAGCACAAAGAAGAAGAAGAAATATTAATTGTTTATTGTTTCTCTTTGATACATCCAAAATGTAATAATTTCTTGTTGTTAAAAAATGGTTTTCTTTTTTGTTTATCTTAATAAAAAAACACATAAGAATTTACTTCATTTGTTTACTTCTTCCTTCAATAAATTTTACAAACAAACATCGGAAGTAAGTTTCAGGTTTACTTCCATGACAACTTTTTTAAAGTTACTTCACAACTATTTTCTGCACTTCCGGTACTTTCAGTTATCCAAACGGGCCCTCAATTTGGGTTGGAAGAAGCCATGGTGCATAAGGAACAAGAAAATGTATTAATTGTTTATTGCTTCTCTTTAATACATCTAAAATGTAATAATTTCTTATTATTAAAACCAGTTTTCATTTTTGTTTTTCTTAATAAAAAAAACATAAGAATTTACTTCATTGTTTACTTCCTTCTTCAAAATATTTTACGAACAAATATTGATAGTAAGTTTTAGACTTATTTTCATAACAACTTTTTGAAAGTTACTTCATAACTATTTTTTGTACTTCCTGTACATCCCGTCATCCAAACGGATCTAAAGTCGACGGTTCAAAATAAGAAAGGAATTCAAGAATTTCATGGCTGGAGCTGGTGAATTACTCATAAAAACTATTAGATGTACATGGTGTACAATCTACTGTTGAGTGTACAGTAAGAGAAATGTAAATTGAAATATGGCTTAATAAAACTTAGGGGGGAAATGTAAATTGAAAATAGAAAGAAAATATAAATCCATTCCTCAATCAAAGAACATAGAATGAAAATTTTATTTTTGTTCTGGTGTATTTCTGCAGAAATAGAAATCAATCGCGTTTCACAGTTTGTTCATAAAAAGCTGGGTTTTTTCCCACTCTCAATTCTCCACAGCGACGAAGAAGAGGAAGAATAAGAGGTACGTCAACATAATCTCTCCTTGCCCTCTTTCCGATTGAAATCTCTAGGGTTTATGCAGTCGAAGTGAATTCTGATTCGAAAAAAGAAACGATTTTTTCTTAAGTTCACAGTTTAAATTAAGAAGGAAATCAAAGAATTTTGAGATTGGAGATCATCTGGTGTTTCTAATTTTGGAAGAACAACTGTTTTATGTGCACAATAATAAAATTTTGAAATTTGAAGTTTTGCAAGGGTCACCGTTCTTGAAATTGGACGCATGCTAAGTGTTTGACATATTGCCAATATGGGTTGCTACCGAATTCCATTGCTTTTGCCAATTATAATTTAACAAGGAATTGAGTTATGGGTAGTATTGCTTTGGTAGATTGGTGAATAATTGGTACTAAAGCTTCAAATTTTAGACACCATTAACACCATCTCAAACATTTTATGAAGTTCCAAATTAGTATTGGGATTGCTGACTTCTCATACAACCATATAGGAGTTGTCATTGGTGTTATAAAGCAAGGTTTAAAAGACCGATTAATTGACGCTTAAATGTTTTCGGCTATCAACTGCATTGAATAGTATTAAAAGGTCAAAATGACCGCATAACTGGCCTTATGCGAAAAATGTTGGGGCATGATCATTCAATCTACCGCGTATACGAGTCATCTCGCTCGATACCAGAAACTTGATGCACAAACCCAGTATTCACGTTTTAAATGCGCGGATATTTTCTTTTGGCATTAAAATTTATTTATTTGTGATGCTCCATAATCCAATTACACAACATATAATCCATTTATGTGTTACCCGCTGGCCAATCGATTAGAGAATCGTGAGTATTTTACAACTACTTTAGTAGGTGAACTAGAAAGTTACCGATATGGCATTCAGATACGGTTGCAGGGATTAAACTAGGTAAATTAGTACACTAGATTTTCATGGTGCTTTGCACTGCTCATGCAACACCTCTAGTTAAGCTTTACTTCTTGCATTTCTTAATGAAACTTTCTTATTAATAATCAGCAATCCCTTCTGCTCTAGTTGTTAATAATCATGTGTAATCATCATAAATTTTTTATTTTCATTTACAAGAGACTGTTCAGCAACTTCTATAACTAGGTATTGGTTTTTATTGTCAGATGCATTATTGATTGATTCATTAAATTTTAACTTATCATCTGATATGGATAGTTCAAACATATAGATATTGAAATGTAGAGTTCAGGGTGTTCTACAAGCTTTTAGTCAAAATTTTCTATGTTAACTTTCATGATCTTCTAACCAATTAGATAGTTTTATAAGAAAACAACCTAAGTCGCTTTAAACAGTGAAGTAAGAGGTGTATCGGGTTTTTATTGAAACTCATCGGTGTGAAATCAAGTTAGAGCTTCCATTCTGTCGAAATTTACTTTCAATTCTTTCAACAAGCATTTTATCCAAAAGCTTGAACCGTTGGGTTTTGGAGTAACAATGTATATCAAACTAAGATGTTAATACTCCCGACAATGTAAGCCACATGGAAATGCCTCAAACGAAACCTCGTAAGGAAGAATAAATAGGGTTAGCTATATTCGCGTGTGCATGCGTGCATGCACACACATACACGGCGTGAATCAACCATTTGGATGGCCTACCATAAAATTGAGGACTTACTCCTTAATTTCCAATCTAAGGAGTCACCTTCCCCACCCTCCACCCCACACCCCAAAAAAGAACCCAAAAAAAAAAAATACCCCACCATGCGTGCGCGCGCACTATTTTCTCTACATACATATACACATGCACATATTATATATATATATATATATATATATATATATATATATATATATATATATATATATATATATATATATATATATATATATATATATAATGGTCAGTTGGATACCTAACTATGATTCCCACAAATAGTGATCATGCAATTACTTTGAGAATCATATATTCTGAACATTAGCTGTGCTTATGCCAAACGCGGAAATATTTAATGGAATCTAGCATTTCCCTTTAGATTTGCTCTACCAAATGGGGCATAAACCAATATCTTAGATATAACAAACCTTTCAACAACCATCCCTCAAGGACTTGGATTTCCTAATTGCATACTGTTGCTTTCTTCCAGTCAATAGCCTATGCAGCAATGCTAAATGTTGCAACTTGATTCCTCAAGTACAATTCCTACTCAAAAAAAAGTTTTTGCACACCTGATGGTGATGGATGAAGCTTTAATATTAGCAGGAGATAGAGCAGGTGGGAGTGGGAAGCACAGTTTCAAACTTTGTTAATTGAGCTAAATGATGCTAATGAGTCAATGGCTGTGGATTTGATGCTGACATTTTGCGGTATAATTTTGTGAGAGTTAGGGAACAACGAATTGAGAGGGACAAACAAAACCCTTGCTATAACTGAATCAGGTTCGTACTCATAGATTAAATTATGACATAAATGTACCGGGGTTAGGAAAATCATTAGAAACCTGCCCTCATCTACTACTTAACGAATTCTTCATAGTGTAGTCAAATCACATTGCATCTCTTTCCTCTTTAAAAGGAGGTCCCTCTCTTGATCCTCTCTCAGTGTCTCAAGCAGTACTAGAGAGTGAGAGCAACAGAGAGAAGGAGCTGCAATGTATTCCTCTCAGCTCATCAGCTTCTTGCTGGGCTTCCTCTTTCTCTTAGTATCTTATCATGATTCTCATTGCTTTGCTCACCCAATTCAGAAGCATTGGCCTTTAGGGGCCTCGACGAGGTTCTACAACTTTTCTATCCTAAAATTATTTGGAAAGTTCCCATACTTCACATTCTATCAAATATTGATTTCTTTTCACCTTCTAACATTGTAAAGTTGCAAATATTAGTCAAAGGTCGGCACTTTTCATCATTTTACATATGATACATCAACTTGAAATGGTGCAGTTACATTTCCGAACATCATTGCATATAATAATAATAGACAAATAAAATTAGTCCCTTGTTGAAGACTTTTACACTCTTAAAAAAACGGGCAGCTATTTTATCGACGTAGCTATTGATAATGTTACTCACATATTTAATTTTCAGTTTCCATACATGTTGTCTTTTTTAGTGGCGAGCTCCCTTTTTACTGTTTATTATACTTAACTTTTATCTTTATTGAATCATTATGTATAGTAACAAGGTAACTCTGTTTTGCATTACAGATACAAAGGACTACGGTTACAAAGATTTGCAGAACAAGAAATATAGTCACTGTTAATGGCATGCTTCCAGGGCCAGTGATTTACGCCAACAAAGGCGACCATGTTATCGTTAGGGTCACTAACCTGACACCACACAATGCCACCGTCCACTGGTAATTAAGCTCTAAACCTTATTTAACTTGTTGAGTAATCTCTAGAGTCTAAAATGCCTATAAATATAATTGTATAATATTTATATGCAGGCATGGAATGTTTCAGAGACTATCGTGTTAGGCCGATGGGCCTGTTTATGTTACGCAATGTCCGATTCAAGCAGGCCAGACCTACACGCACGAGTTCATGATAGTCTAGCAGAGAGGCAAACTCTTTTGGCATGCCCATGTCTCGTGGCTTAGAGCAACGGTCCATGGCAGTATTGTAATTTACCCGAAGAAAGGAGTCCCTTGGCATTTCCCCAACCCCTATGAAGAGCACATCCTTGTCTTTAGTAACTAACGATCATTTCAAATAGCTTATCTTAGCTTAAATTTATAACTAATTATGTATTTGTTGATTAAGCTTGATAGACTATACTAATTTGCGGATCCCCCCCCCCCCCATGATATGATGTGTATAGAGGAGTACTTTTTTAGGGATGCGGTGAGTCTTGAGCAAGCTATACTCCGCAGCGGTGGGCCAGCTCCATATGTGGATGCTTACCTCATCAATGGCAAGCCCGGGCCTCGCTATAACTGCTCTGCGACAGGTATATAGTTACGGATCCAGGTCCTCTTCAGTATATTACAGTATTATGGAATCCAGTGATTATGTATACCGTTCAACATTCATATCAAATAAGGTCCACAAATTTAAATTGTCATTAAAAATAAACTGGTCATTCTGCGTGTGCCACACATGTATGTTATATTTCTTAAAATTATGAGGATTTCTCTTGGCACATGTCATGTTGAAAATCGGGATTGCTGGGGGTTGCATTAGCTTTCTGATTCAATGACTTAATATGGCATAATATAATTTATACCAATTTATAATCTGTTTAGGTTAGACGACTTATTTGTTATCGAAATGTATATATCATGTGCTAATCATCTACAATTTTTCAAATTTACTCTTGGATGTGTACAAGATTGACGTAATCCCAGGCAAGACCTACCTCCGCCGTCTAATAGACGCCGGCCTCAACCAAGAACTCTTCTTCTCCATCACCAACCATCTGTCACCATCGTCGAATCGGATGCTGACTACAACAAACCCTTCACCCGGGACCACATCATGATCATGCCAGGCCAAACCATCAATGTCCTCGTAAAAGCAGACCAGCCCATCGCCAGATATGAGATGGCCACCGGGCCCTACGTCACTGTCCGCAACATCTCCTTCCTAAATATCTCCGCAGTCGCTTACTTCCAATATTCTGGCGCAAACCTAAACACTCTGTGACAACCGGCCATACTTTCCGCCTTTAATAACAATCTCGTCGTGCAATCTCACATGGCCGGTCTCAGAGGTCTCAGTGCAAATTCTCTACCTTTAAAGATAGACACGAATCTCTTTTTCGCTATCGGGCTCAATGTCAACCCTTGCGATCGTCCCAACCCTAAAAGAAATTGCCGAGCCACTAATGGTGGGATTTTCACGGCCTCCATGAACAATATCAGCTTCATTAGGCCATCCCTTTCGGTTCTTTAAGCTTATCATTTCAACATTCCGGTTCAAGCTTATTATTTCAACATTCCGGGTTTCTATACACCAGATTTTCCAAAACAGCCATTGAGGTTTTATGATTTCATGAATGGAGCGCCGAACAATACAGCAGTGATGAACGGGACGAGGGTGGTGGAGCTTGAGTAAGGGGCGAACGTGCATCTGGTGTTGCAAGACACGGGCACGGCGACCACGGAGAATCACCCGATCCATTTGCATGGGTACAATTTCATGTCATCGGGTATGGTCAGGGTAATTTCAATCTAACTACGGCGAGGTTTAATTTGGTCGATCCGCCGTACATGAACACGATTGGCGTACCCGTCGGGGGTTGGGCCACAATAAGATTTACAGCAAATAACCCTGGTATGTAAAGATCTGTTATAACATTTTATAAACTTTTTGCATGGAAATTAATATGTTGATTGATTTTGATTGATGCAGGTGTTAGGTGTTTGGTTCACGCATTGTCACCTTGATATACATTTGTGTTGGAACTTTTCAATGGCTTTCATTGTGAAGAATGGGGTGGGGCCATTAGAGAGACTCTCCCTCATCCTCCTGCTGATTTGCCTAGATGTTGAATTAATTGAAGATGAAGATGATATTAGCTTATGGTTGAAGTTGGAAATATTGCACAAGTTTAGGGTTTGGAGAAATATTCATTATTCTGTGTGTTTGTGTTTTTGCACAAGTTTGTCTTAAGAGTTTCATTCTTAGGTTTTAAGAAGAGCACGTATTTCTCTTGCTTATTGTGTTGATGTAAAAGCATTGGAAGGCAACTATAATAAAATACGTTGATTTACCCTGTTGGTAATTTTTATCTATATATCTTGTTGCATTTTAGTATATATGATTTATTTGTTTTTTTGTTTTTTGGGGGGTCAAAATTCCATGTGGTGGTGGGCATGGAAAATCTCTGGCCTATTCTCACAGCCTAAATTTTGAAAATCTCCTCTTGTCAAATTAATTTTGAAAAGGTATGGCAAGGCCTAAGGGATTAGGAAAATTTCCTCCCTCTTTCTAGGGAAGGAGGAAAAAAGAGTTAAAGAGAGATCCTGCTTGGATATAAAATAAATCCCTTAATGGCCGGCCCATGAAAAACATTCAATCCACTAAGTGTTGGCTGATCCAGTCCAAGAGCAAGGGAAACATCTGAAAACCGGGTCGAATATTGTGATAGGATTCGGCCCATTTAGTGAAACTTGATCCCCAGCAAGCAGAAGCTATAAAAGGTCACTAAGGAGCACTGAAGAAAGGATTCGACAAAAATCAACCTCAAAACTCTAGACTAATTAGCTCTAATATTATTCTAGGCTTAGTCTCTTCGGCTCCTACAGCCGCAGAGTATGATAGATAGCTGATCGCCGGTGATCAACCCCAGCTACCCTCGAGGCTGACATGACGGTGATCACGTCAAGATGCTATCTTCCATTGATCTGCTGTTGGCGATGATAGACGACTGGGATGGAGTTGGGAGTTACCTCCTGGAGCATGCGGATCTCAATGGGTTGTGGATTTGAGCTTAAGCCGAGCTACCTGCAAGGAAGTCTCGGGGTAGTTGTACCACCGAGGACCCTTCGACAATCAAGTTAGTGGTGCAAGTCGAGCAGAGTAACGACTTAGTGAGGAAAGAATTGCTTACTTGAACCATCTGAAGGAGGGGTTTATATAGTGGTGGCAGCAGGCAGGCAGATGGAGAATCACGCCGGCCATAACGCCCCCGACGTCACGCCCGCGTGATTGGCGGGATCTCCCATTAATGGCGAGACAGGCTCGTTAATGGAGGATCGTGATGGCGTGGAACGCGGGACGTGGCTGGCGGGTATCTCGCGCATGGCGAGATTCGCGGAGGTGAGGCGGATGTGCCTGCGGTCGGTGCCGTTGGTCGGTTAATAGGACCGAGAAAGATGAGCTCGGCGGGAGGCTCGGGACCAAGCGGGAGGCCGAGCTATCTTGGTTCTGTGGTAGCCCGAAGGCGAGCTGAGAAGGCCGAGGAGGCCAATTGTGCAGGGGGCTCGGAGGTGAGCCAGCGGTTGTTTGTAGGACGGGCATAGGAGTGGTCTGATCGGCCACTGCAGGTCCTTTCTTGCATGCTTCGGGACACGTCATTTGCCACGTGTCATGATCTGGGAGATCACCTGTAAGTCCACGTTGCCCACCCCGGTGCTTACGGGGAGGCGGAAACGTTATAAAAAATTCGATTTTTACAACACTAGGCAACATGGACTAACCAAAAGGAGGGATCTTTGCTAAACATAAACTAACTACCAAGCTAAAAGAGTTAGCTACTCGGTTAAGGGGTTATACCTAGGTCTTCAAGTCCTTCTCTTCTTGCTCCTTGGAGTGTGATGAACGGGTTGTCCTCGTCGCCTTCTCTTGCCGAAGAAAGATCCACCCGAGGGCCTCTACCTTTGGCTCCTACCTCAAACTAGAAGTAACTAATGTGCTTGGTGTGCTAAACCTAGAACCTTAGAAAGAGTAGAGAGTAATTTTGAAGGTTTTATCTCAAGCTCAATGGTTCTTAACTCATGAGAGGGGAGAGCTAGAGAGAGAGGAAGAGGATGAGAGAGAATGAGAATGATAGAATGAGAAGATAAAGCCAACCTTCTCACATATATGTGAATTATGATAATTAAATAATTAGCTAAAGATAATTGTGATGGCTAATCTTGAAATGACCATTATCATTTCACATTAATTACTTTTGTAAGAATCAAAGAGCATCTTTCATATGAAATGATGATGGTCAAATTGTCAACATAGGTCAACATGTCAACCATAGTCAAATGGTCAACAACCCTAACCATAACACAATTATAATTAACTAATATTAATAATCATAATTCACACATAAACATTAGGGTTAAGAAAAAGACAATGGTCATCAACCCTAATGAAAGTTCTCTGCCTCTGCCTCAGTCAACTGTGCATACACACCCGTATCCGTGTTCCGAGGAACACGAATACAATGAGATAAAACCAATCTCAAAACATATACTAGGATCTGGCTTAAACCAAAGCCCGCTAGTATAAGCTGTCCGGAGCTGTGGTAGGGTAGTAATCAAAGAACAGTGGGAACACACTCGAGGCGAAGTGACAGTGTCAAGTCAACGGACTAAGCTGTACTCATGTCACCTGGGAACTGATAACTGACGATAGGTATAATACCAACCAACAGTTCCCGACGAGTTATGTCCAGTGTACTCGTAACCTAACGAGCACCCGCATACTATCTCAAGTACGACGTACTGACGGCTGTGGGACAGACCGTCTCCCCTGCTGGGATGAGAAGCGCATACGTTAGTCTACTCCGGAGTATCGATGCCCTGTCTCGATAGTCCTACGACTAGGGACCTGCATAAGGATGTGCTTGTGGATTACCCAGCCCCCACGAGTGTGACTGCCATCACAACACTGGTAATCAAGCAAAGATCCTAAGGGCTCCACTAATGTGCAAAGGCGATATGCTATAAAAAACACATGCACACATTAAAGCAGAAACAAACCAAGTAGCATACTACTATTTTGAGTAAGATTGTATATACAATAGTGAATATCCTAAGCTTCCATTAAGTAATATACAAACTAGTATGATACAGTAATGGCCTCTAGGGCATATACACTAACAATATCCCACTTGCACTAAGGCCATGTACTGGCGTATCGAAGACCTATCATCTCGATCAGCCGCTCGAACTGAGTCTGGGGCAAGGCCTTCGTGAATGGATCCGCCGTGTTGTCTTTTGTGTCCACTCTCCGTACCTCGATCTCCTGGCGATCAATGATCTCCCTGATCAGGTGATACCACCTTAAGATGTGTCTGGATTTCTGATGGGACCTTGGTTCCTTCGCTAAAGCTATAGCCCCATTGTTATCGCAATACAAAGGTATTGGGTCAACAATGGACGGAACCACCTGAAGTTCACTAATGAACTTCTTCATCCAGACCGCCTCTTTTGCGGCATCGCTTGCAGCAATGTATTCAGCCTCCATCGTCGAGTCTGCGACGGTATCCTGTTTGGAACTCCTCCAACACACCGCCCCTCCGTTGAGGGTAAATACAAAACCCGAGACAGACTTGCTGTCATCTTTGTCACTCTGGAAGCTTGAATCGGTAAAGGACTCGACCCTGAGGTCTCATTACCGTAAACCAGGAACATCTCCTTAGTCCTTCTTAGGTACTTGAGAATGTTCTTCACTACTGTCCAGTGGTCCTCACCTGGGTCTGACTGATACCGGCTTACCATGCTCAGCGCGTAAGCTACATCTGGTCTTGTACATAGCATCGCATACATTATAGATCCTACCGCCGAAGCGTAGGGTATAGTGCTCATGCGAACCCTCTCCTCGTCAGTCTTAGGAGACATCTTCTTGGAGAGGGTAATTCCGTGCAATGCGGGTATGTTACCGCGCTTGGAATCCTCCATACTAAATCTCTTTAGTACGGTCTCTATGTATCTGGACTGCGAAAGTCCCAGTAGTCTCTTGGATCTGTCTCTGTAGATCTTGATCCCCAGAATGTACGAGGCATCACCCAGGTCCTTCATGGAGAACCGTTGTGACAAAAATAGCTTGACCGATTGTAGCATAGGAATGTCATTTCCTATCAAAAGAATGTCGTCCACGTACAAGACTAGGAATACGACAGTTCATCCTACAATCTTCTTATAGACACAAGGTTCATCTTCGTTCTTGATGAAATCAAATTCCTTGATTGCCTCATCAAAACAGATGTTCCAGCTCTGCGATGCCTGCTTTAATCCATAAATGGATTTAAGCAACTTGCATACCTTCCCGCTGCTCCCACTGTCTACGAAACCTTCTGGCTGATCCATGTAAACGCACTCTTCTAAACAGCCGTTTAGAAAAGCCGTTTTAACGTCCATCTGCCAGATTTCATAGTCATGGAAGGCGGCAATGGCAAGTAGGATCCTAATGGATTTGAGCATAGCCACCGGAGAAAAAGTTTCATCATAGTCCAAATCAGGTCTTTGACGAAAACCTTTTGCAACGAGTCTAGCTTTATAGGTTTCCACCTTCCCATCTACACCAAGTTTCCTTTTGTAGATCCATTTGCATCCAACGGGTTTTACCCCAGGTGGAGCAATATCCAAGGTCCACGCTTTATTGGTGTACATGGACTCCATTTCGGATTGCATTGCTTCCTGCCACTTATCAGAGTCCCTACTAATAATGGCCTGCCTGAAACTAGTAGGGTCATCTTCTTCCAAGATGCAATCCTCTCGATCCCCGTCTATGAGAAAACCGTAGTATCTCTCGGGCGGATGAGAAATCCTACCAGATCTGCGGAGTGGCTGAGGTTCGTTGGGTGTAACTGAATCTAGCGGTTCCTCCAAATCTTTAATTAAAGTTCGTGTTTCTGGAATTTCATCCAGTTCTACCGTGTTGCCACTAATATTTTTAACAAGAAATTCTTTTTCCAAAAATGTGGCATTCCTGGAAACAATTATCTTCTGTTCCTCTGCATGGTAGAATAGATACCCACTTGAATCTTTTGGGTATCCTACAAACTTACATAAAACTGCCCGTGCCTCAAGTTTGTCTGGGTTCTGTTTTTTGACATAAGCTGGGCAACCCCAGATCTTAATACGTTTAAGATACAAACTCTTACCACTCCATATTTCATACGGAGTCTTAGGCACGGATTTGGATGGAACTTGATTCAATAGATGCGCCGCTGTTTGAAGTGCATATCCCCAGAATGAAAGAGGCAACTCGGCACTACTCATCATGGAGCGAACCATATCCAATAGGGTACGATTCCTCCGCTCCGATACACCGTTGTGCTGTGGCGTATAAGGAGGAGTAAGCTAAGAGAGAATACCATTCTCTTTTAAGTAATCTAGGAATTCCGTGCTTAAGTACTCCCCTTCTCTATCAGACCGGAGGATCTTGATACTTTTGCCAGTCTGGTTCTCTACTTCGTTTCTGAATTCCTTGAATTTCTCAAAAGCTTCAGATTTGTGTTTCATGAGATACACATATCCGAATCTAGAGAGATCGTCAGTGAATGTGATGAAGTACGAGAACCCACCCCTTGCATGTATAGACATCGGACCACATACATCACTATGTATGAGTCCCAAGAGCTCCGTTGCTCTTTCTCCATGTCCGGTGAATGGAGATTTGTTCATCTTCCCTTTGAGACAAGACTGACAAGTTTCATAAGATGAAAACTCGAACGTATTCAAGAGTCCATCTTTATGCAACTTACTTAGTCTTTTCTCTCCGATATGACCAAGTCTACAATGCCACAAGTAGGATTCATTCGTATATGAATTCTTCCTCTTGCGTGTGTTTTGTACATTGAGAACTGTAATCTAATTTAGAACGTAGATACCATTACACAGTGTACCTTCTGCAACCAGTACCCAATGAAGGTAAATGTTCATGATATTTCTATCAAGAACAAAATTATATCCATCTTTATCGAGTAAAGAAACTGATATGATGTTGCAAACCATGGAAGGTACATAGTAGCAATCGTTCAAAATCATAGCATTTCCATTTGGCAACACTAGGTGATATTCACCGACGGCTGCAGCATTAACTTGTGCTCCGTTCGCTACTCTGAGCGACATCACCAGGTACAACTTTCCTACTTTTTCTCAGTCCCTGCAATAAATTACAGATATGAGATCCTGATCCAGTATCAAGTACCCAGGAGGTAGGGCTGACCGTAAAGCAGTTCTCAATTACAAGAACACCTGAAGTAGATGCAAAACCATGCTTCTTCTTCAACTGAGTATCCTTGGAATCCATATAATCCTCTTTCCCTTGCTCATACTTATGACTGTTGTCATAAGTTAGAGCCGAACCAACGTTCCCCAGCCCCGAATAAGAATTCGGATCGGTCAAGCGATACATTTTATTATCTTGATTAGGGCGTGAAATGGTTGCTACCTGGAGAGAGAGAAAAGAAACACTCAGCGTGCGCTCTTGCAAGATTAGATTGGTTTATTGATTTATCTAACCAGGATGGCTCCCACTGTTTCCTCAAATTTTTCTTCAAACCCTAAAAGAATAACTAGTCAGGATTAATCGCACGTCACAATACTTGCTTAACCTTTCGGCCAGGCTGGTGTTGGTACTTCGAGGGAGGTTTTCCAACGCTTTCGCGAAGTTCCTTAATTAAATAACCTCTTTTCCCTGGAGGCGTAGCCCCCCTAACACCATTCTAGACACCTACTTGGTTTATAGTATTGATTGTTAAGTGAAATAATCTTCCGAGAGTAATCCAACTCATCAGTGGATCGGGATCCAACTATCATTGTGCGATGACCTAGATGGAATCCACTCTAGTCACCACACTCCAGAAGGTATGCTAAATCTGCAAGTTTCAGTTTCTTTAGAAACTCCCGATGTGGATTTTTGCCCCTAGGACCCAAGTGACCTTGACACAGTCAACAAATCAAAGAGTCCTACTCAAGTTCAACCCGTCATTATCTTGATTGCATTAAACCCACCCGCATAACCCTTGACACAGTCAACAAGATTACACGACTGTCCTAACCAATCGCATTGTATCCAGCAGATAAGCAATACTCAGCTACCGTTCACTGCGTCTTGACACAGTCAACAAACGCAGCACGAATATTAAGTATAACTTATAAGAAATGACGGAGGGCTACGGCTGGGTTTTTGGCAAAAACCCGTTAACGTAATGAACTTGATATCGTTGAAGGAACGTGATACCCTTTTGAAAATATAGCGGCGAAAACTTTTGCTAAAGAGGTCACTCCCTGTGAAGGGATCTCGGCTCTTTCCTCGTCGAATGAGGTGCAGGATATTCTAAGCTGAATACCTCGATGCAAAGCAAGAATAATCGACTATAGTGAAGTTATTACCCTGACGCAAACTTTTGTCCAAGGGGTCACTCTCGATGAAGGGATCTCGGCCCTTGCCTCGTCGAATGAGGTGCTGGGCATTCATAACCGAATACCTCTGTGCAAAACAAAAGTAAACGTCCTTGCAATAACAGCGTTTTGAAAATTGTTCCAACAACGTCTTTTAGGTTTATTTTCTTGCATTAATTTAATGCATCCTACCATTGCAGAAAACAACGAAAATATGACGTACGCTTATGTCATCCGCATTCGCCACGGGGTCCCGTCATCACCCGTTAGGTTACTTAACTAACGACAGAGCGGGGGCTGGACTAGCGCGGATGCAAAATATAAGCAACGCCTAAATAGATATCATATATAGATATATAGCAATGATAGCCATTCCAGATCACAGATGAACACATTGGATATACTAGGAATCCGCAATCCGTTCGAGCCTGTAACGAAAAGCGGATTACACGGTCGCGATGAATAGCCAATACCCCACCCTATACCCCTACGGGTGCGGCAAACTACCCGCCAAGTACCCGAAGCGAAGCAACCTCCCTCAACAACGTGAGTAGGCCACTCGGCACTTCGAGATACCCGGTAGTTTGTGCACCCCACCTTGGGTCTATCCTAGGATCAAAAGCAGTAAAAAGAAATTATACAATGGCGGCTACAACCTCAACCCGTATGTGCGGCCAAACAAATAATATTACATCAAATTACATATTACATGAATTGAAAGATAAAAGGAAAAACTCTCATCTCACAACCCCCCGGCTATTCATCCGCGACAATCCAACGAATTCATATACACATACCATCAACAATACAGATCACAGATATGTATAACCCCCACTAATCGACGTATAGCGATTAGCAGACGTTCAATACATATAAAACATTACAGATACAACCCATTAGACAAAGTCTACAGAAAATCGACCAAAATACGGATTTGTAACCACCCGAAAAACAAATTTGTTCTCTGAAAAATCTGGGCAGAAACAAACCATCCTAAAAATCCCAAAACTTCAATATAAGAACACTGCAAGAGAAACGACCCATGGCCGAGTCAACTCGGCCGCGGATCCGCGGCAAGAGCAAGCTCTTGCCGCGGAACCGCGGTGAGTTGGTCGGTTCACTGGTTCGTTTTTCTTGGGTGTTCTGTAAAAACCCTGAGCTGATTTTTAGGGTATGATTTATTATTTTTAAAGCAGGTTTAAAAATCGGCAGAAAGTTAGGTTTTTGAAAACGTGTTTTGCGATTTTTTCCGATCGAAGTTCTATATACTTTGCTAACTTGCTAGTTTGTGTTTAGCTAGGCTCTGATACCACTGTAAGTCCACGTTGCCCACCCCGGTGCTTACGGGGAGGCGGAAACGTTATGAAAAATTAGATTTTTACAACACTAGGCAACATGGACTAACCAAAAGAAGGGATCTTTGCTAAACATAAACTAACTACCAAGCTAAAAGAGTTAGCTACTCGGTTAAGGGGTTATACCTAGGTCTTCAAGTCCTTCTCTTCTTGCTCCTTGGAGTGTGATGAACGGGTTGTCCTCGTCGCCTTCCCTTGGCGAAGAAAGATCCACCTGAGGGCATCTACCTTTGGCTCCTACCTCAAACTAGAAGTAACTAAGGTGCTTGGTGTGCTAAACCTAGAACCTTAGAAAGAGTAGAGAGTAATTTTGAAGGTTTTATCTCAAGCTCAATGGTTCTCAACTCGTGAGAGTGGAGAGCTAGAGAGAGAGGAAGAGGATGAGAGAGAATGAGAATGATAGAATGAGAAGATAAAGCCAACCTTCTCACATATATGTGAATTATGATAATTAAATAATTAGCTAAAGATAATTGTGATGGCTAATCTTGAAATGACCATTATCATTTCACATTAATTACTTTTGCAAGAATCAAAGAGCATCTTTCATATGAAATGATGATGGTCAAATTGTCAACATAGGTCAACATGTCAACCATAGTCAAATGGTCAACAACCCTAACCATAACACAATTATAATTAACTAATATTAATAATCATAATTCACACATAAACATTAGGGTTAAGAAAAAGACAATGGTCATCAACCCTAATGAAAGTCCTCTGCCTCTGCCTTAGTCAACTGTGCATACACACCCGTATCCGTGTTCCGAGGAACACGAATACAATGAGATAAAACCAATCCCAAAACAAATACTAGGATCTGGCTTAAACCAAAGCCCACTAGTATAAGCTGTCCGGATACCAAACGTGCACAAGTGCGCGGATGTGAACGAACCCCGTCGCAAAACCATGCGACCTCTACTCGTTTTGCCTAAAGGCGAATAACCCTCTGTGTGGGACTCTAAAGATTCGACACTACGCTGGCGGTAGGTTTAACCACAGACCGCAAGCGGCACTAGCTGTACGTAACGGTCCCCAGGTAGATGCCGATAAGAAGACTGACGAGATAAACCCATCTGAACTCCTACTGAGCCTGAATGTGACAGTCTCCGTACAGTCCAGTCTGTTCGTCTAAGAGTATCGCATGGCGGGCCTAGGGGGTGGCAAACGTCAGTCCCCTAATAGCGGTACAAGTCGTGTCGGAGTATAGCCCAAAACACCCTGAGAAACTACTGGTAACACTACCAGCAAATCTCGCTTGCCCTGGCCAGGGACGACTATGTGTAATGGCTCTCCTAGACACAACGCGATATCAACCCCTAATATCGTGAGAGACGAATCCTGCCTAACCGTCACTGCCTCCAAGTGCTTCGGGACTGCACCCAAAAACTACCTGTTTGCACGACTCCTTTGAGCCGTGGTAGGGTAGTAATCAAAGAACAGTGGGAACACACTCGAGGCGAAGTGACAGTGTCAAGTCAACGGACTAAGCTGTACTCATGTCACCTGGCAACTGATAACTGACGATAGGTATAATACCAACCAACAGTTCCCGACGAGTCCTGTCCAGTGTACTCGTAACCTAACGAGCACCCGCATACTATCTCAAGTACGACGTACTGACGGCTGTGGGACAGACCGTCTCCCTTGTTGGGATGAGAAGCGCATACGCTAGTCTACTCCAGAGTATCGATGCCCTATCTCGATAGTCCTACGACTAGGGACCTGCATAAGGATGTGCTTGTGGATTACCCAACCCCCACGAGTGTGACTGCCATCACAACGCTGGTAATCAAGCAAAGATCCTAATGGCTCCACTAATGTGCAAAGGCGATATGCTATAAGAAACACATGCACACATTAAAGCAGAAACAAACCAAGTAGCATACAACTATTTTGAGCAAGATTGTATATACAATGGTGAATATTTCAAACTTCCATTAAGTAATATACAAACTAGTATGATACAGTAATGGCCTCTAGGGCATATACACTAACATCACTGATATCGAGCTTCATCATTAGCCTCCCACTCTCGTCCCGACCTGCTCACGGGTCGGGTCGAGAGTTGTCTGCCGGGTTACCCGAGGTGAGCTCCTTGTCGTAGATGTCGTGAGCGTGCATTCCCGGGAAGTCAACTGTATCTTCTTGATGACGTCAGCGGATCAGGGGTCAGATCTCGCATTAAAGAGGATGTGTCGGATCGTGCGTACATTCACCGAAGCGATAGCCCACGTGTCGGACGCTGGTTGGCCGACGCGACGGGCCGCAGATTTCTGGCGTCTGATGGGATACGGCCAATGTGCGCATGACATGTGGAGCGATCGTGGCCGTTGAATGCAATGAGTTATTTCGGCAGGAGATGGCTGTCGCCGTAGGATGTGTACTAGAGGTGGGGTCCCTATCATGGCCCGTACCACTTCATATTTTCCTCGCCTTGAGTCTCGTTAGTTCAGCGCTCTCTTTTTAGGTCGGATCTCTGCGTTTTCCCTTCCGAGGACCCATCCTCTCAATCATATTAGATGTCTTCTTCTAAAGAGTTTATAGAAATAGATCGGGTAGGGTCTAGAGAGCCCCCCGTAGATTCTTCTCCTTCTTCTTCCACTGAGTCGGAATCTTCCCGGGAAGTTAGGGTCAAATCCTTTTCTCGGGGTCACGAGATGGGGGCGGTTCCCAGGGCGGATGTCGCGGATGCCCCTGGTGTGTCGTCCATAGTGAGGTACGAAGATGAGCTCGCCACCGCTCGGGCTCGCTTCCACATTCCTCCCGGCTATACGCTATGTTTGGCCGAGGAAGGGGAGAGGGCAGATCAGGTACGGGGTAAGGAGATCGCCCTGTACATGAAAGCTTTTTGGGACGGAATGCGCTTGCCCTTCTCTCCCGAGATTGTTAGAGCGCTGAATTATTTTGGGTTAGCCCCGGACCAGTTAGTGCCGAACTCCTGGAGGATTCTCCTTGGGTTCCTGGTCCGTTTGAAGTTGCGCGCGATCCCTTTCAGGCTGAGCACCCTCGCCTCTTCTTTCTGTTACAAAACTCACCCCGGCACTCGCACGGGCAAGCCGAGGTGGGTATACATCTCCTTTAGGAAACAGCGGGGAAGTGCTCCCGGATCGAGGGTCGTCGTCGTGCCTTCTTCCATCCACGATTGGAAGAAGAAGTTTTTCTTTGTCGGGCCGCCTGAAGGTGAAGACTAGCCCGTGCCCACCCAGTGGTCTAGGGATAGGTGTTGGCGGGAGAGTCAGTCGAGTGATCCCGACGCGCTGAAAGTGGCGGAGTGGGAGCCCATTCCTCGGGCTGACGTGCTCCTTTCTGAGCAGGCCTTTAGTTGGGCTGGGCTCAGCCCCGCCCAACTCGCGGGTAAGTTAGGAGTTTACAGATGATCTGTTAGGCTTGCGTTTATTTTACTCTTACTTACGTTGCTGACTCCATTGTACTTTGTCTTGTGTAGAACCCATGGACGTGGGCAAATTCCGAGCAGCCATGCTCGAGCAGAAGAAGGGATCGAGGGCTGGACGTGCTAGCTCCTCTCGCTCGACGTCGGCCCCTGTTCCCCTGGCAGCCGCTCCACCCAGGCGTTTGAGTGTGGCCCGTGCCCCGAAGTCCAGCCAGGCGCCAAGCCGGAAGCGGGTTGGGGAACAGGAGGCCCGGGCTACGGAGGTAGAGACTGGCTCCCCGGCGCCATCTCTCAAGAGGTTCCACCGGACGGTCCGCGCACCCCGGCCTCCCTGATCCTGGTGGATGAAGGGGATCTCCGCTTTGAGGTGCCCTCGGAGCTCTCCGTTGCTGACAGCCTGCTGGCCGAGATGGAGAGGTCGGCCGGGGGCAAAGTCCCTCGGGGTACTCTCAGGGCGCAAATGGCGGTCATCGCCCAAGAGGCCGTACAGGTTAGTGCTCGTTCCTCACTTGGTTTTCCTCTCAGCGCCTCGTTGATCGTGAGATTTGGTGCCCCCCTTTTCTTTCTGACCCCTATCTGATTTCTTCAGGTCCTCCAACACGTCGCCCTTGTCGTCCAAATGGAGGAATAGAAGATCGCCCTGGCGATGCAAGCCGCGGGCGAGTTTTCCTCGCTGGAGGAGAGCTCTAAGTTGGAGCTAGAGGCGGCGATGGCGAGGGTTGCTGTCCTTGAGGAGGAGGTTGCGGCCGGGAAGCAGGAGGTCGCCATGCACCGTGAGGCTGCCCGAGCCGCCGAGGCCAAGTTTCAGGACTCCAAGGTGCTCGTCGGCACCCTGAAGAAGTCGGCGAGTTCCCTCCGGAAGGAGCTGGAGGCGGCGATAGGGAGGATGAAGCGAGCCGAGCTCAGAGCGCGAAGGCGGTGGAGAACTACAAGAAGTCGGACCATTTCTACTCCAACCTAGCCGCAGCCTCTACCCTCATCTGGCACGATGCCCTCGAAGCCGTTAAGGCTCGGATGCCGAAGTTTCCTGATGAGGAGCTCCGGGACGAGTGTCCTCGCAGGAATGACGCGCAGGCCGACGCCCCTGGAAGCGCTACCGGGGAAGAGGTCCCCGGCGAGGGCGGCGCTGAGGCTCCTGCGATGGGCGCCGACCCTCAAGACATAGCCCCGGTCATGGTGGACACGGTGCTGCTTGAGATTGCCCCCGGCCCTGAGGCCTGAAACCCCTCGTCTTCTTATATATATTTTTATTGCTTTAGGAATCATGTAAGCCTCCGGGCACTTTTGTTAGGCTGGGGAGCCTATAATACCTCTGTTTAGACTTTTGATTTTTGTGAATAAAAAATCTTTTTGCAGTTTCTTTACATGCACATTATCCTTTGTTTGTGGAGAACATTCATATTTGCACGGTCTCAGCTTTCATGTTCGGTCGGTTCTTCTTCTGGCGATCACACGTCGGGTTGAATTCGACCATTGGCTAAGTGTGCAAGCACCGGTGAAGGGTCGGTACCTTCATGTGAAGGGTCGGTATCTCTATGGCCCCGAAGTCGAGGTAGGATCGTTAATTTGAACAGTTTGGAGGAACCTGTGTTGCAAGAAGGTTGGTGCTTTCTAAGGAATTGGCCGGGCGTTTTTGCTGTTCGAGGCCCTTGGTGAAGGCCTTGATCCTCAGCACGGAAAGGGCCGTACGAGACCTGCTAAGGATGGACCGAGCAGTGAAGCTGCTCAGTTGCCTCTTTGTCACGCCCCGCTTCCCAGTGTACGGCGAAGGGGACGCAACGAGGTCCGCTACGTATATACTCATAAGTACATACGCTAAGCGTATCTAAGCAATATAAAATAAATACACAAGAGACAAGAGGTAATAAAAACAACAACTTTTATTTATTAACATTCTTTTGTACAATGCATGAAAAGGAAATACAACTGAAATAAAAAGATGCCTAAACGGTGGCATAACAGGAAATGAAAAGTACAGAAAGGAAAAGTGTACAATGAAACTAAATTGCAGGGTCTTCGGCAAACTGCTCCAAGTCTTCTTGAGATGGCTCGATCTCTGCCGGGTCCAGATCACCTGACGACATTCAAAGAAGAAAGAAATAGAATATCGTCAGCGAACAGGTCGCTCGGTAAGTCCCAAAGGTAAGAGAAAAGTAGAATAGACAGAATAAAAAGATATCTTTTAAAGTTGTATACTATTGTTATGATGTTGTGTTAACGCTGTTGTTTGTAGCTTGATACAGAAGGATGCCAGTGTATACGAGGGGGGTCTCTATATGCTAGAGACCAGGGCAACCGGAATGTACAAGAAACCGTTAAGCCACGGTACAACAGCAACAGAATATAGGTTAGGTGTCTTAATCTGACCACCTCGTGCCACCTTTAACACCTTCCGTACCAATCTACCCCTTAAACCCTGCGATGTCTTGTTTGTATTATTATCTTGTAAATTGTATTGATTATAAGATTGATTGACTGGCTGACCGAAACCATGATATCAGGAAACGGTTGTAACCGTAGGGTCATGTAAATGGAATAACTGAGAATCATGTAAAAGGAATATGTATATCCATGGTTCGGTTCAGCCAAGTTATATAAATTGATAATTGAATTCATGGATTCATATATTCATATTGAATTGGAATATTGTAGATTGTAGATTGACTTGAATCATATTCAAGTCAGATTAATCAGACTCAAGCCCGAGTCAGACAATCAGAAATGTGAATTGAAGTCTTATAATTGCTAGGGTCTTTAGGGTAATTTATAAAACTTGAGGGGGTTTTATGTAAAAATACTTTTATACACTTTTCCAAAATACACCTCAAGTATTTGTTACTCGTCTTTAGGATTGTAATGATGGTGGATTTTATATTGTGACATTTCTAGTGAAAATATCCTAATTTTTATTAATAAAGGTATTTATCTATAATATTGATTTATTTGAAGTTCATGGTATTTTAATGTAAAATTTATTCTTGTGATTTTTAGAAAAAGGTGGAATATTTATATTCTAATAAAATAGATATTTAAATGATAAATTTACATATATTTATACAAAAATAATTTTAATAAATATTTTATATTCCAAAAATCTCATTTTCTTAAGATGTCGTATTTTAAACCTTTCGAGACCGAATGCTCGTTATGAAGGTCTAAATCTCGCACTACTAAGCCCGAGGATATGCGATAATCCGCACCATCCTGAACGGGTTCCCCAAAAATGGGTTGTAGCGACGCTTTGCAAAGATTGTAAAATACTAAATCCTTTAGAAAACGGTTTTATAAAGTAAAAGGTATTTATTTGTAAAAATATCAATTTTCCGTATTTTAGATTCTAGGGTTTCCTAAGTCAACTAGCCTATTTCTAAATTGTCTAAACGACAAGTTGTTAGATGCCTCAAATCGCCTCTTCACCGCCAATTGTGGCCAGGTAAGTACAAATGAGAAAAGGAGGGATCCGCTCACGAATCACCGTGAGACGGGCCTTTTAAAGTTACCTTTCTCACTTGACTAGCCTAGACACCACAAAGTCAGGTTTAGATAAACGACCGATGTCCACAACTTATCGTATTATTCCTAGTAAAAGGTATTTATTTTAAAAGTGTATCAAAGCTAAAACTTTTAGAAATGGTTTTATTAAGAATATAGTATTTAAATGAAAGTATTGTTTTATCGTATTCTAAGTTTTTGATGATATCGTTTTAGGTTGTATATGCGTGTGTGTGGAGGTAGGTCATTATCTCGTGCTCTACTTTAAATGTATAGCAAGGTTAAAGGGGTTAAATGTGAAAACGAAACATTGTGGTATTTAAGTGAAAAAATACGATAAATTGAAAAGGCTATCATTTCATGTGATGAAACTTGTTCAAATTATTTGTTAAATGTTTAATAGTCAACAAAAAGATGTTTAAGTATGATTGAATTGGTGAGAAGTGAAATTTTATAGAAAACCGAATCGAAAATCGGATTTGTTCCGATTCCGTCGGGTTTTGTAATTTCTTATTTTAGAGAATAAGAAAGAGAGATAGAATGGGACTTACGAGTTTCGATTAAGCAAAGGAGTGAGGGGGGACTAAAGGGGTTGCCGAGGCGTTGCTTCGTCGCAGGTTGTTCCTAAAAACGTCGCCGGAATTTCCGCCGGAATTTCGCCGGAGTTTCGCCGCGAACTTGTTTTCAAAGTACACAACTCTTGAGAAGATTTTGAGAGAGTGGGCTCAGGATTTTGGGATGAGAGGGTAGAGGGTAGGGGGCGTATTTATGGGGTAGGCTAGGGGTAGGGTAGGTGAAGGGTTTTTAATAAAAAAAATGTAAAAATTATAGAAAATTCATTAAAAATTGGAGTAATTAGGTGTTAATGGGTATTCTGGAGCCGATCCAATAAATTAAAGTATACATGGGGGTAGGGGAGAGGAAAAGACACACTTTTTGTGTTGACGACTCGGCCGACCAGCCGAGTCCGGCCGGCGGAGCCGTGCCGAGTCGGCCTGTCCGCCGTCCGAGTCGGGCCGAGTCGGAGGTCAGGGAGGTGGGGGGTCATCTGGTGTAGCCTCTGGTATATTTAGTTTTTCAAGTGAAGTTCAAGTTTTGGGAATTATGGTGTGTGGACTGTTGGGCTTCCAAAGGATTTAAAACAAAAACAATATAAAAATAATGTGAGGCAGGGGATTTGAACTCTGGTGGCTTAGTTCAGCAGTGCAAGGTGTTACCAATGAGCTACAAGCTCCTTCTTGTAATTATTGTGGGAAAAATAAATACTTAAAGTGGTAACAGCAATATTAAATACCCCAAGTATACTTAAATTTTATGTATACAAAAATTGGAGTTGTTACAATTTACCCTCCTTACAAAAATTTCGTTCTCGAAATTTACACCTTTTATTTGAGGACTAGTTTACAAAGAGGTGAGGGTATCTTGCACGCATTTCATCTTCCCTTTCCCAAGTGGATTCTCCTGGAGTGTCTTTCCTCCATATTATCCGGACCAAGTTAACTTCTTTATTCCGAAGTGTCTTTACTTTCCTGACCAGGATCTCCACAGGCTGTTACTCACAAGACAAGTCGGGCTGTATAGTGAGCTCGGAATGATCAAGAACGTGGCTGGGGTCACTCACATACTTTCTAAGTTGGGATATGTGGAACACGTTATGCACTCCTTCCAATGAGGGCGGAAGTGCTAAGCGGTATGCCACTTCACCGACTCGTTCGAGTATGTCGAACGGTCCAATGTATCTTGGACTTAATTTACCCCGTCTTTCAAATCGGATCACTCCACGGTTCGGAGATATCTTTAGGAATACGTGATCTCCTAGCTGGAACTCCAAGTGTCGTCTCTTCGCATCAACCCAGTGTTTCTGTCGATCTTGGGTTATGCGCATCCTTTCCCTGATAGTACGTACCACATCAACGGTCGCTACTATCATCTCTGGTCCAAGAAGTTCCCTATCTCCGACGTCGTCCCAACTTAATGGTGATCGACACTTCCTTCCATACAATGCTGCAAAATGTGCCATTCCTATGCTTGCTTGGTAGCTGTTATTGTACGCGAACTCCACAAGATGCAGGTGATTTTCCCACGATCCTTTGAAGTCTAGTATACACGCTCTGAGCATATCCTCCAAGATCTGAATAGTTCGTTCCGACTGACCATCTGTTTGTGGATGATAAGTCGTGCTGAAGTTCAGACTTGTTCCCAAGCTTGCTTGCAGACTCTGCCAAAATTGCGATCGGAACCTGCTGTCACGATCGGAGACAATGCAGACCGGTACTCCATGAAGTCTCACAATTTCCTGTATGAGTTTATAGGTATCAGAGATAGTACATTATGAAAAGTTTAAATCTTAAATAGATTATTACCTCCATGTACTTCTTTGCTAGTGTCTCAGTTGATTGGCCAACTCTAAATTGGATGAAGTGAGCCGACTTTATGAGTCGATCCACAATGACCCATATAGCATCGTTACCCTTTGTGCTGCGAGGAAGAGCAGTCACAAAATCCATCGTGATGTGTTGCCACTTCTATTCTGGGATTGGTAACGGTTGAAGTAGTCCAGCTGTCCTGTGATGTTCGGCCTTTACTTGCTGACACACCAAGCATTTTGCGACACTGGCTACTTCACGCTTCATTCCATGCCACCAATAATTCTGACGTAGATCTTTGTACATTTTGGTGCTTCCAGGATGTACTGAGTAGGGAGAGCTGTGAGCTTTTTTCATTAACTCTTTCCGAACAGGACCTTTTAGTACATACAATCTGCTGCCGTATCTCAAAGATCCGTCTTCATGGATGATGAAGTCTGTTCTGAGTCTATTCTCCACTTATTCTCTGATCCTTTGCAACTTAGCATCACTTGCTTGAGCTGCTTTGATCTGATTGACAATGGTTGATTGAACTTGTAGATTCATCAAATCTGAAGTGTTACCTGACATGACTATTTCAATCTCCATCTGATGCAAGTCTTGCTGAAGCTTCCACTGAGCGGTGAGATTCATTGCTAATGGTTGGCGACTAAGAGCATCAGGTACTACGTTCACCTTCCCTGGGTGATATTGCAAGTTGATGTCAAAGTTCGCCATGAGTTCTAACCATCTTCTCTGCCGCATATTCAACTCCTTCTGAGTAAACACGTACTTCAGACTTTTATGATCTGTATAGATGTTCACTCGTTCACCAAGTAGATAATGGCGCCAAATCTTGAGAGAAAAGATGACGGCTGCCAACTCTAGATCATGCGTCGGATAATTGCGCCCATGAGTCTTCAGTTGTCTTGAAGCATAAGCCACAACCTTACCGTGCTGATGTAGAACACATCCTAATCCCTTACCAGATGCATCACAATGCACTTCGAATCCTCCAGATTGATCCGGTATTACGAGAATAGATGCTGATGTCAACCTTAACTTGAGTTCTACGAAAGCTTGTTCGCATGCTTCTGACCACACAAATTCTTCATCTTTACGTGTGAGCTTGGTCAGGGGTGTTGCTATCTTTGAAAATCCCTTAATGAACCTTCTGTAATATCCATCTAAACCCAAGAAACTCCGAATATCCTTCACTGACTTAGGTGTAGGCCATTCGCTAACTGCTGAAACTTTTGCTGGATCCACAGAAATTCCTTCTCCTGATACGATATGTCCAAGAAAACCAACTTGATTTAGCCAAAACTCGCACTTGTTGTACTTGGCATAAAGCTTATGTTGTCGAAGAGTTTCCGGGACAATTCGTAGGTGCTCTGCATGCTCTTTCCGACTCTTAGAATACACCAGGATGTCGTCGATGAAGATAACAACAAACCTGTCTAAGTACTCCCGGAAAACTTGATTCATTGGGTTCATGAATATTGCTAGTGCATTGGTCACTCCAAATGGCATCACTAGAAACTCGTAATGTCCATAGCGAGTTCTGAAAGCTGTTTTATGAATATCAGCTTCCTTGACCTTCACTTGATGATAACCTGAACGAAGATCCAATTTAGAGAAAACACAAGATCCACTTAGCTGATCGAATAAATCATCGATGCGCGGAAGTGGATACTTGTTCTTTATAGTGACTTCGTTCAAGGCTCTATAATCGATGCACATTCTGTATGGACCTTCCTTCTTCTTCACCAGTAGTACAGGTGCACCCAACTTGAAGTGCTGGGACGAATCCATCCTTTCGCCAATAATTCGTCCAACTGTGTTCGGACTTCCTTCAAACCTTCCGGACTCAGTCTATAAGGTGCTTGGATTACCGGTTGGGCTCTTGATACTAAATCAATACTGAATTCAAGAGCTCGATCGGGAGGGAAACCTGATATATCGTCAGTAAATACATCGTCGAACTCTCGAACTACGTCTGGTCTTAATTCTTCTTCCGCTTGAGCTGCTACAACTACTGCTTCTCTTGGCTTCGCCTTGTAAGTACTTGGCTCCAGGGTACGGTCTCCGCTCTTGAAATAGAAGACCGGATGGTCTGGAATCTCGAATATTACTCTTCTTTGACGACAGTCGATGGTAGCATAAAAAGTTCTAAGCCAATCCATTCCTAGAACCACATTGAAGTTCGGTATGTCCAGTATTTTGAAGTCAGCATAAAACTCTCTGCTGCAGACGACGGCTGGACACAAGCTGTATCCCATAGTTGCCTTTAGAACGCCATTTCCGGAACTGACATTCCAGCTGGATACAAGCGGTGAGACTGGAATAGCATGGGTTCGGACGAACCGTTGCGACATAAAGCAGTGGGATGCTCCAGTATCAAACAGTGCAAGTGCAGGTAGTGAGGCTACTAGGATTGTACCTAAGATATGTGAGATATGTTTTAGGTATAGGGAAAGTGTGTAGATAACCAAGACTAAAAAATAAGTTTGAGAAGGAAAGTTTACCAGTGATGACTTGGCCAGTGGCCTCAGCTTCTTCCACGGACATCGTGAAAGCCTGGCGCTTTGGTACATTCCTCCTGGCCTGAGGAGCATTCCTCGGAACGTTCCTTTGAGGTTGATGGAACTGATGAGGAGGTGGTGCAGCTTGTGTTCCTCTAGGTGGTGCAGATAGTGCAAGTCTTGGGGCAGGTGCTTGGATGGCTGGGCGCTGTGGGTAATTGTTTGCTGGCCTGGGTGCAGCAACTGGGTTTTGCCTTTGGGGACAAGACCCAATATCATGAGTAGCTGAGCCGCAGACTGAGCAAAGACGATTGGCTCGCCTGCAGTCTTTCATCATATGTCCAGCTCTCTTGCAGTAGGTACAGAAGGCTGGGCTGGGACGATTGTTCGGTACTCCGGGTCGCCTTGGCACAAAAGGTGGCCTGGACGAGGCTCCACCTGCCATCTAGTTAGCAGGGCGCTTAACTCCTGCAGACTGAGGTCTGCCTCTTGCTTTTATCACTACCTCTTAACTGCGGACAGCTTCCAGGGCATCCTCATGAGTCAGGAATTTTCCTGTGGCTAGAGCAGCCTGATTATCCGTGTCCAAACCTTGTTGAAAGCGACGGGCTCTGATCTCGTCCGTCGGTATCAAGTGTGCCGTGAATCTGTTTAAAGATCGTGTTAGCTGTGTAGTATGTGATATTTAAAAATTGAACTGTTGTGACATATCTTACCGGCTTAGCATGGTGAATTCAGCGTCATACTCATCTACCGATTTGTCCCCGTTCCCCTCCGAACGGCGGCCAAGACATGGGCTGTCTCGCCTGAGGTTCGGGGCAGATGCTAATTGGTTTTATCCGTCTACCTCTCCGAAGATGCCAAGTTGATTTACGGCACCGTGTATCGGAGGTTTAGACGGATGCGGCCGATGTAGCAGACTTCGTCAGATTCCCCCTCGCTTGAGGGGTTTTTGATTGTGGGGACGCTCTTCCCTGCAGGCGCAAGCCCCTGCAGTTAATTACGCTACCGCATTGCGGTAACAACTTTCTCCTTCTCCAGCTGGTCACTTCGTGTCGTGGGTGTTTGTTTTGTTTGTGGTTGCCCGTGGATTGTATACGGAGACTAATTTATGTCGTCGCCCGTAGGACGTGGATTAGTCCAAATCCGTATTTTCTTAGATTTGGGTTTGGGGTTTTGGTTTGAGGATACGTTAGCCATATTTGAGGCTAAAATCAACTCAAACGTTTGTTAAGGATACGTTAGTCCAGTTTGAGACTAAGATCAACTTAACGGGATCGTTTAGATCCGACAAAAGAGCAATTGGCTCTAATGTTCCAGTTTAGGGACCTAGTGGTCCATTAAATGTATGGCCGTCGGGACCCATCACCTCTCTGACGACGTTGAAGGATTACAACGACAGATGTCAGAGGAGTTCAGAGATGTACCCTTGAGCCAGAGTTGATTAGGGGGTTTATAGTCCGATTTGGGACTAGAGTCTGTTTGAAAGTTTAAGAATACATTAGCCATTTTTGAGGCTAAGATCAACTTAAATGGTTGTTAAGGATACGTTAGTCCAGTTTGGGACTAAGATCGACTTAACGGGATCGTTTAGATCCAACAAAAGAGCAATTGGCTCTATTGTTCCAGTTTAGGGACATAGGGGTCCAATGCCAGTTTAGGGACATGGTGGTCCATTACCAGTTTAGGGACGTGGTGGTCCATTTCCAGTTTAGGAACGTAGTGGTCCAATGGTAGTTTAAGGACGCATAAGTCCATGGGTTTAAGGACCCCACAGTCCATATGGGTGTGTTTAAGGACGCATTAGTCCGTTAGTTTAAGGACGCATAAGTCCGCGGGTTTAAGGACCCCACAGTCCGTATCTTGGTTTAGGGACGCATAAGCCCATGAGTTTAAGGACCCCACAGTCCGTGTTGATGTGTGGTTGTCGGGACCCGTTACCTCTCTGAAGACGTTGAAGGATTACAACGACAAATATCAGAGGAGTTCAGAGATGTACCCTTGAACCAATGAGTTGGTTGAAAGAGCAGATGTGCTCAGTTCAAGATGATTTGAGGACTTATGGCCAGTTTGGGCTAAGTCCAACTATGTTTGAAATATTGGCCCTCTGTTGGTCCATTGAAGAAGAGGCTTTGCCTCTAAAAACTTAGCCAATTGGGCTAAAACTAGCGTTAAACACAAAAGGTCAACAGTGTTGAACACTGGGAATAAGATTAACAAGTTAGTGTTAAACACTAAAGCAAATCAGTGTTAAACACTGGTAATCAGAGATTTCAAATTAGTGTTTAACACTAAAGCAAATCAGTGTTAAACACTGGGAACAAAGTCTTCAGATTAGTGTTAAATACTAAGGGGAGAGGGGTCACGTGTGGACACGTGAGAGCGTCCTGATTTCCCTTATTTTATTCTGTAGATCAGTGTTTAACTCTTTTAATTCTGACGGCCATCACGTGTGAGCACGTGATGGAGGCCCCCGCTCTGGTCTGTTAGAATGCTTATTAGGGGTCACGTGGTGACACGTGAGGGCGTCCTAAATGTGGAGCCAAATCTCCTTTGTTTTATCCTCAAATCTGCGAATAAGTGTTAAACACTTTTATTTTTATTTTAGAGCATCACGTGTTAGCACGTGATGGGGATCTGTGCGTCAATTGTTAAAACATTTGTTGAGGGGTCACGTGATAACACGTGAGAGCGCCCAAAGCTTTCATTTCCTTTGCTTTTTCTTTCTGTGTTTTGGAAGTCACGTGGAGCACGTGATGACATCAAAAAGTGGGGCCAGATCTCCTTTATTTTGTTCTGCAAACAAGTGTTCAACACTTTTAATTTTCATAGCCATCACGTGTGTGCACGTGACATATACTCATGCCCTGATTTATTAGAACATTGCTGAGGGGTCACGTGGTAACACGTGAGAGCGCCCAAAGCTTTCATTCCATTTGCTTTTTCTTTCTGCGTTTTGGGAGTCACGTGGGAGCACGTGGGGTGGTGCTTCAAAGTTCTTTGCAGGGGATCTTTTCAAGGGTCACGTGGGGGCACGTGACCCTAGTTCTTTTCATGAACAGAGATCTTTTAAGAATTGAATTCTTTGTAGGGTTAAACCCTAATTATGATTTTGGAGGAATTAAATTCCTATCGTGAAAGAATTAAATTCTTATTTAGGATAAAACCCTGATTTCTTTTTAAAGGAATTAATTCCCAGATATGTAAAAGAATTAAATTCTTGATTAGGGTTAAACCCTAGTTTTGTTTTAGGAGAATTAAATTCTCAAAACTCAATTCTCTTCTAAGTTTAGGATCTGCATGGCAAGATCTCGATCCGATGAGAATTAAATTCTCAAGTTATGGGGAGATGTGCTCTGTGCAGATCTTCAACCAGAAGAAGAACTAAGTTCTTTTTTGTATAAGAGTTAAACTCTTGGATTTTGAGAATTAAATTCTCTGTTTGAAGTTTATCTTTTTCCCTTTTTCTCACCTAGGGTTTTCTTTGTTGAGAATTAAATTCTCCTTTCTTTTCTTCCCTCTTGAGAATTAAATTCTCCTCTCTCTGTTTTTCTCTCCAAGGTAGATCCCTCTGTTTTTCTCTCCAAAAAGTAGATCCCCCTTCTTCTCTTCTTGGCTCCTATTTATAGGAGAAGGAAAAGAATCAATTTGTTTAGCAAATCTCTCATTGAGAGATTTGATTTGTATATTGAGAGATTTGATTTATATTCATCATTAATCTGGGCCTTTAGATCATTCAGTGAATTTTGTTCACCGTGGATTTTAAATCCAAAAGATATTCTATTTGTTATCCTGGTGAGATTTTCAGGGAAATCTTTCCTTATC
Source organism: Agapanthus africanus (assembly GCA_030015575.1). Lineage (NCBI taxonomy): Eukaryota > Viridiplantae > Streptophyta > Magnoliopsida > Asparagales > Amaryllidaceae > Agapanthus > Agapanthus africanus. The sequence goes on from CM057346.1 coordinate 33,546,778, forward strand.
CAAGGTTTTTCTATAAATTGGTGATTTTTAATCACCCTTGGATTTTTAATCCAACGGTTCCCCATGACCCTTTTCCATTTGGAAAGATTCAGAAACTTTTAGAATTTAATTCTATTAAATTATAATGCTTTTAAAGCCAGTCACGTGCTGGCACGTGACCTTTGGTCATGTGTGAGCACGTGACCCCCAATTGGGTTACTTTCTCAGCCGCTTATTTATGTTTCAGTTTTAACCATCACGTGTCAACACGTGACCATTGGTCACGTGTAAGCACGTGATACCTCGTTGAGGTATTTTCTGACTTTTAGAATTAAATTCTATTCATTATTTTAGAGGCTTTAAAAGCCCATCACGTGTCTGCACGTGACCCATGGTCACGTGATGCCCCATTGGGGTCTTTTCTGAGTTTTTATTATATCTTTTGACTCCTCCAGCGGGTTCTTAAAGGCCCATCACGTGTGGACACGTAATTCCTCATAACTTTTGATCCCGGATGAATTACGAGGCCCATAATATATCAAATCGAAGGGTTTTTCGAGCCGCTTTCGATACCATCAGAATTTATCTGTTTCTCATTTGGGAGTTTGTCAAAAAACAGCCCGGAAGATACTGGTTCCCATTTTCTTAAGCGTATCGCCGCCATTTGATACCTTGGGCTCTTTTGCGCAGAAATTTTTGGCGGGAACAAATGCCCCCCACTACTTTGCCCACGTAAGTATTTACGTGGGTGAAGTAGTGCAAAGTAATGCATAGCGTATGACCAGTTTCGGGTTGGTATATTACTTTCAGAATCTTGATCTGAGAAGATAACGAGCGGACACAGGCGTCGTCATTTATCATTGACTCAAATCTCGACTCTTAAGAGATATAGTTCCAAACCCTTAACTCCATGAGCTGCACCCTTCTATCTCTTTATATCTTACTCTAGAGTGAAGTAGTTTATATGCTCATGAGTAGCTTTTCCATTTCAGTGGCATGTAGCTTTGGCGAGTGTGGCTCATAAATGGTCCATCTTGACCTCTTTTCAGGGCAGTGATGGCTTAGGAGACAGGGTTAGGATCTGCCACCTAAGACTTTTCAACTTTATGAGCCGTGAGGGTCTCATAAAGGCTTTTCTCCCTACGGATCGAGAGGATCTCGTAGGTGTATTTTCTCCTTAGGAGTCGTGAGGATTCCTAAGTGTGTTTCTCTTATAAGTCGTAAGGATCTTATAAGAGAATTTTTCCCTCTTACGAATCGAGAGGACCCGTAAGCGGTTGTTCCCCTCCTTGTCGAAATTCGACTTCGGAGAGTGAGACCCGTGGATAGTATGCAAGAGACCATTTTGGGCCGACTTGCAGGATCCCAGTACTTAGGAAACAGGTTTTTTAATCCCTACTGCCTAAGGCTTTATCTCACGAGTCGAGACGAATCGAGAAGTTCTCGCAAAGACATCATTTTCCTCACGAGTCGAAACGGATCGAGCTGATCTCGCAAGAATATCCTAACGTCACAGTTAACCTCTGCTCTTTACGACAGAAGTCCGTTAGGGTCTGTGGTACTTAGGGTTTTGGCCGTCGTACCGTCGCATGAGCTGATGTATTCCTCGATAGGCAATCGTGCTGTTCGAGTAGCCCTGCGACTGCCGTGTCTCTGATCCCTTCGGGAGCTGGACAAGACGTCTTCAAGCAATCCTCCTTGGCAGTTTGACCGTCAGAAGAGCAAGCGCTAGGAATTTGCCATGCCGCTTTTTACTTGAGGTTAGGCTCATTTTGGAGAGCCCCGATGAGTCATAACCACTCCGCGCTGGTATGGGATGATCTCCGATAGTCTTTTAGGCTTTATATGACTTGCCGTTAAGACCCTGAAGCTAGGAATTTGGCCTTTGCTTCGTTTGCTGGCATTGCGTCCTTTGTATCGAGACGAATGTCGTGGTTGTCTCTAGGTTGCTGATGAACCGTCGAGATTTGGAACTAGGGATTTTGCCGTGGCTCCTTTTGGTGATGTTGTGTCTGCTGTATCGAGACGAACGTCGAGTGGTGACCACTCCATGTGGGATGATCTCCGGTGATCTTTCAGGCTTTATATGACTTGCCGTCAAGACGTATGAAGCTAGGAATTTGGCCTTCGCCTCGTTTGCTTTGTCCTGTGCGAATCCTGTTGGAGGAAGAACGCTGTTGTGACATCTCATCTGCTGTATCGAGACGAACGTCGAGGTGGTGACCACTCCACGCTAGTGTGGGATGATCTCTGATGGTCTTTCAGGCTTTATATGACTTGCCGTTAAGACCCTGAAGCTAGGAATTTGGCCTTTGCTTCGTTTGCTGGCATCGCGTCCTCTGTATCGAGACGAATGTCATGGTTGTCTCTAGGTTGCCGGTGAACCGTCGAGCTCTGGAACCAGGGATTTTGCCGTGACTCCTTTCGGTGATGTTGCGTCTGCTGTGTCGATACGAACGTCGAGGTGGTGATCACTCCATGTTGGTGTAAGATGATCTCTGATTGTCTTTCCGGTTTTGTATGACTTACCGTTAAAACTGTGAAGCTAGGAATTTGGCCTTTGCTTCGTTTGCTGGCATCGCGTCCTCTGTATCGAGACGAATGTCATGGTTGTCTCTAGGTTGCTGGTGAACCGTCGAGCTCTGGAACCAGGGATTTTGCCGTGACTCCTTTCGGTGATGTTGCGTCTGCTGTGTTGAGACGAACGTCGAGGTGGTGATCACTCCATGTGGGATGATCTCCAACTGTCTTTGAGGCTTTATATGACTTGCCGTCAAGACCCTGAAGCTAGGAATTTGGCCTTCGCTTCATTTTCTTTGGTGTGTCCGAATCCTGTTGGAGGAAGGACACTGTAGTTGACATCTCGTCTGCTGTATCGAGACGAACGTAGAGGTGGTGCCCACTCTATGCTGGTGTGAGATGATCTTCGATTGTCTTTCAGGCTTTATATGACTTGCCGTCAAGACGTATGAAGCTAGGAATTTGGCCTTCGCTTCGTTTGTTTTGTCGTGTGCGAATCCTGTTGGAGGAAGAACGCTGGGGTGACATTTCATCTGCTGTATCGAGACGATCGTCAAGGTGGTGACCACTCTGTGCTGGTATGGGATGATCTCCGATTGTCTTTCAGGCTTTATATGACTTGCCGTCAAGACCTTGAAGCTAGGAATTTGGCCTTTTGCTTCATTTACTTGTACTGCGTCTGCTGTATCGAGACGAATGTCACGGTGGTGATCACTCCATATTGGTGTGAGGACCAGGATCCGCTCTGGATGTTTTCCACGGGGTCGAAGAGTGACGTTATCCGCGTTCCACGTGACCAGGAATTTTGCTCTAGATGTTTCACACGGGTTCACTGCCGTGTTAGGCGAGGACTAGGCTCCGCTCTGGATGCTTTGCACGGGTTCACTGCCGTGCTCTGCGAGGACCAGGATCCGCTCTGGACGTTTTCCACGGGGTCAAAGAGTGACGTTATCCGCGTTCCACGTGACCAGGAATTTTGCACTAGATGCTTCACACGGGTTCACTGCCGCGTTAGGCGAGGACTAGGCTCCGTTCTGGATGCTTCGCACGGGTTCACTGCCGTGCTCTGCGAGGACCAGGATCCGCTCTGGACGTTTTTCACGGGGTCAAAGAGTGACGTTATCCGCGTTCCACGTGACCAGGAATTTTGCACTAGATGCTTTACACGGGTTCACTGCCGCGTTAGGCGAGGACTAGGCTCCGCTCTGGATGCTTCACACGGGTTCACTGCCATGCTCTGCGAGGACCAGGATCCGCTCTGGACGTTTTCTACGGGGTCAAAGAGTGACGTTATCCGCGTTCCACGTGACCAGGAATTTTGCACTAGATGCTTCACACGGGTTCACTGCCGCGTTAGGCGAGGACTAGGCTCCGCTCTGGATGCTTCACATGGGTTCACTGCCGTGCTCTGCGAGGACCAGGATCCGCTCTGGACGTTTTCCACGGGGTCAAAGAGTGACGTTATCCGCGTTCCACGTGACCAGGAATTTTGCACTAGATGCTTCACACGGGTTCACCGCCGCGTTAGGCAAGGACTAGGCTCCACTCTGGATGCTTCACACGGGTTCACTGCCGTGCTCTGCGAGGACCAGGATCCGCTCTGGACGTTTTCCACGGGGTCAAATAGTGACGTTATCCGCGTTCCACGTGACCAGGAATTTTGCACTAGATGCTTCACACGGGTTCACCGCCGCGTTAGGCAAGGACTAGGCTCCACTCTGGATGCTTCACACGGGTTCACTGCCGTGCTCTGCGAGGACCAGGATCCGCTCTGGACGTTTTCCACGGGGTCAAAGAGTGACGTTATCCGCGTTCCACGTGACCAGGAATTTTGCACTAGATGCTTCACACGGGTTCACTGCCGCGTTAGGTGAGGACTAGGCTCCGCTCTGGATGCTTCACACGGGTTCACTGCCGTGCTCTGCGAGGACCAGGATCCGCTCTGGACGTTTTCCACGGGGTCAAAGAGTGACGTTATCCACGTTCCACGTGACCAGGAATTTTGCACTAGATGCTTCACACGGGTTCATTGCCGCGTTAGGCGAGGACTAGGCTCCGCTCTGGATGCTTCATACGGGTTCACTGCCGTGCTCTGCGAGGACCAGGATCCGCTCTGGACGTTTTCCACGGGGTCAAAGAGTGACGTTATCCGCGTTCCACGTGACCAGGAATTTTGCACTAGATGCTTCACACGGGTTCATTGCCGCGTTAGGCGAGGACTAGGCTCCGCTCTGGATGCTTCGCACGGGTTCACTGCCGTGCTCTGCAAGGACCAGGATCCGTTCTGGACGTTTTCCACGTGGTCAAAGAGTGACGTTATCCGTGTTCCACGTGACCAGGAATTTTGTTGATTATATCCGCATTTCACGAAGTTGGGATTTGACTCTCTGTGGGAGTACATCGTCGAGTCATGGAACTGGGAGTTGCCGCTGTTCCGCTTTGCTTGATGATGTGTCCGTTGTGACGAGACGAGTGCTGAGGTGGAGCTGGGATTTTGCCATCACTCCGCTTTGCTGACCATGGGGTCTTTTATTAGCTTTGCATGTACATCCTGCTGGACTGCGTAGGAACGCCGTTATTAACATTGCGTCTGCTGTAATGAGACGAATGCTAAGGCGGAGTTGGGATTTTGCCATTGCTCTGCTTGATGGTGTAACACCTGTGTCTTGCTGGAATGAGGAGGCACGCCGTTGTTGGTCTCCAGGCTGTAGATGTGGCCATTGAGATTTGGAACTAAGGACTTTGCCATGGTTCCGTTTCGTTGCGACTCTGAGGTCGATTGTTGACGTCACGTCTGCATCTGGCTGGAGTGAGGAGAAACGTCGTTGGTGATCTCTAAGTTGTCGATGTTGACGTCGAGACCCTGAAGCTCGAGATCTTCTTTTTGCTTCGTTTGTTGACATTATGTCTGCAATATTGCGATAAATGTCGAGATTATCTCTAGGTTGTCTACTAACCGTCGAGATTTGGCTCCGCTTTCTGATGGAGCCTGTTGGGAAGGTATGGTTCCCTTATTATCTGTGCCCCTGGATTGTATACAAGGATCGATGTGATTTCACCTGTATGGCAAAAAGTTTCATTCTTTCATTTTTTTTATTCTTTCCGCGATGCTCTATCATTTCAGCTTTTTATATCGCGAAAATCGCGATTGCCCAATCATTTCGGCTATTTTTCGCGGTGCCCAATCATTTCGGCTATTTTTCTTTTTACTCGCTGCTTTTTATTGCGAGTTGCCCAATCATTTCGGCTATTTTTCATGCATACATTTTTACTTGCTGATTTTGTTTGCAAGTTGCCCCATTATTTCGGCTATTTCGTATGCATTTTTTTTTTGGCTCGCTGATTTTTTCTCGCGAGTGTGGAACTTGGAATCTGGTGCCAATCTCAGCATCAGCATCGCTGCGACTGGAATATAGCCAGGAGCGAATCATCATTTGCCTCTGTCGATATTGAACAAAGGTGGCTTAGTAAACAGGGTTAAGGGTCCTGTCGGCTAAGGCTTTTGACTTCATGAGCCGTAAGGGTCTCACAAAGGTATTTCTCCCTACAAGTCATGAGGATCTTGTAGGTGTGTTTTCTCCTTGGGAATCGTGAGGATTCCTAAGTGCATGTTCTCTTGTAAGTCGTAAGGACCTTACAAAAAGGTTTTCTCCTTATAGGTCGAGAGGACCTAAAAGGGTCGCTCACCATATGGACATATCCCTAGTCACGGATGGGACCTTGCTGGGGAAATGTTTATTCGTGCCCGTGGATTGTATACAAGGGTCATTATGAGCCGCTTGTAGGGCAATATCGAAGGTTGTGGAGGATTTGCTTAAGAACAGGTTCAGGCTTCTGTAACTTAAGACTTTCAAATCTTATGAGCCGTGAGGGTCCCATAAGAGAGTTCTCCTTACGAGTCGTGAGGATCTCGCAAGTGTAATTTCTCCTTAAGAATCGTGAGGATCCCTAAGTGTGTTGCTCCCTTGTGAGTCGTAAGGATCTCACGCGGGTGGTTTCTCCTTACAAGGTCGAGAGGACCCTGTAAGTGTCTCTTAACGAGATTGCACCCTTTCGGGTTTTCACAAACACTCGCCGGTAGCCCTGCTGTTTTTGCTCACGGAGCCCTTTCGGGTTTTCATCCGTGCCCATTTTGCTTATGGACATACCGTTTTTTTTTATTCCCTTTTTTTTTTCTTTTTTCTCTTTTTTTTCTTTCTTTTTTTTTCCTTTAAACGAGGTCGAGCCCTTTCGGGTTTTCACGAACACTCGCCGGTAGCCCTGCTGTTTTTACTCACGGAGCCCTTTCGAGTTTTCATCCGTGCCCATTTTGCTTGTAGACATACCGTTTTTTTTCTTTTTTTTTTCTTTTTTCTTTTCTTTTTTTCTTTTCTTTTTTTGCTTTTTATGCTTTTTTTTTAACCACGCCAGCCTGAGGATGCCGCGGGTTGATAGTAGTTTAACGACGTTTCGGTCATTTGCAAGTTTTAGGATATTGCGGTCCGTCGTTAGTTTAGGGACGTTTCGGTCCGACGCCAGTTTTAGGACATAGTGGTCTACCGTCGCCGTATTTGAGGCGACTCTCTAGTTTACTGACTTTTTGGTCTATGGGACTTTCCCTATGAATGAGCATGATGCCCCCGGCATATCCACCTTTTTCGGAGCGTGTTGTTGTGGCGGGTTTACTTTCCACTTTTCGGGCAGCGCGAACTTGCCCTGTTGGTATTGGTATTCAACCCAGTTTTTGAAGACGTAGCAATTTTCGAGTGGGTGGCCCATTACTCTATGATAGGGACAATAGTTAGGATTGTTAACGCCACCTGGCTGCAACGGACGTTTTGGATCTGGCAGAGTGACGAGCCCGCTGCGCACTGCTAGCTCGAACAATCTCTTTGTTTTATCTTTGGGAAACGAGTAAGGACGTTTCAACTTCTCATTGAGGTATCGCGGCTTGTTGTTTTGACGACAAAACAGTCTCGGGTTACTTGGCTGTTGTTGAGTGTTGGCAACAAAGGCCGTTTTTTCCTTTTCCTTTCTCATTTCGTTTGCTCCGTCGTTTGCGGGTCCGAGATTCTTTGCGGGTAGCGTGAGATTGTACCGCTGAACGTTCTCACAACTTTCCAATTCTTTTGTTTTAGAAATGAATTCCTTGAAGAGAGGGTCAAGGGCGGCTTCTTCGTCAGAATCGCTTCCAAAGGTGAGAACTCGTGATCCCCCGGGCTCATCCCTATGACAATTGCCGGCAACTCTTTTATGCTCATCTGTCGTATTTTTTCGCTGTCTACGAGCTTCCTGCTTTATTCTATTGACGTGTTTTCTATGAGCGACATATCCTTGCCACCAACACTTAAAGAAGTTGCAGTCTTCAGTAGGATGTGCGATCCTCTGATGATATAAGCAGAAGTTAGGGTGTACGTCCGTTTCATCAAAATGTATACCACCAGGAGAATTTTCTCTGAAAGAGGGCGGCCTCATCCCCATTGATATGGCTTTGGTGAATCGTTTTCTTGTCTTGATTCTACTTTCATTTGCGGCGGATGTACTTTGATCTGGTGGGAGTGTTTCGACCCTTTTGTCCAGTCGCCAGCGTTTGGCCTTTTCAAATATGGCCATCTCGCGCTCCAGATCAGCTTTACTTTTTAGACGAATCTCATCTAGAAAAGCGTCGATCATTTCGTCTGACGGCCACACGAATTCCGACTCAGGCTCTGCCCTCAGTTTCTCAGTGCAAGGAGTTTTTTCATCGTCCGTAAATGAGTGGGAGATCACATGACAAGTTACCCCTGGTGCGTCCGTCTTCTTTGGAGTGTGCGGCTGTGGTGGGTTTACTTTCCACTTTTCAGGCAGCGCGAACTTTTCTTGTAAGTACTGATCCTCGATCCACCCCTTAAAGACGAAACAATCCTCAATCGGGTGACTTACCGTTTGGTGGTAAAGGCAATAATTGGGATCGTTGACATCGCCTGGTTGCAACGGACGTTTTGGACTCGGCAGATTGATGAGTCTGTTATGCACTGCCAGCTCGAACAGCCTTCTCGTTTTATCCTGAGGAAATGAGTAAGGACGTCCCAGTCTCTTCTCGTGGGATGGGCGTTGTCGCATATTGTTTTGACGGACAACCGGCTTTAAGTTGCTCGACTGTTGTTGAGTCTTAGCGACGAAAGTTGCTTTCTCTTTCCCCTTTTCATTCCGAGGGTCCGTCTTTGAAGGAGATGCTCTATGATCCATCTGATCCATTTGGGCCAACTTGTCAATCAAGGCCTAGAAAGTAGTTGGCTTAAAGAACACCATGAATTGGGAGATGGTCGCTTGAGGGTCGAGAGTACCCACGAACATGCCCACGGCAAGAGCTTCTTCGATGCGCTGCTCGCACTTTGACCATAGATTACGCCACCGTATCGCATATTGGACCCAAGTTTCTGCAGGCTTCACCCTGGCATTGATCAATGCCGTGATTGGGGTGCGTTCGCTAGCGCTTGCAAAACGCTGGGTGAATAGCAACTCCATCTCTGCGAATGTCTTGACAGAGTCATTTGGGAGTTCAGAGTACCACTCGAACGCCATCTCCGATAAGCTGCCGACGAATTGGCGAAGCAAGAGTTTATCATCGCCGCCAGTGTTGCCGCATAAGGCTCTGAATTGAGCGACGTGCTGATGCGGATTTCCCGTCCCCTTGTATACATGGAACTTAGGGATCGTATATCCCGGCGGGTAACTGATTTGGTCATACCAGCTCGGGTATGGTCGCCCAGTTTTGATGACTTGGCTGGTCGCTTCATTCGCCTGATGAGCTCGTATTTGCTGAGCTATATAGTCATCTAGTGCAGCTTTGGAAATGGTTTCCTCCTTGGCTGTTGAATGAGCCGGAGGAGGATTAGATGTCTCCTCTTTATCGTCTTCAATAATGATCGGAGGGTCTTCAGCTGGAGGGTCCGGCTGTAACATCATTCCCACCATGTCCTGAAACAGAAGGGCCATTCGTTGTATATTGGCTGCTTGTTCAGCAGCCTCTTTATCCTTCTTCTCCAGTATCCTACGAAGGAACTCAGCGTCAGTTTCTTCCTCCTGGCGTTGATCGGATGGCGCTTCGGGGCTTTCTTTCGGCCCAGTAAGTGCGGCCATCGCGGTCATCATTTCTTGGAGCTTCTGCTGTTGCTCTTGAGCTTTCGTCACGGATCGGGTGAGCGGTAGGTGACCCGTCGAAGCACGGCTTTCCTCCTTTCCAGAAGCCATATAAACAGTATGCACCACCATGCCCCCAGACTTGGGGCGTTTGTGCTCAGCGCTTTTACGGTTCGCCATATTCACAGGGGCTTTTTGCGGCCTCCTTTTCTTTTGAGTGATTGACGTTGAGGGAGCCGTTGCAGTGGGCACCCAAGTAGCCGTTGCTTTTTGTGGCCTAACAGGACGGTTTTCTTCCTGCCGGACCTTCAGCTTCTTCTGCTGGCGGGAGAAATTCCGATCAATCACCGAGTCTTGGACTTGGCGCCAGACCTTGTAGATTTTAGAGGACAGCCGCTGAGAGGACTGTTCTGGCTTGGCTTCCGCAACATTTCCCACCGAAGGAGGGGATCTTTTTAGTACGGCGGTAGGAGAGTTTCTGCGCACCATGTTCAGTAATTCAAAGCTGTTCCCGGTTGGAACAGCAGCATCGATCCCCGTCGTTAGAGCTGGCGGAGTTATCTCAGAGGGGGAGTTGCCCCCAGCCTTCCTTACTCGGCGCCAGTGACGGCGGCGAGCATGTCGAGCGGACGGAGTTGTTTCGGCCGTAGGGGCGACTTCGTCATGCCCCCTGCTTTGAGGAGAGACCGTTATTGGTGCTAGCCTGTCGAAGACTGACACCCGTTGAGAAGCAATGTCTAATCTGTCAAAGACAGACCTTTGGGCAGGAGAAACAGCTTTGAGGACCTCGCCTGGAGCAGCAACCGGAATGGCCAGCCTTGTAAAAACTGACTTCTTGGAAGGAGGAGCCTTTCCGATAATTTTGTCCGCTTGAGCCGGGATGGCTATCCCCTTTGGGATGGCAGCTTCGGGTATCACGGGCTTATAGACGTTCTGGCCCAGTCTGTTGAAAACTGAGGTATTGAAGTTGGGCGACCCGTTGAGAGGGGCCGCGGCAGTAGCAAGCCAATCGAAGACCGACTTCTTTGGAGCTTCTTGCGATGTCATTGGGGCATTGAAGCTCATTGGTGGGAGCAGGGTCCCGAAGAATAGTCCAGCTGTGGCTTGAGTTACCTGTTCCACTGGCATTTTGAAAAGGGAGGCCGCTTGGGGCCCATAAGTTACTCCTCCAGCAAGGACGGAGCGAGAGTTGCAGTTGCAGGTAGTGCAGTTTGAAGCCATTGATCTTCTGTTTTCTGCACGGAGCAAGACACCAAATCTTAGTACCTCGAATCCACAGGCAACCACAGCAAACCGCGATTCGTTCGCGAACACGATACACGAAGTGTGGAGTGGAAAGAGGAAAAGGTCCCACCGGGCGTGCCAGAATCTGTTCCCCTCCGAACGGCGGCCAAGACATGGGCTGTCTCGCCTGAGGTTCGGGGCAGATGCTAATTGGTTTTATCCGTCTACCTCTCCGAAGATGCCAAGTTGATTTACGGCACCGTGTATCGGAGGTTTAGACGGATGCGGCCGATGTAGCAGACTTCGTCAGATTCCCCCTCGCTTGAGGGGTTTTTGATTGTGGGGACGCTCTTCCCTGCAGGCGCAAGCCCCTGCAGTTAATTACGCTACCGCATTGCGGTAACAACTTTCTCCTTCTCCAGCTGGTCACTTCGTGTCGTGGGTGTTTGTTTTGTTTGTGGTTGCCCGTGGATTGTATACGGAGACTAATTTATGTCGTCGCCCGTAGGATGTGGATTAGTCCAAATCCGTATTTTCTTAGATTTGGGTTTGGGGTTTTGGTTTGAGGATACGTTAGCCATATTTGAGGCTAAGATCAACTCAAACGTTTGTTAAGGATACGTTAGTCCAGTTTGAGACTAAGATCAACTTAACGGGATCGTTTAGATCCGACAAAAGAGCAATTGGCTCTAATGTTCCAGTTTAGGGACCTAGTGGTCCATTAAATGTATGGCCGTTGGGACCCATCACCTCTCTGACGACGTTGAAGGATTACAACGACAGATGTCAGAGGAGTTCAGAGATGTACCCTTGAGCCAGAGTTGATTAGGGGGTTTATAGTCCGATTTGGGACTAGAGTCTGTTTGAAAGTTTAAGGATACATTAGCCATTTTTGAGGCTAAGATCAACTTAAACGGTTGTTAAGGATACGTTAGTCCAGTTTGGGACTAAGATCGACTTAACGGGATCGTTTAGATCCAACAAAAGAGCAATTGGCTCTATTGTTCCAGTTTAGGGACATAGGGGTCCAATGCCAGTTTAGGGACATGGTGGTCCATTACCAGTTTAGGGACGTGGTGGTCCATTTCCAGTTTAGGAACGTAGTGGTCCAATGGTAGTTTAAGGACGTATAAGTCCATGGGTTTAAGGACCCCACAGTCCATATGGGTGTGTTTAAGGACGCATTAGTCCGTTAGTTTAAGGACGCATAAGTCCGCGGGTTTAAGGACCCCACAGTCCGTATCTTGGTTTAGGGACGCATAAGCCCATGAGTTTAAGGACCCCACAGTCCGTGTTGATGTGTGGTTGTCGGGACCCGTCACCTCTCTGAAGACGTTGAAGGATTACAACGACAAGTATCAGAGGAGTTCATAGATGTACCCTTGAACCAATGAGTTGGTTGAAAGAGCAGATGTGCTCAGTTCAAGATGATTTGAGGACTTATGGCCAGTTTGGGCTAAGTCCAACTATGTTTGAAATATTGGCCCTCTGTTGGTCCATTGAAGAAGAGGCTTTGCCTCTAAAAACTTAGCCAATTGGGCTAAAACTAGCGTTAAACACTAAAGGTCAACAGTGTTGAACACTGGGAATAAGATTAACAAGTTAGTGTTAAACACTAAAGCAAATCAGTGTTAAACACTGGTAATCAGAGATTTCAAATTAGTGTTTAACACTAAAGCAAATCAGTGTTAAACACTGGGAACAAAGTCTTCAGATTAGTGTTAAATACTAAGGGGAGAGGGGTCACGTGTGGACACGTGAGAGCGCCCTGATTTCCCTTATTTTATTCTGTAGATCAGTGTTTAACTCTTTTAATTCTGACGGCCATCACGTGTGAGCACGTGATGGAGGCCCCCGCTCTGGTCTGTTAGAATGCTCATTAGGGGTCACGTGGTGACACGTGAGGGCGCCCTAAATGTGGAGCCAGATCTCCTTTGTTTTATCCTCAAATCTGCGAATAAGTGTTAAACACTTTTATTTTTATTTTAGAGCATCACGTGTTAGCACGTGATGGGGATCTGTGCGTCAATTGTTAAAACATTTGTTGAGGGGTCACGTGATAACACGTGAGAGCGTCAAAAGCTTTCATTTCCTTTGCTTTTTCTTTCTGTGTTTTGGAAGTCACGTGGAGCACGTGATGACATCAAAAAGTGGGGCCAGATCTCCTTTATTTTGTTCTGCAAACAAGTGTTCAACACTTTTAATTTTCATAGCCATCACGTGTGGGCACGTGACATATACTCATGCCCTGATTTATTAGAACATTGCTGAGGGGTCACGTGGTAACACGTGAGAGCGCCCAAAGCTTTCATTCCATTTGCTTTTTCTTTCTGCGTTTTGGGAGTCACGTGGGAGCACGTGGGGTGATGCTTCAAAGTTCTTTGCAGGGGATCTTTTCACGGGTCACGTGGGGGCACGTGACCCTAGTTCTTTTCATGAACAAAGATCTTTTAAGAATTGAATTCTTTGTAGGGTTAAACCCTAATTATGATTTTGGAGGAATTAAATTCCTATCGTGAAAGAATTAAATTCTTATTTAGGATAAAACCCTGATTTCCTTTTAAAGGAATTAATTCCCAGATATGTAAAAGAATTAAATTCTTGATTAGGGTTAAACCCTAGTTTTGTTTTAGGAGAATTAAATTCTCAAAACTCAATTCCCTTCTAAGTTTAGGATCTGCATGGCAAGATCTCGACCCGATGAGAATTAAATTCTCAAGTTATGGGGAGATGTGCTCTGTGCAGATCTTCAACCAGAAGAAGAACTAAGTTCTTTTTTGTATAAGAGTTAAACTCTTGGATTTTGAGAATTAAATTCTCTGTTTGAAGTTTATCTTTTTCCCTTTTTCTCACCTAGGGTTTTCTTTGTTGAGAATTAAATTCTCCTTTCTTTTCTTCCCTCTTGAGAATTAAATTCTCCTCTCTCTGTTTTTCTCTCCAAGGTAGATCCCTCTGTTTTTCTCTCCAAAAAGTAGATCCCCCTTCTTCTCTTCTTGGCTCCTATTTATAGGAGAAGGAAAAGAATCAATTTGTTTAGCAAATCTCTCATTGAGAGATTTGATTTGTATATTGAGAGATTTGATTTATATTCATCATTAATCTGGGCCTTTAGATCATTCAGTGAATTTTGTTCACCGTGGATTTTAAATCCAAAAGATATTCTATTTGTTATCCTGGTGAGATTTTCAGGGAAATCTTTCCTTATCCAAGGTTTTTCTATAAATTGGTAATTTTTAATCACCCTTGGATTTTTAATCCAACGGTTCCCCATGACCCTTTTCCATTTGGAAAGATTCAGAAACTTTTAGAATTTAATTCTATTAAATTATAATGCTTTTAAAGCCAGTCACGTGCTGGCACGTGACCTTTGGTCACGTGTGAGCACGTGACCCCCAATTGGGTTACTTTCTCAGCCGCTTATTTATGTTTCAGTTTTAACCATCACGTGTCAACACGTGACCATTGGTCACGTGTAAGCACGTGATACCTCGTTGAGGTATTTTCTGACTTTTAGAATTAAATTCTATTCATTATTTTAGAGGCTTTAAAAGCCCATCACGTGTCTGCACGTGACCCATGGTCACGTGATGCCCCATTGGGGTCTTTTCTGAGTTTTTATTATATCTTTTGACTCCTCCAGCGGGTTCTTAAAGGCCCATCACGTGTGGACACGTAATTCCTCATAACTTTTGATCCCAGATGAATTACGAGGCCCATAATATATCAAATCGAAGGGTTTTTCGAGCCGCTTTCGATACCATCAGAATTTATCTGTTTCTCATTTGGGAGTTTGTCAAAAAACAGCCCGGAAGATACTGGTTCCCATTTTCTTAAGCGTATCGCCGCCATTTGATACCTTGGGCTCTTTTGCGCAGAAATTTTTGGCGGGAACAGTCCCACATCGATCCTTGTTGTAGATGAATGAACTGCTGCTCCATGGCAAACCTAGCAGTCACAGGGAAGTATTTCGCATCGAACTTCTCGCGAAAAATCTTCCATTCAATAGGCTGTAGAAGACGACTTTCTTCCGCCTTCCACCAGTTGCGAGCATTGTCCGTGAGCTGTAGTTTCGCCACACGAACCTAAGCTATATCTGGCACTTGTGCTGCTGCCAGATCATCTTCTATGCTTTGTGCCTATTCCTCAGCTTCAAGTGGGCTTCCCTTTCCGGAGAACTGCTTTGGATGTAAAGCCCTGAATTGCTTTACCCCCGGTGCGTCAGTCTCGGGACGGTTCAGGAGTTGTTGCTGTCCCTCAAAAAGGTTGCGGATCGCCTCAAGTAGCACTGTTTACTCGGTGGGTGGCGCAGGAACAGCAGGAACGATTGATAGTGCTGGAGTTGGAGGTGTGTTGTTAACATTGGTGCTGGTGTTGTTCGGGGAATCCATAACCCTGAAGAAAAATTTGGGTTAGGACAGATTCAAATACATGAAATGATAAGATTCAAGGAATATGAAATTGCAAGATTCAAGAAACATGAATTGTGAAGAATGTTTTAGTTGCTGGTTCTTGTGTTATATTGCTTAGGTTGTTCACGCAGAACAGAACTGCATGATAGGGATTCATACAGCTCTGACCTGCATGGGCCACCAACAAAACCTGTCATGCCCCGCTTCCCAGTGTACGGCGAAGGGGACGCGACGAGGTCCGCTACGTATATACTCATAAGTACATACTCTAAGCGTATCTAAGCAATATAAAATAAATACACAAGAGACAAGAGATAATAAAAATAGCAACTTTTATTTATTAACATTCTTTTGTACAATACATGAAAAGGAAATACAACTGAAATAAAAAGATGCCTAAACAGTGGCATAACAGGAAATGAAAAGTACAGAAAGAAAAAGTGTACAAGGAAACTAAATTGCAGGGTCTTCGGCAAACTGCTCCAAGTCTTCTTGAGATGGCTAGATCTCTGCCGGGTCCAAATCACCTGACGACATTCAAAGAAGATAGAAATAGAATGTCGTCAGCGAACAGGTCTCTCGGTAAGTCCCAAAGGTAAGAGGAAAGTAGAATAGACAGAATAAAAAGATATCTTTTAAAGTTGTATACTATTGTTGTGATGTTGTGTTAACGCTGTTTTTTGTAGCTTGGTACAGCAGGATACCAGTGTATACGAGGGGGTCTCTATATGCTAGAGACCAGGGCAAACGGAATGTACAAGGAACCGTTAAGCCACGGTACAACAGCAATGGAATATAGTTTAGGTGTCTTAATCTGACTACCTCGTGCCACCTTTAACACCTGTAGGGTTCCTAGGCACCCTAATGAGGCCTTACAAGGCATCAACCATGCCAATTTCAAATTTTAACGTGCCGAGAAACCCTAAACTACGGATCGTCGGCTAGATATCTAGGCGAAAAAGGAAACTAGTAAACTATTTTACTAAAGGAACGGAAATACAACCTTTGTAGATCCGGTCCTCCACCTCCACGGCTCCGAGATGAGGTCCTCTCCGCTGTCCAAATCAAATCCGGGCTCTAGCGTCGGCTTCATCGGAGAACGAGCGGGCATGGTCGTCGGCTTCGTGCCGAAGATGATCTATGTCGAGGCATCGCTAGATCAAGCTCCACATTCACCAAGCCATGATAACTTGTGAAGGAAACACACTCTACTACTTGGCAAGAGGTAGAGGATGAAGAAATAGGAAGTGGGTTCAATTTAGAATTGGATTTCTCACTCTTTATCATCAATCACCATTGATGACCTAAGCTTTCTTCATGATAGATATGAAGAAGAAGAAGAAGAAAGTTATGATAAGTTAATTTTAAAATAGAAAAGAAAATCCAAACTTATCATAACATGACCATGGTTAAGTGTAGAGAACTAATTAGGGTTAAATGAAATGGTTAGGTTTAAGCATGAGACAAAAGGGTTACAAAGTCAAAGTGTTCAAGAAACTTCATGAACAAAACAAAAATGCCACCATTTTATTATGCTCTTTTTCTTTTCCAAAAAGAATAAACAAATGAATAAAAATGAATAATCAAATAGTAAACCCTAACCATTCCATTAACCAAGGTTTAATTCTATACACTTAACAAATAAGGCATGTATCATCAAACATGATACAAGCAAGTGCACAAAATCATATCGCATATGCAATGCGCACACCCGAGTGAGAAAATCCATTTTAAATGAACCAATACTAGTTAATGCAAAGTAATATATCAAATATATAATTATGCATTAAATCATTAAATCAACACTTGATTTAACGATCCGGTCATATCGCATATAACCGGCTAGTATCTTATGTATCGGCTTATCGAATCAATCCTTGATTCGATAACTAGGTTATATCGCATATAACTAATCGATACATCCATCACGAGAATAGAATACGGTATCACATACACGCATTATTCTCGGTCCCGCACATATCTCATATGCGCTCCTATTTCGTTTCGCTTGAGCCAGGAAACCTCTGTGTAGGACTCTAAAGACTCGTCAATACGCCGGCAGCAGGTGATGATCATATCAATCACCCACAAGCCGCAAGCGGTCTGCTAAACGTAACGGCCACCCGGGTATTGAGCGATCTGAAGATCGACGAGCAAGCCCGCTCACACTCCAGTGAATCCAACCAGTAACACTACCGTACAGTCCGGTCTGATCGTCTGATATGTCGCATATCTCGCCTAGGGATGGTAAACGTCAGACCCCAATAGCTCAATAAGTCGTGTCGATATGAGGTCTATAACAGTTCGAGAAACTACTGGTAACATTTACCGGTAAATCTCAGCAACCCTGGACAGGGATTTCCGGTTATAGCCAATCGAACACAGCGCAACATCAACCCCCTATACCGGGAGAGACGAATCCCCTCCTATCGCTCATTGCCTCCATGTGACTCGGGACTGTACCCAAAAACCACCGTTTTGCACGCCCTCTTGGACGTGGTAAGATGGAAATCAAAGCACAGTGGGAACCACACAAGACTCTATGAAGATCTCGGGTCAACAGACTACTCTGTACCAGTGTCACCAGAGAACTGCCATCTGACGTGAGGTATAATACCATCTGGGAGTTCTCGGCGAGTCCATCCAGTGTACCCAGTCTCTACTGAGCACCTGCATATCATCTCTGATGTCAAACACCGATGGATATGGGATCATCCATCGCCCATCTATATGGGTCGAGAAGGTACACGCTAGTCTACTCTGGTATATCGATGCCCCGTCTCGATACACCTACGACTAGGGACTTTGAAGGATGTACTTATGGACTACCATGTCCCCACTAGTATGATCCGCATCATAGTCCAGGTAGTCAAGTACACATCCTAAGGGCTTTACCAACATGTAACAGAGAGACAATCAGTATACACGTTAAGGTAAAGTGTAACCAGATAGCATACTATCATGTCGAGCAAGAAAGTCCTTCCTATATACGTCCCAGCATCCACTACAATATACATCCTATGTACAGTAATGGCCTCTAGGCCATACATATAACTAACAATCTCCCACTTGCACTAGGGCCATCTGTAACAGTGGTTGTAGTATCTCATACTCAACCTTCCCATAAAAGTCTCTCTCTGGGAATAGGCCTTCGTGAGTGGATCCGCCGTGTTGTCCTCTTAGTCTGCTCTCCTAACCTTGATCACCATGGAGATCAACCATCTCCACGATCAGGTGATACTGCCTTAGAATATGTCTGGATCACTGATGGGACAGGGGTTCCCTGGCCAAAGACACACTTCCATTGTCACACAATGGTAGGAACCTAGTTCATCTCATGAACCTATATACATCCAAACAGCCTCTTTGGTAGCATCTTAAGTAGCGATGTATGCTGCCTTTATCGTCTAGTATGTCACGGTATCTAGCTTGGAACTCTTCCAACATACCGTCCCTTTACTGAGGGTAAAGACAATGCCTGCGACTGACATTCAGTCGTCTTTATCACCCTGGAACACTTCCAGTGATTCTCCCTAGGATCGATTGATACCATCTCACTACAACTAGTGAGTATTCTAACATCCATTTAGATCTATCTCATAGATCCAAAAACCCAGGATTTAGTAGGTATCACTTTGATCCTTGATGGAGAATCATTGTGATAAGCGGAGATTGATCGAGCGTAGCATAGGAAACTCTTTCCCTATCAAGAGTATGTCATCCACGTACTCTACGAGGATCACCACCATACTCCCTACTACCTTTTTGTTTATACAAGGTTCATCTACCATTTTGATGATGTCAAACTCTTTGACTAACCCATCAAAACAGATGTTCCAACTCCGCGATGCCTGCTTTAATCCTATAAAGCATCTTGCACACGTTTCCGCTGCTCCCACTGTCTACGAAGCCCTTTGGCTGTGTACTTATAGACGCTCTCTTCCAAATCATCATTTTAGAAAAGCCAGTCATGACACCCAACCACCAGATATCGTAGTCATGGTATGTAGCCGTGGCAAGTAGGATCTGGATGGACTTAAGCATAGCTCCTTAGAAAAGGTTTCGTCATGATCCATACCTGGTCAATGATGCAAACCTTTAACAAGTCTAGCTTTGAAAGTCTCAACTTTTTCATGTACACCAAGTAATCTTCTCAAGATATACTTGCTCCTGATGGGGATTTAACCCTTCAGATATAGCAACCAAAGTCCATACTTTGTTGGTGTATAAGGATTCCATCTCAGATCACTAAGCATCCAGCCATTCTTACAGAGTCTCACTCCTGATGGCCAGCTCGAAACTAGTTGGGTCATCATCTCATGATGCAGTCCTCGCTCCCACTGTCATAGAGCAACCGAAGTATCTATCAGGTGGGTGAGGAACCCTACTAGATCGGCGGAGAGGCTGAGGTTCGTTGAAATCTACTGAATCCTTTGGTTCTGCCAAATCATCTGCTGTTGTTTGTATAGCTGGAACATTTCCAGTTTTACATAACAGACCTTGCCTCGAGCTTGTCCGGATTATGCTTTTAGACATAGCCCGGAAAACCCCAAATCTTAACCAACTTAAGATATGGGCTCTTCCCTTTCCATATCACATATAAAGCGGTAGGCAACTGATTTGATTGGAACCCTATTCAATAGGTATGCAGCTTCTCAAGTGCATAACTCCCAAAAGGAAATAGGTAACTCAGTAGTACTCATCATAGAGCATACCTTATCATATAGGGTGTGATCGCTCCGCCCCGATATACCATCGTGCTATGGTGTATTCGGAGGAGTAATGCTGAGAGAGAATCTCATTCTCCTTTAGAATAATCCAGGATTTCCGTTCACAAGTATTCTCCTCCTTGATCTCATCATAGGACATAATACTTATACCCGTGTTTTGGTTCTCTACTTCTAGCTTATATTCTGTAAATATCTCAAAAGGTTCGGACTCATGTTTCAACAGGAACATATGACTGAATCTTGAGAGATTATCAGAGAATATAATGAAGTATAAAGAACCGGTCTTGGCATGTGTAGACAGGGGACCTACATACATCAACATGTATCATCCTAAGAGTTCATTAACTCTTTCTCTGTTTCCAGTAAACGGAGCTATGGTCATCTTATCTTTGTGACATGACTAGCGAGTTTCACAAGATGTAAATTCAAACTGATTTAAATATGCATCTACATGTAACTACAGCCAGTCGGGTCGCATAGATATGACCTAGTCTACAACGCCTTAAGAAGGATTCGTTCATTTCTGAACTTATCCTCTTGTGTGTGTTCCTTATACTAAGAACTG
The DNA here is from genome assembly GCA_030015575.1 of Agapanthus africanus. NCBI lineage: Eukaryota > Viridiplantae > Streptophyta > Magnoliopsida > Asparagales > Amaryllidaceae > Agapanthus > Agapanthus africanus. Next base: position 33,567,306 of record CM057346.1, read on the forward strand.
TAGTTTAATTTAGAACATTAATGCTTTTAGATAACGTGCCTGAACCGATCAACTTTTGATATAGGAAATGTTCAAAACATTGTCCAATAATACAAAATTTTATCGTTTCTTTACTAATAAAGAGACAGATATGATTTTGCATAACAGGTTCGGTATCTAATAACATTCGTTCAGAATCAATGTATTTGTAATACAGGGTGACAGTGACCAACAGACTTGGCTGCAACACTTGCCCCGTTTTCTGCCTCATGAAACTTATCACCCGTTCTCAGTCCTCTACCTTTCTGTAGCCCTATGCAACAGATTACATATCTGGGATCCTGATCCGGTATCATATACCCAGGATGTAGAGGATACAGAGAAACAGTTCTTTGTAACGAACACACCCGAAGATGATGCATCAGCATGCACTCTCTTCGTTTGGGCGGCACGGGAATTCTGGTAATCCCCAATTTCCTGCTCTGTCTTATAACAATTATAAGTTGGAGCGGGACCAACGTTCCCCAGATCAGTATAACAAGCGGGTTCGGTCAATAATCCGTTTTATTATCTTGATTAAGGCGTGATATGGTCGCTACGTGGAGAGAGAGAGAAGAAAACACTCAGCGTGCGCTCTTGCAAGAATAGATTGGTTATTATTTTATCTAATCAGGATGGCTCCCACTGCTTTTTATCAAATCTTCCTTCAAACCCTAAAAGGAAAGACTAGCCGGGATTAATTACACACTACAAGTTCGCCAATCTTTCAGCCAGGCCAGTGTCGGTACTTTGAGGGAGGTCCCCCGTGCTTTCGCACGAACCTAATTAATGTAAACCTCGTTTTCCCAGAGGCATAACCCCGTTGACACCTTTCTAGACACCTACTTGATCGGCTAATTGCAATGTATAAAACTCTCCCAGGAGTAACACTTACTCGCAGCGGGTATCGGGATCCAACTATCTCATAGAAGGTATGCAATCTCATTGCAAATTTCAACACTTGAAATTCCCGATAATATTTTGCCCTAGCTCGCTATGACCTTGACGGAGGCCAAACAACCCATAGTCCGCTAGTCAAGTTCAACCCGTCATTTCTTGATTGAATTAAACCCACCCGCACGACCCTTGACGAAAGCCAACAAAGCCGCACGACTACCCTAATCCAATCGCATCGTATGCTAACAGATAAGCAGCATATAGCTACCGCACACTGCACCTTGACGAAAGCCAACAAATGCAGCACGAATACTATATACAACTTATCTGAAATGACGGAGGGCTACGACAGGTTTTTCTGAAAACCTATTGCGTAATGAACTTGATATCGTTGTAGAATCAAATGATTTTTAAAATGGAGTGTTTTTTAGGCTTTTCTAGTTTTGCTAAAGGAGTCACTCCCGGTGAAGAGATCGTCGGTCCTTTTCTCGTCGAATGAGGTGCGGGATATATCATATATATCACTGTGCAAAGCAAAAACACTTAAAAGCAATCAAAAGACAAACCGAGTGTGTAGCATCTGCCAGTTATTGCTAAAGGAGTCACTCCCGGTGAAGGGATCTCGGTCCTTTCCTCATCGAATAAGGTGCAGGATATATCATATACACCGCTGTGCAAAGCAAGAACTGTAGCTACATGTTTTATTTTGAAATTCGATTCTACAACATCTTAGGTTTCTTTTATTTCATTAATCATATTAATGAAGTCCCATCATTTAAGTACCTAAACATCACAGATAAATACGACGTACACTTATGCCATCCGCATTCGCCTCGATGTCCCCTCGTGCACGGTTAGGTTAGGTAACTAACGGCAGAGCGGGGCAGGGCTAGCGCGGGTGTAAAACATAAGTAATGCCTATATACTATATCATATATACTATATACAGTATCTATCACAGAACATCACAGATATCGCAGCAGAAGAATCATATGAAATATTGGATATACTAGGACGTCCGTGTTTTCAATACGAGCCAGTATAAAACACGGATTCCACGGTCGTGATGAATAGCCAAACCCACACCCCTAGACCCCTACGAGAGCGGCAAGCAACCCTACCAATTCTAGAGTTAGGAGGCCCGGACTCGACTCCTCGAGTTGGTCTCCCACTGGACTCCAGAACCCGGTTACTTGTGCTCCCCATCTTGGGTCTATCCTAGTGCGGAAAAGTAAATAATATACAAAAGGTGACATCTTCCGCAACCTGGAAGTGCCCCAATAAAAGAATATTACATACAAGTTTTTACATGAATGAAAATGAAAAACACTCATCTCACATAAAAAAACCCCGGCTATTCAAACACGACGATCCAATATAACATATCCAGCAACACATAACATCACATGTCATCAACGTAAGTAAATATGTCCATCCCAATTGTCGTTGACATATAGCAACGAAACCGGCGATATCACATATTACACTTACGGTCACAGAAAAGAAAGTGTAAAACTACAACAGTTGGAATCCGCAATCTCCATAGACATCGCATGCCTAATCTAATGAATACCTTAGACATCATATGCCTAACAATTATAAACCCCGCATTTTAGTCTCAAAATCGAAAACACTTTTCAATATAAAGTCGGGCAATTCAACAAGATTCCCGACATCCTGATCGAATACTCGTCGCAAACTTCAGTAGACGGCTGCACCCCTGATACCGTCGACAAAGTGCACCAAGGCGGAACACCGCTACCGCGAGCACCCGAACGGATGCTTTCGGCGACGGGATTCTCCTACAGTCACTTGGTCGGGGCTATGGAGTGAGGCTGTCTATTAAGTTTACCCGGCGAGTATCCGCGTACGCTACGTGATTGCAACGGACTTTTGATCACATCAAAATTCCGTGGCAACCGATCAAGCGAGACTAAATTGCTAGATTTACAACATTCATTCAGTTATCTCATAACTTCTTATGAATTCCAATTATTGTATCCCATTCCAGATAAATAGAAAATGTTAAACTTTCCGATCGAACATTCGAACACCCAAGTTTTCCTGATACAGATCAACACATGAAATAAGTCTAACAACATTCAGTTCGTGCCTCAGTACCAACGGTCCAGCCGTAGAAGGGTCAAGCCAACGCCTCACATGTGGCACGCCGTACTGCCCCAAACCCGAAGGTTCAAAGGGCAGTTCAAGACGGTCACATAATCGAGTTAAGGTTTGTTGTCTTCTAGAGGGTCCATCGCGTTACTTGCACTACTTAGAACGTCGTTAAACTACGGAAAAATCCAACACTTGGAAATTTCCTGACAGGGGAAAAATTGGGTATTTATATCCGGTCGAACTTTTTAACATATTCTAAAATTTATCCGGAAAGCCACACAGACAAAATTTGATACTCCGATCGAAACACCGAATCCCCAAATCAACCCCAGAAAATTCAACTCTTGAATAAATATTAAAAATTCCCAGAAAATCCAGCACTATCCATTAGGAGTTACTGTGTAAGATTCGCTGACCAATGATGCCGTACGGCCGCGGATCCGCGGCAGGTTGATGGAGTTAGACACTCGAACTTCACAGTAACTCTTAAAATCGACTGCTGATTTTTCTGCATATTTTTAATGTTGAAAAATGCCATATTTTAGAAAAAGGACAGAGAGCATGTTCCGGGTTGGGTTTCGGGTTCGTTCGGATTTCAAATTCCGTCTAGACTTCGCCTAAGGCTCTAGCTAGGCTCTGATACCACTGTAGGGTTCCTAGACACCCTAATGAGGTCTCACAAGGTATCAACCATGCCAATTTCAAATTTTAACGTGCCGAGAAACCCTAAACTACGGATCGTCGGCTAGATATCTAGGGGAAAAAGGAAACTAGTAAACTATTTTACTAAAGGAACGGAAATACAACCTTTGTAGATCCGGTCCTCCACCTCCACGGCTCCGAGATGAGGTCCTCTCCGCTGTCCAAATCAAATCCGGGCTCTAGCGTCGGCTTCATCGGAGAACGAGCGGGCAAGGTCGTCGGCTTCGTGCCGAAAATGATCTACGTCGAGGCATCGCTAGATCAAGCTCCACCTTCACCAAGCCATGATAACTTGTGAAGGAAACACACTCTACTACTTGGCAAGAGGTAGAGGATGAATAAATAGGAAGTGGGTTCAATTTAGAATTGGATTTCTCACTCTTTATCATCAATCACCATTGATGACCTAAGCTTTCTTCATGATAGATATGAAGAAGAAGAAGAAGAAAGTTATGATAAGTTAATTTTAAAATAGAAAAGAAAATCCAAACTTATCATAACATGACCATGGTTAAGTGTAGAGAACTAATTAGGGTTAAATGAAGTGGTTAGGTTTAAGCATGAGACAAAAGGGTTACAAAGTCAAAGTGTTCAAGAAACTTCATGAACAAAACAAAAATGCCACCATTTTATCATGCTCTTTTTCTTTTCCAAAAAGAATAAACAAATGAATAAAAATGAATAATCAAATAGTAAACCCTAACCATTCCATTAACCAATGTTTAATTCTATACACTTAACAAATAAGGCATGTATCATCAAACATGATACAAGCAAGTGCACAAAATCATATCGCATATGCAATGCGCACACCCGAGTGAGAAAATCCATTTTAAATGAACCAATACTAGTTAATGCAAAGTAATATATCAAATATATAATTATGCATTAAATCATTAAATCAACACTTGATTTAACGATCCGGTCATATCGCATATAACCGGCTAGTATCTTATATATCGGCTTATCGAATCAATCCTTGATTCGATAACTAGGTTATATCGCATATAACCAATCGATACATCCATCACGAGAATAGAATACGGTATCACATACACGCATTATTCTCGGTCCCGCACATATCTCATATGCGCTCCTATTTCGTTTCGCTTGAGCCAGGAAACCTCTGTGTAGGACTCTAAAGACTCGTCAATACGCCGGCAGCAGGTGATGATCATATCAATCACCCACAAGCCGCAAGCGGTCTGCTAAACGTAACGGCCACCCGGGTATTGAGCGATCTGAAGATCGACGAGCAAGCCCGCTCACACTCCAGTGAATCCAACCAGTAACACTACCGTACAGTCCGGTCTGATCGTCTGATATGTCGCATATCTCGCCTAGGGATGGTAAACGTCAGACCCCAATAGCTCAATAAGTCGTGTCGATATGAGGTCTATAACAGTTCGAGAAACTACTGGTAACATTTACCAGTAAATCTCAGCAACCCTGGCCAGGGATTTCCGATTATAGCCAATCGAACACAGCGCAACATCAACTCCCTATACCGGGAGAGACGAATCCCCTCCTATCGCTCATTGCCTCCATGTGACTCGGGGCTGTACCCAAAAACCACCGTTTTGCACGCCCTCTTGGACGTGGTAAGATGGAAATCAAAGCACAGTGGGAACCACACAAGACTCTATGACGATCTCGGGTCAACAGACTACTCTGTACCAGTGTCACCAGAGAACTGCCATCTGACGTGAGGTTTAATACCATCTGGGAGTTCTCGGCGAGTCCGTCCAGTGTACCCAGTCTCTACTGAGCACCCGCATATCATCTCTGATGTCAAACACCGATGGATATGGGATCATCCATCGCCCATCTGTATGGGTCGAGAAGGTACACGCTAGTCTACTCTGGTATATCGATGCCCCGTCTCGATACACCTACGACTAGGGACTTTGAAGGATGTACTTATGGACTACCATGTCCCCACTAGTATGATCCGCATCATAGTCCATGTAGTCAAGTACACATCCTAAGGGCTTTACCAACATGTAACAGAGAGACAATCAGTATACACGTTAAGGTAAAGTGTAACCAGATAGCATACTATCATGTCGAGCAAGAAAGTCCTTCCTATATACGTCCCAGCATCCACTACAATATACATCCTATGTACAGTAATGGCCTCTAGGGCATACATATAACTAACAACACCTTCCGTACCAATCTACCCCTTAAACCCCGCGATATCTTGTTTGTATTGTTATCTTGTAAATTGTATTGATTGTAAGATTGATTGACTGGCTGACCGAAACCATGATATCAGGAAATGGTTGTAACCGTAGGGTCATGTAAATGGAATAACTGAGAATCATGTAAAAGGAATATGTATATCCATGGTTCGGTTCAGCCAAGTTGTATAAATTGATAATTGAATTCATGGATTCATGTATTCATATTGAATTGGAATATTGTAGATTGTAGATTGACTTGAATCATATTCAAGTCAGATTAATCAGACTCAAGCCCGAGTCAGACAATCAGAAATGTGAATCGAAGTTTTATAATTGTTAGGGTCTTTAGGATAATTTATAAAACTTGAGAGGGTTTTATGTAAAAATACTTTTATACACTTTTCCAAAATACACCTCAAGTATTTGTTACTCGTCTTTAGGGTTGTAAGGGTGGATTTTATATTATGACATTTCTAGTGAAAATATCCTAATTTTTATAAATAAATGTATTTATCTATAATATTGATTTATTTGAAGTTCATGGTATTTTAATGTAAAATTTATTCTTGTGATTTTTAGAAAAAGGTGGAATATTTATATTCTAATAAAATAGATATTTAAATGATAAATTTACATATATTTATACAAAAATAATTTTAATAAATATTTTATATTCCAAAAATCTCATTTTCTTAAGATATCGTATTTTAAACCTTTCGAGACCGAATGCTCCTTGCGGAGGTCTGAATCTCGCACTACTAAGCCCGAGGATATGCGATAATCCGCACCATCCTGAACGGGTTCCCCAAAAATGGGTTGTAGTGGCGCTTTGCAAAGATTGTAAAATACTAAATCCTTTAGAGAACGGTTTTATAAAGTAAAAGGTATTTATTTGTAAAAATATCAATTTTCCATATTTTAGATTCTAGGGTTTGCTAAGTCAACTAGCCTATTTCTAAATTGTCTAAACGACAAGTTGTTAGATGCCTCAAATCGCCACTTCACCGCCAATCGTGGCCAGGTAAGTACAAATGAGGAAATGAGGGATCCGCTCACGAATCACCATGAAACGGGCCTATTAAAGTTACCTTTCTCACTTGCCTAGCCTAGACACCACAAAGTCTGGTTTAGATAAACGACCGATGTCCACAACTTATCGTATTATTCCTAGTAAAAGGTATTTGTTTTAAAAGTGTATCAAAGCTAAAACTTTTAGAAATGGTTTTATTAAGAATATGGTATTTAAATGAAAATATTGTTTAATCGTATTCTAAGTTTTTGATGATATCGTTTTAGGTTGTATATGCGTGTGTGTGGAGGTAGGTCATTATCTCGTGCTCTACTTTAAATGTATAGAAAGGTTAAGGGGGTTAAATGTGAAAACGAAACATTATGGTATTTAAGTGATAAAATACGATAAATTGAAAAGGCTATCATTTCATGTGATGAAACTTGTTCAAATTATTTGTTAAATATTTAATAGTCAATAAAAAGATGTTTAAGCATGATTGAATTGGTGAGAAGTGAAATTTTATAGAAAACCGAATCGGAAATCGGATTTGTTCCGATTCCGTCGGGTTTTGTAATTTCGTATTTTAGAGAATAAGAAAGAGGGATAGAATGGGACTTACGGGTTTCGATTAAGCAAAGGAGTGAGGGGGGACTAAAGGGGTTGCCGAGGCGTTGCTTCGTCACCGGTTGTTCCTAAAAACGTCGCCGGAATTTCCGCCGGAATTTCGCCGGAGTTTCGCCGCGAACTTGTTTTCAAAGTACACAACTCTTGAGAAGATTTTGAGAGAGTGGGCTCAGGATTTTGGAATGAGAGGGTACAAGGTAGGGGATGTATTTATAGGGTAGGCTAGGGGTAGGGCAGGTGAAGGGATTTTAATAAAAAAAATGTAAAAATTATAGAAAATTCATTAAAAATTGGAGTAATTAGGTGTTAATGGGCATTCTGGAGCCGATCCAATAAATTAAAGTATACAGGGGGTAGGAGAGAGGAAAAGCCATACTTTTTGTGTTGACGACTCGGCCGACCGGCCGAGTCCGGCTGCCGGAGCCGTGCCTAGTTGCCCGTTCCGCCGTCCGAGTTGGCCGAGTCGGGCTGAGTCGGAGGTCAGGGAGGTGGGGGGTCATCTGGTGTAGCCTCTGGTATATTTAGTTTTTCAGCTGAAGTTCAAGTTTTGGGAATTATGGTGTGTGGACTATTGGGCTTCCAAAGGATTTAAAACAAAAACAATATAAAAATAATGTGGGGCAGGGGATTTGAACTCTGGTGGCTTGGTTCAGCAGTGCAAGGTGTTACCAATGAGCTACAAGCTCCTTCTTGTAATTATTGTGGGAAAATAAATATTTAAAGTGGTAACAGCAACATTAAATACCCCAAGTATACTTAAATTTTATGTATACAAAAATTGGAGTTGTTACACTCTTGGTGAGGGCTTAGATCCCTGGCGTCATGGGGTAAGGAGTTACCAGCAAGGGATGACCAAGCAGGGTAGCCGCTCGGTCGCCTCTTGGTGAGGGATTTGATCCTTAAGAACCCGCCGAGCAGGATTGCTGCCCGGTGCCTCTTGGTGAGGGCTTTGATCCCTGGGGTTGTGGGGTAGGGAACTACCAGCCAGGGATAACCGAGTAAGGGCGGGCCCGATTGCCTCTTGGTGAAGGCTTTAATCCTTAGCGCGGGAGGGGCCGTACGAGGCCTGCTAAGGATGGACCGAGCAGTGAAGCTGCTCAGTTGCCTCTTGGCGAGGGCTTTGATCCCTGGCATTGTGGGGTAGGGAACTACCAACCAGGGATAACCGAGCAAGGGCGAGCCTGGTTGCCTCTTGGTGAGGGCTTCGATCCTTAAGGACGAGCCGAGCAGGGTTGCTGCCCAGTGCCTCTTGGCGAGGGCTTTGATCCCTGGCGTTGTAGGGTAGGAAACTACCAGTTAGGGATAACCGAGCATAGGGGGGCCCGGTTGCCTCTTGGTGAGGACTTTGATCCTTAGCGAGGGAGGGGCCGTAAGAGGCCTACTAATGACGGGCCAAGCAGGGTTACTGCCCGGTGCCTCTTGGTGAGGGCTTTGATCCTTAAGGACGGGCCGAGTAGGGTTGCTGTCCGGTGCCTCTTGGCGAGGACTTTGATCCCTGGCATTTTCGGGTAAGGAACTACCAGCCAGGGATAGCCGAGCAGGAAAGCTGCTCGGCTGCCTCTTAGTGAGGGCTTAGATCCCTGGCGTTGTGGGGGTAGGGAACTACCAGCCAGGGATAGCCGAGTAGAGAAGCTGCTCGGCTGCCTCATAGTGAGGGCTTATATCCCTGGCGTTGTGGGGTAGGGAACTATCAGCCAGGGATAGCCGAGCAGGGAAGCTGCTCGGCTGCCTCTTAGTGAGGACTTAGCTCCCTGGCATTGCGAGGTAGGGAACTACCAGCCAGGGATAACCGAGCAAGGGCGGGCCCGGTTGCCTCTTGGCGAGGGCTTTGGTCCTTAGCGCGGAAGGGGCCATAAGAGGCCTGCTAAGGACGGGCCGAGCAGGGAAGCTACTCGGTTGATTCGTAAGGTTCCGTCTGACCTTCCCGGTGTGAGCATCGGGAAGAGGGTCAGCCGCGGGTGGCACGTGACATGAACGCGTGGGGTAGGCAAGGCGCCGGAGCCGCGTCCCTTTGGCTTCGCCCGAAAATGCTCAATGTCTGCCGCGTGGCGGTACGGTTGAGATGAGCGACTGTTGGACTCCGGGAGCGTTGTGCCTTATAAAACGGAGGGAGCGTTGATCACCCCATCCTTCGCATCCAAAACGCAAGAATGGAGGACTTCCCCTTTACCATCCCTGACATCATGAGCTTCGACGACGTGTATCTCTACGATCAACACTGCACCGAGGACACGGTGCAGTTAGTGATAGGCCGCATCGTGAATCACTTGGCCGACTGCTATCCCGGCGCTCCTCCCTGCTCCAGCTGATGATGTACTCCATTTAGAGGGCGTCGCCGGGGCTCTACAACCCCTTGTCCGAACAGCTGAGGACGAGGCGATTGGTAAGCTAAGGTCTCTACGGCGTTTCGGCCTGATCTCCACGGTCGGCGGGATCGCTCGGCGGCACTTATCCTTGAGTGCTATCAATTGAAGCATGATGCCGACGTTCGCGGGCGACACCAGAGGCAGAGGACCGAGGCTGCGAGGGCTCGGCTGGCGGAAATATCCTCGGAGTACTACGAGCAATGTTCTCTACACCCCCTTCCCCCGCTGTTGTAATTTTCCTTTTTCGATGTACGGCTGAGGAGCCTATAGTACCCTTTGGAATAAACAGAACTCTTTTTTTTGCAATGTTTTATCGATCCCGTTTATTATATAAACAAAAAGATCTTGAGAAAAGTTTACATTGCCCTAGTAAAAAGAAGTACACGCTAGTAGATGCTCTTTTTATTGGTGCATCTTGAGCTCTTCGGATATCTGTTGGCCTCTACGATCGGCGTGGGGTGCTGAGCCTCGTAGGTACCCGACGTACCCTCCGCTGACACGACCATGATTTGGCCGATTGTCACCTCGCCGGGAGGGAGACGCTGCTCCTGCTCACGGTCGGCTTGCCGCTTGTTCCGCAAGTATGCTGCGAGGTGTCCCGAACGGATGAGCTCCTCGATGTATTCTCGGAGCTGCTTACAACTCTCCGCAGAGTGGCTTAGCGACCTGTGGAAACCGCAGTAGGGGCCCCGGGTTCGCTTCGAGGCCATTCGCGAGATCGGGGGGAGCTTGAACCCCTCGCCCTTAGCCTCCTCTAGCAGTACCGTCTGGAAGACGTTGAGCGGGGTGTACTCCTGAAACTTCGGGGAGTAGGGTTTTGGCCGCTCAGGTCCTCTTTTCTCTTCCCTCACCTTTTACTTTTGGTCAGCTTGCTCTGCCCGGGGGAGATTCGCGTTCACCTCGGATTCGAGCTAGACCTAACGCTCGGTCCAGGCCTTTACCTCGGCCATAGTCTTAGGTTGCGCTAATGCAAAGGAGCGTAACCACTCCTTGTGCCTAAGACCAGACCTAAGTGCCGTGATGACCGTCTTATCCCGATGTTTTGGGACCTCGAGAAGGGCGTTCTAGAAGCGGGTGACATACCCTTTGAATGTCTCTTTGTCCCCGCTCTTGATTGTGAAAAGATGGTCGACTGTCCGTTTCTGCCGCCTGTTCCCAATGAAGTGGCCGAGGAATTGGGTGGCCAGCTCGTCGAAAGTTGAGATCGAGCGTGGCGCGAGTCCTCGGAACCAGTCACATCCGGAGCGGATGAGAGTGGTCGGGAAAGCCCGGCATTAGACGGCGTCGGAGTTGTCTTGGAAGCTCATTCCCATGGTGAATGCATCCAGATGGTCCTTCGGGTCAGACTTTCCATCGAAGAGAGATACCTTCGGGGGCTTGTTCCGGGAGGAGGCATGGACGGTGAGCAGCTCCTCGGTGAAGGGTTTTGTGAGCGAGTTGGCGGCATACTTAGCCCCATTGCTCGAATGATGACCTTCCCGATGCATACCCTCGATCTTCTTTTCGAGGGCGTCGAGTCGGCCGAGGTATCCCGACGATTCGGCACATTCTGATCTTTGGCCTCTGTCGTTGGAGACCTGTGTTTGGCCGCATCCCCGGTTCCTTTCAATAAGGTTCCTTAGGTCGCCTGGCGAGGTAGTCTTCGAGCTGCCGTGACAAGTCCTGTCCGCATGACCCCGTCAAGGGAGGGGGTGTCGGTCATGCCTGAAAGTAGGCGAGCTGACCGACATCTCCTCGGGAGGGACGGGAGCGCGCAGGGGCTTAGGGTGAGGCGCCCTGGTGACAGACCTCGGCGTTGAACCATGGGGCGCCCAGCGGGTCGCAGAATATATTGGCTCGAGAGATCTGTGACCGTAGGAGGCAGCGAGGCGGTAGTCGACAGTGCCGATGAGAGCAGAGTCTTCTCTCCCTCTGTAGGGGTCCCGATCCCAAGGTGGGGGAGCACCGACCTGGGAAGCTTGCCCTGCCATTTGGACATGGATGAGCGCATCCACCATGGACGCGAGACGATCTATCCGGGCGACTAGGGCGTTGATGGAGTTCGGGGGAGGAGATTCGCCCGCGCCTCCGTTGTGTGGGAGGCGGCGGCTAGCGCTTGGATCGCCGCGGTAATCACTGGCCATTGGGTTGAGATCGGAAGATGAACTTTTGTTTTAGTGGAATCAAGAGTTTGCCACAGACGGCGCCAGCTGACGTGACGGTGATCACGTCAAGATGCTATCTTCCATTGATCTGCTGTTGGCGATAATGGACGACTGGGATGGAGTTGGGAGTTGCCTCCTGGAGCGTGTGGATCTCAATGTGTTGTGGATTTGAGCTTGAGCCGAGCTACCTGCAAGGAGGTCCCTGGGTGGTTGTACCACCGAGGACCCTTCGACAATCAAATTAGTGGTGCAAGTCGAGCAGAGTAATGGCTTAGTGAGGAAAGAATTGCTTACTTGAACCGTCTGAAGGAGGGGTTTATACAGTGGCGGCGGCAGGCAGGCAGGTGCGAGAATCACGCCGGTCGTTACGCCCCCGATGTCACGCCCGCGTGACAGGCGAGATCTCCCATTAATGGTGAGACAGACTCGTTAATGGAGGATCGTGATAGCGTGGAACGCGGGACGTGGCCGGCGGGTATCTCGCGCATGGCGAGATTCACGGAGGTGAGGCGGATGCGCCTGCGGTCGGTGCCGTTGGTCGGTCGATGGGACCGAGGAAGATGAACTCGGCGGGAGGCTCGGGACTGTAAGTGCACGGCGGCGCCCCGGCCGTCAATCCGACGCCGGAAAGCGGAAACGGTGAAAAACTTAAATTTTGCGGACTTTGCAAACCGGCACCACCGCGCACTAAACTCCGGATCGAACCATTAACTAGTCTACGCAACTAATAAGAAAGGGAAGAGATGTATACCGACGATCCAAGTCCTCCGGTCTTCATCTCCACTCCGATCTCCTCGCGGGATCTCCGTCCGTCTCCTCCTCGTCGGAAAGGGGCACCACATCGCCTGTAGCTTTTACGGGCTCCCACCTCAATACCGAGGCAACTCGCGCATGAAGCCGGCAACTCGACATGCTCAAGATATGCTGTAGGAAGTGTAGTGTAGAATACATGTCTCACTTTGGGGTTGGTTGCCTTGATGGAGGAATAAGGTTATGGAAAAATGGTGCTTTCATTTTTCCAAAAACTAGATGAATGAGATGATGAAATGTGAGCTACCAAAGAATAGAAATTTCTCTCATCCCCTCACAAATGAGTGGTCGGCCTCATCATCTAGGAAATGGAGGTGGGAACAAAATACATGTCATGAAGGGAGGTGAGGGTAGGAGAAGTCAAGAGGTGACCATAAACAATGAACCATGCTTGTAACACTATTGAAACCATACCCTCACTTTAACCCATCCTCATTCAATCAAATCCCATTAAAGCAAAAGCATGGTGCAAAAGAAAAGAATCTTATCATATCAAACCCTTTTGCAAGAAAACCCCTCCACAAATGTGTTATTTGCAAACTTGCAAATAACACCCTCCATCGGAAAAGTCCGGCCGGGAAAGAACAAAGGAAAACCGGCCGGAACGGAATGCAAACTGGCAACTCCAGAAAACTGGTCCCGTAATAAATTACAGGAAAACCCCGATACTGTGCATACACACCCGCATCTGTATTCCGTCCGGATACAAATGCAAAGAGACAAAATCTACACTGTACTAAACTAGGACCGACTTAAACCAAAGCCGGCTAGTAATATCCGTTCGATCCTGATCCATGCAATACCGCACGTATCTGATCGAACCCTGCCATATACCTATACGGCTACTAGTACAAACCGTCCGATCCTGATCCGTGCAATACCGCACGTATCTGATCGGACCCTGCCATATCTCCATACGGCCTCTACAGCGTTTCGCCCGAAAGCTGAGTAACTGAAAGTGTGGTGGACTCTAAAGACTCGTCAATACTATGGCTGTGGATTTAACCACTAGCACGTCAGAGGTATAAGCCAATACGTAACGGGCCACCAGCTATTGACTAAAAGGGACGTCGATGAGCAAACTCATCCTGACACCCTACTGAGCCTGTCAGTGACAATATCCGTGCAGTCCGGTCCGTTCGTCTATGAGTATCGCATGGCGGGCCTAGGGGGTTGGTAAAAGTCAGACCCCCAAAAGCGGTACAAGTCGTGTCGGAGTGTAGCCCAGAACACCCTGAGATACTACTGGAATACCTATCAGTAAATCTCCTTGCCTTGGCCAAGGACTTTGTGTAATGGCTCTCCTAGACACAGCACGACCTCACCCCCAATACCGGGAGAGACGAACCCCTGAAGATACGCTCACTGCCTCCATGTGGCTCGGGACTGTACCCAACTAAAACCTGTTTGCACGACTCCTTTGAGCCGTGGTAGGGTAGTAATCAAAGTACAGTGGGAACTCACACGAGACAAATGACGATCCCCAGGTCGATGAACTAACCTGCACACATGTCACCAGGGAACTGCCATCTGACGTCTGGTATATGACCAACTAGCATGTTCCCGGCGAGTCCTGTCCGGTGTACTCATAACCCAATGAGCACCTGTATACATCTTAGGTGATCCAACTGACACCAGTGGCTTGTGAGACCGGCCACCGCCCCTCGTCGGGGTCTCGACTGTATACACTAGTCTACTAATGGAGTATCGATGCCCGGTCTCGAAACTCCCACGACTAGGGACATTTTAAGGATATGCTTGTAGACCCCCAGCTCCCACTTATATGATCGCCCTCATACTGCTGGTGGTCAAGCAAGAATCCTAGGGGCTCTATCAACGTGTAATAGCGACGTGTCATGTCACCTAAAACAGTACACGATGATAAAGGTGAACCAGATAGCATACTATCATCTCGAGTAAGACTGTCCTACCGGGATAGGTCCTCCCTCAATCATTACAATCACGTACCTGTGACCTAATAATAATTGACTCTGAGGGCACTATCTCCAACAATCTCCCACTTGCACTCAAGGCTAATTATTGCGATGTCGCATACTCACAGCCCGTGTGATACCGAACATCCAACTCCTCTACTAGTCAGTCTCACAAAGCTCGTTTGCGGAACTATTGCGTTCGAGGAATAGCCTCAGTGAGTGGATCCGCTTAGTTGTTTCTTTCCATGTCTCTCTATATCTCAAGTTCGCGGAGAAACCCATCTCCCGAAATGAGCAATACCTGTCTTAGAATGTGTCTGGATGTCTGATGGGACATAGCTCATAAATGAACTCCAAATCCAAACTTCTTAGACTGTATCGTCAACTGAACTTAATCAGTATCCTGCGCCATGCCTCCCTCAGTACTGCCTTGGATCACCTGTCCAAAATACTGCCCCTTGTCATTGGGAAAACTATAACTCTGACAGCCTCCTTGTCGTCCATGTCACCTTGGAAGCCTGGAATGATAACTGTCTCCTGAATGAGGCTGTCGTTATCATCTCCCTAGAACATCCACTTATGTTCTAAAACTGCTTCCGACTGTTTCTCCAGGATTGGATCAATATCAACTTATTGCATCTAGTGCAAGAACAACATCTGGTGTGGTACTTGACATCTCATGATTGACTCAATTGCCTGAGCAAGTGATCTGCCAATCATGGACATCCCTCTCCCCTTTAGTCTATAAGACACCTTTAGAGAGGGTGACTCCATCTTCTGCAGGTACACTACCGTGCATGGAGTCGTCCATTCTAAATACCCTTAGAATGCTGTCAAAGTACCCTGATTGGGAAACCACCCAAATCTAGATCTAATACCATAGATCCAGTAACCAGTATGTCTGATATAATGTCCAAGTCCAGTGTGGAGAAACCACTGTGTGACGACCAAAGTATAACCGATCGTAGTATAGGAGTTTCTTTTCCTACTCTGTGTATATCATCCAAATACCATGACATCACATCCTACTACCTTCTCAACAGATCCATCTCCTATTCTGATGAAGTCAAACCTATGACTGTCACGTCAGAAATAGATGATCTATCTCCGCTACATCTGCTTTAGTCTATAAATAGACATAAGCTACCTGTCCACCAATGCTTCCGCTGCTCCCACTGACTACGACAACCCTCTGGCAGAGTCATATACACGTACACTTCTAAAACTAGTTTTAGAACGACGCTATACTCATCCTCCCGCCGGGTCTCGTAACCTGGAACAACAGCAATGGCAATTGTGGGTAAACAAGAACTTCCCTGTCACCGTCCTTGAGGCCACGGTAGTGCCTCTCGGGTGCCTGAAGTTACCCACCTTATCTGCGGAGTGGCCAATGGAATGTCAATCCAGATTGAATCTTTAGGTTCCTTATCAAATCTTCAGTAATCGTTTGTGGTTCTGGAATTACTTCCAGTTCTACCATACTCCCACTACTGTTTTCTGAAAAAATCCATTTTTAATAAAACTGTGGCGAGTCTAGAACAATATTGCTATTGTTCATCCAGATGGTAGAAATTCAACCCGCGTCATAGCCTGGGTCAACCCACAAACAGCCATTACAGAAACGTGCCTTGAGTTATCCAGTGTCTGGTTTTAATCATAAACCGGACAACTCCCCGTACCTTAACATCGTTAAGATATGAACTGTTCTATATCCAATATAAAAAACAGAGGCACTGATTTAATTGAACCAGATTCAAATCATGCAGCTGTCTCCAGTGCATGTCAACTAAATGGAGAGAGGCCGATCAGCGTTACTCAACTTAGGAATGCTTCCAATTATGAGTAACCTGAAAGAGAAGCAATTTCTCTTTATCATTACTATCAACTGAATACCATACACAAATATCTACATCTTCGATCTTTTTGAAGAATCCCGATACTTGCTATACCTGGTTCTCTACTCTATTCAAATACCTACAACTCCTCAAAACTTAGACCCTGTGTTTCCACGAAACACCTGTCTAAAAACTAGAGAAGTCATAAGTAAACCGAATATAGTACGAGGACCAACCCCTCTGTCCTGATGGACCCTGGACAACATACAATACTCTGTATAAGTCCCTTGAGTCTGATAACTCATTCACTATGTGTCGTAGGTTGAAAACTGTACTTATGGTTAAGAAGAATTACACCGCTGTTTAATGCTCCTTACCTAACCATCCACTGATATAGGTAAATGTCATAGACATAATTTCAGAAAGGTATATCTCACTCTATGAAAATAGACGTACAGATATATCAATTTGAAATTGGTGCATAACAGCGGATATTCAAAACCAAATATTTGCCGACCGGCAAACAGCCCAGGTGATTTCCTCAAATATCACCGATTACAACGAATCCCGAAATAATGAGGATAATCACCCAATTCCCAATAACTTACTCCCACTCATCATCTGTAAAACCATACAGATGTGAGAATCGTACCTGGTAAATACATACCCTGGAGTAAGTATCTAATTGGGAAATCAGTTTCCTTTTAACAGTACATAGTGAGACTGAAACATTGAAATGTTTCATTGGGGTATTCTGGTATTCCTAGTAATGCCTCTTCCAGATTCACGACTGTAACCGTATAGTTCTCTGCCACCTCTCCAAATCCCTTCATATGTCTTTAGTCTTTACCTTCTGCACACCCCTTTAGGCCAAATGGTTTTCTTCCTTCCCTACCGTTCGGCACCAGCCTATGGTTTGGAAGAAGACTATCCAATAAGCATAATGGGTGTACTGTCCCAATCCTAGGAACACTCGCAACACGAGAGAAGGTGAAGATAAAAGACACCTGAATGTACTTTATTCCTATTTCTCCTGAACCAGAATCCATCCCCGAACTGGAACAAGTTCCATTCGAGTTCGTATATAACCATACGATGGAGTATCCAAATAAACTGTGGATCTTCGTAGTGATACGGAGTGTCCTGGAGAAATACAAAGGTGATGTGGGAGTGGTAACGAAATATCTGGTTTGGTCGTGAATATCTGTTGCAATTTACTTTGCCCTCTTACTAATCCCTTGCTTTGTCTGAACTTAATACCTTCTGCACACCATCGTTATGCTAATTGGTTTTCTTCATTCCCTACCGGTCGGCACCAGCCTAAGGTTTGGAAGAAGACAATCCAATTTGCGTAATAGGTGTACTACCCCTAAACCAAGGAGTACTCGTAACCTGAGAGAGGGTAAAAGGAAAAGACAACTGAATAATCGTATCCGTTTTCTCCAGAACCGGAAACCATCCTCGAATAAATTCTTTCGAGTTCGTATCTAACCATACGATGGTTTTGTCCAATGGAAGTGGACGTTCGTAGCAATACGGGGTGTCCTGGAGAAAAGGGTAAAGGTAGGAGTGGCAATGAGGTCTGCAACTCTGACAATCCAAAAGCCGATGTTTAAGAAGGTTCGGTTAATTTGGTCACTGAGTCATAGTCTTAGGGTCGGGTCAATGGTCGCTGCCAGAGAGAGAGAGAGAAAAGAAACACTCAGCGTGCACTCTAACCTAGATCAGAATGGTCACCAATTTATCTAATCTGGAATCCTCCCACTGTACCTCAAATTCTCCTCCAAACCTGAAAGAAGAATTAGTCGGGGTCACCCGAGGAGTAAACTAACTCATCAGTGGGAATCGGGATCTAACTCTCATCGCATGATAACGTGACGGAATCCGCTCACGGTATCACACTCCAGAAGGTATGCGCATATCTGGCAAGTTTCAGTACTTTTGAAACTCCCGATGTGATTTCTGCCCCATGCTCTTATGACCTTGGCGTGAGGTCAAAATATCATAAGTCACATGTCAAGTTCTGCCCATCATTATCCAGGTTAATTTGAATCCACCCGTACATACCCTTGACGTAGGCCAAAATAGTAGTACGACTGTCCCAAACCAACGCATCTATCTATGCAACAGATAAATACCCGGCAGCTACCAAACACTATGCCTTGGCGTGAGGTCAAAATACATAGCTTGAATACTACCGAATATTTAACTGAAATGATGGAGGGCTACGAATGGTTTCTGGCGAAAACCTTTAACGTAATGAACTTGATATCGTTGAAGGAACGGATAGCTTTTTAGAAATATAGTGACGACAACTTCCGCTAAAGAGGTCACTCCCGGTGAAGGGATCTCGGCTCTTTCCCCGTAGAATGAGGTGCAGGATATTCCAAATGAATACCACGGTGCAAAGCAAAAGTTAATCGGCTATAGTGAAGTTAATGCCCTGACGCAAACTTCTGTCCAAGGGGTCACTCCCGATGAAGGGATCTCGGCCCTTGCCTCGTCGACTGAGGAGCAGGATATTCCAATGAATACCACGATGCAAAACAAAAGTAAACGTCCTTGCAATAACAGCTTTTGAAAAGTGTTCCAACAACATCAGATTAGGTTTGTTTTTAACTTTGCATTGATCCGAATCAATGCAGTCCCATCAATTGATCACACCACAAAGAACGAAAATATACTGATGTACGTATATGCCATCCGCATTCGCCACTGGGTCCCGTCATTACCCGTTAGGTTAGCTTACTAACGACAGAGCGGGGACTGGACTAGCGCGGATGCAAAACATATACAACATCTACTAATATATATATACCAATATATAGTATTTCGCTCAAGGCGTGAATAAAATGCAACATCACAGAAATGTACAGCATCACAGAACAATACAGATATCTGGGATCCCCGGGTTTCACAGAGCCACTACTGAAACCCGACGTTCCCCTGGTCGTGTGGATAGCCTGTGCAATGAAAACCTAGACCCCTACGGGCGCGGCAAGTCACCTGCCAAAACCTGAAGCGAGGCAGCCCCCTTCAGCGCCGTGAATGGACCACCCAACACTTCACGGAATCCGGTAACTTGGGCACCCCTCCTGGGTCAACCTATACCCCCTACGAGTGCGGCGAATAGCCCGTCAATCCTGGAGTGAAGCCCCCTCCGTCCCAATGCCATGAGATGCGGGCTTGTTGCCTTCTAGAACCCGGCTATCCGTGCACCCCTCCGCGGGGTAACCCTAGTACAGAAAGTAAAATATACATACACCGGGTACATCGACCGCAACCAGGTCGTGCCCCAAAAGAATAATACAATCAGGCAGTGACGGCAGTCCACATGTCGGACGCTCGCCCCGCAATATCAAATGTACATAATACAACAAAAATAGTACTAGCATTGCATCCAGGCTATCCCCCACGACCGATCCGCAACAACACAGCAAATACATAAAACATCAACGTGAAAGTCACGTTCGCAAATCCGTCTAACCGAGCTATAGCAGTTAGACTGGATTTACCGATCGAGTGACATTCACGGTCGCAGATATAATGTAAATACTGTGAAAAATGTGTTTAAAATATCCGACCGATCAAATTATAACAAGTGGGCCCCAAAACAATACTGTAGCAGTTACAGAAAATATGGGCCCAATTTTAATATTCCAAAACCCATATTTTAAGCCCAAAAACCCTCTGGAAAAAATTGGTAAAGTGATGTGTACAGTTCACCGCGGAAGAGCGGCGGAATGGTGGTGTATGCGGTGCTTCCGCGCTCTGACAGTGCAATCACATCACCTAAATTTTACAGAGTTCTTAGATTTTCTTGTACATCAATATTTGACAACCTGAAAAATTTTTGGAGACTGAAAAATTTCAACAGAAAACTGTCGTGAGCAAATACGGGTTTTTGGACATTTCGATCGATCGGAACTCAAAAACACATTACACAAAGCTAGATTAAGTTAATGGGGAGGCTCTGATACCACTGTAAGTGCACGGCGGCGCCCCGGCCGTCAATCCGACGCCGGAAAGCGGAAACGGTGAAAAACTTAAATTTTGCGGACTTTGCAAACCGGCACCACCGCGCACTAAACTCCGGATCGAACCATTAACTAGTCTACGCAACTAATAAGAAAGGGAAGAGATGTATACCGACGATCCAAGTCCTCCGGTCTTCATCTCCACTCCGATCTCCTCGCGGGATCTCCGTCCGTCTCCTCCTCGTCGGAAAGGGGCACCACATCGCCTGTAGCTTTTACGGGCTCCCACCTCAATACCGAGGCAACTCGCGCATGAAGCCGGCAACTCGACATGCTCAAGATATGCTGTAGGAAGTGTAGTGTAGAATGCATGTCTCACTTTGGGGTTGGTTGCCTTGATGGAGGAATAAGGTTATGGAAAAATGGTGCTTTCATTTTTCCAAAAACTAGATGAATGAGATGATGAAATGTGAGCTACCAAAGAATAGAAATTTCTCTCATCCCCTCACAAATGAGTGGCCGGCCTCATCATCTAGGAAATGGAGGTGGGAACAAAATACATGTCATGAAGGGAGGTGAGGGTAGGAGAAGTCAAGAGGTGACCATAAACAATGAACCATGCTTGTAACACTATTGAAACCATACCCTCACTTTAACCCATCCTCATTCAATCAAATCCCATTAAAGCAAAAGCATGGTGCAAAAGAAAAGAATCTTATCATATCAAACCCTTTTGCAAGAAAACCCCTCCACAAATGTGTTATTTGCAAACTTGCAAATAACACCCTCCATCGGAAAAGTCCGGCCGGAAAAGAACAAAGGAAAACCGGCCGGAACGGAATGCAAACTGGCAACTCCAGAAAACTGGTCCCGTAATAAATTACAGGAAAACCCCGATACTGTGCATACACACCCGCATCTGTATTCCGTCCGGATACAAATGCAAAGAGACAAAATCTACACTGTACTAAACTAGGACCGACTTAAACCAAAGCCGGCTAGTAATATCCGTTCGATCCTGATCCGTGCAATACCGCACGTATCTGATCGAACCCTGCCATATACCTATACGGCTACTAGTACAAACCGTCCGATCCTGATCCGTGCAATACCGCACGTATCTGATCGGACCCTGCCATATCTCCATACGGCCTCTACAGCGTTTCGCCCGAAAGCTGAGTAACTGAAAGTGTGGTGGACTCTAAAGAACTATGGCTGTGGATTTAACCACTAGCACGTCAGAGGTATAAGCCAATACGTAACGGGCCACCAGCTATTGACTAAAAGGGACGTCGATGAGCAAACTCATCCTGACACCCTACTGAGCCTGTCAGTGACAATATCCGTGCAGTCCGGTCCGTTCGTCTATGAGTATCGCATGGCGGGCCTAGGGGGTTGGTAAAAGTCAGACCCCCAAAAGCGGTACAAGTCATGTCGGAGTGTAGCCCAGAACACCCTGAGATACTACTGGAATACCTATCAGTAAATCTCCTTGCCTTGGCCAAGGACTTTGTGTAATGGCTCTCCTAGACACAGCACGACCTCACCCCCAATACCGGGAGAGACGAACCCCTGAAGATACGCTCACTGCCTCCATGTGGCTCGGGACTGTACCCAACTAAAACCTGTTTGCACGACTCCTTTGAGCCGTGGTAGGGTAGTAATCAAAGTACAGTGGGAACTCACACGAGACAAATGACGATCCCCAGGTCGATGAACTAACCTGCACACATGTCACCAGGGAACTGCCATCTGACGTCTGGTATATGACCAACTAGCATGTTCCCGGCGAGTACTGTCCGGTGTACTCATAACCCAATGAGCACCTGTATACATCTTAGGTGATCCAACTGACACCAGTGGCTTGTGAGACCGGCCACCGCCCCTCGTCGGGGTCTCGACTGTATACACTAGTCTACTAATGGAGTATCGATGCCCGGTCTCGAAACTCCCACGACTAGGGACATTTTAAGGATATGCTTGTAGACCCCCAGCTCCCACTTATATGATCGCCCTCATACTGCTGGTGGTCAAGCAAGAATCCTAGGGGCTCTATCAACGTGTAATAGCGACGTGTCATGTCACCTAAAACAGTACACGATGATAAAGGTGAACCAGATAGCATACTATCATCTCGAGTAAGACTGTCCTACCGGGATAGGTCCTCCCTCAATCATTACAATCACGTACCTGTGACCTAATAATAATTGACTCTGAGGGCACTATCTCCAACAGGGACCGAGCCGGGGGCCGAGCTATCTTGGTTCTGTGGTAGCCCGGAGGCAAGATGAGAGCGCCAAGGAGGCCAATTGTGCAGGGGGCTCGGAGGTGAGCCAGCAGTTGTTTGTAGGACGGGCATAGGAGTGGTCTGATCGGCCACTGCAGGTTCTTTCTTGCATACTTCGGGACATGTCATCCGCCACGTGTCATGATCTGGGAGATCACCGATATCGAGCATCATCAGAGGCCCTGCTCGAGATTGGAGAAGCACAGTCCTCCTTGACAGGTAATGTCTCTTTCGTCCCCGATCCACCATCACCAGTACTAGATGGGACAACCCACGGCCTCGACGCCAGGAGCACAACCTTGCTATGATTTCCCGTGCCGGCATGGATAGGGCCGAGAAGCCCCATGGTCGGATTTGGAACAGAAACATCATTGAGGGTAGCCCAGAGCCCTGCACCCTCAATTTGATGGATATAATCTAGATCTTGCCAAGGATGATGTAAGCGGAACATGCTCGGCCTCTCAAATCGTCAATGGTCGATCCATAGTTTTTTGTTCTTGAGTTGAACGAGTGATCAGAGGTCTAATCTTGCACTCAACGCATCTGAGGTCAGGCAGAGCATGGGACCCTGGACCAAAGTGTTGTCTTTGGCTTGTACTGCCCGCAAGTCAGATGCCCGGTCCTGGATGGATACGCGGTCTGAAGAGTGCCTTAGCTGGCTGCCGAGCGGTTCATAAATGGAGACAGAATATGTAGCTCGATGGATGTAAATCCTTTATAGATTCAGGCTGAGCGTCCTGAAAGAGTGAGGCGGAAGAGTGTTCGGCCGAGACTGTACCATAGATGTAGTTTGTCTTTTATTAGATGTTTGAATGTATGATCCGGCTGTTCTCAGGCCGAGATTTATGTTATCTGCTTATAATAGGCCATCTCTCAGATGCCCTAATGAAAGTAATATTTTGTCTGGTCTTTCACCGACCCTTAGAGCTTATTATGGATATTTGACACTTTTATTATTGAAATAGAAGAGGCTGAACCCCTTTGGTCTAAGCCCAAATTGGAATGCTTAGGAATGTTTACCATGCTGTGTATTACTGGATCGAATTCTCTTGTAGGAAGACAGTTCTTCATTTCCTCTAAAAATAAGACCAAACATTTTGGGAGACTTTGCTGAAACGAGTCTTTTTTTGGTGCAATGCAGGCCCGATAAAGAAAGACTGCTAAATAAGGAAACAGATTCATTTGTTGTTGAGACTCATATTATGATCTAGTCATATTGAATGCAATGTTCTGAGAGCATCCGAAAATATTCTAATTGTAATTGTTTTTATTCGTTTCTCTGTTTATGTGTTGGTGGCGTGTATTTAACTTGTGATTTTATATGTCAAGACTCATATATTTATCCTGTCCCTATTCTGATATCATACCAACTCTTTTCATCTCTTCTGATTTATTTTTTTATTGATACAAGCGTATTTAATATCTAAAAATAAAAATAGGGAACATGGCCATACCTGCAGTCATTAGTATTATTAGTTACATATTCTAGGGACTAAATTATTTACATGTGTACATAGGTTCCTAGCATAACCACTAACAAGAGAAATTTGTGATGAAATTCAATATAAGAATTGTCATGTCCCGCTTTTAAAAAAAACGGTAACAGTATGTGACGAGTTCCGTAACGTATTTATTATGAGAATATCCTTTCTCTTAATAAATACGCTAAATGTTTATAAGCAATATAACAACGGTTTAGAATTAACAAGAGTAATTAAAATTCAACTTTATTTACATTCACTTCCATAATTTTCAAGTATAAACAACAAAAGTGTGATAACAGGAAAAGTGCCTAAATAATGACATATTAGAAATAAACTGATGAAGGAAACTAATAGTCTGGCTGAGCTGAAAGCTGATCGAAATTCTCTTGGCTTGGATTGGTCTCCTCTAAATCATGTCCGCCTAACAAATATCCCAAGAAAAAAAAACATAGAGGAATGTCGTCAGCAAACTAGCACTCGGTAATTCCTCAAAGAAATAAATATGATAACTGAGGGTATGTAAAATAGAATATGGATCCAAGTAGAAACTAACCGGTAAGAGTGAAAATGTAAGAGTATTAATTAAGTATGAGTATGTTAAGACATGTTAAGTATGACATTTATATGAATATGCTTATTCTATTCCAACATAATTGTTTGTAGTTTGATAAGAAAAGTATGCGTGTATACGAAAGTTGTCTAGCTTACCCCGCGGACCCTGTCCACCTGACGAACATCCCAAGAAAAAAATTAAAAAGGAATGTCGTCAGCGATCTAGTGCTCGGTAAGTCCCCAAAGAAATAAATATGATAACTGAGGGTATGTAAAATAAAATATGGATCCAACGAGAAACTAAGTGGTAGGAGTGAAAATGTAAGAGTATTAATTAAGCATGAGTATGTTAAGGTATGTTAAGCATGACAGTTATATAAATATACTTATTCTATTCTAATATGGTTGTTTGTAATTTGATAAGAAAGGTATGCGTGTATACAAGAGTAGTCTAGCTTACCCGCAAACCAAAGATAAAAGAAGTACAAGGCCACATCATAACCCACGGAACAACGGCTCGAGAAATTCATGAGGTGACTTTTAAATCAGCTCTCGTGCCACGACATACGTTCTTTACCAAGCTACCCCTTATCCCCGCGTTTTTTATTGTATAGATTAAGTTTATAGCTCTTGACCGAATTCATAAATATAAAGAGTATAA
This sequence comes from Agapanthus africanus, assembly GCA_030015575.1. NCBI lineage: Eukaryota > Viridiplantae > Streptophyta > Magnoliopsida > Asparagales > Amaryllidaceae > Agapanthus > Agapanthus africanus. The sequence continues at coordinate 33,592,913 of CM057346.1, forward strand.
ATTCAGGTTCAAGTTGCGTTCAATTATTTGCTGGGTTCCCTAGCACCGCCACTGGGTTTCGGGAGGCATCGACCATACCGTTTTCAAAAAATTGGCACGCTAAAGAACCCTAACCTAGAATCTTAACTAGAGAATTAGACGAAAGCTAGCATGTAAACATCTTTATATCTAAGTGAACAAGGAATACAACTTTTATAGACCGGTCCTTCACTTCAAAAGCTCCGTGTAGTAGTCCCTTCGCTCCAAGTAGTGATCTCCCGGACTCAAGTAAGGCTCCACAAAGAGAAATGAACAAGCCTGTTTGAAGTCTTCGAGCCCGAAAATGATCTACGTCAAGGAGACACTAACTCAAGTTAACTCTTCACTAATTAGGAATTAGTGAAGGAAACAACCTAAACAAATGGTTAGTCTAGTGTAGGTCGATGAAGTAGGAATTTTGCTCACTTTAGAAATATTTTTCTTACTAATTTTCTTCACCTCCCAAAAAGCTAGAGAGCTTGAGGGAGGAGATGAAGAAAAGCAACCATGAAGAGAAGCAAGTGTAGAATGGCAACCATGTGTGAGAAATATCTCATATAACTCTTGTAGAGACTAAACGATGGCTAACAATAATGGTTAGGTTAATAAATATCTAGAGTGAGACAAAATTAGTGGACTAAGTCAAAGGTTAGTACAAACCTTCTCCAAGCTTCTAACCTTGACTAATTTCCAACTAATTTTCTTTTACTCTTAATAAATAAAACCCCACATTATTATTTGTATGGTATGAGTCTCATACACCCATGTAGCATGTAGCATGTAGCAACTAGCATAACACAATAATATATATCACATATATATTAAGTGTACACAAGTGAGAAAAAGAAATGCTTAAGTGAGCTAATATTAGTTAATATAAATTAATATATCAAATATATAATTATACATTAAATTATTAAATCAACACTTGATTTAATAATCCGGCTATATCACATATAACCGACTAACATCATTTGTATCAACTTATCGAATCAACACTTGATTCGATAACCCGGCTATATCACATATAACCGACCGATATCACATGTCGCGAGAATAGAATACGGTATTGCATACACGTATTAATCTCGGTCCCGTACATATCACATATGTGCTCCTACTTCGTTTCGCCTGAGCCAGAAAACCTCTGTGTAGAACTCTAAAGACTCTTCAATACGCCGGCAGTATGTGATGATCATATCAAACACCCACAAACCGTCAGTGATACTGCTAGACGTAACGGCCACCTGGGTATTGAGCGATCAGAAAATCAACAAGCAAGTTTGTCCATACTCCTGCGAATCAAATAAATAACACTACCGTACATTCCGGTCTTTTCGTCTGATATGTCGCATATCCAGCCTGGGGGTGGAAAACGTCAGATCCCAATAGCCTGATAAGTCATGCCGATGTGAGGCCCATAACAATTCGAGAAACTACTGATAATACTTACCAGTAAATCTCAGCAACCCTGGCCAGGGATTTCCTGTTATGGCCAATCGAGCATAGCGCAACATCAACCCCCAATACCGAGAGAGACGAAATCCCCTCATATCGCTCATTGCTTCCATGTGACTCGGGACTGTACCTAAAAACCACCGTTTTGCACGTTCTCTTGAACGTAGTAAGGTGGAAATCAAAGCACAGTGGGAATCACACAAGACTTTATGACAATCTCGAGTCTACAGACCAACCTGTACCAGTATCACCAGAGAACTGATATCTGACGTGAGGTATAATACCATCTGGGAGTTCTCGGCGAGTCCTGTTCAGTATACCCAGTCTCCACTGAGCACCCGTATACTATCTTTGATGTCAAACATCAATGGATGTGGGATCATCTATCGCCCATCATATGGGTCAAGAAGCGTATACGCTAGTCTACTCTGGAATATCAATGCCCCGTCTCGATACTCCCTCAACTAGAAACAATTGAAGGATGTACTTACCGACTACCCTGTCCCCATTAGTATGATCTGCATCATAATCCTAGTAGTCAAGTACACATCCTAAGGGCTTTATCAACATGTAACAAAGAGACAATAAGTATACATGTTAAGATAAAGAGTAACCAGATAGCATACTATCATGTCGAGCAAAAAAGTCCTCCTTATATATGTCCAAGTATCCACTATAATATACATCATATGTACAATAATGGCATCTAGGGCATAAATATAACTAACAATCTCACACTTGCACTAGGGCCAGTTGTTGTAGTATCTCATACCCAATATCCCATAAAAGTCTCTCTAGGGAAAGACCTATTTGAGTGGATCCGCCGTGTTATCCTTCGCGTTAACTCTCCTTATCTCAATCCCTTGGAGATCAACCATCTCCCTGATCAGGTGATACTGTCTCAGAATATGTCTGGATCGCCGATGGGACCGGGGTTCCTAGGCCAAAGCTATAACTCCATTGTTGTCACAATAACAGTTATTGGACGCTCAAAGGTAGGAACCATGTTCATCTCATGAACAAAAAATATTCAGACAACCACTTTGGCAGCATCGTTGGTAGCGATGTATTAGTTTGCCACGGTATCTAGCTTGGAACTCTTCCAACATACCGTTCCTCCACTGATGGTAAAGACAAAGCTTGAGACTGACTTTCAGTCGACCTTATCACTCTGGAAGCTCGAATTGGTAAAGGACTCCTACTGGAGTTCACCGTTACCAAACACCAAGAACATTTCTTCAGTGCTTCTCAAGTACTTAAGAATGTCCTTCACAGCTATCCAGTGATTCTCCCAAGATCCGATTGATTCCTGATCACTACTCCTAGTGAGTCAGCTATATCTGGTCTGGTACATAACATCGCATACATGATATAGCCTACTGCTGAAGCATAGGGTATCCCTTGCACGCGAGCTCTCTCCAAATCAGTCTCGGAAGACATCTTTTTAGAGAGAGTGATTCATGAGTAAGTGGGCGAACCACCACGCTTAGAATCCTCTATACTAAACCCCTTTAGTATGGTGTTAATGTATCTGAATTTGGGACATTCCCAACATCCACATAGATCTATCTCTATAGATATTAATCCACAAGATACAGTAGGTATCGTCCAGATCTTCCATGGAGAATTCTCTTGATAAGAGGAGCTTGACCGAGTGTAGCATAGGAAACCATTTCCTATCAAGAGTATGTCATCTTCATACAATACGAGGAAGAAAACCTTACTCTCTACAACCTTCTTGTATATACAAGGTTCATCTACCTTTTTGATGAAGTCAAACTCTTTGACTGCCACATCAAAATAGATGTTCCAACTCCGCGATGCGTGCTTTAATCCTGATGGACTTAAGCATAGCCACTGAGAGAAAAGGTTTCATCATAATCCACACCTGGTTATTGACGAAAACCTTTTACTACAAGTCTATCTTCGAAAGTCTCAATTTTTCCATTTACACCAAGAATCTTCTCAAGATCCATTTGCTCCCGATGGTTTTTACCCATTCAGGGGCAACATTCAAAGTCATACTTTATTGGTGTACATGGATTCCATTTCTGATTGCATAGCATCCAGCCATTTCACAGAGTCCCCACTCGTGATAGCTTGCCAGAACCTGGTTGGGTCATCATCTACCATGATGCAATCCTCGCTCCCATAGTCACTGAGGAAACCGTAGTGTCTCTCAGGTGAATAAGGAACCCTTACCAGATTCGTGGAGAGGCAGAGCTTCATTGGAGACTATTGAATCCTTTAGTTCCAATAAATCATCAGTTGTTAGTTTGTCCAGCTGGAACTCCTTCCAGTTCTACCTCATGACCACTAATTTCTTCTATAAGAAATTCCTTTTCTGAAAATATGGCATGATGAGAGACAAAACATCTTTTGCTCCTCAGTGTGGTGGAAGATATACCCTCGCGAATGTTCGGGATATCCAACAAACTTATACAGTACTGACCTTGCCTCGAGCTTGTCCGGATTTTGCTTTTCAACATAGGCCGGACAACCCCATATCTTAACTCGTTTAAGATATGGTCTCTTTCCATTCCATATCTCATATGGAGTGGTAGTTACAGATTTGGATGGGACCCCATTCAATAGGTATGCAGCTTCTCAAGTGCATAAGCCCCAAAAGGAAACAGGTAGCTCAGCGGTACTCATCATAGAGCGCGCCATATCTAATATGGTGCGATTCCTCCGTCCCGATACACAGTTGTTCTTTGGTGTACACGAAGGAGTAAGTTGAGAGAGAATTCAATTCTCTTTTTAGAAAATCCAGGAACTCCATGCGCAAGTATTCTGTTCTCCGATCAGATCGAAGGACTTAATACTTTACCCTTCTGGTTCTCAACTTCAAGCTTATATTCCTTGAATTTCTTAAAAGTTTCAGACTTGTGTTTTAACAGGAACATATGTCCGAATCTTGAAAGATGGTCGGTGAATATAATGAAGTACAAGAAACCAACCCTGACATTTGTAGACATAGGACTATATACATCACCATGTATCAGTCTCTAGAGTTCAATAACTCTTTCTCTGTTTCCAGTAAACGGAGTATTGGTCATTTTACCTTTGAGACAAGACTGGCAAGTATCATAAGATGAAAATTCGAACGGATTCAAATATTCATCCTTATGTAACTTAGCTAGTCGTGTCGCATTGATATGACCTAGTCTACAATGCCACAAGAAGGATTCGTTCATTTCTGAACTACTCCTCTTGTGTGTGTTCTATATATTTTGAACTATAGTTTGATTTAGAACGTATATGCCATTACATAACGTACATGATCCAATCAACTCTTGGTTAAGGAAAATGTTCACAACATTATCCTATAATACAAAATTATATCCTTCTTTAACTTAATAAAGAAACTGATGTAATGTTGTATATCAGGTTCGGAATCTAATAACATTTGTTCAGAATCAATGTATTTACCATTTGGTAATACAAGGTGATATTTGCCAACTGATTTGGCTGCAACAATTGCACCATTCTCTACACTTAGAGACATATCACCCAATCCCAGTTCCCTACCTTTTTGTAGCCCATATAACAAATTACATATATGGGATCTTGATCCGGTATCTCATACCTAGGACGTAGAGGATACTGAGAAACAGTTCTCGGTAACGAACACACCCGAAGAATATGCATCAACATACTTTTTCCTCGATTGGGTCGGTAGGAATTCGGATATTCCCCTATTTCCTGCTCAGACTTATAACAATTATAAGGTAGAGCGGAACCAACGTTCCCCAGCTCAGCATAATAAGCAGGTTCGGTCAATACATCCATATTATTATCTTGATTAAGGCATGTCATGGTCACTACCAGGAGAGAGAGAAGAAAACACTCTGTGTATACTCTTGCAAGATCAGATTGGTTATTATTTTATCTAATCAGGATTGCTCCCACTGTTTTTATCAAATCTTCCTTCAAACCCTAAAAGGTAAGACTAGCCGGGATTAATTACATCCTACAAGTTCGCCAATCTTTCGGCCAGGCCAGTGTCGGTACTTTGAGGGAGGTTCCCCGTGCTTTCGCACGGACCTAATTAAAATAAATCTCGTTTTCCCAGGGGCGTAACCCCGTTAACATCTTTCTTGACACCTACTTTGATCGGCTAATTGTAATGTGTAAAACTCTCTCAGGAGTAACTTTTACTCGCAGTGGGTATCGGGATCCAACTATCTCATAGAATGTATGCAATCTTATTGCACATTTCAACACTTGAAATTCCTGATAATATTTTACCCCTAGCGTTCTATGACCTTGACGGAGGTCAACAAATCATAAGCTGCTAGTCAAGTTCAACCCGTACATTTCATGATTGAATTAAACCCACTCGCACGACCCTTGACGGAGGTCAACAAGGACGCACAACTACCCTAATCCAATCGCAGCACATGCTTTAGCAGATAAGCACTAATCAGCTACTGCACACTACGTCTTGACGGAGGTCAACAAACATAGCACGAATACTAAATAGTCCTTATCTGAAATGACGGAGAGCTATGACATGTTTTTAATAAAATCCTTTGCGTAATGAACTTGATATCGTTGTAGAATCGAGTGATTTTGAAAAAGAGTGTTTTTGAGGATTTTACTAGTTTTTCTAAAGAGGTCACTCCAGGTGAAGGGATCTCGGCTCTTTCCTCATCGAATAAGGTGCTGGATATCCATGAATACCACTATGCAACTAGAGAAGCAATCAAAAACAAAACCGAGTGGGTTGTAGTATCTGCTAGTTTCGCTAATAAGGTCACTCCCGATGAAGGGATCTCGTCTCTTTCCTCATCGAATAAGGTACTGGATATTCTACAAGGAATACCACTATGCAAAGCAAGAACTAGAGCTACCGGTTTTTAAAATAGGATTCTACAATATCTTTAGGTTTCTTTTCTTTCATTAATCTCATTAATGAAGTCCTATCATTTATGCTTCCTAAGCATCACAGATAAAGAAACGAAAGTAGAACGTACGCTTATGCCATCCGCATTCGCCATAGTGTTCCGTTATGCACCGCTAGGTTACTTAACTAATGGCATAGCGGGACGGGACTAGCATGGGTGCAAAATATAAGCAACGCTTATTATATATAATAACAACATTCGTCTCAGCATATAAAGTGATCACATCACAGAATATCAGCAGCAGAAGTCCACATATGAAATATTGGACATACTAGGAATTCCGTGTTTTAAATTAAGCCGGTAAAAAAACACGGATTCCACGGTCGTGATGAATAGCGAAGCCCACATCCTTAGACCCCTACGAGAGCGGCAAGCAACCCTACTAATTCTAGAGTTAGGAGACCCGGTCTCGACTCCTCCAGATGGTCTCCTACTGGACTCTAGAACCCGGTTACTTGTGCTCCCCACTTTGGGTCTATCCTAATGCGGAAAAGTAAATAATATACATCAATGGTGACATCATCCTCAACCCGGAAGTGCCCTAATAAAAGAATATTACATACAAGTTTTTACATGAATGAAAATGAAAAACTCTCATCTCACATAAAAAAAACCGGCTATTCAAACACGACGATCCAATATAACATATCCCAGCAACACGTAACATCACATATCATCAACGTAAGTAAATATGCGTATCCCAATTGTCGTTGACATATAACAATGAAACCGGAGATACACCACATATTACACTTACGGTCGCAGAAAAGAAAGTGAAAACTACAACAATTGGAATCCGCAACCACCTTAGATATCATAAACCCAATGTATCACATACTTCGGATTTCATGCCTAACCATATGAATTCCTTAAACATCATAAACCCGGAATATATCATATTCCGAATTTCATGCCTAACATTATAAACCCCGCATTTTAGTCTTGATATTGAAAACACTTTCCAATAACAATTCGAGCAATTCAACAAGATTTCCGACATCCTGATCGAATACTCGTCGGAAAATTTAGTAGACGGCCACACCACCGATGCCGTCGACGAAGTGCACTTAGGCGGAACACTGCGGCCGCGAGCACCCGAAGGGATGCTTTTGATAACGGGGTTCTCCTACAGTCACTTGGTCAGGGCTATGGGGCGTGGCTATCTAGTAATGTTACCCGGCGAGTATCCACGTACACTACGTAATTGCGACGGACTTTTGATCCACATCAAAATCCCATAGCAACCGATCAAATGAGACTAAATTGCTAGATTTTTAAAATTCAAATCATTTTTCATAAAACTAATTATTGTGGATTCCAAATATTGTATCACAATTCACAGATAGTTAGACGATGTTAAACTTTTCGATCGAATCAACGAATTCCCAAAATTTCCCAAAGAGCTCAACACTCGAGCGTGGTTTAAAAATTACCCAGAACATGCCACAGCACCTATGGACCAACCGTAGAAGGGCCGACCCACGCCTCACTCATGGCACCGTGGAACTGCCACAAACCCTAGGGTTTGGCCGCGGTTCCGCGGTCAAAGAGTCGAGTTTGGGTATCGCTCTTCTAGAGGGTCCATAGAAAACACCTGCATGTTTTTCTGAAGATTTTAAACTTGGAAAAATCCAACTTTTGGAAAATTTCCAGCATGGGAGAAAATGGGTTATTGATATTCGTTTGAACTTTTTAACATCATCAAGATTACCCAAAACGATGCTAGAATTACGACTACGAAGCACTCCGAATTGCCTTTACATAAAAATAACATCACATGCAATCTCAGTAAAAACAAGCAACACCTGAAACACCAAAACCCAGAGACTGGAACACAAATCAAAAACGAAACCTAGACTCAAATCCAAGACCGGCCAGGCCGGTATTTTAGCTTGTTTCGCCGGGTAAAATCCGGCGAAAAAGGTTCGTTTTAGTTTCGTGTTCATGTTACATCTCATATAACATTCTGCGGTTGCTTAAAAAAATATTAGACACTCTGAAAAATTCGACAGAAACTAGCCTTTTTGTTTCGAAGTTTCGGAGTTGTTTCGGTTTCGTAATTCTACAAGTATCGACTAATTCTCTATCATGGCTCTGATACCACTGTTGGGTTCCCTAGCACTGCCACTGGGTTTCGGGAGGTATCGACCATACCGTTTTCAAAAAATTGGCGCGCTAAAGAACCCTAACCTAGAATCTTAATTAGAGAACTAGACGAAAACTAGCATGTAAACATCTTTACATCTAATTGACCAAGGAATACAGCCTTTGTAGACCGGTCCTTCACTTCAAAAGCTACGTGTAGTAGTCCCTTCGTTCCAAGTAGTGATCTCCCGGACTCAAGTAAGGCTCTACAAAGCGAAATGAACAAGCTTGCTTGAAGTTTTCGAGGCCGAAGATGATCTACGTCGAGGAGACACTAACTCAAGCTACCTCTTCACTAATTAGGAATTAGTGAAGCAAACAACCTAAACTAAATGGATAGTCTAGTGTAGGTTGATGAGGTAGGAATTTTGCTCACTTTAGAAATATTTTTCTCACTAATTTTTTTCACCTCCCAAAAAGCTAGAGAGCTTGAGAAAGGAGATGAAGTAAAGCAACCATGGAGAGAAGCAAGTGTAGAATGGCAACCATGGGTGAGAAATATCTCATAGAACTCTTGTAGAGACTAAACCATGGCTAACAATAATGGTTAGATTAATAAATATCTAGAGTGAGACAAAATTAGTGGACTAAGTCAAAGGTTAGCACAAAACTTCTCCAAGCTTCTAACCTTGACTAATTTCCAACTAATTTTCTTGTGCTCTTAATAAATAAAACCCCACATTATTATTTGTATGGTATGAGTCTTATACACCCATCTAGCATGTAGCAACTAGCATGACACAATAATATATATCACATATATATTAAGTGTACACAAGTGAGAAAAAGAAATGCTTAAGTGAGCTAATATTAGTTAATGTAAATTAATATATCAAATATATAATTATACATTAAATTATTAAATCAACATTTGATTTAATAATCCGGCTATATCACATATAACCGACTAATATCATTTGTATCAATTTATCGAATCAACACTTGATTCGATAATCCGGCTATATCACATATAACCGACCGATATCAAATATCGCGAGAATAGAATACGGTATCACATACACGTATTAATCTCGGTCCCGCACATATCACATATGTGCTCTTACTTCGTTTCGTCCGAGCCAGGAAACCTCTGTGTAGGTGTAACAACTCCAATTTTAGTGTACAAAGATTTATTTAAAAGTTGATATATATTTGGAGTAATTACATTTCTGTGAGTACCATAAATATTTGTTTTGCTAATTAATTACAAGAAAGAGCTTGTACCTTATTGGTAAGACCTTGCACTGCTGAACCAAGCCACCAGAGTTCAAATCCCATACCCCACATTATTTTTAATATTATTTTATTTTGGATTTTTAGAATACCAACAGTCTACACATGCATATCTCACAAAAACCCCACTACACCGTGAAAAGTAACTGTGCCAGAGGGTTAATGAAGCGACGGCGAGGACTCCGGCCACTGGACTCGGCCGGCGAGCCGACTGACTCGGGCCGCCGCCGCCGATTGGACTCGGCCGGACCGCCGAGTCGTCAACATCAAACTTCTGCCTCTTGGACTCCCCTGTACCCCTGTACACTTTATTTCTTCAGACCAGTAACAGAACTCTTTAAAATCCCTAATTACCCCATTTTAATACATTTTAATACAATTTATCACATTTTTTTCATTTTAACCTTTCACCTACCCTAACCCTAGCCTAACCCTATAAATACAACCCATACACACTACCCCTTCACTCAAAAATTCTGAGCAAACACTCAAGAAATTTCCTAGAACCCTAGTGTACTTTGGAAGAAACGAAAGGTGAAGCTCCGGCGATTTTTCCGGCGACAACTCTAGGAGATCCCGGTGACGAAACGACGCACCGAAAGCTACATCCACTCCCTCTCCCTCTCCTCTTTAAGATAAATCCGTAAGTCCCACCTCTCTCTCTCCTTTGCTACTCTAAAAACATATTTTAATAAAACCCGACGGAATCGGAGTCAAACAGATTTCCGATTAGGTTTCTTTCTAAAAATCCTACTTTTCTTAAAGACAAACCTATTAAACCATTACATGTTGACTATTAATCATTAATAAACATGTTGAACAAGTTTCATGACAATCTATATCATTTTGTAACTTTTATCGCTATTTTTCAGTAAAATATCATGTAGTTTCATTTCGACATTAAAACATCACAAACTTGCTATACCGTTAAGTAGATCACGAGGTAATGATCTAGCTCCTCACAACACTCATATGAAACATAGCACAATACTTTTGGGAAACATAGAATACGGAAAACGAACCTTTACATATAAATACTCTTTACTAATAAAACCATTTTTACAAGATTTAGTATTTTTAAACAAATCTTTGCAAAGCGCCGCTACAACCCATTTCGGGGAACCCGACTGGGATGGTGCGGATTATCGCACGTCCCTAGGCTTAGTAGTGCGAGATGCAGACCTCCACAAGGAGCATTCGGTCTCGAAAGATTTAAAATACGAAAATCTTAAGAAAATGAGATTTCTAGAATTATAATATATATTAAAATTTATTTTTATAAATATATATATATATATATATGTAATATCAAAATATCTATTCTTTTTATAATATAAATATTCCAACTTTTCCAAATCAAAGAATCACTTTATATTAAAATACCATGAATTCCATACAAGTACAATATTACAAATAAATAACATATATCATGAAAGTAGGTTATTTTCACTAGAAATATCATAAATATAAAATCTATAATTATTACAACTCCAAAGACGATAATTAAATACTTGGGGTGTATTTTGAAAAGTATATAAAAGTATTTTTACATAAAACCCCTTCAAGTTCTATAAATTATCCTGAGGACCCTAGTAAACATAGGTTTAAGCGGGACCAATCTCTTGAGCCTCAGGGAGCCGGAGAAGTGGGTGCTTGCCTATTTAAGGTAGACAACTTAACAACGGTGTTATCAACACGGTAATCGTCATTGAAAAAAACACAAATCCTGCCGCCCATGTGCAGCGGTTACCGATAACATCAAAACAATCAGGACTTCAATTTCTTTTCTAATTGTTCTGACTCAGAATGAGTCTCATTATAATCCGACTTGAATATAATTCAAGTACAATTTACAATCTACAATCTATAATATTATAATTCAACATAAATTCATATATTCAATCTGTTCAAACTATTCAATCTATATTGACCGAACCGAACCATGGATATACTTCCATTTACATGATTCTCCAGTTACATCCATGATTCTACAGTTACATCCATTTGCTGATATCATGGTTTCAGTAAGTCACCCAATTATACAATTTATACAGTTTACAATACAAGACAATACAATACAAACAATACAATCAAGACATCGTGGGGTTTAAGGGGTAGATTGGTACAGAAGGTGTTAGAAGTGGCACGAGACAGTAAGATTTAATACACCTAATCTGAATCCAGTTGCTGTTGTACCGTGGCATAAACGGTTCCTTATACTACACTTGCCTCTAGTCTCTGGCATATAGAGACTTCTCTCGTATACACTTGCATTCTTCTGTACCAAGCTACAAACAACAGCGTTAATCATATAATACAACTTTAAAAGCTACCTTCCCTTTCTGTCTATTCTATTTCTCCCTTATCTTTGGGACTTACCGAGCGATTTGTTCGCCGACGACATTCTCTTTCTTTCTTCTTTGAATGTCGTCAGGTGACCTGGACACTCCGGAGATCGAGCCACTAGTGAAGACTTGGACCACCTCATTGAAGACCCAGAGCTTTAGTTCAGTGTACACTTTTATTTCAGTACTTTTCCTTTTCTGTTATGCCATTGTTTAGGCATTGCTTTCATTCAGTTGTATTTACTTTCCATGCATTGTACAGAAAGAATGTGAATAAATAAAGTTGTTGTTTTATTATATCTTGTCTCTTGTGCATTTATTTTTATATTGCTTAGATACGCTTAGCGTATTTATTTCATAGTAAATACGTAGCGGCCTCATTGCGTCCTATGCCTGTATACCGGGAAGCGGGGCGTGACAGTAGGACTCTAAAACTCGTCAATACGCCGGCAGTAGGTGATGATCATATCAAACACGCACAAGCCGTCAGTGGTACTGCTAGACGTAACGGCCACCCGGGTATTGAGTGATCAGAAGATCAACAAGCAAGCTTGTCCATACTCCTGTGAATCCAATATGTAACACTACCGTACAGTCCGGTCTCTTCGTCTGATATGTCGCATATCCAGCCTGGGGGTAGTAAACGTCAGACCCCAATAGCCTGATAAGTCATGCCGATATGAGGCCTATAATAATTCGAGAAACTACTGATAATACTTGTAATACCCGGTTCTTTGTGTACACCACTAACCATATTCTTCATATTAATTATTTAGAAAATTTATGTATTTTATTTATAATTATTTTATTTCCGTTAAACTCCCTTTAAACACCAAAGCCAAACTCTATTTCATCGTATTTTTACCTCCAAATTTTCCAAGCCCGTTTCCCTTTTAATCCAACTCCTGCCCCTGCTCCTAACCCAAACCCAAACCTTATCTTTTACACACTTAGCCCGTGCCCCAATTTTCTCAGCCCAGCCGAATAAGGAAAACACAATTCGTTAACTATTCTCCCCAAATTAGTTCCCCAAGCCCAACTGAAAGTTGGAACTAAATATTGATACAAACCCAGCCCAACATCCTTTATTCCCAAATGAATTAATCTTAACAATACCCCAGCCCATTCTTTTTGTTTCCCATTTTTATTGTAATACTCGACCCAACCCATCTTCTTTATTTCCCTTTTTCACTCGGCCCAGCACAAAAAAAAAAGAATCAATTAAACCCCTCACTCTCCCCCGGCCCAATCTCTCTTCAGCCACTACCCACTACCTCTCTCTCTCTCTCTCTCCCCCCCTCTGCAATCCATCTCCATCGGCCTCGACAGCACCAGCGACCCCCAGCCCCGGCACCCCCTCACTGCATCCCTAGCCGCCGCGGTCGAGCCCCGGCATTTCGTCGAACACCTACAGCGATCGCCGTTGCCGCTATTCGGGTCACTGACTTCGCCATCAAATCGTGGCCTTGGTCCCTTAAGCCGTCATCATCACCAACATGCCATTCGTCGCAATGCCCGTCGCACACAACGAGCCGTCAAGTACAAGAAGCAAAGACCCGACGAGGCTAAACCTGTGCTGCGTTCGTGACGCGATCGTGCCATTACCGCTGCCATGCATCGCCAAAGCATCTCCAGGCAAGTACCCCACCTGCTACATGCTATATTATTTCAGTTATAAATTCAAAGCGTATTAATTCCCTGTTTGCGATTCATGAAAGCCTGTTATAGCATAAGTGTTCGACGCAAGATCTAAATGAAAACCTTTCCTTAATTTGACGGAACTTAATTACATATGCTGGCCCGTGTGATAATGAACCTAGTGTAGAAGTTTCACTGAAAAATATGACTGTTAACGACTTAAACGAACACCCCCAATTACACCCGTAAAAACCGAATATTTCCTGCACCTGAAAATCGTTAAAATCATAATAAATTATGTACATATTGAAATGAGGCGTTTGAGGGCTTAAATAGAAGCCGACTCGACGAACTGTAACCGCGTGCAAGTTCTTAGTTGTTTCTGTACTGATACTGTGACGAGAATTGGTTCGGAGAGCGGCTCTGGACTGCAGTCCAGAGCAACTCTGGTTTTTGGTTTCTGCCCCGTAATGTTTACTACCTTGTTTCCTGGACTCGTATGTTGCAGAACTCTGTAGTTTATTAAAGGTGAATCTGTTAGCTAAATAACACAAGTGGTTTATTTCCGTTTTATCGTCGTTTGCTATTTAATCTGCAATTTAAAAGATCGGGACGTATAGCAGTCCCAAAATGAACCAGAACGGACACCTCAATGTTGAATAGTGCATAACTCCTGACGTACAGACGCGATTGAGAATCCATCTGTTGCGTTGAAAACCTTACTGAAAACCCTATATTTCATTCAACTGTAGCGTCGATAAAATCTGATCCCAACTGGGATTAAAAATGCATTGCGAAACGGACTTCCGATTCTGAAACCGGATTTCCAGCAGTGAGCGCTTAAAATGAACTGGCCATTTCTAGTGATCCCGAGACCCGATTGACGTGAAATCAAATTTGCTGGATAGATAATCAAATATACTACTTATCCCCTGTTCATTGTTTCTCTAAATTTTGGCATATATTATTTATGATGAATTATGCAAGTGGTAGGATACCGACATATGATATCTTAATCAGGCCTTACATACTGTTTTCTCATCACATCATATATATGTCATTGCATTGGAAACCTAGTGATCATGTGCATTACCCAGTGTTAGGTATTAGTGGTGATTGTGACAATTACGTTCGTGTTTGTGCATGAATGGATCAGTGAAAGTGACACGTGCTTGTACACAATCAGTGGACCCTATTATTCTATTGCATTGTCGACATCTGTGAGACGCATATAAGTGTGACTATAAGTGGTATGGGACACTTATGGAAGCACTTGTATGGGCGTCACAGGTAAGGCACCAAATACTATCCATTTATCTTGGGTATCAGTTGGGACGTGTTTGATGGAGATCCTATCTCCAGTTCTCGCGCAGACTTGTCATGGACCGACCGGTATTTGAGGTTATGGTTGGCATTTGATGTAGACCACGGGGTGTGGGGTAGTTTGAGTGTGAGTTCAACAGAATCTCGGGAGTCCCATGCCGGCATATATATATGGAGATATATGGAGATTTACAGGGTACATGATTATTACCGTGAGTTACATTTTGGGCCCGTGGTCCCTTGCCTTTGGGTCCTACCCTTGGATGGAGGACACTCACGAGTGGTTGACTCTCACACTTAGACTGACGATAGGCTTAGTGACCTGTACAGTGAGACTTAGAGGCTGATAGGGATAGTGACATTGACATGCATTACTTACTGTATTGACACACCTGACATACTATTTTACTGCTTTACTGTTCACCCGATCCATTAGACACTTCATTGGTTACTCTATGTTCATATCTTTACCGCCTTGATTTACTGTTATATATCTATTATCACTGTTCGAGTCACTACTTGCATCTACATATATATATATATATATATATATATATATATATATATATATATATATTGCTATCGTGTCGCTCTGACGACCTGAGTATGCATGCTCAGAGTGAGAGCTGGGTCTACCTTCGACGAGGACTAGACTTACATCGCGGACACCTTGATCAGCCATCCAGAGTTATACTCTCTTGACCTCCATCAGGTCAGTTCTTTGTATTTGTTTTGTTTCAGTTACTGCATTTCTCATTACCTGTGCATTGTTTACTGATTACCACGTAAAGCTAGAAGCCGAAGTGTGACTACGGTAGGATATTTCCTTGATCGTAGGAGCATGGCTGGCTTTGTCAACCCCTTGTATTCCGTATTTTGGGAAGCGGGGCGTGACATGGTTTTGTTGGTATCAGAGACAGGTTTTGCTTCGATTGGGATTGCAGTTTCCGTGCAGAGCTTGACAATCTAAGACATCCTTCGGTCTAGATTGTAAACTTGTGATTCTTGATCTTGATTCACATAGTGTATGCTACCATCCATCCGCTAGAGTTTCGGGTAACTTGGCAGAGTTACGTGGTTGTAATTGTGAACTGCATCACAGTCACAATACGGCACCCTGCTTGAGTGACTTGGAGTTCTACAGTTGATTTCCACTTGTTTGAATCTCATCACACCCGATATTCTTGATTCCTTGCCTAATCCATATTATGCTAGCTTGTGCCGTATATCGTCCTCAAAATTGTTGTTTCAGGACCATGTCTTCCAACGACCCTTCCTCTATCTCCACTCCCCATAATCAGACTGTAGAGATCCTGAATGCACTGCAAAGTCTGAAGGAAGCCCAGGAGCGAACAAACGACCTGTTAGCTGAAGGACTAAAAAGGCAGATGACTCAGGAACCAGCGGAAGCCTCCAATCGTAAAGGGATCCCCGTTAGACGAGAAAATGAGGTGAAGATGTAGCGCCCACTTGTTCCCCCGCGACAGAAGCAGTAGAAGACCCAACGTTGTGGGTACTGCAAGAAGCCATGACACCTTCAGAGGGAGTGTCGCCGCGCCAAAGGGAAATACTTGATTTGTGGATCCAGCGAACACTTTATCAAAAGTTGCCGTGAAAGGAAGGAGCTACAAGGAGGTAGTTCGTCCACACTCTCCACTTCCACTAAGTGATGGTTATTTCGTAGTTCGACTTTCGAAGATAGTGCGGATCCCGCGCAGGATTCAGCTCGCAAGATGAGAATGCAACAGTCCAGAAATCAAAGAAGAATTATCACGTTTTCTGCCTTCAATAATAATGTTGTCACTCCTTTGTAAATACCTTCTTTTCGTTTGCGATCTTACCCGCTGAACTTTTAGTTGAATGCAATAAAACTTTGAGTCATGATGTATGTATCATTCTCTTGCTTTTCCCCTTATTTATACCATTCATTACAACAGCATTTTTATTTTGATTTTTCAGTCCCTGCCTACCGCATATTTTCCTGTACTCCGTATCCTTAGCTATTTTCTTAATGTGTTCCACTGTCTAATCACGACTCTTTCTTTTCAGGCCATGGCCCACCCTGGAGCAGCGCCGCATCTAGACGAGGATGCACAGTCATGCGTTTCCTTAGACCGCATGCTGGTGAGCTCGGACGATGAGATAAACGGCCCCCAGGTCATTTTCGGAAACAGCGATTCCGAGGACGAAGGAACCGCAGCCCCAGAAGTTGGTATGATCGGTGATCCCGACGAGGGGGAAGGAGACCCTGAAGAGAACCCGATAGAGGAAGATCCCGAGGAGGGCCCGATAGAAGGAAATCCGGTGGAGGAAAACCCTATGGAAGGGAATCCAGAAGAAGAGGATCACAAGGAAACAGACCTCGATGAAAGAGCTCTAGTCGAGACGGAAGGACCAGAAGAACAAGCCCCCGCGGCAGAAGAACCTCCGATGGCGATCCCTGCGAGGTGATATGAAAATGGACGCCCCTATCTGAGCGCACGAGCCTACCGTAACCTGCTGAACCTCCGCAACCGCGACGGACGTGATTTATCTTTCGTCTCCTCTAGCCAAATAAAATATGTGTATAGTTTAGAGCTATCTTTTCGTCATGGATGCCTTGTTCGGACTTTTCTGAAATGAGATAAATTGCTGAGTTCGCTAATCTTTCGATCTTCTTGGTTCACTTGATGCTTGATTGTTTCCCATATACATTTATTTTCCTCCTGAGATCTCTGATTGTCCACCCCTACTCCTTGTGCTGTGTTGACCCTCGCTTAGGTTAAACAGTACCGCACCCCGATCTTTTGAGTGGGCCATCCTTCGTCCTTTGTATGTGCCTCGTTTGAGATCCTTCTGGAAGGGAAATTGATAGTGAAATTTTCGAGTTAGCTGACCATTCGGATTTTTGATTCACATGATGTATCGACCGTTTCCTTCCCATACATCCCTTTTTCCCCTGTGGTCCTTTGCTGCTCATCCTTACTCCCTGCACTACCCGATCCCAATCTTTTTGACCTTCAGTCTAAAGCCGTCACAATCCGACCTTTTGAGTGAGCCATATTCCATTGTAACCCCTACCCTAGCTAGCCCTATATATTTTTGTGCTATTTTCCTATTACCCTAACTATATTTAGGGACATTGTTATTCAAAAATTTAGTTTTCATTATTTTATGTCCATCGAAAAGTGCATGTTATTAACTATTTCCGTTTATGCATTTTAAGTACACTAATCACCCATTATTTTCGACAGCACAACCATATATTACACATATTATTTTGTGCTATGTTTCTTATTTGCACCATGTGGATTTTCTAAGTTACTTTAAGATTTGTTTTTCTTTTTTTGATCGATACATTACACTAGGGTGTTTTAACCTATCGACAAATCCTTCACCATTTTAATATTGTTACTTAAGTTTCTCGGGTATTATACTTATAGGTTGCTATTATAGATGGTTATGTCTGATGCTATTATCTTAGCTGCGCTGGTTCGATATACATATGTATACATACATTTTGGGTTTCGATTTTATCGAGCACGCCTCAAATAGTATTGTTCGTTATTGTTATTTTTATTCTCGTATACATGTAGTTTGCCCCTATGATTGAGTCTGCCTACTTACTTAGATCTACCGTTTGTTACGTTAGTTTTATATATATATATATAGACCTTCAAAATTCTTCGATCTGACCTTTTTGTAAACCACTATGCACCAATGTTCGATGTAGTAGCTTTTCGCTTATGATTTTATAGCTTATCGTTTCCTTTAAATTTCGAGGACGAAATTTTTGTAAGGGTGGTATGATATAATACCCAGTTCTTTGTATACACCACTAACCATATTCTTCATATTAATTATTTAGAAAATTTATGTATTTTATTTATAATTATTTTATTTTCGTTAAACCCCCTTTAAACACCAAAGCCAAACTCTATTTCATCGTATTTTTACCTCCTATTTTTCCAAGCCCGTTTCCCTTTTAATCCAACTCCTGACCCTACTCCTAACCCAAACCCAAACCTTATCTCTTTTACTCTCTTAGCCCGTGCCCCAATTTTCTCAGCCCAGCCGAATAACGAAAACACAATTCATTAACTATTCTCCCCAAATTAGTTCCCCAAGCCCAACTGAAAGTTGGAACTAAATATTGATACAAACCCAGCCCAACATCCTTTATTCCCAAATGAATTAGTCTTAACAATACCCCAGCCCATCCTCTTTGTTTCCCATTTTTACTGTAATACTCGACCCAACCCATCTTCTTTATTTCCCTTTTTCACTCGGCCCAGCACAAAAAAAAAAGAATCAATTAAACCCTCACTCTCCCCCGGCCCAATCTCTCTTCAGCCACTACCCACTACCTCTCTCTCTCTCTCTCACTGCAACTCCTCTCTCTCTCTCTCCCCCTCTGCAATCCATCTCCATCGGCCTCGACAGCACCAGCGACCCCCAGCCCCGGTACCCCCTCACTGCATCCCTAGCCGCCGCGGTCGACCCCGACATTTCGTCGAACACCTACAGCGATCGTCGTTGCCGCTATTCGGGTCACCGACTTCGCCATCAAATCTGTGGCCTCGGTCCCTTAAGCCGCCATCATCACCAACACGCCGTTCGTCGCAACGCCCGTCGCACACACCGAGCCGTCAAGTACAAGAAGCAAAGACCCGACGAGGCTAAACATGTACTGCGTTTGTGATGCGATCGTGCCATTGCCGTTGCCGTGCATTGCCAAAGCGTCTCCAGGCAAGTAACCCACATGCTACATGCTATATTATTTCAGTTATAAATTCAAACCGCATTAATTCCCTGTTTGCGATTCATGAAAGCCTGTTATAGCATAAGTGTTCGACGCAAGATCTGAATGAAAACCTTTCCTTAATTTGACGGAAATTAATTACATATGCTGGCCTGTGTGATAATGAACCTAGTGTAGAAGTTTTACTAAAAAATATGACTGTTAACGACTTAAACGAACACCCCCAATTACACCCGTAAAAACCGAATATTTCCTGCATCTGAAAATCGTTAAAATCACAATAAATTATGTACATATTGAAATGAGGCGTTCGAGGGCTCAAATCGAAGCCGACTCGACGACCTGTAACCCTGTGCAAGTTCTTAGTTGTTTCTGTACTGATACTGTGACGAGAATTG
The DNA here is from genome assembly GCA_030015575.1 of Agapanthus africanus. Lineage (NCBI taxonomy): Eukaryota > Viridiplantae > Streptophyta > Magnoliopsida > Asparagales > Amaryllidaceae > Agapanthus > Agapanthus africanus. Next base: position 33,613,122 of record CM057346.1, read on the forward strand.
GTTCGGAGAGCGGCTCTGGACTGCAGTCCAGAGCAACTCTGGTTTTTGGTTTCTGCCCCGTAATATTTACTACCTTGTTTCCTGAACTTGTATGTTGTAGAACTCTATAGTTTATTAAAGGTGAATCTGTTATCTAAATAACACAAGTGGTTTCTTTCCGTTTTATCATCGTTTGCTATTTAATCTGCAATTTAAAAGATCGGGACGTATAGCAGTCCCAAACAGAACCAGAACGGACACCTCAATGTTGAATAGTGCATAACTCCTGACGTACAGATGCGATTGCGAATCCGTCTATTGCGTTGAAAACCTTACTGAAAACTCTAGATTTCATTCAACTGTAGCATCGCTAAAATCTGATCCCAACTGAGATTAAAAATGCATTGAGAAACGGACTTCCGATTCTGAAACCGGATTTCCAGCAGTGAGCGCTTAAAATGAACTGGCCATATCTAGTGATCCCGAGACCCGATTGGCATGAAATAAAATTTTCTGGATAGATAATCAAATATACTACTTATCCCCTGTTCATTGTTTCGCTAAATTTTGGCATATATTATTTATGATGAATTATGCAAGTGGTAGGATACCGACATATGATATCTTAATCAGGCCTTACATACTGTTTTCTCATCACATCATATATATGTCATTGTATTGGTAACCTAGTGATCATGTGAATTACCCAGTGTTAGGTATTAGTGGTGATTGTGACAAGTACGTTCGTGTTTGTGCATGAATGGATCAGTGAAAGTGATACATGCTTATACACAATCAGTGGACCCTATTATTCTATTGCATTGTCGACGTCTGTGAGACGCATATAAGTGTGACTATAAGTGGTATGGGACACTTATGGAAGCACTTGTATGGGCGTCACAGGTAAGGCACCAAATACTGCCCATTTATCTTGGGTATCAGTTGGGACGTGCTTGATGGAAATCCTGTCTCCAGTTCTCGCGCAGACTTGTCATGGACCGACCGGTATTTGAGGTTATGGTTGGCGTTTGATGTAGACCACGGGGTGTGGGATAGTTTGAGTGTGAATTCAACAGAATCTCGGGAGTCTCATGCCGGCATATATATATGGAGATATATGGAGATTTACAGGGTACATGATTATTACCGTGAGTTACATTTTGGGCCCGTGGTCCCTTGCCCTTGGGTCCTACCCTTGGGTGGAGGACACTCACGAGTGGTTGACTCTCACACTTGGACTGACAATAGGCTTAGTGTCCTGTACAGTGAGACTTAGAGGCTGATAGAGATAGTGACATTGACATGCATTACTTACTGTATTGACACACCCGACATACTATTTTACTGCTTTTCTGTTCACCCGATCCATTAGACACTTCATTGGTTACTCTATGTTCATATCTTTACCGCCTTGATTTACTGTTATATATCTATTATCACTGTTCGAGTTACCACTTGCATCTACATATATATATTACTATCGTGTCGCTCTGACGATCTGAGTATGCATGCTCAGAGTGAGAGCTGGGTCTACCTTGGACGAGGACTAGACTTACATCGCGGACACTTTGATCAGCCATCCAGAGTTATACTCTCTTGACCTCCATCAGGTCAGTTCTTTGTATTTGTTTTGTTTCAGTTACTGCATTTCTCATTACCTGTGCATTGTTTACTGATTACCACGTAAAGCTAGAAACCGAAGTGTGATTACGGTAGGATATTTCCTTGACCGTAGGAGTATGGCTGGCCTTGTCAACCCCTTGTATTCCGTATTTTGGGAAGCGGGACGTGATAATACTTACCAGTAAATCTCAGCAACCCTGGTCAGGAATTTCCTGTTATGGCCAATCGAGCATAGCGCAACATCAACCCCCAATACCGGGAGAGACGAAATCCCCTCCTATCGCTCATTACCTCCATGTGACTCGGGACTGTACCCAAAAACAACTGTTTTGCACGTTCTCTTGAATGTGGTAAGGTGGAAATCAAAGCACGGTGGGAATCACACAAGACTCTATGATGATCTCGGGTCTACAGACTAACTTGTACCAGTGTCATCAGAGAACTGCTATATGACGTGAGGTATAATATCATCTAGGAGTTCTCGGCAAGTCCTGTTCAGTGTACCCAGTCTCTACTAAGCACCCGTATACTATCTTTGATGTCAAACACCAATGGATGTGGGATCATCCATCGCCCATCATATGGGTCAAGAAGCGTATACGCTAGTTTACTCTGAAATATCGATACCCCGTCTCGATACTCCCACGACTAGGAACAATTGAAGGATGTACTTACCGACTACCCTGGCCCCACTAGTATGATCTGCATCATAATCCTGGTAGTCAAGTACACATCCTAAGGGCTTTATCAATATGTAACAAAGAGACAATAAGTGTACATGTTAAGATAAAGAGTAACCAGATAGCATACTATCATGTCGAGCAAGAAAGTCCTCCCTATATATGTCCAAGTATCCACTATAATATACATCATATGTACAATAATGGCCTCTGGGACATACATATAACTAACAGTATTCATGTCAAGTTCAAACCAAGTCATATTCATGGTTCGGCTCAAGTCAAGTCAAATCAAGTTCAAGTGTTCAAGTTGAAATCGAGTTTGCGTTTGTGCTTGGGTTCGGGTTCAAGTTAAATTGGAATTCAAGTCAAGTTCGAGTCCTGTGTGATTTGATTTTCCTAAAGTTGCGATCTACATTTAAGAAGAGTTAAGTGGTGCATCATTGTCTCCGGCAAACCCGAGACACTGACGAAAGAAGACACCACTCAAACCAATTTTTAACCTAAATACATAACATATACTCATCTTTTGATTTCTGGGGTATTTATATGAAGGATGTCATTTAAAAATTTCTCTAAAGGGTTTTAATTCATCCTAAAACTTCGAGAGTGTTTTAGATAAAAATATGTTAATTAAAATGTCAAGTTTTTTCATAAAAACGTATTTTATATTTTGTGGTATTTTAGCAATAAAAACTAGCTTTTAAGAGTTTTTGGTATTTTAGTGAAAAACTATCTTTTCGAAAACGTAAGGGTGTTTTTATAGAACTTTTAATTAAAATTTTGCTTTCATTTAATTATTTAGAAAATAGTGATAGCACAAATTAACATAACCTGCTATCTTTTATTTTATTTTACATTTTATAGAAATTGTTTATTTTCATTAAAACCGTATTTTTTCCTTTCGAGGTCGTATTCTCCATGAATAGTTCTGCATCTCACTCAATGAATAGCTTTTAAAATGTCAAGATTATAAATAATATCGATTGATCTAATTACTATAATTATAGCATGAATAAGCAAGTTTATAACTTGCCTGACAACAAAACGATATGGCGAGATGGCGATCGGTGGCAACAGCACGGATCATAACAAGCTCGGTTCGAGAGATAGGATGAGCTTGGCATGATGCCGGCACTGCTAGGCACGGTGACGAGCACGACTGGGCATGGGGCAGCGGTGAGAAGGCACAGGCGTTGTCGGTGGCGATTGCCGGCGGTGAAGGGTGAAGTCGGCGAAGTTGCAGTGGGGCTCGAGAGTGGGTTGTGAGAGCTTGGGTGTCATGCAGGGGCTCGACTGCGGCGTAGGGATCGCGGTGATGGTTGCAAAGGGGAGGCCGGCGGTTGGTAGTGGTAGTTGCAGTGGCCTCGGTGATGGGTGTTGGATTTTGGAGTTGGGTTCTTGAAGAGGTGGAGAAGATGGTGTGGTAAGCTTGGGAGAGGAGACAAGGAGGGTGCTCGGTGATGATGGGTTGGTATTGGAGGGTTGAAAGTGGTGCTCGGTGATGGAAAGAGGTCGCCGGCGATGAGCTCGGTTGTGTGATGGGTTCTTGGGAGAAGGAAGTTGGAGAAGCTCGGCTTGGTGGCTGGTGGTGTGCGATGAGGTTATAGGGGTCGTGGTTGATGGAGGAGAGTCGACGGTGGTGCTGAGGGTGCTGACAGCGTAGAGCGTGGTAGGGCTCGATGGGTTCTCGGGTTGGTAGGAGAGAAGGAGGGGGATATTAAGAGAGATGAGAGAGATAAAGAGAGGGGAGAGGCAGTTAGAGAGAGGTGATTGAGTTAGAGGGAGGTGTCGCTTGGTTCCTGGAGAGACATTGGGGGAGCGGGTCGTAGGAGCCATTGCGAAGAAGGCGGCCGCGTTGAGGAAAGAGGAGTCGAGGATGATAGGAGAGAGGAGAGAGAGGGAAAGAGAGAAGAATAGGGGCTCGGGTTGGGAAGTGGTGAGCTGAGGATGTGGGTGTGGGCTTGGGCTCAGAAGGTTAGGGCTTGGGGTCATGGGTTTTGGTAGGGTTTAGTTTAGATTTTAGATTAAGGTAAAAGTTTAGAAATTAGGTTTTAGGAAAAAAATATAAAGAATTATATGGGAAAATTTGGGGGGAAATTTTAGGAAATTATTTATTAAAAATATGGATACGGTACAAATGGAACTGGGTATTATATCATACCACCCTTATTAAAAATTTTGTTCTCGAAATTAAAAGAACGAAAACAACGAAACAAGTATACCACTCAAAAGATAGGGAAGGCATTGACAAGTCTCCTCCTTGTAGTTAAGATCTCTGAGGGCAGCTGCTAATCCGATGTTCGTCGGATCCACAAATTAGACACAGTCCATTATCCTTGCGACAGTCCTTGCGAAAGTGCCTCGACCTCTTGCGGTAATTACAAATCAGGGTTTTCTGCTGCTGCTGCTGCTGGAGAACGAATGAGCGCTTCATCTGCACCACCTATTGCTTCTGAACTGGGATAACTCCGCGAGAGGAAGTTGCTTCTCATGATTGAACCACTGAGGACCTCTTATCCGGGGTTTGTTGACTTTTGGCCTTTTCCGCCAACCTTTATTGTACTCGGGCAGCGTGCAGTACTCATGCGAAAGTCTTCAGGTCGAGGGAGGTGAAAAGCTGTTGAATCTTAATGTAAAGCCCCTATTGAAAACGTCTAGACCCGGTTGCCTTAGTGGCTAATATGTACAGAGCAAAGCGGCTCAGCCTGTTGAATTCCGCTGCGTAGACATCCACAGGGTGACCATTCTGTCTCAAAGTGATAAATTTTTCTTCCATTTCTGCCTTCGCTTAGCCGGGAAGAAGTGATCCAAGAAACAATCGGTAAAAGTGCTCCACTGGATGGGCTTATCGAGTCTGCACTCCTCAACGATCCACCATGTGCAGGCCTCATCTTCTAACTGGATCTTCACCACGTTCACTTTATCTTCTTCTAGGATCTGAGCGGCCATCAAAAGATTCTCCACGTTGATAAGCCATTGTTCAGCTTCGAGCGGTGTTGCCACATCTGTGAACATGGCCGGATGCAGTCTCCTGAAATCTGAAACAGTACTGGCCCTAGCATGAGTAGCTGATACAAGAACATCCTCAGGGGTGGCAAGAACAGCGGTAGATCTCTATAAAGCGGTAATTGCGGACTCTTGCACCGCCTTTAGTCCTTCAGCTAGGAGACCGTTCTTCTTTTCTTGTGACTCGACAATGGTCGTTAGCGCACCGAGGATCTTGTCGGTGCAATCTTGGAAACTGGTACCAGTAGAGTTACCTGAAGAGGCCATATCGCTGAAAGATAAGCAGAGAAGAGAATCAGATAAATGGAAGGAATAAGCAAGGATCATATGATATCGAATGATGATGCAATAAGAATCATATGAAAGTGAAAGGCAATATAACAGGATACAAATCAAGGGATCCCTAAATCGAACTGTAATCTCATTCAAAATGTGGTTCTCTGATACTAACAAAATCATATCACGCCCCATTTCCCAAAATATAGAATACAAGAATGACTAGGCCAGCCATGCTCCTACGGTCAAGTAATAATCCTGCCGTGGTCACACGTCAGTTTCTAGCAGTACATGCTGCGCAGTAAACACAATACTAATAAGGAGAAATACAGTCATTAAATCTATTAGAAATAAAGAAAACTAAGCGCAACGGATACAAACTAAAGCAACAACTAACCAGTGGATACAAAGGAAGGATACAGCTGGCTCACTAGCCTAGATCTCCGCGATCTTCTCGAAATAAGGTAGGTCCATTTCTTTCTCTGAGCATGCATACTCATGTCGTCAGAGCGACATCATGGTAATAGATAATACGTGCAATAATGATAAGTACGAAGCAGCAAGCAAGGGGTAAAGAAATGTAATATGTGCGCTAATAGTGAACATGAAATAGCTGGCGTAAAGCAATGACAATGTATGGAATGGCATGAGCAGGTAAGCAGTGTAACATATGTGTCGCAGTAAGGTATCATGAGTCTGGCACTTCCATTCTAATATGTTCGTTTATAGTTCAGTAATGAAAGTATGAGTGTATACGAAATTAGTCTAATATAAATGCCACGAACCAACGACATATTTAGTATAAAGCCCCGAAAACCCCACAGGACAACGGCACACGAGATTCATGTTAGGTGATTTTTAAGTGTACTCTCGTTTCACTATATGCATTCTTTAACCAACTATCCCATATCCCCGGTTGCAGTTATGTTCATGCATCGAATTGGTCACAACCAATTTATATCACTGGACAAGTACGCATCACTTTCACGGCTCTATTACTTTCACTGTTCAATCATGATATCACTGTTCAATTACTATCACTTGATCACTTTCACTTTCAATCACTATCGCTAGCGTACTTGACACAACCAATTGATATCACCATCACTCGATAATGCGCTATAATCACTAGGGTGTCGATGCAAACGATCACTATGCACTAAGATTAAAACAGTCATATAATATAATGGAAATGCAATAAAATACCTTAGAAATAAAACATGGGCAATCAGTGTTATTCAGGTTGGAAAAATCACGGTTATTCATACGTGCAGATTTAGGCGAAATAATATAAAAGGCGTAAACAGTAAACTCGATTATGTAGACGACAAAAATTGGTTTCGTATCAATCGGGGTTCTTGTTAGGGAGATACGGTTATTTTAAAGAGGTTGTTCGCTGCTGAAATCTCAATTTCTGAATTGGAGTCCAATTTCAAACACATTTTTACCTAGGCTACAATCAGTTTTAGGCGTCGCTACAGTTGAATATTATGTAGGGTTATCTGTTAAGGTTCTAATGTAAAATACGTATCAGTAATGACCATCATACACTAGGAGTTATACTCAGTTCACTGTTGCTACGTAAAAACTGATACCGCAGTAATCAGCCGTATCTATCAACAGTGTAAAATATTTTATAAATATCAAATGATACTGGAATTTGGTGAAACCAGTGTCACTAGAAAGCTAACTCAAACTCCTACGCCTAGATGTATGGTTCTACACACTTGTGCACTTAAACAGTAGGTTATACATGTTCTAAAATAGGTAAAAGTAAGGATTTCCTGCTCTGGACGGCGGTACATAGTCATGAATCTCATCAGTTTTCATTGTCATAACTTATTAAAATTCAGAGATAAACTATGGGGTGCTGTAGGTTTATCAGTTGGCTTTGATACGGGCCCTAGAACATTATGTTACGGGTTATATTTAATTTAATATGAATTTTATAACGCGACAAGTGCGGTAGATTCCAGGTTTAGTCAATTCATCGAACAAGTTGTATGCTTATTCACTTCAAACGATAATTAAATTCTGGCTATTCAAACAGAGCGGAAATCAATTCCTACAAGTTCTACACGATCTAAGACGTAGTTTTAGACCCCGTCATATCTAAACCAACACCACTAAACAACCACGGCTCGTATATTACCATTTGTCGATAAATTACGATATATATGTATACATGCAATTATAAATAATATCAATTGATCTAATTACTATAATTATAGCATGAATAAGCAAGTTTATAACTTGCCTAACAACGAAACGATGTAGCGAGATGGCGATCGGCGGCAACGGCACGGACCGCAACGAGCTCGGTTTGAGAGATGGGATGAGCTTGGCACGGTACCTGGCACTGCTAGGCATGGTGATGAGCACGACTGGGCAGGGGGTAGCGGCGAGAGGGCAGAGGCGTTGTCGGCGGCGATTGCCGGCGGTGAAGGGTGAGGTCGGCGAAGTTGTAGTGGGGCTCGAGAGTGGGTTGTGAAAGCTCGGGTATCGTGCAAGCGCTCGACCGCGGCGTAAGAGTCGCCGTGATGGTTGCAAAGGGGAGGTCGGCGGTTGGTGGTGGTGGTTGCAGTGGCCTCGGCGATAGGTGTTGGATTTTGGAGTTGAGTTTGTGAAGAGGCGGAGAAGATGGTGTGGTAGGCTCGGGAGTAGTGACAAGGAGGATGCTCGGTGATGATGGGTTGGTGTTGGAGAGTTGAAAATGGTGCTCGATGACGGAAAAAGGTCGTCAGCGATGAGCTCGGTTGTGTGATGGGTTCTTGGGAGGAGGAAGTGTGGAAAGCTCGGCTTGGTGGCTGGTGGTGTGCGGTGAGGTTGTGGAGGTCGGGGTTGATGGAGGAGAGTCGACGGTGGTGCTGGGGTGCCGACGGCGAAGAGTGCGGTAAGGCTCGATGGGGTTCTCGGGTTGGGAGGAGAGAAGGAAGGAGGGAGATTGAGAGAGATAAAGATAGGGAGAGAGGCAGTTAGAGAGAGATGGCTGAGATAGAGGGAGACGACGCTTGGATCCCGGAGAGACGTTGGGGGTGCAGTGGGAACAGTTGCGAGGAAGGCGGCCGTGTTGAGGAAGAAGGAGTCAGGGTGATACGAGAGAGGAAAGAGAGGGAAAGAGAGAAGAATAGGGGCTCAGGTTGGGAAGTGGTGAGCTGAGGGTGTGGGCTCGGGCTTAGAGGGTTAGGGCTCGGGATCATGGGTTTGGGTAGGGTTTAGTTAATGTTTTAGACTAAGATAAAAGTTTAGAAATTAGGTTTTAGGGGAAAAATATAACGCATTATATGGAAAATTTTGGGGGGAAATTTTGGGAAATTATTTATTAAAAATACGGATACGGTACAAACTGAACTGGGTATTACAATACAGAACACCAAGACACTTACTGCATTCATCGTTCGTATTGGTCGCGCACACAGCGTAGCCGTATATATCAGGCCTGCTGGTGTTGATATAGAGTTCTCTACATGGAAAAGACGGTGTGTTTGATTTCAGCTGTTGGATAACATATTCCACATACTCACCTTACTCTGCGCTGGGAAATTTCGTTCCATTGCAGATGAGGACCTGAGCATCGGCAAACATCGTTAATCCGAGAAATGTAATCATGATCATCAGCAGAGCAACTGAATGATTTGTGTTGGATTTTCTTGCTATATTGTTCTTTCTTTTGTGTTGTGTGGTCATGAAGTAGAGTACTAATTTTGATCAAAGGCTTAGAGCAGTGGCTTTGGCCGGCTATTTGTTATTCCCTTGGACCTAGGATTGTGCTCCAAATATAAAAAAAAAGATTCACAAAAACTAAAGTATTATCGTAAATCATTATTTGAAATACGAGGATAGGCTACAACGATGAGAATTCTCTTCTGTAATGTTCATATGGCGTAAGCACAGCCACAAATCCTACATAAAAATGAGCGACTATTATTCTGCAAATCAACCTTCCATCATTTTAAACATCTACATGACTCCGATTTCGATTGCCGCATAAGCATTATAAGAGAACCTTCTCCATGTTAGGTGACACCCACATTTGAGGTACATGGGATATCATTTTAATGGAAAAGAGACGATTCTCGGGATTTCTTTTTATTGGAAGAGCGAAGGATGAAAATAAGAAAAGCAATTTGTTATTAGGAGCAGTATAGATACAACTTTTGTGTTAAAATTGACCGTTTCTTCTCCAGCGCAATCAAATAAACAATTTTAAAACTATTTTGTCAAAACTAGTTATCCATCATCCGTGATGTAATATAAAGACGGTTGAGATTGAAATAAAATACAAATCATAATTTTAAGATTATATTTCTTTTCTTATTAAATTTTTATCGTCTAACCAAGAAAGGTCAATAACCAACTTTGACAAAAAAATTCAAAGCCCTCGCTCTGACCAGATCAGCTCCCACAATATTATAACTTTAAGACACTCTTCATGTCATGTCTACCTATCACGTGAATGAAGGTACAGTAGCTTTGAACTATTGTGTTCATAAAATGAAATTAATATAACTGAAAAATAAAAAGAGGAGAAATCAGAAAAATTTATTTAGTTAATGCTTTTACACCAAAATACCCAATCTTTAAAACAAGGAACTGTGCAGATATCCGGATTATAGATTAAAACCTGTGGGCACATTGCTCACTTTCTTTTGAGACGTCATTGAGTACTGTTAATTGATATTAACTTCATATAAATGATGCACTCAATTATATTTTTGATCTTGGCCTTCTATTTACAACTTTGATCGGTTTGATGTATCACTGATCTTTCACTTGTTTACTTGTTTATATAAGGTTCCTTTCCCTATGATATGCAAGTATATCAATTGTACTGCACACCTGAGCCCTAATTTCCCCCCAAATTAACCCTAATATAATAAATAATACCCAAAATAACACTGTCATAAATGTATTTCTAAGAATAGACATCCGTATCCAAAATAACCCTCCGTAGCTTTTCCTCGGTGATGACGCTCGATATTGGCGACCTCCAAGATTAGGACACGTGGCAGATGATGTGTCCCAAGACTCAGAAGAAAGGGCCCACAGGGGCCGACCAGGCCACCCTGTGCCCGACCTGCAAGCGCAAACTGACCCTCCTCGGGGCCCCCTGCAAATTAGCCTCCTCGGCTCCTCAGGTCACCCCGAGCTGCCACAGGACCAAGACTCCTCGGCCTCCTCGCTCGTCCCCGAGCCCTCGGCCGAGGCCATCTTCCTCGGCCTCCTCGCTCGTCCCCGAGCCCTCAGCCGAGGCCATCTTCCTCGGCCCTCCGACCAACTCCACCACTCACAGGCGTAACCGCCGCTCCACGAATCTCGCCATGCGCAGATTCTACGCCAACAGCATCCCACGTTCCACGCCCTCACGATCCCCATTAATGGGCGATCCGCTCCCTGCGTGGGCATGATATCGGGAGCGTAACTGCCGGCGAGATTCTCGCGCCTGCTGCTGCGTGCCACCACCGCTATATAAACCCCCATCACAAAGGGGCCAGGTAAACCATTCTGGAGACTTGACGCCGTTACTCTGCTCGGATCTCATCACTAACTTGAGCGTCGGAGGGTCCTCGGTGGTACCAAACCATCCCGGGACTTCTTTGCAGGTACTCGGCGGCAGCTTCCACATCTCACCTCTTCCTCCAATAACCCATTGAGGCCCACACGCAACAAAGAATAATCAGCTAAGTTCACCGCGGGATCTACGGAAGACAACATCTGACGGAGGCCCGAAAAAGAGCCCCATCACTCGGTGATCGATATTTTTCTTCTGGAGCTTCATGGACAAGCAAATATACACCAATTTTTATATGACTTGGATATTCTTTAACCGTTTTGGTAAACCACCTTCCGATTCAAAACACAAAAAGAGTATTGAAATCACATAACTTCTTATCATTTATGCATGTCTTCAAAGAATATGTTCATCAAGATGAACGGTGACAAATTGCGGGCTTCCGGACACATGATTGGGCGATCAACGACTGCTAATGGGACCCATTTTTTAACACAATCAGTGGGCCGAGCAAAGTTTGTTGTAGGATTGTCATTTGAAGCAAAAAAATGCGTAATCAGTTTCTCCACCGTCCTCGATGTGATTCAAGGGCTGTTAAGATTAAAAACTGATGGAGCTCCTTTTCGGGCCTCCGTCAGATGTTGTCTTCCGTTGATCTCGCGGTGAACTTAGCTGTTTATCCTTCGTTGCGTGTGGGTCTCAATGGGTTTTTGGAGGAAGAGGTGAGGTGAGGAAGCTGTTGCCGAGTACCTGCAAAGAAGTCCCGGGGTGGTTTGGTACTACCGAGGACCCTCCGACGCTCAAGTTAGTGATGAGATCCGAGCAGAGTAACGGCATAAAAGTGTGAAAAATGGCTTCCTTGACCCCTCTGTGATGGGAGTTTATATAGCGGCGGCGGCACGCAGTAGCAAGTGCGAGAATCTCGTCGGTAGTTACGCTCCCGACGTCACGCCCGCGTAAAGAGCGGATCGCCCATTAAAGGGGATCGTGACGGCGTGGAACGTAGGATGTTGCTGGCGGAGAATCTGCGCATGGCGAGATTTGCGGAGCGGCGGTTACGCCTGTGAGTGGTGGAGTTGGTCGGTCGGAGGGGCCGAGGGAGACGGCCTCGGCTGGGGAGCTCGGAACCGACCAAGAGGGCTGAGGAGTCTTGGTCTTATGGCAGCTCGGGGAGAGCTGAGGGACCGAGGAGGAAAATTTACAGTGGGCCCCGAGAAGGGCCAGCTCCGAGGAGGGCCAGCTCGTGCTCGCAGGTCGGGTATAAGGGTGACATGGTCGGCCTCTGTGGGCCCTTTCTTCTGGGTCTTGGAACATGTCATCTGCCACGTGTCCTTATCTTCAAGATCGCCAATATTGAGCATCATCATTAGCCCCCCACTCTTGTCCCGACCAGTTAGCGGGTCGGGTCGGGAGTGGACTGCCGGGCCGCCCGGGGTAAGCTCCCTCCTAAGGTTTCGTCGGGACGCGTCCCCGGGCTGCCAGCTGTCTTTTCTGCCAGCGAATTAGGACGAGATCTCTGTATTTAAGGAAGGTGCGCCGGTTCGTGCATCCTGCCACTGAAGCGACGTCCACGTGTCAAGCGTCAGTTGACCGACGCGACGTGTGCAGACCTGTGGCGTCTGATGGGATGCGGTCCAGTGCGGGAACGACAAGTGGAGCAATCGATCGTCGAGTTGACTTCGATCACCTGATGTCTTTTGTTGGGGTTTCAGGTCCGCTGCATGTGATGGGCTCAGCGGCCTCGTTATGAGGACTACAAACCTGCAGCATCTGTTGGGCAGGAAGACGCCTGCTGGGGATGACCGAGCAGGGAAGCTGCTCGGTCGATCTTGGCGAGGGCCTTGATCCCTGGCGTTGCGAGTAGGGAAGCTACCGGCCAGGGATAGCCGAGCAGGGAAGCCGCTCGGCTGCCTCTGGGAGTACTTTGATCCTTAGCGTTGGAGGGGATGTAAGAAGCCCACTAAGGATGACCGGGCAGTGAAGCTGTGCAGTTGCCTCTTGGCGAGGGCTTTGATCTCTGGCGTCGTGGGTAGGCAACCACCGGCCTAGGACGATCGAGTAGGGAAGCCGCTCGGCTGCCTCTAAGGAGGACTTTGATCCTTGTCTTTGTTGGGTAAGAAGCTACCCGCCGGAATGCGCCGAGTAGGAAGGGGCTCGACGGCCTTGTGAAGAGGGTTTCAGACCCTCAGCGTCTGATGAGCAGGAGGACGCCCACTGGGGATGCGCCGAGCAGGAAGGAACTCGGCGGCCTCACGATGAGGGCTTGAGATCCTCAGCATCTGATGGGCAGGAGGATGCCCGCTGGGGATGCGCCGAGCAGGAAGGAACTCGGCGACCTCGCGATGAGGGCTTGAGATCCTCAGCATCTGATAGGCAGGAGGATGCTCGCTGGGAATGCGCCGAACAGGAAGGAACTCGGCACCCTCGCGATGAGGGCTTCAGACCATTAGCGTCTGATGGGCAGGAGGATGCCCGTTGGGGATGCGCCGAGCAGGAAGGAACTCAGCGGCCTCGCGATGAGGACTTCAGACCATCAGCGTCTGATGGGCAGGAGGATGCCCGCTGGGGATGCGCCGAGCAGGAAGGAACTCGGCGGCCTCACGATGAGGGCTTGAGATCCTCAGCATCTGATGGGCAGGAGGATGCCCGCTGGGGATGCGCCGAACAGGAAGGAACTCGGCGGCCTTGCGATGAGGGCTTCAGACCATCAGCGTCTGATGGGCAGGAGGATGCCCGCTGGGGATGCGCCGAGCAGGAAGGAACTCGGTGGCCTCACGATGAGGGCTTGATCCTTGGCACTGGAGGGGCCGTGAGAGGCCTGCGAAGGATGGCCGAGCAGGGTAGCTGCTCGGCGCCTCTTGGCGGGGGCTTTGATCCTTGACACTGGAGGGGCCGTGAGAGGCCTGCGAAGGATGGCCGAGCAGGGTAGCTGCTCGGCGCCTGTTGGCGAGGGCTTTGATCTTTGACGCTGGAGGGGCCGTGAGAGGCCTGCGAAGGATGGCCGAGCAGGGTAGCTGCTCGGCGCCTCTTGGTGAGGGCTTTGATCCTTGACGCTAGAGGAGCCACGAGAGACCTGCGAAGGACGACCGAGCAGGGTAGCTGCTGGGTTCCTCCTGGCGAAGGCTTTGATCCTTGACACTGGAGGGGCCGTGAGAGGCCTGCGAAGGATGGCCGAGCAGGGTAGCTGCTCAGTGCCTCCTGGCGAGGGCTTTGATCCTTGACGCTGGAGGGGCCGTGAGAGGCCTGCGAAGGATGGCCGAGCAGGGTAGATGCTTGGCGCCTCTTGGCGAGGGCTTCCTGATCCCTGGCGTTGCGGTAGGAAGGCTACCCGCCAGGGATAGCCGAGCGAGGGATCCTCGGGCTCGACTGCCTTGGGAGGACTTTCTGATCCCTGGCGTTGCGGTAGGGAAGCTACCCGCCAGGGATAGCCGAGCGAGGGATCCTCGGGCTCGACTGCCTCTGGGAGGACTTTTGATCCTTCAGGACGGAGACCGAGCAGGGTTACTGCCCAGTGCCTCTTGGCGAGGACTTTGATCCCTGTCGGTTGTGGTAGAAAGCTACCAGCCGGGGATAGCCGAGCAAGGACCCGACTTCCTCTGGGAGGACTTTGGTTCTTGGCGCAGGAAGAGCTATAGGGCTGTAAGAAACCTACCAAGGACCCTTGGCCGGGCAGGGTTACTGCCCGGTGCCTCTTAGCGAGGACTGCGAGCCCCCTTTGTGCGACCCCGTCAAGGGAGGGGGTGTCGGTCTATTCGGTCGGCGAGGGCATTGATGACGGTCGCCGGAGGAGGTTCATCCGCGCCTCCGGTGAGGGGGAGGCGGCGGCTGGTGTCTGGATCTTCAGGATGATCGCTTGCCATATGGATGGAGATCGGAAGGCCAACTTTGTTTTTTGTGGAGTTTCGTTTCCTACAGACGGCGCCAACTGATGGAGCTCCTTTTCGGGCCTCCGTCAGATGTTGTCTTCCGTTGATCTCGCGGTGAACTTAGCTGTTTATCCTTCGTTGCGTGTGGGTCTCAATGGGTTTTTTGAGGAAGATGTGAGGTGAGGAAGCTGTTGCCGAGTACCTGCAAAGAAGTCCCGGGGTGGTTTGGTACCACCGAGGACCCTCCGACGCTCAAGTTAGTGATGAGATCCGAGCAGAATAACGGCATAAAAGTGTAAAAAATGGCTTACTTGACCCCCCTGTGATGGGGGTTTATATAGCGGCAGCAGCACGCAGCAGCAGGCTCGAAAATCTCGCCGGCAGTTACGCTCCCGACGTCACGCACGCGGAAAGAGCGGATCGCCCATTAAAGGGGATCGTGATGGCGTGGAACGTGGGACGTTGCTGGCGGAGAATTTGCGCGTTGCGAGATTTGCGGAGCCGCGGTTACGCCTGTGAGTGGTGGAGTTGGTCGGTCGGAGGGGCCTAGGGAGACGGCCTCGGCTGGGCTTGGGAGCTGGGAACCGACCAAGAGGGCTGAGGAGTCTTGGTCCTGTGGCAGCTCGGGGCGAGCTGAGGGGCCGAGGAGGCAAATTTGCAGAGGGCCTCGAGGAGGGTCAGCTCGTGCTCGCAGGTCGGGTACAAGGGTGACATGGTCGGCCTCTGTGGGCCCTTTCTTCTGGGTCTTGGAACATGTCATCTGCCACAAGTCCTTATCTTCAAGATCGCTAATATTGAGCATCATCAGAAACAAAAACCTACTCTAATCTTTATTTCTGTTATTTTTTCCCATTTTAATCTCAATTCGTTCGTGTATATCAGAATGGTTGGCAGTGGGCCCACCCCGTAACGGCCATATCAAGATCAAATCTGGCACCCGCCTTTTTCATTTCTCGCTGGAAACAGACTAGAAACAATCAATCGTCGACTCCTTCTTTCCTATTTTATCGCTCCAATTTCTTATCTTCCTCCTCCTCATCATCATCCTCAGCACACACTCCCATAGTATCCCCTTCCTCTCTCTATAGAAATACCCACAACTTCAAGGTTTTTTTTTATAACTTATCCATCAAAAGCCGAGAAATGGGATCAGAGTGCAAGACACAGAGCATCCTGGTGACGGGCTGGGCCGGCTTCATCAGGACCCACACCGTGCTGCAGCTGCTCCACCAGGGGTTCCACGTCTCCATCATCGACAACCTCGACAACTCCGTCGAGGACGCCGTCCGCCGCGTCAGGGATCTCGCCGGTCCCGACCTCTCTAGGAACCTCCACTTCCATCTCGTAACGCCCTGGCGCCCATTTTATTTTTTATTTTTTTATATCCTACTTTCATTTGGGGTTAGTATATATTTGAATTTTTGATGCATTAATTCTTGTAGGGAGATCTTCCGAACAAGGATGAAAAGAGACGTCACTTGAAGTTCCGGCCAGGAGATCACGTATTCTTAAAGATATCTCCAAACCGCGGAGTGATCCGATTTGGAAGACGGGGTAAGCTAAGTCCGAGATACATTAGACCGTTCGACATACTCGAACGAGTCGGTGAAGTGGGATACCGCTTAGCACTTCCACCTTTATTGGAAGGAGTGCATAATGTGTTCCACATATCCCAACTCAGAAGGTATGTGAGTGACCCCAGCCATGTACTTGATCATTCCGAGCTCATTATACAGCCCGACTTATCTTGTGAGCAACAACCTGTGGAGATCCTGAACAGGAAAGTGAAGTCACCTCGGAACAAGGAAGTCAACTTGGTCCGAGTGATGTGGAGAAAAGACACTCTAGGAGAGTCAACTTGGGAAAGGGAAGATGAGATGCGTGCAAGATATCCTCATCTCTTTGTAAACTAGTCCTTAAAATAAAAGTTGTAAATTTCGAGGACGAAATTTTTATAAGGATGGTAGACTGTAACAACTCCAATTTTAGTGTACAAAGATTTATTTAAAAGTTGATGTATACTTGGAGTAATTACATTTCTGTGACTACCATAAATATTTGTTTTGCTAATTAATTATAAGAAGGAGCTTGTAGCTCATTGGTAAGACCTTGCACTGCTGAACCAAGCCACCAGAGTTCAAATCCCATACCCCTGTTCCCCTCCGAAAGGCGGCGCACAGGACCGCGATGTCCTGACGCTGATATTCAGGGCAGATGCTATATGGTTTTATCCGTCCACCTCTCCGAAGATGCCAAGTTGATTTATGGCACCGTGTATCGGAGGTTTAGACGGATGCGGCCGATGTAGCAGACTTCGTTAGATTCCCCCTCGCTTGAGGGGTTTTTGATTGTGGGGACGCTCTTTCCTGCAGGCGCAAGCCCCTGCAGTTAATTACGCTACCGCATCGTGGTAACAACTTTCTTCTTCTCCAGAATTTCACTTGGTGTCGTGTGTGTTTGTTTTGTTTGTGGTTACCCGTGGATTGTATACGGAGACTGAGTAATGCCGTCGCCCGTAGGACGTGGATTAGTCCAAATCCGTATTTACTTAGATTTGGGTTTGGTGTTTTTAGTTTAAGGATGCATTAGTCGCGTTGCGGCTAAGATCAATTGAGGTCTGGGGTCCTTTTTATAGTGCCCATAAATTAGTTAAATTTGTTAAAGAGATCTTTCTCTGAGTGATTTGGGGAATTTTCCTCACCGTTGGATCTTTGATCCAAGGGTTTCTGTTTTACAGAAGAAAATCTTCTTGTTTTAACAAGAACAGAAAAGATTTCTTTAGAATTTTAATTCTGTTTGGGGCAGATGCCCCAGCGCGTGACACGTGTCACGCAGCGCATAGCGCAGCGCAACTGTGCTTGCGCAACTGCGCAGACACGTGTCGCGCAGCGCATCGCTTGCGCAGCTGTATTTGCGCAGTTGTGCTTGCGCAACTGCGCAGACACGTGTCGCGCAGCACAGCGCTTGCGCAGCTATGCTTGCGCAACTGCGCAGACACGTGTCGCGCAGCGCAGCGCCTGTGCAACTGAAACGTTGCTTCCTTTACTTTTATTTTTAAAGAGCTTTTCTCTGATTGGACGCACTGCTTTGGGTGCTGTGCTGCCGTATCAGCTTTTGACACGTGGCAACGTAAAAGATCTGAAGCGTTGCTTTATTAAAATTTAGATTTTCAAGATAGAGTTTTGCTCTGATTGGGGGAATCGGAAGCGTTGCTTCCCCTGAGATATCTTTTCATCTCCTCTTTTCAAGTCAAACTTGTATTTCTTCGAAATTTCGATTTCCCGGGTCTTGGAAATAATTCCACTGCGCACAGAATTTTCTGTGTTTGGGTCTATATATAACTCAAGGCCGAGCCTTTTTTTTCTCACCTTCAGAGAACTTCTTCGATCATGGCTTGCAACCGTCCTCACGCCCGCCGACAACCGTGGGAAGTGCCGATCCGGGACATCGTTCCCCGTTTTGCTGCGCGCTTGGTGGACTCCTCTCTTTCGGACGAGCAGTGCGATGCTGCAATGTACGAGCTTTCGACTCGTGTGGGGTCTCCTCTTCCCCCGGGTTCCATTTGGCTTCGGATGATCCTTGCCTCAGTGCTCGCCGACATTCCCCCTCCTCCGGCAGAGATGTCCTCGGCAATGCTTGATGTGGCCGAGGATAAGATCGAGAGCTTTTTCGAAGCGCTCTTGATCACCAAAGCCCTAAGGGATTTCTCCTTCTACTTGCTGAGCCAGATACGGGCTCGTTATCGCCACTTTTTCCCAGGAGTGCGGCGTCGACCGTTGGATGGCTACCCCTCGGGAAGATCGCCGCTTCAACGTGATGGAGAAGACGGAGAGGGAGCTGAATAATCTTCTTTTTCTTTTTGTGAACCCTTGTCTCTCTGATCCCGTATTCGGTGATCTTTTTTAAATGTAATAACAATAAGAATGAATAAGTATTTTTCTTTTTAATCAAGTACTTCATTGTCTGTTAAGGGTTCTTTTATTTTAGTTCTCTGTTGTGCTTGTGCATCGTATGATTTTAATTTGTTATTATCAAGTGCATGTAATTTTGCATGGATAAATTGCCTTTGGCACTTAGCCCCTTCTTCTGCGCTAGCGCATCTGCGCTGACACGTGTCGCGCAGCGCACAGCGCAGCGCACTGCGCTAGCGCAACACTGCCACGTGTCGCACAACGCAGAGCGCAGCGCGGCGCTTCCTTTAACAAAGCTTTGCTCTAATTGGGCACGCCTTCTTGGACGCTGCGCTAATGTATCTGCATCAGACACGTGGCGCGTTGCGTGCAGCGCAAAGGATCTGAAGCGTTGCTTCATTTATTAAAGTTTAAATTTTCAAAGCAAAGCTTTGTTTCTAATTGGGGGAAGATAAAGCGTTGATTCATCTCCCGTCTTGAAATTTGAACAGAGCTTTGCTCTGATTGGGGTAAACAAATACCCCCCCCACCACTGCGCTTACGTGGCCTCCAAACGCAAGCGCAACGGTGGCAGAATCCCAACCGTCGCGGCACCTTTTGGAAGTTGAAGAGGCACTCGATGCCTATAAATAGGACCTTTGGTCCCCCACAGATGCTTATCATCTTTCAGATTTTTACTTTCAGAACTCAGAGCCTTGCTCTCTTGTTTAGACACTTTTTAAAAGTTCAAATTTTAGAGAATTTTAGGTAAAAATATTAATTTTGATTAAATTAAATCAGCTTTAAGAGCATTGCTCTCAATAGATCCCTGATCTAAAGAAGACCCATTTAGGGTTTCACTTAGCAGAGCTTTGCTCTAAAGGGGTCTAAAGAGAACTAAAGGGAACCCTATTAGGGTTCCATTAATAGAGCTCTGCTCTCCGAAAGGTTTCCCTTGGATTTTCTTAATTAATGGAGTTTTGCTCCTTCCAAATCATATAGAAGAACTCTTAAGAGTTCTTCATGGCATTTGATACTATTATTATTATTATATCATTTTTTTCTCAGAGCAAAGCTCTCAATGTTCTTAGGGAATTTTCCTTAAATTCTCCTCATAACTGGTTTTTGACAGGTGTCACTACTGTCTTCCGAGGGGTTTTAACTCCCTATACCTTTTCCTCATTGCTAATCTTCCAATGTTGCTTCCTTCAGGCATTATGGCGGTGCATCTATACAGTCTGCACGAGTTCATTACCTACGAGGATATTCGTGCACAGGGCCGTCAACAAAACCTAGAGTTTACAGACGCCCAATGTGCAGAGGTCATAGGTCGTCTGAACGCAAGCGGTGGTTGGCTGCTACCTCATCGTTCGGCTCTTTTGAAAGTCGTGCTGGGAGCAATATGGAGAGCGCTTCCGGGTCTTCATGAGGCCCTACCGCTCAATGCGCTGGATGATGCCGAAGACAAGGTGCATTCAGTGTTCCTGACGGGGCTGATTTCGAAGAAACGGCGGGACAGCCTCATTGACATCCTACATCAAATATTCCAGCAGACGACGATAGTTGCTGCTTATCGAAGGCCGGAAGGGCTTGCCGAGGATCTCGACACAGAGGAGCGCGAGAGGCTGCGCATAAGAATAATTAGAAAGGCCAGAAGAACTCTGGATGGCCTTACTTTTGAATTCCTCAATCCGTGCCCCGGATCTGAGGTTATACCGTTGTAATAATTTGAATAATGTCTCTTATTCATTGCTCTTATGATTGTAAGAATTTTTAGCAATATGAATGGAAACCCCCTTTTTTTATTTTAGCTTGTCTTATCTTTTGTTCCGAATCTTTTGCATAAATGAATGTGCTCCGAACGCTTAATCAAATGTAGATCAGATGCTCTTTCCGTCGCTTTCTTCTTTCTTTTCTTCTCGGCACGCCACCTTAGTAAACATGGTCAACAGATAGTAGAGCACACATCTTGACTTTCTTAAGAATCAGCGATGGCTTAGGCCGCAGGTTCAGATCTGTTGCCTAAGACTTTTCAACTCTATGAGCCGTGAGGGTCTCATAGAGACTTTTCTCCCTACGGATCGAGAGGATCTCGTAAGTGGTTTTTTTCTCCTTAGGAATCATGAGGATTCCTAAGTGTGTTTTCTCTTATAGGTCGTAAGGATCCTATAATAGAATTTTCCCTCTTACGAGTCGAGAAGACTCGTAAGCGGTTGTTTCCCTCCTTGTCGAAACTCGACCTTGGAGAGTGAGACCCGTGAATAGTATGCAAGAGACCATTTTGGATTGACTTGCAGGGTCCCATTGTTCAGGAAGCAAGTTTTTTTTTAGTCCTTGCTGCCTGAGGCTTCATCTTGCAAGTTGAGACGAATCAGGAATTTTCCCGCGGAGACGCTAGTTTCTCTGCGAGCCGACGCGAATCAGGAGGCTCTCGTCAAGGAGTGTTTGTATCCGTGAGTCGAGGAATTTGCTAGGGATTAGTTGTTTCCCAAGCGCCAAGGATTATTTGTTTCCTTAGGGTTTGAAACGAGTCGAGAATTTCCCACGGAGGCACTGGTGGCTTTGCGAGTCGACGCGGATCAGGAGGCTCTCGTCAAGGAGTGTTTGTATCCGTGAGTCGAGAAATTTGCTAGGGATTATTTGTTTCCCAAGCGCCAAGGATTATTTGTCTCCTTGGGGTTTGAAACGAGTCGAGGATTTCCCACGGAGGCACTGGTGGCTCTACGAGTCAACGCGGATCAGGAGGCTCTCGTCAAGGAGTGTTTGTATCCGTGAGTCGAGGAGTTTGCTAGGAATTATTTGTTTCCCAAGCGTCAAGGATTATTTGTTTCCTTGGGGTTTGAAACGAGTCGAGAATTTCCTACGGAGGCACTGGTGGCTCTGCGAGTCGACGCGGATCAGGAGGCTCTCGTCAAGGAGTGTTTGTATCCGTGAGTCGAGGAATTTGCTAGGGATTATTTGTTTCCCAAGCACCAAGGATTATTTGTTTCCTTGGGGTTTGAAACGAGTCGAGAATTTCCCATGGAGGCACTGGTGGCTCTGCGAGTCGACGCGGATCAGGAGGCTTTCGTCAAGGAGTGTTTGTATCCGTGAGTCGAGGAATTTGCTAGGGATTATTTGTTTCCCAAGCACCAAGGATTATTTGTTTCCTTGGGGTTTGAAACGAGTCGAGAATTTCCCACGGAGGCACTGGTGGCTCTGCGAGTCGACGTGGATCAGGAGGCTCTCGTCAAGGAGTGTTTGTATCCGTAAGTCGAGGAATTTGCTAGGGATTATTTGTTTCCCAAGCACCAAGGATTATTTGTTTGCTTAGGGTTTGAAACGAGTCGAGAATTCCCCACGGAGGCACTGGTGGCTCTGCGAGTCGACGCGGATCAGGAGGCTCTCGTCAAGGAGTGTTTGTATCCGTGAGTCGAGAAGTTTGCTGAAGACACTGGTTTCTTCGGAGTTGGACTGAACCGTCGAGATTTGGCTTCGTCTTCGGGCGGAGCCTGTTGGGAAAGTATGGTTCCCTCTTTGTTTACGCCCTTGGATTGTATACAGGGATCGATGTGATCTTAACTGTAGGGCCAAAGTTTTATCATCATTTTTTTTGTTTTATCTCCGCGATGCTCTATCATTTCAGCTTCTATATCACGAAGGTCGCGATTGCCCAATCATTTCGGCTATTTTTCGCGGTGCCCAATCATTTCGGCTATTTACTTTATTTTTACTCGCTGCTTTTTATTGCGAGTTGCCCAATCATTTCGGCTATTTCGCATGCGTACATTTTTACTTGCTGCTTTTTTATTGCAAGTTGCCCCATCATTTCGGCTATTTCATATGCATGTGCGGCCTATTGGCTTTTTGCTGTAGACCAATAATTAGACACCGATTTCGGCATCAGCACTGCTACAACTGGGATATTGCCAGGAGCGAATCATCATCTGCCTCTGTCGATGTCGAACAAAGGTAGCTTAGCGACCAGGGTTAAGGTCCTGTCGACTAAGGCTTTTGACTTCATGAGCCGTAAGGGTCCCACAAAGTTATTTCTCCCTACAAGTCGTGAGGATCTTGTAGGTGTATTTTCTCCTTAGGAATCGTGAGGATTCCTAAGTGTTTGTTCCTCTGTAAGTCATAAGGATCCTACAGGAGGGTTTTCTCCTTGTAAATCGAGAGGATTTACAAGGGTTGTTCACCATACGAACATATCCCCAGTCACGGATGAGACTTGGTTAGGGAAATGTTTATTCGCGCCCGTGGATTGTATACAAGGGTCAGTATTGAGCCACTTGTAGGGCAGCATCGGAAATTGTGGGGATTGTTTAAGCACAGGTTTAGGTCTCTGTAACTTAAGACTTTCAACTCTTATGAGCCGTGAGGGTCCCATAAGAGAGTTCTCCTTACGAGTCGTGAGGATCTCGCAAGTGTATTTTCTCCTTAAGAATCGTGGGGATCCCTAAGTGTGCTGCTCCCTTGTAAGTCGTAAGGATCTCACGTGGGTGGTTTCTCCTTATAAGGTCGAGAGGACCCTATAAGTGTCCTTTAACGAGGTTGCGCCCTTTCAGGTTTTCACAAACACTCGCCAGTAGCCCTGCTGTTTTTACTCACGGAGCCCTTTCGGGTTTTCATCCGCGCCCATTTTGCTTATGGACATACCGTTTTTTTTTATTCTTTATATATATATATATATATATATATATATATATATATTTTTACGAGGTCGCGCCCTTTCGGGTTTTCACGAACACTCGCCGGTAGCCCTGCTGTTTTTACTCACGGAGCCCTTTCAGGTTTTCATCTGTGCTCTTTTTGCTTATGGACATACCGTTTTTTTATTTTATTTTTATATGTTTTTTTATCGTCAGCCTAAAGATGCTGCGGTAGTAGTTTAAAGACGTTTCGGTCTGCTATTAGTTTAAGGACATTTCGGTTCGACTTTGAGAAGGCTGGCTACTGCTGATAGAGTTTGAGCTTAGGAAGATAGCGAGCGGACATAGTCGTCGTCATCTACCATTGACCTAGGCTGTGGCTCATTAAGCATAGTATTTCTTTAGGAAGCGACCGTTTATTGGCCTGAAAGGCCTTTCGCCGTGCATGTCCATGAGTAGATAGGCCCCACCCTGGTAGACCTTATCTATGATGTATGGGCCTTCATAGTTTGACTCGAATTTTCCTCGCTTAGCGCGATTGGGAATCATAGGCCTTTTGATCACTAGCACAAGTTCGCCTTGGCGAAATGTCCTCGGTCGGGTCAGTCTTTCGTATGAGCGCGTCATCTTTGCTTTATAAGCTTCCAGATTTTGTTGCGTTATGAGCCAGGTTTCATCAAGTGCGTCAAGCTCCTCAAGCCGAAGGTTAGCATTTTCTTCGTTCGTCAGCTCATAGTGGACTGCCACTCATAGAAAGGGTAACTCTATCTCGAGGGGGAGTACTGCTTCCGTCCCAAATACCAACGCATACGGCGTTGTGTTCGTGGTTGTCTTGAACGTAGTTCGATACGCCCAAAGGGCCTCTTGCAGTCTCTCGTGCCAGTCTCTTTTATTTCGGGACACCTTCTTTTTCATGATTTTCGTCAAGGTCTTGTTGAAGGCCTCAGCTAGACCGTTAGCTCGCGGATTATAAACCGAGGAATATCTCCAGTCTATATTGTGTTGTTGCGCGAAGCGACTGGTCTTGTGGCTTCTGTAGGCTGGCCCGTTATCGGAGATGATCCGTCGTGGAGTTCCAAACCGATATATGACGTGCGTCTTGAAGAAATGGAGGACATTCTCCGTCTTCACTTCCCTCAGTGGTACCGCTTCTGCCCATTTGGAGAAGTGGTCAGTCGTTGCCAGGATGAAACGATGTCCCCTAGACGATGGTGGTTCGATGGGGCCGACTATGTCAGTTCCCCACATTTCGAACGGCCAGCTAGCCACTGTCCGGTGTAGCGGGTTTGGATGCTGGTGGATGAAGTCCTCATGAATTTGGCATGAGTGGCATTGCTTCGCATATTCGAGGCAGTCCTGAATCATCGTGGGCCAGTAGTAGCCCATCCGTTTGATCTTCAACTTCATCTTAGGGCCTGCTTGGTGAGAATCGCAGAGTCCGTCATGAACTTCCTGGATGACCCTTCTCGCTTCGTCAGGTCCTAGGCATCTCAGCCACAGAGAATCAAATGACCTCTTGTACAGAGTATCGTTGACGAAGGCGAAAGACAGAGCTCGTTTCATGAGCTGATGTCTTGCGGACGCTCCTTCGGGCCTTCGGTGGGATTTAAAGTAATCTATGAAGACTTCCCTCCAATCCTCGGTATTTTCCCAATCTTTTACTTGCAGGGTTGTCTGCTCGTTCACTCCCTTTTCTTCGGATAATTCCAGAGATATTTCTGCTGGGGCAAGCACTCGACGGCTTTGTACCACGATTCTAACGTCATCAAGGTTCTCGTCGGCCAGTTCTTTAGCAAGCTTGGCCAACGCGTCTGCTTTGCTATTTTCCGCGCGCGGTATGTTCTCCAAAGTATAGGATGGAATTTGGGTCAACAGTTGTTGCACCTTTTCCCCGTACTTCACCAACTCCGGTTTGCACGTTTGGTAGTCGCCGTTTACTTGACTAACGACCAGTTGAGAATCTCCGTATATGAGGAGGTTTTCAATTCCCATGTCGATGGGGATCTCAAGACCTGCTATCAAGGCTTCATATTCGGCTTCGTTGTTCATCCTCGGCTCTGTTAAGGAGAAAGCGAAGCGCATTATCCCTCCTTGTGGAGTCACGAAGATGAGGCCTACCCCCGATTTGATTATAGGGGTACTTTGTTTGCGCTTTTTCATGGAAGATGCTCCATCGAAATAAAGTTCCCATTGGGTATCACCACCGTCAATCGCGTCGAACGCATGTTCGTCTAGCAAATCG
Organism: Agapanthus africanus; assembly: GCA_030015575.1. Taxonomy (NCBI): domain Eukaryota; kingdom Viridiplantae; phylum Streptophyta; class Magnoliopsida; order Asparagales; family Amaryllidaceae; genus Agapanthus; species Agapanthus africanus. The sequence goes on from CM057346.1 coordinate 33,638,830, forward strand.
CAATTCAGAGGAGAATCATCCAGTATCGGATGCTCAACGAGGAAATCGGCGATGGCCTGGCCTTTCACTGCCTTGAGAGGTTGATATGTTATCGAGAACTCCATCAAGAGCAGAGCCCATTTAGCGAGTCGACCTGTCAATATGGCCTTTGACATTAGATATTTGAGAGGGTCCACCTTCGAAATGAGACGGACCTCATGCGCCAACGCATAGTGCCTGAGCTTTGTTATCACAAAGATCAACGCCAGGCAGTGTTTTTCAATGGGGGAGTAATTGCTTTCTGCCCCCAGCAGGACTCGACTTAAGTAGTAGAGTGCTCTTTCCTTCCCTTGATCGTTCTCTTGTGCCCATAATGCGCCTAAGGAACCTTCGAGGGCAGTTGTATAAAGAATGAGGGGTTTTCCCTTAACCGGAGCAGCCAACACTGGCGGGTTCTGCAGGTACTACTTGATCTCGTCTAGTGCGTTTTGGCATTTTTGATCCCAGACGAACGGGGTTCCCTTCTTCATCAAGTGGCTATAGGGACGACACTTGCCTGAAAGATTGGCTATAAATCGCCGTATGTATGCGAGCTTCCCTTGGAGAGATCGCAGCTGTTTAAGAGTTCTCGGCGGAGGCATTTCCATGATCGCTTTGATCTTTGACGGATCTATTTCAATACCTCGGTGTCGAACAATGAACCCCAGGAATTTGCCTGAGGAAACTCCGAATGCACACTTGAGCGGGTTCATTTTCAAGTTGTATTGTCGAAGGCGTTGAAATACGGTCTTCAGATGCTCGAGATGTTCCTCGTATGATTTGCTTTTAACCACGAGATTGTCGATATAGCATTCGACGATTTCGTGTATAAGGCCATCGAAGATCTTTGTCATGGCCCTTTGATAAGTGGCACCGGCATTCTTTAAACCGAAGGGCATCACCTTGTAGCAGAATATACCCAAAGGAGTCCTGAAGGCAGTGTGCTTCTGGTCTTCGGGATGCATCTTTATTTGATTATACCCTGATGAGCCGTCCATGAAGGAGAAAACCTCATGAGTGGATGTATTGTCTATCATCAGTTCGGTGACTGGTACTGGAAAATCATCCTTCGGGCAAGCTTTATTGAGATCCCGAAAGTCCACGCATATGTGCACCGTCCCATTTTTCTTCATCATCGGGACGATGTTATCGATCCATTCAGGATATTGAACCTCCTGGATAAAGCCAGAGTCGATCAACTTTTTGACCTCGGCGTTGATACTCATCTCGAGCTCGAGCCGCATTCTTCTCGGCGCCTGTTTGACTGGCTTGATGTTCGGGGATATTGCCAACCTATGCACAGCAATTTCTGGACCTAATCCTGGCATTTCGGAATAGTTCCATGCGAAGCAATCTTTGTGCTGTACAAGGACGTCTTTTAACGCAGCCACCCTTTCTTCAGATAGTAGCTCACTGACAAATGTCGGTCGTGGATCATTCTCCGTCGCCAACTCAATTTTCTTGAGGTTATCTACAGTGGTATGTATTCTATCCTCCAGTTCTTTCGGAGCTGGCGGAAATTCTGAGATCACCTCATCATTGCTGTTTTCGAAGCACCAGGGAAGGCTGTCCATGTTCTCGGGCTCTTCTTTTAATATTGTTATCATGTGACAGGTGCGAATCCGCTTCCAATCCCAATGTGGAGTTGGTTCTTCTTTCGTGACCTCGGGCTCGTGCTTCTGTGGTGGCGCTACCCTCCAGTTGTCGGATAGAGCGAACTTGCCAAGCTGATACTGATCTTCGACCTAATTCTTGAAGGTGAAGCAATCTTCAAGAGGATGCCCTATCACTCGGTGATAAGAGCAATAGTCTGGGTGTGAGAATTCGCCTGCTTGTTCGGGGTGTTTAGACTCCGGCAGTGTAAGCATCTGATGTTTTAGAGAAAGATCAAGTATCTTCTTCGTCTTGTCCCGAGGAAACGAGTACGCTCGACCCATTTTCTTCATGAGGGATAGATCAATAACACTCGACTCCCGTTTGCGTGGCTTCTTAGCCCTGCTTTGTTGTTGTTGAGCGTCTTTTTGGCATTTCGACTTATTTCTGCTTTTGCGCCGAGCCTTCTTTATAACAGGTTGACAAGGAGCGGCATTTTCATCCTTCACGGCCTGTTGGAGAAGGCGTTGCGTCTTGGCTTTCTCATAGATGACCATTTCGCGGTTATGGTCGTCTCGGACTTTTTGACCCGCTTCCCTTATAAGCTTGTCCATTTGTTCTTCGAACGACGGACTGGGCACTTTTGCATCTGGAACTTTCATTGGCTTAGGATTAGCGTCCTCCCATTGAGCACCCGCCTCTTCATTAAAGTTGTGCACGACGTAACAGTCGCGAAGCAGCTCTCGTTTCTTGGAGCGAATGTATCCGAGCCCGATTGTCTCCATTCTCCCGTTAGGCAGTTTGTGTTGAGTCCCGGGGACGTTCCAGACCCTGTCATAGAATTTGGCCTTTCTAATGGTCTGTTTGAAGGGTATCCCTTGGCGTTTTAGCAGCTTTTTCAAACCTTCCGTATAATATCTGGGGAGACGGATAGGCTGAAGCCTGTCCAATGTAGGATCCGCCCCGTGCCAGACTTCTTTCTCCGCTTTGTTTTCTTCAGAGCGGTAAAATAGAATTGCTTTTTCGCTTTCTCGTTTGGGAGGGATATAGAATGTTCGCAGCTCTTCTACATTGTAGATATTAAGTGCATCCAGTTCTTTATGATGTTTAAGCGGCACTATGGCGACTTGTAGACTTTGCTCTTCGTCAGCAGACGTTCGTATGGAAGGTCGAGCAGAGAATACAACATGGACTTCATCTTCCGAGTCGCTGCCAAAGATCAATGTAGGAGCCGATGGTCCCAGCTTGTTGTGTTGGGGCGGACCCGAATAAACTATCCCCTCTTCCTCTTCAGTATCACTGCCGAAGACAGGGATGGTAGCGTTAGTTTTATTCTCCGGCTTGTGACACTTCTCCGTATCTTCGAAATCCGGTAAGAAATATTTGGCATCTTCGTATTTGCGGACCTCGTTCACGGAGAACGGGTTCAGTTCTCCCGTCACGGTATACTCGAAACCATCCTTAAAATACTTCATACACTGATGTTGTGTAGAAATGATGATGTTGTACTCGTGTAACCATGGTCGGCCGAGCAAAGCGTTGTAGCATGTCTTGGCGTCTATGACGTGGAACTTAATGTCCGTGACGAGTAGCCCGAAGCGTAACGTCAGTATCACAGACCCAAGAGTTTTTGACGATTGGGAGTCGAACCCGGAGATGGTGATCTTGTCCCGAGCAGGGTGCTGGACGCTCATGCAGATTTCCTTCAACACCCGCACGTTGAGTAGGTTAACAGACGACCCGTTATCGATCAGGATTTTGCCTATCTTTATATCATGGCGGTATCCCGAGACATAGAGAGGGCGATTGTGTTCGCACGTCCCAAGTAGAAGGTCTTCATTGCCAAAAGTAACATCGGCCGTGTGCACTTCCTCCAATTCATCCTTCATCTTTTCCTCGGCCAGGCATGCTTGGAATTGTTCTGGGTCTTGGAGTGCCTTAATTAACGAATCTCTCGCCTCTTTTGATAGCAAAAGGGCGTCAAGAATGCTGAGCTGTGAGGGCAGCTTCCTCAGATGTGCTAAGACGTTGTAATCCACCTTATTCTTCTTTGGCGGGTCTTTGGCAGCTAGCTCTTCCACCACTTGGTCATCTAAGACGATATCTTCAGAGACCTTTTCTTTCCCTTTATCTTTCCTGTTTAAGGGTCCGAGGTTCTTTTCAGGCAGCGTCCGATTCCGCAGCCGGATATTTTCGCAGACCTTCGGCTCTTCTTCTTTTCCCGAAGCGGACTCTTTAAAGAGAGGGGTAAGTTCCAGCTCCTCATCGGAATCGCTCCCGAATGTAGGCACTTGTAACATGCCGGTGTTAACCATGCAACAATCGCCAGTAGTTCTTTTAAGCTCTTCGGTCGTATTTCTTCGCTCCCGCCGAGTTTTGCGCTTTTCCCGCTTAAAGCATTGTCGATGAGCAACGTATACTTGCCACCATCTATCGAAAGCTTTGCACTCTTGGGTGGGATGCGAAACCTTCTGATGATATAAGCAATAGGACGGGTGCATTTCTATTTCATTGGTGATGCTTCCTTCAGAGGATGGTAGCTTCATACCCATTGATATGGCCTTAGCAAACTTTTTCCTCATTTTGAATTGGCTTTTGTCAACGGTGGAGGCATTTTGCTCCAGCGGGATCATCTCAGCTCTTTCATCAAGTCGCTGGCGTTTGGCCCTTTCAAATATAGCAGCCTCGCGCTCCCGATCAGCTTTACTTTTCAACCGAGCTTCATTAAGGAATGCATCAATTACTTCATCTGATAGTTTCGGGAATTTTGGTTCAAGATTTGCCCCCAGCGCTTTTGGTTTAGGATCTGCCCCCAGCTTTTCGGTGCAAGGAGTCTCCTCATCGTTCGTGATCGAATGGGAAATCATATGACAGCTCGCCACGCATTCTTCAGATTCGTTTGACGAACTTTCTCCCTCACCTTCCTCTTGAAAGACATGGTTGAGGAACTCTTGGAATGTAATGGGGGTGCGTGCCTTCTGGTTGTATTCCTCCAGTGCGTCAATTTGTTTTTGCAGGTCCGTGCGCTTGTCGCCAGGCTTCATGGGCTTCTTTGACTTCTTTTTCTTCTTCTTAAAGGATTTTGATGGCTGGTTGCGAGTGCTTGAGCCACTATCATCGGTCTTTGAAGTTGGACGTGGCTTCAAAATCCCCTCAATGACCTGCGGTTCCAACGGGTTCTTCCACCTAATCGCTAGACATGTCTGAAGGTCGTTCAGCATCCTCTTTGTCTTGGCTGATAATACAATCTCCCAAGAAGCTTCTTCAATGACGGAGCATGTTGCCCCCGGCGTATTCGTCCCCTTAGAGGTGTGGGGCTGCGGGGGATTCACCTTCCATTTGTCAGATAACGCGAACTTGCCCTGTCGGTACTGGTTTTCAAGCCAATTCTTGAAAACGTAGCAATCTTCGATCGGATGGCCTAGTACTCGATGATAAGGACAGTAGTTGGGCTCGTTGACGTCACTTGGTTGCAACGGACGTTTTGGATCCGGCAGATTTATGAGTCTGTTGCGCGACGCCAGCTCGAATAACCTCCTCGTTTTATCGCGGGGAAAGGAATAAGGACGTCCCATCCTATCCTCAAGGGGTACGTACGGGCGCATATTATTTTGACGGGCAACCGGTTTCGAGTCGCTCGGTTGTTGTTGAGCATTAGCGATGTCGATCTCTTTTCCCTTCCCTTTGTCATTTCGGGAGTCCGGCCTTGGAAGAGGAGGTTTATGGCCCATCTGATCCATCTGTGCTAGTTTGTCAATCAAGGCTTGGAAGGTAGTTGACTTGAAAAACATCATAAATTGTGAGATGGTTGCTTGCGGATCAGGGGTTCCCACAAACATACCCATCGCGGGAGCTTCTTCAATGCGCTGCTCACACTTCGACCATAAGTTCCGCCATCGTATAGCGTATTGAACCCACGTCTCGCCGGGTTTTACCCTGGCGTTAATCAGTGCTGTCATCGGGGTACGTTCACTGGCGCTTGCAAAACGCTGAGTAAACAACAGCTCCATCTCCGCGAAGGTTTTAATAGAGTCGTTCGGGAGCTCAGAGTACCATTCGAACGCCGTATCTGATAAGCTTCCAACAAACTGGCGAAGCAAAAGCTTGTCGTCACCACCGGTGTTGCCGCAGAGGGCCCTGAACTGGGCAACATGCTGATGAGGATTGCCCGTCCCTTTATAGACATGGAACTTGGGAATCGTATAACCTGGTGGATACTTAATCTGATCGTACCAGCCCGGATATGGCTGCCCCGTTTTTACGACCTGGCCGGCTGCTTCGGTCGCCTGATGAACCCGTATTTGTTAGGCGATGTACTCATCCAAATCAGCTTTGGAGATTGTATCCTCTTTAGCCGTCGACAGAGCTGGTGGAGGATTTGATGTTTCTCTCCTATCGTCTCCAAGGACGATCGGGGGCTCTTCAGCCGGAGGATCTTGTTGTATCATCATCACTATCATGTCTTGGAAGAGGAGGCCCATACGCTGTATTTTGGCTGCTTGTTCAGCAGCCTCTTTGTCCTTCTTCTCCAATATCCGACGAAGGAATTCGGCGTCGGTTTCTTCCTCTTGACGTTCGTCCGAGGACGTTTTAGGGTTTTTTTTTGGCCCTGTAAGTGCGGCCATAGCGTTCATCATTTCTTGGAGCTTCTGCTGCTGCTCCTGAGCCTTCGTCACTGATCTCGTGTGCGGTCTATGACCTGTTGATATGCGGCTATCCTCCTTTCTTGATGCCACATAAACTGTATGAACTATCATGCCCCCTGACTTAGGGCGTTTAGGCTCACCACCTTTGGCATTTGCCGCGGGCGCGGGGGTTTTCTCCGGCCTTCTTCTTTTGTGGGCCGTTGAAGTTAAAGGGGCCGTTGTAGTAGGCTCCGTAGCGATTGTTGTCCCCTGCTGTTTAATAGGACGGTCTTTTTCTTTTTATACTTTCGCCTTCTTTTGTTGACGAGAGTGATCTGGGTCGATCACTGAGTCTTGAACCCTTCGCCAAACCTTGTATATTTTTAAGGACAGCCGTTGAGCGGGCTGTTCTTGCTTCGTTTCTGGAGTTCTCTCCGCAGGCGGAGGAGATCTTTTCAGTGTAGCGGTTGGAGAATTCTTCCGTACCCTCCTCAGCAGTTCAAAACTGTTCCCAGTTGGAACAGCAGCGTTGACTTCCACCACTGGAGCCGGTGGAGTTAGCCCTGAGGGGGAATTGCCCCCTGCCTTCCTCACTCGCTGCCAATGGCGACGTCGAGCATGACGAGCCGTTGGGACTGGCTCGGAGATAGAGACATCTTCTTTTTGCCCCCTGCCTGAATGAGGCGCTGCTGGTGTTAACCTCTTAAAGACCGAGGTTGTCTTTTGAGGGATAATATTCAACCTGTCGAAGACTGATCCTCGAGCAGGGGCAGGAATCATCAGTCTTGAAAAGACTGACTCTTTGACAGGGGAAGCCGCCTTGACGACTTCTGAAGCAGCAGCCGTTGCCCTCCTTGGGACAGCCATTTTAGAGTTCCGATTTAGCCTGGTGAAAACAGAGGCTGTCAGTTTGGTAGCGGGCGACCCGTTGACAGGGGCCGTCGTAGTAGTGAGCCGGTCGAAGACTGACTTTTTGTTCACTTCCAGTGCAGGTATTGGCGTAGGAAAGCTTGTAGGTGGGATCATGGTCCCGAAGAACAGGCCAGTGGTGGCTTGGGTCACCTGGTCTACTGGCAGAGTGAGGAAGGAAGCCGCTTGGGGCCCATATGCTACACCTCCGGGGGAGGTGGAGCGTCCATTGCAGCGGCACTTCGAGCAGTTGGTGCAGTTAGAGGCCATTGAATCTTGAGTTCTGCGCCAGGCAAGAGACCAAATCTTAGTAACTTGAAATCCGAAGGCAACCATTTAACAAACCGCGATTGTTCGCGAAGACGACACATGAAGTGTGGAGTGGAAAGAGAAAGAGGTCCTACCGGGCGTGCCAGAATCTGTTCCCCTCCGAAAGGCGGCGCACAGGACCGCGATGTCCTGACGCTGAGATTCGGGGCAGATGCTATATGGTTTTATCCGTCCACCTCTCCGAAGATGCCAAGTTGATTTATGGCACCGTGTATCGGAGGTTTAGACGGATGCGGCCGATGTAGCAGACTTCGTCAGATTCCCCGTCGCTTGAGGGGGTTTTGATTGTGGGGACACTCTTCCCTGCAGGCGCAAGCCCCTGCAGTTAATTACGCTACCGCATCGCGGTAACAACTTTCTCCTTCTCCAGAATTTCACTTCGTGTCGTGTGTGTTTGTTTTGTTTGTGGTTGCCCGTGGATTGTATACGGAGACTGAGTAATGCCGTCGCTCGTAGGACGTGGATTAGTCCAAATCCGTATTTACTTAGATTTGGGTTTGGTGTTTTTAGTTTAAGGATGCATTAGTCGCGTTGCGGCTAAGATCAACTTAAACGTTCGTTAAAGGATACGATAGTCCTGTTTGAGACTAAGATCAACTTAATGTGATAATCCATTTAATATTTGGCCATCGGGACTCGTCACCTCTCTAACGTCGTTGAAGGATTACAACGGCAGATGTCAGAGGAGTTCAGAGATGTACCCTTGAACCAAAGTTGATTTGGAGTTTTATAGTCCATTTGAATGTTTAAGGATACGTTAGCCGTATCTGGGGCTAAGATCAACTTAAACAGGACCGTTTAGATCCGGCAAAAGAGCATTTGGAGGCTCTATTGTTCCAGTTTAGGGACGTAGTGGTCCATAGGTAGTTTAGGGACGTTGCGGTCCATGCTCCAGTTTAGGGACGTGGTGGTCCATATTCCAGTTTAGGGACATAGTGGTCCATGTTCCAATTTAGGGACGTGGTGGTCCGATATTAGTTTAAGGACGTCTCGGTCTGATATTAGTTTAGGGACATCTCGGTCCGATATTAGTTTAGGGACGTTTCGGTTCGATATTAGTTTAGGGACGTTTCGGTCCACGAGTTTAAGGACCCCGCAGTCCATATTGATGTGTGGTCGTTGGGACCCGTCACCTCTCTGACGTCGTTGAAGGATTACAACGACAGTCGTCAGAGGGGTTCGGAGATGTACCCTCGAACCGGATATAAATTGATTTAAGAGAGCAATCTTGCTCGGTCAATTTAATTTAAGGACTTACGGCCAAAATTGGGCTAAGTCCAGTTGAAAATGTTCAATATTTTATTTGCTTTTGCATTGCATTTCTTTTTATTTTTATTTGGGCTTTTGCCTAGAAAGGATGCAGAGCATCAATTTGTTTTGGGCTCTGCCCTTTATAAATGATGCAGAGCATCAATTTTATTTGGGCTCTGCCCTTTTATTGCTTTGCAATTTATTTTGGCCTGCTTGGTCTTTTTGATTTGGGCTTGGCCCTTTTAGGAAATGCATTGCATTTATCAGGCGCTTCGCGCCAATCAGAGAGCGCAAGCGCTTATGACGACGACACGTGTCATGCAAGCGCAGTGCGCTGCGCTGCGCTTGCACTGCTGACACGTGGCGCCCTCTGGTGAGTTGCGCCAATCACAGAGAGCAAAACTCTATTTCAAAAGCGCATAGCGCAACTGGTTCAGATGCTGACACGTGGCGCTCTCTGGTGGCTTGCGCCAATCCAAGAGCGCAACAGTGCAGTATTGCAAGTGCAAGGCACTATAATTTAGGAATCTTTTAGATTCAATGAACAGAAGTGCAAAGCACTGCTAGATTTGTTGATCTAATTTAGATCAAAGAAAAAGATAAGTTTTTTCTTATCTTAAAGAACCAAAGGTTCATGAAAAAGTGCAAAGCACTATTTTTATTTTATTTATTCATTTATTTAGTTATGTTTAAAGATCAATGATCTTGTTTTTAAATCACTGATCTGTTCATAAGAGAATTTTCTCTTCTTTCAAAGGTTTTTACCTTCTGTTGTTCTTGAGGAGTTCTCGAGAGTTCTCTTCTTTTTTTTTTTTTTAGAAAGATGTTGATGCCTTTGAATTGAGGTCTGGGGTCCTTTTTATAGTGCCCATAAATTAGTTAAATTTGTTAAAGAGATCTTTCTCTGAGTGATTTGGGGAATTTTCCCCACCGTTGGATCTTTGATCCAAGGGCTTCTGTTTTACAGAAGAAAATCTTCTTGTTTTAACAAGAACAGAAAAGATTTCTTTAGAATTTTAATTCTGTTTGGCGCAGATTCCCCAGCGCGTGACACGTGTCACGCAGCGCACAGCGCAGCGCAACCGTGCTTGCGCAACTGTGCAGACACGTGTCGCGCATCGCTTGCGCAGCTGTATTTGCGCAGTTGTGCTTGCGCAACTGCGCAGATACGTGTCGCGCAGCGCAGCGCTTGCGCAGCTATGCGTGCGCAACTGCGCAGACACATGTCGCGCAGCGCAGCGCCTGTGCAACTGAAACGTTGCTTCCTTTACTTTTATTTTTTAAGAGCTTTGCTCTGATTGGACGCACTGCTTTGGGCGCTGTGCTGCCGTATCAGCTTTTGACACGTGGCGTATTGCGCGCAGCGCAAAGCATCTGAAGCGTTGCTTTATTAAAATTTAGATTTTCAAGATAGAGCTTTACTCTGATTGCGGGAATCGGAAACGTTGCTTCCCCTGAGATATCTTTTCATCTCCTCTTTTCAAGTCAAACTTGTATTTCTTCGAAATTTCGATTTCTCGGGTCTTGGAAATAATTCCACTGCGCACAGAATTTTCTGTGTTTGGGTCTATATATAACTCAAGGCCGAGCCTTTTCTTTTCTCACCTTTAGAGAACTTCTTCGATCATGGCTTGCAACCGTCCTCACGCCCGCCGACAACCGTGGGAAGTGCCGATCCGGGACATCGTTCCCCGTTTTGCTGCGCGCTTGGTGGACTCCTCTCTTTCGGACGAGCAGTGCGATGCTGCAATGTACGAGCTTTCGACTCGTGTGGGGTCTCCTCTTCCCCCGGGTTCCATTTGGCTTCGGATGATCCTTGCCTCAGTGCTCGCCGACATTCCCCCTCCTCCGGCGGAGATGTCCTCGGCAATGCTTGATGTGGCCGAGGATAAGATCAAGAGCTTTTTCGAAGCGCTCTTGATCACCAAAGTCCTAAGGGATTTCTCCTTCTACTTGCTGAGCCAGATACGGGCTCGTCGGGTCGTCATCGCCACTTTTTCTTAGGAGTGCGGCGTCGACCGTTGGATGGCTACCCCTCGGGAAGATCGCCGCTTCGACGTGATGGAGAAGACGGAGAGGGAGCTGAATAATCTTCTTTTTCTTTTTGTGAACCCTTGTCTCTCTGATCCCGTATTCGGTGATCTTTTTTAAATATAATAACAATAAGAATGAATAAGTAATTTTCTTTTTAATCAAGTACTTCATTGTCTGTTAAGGGTTCTTTTATTTTAGTTCTCTGTTGTGCTTGTGCATCGTATGATTTTAATTTGTTATTATCAAGTGCATGTAATTTTACATGGATAAATTGCCTTTGGCACTTAGCCCCTTCTTCTGCGCTAGCGCATCTGCGCTGACACGTGTCGCGCAGCGCGCAGCGCAGCGCAACTGCGCTGCCACGTGTCGCACAGCGCAGAGCGCGGCGCGGCGCTTCTTTTAACAGAGCTTTGTTCTAATTGGGCGCGCCTTCTTGGACGCTGCGCTAATGTATCTGCGCCAGACACGTGGCGCGTTGCGCGCAGCGCAAAGGATCTGAAGCGTTGCTTCATTTATTAAAGTTTAAATTTTCAAAGCAAAACTTTGTTTCTGATTGGGGGAAGATGAAGCGTTGCTTCATCTCCCGTCTTGGAATTTGAACAGAGGTTTGCTCTGATTGGGGTAAACAACCCCTCATTATTTTTAATATTGTTTTATTTTGGATTTTTAGAATACCAACAGTCTACACGTGCATATCTCACAAAAACCCCCACTACACCTTGAAAAGTAACTGTGCCAGAGAGTTAATGAAGCGACGGCGAGGACTCCGGCCACTGGACTCAGCCGGAATCGGCCGACTCAGCCGGCGGACCGACCGACTCGGGCCGCCACCGCCGGCCGGACTCGGCCGGACCGCCGAGTCGTCAACATCAAACTTCTGCCTCTTGGACTCCCCTGCACCCCTGTACACCTTATTTTTTCAGACCAGTAACAGAACTCTTTAAAACCCCTAATTACCCCATTTTAATACATTTTAATACAATTTATCAACCTTTCACCTACCCTAACCCTATAAATACAACCCATACATACTACCCCCTCACTCAAAAATTCTGAGCAAACTCTCAAGAAATTTCCTAGAACCCTAGTGTATTTTGGAAGAAACGAAAGGCGAAGCTCCGGCGATTTTTCCGGCGACAACTCTAGGAGATCCCAGTGACGAAACGATGCACCAGAAGCTACGTCCACTCCCTCTCCCTCTCCTCTTTAAGCTAAACCCATAAATCCCACCTCTCTCTCTCTCCTTTGCTACTCTAAAAACATCTTTTAATAAAACCCGACGGAATCGGAGTCAAACCGATTTCCGATCCGGTTTCTTTCTAAAAATCATACTGTTCTTAAAGACAACCCTATCAAACCATTACATAATGACTATTAATCATTAACAAACATGTTGAACAAGTTTCATGATAATTTATATCATTTTGTAACTTTTATCGCTCTTTTTCAGTAAAATATCATGTAGTTTCATTTCGACATTAAAATATCACAAACTTGCTATACCGTTAAGTAGATCACGAGGTAATGACCTACCTCCCCACAACACTCATATGAAACATAGCACAATACTTTTTGGGAACATAGAATATGGAAAACGAACCTTTACATATAAATACCCTTTACTAATAAAACCATTTTTACAAGATTTAGTATTTTTAAACAAATCTTTGCAAAGCGCCGCTACAACCCATTTTGGGGAACCCGACTGGAATGGTGAGGATTATCGCACGTCCCTGGGCTTAGTAGTGCGAGATGCAGACCTCCGCAAGAAGCATTCGGTCTCGAAAGATTTAAAATACGAAAATCTTAAGAAAATGAGATTTCTAGAATTATAATATATATTAAAATTTATTTTTATAAAATATATATATGTAATATCAAAATATCTATTCTTTTTATAATATAAATATTCCAACTTTTCCAAATCAAAGAATCACTTTAAATTAAAATACCATGAATTCCATACAAGTATAATATTACAAATAAATACCATATATTATAAAAGTAGGTTATTTTCACTAGAAATATCACAAATATAAAATCTACAATTATTATAACTCCAAAGACGATAATTAAATACTTGGGGTGTATTTTGAAAAGTATATAAAAGTATTTTTACATAAAAACCCCTCAAGTTCTATAAATTACCCTAAGGACCCTAGTAAACATAGGTTTAAGCGGAACCAGTCTCTTGAGCTTCAGGAAGCCGTAGAAGTGAGTGCTTGCCTATTTAAGGTAGACAACTTAACAACGGTGTTATCAATACGGTAATCGTCTTTGAAAAAAACACAAATCCTGCCGCCCATGTGCAGCGGTTACCGATAATATCAAAACAATCAGGACTTCAATTTCTTTTCTAATTGTTCTGACTCAGAATGAGTCTCATTATAATCCAACTTGAATATAATTCAAGTACAATCTACAATATTATAATTCAACATGAATTCATATATTCAATCTGTTCAAACTATTCAATCTATATTGACCGAACCGAACCATGGATATACTTCCATTTACATGATTCTCTAGTTACATCCATGATTCTACAGTTACATCCATTTGCTGATATCATGGTTTTAGTAAGTCACCTAATTATACAATCTATACAGTTTACAATACAAGACAATACAATACAAACAATACGATCAAAATATCGCGGGGTTTAAGAGGTAGATTGGTACGGAAGGTGTTAGAAGTGGCACGAGACAGTAAGATTTAATACACCTAATCTGAATCCAGTTGTTGTTGTACCGTGGCATAAACTGTTCCTTGTACTACACTTGCCTCTAGTCTCTAGCATATAGAGACTCCTCTCGTATACACTTGTATCCTTCTGTACTAAGTTACAAACAACAGCGTTAATCATATAATACAACTTTAAAAGCTACCTTCTCTTTCTGTCTATTCTATTTCTCCCTTATCTTTGGAACTTACCGAGCGATTTGTTCGCTGACGACATTCTCTTTCTTTCTTCTTTGAATGTCGTCAGGTGACCTGGACACTCCGGAGATCGAGCCACTAGTGAAGACTTGGACCACTTCATTGAAGACCCAGAGCTTTAGTTCATTGTACACTTTTATTTCAGTACTTTTCCTTTTCTGTTATGCCATTGTTTAGGCATTGCTTTCATTCAATTGTATTTACTTTCCATGCATTGTACAGAAAGAATGTGAATAAATAAAGTTGCTGTTTTATTATATCTTGTCTCTTATGCATTTATTTTTATATTGCTTAGATACGCTTAGCGTATTTATTTCATAGTAAATACGTAGCGGCCTCGTTGCGTCCTATGCCTGTATATCGGGAAGAGGGGCGTGACAGTAGGACTCTAAAGACTCGTCAATACGCCGGCAGTAGGTGATGTTTATATCAAAACGCACAAGCCGTCAGCGGTACTGCTAGACGTAACGGCCACCCGGGTATTGAGCGATCAGAAGATCAACAAGCAAGCTTGTCCATACTCTTGCAAATCCAATATATAAAACTACCGTACAGTCCGGTCTCTTCGTCTGATATATCGCATATCCAGCCTGGGGGTGGTAAACGTCAGACCCCAATAGCCTGATAAGTCATACCGATGTGAGGCCCATAATAATTCGAGAAACTACTGATGATACTTACCAGTAAATCTCAACAACCCTGGCCAGGAATTTCCTGTTATGGACAATCGAGCATAGCGCAACATCAACCCCCAATACCGGGAGAGACGAAATCCCCTCCTATCGCTCATTGCATCCATGTGATTCGGACTATACCCAAAAACAACTGTTTTGCACGTTCTCTTGAACGTGGTAAGGTGGAAATCAAAGCACGGTGGGAATCACACAAGACTCTATTACGATCTCGGGTCTACAGACTAACTTGTACCAGTGTCAACAGAGAAATGCTATCTGACATGAGGTATAATACCATCTAGGAGTTCTCGGCAAGTCATGTTCAGTGTACCCAGTCTCTACTGAGCACCCGTATACTATCTTTGATGTCAAACACCAATGGATGTGGGATCATCCATCGCTCATCATATGGGTCAAGAAGTGTATACGCTAGTTTACTCTGGAATATCAATGCCCCGTCTCGATACTCCCACGACCAGGAACAATTGAAGGATGTACTTACCGACTACCCTGGCCCCACTAGTATGATCTGCATCATAATCCTGGTAGTCAAGTACACATCCTAAGGGCTTTATCAACATGTAACAAAGAGACAATAAGTGTACATGTTAAGATAAAAAGTAACCAGATAGTATACTATCATGTCGAGCAAGAAAGTCCTCCCTATATATGTTCAAGTATCCACTATAATATACATCATATGTACAATAATGACCTCTAGGGCATACATATAACTAACAGTATTCATGTCAAGTTTAAACCAAGTCATATTCATGGTTCGGCTCAAGTTCAAGTGTTCAAGTTGAAATTGAGTTTGCGTTTGTGTTTGGGTTCGAGTTCAAGTTAAATTGGAATTCAAGTCAAGTTCGAGTCCTGTGTGATTTGATTTTCCTAAAGTTGCGATATACATTTAGGAAGAATTAAGTGGTGCATCATTGTCTCCGGCAAACCCGAGACACTGACGAAAGAAGACACCACTCAAACCAATTTTTAACCTAAATACATAACATATACTCATCTTTTGATTTCTGGGGTATTTATGTAAAGGATGTCAGTTAAAAATTTCTCGAAGGGGTTTTAATTCATCCTAAAACTTCAAGAGTGTTTTAGATAAAAATATGTTAATTAAAATGTCAAGATTTTTCATAAAAACGTATTTTATATTTTGTGGTATTTTAGCAATAAAAACTAGCTTTTAAGAGTTTTTGGTATTTTAGTTGAAAACTATCTTTTCGAAAACGTAAGGGTGTTTTTATAGAACTTTTAATTAAAATTTTGCTTTCGTTTAATTATTTAGAAAATAGTGATAGCACAAATTAACATAACTTGCTATCTTTTATTTTATTTTACATTTTATAGAAATTGTTTATTTTCTTTAAAACCGTATTTTTTCCTTTCGAGGCCGTATTCTCCGTGAATAGTTCTGCATCTCACTCAGTGAATAGCGTTTAAAATGTCAAGATTATAAATAAAATCGATTGATCTAATTACTATAATTATAGCATGAATAAGCAAGTTTATAACTTGCCTGACAACAAAACGATATGGCGAGATGGCGATCGGTGGCAACAACACGGACCGCAACAAGCTCGGTTCGAGAGATGTGATAAGCTTGGCACGATGCCAGGCACTGCTAGGCAAGGTGACGAGCACGACTGGGCATGGGGCAGCGGCGAGAAGGCACAGGCGTTGTCGGTGGCGATTGCCGGCGGTGAAGGGTGAAGTCGGCGAAGTTGCAGTGGGGCTCGAGAGTGGGTTGTGAGAGCTTGGGTGTCGTGCAGGGGCTCGGCTGCGGCGTAGGGATCGCGGTGATGGTTGCAAAGGGGAGGCCGGCGGTTGGTGGTGGTAGTTGCAGTGGCCTCGGCGATGGGTGTTGGATTTTGGAGTTGGGTTTGTGAAGAGGTGGAGAAGATGGTGTGGTAAGCTTGGGAGAGGAGACAAGGAGGGTGCTCGGTGATGATGGGTTGGTATTGGAGGGTTGAAAGTGGTGCTCGGTGATGGAAAGAGGTCGCCGGCGATGAGCTCGGTTGTGTGATGGGTTCTTGGGAGAAGGAAGTTGGAGAAGCTCGGCTTAGTGGCTGGTGGTGTGCGATGAGGTTATAGGGGTCATGGTTGATGAAGGAGAGTCGATGATGGTGCTGAGGGTGCCGACAACGTAGAGTGTGGTAGGGCTTGATGGGTTCTCGGGTTGGTAGGAGAGAAGGAGGGGGAGATTAAGAGAGATGAGAGAGATAAAGAGAGGGGGATAGGCAGTTAGAGAGAGGTGGTTAAGTTAGAGGGAGGTGGCGCTTGGTTCCTGGAGAGACATTGGGGGAGCGGGTCGTAGGAGCCATTGCGAAGAAGGCGGCCGCGTTAAGGAAGGAGGAGTCGAGGGTGATAGGAGAGAGGAGAGAGAGGGAAAGAGAGAAGAATAGGGGGCTCAGGTTTGGAAGTGGTGAGCTGAGGATGTGGGTGTCGGCTTGGGCTCAGAAGGTTTGGGCTTGGGGTCATGGGTTTTGGTAGGGTTTAGTTTAGATTTTAGATTAAGGTAAAAGTTTAGAAATTAGGTTTTAGGGAAAAAAATATAAAGAATTATATGGGAAAATTTGGGGGGAAATTTTAGGAAATTATTTATTAAAAATACGGATACGGTACAAATGGAACTGGGTATTATATCATACCACCCTTATTAAAAATTTCATTCTCGAAATTAAAAGAACGAAATAAACGAAACAAGAATACTACTCAAAAGATAGGGAAGGCATTGAAAAGTCTCCTCATTGTAGTTAAGATCTCTGAGGGCAGCTGCTAATCCGATTTTCGTCGGATCCACAAATTAGACACAGTCAATTAACCTTGCGACAGTCCTTGCAAAAGTGCCTCGACCTCTTACGGTAATTACAAATCAGGGTTTTCTGCTGCTACTGCTAGAGAACGAATGAGCGCTTCATCTGCACCACCTATTGCTTCTGAACTGGGATAACTCCGCGAGAGGAAGTTGCTACTCATGATTGAACCAATGGGGACCTCTTATCCGGGGTTTGTTGACTTTTGGCCTTTTCCGCCAACCTTTATTGTACTCAGGAAGCGTGCAGTACTTGTGCGAAAGTCTTCAGGTCGAGGGAGGCGAAAAGCTGTTGAATCTTAATGTAAAGCCCCTGTTGAAAACGTCTAGCCCCGGTGGCCTCAGTGGCTAATATGTACAGAGCAAAGCGGCTCAGCCTGTTGAATTCCGCTGCGTAGACATCCACATGGTGACCATTCTGTCTCAAAGTGATAAATTTTTCTTCCATTTCTGCCTTCGCTTAGCCGGGAAGAAGTGATCCAAGAAACAATCGGTAAAAGTGCTCCACTGGATGGGCTTATCGAGTCTGCACTCCTCAACGATCCACCATGTGCGGGCCTCATCTTCTAACTGGATCTTCACCGCGTTCACTTTATCTTCTTCCGGGATCCGAGCGGCCATCAAAAGATTCTCCACATTGATAAGCCATTGTTCAGTTTCGAGCGGTGCTGCCACATCTGTGAACATGGCCGGATGCAGTCTCCTAAAATCTGAAACAGTACTGGCCCTAGCATGAGTAGCTGATACAAGAACACCCTCAGGGGTGGCAAGAACAGCGGTAGATCTCTCTAAAGCGGTAATTGCGGACTCTTGCACCGCCTTTAGTCCTTCAGCCAGGAGACCGGTCTTCTTTTCTTATGACTCGACAATAGTCGTCAGCGCACCGAGGATCTTGTCGGTGCAATCTTGAAAACCGGTACCAGTGGAGTTGCCTGAAGAGGCCATATCGCTGAAAGATAAGCAGAGAAGAGAATCAGATAAACGGAAGGAATAAGCAAGGATCATATGATATCGAATGATGATGCAATAAGAATCATATGAAAGTGAAAGGCAATATAACAGGATACAAATCAAGGGATCCCTAAATCGAACTGTAATCTCATTCGAAATGTGGTTCTCTGATACCAACCAAATCATATCACGCCCCATTTCCCAAAATATAGAATACAAGAATGACTAGGCCAGCCATCCTCCTACGGTCAAGCAATAATCCTGCCGTGGTCACACGTCGGTTTCTCGCAGTACATGCTGCGCAGTAAACACAATACTAATAAGGAGAAATACAGTCATTAAATCTATTAGAAATAAAGAAAACTGAGCGCAACGGATACAAACGAAAGCAACAACTAACCAGTGGAAACAAAGGAAGGATACAGCTGGCTCGCTAGCCTAGATCTCCGCGATCTTCTCGAAGCAAGGTAGGTCCATTTCTTTTTCTGAGCATGCATACTCATGTCGTCAGAGCGACATCATGGTAATATATAATATGTGCAATAATGATAAATATGAAGCAGCAAGCATAGGGTAAAGAAATGTAATATGTGCGCTAATAGTGAACATGAAATAGCTGGCGTAAAGCAATGACAGTGTATGGAATGGCATGAGCAGGTAAGCAGTGTAACATATGTGTCGTAGTAAGGTATCATGATTCTGGCACTTCCATTCTAATATGTTCGTTTATAGTTCAGTAATGAAAGTATGAGTGTATACGAAATTAGTCCAATATAAATGCCACGGACCAACGACATATTTAGTATAAGGCCCCGAAAACCCCACAGGACAACGGCACACGAGATTCATGTTAGGTGATTTTTAAGTGTACTCTCGTTTCACTATATGCATTCTTTAACCAACTATCCCATATCCCCGGTTGCAGTTATGTTCATGCATCGAATTGGTCACAACCAATATATATCACTGAACAAGTACGCATCACTTTCACGGCTCAATTACTTTCACTATTCAATCACGATATCACCGTTCAATTACTATCACTTGATCACTTTCACTTTCAATCACTATCGCTAGCGTACTTGACACAACCAACTGATATCACCATCACTCGATAATGCGCTATAATCATTAGGGTGTCAATGCAAACGATCACTATGCACTAAGGTTAAAACAGTCATATAATATAATGGAAATGCAATAAAATACCTCAGAAATAAAACATGGGCAATCGGTGTTATTCAGGTTGAAAAAATCACGGTTATTCATACGTGCAGATTTAGGAAAAATAATATAAAAGGCGTAAACAGTAAACTCGATTATGTAGACAACAAAAATTGGTTTCATATCAATCGGGGTTCTTGTTAGGGAGATACGGTTATTTTAAAGAGGTTGTTCGCTGCTGAAATCCTAATTTCTGAACCGGAGTCCAATTTCAAACACATTTTTACCTAGGCTACAATCAGTTTTAGGCGTCGCTACAGTTGAATATTATGTAGGGTTATCTGTTAAGGTTCTAATGTAAAATACGTATCAGTAATGACCATCATACACTAGGAGTTATACTCAGTTCACTGTTGCTACGTAAAAACTGATACCACAGTAATCAGCCGTACCTATCAACAGTGTAAAATATTTTATAAATATCAAACGATACTGGAATTTGGTGAAACCAGTGTCACTAGAAATCTAACTCAAATTCCTACGCCTAGATGTATGGTTCTGCACACTTGTGCACTTAAACAGTGGGTTATACATGTTCTAAAACAGGTAAAAGTAAGGATTTCCTGCTCTGGACAGCAGTCCATAGTCATGAATCTCATCAGTTTTCATTGTCATAACTTATTAAAATTCAGAGATAAACTATGGTGTGCTGTAGGTTTATCAGTTGGCTTTGATACGGGCCCTAGAACATTATGTTACGGGTTATATTCAATTTAATATGAATTTTACAACGCGACAAGTGCGGTAGATTCCAGGTTTAGTCAATTCATCGAACAGGTTGTATGCTTATTCACTTCAAACGATAATTAAATTCCGGCTATTCAAACAAAGCGGAAATCAATTCCTACAAGTTCTACACGATCTAAGACGTAGTTTTAGACCCCGTCATATCTAAACCAATACCACTAAACAACCACGGCTCGTATATTACCATTTGTCGATAAATTACGATATATATGTATACATGCAATTATAAATAATATCAATTGATCTAATTACTATAATTATAGCATGAATAAGCAAGTTTATAACTTTCCTAACAACGAAATGATGTAGCGAGATGGCGATCGGCGGCAACGGCACGGACCGCAACGAGCTCGGTTTGAGAGATGGGATGAGCTTGGCACGGTACCTGGCACTGCTAGGCACGGTGACGAGCACAACTGGGCAGGGGGTAGCGGCGAGAGGGCAGAGGCGTTGTCGGCGGCGATTGCCGGTGGTGAAGGGTGAGGTCGACGAAGTTGTAGTGGGGCTCGAGAGTGGGTTGTGAAAGCTCGGGTGTCGTGCAAGCGCTCGGCCGCGGCGTAGGGGTCGCCGTGATGGTTGCAAAGGGGAGGCCGGCGGTTGGTGGTGGTGGTTGCAGTGGCCTCGGCGATAGGTGTTGGATTTTGGAGTTGAGTTTGTGAAGAGGTGGAGAAGATGGTGTGGTAGGCTCGGGAGAAGTGACAAGGAGGATGCTCGGTGATGATGGGTTGGTGTTGGAGAGTTGAAAATGGTGCTCGATGATGGAAAGAGGTCGTCAGCGATGAGCTCGGTTGTGTGATGGGTTCTTCGGAGGAGGAAGTGTGGAAAGCTCAGCTTGGTGGCTGGTGGTGTGCGGTGAGGTTGTGGAGATCGCGGTTGATGGAAGAGAGTCGACGGTGGTGCTGGGGTGCCGGCGGCGAAGAGTGCGGTAGGACTCGATGGGTTCTCGGATTGCGAGGAGAGAAGGAGGGAGGGAGATTGAGAGAGATAAGAGAGATAAAGATAGGGAGAGAGGCAGTTAGAGAGAGGTGGCTGAGATAGAGGGAGACGGCGCTTGGATCCCGGAGAGACGTTGGGGGTGCAATGGGAACCATTGCGAGGAAGGCGGCTGTGTTGAGGAAGGAGGAGTCGGGGGTGATAGGAGAGAGGAAAGAGAGGGAAAGAGAGAAGAATAGGGGCTCGGGTTGGGAAGTGGTGAGCTGAGGGTGTGGGCTTGGGCTTAGAGGGTTAGGGCTCGGGATCATGGGTTTGGGTAGGGTTTAGTTAATGTTTTAGACTAAGACAAAAGTTTAGAAATTAGGTTTTAGGGGAAAAAATATAAAGCATTATATGGAAAATTTTGGGGGGAAATTTTGGGAAATTATTTATTAAAATTACGGATACGGTACAAACTGAACTGGGTATTACAATACAGAACACCAAGACACTTACTGCATTCATCGTTCATATTGGTCGCACACACAGCGTAGCCGTATATATTAGGCCTGCTGGTGTTGATATAGAGTTCTCTACATGGAAAAGACGGTGTGTTTGATTTCAGCTGTTGGATAACATATTCCACATACTCACCTTACTCTGCGCTGGGAAATTTCGTTCTATTGCAGATGAGGACCTAAGCATCGGCAAGCATCGTTAATCCGAGAAATGTAATCATGATCATCAGCAGAGCAACTGAATGATTTGTGTTGGATTTTCTTGCTATATTGTTCTTTCTTTTGTGTTGTGTGCGCGGTGTGCGGTCATGAAGTAGAGTACTAATTTTGATCAAAGGCTTAGAGCAGTGGCCTTGGCCGGCTATTTGTTATTCCCTTGGACCTAGGATTGTGCTCCAAATATAAAAATAAAGATTCACAAAAATTAAAGTATTATCGTAAATCATTATTTGAAATACGAGGATAGGCTACAAACGATGAGAATTCTCTTCTGTAATGTTCAAATGGCGTAAGCACAGCCACAAATCCTACATAAAAATGAGCGACTATTATCCTGCAAATCAACCTTCCATCATTCTAAACATCTACATGGCTCCGATTTCGATTGTCACATAAGCATTATAAGAGAACCTTCTCCATGTTAGGTGACACCCACATTTGAGGTACATGGGATATCATTTTAATGGAAAAGAGACGATTCTCGGGATTTCTTTTTATTGGAAGAGCGAAGGATGAAAATAAGAAAAGCAATTTGTTATTAGGAGCAGTATAGATACAACTTTTGTGTTAAAATTGACCGTTTCTTCTCTAGCGCAATCAAATAAACAATTTTAAAACTATTTTGTCAAAACTAGTTATCCATCATCCGTGATGTAATATAAAGACGGTTGAGATTGAAATAAAATACAAATCATAATTTTAAGGTTATATTTCTTTTCTTTTTAAATTTTTATCGTCTAACCAAGAAGGTTAATAACCAACTTTGACAAAAAAATTCAAAGCCTGCTGTGACCAGATCAGCTCCCACAATGTTATAACTTTAAGACACTCTTCATGTCATGTTTACCTATCACGTGAATGAAGGTACAGTAGCTTTGAACTATTGTGTTCATAAAATGAAATTAATATAACTGAAAAATAAAAAGAGGAGAAATCAGAAAATTTTATTTAGTTAATGCTTTTACACCAAAATACCCAATCTTTAAAACAAGGAACTGTGCAGATATCCGGATTTAGATTAAAACCTGTGGGCACCTTGCTCACTTTCTTTTGAGACATCATTGAGTACTGCTAATTGATATTAACTTCATATAAATGATGCACTCAATTATATTTTTGATCTTGGCCTTCTATTTACAACTTTGATCAGTTTGATGTATCACTGATCTTTCACTTGTTTACTTGTTTATGTAAGGTTCTTTTCTCTATGATATGCAAGTACATCAATTGTACTGCACACCTGAGCCCTAATTTCCCTCCAAATTAACCCTAATTTAATAAATGATACCCAAAATAAGACTGTCATAAATGTATTTCCGATAATAGACATCCGTACCCAAAATAACCCTCCGTAGCTTTTCCTCGGTGATCGATATTTTTCTTCTGGATCTTCATGGACAAGCAAATATACACCAATTTTTATATGACTTGGATATTCTTTAACCGTTTTGATAAACCACTTTCCGATTCAAAATACAAAAAGAGTATTGAAATCACATAACTTCTTATCATTTATGCATGCCTTCCAAGAATATGTTGATCAAGATGAACGGTGATAAATTGCGGGCTTCCGGACACATGATTGGGCGATCAACGGCTGCTAATGGGACCCACTTTTTAACACAATCAATGGGCCGAGCAAAGTTTGTTGTAGGATTGTCATTTGAAGCAAAAAAATGCGTAATCAGTTTCTCCACCGTCCTCGATGTGCTTTCATTTGGGGTTGGTATATATTTGAATTTTCGATGCATTAATTCTTGTAGGGAGATCTTCGGAACAAGGATGATCTTGAGAAGTTGTTCTCTGAGACTAGGTAAATTTCAGATCTCATCTTCTTATAAACCGGTGATATATCTTGTATGCTCGAGACTCGTTGATTTATTAATAATTTAAATATAGAAGTCTCAATGTCGCATTTTTTTTAGACGCATGGTTAGTCTCAAACCTAAATTTTGGTTCAACATGGGGTATGATTATGATGTTTGGAAATTATTTTTGAGGTAAAGCAGAGCTTAAAAAGCCCCAGCCTTTTATTAAAGGAATTTTAATGAAACAACAAGTTTGGAAATTATTAAAAACAACAAAATTGAACCTACAATGAAATACCAAGAAATGTTGAAACGTTATAGCCTTCTTCTCGAGGTCGCAGGTTTGACGCTGTCATGCATTTTGCTGGATTGAAAGCCGTCGGAGAAAGTGTTGCCAAGCCTTTCCGTTATTTCGACAACAATTTGATTGGCACCCTGAACTTATATGAAAGCATGGGAAAATACGGCCGCAAAAAGGTTTGATTCTACCCGCTTAAGCTTTTCTGTTGCTTAGTTCTTCTTATTGCAAGTAAGATGATTCTTGGGTTATGTATAGGCACAGATGGTCTTTTCCTCGTCCGCTACCGTTTATGGGCAACCTGAGAGAATTCCATGCGTTGAAGATTTTGAGCTAAAAGCGATGAACCCATACGGACGAACTAAGGTGTCTGGTTGAGCATAAAAATATCGTTTATTTTCTAATACTATTTAGGATCGTAATATCGCTGTATTTCTTGTGTTTCTTGGTGCATTAGCTTTTCCTTGAAGAAATCGCTCGCGATATTCAAAAGTCGGATCCGGAGTGGAGCGTAATACTCTTGAGATACTTTAATCCTGTTGGAGTTCATGAAAGCAGTCATATCGGTGAAGATCCTAAAGGCATTCCGAATAATCTCATGCCTTATATTCAACAAGTTGCCGTTGGCAGGTTGCCTGAGCTGAATGTGTATGGCTGCGATTATCCAACCATCCAAGGATGGTAGCGCAGTAAGTACTTCTTGTTGTTCGATCATACTTTTCAAAACTTTCGTTTCTGGAAATTGATTTGAAGATCTTCGGGAGTTGATGTTTTTGTAAGTCGTATCATGATTATTTGAAGATCTTCGGAAATTGAAATGTTATCCTGATTATTTCCTTTGTGCCTGTTTTGAGCTTTTCAAAATATCCTCTGCTTTCTTTGACAGATTTTTGAATCTCGCAAGGATTTTGGTTAAAAGTTTGCAGGCTCTGTTTTATGTAAACCCTGCTGATCTATAAAATGATTTTGTAATTAGCTTTGGTTTTCCATTCTTCCCTTTTCCAATTAGGTTCGCGATTATATTCATGTAATGGACTTAGCTGATGGTCACGCAGCGGCTATCAAAAAGCCGTTTACGACAGAAGATGTGGGTTGTGTCGCCTACAACTTGGGGACTGGATGCGGCACATCTGTGCTCGGAATGGTAACTGCATTTGAAAAGGCAGCCGATAAAGTAAGTTTCGTCTGGTTTAATTTAGTATCTGAAACTAAATTTTAGAACTTTTGCAATTATCATCCACCCATTTTTCTTTTCGACTATTGTAGAAAATCCCGATCAAGTTATGCCCAAGGAGGCCAGGCGACGCTACATCCGTTTATGCTTCTACTGACAAAGCTCTTAAGGAACTTGGTTGGAAGTAAGTCCTTGATATATCTTCTTTCTATTACCACTGTGACAGACCTCGAATATCGGCAGATATCGGGATACAATAAATGGACAAAATAATATTGGTTTTATCGTATCCCGGCTAACTAATATTTTTGTTTTCTTTTTCTTTAAAATATTTGCAGATCACTCGGGTTCGCGAATTATTCGGCCCGCCGATTAATTCGGCTATTAAGTCGGTTGATAAAAAATTCATGAATTATTCACGAAATCCGCAAATAATTCACGAATGACTATGCTCCCAACCATCTTTCCTTTCATGAAATGCCATAAGCTGACAAAACTCTATCCTTTCCTTCTCTATAAAAAAAAAACACTACAAAAATGAGATAAGAGTTTGAGTGAGTGGACCTGAGTGATCTCAACTGAGAGAGAGAGAGAGAAAGAGAGCTCGACGATGAGCGCCACCAACGAAGATCTCGCCGCCACAATGGCGCCCCAAATCTGTTCTCAGATCCAATCCATCTTCACCTCGCCTTCACCTCATCCCTCCCCCCTCGACATCCTCGTCGCCGAGATCTCCGCCGCCGCCGCAGGAAAAGTCTTCGTTCACGGCGTGGGGCGCGAGGGCCTGATGCTGCGCGGCCTCTGCATGCGCCTCTACCACCTCGGCCTCTCCTCCCACGTTGTCGGCGACGTCACCACCCCTCCGATCTCCGCCGGCGACCTCCTCCTCTCCTCCGCCGGCCCCGGCGGCTTCTCCACCGTCGACGCCATCGCGCGCGTCGCCAAGTCGAGCGGGGCCCGCCTGGTCCTGCTCACCGCCAGGCCGGAGTCCGACAGCGAGGTGCGGCGGCTGGCGGATGCGGTGGCGTACCTGCCGGCGCGGACGATGGCGGACGACGAAGAGGAGGGGAAAGGGAAGGAGGCGGTGAGGTTACCGATGGGGAGCTTGTATGAAGGGGGTTTGTTTGTGCTGTTTGAGATGGTGGTCCTCAGATTGGCTAAGGTCATTGGTTGCAGCGCGAGCCAAATGCGATCTCGACACACCAATTTGGAGTGAATTAGATGGAGCCAGCGATGATTTGTAAGTTATTTTCTGTTGTGTTCTTGATCCCTGCACCATATATATTGTTCGAATATAGTAAATATAAATGTAGTTTTATTGACATATTCGATGAATTGTTGGTGTGGAGTGATTATGCAAGGAGGTAAAATCCTAGAGTTTGCCGTTTCGGGTGATTCGTTAGCCAAACATCCTCTCAGCTCATTATCCGAATCCCTTAGAAACACTAGATTCGACGGTAAACAATTCAACTCATATAATTGACTGATTTAACTCTTTAGAACTTCTTTGCGTGCAATTCAATTGTTTTTCGGTGGATGAGCAAAGTGATTGTTTGCGCAATTGAATCACTTGAAAAGATGCAAGTTGTGTAGGGGTAAAGCACTCTGGCTGTGCGAGTGGATGATGAGACAAAGTATGAATAAGCAAACTAGAAACTTTAGGTTACTTATTTAGGGATTGACCCGCTTGGGACGCTTGGCAAATGTTTTGGGCGGAGACAGGGAAAACGGAGGGGATTGAATAATATCAAAAGGGATTTTGGATGCACAAAAACCTACTCTGTTGTTCTTTGGATTTGGTGGAAATTTCTAAGTCAAATAAGATTAGCTGGAAGGGAGGACACAAATATTGTGAATGCAGCGACTTTATATGTGAAGCAGCAACAATGGCGAAGATAGCATTTAGCTGAAGGAGGAACTCATAACAGCGTGCCATAGATTGAAATAGATAAAAGAGTAGGCAAGTTAGTATTGTTAGGCTTATTTAATTGGTATTGCCTATTTGTTATTATTATTTAGTTGTTTTAATGTTGTATGTTTGTAAATAGCGGGAAAAAGGCACTCTGGCTGTGGCTCTGCTATTGCAATTGAACTCTCTCTCTCACACACACTGTAACGACTCTAAAATTCCTATACATTTTTTTGATCCAACATTAATAAAAGAATGTATTTCTGTCCTGATTTCGAGTAATAGGTTATTTCTTATAACTTATGTACAAGAAACTCCTTATAACTCATTGGTTAAACCTTTCATTTGCTGTGTCATAACTTGTAAGTTCGAATCCCATCGATTCTAATTATTTTTAATATTTTATCTTTTTAATATTTCGGAAGTCCAAGAGTCGCACGTGCATTACACCGAGAAACGAAGAGTTGCAAATAAATAAAACAATAAAAACAAGGCATAAATACTCAAATGAATACACTGCACGAACCACGAGGCAATTGCCTGCCGGTTTTTTCCCAAAAACCGCTACCGGTGGGTGGAATAGCCCCAAATCCCTTCAATATTTGCCAGTGTATCCCTTCAGCTCCCCACTCCTCCTTTTTCCTATTTGATTTTCTGAAATTAAATAGAGAGCTCTCAACTTTTCATATACCATATTAACACTCTTTTATATCATTTTAATGTCTCATTTTAATCCACCCTACCTCCATGCTTCTCCTATAAATACCCTAGTCTATTCCAAGCTCTTCCCCTCTGAATTAAACATAAAGCTTACCTTAAAAATCTCTCTCAAAACTATTTTTCTCTCAAGTCCTAGTTGAACCATCGTCGTAGACATCGAAACTTCGTTCCACCACGACGACAACATACCTTGGCCAAGCATTCTCTAGCTCCTTATCATCACCAACGACGTCGCCACCATCCAACATCATCGGCGTCGCAGAATCCGTAACAATCACACATCGAAACCTATCTTACTTGTAATCAACTGCAACATCTTTCCGTATGCCATCGATCTCGGTTCTTCAAACCGAGGCTACTTCTCTCCATTTCGTCGTTCGTACGAGTACGATTGGTTGTCGAGTAAGTCTCTCCTCCTCCTCTCTCAATTCGATTTCTCCCCACCATTATTTAAAACAAAAACCGACAAAGTGGAGTTAACAATTAAAATCATTTCTTTTAAACATTTTTATCATATTTGATGGTTTAATCTAAGTCACACAAATACTTCTACCACCATTTGAAAGATTATTCATCTCATTTACTTTTAATGTGTTCACAATTTAATGCGAAATAAACACACATATCGGACACTTTTCATATAAATACCATGAAATTTAAAAGTAACCTTTATATCGATACCTAGAAATATATACCTCTAGAAATTTCACGGGGTAACGACCTACCCCACTCACAACATCATGGTTTCATAGCACGATATTTTGGTTAAGATTTATTTAAAAAAAACAATTTACATTAAAATACCATCACTTTTATAAAATATTTTATCGCTATTTTAAAATTCTTTACAATTGCGCCTCTACAACCTTTTAGGATAGTAGAGTGAGATATAGAGCTCCTCACGGAGAACCCATCTACGGATGATGCGGGTTATCGCACGTCCTTGGGATGGTAGAGTGAGATATAGACTTCCTCACGGAGAATTCGGTCTCGAAAGGAAATAAAAATACGGTTTTTAAGAAATACAATATTTCTAAACAAAACAATCTTTGAAAAATTTATATAAAACTACCAATCCGTATTTTCAATAAAAACTTGTGAAAATATATTTTTAAAAGGAAGATTGAAATTTTAATAGAATACCACCAAGTTTCCAAAAATAGTAGTTTTCATAAAAATACCATAAACTTTTAAAAACTAGGTTTTATCACAAAAATACCACAACAATTAAAATACATGTTCATGAAAACCCTAAATATTATAAATCATTCTCGAGGTTTATTTTTAAACCATATTAAAATATTTTTCATAAAACTCCCTCAAGAAATGCAAACAAAATAAATACAGTGTAAATCACAATATTAAATATTTAAGAATTCTATATTAATATAGGTTTAAAAGGTATCATTTCTCTTGAGCCTCAGAGAGCTGGAGAAAGTGAGTGCTTGCCTATTCAGATTAGACAAGTTTAACGGAGTTATCAATGACAATTGTCTTGAAAAAAGACACAAATTTTGCCATCCATGTGCAGCAGTTGTCCGATTACTCCCGAACTTAAGAAATTCAAGAGCTAAATACAAACTCAACCAGGATCTAAATTTTAACATAAACTTGAACCCTTGATCATGAACCAGAACACTTGAGCTTGAATATCCCAAAACTTGAATACTAGAATACTATGACTTGATATGAATTTAACATGAATACCAGAACACAATAGCTGCTATTGAAACAGACTTGACTCGAACCATGAATACAACTTTACATTGATACATGAACACTTGACACGTATACTTGATATTGACATGAACTCAATCTTGCAACTTAATGTATTTTTGGATTCGAGCAAGACTGGTAATTTTAACTGTAATCTAGAATACATGGGGTGTTAGAGTAGTTCAAGTGCGAATCCAACGAAATCTCAGGAGTCCCCCTAGATCATGAATCCATGTCTACTAACACAAGCAAGCTATCATGAGGGCCCGTGTTTTCTTGCTGCTGGATTATAACCTGTTGAGTTTGGAATACTTCAATACTAGATTGAAATCACGTTACTAACACTTGATTCGGGCCCGTGGTTTCTTACCGCTAGATTACAACATGTTGGGTTCGAGAACACTCTTGAGATTGATTGACATTCACCTTTGAAGTTACGTTAAATTAGTTTACCCATGTAGAGATCTTTTAGGACACTTACATGCAGTTCATGTTCACTATACATATACTACACGGTCATGCTATACCATACTCATGTTACTTTGCCATGATATATAGAACTGCATGTTAAATAGAATTGCCATGCTTACATTAAATGACATGTTTAAACACCATATCTCATATTCATTGCTTCAAGATATCAATTTTTTCTTTGTCATTATACTTTTATACTTCACACCCTTTTTTCTTGGGGACTTACCGAGTAAAAGTTCGCTGACGGGCATTCCACCCACCTTTGTTTCTTGGAATGTTCGTCAGATACTGTGAAGACTGAGGAGGTGGACACCACAGAGGAGGAGCACGATCAGATCGCGACTCAGGCCTAAACTGGTTATCCTTTTCTTTCAGTTTATATATGCCACCTGTTTAGTCATTTCCGTTCTTGTAGTTTCCTTTTCAGTTGAACTTATGTATTGTAATTGTAAGTTTGAATGTAAATAAAGTTGTTGAAATTTAAATCTCATGTTAATTTCTTATCATTTTATATTGCTTATTTTACGCTTAGCGTATTTACTCCGGGAAGTGACCTTCTCGAAATAAATACGTCGCTGGCTTGTCACATGCCTTCACCGTCTACTAGGAAGCGGGGCATGACAGGTTTTGTTGGTGGCCCATGCAGGTCTGTTCTGCATGAAGTCGTTAGCAATATATCACAAGAAATATAAAATTCAACAACTTTACATTCCTTGCAATTCAAATTCCGTTGAATCTATCATAATCTTTCTTCTATCTAAGGTGATGGATTCTCCCAATAACATTGGCACCAACGTCAATAGAAGTACACCACCACCTATCCTTGCCGTTCTACCACCTCTACCTACCATAGCCGCTCCACTCACAGAACAAACGATACTTCTGAAGGCT
This sequence comes from Agapanthus africanus, assembly GCA_030015575.1. Taxonomy (NCBI): domain Eukaryota; kingdom Viridiplantae; phylum Streptophyta; class Magnoliopsida; order Asparagales; family Amaryllidaceae; genus Agapanthus; species Agapanthus africanus. Next base: position 33,669,589 of record CM057346.1, read on the forward strand.
ATCAAAAGCCTACTTGAAGGTCAGCAGGCTCAAAGCACGATTTTGCAAGAGCAGACTGCTCTCTTTCAATAGAGTTTCATTCGCTTTGAAGAAGAAGCACCGGGAGTGAAACAATTTTGAGTATTACACCCGAAAAACTTTTCAGGGAAGGAGAAACCACTTGAAACCGAGAAATGGGCTCAAAGCATAGAAAATGACCAAGCAGCAGCCCAAGTTCCAGAAGTGGCGTGGGTCAGAATAGCAAAACTCCAACTTACTGATAATGCCAGAGTCTGGGGGAAAGCCGAAGAGGGACGTCTTGAACAGCCGATCTGTAAGTCTACGGTAGCGTCCCGGCCGTCTATCCGAGGCCAAACGCGGAACAAAAACTTTTCTAAATTGGCGCTAACGCAGACTTTCACTCGGATCGTACCATTAACCTAAACTAGCTAACTACAAAGAAGTTTAGAATGGCTATACCGATCGATCCGTGTCCTTCGGTCTTTAGCCATTATCTTAAGCTCCTCGCGGCATCTCCGATCTCCTCGTCGAAGTGGCACCACATCAAGAAGTCTTTTTACGGGCTTCCGCTTCAAACCGAAGCAAATCGGACATGAAGTTTGCTAGCCGACATGTCCCAGGTGAAGTGGAGAATGTGTGCGATCACTTTGTCTCAAGCACTCAACGATTCTCAATACATGAGATGGAATGAATGGAGATTAAAAAAGAAGCCATTCGAGAGGAACTTGTGAGCTCAGGAGAAGAAAGAAGAAGAAGAGCTATTGTTTGCTTATTGTGTGGAATAAATTATGAGAGCTCATTATCCAAATGAAGGGCCAACCCCAAGACTAAGTGGCTGCCCCCCCTCTCTCTCTTCACATCAATTCAACACAATAATCAATCAAGAAAATTGACATGGCACAAAAAATAAGACCATGAGTCATCAAACATGCACATGCCTCATTTAATGCCCTTAATGATGACTTGAGCTCATAATTTCCACCAATAAACATTAATCCAAATGTTTATAACAATAAATAGAATGGCATCTTCTAAAGTAAACTCGTGACGGATCACAAGGATACCCCTCATCTGTATATACATACCTGCATCCGCATTCCAACTGAATACGAATGCAATGAGACGAAAGTAATCCAACAAATCTAATACTAGGATCCGGGTTAAACCAAAGCCCACTAGTATGATCCGTCCGATCATGATCCGTGCACAAGTGCACGTATATGATCGAACCCTGCTATAAAACTATACGGCCTCTACAAACGTTTAACCCGAACTTGGGAAAACTTTCTGTGGGGGACTCTAAAGACTCGTCAATACGCCGGCAGTGGGTTTAACCACAAGCACGTCGGTGGTGTAGGGTGATTTTCGTCATCCTATTGAGATGGGAATACGCGCGCGCTGGTCATGCGCGTTACAGATTCTCCTTACTTAGGATAGGCTGGGGTTTATTGATTGTGGAGATCCGAATCTCCGGCAGCCGCGGACTATGTTGTCGTTAATTACCCTTCGGCTTTGGAGCGAGAGAACCTCCGATTGACAGGTCAACTATTCATGCGAACTCAATGTGCAGTGTTGTGTTTTGAAGGGGTTTTGGATAATTCGGGGGCCCCGCAGAGTTTTTTCGGGGGTCCCGCTATCCGGATAGCGGGCTGGGGGAGAGGGATAGCAGCCCCCTTACGGGATGCGGGGCAGCACCCTGTTAGAAAAAATTTCCCAACGAGGGACGTGTTTTGATGTGGAGTGCATAAAAAATAGGGGGAGGAGCGTCTTAAAGACGCGTGCGTGGCACGTGGGCGCATGGTGCCCACGGAGTGCCTGCTGGTCACGTGCGCAGCACGCGGACGCTGGGAGCCAGCGGGTCACGTGCGCAGCACGCGACCGTGAGGCGCCCGCGGGTCACGTGCGCTGCACGCGACCGCTGGGCGCTGGGCGGGTCGCGTGGGGCGCACGTGGGCCCTTAGCGCCCGCGGGTCACGTGCGCTGAACGCGACCGCTGGGCGCTGCGCGGGTCGCGTGGGGCGCACGTGGGCGCTTAGCGCCCGCTGGTCACGTGCGTTGCATGCGACCGCGGGTCACGTGCGCTGCACGCGCACGTGGGCGCTTTAGTGCCCGTGGGTCACGTGGGCGCTTTAGTGCCCGCGGGTCACGTGCGTGGCACGCGACCATTGGGCGCTTTAGCGCTTGCGGGTCACGTGCGCGGCACGCGACCACGGGAGACACCAGCGGGAAGGGGCTCAGTCCCTAGGTTGGGGAGTTGAACTCCCAAGAGGTTTTGGAGTTGAACTCCTAACAGAAATTTAATTTATGGAGTTAAACTCCAACGGATCTAGAAAGGAGTTAAACTTCTAGGAATTTTTGGCTCTTCTTTTGAGCCTTGGATCCTCCCAACGTGGGGTTTTTGGAGATGAGTTTTCTTCTTCTTCTTCTCGGTTGGCCGGATCTTGGGGGAAAGGGGAGCGAGATTCAAAATCTCCCCTTTCAAAGATTTAATAGGAGATCCGAGCTCCTCTTTGTGGGTTTTATGGTGAAAAACTACTTCTTTTTGAAAAAGGAAGAGTTAAACCCTTGATTTAATTCGAAAAGAGGAAGAAGGTTTTAGACCTTGAGAAAGGGGAAGGAGTCACAAACCCTAGTTTTTGGGAAGAATGAATTGTTTTTTTCATCATCATGTTGCCTTTTATAGGCTTACACATTTACATATAGGCCCTTGGACTTTACAAAATGGTATTTTGCCCATCCGTTGTCCCATGTGCTATTTCTTTTTGCACATAAGCCAAGCCATAGGCTTTACAGAAATTTGGCTTTATGCCTATTTTCTTACATTCATGCATAACAAAATTACATCAAAATTATTTATTACATGATTTTTATTTTGGCATGGAGGGAGGTCGGCCGCTTCATGTTCGGACTCGACTTGAGCATAGGCCTACTTGATCTGGGCTTGGGCCCACTTGGCTTGGGATTGATCTTGACTTTGACTTGGTCAACCGGGATGTAATTTTCGACCCCAACAAGTGGTACTAGCTGTACGTAACGGCTACCAAGGTATTGAGCAATGGGAGGCCGACGAGCGAACGCATCCTGAAACCTTATTGAGCCTGTCAGTGACAATATCCGTACAGTCCGGTCCGTTCGTCTATGAGTATCGCATATCGGGCCTAGAGGGTTGATAAATGTCAGACTCCCAAAAGCGGTATAAGTCGTGTCGGAGTGTAGCCCAGAACACTCTGAGATGCTACTGGAATACCTACCAGTAAATCTCACTTGCCTTGGCCAAGGACTTCGTGTAATGGCTCTCCTAGACACATCGCGATCTCACCCCCAATACCGGGAGAGACGAATCCCCTGCCGATCCGCTCACTGCCTCCATGTGGCTCGGGACTGTACCCAACTAAAACCTGTTTGCATGACTCCTTTGAGCCGCGGTAGGGTAGTAATCAAAGCACAGTGGGAACTCACACGAGACAAATGACGATCTCAGGTCGATAAACTAACCTGTACACATGTCACCAGGGAACTGCTATCTGACGACATGTATAATACCAACTAGTATGTTCCCGGCGAGTCCTGTCCGGTGTACTCATAATCCAATGAGCACCTGTATACGTCTTAGGTGATCCAACTGACACCAATGGCTTGTGAGACCGGCCATCCCCTCGTCGGGGTCTCAATCCGTATACACTAGTTTACTCATGGAGTATCTGATCGCCATCATACTAGGGACACATTAAGGATGTGCTTATAGACTACCCAACTCTCACGTATATGATCGCCATCATACTGCTGGTAGTCAAGCAAGAATCCTAAGGGCTCTATCAACGTGTAATAGTGATCTGTAATATCACCTAAACTATGTACACGATGATAAAGACAAACCAGATAGCATACTATCATCTCGAATAAGACTGTCCTACCGGTATAGGTCCTCCCTCAATCACGTGCCTGCGATCCAATAATTGACTTTGAGGGCACCATATCCAACAATCTCCCACTTGCACTCAAGGCTAATTATAGCGATGTCGCATACTCACAGCCCGTGTGATACCGAACACCCAACTCATTTACTAATCAGTTTCACAAAGCTCGTTTGCAAAACTATTGCGTTCGAGAAATAGCATCAGTGAGTGGATCCGCCCTGATGTTTCTTTGTATGTCTCTCTTAATCTCAAGTTCGCGGAGAAAACCATCTCCCGAAATGAGCAATATTTGTCTTAGAATATGTCTGGATATCTGATGGGATCTAGTTCATAAATGAACTCCAAATCCAAACTTCTTAGACTGTATCGTCAACTGAACTTAATCAGTATCCTGCGCCATGCCTCCCTCGGTTTCCGCTTGGACTACCTGTCCAAACTACTGCCCCTCATCAAAGGGAAAACTATAACACTGACAGTCACTCTGTCATCCAGGTCACCTTGGAAGCCTGGAATGATAACCGTCTCCCGAAAGAGGCTACCGTTATCATATCCCTAGAACATCCACTTATGTTCTAAAACTGCTTCCGAACGTTTCTCCGGGATTGGATTAATATCTGAACTTATTGCAGCTAGTGCAAAAAACAACATCTGGTGTGGTACTTAACATCTCATGATTGACTCAATTGCCTTAGCAAGTGACATGCCAACCATGCATATCCTCTTCCCTTTAGTCTGTAAGACACCTTTAGAGAGGGTGACTCCATCACCTGCAGGTACACCACCTTACCAGGAGTCGTCCATTCTAAAATACCTTTAGAATGCAGTCCAAGTACCCGGATTGGGACACTTCCAAAATCTAGATCTAAAACCATAGATCTAGTAACCAGAATGCCTGATATTTAATTCATATCCTATGTGGAGAAACCACTGTGTGACAACCACAGTATAACCGATCGTAGTATAGGAATATCACTTCCTACTATGTGTATGTCATCCAAATATCAGAACATCACACACTACTACTTTCTTAACAGATCCATCCCCTATTCTGATGAAGTCAAAGCCCATGACTGTCACATCAAAAATAGATGATCTATCTCCGTTGTATTTGCTTTAGTCTATAAATAGACATAAGCTACTTGTCCACTATGTTTCCGCTGCTCCCACTGACCACAACAACCCTCTGGCAGAGTCATATACACGTACACTTCTAAAGCTAGTTTAGAACGACGCTATACTTATCCTCCTGCCGGGTCTCATAGTCTGGAACAGCAGCAATGACAAGTCTGGGTAAACAAGAACCTCTCTATCACCATCCTTGAGGCTACCGGAGTACCTCTCGGGTGCCTGAGGTTACCCACCATATCTGCGGAGTGGCTAATGGAATGTCAAACCTGATTGAATGTTTAAGTTCTATTAAATTTTTAGTAATCGTTTGCGGTTCTGGAATCACTTCCAGTTCTACCATACTCTCACTACCGTTTTTTGAAAAAGTCCATTTTACTACAACTGTGGCGAGTCAAGAACAATATCACTATTGATCTTCCAGATGGTAGAAAGTTAACCCTCGTCGTAGCCCAGTTTAACCCACAAACTGCCATTACAGAAACGTGCCTTGAGTTATCCAGTGTCTGGTTTTAAGCATAAGCCGGACAACTCCATATACCTTAACATTGTTAAGATATTAACTGTTCTATATCCAATATAGAAACAGAGGCACTGATTTAATTGGAACCAGATTCAAATTATGCAGCTGTCTCCAGTGCATGTCGACTAAATGGAGAGAGGCCTATCAGCATTACTCAACTCAGGAGTGCATCCAATTATGAGTAATCTGAAAGAGAAACAAGTTTCTCAAAACCATTACTATCAACTGAATACCTCACACAAGTATCTACATCTTCAATCACCTTGAAGAATCCCGATACTTGCGACACGTGGTTCTCTACTTTACTCTTGTACCTATAACTTCTCAAAACTTGGACCTTGTATTTTTACGAATCACGTGTCTAAAACTAGAGAAGTCACAAGTAAATAGAAAATAGTACGAGCACCAACCCCTTTTTCCTAATGGACACTGGACAACATACAATGCTCTGTATAAGTCCCCTGAGTTGAATAATTCAAAGCCTATGCGTCGTAGGTTGGAAACTGTACTATGGTTATGAAGAATTACACCGCTGTTCAATACTCCTTACCTAACCATCAACTGATATAGGTAAATGTCATGGACATAATTTCAAAAAGTTATATCTCACTTTATAAAATAAAAGCACAGATATATCAGTTTGAAATGTGCATAACAACGGATATTCAAAACCAAATATTTGCCGTCTGGCAAAAACCCAGGCAATTTCCTCAAATATCACCAATTATAACGAATTCCGATATAATGAGGATGATCACCTAATTCCCAATAACTTACTCTCACTCATCATCTGTAAAACCATACAGATGTGAGAAGCATACATGGTAAATACATACCATGGAGGAAGGACCTAATTGGGAAATCAGTTTTCAATTAACAACGTCGAAGGGGTTTCCGGGTATTCCTAGTAATGCCTCTTCCATTATCCAGATTCATGACTATAACCGTATATTTCTTTGCTATCTCTCCGAATCCCTTTATTTGTCTTTACTCATTACCTTCTGTACACCCCCTTAGGCTAAATGGTTTTCTTCCTTTCCTACTGTTCAGCATCAGCCTATGGTTTGAAAGAAGACTATCCAATAAGCATAACAGGTGTACCCTCCTAATCCTAGGAGTACTCACAATCTGAGAGAAGGTAGAGATAAAAGACATCTGAATAAATCTTATTCCTATTTTTCCTGAACCAGAATCCATTCTCGAACTGGAACAAGTTCCTTCGAGTTCGTATATAACCATACGATGGATTTATCCAATGGAATTGGATGTTCGTGTTAGTGTATATGCCCTAGAGGCCATTACTGTATTATACTAGTTTGTATATTACTTAATGGAAGCTTGGGATATTCACCTTGTATATACAATCTTGCTCAAAATAGTAGTATGCTACTTGGTTTGTTTCTACTTCAATGTGTACTTGTATTTATTTTAGTATATCACCTATACACATTAGTGGAGCCCTTAGGATCTTTGCTTGATTACCAGCGTTGTGATGGCAGTCACACTAGTGGGGGCTGGGTAATCTATAAGCACATCCTTATGCAGGTCCCTAGTCGTAGGACTATCGAGACAGGGCATCGATACTCCGGAGTAGACTAGCACATGCGCTTCTCATCCCAGAGTGGGAGATGGTCTGTCCCACAGCCATCAGTACGTCGTACTGGAGATAGTATGCGGGTGCTCGTTGGGTTACGAGTACACTGGACAGGACTCGTCGGGAACTGACCGGTTGGTATTATACCTATCGTCAGTTATCAGTTCCCAAGTGACATGAGTACAGCTTAGTCCGCTGACTTGACACTATCACTTCGCCTCGAGTGTGTTCCCACTGTACTTTGATTACTATCCTACCACGGCTCAAAGGAGTCGTGCAAACAGGTAGTAGTTGGGTGCAGTCCCGAAGCACTTGGAGGCAGTGACGGTTAGACAGGATTCGTCTCTCCCGGTATTGGGGGTTGACATCGCGCTGTGTCTAGGAGAGCCATTACACGAGTAGTCCCTGGCCAGGGCAAGCGAGATATACTGGTAGGCTTCCAGTGCTATCTCAGGGTGTTTTGGGCTTCACTCCGACACGACTTGTACCGCTATTAGGAGACTGACGTTTACCGCCCTCTAGGCTCGCCATGCGATGTATCAGACGAACAGACCGGACTGTACGGAGATTGTCACATTCAGGCTCAGTAGGAGTTCAGATGGGTTTCACCTCGTCAGTCTTCTTGTCGGCATCTACCTGGGGACTGTTACGCACAGCTAGTGCCGCTTGCGGTCTGTGGTTAAACCCACTGCCAGCGTAGTGTCGAGTCTTTAGAGTCCCACACAGAAAGCTATTCGCCTTTAGGCAAAAGAGTAGAAGTCGCATGGTTTTGCGACAGGGTCCGGTCACATCCGTGCACTTGTGCACGTACAGTGTCCGGACAGTTAACACTAGCGGGCTTTGGTTTAAGCCAGATCCTAGTGTACGTTTTGGGATTGGTTTTATCCAGTATATATTCGTGTTCCTCGGAACGCGAATGCGGGTGTGTATGCACAGTTGACGAAGAGACAGAGGCAGAGGATTCTCATTAGGGTTGTTGACCGTTGACCGTTGACTATTGACTTTTTGCTCAACCCTAATGAGAATATGATATGTAATTAACAATAATATTAATTAAGTATTGTGGTGACATGGTTGTTGAGGGGTTGACTTTGTTGACCGGTTGACTAGGTTGGACTAGTTGACCATCATGATGACAATGGCTATCATTTCATGGCAAAGACTTTTTTCTTGCTTATTCTCTTGTGCAATATGAGTGCATGAAATGATATAGCTATTTTGACTTGAACCATTTACACAATACTTGATTACTATTTTTGTGATGATGGTTTTGGATTATGAGAGCCAAGTGAGAAAAGTCTTGCTCATTTTCTATCATTTTCATTCTCTTTCTTGTTCTTGAGCTCTCATCTTCTTCCTCTTGCTCTCCTTCTCTTTAGTCTATGGTTCACTTGTCTCATGTGTTGAGAACCAAGAACCATAGAGAAAATCCCAACACACTCTCCCCTACTCACTCTAGTTCACAAGGTTTAGCAAACCGAGTGAACTAGTTTCTTCAAAGTACGAAAAAGAAGCCAAAGGTAGAAGCTTTCAGGTGGATCGATCTTCGGCGCAAGGAGACGACGGGGTGAAGCCGATCCGGACAACCATCGAGGCTTGAAGACGAAGGAGTTCAAGAAAGAAAGGTATAACCCCCTAACCGAGTAGTTAACAACTCCTAGTTAGGTTGTTAGTTAGATGTTTAACAAAGATCCGGTTTTGAGTCCATGTTACCGCCTCTAGAAAATTGTTTTTCACCAAATTCCGCATGCCCGAAAGTACCGGGAGAGGTAGCATGGGCTTACAGTTCGTAATGATACGGGGTGTTCTGGAGAAATACAAAGATGAAATAGGAGTGGTGATGAAATACTTGGTTTGGTCGTGAATGATAGCAGTTGCAATTTACTTTGCCCTCTTTCTAATCCCTTTATTTGTCTTTACTTATTACTTTCTGTACACCACACTTAGGCTAATTGGTTTTCTTCATTCCTTACCTTTCGGCACCTGCCTATGGTTTGGAATAAGACTATCCAATAAGCGCAATAGGTGTACTCTCTCCTAATCCTAGGATTCTTCACAACCTGAGAGAAGGTAAAAGGAAAAGACAACTGAATAATTTTATTCAATCTCTCCAGAACAAAAATTCATCCTCGAATCTGGAACAAGTTCCTTCGAGTTCGTATATAACCATACGATTGATTTATCCAATGGAAGTGGATGTTCGTAGTGATACGGGGTGTTCTGGAGAAATGCAAAGGGTAAAAGAAGGAGTGGCAATGATGTATGCAACTCAGACAATCCAAAAACCAGTGTTTTAAGAAAGTTCGGTTTACTTGGTCACTGAGTCATAGTCTAGGGTCAGGCCATGGTCGCTGCCAAAGAGAGAAAAAAGAAACACTCTGCGTGCACTCTAACCTAGATCAGAATGGTTAATCACTTTATCTAATCAGGAAATCTCCCATTGTATCCTCAAATTCTCCTCCAAACCTGAAAGAAGAATTAATCGGGATCACCCGGGGAGTAAACCAACTCATCAGTGGGAATCGGGATCCAACTATCATCGCATGATAACGTGATGGAATCCACTCACGTTATCACACTCCAGAAGGTATGCACATGCCTGGCAAGTTTCAGTTTCTTTAGAAACTCCCGGTATGATTTTTACCCCATGCTCTTATGACCTTGACGAAGGCCAACATATCATAAGTCACATATCAAGTTCCACCCGTCATTATCCAGGTTAATTTGAACCCACCCGTACATACCCTTGACGAAGACCAAAATAGTAGTACGACTGTCCCAAACCCACGCATCTATCTATGCAACAGGGAAGTAATAAATAGTTACCATACACTATGCCATGACGAAGGCCAACAAACATAGCATGAATACTAAGTGCTACCCGTCTGAAATGACGGAGGGGTACGAATGGTTTTTGGCGAAAAACCGTTAATGTAATGAACTTGATATCGTTGAAGGAACCGGATAGCTTTTGCAAAAATATAGTGGCAAAAACTTTTGCTAAAGAGGTCACTCCCGGTGAAGGGAACTCGGCTCTTTCCCCGTGGAATGAGATGCAGGATATTCCAAACTGAATACCGCGATGCAAAGCAAAATGTAATCGACTATAATGAAGTTATTACCCTGACGCAAACTTCTGCCCAAGGGGTCACTCCCGATGAAGGGATCTCGGCCCTTGCCTCGTCGAATGAGGTGCTGGATATTCCAAACTGAATACCGCTGTGCAAATCAAATGAAAACGTCCTTGTAATAACAGCTTTTTGAAAATTGTTCCGACAACAGCGAATATGTTTGTTTTCCTTATATTGATCAGAATCAATGCAGTCCCATCAATTAATCACACCAGAAAATAACGAAAATAAAATGTACGTATATGCCATCCGCATTCGCCACTGGGTCCCGTCATCACCCGTTAGGTTACTTAATTAACGATAGAGCGGGGACTGGACTAGCGCGGGTATAAAACATATACAACATCTACTAGAATATATATCAATATATAATAATCGCTCTAGGCGTGACAAATACAACATCACAGAAATGTAATAAGCATCACAGAACAATACAGATATCTGGGAGCCCCGGGTTTCCTTTGAGCCGCAAGCGAAACCCGACGTTCCTCTGGTCGTGTGGATAGCCTGTGCAATGAAACCTAGATCCCTACGAGTGCGGAAAATTACCCGCCAAAACTTGAAACGAGGCAGCCCTCTTCAGCAAAGTGAATGGACCACCCAGCACTTCACGGAATCTGGTAACTTGAGCACCCCTCCTTGGGTCAACCTGTACCCCTTATGAGTGCGGCGAATAGCTCGCCAATTCTAGAGTGAAGCCCCCTCCGTCCCAAAGCCATGAGATATGGGCCCGTTGCCCTCTAGAACCCGGCTATCCATGCACTCCACCGCGGGGTAATTCTAGTACAGAAAAGAAAATATGTAAAACGGTGATATCGACCTCAACCCGGTCATGCCCTAAAAGAATAATATACAAACAAGCAGTGACGGCAGTCCACATGTCGGACGCTCGCTCCGCAATATCAAATGTACAAATAAAACTAAACTGTACTAATATTGCACCAAGCTATCCACCACGACAAATCCGCAACATCACGGCACAACACAGAATATCAACGCGAATGTCACGTTCGCAAACCCGTCTAAAAGAGCTATAGCAATTAGACAAGATTTACCGCTCGAATGGCATTCACGGTCACAGATAGTAATGTAAGTACTGTGAACTAACGTATTTAAAATTTTGATCGACAAAACTTTCCGAAGTGGGCCCCAAGTGCAAATCCAGCACTCAAATAAATCTGGGCCCAAACAAAATATTCCAGAAATCACAATTCCATATGAAAGACACCCAGAAGAAATATGGCGCACTGTACTCACCAAACCGCCGCGTAACCGCGACAAACATGATGGTTTGGCCGCGGTTCTGCAGTCTTATGGTGAGATCGTGCTCTTAAATTTCTTCCAGTATCTTAAAAAAGCCTGCACGATTTTCTGACATACTGAAAATAATTTTTCGACCACAAAAAATTTCGACAGAAACTTCATGAATGGAAATGCGGTTTTGGAAATTTTGTTCGATCGAGTTTTTAAACATGTTAGAACTAGCTGGTATGAGTTAATGGCGTGGCTCTGATACCATGTAAGTCTACGGTAGCGCCCCGGCCGTCTATCCGAAGCCAAACGCGAAACAAAAACTTTTCTAAACTGGCGCTCATGCAGACTTTCACCCGGATCGTACCATTAACATAAACTAGCTAACTACAAAGAAGTTTAGAATGGCTATACCGATCGATCCGTGTCCTTCGGTCTTTAGCCATCATCTTAAGCTTCTCGAGGTATCTCCGATCTCGCTCAATCTCCGATCTTCTCGTCGAAGTGGCACCACATTTAGAAGTCTTTTTACGGGCTCCCACTTCAAACCGAAGCAACTCGGACATGAAGTTTGCTAGCCGACATGTCCAAGGTGAAGTAGAGAATGTGTGTGATCACTTTGTCTCAAGCACTCAATGATTCTCAACACATGAGATGGAATGAGTGGAGGTTAAAGAAGAAGCTGTTCTCCGCCGAAAGACGCGACCAGGATGTTGGAACGTCCGGTCTGAATTTTGAGGGCAGATGCTATTTGGTGCTATCCGTCCACCTCTCCGAAGATACCAAGTTGATTTATGACACCATGTATCGAAGGTTTAAGCGGATGCGGCCGATGTAGCAGATTTCGTCAGACCCCCCTCGTTAAGGGGTTTTTGATTGTGAGGATGCTCTTCTCTGCAGGCGCAAGCCCCTGCAGTTAATTATGCTACCGTATCGCGGTAACCACTTTCTCCTTCTTCAGATGGTCACTTCGTGTCGTGTGTGTTTGTTTTGTTTTTGATTGCCCGTGGATTGTATACGGAGATTAATTTATGTTGTCGCCCGTAGGGCGTGGATTAGTCCAAATCCGTATTTTCTTAGATTTGGGTTGGGTTCAAGGATCGTTAATCTCGTTTGAGATTAAGAGCAATTTAAACGTTTGTTAAGAATACGTTAGTCTAATTTTAGACTAAGATCTACTTAACAAGATCGTTTAGATCCAACAAAAAAGCATTTGAGCTCTATTGTTTTATTTTAGGGACATTGCGGTCCAGTGGGTTTAAGGACATCATAGTCCATGACAGTTTAAAGACTTCATAGTCTATAAATTGTAAAGACATCATAGTCTATGAGTTTAAGGACCTCACAGTCCATGGTAGTTTAGAGACATCATAGTCTATAAAGTTTTTGGTTGTCGGGACCCACCACCTCTGAAGACATTGAAGAACTACAACGACACATATCAGAGGTGTGAAGATATGTACCCTTGAACCAATGTCAGCTGAGGAATCTGTAGTTGGATTGATTTAAGGATCGTTAATCTCATTTGAGATTAAGATCAACTTAAATGGTTGTTAAGGATACGTTAGCCTAATTTTAGACTAAGGTCTACTTAACAGAACCCATTGGAGAGGAACTTGTGAGCTCAAGAGAAGAAATAAGAAGAAGAGTTATTGTTTGCTTATTGTGTGGAATAAATTGTGAGAGCTCATTATCCAAATAAAGGGTCAACCCCAAGACTAAGTGGCTGCCCTCTCTTTCTCTCTTCACATCAATTCAACACAATAATCAATTAAGAAAATTGATATGGCACGAAAAATAAGACCACGAGTCACCAAACATGCGCATGCCTCATTTAATGCCCTTAATGATGACTTGAGCTCATAATTTCCACCAATAAACATTAATCCAAATGTTTATAACAATAATTAGAATGATATCTTCTAAAGTAAACTCGTGACGGATCACAAGGATACCCCTCATCTGTATATATATATATCTGCATCCGCATTCCGACTGAATACGAATGCAATGAGACGAAAGTAATCCAACAAATCTAATACTAGGATCCGGCTTAAACCAAAGCCCACTAGTATGATCCGTCCGATCATGATCCGTGCACAAGTGCACGTATATGATCGAACCCTGCCATAAAACCATATGGCCTCTGCAACGTTTCACCCGAACTTGGGAAAACTTTCGGTGGGGGACTCTAAAGACTCGTCAATACGCTGCCAGTGGGTTTAACCACAAGCACGTCAGTGGTACTAGATGTACGTAACGACTACCAAGGTATTGAGCAAAGGGAGGCCGACGAGCGAACTCATCCTGAAACCCTACTGAGCCTTTCAGTGACAATATCCGTACAGTCCGTGTAAGTCTACGGTAGCGCCCCGGCCGTCTGTCCGAGGCCAAAATGCGGAAACGAAAACTTTTTCAAAACTTAAAACCGGTGCTATCGCAGACTTTAATCCCGGATCGAACCATTAACCTATAACTAGCAACTAGAGAAAGATTAGAAAAGCAATACCGATCGATCCGTGTTCTTCGGTCTTTAGCCACCATCCCTAGCTCCTTGCGGTATCACCGATCTCCGGTCTTCTCGTCGGAAAGGGCACCACATCTTCGAGTCTTTTTACTGGCTCCCGCTTCGTCCGAAGCAACTCGGACACGAAGTTTGCTAGCCGACGTGTCCGAGGTAATGTAGAGAATGTGTGTGATCACTTTGTCTCTTGCATCCATTGATTCTCAACGCATGAGAGTGTATGGATAGAGGCTGAAGATGATGTCTTTAATGGAAATGGTGAGCTAGAGGAGGAAGAAGAAGAGAAGCCATTTTCTTTCATTTGTTCTATCATAAAATGAAAGAGTGAGAGTGTTAAAATTACAAGAGGAAACCTTTACCATGGCTGTCCTTCTCTCTCTTCCTCTCATTTCAACTCACAAATCAATCACATAATGTGATACATGCACAAAGAAAGAAACCATGAGTCACCATTTGTGCATGCGTCACAATTAATGCTTCTAATCATGATTTCTAGTTCATTATTTCCATTTGTAAACATTAACCCAAATGTTTACAACAATAAAAAGATACGGCAACATCTAATGTAAACTCGTGACGGATCATAAGGATATCCCTCACCATTATATACATACTTGCATCCGCATTCCGACCGAATGCGAATGCGATGAGACTAAAGTAATCCAACAAATCTAATACTAGGATCCGGCTTAAACCAAAACCCACTAGTATGATCCGTCCGATCATGATCCGTGTACTACTGCACGTATATGATCGAACCCTGCCATATATCATACGGCCTCTACAACGTTTCGCCCGAAACTTGAGAAACTGTCTGTGGGGGACTCTAAAGACTCGTCAATACTTTGGCTGTGGATTTAACCACTAGCACATCAGTGGTACTAGCTGTACGTAACGGGCTATCAGGTATTGACCAAAAGGGAGGTCAATGAGCGAACTCATCCTGACACCCTACTGAGCCTGTCAGTGACAATATCCGTACAGTCTGGTCCGCTCATCTATGAGCATCGCATGTCGGGCCTAGGGGGTTGGTAAAAGTCAGACCCCCAAAAGCGGTACAAGTCGTGTCGGAGTGTAGCCCAGAACACCCTGAGATACTACTGAAATACCTACCAGTAAATCTCCTGCCTTGGCCAAGGACTTCGTGTAATGGCTCTCCTAGACACAGCGCGATATCACCCCCAATACCGGGAGAGACGAAACCCCTGTCGATCCGTCCACTACCTCCATGTGGCTCGGGACTGTACCCAACTAAAACCTGTTTGCACGACTCCTTTAAGCCGTGGTAGGGTAGTAATCAAAGCACATTGGGAACTCACACGAGACAAATGACGATCTCAGGTCGGTGAACTAACCTGTACACATGTCACCAGGGAACTGCTATCTGACGTCAGGTATAATACCAACTAGCATGTTCCCGGCTAGTCCTGTCCGGTGTACTCATAACCAAATGAGCACCTGTATACATCTTAGGTGAACCAACTGACACCAATGGCTTGTGAGACCGGCCACCGCCCCTCGTCGGGGTCTCAACTGTATACACTAGTCTACTAATGGAGTATCGATGCACAGTCTCGAAACTCCCACGACTAGGGACCTTTTAAGGATGTGCTTATAGACCCTAGCTCCCACGTATATGATCGTCATGATACTGCTGGCCGTCAAGCAAGAATCCTATGGGCTCTATCAACGTGCAATAGTGACCTGTAATGTCACCTAAAGTATGTACACGATGATAAAGATAAACCAGATAGCATACTATCATCTTGAGTAAGACTGTCCTACCGGTATAGGTCCTCCCTCAATCATTGCAATCACGTGCCTGCGATCCAATAATTGACTCCGAGGGCACTATATCCAACAATCTCCCACTTGCACTCAAGGCTAATTATTGTGATGTCGCATACTCACAGCCCGTGTGATACCGAACACCCAACTCCTCTACTAATCAGTTTCACACAGTCCGTTTGCGAAACTATTGCATTCGAGGAATAGCCTCAGTGAGCAGATCCGCCCTAATGTTTCTTTCTATGTCTCTCTTTATCTTAAGTTCGCGGAGAAAGCCATCTCCCGAAATGAGCAATACCTGTCTTAGAATATGTCTGGATATCTGATGGGACCTAGTTTATAAATGAACTCCAAATCCAAACTTCTTAGACTGTATCGTCAACTGAACTTAATCAGTATCCTGCGCCATGCCTCTCTCAGTATCCGCTTGGACCTCCTGTCCAAACAATTGCCCCTCGTCAGAGGAAAACTATAACTCTGACAGTCACTCTGTCATCCAGGTCACCTTGGAAGCCTGGAATGATAACCGTCTCCCGAAAGAGGTTGTTATCATATCCTTAGAACATCCACTTATGTTCTAAAACTGCTTCCGAACGTTTCACCAAGATAGGATTAATATCACAACTTATTACATCTAGTGCAAAAACAATATCTGGTGGTACCTGACATCTCATGATTGACTCAATTGCCTAAGCAAGTGATGTGCCAATCATGCGCATCCCTCTCCTCTTTAGTCTGTAAGACACCTTTAGAGAGGGTGACTCCATCACCTGCAGGTACACTACCGTGCCAGGAGTCGTCCATTCTAAAACACCTTTAGAATGCTGTCTGAGTACCCAGATTGGGAAACTACCCAAATCTAGATCTAAAACCATAGATCTAGTAACCAGAATGTCTGATATTATATCTATATCCTATGTGGAGAAACCACTGTGTGATAACCAAAGTATAACTGATCGTAGTATAGGAATTTTACTTCCTACTATGTGTATGTCATCCATATACCAGAACATCACACCCTACTACCTTCTTAACAGATCCACCCCCTATTCTGATGAAGTCAACCTATGACTGTCACATCAGGAATAGATGATCTATCTCTGCTATATCTGCTTTAGTCCATAAATAGACATAAGCTACTTGTCCACTATACTTCCGCTGCTCCCACTGACTACGATAACCCTCTGGCAGGGTCATATACACGTGCACTTCTAGAGCTAGTTTAGAACGACGCTATACTCATCCTCCTGCCGGGTCTCATAGCCTGGAACAACAGCAATGACAAGTCTGGGTAAACAAGAACCTCCCTGTCACCGTTCTTGAGACTACCGGAGTACCTCTCGGGTGCCTGAGATTACCCACCATATCTACGGAGTGGCCAATGGAATGTCAAATCAGATCGAATCTTTAGGTTCTTATTAAATTTTCAGTAATCGTTTGCGGTTCTGGAATCACTTCCAGTTCTACCATACTCCCACTACTTTTTTCTGAAAAAAATCCATTTTTATCAAAACTGTGGCGAGTCAAGAACAATATCACTATTGATCTTCCAGATGGTAGAAAGTCAACCCTCGTCATAGCCCGGGTCAACCCACAAATAGCCATTACAGAAACGTGCCTTGAGTTATCCAGAGTCTGGTTTTAAGTATAAGCCGGACAACTCCCCGTATCTTAACATTGTTAAGATATGAACTATTCTATATCCAATATAGAAACAGAGACACTGATTTAATTGGAACCAGATTCAAATTATGCAGCTGTTTCCAGTGCATGTCAACTAAATGGAGAGAGGCCGATCAGCATTACTCAACTTAGGAATACATCCAGATAAGAGTAACCTGAAAGAGAAGCAAGTTCTTTTAATCATTACTATCAACTGAATACCATACACAAGTATCTACATCTTCGATCACCTTGAAGAATCCTGATACTTGCAATACCTGGTTCTCTACTTTATTCATATACCTATAACTTCTCAAAACTTAGACCTTGCATTTCTACGAAACACATGTCTAAGAACTAGAGAAGTCACAAGTAAACGGAATATAGTACGAGTACCTACCCCTCTGTTCTCATGGACACTGGACAAAATACAATACTCTGTATAAGTCTCCTGAGTCTCATAACTCATTCCCTGTGTGTCGTAGGTTGAAAACTGTACTTAGGGTTAAGAAGAATTACACCGCTTTTTAATACTCCTTACCTAACCATCAACTGATATAGGTAAATGTCATGGACATAATTTCAAAAAGTTATATCTCACTTTATAAAAATAAACGTACAGATATATCAGTTTGAAATTGGTACATAACAACGGATATTCAAAAATAAATATTTGCCGTCCAGCAAACAACCCAGGCGATTTCCTCAAATATCACCAATTACAACGAATCCCGATATAATGAGGATGATCACCCAATTCCTAATAACTTACTCCCACTCATCATCTGTAAAACCATACAGATGTGAGAATCAAAATACATACCCTGGAGTAAGGACTAATTGGGAAATCAGTTTTCTTTTAACAATACACAGTGAAGCTGAAACATATAAATGTTCCGAAGGGGTATCCGGGTATTCCTAGTAACGCCTCTTCCATTATCTGATTCACAACTGTAACCGTATATTTTTTTGCCATCTCTCCAAATCTCTTTATATGTCTTTAGTCATTACCTTCTGTACACCCTTTTAGGCTAAATGGTTTTCTTCCTTCCCTACCGTTCGGCACCAGTCTATGGTTTGGAAGAAGACTATCCAATAAGCATAATGGGTGTACTCTCCTAATCCTAGGAGTACTCGTAACCTAAGAGAAGGTGAAGATAAAAGACAACTGAATAAATCTTATTTCTATTTCTCCTGAATCAGAATCCATCCCCGAACTGGAACAAGTTCCTTCGAGTTCGTATATAACCATACGATGGAGTATCTAAATAACTGTGGATCTTCATAGTGATACGGGGTGTTCCGGAGAAATATAAAGGTGAAGTAGAAGTGGCGATGAAATACTTGGTTTTGTCGTGAATAGCAGTCGCAATTTACTTTGCCCTGTTACTAATCCCTTTATTTGTCTTTCCTTAATACCTTCTGTACACCATCGTTAGGCTAATTGGTTTTCTTCATTCTCCACCGTTCGACATCTGCCTATGGTTTGGAAGAAGACTATCCAATTAGCATAATAGGTGTACCGTCCTAATCCAATGAGCACTCGCAGTCTGAGAGAAGGTAAAAAGAAAAGATAACTAAATAGTCCTATTCATTTTCTCTAGAACCGGAAACCATCCTCAAATCTGGAACAAGTTCCTTCGAGTTCGTATATAACCATACGATGGTTTTATCCAATGGAAGTGGATGTTCGTAGTAATACGGGGTGTTCTGGAGAAAAGGGTAAAAGTGGGAGTGGCAATGAGGTATGCAACTCTGACAATCCAAAAGCCAGTGTTTTAAGAAAGTTCGGTTAACTTGGTCACTGAGTCATAGTCTAGGGTCGGGCCATGGTCGCTGCCAAAGAGAGAGAGAAAAGAAACACTCTGCGTGCACTCTAATTTAGATCAGAATGATTATCACTTTATCTAATCAGGAAACCTCCCACTGTAACCTCAAATTCTCGTCCAAACCTGAAAGAAGAATTAGTCGGGATCACCCGAGGAGTAAACCAACTCATCAGTGGGAATCGGGATCCAACTATCATCGCATGATAACGTGATGGAATCCACTCACGTTATCACACTCCAGAAGGTATGCGCATATCTGGCAAGTTTCAGTTTCTTTAGAAACTCTCGATGTGATTTTTACCCTATACTCTTATGACCTTGACTTTGGCCAACAAATCATAAGTCACATGTCAAGTTCTACCCGTCATTATCCAGGTTAATTTGAACCCACCCGTACCTACCCTTGACTTTGGCCAACAAAGCAGTACGACTGTCCCAAATCAACGCATCTATCTATGCAGCAGAAAGATAACAAATAGCTACCATACACTATGCCTTGACTTTGGCCAACAAACATAGCATGAATACTAAGTGCTACCCGTCTGAAATGACGGAGGGCTACGAATGGTTTTTGGCAAAAAACCTTTAACGTAATGAACTTGATATCGTTGAAGGAACCGGATAGCTTTTTATAAAAATATAGTGGCGAAAACCTTTGCTAAAAAGGTCACTCCCGGTGAAGGGATCTCGGCTTTTTCCCCGTAGAATAAGGTGCAGGATATTCCAGCTGAATACCACGATGCAAAGCAAAAAGTAATCGGCTATAGTGAAGTTATTACCCTGACGCAAATTTCTGTCCAAGGGGTCACTCCCGGTGAAGGGATCTCAGCCCTTGCCTCATCGACTGAGGTGCTGGATATTCATAACCGAATACCACTGTGCAAAACAAAAGAGAACGTCCTTATAATAACAGCTTTTTGAAAATATTCCAACAACATCAAACAGGTTTGTTTAGCTTGCATTGATCCAAATCAACGCAGTCCCATCAATTAATCATACCACAAAAGAACGAAAATATGATGTACGTATATGCCATCCGCATTCGCCACTGGGTCCCGTCATCACCCGTTAGGTTACTTAACTAACGACAGAGCGGGGACTGGACTAGCGCGGGTGTAAAACATATAAAACATCTACTAGTATATATATATCAATATATAATAATCGCTCCAGGCATGATAAAATGCAACATCACAGAAATGTAATAAGTATCACAGAACAATACAGATAATCTGGAATCCCCGGGTTTCATAGAGCTGCTACTGAAACCCGACGTTCCCCTGGTCGTGTGGATAGCCTGTGCAATGAAATCCTAGACCCCTACGGACGCGGAAAGTTACCCGCCAAAACCTGAAGCAAGGTAGCCCCTTCAACAAAGTGAATGGACCTCTCAGCACTTCACGGAATCCGGTAACTTGAGCACCCCTCCTTGGGTCAACCTATACCCCCTACGAGTGCGGCGAATAGCCCACCAATTCTAGAGTGAAGCTCCCTCCGTCTCAAAGCTATGAGATGCGGGCCCGTTGCCCTCTAGAACCCGGCTACTCGTGCACCCCACCGCGGGGTAATCCTAATACAGAAATTAAAATATATACAACGGGTACATCGACCTCAGCTCGGTCGTGCCCCAAAAGAATAATATACAAACATACAGTGACGGCAGTCCACATGTCGGACGCTCGTCCCGCAATATCAAATGTACAAATACAACCAAACTGTACTACCATTGCATCCAGGCTATCCACCACAACAAATCTGCAACATCACAGCACAACACAGAACATCAACGTGAATGTCACGTTCGCAAATCCGTCTAAAAGAGCTATAGCAATTAGACAGGATTTACCGATCAAATGACATTCACGGTCGCAGATATAAAGCAAGCACTGCGAACTAACATATTTAAAATTTTCGACCGACAAAATTTCCCGAAGTGGGCCTCAAGCACAAATCCAGCACTCAAAATAATCTGGGCCAAAAATAAAAATTCCAGAAACCCCAATTCCAAGTCAGAGACCACTGTAGAAAATTTGGTGGAGTTACGCTACAGTACTGCGGCGGAACCGCGACCAAAACGTAGGTACGGCCGCGGTTCCGCGGCGCTACAGTGATATCTCCCTACAAAATTTCTGCAGTGTTCTTAGAAAAGCCTGCCTGATTTTCTGACATACTCAAAATAATTTTTTGACCACAAAAAATTCGACAAAAACTTCGATTTTGAAATTGCGGTTTCGGAAATTTTGTTCGATCGATATTTTAAACACGTTAGAGCAAGCTAGTAAAGTTTAATGGCGTGACTCTGATACCATGTAAGTCTACGGTAGCGTCCCGGCCGTCTGTCCGAGGCCAAAATACGGAAACGAAAACTTTTTCAAAACTTGAAACCGGCGCTATCGCAGACTTTAATCCCGGATCGAACCATTAACATATAAGTAGCAACTAGAGAAAGGTTAGAAAAGCTATACCGATCGATCCGTGTCCTTCAGTCTTTAGCCACCATCCTTAGCTCCTCGCGGCATCTCCGATCTCCGGTCTCCTTGTCGGAAAGGGCACCACATCTTCGAGTTTTTTTACGGGCTCCCGTTTCGTCCGAAGCAACTCGGACACGAAGTTTGCTAGCCGACGTGTCCAAGATGATGTAGAGAATGTGTGTGATCACTTTGTCTCTTGCATCCATTGATTCTCAACGCATGAGAGTGTATGGATGGAGGTTGAAGATGATACCTTTAATGGAAATGGTGAGCTAGAAGAGGAAGAAGAAGAGAAGCCATTTTCTTTCATTTGTTCTATCATAAAATGAGAGAGTGAGAGTGTTAAAATTACAAGAGGAAACCTTTACCATGGCTGTCCTTCTCTCTCTTTCTCTCATTTCAACTCACAAATCAATCACATAATGTGACACATGCACAAAGAAAGAGACCATGAGTCACCACTTATGCATGCGTCACAATTAATGCTCCTAATCATGATTTCTAGCTCATTATTTCCATTTGTAAACATTAACCCAAATGTTTACAACAATAAAAAGATACGGCAACATCTAAAGTAAACTCGTGACGGATCACAAGAATATCCCTCACCAGTATATACATACCTGCATCCGCATTCCGACCGAATGCGAATGCGATGAGACTAAAGTAATCCAACAAATCGAATACTAGGATCCGGCTTAAACCAAAGCCCACTAGTATGATCCGCCAGATCATGATCCGTGTACTACTGCACGTATATGATCGAATCCTGCCATATATCATACGGCCTCTACAACGTTTCGTCCGAAACTTGAGAAACTGTCTGTGGGGGACTCTAAAGACTCGTCAATACTTTGGCTGTGGATTTAACTACTAGCACGTCAATGGTACTAGCTGTACGTAGCGGGCTATCAGGTATTGACCAAAAGGGAGGTCGATGAGCGAACTCATCCTGACACCTTACTGAGCCTGTTAGTGACAATATCCGTACAGTCCGGTCCGTTAGTCTATGAGCATCGCATGTCGGGCCTAGGGGATTGGTAAAAGTCAGACCCCCAAAAGCGGTACAAGTCGTGTCGGAGTGTAGCCCAGAACACCCTGAGATATTACTGGAATATCTACCAGTAAATCTTCTGCCTTGGCCAAGGACTTCGTGTAATGGCTCTCCTAGACACAGCGTGATCTCATCCCCAATACCTGGAGAAACAAAACCCCTGCCGATCCGCCCACTGCCTCCATGTGGCTCAGGACTGTACCCAACTAAAATCTGTTTGTACGACTCCTTTGAGCCGTGGTAGGGTAGTAATCAAAGCACAGTGGGAACTCACACGAGACAAATGACGATCTCAGGTCGATGAACTAACCTGTACACATATCACCGGGGAACTGCTATCTGACGTCAGGTATAATACCAACTAGCATGTTCCCGGCGAGTCCTGTCCGGTGTACTTATAACCCAATGAGCACCTGCATACATCTTAGGTGCACCAACTGACACCAATGGCTTGTGAGACCGGCCACCGCCCTTCGTCGGAGTCTCGACTGTATACACTAGTCTACTAATGGAGTATCGATGCCCAGTCTCGAAACTCCCACGACTAGGGACCTTTTAAGGATGTGCTTATAGACCTCAGCTCCTACGTATATGATCGCCATCATACTGCTGGCCGTCAAGTAAGAATCCTATGGGCTCTATCAATGTGCAATAGTGACCTGTAATGTCACCTAAAGCATGTACACGATGATAAAGATAAACCAGACAGCATACTATCATCTTGAGTAAGACTGTCCTACTGGTATAGGTCCTCTCTCAATCATTGCAATCACGTGCCTGCGATCCAATAATTGACTTCGAGGGCACTATATCCAACAGTCCGGTCCGTTCGTCTATGAGTATCGCATATCGGGCCTAAGGGGCCGGTAAACGTCAGACCCCCCAAAAGCGGTATAAGTCGTGTTGGAATATAGCCCAGAACACCCTGGGATACTACTGGAATACCTACCAGTAAATCTCACTTGCCTTGGCCAAGGACTTCGTGTAATGGCTCTCCTAAACACAGCGCGATCTCACCCCAATATCGGGAGAGACGAATCCCCTGCCGATCCGCTCACTGCCTCCATGTGGCTCGGGACTGTACCCAACTAAAACCTGTTTGCACGACTCCTTTGAGCCGTGGTAGGGTAGTAATCAAAGCACAGTGGGAACTCACACGAGACAAATGACGATCTCAGGTCGATAAACTAACCTGTACACATGTCACCAGGGAACTGCTATCTGACGACAGGTATAATACCAACTAGCATGTTCCCGGCGAGTCCTGTCCGGTGTACTCATAATCCAATGAGCACCTGTATACGTCTTAGATAATCCAACTGACACCAATGGCTTGTGAGACCGGCCATCGCCCTTCGTCGGGGCCTCGATCCGTATACACTAGTCTACTCATGGGGTATCGATGTCCAGTCTCGAAACTCTCATGACTAGGGACACATTAAGGATGTGCTTATTGACTACCCAACTCTCACGTATATGATCGCCATCATACTTCTGGTAGTCAAGCAAGAATCCTAAGGGCTCTATCAACGTGTAATAGTGATCTGTAATATCACCTAAAGCATGTACACGATGATAAAGACAAACCAGATAGCATACTATCTCGGGTAAGACTATCCTACCGGTATAGCTCCTCCCTCAATCATTGCAATCACGTACCTGCAATCCAAGAATTGACTTTGAGGGCACTATATCCAACAATCGAGTGGAAGATTTTCCGTGATCTCTTCGACGCCAAGTATTTTCCTGAAATCACACACTTTGAGATGGAACATAAGTTCATTCACCTGTAACAAGATCTATATGTGATAAGTCGGTGGATGAGTATAATGCCGAATTCACCATGCTCGGCAGATTCGCTGCCCATCTAATTTCTACTGCCGAAATCAGAGCCAGACGCTTCCAGCAAGGATTAGACCCTGAGATCCAGGCTGCCCTAGCAACGGAAGAATACCTAACACATGAAGTAGCTTTGAAATCAGCATGTTGCTATGAAACTGTCATTAAAAAAAAGGGAAGGCCGCAGTCGGTCGGTATGAAACGTCCCGCCAACCAGATTACTAGAGGAGTCTCTTCTAGGCCAGCTCTCCTAGCGCCATCTATGAGGCCAGGCGGATCATTTTCCGAGACATAACTAAACTTTTGTATCTATTGTAAAAGGACCGGACACCAGGTCAAGGATTGCTGTCGAGCAAATGGCCTTTATTTGATATGTGGATCACCCTCACACACTGTAGAAACTTGCCCACACAACCGAACTGGCTCAGCTCCCGCAGCTAGACCAGCTATTCAAGCTCCACTTAGTCGTTTAGTCCTTCCTACACTACTTCCGAGCGGACCACCTTTATCTCGTCAGCCATCGATGTACCCGCGTGCACAGAGAAATGTGCTGAGACGTCAGGTTTTCACTTTGGCGGCCGTAGAGGCTGAAGCCATATGTCAAGATAACACTGCTAAATCTCTCTTCCTAACTTTTTCACCCTTTTCAAATTCTTGTATCCTTTTGTTCTTTGATCTACCTGAACTTTTTCACGCACTTTCGGTACGATATTAGTAGCCTCTACTTCACTACTATTTTAACCTAAATTTTTCTTGAATCTGTTACAACATTCTTGTATAAATTTTGAGAACGAAATTTTTCTAAGGTGGGTAGGGTGTAACGACCCTAAAAGTTCTATACACTATTACTGATCCAATATTAATAAAAGAATGTATCTCTGTCCTGCTTTTGAGTTATAAGTTATTTTTGATAATTTATATACAAGAAACTTCTTATAGCTCACTGGTTAAGCCTTTCCTCAACTGTCTCATAACTTGCAAATTCGAATCACATCGGTTCCAATTATTTTTAATACTTGTTCTTTTTAATTTTTCGGAAGCCCAAAAGTTACACGTAGATTACACGGAGAAACGAAGAGTTGCAAATAAATCAAACAATAAAAACGATACATAAATACTCAAATGAAGACACTGCACGAACCACGTGGCAATTGTCTCATTTTTGACTGCCGGTTTTTGCCCAAAAACAGCTACCGGCGGGTGGAATAGCCCCAAATCCCTCCAGTTTTTGCCCGTGCATCCCTTCAGCTCCCCACTTCTCCTTTTTTCTATTTGATTTTTCTGAAATTAAACAGAGAGCTCTCAACTTTTCATATACCCTATTAACACTCTTTTTTATCATTTTAATGTCTCATTTTAATTCACCCTACCCCAATATTTTCTCCTATAAATACCCTAGTCTATTCCAAGCTTTCCCCTCTGAATTAAACAGAAAGTCCACCTTAAAAATCTCTCTCATAACAATTTTCCTCTCAAGTCCTAGTTGAACCATCGCCGTAGATATCGAAACTCTGTTGCATCACGACGACGACGTATCTTGGCCAAGCATCTTCTAGCTCCCCATCATCATCACCAACGACGTCACCGCCATCTAATATCATCGTCGTTGCAGAATCCGTAACAATAACGCATTGAAACCTATCTTGCTTGTAATCAACCGGAACATCTTTCCGTGTGCCGTCGGTCTCGGTTCTTCAAACCAAGGCTATTTCTCTCCATTCCATCGTTCGTACGAGTACGATTGGTTGTCGAGTAAGTCCCTCCTCCTCCTTCTCTCTCAATTCGATTTCTCCCTACCATTATTTAAAACAAAAACCGACAAAGTGGAGTTAACAATTAAAATCATTTCTTTTAAACATTTTTATCATATTTGATAGTTTAATCTAAGTCACACAAATACTTCTAACACCATTCGAAAAATTATTCATCTCATTTACTTTTAATGTGTTCACAATTTAATGCGAAATAAACACACATATCAGACACTTTTCATATAAATATCATGAACTTTAAAAGTAACTTTTATATCGATACCTAGAAATATATACCTCTAGAAATTTCATGAGGTAACGACTTACCCCACTCACAACACCATGGTTTCATAGCACAATATTTTGGTTAAGTTTTATTTAAAAGAAACAATTTACATTAAAATACCATCACTTTTATAAAATGTTTTATCGCTATTTTAAAATCCTTTATTGCGCCTCTACACCCTTTTCATGGGAACCCATCTACGGATGATGCGGGTTATCGCAAGTCCTTGGGATAGTAGAGTGAGATACAGAGCTCCTCACGGAGAATTCGGTCTCGAAAGGAAATAAAAATACGGTTTTTAAGAAATACGATCTTTCTAAACAAAACAATCTTTGAAAAATTTATATAAAACTACTAATCCGTATTTTCAATAAAAACAACTTGTGAAAATATATTTTTAAAAAGAAGATTGAAATTTTAATTGAATACCACCAAATTTCCAAAAGTAGTAGTTTTCATAAAAATACCATAAACTTTTAAAAGATAGGTTTTCTCACTAAAATACCACAACAATTAAAATACATATTCATAAAAACCCTAAATATTATAAATCATTCTCGAGATTTATTTTTAAACCATATTAAAATATTTTTCAAAAAACCCCTCGAGAAATGCAAACAAAATAAATACAATATAAATCACAATATTAAATATTTAAGAACTCTAGATTAATATAGATTTAAGCGGTATCATTCTCTTGAGCCCCAGAGAGCCGGAGAAAGTGAGTGCTTGCCTATTCAGGTTAGACAAGTTTAACGGAGTTATCAATGGCAATTGTCTTGGAAAAAACACAAATTTTGCCATCCATGTGCAGCAGTTGTCCGATTACTTCCGAACTTAAGAAATTTAAGAGCTAAATACAAACTCAATCAGGATCCAAATTTTAACATAAACTTAAAACCTTGATCATGAACCAGAACACTTGAACTTGAATATCCCAAAACTTGAATACTAGAATATTATGATTTGACATGAACTTACCATGAATACCAGAACACAATGACTGCTATTGAAACCGACTTAACTCGAACCATGAATACAACTTGACATGAATACATGAACACTTGACACGAATACTTTGACATTGACATGAATACATGAACATTTGATACGAATACTTGACATTGATATGAACTCAATCTTACAATTTGATGTATTCATGGTTTCGAGCAAAGCTGGTAATTTTAACCGTGAACTAGAATACATGGGATGTTGGGGTAGTTCAAGTGCGAATCCAATGAAATCGCTGGAGTCCCAATAGATCATGAATTTATGTCTACTAACACAAGCAAGCAATCATGAGGGCCCGTGTTTCCTTGCTACTGGATTATAGCCTGTTGAGTTTGGAATACTTCAACACTAGATTACAGCATGTTGGGTTCGAGAACACTCTTAAAATTGGTTGACATTCACCCTTGAACTTACGTTAAATTAGCTTACCCATGTAGAGATCTTTTAGGACACTTACATGCAGTTCATGTTCACTATATCTACACTACACGGCCATGCTATACTATCCACATGTTACTTTGCCATGATATATAGAACTGCATGTTAAATAAAATTACCATGTTTACGTTAAATGACATGTTTAAACATCATATCTCATAGTCCATTGCTTTATGATGTCCATTTTTCTTTATCATTATACTTTTATACTTCACGCCCTTTTTCTTGGAGGCTTACTGAGCGAAAGTTCGCTGACGGGCATTCCACCCACCTTTGTTTCTTGGAATATTCGTCAGATACTGTAGAGACTGTGGAGGTGGACACCACAGAGGAGGAGCACGATCAGATCGTGACTCAGACGTAAACTAGTTATCCTTTTCATTCAGTTTATATATGTCACCTATTTAGGCATTTCTGTTCTTGTAGTTTCCTTTTCAGTTGAACTCATATATTGTAATTGTATCAAGTTTGAATGTCAATAAAGTTGTTGAAATTTAAATCTCATATTAATTTCTTGTCATTTTATATTGCTTATTTTACGCTAAACGTATTTACTCTGGAAAGTGACATTCTCAAAATAAATACGTCGCAGACTTGTCAAATGCCGTCACCGTCTACTGGGAAGCGTTGCGTGACACACACAGTAGCAGCTTATTTTTGGTTTTTTAATTTTATATACTACTGATCTGAGATTACCTTAGGAACATTGAAACTTCAGCATGATTAATCTTCCCAATTGCAAATTGTATGCTGCTTTAACAGTATGCTTTTTTCTTCGTCATTAATTGATAGTGTAGGACATTACTAGGATTCCAATCACCTTTCGGTAAGAAGAAGGATCACACCAAACTTCAATGTATCCGGTAATTATGCCTATTAGGTAACACACAGAAGTTAGGTACGGACATCACAACCCTTTGAAATATTGAAAGTTCAATAAAGTTTTGGGTGGTGTCGTCATTTGCTGAGACTCCACAAATGTACACATCACAACACTTTGAGTTAATTCATGTTTGCTTGTTTGGGATCGCTCCTAACTTCAGCATCAAAGAAGATTGCGGCTGCAATCTGTAGTTAGATCTCTTGTAAACAGAATCCACTATTAGATGCATACACAGTCAGATTCCACTGCGAACGAATGAAACCACCATATAGACAAGCGCACTTGTCGACTGGGGGGACATTTGGCCAAGGCTGCCCCAGATCAAGCTTTCGGCTCTCAGATAATCATATTGATTAAAGACATAAACCAATCGGAGGTGAAATCTTAAAGATCGGACTTTGAAGATTGCCAGATGAAGTTAGAGAACAGGCCGTTAACCCTGCTTGTACATAGAAATTTAGGGACACTACGGCTGTAAAATGGCCGTTGAGTGTGCAAATTAATTTGAAATTGCGCCCAGCCCAAGTCGAATCGGTTTTATGTGACCTGTACCTCTTTGTGACGGCAATTTCCTATCGAAGACTGTTATGCTTCGCTCTTCAGGACGGTGCTTATTGTGGCTGTGACGGAGTGCCTTTGTAACTGTTCATGTCACTATGTATGGCTATATTTTGAATAAAACTACTTTAGTGCTTTTGACATAATGGCAATAATGCTTCTATTTTCTTGGGGTTATATGGTCAGTTCTTTCTTCAAATATGACTTACCTTTAGTTTTAGGTATTATTTACCCACACATATGCAAGTTATAGTCTTCGATTCTGCTTCTTCATCCTACAAGACCGATGAATAATGTCTCTATTTTCTAGTGGTTAGATGGTCAGTTTTTTCTTTAAATATGACTTAAATGGTTCTTCGGTCAATTCTTTCTTGGTTAGTTGTTTGGTTTGACAGAAGTAGGACTTAGAAGTTATTTCAAGTGATGATATGGATCCTATGTGGTATGATTACTTCTAAATATATTTTACCTCTCGTCTTGGATGGGAATTAACCATAGAACATAAGTACAAGAAGAATGCCAAAAAGTATTTTTTTTTGTTTGTCTTGCTTATGAAAGAAATATAAACATAAGAAGTTTCATTTTTTATTTCCTTCTCCACAAAATATACAAACAAACACCAGAATTAAGAGTGTGGTCTACTTCCATAACATTTTTTTTGGAAGGTGCGCCAAGATTACTTTCGACTTTTCTGTTACTTCCGGACAACCGAACAGATAAATTACCATTTTTATCACTTTATCCTGCTATATCCAAGAAGTTGCCAGTTCCAATAATGGACAACACATGCATGCTTTTTCCCCTACTTGCATCTCAGGTGTGTACATAGTGGAATCAGCCTAACATATCATAATGTAGTTTGCTCCTTGCATCCCTCAAAGATACTTTTTGCAATGCACGCTGAGCACATGCCATAATTTCTTGTCGACAACACCCCAACAGTTTTCAGGCGCGGGAATTAAGCTGCACCTATCCCCACTGCTCTATATATAAAGACCTGCACATACTAAGTTTTTCATAGACGTCAAAATAAAAGAAAGAGATGAAGATGATGGTAAGGCCTAGGGTTGTGCTAGTCCCATACCCAGCAATGGGCCATATAAATCCAATGCTACACCTCGCCGGGGCCCTTTACGAACACGGGTTCCAGCCAGTTATGGCCATGCCTGACTTCATGTATTCCCGCATCTTGGCTCGGAGCAAGACAGATGATGCCCGGGTTATTTTTGTGTCTATTCCTAGTTATCTTGGAGAAGGCGATGTAGACTTTTTCGCGATTGATGGAGCGATGGAGAACTACATGCCTGTAGAATTTGAGAGAATGCTGAAAGAGTTGGACGTAGACGGGGCAGTGGCATGTGTGGTGGTGGACTTGCTGGCGTCGTGGGCGATTAGGGTTGCGGCACGATGTGGGATTAAGGCTGCAGGGTTTTGGCCGGCTATGTTTGCGACATACAGGGTTATTACGACTATACCGGAGCTCGTTCAGAGAGGGCTCATCTCTGATTCTGGTATGTTTATATTGAAGGTTTTTATTTTATTTACAAGAACATAAAATAATATTTGGTTAAATTGTGTAGTAATTAAACATGGCAGAGGTTTCTTCATTGCTTAGAAGTTGAGCGCATAGTAAGTTAGAAATGTGGTAGAAGCATGTGCACATACTTGCTTATAGAGTAAGCTAAAAGTCTAAAACTCATGCACTCGGACCTGTAGAGTTGGAAAATTTTCAAACTCATCATAATATGTGCATCATTCATTTGGACCACCATACAACATAAGTAAGATGTTGACCCCAAACAAAAGAAAATTTATATTTTTTACCGGGCTCCGTCTCCTACCAGCATCTTGGTAACGCGGATAAGAGGAGCATCTGGTTGATGGGTTGAAGGGCCCTACCAATCACACACTCTCCTTATAAGAACCCTGGTGGTATGGTGTTTGGGACATGAGCTGGTAGTAAAAGTTGAACTCCCAAGAAAAAATATATGCTACTTTATCTCTTGTTGTTCACCTATGGTGTATAGAAGCAAAACAAACATACATAGCATCGGAAAAACAATCTGTCTATGTAAGAATTTACATATATAGCTGATCCGATTGATTACAATAGATCACACTGGCCATGTCACATAGAAGATCTGATATTCGGCATCTCCAAGTAACGGTCGGAGGAAAACCACACTTTGGAAGAAAACGAGAATCCCTCTTGATCATCCCGCAAGCCAACCTAAAACATAAGAGGACGAGGAAAGGAGACGGCGGCTGTCTTGGTTCTCTCTCTAGAAAACTCTATATCATATGCATATGTCTCTCTTTTTTGAAATCCTGGCTCCTATATGAATATATATAAGGTACCCACTCATATGGACGGGTATTGGGCCGGATCGGACCCAATTTGGTAAATAATAATTAACTTCATATGCGTTTGATTACAGGTATACCCCTTTACGAACATGCTAACGACGATAATGAAGATCTCATAGACGACAACCTAGAAGAAGAGATTAAAGAATCAAATTACCTTGCACTATCGACAAAACCAAAGCATAGCACTAAAGACCTGCCATGGCTGGTCGGAAACTCCGCTTCTCAAAAATCAAGATTCAAGTTTTGGTTGCGGACCATGGATCGGGCCAGCACTCTCCCTTGGGTCCTCATCAACTCTTTCCCGCAAGAAGATGGCCATCCCGACGAATCAACCGAAAACGGGCCCCATGTTATCCATATCGGTCCGTTACTAGCCATAAGCAACAATCAAAACCCAATTATGTCTATTGATGAAGACAAAGCTTGCATAGATTGGTTAGATAGCAGACGGCCTCTTTCGGTCATTTATGTATCATTTGGTACTTGGGTCGGACCCGTCGGGCATGAAAAAACCGCCGAGCTGGCACTCGGGCTTGAGGCAACGAAAAAGCCATTTCTTTGGGTCTTAAGAGATGATTCGGCACGGCGCAATGCATTACCGAATGGTTTTCTTCATCGAGTTGAGGAACGTGGAAGAATCGTGAACTGGGCCCCGCAAGAGGCGGTGTTAGGACACTCTGCGGTCGGGTGTTACGTGACACACTGCGGCTGGAATTCGACTGTCGAGGCGATTCGATACGGGAAGAGGCTCATATGCTATCCGATAAGCGGCGACCAGTTCATGAACTGTAATTTCATTGTCAGGGTTTGGGGCATCGGGATAAAGCCTGATGGATTTGGAAGGAGGGAGGTTGAAGATTGTGTGAAAAGGGTTACAGAGAGCGAGGAGGGAGAGGAGATACAAGAGAGGGTGTTCGGATTGAAGGGGAGAGTTTTTGGCGGGGAGGGGAGGAAAAGAGCAGGGGATGCTTTGCAATTGTTTGTAAATGCAATTAGAAAGGATCAATAGATTCAAGCTAGGGTTGATCAAGTTAGGGAAATCATAGAAATTTAGGTTCATATCTTATATTGAAATTTGTTAAATTATCAAAAGCTATTAAGAATTTACTTACGTTTCCTTATGAGCTGAAATTGAAAATGTTGATGAGTGAAACAGGGGTTCAACTTATATAATATAAAAGCATATGTGTGATACAAAATAGCAAATTCATTCCAAATAGAGAGCTTTGAACTATTCATACCCCATGTAATTTTGAAGGAATGAATATTCTTTGGATCATAGCCATTTCATGCCATGATCCACAATTAATTATCATACAAAATTTCCATCCCAAGTGTTATCAAGGCATCCATTGAAAAATCACCAAAATATAAGGCAGCTAAATACTAGTGTTTTGGCACATGCAGAGGTGTATGTTAAATACATTTTATAGAGACGGAAATATATAGTTTAAACATCCGAAACGGTGAGTCCCGTCAACTCTTTTTTTCCTCAATAAATTATATGTGGAGAGACCTTTTATGATGCCGATGACTTGAGAGGAGAAAAATACACATACAGTAGATTCCAAGTGGATTACTTGGTGGTGATTGGCTACACTAGGAGGAACAAAAGTAAAAGTCTTAGAGATTGTGCTTTTGTCCACGTCTTGTAACCAATCATCAATCCGGTAATTTATATGGAATTTACCAAATTGGTAAAATATTTTCCCCGTTGATAAATTTCTTAGCATTTTTCTTAGGGGGGAAAAAAAGACAAATCAATCTCTTGAGTTCAAGGTATAATGGTTGAGAAGTAATTTTTTTTAGTGTGTGTTTCTCATATGAATTTGAAAAGGTTTGAAAATCATCCATGCGTGGAAAGCACATTAAGAAATTACCTAAAATCGAAAATAAATTTTGGCAGGAAGCCCCGCTTATTTTTGTTCGAATGGTTAATAGTAACAGAAAAAGATAATGGTAGAGAAGTAACTTTTTTTTGAAGGTCTCAAAAAGTTAATAGAAACGGAAAAGAGTTAACCATCATTAAAATGGAAGGTCATTAACATAAAAGAGTAAAGTGCGGGTTTTTAAAACTCAGGATGATTCTAATCAGCAAAAGTGAAGCGGTTTTTCTGCAATTTAGCCAAATAGATCTTAACAACTCTTCTGAAAGATTTCAAATTTGATTTGTAGCTCACTTATATGCTTCGACTTCATGGAAGAGAAAAATATTGCAACTTATAATCGACCAGAGCTTGTCATATAATCTCAATAATGACAAAAGAAAAGTCTATTTTTCTCCAATAATTCCAATCGTGTAAAATTTAAATTCAGAGCCCAATTATATAATTTTCAATAGCACATGTTGGGGTCATAAATTACACCCTAGTGACCAAAAGTCAAAAGGTCAAAATCAAAATCAAACTCCAAACAATTCCGGCCCAAGCCGGGTCCAAACTTAAGCATGGGGCCGGCCCTATTGCAAGGAAGAAAATGAAAGGAAGAAATGTGATAAATAGATTTATCATGTAATTTGGTAAAAATAAATTGAAGAGAAATGGGCAAAAACTCAATTTTGTAAAGCCCAAGGGTTAAGATACAAATGCGTAAGGATATTTAAACCCACTAAATGAATAAAATGATAAGTTTTTCTCCTCCTAGAAAAAGATTAGGGTTTTGAGCCTATAACGACTCTGAATTTTCTGTACAAAATTTTTCTTTTTAAAGTACAGAAAGGAGTTTCTTAACCTCAGCATAATTTAAAAGTTATTCTTGTTTAAGTATAGTAAGAAACAACTTGTAACTCATTTATAAACCCTTGCACTGTTGTGATAGCCCATGTGTTCGAATCCCAACAGTCACATATTATTTTTTCTGATGTTTGTTTTAAAATTTTTGGAAGCCCAAAAGTTTACACGTGCAATACACGTAAAAATGAACAGTCGAGAAAAACAAACATGTGCAAAATTATATTAACAGCGAGTAGAACACGTGGCAAGCATCCGCCGGCTCCCCTCCATAAGATGGCCGGCGAGATGTGGGTTTGGGCCGGCAACGGTAGGCATCCGTACGGGAAATGTCCCCGTGCTTTGCAAACTTATCGATTGGCCTACCCCCATTATCCCTGCACTGTTTGTTTTCTCTGCAATTTAACAGAGAATTCAGTTTCCCAATTAATACAATTTTAAATGCATTTTAATTCATTCTTTTAATTCCAAAACCCTAATTCCACACTATAAATACAACCTCATATCCTAGCCCCTCTTCATTCTGAAATCCCTAACCAAAATTATCAAATTTTTCTAAGTACAAGTGGAGTAAAAGTGGAGTTAGCCCAAGATCAAATTCCGGTGATGATCTACGCAAGTTCCGGCGACCCCACGACGCCTCGAAGGCTACCACCTTTTTTTCTACCTCTCCTCACTCTTTCTTGCTTGTAAGTCCCACCCCCCTTTTTCTCTTTCTACATAAAAAGTCTCTTTTTATAAAACATGTCGGAAGTGGAGTTAACACCGACATCTTTTTTAAAAACCTTATAAATTCCACTTTTCTTACATTTTCTTCATGTATATTCCTACCCCATACTTATTAATCATGAAAACTAATAATTAAAAACAATTTTCACTTTAAAACGTCATGTTATATAATTTTAACCCAGTTTCTACATGAAAATACCATGAACTTCATATATTCATCTTTTAGTTCTTTTGATAACTATTACCTCTAGAAAACTTCACGAGGTAATGACATACCTCTCACATACACACATATTGACATAGCACGATACTCTTGAAAACCTATTTTTGTGGCGATTACAACTTTTCATTAAAATACCATGAACTATAAAAACCCGGTTTTCTTTAGAATTGTATTTCAAACTCTTTGCGATTATACCTCTACAACCCATTTTGGAGAACCCGCTATTGGATGGTGCGGATTATCGCACATTCTTGGGCTAGTAGAGCGAGATGCAGACCTTCTCACGGAGCATTCGGTCTCGAAAGATTTTAATACGATTTTTAAGAAAAAACAACATTTTCTATTTAATAATAAAATTAATTTTTTTAATATTATATAAATATTATCAAACTACATATTTTCAAGTTATAATAAAATTATATGTTTTTCTAAAAATAAAAAAATGACAAGTTTCACTAAAATACCATCAAGTATCAATACAAGACAAGTATTACACTAAAATATCTTGAACTATTCAAGTTATGGAAATATTCACTAATATATCCCGCTCTTTAAAATTCACATCCATGAAAACCCTAAAGAACATAAATAATTACTCGAGATTTAATTTGAAAGTATATAAAATATTTTGCATAAAACCCCCTCGAGTTATATAAAATAACATTAAGAACCTTAGTAAGTATGGGTTTAAGCGGGATCAATTCTCTTGAGTCTCAAGGAGCCGGAGAAAGTGAGTGCTTGCCTATTTAAGGTAGAAAAACTTAACGGAGTTATCAATGGTAATTGTCTTGGAAAAAGACACAAATTCTGATGCCCATGTGCAGCAGTTACCGATAACACCCAAACCTAATTCAGGATCAAAATTCTGTTTTAAGTGTCCGACTCAAGTCTGAGTCCAAATCAATCTGAGTCTGAGTCCAAATCTGAATCCAATTCAATATAAATTCAATATACCAACATGTATACTTGAATCTGAACCTGAACCTGAATACCAGAACAATATCAATATGCAAAAATAACATGACTTGACCAAAGCATGGCTATATCTTGACTTGACTACATGACTACTTGTTTACATTCTGAACCTATTTAAATGAACAATTTATATCCATGGTCTCGGCAAGTCTGATAACTACAATTTATACAATATACATTACGGGGTTTAACGGGGTAGATTGGTACGGAATGTATTAGAAGTGGCACAATGATGGACACTAAAAGACACCTACCGAACATCCGTGACGTTGTCCCGTGGGTTTTGACAGGGCCTTGTACTTTCCATTTTCCATAGTCCACGGGATAGTTGGACTCCTCTCGTATACACTGATACATTCTGTACCAAACTACAAACAACTACGTTAGTGTAACAAACTTATACCTGTACTAATTACCAGTTCTATTATCTTTACTTGTCTATTCTATTCTTACTTTTGAGACTTACCGAGCGCTAGTTCGCTGACGACGTTCATGTCTCTTCTTTTTTTGGAATGTTCGTCAGGAGGACCCGACTCTTAGGAGACCAAGCCCAGCCAGGAGTAATTGGAGCAGATACACGAACAACACGGCTACTAGCTTACTTGTACTTATTTACTTTTCAGTTCATATGCCACTGTTTGGGCATTGCTTACATCCTTATACTTTCCTTTTCAAATCAGTTGTAATGTAAAGAATGAATGTTAATAAAAATTGTTGTTTATATTATATCTCTTGTTATTCTTGTGCTTTTATTTATATATTGCTTATTTACGCTTAACGTGTTTACTCCTGAGTAAATACGTCGCGACCCGTCAAGTCTACTTCTCCATACATCGCGAAGCGGGACGTGACAGAGCCCCATCAAAGAAAGAGGCAAGACTCTTTCTTCTTCATTTTCTTCCTCAAGAAAACCCATAAAAAGATATCTTTTTCTCTAAAACTAAATAAGATCATCTTAAAACCCAAAACAAGAAAAAAAAGCCATTGTCTTTCTCCATCAAATCTAGGAAAGGGAAAAGTAAGAAAGCACTTGGGGTGAAAGCCCGTGGCTTTCACCCCAAGCAAACACCATGAAAGAAGAACTATGGTGAAACCCATGGGTTTCACTCTCTAACTCATAAAATCGATGATTTCGGGATGAAAGATCATAGCTTTCCCCTATATAACTTCTCCGGCATCGGATCTCCCCACGAGATCCATAAGAATATGGGTCGCAACCCATATTTCACATCGAATATGAACACATGACACACCCATGTTCATTGTTGGGATCCATTCTGGGATCCCCATTTCGGAACCCCATTCGAGGGGTTCTTTGTTTTGGGAACCTCTCTGGGGTCCTATTCCAAAACCCCCTAAAGGGGGCTCCCGCCGTTAGGAACCCCCAAAGAGGGGGCTCCCGCCGTCACGAACCCCTAAATAAAGCTCCCGACGTCGGGAACCACTTTCCCAATAGAGGCTTGTTCATATCAGAATTTTGCATTATTATATCCCCCATTCTTATTCATCTTACATATAAATAGGTGCTTTTGATCCATGTCTGCTAAATAGTTGCAGGTTACAGATTCTCAGGTCATTACAGTGAAAATTCATGAAAAAATGCTACAAATGTGAGACTACGACCAACAATAGATGAATCCATATGATGTCGCCTACCAGTTCAAGGAACAAATGAAAATCATGAGACAGTTCAAGGCACAAAGTACAAAAGCAACACAAGATTTAAGACTTCAACACGAAGCTCACGGTAAAAATCCACATAATTCTGCACTGTTGAAAATCTGGAAGAAAATAGAAGAGATTCTGTGGAACCAAGTGAAGAAAACATAAGGAAAAAGCAATATGAAGCAACCCTAGAAATTTGAGCCAGAGATCCCCCAATATGGCCACGGGACCGCGGCCAAACATGGCTTTCTACCGCGGAACCGCGGCCGTGCAACGCACGTGTCGGTGCACGTGTCAATGGGTGTCGGTGCTTTGACCCGGCTTTCTTAGGGTAGTTTTGTAAATTCAAATATGGATCAGATGTAAAACCTAGGGTTTCTTCTATCTATAAATAGAAGAGCCGAAAGCCTAATTAGGCATGCCTCTTTTTAATTTTCTAGATTAAAATTTTATTCAAGTTGTAATGCATTGTTGAGAGGTATCAATAAAGTAAGTTCTTTTCCTATCTTGTATTTTTATTTGAATTTAATTCGTGCAATTTATTTTATCTGTTCTTTTATTTTCTGCATTTTAGTTCACCTATTAAAATAAACAAACAAAAATGAATTTTATCATAGTTTTCCTAATGAGTGAGTAATTCCTCACTTGTTAGGATTAGGATAGGGAAGATTTGAGAGAAGAAAATCTCTCTCACTCTTTTCTTTGCCCATATAATTTTTATAATTAGGACTCTATTTAAATTAACCGCACGCCGCTCACTACGGCACCCTATCCTACAAGATAGCGGTGATTCCCTAGTTAAACCGGTTGTGGTTGATTTAAATAGAGATTATGGCTAAGAGTTGAGAAAGGATGGACAAGGACCAAAAAGAAGAAACTGAGTTTCTTCCTAGTCGTACTAATCCCCTTTATTGACTATTACCCTAACACCTATATTCTTAATTAGGGCATTAAAAGGTGTGAGTAGAATTCATTTTCCAAACTAATCTAATCCTAACCCTAGCAATACTTTAAATCAATTGAATCTCATTCTAAGATTTTAAAACAAAATCTACCAAAAATAGGACTTAACTCGTTAGAACTTAAAGAAAGAACACATTTTCCTTGTGGACCGACCCGTATTCAACCGGCTAGTTACCAAGCGACACCGTCTTGATTGCGGTATTCTTAATTTTAAAAACGCACATACGCAAAAAGCTCAATCAATCAAATGGCGCCGTTGCCGGGAAGACGGTAGTCTCTTTCTTTGTGTAATTTCGGGTTAATAATAATAAAAAAATTTAAAAAAAGAAAATTTAAAAAAATTTAAAAAAATAAAAATCATCTTGTTATTTTTGAAAGGTTTTTGTGCAAGTATGCGGGCTTGGAGCAAACACTGATTCAGATCTGGAGCAAGCCCAGTGAACAAATACAGAAACAGAGGATCTGAACAGACAGAGGAGAACCAAATCAGCATAGAGAAATTTTTTGATGATCCAAACCAGCTATTGAACCGTGGAACCGCGGCATAAGCAGGTGTTTGACCGCGGAACCGCGGTCAAACAGATGACGTCAGCTGTTTGAAAACTCTCTGTGAATATATTTTCTCCTCCTACCCCCAGAACTGCACTGAAAATTTTTTCCTGCAGGTATTCTTTGCACAGCAACTTCTTCTCCACTCCAATAAATTGTTTTTGTGCAGAATTCTTTACGCTGCCAAATAAAA
This sequence comes from Agapanthus africanus, assembly GCA_030015575.1. Taxonomy (NCBI): domain Eukaryota; kingdom Viridiplantae; phylum Streptophyta; class Magnoliopsida; order Asparagales; family Amaryllidaceae; genus Agapanthus; species Agapanthus africanus. The sequence goes on from CM057346.1 coordinate 33,709,620, forward strand.
AAAATTTGCAAGTGTTTTAGATTTTTGGTGTGTTAACTGCTTTGCATAATTAATACGGACTTTTAAGGGGCTATAACACCAATTCAGATTGGGTGGGGATTTCATTACCCTTCCTAAGACCCCAGAAATCACTAAATGCATATGCATCACCCTTGAGTTAATTAAAAAATATCTAGACTCAGCCAATTAAGGACCGTCGCGCTCATTAGGACAGAGGAAGGTTGTGGGCATTCAGTCGTTTATCTAAACCTGAATTTATGGTGTTTAGGCTAGACAAGTGAGAAAGGTAACTTTAAAAGGCCCGTCTCACGGTGATTCATGAGCGGATCCCTCATTTCTTCATTTGTGCTTACCTGGCCACAATTGGCGGTGAAGAGGCGGTTTGAGAGATATCTTACAACTTGTTGCTTTGGAATAGTTAGGAGCAGTCTAGTTGACTTAGAAGACCCTAGCTCTAGGTTTGATTGTGCATATTTAGACTGTGGTTGTTTGAAATTGTGTCGTAGTTCCGTACAAATTTTGCAAAAACTTTTTCTAAAAAAAATATAAAAAACACTTTCAAAAATTTCAAAACTCCAAAAACAAACAATTTTTTTTAAAAAATAAAATAAAATAAAAAATCACATTATTTTTATTCTCCTTTCTCTCATCACATCATGGGTACCCCACCTCGCAAAACTCTTGCCGAATTTTGGTACCCTCAACCAGACATTACTTCCTACGCTTTTTCTTTTGGTCGAATTTCGAACGACCCCTCCATGCCCAAAATTTCTTTGAAAGATCGAATAGACGCGTCTAGGACAACCAGTTGGACTCCACAATTCACCTTATATCAACCATTTCAACTTTCACCACCTTCTTACGTTGATACCCCTTTTTCGAGTCCTGTTGTAGCTCCGAAACCCATGTCTATTGCTGAACATATTGAACAATCTCGTAACCGATCTTTCACTCCTTTCACCACTGCGAATTCTTTGGATCAACAATTCAATTCACCTTCTTATCCAAATATTGATCCTACTCCTGTCCAACCACTCAATTCCTACCAGTCCTACTCGACTTTTGCACCTTCCCTAGACATTGCTTCTACACAGCCATTTAGGAGTTTCACGTATCCAAACAGCTTTGAATCTTTTACTGAACCCCCGTCACAACATATGTCTAGTCTGGAACAGTCGTTGAAAGATTTTATGGTAGCGTCAAGCCAACAGATGATGGATTTGAATGCGTCCATGGCCGCCCTTATACAACCTAGTGACCCGGTAGCTAGTTTTCAACTAGCTCCAAATTTTCCAATGTATGATGAGGCGGTTGGACATATTGAGAATTTGAGTGGTGAGAGTGAGCTGTACACCCTTCCAAATCAAACCTATCCATCCCCAATTGAATTCCACAACTCCGGTTTTGAATTTTTATCAAGTGTTCCAAATGATTCACCAGTTGAAGATAAAACGTTTAATGAGTTGTGCGACTTTATAGTGTTTGATTTATCTGATTGTGAAGGGTCCCTTTCGAGTGAAACCATCACCAATCCCTTTGACCTATACACCTCCACTCTAGAACCTGAATTGATTAATATCCATGCTTTTGATGAGGTGTCTAAAAAAATTGATTTTCACTTGATTAAGGATATTGACGCTGGGAATATTTTGGATGATAAACCCGCAGATTTGACTGAATTTTTCTCTCCAATTCATCATCCCGAGTCATTAAATGTTTCTCCCGAACTTCATATGCGTCTTGATTTTGATGAGAATTGCATGGATAAACTAAATTTTGAGGAGAGTATTGAGGAAATTATTGAGGATGAAGCAGTTTTACTTGAGGAGTTGGATTTTCTAATTCATTCTATCCCTTTCATTGACTGGGCACACCCTCCTGAACCTTTAACTGATACCCTTCCTCAATCACTTCCCTCCATCCTCGCTCCGACCTTGCAAGAAACCGTTACACTTCCATTTTCAATGTCTGGTTTACCAAGTTCGACGTATCCATGTTTTCTCACGACTCTTGAGGGATTTGACCTCATTTCTCAGTGGGTTGATAGATTAGCACAATCGCTTTTTACACATCGGTCATTACAAATTGTGCTAATTTATACGCTCCATCTCCACCCTAAAGTTCGTATTCAACTTCTTTCTCCCACTTTCTCTAGTTCTTCTTTTAATCTTCCTTTAATGATAGCGAGTGTTAATGAATCACAATCCGATATTTTGAGTTCGAAAATTCTAGAAAAACAACTTGATTTAGACTCTTTTGAGAATAAGGTAGATGAGCCTTACGAGTCTTCTACCTCCGTAATTTTTGAAAAATTAAGTGTGTTGAATTCAGGCGCGACACTTATTGACATTTAAACGTTCAATCGGACCATTGATGAAAGTTTCGAAGATATTTTTGCCGACGAACTCGCATTCCTAAACGGCACGGATTTTGTGATTAATCAACCTCCACTTGAAGAAGTCGAACCACCACCGTTTATTCTTATCCCATATGAGAATTTGACCATTCTTCCCATTCCTAATCATCCACATTCTCGTTTCCGTTCACCATTATTGTTTCGTCTCTACAAATCGAGACGTAAACCTTTTCCATTACACCACTTATCTTTACCCTATTTCTTCCTGACTCTATACAGCATGTTCTTTCACCAACTGTCGCTTTATAACGATAAAATTTTTGAATGGTTGGTGCTAACCTTTGGCCTGTGTAAAGCCTTGTATAGTTTGATACTGTGTTTTTCTCTCCCTGACTCTGAACTTTAACGCTTAAACAGTGGAAACACTGTTTCACTTAAGTTTGGGGGGACCTTTTTGTGTATATATATTTTGTTTTCTTTTTCTGTTAATAATAAAAAAAGGGGGAGTGCCGGCAATTTTGACCCTCTTGGTGTTGTCTGACCGTGAGGGTACTGTCAAGTTTAAATTTGGGGGTGTGCTCGGTAAGCCTTCTTCGTTCGCATTCATGTGTATATTTTTTGCATTTGCATACTTATTTTAAAATCCATAAAAATTGAAAAATAAAAAAATTATAAAAATTGAAAAATTCAATCTTGGCCATATTTGACTTAAGTTCAACATGACGGTTAAATAGTAGGGAAAAACTAGATCCTAAACTTAGTGAATTAAAAACCACAAAAATAACCTTTCTTAAAGTTTAACTGTAGAAAATATATGTCCTTATAGTTTATTTAGAAATAGGCAAATTTTGAGTTCAGTTCTTGGGCTAAGTCAAAATAAGGGAAGAGTATTGAAATTTTTATTTGAAGTGTAACTCTGAAAAATAATTCTGAACTTTAAGTCTAAATTCTGAAAATATATACCCTACAACTAGCACATACACGCATCCTGAAACTTGGAATAGTAGAGGATACCTTGAAATGCTCTTGTCTAAAATCCTTGGTATGAAGGAAAATAAAATAAAAGTACAAGTGTGAATAAAGAGATAAAATAAAAAAAAATGAACACTGATTTTGTAATTACTTAAGGCTGCATAAATAAAAAAAATAGTGAGGGTGCTTTATCACCTAGTGCCTTAGATCAATTGGTTTGGGAGTCACTGCTAAAGCCTTAGGTATTACAAGACGAGGAATTACGCCTAAATGCGCAGACATATTTTGTAATCGGTCGTTTAGTACCTCAAGAAGTATTAACGGTCGCATGAAGGATGTGCGAGCAATTTCATCAAAAATTCACCAACTAAAAGTACTTTGGACGATGGACAAGAGTATGATAGCTTGAATTGAATTTCCAAGTGTAGGGGTGATACATACACACACGTAGGGGTATATGATTAGGATTTGGATGAGAGATAGGAATGAAAGATAAAGCTTATACCTTCAGTAGAGATGATAGAAATTCCTAAGTTGAGATGGAACCTTAGAAGGAAAATTCAAAAGATGCTAAAAGCTTAATAAATTTGCAGAACATATACGATCTTAAGTTAAATGATAAGTGAGTGTGAAAAATACGGGTTGATGATTTCTAAGTTGAAAATAATAGAATTTCTTACTAGAATACTGAATTGAAGAATGAAAATCAACAGGCCAAATTGATCGGATTTTGTGGGCAGTATCCGCTGAAAACCCTCAGGAGACAACACTCCTCCTACTAGGGACACCTAGGGGTTTACGGCTTGTTGCATGAGCTCGGTGCAATCGCGTTCCCTGCGAAAGTGAGGTTAGGTTTTTTCGAGAATAAATTGGTTTTGCTTGGGACGAGCAAAAGATAAGTTTAGGGGTATTTGTTCATATCAGAATTTTGCATTATTATATCCCCCATTCTTATTCATATTATATATAAATACGTGCTTTTGATCCATGTCTGCTAAATAGTTGCAGGTTACAGGTTCTCAGATCATTACAGTGAAAATTCATGAAAAGACGCTACAAATGTGAGACTACGACCAACAATAGATGAATCCATATGATGCTGCCTACCAGTTCAAGGAACAAATGAAAATCATGAGACAGTTCAAGGCACAAAGTACAAAGGCAGCACAAGATTCAAGACTTCAACACGAAACTTACGGTAAAAGTCCACATAATTCTGCACTGTTGGAAATCTGGAAGAAAATAGAAGAGATTCTGTGGAACCAAGTGAAGAAAACAGAAGGAAAAAGCAACATGAAGCAACCCTAGAAGTTTGAGCCAGAGATCCCCCAATATGGCAGCGGAACCGCGGCCAAACATGGCTTTCTGCCGCGGAACCGCGGCCGTGCAACGCACGTGTCGGTGCACGTGTCGGTGGGTGTCGGTGCTTTGACCCGGCTTTCTTAAGGTAGTTTTGTAAATTCAAATATGGATCAGATGTAAAATCTAGGGTTTCTCCTATCTATAAATAGAAGAGCCGAAAGCCTAATTAGGCATGCTTCTTTTTAATTTTCTAGATTAAAATTTTATTCAAGTTGTAATGCATTGTTGAGAGGTATCAATAAAGTAAGTTCTTTTCCTATCTTGCATTTTTATTTAATTTAATTCATGCAATTTATTTTATCTGTTCTTTTATTTTCTGCATTTTAGTTCACCTATTAAAATAAACAAACAAAAATGAATTTTATCATAGTTTTCCTAATGAGTGAGTAATTCCTCACTTGTTAGGATAAGGATAGAGAAGGTTTAAGAGAAGGAAATCTCTCCCACTCCTTTCTTTGCCCATATAATTTTTATAATTAGGACTCTATTTAAATCAACCACACATCGCTCACTACGTCACCCTATCCTACAAGATAGCGGTGATTTCCAAATTAGACCGGTTGTGGTTGATTTAAATAGAGGTTAGGGCTATGAGTTGAGAAAGGACGGACAAGGACCAAAAGGAAGAAACTGAGTTTCTTCCTAGTCGTGCTAATCCTCTTTGTTGATTATTACCCTAACACCTATATTCTTAAGTAGGGCATTAAAAGCAGTGAGTAGAATTCCTTTACAAACTAACCTAATCCTAACCCTAGCAAGACTTTAAATCAATTGAATCTCATTCTTAGATTTTAAAACAAAACCTACCAAAAATAGGACTTAACTCGTTAGAACTTAAAGAAAGAACACATTTTCCCTATGGACCGACCCGTATTCAACCAGTTAGCTACCAAGCAACACCGTCTTGATTGCGATATTCTTAATTTTAAAAACGCACATACGCAAAAAGCTCAATCAATCAGGGCTCCCGCCTACGGGACCCCTATGGGGATACATCACCTTCGGGACCCCTCCCAAAGTGGTCCTCCGCTTCGGGACCCTCCCAAAAGGGGTCCTGGTAGCATCGGGAGGCCTCTCGAACTCGAGAGGCCACCAAAGCTCTCTCTCTATCTCTCTCCCCACTTGTCGGGAACTTTTCGGACACACTCAAAACACTTCTTCCTTTAAAAAAATTTCTACGGGACACCGCACCGCACCACGCAAGGGGGCCGCTAGCCCCCTTGACCCCTAGCCCGTTAACCGGGCAACAGGTCCCCCGTGTGATGACCCCTGATATGTTCAAAGAGGCCTAAAATTATCTTCAAGAACAACGCATATATCACTGAATGAGTTTGCATGATACACATGACCCGTTAATCGGAGTTTCCCTCACGTCAAGAGCGAGGGGTAATTAATGACAGCTTTATTCGCAGCTGCCGGAGATTAGAATCCCCACGATCAATAAACCTCTGCCTACCATCGGGCCAGGGGAATTTTTACACGCCCGAAACACAAGCGCATCCCATTTCCATGGGGTGACAAAAAACACTCTATAGATTTTGGCACATCCAGTGAGACCTATCTCTCCTCCCATATTTCGGGTCAAGCGATCAAGCGAACTCAGTCAAGACATGCGTTGTTTTCTGTACTAAACCATGCTCCTTCATGCAAACCAAAAACAAACAACACTCAACAATAATAAAAAACGATGGCATTTTGAATGCTTGTTGGTCGCAAGTAACAGATGACGACCAAGGACCGCTCACTGTTCTTCGCTTCTGCCTTATGTTCGGATGCCAACAAAGAACCGATTCATATACTTGCTCCATAAGTTTACGTCCGAAATGATTTAAACTAATGTATGTCAAATTTCTGGGAAAATAAGCTCAGCTTCTATCGTGTCCCCATCGCATATACAATCAAGACAAATGGCAGAGAAACTTCTCCACCAAATCACATGGAACAGGAGGGAGGACATCCAATCCAGTTCGAGTCCATCATATTCTCTTCAGTCTCCATCAACGCTCCTGTCATGAATACTCCAGGGAGCCAAATGAACAAACCAATCTCAAAAGAGAGAAGGCCAAATGTTATGATTGCAAAGACGCACGATCCAGTGCACAAGTCCGTGTCTGATCGACTCTATGTGGCTCCATTTGGTGGTAAAGCCATCAAGTCAAAAGGGGCAACAAGACATCTTGGGCAAGCACGAGTCAATGAGATCGCATTAAGCAGAGATGACCGACAAGCCCAATAATTACCTATATCATAGAATACTGGGGCATATCACCGAAGACTGCCACGTCTACAAATATTGGGTCGAGAAACGATACATGTCGGGGAAAATCTTACTATCCAAAGATATGCTGACAAACAATCAAGTCACAACTGCCAATGACGAAATCCTCCGGGAGTAGACGGATCAATCGCCCCTCCAAGAAACGACTCAAATCTGCTGCGGTCTTCATAGGACATACATTTGTCCAAAAAGAAGAAAATGTTGAAGCAACTTCAAATAGAGCCCATTGTCTCAGCCGTCGATTCAACTCTGCCAAACTCAAAATACAAGAATCTCAAATAAACTTTGCAAAAATACGCCAACAAGGCAAAACAATGAATAAGCATGGTATGACCTCTAAGTTGTTAAATTGGTAACATATGACCCCTCAGCCATGAAACTGGGAATAGATGACCCCTAGATCGTTAAACTGGGAACAAATAAATCCTCCATAGGCGAATGATGATTCATTATTGGTACAATACTCCAGTGTAGCGATACTGACGTCAAACGAAAATCCAAATCCCCAAAGCCTCCAACGACAAATAATGAGTCGCTCTTGGTAACATACTCCAATGTAGTGATGTTTGTTCCCCTACAAAAAAGGGGTGGGGGGAAGTTCCCCATTAAAACAACCCCACGTGTTTAACACGTGAGTGCCTATATGCAACGCATATAGGTACTGCAGTTAAAACAACTGCTTGGCTAATGGAGCTTCACGTGTCCACGCGTAAGCACCTATATGGAAAGCTTATAGGCGCTGCATTTAAACAATCGATAAGCTAAAATTGGGCCTCACATGTAAGCACGTGAGCGCCTATATGCAAAGCATATAGACGCTACATTCAAACAGATGGAAAGCCAAAAAGGCTCACGTGTTAACACATGATACCCTCTTAAGCTCTTGCATATAAGCGAACAAAACTAATTCCATTGGGATCACGTGCTACACGTGAGTATCCCTAAACACCTTCTAAGCTGATAGAATTAAATTCTAAATAAAAATATTAAAACTCTATTTGGAAGATATTTCCTTAAATCTTTCTAATATGGAAAGATCCTTCTCTAACAAAGAATCTTGGATGAATTATCTGATAGAATTAAATTCCATATATGTGGGAAATATTTCACCGATCTTCCTTAAACTAGAAAGATCTTCTTTGTTAAACGAAGTACCTTTGGATCAAAGATCCAACGGTGATCATCTGATAAAATAAAATTCCATAAAAAGTATTCATATAAATAAAATTCTATGATAGAATAAAATTCGAATCTTATTAAACTAACAAGATATTCATATGATAGAATAAAATTATATCTTAGGAAAATATTTCCTAATCTGGTTAAAAACAAATAAGAAATCTTCTCTGTTAAACAGAAATCCTTAGGATTAAAAATCCAACGGTGAATAAAATTCACCGAAACAATTGGATTGATTATGAAATCAATCATGATCTCTCAATGAGGGATTTTCTTAACAAATTGATTCCTTTTCTTTTCGTATAAATAGGAGTAAGAAGAAGAGGAGAAAACAGACGGAGAAAAAGAGGAGAGAGAAGACAAAAAAATGGAAGAAGAGAATTTAAGTCTCAGAAAAGACTTGTTTCATCATAACATTCTAGGTAAAAAAGAAATACACAGAGATTGTTCCATCTTTCTTGACTTTTCTAAGGGTTTAACCCTTCACACAAGAACTTAGTTCTTCCTCTGGTTGAGATCTGTAGAAGCAGATCTCCCCATAAGTTGAGAATTTAATTCTCATCGGGGAGATTCTGTCATGCAGATTCAAAACCTAGGGGAAAGAACCGAGTTCAAAGAATTTAATTCTTACAGAAATATATAAGAATTTAGTTCCTCTGAAAATCAAGATTTAACCCTATAATAAGAAATTGATTCTTACAAAAACAAGAGGCATGAGATCCTCTAAAATCCTAACATGAGATTAAAATCTCCAAACACTCAGAAGGAAAAATTGGTGATTTATTAGTAATACTACAATAAGATCTCACGTGCTCCACGTGAGTATCTCTAATGAATAAAAAGGGAAAGACACAAACTGCCTCGCGTGCTCGCATGTGAGCACCCTAGGAATCAAGTGTTTAACACTTCTATATAAAAAAGGGGGGAACAGAACCCAGAGAACAACTCCCACTGTGGGGCGCTTCACGTGCCCACACATGAGCGCTTACAAAGTGTAGTGTTTAACACTGATTCAGAGTCTCACGTGGGAACACGTGAGTGTTGAACATAACCAAGTGCTCATCACTTATAAAAAAAAGGGGAATAGAACCCAGAGAACAGCTCCCACTTTATGGCGCCTTACCCACACGTGAGCGCCTCCAAAGTGCAGTGTTTAACACTGATTCAGAGCCTCGTGTGGGAACACGTGAGTGTTGAATATACACCATTGTTTAGCATTATGGGAAATCAACTTCAACCCTAAATTGGCTAAGTCTTCCTGAGGTCAAAACCTCTTTGATCATCAAATCGACTGAGTCTTCGCGCTCAAGTTTTCCCAAACTAATCTCAGTCTCAAACATGACTGATGACCCCTCAACTGATGATATCCAGAACGATATTCATCCCACATTTCCCCCGAGGAAATCTTAGTCTCAAAATACGACTAATGATTTTTGGGTTGACCACCAACTCCTTTTTTCCTCAAATAGGGGAATTGGTTTAAGGGTACATCTCTCCATACCTCTGATACATGTTGTAATTCCTCAACGTCTTCAGAGAGGTGGTGGGTCCCGACAACCAACCGTTTTTAGGTGCACTTCCCAAGCTGACGTGCACACCTTAAAGCAAATCTCACCTCAAAAATGGTGACCTACAGACTGAAATGTCCTCAAACTACAATATTACCTCCAAAATGGCGACGACGGACCGTAACGTCCTTAAACTAAAACCTCACCTCAAAAATGGTGATCAACAGACCGAAATGTCCTCAAACTACAACTTCGCCCCCGAAACGGCGATAAAGGACCGAAACGTTCTTAAACTAAAACAATAGAGCCCAAATGCTCTCTTGTTGGATCTGAAACAAAAATGATCCTAATACCCTGTTAAGTAGATCTTAGTTTCAAATTGGACTAACGTATCCTTAACAGAAAACAAATCGAGCCCCTAAATGCTCACATACATTTAAGTCGATCTTGATCTCAAAGCAGATCAACGATCCTTAAATCAAACTGAACCTAAATCTAAGATCTACAGATTTGGACTAATCCACGCTCTACGGGCGACAACATAAATTAGTCTCCGTATACAATCCACGGGCGACCAAAAATAAAACAAACACACACTACACAAAGTAAACTTCCGGAGCAGGAGAAAGTGGTTATCACGATGCGGTAACGTAATTAACTGCAGGGGCTTACGCCTGCAGGAAAGAGCGTCCCCACAATCAAAAACCCCTCGTAAACAAGGAGGAATCTGACGAAGTCTGCTATAACGGCCGCATCCGTCCAAACCTCTGATACACGATGCCATAAATTAACTTGGCATCTTCGGAGAGGTGAACGGATAAACCCAAATAGCATCTGCCCACAAATTCAGGCAAGACGATCCATCCCGGTTTCGTCTCTGTTTTCGGCGGTAAACAGATTCTGGTATGCCCGGTAGGACCTTTTCCTCTTTCCACTCCACATTTTGTGTGTCGTGTTCATGAACAAATCACGGTTTACTATGGTTGCCCCTGAATTCAAGGTACTAAGATTTGGTGTCTTGCTCCTGTGCAGAGAAAAGAATATCAATGGCTTCCAAGTGTACCTGCAACAGCAACTCCCGCTCTGTCCCCGCTGGAGGAGTGACATACAGGCCAAATGCGGCCTGCATATTTTTAATGCCAGTGGAGTAGGTGACTAAGGCCACTACCAGATTGTTCTTCGGGACCATACTTCCGCCACCAAGCTTCAGCGCCCCAGTGCCATCACAGGAAGCTCCAAAGAAGTCGGTCTATAATCGACTTGCAACCACTATGACCTCTCTCAACGGGTCGTCTAAGTCTGCCACCTCAGTCTTCAACAGGCTGAACCAAATCTCAAGTGGGCCCGCAAAGAGGCTCGCAATACCAGAAGGGGTTATCTCGAAACGGATAGTCGTTCCAGCTATGGCGGGTGAAGTCGTCAAAGGGGTTTCTCCTACTAAAGGATCGGTCTTCACAAGATTGGCCGTTCCAACTCCTGTTACGGGCGAAGTCATCAAAAAGGCTTCCCCTACCAGAAAGTCGGCTTTCGCAAAATTGGCCGTCCCCTCTCAACGGACGTCAGTCTTCAATAGGTTAGCACTAGTAGTAGCCCTTCATCAGAGCAGGGGGCATGACACAGCCACTCCCATAACTGAGGCAATCCCATTTTCAAAGCATGCTCGACATCACTACTGACGCCGAGTGAGGAAAGCTGGGGCCAACTCTCCCTCTGGACTTACTTCATCAGCTCCAATGGTGGAGGTTGATGCTGTTGTTCCAACCGCGAACAGGTTTGAACCGCTAAAGAGGGTGCGAAAGAACTCTTCGACCGCGGTGCTAAAGAAATATCCCCCGCCTGTTGAAAACATGATACAGGCAAAGCCAGAGCAGCCCCCTCAGCGGCTGTCCTCCCAAGTCCACAGAGTCTGCTGGAAAGTCCAAGATTCTGTGATCAACAAGAATTACTCTTGTCAACCAAAGAAAATGAAGGTTCGACAAGAGGACAATCATCCCTCTAGCATGCAGCGATGGACTTCTCAGGCGCCTGTTACAATAACTCCTTCGACTTCGACTTCTCACAAAAAGAGAAGGCCGGAGAATCTCCCACCGTCGGCGGCAAATCTCAAGGGTGATGGATCCAAACGCTCCAAGTTTGGGGGCATGATCGTGCGCACGGTGTACATGGATTCCAGGAAAGAGGAGAGCCGTGCTTCCATAGCTCATCAGCCGCAAACTCGGTCGTTGACGAAAGCTCAGGAGCAGCAACAAAAGCTCCAGAAGATGCCGACGAAAATGGCAACACTCACCGGGCAGAAAGGAAGCCCGGAAGCAACGTCTGAACAGCGCCAAGAGCAGAAGACAGATACAGAGTTCTTGCGAAGGGTGCTAGAGAGAAAGGATAATGAGGCTGCAGAACAAGCGGCTAATATAAAACAGATGGCACTCATGTTCCAAGACATGGTTGGAATGATGATCCAGCCAGAACCTCCAGCGGAAGACCCGTCGATAACCATCGAGGACGACAGAGGGGAAACATCAAACCCTCTTCCGGCTTTATCAGCAGCCACGGAGGAAACGATTTCCAAAGCTGCCCTCGATGACTACATAGCTCAGTAAATACAAGCTCATCAGGCAAGTGAAGCGGCTGGCCAAGTCGTCAGAACCGGGCGACCTTACCCAGGCTGGTATGATCAAATCAAGTACCCGCCGGGATATACGATCCCCAAGTTCCACGTATACAAGGAGACAGGAAACCCGCATCAGCATATCGCCCAGTTCAGAGCATTATGTGGCAATACTGGAAGCGACGAAAAATTGCTGCTTTGCCAGTTCGTTGGTAGCTTTTCAGAGACGGCGTTTGAATGGTACTTGGAGCTCCCAAATGACTCTGTCAAAACATTCACAGAAATGGAGTCGCTATTCACACAGCGGTTCGCCAGCGCAAGCGAGCGCACCTCGACCACGGCATTAATCAATGCCAGAGTGAAGTCAGGAGAGACCTGGGTTCAATACACAATCCGATGGCGGAACCTATGGTCAAAATATGAACAACGCACAGAAGAAGCTCCTGTCATGGGCAAGTTCGTAAGGACCCTCGATCCTCAGGCGACTGTATCCCAGTTTATGATGTTCTTTAAGCCGACCACCTTCCAGGCCTTGATCGACAAGCTGACCTAAATGGACCAGATGGGCCATGGGTTGTCCTCCTAAAAAACGGATCCTCAGAATGTAAAGAGTAAAGTGAAAGCAGCCTTCGTTGCTAACACTCAGCAACAGCCAAGTGACCTAAAGCCGGTTGCTCGCCAAGGCAACGCGCGCCCGCACCAATCCCTGGAAGAGAAGTTAGGGCGTGCTAAGTCATTCCCCCATGATAAAACGAGGTGATTGTTCTGTTCTCCGCCGAAAGACATGACCGGGACGTTGGGACGTCTGGCCTGAATTTTTAGGGCAGATGCAATTTGGTTTTATCTGTCCACCTCTCCGAAGATGCTAAGTTGATTTATGGCACCGTGTATCGGAGGTTTAGACAGATGAGGCCGTTGTAGCAGACTTCGTCAGATTCCCCTTCGTGTATGAGGGGTTTTTGATTATGGGGACGCTCTTCCCTGCAGGCGCAAGCCCCTGCAGTTAATTACGCTACCACATAGCGGTAACCACTTTCTCCTTCTCCAAATGATCACTCCGTGTCGTGTGTGTTTGTTTTATTTTTGGTTGCCCGTGGATTGTATACGGAGACTAATTTATGTTGTCGCCCTAGGGCGTGGATTAGTCCAAATCCGTATTTTCTTAGATTTGGGTTTGGGTTGGTTTAAGGATCGCTAATCTTGTTTTTGATTAAGATCAACTTAAACGTTTGTTGAGGATACGTTAGTCTAATCTCAAACTAAGATCTACTCAACATGATTTGAGGATCATTTAGATCCAACGAAAGAGAATTTGAACTCTATCGTTTTAGTTTAGGGACGTTGCGGTCCATTGTTAGTTTTAGGACATTACAGTCCACAGGGTTTAGAGACATAATAGTCTGGTTTAAAGACGTCATAGTCTGTGAGGTTTAAAGATATCATAGTTTGTATGGTTTTGGTTTAACCGTTTGGGGATGTGCCAAAAGTTATTGGTTATTGGGACCCTCTATCTCTCTGAAGTCATTGAAGAATTACAACGACATGTATCAGAGGTATGAAGAGATGTACCCTTGAACCAATGTTGATTGGGAGATCTGTAGTCAGGTTTGGGACTAAGACCAATTAAGAAAGATTGTGAGCACATGGGCTTGGTTGATCTGAATTAAGGATTTGAGGCCAACTTAAGCTCAGTCCACTCCATTTTGAATAAAATGTTGAACATTTGTTTGGGCTCAGTCCCTTTTTTGTTTAACAATGCTGAGCATTCATTTGGGTTTTGACACCCCTCTTTCTTTTTGTTTTACTTGTATTCTTTTATATGAAGTGTTTAACACTTAGCTCCCTGCGGTGCTCACATGTGGACACGCGAGGCGCCTTCAAGATATGAGCGCTGTTTTTTGATATATTTCTCTCCATACGAGTGCTGAGCAATTGTTTCATTAAATGGTCACGTGCGGACACGTGAGGTATTATCCAAATGTAAGCACTGCATTTGGGCTCATTCCCTTTTCTGTATAAGTGCTAAGCACTTTTAGAAGGCTACGTGGGATCACGTGAGGTGTCACAAAAGTGATAACTGATTCTGGGGTTTATACCCTTTCTCTTTTGGAAGTGCTAAGCACTTTTAGTGGAGTCACGTGGGGTCACATGACCTTATCTTAGTTGTTCTCTTTCATTCATCAAGGATGCTCACGTGGGAGCACGTGATCGGCCATTATCATGTTGGGTGCTGATCTTTTTACGTGCATGGAGATCTTAAGTTTTGAGACTTTCAAGCCCACTGTTTTATAAGAATTAAATTCTTAGGACTTAATTTTTTCTCTTAGGTTTGGGATCTATATGGCAGAATCTTCTCGATGAGAATTAAATTCTTAACTTGTGAGGAGATCTGCTTCTACAGATCTTTCACCATAAGGAAGAACTAAGTTCTATATGAAGGGTTAAATCCTTGTTTTATCAGAGAAATTAAATTCCTATATACTTTTTGGGAGAATTAAATTCTCTGAACTTAGATCTTCCCCTACATTTTGGATCTGCATGGCAGGATCTCCCCGATGAGAATTAAATTCTCAACTTATGGGGAGATCCGCTTCTGCAAATCTCAACCAAAGGAAGAACTAAGTTCTTTTCAGAAGAGTTAAACTCTTATGGAAGTGAAAGGAGATGAGATATTCTCTGTGTTTCGTTCCTTCTCTTACCTAGAGTTTCTTTTTCTTTTTTAAGTGGCCTTCTTCTCTCTGAAGAATTAAATCCTCTAAGCTTACGAGGGGGTTTCTCTCTCTCTCACTTTTTTCTCTATCTTCTTCCTTTTTTCTCTGTGTTTCTTTGCTCTTATTTATAGGAGAAAGAAGGGAATCAATTTGTTTAGAAAGTCTCTCATTGAGAGATTTTGATTGATTTTCGAATCAACCAACATGATCCTTTAGATTACTCGGTGAATTTTATTTACCGTCAGATTTTTAATCTAAGGACTTCTGTTTTATAGAAGATATTTCTTTTGTTGTTCTTAACAAGTTTAGGAAGATATTTCCTTGCACAGAATTTTTCTGTAGATTGGTGATTTTTTAATCACCATTGGATCTTTAATCCAACGGCGCTCTGTTTTACAGAGCGCAATCTTTCTTGTTTAGAAAGATCCAAGAAAATATTTTCCAAATAAGGATTTTAGTCCCTTTTAATTAGAATTTACTTCTATCGGTTCAGAAGGCATAGGAGTCTATCACATGTAGCACGTGACCCCACCAAATTAAGCCTACAAAAAGGTGTCACGTGTTATCACGTGAGTGTTTTTTTGTCCAATTGTTTGCTTTTATTCAGGCGCCTATATACTTTGTCTATAGCGGTCACGTGTCTGCACATGAGACCCAATTTTGGCTTAGTTTTGTCAAGTGCAGCACCTATCACGTGTGGGCACGTGATGCTCCACTTAGGGACTTTTCCCCGTTTCTCTATTTATTTATTTATTTTCCGTAAGAGAACATGTTCGAACTGGCAATACGCAACAAACTCATCACACTGCCGGATCCGAGGCGTCCACTGCAGCCTGGTGACGTCAACAGTCCCAACTACTGCTCCTACCACAGAGTGGTAGGCCACCCAATTGAGTATTTCTACGTCTTCAAAAACTAGGTCGAGGACCAATACCGTCAAGAGAAATTCGCACTGTCGGAAAACTGGAGGGTGAACCCGCCACAGAGGCACACTCCTAAAAAAGTGGATACGCTGGGGCCATCATGCTCGTTTATGGAAGAAGCTCCTTAGGAAGTGGTCCTTTTAGCTAAAACTAAAAGAATGTTGAAGAATCTTCAAGAATGTCCGACGATCAAATGGAAAAGCCCATTGGAGCCCGAGATCATTGAGTGGATGCTTAAGCCGCGCTCAACACCGAAAACTAACAGTGATGGGAAAGACCTCCAGGCCAAGCCTTCGAAATCTTCGAAGAAAAAGAAAAAGACCAAGAAGCCCGTGCAGCCCGACGACAAGCGCACGGACCTGCAAAAATATATCAACACGCTAAAGGAATACAACTAGAAGGCGTGGACCCCAGTCACACTCGAAGAGTTTCTCAACCATATACTTGAGAACGGAGATAGTGAAGATGATGAGGGAAATGGCTCGTCGGGAGAAACCGAAAATTATGTAGCAAGTTGCCACATGATTTCTCATTCGTTGTTAAATGAAGAAGAAACTCTCTTGGCATCGGAAAGCAACGCAGAGGAACTGGGGGCAGGACCGGCGCCAGAATCCTTGGAACTGTCAGAAGACCCAATTGACAGGCTGCTAAACGAAGCCCTTCAAAAGAGCAAAACTGACCGAGAACGTGAAACGGCCATATACAAAAAGGCCAAGCGTCTACGTCAGGCTGAAGAAACTGCGGTAAGGATGAGTCGTAAAGTACTCCAACCGAGCCAAAGCACACCTGCTACAAACAAGGACAAGACCAAAGCAGAGAAGCAGTTCCCCAAAGCCCTGTAAATGGGAATGAAGCTGCCCCCTCTCATGGAAAACACTCCCGGGAGTACGTGCCTCGACGAAGCGGATGTGCATCCGAACTACTACTTATACCATCAGATGGTTACACACCCTACCGAAGAGTGCAATACCTTCAAGAAGTGGTGGCAAGGGTACATTGCCCACCGACAACACTTCAAACGGATGAAGTGCAAAACTCATCGGCAACAAAGAAGCGCGACAGACGAGCGTGAAGGAAAGTATGGCAACTGTCATATGGTTGATACTAGTTCGACAAAAGGAAAATCTTAAGTTCTTACATTCGGGAGCGATTTTGAGGAAGAAATAACCCTCGGCCCTCTCTTCAAAGAATCCACCTCAGGAAAAGAAGAAGATGAGAAGAACTGTGAGAAAATTCAGCTGCGTAACCGTACGTTGCCTGAAAAGAACCTCGGGCCTACAAACAAAGGTTCAAACAAAAGAGACAAGGGGAAGGAAAAAGTCCCTGAGGAGATTGCCCTCGATGATAGAGTCGTCAAAGAGCTCGCAGCTAAGGATCCACCTAAGAAAACAGGGTGGATAACAATATCCTGACACATCTGAGGAAGATACCTTAACAACTGAGTATACTGGACGCTCTTCTCGTGTCTAAAGAGGCATGAGATTCTCTGATCAAGGAATTGCAGGAGCCTGATCAGTTCCAAGCTTTCCTTGCAGAAGAAAAGATGAAGGACGAGCTGATAGAGGTTCATACAGCTAACATCATATTTGGCGATGAAGATCTCCTCCTCGGAACGTGCGAGCACAACCTTCCTCTATATGTCACTGGGTACTGCCATGACATCAGGATAGGAAAAATCCTGGTCGACAATAGGTCCTCGATCAACCTCCTCAACGTGAAGGTTCTGAAGGAGATTTGCATGGACGTTCAGCACTTGGCTCGGGATAAAATTACCATCTCCGGGTTTGACTCGCAGTCATCGCGGACGCTGGGGTCCGTGATATTGGCATTACGCTTTGGGATTCTCGTCACTGACATCAAATTTCATGCCATTGACGCCAAGACTTGCTACAACACCCTTCTCGGCCGGCCTTGGTTACACGAGTACAACATCATCCCTTCTACACAACACCAGTGTATGAAGTATTTTAAAGACGGTCTCGAGTACACTGTTACGGGGGAGCTAAACCCGTTCTCCGTGAATGAAGTCCGAAAATATGAAGACGCAAAGTACTTCTTACCAGACTTCAAAGACAGGAAAAGATGTCATAAGCCGGAGAACTAACAAAAACTGTTACCACTATCCCGATCTTTAGGAGCGATACCGAGGAAGATGAAGAGATAGTCTACTCGGGGCAATCCTAAGGCAACAGGCTAGGACCATTTACTCCTATTTTGGTCTTTGGCAGTGACTCTGAGGACGAGATCAACGTCGTGTTCTCCACTCGCCCGTCAGCACAAACCATTACTAGAGCTGATCAGAGCTTGCAAATCACCACAGTTCCGCCGCGGCATTACAAAGAACTTGATGGACTTGATACATACAGCATACAAGAGTTACAGACCTTCTACGTCCCTCCTAAGCGAAGAGGTGAAAAGGAGATCCTCTTCTACCAACCTACGGAGACCAAAGTGGAGAAAGAAGTCTAGCATAGTGCCGAACTTGCGCTTGACAGGCTTCAACCAATCCGTCTGCCCAGATATTACGCAGAGGGATTAAAAAGGCTATTAAGATGCCAAGGCATACTCTTAAAACAAACCGCTCGACAACCCCAGTTCTACAACAAAATGTGGGACGTTCCCGGGACTCAGGGAAAGATGCCCAACGGGAGGATAGAGACGACTGTACTTGGATACGTTCGGTCTAAGAAACGGGAGCGATTCCATGGCTGCCGTGTCATAAATAACTCCGGTGGAGAAGGGAATGCTTTTCCAGACAGCGCTGATATTGAACCAGAGTAAGATCCCGCCGTAAGAATGCCAAGTCCTTCATTCGAAGAACAAATTAACAAGTTAATGAGAGAAGCCGGTCAAAAGGCTCGGGATGACTACAGCCGCAAAATGGCCATTTACGAGAAAGCCAGGACGCAGCGTCTCACTCAGCAATCTACGGGAAAAAAAGACTATGATGCCCTTCACCCTCAGCCCGCCGTGCGTTCTCATGGTAAGGAAAAAGCCCGACGTAGAAGCAACAACAAGGTGAAGAACGAGAATGACGTTTGAAAACAGCGAAGCGGGTCCAAGAAGCCACGCAATCAAGAAAGAGTCAGCCGGAATCCGTCTTTTATGAAGAAGATGGGTCGGAAATACTCTTTCCCCAAGACAAAACAAGGAAAATATTCGACCTTGTCATGAAGTATCAAATGATGACGCTTCCGGAGTCTCGGCACCCTGAACAGATAAACGAGGTCCACCACCCGGCTTATTGCTCCTACCACCGAGCAATAGGACATTCTCTTGAACACTGCTTCACCTTCAAAGACTGGGTCGAAGACCAGTATCAGCAAGGCAGGTTTGCTCTATCCGACAGTTGGAGGGTAACCCCACCATGAAAGAATGAGCCAACAGCAACCTATATTTCGAGGGTAAGTCCAGATCAACATCGAGCTTGGAAACGAACTCGTATCTGCCACGTGATAACATTCTCAAAGGAGGGGGAGCACGAGAACATGAACGACCTCTCCCAATGCTTCACAAATGAGAATGAGGACAAGATGATCTCAGAATTTCCACCAGCACCAAAAGAGCTAGAGGATGGGATACACACTACGGCAGACAATTTAAGGAAAATTGACTTGGGAACGGAAAGCGATCCGATGCCAACATTCGTCAGTGAGCTGCTGTCTAAAATGCATGTGACCATACTAAAGGATGTGCTTATACAATATAAAGATTGCTATGCATGGAATTATTCCGAGATGCCAGGACCAGATCCAGAAATAGCGGTGCATAAACTGGCGATATCGCCGGACGTGAAGCCTATCAAACAGGCGCTAAGAAGAACGCGGCTCAAGCTCGAGATGGGTATCAACGCCGAAATCAAGAAACTAGTTGACTCCGGCTTCATCCAAGAATTTCAATATCCTGACTAGATCGCCAATATCGTTCCAGTGTTGAAGAAAAATGGGACTGTGCACATCTGCGTGGACTTTCGGGACCTCAACAAGGCTTGTCCGAAGGATGACTTTCCGGTACCTGTTACCGAGCTGATGATCAATAACACGTCCACTTATGAGGTCTTCTCCTTCATGGATGGATCTTCAGGATACAATCAAATAAAAATGCATCCTGAAGACCAAAAGTACACCGCCTTCCGAACTCTGCTAGGCATATTCTGCTATAAGGTGATGCTCTTCGGCTTGAAGAATGCAGGCGCTACCTATTAGAGGGATATGACGAAAATCTTCAATGACCTCATACATGAGATTGTCGAATGTTATATCGATGACCTTGTGGTTAAAAGAAAATAGTACGATGAACACCGGAAACATTTGAACATAGTGTTCCAGCGTCTTCGGAAATACAATCTAAAGATGAATCCTTTGAAATGTGCGTTTGGAGTCTCCTCAGGAAAATTCCTAGGATTCATTATACGACATCGAGGTATCGAAATAGACCTATCAAAAATCAAGGCGATTATGAAAATGCCTACGCCAAGAACTCTCAAACAACTGCGGTCTCTCCAAGAAAAGCTCGCGTATATTCGGCGGTTCATAGCCAACCTGTCGGGCAAATGGCGTCCCTACAACCATCTAATGAAGAAGGGGGTTCCGTTCATTTGGGATCGTAAATGCAAAAGTGCACTGGATAAAATCAAGCAATATCTACAGAACCCGCCGGTACTGACCGCTCCGGTCAAGGAAAAGCCCCTCAACTTGTAGATTCATCAAACTTGAAACATCACCTGGCATGACTAGTTCGATCTCCATCTGATGTAAGTCTTGCTGCAGCTTCCACTGGGCGGTGAGATTCATTGCTAATGGTTGGCGACTAAGAGCATCAGGTACCACGTTCACCTTTCCTGGATGATATTGCAAATTGATGTCAAAGTCCGCCATAAGTTCTAACCATCTTCTCTGCCGCATATTCAACTCCTTCTGAGTAAACACATACTTCAGACTTTTGTGATCTGTGTAGATGTTCACTCGTTCCCCAAGTAAGTAGTGGCGCCAAATCTTGAGAGCAAAAATGACGGCTGCCAACTCCAGATCATGCGTCGGATAATTGCGCTCATGAGTCTTCAGTTGTCTTGAAGTATAAACCACAACCTTACCGTGCTGATGTAGAACACACCCTAATCCCTTACCGGATGCATCACAATGCACTTCGAATCCTCCAGATTGATCTGGTATGACGAGAATAGGTGCAGATGTCAGTCTTGACTTGAGTTCTACGAAAGCTTGCTCGCATGCTTCTGACCACACAAATTCTTCATCTTTTCGTGTGAGCTTGGTCAGGGGTGTTGCCATCTTCGAAAAGCCTTCAATAAACCTTCTGTAATATCCATCTAAGCCCAAGAAACTTCGAATATCCTTCACTGACTTCGGTGTAGGCCATTCGCTAACTGCCGAAACTTTTGCTGGATCCACAGAAATTTCTTCTCCTGATACGATGTGTCCAAGAAAACCAACTTGATTTAGCCAAAACTTGCATTTGCTGTACTTGGCATAAAGCTTATGTTGTCAAAGAGTTTCCAGGACAATTCGTAGGTGCTCCGCATGCTCTTTCCGATTCTTAGAATATACCAGGATGTCGTCGATGAAGATGACAACGAACCTGTCTAAATATTCCTGGAAGACTTGGTTCATAAGGTTCATGAAGATTGCTGGTGCATTGGTTACTCCAAATGGCATTACTAGAAATTCGTAATGTCCATAGCGAGTTCTGAAAGATGTTTTGTGAATATCAGCTTCTTTGACCTTCACTTGATGATAACCTGAACGAAGATCTAATTTAGAGAAAACACAAGATCTACTTAGCTGATCAAATAAATCGTCGATGCGCGGGAGTGGATACTTGTTCTTTATAGTAACTTCGTTCAAGGCCCTATAATCGATGCACATTTTGTATGAACCTTCCTTCTTCTTCACCAATAGTACAGGTGCTTCCCAACTTGAAGTGCTGGGACGAATCCATCCTTTTGCCAGTAATTCGTCCAACTGTGTTCGAACTTCCTTCAAACCTTCCGGACTTAGTCTATAAGGTGCTTTGATCACTGGTTGTGCTCCTGGTACTAAGTCAATACTGAATTCAAGAGCTCGATCGGGAGGCAAATCTGATATATCGTCAGGAAATACATCATCGAACTCTCGAACTACCTCCGGTCTTGATTCTTCCTCTGCTCGAGCTGCTGCAACTACTGCTTCCCTTTGCTTTGCTTTGTAAGTACTTGGCTCTAATGTACGATCTCCACTCTTGAAATAGAAAACCGGATGATCTGGAATCTCGAATACTACCCTCCTTTGACGACAGTCGATGGTAGCATAAAAGGTTCCAAGCCAGTCCATTCCTAGAACCACATCAAAGTTCGGTATGTCCAGTACCTTGAAGTCAGCATAAAACTCTCGACTGCAGACGACGACTGGACACATGCTGTATCCCATAGTTGCCTTTAGAACACCATTTCCGGAACTGACGTTCCAGCTGGATACAAGCGGTGAGACTGGAATCGCATGGGTTCGGACAAACCGTTGCGACATAAAGCAGTGGGATGCTCCAGTATCAAATAGTGCAAGTGCAGGTAGTGAAGCTACTAGGATTGTACCTAAGGTATATGGGATAGGTTTTAGGTATAGGGAAAGTGTGTCGATAAACAAGACTAAAAGATAAGTTTGAGAAGGAAAGTTTACCAGTAATGACTTGGCCAGTGGACTCAGCTTCTTCCACAGACATCATGAAAGCCTGGCGCTTTGGCACATTCCTCCTGGCCTGAGGAACATTCCTCTGAACGTTCCTTTGAGCTTGATGGAATTGTCGAGGAGGTGGTGCAGCTTGTGGTCCCCTGGGTGGTGCAGGCAGTGCAAGTCTGGGAGCAGGTGCCTGAAGAGCTGGTCGCTGCTGATAAGTATTTGCTGGCCTGGGTGCAGCAACTGGGTTCTGTCTTTGGGGACAAGACCTAATACCGTGAGTAGCTGAACCGCAGATCAAGCAAAGGCGGTTGGCTCGACGGCAATCCTTCATCACATGTCCAGTTCTCTTGCAGTAGGTGCAAAAGGCTGGGCTAGGACGATGGGTTGGTACTCCGGGTCGCCTTGGCACGAAAGATGGTCTGGACGTGGCTCCACCTGCCATTTGGTTGGCAGGGCGTTTGACTCCAGCAGACTGAGGTCTGCCCCTCTCTTTTATCACTGCCTCATAACTGCGGGCAGCTTCTAGTGCATCCTCATGAGTCAAAAACTTTCCTGTGGCTAGAGCAGCCTTAATCTCTGTGTCCAAACCTTGCTGAAAGCGACGGGCTCTGATATCGTCCGTCGGTATCAAGTGTGCCACGAATCTGTTTAAAGATTGTGTTAGCTGTGTAGTATATGATATCTAAAAATTGAACTATTGTGACATATCTTACCGGCTCAACATGGTGAACTCAGCATCGTATTCATCTACTGATTTGTCCCACATTGATCCTTACTGTAGATGAATAAACTGCTGCTCCATAGCGAACCTGGCAGTCACAGGAAAATATTTCGCGTCGAACTTCTCGCGAAATGTCTTCCACTCAATCGGCTGCGCTAGACGGGTTTCTTCCGCCTTCCACCAATTGCGAGCATTATCCGTGAGCTGTAGCTTCGCTACACGGACCCAAGCGTGGTCTGGCACTTGAGCTACTGCCAGATCGTCTTCGATGCTTTGTGCCCATTCTTCCGCTTCAAGAGGGCTTCCCTTACCAGAGAACTGCTTTGGGTGCAAAGCTCTGAATTGCTTTACTCCCGGTGCATCGGCTTCAGGACGGTTCAAAAGTTGTTGCTGTCCCTCGAGAAGACTGCGGATCGCCTCGAATAGCATCGTTTGCTCAGTGGGTGGTGCAGGACCAACTGGTGTGAGAGGTAGTGCTGGAGGGGTGTTATTGACGTTGGTGCTGGTGTTGTTCGGGGAATCCATGACCTTGAAGAAAAATTTGGGTTAGGATAGATTCAAATACATGAAATGATAAGATTCAAAGAATAGAGATTTGCAAGATTCAAGGAATATGAATTGTAAACAATGTTTTAGTTGTTGGTTCTTTTGTTATATTGCTTAGGTTGTTCATACAAACCAGAACTGCATGACAGAGATTCATACAGCTCTGACCTGCATGGGCCACCAACAAAACCTGTCACGCCCCGCTTCCCAGTGTACGGCGAAGTGGACGCGACGAGGCCCACTACGTATATACTCAGAAGTACATACGCTTAGCGTAACTAAGCAATATAAAGTAATACACAAGAGAAAAGAATATAAAAGAACAGCAACTTTTATTTATTAACATTCTTTGTACAATGCATGAAAAAGGAAATACATCTGAAATAAAAATGCCTAAACATTGGCATAACAGGAAATGGAAAGTACTGAAAAGAAAAGTGTACAATGAAATTATACTGCTGGGTCTTCGGCAAAATGCTCCAAATCTTCTTGTGATGGCTCAACTTCCGCCGGGTCCAAGTCACCTGACGACATTCAAAGAAAAGAGAAACAGAATGTCGTCAGCGAACAGATCGCTCGGTAAGTCCCAAAGGTAAGGGGAAAGTAGAGAAGACAGAATAAGAAGATACATTTTTAGAATATAAACTATTGTTATAAGGTTATGTTATCGCTGTTGTTTGTAGCTTGGTACAGAAGAATGCCAGTGTATACGAGGGGAGTCTCACTTGCCAGAGACTAGGGCACGTGTAGTACAAGGAACCGTTATGCCACAGTACAACAGCAATAGGATTCAGGTTAGGTGTATTAATCTGACCACCTCGTGCCACCTTTAACACCTTCCGTACCAATCTACCCCTTAAACCCCGCGATATCTTGTTTGTGTTGTTATCTTGTAAAATTGTATTGATTGTAAGATTGATTAACTGACTGTCCGAAACCATGATATCTGGGAACGGTTATAACCGTAGAGTCATGTAAATGGAATACTGGAATCATGTAGAGGGAATATCCATGGTTCGGTTCAGTCAAGTTATATAGATTGTTAACTGGATTTAGGGATTCATGTATTCATCTTGAGTTGGAATATGAAAGAATATAGATTGACTTGAATCATATTCAAGTCAGAAATTGTCAGACTCTAATCCGAGTCAGACTAAAAGAAGGTGAGTTGAAGTTCAATAATTGTTAGGGGCCTTATTGTAATTTATAAAACTTGAAGGGGTTTTATACAAAAAGTACTTTTGTATAGATTTCAAAATACACCTCAAGTATTTGTTATTCGTCTTTATAGTTATAATGAGTGTGAATTTTATTTATGTTATTCTAGTGAATATATCCTAATAAAAGTATTGATTGATTTATTTGAAACTCAGGGTATTTTAATGTAACTTTTAAATTTGTAATTTTAGAAAAATGTGGAAACTTTATCTTATGATAAAATAGGTGTTTAAATGATAATTATATATATATTAACACATGAATAATTTTAAATAATTATTTTATTTTCCCAAAATCTCATTTTTCTTAAATGCCGTATTTTAAACCTTTCGAGACCGAATACTCCTTGCGGAGGTCTGAATCTCGCACTACTAGCCCGCCGGTGCACGATGAACCGTACTATCCCTAACGGGTTCCCCAAAGGTGGGTTTTAGCGGCGCTTTGCTTAGGTTTAATAAATACCATTCATTTAGAAAAACGATTTTATAAATATAAGGTATTTATTTGTAAAAGAGTATAGTTTTCCATATTTTAGTTGTTAGGGTTTCCTAAGCCAACTAGCCCTATTTCTAAGGTCTAAACGACAAGTCATTAGAAGCCTCAAATCGCCTCTTCACCGTCAATTGCGGCCAGGTAAGTGCCAGGTAAGTGGGAAGGAACCACAGTCGTGGGCCTAATTAAAAACCACTAGCCTTAGGCACACTTGCCTAGACACCACAAGACAGTTTAGATAAACGATCGATATCCATGATCTATCGTGCTTTCATTTTAAAAGATTTATTTAAAATTGTGTACAACTTAAAGCTTTTAGAAAAGGTTTATAAAGAATGTGGTATTTTAGTGAAAAGTCCTGTATTTTCGTATTCTATATTTTGATGTTTATCAATTAGGGTTATATTTGTGTGTGTGTTAGCTCGTGACTTATTTTAAGTTTTAATGAAGTTTAGAGGTTAAACAAGATATATTAAACTTGAAGGTATTAAAGCGCAAGAATACGGTAGTTGAAAACGTTATCATTTCATGTGTGAAAATTCATTCAAATTGATTTCTATAAGTTTAGTGATCAAGATAAACGTATTTAGGAGTGAGGGAATTAATTAGAACAAGAAAAATAAACTCTATGGTATTTTTATGAAAAGAATACGGTTTTGCAAAGAAGCTATCATTTCATGTGAGAAACTTTATTTAAATTGGTTTATGGGTGATTAATAGTCAACATGAATATGTTAGGGTATTGTGGATTGGGTGACAAGTGAAATTTTGTAGAAAAACCGAATCGGAAATTGGTTTGTTCCGATTTCCGTCGGGTTCCATAAATCTGTATTTTTAAGAAATAGAAAGGTGAGAAGGATGGGACTTACGGGTTTAAACTCTTCTAAAGAGTATAGAGAACTAGGGAGGAAGACCGAGGGGTGATTACGTCGTCGGTTGCTCCAAAACGCGTCGCCGAAATTCCGTCAGGGCTTCGCCGGGAACTCGATTTCAAAACACACTTCTTGTGGAAATTTCAAGAGAGTTTTTTTTCTAGGGTTTTGGAATGAAAAGGTAGGGGGTAGGGGTCTATTTATAGAGTAGCTAGGTAGGGTAGGTGAAGGGTCATCTTTTCTTAAAAAAAAATTGTAAAAATTAAAGAAAAATATTAAAATTTTGCATTAAAAGGGATGTATTTAACATTCGGAACTGCTACAGTAAAAATGGAGTATACCATGAGTTACAGAAGACCAAACGCCACAACTTTGGTGTTGGGACCCCGGCCGTCGGCGCAACTCCGGCCGGCGGCACCGGCCGGCCGCCGACCGAGTTGGCCGATTCTGGCCGATTTCGGCCGGCGTTGGGTCCGGGGTCTCCTGACAAGTCTTTTGGCATGGTTCAATTTTTGGGTTCAGTTCACTATTTGGGAGTTATGGCCTGTGGACTTTTGGACTTTCAGGAATTTTTAAAGAAAAATGTGCTAAAAATAATGTGAGATGTGGGATTCGAACTCTGATGGCTTGGTTCAGCAGTGCAAGGTATTACCAATGAGCTACAAGCTCCTTCTTGTAATTATTGTAAAGAGATAGATACTTAAAGTGTTAGCAGCAACATTAATACTCCAAGTATACTTCAAATTTAATTCAAATTTAGGTATACAAAAATTGGAGTTGTTACAATCTACCCTCCTTACAAAAATTTCGTTCTCGAAATTTACAACTTTTATTTGAGGACTAGTTTACAAAAAGGTGCGGATATCTTGCATGCATCTCATCTTCCCTTTCCCACGTGGATTCTCCTGGAGTGTCTTTTCTCCACATTACCCGGACCAAATTAACTTCCTTATTCCGAAGTGTCTTCACTTTTCTATCCAGAATCTCCACAGGTTGTTGCTCACAAGACAAATCGGGCTGTATAGTGAGCTCGGAATGATCAAGTACATGGCTGGGGTCACTCACATACCTTCTGAGTTGGGATATATGGAACACATTATGCACTCCTTCCAATGATGGTGGAAGCGCTAAACGGTACGCCACTTCACCGACTCGTTCGAGTATGTCGAATGGTCCAATATATCTCGGACTCAACTTTCCCCGTCTTCCAAATCGGATCACTCCGCGGTTCGGAGATATCTTCAAGAATACATGGTCTCCTGGCTGGAACTCCAAGTGTCGTCTCTTTGCATCAGCCCAGTGTTTCTGTCTATCCTGTGCTATGCGCATTCTTTCTCTGATAGTACGAACCACATCAACGGTCGCTACTATCCCAGAAGTTCCCTATCTCCGATGTCGTCCCAACTTAATGGCGATCGACACTTCCTTCCATACAATGCTGCAAAAGGTGCCATTCCTATGCTTGCTTGGTAGCTGTTGTTGTACGCAAACTCCACAAGATGCAGGTGATCTTCCCACGATCCTTTGAAGTCGAGCATACATGCTCTGAGCATATCCTCCAAGATCTGAATAGTTCGTTCTGACTGACCATCTGTTTGTGGATGATAAGCCGTGCTGAAGTTCAGACTTGTTCCCAAGCTAGCTTGCAGACTCTGCCAAAATTGCGATCGGAACCTGGTGTCACGATCGGAGACAATGCAGACCGGTACTCCATGAAGTCTCATAATTTCCTGTATGAGTTCATGGGTATCAGAGATAGTACATTATGAAGAGTTTTAAATATTAATTAGGTTATTACCTCCATGTACTTCTTTGCTAGTGTCTCAGTTGATTGGCCAACTCGAAATGGGATGAAGTGAGCCGACTTTGTGAGTCGATCCACAATGACCCAAATCGCATCGTTACCCTTTGTGCTGCGAGGAAGAGCAGTTACAAAGTCCATCGTGATATGCTGCCACTTCCATTCTGGAATTGGTAACGGTTGAAGTAGTCCAGCTGTCCTGTGATGTTCAGCCTTTACTTGCTGACACACCAAGCATTTTGCGACGCTTCTGGCTACTTTACGCTTCATTCCATGCCACCAATAATTCTGACGTAGATCTTTATACATTTTAGTACCTCCAGGATGTACTGAATAGGGAGAGCTGTGAGCTTCTTTCATTAACTCTTCCCGAACAGGACCCTTTGGTACACACAATCTGCTGCCGTATCTCAAAGATCCGTCTTCATGGATGATGAAATCTGTTCTGAGTCCATTCTCCACTTGTTCTCGGATCTTTTGCAACTTAGCATCGCTGGCTTGTGCTGCTTTGATCTGATTGACAATGGTTGATTGAACTTGTAGATTCATCAAACTTGAAACATCACCTGGCATGACTAGTTCGATCTCCATCTGATGTAAGTCTTGCTGCAGCTTCCACTGGGCGGTGAGATTCATTGCTAATGGTTGGCGACTAAGAGCATCAGGTACCACGTTCACCTTTCCTGGATGATATTGCAAATTGATGTCAAAGTCCGCCATAAGTTCTAACCATCTTCTCTGCCGCATATTCAACTCCTTCTGAGTAAACACATACTTCAGACTTTTGTGATCTGTGTAGATGTTCACTCGTTCCCCAAGTAAGTAGTGGCGCCAAATCTTGAGAGCAAAAATGACGGCTGCCAACTCCAGATCATGCGTCGGATAATTGCGCTCATGAGTCTTCAGTTGTCTTGAAGCATAAACCACAACCTTACCGTGCTGATGTAGAACACACCCTAATCCCTTACCGGATGCATCACAATGCACTTCGAATCCTCCAGATTAATCTAGTATGACGAGAATAGGTGCAGATGTCAGTCTTGACTTGAGTTCTACGAAAGCTTGCTCGCATGCTTCTGACCACACAAATTCTTCATCTTTTCGTGTGAGCTTGGTCAGGGGTGTTGCTATCTTCGAAAAGCCTTCAATAAACCTTCTGTAATATCCAGCTAAGCCCAAGAAACTTCGAATATCCTTCACTGACTTCGGTGTAGGCCATTCGCTAACTGCCGAAACTTTTGCTGGATCCACAGAAATTCCTTCTCCTGATACGACGTGTCCAAGAAAACCAACTTGATTTAGCCAAAACTCGCATTTGCTGTACTTGGCATAAAGCTTATGTTGTCGAAGAGTTTTCAGGACAATTCGTAGGTGCTCCGCATGCTCTTTCCGATTCTTAGAATATACCAGGATGTCGTCGATGAAGATGACAACGAACCTGTCTAAATATTCCTGGAAGACTTGGTTCATAAGGTTCATGAAGATTGCTGGTGCATTGGTCACTCCAAATGGCATTACTAGAAATTCGTAATGTCCATAGCGAGTTCTGAAAGCTGTTTTGTGAATATCAGCTTCTTTGACCTTCACTTGATGATAACCTGAACGAAGATCTAATTTAGAGAAAACACAAGATCTACTTAGCTGATCAAATAAATCGTCGATGCGCGGGAGTGGATACTTGTTCTTTATAGTAACTTCGTTCAAGGCCCTATAATCGATGCACATTCTGTATGAACCTTCCTTCTTCTTCACCAATAGTACAGGTGCTTCCCAACTTGAAGTGCTGGGACGAATCCATCCTTTCGCCAGTAATTCGTCCAACTGTGTTCGAACTTCCTTCAAACCTTCCGGACTTAGTCTATAAGGTGCTTTGATCACTGGTTGTGCTCCTGGTACTAAGTCAATACTGAATTCAAGAGCTCGATCGGGAGGCAAACCTGATATATCGTCAGGAAATACATCATCGAACTCTCAAACTACCTCCGGTCTTGATTCTTCCTCTGCTCGAGCTGCTGCAACTACTGCTTCCCTTTGCTTTGCTTTGTAAGTACTTGGCTCCAATGTACGATCTCCACTCTTGAAATAGAAAACCGGATGATCTGGAATCTCGAATACTACCCTCCTTTGACGACAGTCGATGGTAGCATAAAAGGTTCCAAGCCAGTCCATTCCTAGAACCACATCAAAGTTCGGTATGTCCAGTACCTTGAAGTCAGCATAAAACTCTCGACTGCAGACGACGACTGGACACATGCTGTATCCCATAGTTGCCTTTAGAACACCATTTCCGGAACTGACGTTCCAGCTGGATACAAGCGGTGAGACTGGAATCACATGGGTTCGGACAAACCGTTGCGACATAAAGCAGTGGGATGCTCCAGTATCAAATAGTGCAAGTGCAGGTAGTGAAGCCACTAGGATTGTACCTAAGGTATATGGGATAGGTTTTAGGTATAGGGAAAGTGTGTAGATAAACAAGACTAAAAGATAAGTTTTAGAAGGAAAGTTTACCAGTAATGACTTGGCCAGTGGACTCAGCTTCTTCCACAGACATCATGAAAGCCTGGCGCTTTGGCACATTCCTCCTGGCCTGAGGAACATTCCTCTGAACGTTCCTTTGAGCTTGATGGAATTGTCGAGGAGGTGGTGCAGCTTGTGGTCCCCTGGGTGGTGCAGGCAGTGCAAGTCTGGGAGCAGGTGCCTGAAGAGCTGGTCGCTGCTGATAAGTATTTATTGGCCTGGGTGCAGCAACTGGGTTCTGTCTTTGGGGACAAGACCTAATACCGTGAGTAGCTGAACCGCAGATCAAGCAAAGGCGGTTGGCTCGACGGCAATCCTTCATCACATGTCCAGTTCTCTTGCAGTAGGTGCAAAAGGCTGGGCTAGGACGATGGGTTGGTACTCCGGGTCGCCTTGGCACGAAAGATGGTCTGGACGTGGCTCCACCTGCCATTTGGTTGGCAGGGCGTTTGACTCCAGCAGACTGAGGTCTGCCCCTCTCTTTTATCACTGCATCATAACTGCGGGCAGCTTCTAGTGCATCCTCATGAGTCAAAAACTTTCCTGTGGCTAGAGCAGCCTTAATCTCTGTGTCCAAACCTTGCTGAAAGCGACGGGCTCTGATATCGTCCGTCGGTATCAAGTGTGCCACGAATCTGTTTAAAGATTGTGTTAGCTGTGTAGTATAGACATATCTTACCGGCTCAACATGGTGAACTCGGCATCGTATTCATCTACTGATTTGTCCCACATTGATCCTTGCTGTAGATGAATAAACTGCTGCTCCATAGCGAACCTGGCAGTCACAGGAAAATATTTCGCGTCGAACTTCTCGCGAAATGTCTTCCACTCAATCGGCTGCGCTAGACTGGTTTCTTCCGCCTTCCACCAATTGCGAGCATTATCCGTGAGCTGTAGCTTCGCTACACGGACCCAAGCGTGGTCTGGCACTTGAGCTGCTGCCAGATCGTCTTCGATGCTTTGTGCTCATTCTTCCGCTTCAAGAGGGCTTCTCTTACCAGAGAACTGCTTTGGGTGCAAAGCTCTGAATTGCTTTACTCCCGGTGCATCGGCTTCAGGACGGTTCAAAAGTTGTTGCTGTCCCTCGAGAAGACTGCGGATCGCCTCGAATAGCATCGTTTGCTCAGTGGGTGGTGCAGGAACAACTGGTGTGAGAGGTAGTGCTGGAGGGGTGTTATTGACGTTGGTGCTGGTGCTGTTCGGGGAATCCATGACCTTGAAGAAAAATTTGGGTTAGGACAGATTCAAATACATGAAATGATAAGATTCAAAGAATAGAGATTTGCAAGATTCAAGGAATATGAATTGTAAAGAATGTTTTAGTTGTTGGTTCTTGTGTTATATTGCTTAGGTTGTTCATACAGACCAGAACTGCATGACAGAGATTCATACAGCTCTGACCTGCATGGGCCACCAACAAAACCTGTCACGCCCCGCTCCCCAGTGTACGGCGAAGTGGACGCGACGAGGCCCACTACGTATATACTCAGAAGTACATACGCTAAGCGTAACTAAGCAATATAAAGTAATACACAAGAGAAAAGAATATAAAAGAACAGCAATTTTTATTTATTAACATTCTTTGTACAATGCATGAAAAAGGAAATACATCTGAAATAAAAATGCCTAAATATTGGCATAACAGGAAATGGAAAGTACTGAAAAGAAAAGTGTACAATGAAATTATACTGCTGGGTCTTCGGCAAAATGCTCCAAATTTTCTTGTGATGGCTCAACTTCCGCCGGGTCCAAGTCACCTGACGACATTCAAAGAAAAGAGAAACAGAATGTCGTCAGCGAACAGATCGCTCGGTAAGTCCCAAAGGTAAGGGGAAAGTAGAGAAGACAGAATAAGAAGATACATTTTTAGAATATAAACTATTGTTATAAGGTTATGTTATCGCTGTTGTTTGTTGCTTGGTCCAGAAGAATGCCAGTGTATACGAGGGGAGTCTCACTTGCCAGAGACTAGGGCATGTGTAGTACAAGGAACCGTTATGCCACGGTACAACAGCAATAGGATTCAGGTTAGGTGTATTAATCTGACCACCTCGTGCCACCTTTAACACCTTCCGTACCAATCTACCCCTTAAACCCCGCGATATCTTGTTTGTGTTGTTATCTTGTAAAATTGTATTGATTGTAAGATTGATTAACTGACTGTCCGAAACCATGATATCTGGGAACGGTTATAACCGTAGAGTCATGTAAATGGAATACTGGAATCATGTAGAGGGAATATCCATGGTTCGGTTCAGTCAAGTTATATAGATTGTTAACTGGATTTAGGGATTCATGTATTCATCTTGAGTTGGAATATGAAAGAATATAGATTGACTTGAATCATATTCAAGTCAGAAATAGTCAGACTCTAACCCGAGTCAGACTAAAAGAAGGTGAGTTGAAGTTCAATAATTGTTAGGGGCCTTATTGTAATTTATAAAACTTGAGGGGGTTTTATACAAAAAGTACTTTTGTATAGATTTCAAAATACACCTCAAGTATTTGTTATTCGTCTTTATAATTATAATGAGTGTGAATTTTATTTATGTTATTCTAGTGAATATATCCTAATAAAAGTATTGATTGATTTATTTGAAACTCAGGGTATTTTAATGTAACTTTTAAATTTGTAATTTTAGAAAAATGTGGAAACTTTATCTTATGATAAAATAGGTGTTTAAATGATAATTATATATATATATATTAACACATGAATAATTTTAAATAATTATTTTATTTTCCCAAAATCTCATTTTTCTTAAATGTCGTATTTTAAACCTTTCGAGACCGAATGCTCCTTGCGGAGGTCTGAATCTCGCACTACTAGCCCGCCGGTGCACGATGAACCGTACTATCATTAACGGGTTCCCCAAAGGTGGGTTGTAGCGGCGCTTTGCTTAGGTTTAATAAATACCATTCATTTAGAAAAACGGTTTTATAAATATAAGGTATTTATTTGTAAAAGAGTATAGTTTTCCGTATTTTAGTTGTTAGGGTTTCCTATGCCAACTAGCCTATTTCTAAGGTCTAAACGACAAGTCATTAGAAGCCTCAAATCGCCTCTTCACCGTCAATTGCGGCCAGGTAAGTGCCAGGCAAGTGGGAAGGAACCACAGTCGTGGGTCTAATTAAAAACCACTAGCTTTAGACACACTTGCCTAGACACCACAAGACAGTTTAGATAAACGATCGATGTCCATGACCTATCGTGCTTTCATTTTAAAAGATTTATTTAAAATTGTGTACAACTTAAAGCTTTTAGAAAAGGTTTATAAAGAATGTGGTATTTTAGTGAAAAGTCCTGTATTTTCGTATTCTATATTTTGATATTTATCAATTAGGGTTATATTTGTGTGTGTGTTAGCTCGTGACTTATTTTAAGTTTTAATGAAGTTTAGAGGTTAAACAAGATATATTAAACTTGAAGGTATTAAAGCGTAAGAATACGGTATTTGAAAACGTTATCATTTCATGTGTGAAAATTCATTCAAATTGATTTCTACAAGTTTAGTTATCAAGATAAACGTATTTAGGAGTGAGGGAATTAATTAGAACAAGAAAAATAAACTCTATGGTATTTTTATGAAAAGAATACGGTTTTGCAAAGAAGCTATCATTTCATGTGAGAAACTTTATTTAAATTGGTTTATGGGTGATTAATAGTCAACATGAATATGTTAGGGTATTGTGGATTAGGTGACAAGTGAAATTTTGTAGAAAAACCGAATCGGAAATTGGTTTGTTCCGATTTCCGTCGGGTTCCATAAATCTGTATTTTTAAGAAATAGAAAGGTGAGAAGGATGGGACTTATGGGTTTAAACTCTTCTAAAGAGTATAGAGAACTAGGGAGGAAGACCGAGGGGTGATTACGTCGTCGGTTGCTCCAAAACGCATCGCCGGAATTCCGTCAGGGCTTCGCCGGGAACTCGATTTCAAAACACACTTCTTGTGGAAATTTCAAGAGAGTCTTTTTTCTAGGGTTTTGGAATGAAAAGGTAGGGGGTAGGGGTCTATTTATAGAGTAGCTAGATAGGGTAGGTGAAGGGTCATCTTTTATTAAAAAAAAATTGTAAAAATTAAAGAAAAATATTAAAATTTTGCATTAAAAGGGTTGTATTTAACATTCGGAACTGCTACAGTAAAAATGGAGTATACCATGAGTTCTAGAAGACCAAACGCCACAACTTTGGTGTTGGGACCCCGGCCGTCGGCGCAACTCCGGCCGGCGGCGCCGGCCGACCGCCGGCCGAGTTGGCCGATTCTGGCCGATTTCGGCCGGCGTTGGGTCCGGGGTCTCCTGACAAGTCTTTTGGCATGGTTCAATTTTTGGGTTCAGTTCACTATTTGGGAGTTATGGCCTGTGGACTTTTGGACTTCCAGGAATTTTTAAAGAAAAATGTGCTAAAAATAATGTGGGATGTGGGATTCGAACTCTGGTGGCTTCGTTCAGCAGTGCAAGGTATTACCAATGAGCTACAAGCTCCTTCTTGTAATTATTGTAAAGAGATAGATACCTAAAGTGTTAGCAGCAACATTAATACTCCAAGTATATTTCAAATTTAATTCAAATTTAGGTATACAAAAATTGGAGTTGTTATAGAAGTGAAAGCAAAGCATCCCTATAATCAAAGCTGGGGTGGGCCTTATTTTCGTGACTCCGCAAAAAGGGATAATGCGTTTCGCCCTTTCCTTAACGGAGCTAAGGACAAACAATGAGGCTGGGTACGAAGCTTTGATAGGTGATCTTGAGATTGCTGTTGACATGGGCATTGAAAACCTCCTCATATATGGAGACTCCCTGCTAGTCGTTAGTCAAGTAAATGGCGACTATCAGACGTGTAAACCGGAGTTGGTAAAATATAGCGAAAGAGTGCAGCAACTGCTGACTCAAATTCCCTCCTATATCCTGGAAAGCATACCGCGGGCGGAAAATAGTAAGGCAGATGCGTTAGCCAAGCTCGCTAAAGAACTGGCCGACGAAAACCTCGATGACGTAAGGATCATTGTGCAAAGCCGCCGGATTTTCGCGCCAGCAAAAATATCTCCGGAGTCGTCTAAAAGAAAGGAAGTGACTGAACAAGCAGTCTTCCAAATAGAGGACGAAGAAAAGGCTATGGATTGGAGGGAAGTCTTTATAGTCTACTTCAAATCCTATCGAACGCCCGGAAACGCATATTCATGACATCAGTTTATGAAACGAGCTCTGTCTTTTGCCTTTGTCAATGATACTCTATATAAGAGATCGTTCGACAGTTTGTGGCTAAGGTGCCTGGAACCAGAAGAAGTAAGGAGAGTCGTCCAAGAAACCCATGATAGACTCTACGGTTCTCATCAAGCCGGGCCAAAGATGAAGCTGAAGATCAAAAAAATGGGTTACTACTGGCCCACAATAATTCAGGATTGTCTTGAATATGCGAAGCAGTGTCACTCGTGCCAAATTCACGGGGAATTCATCCATCAGCATCCAAATCCGCTACACCCAACGATAGCCAGCTGGCCGTTCGAAATGTGGGAAACCGATATAATCGGCCCCATTGAGCCGGCATCATCCAAAGGACATCGGTTCATACTGGCAACGACTGATTACTTCTCTAAGTGGGCAGAGGCAGTACCGCTAAAGGAAGTGAAGACGAAAAACATCCTCCATTTCTTCAGGACACATGTCATCTACCGGTTAGGCACTCCGCGATGGATCATCTCGGATAATAGGCCGTCTTACAGAAGCCATAAGATCAGCCGCTTCGCACATCAGCATAATATAGACTGGAAATACTCTTCGGTCTATAATCCCCGAGCTAACGGTCTAGCTGAGAGTTTCAACAAGATCTTGACGAAAATCATAAAGAAAACGGTGTCCAGGAATAAAAAGGACTGGCACGAAAGACTGCATGAAGCTCTCTGGGCGTATCGAACTACGTTTAAAACGGCCACGAATACAACGCCATTCGCGTTGGTATTCGGCACAGAAGCGGTACTTCCCTTGGAGATAAAGCCACCCTCTCTACGAGTGGCAGTTCGATACGAGCTGACGAATGAAGAAAATGTCCATCTTCGGCTTGAGAAGCTCGATGCCCTCGATGAAACTCATCTCATGGCACAGCAAAACCTGGAAGCTTACAAAGTAAGGATGACGTGCTCATACGAAAGACAAACCAGGCCAAGAACATTCCGCCAAGGCGAACTCATACTAGTTGGTAAAAGACCTATGATCCCCAACCGTGCAAAACGGAGGAAATTCGAGCCAAATTATGAGGGTCCGTATATCATAGACAAAGTCTACCAAGGTGGGGACTACTTGCTCATGGATATGCATGGCGAAAGACCTTTCTGGCCAATAAATGGCCGATTCCTTAAGAAATACTACATTTGACAAGTCATGACTTAGGTTAATGATAGATGACGACGCTTGTGTCCGCTCACTATCTTCCTGAGTCAAAACTTTAAAAATAGTATCCAACAGAATCTCTGCCCTAAACATGGAGACAACGGACCGAAATATCCTTAAACTAACCATACATGGCGACACCATGGACCGAAATGTCCTTAAACTAACCGTTGCCTCCAAAATGGCGACAACGGACTGAAATGTCCTTAAACTAACCGTTGCTTCTAAAATGGCAACAATGGACCGAGATGTCCCTAAACTAATAACGGACCGTAATGTCCTTAAACTAAAACGTCGTCTCAAAAATGGTGATAGTGGACCACTACGTCCTTAAGCTGGCAATGGACCACTATAACCGTAAACTGGAAATGGACCAAAATGTCCCTAAACTAATGTTCCGCCTCAAACTTGGGGCATCGCCCCAAATACGGCGATATCTTCGCTTGGGATCTATGTTGCAATCAAAGCTCCAACGGCAAAAACTGCAACAAAAAAAACGGTACATCCATAAGCGAAATGGGTATGGATGAAAACCCGAAAGGGCCCCATGAGTAAAAATAGCAGGGCTACCGGTGAGCTTGTGAAAACCTGAAAGGGTGCAATCTCATTGTTAAAAAAAAACAGTACGTCCACAAGCTAAATGGGCACGAATAAAAATCCGAAATGGTACCGTGAGTAAAAACGACAGGGCTACCGGCGAGCTTGTGAAAACCCGAAAGGGCACAATCTCGTAAAATCTTCCCTTACGTGATCCTCTCGATTCGTAAGAAGAACTCCCCCTATGTGACCCTCACAGCTCATAGGATTCAAAGTCTTAAGTCACAGGGATCCAAAGCTGTTCTTAAGCCGTCGTATCCCTCAAGTTGCCCTACAGGCGGTACAATGCTGGCCCTTGTATACAATCCACGGGCACAATAAACATTTCCCCCACCAGGTTCCACCAATCACGAGGAATGTTCTCATATGGTGAACGACACTTGTAAGTCCTCTCGACTTATAAGGAGAAAATACTCTTATGAGATCCTTACGACTTATAAGAGAAAACACCACTTAGAAGTCCTCACGACTTTTAAGGAGAACATACACCTATGAGATCCTCACGACTCGTAGGGAGAAATACCTTTATGAGACCCTTACGGCTCATAAAGTCAAAAGCCTTAGTTGAAAAGACCCTAACCCTGTTTACTAAGCCACTTTTATTCAAATCGACAAAGGCAAATGATGATTCACTCCTGGCAATATCCCAGTTGCAGCGATACTGATGCCTAAATCGGTATCAAATTCCAAGTCCTTTCACGACAAATGATGATTCGCTCCTGGCAATATTCCAGTCGCAGTGGTACTGATGCCAAGATTGGTATCAGATCTCAAGTTCCATACTCGCAACAAAAATCAGCGAGCAAAAATAAATGCATATGAAATAGCCGAAATGATGGGACAACTCTCAATAAAATCTGCGAGCAAAATATATGCATATAAAAACAACCGAAATATTTGGGCAACTCGCAATAAAGAGTAGCGAGTTAAAAGAAAAATAGCCGAAATGATTGGACACTGCAATAAAAAGCCGAAATGATTGAGCAATAGCGACTCTCGTGATATAAAAAGCTAAAATAATAGAGCATCGCGAAAAGAAATAAAAAATGATGAAACTTTTATCCTGCAGGTGAGTCTACACCGACCCCTGTATACAATCCATGGGCACAAACAAAAAGGGAACCATATTTTCCCACCAGACTCCGTCAAAGAGAGATCCAAGTCTCGACGGTTCATAAACAACCTAGAGACCATCCCGACATTCGTCTCATTACAGCAGATGCAGTGTCAACAACAGCATTTCTTCTCACTCCAGTAGGATGCAGACGTGACGTCAAAAAAATGGAACCATGGCAAAGTCCCTAGTTCCAAGTCTCGACGGTTCACAAACAACCTAAAGACCATCCCGACATTCATCTCATTACAGCAGACGCAGTGTCAACAACGGCGTTTCTTCTCACTCCAACAGGATGCAGACGTGACGTCAACGAAATAGAACCATGGCAAAGTCCCTAGTTCCAAGTCTCGACGGTTCACAAACAACCTAGAGACCATCCTGACATTCGTCTCGTTACAGCAGACGCAGTGTCAACAACGACGTTTTTTCTCACTCCAGCAGGATGCAGAAACGACGTCAACAAAACGGAACCATGGAAAAGTCCATAGTTCCAAGTCTCGATGGTTCACAAACAACCTAGAGACTATCTCGACATTTGTCTCGTTACAGCAGATGCGGCGTCAACAACGGCGTTTCTTCTCACTCAGCTGGATGCAGACGTGATGTCAACAAAACGGAACCATGGCAAAGTCCCTAGTTCCATATCTCGACGGTTCACAAATAACCTAGAGACCATCCTAAAATTCGTCTCGTTACAGCAGACGCAGTGTCAACAACGGCGTTTCTTCTCACTCCAGCAGGATGCAGACGTGACGTCAAAAAAAACGGAACCATGGCAAAGTCCCTGATTCCAAGTCTCGACGGTTCATAAAAAACCTAGAGACCATCCCGACATTCGTCTCGTTACAGCAAACACGGTGTCAACAGCGGCATTTCTTCTCACTCCAGCAGGATGCAGACGCGACGTCAACAAAATGGAACCATGGCAAAGTCCCTAGTTCCAAGCCTCGACGGTGCACAGACAATCTAGAGACCACCTCGACACTCATCTCGTTACAGCAGACGGAGTGTCAATAACGACGTTTCTTCTCACTACAGCAGGATGCAGACGCGACGTCAACAAAACGGAGAATTTACAACTAAATTAATACTTCAAAATTGAATTTTAGCACACATAAACTACAAGTTAACAAACTAGTTTAGAATTTCACCTCACAAATGGAACCCTAGCATGATCAAGCCACCAAAGAAGCCTCCTTTCTTCTAGTTTTGAACTAAATTTGGTTGAGGAGAGAGTGGATTAGGGTTTAGCATTGAATTGGAGAAGAAAATGGTGAATTTTTATGGATTTTTCATGATTTTTGAAGCAAGAATTGAGGTGAAAAGAGGGGGGAGCTGCTGCTATTTTCGGCCAGAGGTGAAGAGGAGGAGGGTGTGGGTTTTTTTGGAGAAGTTTCTAGGTCAAAAAGATCCCTCACATCTCATTTAATGCATTTCACATCAAGTTTTTTAAAAAAAAACCCTTTTTACATCATTTTTTTCATAATTTTCACACCATAAAACTAAAATGTTGCAAGTCATGATACAATTTTATTAACACCATATTTTAGCTTATAAAGACTCCTAATTATGAAATTTACCTAATTAAATTTGTATTTATCACTAATTTAATGTATTTAAAAAGGCTTAAAATAATATAAAAAAATAATTAATTACGAATTTTTTTTTATTTAACTAGAAAATTATAAGTGACATTTTAGTGACAAAATTATAGTAATATCTTATCTAAATTTTGTATAATTAGGTCTACAATGAAAAATACCTATTTTGACTTTTTACGGAAAAAGCCGAAAAATTAACCGATTACCGAAAAACTGCCTAAACGATTTTCGAAGGGTTACAATCTTCCCCCCTTAAAGAAATTCGGTCCCCGAATTTAGAATTTAACTACGCGTACCTTCAAAAAGATGAGGATATCTCTTCCTCATCTCGACCTCGGTCTGCCAGGTGACCTCCTCGCTGTTCGGGCCACGCCAAAGGACTTTGACGGACGGTATAACCTTCGACCTCAATTTCTTCACCTGCCGATCCAAAATGACAACCGGCTGCTCGGTGAAAGAATGATCACGCTCTAGCTGGATCGTCTGGTGCTGAATCGCCTGGGAAGGATCATGAAGGTACTTGCGGAGCATCGAGACATGGAATACGGGGTGAATATCGGGGAAGCTGGGCGGAAGAGCTAACCGATAAGCGAGCGGACCAACACGCTCTAGGATCTCGAAAGGACCAACATATCTAGGACTCAGCTTCCCTTTCCGCCCAAATCTCATCACACCCTTCATCGGAGAGACCTTCAGGAAAACATGATCGCCAACAGCGAACTCCAGTCGGCGACGGCGCCTGTCAGCATATGATTTCTGCCTACTCTGTGCTGCTCTCATCCTGTCCCGAATCAGCTGTATCTTCTCGGTCGTCTCCTAAACAATCTGCGGCCCTAAAATACTGCTCTCCCTAAGCTCTGTCCAACATACAGGCGATCGACATCTCCTCCCATATAAAGCCTCAAAAGGTGCCATCTGAATCGTCTCCTGGAAGCTATTATTGTAGGAAAACTCGATCAAAGGCAAATGACGATCCCAGCTACCATCGAAATCTAAAACACAAGCTCTGAGCATGTCCTCAAGAGTCTGAATAGTACGCTCCGACTGACCGTCAGTCTGCGGATGAAAGGCTGTGCTAAAACTCAATCGGGTGCCCAAAGCTTCCTGTAGTTTCTGCCACAATCGGCTGGTAAACTGGGTGCCACGGTCGGACACGATGCAAGTCGGAACACCATGCAGTCGCACTATCTCATCAATATAAACCTGGGCGTACTGAGAAAATCCAAAAGTGGTCTTCACTGGCAGAAAGTGAGCCGCTTTCGTCAGTCGATCCACAATCACCCATATAGAGTCGTACCCTCGACTGGTCCTGGGTAGACCCACAATGAAGTCCATGGAGACCTGCTCCCACTTCCACTCAGGGATGGGCAAAGGCTGTAACTCGCCGGCTGGCCTCTGGTGCTCGGCCTTGACTTGCTGACAAGTCAGGCATCTCGACACAAAGTCTGTAATATCCTTCTTCATCCCGTCCCACCAGTAAACTTCTCTCAAATCATGGTACATCTTGGTGGAACCTGGGTGGACACTGTATACTGATCTATGTGCCTCCTCGAGAATATCACGCCTCAGTCCCTCTGAATCTGGCACGCACAGTCGAGTCCCAAACCGAAGAATCCCCTGATCATCAATCACGAACTCGGAAACTCTGCCCTGCCGAGAAGCATACGCAATAACTCTATCGTGCTGCATCAATACACAGCCCAGCCCCACTCAAGAAGCATCACAATATACCACGAACCCGCCTGATCCTGAAGGCAATGCTAACACTGGTGCAGTAGTCAGACGAGTCTTCAACTGCTGGAAGCTATCCTCACATGCCTGGGTCCAATCAAAAGGAACCCCCTTCCGGGTCAACCCGGTCAAAGGTGCAGCAATGCGAGAGAAATCCTGGACAAAACATCGATAATAGCCGGCCAGACCTAGAAAGCTGCGAACCTCTGTAACTGATACTGGTCTAGGCCAACGCTGAACCGCCTCGATCTTCTTCGGGTCCACACAAATACCATCTCTCGTCACCACATGACCCAAGAAGTCGACACTGTCTAACCAGAATGCGCACCTGGAGAATTTGGCGAACAGCTGATGCTCCCTCAAAGTCTGCAATGTGATACGTAAGTGCTGCTCATGCTCCTCCCGGCTCCGAGAATAAACCAAGATGTCGTCAATGAACACAATAATGAACCGATCGAGATACGGCCTGAATACACGGTTCATCAAATCTATAAATGCTGCCGGGGCATTGGTGAGCCCGAACGACATCACTAAGAACTCATAATGACCATAACGAGTACGGAAAGCGGTCTTCGGAATATCCTCCTTCCGAACCCGCAACTGGTGATAACCTGACCGTAAATCAACCTTCGAGAAAAACCCTGCACCCTGGAGCTGATCGAATAAGTCATCAATGCGGGGTAGGGGATACCTGTTCCGCACAGTAACCCGGTTCAGCTGACGATAATCAATGCATAAACGCATACTTCCGTCCTTCTTCTTAACAAACAAGACGGGAGCACCCCAAGGTGACACACTCGGTCGGATAAGCCCTTTGTCCAGCAAGTCCTGTAACTGATTCTTTAGCTCTCTCAGCTCCGCCGGGGCCATCCGATAAGGCGGTATAGAGATAGGCCCCATGCCAGGGATCAAGTCAATACAGAACTCAATCTCGTGCTCTGGTGGCAGACCAGGCAGCTCGTCAGGGAATACATCAGGAAACTCTCTCACAACAGGGACCTGGTCCAACGGAACCTCTGGGAGCTAGTATCACAAATATAAGCTAAGAATCCCTGACACCCCTTTCTTAAGAGCTGACCAGCGCGAAGAGAAGAAATCAAGCTGGGAAGGGTAGCGCTACGATCTCCCTGAATAATAAGAACCGGCTCACCAGGAAAACTGAATCTGACTGCTTTTTCACGGCAGTCCACGGATGCATAACAGGTGGCTAGCCAGTCCATACCAAGAAGAACGTCAAAGTCTAGCATATCGAGGAGAATCAAATCTACTGAAGAATCTCTCTCCCCGATACGAACGGAACACGATCGGTACACAAAACGGACAACAAAAGACTCACCTACCGGGGTAATAACGACAAGCGGCTGATCTAACGGAGAAGACTTTCGGCCCAACCTCGGTGCAAAGTACGTGGATACATAGGAATGTGTGGAGCCTGGATCAAATAATACCCGTGCATCAAAAGAACATACTGGCAGAGTACCTGTCACGACGGCATTGGATGCCTGTGCATCCTGAGGAGTCAACGCGAACACTCGGGCCTGTCCACCACTAATAGCTGGCTGTCCTCTGCCTCTACCTCGGCCTCTGCCTCTACCTCTGTCACCTCGTCCTCTCTGAACCGGACCGCCACGCCCACGGCCTCTAGAAGCATCTGGCTGGCGTGAAGCATCATCAGGAGTAGGAAGTAAAGCTCTCTGAGAAGGTGGTGAGGGTGGTAAAGTCACATGCGGGACTGTCGCCGTGCCCGGACGTCCCATGGTATAGTCTCTGACACGGTGGTACTGACTCCCGCACCGAAAACATCCTGGAGACGACTGCTGGGTCTGTGGATATGAACCAAATAACTGACCTCGTCTCAATCCTCTGCCTCCACCATCTCCCGGAAATAATCTATCGCGGTGTCTACCCATCTGCCGCTGAGCTGGCGTATCAGTACGGATCCTCTTCGGCCCAGAAACGACCGGAGTCTCAGAAATACGCTCCTCCAAAAGTAAGGCTGCATCCATCGCGGCATCGTATGTATCAAAGTGCTGGGTGCCGATGGCAAGGAATAGCTGTGTATCAAGCCCTCGTACAAACCTCTTTATTCTCTTCTCTTCTGTGTCGACTAGGTACGGAGCATATCGAGACAACTGGGTAAACTGTATATCATACTCCGACACTGTCATCCCAGGAGTCTTGCGCAAAGACTCAAAACTACGGGCTCGAGCATCTCGGACACTCTCCGGAAGAAAACGGGCAAGAAATGCAGATGTAAACTCATCCCAGGTCATAGAAGGCAGACCTGCAGCTCGGCCTCTCTCTACTGAATCGTACCATGTCTGGGCAAGACCCTCCAGACGAAAACTCGCAAACTCCACCAATCTATCATCAGAACACCTCAACGAACGGCAAATCCGAGCCATCCTATCAAGAAATGCCTGTGGGTCCTCTGTCGCATCTGTACCGGTAAAAGCTGGAGGTCTCAATCTCATGAACTCCTGTAGTGAAACAGGGATAGTCTCCGTAGTAGCAGCAGGAGTGACCATCTGTGCAGCAGGTACGATCGTGGTCTGTGCGGTGGAAGGAACGTCCTCGGATCTCTGTGCCCGGCTGGACTCAACTAAAGATCCCATCATCTGTCGCAACTCTTGCATGCCGGCCTCTAATCTGGCAATACGGTCAGGATAAGGCGGATCAGTATGACCCTGAGGGACAGGTGTATCATCCCGCTCGATCCTCGCCTCAGACGGGCCTGCCCGAATCTCATCCCTAGCGGCGGCCCGCTGAGCTCTCGTAGTCTTTGGCGGCATCG
The DNA here is from genome assembly GCA_030015575.1 of Agapanthus africanus. Classification (NCBI taxonomy): domain Eukaryota; kingdom Viridiplantae; phylum Streptophyta; class Magnoliopsida; order Asparagales; family Amaryllidaceae; genus Agapanthus; species Agapanthus africanus. Next base: position 33,754,581 of record CM057346.1, read on the forward strand.
AAGCTGGAATAAGAAATATGACTGATAAGGACATTGCAATTGAATCAAGGAATGCAAGGAATCAAGAAAGGAAATACAAGCAATTATGTCCTAAGGTCACTTAGGCGGAGTACCGTATCGTAAGTATGCCGCGGATCATACCCACGCTACGCCACTCTGCTTAAGTCACCTACTCCATCTACCAAGGTCGTCCTACACTCAGAAAGGTAAAACCTACGCTCTGATACCAACTTTGTCACGACCCGAAAGTACGGAACGCGACTGGCACTTAGATTACGAGACGTCTAAAGGCGTACCGTAACCTAAGTCAGCCAAAGCCCAGAAGAATCTAAACCAAAATCAAAAGAGAGTGAAGGAAAACCTTTAATGAAAATGGTTTTTAAAAATCATTTAAGTTGCATAGAATCCCTTTTTAAAACATCAAAAATTTCCGAAAATTTCGGCAGAGTCTCCCCTGTATTTTCTATCCGCCCAAAATGGGTACAACAAGATAATAAACCTGTAATCATAAAAATGGCATCCCCAAGCGGGAGCTAGCTCTTCGCCCAAGGCGGATCACAACCACATGCAATATAATAGCAATATCAAGAAAAGAGCATAAAAGAAACGCAAAATATCAGAAAACACAACGCCGGCTCAAGTGAGCTCGACCCAAAAGAAACCACAAATATACAAATCTCTCAGTCTCACCACTAGGTCACATCTACAATATAAAGTGGTAGATGGAGAATACTAGATACAATGATAAAGCAAAAAGAAATAAAGTGTGCTCGCAACCCACCTACGGGCGATGTCCCGAGTCTGAGCAAAAGGAGCTGATGATAGGATAGCCCGCCACTACAAGGGTGACGGATCCGACCTGCAAGACACTGTGGCACAACGGGGGTGAGTTGCCAGCTCGTGAGTAAATATAACATCTGATAAGGCAATCGTAAGAATGCACGCAATGCACCACAACATGCATGTCCATATGTGATATAATAGTCTAGTATGCATGCACATGTATGCAATGTCATTTCTAACTCTTTAAGTGTTTTAAATGCTAAGGGTACTGCGTTCTTAACTTTTAGAAAATGAATATCTGTATAATAGCTAAGTACCATCAAGAAATCATCTGAAAACCCATGTCAAGCATCGACACCAAATAGGAATCATATCTGTCTCAATATCGGGCTCCGTCAGTCCGGATCGGCCCATATCATCCAATCTCACGACAACGGTCGGTATCCTCCGGATATCCACCGCGCCAGACATCACCGGTAGGTAGTCTTCCCCTGTCAGGCTCATCGTCTACATCTCGATCTTCTTGCCCCAGGGTACCATACCGGGCCCACCATGTACCCGAGACGGTTCATCCACTCCTCGAATCGGGTCTCGAAATCCAACAGAAAACATGAAAACTCATGGTGGACGACACATACATCACGAGAAAACCGCAACTTTGTTTTAAAAATAATGAATATAAGCTTTTGTTAAATTCTTGCGGTTTTCCCTAAAAATCCAGAAATCGCAGCAATACTGAAATCCTCAAGAAAATCATAATGTTCACATGTTATATATGATAAATGTCTATGATATCAATGTATATGATGTGTGTTTTGGCTAGAAATCTATGTAGATATGATGGTAATGCGAGGTATATGCATGCTATGCAATTCCATATATCATGTATGAATGCAAATGGCGTTATTAAGTTAAACAGGTTCTATAGTGCACGTGGCATGGCAATTACCAAAGGCGTGTGTGTCACATGGATAGTGCGCGTGCAACAGATGCCAATGGTAATGGTGTTCGTGTCCTACGAAGTGATATCGCATAAGTATAGATGAATGTCCATGCAATCTAATATACTGTTCGCTATAAGGGTATGCAGTGTACATGAATGGATAAGCTAGCTAACAATATAAATCTTGCAAAAAGTAGGGTAATCCTAACTAGGGGGGCGCCTCGCGCCATTCAGACGATTCCCCCATAGATGAATACATCTACTCACCTGAAATCCCCGCTAACCCGATCCGACCACCGCCTTGCCTTTACGTGCCGTGTCCGATATTTCCCCGACCGATCCTATATTTGCACAACACCAAGCATAAGATTACAAAACCTAAAACGATGCAAGTCACAATATACAATTATCGACGCTCTCGAATTAAACATAACATACACTCGGTGCGCGGGAAAACGCACGAAAATCGCTAATCGTTAACTAGAATCGTCATTTCGGGGAAATCGACAAAACTAAAACCCGACTAGACGAAACCCCGCGTTCGCGCACTCTAATAGTCCTATACGAAGCTAATTATATCGCTAACATAACACAATTTGATCGCATTCTAATTTTTGTAAAAATCTAGTAAGCAAATTTCAACCCGATTCGATGCAAACGTCGCAATTTAATGACTTAGCGAGCGTAACCCTCCGCAATTAACCACCCTAATCAAATAGGTAACCAAAGCCCTAACTTAACTCTAACAACCATGCTTCAAACCCTAGTTCAACACCAAATCCCATTCTTGATTTTCATGAACAAGAATTTACAACTAAATTAATACTTCAAAATTGAATTTTAGCACACATAAACTACAAGTTAACAAACTAGTTTAGAATTTCACCTCACAAATGGAACCCTAGCATGATCAAGCCACCAAAGAAGCCTCCTTTCTTCTAGTTTTGAACTAAATTTGGTTGAGGAGAGAGTGGATTAGGGTTTAGCATTGAATTGGAGAAGAAAATGGTGAATTTTTATGGATTTTTCATGATTTTTCATGATTTTTGAAGCAAGAATTGAGGTGAAAAGAGGGGCGAGCTGCTGCTATTTTCGGCCAGAGGTGAAGAGGAGGAGGGTGTGGGGTTTTTTGGAGAAGTTTCTAGGTCAAAAAGATCCCTCACATCTCATTTAATGCATTTCACATCAACTTTTTACAAAAAAACCCCTTTTTAAATCATTTTTTTCATAATTTTCACACCATAAAACTAAAATGTTGCAAGTCATGATACAATTTTATTAACACCATATTTTAGATTATAAAGACTCCTAATTATGAAATTTACCTAATTAAATTTGTATTTATCACTAATTTAATGTATTTAAAAAGGCTTAAAATAATAATAAAAAAAAATTAATTACGAATTTTTTTTTATTTAACTAGAAAATTATAAGTGACATTTTAGTGACAAAATTATAGTAATATCTTATCTAAATTTTGTATAATTAGGTTTACAATGAAAAATACCTATTTTGACTTTTTACGGAAAAATCCGAAAAATTAACCGATTACCGAAAAACTGCCTAAACGATTTTCGAAGGGTTACAGATAGATACACACTTAGATCCATATACTACATCTTAAACACTTTAAATTAGCAATCTAAAGTCTCTAATTGCTCCACTAAACCCTTAGTGTGGAGTTAAAGCCATGGACTACATCTCTCGAGTGAATCATCTTCGACGGAGGAAGACCGACGATCAAGCACGATCCAGGAGATCTCAAGGAGCAAGGAAAGGTGATCAAGCTTGTTCAAGGAGATCCTTAGAAGCAAACGAAGAGAACAGAAGACCGAAGGATACAGATCTTTTGGTGTGACATTTCTATCATAACAGTTAGCTCTTCTCTTGTTAGCTAGTTTAGGTTTATGGTAGATTCTCGGACGGTTTTTTCTAGCGCCAGTTTTTAAACCCCCAAAATTATTTGTTCCGCAACGGCCACAGTAGATGTTCAGGGCGCTCGGAAATCCCAACAAGCCCCGTCAGAGGACTTCGATCAGCTCACCACTCAGCCAGATTACTAGTTCCATTTCTGCAGTTATTCTCTGTATGCCATTGTTTAAGCATCTTTTTCAGTATTCGTACTTTTGTTTCAGACATCTGTATTTGAATTATGAATGTAAAGAAAGTTGTTGTTGAAGTTGTTAATTCTTGCATATTGTTATATTGTTTATATTACGCTTAGCGTATTTATTCCGGAAAATGACATTCTCGAAATAAACACGTTGCGGGCCTCGTCACGCTCTGTTACCATCTTCTGGGAAGCGGGGCGTGACAACAAAGACCATGAAAGAAGAACTATGGCGAAACCCATGAGTTTCACTCTCTAGCTTATAAAAACCGGTGAAAGCTCATCCCTTCCCCTATAAATCTTCTCCGGAGCTGGATCTCTCCACGAGATCCATGGGAATATGGGTCGCAACCCATATTCTCCATCGAATATGAACACGGGACACACCTGTGTTTAGTTTTGGGATCTTAGTTTCGGGACCCCCTAAGGGGTTTCTTGCCGCCGAGAACCCCCAAAGGAGGGCTCCCGCCTATGGGATCCTCCCATAATGGTTCATCACCTTTAGGACCCTTCCCAAAAGGGGCCTCCCGTTTTGGGACCCTCCCCAAAGAGGTCTCGGCCGTCTCGGGAGGCCACCAAAGCTCTCTCTATGTATCTCTCCCCCCTTTTTGTCGGGAACTCTTCAGACACACTCAGAACACTTTTCCCTTCAAAAAAATTTCCACGGGATGTTGCACCGCATCCCGCAAGAGCGCTGCTAGCCCGCTTAACCCCCAGCCTGCTGAGCGGCCAGCGAGACCTCCGTGTGACGGCCTCTGATATGTTCAAAGAGGCCTAAAATTGTCTTCAAGCACAACACACATATCACATAACGAGTACGCATGATACACATGACCTGTCAATCGGAGGTTCCCTTGCATCAAGAGCAAAGGTAATTAACGACAGTTTTGCCCGCGACTACTGGAGATTAGAATCCTTACGATCAATAAACCCCTGCTTACATGGAGAATCTGTACATGCCCGCATGAGCGCATCCCATCTTTATGGGGTGATGAAAAACACCCTAGAGAACTAAAAGACCAACTTTAAATAAGCAAAATATGCAGGGACGGTATGAAAAATTCTCATAGTCTTGAAATAAATATTTTAAAACGAGCTAACTTCTTAAATTTTTACAAAATAAAAAATCCTCTAAAAACCTATATGAATAATTTAAAACCAGCTAATTTCTTTAATCCTTAAGAAATAAAAAATTTCTACTAGAATCCTCTAAGGCCCTGTTTGGTTGCAGGATTATGAGTTTGGATTTGGATTTTGGATTATGGAATCCTAAGATTCCATAATTTTGTGTTTGGTTGCAAGATTAGGATTTCTAGGATTCCTTTGTTTTTTATGGAGGGACCACCACAAAACAAGGATCATGGAATCTTAGAAATTTTCAAGGATTTTCAAGGATTTGGCACTATTCATTGTACTTTTAGATGGGGCCCATGCACTTTATTTATTTAACAATCCTCTCTCTCTCTATCTCTCTCTAAAATCCTCAAATCCAAATCCCACTTTTTTTTCACCAACCAAACAAAGATTATAAAGATCTACAAATTCAATACTAGGAATCCAAAACCAACCAAACAACAAATTACCAAATCCAGAAATTTCAACCGTACTATTTCGGAATCCAAATTCCATAATCCTGCAACCAAACAGCCCCTAAGAGCCTATATTATTATAATTAATTCGTTAACAACATATTTTCCAATTTTTGAACATAATGTCAACATATAGAAATGTGTATCCCATGTGCTAAACACCAGTATACGTAAATTTGCGCTACATTTGGGCGCCATCCAACATTTGAGCCATCCAACGTTCGAGAATACTTCTCCCTCTTCGTTACAATTTGTTCTACTCTCTTCATCGTTCAATCTCCATGGATTCACCTGTTTTAGATGAGATTCGCCGCCGATCCCAACCCTCATGCTCCAAATGGCGCCGTCACCATGAATGGCGCACGTAAGATTCTTTGGATTTTGTTAGGGTTTTGTTAGAGTTGGAATTGGGAACGATTATTAGGGCAAGATTCGAGATAAAGACTATCTTTTTATCTTTATCCCTCTTATGTTGAGATTTTTCAACAATTTGAAGTTGGCTTTGGAGATTTTTGCTATTGTGAATGTGTTGGAAAATGGGAGGTAGGCTAATTTTGATTGATTAGGAGATTAGGAGGTAATCAGGCTGTTTTCATGAGATGTTTTCTTTTTTTCTTTTTCTTGTAATTTAATTAAGAATTTGCAAGTATTTTTATTGCACACCTAATGCTTGATGCAATGCGTCAAAGGTTTTCTTACTCAATTGTCTGTGTTTGCTACTGTTGATGAAGCTTGCCGCGAACACAGAGATGATGATTAGGAAAAGCTGGCATTAATCACACTCCTAACTTAAGTTCTCTTCTTTGTAATTTCTTCAATATTCAATGAGATGGAGCAGTTCTAATTTAATTCTTATAACTTCGTTTAGCATTGCTTTATTTTCTTTTGAAACGATTCAGGAGTATAGAATGTATAAACACTTGTATGAAAGATAGTGTATTGGATAATACCATATGAAGTCAGTATGTGCCTGCTCATGTATTAGCTTGATAGCTAGCAGTGACCAAGACAATCATTTTTGTGAAGTTATTAGATTTTTATTTATTTATTTATCTATAGTCCCTATACAGCTTGATTTTTCTTTATAACATTCTTTGCTTTAACAGTGATAAACATAAAACATATTATTGATCCAAAACTAAAAGAAATTGGAAAAAGGCAAAGGAAGAATCACACGATATTACACGGTCACTTGTTCTTCAAAAGACACATACATGAATAAAGGCAATTCAAAAAAGATAGGTTAATTGCCAATATAATTGAAGAGACGACCCTTAACAGGCAGAACGAAAAAAATACGGATTGGTATAGCTGGCCCCAAAAATTTGGGACAAAGGCTGTCTGTTGTCGGTTATCTACAAACATTCGCATATACATGCACTAAATCTTGGTCTGCACTGGAAAATTCCTACCGTTTCTTTCCAACAGTCCTTGTAAAACAACCTTCTTCTTGTATTGCTCTGAGCTCATAAAATCCGCCTCCATTGATCTCTTCTTTCTATCTTGATTACCCTCCACATGAGTGGTACACAAATTAGGCACGGCATAGAACCAAGCACACAGGCATAGAATTGCAATCATACGCCCGCCCAATACAATCGTCCCAAGCGTGACAACAATCACAATAAGCCCAGCACCTTTGTTGGTGGTGCCGCGGTCTCTCTTTCTCATGTTCTGGGCTCTGTGGTTCTTCGTAGTAGAGGGATTTTGTTTGCCTGGACCGGATTGGTTCATTTCGGGTCGGGTTTGCAAAAGGTGAGCTTGTGGATCTAGAGCCGTGGACTTTGGCCAAAGCCTTTTCTTCTTGATAGCTTTGACCTCTATCGCAGCATCGATTCCCATGTTCTTTTTCTTGACCTGAAACCCCGACCATGGCAATGATCGTGGTTTCTGACGATCTGCCAGCTTATCCATATCATTGGAGACTGAAGAACAGCGGAAACACGAGAGAAGAAAAGACCATCTTTTCTTTCCTTTGGAACCCATGCATCAAATTACCTCCTCTTTTTATTTTTCAAGCTATGCTTGCCACAATGGCAAAATAAGAGGAAGTTGAATATATATCAGCAAGGAGAATTCCCAATAGGATTAGGACTGTAGGTTTAAAAAAATCAGTTTGTTAGTTAGCAGATAAAATCAAAGGGAGTGGAATTTATAGTAACCACCTTAAACTGTTACTATAATTTTACCTATGGTAAGTAAGTAATTAAGTAGAATTTATATATTTTGCAAGTGAATTAGACCCAGTCATCATGTGAGTTACTAAATAATTTAATCCATGTTGTGGTAACTACTAAGACAAAAAGTCAGACTTATCTTGAATTAAGTATTTAAGGTTTTAAAGTCTTGTTAGTTTTTGTTTGAAACAACAATAATTTTTATGTCAGATTCATTTGTGTCTTGGCCTTGTTCCTCAAATTAAGGAGTTGATTTTCTTGCCTTCATATTTTTTTCAAGCATGTGGGTTATATTAATGTTTTGCATTTTAAAAAAAGAAGCAAATATATATATCATGGTCAAGGAATTAAGCAAATAAACTTGGTCCTTGCTAAGCAATTAAGCTCTTGCAACGTTAGAGCTGACGCATTGTCACTTTTAATGTATAAAGAGTTAGTGTGCAGTGCAAGATTGAAACATTCAAGATGTCTTTTAATATACCTTCTGCTTATAATATGTGACTAAGGACATGCTTATAAATCTTATCTTATATAATAAAATGTCAACTCCAAGGTCAGTCAAAATTGTAGAGGGAGTTGGTGTCATGTAAGTTTTTTGTTAAAACAAGCAAAGAATCTCATAATATTGTATGATTACTTGAAAATAAAAAAAATGATCCGTAAATCGCTTTACACCGACTGAAAAAATTGCTAGAAATTAATGCCATAAATCAAAATTGTTGATAAATTATATGATCCATGTCTTTTGGGGCCTGTTTGGTACGTACGGAGAAATCCAAAGAAGAACATTAGATTGTCACTGAATATTTTTAATGTATCGATTAGCTTTATCTTTTTGTGATCAAACAATAATTGTGTGAGGGACAAGCTATTTTGCATTTATCACATTTATATCTACGATGTTGAGTTTTTAATCAGATTTTTTCACACATTGGGCACTGGGGAGTGGAGTTCTGTATTCTAGATGGTTATTCTTCATGTTCTCATGCTTTCCTATAGATCCTTGTTGGCTTCTCAAAATATTATTCTTTCCTGGTTTCTTTTCTCCTAATTCTTTCTTCTTAAATCATTTGGACTAAAATGTTTGCTCCACCTCTTGATTGGAAAACTTGTCTGCTGCTATATTCATGTGGCACCCATGAAGAAATTAACGATATCAAATATTTAGACTCTTCAATGCAGCCGCAACTTCAACGTGATCTCATTTCCTTAACCCTCTTTTAAAAACCATTTCCTTATCTTCATTGTGTCTCCATGACTTCTAATTTGAGTAATTATCCTAGACGCTATTTAACAATAGTGTCTCCATTTTCACCATCCTTGATCATTATGTATTAAAATATTTCCATCGAGATTGATGGTTATAGAGCACTCAGAATGAATTTTGGAATTCTGTGACTAACACCTCCGATGCATCTCTCTGCGTCTTGATGCATCACAATTATAGGGAAGATGCTTTCGCTTACCCTGTGCTAAAACGAAAAGAACTGCCTTATAATCCTTCTTATTTTCCTTGTGTTTCTTTTATTTGTCCCTGAGTCTATGATGCACTTTAAGAACCTTGAGAAATGATGATAACTTGGATTCTTTACTAATCATGTTTTCCTTATTGAACATAATTATGAAGTTAAGACTAGTGTGAAACCGTCGAGGCACTATTTTAAATTGCTAGGTTCCACTACCTAATTAATGGAAGCTTGGAGGAGGAGATGTATTAGTTTTATTAGTTAGTAATAGAGATTTAAGAACAGAAGTGAAGACGAGGCTCGAAGGAACTTGGGTTTCATTGACTTGTTCTCGAGGCTACAATTTTACAGCATATCATTCTCACTACTGAATCTTACTATGTTCCACATTTAGAGACTTTGTTGTTCTCATGTTACAGGAATCTCCTAGATAAACGATACTAAAAGATATTACAATATGCTTTTAGATACGTTAATTCATATATCATCTTAACATCCATGCCCTCTGTCCAATCTCAGAGAAATCTTAACATTCATGCCCTCTGTCCAATCTCAGAGAAATGCTATCGCTATGTGTATACAACTTCATAAACATACATGTACTCACTGTATGCATGCAACTTGAACACTCACACACACACACACACACCAATTCACTCACCGTATCACATTCTTTTTCTATGGAAATGGAACCTCTAGTACTAGAAAGATAAAACCATCTTATGCTTTATGTACATGTTCAGGGCCAGTTTCAGGGCAACAGGATGGTTTTTGACAACCTTAACATGGTATCGGTGTAAAATTGAAGCCGCACCATACTTCATTTGATAATAGGTGAAGCCCTTGCCCAAACACAACCTTGGCCCACCATTGAATGCAGTGAACCTGAAGGCCGGCTCGCTCAAGAACCGACCATCTTTAAGCCATCTCTCTGTCTTGTACTCTGCAGTCTTTTCCCCATATGCTGTCTAGCCACCCAAACACAACCTTCGTCAAGGAATTTTTATTCGAAGGACAGAAAAAGAAAATATATACTAAAATCATTACCAGACAATTGGCAATTAGTTAATCATTAGCTTAGATATAGGCTGGTTCTATTTGAAGTTGTTTATCTTGTTCAAAGTAGCTGAGATCGTAAATAATCTTGCCAAACGTGTCTCTTCTTTTGAGCTATGCAAAATGAATTAGGGCCAATTTTTTTGAATTAACTTGAATGTATTTTGCACCTAACAGTGTTAACTGAGTGACCTTTTCTTATACCAGATGGTGAATTGAGTGTGAATGAATGAAATTTTTTCATTTGCATCACTGCATGTCAATACTACAGAGGGGGTCATTCGTAACAGTTAGAACCGTTACCCAAACCCCTATGGGTAACAGTTTCAACCGTTACATAACCGTTACGAATACCCCTGTAACCAGAAGTATGATAACGGTACCAACCGTTACCGTTACCCAATTTGGATAACGGTTGGAACCGTTGCCAATACGTAGCCGTTATCAATATGTATCAGGTATCTGATATATTTCAGGTACCAATTCGTAACAGTTAGAACCGTTACCGATATGTAAATATTTTTTTAAAGCTTGAAACATTCCGCGTGCGCTGCTTACATTTACAACCGCAATACAAATTAATAATATCATCAAATCGCACGCAATTATAATAATCAACAAATAATATGAAAGAACATAGAAAAACACAAAAAACACGAATAATAATATACTAATCTCCATAATATACATCCGAAAAAATATTCGAAAAATATATAATACAAAACAAATATACATGATCTAAGGTCGTTGGGACGATGCACCTCCATCGCTCTCCCGTGACCTGAACATAGTGCCTAACTCGTCTTGTAAAATCCGCCGCATGGCCTCCTGCTGCCGCGTCATCTGTTCGACCAGCTCTGTAAGCGTCTGCAACTGCTGTCGCGTCCGGTAATGAACCTCCTACTGCTGCGTCATCTGCTCGCGGAGCGATCGAATCTCCTCTGCCAACACTGCTGTCGTATCTGCCCACGTCAGGGTCACGGCGTACTCGTGGACGGCCTCACGCCCCGACAAAGAGTCGGTGGGCCCCAGGACCAACCCCGCGTTCATACTCACAGTGATACCCACCGGATAGCTCGTCGAGGACAGGGGCAATGGCAGTAATCGGGTCGTTGGGGTCAAGTTCTAAGGGGCAGTATTCTCTTGGAACTGGCTCTGTAAATAGTTTATATAGATATATAGATACGTGTTAACTTAAAATACAGAATCGAATTGATTATATGAAACTTACATGTACTCGCCGGTGCCTTTGTGTAATGCAACCCATCCAGCGGTAGGATTGTACCTGGCAGAGTCTTTTTTTTTCTGCGATAAAATTAGGATTTATTTTAATAAGTAATTTGCGACAAAGAAAACATATTTTTAAGTATCGAAGTACTCACGAGGAGGTACTGTGCGCTAGCCTGCGTGCGCTTCCCTTAGATCGGGACAGCGCGGGATCTCACACCGTTGTTTTGGTTCTGCTTGTTGCGAACCAACTCCGTCTTGCAAATATAAAAAATATTATATTATATCTCAGAATATAATTTCATGTTATATTGTTATAATGTTTAAAATTAAATTTATATCTGAACATCAGTGCGAGAAAGTAGTCGACCAGCTGCGGCCAAACGAGTCTCGGGACATCTGCCGCTATCGGATCCATCATCTGTCCTCACTGCTCTTCAATCGTCGCGGCCCAGACGTAATAGTAGAGTTTCTTTACTTCACATCAGCGTCTTCTTTTGACATTCTACATCTCGTCTGTGACCCAGGCAAGGGCGCGATGTGTGTCGAACGACATATGCACACCATCTTCGCCGGGAACGCTGATGAACTTGTAATGTCACCGGGTCTGAAATTACAAAATTTTAAATAAATAAATAAATACATATATACATACATACATGTATATATAACGATGATTGAAATTTAAATGTTTAAAAGGATATGTGATACTGTGTTCGATCCAAAAAAGCCCGGGCATTATTGGTCTGGCGCACATCCCACTTAAGATGGAGCGGGTGCTGATGGTATGTATGGACCTCGTGGCCCATATAGTCCCCTACTTGGTGGCGTTGTCGCCAACCAGCACACCCCGCTCATTGAACATCAGCGTCCAGGGTCTGGTTTCCTCGATTAGCCTGGAGCTGGCGGGCTGAGAACGACCCCTCCTCCTAACACTGGTGGAGCGTGCAAAAAAATATACAGACACAATATTATAATATTCAGAGTATATATATAGTATTTGACAAATTTAAATTACAATCATTATTATGAGGTGTTTTTCGTCACCCCATTGAGATGGGAATACGCGCTTGTCCGGCATATACAGATTTCCCTTGCCTGGGGCAGGCTGGGGTTTTATTGATTGTGGGGATCCGAATTTCCGGCAGCCGCGGACAAAGTTGTCGTCAATTACCCCTCGCTTTTCGAGCGAGAGAACCTCCGATTGACGGGTCAAATATTCATGCGAAATTAATGTGATATGTTGGTGTTTTTTTAACAATAGCGATGTGTTCATTTTTTGTTCTATTTGTGAAAAATAATTTTTTTTAAAAAAATATTTAAAGAAACATTTTTTTAAATTTATTTTATTTATTATTTATATTTTATTTTCTCTTTTTTTTAAATAAAAAATAAAAAAACGGGGAGGGGAAGCCCCCCTCCACTCACGCGATTAGTAGTGCACTAATCAAGTTTAATTTAAATTTGCATATTATAAATTATAAAAATGCTAAAATCCGATAAATTTCTTTTTAATAAATAAATCATTTTAATCTCCACTTATATTCCAAATATTGGTATATACTTATATCATTTTACGGAAAACCCCTAATCGCAAATCGAATAGTTTTCGTGAAATATATTATTTTAATATTTAAATTCCAAAAAATAATATTTTATATTTTTGAAATGTTACAATATTGCTCGAGGGGGTTTTATGAAAAATATTTTTATTATAGTTTAAAATAATCTCGAGAAATTATTTATATTTTTTTGGGTTTCCATGGATGCGTATTTTAAGAATTGAGGTATTTTAGTGATAATTTCCTTAACTTAAATATTTCATGGTATTTTACTGTAAAGCTTGACTTGTATTGATATCTTGATGGTATTTTGATGAAACTTGTAATTCTTTTATTTGAAAAAAATATAATTTATTATATTTTGAAAATATATGGATTTGTAATATTTTCATAATTATTAAAAATTAATTTTGATTATTAAGTAAAAAATTTCGTTTTTTCTTAAAAATTGTATTAAAAACCTTTCGAGATCGAATGCTCCGTGAGGAGGTCTGCATCTCGCTCTACTTGCCCAAGGATGTGCGATAATCCGCACCATCCAATAACGGGTCTCTTAAAAAGGGTTGTATAGGTTTATTTGCAAAGGGTTTTGAAATACAATTCAAAGAAAACCGGTTTTTATAGTTGATGGTATTATAATGTAATATGGTAACAAAAACATGTTCAAGGGAAATCGTGCTATGGAAACATGTGTTTATGTGAGGGGTAGGTCATTACCCCGTGAAGTTTTCTAAATGTAAAATATTAACAACATACTAAAAGGTGATATGTAAAGTTCATGGTATTTTAACGAAAAAGTTAAATTGTGATTGTTTTACAAAAGATTCTTAGATAAGATTTATTCTAGATATGAGTATTAAACTTATAAGTGAAGTGGTACAATTTGTTTGATCAAAAGTTAAAGGAAGATGGAGTTATATGCTTTAGAAAAAAGAACATCGATAGTACCTTCACTTTATACCGATTTTGATTAACAAGAAATTCAAGAGATAGGAAGAAAGATTTGGAGGGACTTACAAGTGATTTAGGGTAAGGAAAGGTTGAAGAAACTAGATTGACGGTCGTGGCGTCGCGGGGTTGCCGGAATGCCTCGATTTCTCGCCGAAAGTTGGTCGTTGGCTAACTCCTCTTCTACTCCACTTGTACTTGAGAAAATTTGAGGGTTTTGACTAGAATTTTCAGAATGAGGAGGGGCTAGGCCATGGGATAGTATTTATAGTATGGAATTAGAGTTTTGGGATTAAAAGAATGAATTAAAATGCATTAAAATGTGATAAATTGGAGAATTGAGGGGTCTCTATTTGATTGCAGAGTGTAGGCGTAATGGGGGTAGGCTAAAAGACTCGTGTGCAAAACCCGGGTTTCATTGCCTACGGGTCACCCGTCGGGGCCGACCGATTTGGCAATCTCACCGGTCGTTTGGTGGGTAGGGGCTGGTGGATTAATGCCATGTGTTCTCCTCTGTATTTACAACATTTTGCACATATTTATTTTTCCAGGCTTTTTATTTTTATGTGCATTGCACGTATAAGCTTTTGGCTTCCAAAAATTTTTAAAATAAAATCTGAAAAAATAAATGTGTCTGATAGGATTCGAACACATGGGCTACATCACAGCAGTGCAAGGGCTTTACCAGTAAGCTACAAGTTATTTCTTGCTATTCTTAAACAAAATTAACTTTTAAATTGTACTCACGCTTGCAAACTCCATTCTGTACATTAACATAAAAAAATTTGTACGGTAAAATCAGAGTCGTTACAGTCCATGTCATAAAAGGGTAGTGTCAACCCACCAATAATAGGAATCGGATCATGTATCAATCGTTCATGTCGCAAAAGGGGAAATCAGATCAAGCATCGACTGTCCACGTCGCAAAAACGGCAGTGCCAACCTCCAAAATAGGAACCATATCAAGTCAAGCTCTCTATAAAAGAAGATCCATCAATTTTATACACATGAGCCATACATATGGTGTGCATTTATTGATGGGGGGTATTTTGTTGGGGTAAAAAATTACATCCCAATGATCAAAAGTCAAAAGGACAAGTCAAAGTTAAACCCAAACAAGTGGGGCCATGCTCAAACTCAAGTTAGTGGGACCAAACTGGGTCCAAGCTCAAGCATGGCGGTAGGCTTCATGCCAAGAAAGAAAATGAAAAGAGGAAATGTAATAAATAGGTTTATTATATAATTTGCTAAAAATAAATGTAGGAGAAATGGACAAAAAACCAATTTTGTAACTCCCAATGGTTAAGATGCAAATGTGTAAGGATATTAAAACCCACTGAATGAAATAATAAGTTTTTCTCCTCCTAAAAAAATATTAGGGTTATGAGCCTCCATCAAAGTAAGAGGCAAGACTCTTTATTCTTCATCTTCTTCCTCAAAAAACTCCATAAAAAGAACTCTTTTCTTCTCTAAAATTAAATAAGATCACTCTAAAACCCAAAAGAAGAGAAAAGCCATTGCTTTTCTTTATCAAATCTAAGAAAAGGAAAATTAAAAGAGCTTTTAGGATGAAAGCCCATGGCTTTCGCCCCAAGCAAATGTAACGTCCGTACTTCCTAAATACCTAATAAAAGTATTTTATAAATTTTTCCTGTGTCAAAATAATTATTTTAATACTTTCATTTGTAGAAAACACCTTAAAAATATTTTTCTATAATTAAAATGAATTAATCTAATTTTTAATAATTTAAATTGAATTTTTAGAAAAAGATAAGATTCCTGAGATAATTTTAAAAACCATAAACGAAAACTACTTTTAAAACAATTTGATTGCAAACGAGAGAAAACATCAAAATACATTTCCTTTTCCTAATTTTTCTAATAATTTTAGCTATTTTAAAATATTTTTTATAACTAAAAAATTCAATAAAAATAGTTTTATATTATAAAAATAATAATAATAATGGGGGCGGCCCAAGTTTAAAACATGGGCTGCTAGGGCATTAATTTGTGGGCCATGGTTTAATATTTGTTAATTGTTTTATTAATATTAAATTCATTTCAAACCCCTATAAATACCTCACTCATTCTCATTTTTCTTACAAGCTACACCCTACAAAATTTTAGGGAAAAAAATACCCACTTCTTCGTTTTTCCGACACCGATATGTTGGTTCAAGCCGTTCATCAAGAAAAAATTTGATCTAGGAGATATTCCCATTTCCGTACAACCCGACATTTCCCGAAGTCCATTTTCTTCATCGGTTTAAGGTAAAGATCCCTTCCTACTTGCGCACCCATAACCTTCCTCATGCTACTGGATACTCATGGAAATTTTTCACAGACCCAATTACTTGTATTTAAATGGCTAATCTAAATTAAAGTTTTACCGTTATGTAAACACTAATAAAATTTAATTTAATAATAACATTTTAGTAGAATTAATACACGATAAATTCACGGGGTAATGACCTACCCCCAAATTCATGCTTGCTATACTGAAATATTTCATTGAGTGACTATCATGATACCATGAAACACCCGGATAAATTTATATAATTATTTATAGGTATAAAAGTCGGTTTTAAGAAAATTACCATTTTCGTAAATAAATAAACAAAAATTATAATAACTTTTACAAGTTAAATAATTGTTAATAAAATTGATGGTTATTTTCTAAAAGTAAAGTTTTGCTAAAATACCATCAACTTTTAAAAACTAGGTTTTCTTTAAAATATCAATAGTAATTCTAAAAGCTAGATTTTTATTAAAAACATTTAAAAAGTTAATTTCACAAAAATATCCTTAGCTTTGTAAGCGAGGTTTTCAAAAGTTAGATTTGCAATAAAATACGATTTTAAAGAAAATACGGCTTTTAAAACAAGTTAAATAATTGGAAATTTATTTAAATCATAAATCCGTATTTTCAAGGAAAAAAATTTGTGAAAACTATACTTTTAAATGAAAAATTAAAATTACACAAAAATACCATCAAGCTTCCCAAAGTGGTATTTTTCATTAAAAATATCATGAACTTTTAAAACTAAGTTTTATCATTAAAATACCACTAAATATAAAATACATTTTATACAGAAATCTTGACGTTTTAATTAACATATTTTTATTAAAAACATCTTCGAGGCTTTAGGATGAATTAAAAACCCTCGAAAATTTTTAAATGACTTTTTATAAAAAAATTACCTAAGGAATCAAAGACTAGTCTAGGTTATGTGTTTAGGTTGCAGATTGGTTTGAGTGGCATCTTCTCTTGTCAGTATTTCGGGATTGTAGGAGACAATGATGCACCACTTGCCTCTCCCGGAATATAGATCGTAATCTTAGAGTGGAATTTATCAATGACAACCGCCTTTGAAAAATACACAAATCCTGCCGTACATTTGTAGCGGCTGTCGATATTTCCCAAACTCAAGAATTTCAAAAGTAAATCCATTAATAAGATATACCTAGAACCTGAATACAAACTTGAACTTGACTTGAACTCGAATCCAAACTCGATCCTAATCTCGAACCTGAACCTGAACATTTGAATTTGACTTGATTTGACCGAACCATGAATATGACTTGACTTGAACTTGACATGAATACTTGAATACAACTTGAATCTGAACTTATACTCTTTATATTCATAGATTCGGCTAAGTCCTGCAAACTTGAACTATACAATAAAATACACGGGGATAAGGGGTAGGTTGGTAAGTAACGTTTTTCGTAGAACGAGAAGTCACTTTAAAAAACACTTCTTGAATATTTTATGCCGTTGTTCCGTGGGTTATGACGGAGCTTTATACTCTCTTGCACCTTTAGTCCTCGGGGTAAGCTGGACTACTCTCGTATACATGCTTAATTTTCTTATCAAACTACAAACAACCACGTTAGAATAAAATAACCATGTTCATATACTTTAACATACTCATGTCCAATTAACACATTTTACATGTTCACTACTGCATTAGATTCATGTTCTTCTTACATGATTTTTAACACACTAGACCTTCATACTCTTTTGGGGACTTACTGAGCGCTAATTCGTTGACGACATTCATTTCTATTTCTTTTTCTTGGAATGTTCGTCAGGAAGATCGGATTCTGAGGAGATCGAGCCCTGTTGGATATGTATGCCTTAGAGACTATGTCACGCCCCGCTTCGCAGTATACGGGCAGAGGACGCGACGAGGCCGCTACGTATTTACTTAGAAGTAAACATACTGAGCGTATCTAAGCAATATAAAATGTAATGTACACAAGAGACAAGATATAAATGAACATCAACTTTATTTATTAAACATTCTTTTCATAATACACCTGAAAAGTAAATACATGGGATGGAGAGCAATGTCTAAACAGTTGCATAACAGAAATGGAAAATACAGAATGTAAATGTGTACAAGATCTAAAGCTCTGGGTCGAAAGCTAGCTGGTCCAAATCCTCGCCGGTGGGCTTGATCTCCAGTGAGTCCGAATCACCTGACGATATTCCAAAGAAGAAGAAAGAGAATGTCGTCAGCGAACAAATCGCTCGGTAAGTCCCGTAAATGGACAAGAATGGAATAGACAGAATAGAGTATATATTGTTATAATGTTGTATTTAATGTTAACTCTGTTGTTTGTAGCTTAGTACAGAAGAGGCCAGTGTATACGAGAGGAGTCTCACTAGACCAGAGACTACGGTATATGAAGTACAAGGAACCGTTCAGCCACGATACAACGGCAATTGAATTCAGGTTAGGTGTCTTTATGGTTGCCGTCTCGTGCCACTTCTAACACCTTCCGTATCAATCTACCCCTTATAAACTCCGCGATGTCTTGATTGTATTATTTGTATTGTATGAATTGTATATTGTAAATAGATGGATGACTTGCCGAAACCATGATATCAGTAATGGAATGGACATAATGGATGATCATACAAATAGAATATGTCCATGGTTCGATTCAGTCAAGTTGTATAGATTGAATATATGGATTCATGGATTCATATTGAATTGTAGTTTTGTAATTTCATACTTGAATCATATTCAAGTCAGATTGATTATATTTAGACCCAGTCTGAGTCAGACAATTAGAAAAGAAATTGAAATCCTGAATTATGTTTTGGTGCTATCGGTATCTGCTGCACATGGACGGCAGGATTTGTGTCTTTTTCAAAGACAATTACCGTGTTGATAACACCGTTTGTTAAGTTGTCTACCTTAAATAGGCAAACACCCATATCTCCGGCTCCCTGAGGCTCAAGAGATTGGTCCCGTTTAAACCTATATTTACTAGGGTCCTTATTGTAATTTAGTATAACTTGAGCTTGTTTTATGTAAAAATAATTTTGTATAATTTTCAATATACACCTCAAGTATTTTATTATCGTTTTTAGAGTTTTCATGGATGTATATTTTATCAATGTGACATTTCTAGTGAATAAAACCTAATTTCATACTATATGGTATTTATTTGTAATATTGGATTTGGATGGTATTTTCTTGTAAATGAAATATTTTTCTTGAATTTTGGAGATGTGAAATATTATAAATATTAAAAATAGATATTTTGATATTAATTACATATATATTTATTTGTAAAAATATAAGTTTTATTTATAATACAAATCATATTTTTCTAAAGGAAAATGTATTAAAATCTTTTAAGATCGTAAGCTCCTTATAGAGGTCTGCATCTCACTCTAGTAAGCATGAGAATGTGCGATAATTCGTACCATCCCGAACGGGTTCCCTAAATGGGTTGTAGAGGCGCAATTACAAAGAATTGTTAAAAATACATTTCTTGTAGAAAAAGATTTTAATAGTCGAAGGTAGTTATACGTAAAGTCGTATTTTTCCCAAATTTATGTTCCCAAATACCATTGTGCTATGTTAGATATGAGTGTTGTGAGGAGTTAGGTTATTACCTCGTAAACTATCTATAGGTATAACAAGGAATTATGATGGTTTATGTCGAAAATAAACTATATGTTATTTTTTTGAAAAAGTATAATGAAAGTTACAAAAATGATTAGTTTGATGTGCAACTTGTTTTATTAAGTTTGTTAATGTTTAATGAACAATATGTGATGATATGAAGGTATCTTGATTAAGAAAAATTATAGTTTTTAAAGAAAACCGAATCGGAAGTCGGACTAACTCCGCTTCCGTCGGGTTTTAGTTTTGAATGTTTTTAGAATAGAGAAAAGAAGAAGAAGTAAGGAATTACAGGTTATTTGACTAGAAGAGAGAAGGAGGAAGAGGTGGGAGGTGCCGGTGCGTCGTTTCGTTGTCGGAATCTCCTCGGATTGCCGTCGGAAGTTCATCGGAGCTTCGCCCTTTTGCTAACTCCACCTGCACACAAAAGACTTGGGAATTTTCTTGAGAGTTTTGGCAGGGATTTGTGAGTGAGGAGGGGTGATTTTGAAGATGGTATTTATTGGAAAAATTAGGGTTTTAGGGTAGTGAAAGGGTGTATTAAAAATGGATTAAATATGAGTTTTATTGTGCTATGTAAATGTGCAGTAAAAACAAATAATACAGGGGTTATGGGGGGAGTTCAAGAGTCGCCAGAGTTAAATAAAAATGGGTTTGGACCGAGTTGACCCGGTGGCGTCGACCGAGTCAAGCGTTTCGCCGGCCCGAATCGGGTGAATCGGGACTCGTCGGGATGCCAAGTGTCCCTGACGCTTGGTCTAGCTTCATGGACACGTTTGTTTATTCTGTAACTTACCCTATTATGTGTAGTGTACGTGTAGACTCTTGGGCTTCTAAAAGATTAAAAGAATTTCAAATAAAAATAATGTGTGGCTGATGGGATTTGAACTCTGATGCTTTGGCTCAGCAGTGCAAGGTCTTACCAGTAAGCTACAAGCTCTTTCTTGCTGTTCTAAAGCAAAACAAACTTATAATTTGTGCTCAGGCTCAAGTGCCCCTTTCTGTATTTTTGTAGAAAAAAAAATTGTACAGAAAGTTTAGGGTTGTTACAGACCATTATTGTATATGTATACATTGGGTGCTTGGACATATGTATGTACAGGACAATCTTGCTCGATATGATAGTATGCTATTTGGTTTGTCTTTATCTTAACATGTACGTATGTTTTACTTGTTATTACATATCATTTATACATGTTGATAAAGCCCATAGGATCATTGCTTGACTACCTGTATTGTGATGGCGATCATACTTGTGAGAGCTGGGTAGTCGATAAGCACATCCTTAAAGTGTCCCTACTCGTGGGTGTATCGAGACAGGGTATCGATATTCCAGAGTAGACTAGTGTATACGTTTTTAGACCCCGATGAGGGGCGATGGTTGGTCCCACAGCTATTGGTCTTTTACACCTAAGATCGTATACATGTGCTCACTGGGGGTGAGTACACTGGATGGATTCGCCGAGAACTTCTAGATGGTACTATACCCATCGTCATATAGCAGTTCTCAGGTGGCATGAGTACATGTTAGTATTCAGACCTGAGATCGTCATTTGTCTCGTGTGAGTTCCCACTGTATTTTGATTGTTATCCTACCATAGTTCTACTGAATCGTGCAAACAGGTTTTAGTTGGGTACAGTCCCGAGCCACATGGAGGCAGTGAGCGATTGTTGGGGATTCGTATCTCCCGGTATAGGGAGTTAATATCGCACCGTGTTCGATTGGCCAACACCATAAGACCTTGGCTAAGACAGTTGGGATTTATTGATAGGTCGATAAGTAGTTTTCCGGATTGGTCCTAAACCACATCAGCATGAATTATCGGGTTATTAGGGTCTGACGTTTACCACCCCGTAGACCCGGTATGCGATACTCACAGATGAAGAGACCGGATTGTACGGAGATTGTTACAGATAGGCTCAGTAGGGATCCGGATGAGTTTGCTCGTCGGCCTTCCTTTTCAATAGGTATCTGGGTAGCCGTTACGTACAGCTAGTGCCGCTGACGTGCTTGTGGTTATGGATTTATCCAGTAACTCACTGCCGGCGTACTGTCGAGTCTTTAGAGCCCCACACAGAGGGTTTCCCTGGTTCAGGCGAAATGATGTAGTAGCCGTATTGGATACGTGCAAGGTTCCAATCGATTGATTGTACTAATTACCCGGACTTTCGATCAGACAGTTGATAATACTAGCCGGATTATTAAATCAGGTATTGATTTAATAATTTACATATATGTATTTCGATATGTATATTCTAATATTATGTTCTTTGTGTTATTCTATCTCTTTGGGTATTCGTATTTTGATACGAATACATATATGTTTATACAGTAGAGTGTAATCCGTATTTATACGGAAAACATTCTAGAAGGTGGACACCTCATTTTAGATTTATCCATTTATTTTTAAATGGAAAATGAGGTGTAAAGGTGGTAAGGGGAGTATGGCGGGAACCATACTTCTATAGTGTTGACAAATGAATATTCAATTCATTTGTGCAAACTATTCAAGCGTGGTTTGTATTTTATATTGGAAAAATGGTTTTACAAAATCATAGTCGATCTTTTTCTCTCTCATGGGATTTCATTTTTCATTCTCACCATTTGGTTTCACTCTCCTCACTAGCTTTCTTGAGCTCCTCCATCTTCATCTTCAACCTCCTCTCCACAATCTCATGTGTTGAGAATCAAGAGAAGAGGCGAGATAGATACACACTTAGATCCATACACTACATCCTAGACACTTTAGATTAGCAATCTGCAGTCTCTAGTTGCTCCACTAGACTCTTAGTGTGGAGCTAAAACCATGAACTATATCTCTCAGGTGGATCATCTTCGATGGAGGAAGACCGACGATCAAGCACGATCCAGGAGATCTCAAGGAGTAAGGAAAGTTGACCAAGCTTGTTCAAGGAGATCCTTAGGAGCAAACGAAGAGGATAGAAGACCAAAGGACACGGATCTTTGGTGTGACATTTCTGTCATGGTAGTTAGCTCTTCTCTTGTTAGCTAGTTTAGGTTTATGGCAAATTCTTAAACGGTTTTTTTAGCTCCAGGTTTTAAACCCCAAAAAAATTTATTCCGCAACGACCACGGTAGATGGTCGGGGCGCTAGAAAATCCCAACATGGTATCAGAGCCAGCCCATAAACCCTTACTAGCTAGTTTAGACGTGTTAAAAATATCGATCGACAAAATTTTTACAATATCGCAATTCCATGTTCATGCTTGCCGTCGATTTTAAAAATTGTTCAAAAAATTATTTGGAGCATCTTAAAAATGTGTGCAGGCGATTTTAGATGGCCAGAAGAAATTTGGGCATATAAGCTTTTCATACGGTTGCGGAACCGCCGCATAACTTGCTTGTTTGTGGCAGTTCCGCGGTCGAAGTGGGGCTATTGTGCACCAAAATTCTTCCGGCACTCTATTGTTTGGAAATGTGATTTTTGGGATGTATGATTTTGGCTCAGATATGTTTGAGTACTGGTTAGCACTTGGGGCCAATACGGAAAGGTTTTAGTTGATCGAAATTTTAAATAAGTGTTTATTAGTGCATGTGTTAGTATCTGCGACTATGAGCGGTATAATCCGACTAATTGCTATATGTTCAATTAGACGGGTTTGCGAACATGATATTCACGTTGATATTCTGTAATGTGCTGATATTGAGGATGGATTATCGTGGTGGATAGCCTATGGTGCAATGGTAGTAGTACAGTTCGGATTTATTTATGTATTCTTTATTTTGTGGCGAGCGTCCGACATGTGGACAGCCGTCTCTGCCGGATTGTATACTATTTTATTGGGGCACGACCGGGTTGAGGTCGATGTCACCATTGTATATATATATTTCTTTTCTATACTAGGATTACCCTGCGGTGGAGTGCTCGAATAGCCGGGTTCTAGAGAGCAACGGGCCCGCGTCTCATGGTGTTGAGACAGATGGGGCATCACTCTAGAATTGGCGGGCTATTCACCGCACTCGTAGGAGGTATAGGATGACCCACGGAGAGGCGCCCAAGTTACCGGATTCCGTGAAGTACAGGTGTAGGGTGTTTTTCGTCAGCCCATTGAGATGGGAATGCGCGCGCGCTTGTCAAGCGTACTACAGATTCCCCCTGCCTAGGGTAGGCTGAGATTTATTGATTGTGGGGATCCGAATCTCTGGCAGCCGCAAACTAAGCTGCCGTGAATTACTCCTCGCCTTTGGAGCGAGAGAACCTCCGATTGACGGGTCAAACAGGTTGTGCGAACTCAATGTGCTGTGTTGTGTTTTAAAAGGGTTTTGGATATATCGGGGGGCCCACAGAGTTTTTTCTAACGGGGGAGGTATTTTTAGTGTGGAGTACATGTAAAATGAGGTGAAAATAGCGTCCAAAGGACGCGTGAGCGCCAGCGCCTCACGTGCCTAGCACGCTGGCACTGGGCGCCGGCTCCTCACGTGCCCGGCACGTGGGCGCTTGGGCGCTGATGCTAGCGCTTTGGGCGCTAGCGCCTCACGTGTCCGGCACGTGGGCGCTTGGGAGCTGGCGCTAGCGATTTGGGCGTTGACGCCTCACGTGCCCGGCACGTCGGCGCTTGGGCGCCGAAGAAAAGAAAGGGTTTTTACCCCCCGGAAATAGGAGTTAAACTCCAAAAGAGGATTTTGAGTTAAGTTAAACTACTAAAGGATCTGGATCAGGAGTTAAACTCCTTTGAGGATTTGGGTCTTGGAATTGAACTCCCTAAAAATCTTCAGAGGTTCTTCTCTCTTAAGTCTTGGATCTTCTCTCGAACCTTGGATCTTTTCCAAAGTGGGATTTTCGGAGATGAGTCTCCTTCTTCCTTCTCTTTGTTGGCCGGATCCTGGAGGAAAATGGGGGGTGAGATTCAAAATCTTCCCTTTTTGAGATCTGATGGAAGATCTTAGTTCCCTTTCATGGATTTAATGGTGAAAAACTATTTAGTTTTAGAAAAGGAAGAGTTAAATTCTTGATTTAATTCAAAATGGAGAAAAAGGTTTTAGAATCTTGAGGAAGGAGAGGGAACACAGACCCTAATTTTTTGAGAGAGAAGAAAAAGTTGTTAGATATTTTCATTATGTTTGCCTTTATAGGCTACACACTTTACATATAGCCCTTTGGGCTTTACAAAATGGCACTATGCCCATCACATGTCTCATGTGCTCATTTCTTTTGCACATAAGCCATGAGCTTTACAAAAATTTGGCTTTATACCCATTTTTCTTTCATTCATGCATAAAAAATTACATCAAAATTATTTATTACATGATTTCTTTTTGGCATGGGGGAGGCCGGTCGTGGGGCTCGACTTGGGCATAGGCCCGCTTACTTGGGGATGATTTTGACTTTAACTTGGTCAACCGGGATGCAATTTTTGACCCCAACAGCTGGATGGCCCATTCACTTTGTTGATTGGGGTTGCCTCACTTCTGAGATTGACGGGTAACTTGCCACGCTCGTAGGGGTCCAGGTTTTCATTGCACGGGCTATCCACACGACCGGGAACGTTAGGTCTCATTTGCGGCTCATATGAAACCCGAGGCTCTAAGATTATCCACCATTCTGTGTTGCTTGTTGATGTTCTGTGATGCTGCTTATATACGAATGTTATATATATATATATATATTTATATATATACTAGTAGTGTTGTATATGTTTTGCACCCGCGCTAGTCCAGCCCCCGCTCTGCCGTCAGTTAAGTAACCTAACAGTGCATGACGAGGCCCCATGGCGAATGCGGATGGTATATACCTACATTGTATTTTCGTTCTTTTCTGGTGTGATAGGTTTTAATTGATGGGACTGTAACAACTCCAATTTTAGTGTACAAAAATTTGTTTAAAAATTAATGTATATTTGGGGTATTTGCATTTTCTATGAGTACCATAAATAATTGTTTTGCTAATTAATAGCAAGAAGGAGCTTGTAGCTCATTGGTAAGATCTTGCACTGCTGAACCAAGCCACCAGAGTTCAAATCCTATACCCCACATTATTTTTAATATTGTTTTATTTTGAATTTTTAGAATACCAAGGGCTTGCACGTGCATAACTCACAAAAAACCCCACTACACATGATAAACTAACTGCACCAGAGGCTGCATGAACCGGCAAGGAGGACTCCGACCACCTGACTCGGCCGGACTCGGCCGACTCGGGCCGCCGCCGCCGGCCGGACTCGGCCAAATCGCCGAGTCATCACATGAAACTTTTGGGCTTTCACCTCCCCTGCACCCCTGTACACTTTATTTCTTCAGACCAGTAACAGAGCCCCTTTAAAACACCAATTACTCCATTTTATTACATTTTATTACATTTTTTTCAATTAAACCTTTCATCTACCCTAACCCTACCCTTACCCTATAAATACAACCCCTACACACACACCCCTCACTCCAAAATTCTGAACAAAACTTTCAAGAAAATTCCTAGAAGTTTAGTGTACTTTGGAGTAGTGAAGGGCGAAAGCTTCGGCAAGTTTCCAACAACAACCCTAGGAGTTCCCAACGACGAAACGACGCACCGGCGCCTCCTCCCGTCTCCTCTTCCTCATCCCTAACTTCTAAACCCGTAAGTCCCCCTCCCTCTTCTCTAATCTTGTTCTAAAAATACGAAATTTCAAAACCCGACGGAATCGGAGTTAAACCGATTTCCGATTCGGTTCTTTCTAAAAATCCAATATTTTCTTAAATACAATCACACAAAACCCTTACATGTTGACTATTAATTATTAGTAACCATTTTGAACAAATTTCATGACAATCTAATTCATTTTGTAACTTTTATCGTACTTTTTCACTAAAATACCCTGTAGTTTCATTTCGACATTAAACCATCACAATCTTACTATACCTTTAAGTAGATCAGATGTAATGACCTACCTCCTCACAACACTCATATGCAACATAGCACAATACTTTCGGGTACCTAGAATACGGGAAAATGAAACATTTCAAATAAATACCATGAATTAATAAAACTGTTTTCTAAAGGATTAAGTATTTTTTATAAATCTTTGCAAAGTGCCGCTACAACCCATTTGGGGAATCCGACCGGGATGGTGCGGATTATCGCACATCCCTGGGCTTAGTAGCGTGAGATGCAAACCTCCGCAAGGAGCATTCGGTCTCGAGAGATTTAAAATACGAAAATCTTACGAAAATGAGATTTCTAGAAATATAATATATATTAAAAATTATTTATATATATATATATGTATGTATCATTAAAATATCTATTTTGTAATAATATAAATATTCCAACTTTTTTCTAAAATCACAAGGATCACTTTTCATTAAAATACCATGAAATCCATACAAGTTTAATATTACAATTAAATACCATGTATTATGAAAAATAGGTTATTTTCACTAGAAATGTCACAAATATAAAATCTACATTTATTACAACTCTAAAGACGATAAATAAACACTTGGGGTGTATTTGGAAAATTATACAAAAGTATTTTTACATAAAACCCTCTTAAGTTCTATAAATTACCCTAAGGACCCTAGTAAATATAGGTTTAAGCGGGACCAATCTCTTGAACCTCAGGGAGCCGGAGAAGTGGGTTCTTGCCTATTTAAGGTAAACAACTTAACAACGGTGTTATCAACACGACAATCGTCTTTGAAAAAGACACAAATCCTGCCGCCCATATGCAGCGGTTACCGATAACATCAAAACAATCAGGACTTCAATTTCTTTTCTAATTGTCCGACTCAGACTGAGTCTCATTAATAATCTGACTTGAATATGATTCAAATACAATCTACAGTATTACAATTCAACATTAATCCATGAATCCATATATTCAATCTATTTAATCTGTATTGACTGAACCGAACCATGGATATATTTCCATTTACATGATTCTCCGGTTACATCCATTTACTGATATCATGGTTTCGGCAAGTCATCCAGATACACAATCTATATTACAATTCAATTACAAGTTGAAATACAATACAAACAATACAATCAAGGCATCGCGGGATTTAAGGGGTAGATTGGTACGGAAGGTATTAGAAGTGGCACGAGACTGCAAGATTAAGACACCTAACCTATATTCAGTTGCTGTTGTACCGTGGCATAACGGTTCCTTGTACTTTCCGTTTGCTCTAGTCTCTGGCATATAGAGACTCCTCTCGTATACACTGATATCCTTCTGTACCAAATTACAAACAACAGCGTTAACACCAAATACTCATATAATACAACTTTAAAAGCTACATTCTCTTTCTGTCTATTCTATTTCTCCCTTATCCTTGGGACTTACCGAGCGATTTGTTCACTGACGACATTCTCTTTCTTTTTCTTTGAATGTCGTCAGGTGATTCGGATCTTCCAGAGATCGAGCCTACTAGCGAGGACTTGGACCAGCTTGCATACGATCCAGAGCTCTAGCTACATTGTAACTTTTATTTCAGTACTTTTCCTTTTCTGTTATGCCACTGTTTAGGCATTGCTTCTTTCAGATGTATTTACTTTTTCATGCATTGTACAAAAAGAATGTGAATAAATAAAATTGTTGTTTTATTATATCTTGTCTCTTGTGCATTTATATTTATATTGCTTAGATACGCTTAGCGTATTTACTTCAGAGTAAATACGTAGCGGCCTCGTCGCGTCCTCTGCCCGTACACTGGGAAGCGGGGCGTGACAGGTTTTGTTGGTGGCCCATGCAGGTCAGAGTTGTATGGAACACTACCATGCAGTTCTGTTCTGTGTGAACAACCTAAGCAATATACAAGAACCAGCAACTAAAACATTCTTTACAATTCATGTTCCTTGAATCTTATCATTTCATATATTTTGAATCTGACCTAACCCAAAATTTTCTTCAAGATTATGGATTCCCCAAACAACACCAGCACCAACTTCAACAACATTCCATCTCCACTACCAATCACACCTGCCGTTCTTGCTCCACCCAACGAGCAAACGGTTCTGCTTGAGGCAATCCGCAGCCTCCTAGAGGGACAACAGCAGCTCTTGAACCGTTCCAAGGTTGAAGCACCTGGGGTGAAGCAATTTAGAGATTTACATCCCAAACAGTTCTCAGGAAAGGGGAGCCCACTGAAAACTGAGGAATGGGCTCAGAGTATAGAAGATGATCTGGCAGCAGCACAAGTGCCAGAAATAACTTGGGTTCATGTTGCAAAATTACAGCTCACGTACAATGCACGGAACTGGTGGAAGGCGGAAGAAAGTCTGTTTCCCCAATCAGAGCAAAGCTCTGTTTGAATTTCAAAATTCAAAAGGTGAAGCAACGTTTTAGATCCCTTGCGCTGCGCGCAGAGCGCCATGTGTCAAAAGCAGACACGCCAGCGCAAGAAGCGCTGCGCCCAAGGCAGCACACCCCCAATCAGAGCAAGGCTCTGTTTTAAAATTCAAATTAAAGGAAGCAACACTTCAGAACACTTGCGCTCTGCGCTGCGCGGCACGTGTCAAGCGCAGGCGCGCTAGCGCAGTTGCGCTGCGCTGCGCGACACGTGTCAAGCGCAGACGCGCTAGCGCCAATTGCGCCAGCACTGTAATTTAAATAATAAATTATTTAATTAATCAGAATTAAAATTCTAGAAAGATCTTTCCAATCTTATTAAAATAAGAAGATTGTCTTCTGTAAAACAGAATCCTTAGGATCAAAGATCCAACGGTGGGGAAATATATCCCCAGATCAATCAGAGAAAGATCTCTGTAACTAACTCAACAAACCAATTGGCCCTATATAAAGGCCCCTATACTCCAAGTCTCAGAGATATAGATACAGGCATACAGAAAAGAGAAAACTCTCTAAAAAAAATTTGAAATGCAAGCCTTTGAAGAAAGAAGATCATCTTCTTCATCTTTGAAGGTAAAGAACTTGATTCTTGGAAGAATAGAGATGAAAACACCTCACAAAAAGAAGAATTTCTTCTAAAAAGATCAAAGATCTAAGAACAAGATCAAGATCTTCAATATAAAAAAAAAAGATCATAAAGATATAATCATAAAAAATTAAAAAAGTAATTTACTTCATTTCTAGATCTTTTGATTTATATAAAGGCACAGCCTTTTGATGAACCATTGGTTTCTTGAATCTTGAGGTAGAACCTCTTTAGAACAAGAAAAACTTGTTTCTTTGATCTAAATTGGATCAAGATGCGCTCTGCGCTATTGGACAGTGCCTTACACTTTTAAAATGAACCTTTGCGCTCCTTGGATTGGCGCACTGCGCCAGAGAGCGCCACGTGTCAATCACAGAACAGTCTGCGCTCCTAAATATAGCACACTGCGCCAGGGCGCGCCACGTGTCAGCAGCGCACTGGCGCAGCGCACTGCGCTAACAGACTTGCGCTCACCAGAGCGTGACATGTGTCACCTCCACATGCTCTGGCGCCTTGCGCTCTTTAATTGGAGCAAAGCGCCTGACAGGCCACGTGGCGCACTGTCAGATTATTAAATGCTATGCATTGTTTAAAAAGGGCAGAGCCCAATTAAAAGTCTAATAGACCAATTCAAATGCTGTGCGGGCCAATTTTAAATGCTATGCAGCCCAATGTTATGCATTGTTTAAAAAGGGCAGAGCCCAAGCAAAGGCCTAACAGGCCAAAGATAAATGAAATGTTATACATTTTCAAATGGACTTAGCCCAATTCTGGCCATAAGTCCTCAATTTAAATTGAACTGAGCACAACTGCTCTTCCAATCAATTTACACCCGGTTCGAGAGTACATCTCTTTACTCCTCTGATATCTGTCATTGTAATCCCTCAACGTCGTTAGAGATGTGACGGGTCCCGACAACCACACACTGCTACGGACTGTGGGGTCCTTAAACTCATGGACTATGACGTCCTTAACCTTGACCGTGATGTCTTAAAACTAATACCGGACTATGATGTCCTTAACCTCGACCGCGATGTCTTAAAACTAACACCGGACTGTGGGGTCCTTAAACTCATGGACTATGACGTCCTTAATCTCGACCGTGATGTCTTAAAACTAACACCGGACTGTGGAGTCCTTAAATCCATGGACTATGATGTCCTTAACCTTGACCGCAACGTCTTAAAACTAACATTGGACTGTAATGTCCTTAAACTACCTATCGACCGCAATGTCACTAAACTAAACAATAGAGCCCCCAATTGCTCTCTTATCAGATCTAAACGATCCCGTTAAGTCGATCTTAGTCTAAAATTAGACTAGCGTGTCCTTAACGAACGGTTAAGTTGATCTTAGCCTCAAATAAGGCTAACGTATCCTTAAACACACACCCCAAACCCAAATCTAAGAAAAATACGGATTTGGACTAATCCACGTCCTACGGGCGACAACACAAATTAGTCTTCGTATACAATCCACGGGCAACCGAACACAAAACAAACACACACGACACGAAGTGACCATATGGAGAAGGAGAAAGTGGTTACCGCGATTCGGTAGCGTAATTAACTGTAGGGGCTTGCGCCTGCAGGGAATAGCGTCCCCACAATCAAAAACCCCTCAAACGAGGGGGAATCCGACGAAGTCTGCTACATCGGACGCATCTGTTTAAACCTTCGATACACGGCGCCATAAATCAACTTGGCATCTTCGGAGAGGTGGACGGATAGCACCAATTAGCATCTGCCCCGAATTTCAGGCGAGACGGACCTGCACGGTCGCGTTTCTGTGTTCGGAGGGGAACATATTTTGGCATGCACGGTGGGACCTTTTTCTCTTTCCACTCCACACTTCGTGTGTCGTATTCGCGAACGAATCACGGTTTGTTAATGGTTGCCCTCGGGTTTCAAGTTACTAAGATTTGGTCTCTTGCTTGGCGCAGAAAGCAAACAGCAATGGCATTCACCTGCTCGAACTGCTCCAACTGCAACTGCAACCGACGCTCCGCCTCACCTGGAGGTGTAGCCTATGGACCTTAAGCGGCATCACTGTTCATGATGCCGGTAGAACAAATCACCCAGGCTACTACTGGACTGTTTTTCGGGACCATGCTCCCGCCAATGAGCTTCACTGCCCCGGTGCCCGTACCAGAAGCTCCTAAGAAGTCGGTCTTCGATCGACTTACAGCTGCTGCGGCCCCTCTCAACGGGTCGCCCAACACCAATGCCTCGGTCTTCTCCAGACTAGGCCAAAACTCCTGCGGGCCCACGATGAAGCTTGCGGTCCTAGAGAATATTATTCAAAAGAAAGTAGCCAAACCTACTCCTGAAGTCGTCAAGGCGGCTTCTCCTGCTAAGAGATCGGTCTTTACAAGACTAACCGTCCCAACTCCCACTCCCGCTCCTGCTGCTCAGAAGACATCAGTCTTTAATAGGCTGGCACCGACAACAGCCCCTCACCTGAACAGGGGGCAGGACAAGGCCATCTCCGTCACCGAGCCAATTCCCATAACTCGACATGCTCGACGTCGCCACTGGCGCCGAGTGAGGAAGTCTGGAAGCAACTCCCCTTCCGGGCTAACTCCACCAGCCCCGACGGCGGAAATTAATGTTGCTGTTCCAACTGGGAACAGCTTTGAGCTGTTGAATAAGGTGCGTAGGAACTCCCCTACCGCTGTACTGAAAGGTCTCCCCATCTCCTGGAGAAGGTTGTGGAAGCGAAGCCAGAACAGCCCCAATCCCCTCAACGGCTGTCCTCCAAGATCTATAAAGTCTGGCGGCGGGCCCGAGACTCGGTGATCGATCCAAATTTCTCCCGCCAACACAAGAAGCTGAAGGTCCAACAGGAAGTAAGCCATCCTGCCCAGCCATGAAAAGCTGTTTGGATGTCCACCGCAACGGCCCCCTCAACTTCGATCGCTCCTAAGAAAAGAAGGCCGGAGAAGATCCCCGTGCTGGCGACAAAAGTCAAAAGCACTGAACCCAAACGCTCTAGGTATGGGAGCATGGTCGTCCATACCGTTTACATGGCATCTGGGAAGGAAGATAGCCGCGCTTCTACGGGCCACCGACCGCTTACCCGATCCATCACAAGAGCCCAGGAACAACAGCAGAAGAACCTCCAGGAGATGCTAACTGTGATGGCCGCACTCACCGGGCCAAAGGAAAGCCCGGAGGCGTCATCAGAGCAGCGTCGCGAACACGAAACCGATGCGGAGTTCCTTCGTAGAATGCTTGAAAAGAAAGACAAGGAGGATGCGGAACAAACGGCCAACATAAAGCAAATGGCTCTTCTATTCCAAGACATGGTGGGCATAATGATACAGCCGGATCCTCCAGCCGAAGAGCCTCCGATTATCCTTGAAGACGACAGAGGAGAAACGTCGAACCCTCCTCCGGCTCTTTCAGCAGCCAAGGAGGAAACAATCTCTAAGGCCGTCCTGGATGATTATATTGCTCAACAAATACGAGTTCACCAGGCAAATGAAGCGGCCGTCCAAGTTGTCAAAACGGGACGACCATATCCGAGTTGGTATGATCAGATCAAGTACCCGCCGGGCTATACGATCCCGAAGTTCCATGTCTACAAGGGGACGGGCAATCCCCATCAACATGTCGCCCAGTTCAGGGCTCTTTATGGTAACACCGGCGGCGATGATAAGCTCCTGCTTCGCCAATTCATCGCCAGTTTATCAGAGACGGCGTTTGAGTGGTATTCCGAGCTTCCGAATGACTCCGTCAAAACTTTTGCAGAGATGGAGTTGCTATTGACTCAGCGATTCGCAAGCGCCAGTGAACGCACCCCGATAACAGCTTTGATCAATGCAAGGGTGAAGTCGGGCGAAAATTGGGTTCAATATGCAATCCGATGGAGGAACTTGTGGTCGAAGTGCGAACAGCGCATCGAAGAAGCACCAACAGTGGGCATGTTCGTAGGCACCTTAGACCCTCATGCAACTATTTCACAGTTCATGATGTTCTTTAAACCGACCACGTTCCAAGCTTTAATCGATAAGCTAGCCCAGATGGATCAAATGGGTCACAGGCCGTCTCCCCCGAAGCCGGAACCTCGAAACGACAAGGGTAAAGGGAAGGCAACCTTCGATGCGAACACCCAACAACAGCCCAGTGTCCCAAAGCTAGCAGATCAACTGGAAGAGAGACGACACTATTACAATGAGAAAATGAAGCGTCCTTACTCATTCCCCCGGGACAAAACGAAGAGGCTGTTCGAGCTGGCTATGCGCAACAGGCTTATCAACTTGCCGAATCCCAGGCGACCGCCGCAACCCAGCGAAGTGAATAATCCCAATTACTGCCCTTACCACCAAACGGTAAGTTACCCGATTGAGGATTGCTTCGTCTTTAAGGGATGGATCGAAGATCAGTACCTACAAGGCAAGTTTGCGCTGTCCGAGAAGTGGAAGGTAAACCCACCACGGCCGCACACTCCTAAAAAGATGGACACACGGGGGGCAACTTGTTCCTTTGTTAAAGAAGCTCCATGGGAGGTCGTGCTGTCAGCCAAAACCAAAAGGATGCTGAATGATCTCCAGACATGCCCGGCGATCAGGTGGAAGAACCCGCTAGAACCCCAGATCATCGAAGGGATGCTGAAGCCGTGCCCAACTCCAAAGATCGGTGGTGATGGCCCAACCACTCATACCCAGCCGTTAAAATCTTCAAAGAAGAAGAAAAAGAAATCCAAAAAGCCTGTGAAGCCTGGCGACAAGCGCACGGACCTGCAGAAACAGATTGACGCGCTGGAGGAGTATAATCGAAGGCACGGACTCCCATCACGCTCCAAGAGTTTCTCAACCACGTCTTTCAGGAGGAAGATGATGGAGAAAGCTCGTCGGATGAATCTGAGGGTTACGTAGCAAGTTGTCATATGATCTCCCACTCGTTTATAGACGATGAGAAAACTCCTTGCACAGAGAAACTGGGGGCAGACCCTGAACCAGAACTTCTGGGGCCGTCAGATGAAATGATCGACACATTCCTCAACGAGGCTCTTTTGAAAAGTAAAGCTGATCAGGAACGCGAGACGGTCATATTTAAAAGGGCCAAACGCCGGTGATTAGATGAAATAGTCGGGACACTTCCGCCCAATCAAAAGACATCCGTTGCGGATAAAAACAAATTCAAGATGAGGAAAAGGTTCGCTAAAACCATATCAATGGGAATGAAGCTACCACCCTCTGAAAGAAACACTCCTGGAGAAACAGAAACACATCCTAACTACTGCTTATATCATCGAAAGATTTCGCACCCCACTGAGGAGTGCAATGCTTTTAAAAGATGGTGGCAGGGATATGTTGCTCACCGGCAACATTTTAAGCGGATGAAACGCAAAATTCGGCGAGAGCAAAGAAGTGTGACTGAGGAGTATAAAAGAGACACCGGTAACTGTCGCATAGTCAACACCGGGGGATCGCAAATTCTCACCTTCGGAAGTGACTCTGACGAGAAAATGGCTCTTGACCCTCTCTTTAAAGAATCCGCATCGGGAGAAGAGGAAGAATTGAAGACCTGTGAAAATATCCAGCCACGCAATCGCACGATTCCAGAAAAGAATCTCGAATCTACGAATAAAAAAGATAAGGGAAAAGAAAAGGTCTCCGAGGATATCGCCCTGGACGACCAAGTCATGAAAGAGTTGACCGCCTAGGACCCGCCAAAAAAGAACAAGGTGGACTACAACGTCCTGGCGCACTTGAGGAAATTGCCCTCACAACTCAGCATTCTCGATGCCCTTTTACTATCCAAAGAAGCGAGAGATTCGTTGATCAAGGCGCTACAAGAACCGGAGCAATTCCAAGATTTTCTCGCCGAAGAAAAGATGAAGGATGAACTGGAAGAAGTGCGCACAGCCGATATTACCTTCGGCGATGAAGATCTCCTCCTTGGGACGTGCGAGCACAACCGTCCCCTCTATATCTCAGGATACTGTCACAATATAAAGATAGGCAAAATCCTAGTCGACAATGGGTCTTCCGTCAATCTTCTCAACGTGCGAGTGTTGAAGGAAATCTGCATGAGCGTCCAGCATCTCGCTCGTGATAAAATCACCATCTCTGGTTTTGATTCCCAGTCGTCGCGGACTCTCGGATCTGTGATACTAACGCTATGCTTCAGGCTGCTTGTCACAGACATTAAATTTCATGTCATTGAAGCCAAGACATGCTATAACGCTTTGCTCGGCCGGCCTTGGTTACACGAGTACAACATCATCCCTTCTACACAATATCAGTATATGAAATATTTTATGGATGGTCTTGAGTACACTGTGACAGGAGAGTTGAACCCATTCTACGTGAACGAAGTCCGGAAATACGAAGATGCAAAGTACTTCTTACCAGATTTCGAAGACACGGAGAGATGTCATAAACCAGAGAACAAAACTATCGCCGCCATTCCCATCTTCGGGAGTGATACTGAGGAAGAGGAGGAAATGGTTTATTCAGGCCCACCCCAATACAACAAGCCGGGATCGTTCACTCCTATGTTGATCTTTGGCAGCGACTCGGAAGATGAGGTCCATGTTATATTTTCCGCTCGGCCTTCAATACAAACATTCGCTGGTGAAGAACAAAGTTTGCAAGTTGCCATGGTTCCGCCCAAACATCATAAAGAACTGGACGCGCTTGATACCAATAGTGTGGAAGAGCTGCAGACGTTCTATGTCCCTTCCAGGAGAGAAGGCGAAAAGGCAATCCTATTCTACTGCTCCGGGGAAACTAAAGTGGAGAAAGAAATCTGATACGGTGCGGATCCTACGCTTGACAAGCTTCAGCCCATCCGTCTGCCTAGATACTATACAGAAGGTTTGAAAAGGCTGTTGAAGCGCCAAGGGATACCCTTCAAACAGACCGCTTGGAAAGCCAAGTTCTATGACAGGGTCTGGAACGTTCCCGGAACTCAACGCAAGTTGCCCAATGGGAGAATGGAAGCAAACGGGCTTGAATACATTCGATCCAAGAAACAGGAGTTACTCAGCGACTGCTATGTTGTATATGACTTTGATGAAGAAGTAGATGCTCAATGGGAAAGTGCTAATCCTGAACCAGAAAAAGTCTCTGACATAAAAATCCCCAGTCCGTCGTTTGAAGAACAAATGGACAAGCTTATAAAGGAAGCTTGTCAAAAAGTCCGAAACGACCACAATCGCGAAATGGCTAGCTATGAGAAAGCCAGGACGCAATGCCTTCTCCAACAGGCTACGAAAGATGAGAATGCCGCTCCCTGTCAACCCGTTGTAAAAAAGGCCAGACGCAGAGGCAGAAACAAGTCAAAAATCGGAAAATGCATTCAGCAACGACAAAGCGGGACCAAGAAGTCACGCGATCGGGAATCGAGCGGTCCGGATTTGTCCCTTATGAAGAAGATGAGTCGAGCATACTCTTTTCCTCAAGACAAGACAAAGAAGATACTTGATCTCACTATAAGACATCAAATGATTACACTGCCGGAGTCTAAACACCCCGAGCAAGCAGGCGAAGTCTCTCACCCAGACTATTGCTCTTATCACCGAGTAATAGGACATCCTCTCGAAGATTGCTTCACCTTCAAGAACTGGGTCGAAGATCGGTATCAGCTCGGCAAGTTCGCTCTATCCGACGGTTGGAGGGTAACACCGCCGCAGAAGCATGAACCCAAAGCTACGAGAGTAGAATCAGATCCACATCGGTCTTCGAAACGAGCTCATACTTGTTATATGATAACGATATCGAAAGAAGAGCCCGAGAATATGGATGACCTTCCCTGGTGCTTTGAAAACAATGATGATGAGGTGATCTCAGAGTTTCCACCGGCGCCCAAAGAGCTGGAAGGTGGAATACACACTACTGCAGATAACCTCAAGAAAATTGATTTGGGAACGGCAAGTGACCCGCGACCCACATTTGTCAGCGAGCTGCTATCTGAAGAAAGGGTGGTTGCGTTAAAAGACGTACTTATGCAGCACAGAGATTGCTTCGCATGGAACTATTCCGAAATGCCAGGATTAGATCCAGAGATTGCCGTCCACAAACTGGCGATATTCCCGGACATCAAGCCAATCAAACAAGCACCGAGAAGAATGCGGCTCGAGCTTGAGATGAGTATCAACACCGAGGTCAAGAAGCTGATTGACTCTGGCTTCATCCAAGAGGTTCAGTACCCTGATTGGATCGCCAACATCGTCCCGGTGATGAAGAAAAATGGGACGGCGCGCATCTGTGTGGACTTTCAGGATCTCAATAAAGCCTGCCCGAAGGACGATTTCCCAGTACCGGTCACTGAGCTGATGATAGACAACACGTCCACTCACGAAGTTTTCTCCTTCATGGACGGCTCATCAGGATATAATCAGATAAAGATGCATCCCGAAGACCAGAAGCACACCGTTTTCCGGACACCTTTGGGTATATTCTGCTACTAGGTGATGCCCTTCGGTCTAAAGAACGCCGGTGCCACCTATCAGAGGGCCATGACGAAGATCCTCGATGACCTCATATATGAAATCGTCGAATGCTATATTGACAACCTTGTGGTGAAAAGCAAATCATATGAGGAACATCTCGAGCATCTGAAGATCGTATTTCAACGCCTTCGGCAATATAACTTGAAGATGAACCCACTCAAAGGCGCGTTTGGGGTGTCCTCAAGTAAATTCCTAGGATTCATCGTCTGCACCGAGGTATTGAAATAGATCCGTAAAAAATCAAGGCGATCATGGAAATTCCCCCACCAAGGACTCTCAAACAATTGCGATCTCTCTAAGGGAAGCTCGCGTATATTCGGCGATTTATAGCCAATCTTTCCGGCAAGTGCCACCCTTATAGTCACTTGATGAAGAAAGGGACCCTGTTCGTCTGGGATCACAAATGCCAAGGCGCGCTGGACGAAATCAAGCAGTATCTGCAGAACCCGCCAGTGCTGGCTGCTCCGGTCAAGGGAAAGCCTCTTATTCTTTATACAACTGCCCTCGAAGGTTCTTTAGGCGCATTATGGGCACAAGAGAACGATCAAGGGAAAGAAAGAGCACTCTACTATTTGAGTCGGGTTCTACTGGGGGCAGAAAGCAATTACTCTCCCATCGAAAAACATTGCCTAGCGTTGATCTTCGCGATAACGAAACTCCGTCACTATGCATTGGTGCATGAAGTCCGTCTCATATTGAAGGTGGACCCTCTCAAATATTTGATGTCAAAGGCCATATTGACAGGGCGACTTGCTAAGTGGGCCCTGCTCTTGATGGAGTTCTCAATAACCTATCAGCCTCTTAAGGCGGTGAAAGGCCAGGCCATCGCCGATTTCCTCGCTGAACATTCGATACCGGCCGATTCTCCCTTGAATTGTGAACTTCCAGACGAACATGCGTTTGACACGATCGACGGAAGTGGTACCCGGTGGGAACTTTATTTCGATGGAGTATCTTCCATGAAGAAACGCAAACAGAACACCCCTATAATCAAATCAGGGGTAGGCCTCATCTTCGTGACCCCACAAGCAGGGATAATGCGCTTCGCTTTCTCCTTAACAGAGCCGAGGACAAACAATGAAGCCGAGTATGAAGTTTTGATAGCAGGCCTCGAGATCGCCATTGACATGGGAATTGAAAACCTCCTCATATACGGAGACTCTCAACTGGTCGTTAGCCAAGTTAACGGTGACTATCAAACGTGCAAACCGGAACTGGTAAAGTACGGCGAGAGGGTACAGCAACTGCTGACCCAAATACCTTCCTACATTCTGAAAAGCATACCGTGTGCAGAAAATAGCAAAGCAGTTGCATTAGCCAAGATCGCTAAAGAACTAGCCGACGAGAACCTCGATGACGTAAGAATCGTAGTACAAAGCCGTCGGGTTCTTGCTCCGGCAGAAATATCTCCGGAATTATCCGAGGAAAAGGAAGCGACCGAGCAGACGGCCCTGCAAATAAAAGACCAAGAACGGTTGAGGATTGGAGAGAAGTCTTTATAGACTATTTCAAATCCCGTCGAACGTCTGAAGATGCGTCCTCAAGACATCAGCTTATGAAACGAGCTCTGTCTTTTGCCTTCGTCAATGATACTCCGTACAAGAGGTCGTTTGATTCTTTGTGGCTGAGATGCTTGGGACCTGAAGAGGCAAAAAGAGTCGTTCAGGAAGTTCATGACGGACTCTGCGGTTCTCACCAAGCCGGACCGAAGATGAAGTTGAAGATCAAACGAATGGGTTATTATTGGCCCACAATGATCCAGGACTGCCTCGAGTATGCGAAGCAATGCCACTCATGCCAGATCCATGGGGACTTTATCCATCAGCATCCAAATCCACTACATCCAACAGTGGCTAGCTGGCCGTTCGAAATGTGGGGAACTGACATAATCGGCCCCATCGAACCAGCATCGTCTAGGGGACACCGTTTCATTTTGGCGACAACTGATTACTTCTCCAAATGGGCAGAAGCAGTACCGCTGAGGGAAGTGAAGACGGAGAATATCCTCCATTTCTTCAAGACGCACGTTATTTATCGATTTGGAACTCCGCGGCGGATCATCTCCGATAACGGGCCAGCCTACAGAAGCCACAAGATCAACCGCTTCGCACAACAGCACAACATAGACTGAAGATACTCCTCAGTTTATAATCCCCGAGCTAACGGTCTAGCTGAGGCTTTCAACAAAACCTTGACAAAGATCGTGAAGAAGACAGTGTCCCGAAATAAGAAGGACTGGAACGAGAGACTGCAAGAAGCCCTATGGGCGCATCGAACTACGTTCAAGACAGCCATGAACACAACGCCTTACGCGTTAGTATTCGGTACAGAAGCAGTACTCCCCCTCGAGATAGAATTACCTTCTCTACGAGTGGCAGTCCATTACGAGCTGACAGACGAAGAAAACGCTTACCTTCGGCTTGAGGAGCTTGATGCCCTTGATGAAACCCGGCTCATAGCGCAACAAAATCTGGAGGCTTACAAAGCAAAGATGACGCGCTTATATGAAAGATTGGCCAGGCCGAGAACATTCCGCCAAGGTGAACTCGTGCTAGTGGTCAAAAGGCCTATGATCCCCAATCGTGCCAAGCGAGGAAAATTTGAGCCGAACTATGAAGGCCCGTACATCATAGACAAGGTTTACCAGGGTGGAGCCTATCTGCTCATGGACATGCATGGCGAAAGACCTTTCAGACCGATAAACGGCCTCTTCCTGAAGAAATACTACGCCTAACGGGTTACGGCCTAGGTCAACGATAGATGACGACGACTATGGCCGCTTGCTATCTTCCTAAGCCCAAAACTCTATAAGTAGTAGCTGGTTAACGGACCGAAACGTCCCTAAAACTAACAACGGACCACTATGTTCTAAAACTAGCTGTTGACCAAGATGTCGAGAAACTACGGTGGATTGCGGCATCCCAAAGCTGATACAAAAAAAGAAGAAAAAAGAAAGAAGAAAGAAGAAAAAAAAAAAAGAAAACGGTATGTCCATAAGCAAAGTGGGCACGGA
Source organism: Agapanthus africanus (assembly GCA_030015575.1). Classification (NCBI taxonomy): domain Eukaryota; kingdom Viridiplantae; phylum Streptophyta; class Magnoliopsida; order Asparagales; family Amaryllidaceae; genus Agapanthus; species Agapanthus africanus. The sequence continues at coordinate 33,795,715 of CM057346.1, forward strand.
TGAAAACCCGAAAGGGCTTCGTGAGTAAAAACAGCAGGGCTTCCGGCGAGTGTTTGTGAAAACCCGAAAGGGCGCAACCTCGTTAGAAAAAAAAGAGAGAATAAAAAAAAGAAGAAAACGGTATGTTCATAAGCAAAATGGGCACGGATGAAAACCCGAAAGAGCTCCGTGAGTAAAAACAGCAGGGCTACCGGCGAGTGTTTGTGAAAACCCGAAAGGGCGCAGCCTCATTAAAAGACACTTACAAGGTCCTCTCGACCTTGTAAGGAGAAACCACCCGCGTGAGATCCTTACGACACACAAGGGAGCAACACACTTAGGGATCCCCACGATTCCTAAGGAGAAATTACACTTGCGAGATCCTCACGACTCATAAGGAGAACTCTCTTGTGGGACTCTCACGGCTCATAAGATTTGAAAGTCTTAAGTTACAGAGACCTGAACCTGTTCTTAAGCAACCCCCCACAACCTTCGATATTGCCCTACAAGCGGCTCGATATCGACCCTTGTATACAATCCACGGGCGCGAATAAACATTTCCCTAACCAAGTCCCATCCGTGATTAGGGATATGTTCGCACGGTGAACAACCCTTGTGAGTCCTCTCGACTTATAAGGAGAAAACCTTTTTGTAAGATCCTTACGACTTACAGGGGAACATGCATTTAGGAATCCTCACGATTCCTAAGGAGAAAACACACCTACGGGATCCTCTCGACCCGTAGGGAGAAAATACTTTATGAGACCCTCACGGCTCATAAAATTGAAAAGCCTTGGTCGACAGGATCTTAACCCTGTTTACTAAGCCACCTTTGCTCGACATCGACAGAAGCAAATGATGATTCGCTCCTGGCAATATCCCAGTTGTAGCGGTGCTGATACTGAAATCGGTGTCTAATCCCAAGCTTGTGGCAAAAAGCTAGTGAGCCACACATGCATACGAAATAGCCGAAATGATGGGGCAACTTGCAACAAAAGCAGCAAGTAAAAAAAAATGTATGCATGCAAAATAGCCGAAATGATTGGGCAACTCGCAATAAAAAACAGCGAGTAAAAATAAATAAATAGCAGAAATGATTGGGCACGCGAAAAATAGCCGAAATGATGGGGCAATCGCGACCTTCGCGATATAAAAGTTGAAATGATAGAGCATCGCGGAAAAAGAAATAAAATGAAAATGAAAATGAAATTTATACTCTACAGGTGATGTTACATCAATCCCTGTATACAATCCAGGGGCACGAACAAAGAAGGAATCGCACTCCTCCCCCCAGCTTTCATCAGAAGAAGAAACCAAATCTCGATGAGTCACAGATAGCCTAGAAATCATCTCAACATTTGTCCCAGCGGACACAACATCAAGCAAAGCGGAATAGCAGCAACTCCCAGTTCCATGACTCGGCAGTATACAGATGACCGAGAGTCAAATACCAACTCCGTGAAATGCGGATATAATCGACAAAATTCCTGGTCACGTGGAACACGGATAACGTCACTTCTGACCCCGTGGAAAACGTCCAGAGCGGAGCCTAGTCCTCGCCGAACACGGCAGTGAACCCGTGGGAAGCATCTAACGCAAATTCCTGGTCACGTGGAATACGGATAACGTCACTTCTGACCCCGTGGAAAACGTCCAAAGCGGATCCTGGTCCTCGCAGAGCACGGCAGTGAACCCGTGTGAAGCATCCAGAGTGGAGCCTAGTCCTCGCCGAACACGGTAGTGAACCCGTGGGAAGTATCTAGAGCAAAATTCCTGGTTATGTAAAACACGGATAACGTCACTTCTGACCCCGTGGAAAATGTCCAGAGCGGATCCTGGTCCTCGCAGAGCACGGCAGTGAACCCGTGTGAAGCATCCAGAGCGGATCCTGGTCCTCGCAGAGCACGGCAGTGAACCCGTATGAAGAATCCAGAGCGGAGCCTAGTCCTCACCAAACACGGCAATGAACCCGTGTGAAGCATCTAGTGCAAAATTCCTGGTCACGTGGAACACGGATAACGTCACTTCTGACCCCGTGGAAAACGTCCACAGCGGATCCTGGTTCTCACGGAGCACGGCAATGAACACGTGTGAAGCATCCAGAGCGGAGCCTGGTCCTCGCCGAACACGGCAGTGAACCCGTGTGAAGTATCTAGTGCAAATTCCTGGTCACGTGGAACACGGATAACGTCACTTCTGACCCTATGGAAAATGTCCAGAGCGGAGCCTGGTCCTCGCCAAACACAGCAGTGAACCCGTGGGAAGCATCCAGAGCAAACACCAGACTGTGAGGTCCTTAAACTCACGGACTATGATGTCCTTAACCTCGACCGTGATGTCTTAAAACTAAACAATCAAACAAAACGATTTCAAGCTGATTTTACCTTGGTTTAAGGGTACATCTTTTCACTCCTTTGATATTTGTCGTTAAAATTCCTCAACGTCTTCAAAGAGGTGACGGGTCCCAGTAACCATGCATTTCATGGACTGTGGAGTCCTTAAGTCTACGGACTATGATGTCCTTAATCTCGACCGTGATGTCTTAAAACTAACACCGGACTGTGGAGTCCTTAAATCCACGGACTATGATGTCCTTAACCTCGACCGTGATGTCTTAAAACTAACACCGGACTGTGGAGTCCTTAAATCCACGGACTATGACGTCCTTAACCTCGATCGTAATGTCTTAAAACTAACGTTGGACTGTGAGATCCTTAAACTCATGGATTATGACGTCCTTAATCTCGGCCGTGATGTCTTAAAACTAACAACGGACTGTGGAGTCCTTAAATCCACGGACTATGATGTCCTTAACCTTGACCGCGATGTCTTTAAACTACGGTACCCCGGAAAGTATCCGCAACAACCCCTGACTCCGTGAAATGCGGATAACGGCAACTTCACCCATCACTTGCGGGTCCTCATGACTCGTAAGGGAGTAAATTCTCTTGTGAGATCCGTGCGACTCTCAAGAGAAAACACACTTAGGAATCCTCACGATTCCTAAGGAGAAAACGCACCTGCGGGATCCTCTCAACCTGTAGGGAGAAAATACTTTATGAGACCTTCACGGCTCATAAAGTTGAGAAGTCTTAGGTGACAGACCCTAACCCTGTTTTCTAAGCCGTCGCCACTCTACAAAAAGCATAAGATTGACGGTTATATACTATCTACGGATCGTACTTGCTAAAATCGCAGGGCAAACAACATAGCAAGAAAGAAGAAAGCAGAGAAATGACACAAGACATTATGAAGAATGTATATCTTTTATTCATGAATTCAATTGAGTACAAGTTACATCGTGTTAAAGAATAAAAGAAACAAATACATTTTATTTACAATTACAAATGATACAAAATGTTCATGAAGAAGGAAGCGTCTTCAACAAATCCGCAAGTTGCTCTCGCACTTTCTTCAGCGCCTTCTCCTGACCGGCTGCCACAGCCAACTCTGCTTCCCCCTGAGCCCGCTGCTGCAAGTAGGATGAAAGTTGTTCTTCGATGGCTCGCTGAGCTGCTTCACGACCTTGGGTATCACGCTCAACGGTATTGAGCTTCTGCTTCAATGTTAACCCGTCGGAGATACTTTGCAGGAGGCCCTCGAAGATAACTTCCACCCGAGCAGCGTTCGCGTCGACCTCAGCACGCAGTCGAGCAGACTCGCTTGAGGTCTCTTTGCATTCCCTCCGCCTTAAAGCCGCTTCTTGTTCAAGATGGCGGAAGTAAGAAGCGCTCTGCTCGATCCATGCCGCCCGTTGAGTACTCGTGGCCAAAATCTCGGGGGTAGGACGCATAAGTTCTAGCTGATACAAGCGGGCCTCGATCTCCCTGCAGTGGTTAACCCAAGACTCGACGACGCCTTCATTGTGGAAATTTACAAGCGTCGCCAGCATCGGATTAACCTCAGCAGCGAAATCTGCGGCAGATACAGAAGCTTCTGCGTCAAGCTCCTCGACGCATCCGCTCAGCATACTCAGACTCATCGCAACACCCTTTGAGGATGGACGTCTGGAGAATGGGCCTGCTGGCATCATTATGCGGGACTCGAAAGGAACTGGAACCAGAGAGATAGCTGCAAAACAAATCATAATCAGATGACAGACCTAAAAATACAAGAGATTCATGAACAATGGAATTTACTATACCAGCTGCAGCAGGCGGCAAAGCTGGGAAGACCGGTGGCGCAACCGATCTTTTATCTCCTCCTTTGATCTGTAGCACTGCAATCAGGACAAGAAAAAAATCAAAAACAATTTCATTATTGAAAAAAGAAAGAGCATTAATTGAAAACTATACTCACCAGCGCCACTGGAGGAAGCAAGCTCCGACGGGAAGGAGAAGTGTGGGTGCAGCACCTGGTACGGGTGATCAAAAAGCACTCCTGCAAAGACGCAATAGTACAACGTCAGTACATAGATTATGCAGCATAAAGATGAAACTGATAAGTCACAAATCCATACCTTCCAGCATCTGCGACGGTACGAAGGAGGGTAGAGAGGTGGCCACCATCAGGGCAGTAACTGACGGCGCTCCCTCGGGTAAAGGGGCATCAACACTAGCCGCACCTGCGTTAGAAATAAGATAAGCCCTGTCAGCAAAGATTGCAGAATAAAAAAAAGGACGGTAACCCAAAATTTACCTGATGAGTCGCCAGCCGAAACGGCGGCGTCTCCCTCCTCCATTGGCATGGGTTCACCTCCCGTTGCCTCATCGCCGGACTCTACGGGAGCCGTCGTCGTGCTCACAAGGCTAGGAGACGGCGAAGGACCATAGGTAGGGAGAGCAATGATCGGAACGGTGCCCGACTCTTGAGAAAGAGCGGCCGTCTTGACCTCGGCAATCATGTCCGTCTCACCCGCTACCCCCTCGGGCTCAGCGGTCGCGGCCATCTCGTCCACCGCTACCATAGGTTTGTCGGTCGCAGCCGCTCCATCTGCTGCCGCCCCAGGCTCGGTTGTAGCAGCCGTCTCACCTGCCGCCCCCTCGGGCTCGGCATCAGCAACCTTCTCGGGCATAGTAGGCGTGACTGTCTCGTCAGCCACTAGCTCGGGCCCAGCAACTACGGCTGCACCGCCTACCGTCGCCTCGGTTTCGGCTGCTGCCTCATCCACCGTCCCCTCAGGCTCGACGGTCGCCGCCGCTCCTCCAGTAGGACTCGACCCTATAGGACAAGATGTATAAGAACCGATAGTTTTACAACTTTTACAACAAAACCTTGAAAAGCACATTACCTGAGGTGGATTGACCGTTGGCTTCCCGAGCTGCACGCGCCGCCCGTCTATGAGTAGTAGACAAGGCGACCGGGGGCTCCTCTGAAGGAGTAGCAACGGGAGTAACGGCGCTTAAGCCCGCTCCCACGGCCAAAGCAGCGCTACGCTCCTTCGCTGCGCATCTCAAGCGTTTCCTCTCCTCCTGGGCCGTCACGACGGACCTTTTTGAAGCCTCCCTCAGCAAAGCGTCGTCGTCCGCGTTCAGAGTTGCCTCCAGAGCCTTCAAGGCATCCATCATCGGCTTTTTGAGTTGGGTCTCTCGCGGCAGCCCCGAAGAGGCCGGGACTTCGGTAGCTGGCCCGGGGAGAATCCCAGCATCGGCTTGCGAAGTAGATCCCGCAGTCCCTGCAATGAGACAAAGAAAAGGTTAGATTGGCCATAAAAAGGAGAATAAAGACTCAATGAGCCGAGACATACCAACGCCCGATAAAGCGCGTTTCCTTTCCTCCTCCTCGAAGGTTTTGAGAGAAGCAGTGATAGCTTCTTCGGTAGAAATGCCTGTTTAAAAAAGGAAAAGCGTTAGTCAAAAACAATGATAAAAGTACGATGAAATGACGAAGAATACAACTGGTGATTACCTGATTGCACGAGTTTAGCCAACCACGCTTCGAGCCTTACCGATCGCTCAGAAGCCGCGATGGCGGCCGCCAGATCGGTGTCTTCTGGCTCTACGAAGAAACCCTCGTTGGTTCCATACTCACTTAGGCCTTCGGTAAGAGGGGCCTGAGGCTCTAAGCCGAGGACGACATCAAGAGAAAGAACCGACTTCTTCTTCCTCTTCTGCGCGCGAGCCCCGGGTGCACCCAAAATCAACTTACATTTCGTGGGCACCTTGGGATGGCGGGTCCCGATGTCCGAGCCCACGCCGGATTCAGGTGATACCACATTCACCGTCTCCACCGGAGCACGGGGCGCTGGGGGCACGTCCACGGTATCACGGGGCAATCCGCCCGGGGGGCTTAGCACATGCGGAGGCTCATCTCCAGCATCTCCTCTCAGCGGAGGAACGACATGGGTTCTTGGCCTTAGGGGGGCTTTACGATCGCTGGCGGGGGGCACACCCTTGCGGTCAATCAGCAGCCGCTTCTCTTTCCGGATAACAGCATCCATCGCGTGCTGATACCAAGCCCCGTACACGTTTAGGGCCCTTGGAACGCAACTCGGCTCGCTAATGAAGAAATGGGAGCCCATGTTCAGCCGCATAAAATGATGTAGTGCACTCCGTATCCCCTCCCTGGTGGCCGCGGGCTCTTGCAAAAAACGCCTTCAAGGGGACCCCCTGATTATAGCTTAGTTGTTGGGCGAACCGATGGGGGTTGTACCTCATAAAGAGCGCCATATCGTTCTGCCTGAACACCAGGAAGCTCGGACAGATGGAGTATAAGTGAAGAATCTCCCGGGTTTTCAATACGGAGGCCCTATCCTTGAAGTTATCACGCAACGCCAATACCGCCTTGGAGGTCTCCGGGCCGATGATCATGACCTTGTCCATGAAAGAGATGCCCGCTTCGGCCGTGCGTGGACGAAGAAGCAACCCCCTGCCTCCCGCGGAGGCGGATTCACAATAGAAGCACCGACCAGCCGTATGACTCTCGGGAGTCTGCACTTCTCGTAGAACGAGGGCCTCTTGTGAATACCAAAAACCCCGAGCACATGCATTTCCATCCATGAAGTAAAATAGTGCATCGGGAAATTGGCGGGTTGCACCCCTAGTTCATTTGCGTCCGCCGCCACGCTGAGTCTATGGTACAGGTGGGCCAATCCGGCGATTCCAATCAACAATTGTATACCAGCCACCATCCGATGCGCTGGGTAGAAGACGGACGGCCTCATGTAGCGCGGGTGCATGGGGAGCGCGAACCAGCACAGCCATAACCCTAGAAATCCGAGAAAGAAGGTCTCTTCGTCGATGCCCGGAGCGGCGATTTCCGATAAGGGGATGACTGCAGCATCGGGAAGGTAGAAACCCTTTAGGTCGTCCTCCAGTGCTGGTCAACGATCTAAGCCAAAGCCGAAGGGGTCGTCAAGCTTGGGGAACTTTTCGCTCCGCTGCGATAGAATCTCCAGTCGAAGAAAGCGGGCGATGAAGTCTGCAAAACTAACTCCCCGGCCTCCCGATCCCAAATGGAGACTTTCATACATATTCAGCACCTTCACCAGACTCGGAAACTGGTGTTGAATAGCATTCTCCGGCGTTAGGCCCATTACCAGCTGCTTGGTGGCGAAGACATATTCATCAGGAGGAAGTAGCTCTTCATAATGCTCCCCCCTCACCGGCAAACTGGAAATCTCAGCAAATTCTTCCAGGGGGATGGAGACTTCCCTGTCCGTCAGAAGAAAGGTATGGGTGGGGATGTTCCATTGTTCCATGAATGTCTTAACCCACCACGTCGGAGGAGCAGGATACTCAAACAATGAGGCGTAGACTGTGGGGTACAGACCAATCTTCATCAAATGCGTCTTCTTCGCTGACAAGATGTATCTGGCCCACTGCAAGTTCCCGGCCAAAAGTTGAGGGGTCAATCTAATGTTATAGGGTTGTCCCCAAGGACGCGACTCACCCTGGCATATGCACCGCCCCAGAATATCCACGGCTGCCGGCGGCTGCACGGGAATGGCAGCAATCGAAGGCTGAAGAAGATCTTACGATTTCCAATTTACGACCTCCACGGCATACTTCACCGGGGGTACATCTGCATATGGGATCGATGAGATCGGCTCTGACAGCGTCGCGCAAGAGAAGCTTCGGCGACCCATGATAATCTCGCTATACCACCTATCCCACAGGTGAATGTTCTTGTACTCAGGGTCGTAATCCTTAATAAGAGTAAGAACCTCCCGGTCCACTGGCGCCTCAGGAAATCCTCCCTCTGAGCGGAAGAACGGGAATGAAAGATCAGCAGACATGTTGCCTGCAAGAGAAAGCGAAATTCATTTATCAGTATCATAAGTTAATTTTAAAAATTCCAACGCTTGGTACTTTAAAATTCATACCACACTGCAACGCAGTGGAGAAGGGACCAAAGGGGGACCCACAAAATCCAGATGACAATGCATCAGTTAATAAAACAGCCTCATCATTGGATGAGACTGTCAATTAATGAGGAGATCCTCAAAAGAATATTCTCATTAAATGAGAAATCCCTTGAGACAAGAAGAAAATCTCCCTTTTCAGAGCAAAGCTCTGTCACAGAGTGACACTTATCAAATTCTGGTCACAAGGGAATAAGATTTCTTAAAGACCCTAGCTCTGTAATAATGATGGAAAAATCCATCAAAAGAAAAATTAATTTATAAAAAATTAAAGTTCTGGGATCTTAAAGATCCATGAAAAACTCTTAAGAGTTCATCATCAGAAGATCAAAAGACCTATATTCTGTCAATGAGCAAAGCTCTGTTCATGGGTTAAGAAACCCTGAAACAAATTCTTGAGAGCAAAGCTCTGTTTGTGAAACCCCAAAGGGGATTTCTTTAGATCAAAAGATCTATAAGAGCAAGGCTCTATTAATTAAAGTTGATTTAATTAAGTTTAAATTTTTACCTAAAATTTTCTAGGGTTCTAACTCTGAAGTTCTTGAAAACAAGAGCAAGGCTCTGAAAATAAAATTCTTGAAGATGATAATCATCTGCCGAGAACCAAGGGTCCTATTTATAGGCGCTTAAGCGCCTCTTCAACTCTTGAATCGATCCAATGGATTAGATGTTGCCACCGCTGCACTCACGTGTGCGCCACGTGAGCGCAACGGTGAGAAGCATTTGTTTCCCCAATCAGAGCAAAGCTCTGTTTGAATTTCAAAATTCAAAAGGTGAAGCAACGTTTCAGATCCCTTGCGCTGCGCGCAGAGCACCACGTATCAAAAGCAGACACGCCAACGCAAGGAGCGCTGCGTCTAAGGCAGCGCACCCCCAATCAGAGCAAGGCTCTGTTTTAAAATTCAAATTAAAGGAAGCAATGCTTTAGAACACTTGCGATCTGCGCTGCGCGCCATATGTCAAACACAGACGCGCTAGCGCAGTTGCGCTGCGCTCCGCGTGTCAAGCGCAGACGCGCTAGCGCCAGTTGCGCCAGCACTGTAATTTAAATAATAAATTATTTAATTAATCAGAATTAAAATTTTAGAAAGATTTTTCCAATCTTATTAAAATAAAAAGATTGTCTTCTGTAAAACAGAAGCCTTAGGATCAAAGATCCAACGGTGGGGAAATATCCCCAGATCAATCAGAGAAACATCTCTGTAACTAACTCAACAATCCAATTGGCCCTATATAACAGCCCCTAGACTCCAAGTCTCAGCGATATAGATACAGACATACAGAAAAGAGAAAACTCTCTAAAAAAATTTGAAAGGCAAGCCTTTGAAGAAAGAAGATCATCTTCTTCATCTTTGAAGGTAAAGAACTTGATTCTTGGAAGAATAGAGATGAAAACACCTCACAAAAAGAAGAATTTCTTCTAAAAAGATTCTAAGATCTAAGAACAAGATCAAGATCTTCAATATAAAAAAGAAAAAGATCATAAAGATCCAATCATAAAAGATTAAAGAAGTAATTTACTTCATTTCTAGATCTTTTCATCTATATAAAGGCACAGCTTTTTGATGAACCATTGGTTTCTTGAATCTTAAGGTAGAACCTCTTTAGAACAAGAAAAACTTATTTTTTTTTATCTAAATTGGATCAAGATGCGCTCTGCGCTATTAGATAGTGCCTTGCACTTTTGAAATGAGCCTTTGCGCTCCTTAGATTGGCGCACTGCGCTAGAGAGCGCCACGTGTCAATCACAGAACAATCTGCGCTCTGCGCTCCTAAATATAGCGCACTGTGCTCCTTGGATTGGCGCACTGCGCCAGGGCGCGCCACGTGTCAGCAGCACACTGGCGCAGCGTACTGCGCTAACAGACTTGCGCTCACCAGAGCGTGACACGTGTCACCTCCACATACTCTGGAGCCTTGCGCTCTTTAATTGGCGCAAAGCGCCTGACAGGCCACGTGGCGCACTGTCAGATTATAAAAGCTATGCATTGTCTAAAAGGGCAGAGCCCAATTAAAAGTCTAACAGACCAATTCAAATGCTGTGCAGGCCAATTTTAAATGCTATGCAGCCCAATGTTATGCATTGTTTAAAAAGGGCAGAGCCCAAGCAAAGGCCTAACAGGCCAAAGATAAATGAAATGTTATACATTTTCAAATGGACTTAGCCCAATTCTGGCCATAAGTCCTCAATTTAAATTAAACTGAGCACAACTGCTCTTCCAATCAATTTACACCCGGTTCGAGGGTACATCTCTTTACTCCACTGATATCTGTCGTTGTAATCTCTCAACGTCGTCAGATAGGTGACGGGTCCCGACAACCATACACTGCTACGGACTGTGAGGTCCTTAAACTCATGAACTATGGCGTCCTTAACCTTGACCGTGATGTCTTAAAACTAATATCGGACTATGATGTCCTTAACCTCGACCGCGATGTCTTAAAACTAACACCGGACTGTGGGGTCCTTAAACTCATGGACTATGACGTCCTTAACCTCGACCGTGATGTCTTAAAACTAACACCGGACCGTGGAGTCCTTAAATGCATGGACTATGATGTCCTTAACCTTGACCGCAACGTCTTAAAACTAACATTGGACCGCAATGTCCTTAAACTACCTATCGACCGCAATGTCACTAAACTAAACAATAGAGCCCCCAATTGCTCTCTTGTCGGATCTAAACGATCCCGTTAAGTCGATCTTAGTCTAAAATTAGACTAGCGTGTCCTTAACGAACGTTTAAGTTGATCTTAGCCTCAAATAAGGCTAACGTATCCTTAAACACACACCCCAAACCCAAATCTAAGAAAGATACGGATTTGGACTAATCCACGTCCTACGGGCGACAACACAAATTAGTCTCCGTATACAATCCACGGGCAACCGAACACAAAACAAACACACACGACACGAAGTGACCATATGGAGAAGGAGAAAGTGGTTACCGCGATGCGGTAGCGTAATTAACTACCGGGGCTTGCGCCTGCAGGGAAGAGCGTCCCCACAATCAAAAACCCCTCAAGCGAGGGGGAATCTGACGAAGTCTGCTACACCGGACGCATCCGTTTAAACCTTCGATACACGGTGCCATAAATCAACTTGGCATCTTCGGAGAGGTGGACGGATAGCACCAATTAGCATCTGCCCCGAATTTCAGGCGAGACGGACCTGCACGGTCGCGTCTCTGTGTTCGGAGGGGAACAAAGTCGTCTTGAACCACCCATCGAATGGAAGACTTTCCACGACATGTTCGACGCTAAGTACTTCCCTGAGACTGCCAGGTTTGACATGGAACAGCAGTTCATACATCTGCAACAAGGTTCGATGTGGACCAAGTCGGTAGATGAGTATGACGCAGAGTTCACCATGCTCAGTCAGTAAGATATGTCTCAATAATTCGATTTTTTCAATATATCACATATTACACAGCTAACACCATACTTTAAACAGATTTGCGGCACACCTGATACCGACGGATGAGATTAGAGCCCATCGATTTCAATAGGGTTTGGATTCGGAAATTCAGGCTGCACTGGCCACAAGAGATTTTCCGATTAATGACTCGGCTCTGAAAGCTGCCCGCCGTTATGAGGCAGTAGTAAAGGCGAGGGGAAGACCTCAATCTGCTGGATTTAAGCGCCCTGCCAACTAGATGGCAGGAGGAGCCTCGTCAAGGCCACCTCTTATGCCAAGGCGACCGGGAGTACAGAACAACCGTCCTAGCCCAGCCTTTTGTATCTACTGCAAGAGAAATGAGCATATGATGAAAGACTGCCGGCGAGCCAACCGTCTTTGCTTAATCTGCGGCTCAGCTGCTCATGATATTGGGTCCTGTCCCCAAAGACAAAACTCAGTTGCTGCACCCAGGTCAGCAATCATCTATCCGCAGCGACCAGCTCTTCAGGTACTTGCTCCAAGACTTGCTCCAAGACTTGCACTACCTGCTCCACCACCTAGAGGACCACAAGCTGCACCTCCTCCTCGTCAGTTCCATGAAGCTTAAAAGAACGTTCCGAGGAATGCTCCTCAGGCCAAGAGGAATGTACCACGCACAAGGCTTTTACGATGACCGTGGAAGAAGCTGAGGCCATTGGCTAAGTTATCACTGATAACCTTTCTTTCTCAAATTTTCTTTCAGTCTTACTACCTATCTGCATACCTTTACCTACACCTAAAACATATCCCACATACCTTAAGTACAATCTTAGTAGCCTCACTCCCTGCACTAGCACTCTTTGATACTGGAGCATCTCACTGCTTTATGTCGTAACGGTTCGTCCGAACTCATGCGATTCCAGTCACACCGCTTGTATGCAGCTGGAATGTCAGTTCAGGAAATGGCGTTTTAAAGGCAATAATGGGATACAGCTTGTGTCCATTAGTCGTCTGCAGCAAAGAATTCTACGCTGACTTCAAAGTGCTAGACATACCGAACTTCGATGTGGTTCTAGGTATAGATTGGCTCGGAACTTTTTATGCTACCATCGACTGTCGTCAAAATAGGGTAGTATTCGAGATTCCAGACCATCCGGTTTTCTATTTCAAAAGTGAAGACCGTACACTAGAGCCAAGTACATACAAGGCGAAGCCAAGGAAGGCAGTAATTGCAGCAACTCAAGCGGAGGAAGAATCAAGGCCAGAAGTGGTTCGAGAGTTCGACGATGTGTTTCCTGACGATATATCAGGTTTGCCTCCCTATCGAGCTCTTGAATTCAGTATTGATTTAGTACCAGAAGCACAACCGGTGATCAAAGCATCTTATCGATTAAGTCCGGAAGGTTTGAAAGAAATACGAACACAGTTGGACGAATTATTGGCGAAAGGATGGATTCGTCCCAGCACTTCAAGTTAGGGATCACCAGTACTACTTGTGAAGAAGAAAGAAGGTTTATACAGAATGTGCATCGATTATAGAGCCTTGAACGAAGTAACGATAAAGAACAAGTTGTTAGTGTATATGCCCTAGAGGCCATTACTGTATCATACTAGTTTGTATATTACTTAATGGATGCTTGGGATATTCACCTTGTATATACAATCTTGCTCAAAATAGTAGTATGCTACTTGGTTTGTTTCTACTTCAATGTGTACTTGTGTTTATTTCAGTATATCACTTATACGCATTAGTGGAGCCCTTAGGATCTTTGCTTGATTACCAGCGTTGTGATGGCAGTCACACAAGTGGGGGCTGGGTAATCTATAGGCACATCCTTATACAGGTCCCTAGTCGCAGGACTATCGAGACGGGGCATCGATACTCCGGAGTAGACTAGCGTATGCGCTTCTCATCCCAGTGTGGGAGATGGTCTGTCCCACAGCCATCAGTACGTCGTACTGGAGATAGTATACGGGTGCTCGTTGGGTTACGAGTACACTGGACAGGACTCGTCGGGAACTGACAGGTTGGTATTATACCTATCGTCAGTTATCAGTTCCCAGGTGACATGAGTACAGCTTAGTCCGCTGACTTGACACTGGCACTTCGCCTCAAGTGTGTTCCCACTGCACTTTGATCACTACCCTACCACGGCTCAAAGGAGTCGTGCAAACAGGTGGTGGTTGGGTGCAGTCCCGAAGCACTTGGAGGCAGTGACGGTTAGACAGGATTCGTCTCTCCCGGTATTGGGGGTTGACATCGCGCTGTGTCTAGGAGAGCCATTACACGAGTAGTCCCTGGCCAGGGCAAACGAGATATACTGGTAGGTTTCCAGTGTTATCTCAGGGTGTTTTGGGCTTCGCTCCGGCACGACTTGTACCGCTATTGGGGGACTGACGTTTACCACCCCCTAGGCCCGCCATGCGATGTATCAGACGAACAGACCGGACTGTACGGAGACTGTCACATTCAGACTCAGTAGGAGTTCAGATGGGGTTTCACCTCGTCAGCCTTCTTGTCGACATCTACCTGGGGATCGTTATACACAGCTAGTGCCGCTTGCGGTCTGTGGTTAAACCCACTGCCAGCGTAGTGTCGAGTCTTTAGAGTCCCACACAGAGGGTATTCGCCTCTGGGCAAAACAGAGTAGAGGTCGCATGGTTTTGCGACAGGGTTCGTTCTCATCCGCGCACTTGTGCACGTTTGGAGTCCGGACGGATTATACTGGCAGGCTCTGGTTTGAGCCAGATACTGGTATATGTTTTGGGGTTGCTTTTATATCTTGGTATTCTTGTTTTTCGGAACGAGAATGCAGGTGTGTATGCACAGTTGCTTGAGGAGGAGAATGAGGTTTTTCATTAGGGTTTCGGAACGGGTGCGTATGCACAGTTGACAGTCTTTATTTTCCAAACCCTAATGGATTTATTTATTATCTATTAATAATAATAATTAAATGAGAATTATGTTATGGTTGTTCTTTGTTGACTTGTTGACCTTGGTTGACTTGTTGACCATTGACCACTTTCATGCCTTGAAAGTCTTCCTTGATTCATGCTTACTTTTTATTAAATGAAGCATGGTTGTGGTCATTCCAAACACTACCATCAACTATTCTCATTTTCAATTATTATCATTTAGATAATATTATTCTTTTGCATTATGGTTGCAAGAAGAGAAAATAATAGCTCATTCTATCATTCTCATTCTCTCTCCTCTCTTCATCTTCTTCTTCCTCTAGCTAAAGAGAAACCTTCTCATGTGTTGAGAATCCTTCTCTTTAAAACAAAAGCAACCCTTAGACACTCTCTCTACTCACTCTAGGATCAAGGGTTTAGCAAGCCGGCGATTCTAGTTCACTCCAAGTTCGAGAAAGAGCCCAAAGGTCGAGCCTTCGAGGTGGATCCATCTTCGACGGAAGAAGGCGACAAGAGAAGAGAACCATCAACCTCCACAAAGTTTGAAGAAGAAGGAGTTCAAGTTTAGGTATAACCATCTCTATCCGAGTAGCTAAATCTCTTTAGCTTAGTTTGCTAGTTTTAGTTTAGGTAACGATCCCGACCAAGTCTAGTCCATGTTGCCTCTTGTACTAAAAATTTGATTTTTATACCGTTTCCGCCTCCCCGTAAGAACCGGGGGTCGCAACGTGGACTAACAGTGGTATCAGAGCCTAACTAAACTTAAACTAGCTTGGTAGTGAAGTGTAACGAAGTTCGGAAACAAAAAAATCACAAAACCGGAGAAATCACAAAACCTGAGTTTCTGTTGAAAATTTTTTGGCTCAAAATGAAAAGATTTATACATGTAAATTCGGCTCAGGCTTTTGTGTGAACACCCAAGAAAAACGATACAGTAACTCGTCCAAACCGCCGCCCATCCGCCGCATAAACTATGTATTTGCCGCGGAACCGCCGCGTTTTGTCGTGTTCTCTGCATCGTTTTTCGTGCAGTGTGTGTCTGTGTTGGTTTTAGGATTTTTAAAATATATTATATGTGCCCAGATTTTGCAGAAAAGAAATTTCCTTTTGGGGTCCTATAATTCCGTATTTTTTTCCGAACTTCACTACACTTTGACTATGATGGTTATATCTGTGATGTTTGCTTGTATTGAACGTCGGCTAATCGCTATAAGACGATTAGTCGGGGTTATACAAGATCTGTAATGTGCTGGAATGTGTATATAAATATGTTGGATTGTCGCGGGTGAATAGCCGGGGGTTGTGAGACGAGAGTTTTCTTTTCTTGCAATTCATTGTAAATGTAAATTGATGTAATTATATTATTTGTTTGGCCGCACAACCGGGTCGGGGTTGTAGCCGTCATTGTATAATTCTTTTTACTGTTTTTGCTCCTAGGATAGACCCATGGAGGGGTGCACAAACTACCGAGGACTTGGCGGGTAGTTTGCCGCACCCGTAGGGGTCTTGGGTGGGGATTTGGCTATTCACCGCGACCGTGTTATCTGTTTTTTGTTACAGGCTCGTACAAATTACAGATTGCTAGTATATCCAATGTATTTATCTGTGATCTGAAATGTCTATCATTGCTTTCTATTTAGGCGTTGCTTATGTTTTACAGACGCGCTAGCCCAGCCCCCGCTCTGTCGTTAGTTAAGTAACCTAACGGGTAATGACGGGGCCCCGTGGCGAATGCGAATGGCATAAGCGTACGTCATATTTTGGTTGTTTTCTGCAATGGTAGGATTAAATGATGGGACGCAGTAAAAGTACTAATGCAAGAATATCACGCATTAAAAGAACTAATGCAAGATAATAAACCAAGTTTAAGTCGATGGAACACTTTCGAAAAACCACTCGGTTCTTTTCAAAACTAACTTTTAAATGCGGAGATTGAGCCACTCCTTCTAAAAGCTATCTCGTTCCATCGATTAAATCAAGTTCACTACGTTCACGGTTTCGCCAAAACCATTCGTAGCCCTCCGTCGTTTCGTATGAATATTCAATAGTATTCAAGCTGTGTTTGTTGACCTTCGTCAAGGCATAGTGATTGGTAGCTATTGGGTGTTCATATGTAGCATAGATAGATGTGTTGGTTTGGGACACTCGCATTACCTTGTTGACCTTCGTCAAGGGTATATACGGGTGGATTCAAATTAACCTGGATAATGACGGGCAGAACTTGACATGTGACTTATGATTTGTTGACCTTCGTCAAGGTCATAAGAGCATGGGGCAAAAATCCACATCGGGAGTTTCATAAGTACTGAAACTTGCTAGATTTGCATACCATTTGGAGTGTGGTGATTCTGGTAGGATTCCTTCAGTTTCGTCACGCGATGATATTTGGATCCCGATCCTACTGTGAGTATATGCTACTCCTCGGGAAATTTCTCACTTAACGATCAATGCTATAAACCTAGTAGGTGCCTAGAAAGGTGTTAGCGGGGTTACGCCCCCAGGGAAAAGAGGTTCTTTAATTAAGGAACTTCGCGAAAGCGTTGGAAAACCTCCCTCGAAGTACCGACACTGGCCTGGCTGAACGGTTAAGCAAGTATTGTACGGTGGGATTGATCCTGACTAATTCTTCCTTTATGGTTTGAGGAGGGATTCGAGAAACAGTGGGAGCCATCCTGTTTAGACAAACTAAAAACCACTCTAAACTTGCAAGAGCATCATGCTGAGTGTTTCTTCTTCTCTCTCCTAATTGCAGCGACCAATCAACATGACTGGACTTAAGTTACTTCTAGATAAAAACAAGCTGACAGGGCCAAACTACAAAGATTGGCTCAGGAATGTCAAGATAGCAATCACTTATGACAAGCTGGGGTATCTTCTTACCACCAAAGCTCCCCCTGTCCCTGGTCCAACTTCCAGTATCGCGGATAAGGAAATCCGCAAGACTTGGGAGATTGATAGCGCGAAGGCCAAGTGCCTCCTGCTTGCCTCGATGGACAACGAACATCAGAGGAGGCATGAGAATATGGACATGGAGTCCATATTGCTCCATACAAAAGAACTGTATGGAGAGCAATCACGTATCGCAAGATACGAAGCGTCGAAAAAGTTGTTTTCGACAAAGATGGCCGTCGGATCATCAGTAGCCGAGCACGTGCTAAAGATGATCGGCTACATTGAGGAGCTCGCTGACCTAGGGATCACATTGGAGAGTGAGCTATATACGGATATAGTTCTCCAGTCCCTTCCTTCCACTTACGCCCAGTTTATACTGAACTTCAACCTACAAGAAAAAGAGGTTGAACTATCAGAGCTCCTCAACATGCTGAGGAGCGCAGAGGGCACCCTACAGAAAAGTAGGGATACATCCACTTTGTTTGTAGGAGGATCATCTTCTTCTAGGTCCAAGGCGAAAGCCAAGGGAAAGAAGAAGAAGGCCCCCGCCAAACCAAGGGGCGGTGTTAGTAAAGTGGATACGAAGGGAAAAGGTAAAGCAACAAAGATAGCGGGGAAGCTTGTGGATAAGGAAGAATGCTTCTTTTGTCATAAGAAAGGACACTGGAAGAATGATTGCAGGGCCTGGAAGGCCAGAACACAGGAATTGAAGCAGGTTGCAGCTTCAGCTTCAGGTGTGTATGTTATTGAAAACTGTCTTTCAATAAACTCTACTTCCTGGGTATTGGATACCGGATCAGGATCTCATATCTGTAATTCTTTGCAGGCGTTGAGAAACCGTAGGGATTTGAAGGCAGGTGACATGACCCTCAGAGTTGCGAACGGAGCTAGCATGGATGCTAAAGCCGTGGGGGACTATCACCTGGGAATGTCAGATGGACATGTTTTGGTTTTGCGTAATTGCTTTTTTGTACCCAACGCAACTTGTAATATCATTTCTGTATCTTTAGTTTCTAAAGAAGGTTATGAATTTGCGTTTGTAAGTAATGTTGTAAACATTCACCTTAATCAAGTATTGATTGGGTCAGGTACTCTGAGTAATGGTATATACGTGTTAAACCAACCACAGATTTTCAACGTCCAGAATACACACAAAAGAAAGTCTCCAGAAATGAATCAGACTTTCTTATGGCATTGTAGATTGGGTCACATCAATGAGAGAAGGTTGACTAAGTTACATACAGAAGGGTATTTGAATGCGTTCGAATATCAGTCGTATGCCACTTGTCAATCCTGTCTCAAAGGAAAGATGACAAAGACTCCGTTTACTGGACATGGAGTAAGAGCGAGCGAGCTCTTAGGACTCGTACACAGTGACGTGTGCGGTCCAATGTCTACATATGCCCGAAGCGGACATTCTTACTTCATTACTTTTACGGATGACTTCTCAAGGTACGGTTATGTCTTCTTAATGAAACATAAGTCCGAGGCCTTTGGAAAATTCCAGGAGTATAAGAATGAAGTGGAGAAACAGACCGGCAAAAGTATTAAGATTCTAAGATCGGATCGAGGTGGAGAATACTTAAGTGCCGAATTCCTGAATTACTTAAAAGAGAATGGTATTCTCTCTCAGCTTACTCCTCCATACACTCCGCAACATAACGGCGTATCGGAGAGACGGAACCGAACCCTATTAGATATGGTTCGGTCCATGATGAGTAACGCTGAGTTACCGCGATCATTCTGGGGATATGCACTAGAAGCAGCTGCGTATCTCTTGAACAAGGCTCCCACCAAGACTGTGCCTACCACCCCATATGAGATGTGGACTGGGAAGAAACCCTGTCTTAAGTATCTTAAGGTATGGGGATGTCCAGCTTTTGTAAAAAAGCAGCATGCGGACAAACTTGAGGCACGTTCAGTACAGTGTAAGTTTGTGGGATACCCAAGGAACTCCAGGGGGTATCTTTTCTATTCCGCTGAGGAGCAAAAGGTCTTTGTTTCTCAGCATGCCCGCTTCTTGGAAACTGAGTTTTTAGAAACCCAGATAAGTGGGAACACAATAGAACTGGAAGAGGTTCCAGAACCACAGACTGTTACTGAAAGCTTAGTGGAACCAGAGAGTTCAACAGAACAGGACATTCCTATGCCGCTCCGCAGGAGTAGTAGGCAGTCTCATCCGCCCGAGAGATACTACGGTTTTCTCATAGACGGGGATCGAGAGGATTGCATCATAGATTATGATGAGCCTACTAGCTTCCAGCAGGCCGTTCAGAGCGTTGACTCAGTGAAATGGCTGGATGCAATGCGGACCGAAATGGAGTCCATGTACACCAACAAAGTATGGACGTTGGACATTGCTCCAGACGGGGTAAAACCCGTAGGATGCAAGTGGATCTTCAAAAGGAAGATTGGTGTAGATGGACAGGTTGAGACCTATAAAGCTAGGCTGGTAGCAAAGGGTTTTCGTCAAAGACCTGGCTTGGACTACGACGAAACCTTTTCTCCAGTAGCCATGCTGAAATCCATTCGGATCCTTCTTGCCATTGCTGCCTTCCACGATTATGAGATCTGGCAAATGGACGTAAAGACAGCTTTTCTAAATGGAAATTTAGAGGAGTGTGTCTATATGGACCAGCCAGAGGGTTTCATTCAGAGTGGGAGCAGCGGAAAGGTGTGCAAGTTGCTTAAGTCCATCTATGGACTAAAGCAGGCATCGCGGAGTTGGAACATCTGCTTTGATGAGACAGTCAAAGAATTTGGCTTTATCAAAAATCCAGATGAACCATGCATCTATAGTAGATTTGTAGCGAGAACTGTAGTATTCCTCGTTTTATACGTGGATGACATTCTCTTGATAGGAAATGACATTCCTATGCTACAATCTGTCAAGGGGTTCTTGTCACAAAGGTTCTCCATGAAAGACCTGGGTGATGCCTCATACATCCTGGGGATCCGGATCCATCGTGATAGATCCAAGAGGATATTGGGACTTTCTCAGTCCAGGTACATCGACACCATAGTGAAAAGATTCAGTATGGAAGATTCCAAGCGCGGTAACCTACCGGCTTGTCACGGGATCACCCTCTCTAAAGAGATGTCTCCCAAGACTGATTTGGAGAGGGATCGCATGTCTATTATACCCTACGCTTCTGCGGTAGGCTCTATAATGTATGCGATGTTGTGTACCAGACCGGATGTAGCTTATGCACTGAGTGTAGTAAGCCGGTATCAGTCTAACCCTGGGGAGAAACACTGGATAGCAGTAAAGAACATTCTCAAGTACCTGAGAAGGACTAAGGAGATGTTCTTGGTGTATGGCGGAAAAGACCTCCAGATCGAGGCCTTTGCTGACTCCAGCTTCCAGAGTGACAAGGATGATTCCAAGTCCATGTCGGGTTTTGTCTTCACCCTCAATGGAGGGGCGGTGTGTTGGAAGAGTTCCAAACAGGAAACCGTTGCAGACTCGACGATGGAAGCGGAATACATCGCTGCATCTGATGCCGCAAAAGAAGCTGTCTGGATGAGGAAGTTCTTGAAAGAACTTCAGGTGGTTCCGTCCATTGTTGACCCAATACCTCTGTATTGCGACAACAACGGGGCTATAGCTTTAGCGAAGGAACCCAGGTCCCATCAGAGATCCAGGCACATCTTGAGGCGGTATCACCTGATCAGGGAGATCGTGGATCGCAAGGAGATCGAGGTTCGGAGGGTTGCTTCAGAAGAGAACACTGCAGATCCATTCACCAAGGCCCTACCCCAGACTCAGTTCGAGCGGCTGATCGAGATGATAGGTCTTCGATACGCCAGTACATGGCCTTAGTGCAAGTGGGAGATTGTTAGTGTATATGCCCTAGAGGCCATTACTGTATCATACTAGTTTGTATATTACTTAATGGATGCTTGGGATATTCACCTTGTATATACAATCTTGCTCAAAATAGTAGTATGCTACTTGGTTTGTTTCTACTTCAATGTGTACTTGTGTTTATTTCAGTATATCACTTATACGCATTAGTGGAGCCCTTAGGATCTTTGCTTGATTACCAGCGTTGTGATGGCAGTCACACAAGTGGGGGCTGGGTAATCTATAGGCACATCCTTATACAGGTCCCTAGTCGCAGGACTATCGAGACGGGGCATCGATACTCCGGAGTAGACTAGCGTATGCGCTTCTCATCCCAGTGTGGGAGATGGTCTGTCCCACAGCCATCAGTACGTCGTACTGGAGATAGTATACGGGTGCTCGTTGGGTTACGAGTACACTGGACAGGACTCGTCGGGAACTGACAGGTTGGTATTATACCTATCGTCAGTTATCAGTTCCCAGGTGACATGAGTACAGCTTAGTCCGCTGACTTGACACTGGCACTTCGCCTCAAGTGTGTTCCCACTGCACTTTGATCACTACCCTACCACGGCTCAAAGGAGTCGTGCAAACAGGTGGTGGTTGGGTGCAGTCCCGAAGCACTTGGAGGCAGTGACGGTTAGACAGGATTCGTCTCTCCCGGTATTGGGGGTTGACATCGCGCTGTGTCTAGGAGAGCCATTACACGAGTAGTCCCTGGCCAGGGCAAACGAGATATACTGGTAGGTTTCCAGTGTTATCTCAGGGTGTTTTGGGCTTCGCTCCGGCACGACTTGTACCGCTATTGGGGGACTGACGTTTACCACCCCCTAGGCCCGCCATGCGATGTATCAGACGAACAGACCGGACTGTACGGAGACTGTCACATTCAGACTCAGTAGGAGTTCAGATGGGGTTTCACCTCGTCAGCCTTCTTGTCGACATCTACCTGGGGATCGTTATGCACAGCTAGTGCCGCTTGCGGTCTGTGGTTAAACCCACTGCCAGCGTAGTGTCGAGTCTTTAGAGTCCCACACAGAGGGTATTCGCCTCTGGGCAAAACAGAGTAGAGGTCGCATGGTTTTGCGACAGGGTTCGTTCTCATCCGCGCACTTGTGCACGTTTGGAGTCCGGACGGATTATACTGGCAGGCTCTGGTTTGAGCCAGATACTGGTATATGTTTTGGGGTTGCTTTTATATCTTGGTATTCTTGTTTTTCGGAACGAGAATGCAGGTGTGTATGCACAGTTGCTTGAGGAGGAGAATGAGGTTTTTCATTAGGGTTTCGGAACGGGTGCGTATGCACAGTTGACAGTCTTTATTTTCCAAACCCTAATGGATTTATTTATTATCTATTAATAATAATAATTAAATGAGAATTATGTTATGGTTGTTCTTTGTTGACTTGTTGACCTTGGTTGACTTGTTGACCATTGACCACTTTCATGCCTTGAAAGTCTTCCTTGATTCATGCTTACTTTTTATTAAATGAAGCATGGTTGTGGTCATTCCAAACACTACCATCAACTATTCTCATTTTCAATTATTATCATTTAGATAATATTATTCTTTTGCATTATGGTTGCAAGAAGAGAAAATAATAGCTCATTCTATCATTCTCATTCTCTCTCCTCTCTTCATCTTCTTCTTCCTCTAGCTAAAGAGAAACCTTCTCATGTGTTGAGAATCCTTCTCTTTAAAACAAAAGCAACCCTTAGACACTCTCTCTACTCACTCTAGGATCAAGGGTTTAGCAAGCCGGCGATTCTAGTTCACTCCAAGTTCGAGAAAGAGCCCAAAGGTCGAGCCTTCGAGGTGGATCCATCTTCGACGGAAGAAGGCGACAAGAGAAGAGAACCATCAACCTCCACAAAGTTTGAAGAAGAAGGAGTTCAAGTTTAGGTATAACCATCTCTATCCGAGTAGCTAAATCTCTTTAGCTTAGTTTGCTAGTTTTAGTTTAGGTAACGATCCCGACCAAGTCTAGTCCATGTTGCCTCTTGTACTAAAAATTTGATTTTTATACCGTTTCCGCCTCCCCGTAAGAACCGGGGGTCGCAACGTGGACTAACACAAGTATCCACTCCCGCGCATCGACGATTTATTCGATCCGCTAAGTGGATCTTGTGTTTTCTCTAAATTAGATGTTCGTTCAGGTTATCATCAGGTGAAGGTCAAGAAAGCTGATATTCATAAACGGCTTTCAGAACTCGCTATGGTCATTATGAATTTCTAGTGATGCCATTTGGAGTGACCAGCAATATTCATGAACCTGATGAATCAAGTTTTCCAGGAGTACTTAGACAGGTTCGTTGTCATCTTCATCGACGACATCCTGGTGTATTCCAAGAGTCGGAAAGAACATGCCGAGCACCTACGAATTGTCCTGGAAACTCTACGAAAACATCAATTATATGCTAAGTATAGCAAATGCGAGTTTTGGCTAAATCAAGTTGGTTTTCTTGGACATATCGTATCAGGCGAAGGAATTTCTGTGGTCCAGCGAAAGTTTCAGCAGTAAGCGAATGGACGACACCAAAGTCAGTGAAGGACATTCAGAGTTTCTTTGGTTTAGCTGGATATTACAGAAGGTTCATTGAAGGCTTTTCAAAAATAGCAGCATCCCTGACCAAGCTCACACGTAAAGATGAAGACTTTGTGTGGTCAGAAGCATGCGAACAAGCTTTCGTAGAACTCAAGTCAAGATTGACATCAGTGCCTATTCTCGTTATATCGGACTAATCTCGAGCTTTCGAAATGCATTGCGATGCATCCGGTAAGGGATTATGATGTGTTCTACATCAACACGGTAAGGTTGTGGCTTATGCTTCAAGACAGTTGAAGACTCATGAGCACAATTATCCGACGCATGATTTGGAATTGGCAGCCGTCATTTTTGCTCTCAAGATTTGGCGCCATTATCTTCTTGGTGAACAAGTGAACATATACACAGATCACAAGAGCCTGAAATATGTGTTTACTCAGAAAGAGTTGAATATGCGGCAGAGACGATGGTTAGAACTCATGGCGGACTTTGACATCAACCTGCAATATCACCTAGAGAAGGTGAATGTGGTTCCAGATGCTCTTAGTCGTAAACCATTAGCAATGCATCTCACCGCTCAGTGGAAGCTACAACAAGACTTGCATCAGATGGAGATTGAAGTAGTCATGTCAGGTAACACTTCAAGTTTGATGAATTTACAAGTTCAATCAACCATTGTCAATCAGATCAAAGCAGCTCAAGCAAGTGATGCTAAGTTGCAAAAGATCAAAGAACAAGTGGAGAATGAACTCATAATAGACTTCATCATCTATGAAGACGGATCTTTGAGATACGGCAGCAGGTTGTGTGTACCAAAAGGTCCTGTTCGGGAAGAGTTAATGAAAGAAGCTCACAGCTCTCCCTACTCAGTACACCCTGGAGGTACAAAGATGTACAAAGATCTACGCCAGAATTACTGGTGGCATGGAATGAAGCGTGAAGTAGCCAGAAGCATCGCAAAATGTTTGGTGTGTCAGCAAGTAAAGGCTGAATATCACAGGACAGCTGGATTACTTCAACCGTTACCAATTCCAGAATGGAAGTGGCAACACATCACGATGGATTTTGTGACTGCTCTTCCTCGTAGCACAAAGGGTAACGACACAGTATGGATCATTGTGGATCGACTCACAAAGTCGGCTCACTTCATCCCATTTCGAGTTGGCCAATCAACCGAGACATTAGCAAAGAAGTACATGGAGGTAATAATCTACTTAAGATTTAAATTCTTTAAATATGTACTATCCCTGATACCCATGAACTCATACAGGAAATTGTGAGACTTCATGGAAAACTGGTCTGCATTGTCTCCGATTGTGATACCAGGTTCAGATCGTAATTTTGGCAGGTCTGCAAGCAAGCTTAGGAACAAGTCTGAACTTCAGCACGGCTTATCATCCACAAACAGACGGTCAGTCTGAGCGAACTATTCAGATGTTGGATGATATACTCAGAGCATGTATGTTAGACTTCAAAGGATCGTGGAAAGATCACCTACATCTTGTGGAGTTTTCGTACAACAACAGCTACCAAGCAAGCATAAGAATGACACCTTTTGCAGCACTGTATGGAAGGAAGTGTCGATCGCCATTAAGTTAGGACGACATCGGAGATAGGGAACTTCTTGGACCTGAGATGATAGTAGCGACTGTTGACGTGGTTCGTACTATCAGAGAAAGAATGCGCATAGCCCAAGATCGACAGAAACATTAGGCTGATGCAAAGCGACGTCACTTGGAGTTCCAGCCAGGAGATCACGTGTTCTTAAAGATATCTCCGAACCGCGGAGTGATCCGATTTGGAAGACGGGGAAAGCTAAGTCCGAGATACATTGGACCGTTCGACATACTCGAACGAGTCGGTGAAGTGGCATACCGCTTAGCACTTCCACCTTCATTGGAAGGAGTGCATAATGTGTTCCACATATCCAAACTCAGAAGGTATGTGTGACCTCAGCCATGTACTTGGTCATTCCGAGCTCACTATACAGCCCGACTTATCTTGTGAGCAACAACCTGTTGAGATCCTGGACAGGAAAGTGAAGTCATTTCGGAATAAGGAAGTCAACTTGGTTCGAGTGATGTGGAGAAAAGACACTCCAAGAGAATCAACTTGGGAAAGGGAAGATGAGATGCGTGCAAAATATCCTCACCTCTTTGTAAACCAGTTCTTAAAATAAAAGTTGTAAATTTCGAGGACGAAATTTTTGTAAGGAGGGTAGACTGTAACAACTCCAATTTTAGTGTACAAAAATTTGTTTAAAAATTAATGTATACTTGGGGTATTTGCATTTTCTATGAGTACCATAAATATTTGTTTTGCTAATTAATAGCAAGAAAGAGCTTGTAGCTCATTGGTAAGACCTTGCACTGCTGAACCAAGCCACCAGAGTTCAAATCCCATACCCCACATTAATTTTAATATTATTTTATTTTGAATTTTTAGAATACCAAGGGTTTACACGTGCATAACTCACAAAAACCCTACTACACATGATAAACTAACTGTACCAGAGGCTACATAAACCGGTAAGGAGGACTCCGACCACCTGACTTGGCTGGACTCGGCTGAATCGGCCGGCGGACCGGCCGACTCGGGCCGCCGCCGGCCGGACTCGGCCAGACTGCCGAGTCATCAACATGAAACTTTTGGCCTTTCACCTCCCCTGCACCCCTGTATACTTTATTTCTTCAGACCAGTAATAGAGCCCCTTTAAAACACCAATTACTCAATTTTATTACATTTTATAATATTTTATTACATTTTTTTCAATTAAACTTTTCACCTACCATAACCATAGCCTTACCCTATAAATACAACCCCTACATACACACCTCTCACTCCAAAATTCTGAACAAAACTCTCAAGAAAATTCTTAGAAGCTTAGTGTATTTTGGAGTAGCGAAGGGCTAAAACTTCGGTAAGTTTCCGACGACAACCCTAGGAGTTCCCGGCGACGAAACGACGCACCGACGCCTCCTCCCGTCTCCTCTTCCTCATCCCTAACTTCTAAACCCGTAAGTCCCCCTCTCTCTTCTCTAATCTTGTTCTAAAAGTATAAAATTTCAAAACCCGACGGAATCGGAGTTAAACCGATTTCCGATTCGGTTCTTTCTAAAAATCCAACATTTTCTTATATACAATTACACAAAACCCTTACATGTTGATTATTAATCATTAATAAACATGTTGAACAAGTTTCATGATAATCTAATTCATTTTGTAACTTTTATCGTACTTTTTCACTAAAATACCCTGTAGTTTCATTTCGACATTAAACCATCACAATCTTGCTATACTTTTAAGTAGATCACGAGATAATGACCTACCTCCTCACAAAACTCATATGCAATATAGCACAATACTTTCGAGTACCTAGAATACGAGAAAACAAAACATTTCAACTAAATACCATGAATTAATAAAACCGTTTTCTAAAGGATTAAGTATTTTTTATAAATCTTTGCAAAATGCCGCTACAACCATTTTGGGGAAACCGACTGGAATGGTGCGATTATCGCACATCCCTGTGCTTAGTAGTACGAGATGCAGACCTCCGCAAGGAGCATTCGGTCTCGAGAGATTTAAAATACGAAAATCTTAAGAAAATGAGATTTCTAGAAATATAATATATATTAAAAATTATTTTTATATAAATATATATATATATATGTATCATTAAAATATCTATTTTGTAATAATATAAATATTCCAACTTTTTTCTAAAATCACAAGGAACACATTTCATTAAAATATCATGAAATCCATACAAGTTCAATATTACAATTAAATACCATGTATTATGAAAAAATATGTTATTTTCACTAGAAATGTCACAAATATAAAATCTATATTTATTACAACTCTAAAGACGATAAATAAACACTTGGGGTGTATTTGGAAAATTATACAAAAGTATTTTTACATAAAACCCCCTCAAGTTCTATAAATTACCCTAAGGACCCTAGTAAATATAGGTTTAAGCGGGACCGGTCTCTTGAGCCTCAGGGATCCGGAGAAGTGGGTGCTTGTCTATTTAAGGAAGACAACTTAACAACGGTGTTATCAACACGGTAATCGTCTTTGAAAAAGACACAAATCCTGCCGTCCATATGCAGTTGTTACCGATAATATCAAAACAATCAGGACTTCAATTTCTTTTCTAATTGTCTGACTCAGACTGAGTCTCATTAATAATCTGACTTGAATATGATTCAAGTACAATTTACAATATTACAATTCAACATGAATTCATGAATCCATATATTCAAACTATTTAATCTGTATTGACTGAACCGAACCATGATATACTTCCATTTACATGATTCTCCAGTTACATCCATTTATTGATATCATGGTTTCGGCAAGTCATCCAAATACACAATCTATATTATAATTCAATTACAAATTGAAATACAATACAAACAATACAATCAAGACATCGCGGGGTTTAAAGGGTAGATTGGTACGGAAGGTATTAGAAGTGGCACGAGACTGCAAGATTAAGACACCTAACCTATATTCAGTTGCTGTTGTACCGTGGCATAACGGTTCCTTGTACTTTCCGTTTGCCCTAGTCTCTAGCATATAAAGACTCCTCTCGTATGCACTGGTATCTTTGTGTACCAAGCTACAAACAACAGCGTTAACACCAAATACTGATACAATACAACTTTAAAAGCTACCTTCTCTTTCTGTCTATTCTATTTCTCCCTTATCCTTGGGACTTACCGAGCGATTTGTTCGCTGACGATATTCTCTTTCTTTTTCTTTGAATGTCGTCAGGTGATTCGGATCTTTCAGAGATCGAGCCTACTAGCGAGGACTTATACCAGCTTACATACGATCCAGAGCTCTAGCTACATTGTACACTTTATTTCAGTACTTTTCCTTTTCTGTTATGCCACTGTTTAGGCATTGCTTCTTTCAGATGTATTTACTTTTCCATGCATTTTACAAAAAGAATGTGAATAAATAAAGTTGATGTTTTATTATATCTTGTTTCTTGTGCATTTATATTTATATTGCTTAGATACGCTTAGCGTATTTACTTCAGAGTAAATACGTAGCGGTCTCGTCGCGTCCTCTGCCCGTACACTGGGAAGCGGGGCGTGACAGGGACCACATTAATTTTGATTAATGTAAGATAAGAAACCTAAAAGATGTTGTTGGAACAAATTTCGAAAAACTGTAGTCATATTGTTTCGCTTTGCATAGTGGTATTCGGTCATGAATATCCAATACCTCATTCTAGGAGGCAAGAGCCTAGATCCCTTTGCGGGGAGTGACCTCTTGAGCAAAAGTTTATACTGTAGATTACTCGGTTTTCTTCAAAACCATAAGTTTTCAAAAGCGGAGCCTAAACCACTCTTTTTCAAAACTGCTTGGTTCCTTCAACGACATCAAGTTCATTACGTTAACGGTTTTTCACCAAAAACCAGCGTAGCCCTCCGTCATTTCAGATTAGTATTGCTTAGTATTCGTGCTATGTATGCCGTGCTCAGCCGAGGCGTAGTGTTCGGTAACTATGTAATACTTTTTTGTAGCATCAGATGCGGTTGGTTAGGATAGTCGTGCAGTCATTTTGGCTCAGTCAAGGACCCGTACGAGTGGATCTAATGCAATCAAGATAATGATGGGTTGAACTTGACTAGGATTCTTTGATATGTTGGTTTAGTCAAGGTCACTTGGGTCCTAAGGGCAAAAACCACATCGGGAGTTTCAAATATATAGGAAACTTGCTAGCATTGTATACCTTCTGGAGCGTGGTGACTAGAGTGGCTTCCATCCAGTTTATCACGCGATTATAGTTGGATCCCGACCCCACTGATGAGTAAGATTACTCTTGGGAGATATTTTCACTTCACAATTAGCTGATCTACTAGGTGTCTAGAAAGGTGTTAACGGGGCCATGCCTATGTGGAAACGAGATTTATTTTAATTAGGTCCGTACGAGAGCACGAGAAACCTCCCTCGGAGTACCAACACCGACCTGGCTGAACGGTTGACGAACTTGTAAGGTGTTAATGATCCTGCTAGTTCTCCTTTTAAGGTTTGAAGGAGAACTCGAGAAAATAGTGGGAGCTATCCTGATTAGATAAATTAATAACCAATCTAATTTTATAAGAGCGCACGCTGAGTGTTTATTTTCTCTCTCTCTAGATAACAACCCATTCATGCCTTAATCAAGATAATAAAATGTATCGCTTGACCAATCCGAATTCTTATTTCGGGCTGAGGAACGTCGATTTGGCTCTAACTTATGATAGCACTCATGAGTATGAGCAAAAGAAAGATGATTGCATGAATTTCTTGATGACCCTAACGAAAAAGAAGCATACTATTGCGTCTCCTTCAGGTGTTCTTGTTATTGAGAACTGTTTTTCGGTCAGTCCTACTTTCTAGGTACTAGATACCGGATCAAAATCTCATATCTGTAATTTATTACAGGAACTGAGAAAAAGTAGGATGGTTGGACCTGGTGATATGTCCCTCAGAGTAGGGAACGGAGCACAAGTTGATGCTGTTGCCGTCGGTGAATATCACCTAGTGTTGCTAAATGGCAATACTTTGATTTTGAACAATTGCTACTATATACCTTCCATGGTTTGCAACATCATATCAGTTTCTTTACTTGATGAAGATGGATATAGTTTTTTTCTAGATAGAAATATCATGAACATCTACCTTGATAATGTATTGGTTGCAGAAGGTACACTGTGTAATGGTGTCTATGTTCTAAATCAAAACACAGTTTTCAATATACAAAACACACACAAGAGAAAGAGTTCAGAAGTGAACGAATCCTATTTGTGGTATTGTAGACTTTGTCATATCGGAGAGAAAAGACTAAGTAAGTTGCATAAAAATGGATATTTGAATACGTTCGAATTTTCATCTTATGAAACTTGTCAGTCTTGTCTCAAGCGAAAGATGACCAAATCTCCGTTCACCGGACATGGAGAAAGAGCAGCAGAGCTCTTGGGACTCATACACAGTGATGTATGTGGTCCGATGTCTATACATGCAAGGGATGTGTTCTCGTACTTCATCACATTCACTGACGATCTCTCTAGATTCAGATATGTGTATCTTATGAAACACAAATCTGAAGCTTTTGAGAAATTCAAAGAATACATAAACGAAGTAGAGAACCAAACTGGTAAAAGTATCAAGATCCTCCGATCTGATAGAGTAGGGGAGTACTTAAGCACGGAATTCCTAGAATACCTAAAAGAGAATGGAATTCTCTCTCGGCTTACTCCTCTGTATACACCACAGCACAACGGTGTATCAGAGTGGAGGAATTGTACCATATTGGATATGGTACGCTCCATGATGAGTAGTATTGAGTTGCCTCTTTCATTTTGGGGACATGCGCTTCAGACATCGGCATACCTATTGAATGATGTTCCATCCAAATCTATGCCTAAGGCTCCATATGAAATATGAAGTAGAAAAAGACCGTATCTTAAACGTATTAAGATATGAGGTTGTCCGGCCTATGTTAAAGTACAAAATCAGGACAAACTTCAGCCATGTTCAGTTTTATACAAGTTTGTGGGATATCCCAAACATTCGATGGGATGTCTGTTCTACCACACCGAGAAACATAAGGTGTTTGTATCTCGCCACGCCACGATTTGGTTATGTTTAGTTTCAATTGACGATTTAGTTTAGGTGTAGGCTAAGTAGCATGGATTCGGATACGGATACGGGACACCTATTTACTTGACGCTTTATTAGTTAAGTTTAGTTTCAAATGACGATTTAGTTTAGATGTAGGTGTAGGCTAAGTAGCATGCAACGACGCATCGGCTATCGGGGGTAAGGTTTCTATCCCATTAACAATGTATAGAGCATACACCCATTCACTTGTGCTTACATCTATTTTGAGAAAATTTCGGCAACACCTCCCGCTGTTCTCCGAGTATACTGTAATAGAAAAGATGATCATTTCAATACTGTTAAACAATATTGAAACGAACATCTAATTTATTTTTGTACACGGAGAACCAGCAGAAAGGTACCGACGAAATATCACGAAATGAATAAAAACATAAGTGAATGAACGTGTTTGCTTTATACATTCTTAACTTGTCCACACTAGAAAAATCTATCGATTATCATATGATAAATTTTCTCATCACAGACTATACGACGGTTGTTAGCACCGAATGATACCATTCGATATTGACAACCTTCGTGTAGTTATATGTCACGACAAAAACAAACGTATGTTAAGCCGATAGACGGGATCTAAGGCGCGTAGTTTAATTTCCATTGACGATTTAGTTTAGGTGTATAATGGTTTTAGTGTTAGTGTTCAATTGACGAATTTGTTAAACTTAGTTTCAATTGATAATTTAGTTTAGGTTTATGTGTATACTAAGTAGCATATATTCGGATACGGGACACGATACCTTAAATTTTACATGTATTCGGATAATAAGTAGCATGTATTCGGATACAGGACGAGATGACGCGCAGCCACGCTGAGACTATGAGCACCATTATGAGGTTTCGACAAGAGTTAGCTGCTGCGGAGAGGGAGTTGGGTAGGCTCGGCCAACGTTTGTTGGTGGTTGATGTCGAAGAGGCTGAACTTACCAGGACCATGACGAGCATTGATGCGGAGATCGGCGAGATCGCCTCACATCGCTTTGGTGAAGAGGAGTTAGATCGGCGGACAACCATCGAGGGTGAGCGTCGCCACGCTGAGCAGATTTACCGAGACACTGCCATGTTGGAGTTAGCTATACATCGCCTTACTTCAACCCTCTGAGGCTTATGTACTTCTTTTTGGCTATGTGGCCTTTTTGTCGAGACTTTTAGTTAGCGTAATTTTACATGTTCTTTTTACTACACTTACTATATCTCTTATCGAGTATATTTTATTCTATGCCTGTGATTGTCAGCACTTTATTTTTCCGCTCATTATGCGAATTAATACCCCTGCGTTAGGGATAATACCGCTTCAGGAATCGACCATTGATAGGGTACATCTGTAAGTTCCCTTTCTCGTCAATGAGTCGATATGCCCCATTTGACAGGACCGTGTCAATTACGAACAGTCCTCGCCACTTTGGTTCCCATTTACCTTTTGACTTGTGGGTTGGGATCATGGGCATCCGCATGGCTAATACCAAGTCTCCTTTCTGGAAGGCTCTCATCCGCACATTTTTATTGAAGGCCCTAGAGATCTTAGTTTGGTACAGTTCTATGCATTACCGCGCAACTAGAAGTTTCTCATCGAGCACTTCTAACTCTTAAAGGCGGAGCCGGATGTTATCATCGGTCGTCATCTGGGCGGCCATTGTCGTGCGATACGATGGGATCTGCATCTCCAATGGGATCACCGCCTCGCATCCGTAGGTTAGCGCGAATGGTGTGTTCCTTGTAGGAGTCCGTACCATCATGCGATACGCCCAAAGACATCAAGTTTGTCGTTCCAGTCTCGTTTATTATCGAAGACGAACTTCTTCGCTTTCTTGATGATAGTCTTGTTGAAGGCATCTGCCAGCCCATTATCAACCGGATTATAAGAAGTTGAGGCTACACTTTGGATTCCGAACTTTACATAGAACCGCTCAAATGCTTGGCTGATAAACTGGGGACCATTATAATGCACAATACACCTCAGGACCTCGAATTTGTTCAAGATGTGGTGTCTCAGGAAGCTCGTCACCTGACTGGTCTTGACTTCCTTAAGCGGTATCGCTTCCGCCCATTTGGAAAAGTAATCGGTCACCGTTAAGATAAAACAGTGTCCCTAGTTGACGGAGGGCTGATGGGGCCGACGATATCCATACCCCACATCTTGAATAGCCATGAAGACGTCGTCGGATGCAAGAACTCTGGGGCTTGGTGAATGAAATCGGCATGGTACTGGCACGCCGAACACCTTTTGGCATATTCCATTGTATCGGCTATCATGGTTGACCAATAGTAGCCGAGACGCCTCAACCGAGCTTGCAACTTAGGGCCAGACTGGTGGGCTCCACAAGTTCCATCGTGGGCTTCTTTCAGGGTGGCTTTGGCTTTGGATCCAGCTAGATATCGAAGTAATATACCATCAAAAGAGCGACGATATAGATTTTTCATGGTTGGATCGTAATAGAAATTAATGTGTCGATCTCTGTTTTATCGACACAGCCTCCTTTGGGTCCTCAGGGACGATGCCATGGAAGGCGAAATCTATGATGGCGAAACTTCAATCTTTTCCTACGAAAGGTGACGTGGAGTGATCTGCTACTACCTTCAATTCTCGAGGCTCGAGTTTTGGGCAGTACAGATGATAGGTAGTGACATGTACGACTTGCCTCTTTCTACAGGATAGGGAAAGGACAGCCGTAAGGCCTGCCAACGCATTTGCTCGCGGGTTTTCATTCCGCATAATATGTTCGAGGCTGAAGGTCTTGAATCTATCGATGATTTCTTTCGCAGCTTGGTAGTATGCTAGAAGACCTTTGTGACGGATCCCGTACTCTTCGTTAATTTGCTTCGCAATCAACTGAGAGTCGTCTTTTGCCTCCAAGCTTTCCACCCCTAGCTCTTTAGCTAGGGCCAAACCGATGAGTAGGGCATTATACTCGGCCACATTATTAGAGCAAGGTTCGGTCAAGGAAAACAATCGGAGTATGACCTCGTTTTCGGGCGTAAGGAAGACTATACCCACGCCAGCTACCATTATATTTTCTGGGCTAACTCTAGATGCGCCATCGAACCATAGCTTCCATGGCCTTGGCTCCGCGGTGAGGTTGGCCTCATAAATTTCATCGGGTATCTCGTCGTGTAGTTTTGAATACCTATAGAACTGGAAGGCCAGTTAGGAACTCAGCGATATCGTGACCCTTAACTGCCTTTCGCGGGACGAACTCCATGTGCTGTGATAACAAGGTAGCCCACTTCGCTAATCTCGAGTTTAAAGCGTCTGGCTTGGTCATAAGGATTCTCAATGGGTTAATATTGGAAATCATTTTAATTATTTGACCCACTAGGTAATGTCGCATCTTTTGGACTGTGAATACTAGTGCTAGGCATTCTTTCTCTACTGGGATGTATCGGAACTCTGCTCCGACGATGGTACGGCTGAGGAAGTAGATGGCTTGCTCGTGTCCTTATTCGTTATGTTGTGCCAGCACCGCACCCAAAGAGTGACTCGCTGCGTGCACATAGAGTTGGAAAGGTTTTCTGGAGGTTGGTGGTACTAAGACCGGCGGCTTCGTAAGATGGGCCTTAATATCTTCGAACGTCTTCTGACACGCTTCATCCCAGACGAAGGAAATATTTTTGCGCATCAATTTGGAGAATGGCTGGTTTTTGCTCGACAGATTATTGATGAATTTTCGGATGTATGCCAAACGCCCTTGGAAGCCCCGGAGCTCATTCAACATAGAAATCTTCTTTGTACTGAAATTATGCTCATTCATGCAGATCACCAATTTTCAACAAAAATCAACATCACTTAGCGATGTCCGGGAAAACAAACTCAGTTTTTGATGCGACCACTGTCGCATACACAATTAAGGCAACCGCCAAAGTGACTCTTCCGCCGGAGCTCATGCAACAATGGACCGAACAACCACTCCAGTTCGGGTCTATCATGTTCTGGCCCGTCTCCGTCGACATTCCTACCGCAGAAGCCCCAGTGAGCCTAATCAACAAACCAACCTAAAAAAGGAAAAAAACCAAATGTGATTGTTCCGAAGCTATCCAAGCAAGGACGCAAACCTGTCTTCGAACAGCTTTCTACCACTCCAATTAGGGGCAGAGCCATCGGCTCAAAGGGGGCAACAAGACGTCCTGGGCAAGCTCAGGCAATGCTTATGATGACTGCACGTTGCACGTTGAAACGTTTTCGCTAGACTCTCTGTCAGTCAACCCATAATGGCTACCAAGAAGGTGTATGCCCACTAAGCCCTCAAAATTGAAAAGTTGAGACAAAAATGGCTCGGATACATAGCCAATAAAAAGGCCATGGCTTCTGCTCAATTGGAGTTTGTAAGATTCCAAGGACATGGTTACCCCGCGACAAAAGCCGGAACGGCTGTGAAAACCGCTAACTCTTTTGAACCGTTAAATCTGGTTCAGAAAAATACTATGACCGCGAAGATAAAGAGTCAGGCGATCCAAAGAGTTTTGCGAAGAGACGTGTCTAAACCTTAAAATCGGAAGCACGACATGAGCTCATCGAGGGTCCATCAAGCGCTTCTCGCCGAGCATAAGCAACAAGGAGAATTCAAAAAGAGGACACCAACTCCGCCCAAAACTCCAAGCAAGCCGTCTGTCTTCAGTCGCATGTCCCTCCTTGAGAAGGACAGGCTATGACGATGGTCCAAAAGCCTAGCAAATACTGTTATCGATACGAAGAAATTGGGAGGATACACAATCCATATTGTTTAGATGTCAGGCACAGGCCTCAGTGCTAACCTTTGCGGTAAGAACAAAGACGAGGTCGATAGTTCCCAATTCCATCTTGCTTTGAATGTAACCGCCACTTCCTAGTCCCAGCAGAGTTCAAACAACAATGAAGGTCCTACTGAGGCAGTGAAGCAAAAAGAACCTACAATTCTTAAAGGGTTTGACGACAATGTTAGCCCAGCCTTCATCCTTGAAAACACGGAACAAATGCTATTTCAAGATTTTCAAAAGCAGCTTCACGACAAAAGCAGGGAGTTTGTCAAAGTATATGGCAAAATCGATGATTTGATAAATCCGGTGATGCGGCTCACGGCTCAATTCACTCAAGTGCAAGCGCAACAAGATCAAAACTCTTTCCATGAACCAGTATTGACATCTCGAAAGGGTCAACAACTATTCCTCCAGCCCGAAGGGGGGCATCTCCATGAAAATCGACCGCAGTCAACCTCCAAGAAAGTCTTGACGCTTGACGGCGGCAGGTCAGGACAAGTTCAAAGGCAAATCATCGGTGGTCGAAGCCGAAACACAAAAAGGCTGCACCAATAGCGGGAAGCCATACCCAGCAGAATATGATATCTGGGAATATCCCAGTGGTTATGTAGTCCCCCGGTTCAAAAAGTTATAACGGAATAGGAAACGCCAATCAGCATATTACCCACTTCAAGGCGTCATGCGAAAACACAGAGGGCGATGATGCGCTTCTTCTCAGACAGTTCGTTAAAAGTTTGACCGAATTTGCTTTTTACTGGTACACAAGCATACCAAACAATTCGATCAAGAAATTTGCTCAAATGGAATTGTTCACATAGTGTTAGTGATAAAATTGTTATTGCTGACCTCGTGAAGACTAAACGGGAGAACAATAAAAGCGTTGTTGATTATATAAACCGACGGCATAATCCTAGCACCAAATGCATACAGCTGTTAGACCAAGAGAAAGCTGTCAGCCTTATCGGGAGAAACGTTGATACCTGGATGGTTTCTTCCTTGTGCACGCTAAATCTCAAAACTTTTCGGGAGATGACTGAAAGGGTCAACGTGTCGAAATACGCAAAATCAACCCCCTTCGGAGATCGAACTTGTGATTTCTAACATTGGAGTGGAAATTGAGACAAACTGAGCTAAGCCCGGTTGGTGAATGGTTCTGCATACAGTGTTCGAATCGAAAGAGATTCTTGTAGGATTCTCATCAAAGGTAGAATCAGGGAGATTTGAGACAACAAAAATTATAGACTTGCAAAAATAGGAGCTGTTTATCTTTCAAACTCAACAGTTCGTGTATCACACTAACAGCTTTGGATGATCTGTTTCTACCTTGCAGCATCAATTGTGAATCCTACGTGAACTTTGTCCGTTTCGAGGCCTTGGGTTCGAACCTCATCATTGTCAGTTTAATATTTATTCTGCTTTTACAAAAAGAGTTTCGGCTGAGGGTCTTTCTCAAGGATCAAAGCCCATGTGAGGAGGAGTGTGAAGTGTTATGTTAGCTTGATATCTTTTGCAGCTTAGGTTTTTGGTATAGTGGATCTTGACATAATAGGCTTTTTTTTATCTGGATTCCCCCCCCCCCCCCACCCTACTTTAAAAACTTTTTTTTTTTGGGGTGGGGGGGGGGGGTGTTAGTAATCTGTGCTGCATGAATTATACTGGTTTCATTTTTAATTTCGCATTCAAATGTGTTGAATATTTTCTCACCTTTTATTCTAAAAAGGAAAAACCAATATGCCTTTGTTTCACTTATAATTTAGATTGAAAATAGTAGAATAGCAATCCAAGCATTTATATAGTAGCTTATAGTCTTATACTAATAATGTATCCATAACTCCTAGTTGTTAATGAGTTCAATATCAACATGAACAAGAAAATTCTTGGATAATTTTTGCACTATAAAACTGACCTATACCATGAACTCATGATGTACAAAATTGTATAAAACTGACCTATACCACCCACCCCGCCACTTGCTCCTTATGATACCATGCTCTCCACCCTCCCCATGATTCATTATTATTTTTCTTCTTCTTGATCTTCACTTTTAGTTTCATCTCATTGATGCTTAATCTAGTTGAAGTAATCGGCACGCGCCCGTCTGTATCCCACTGCACGATAAACTTATGCTGTGTAAATATGTGCTAATCATCAACTAATATTAATCTTGATACAATTCAGGTGTTGTTGATGTCGATGATATTACCTATATACCCAAATGCGGAGGCCAGCGTTCAATAGTTTCCGGAGGATAGGGAGGACAATCGACGGTGAGTCATTCCACTTTTCTATCACGTCGCTGCAGAATTAATCCGTTCATAACTAATTAGTTATAGCTTTCTACCTATATAAACATCGGTATGATTATGATTTTTATTTACCAATTGTTCTAAAAATAACTACTGATTCAAAGAGAAAGAGAGGGAAAGATGAAAAACAATTAGGACTACTAACACTTGCTGTGGACACAGAGTGAAGAGAAAATTAAATATTTGCAAAAGCTAGTAATGAATAGGAAACAGAGAGAGCATTTATATCACAAACTAAGTGCTATGAGGACACTTCTCTCAAAAAGATTCTAGTGGAAACAGAGAGAAAGAAGAGAGATCTCTGGTACTTGAATTGTATGAAGCTTCTAAAAATAGATGAGACAAGTTTTAAATGGTGAAGAAAGATGCAGGAGATGACGACAGGATGCAATAAATAACTAATGGCTGGCTATAAATGGGTTTCATATTATTTGATCACAGAAACACATGTATGTATGACTTTGATATTTTTATTTTCCCTGCATGCAGCTGAATGCATGCATCATAAGGTACAATTTTCACTTATGAATGATAGCAACATCAATAATGCACAATTTTTAGTTGTCAATCTCTCTTTTGAATATATATATATATATATATATATATATATATATATATATAGAGAGAGAGAGAGAGAGAGAGAGAGAGAGAGAGAGCATATGATTGTA
Source organism: Agapanthus africanus (assembly GCA_030015575.1). Classification (NCBI taxonomy): domain Eukaryota; kingdom Viridiplantae; phylum Streptophyta; class Magnoliopsida; order Asparagales; family Amaryllidaceae; genus Agapanthus; species Agapanthus africanus. The sequence continues at coordinate 33,834,964 of CM057346.1, forward strand.
CCGATATGAGAGATGGGTGAAATTTGCATAAAGCTCGCTGGCCGTCATCTCTGTTGAAATACTTTTCGACATAGTCTTCGGTGCACGGATCGTATCCTGATGGAATTTGCCATCTCATCCCATCCCATCCTGCTATAATCATACAGTACATGTAATTCAAATTTCAAAGAATATAGCAAAAACAATCCTGACTTGCACTTTGCAGTCCGATTATAACGGGCAATACTGTTTCAAAAACTATTAGTGTAACAAATTTTGATTTGATTTTTTATACCAAAATATTTGACATAACATGACGGAAGAAAACAAACTCGAATTTGGTTTGAGGAGTACTATATAGATATATGAATATACCATATAGATATAGATTATACTAATTATTATGCCCTTAATTATGTACAAGGATGCAATAAATACCCACTGGATCAGGATTAGTTTATATTAACGAGGATAAGAATTTGAAGGGAGTTAAGTTACCCTTATAAAAGTGATTGATCGTTAGGATTCACAAAAAAAAATAACTTAAATTACTTGTTTTGGGTATGGTTAGAGATTGCTATTGAAGTAACATGAAGTTACTACTGCAAGTTATTTGGTAGGTTGGGATCAACTTTAAGTGTTTTCTTGGTAGTTTTAGTAGCTGTGCTGGAAAGCAACTGCAATTTGGGAACTTTGGGTGATTATTTGAAAACATGTGGATATTTTTAGACTAAAGAATCAATATTGAGTAGGTTTTAGCTATAGAGTAATGCTCTCATAAACCAAGCTGTTTAGTTATATTGCATTTCAAAGCTTTGGGTGATTGTTTGCATCTAGTTAGTATTTGTTCGATCTTAATTGCATTCAATTTCAGGGCTACAGCCTTTCACTTTGGCGTTGAGTCTTGGCGCTAAACTAACAAAGGTGATTGGCCTCATGACTTTTTCCTTTCCTTTTTTGTTTTCCCCCCTTACCAAGCAGATTAGCAGTTTTACCTGTATCAAGTTATTTGAAACCACAAGTTGGAGATGTGATCGAATTTGAAAGTCTAAATTGGATCGAATTTGAAAGTCTAAATTGGATGACAGATGACATGCATAGTAAATTACACACGATCGAATTTGAAAGTCTAAATTGAATGAGATATGACATGCATATTAAATTACGACAAAGTTATATAACTTCCATGAGCTAATACTTGCCAAATTACATTACATATTAGCTTGATCTTTCTTTCAACCTCATAGTCTAACCAAATATATAGTAAATGGATGCAATATTTTCAATTATACACAAACAACAATTTCATTATTATCTACCTGTGAGAAATAGGCTATGGACAAGAAGCGATTCTCAATACAACTGCAAAAAATCATAAGTTATGCCATTAAAGGGTTTTGGCTATAAGATGTTTCTGCTTTCCTTTTTCACTTTGTGCATCAATCTATGTTATTAGACATGTTCTATGCAGTAAATGTCGATGTGGTACGTGGAAAACACAAGTGAAGCACCATGATGACATAAAAAAGATTAGCTTTGATGTGGAATACCACAAGCAATCCATCCCTACAATCCCGAGGCTTCATGGCATTGAACTAATCAAGCTTTGATCTCATATTCCCATAAGCAATGTGAATAATCATACCCGCTATATTGCATGTTCTAAACCGTGACCCTCATAGAGCCATCTTCATCGGTGAATTCTGGTTTAACTCTTAACACCAAGTGATAAAAGTGGCCTCTTTGTACCTCACAGATCACAAGCATACCCTAACATATTATGTCTTGAATTATTTTTTATAGCAATGCTGACCGGTCTAAGTTAATTATTCCTGAAAACTCTATCTTTTAATAATTATTTCTTAGATTTTTCTTTTTCATAAAAGAGATGAGCAACCCAAATTTTTTTATCGGTTTCGGTAAAAACTTAGTATTACATAATTGCATGAAATCTTTCAAAATTAGGGAATAGAGGATCAATGCTTACATTCTTCTCTTGTATTTTATTTTTCAAGTTGTATCAGATGACGAATATTCTCATGATGCTTCGTTCGAGTTCTTTTACTTATCTTTGCAAGTTACTATTTCTTACTAAACGTATTTCTAAGTCATTTGTTACTAAATTATTGGATCCGTCCAAATATTCAACCATGAAATAGTTTCCCATACCTCCCAATTCAAAAATAATTTCAACCATGAAAACAAAAGAAATGAAGAAAAACTCTATAATTATTACCCTCATTTGGACAATCTATTTCATGGCATCTCTAAACTCGAAGGTAGCCATTTTAAATAATTCATAGAAGTTAGGAGAGGCTATTTTATTATAGAAGTTGAATTTAGCAACGCGAAAACTTTGTAGACAGACACAAATATATGAAGTGGTGTTTGCGGTTTCTTTTCCCATGATTGCATCGCCACACTTTGCACATGTTTAGCATTTCTACCTGCATTTAGTCATGCATCAGGAACATCACTTTTCATCACATTTAACCACCTAAAATCATATATTTTTTGCATCCACCCTTACCAGATTATCTAGTTTATCATCCAATTTCAGTGCTGACATAGATTTCATGTTGCCACTAGTAATTCCATTTGATGAGGCCGCTACTACTGAGCCTGGCTCTTTCCGAAGATCAAACCCAGTAAGGATCCAACAAGACTTTTTGACATACAATTGATCTCCATGGCCATTAAGAACAATGTTGCCTTCAGCTGATGTCAGGTCGCAGTGTAGTAACGAAGGAATTTTAATTTTTATGTTTGAGAGACCTTGAAATTTTCATTGCTTGGAGATTTATAACCTAAAAATTCTAATGAATTTTTTCTGATATTTATAGTTGAATTGTGAATCCCCTAGTTTCCATACAAAATTGCCCATTTTTGGATATATAATTTTTGTACTACAAAACCGAACGCCACCTATGCCATGAACTCATGATGTACATAATTTCAGAAATCTTGGTGAGATCATCAAATCTCATCTCATTCTGATTAAAAAGAAGAGATTTCGGGCCTGAACATTTCTTCCAGATAATTATGAAAGCATATATTTCAATTCTAATAATAATTTCGAGCTTTTAATGCACCGCAATAGAGTTTAAGAGATCCATAAGGACCATACGATTCAGAAATTAAAATCAAGAGAGGAGAATATTAAAAATATAAAAACTGTGAACTGTTTCAAGAAACAAGATATAGTTCAATCTGCAAGATTTCAAATTAGAGTACTCCCAAATATTGCAGAATGCCGAACCCTAAGCAACCTTACATCAACATATAAATATAGAGTTAAATTAAATATACACTTGCATATGATTGATGATGATCGTTGCAAAAACACCGAAACTAGCCCTAGCTAGACAAAAAAACAAAGATGAAGATAGAAAATTAACTAAAACCGAGTCAAAGGAAGGGATTGCCCATTAAGGAAATGCGAGAATAGTGATAAAGATCGATCCGGGGCGAAAACGGGAACTTGGTGGCCGGCCCCTCTAACGGTGGCCAGCGTGAGTCCCTCTTTGTACTCGACCACCCACCCAGCCACTTGCTCCTTGTGATACCATGCTCTCCACCCTCCCCATGATCCATTGTTATTACTATTTCTCTTCTTTGATTTGTTTTTCTTCTTCTTGATCTTCACTTTTAGTTTCATCTCATTGATGCTTAATCTAGTAGAAGTAATCGGCACGCGCCCGTCTGTATCCCCACTGCACGATAAACTTATGCTGTGTAAATATGTATAAATATGTGCTAATCATCAATTAATATTGAGCTTGATACAATGCAGGTGTTGTCGATGTCGATCGATGATATTACCTATATACCCAAATGCGGAGGCCAGCGTTCAGTAGTTTCCGGATGATGGGAAGGACAGTCGATGGTGAGTCATTCCACTTCTCTATTACATTGCTGCATAATTAATCCATTCATAACTAATTAGTCATAGCTTTATACCTATATAAACATTGGTATGATTAGGATTTTTATGCACCAATTGTTCAAGTAATAGCTACTGATTCAGACAGAAAGAGAGGGACTACTAGGACCAGTACTAACACTTGCTGTGGACAGAGTGGAGAGAAAATTAATTTTTTGCAGAAGCTAGTAATGAACAGGAAACAAAGAGAGCACTTGTATCACAAACAAAGTGCTATGAGGACACTTCTCTCAAAAAGATTCTAGTGAAAACAGAGAGAGAGAAGAAAGATCTCTGGTACGTGAATTCTATGAAGCTTCTAAAAATAGACGAGACAAGTTTTAAATGGCTAAGAAAGATGCAGGAAATGATGACAGGATGCAATAAATAACTAATAGCAAGCTATAAATGGGCTTCATATTATTAGAGAGTATATCTTGCTCACAGAAATACATGCATGTATGATTTTGATATATTTTTTTTCCTGCATGCAGCTGAATGCATGCATCATAAGGTACAATTTTCAGTTATGAATCAAAGCAACATCAATAAAAAAAATCCAATTTAAATTATCAATCTCTCTCTTGAATAGATTACTGTTAAATATATCGAAAGAGAGAACGAAAACATATGAATGCATACCTGCAAGGAGAGTAAGGATATGAGAGATGGGTTAAATTTGCGTGCAAAGCTCGCTGGACGTCTTCTCTGTTAAAATACTTTTCGGTGTAGTCTTCGGTGCACGGATCGTATCCTGATGGCATTCTCCGTCTCATCCCATGCCAATCTTCCTATAATCATACAACTATACGTAATTCAAATTTCAAAGGATATAGAAACATTCCTGTCTTGCACTTTGCAACTCGATCATAACAGGCATTAGATTTTTTTTTTTTACATATTTATGTGCATGCTTTACTCAAAAAATTTGTGATTTGACAGAAAGATAACATACGTGTTTAGAGAATAGCCGAGGAGCCGCAATGAGCTTTGGTTTCGGTTTCTTCTGGTCAAAAGAAGAGAGGCATACAGGGGTATAGATGTTGTAGATGTCGATGTCCGAGTAGGCTTGAAGAAAGGCCTTGAGCACCAGAGAACAATCCTTCGTCTCTTTTCCGATGTTTTCATCTTCCTTAAAAGAGTTGCAATCCTTCTTCACAGCGACGTAGAGCTCGTCGGATATGATGGCATGGCTCCATGCATACTCTAGCATCCCCATCTGGTCTGTTTCATCATTCAGCACTGCGTTTCCTATCTGCAAATCTCACCACAATTATTATGCGTTCGAATGAACACATTATTGATTTTTACTTGTAAATGATAACGCTCCATGGCCAAAAATGCATGACTTATTTCCATTAAATTATTCAAAATTCGATTTTTATCCTTGATTAGAAATAAAACTTCAAAATATTCAGTCAAGTCAAAAGATTAAAAAATACAAAAGAAAAAGGGATCCGTTTCTTTTAATTTGGCCCCAAAGATGAAAAAAAAGTAAATTAAAGGCTAAGCATTGGGCTCAACCGAAAACAAAAAGACAACCCCTGCCATAATTTTTTGCACTTTAGTGATTGCAGTAACTTTTCACAGTCTCTAATCTTAGAAAGGAAATCACACTACTGTAAGTTTAAAGAGTTACCATGAAACCCTTGAGCTTGATATATGACTCCTTTTTGGCCACCTTGTTTCCTTCATATATCATCTCTGCAAGCTGTGGCACATAGTGGCCTGATATACGTATGTTTTAATCAAGCTAGAGCAATTAAGGAAAAAATTGATTAATTTTATTTTAGTTTAATTAAGTACCGGCATAACTCTCTCCGGCAATGTAGAAGTCATGAGACTTGAAGATAGGAAAACTATCGAACCACGATAGAAGGAAGTCATGGGAGTCCTTGGCGGTTATCCGGTCGCCGAGTTCTTGTAGATCCGCCGATCTGTTTGTGTAGGAGAAGCCTACTCCCACCGGCGCTTCGAGAAATAGGATGTTGGCTGCTGCATATATATTAATCAATAATGCAAAAATCATTAGCATATATTAGACAACATAAATAATATTTGAAGTCATTCACTCGCCCTTGTTCCAAGAGTATGAGTTGAGGGTGAGGTTGGGGCCATCGCTTCGGACTAGGAATGGACCGAGCTCCTGTGCCGCTCCATACGCCACCGACGAGCATCCCGGCCCTGCATTCATTTTCCCAAAAGAGGAAGGGTCTTCATATTGAAATTGCCAATTTTACTCTCACAAAATTTGACGGAAAAAATATTAAATTAAACCATAACTAACTTTTGAAATCTACTTATATCTTTCTTCTTTCATTCTAACCACGGTGGTTCTATATAAATCTTCTCAAATGCTTGTTCATGATTTTCACATATATACACACGTGCACAACATGTATAGATACCGGCATGTTCATGGGCATTTTCTTTACACCAAATAATGGAGAAGAGCCGTGGGGTTGTAAAGAAAAAAGTAAAAGAAAGAAAGAAAAGGATGATTCTCTTTATTTTATTTTATTTTTTTTGCCCCCAGTGTCTTTTCAAAACACTAAATGAGAGATCCCGGGTTCGATCTCGGGTCTCCCACAAACTCTTCTTGTCCACCATTGGGTTATATGCCCCGTACATGTACCTTTTTTGAATATGAATATTTACATGTAAAACTGTTATTATGCTATTAAAGAATCAACCTAGCTTTATAAATAGTTATAGTAGTAAAAATACATTCTTGTGTCGGGATCTTGTCGCATGTTTACAACTTTTTACCCTCTTTCTTTCCCTCTTTCTTTTCTTCTGCTGCTGCTGCTGCCTACTTTTGGCTTTGACTGTGGATAAGATGAGACAAGCTTATTGGGCAACTAAAAAGTTCAGTATTTCCCCCCCTTGTATATATGTTAATCATAACTATTGCTTTGTAAGCGCAATGTATTTGAGATTATAAAATTACAGTGGTTACTCTCTCTATTTCACAATACTAGATTCTTTTCCATAATTTTTTCCTTTTCTTACAAATTCACATCAAAAGTAAAGCTCTATCTAGCCCTAAAAATTGAAATTAAATTACGGATTGTATATTTATGACATTTTAGATTGTCGAAAAAAATATGATTTTCTTAATGAGTATGAAAGAGGGGAAAAAAGGATAGAATTGTGAAAAGGTAGGTAGCATTATTTATGGACAATTATTGTAAGAGCATAACATGGGATGATCTATTAGATGTTTAGAATTTCAATTTGAAGACCCTTCCTCTTATATAGTTAAACAATAGAGGTATGATTTAATCAACTCGAGATATGAAACCATCAGCATTAACTTAAAGACATCAAAAAAATTTGGAAAAAATTGTGCCTAAAACCCTGTGAAGGGTACTTAAACTCAAGACAAGTGAAAATTTGACTAAGATTATAAAGGTGTAGCTTTGAGCTTTGTTTCCAATGGTCATAAGGTTGTTACTTCACAAAATTTTGTGCCCAAGCACCAACTCCTAATCTGACTCGTCAGCATGTCACGTGGCCACGGGGCCGTTTCATTTGTTTTCTTGCAGCCAAACATTTGAATTGAATTGTTTCAAAAAAATAAGGAAGAAAACGTTAACGGGTTGGGATCCGATATCACTGACCTCCATTAAGCCAAAGGACAAGAGGCTTCTCCTTGGCTCTTAGCTGTGCTTCAAAGAACCAGTAGAACAGTGCCTTCTCTTTGTCCTTGCCCACATTCACGTACCCTGCGTAGTGCCGGAACTCAACGGGCGGCTGACCCGGTAAGGCTCGGACTCTGTCAGGCTCCTGTCGCCTTTCCGTGTCGACCGGGACCCGATAACCTTCAATGGATGCAAATAGGAGAAGCAATAAGCTCAAGATTGTAGAGCTTTGAGCTGTCATTCTGCAAAGGCCAGGGCCTCCTCTCTTTGGTGTACGTTTAGGGAGCCGCTAGAAGGGTTTAAATAGAGAGAGGGGTGAAGGAAATGGATATAGGTTTGGTTTTTTTTTTCAATATCAAAACTTTTATTATCACATATTTCACCAAAAGACTTTGATATTTCTATATCTTACCCCCAAAAAACACAGTACTCCCATATTTCTCTTCCAAAACCTTTAACTTGTTCAAAAGTCTTATTCTATGGAAGGAAAAAATGCTTCCCTGTGTTGATCATAAAGCCCGATCATGGAAGAAAAGAAATAGAAACACGATACCTATCAAGCCACCAAAACGTGTCCGAAAAGCTCTCTTTAACTATCATGCCCCGGTGCTTTTCCCCTGGTATACCAAATAATCTCTCTTGTAAAAGATAAACATACCCTCCAGTGTATAAGGGAAGTGAATTTTTATAAAAATAGATGTTTTGAGTGGGAAACATGAAAATTCAAAAATTTGAGGGTGATGATGGAAATATCAAAGTCTTGGGGTTGAAAATGTAAAAAATCAAAACTAGGATAAGAATAAAGGAAACGATCACGTGCATAGCGTAAGGTAAGGAAAAGTTGTGCGCATTCAGTTGCATATTTCCTGAATCTTCGCGGATATTCTGGAGATTCTTCGGGCCTTCGATTTACGAACCGGGTCAAAGCCCACCCGATATCTTGTTGGATCCGGGTCGGATCATCAAATCACCCGATTCGAAAAAATTTCACTCTATGCTGCTCATTACTCAAGAGAGAGAGAGAGACCCTGGCTTCGTCCCCAAATTAAAATTATTGGCGATGGCCTTTCTGCTTAACAAGTTTCAGGAGGTATTTTTCTCCTCTTTTTCCTTGTAATTACTCGCTCCGTGGTTTGCTAATTATTGAACTATTTTGCTTTTGTTCTCTAATTTTTTTTCCTTTCATTTTGGATGCTTTGATCTAATTATTGCATTTTTTTTATGTAAGAGGCCGATTTAGTTCAAAATGATTATTATACTAGGTATGAAATCTCACAAACATAAAACAATAATTAGCCTGATATATTTTTAACATAAAGCTGGTGCATTTTTGTTAGAAAAAAATGGGTGTTGCTAAGTTGTTAGGTGATTTATATTTATTCATGTTTCATGGAGAACTGCAACTTAGGCTCTGCGAAGGGAGTGCTAGGTTGATTCATTGGAGAAATCATTAGGCCCTTCATCTATCGATTTGCGATCTGAAGATGTAAAAATCGGGAATACATTCAAAGTGGTTGTCAAGTTTGTTTCGATTCTCTAAGTTGGTTTCAAAGCTTTAGGCCTATTGTGGCAACAAGGTTTCTGAAACCGTGGTTTCATAAAAATGCGGTTTCACAAAATTTAGGGTCGTTTGGGAATATAGTTTACGAAACCAAGGATTCATTTAACTTAACTTATTTTTAAGTGACAGAAAGAGAGAATAAGGAGAGATGACACAAAACTTTCCGAAACTCCAGTAAGGTCAGTTGGCTTGCTGGTAAGCCTTCACCAGCTTGCTGTTTTAACCCAATTGAAGGACATCATGACTCATGACCCCTGACCCCAACAGTCGAGATTATGTCGGGATGTGATTGATATAGGTTTGTATTAGAAATTGTGTTGGTTTTCTGAGGTACAAGTCAAATTGCAAAACTGAGAGACAATGCAAAATTATGTTTTGTACATAACATCAGTAGGATATAACCTTTTATGTTGACTTTTTCCAATTTATATTTGTAGATCTTTGTAGATGATAACTTTTGCTTTGCTGTGATCTCAGGCTGTTAAAACTCTTGCAAAGTGTCCAAGATTTGCGCGGGATCCCAGGCATCTTCAATTTGAAGCTGACGTGAATCGTCTGTTCCTATACACCAGGTTGCTGCAGTTACTTAATTGAAAATGAACCAATTATACCACCTATCAATATCTGAATTGTATGCCGTTTTCTAAAGGACCAAAGTTTAGCTTATTCTCCTCCCCCCCCCCCCCTCTCAGAAAACAGTCAGCTATGTTTTAATATGATGTTATACTATCAGGCATGGTCTTTACAACCTTTGCTTTTACCCAAGGGAATTTTTTTTCTTTTTTCCCTTTTTTTTTTGGGGGGGGGGGGGGGGGAGGGTGTGTGTGTTGTTGGTATATTTTCCACTTGTTTCATCAAGTCAAAAACTTTTCCTCGTCGCCGCTTTCATGCAACTTGCTTGACTTCATATGCCTTGTCTACAGATGATCTTTTCCATTGCATGCTTGTTAATCCTTTATGACATGATATGTTGTTGATGACTCTAGGCCATAACTAGAAAGTAGAAACATGCAATCTTATTACTTTATTACTGAATAGAATTCTGATAGCAGGCTAACATATATCCTTTCTAAACAAAATTTTCAACTGAGGGTTTTTATTTTACTCTTCTCTACTCCCTTCACATTACCCTAAATCATTCTATCTAAAATGCTTTCACTCCTCATTTGCTGACCATCCCTTTGTTGCATATGCTTCTTCTTTGCCATAGTTCCATTCTTGATTAGTGGAACTCGAACAATAATGGCTATTGTATTAACCTCTTGCTTGTTTTGCTTTGTTTTCACCTTATCCTTATTCAAGTTATTGACAATTATCTAGTATTTTGACTCTCGCGGTGTCATGCCCCGCTTCCCAAAATACGGAAAACGAGGGATGACTAGGCCAGCCATGCTCCTACGGTCAAGGAATAATCCCGCCGTAGTCACACTTCGGCTTCTAGCATTACATGGTAATCAGTAAACAAAGCACAGCAGTAAAGGAATTACATCACTAAATTATTACATTAAAATCCATTGTTCACAAATTACAAATGGACAAGAAGAGTTACTAACCAAGTTCAATTACACGATCTCTTTTATGGAAAGCAGAAAGGAAGAAAAGTACTCCAGACTAGATCTCCGTCAGCTCGAAAGGTAAATCCGACTCCTGCGCTGGTTCTTCCACGAGATCTCAGCATGCATACTCAAGTCGTCAGAGCGACATAATAGCAATCTTTATAATAATGATGTGAAACAGGTAAATAAGGTAATAACAGTGAAAGTAAAATGCGGTTATTCACTATGTCGCTAAATGATGCAAAGTATGATCTGTGTCCCTATCGGTCTCTAGGTCATGTTTGAAATCGTATAGTGGAAAGGAGGATCATGTTTAACAGGAGTCTCGTACATACCCGAGACAACGACCCACATGCCCGGGACATAACCCTGTCAGCCGGATCGCTAGATCCTACCTAATATATATATCACTGCTCGAATGATCATCCTCTAAAACACGGTCCCGCTAAATACGATACTCTTTCCACTTCGATTTCCCTTTTGTCCCCAGGTTTTCACTATTTATGATTATGATTTAGTCGTGTACAAGTATACCAATAGCACGGTTTTATCACTGTTCACTGTATTAATCACTGTCACGAATCATTCGCTTTCCATTGGTGTACTTGACACTCCTAAACCAATATCATTCACGCACGATAATGCAATGTCCGCTGAACACTAACACGCACTAACACTATGTATAGGGCAATTGGGTAAGATATGTGTATGTTTGCCGTTAACAAGTCATGTATGTTATGAACCAATACGCATGTCATAAACTTACAAAAATTGCAGTAATTCATATGTTCAGAATTCAACGAAATGATACAAATACGATAATAAGTACACTTTGTCAGCAGTTCATCAAAATTGGTTTCAGTTCAACCGGGTTTCCGGTATTCAAGTTACAGCCGTTTCATTCTAAGTGCTCGCTGCAGGAAATTCAGTTTCTGAACCGAACGTCCGTTTCGCGACACGAATTTCACCCAGTTGGGATCAGAATTTAGCGACGCTACAGTTGAATAAAATCTAGGGTTTCCAATAGGGTGTTCAACGCAACAGACGGATTCTCAATCGCGTCTGTACGTCAAAAGTTATACATTGTTCAACACTAGTATGTCAATTCTGATTCTGCTTTGGACTGTTATACGTCCTGTTCTTTTAAATTACAGATTAAATAGCAAACGACGATAAAACAGAATGAAACCACTTGTGTTATTTAGCTAACAGATTCACCTTTAATAAACTGCAGAGTTCCGCAACATACGAGTTCAGGAAACAAGGTGGTACACATAACGGGGCAGTAAACAGTAAGCAGAGTCGCTCTGGTCTGCAGTCCAGAGCCGCACTCCGATCCAACTATCGTCACAATTTTAGTACAGAAATCATTAGAAACTTGCATAGGGTTACAGTTCGTCGAGTCGGCTTCGATTTGAGCCCTCGAACGCATCATTTCAATAAGTACACGATTTATGATGATTTTAACAATTTTCAGATGCGGGAAACCAGTTTTACGGGTGTATTTGGGGGTGATCTTTTAAGTTGTTACAGTTATAGTTTTACAATGAAACTTCTACACAAGATTCCATGCCATACGGGCCAGAATATTCAGATGAGTTCCGTCAAATTAAGTGAAGATTTTCATTGAGATCTTGCATCGAACAATTATAACATATAATTTATCGTGACTTGTAAAACAACGATTATAGTTTGTAACAACATAAATTAGCATGTAGCAAGTAGGGAACTTGTCTGGAAACATTTCGGGGATGCACGGCGGCGGCAACGTCACAAACGCGCGACGAACGGCGCGCTTTGGATGCACGGCCTCGGCTCACGATTCGGGTTTGACGTCGGAGTTGCCTGGAGACGTCTCGCGGTCACTGGAAGCGGAGGGGGTGCTCAGTGGATCTCAGGGAGTGCGCTGGGGTCGACGACGGTCGGCGGCGTCGCTCCGGCGATGAACACAGTGAGCTTGCAGTGAGGGGAAGTTATGGTTGTATGTTGTGGGTTGCTGTTTTGGAAGGGGAGAGAGAGAGAGAGTAGGGGTTCGGGTGTGGATTTAGGGGGTGTTGGTGATGATGCTGATGATGAGGAGGGTGTAGGGGCGTCGACGATGTGGTGGGGAGTTCGCCGGCGTCGAGTGTGCAGGATGGCCGAGCTCAGGTGTGAGTGGGTTGGGTGTGCAGGGGTACTCGGTTGATGGAGTAGTAGTAGTGAAGGGCTCTGTTGGTGGAGGACGAGGAAGGGAAGAAGGGAAAGGTCGCAGTCGTCGTCGTCGGAGGTTGAGCGGCGAGGTGTAGAGATGGCAGTGGGTTTCGTAGTGGGTTGAGAGAGAGGAGGTTTGAGAGTTGAAGAGTTTGAGAAAGTGTGAGGGATAGAGGAGTAAGGGTTAGCGACGAGGGGTTAGAGAGGATCGCGAGGGGCGCGCGGGTCGTGGGGCAACGGCTCGGCGACGTGGCCGCGAGGATGGGCGCGAAAAGTGCATCGGGAGAAAAGAGACGTTGGGGAAGAAGAGGGAAAAAGAAAACGAGACGGGTCGGGTTTGTGAAGGAGCGGGCTTGGAGTTGGGACTGCTGGGCTGGGCCGGCTTGGGAATAATTTATTTAATTCCTTTTTAATTTTTCTCTTGGGCTGAGGAAGGAAAATGGGCCGGGAAAACAGCTTGGGTCGAGGAAAAAAGAAGGAAGGTGTGGGCTGAGGTTTTATTTAAGGTTTTAATTGAAATTGAAATTTTTGTTTTGAGTTTTAGTTCAAGTTTGGCTTTGATTTTTACCGGTTTGGAAAAAAATTAAATACTAATCTTAAGCAACCATTTCCCTACAAAAGTACAAGGGAAAAGGAAAAGAAAAACTCGGGGAATTAGGAAAAATAGAAAACTTTTATTAAGATGGGAACGGGGATTTACACGCGGAGAGCATCTTCTGTTTCAAATTGTGCTCCATTCTTTCCATCATCTAGTTTCCTCCCAATATAAAAATCTCCATTATATAAATTGGTTTGTTATTGTTTTAAGTTACTTCATATTGCAGATTTGGCAAACCATTTGAGGCAGATACAACTCAAATGGTATAAATTATTGTATCTTTGAATGTCGTGTTTTCTGACACCTGATAGATAATTGGACGTATCCTTGATTATTTTGATTATAGGAATTAGTTTATCTTTTGTGTTTGTTAACATGCCACATTAGAATAATTTAGATATTGATGTTAATGGTTAAGTGTTGCTGTTCATTCAGCTTTATAGTTGTAAGAAGCAAAATTGGTCAATGCTAGCAGGATATGTTTATATGGTTTATTTATCACGTTCAGTCATCCTTGTTTTGCAAAATTTGCATTTTAATAACTCTTGTTGATTCATTTCAGCTTTAACCATTTGGGAATGAATGCCGAGGAGAAAGATGCGGATGAAATTATTGAAGTGGCAAACAAAGCCTCGGTATCAGATCAGCAGAAGCAGGTCCAAGAGAACGTACATTTTCAAGTGACAAACATATGTGAGTCAATGAATGAGAATCTTCGTCCAGACGTCATGAGCATCCCCAGTCTAGCTAGCTCAGTTTCAGAGCCCCCTCGGCATATGTGTTGCTGTTCATTCAGCTTTATAGTTGTAAGAAGCAAAATTGGTCAATGCTAGCAGGATATGTTTATATGGTTTATTTATCACGTTCAGTCATCCTTGTTTTGCAAAATTTGCATTTTAATAACTCTTGTTGATTCATTTCAGCTTTAACCATTTGGGAATGAATGCCGAGGAGAAAGATGCGGATGAAATTATTGAAGTGGCAAACAAAGCCTCGGTATCAGATCAGCAGAAGCAGGTCCAAGAGAACGTACATTTTCAAGTGACAAACATATGTGAGTCAATGAATGAGAATCTTCGTCCAGACGTCATGAGCATCCCCAGTCTAGCTAGCTCAGTTTCAGAGCCCCCTCGCCGTAGTGGGCTTGGTATTGCGGTTGGCAGAACAACACCATCTATCCCTCAACCTGGTCAGCAGCTGTGAGATTTTTACATAAATGATTTACATTCTGGCTGATTTAGATGTCTTTGTGTGTGCCTCTGCAGGCAATTATATTTGCTCCTTGCGTGCGTGCGTGCGTGAGAGAGAGAGAGAGAGAGATGGTTTTTCTATGTGTTTGATTATAAATGCTTTATTATAAGTCCTTGCAATCTCATCAAAGCTTCCAAACTTGTAATGAGGCTGAAGCCCTTGGGGATAATTTCTTCAAAGTCTATTCACTTCCACACAGACTCAATGCCCTTTTTATTGGCCTTAATCTGCGCTTTGCGCAACATATCTTCCTTTTTGCTTAGTGTCTTAGAATGCGTTCCTGGATGGATTTGTGTTATAAATATACAAGTGGTATCGGAGCTTCAGCCTCGGTGTTCTTTTGGGTGTTTGGAAAGAGGACGTTGATAAACTACAATATTGAAAAGTTCTATTGGCGCAATAACTTTAGCCTATGGAGGCTGAAAATGACGATCCTATTGAAGGAGCAAAGTGTGCATAAGATTGTTTTCGCGAAAGACGAAATTCCGGTGACGACCACAGCAACGACGTTAGAAACGACGGAGGACAAGGATTTCAGTTCAATCCAGTTTCATTTAACCGACGAAGTTCTTTGTGAAGTTGAGCAAGAGACTACGGCGGCGAGATCATGGAGCACGTTAGAAACCTTGTACATGAAGAAATCTCTCACAAACCGTCTCTATCTGAAGCAATAGGTATACATCTTGAAGATGAAGGAGGGGATATCGGTCAAAGACCACTTAGACGAGCTCATCCAGATTATGATGGACTTACATAATGTGGAGGTAAAGATAGAGGACGAGAATCAAGCCATGATCCTACTTTGCTCTGTAGGGTGTTTTTCGTCACCCCACTGAGATGGGAATATGCATGCGCTTGTCAGGTGCATTACAGATTCTCCCTGCCTAGGGTAGGCTGGGGTTTATTGATTGTGGGAATCCGAATCTCCGGCAGCCGTGGACTAAGCTGCCGTTAATTACCCTTTGCTCTTGGGGCGAAAGAACCTCCGATTGACGGGTCAAATAGATCATGCGAACTCAATATGCAGTGTTGTGTTTTGAAGGGGTTTTGGATAATCGGGGCCCCGCAGAGTTTTTACGGGGGTCCCGCTACCCGGATAGCGGGTTGGGGGTCAAGGGGCTAGCAGACAACACCTCGTTAGAAATTTTTTTCTAATAGAGACAGTGTCGTGGAGTGTGTGTGCGTCTATATATATACATATACACGTATATATAAAAAGGGGAAAAAGCGTCCAAAGGACGCGTGGGGGGCCAGTGCCTCACGTGCGTGGCGCGCGGGCGCTGGGTGCCAGCGGAAAAAAGGGGCTTAGCCCCTGCACAGAGAGTTGTACTCCCGATTAACTTTTGGAGTTGAACTCCTATAAAGAAAGACTTTATTTTTTATGTGGAACTCGCAGAAGTTTTGATTTGTGGAGTTAACTCCAAGAAATCTTTGTAAATACTCAAGAGGACCCCTTTCTTCTCCCCTAAACCTTAGATCTTTCCCAAAATGGGGTCTTTAGAGATGGGTCTCCTTGTTCCTCCTTTCTGTCGGCCGGATCTTGGAGAAAAGGGGATGAGATTTAAAAATCTGCCCCTTTTGAGATCTGATGGAAGATCTGAGTTCCCCTTTGTGGGTTTTGTGGTGAAAAACTATTTAATTTTGGAAAAGGAAAAGGAAGAGTAAAACTCTTGATTTAATTGAAAAGGAGAAGAAGAAGGTTTAGAACCTTGAGGAAGGAAGAGTCACAAAAACCCTAGATTTTGAGAGAGAAGTTTTTTTTAATTTCATTATCATGTTGCCTTATATAGGCTTACAAAATTACATACAGCCTCTTGGGCTTTACAAAATGACATTTTGCCCATCTCATGCCTCATATGCTCATTTCTTTTGTACATGAGCCATGGGCTTTACAAAAATTTGGCTTTATGCCTATCAAAATTATTTATTACATGATTTTTATTTTGGCATGGAGGAGGCCGGCCGCGGAGCTCGACTTGGGCATGGGCCCTCTTGACCTGGGCTTGGGCCCACCTGGTTTGGGGTTTGATTTTGACGTGGTCAACCGGGGTGCAATTTTTGACCCCAACAAAGTGCCCCCCATCAATAAATGCACACCGCACATGTGGGTCGTGTGCATGAGATTGATGGTTCTTTCACGTGGAGGCGACATGATTTGGTTTCCATTTTTTTGGGAAGCTGTCACTGCCCTTTTTACGACATGGATGGTCGATGCTGCCCTTTCAGCGACTTGGACGGTCGGTTCTGCCTTTTTTGCGACTTGGACGGTCGATACTGCCCTTTTAACGACGCTGACGGTCAATACTGCCATTTTAGCGACGTGGACGGTCGATGCTGCCCTTTTTGCGACGTGGACGGTCCGTGGACGGTCGGTGCTGCCCTTTTAGCGACGTGGACGGTCGGTGCTGCCCTTTTAGCGACGTGGACGGTCGGTGCTGCCCTTTTAGCGACGTGGACAGTCGGTGCTTTGATTTGACTTGCTCCGCTTTCTGTGGTGTTGGGATTTGACTTGTTTCCAAGCTGGAGCATGATTCGGCCAGGGAGGTTGTTGGTTGTCTTGCTGACTTGATATGATTTGGGTTGACATCAGCACCGCTACATTGGAATATGGTACCAGGAGCGAATCATCATCTGCCATCACAGGATTTGGGGATTTTGGTTTTGGTTTGGCATCAGCATCGCTTCACTGAAATACGGTACCAGGAGCGAATCATCATTTACCATGAGGAGATTTCCTTCGTTCTCAATTTAATTACTTAGGGGTCATATGTTTCCAGTTTAACGACTTAGAGGTCTATTGGATTGGAGTTTGGAATTTTGGGGTCAGGGTAGGCATCAGCGTTGCTAACACTGAATCACATATGCTAGAAGCAATTCATCATTTGCCTTTGCCTGTTGGAGAGCGATGGCTTAGGAGACAGATTTAGGTCCCTATTACCTAAGACTTTTCAATTTTATGAGCCGTAAGGGTCTCATAAAAGCATTTTCTTCCTATGAGTCGAGAGGATCTCGTAGGTGTATTTTCTTCTTAGGAATCGTAGGGACTCCCAAGTGTGTTTTTCCTTTGTGAGTCGTAAGGATCCCACAAAGGTTTGTTCTCCTTATGTATCGTGAGGACACATGTGTAACAACCATAATTTTCTTATACACTTTTTCCTATACAAATTTTTTTCAAATATTTTTTTAAAATCCATAAAGGGGTATTTATTGCCTGAGCACAAGACTTAAGTAATTGATTAGCAATTTAATTACAATAAGGAACTTGTAGCTCATTGGTAATACCTTGCATTGCTGAACCAAGCCACCAAAGTTCAAATCTCATGCCCCACATTATTTTTAATATTTACTTTGTTTTAAATTTTTCTTCAATATTGTGTCTCTTCATCTTCTAAAACCCCCTATACACTTCAAATTTCTAGATCGGTTTCAGAGACCTTTGAAATTCCCATTTACTCCATTTTAATGATTTTTTAATACATTTTTACATTAAAACCTTTCATATACCCTATTTACTCCAATTTTTAATGATTTTATACATTTTTACATTAAAACCTTTCATATACCCTATTTACTCCAATTTTTAATGATTTTATACATTTTTACATTAAAACCTTTCATATACCCTATTAACTCCAACTTTTAATGATTTTATACATTTTTTACATTTTTATTTAAAAAATCCTTCACCTATCCTACCCTTAGCCTACCCTATAAATACACCCTCTACCCTCTCATCCCAAAATCCTAAGTGCACTCTCTCAAAATTTTCCAAGAGTTGTGTACTTTGAAAATAAGCTCGCGGCGAAGCTCCGACGAAATTCCGGCGGAAATTTCGGCGACGTTTTTAGGAACTACCGGCGACGACGCAACGCCTCGGCAACCTCTTTAATCCCCCCTTCACTCCTTTGCTTAATCGAAACCCGTAAGTCCCGTTCTTTTCTTCCTACTTCTCAAAAATACGAACTTATGAAACCCGACGGAAATCGGAACAAACCGATTTCCTATTCGGTTTTTCTAC
The DNA here is from genome assembly GCA_030015575.1 of Agapanthus africanus. Lineage (NCBI taxonomy): Eukaryota > Viridiplantae > Streptophyta > Magnoliopsida > Asparagales > Amaryllidaceae > Agapanthus > Agapanthus africanus. Next base: position 33,853,683 of record CM057346.1, read on the forward strand.
AAAATCTCACTTGTCACCAATTTCATAATACCTAAACTTATTCATGATGACTATTAATCACATAACAATTAATTTGGACAAAGTTTCTCACATGAAATGATAACTTTTGCAATATCGTATTATTTTTCACATTAATACCATAATGTTTATTTTTCTTCTTCTAATCAATTCAATCATTCCTAAACACCTTCATCTTGACCACTAAACTTGTAAAATCAATTTGAATAAGTTTTCACACATGAAATGGTAACCTTTTCAATTTACCGTATTTTCACTTTAATACCATGAAGTTTCAATTTCACATTTAACCCCTTAACCTTAATATACATTTAAAGTAGAGCACGAGGTAATGACCTACCTCCACACACACGCAAAGACAACCCTAAAATGATAACATCAAAACTTAGAATACGATAAAACGAAATTTTCATTAACATACCATAATCTTCATAAAACCATTCTTAAAGGTTTTAGATTGTTACACTTTTAAGTAAATATTTCTTACTAGGAAAATACGATAAGTTGTGGACATCGATCGTTTATCTAAACTGACTTTGTGATGTCTAGGCTAGGCAAGTGAGCTTGGGTAACTTTAAAAGGCCCGTCTCACGATTCGTGAGCGGATCCCTCCCTCCTCACTTGTACTTACCTGGCCACAATTGGCGGTGAAGAGGCGATTTGAGGCTTCTAACGACTTGTCGTTTAGACCATTTAGAAATAGGCTAGTTGGCTTAGGAAACCCTAGAATCTAATATACGGAAAACTACACTATGCGAATAAATACCCTTTTATTTTATAAAACCGTTTTCTAAAAGATTAGTGTTTTACAATCTTTGCAAAGCGCCGCTACAACCCATCTTTGGGGAACCCGTTCGGGATCGTGCGGTTTATCGCGCACCCTCGGACTAGTAGTGCGAGATTCAGACCTCCGCAAGGAGCATTCGGTCTCGAAAGGTTTAAAATACGACATCTTAAGAAAATGAGAGTTTTGAAATATAAAATATTTATTAAAAATTATTTTATAAACATATGTATATCTATCTTTTAAATACCTATTTTATTATAATATAAATTTTCCACCTTTTTCTAAAAATCACAAAAGAATAAAGGTTACACTAAAATACCATGAACTTCAAATAATCAATATTACAGATAAATACCATTATTTATGAAACTAGGATATTTTCATTAGAAATGTCACAACATAAAATCCACAACTCTAAAGATGAAAAATAAATACTTGAGGTGTATTTTGAAAAGTATATAAAAGTATTTTTACATAAAATCCCCTCAAGTTTATAAATTACCCTAAGGACCCTAGTAGTTATAAGACTTCGTTTCACATTTCTGATTGTCTGACTCGGGTTTGAGTCTGATTAATCTGACTTGAATATGATTCAAGTCAATCCATAATCTACAAGTTTCCAATTCAATATGAACACATGAATCCATGAATACAATTTACCAGTTTATACAATCTGGCTGAACCGAACCATGGATATATTCCTTTTACATGATTCCCAGTATTCCATTTACATGATTCTACGGTTATAACCGTTTCCTGATATCATGGTTTCGGTCAGTCAATCAATCATACAACCAACACAATTTACAAGATAACAATACAAACAAGACATCGCGGGGTTTAAGGGATAGATTGGTACGGAAGGTGTTAAAGGTGGCACGAGACGGTAAGATTAAGACACCTAACATGAATCCAATTACCGTTGTTCCGGGTTGTATAACGGAGCCTTGTACTAAACGTGCCTCTAGTCTCTGGCATATAGAGACTCCTCTCGTATACACTGGCATTCTTCTGTACCAAGCTACAAACAACAGCGTTAACACAACATTACAACAATATAACAATATAATACAACTATAAAAGCAACTCTCTCTCTCTCTTACTCTCTGTCTATTTTATTCTTCCCTTATCTTTGGGACTTACCGAGCGACCTGTTCGCTGACAACATTCTGTTTCTCTCTTCTTTGAATGTCGTCAGGTGATTTGGTCCCGGCAGAGGTTGAGCCATCGCAAGAAGACTTGGGACAGTTTACTGGAGACACGGCACTGTAATTTCATAGTACACTTTTCTTTTCAGTACTTTTCATTTCCTGTTATACCACGGTTTAAGCATCTTATTATTTCAGTTGTATTTCCTTTTCATGTATTGTACAAAGAATGTTAATAAATAAAAGTTGTTCTTTTTATATTCTTGTCTCTTGTGTATTTATTTCTATATTGCTTAGATACGCTTAGCGTATGTACTTCTGAGTACATACGTAGCGGACCTCGTCGCGCCCACTTCGCCGTACACTGGGAGCGGGGTGTGACAACATGAGTGGGTCTTCCCAATGGAGCATAATTCCAAGGGCGGAGACCGGCCGCTGGACTGGTGATTGCGGTAGGGTATGGGTATAATGAGAATTGTTTGAGCCCGTGGATTGTATACGGTAGTCAATTTGGGGACTAACCGTAGGGCTGGAAGAATTTTGGGAAATTGAATTTTGGTTGGCGTCTGCATCGTTGCACTGGAATATGGTAACAGGAGCGAATCATCATTCGTCGCTAGGAATTTAGGGATTTGGAATATGGTTGGCGTCTGCATCGCTGCACTGGAATATGGTACCAGGAGCGACTCATCATTCGCTACTAGGAATTTAGGGACTTGGAATTTGGTGGCGTTTGCATCGCTGCACTGGAATATGGTACCAGGAGCGACTCATCATTCGCCATTTGGGATTTGAATTTCGGTTGGCGTTTGTATCGCTAACACTGAAATATAGTTTCAGAAGCGACTCATCATTCGCCTTTGGAGGTATTTTTTTTACCGCGATTGCTCTATCATTTCAGCTATTTATTCGCGGTTGTCCTATCATTTCGGTTTTATTTTCATCTTTATTTTACTCGCTGATTTTTATTGCGAGTTGCCCTATCATTTCGGCTTTTCTTTTTTCTTTTATTTACAATTTTTTTATTTACACATTTTTTTACATTTCCAGCATAACGACTTGGTGGTCGATTATTTCCAGTTTAACAACGTGGTGGTCGATTATTTCCAGTTTAACGACGTGGTGGTCAGCTGTTTCCAGTTTAACGATGTGGTAGTCAGCTGTTTGCTTATCCCCGCTCATCGAACCTTGATCTTGGCGGAGCTGTGTTGATGACCGTAGTTCTGTGGCTTGTCGGTACATCTGACGACTGTGAGGCTTTCCCAAGTTTGTATCGGTTCTCCACCCAATCTTTAAAAACATAGCAGTCTTCAATGGTATGACTCACCATTCTATGATATTGGCAGTATATGGGATTGCCGGTCATGTTCATTTCATGTGGCTTCTTTGGAATTGGCAGTTGCAGACCGTAGATTGCAATTTGAAATTTGTTAATCTGCACAAAGAAGCATGATTTATGTATAGGCAATCGATATGTATATTGATTGAGTTCGCATGAACGTTTAACCCGAAATATAGGAGGAGACATCTGTCCCACCGGGCGTGCTAGAATCTGTAGGGTGTTTTTCGTCACTCTATTGAGATGAGAATACGCGCGGGCTTGTCAGACGCATTACAGATTTCCCCTGCCTAGGGTAGGCGGGGGTTTATTGATTGTGGGGATCCGAATCTCCGGCAGCCGCGGACTAAGCTGCCGTTAATTACCCTTCGCTTTTGGGGCGAAAGTACCTCCGATTGACGGGTCAAACAGATCATGCGAACTCAATGTACAGTGTTGTGTTTTGAAGGGGTTTTGGATATATTTGGGGCCCCGCAGAGTTTTTACGGGGGTCCCGCTACTCGGATAGCGGGCTGGGGGTTAAAGGGGCTAGTAGTCCCCTTGTGGGGTGCGGGGCAGCGTCCCGTTAGAATTTTTTTCTAACAGAGACAGTGTCGTGGAGTGTCTCTCTCTCTCTATATATATATATACACACACACATATATATAAAAAAGGGAAAAAGCGTCCAAAGGACGCGTAGGGGGCCAGCGCCTCACGTGCGTGGCACGCGGGTGGGCGCCAGCGCCTCACGTGCCTGGCGCGCGGGCGCTGGGCGCCTCACGTGCCTGGCGCGCGGGCGCTGGGTGCCTCACGTGCGAGTCGTGCGGGCGCTGGGCGCCAGCGGGAAAAAGGGGCTTAGCCCTTGCTCAGGGAGTTGTACTCCCGATTGACTTTTGGAATTGAACTCCTATAAAGAAAGACTTTTTTTATATGGAGTTAACCTACAGAAGCTTTGATTTGTGAAGTTAAACTCCAAGAAATCTTTGTAAATGCTCAAGGGGATCCCTTTCTTCTCCCCTGAGCCTTGGATCTTTCCCAAAATGGGGTCTTTCGAGATGAGTCTCCTTCTTCCTCCTCTCTGTCGGCCGGATCTTAGAGAAAAGGGGATGAGATTTAAAAATCTCTTATTTTTGAGATCTAATGGAAGATTTGAGTTCCCCTTTGTGGGTTTTGTGGTGAAAAATTATTTGATTTTGGAAAAAGAAAAGGAAGAGTAAAACTCTTGATTTAATTGAAAAGGAAAGAAGCTTTAGAACCTTGAGGAAGGAGTAGACGCAAAAACCCTAGATTTTGATAGAGAAGTTCTTTTTTATTTCATCATCATGTTGCATTATATAGGCTTACAAAATTACATACAGCCCCTTGGGCTTTACAAAATGGTATTTTGCCCATCCCATGCCTCATGTGCTTATTTCTTTTACACATGAGTCATGGGCTTTACAAAAATTTGGCTTTATGCCCATCAAAATTATTTATTACATGATTTTTATTTTGGCATGGAGGAGGCCAGCCGTGGGGCTCGACTTGGGCATGGGCCCTCTTGACCTGAGCTTGGGCCCATCTGGTTTGGGATTGACTTTGATTTTGACGTGGTCAACTGCGGTGCAATTTTTGACCCCAACATGCTCTTTGACACCCAATTATGACCAGTTCGTGAAATCGATGATGTATAGCCGAGACAAACTCATTAGAGGATGTCAAGACGGGTTTGCACAACGAGGTGTTGAGAGAGAAGGTGCCGGGTGACAGAGAGTGTCACGGGGATGCGTTGTCCATTCAAGGCCGTTCTTTGAAGCGGTCGGATGGTGGTTCCAAGGATAATCGAGAAGCCGAATTAATGATAAATGCAACTACTGCAAGGAGAAAGGCCATTGGAAACGAGACTGTCCGAAATTCAAGGAGAAAGAACAGTAGTCAGATTCATATGAGGGCGGTGATGACTGATTTCAGTCACGTGCCAAAAGTGAGAAGGGGCTTTGATCTGTTTGGGTGCTTTAGACAGGGTCGGTTGCAAATGCGTGATTGATAGAGATTTCGAGATCTCCAAATGTGTTATTATTGTCATGACGGCGAACAAGGTATGGATCCTATATGTGGGTCTTGTACCAGTTCTTTCTCGTGGTGGAGCCCGCTATCATGCTTCCTTCATGGCTTCTCGGAGAAGTCGTGGGTGTTTGTTGCGGAAGGTCGGGTAGAGAAGTGGGTCGGTAGTCGCGTAAAGATTCTTCGGTCCGATGATGGCAAAAGATTCGCTTAACAGGAGTCCGCAGGATTCTGCAAACCAAAGAGGATCATTGCATCATTATACCATTTTGAATTCTCGATCAGCTGGCGTTGCATGACGGGTGTTTCGGATAGTTGGGAAGAATAGATCTGTACGACTTACGGCCGGATCTTCGAAGGGAGATTCGGGTTGGAGCCATATCTATTTTCGAGTATCTCATCGATCAGTCGCCATCGATGGCGATTGAATAAGCAAATTCCCGAATTATGGACCGGAGAAATTTGAGATTACTCAAGACTTCATGATTGGATGCATCGAGGAGTAATGGTACAAAAGACATTCTTGTCCGACTTTGAAGTCGGAGCCACATGGTACAGGTCGTGGTGTCCTGGTATCCAGTGCGGAGTAATTAGCCGATATGCATGCGTTGAGTCTGCGATGCATCGAAGAAAACAGACTTATGTCGATGGTGAAAAGAGAACGGTTGTGCCACCGAGCACGGTGGAGTTCGATGGTTCCAGGTCCATATCTTCGAAGGTGAGATGATCAGTACTCCGATTCAGGTGGAGAGTCCAGCTCAGTCTACGGTGCAAAAGTCTACCGAAGCTAGACACGCATGAGTGGTTAGAGACGAACCTCCAAGGTAAGGGGATCAGAAGTTCGACATGAAGTCTGCATATTTGATTCTTGGCATGCTTAATGTCAGGGATAGGAAGTCGCGTCAGTTACAGCCCATGCAACATAGGTTCGGATACGGGATACGATACGGACTCGCGGATTCGCAATTTCTCAAAAATCTAGGATACAGATACATTTTTATATCGATTTTTATAAATATAAATACAAATATATATTAAGATTTACATATAAATATTTAATAATATGATAAATAATGGCATTATGTTGGATATTTGATGCACTTCAAATTTTCTAGAGCCTTAATTTTTTTAGAGAAAAAGAAGCATCAATTCAAGATAGGTTGCTGAGACATTTACAAGTCCAAGTAAATATGAAAGAATCCGAGAGTTTCGTACTTTGATACGCGACCGGGACGATTCGTGAGGCACTTACAAGTAACCGTGCTTCATAGGCTGCAGCAGCATATCGAACTGGTTCTGGCTCAATAAGAAGGGAGAAAACTAAACCCGTGTCTACTCCGTTAGAGACACACTTCATTCGGTGAAGATATCATTATTGACCACTGGTGATATGAACAGATAAAAGACGACGGTTACATATTGGGCACGTATGCAGTGCCGGGTAGATCGTCGTTTCAGCCAGTTATCGTGCGGTCAACGGTAGAGGCAATATCGTTAACTGTTTTGAAGGCAGTTAGGGATCATGCATTTGCGGAGATTGTTCAGTTTGGGAGTTTCACAGGAGGTGGGAGTGTTTTCCTTGGATGATGAGAAGAGAGTCATTGCTTTTGCGAAATTCAGTACCCTGGAGAATCCGATAGACGCATTTATGGGATGGTTCCGGTACAAGTTTAAGATTTGCCTAGTTATTTGTTGAGGGCAACCCGTGATGAGAACAGAGTTCCAAAAATTGAGCAAGTGATGAGATTATGACGAATTTGCATCAATGTGGAATTTGTTGATTTTTTATAGCAAATTCATAGGACCACGAGCTCTCTAATCATGTTCATAGGATGAGCATGGATAAAATATGTAGATTGGATTTTTTTGGATTCTTGTGCTCGAGTGCATGTGAGCCTGTTATCCTTTTGTTTTCGTTTGCTTAAATTCATGAGTAAGAGCTTGTCACGAGAATTCACATACTCAAACAAAAGAAGATGATTGGCTCTTTCTCGTGGCGTGGGAAACGGAGCAGCACCAATGGCGTGAGGAGCGCGCCACGAGGAAGTGCTAATCAACTCCTTTTGCTTAAGCACAAGAATTCTCCTGACAAGCTCTTGCTCATGAATTTGAGTATAAGAAAACAAAATGATGACAAAGTTACATGCACTTGATCATAAGAATTCAAAAAAAGATTCCCTCGACATATTTTACCTATGCACATGATTAGTGGGTTCGTGGTCCTATGAATTTGCCATCACAAAATCAACAATTTGAAGTTCTGTGCTCTCTAATACTATTTTGAAGTCCTTTAAGACTCCGACAAAATTTCCAAAGTTTTAAAAAGGCTTGAGGGATAAGCTTCATATTCTAGACTAGCATAGGCTCCCGCACTATGCGCCGATGTTATCAAAGAAATGTGTTCTACCAACGCCAGCTATCAAAATAACAAAAATGATGATTTTGCTTAGTAACGATCCACTATCCAACTTAATTCAATGGAAAAACACACGCCTAAGTTATTTTACACTTTTTAAATGCGGAGTGAAGATTCCACGGCCTTGATTTACCCAATTTAGTTGTAAACGACTCTTTAAAGTTGCAAGCAGAAGCATGAAGACCTCAAATCAATTTAAAAAATACAGCCTACTTGCATTTAAGAAGAACCATGAAGAACTCTCAGCCAATAAAATGGCAAATATGATCCCTTATTTTTCTTTTATTTCTCTCATTTCAAGATTAATGATTAAATGCAGCTAATATTCTAAGAAAAAAGATTTCAATAGCTTGTACAAATGATACTTGCTCGAGCATAGTTAAAAACTTAAAATTTCTAACAAACATAAGCAAGACATTAAATAGTTGTAAAATAGTATATATCGATTGAAAAGGCATTTTCCCTAGAGTACCGAATTACCCATGCACCTATCGGTTCTAGCATCGCAATCCATTAAAGATGGGGTATATATGTTTAAGTACAGAAATTCTATCAAAGAAGAATCTTACTATAGCAAAACACTAATCTAAGTACTGTAGTGACGTTTTGAGCATGAAAGATATATTTCGCTATGAAATATATATGTAGCGGAGTTATTATGTTTTATGTTGGGTCCTAAAATAGATTTCGACCATTCTTTGGGCCTATATTGGATTTCCATCACTATTCATCATGCACATGTATTGAGGAGATGGGGCCCACGAAAACTTAAGCTAAGCAACCGAGCTTTATAAATAAGAGTTTGTTTATAAGTATACGAAAGGTTGAGGGGCGAAATAAACTTTTGGACCGAATGTGAGGCTGTATGTGATTTCGAAGAAAAAACGAAGGGGTGGAACAGAATTTTCCACACTTCCGTCCAAAGCAAAATCGGAAATATTACTTGCAATATTCACCTATATAGGTTTAGAATATATATTATAGATTGAAACTGTTGTAAAGGACCTAAAGGTAATATATTTCTTTGGTTTTCATAATTCCCAAAATTTTCTATTTTTCAAAATTTTGCTTGCTATAGCATACATAAATTACAAATATTTCAAAAATCTCAAAAAATTTATGTTTGTTTCCATTTTTTCAATATTTTACATATAGCACATGAAAATCATGAAATTTTAAAAATCTTAAAATTTCTGTTCTCTTCGATCTTTCAATAATTTGTTTGCTTGCACATGAAAAATTGCGATATTTTCTTCAAAATTATCAATATTTTGTATGCTAGAGCATATAAAAATCGCGAAAATTTCAAAAATCTCATTTTTTTGGTTTTCTTTGGTATTCAGTATTTTCCTTGTTATATAACCAATTCTCAGAAAATTTCTGGTTTCTTTGGTTTTTCAATATTTTACATGCTATATAGCTCATGAAAACAATGAAGGTTTTTTGGAAATTTTAAAATATTTTTTTTCTTCAATTTTCTATTTTATGCGTGTTCTAGCGTAAAAATCAAGGAATTTCAAAAATCTCGAACTTTTCTGTTTTCTTCTGTTTTCGATATTTTGCTTACTATATAGCACTTGTGAAATTCAAAAAAATTCTGTTTTTTCAAATTTTCCATATTAGACATTGTAGCACACAAAAATCGTGAAACTTTAAATATCTAATTTTATTTTTGGTTTTTTCCGTTTTTTTTCAATATTTTACTTGTTATATACAACACATGAAAATCACAAAATTTTCCAAAAAAAGCTATTTTTTGGGTTTTTCATAATTTTGCATGCGCATGAAAATCTCAAAATTGCCTGTTTTCTTTATTTTTTTATGCAGCACACAGAGATCGCAAAAGTTTCCAAAATCTGAAAATATTCAGATTTTTAAATTTGTGGAAAATTGAGGGGGTGAGATTAAAGTTGTGGCCACATGTCTAAGCTAAATGAGGAAATATTACATATAGATAGCAAGGTGCATTTTATAATTTCTGAAAAATTGAGGGGCTACGACAAATTTGTAGCCACATATGTCCAAGCTAGATGAGGGAATATTCCTTGGAATATTCTCTCATATAGCTTTCTTATAGATATAATGTAGATATTATAGATAGATAGATAGATGGTTTTGTCTCTTGTGCATCATCTCTTAAATCTTAAGTTGATGAACCAAACATGTAGCATGTTTTTTGGTTTTTTCATCTGGCTTGAAATGAACGTTTCTTTAATATTATCTCCTTCCTTGCAAATTCTCATGTAGCATATATTATCTCCTTCCTTGCAAATTCTCATGTAGCATATTTTCGTTCACTTGTCTCAATATTCTCATTCAAGTACTTATATTTCAAAGACATCTCTTGATTTTCCTACAGTTGGATCCATAAGTGACCTTTTATCATTTCCCCCCTTCTTCTAGGGTTGCAAATTCAACTAGAATTATCTCCACTTCAACCATACTGCCGTGGTTCTGTGATCAACATTGTCCCCGATAGCGATGTTTCATGCTATTGACACAGTAGACATTCTATCTAAACTACTTTAAGTCATCCTATGCATTATATCTTGGCCTGTCAGCTTGTATTGTGCCTCAGGGATGAATGCATCTCCGTGTGAGGAACCCTACATCGTGAGTGAAGGTCGGTTCTAATTCCATTAGCGTAAGCTTCACCATTAATATGGTATTGTTTACCTACCCACTCCACTGGTCTTAATGGGTGGCTTGAGCTGTCTGTTAGAATCTTGCCTCCCATTGTTATGGGTGCGTGTTTCATGGTGCTGACCTGTCATAAAGCCTCTTTCTACTCTTTATCAATCATTCTTGGATTTGGTTTGTGCTTTCATTGCTATAATTTGGATAAAAATAGGCTTTATATCATGGTAATGATTCCATGGTAATCCATTTCTTTCTAAACATTTTAGTTGAAGAAAATTAATTGTTTTGTAAGATCTTTAGAATTGTTCTTTCTAAAGATAATTATATTGCATAATTGGTAGATAAGAAATGACCAGTTTTATAATTTTGCAAGTAATTTGTCAGGCTGCAGCTAGATTTCTCTTTCGAATTCTTTTCCAGTAATGCACAAACGCTTCTTGGATACTTTAGAATGTTTTGGTGTGATCTATTCAAGGAATATGGTAGTACAAAGGATATGTGGAGAATTGTTTCCGTCTGTTGATTATTGAATAGAAGTGGAGATGAAACTTTTGGGGGAAATTTTAGGAGAAAACCGGAGCTATATTTCTTCCAGTTAAGCAAATTTTTCAAACAAATGTAGATAGTGATAAAAGAAACAATGGCATGCCCTCTTTTTCATTTTCTAAATATTATGAGCCACCTTACTCCTGTGAACTAATCTTTGTTAACTTGCAGAACAGTTGTCCCTGAAACACGGCCATCAACACGCCTAGAATTATCTCAACATCTTAAAGATCAAATCGGCTACACCCTCGACATCAAGCCATCTCAAATTCCTCTTAAGGAAGCCGGCAATGGATTATTCCTAAACCGCAAAGCCAATGTTGGATCTGTTATAGCCTTTTGCCCAGGAGTAATATACTTTCCAGCTTATTATCGATACATCCCTGGCTACCCAAGAGTCGATGCCTTCAACTCTTATTTAATCACGAGATATGATGGAATCGTGATTAATGCACAGCCTTGGGGATTTGGTGGTGAGTCACGTGAGCTATGGGATGGCTTCTATAATCCACAACAAATTGCAAATCAATCCAAAGATATTAAAGAAGGCTTGGACCGGATTTGGAAAATGCTGAGCAAGCCAATTGAAAGAAACAGGAGACTTGGAGAAGTGCTAGGGCGAAGAAACCCTCTTTGCATTTGCTCATTTTGCGAATCATCCTTCAAAGGGAACGGAGCCGAATGTCATGGTGTGCCCTTATGATTTTCCGATATCGGAGAAAGACATGATGGCATACTTTCCGAATCTAGTGTACGGGCCTGAGGAGAGTGTGAAAATGAAGAGGTTTGGGAGTTTCTGGTTTTAAGTCCTGGGGGTTCAGGTAATGGAGAGGAGAGCGGTTCAGTTATCAAGACGCTTGTATTGGTTGCGACGATATCTTTTGCTGATGAAGAGTTGTTTTTGAACTATAGGTTGAGCAATTCTAAGAGACGGCCTGCTTGGTACTCTCCAGTTGATGAAGAAGAAGATCGCCGGAGATGGAGTTGAGTTTTTCACAGCCGGTGAGACATCGATTTGTTGTTGACAGATGATCTTCATTCTGGCTTGTATCCTTTATATCATGCCAGGTTTTATTTCTCTTTGGCAAAGAGCTGATCTTTTTAACATGTTGGTGAACAGCCTTGTCTTTTTCAATCTGGTGCAAGAATGTTGCAATTAAAATTTTACATTGTAATGATTTATTTTGCTCTTTTAAGTTTCAAGTTTGACTTAGAAGAATAAAATTTGACATTATGGCACTCAATGCTTGCTCTATGCTCTACGCAGTTTTATCGACTTCTTTCACTGTTTGAGGGTCCGAATACTGTCATGTAATTGCCTAGCAAATACAATATGTTATGAATTTAATAGTAATATCATGAAATCTCTTCTCTTATTATGGAAACTCTATAAGTGTAGCTGATGTCGTTAATTGCTGTCGCTCTTTTTTAATTAAATAATTTTAAAAATAAGACAATTTTCCAATCTATTTAGCTTCACAAACATCTAGTGATTATAATTTTCCCCCCCATCTCCGGAGGTATATCTAAAACTTCATTTTGAAAATACCATATTCAAGTCACCTGTGGTATATCAACAACGTATTTGACGCACTCGAATACTGGACGTATGCACTCGAATACTGGAAGATTCAAATATTTGATCTTTTTATTTGTAAAAACAGTTTTTTAATTATTCATCTCGTTAACAATTATTCTTTTGGATAACAAGAAGAGTGAAGCATGCCCCACTCCCTCTTCTTCTGGTACTGTAGAGATAAATAAATATGAAATGAAACAATGCACTCTATACTTTAAGTTATAGCATTAGACAAGAGATGTTTAGAAGGGTTAATTGCTAAATGATGCCCCAATGTTCACCTATTTTGCACTTATATACCTTATTGATTTTTTTGCTGCACTTTTACACACACGCTCTAAAATACAAACCGTTAACGATTAGCCCTTCAGTTGACATAAAATCCATCATTATTTTAAACATACAGTTTCTACTTGAGAGAGAGAGAAAGAGAGAGATCATTCTCTTTCTTCCCGTGATCAAAGTTTTCTATGCATAATCAAGTTTGTTCAAATTAAAAAGAGCAATGCTCAATTTGAGTGACGAGTTGCGAAGCAATAGACACGCATAGAAATAGGACATTAATAATGTCACACACAACCACAGGAAAATGGAGGATGTTGTGGCAAAACAGTAGCTCAAGGTGTCTATCCGCGCAGAGCCCGCCGGGCTTGGCAGTCTTTGGGCCCGGCCCGAAGACCTGAACCCGAACCCGGGCCAGCCTGTGGCCCGGCTTGGGTTAGGCCGGATCGGGCCGGCCCGGTTTTAAAAAATGATTTTTTAAAAAGAAATAATATTTTTAAAATAAAATTTCTACTTTTATGAATTTTTTTATGGAAATTTTTTTAACCAAAACTTCGTGTAGGTCCGAGGGCAGACCTAGATATTTTATTGATTAAAAAAAATTGATGAGGACGTAAGTTGGCAAACTTTACCTCTCATACAATTACCAAAAAAATTAAAAATACAATTCATAAAAAAAACTAACTGGTGAGCTCCTATCGGTGTTTACTCTTTATCGGTGTTGAAGTCTTCAATATTCTTAACGTGTTGTTGTCTAACTTGTGCATCGAACCAATGTTTTTGGCACACTACGATCTCCAATGTATCATTCGACAGCCTCGCTCTCTTATTGCTCAGAACCCTATTACCTGTACTGAAAGCAGACTCCGAAGCTACTGTGGACACCAGACTTGTTAATAAATCATGAGCCATGACAGAAAGCACAGGATACATGTGTCCATGTGTTTTCTACCAATCCAAAATATCAAAGATTATTCATTTGTTCTGCGGTGAGAAAATTACTGAAATCGGTTTGCAAATTCATTGTAACCTCATTATAAATGGAAGAAGTAGAAACGGTCGTTCTTTGTTTTTTTTTTTTGCAGCAAAAACTGAAATATTCCTTTTTTTGGAGGTTTGCTGTGAAGAGAAAGATAAAGAAAAAGTTCTGTTTGGCCGTATTGTGCATCATATATAGCATACAAATTATGCAAATAAGAATCTAAAACATTTTTATAATCTTCTATATCGGTACCTAAGTTTTCATGCTATCCATCTAATAAAAAAATTAAATTATCTTTTTAAGTCTCGGATAAAAAAACAGAAGCTAAACAAAACAATGCAGAAACTTTTCGCCAATATTTATTCAATTTCGTAAGCATTCTATATAACATTCCAGTAAATGCATTTTTAGGATCAATTACATACTCATTAATAATCTTACTAATATAAAATAACTGTTCTACTGCTAAACATGCAGTAAAATAATAAGCACTAGATAAACATTTAGTTGCACTGTAAATTATTTCTAAAAATCTCAAAACATATTCATAAATAAACCAATCATAATTATCTAAATTATTATTGGGCATATGTTCCTCATAAAATAAAGTAATAGACTCCCGATATTTTAAATCACATTTCAACATTTCATAAATGTAATTCCACCTAATTGGAATGTTGAATTTGAAAGATCTAAATTTTTAATTTAACCGGTACAAGTTTGCTTACAAATTTGTTTTCAGAGTCCAGATGTTTCAATAAATATCATTGCATTTTTAAGTTTCGCTAAATGATGATCAATCATACTAAGACCATCATGCACAATTAAATTTAAAACATGCCATGCACATTTTTAATAAAATAATTCTTAATTCAAAACAGAATTTAAATTATTTTTTAAAATTGCTATAGCAGAATTATTATAAGCAACATTATCAAAATTAACTGAAAATATTTTATTTTGAATATTATATTCATGCACAGTAGTCAAAATACAATTATTTTTATTATTTCAACTATGTGGATACTCCATTTTTGAAAAATTAATAATTCTTTTATGTAAAAACCAATTATTATCAATGAAATGTGCAATAACACAAATATAACTCATGCCCCCATTTTGCAGTCCAAAGATCAGAAGTTAATGCAGTTTTACTTTTAAGATTTACAAAAATATCAATCAAATTGGTTTTACCATCATGAATTTTTTTTAAAATATCACTTCTAAGTGTTGTTCTTGGTACTCTTTGAAATACTAAATTATATACATTTTTTTACCAATTTATCAAATTTTTTGTTTTCTGCAAAACCAAATGTTTGTTCAACATTTATGACATATCTTGCAAGTTCTCTTCTATTAGTATCTTGTGAATAAGAAAAACTAGTTAAAGAGTTAGACGACATACTAAGAGTTGTCTGCCGAGAATCTACTTTTTCGTGTTTGATTAGATGTCTTTTTGGGTGAATAGTTCCACCCGCAGTGGCACAAGTAAAATCTGCTCGGCAATGAGTACAAATTGCCCGCTCGTCTTTAGCTGCAACCGTTTGTGCTACAAAATATTTTCAAACATCAAAAGTTTTAGCTATTTTATCTTTAGAGGCAGAATCTCTTACTTCAGGGACGGTAGGAGCTGAAAGTTCTTCGGGGACATGACTTTGTGATGTAGCAGGGATCTCATAATTAGAAGATTCATAATTAGGAAAATAAGAATCAAAATTGGTTTGCAGCTTATTAGTTAATCTCTCTCTGTCGTGTGAATCCATATCGATTTGAATGAACGTCTCCGTGAAGATGAAGCACCCCTGTTACCTTGTGAAGATGAGCCTAACATTCTTAATTAAAAATATTAGTAAGAGAGAAAGAGAGATGATAAAAAAATATATGAGAAAAATATATAATCAATACAAAAAACCTCTGATTCCAAATAACATAATCAAATTAGTGGAACTGAAGTGAAAATTGAGACTGCAGAAATGAAGATTGCGTGATTCCTATTTCAACAGTAAACTTTTCGGAAATTAAAGAGAGTGATTGGGAGATTGAAAATTTTGTTATTTTGAATTGTGAGAAGAATGAGAAGTGTGGAGAGCTATTTATAGAGTTTTGGATTGGAGATATAGGAATGCATAATTTTGAGTGAGGGGGTTTTAGATGTTTTACAAACCCAACTTTAATTCAAATTTCCCCTCTTTATTAAAAAAACCCATCCCTATTCAAACCCCCCTAAAGCAATGACCGGCCACCATCCCAACCCCCCAAGGCCAAACGACCAAATTTAAATTTGGCCGGGCCGTGCTGCTAACGGCTGGCTCAGCCCGGCCCAGAGTGGGGCTAGAGGAACGGTCGGCCCGGCCCCCGCCCACCACCTGGCACTCTGGCTAGGCCATTTTTCGGGACGGGCCGGGCCGGCTAGCGCCCGTTAGACACCTTGAACAGTAGCATGAAAACAATTTAGTAAGAAAAATAAATTTTTAAAAAATAGGGTAAATTGTTGGAAAAAAAACTTGTCAAATAGCGGATGCGCTCGGGGGGGGGGGGTTCGGAGCACCGGCGGCAAATAATAGCTAGGCAAATTCTGTCGTCGTCACCTAAAGCTCAACAAAAGTATTGATATTGATTGTTTTAAGTTTAAACATTTTGTGAGTTTATTCGAAGATGTATTGATATACTTTTATTTTGCCAATATTGGCCGATACTGTGGATTGTGTTATGCGTGACTGCTATTTTTTATCGTAATAGTTTTATTTCGCCAATATTGGTCGATACAATTACTGCTTTGATATTTGAATGTATATAATTTTATTTTGCCTATATTGGCTGATACTATGAATTGTGTTTTGAAATGACTATTTTTATTGATGTATATAGTTTTATTTCGCCGATATTGACCGATAGAATTACTGCTTTGATATTTGAATGTGTATAGTTTTATTTTGCCGATGATGGTCGGTGCTGTGGATTGTGTTATGCATTAGTTTTGTTGAGAAGATGCACACATGTAGCTACTTAGATGTTACATGAAACTTGTATAGATGTTACAGACAACTACTTTGATGTTACAGGCAACTGTAAATGCTTTCCATGAAACAGTTTCAAAATTTCATTCAGATGCATACTTTACAATGAGTTATTTTTACAGCAAAATTATACCAAATATCGTAATGTTTTAGTACAAAATGTACACAAAACTTACCAATGGATACATAAACACAAAACAAAATATCAAACAACATTTAGTTATTTTAAACTTAGTTGATTGGAGAAATGCATTTCTGTCTATTATGACCCTTGTTGCCACACCTACTACAAGTCATGTTCTCGATTATACGCATTTGCTGGAGCGGAAGACAATGATGTGTGTTGACTGTTACATAGAAAACTCTCATATTAACATATTCTTATTTGCATTTGTATAGATATTACAGGCAACTTATTAGATATTACAAGAAACTATTCTTAGATATTAGGACATGCAACAACTTAGATATTACATGCAACTGCTTAGATATTACAGGCAACTTATTAGATATAACAAGCAACTATATATTCTTAAATATTAGGGTTTGCAACAGCTTAGATGTTACAGGCAACTTATCAGATATTACAGGTAACTCTTCTTAGATATTATGGCATACATTAGTTTAGATATTGCAGGCAACTGCTTAGATATTACATGCAACTTTTTAGATGTTACAGGCAATTGCTTGCAAATGCATTTCATAAAACACTTATAAATTTTATTAAGATGCATACTTAATCAAGAGCAATTTTTACAGCAAAATTATAACAAATATCGTAATGTTTTAGTTTAAAAAGTCCATGAAACTTGACTGTGGATACATAAATATAAAACAAAATACCAAACAACATGTAGCTATTTTAAACTTAATCGATAGGAGCAGTGCATTCGCTCTATTGTGACCTTCGTTGCCAAAACTACCGTATTTCATCTTCATTTTTTGAACATCCCTGTTGTTTATGCGCCTTTTAGGGGGCCTACCCGGCAGTTTTTTCGTCAAAGAAGGCTAAATTTCAATACTTTCTTCCGTCGCTGTCGGTTTGTCAAATGTAGCTATTGGGTAGATTGTATTCGCGTAACCAGTCGTGAAATATTCAATTGTCAAGAAAGGGTCACAGTAGTTATAGATTAATTGTCTTAAGAAATTGATAACTGTGCAAGCATGCATACAAGGAATCCTAGTAATATCCCATTCTTGGCATGTATATGATGAGCCGACACATTGATCTGAACAGTTTAGTGCCGAACACCTTATAATATTTCGTATCAGCTTGATGAACAGAAAAAACTCGCGCAGCTTCTAAATTTTTGTTCAGAATTTCTTCCGACTTGAGACATAACACTCCATTCCACCCTTCGGCCTTTTCTCGACGACTATTAAAGCTATCTATCAAACATACCCTTATATGGTCCACCATTTGAAGAATAGGAAAAGTGTGGGGCCACACGTATCCAGTTATTATATGATTCTGCAACATTGGATGTAACATGACCATGCCTGCATTCAAAAAACCGATAAATAAATCAAGACCACACGATGACCATCACTGTCCAGATGTTACAGGCAATTGCATAGATGTTGTAGGCAACTGTCCAGATGATGCAAGTAACAGTTCAATATTATACATATCTATGTTAATCATATTCATCACCAAATCGGGTGTATTGAAGAGCAAGAATTGAGATTGTACCTTATTCTAAAGAAGTAACAATTAGCTCAATGTTGAGAACTGTAATATTCAACCAATGCGTTATAAGCAAATATTGATTCCTTCTTCAATATGTTCATCTTCCCCAAGAACTCAACCGTCGTGTACTGTTAACACGCTATCTCCATCATATGCGTACAAGTTTCGGATTCTGAATTCTTCATATCAAGCCCCTTGAGCCTATTTTTAAATTCTGCTTTAAGTGAAGTATGCAAAATGAATGCAATGCGGTAGGAAAGCACGTTCTAACTGCTTCTTTGATTCCCTTGTTGGAGTCGGATACAAACAAAAAGGTTTGCGGTAGGTGATAACCCCTAAGACCATCAAACAACACGGCACTTAACTGAACTAAAAACCATGTCCAATTAGTCTTGTTTTTTTTTATCGCAAATAGTGAAAGCTAATGAAAATAAACCATTGTTTCCATCATAAGCAGTCCTTACCAATAGAAGGCCTTTTACGTTGTTCTTATAAATGTTCCATCAAGAAATATGAGAGACCGACAACCATCTAAAAACCCGTCAATACAAGCACCATAGCTAATAAATAGCCTCATGAATCTATCATCCGCTGATTTATCAATGCTAATTACACTCCCGAGATTGGTTTCCATGCACTTATTTTGATAACACCTCAATGAGTCATAAGCATGCCGATAATTACCAAAGTGGGTCTCTTATACCAATTCTTTGTATGCCATGCAACATTGTATGAAACCTTGTCCCCGAACCTTTGATAGAAGTCCTTTTTACTCTCGATCGGCGGACAGTTGAATCGTGACCTCAAAACATCTACAAGCATGTCGGCTACTAATTTCTTAGTAGCCCGGGATGTCTGTCACTTGAAATTCCTCCGGAACATGTGTACGTCGGGTAGTATCTCTTTATAGCCCATAGAGAACTGCAAAAATATGACAAACATGCAAACTTTAGCGTAACTTAACAGTTAAAACAATCAACAATTTGAAAAAACGA
Organism: Agapanthus africanus; assembly: GCA_030015575.1. Classification (NCBI taxonomy): domain Eukaryota; kingdom Viridiplantae; phylum Streptophyta; class Magnoliopsida; order Asparagales; family Amaryllidaceae; genus Agapanthus; species Agapanthus africanus. The sequence continues at coordinate 33,873,144 of CM057346.1, forward strand.
TAATTACACTTTTATATTTCTAACGTATATGTTAACTCTATACCTCTGAGTACATGCAATCTCTATTGGCATCCTTTATCCTTTTGGGAACAAGCCACTGTTACTCTCAAGCCATCGTTCTTAATGTAGTCGAAGTTGAATTGTTTCGCAATGACAAATAAGCAAGGAGCCATCCTAATTTCGTAAGAACTCTTGAACATTTGAGATATATCCTCAATTGCGTCATGTCATGCAACCGGGATATTGTTCCTCATTAATTGATCATCATACCTCATCGGTGGTAAGCTTAACTTCAAGTCATGTACTCGATCATACACAATTGCTAGAGCGGAAGACGATGATATGTGTTGACTGTTATATAGAAATCATGTTTATTACTTGCATCTATGTAGACATTACAAGCAACTTATTAGATATTACAGGCAACTCTTTAGATATTACAGGCAACTCTTCTTAGATATTAAGGAATGCAACAGCTTAGATGTTACAGGAAACTGCATAGATATTACATGCAACTTTCATAGATGTTACAAGCAATTCTCTAGATGTTACATGCAACCCTTTTAGATGTCACATGCAACTGCTTAGATATTACAAGCAACTGTCTAGATATTACAAGCAACTTTTTTAGATCTTACAGGCAACTGTCTAGATGTTAGAAGCAACTTTTTTAGATGTTTGACACAGCTGCATAGATATTACAGGCAAGTGGTTAGATATTGCATGCAACTTTCTTGGATATTCTTCTAAACAAAATCAAATCAAATAAAGATCAAACATGTTTATAATGGCTTGAGTACAGAGCCTTGCATATGGATAACCTTCTCGTTCATCTCTTGATGAATACAGACCATATTTATGTAATTATCTTCAGTTATCATTCTAACCACATGATCTCTATATTTCTTCATTTTATATGAAAACTTTAACTTATCAACCAGTATATCAAGTTGATACGAGATGGTTCCTTTCAATTCAAACCATATTGTGACCTCTAAGATGATCAAGACCGCACCTTTACCATTGGATCCACTCGCAAAACACATTGATGTCCAGGTTTCGGCCATTATCAATGAGCAAGACAGTAAATGAAGATTTAGTTTATTGGGATAGTAAATGAAAGTGGAGTAAATTAGAGAAAATAATGGAAAATGAAGAAAATGAAAGGGATAATTCTAGTTTTAGTGGCAAATTGGGTTTTTGGTAGGAAAAGTAGTGAATTTGAAGGGAAAATTGATCAGTTGGAATATTTAAAGCTTGGTCCTTTAAGCAAAAATCAACACAGAACAGAAGTTACAGACAACCCCTAAGATGTTATAGGCAAGTCAGCAGTGTAACATCTGATGCTTTATTGCCAAGAAATTGGCAAGTGTCATTCCCGAGATACTAGACCATGAATATTTGAGAGAATTCTTCATGGGCCCAAGGGTTTTTCAACCTTATCAAAAGGCCCAAGGATTTTCTCACAAGTTTTAAAACGGTCAGGGTTTTTTCTACAATTTGCCCAAAAAGTTAATACAAGGGGACTGAAACTAATTTGATGCATTCATTAGGTGCTGTCATGTGACTGGTCAATCTAAACGCAGACGCCAGAACTAAACAAGAACCGTTAATGGATACAGCCGGCATATTTTACTCTTTTTTCCTCTCTTTTTTTGTTGCAAATTTGACTGCTGAAGGTAACAAAATGCAAGCTCCAGACATTGAACAAGCTCAGAGGCAACAAAATGCAAGGCCTTGTGAGTTGAAGAATACAACAGTAACCCTAAGAGACACACAACTGTATAAATCCCTCTAGTTTAACGTCCAGACGGGTTGCAGGAATATATTATACTACACAGAAAAAGCTAAATTTAGAATCGGTAATGCATAATATTTTGCAGCATATGACAAGGTTAAAAAGCAAAATTAGGGGTTCCTAATCAGAAGCACTTCTTATGAACAATCGCAGGCCCCATTTCGTCATAATCACCCTTTGTGATGTGTTGGTTTTGAGGGAACACCACTTTCGCGAGTATAGCACCGCCCATCCAAGCTGAGTTCTTGGCTAGATTCTCTGGCATGTACTCTGGGGCCTGCAAAAACATAAATTGTTGTGAACATTTCAATCCCCTATGCATGGCTGTAGGCATCACAATATGTTGGAAGAGGATGTACCTTGACAAGCAGAGGCCGAATGGATGAAGAGCTTAAATTTGCTTCTTTCTGAAAGCGGTCTTCGAAACCTAAATCATGCAAAATGTTAAAATGGATTAGGTTCTTATGTTGCTTGATATGTTAAATGAGTATGCATAAGGCACACAGCACTCCCACTTGTATGAATTGGTAATTTAAAGTGAACCATAACAATAGACTACAATGCAAGTAATGAAATTATACTTGATTCAATTAATTGCTGCAAACGAGAACTCGGTAATAATTCAAATAGTTTCTTCAGGATATGAAAACAGTATGAATCACAATTTTGACGATGCTTGAATTGCATTTCATCAAGAGCATTCAGTTGTAAATGATACCACAATAAAACTTTCCATCAATTCCTATATGTAGGTTTAATCCCTATGGTTTGCAGGTTTCAGATAACAAGAACAATAACACAAGGCTTAATCCTGAACTTTTGGGGTCCATTGATCCTTTCATCCATAATGACAGTCCTCTTAATTAAATTGATAGCATATTTATTTTGACTGCCTCGGTCCATCTTCTTATGATGAGACAAGTTAATCTAATACATTCTTGGACTCGAGCACCATATTCACACAACATAAGGCAGAATTCTATGACGATACTGAGAAGGATATATATGCATCAGGTGCAAGTCGCATTTTTGCACTGGAAGTTTGCATGTCAAAAGAGCTGACTATAGCTATTCCATCTACATACAGTTCTCAGAAAGCACGGCGAATCAATTAAACTACTGGTCGTAGGAAACTTTATTGGATAAGAAAATAAGAAATTAAGGAACATAGAAACTGATCGTTTACCGGTCAAAGATGCTGTTCCCCCACACAGCACAGTATTTTCAAGGAGTTGACGGTGGTTTTCAGATGAAACACTCGAGACGCATCGGACCAGCTGCTCAACAATCCCATATGCTTCTAAGCCCAAAATAGATGGTTGAAAAAGAGCTTCTCCAACAATATATCGTTCCCTTTCTATTGTTATTACCTGTAAACATGAACTTGAGGGTCATTGTAGAATTAGAAATCTAATCTAGATTCACGGTTTTACTGTTAAAAAAGGAAAAAGAACCACCACTGTGAGCAAGGCAATGCCTTCTTAAGTATAACATCCAACACAGTCCCAGCAATGATAAACAGTACACCATTAAATTAATCCCGGGTCGCGACACTACAAAGTTTGGAAAATAAGCACTGAGAAACTAATATTTTTAAAACATGTTTCAGTTGACCTGGCAATATTCACGGAATATTCAAAACAAGGATTGTCATCGATTGTCTGTATAGGAAATAGGAATACATATTTATAGGGCTGAAAGATAGTTTTCACAATTCTACAGCTTGAAAAAGGAAATTGGGCCAGATTTAAGATTGCAAAGCAACTAGAGTATCTTTACAGCACATTTCAGGTGTTTCTAAGGTATCGCTCTGAAATCAAGATGGCAATCCCATGCAATCAAACTATGCAAATTGACTAGATTTTTCCTAATTCAAAGTTTTCTTGTTTCTTTACATGATCTATAAGCTAAACACATCAGGAAAACGTAGTCTTTAAGGAATCAAGAAGAGATATTTGTGAGAATAAATATCATTATTCAGAAAGCTAAAAACCTGTCCATCTGGAAGGGTGTGTGTTTCCTTCTGGCATGAGTTTCGAGTCGCTTCGAACGCAGTTTGATCCTCAGCACAGCATGCATACTGCTCTTTCAACTTTTCAACCTCAGAAAAGTCGATGTTTACAAGAGGATTGGACTTCTGAAGTTCTTGAGCAAATAGCTTTGTCAAATCAATTCCTCCAATTTCAAATCTTTTTGAAGCAATGTGCTGAACAGCACCTTCACAAACCGGTGCTATATCTGAAAAGATTACAAGAACCATTTACATAAACTGTTAGTTAATGGAAAGAACAAATAGTTGTCTTACAAATGATAATTAATTATCAAGAATAAGTGACAATAACAAGCCTATATCCCAAGACCTGGAAACATCAAACCAATATCCTGGGCTCGGCTGCAATACATAAATGCTTTTTTTTTCCATTCTGCTATGTTAAGGGCCATCTCCTTGATTAGACCTAATACCATAAATAGGAGTTACCTAGGCTAATAAACCGCAAAAACAGTAGCATAAATGATGGACCGGTGAAGCACCTAAGAAACTCATATACAACTTCATTGAAGCAAGGAATATCTAAGGTAGCATTCACATATTAAGAGTAAGGTAAGAAACAGGGGGGCGGGGGGGGGGGGGGATGAAATCTGATTTTTATTGTTACTCCTTTTCGGGGGGGGGGGGGGGGGAATCGTGCCTTTCACTAAACTAAAAACTCTCTTTTATACCCAGTTTAAACCTTGTGCACATACCCAAGAATACTCCATCTCATAGACTGAACACCAATACATTTACCTTAAATGTTGGATGTATAGAATAACATATTTTGCAAATCAATAACGTCGCACACGTTTTAAAAGTTAGTGGGATCCGCACATGATTAAGAAAAAGAAACACCTTATGGATGTTTCGTCTCTTCCTTCGTGTCGGGCTTCTCATCCTCCCGCAACTTGCCTCATTGCCCTCCCCTTGGCCCTCCCTTTTGCAATCCTCCTTCGCCTGATGCTCGGCTCCTCTTCGTCTCCGGCATTCCCTTTGCATCCTAATTATCTGCCTTCCCATCCCCATCTTCAACATCTCCCTCTTGCTGTCCTCAGTCCCTCATTCAATTCCATCCACATAATCATAGCTGCAAAACCATAATAGTTGTAGTAATTCGTAAAAGGTGGAGCAGGAGGAAACAAAGAGAAAAGGGGACAGAAAGAAGGATGGGGAGGAGATGGCAGTAGAGATAAAAGGGAGAGGAGATAGAAAAGAGGCAGAGGCAGAGGAGAGAGAAATGAAAGAGATGCCAAAGAGAGGAAGACAGTCACGTTTTAGTAAAAACCAAGATGATTTTTGTAATGTGTGGTATACTTAAGCAGGATTATCTGTTTAATGGTGTCAGATAAGATTATAGGCAGACCAACAATCTTTAAACTGAGCAAGTGAAGGGAAGTTTATTTTTCCATCAAAGGGAACATGAATGAAAATTTCCTTATCTTGCCTTTTTTTTAACTCACATAAATCAATTAACTTGCATGGATGTTGGTCACAAAACCAATGTTCACATATCAACTTATAGGAACCTGTGAACTTCTAACAGAAGAATTTCAGACCATTGTTCATAAACTGCTTCTCAATGTGATCAAACGAAGCATAACACTTAATTTCTGACAACGGCACTAGATAATTCAATCATTTACAACACAACGTTGAATTCTCTTAGATCTTAATTAGTTGAGCTTCGCTCTCCTCATTTCTGGTTGGGAATGAATTTCACCAACACTAAACACTGCACAATAACTCTTCTTTGAATATTTGAATATTGTCATGGAAGGCTTGTTTGTTTGAATAAAGCATATGGAAAGAAGGGAAGCATAAATGATGGATGGTATTACATACTTTCTTACTACCGTTGTCTGTTTGTTGGAGGGTAAATATAAAGTTATTACGTTACTAGTTACCAGCTTAACTGTACTCTAGCCAATATGAAGCAAATATACAGTATATACTAGGGTGGAAATCCACTAAAAAATGGGAGTAAACTACCTATCAATTCTTTTTATTGAACAAGCTCTTCACGCAAAGAAAGAAGCATAAATGATATCTCTCCAATACAGGTAGGTAACACAGCATGATGTGGCACTTTCAAGGATCAATTACCCAGGGTGTATAACCAAGAATGTTTTTCATTTACCATAGAGGTGCATTATAGTCTGGCACAGGATGAGAATCACAGGGCTTAATACAATTCAAGTGTGTGAAAGATAATAAATGTGAGCAATCTAATCTATTTATGTGCAGGCACACATATCAGAGATATCCAACAATAGATCTTTGCAAGTTATAAATTATATAAACTTAAGAGCAAATATTTACAATTTGGTCATTGGAATTTAAAGAGTCGATTGTTAAACTTAGAGACTATACGTTGAGAATAAATTAACTACACAATATTCATTGAGACCAAATATTATATTTTAAAAAACAAATTGGAGTCGAACAATCCCTTAAACTATAAATCCAAAATATTCAATGTGTAGTATTTAGCCCAAATCAGATAACCAATTAGAAGCCATAACACAGTGCTGTGTTTATTTTGTATTCAGATCCATGGGCTGGAATTAAATTATAAAGGTCCCAAGCATTTTAGACGGACAGCAAAGTCCTAATGATGGAATGCAAAGTACATTCTATAATTTCTATGTATAGGATCCCAAAGGCATTCAAGTAGGAACATCAAAACTTGATACAGAGGGCTTTAAAGGGGATGTATTCTTAATTTATAATGTTCATCAGATCAGTGAACAGTGGTGGCTGCTGGATGTGACAGAGACTTTGATGTTCTTGGATTAGATGATCGAGTTGAGAGTGAAGACGGTATGGTGAGGACGGCAAACATAAAGGTAACCCCATTGAGGAAGGTGGTGGAAATCCAGCCAATGGGAGGAGCGGCCGAGCGTGGTGGCAGAACAAGCCTCAGCTTCGATGCTTCATTCTCTATTGTTGATGCTAATCTCAACAAGGTCTAGTAATCGCAAACTTGTAAATATTTTGGAACTTGGTTCTTTTATGTGTGGCTTGGATTGAGATTGGATGAGTGTAGGGACGGTTGAGATTAGAGGAGACTTTTCAGTGGAGATACAAATTCAACTGAAGGTTTGTGCTTCACAACCCAACCTTCAGGATCACATTAGAAGATCAAGAGCCAAATTGCAAAATCAGCCTTTGACTCAATCCATTCTTCACTAAAACATTACAAAGGTTATATATATAGGAGCCTAATTACAGACATTGGAAATAAAATCATACCTAAAATTCTAGCTAAAATCTAAAATATCAAAATATCTACAATGTACAACAAATATCCAAAATCAAATAATAATAAAAAATCTCAGTGAAAACTTCAATAATAATCAGAAGATGTTATCCCTCATCGCGGTCTACTTTGGGTATGTATTTAGATAAGATAGAAAAGCTTATCAATTATGCATTAGAGTATAACCTAATACAGACATGAAATCAAGGTCTGGGTGACAACACTACATGTAATGGCATACCAAAGAATACTTAATCGATAGTATACAGCTGAACTCTGTACACAGAATTGGGATGCTGTTTCTGAGTAATAATAAACCAAGGCACTGAAGAATGAAGGTTTCGCCAAGGAGTGGACAATTTGCACCAGAGCATCACCTCACGAATCAAGCTGGATGTTGTTAAGAATAAAGAGATACTTAATGGTCAAGAAAAGTAAGTGGTTTTTTTAATTTTTGGAGCTGATGCAGACATGGTTTTGGTGGCTCTAATGTCATGTAAAACATAGTATTTAGGGCAGGCAACTCAAACAGAGCAGACTCAGGAGAGTAGACAAGTTCCAAAATAAGTAGGGTCTACAGATTACAAGACTACCAATATGATTTTAACCACTTAGTAACTTATTCTTGACCGCCAAGTAACTTTTTATTCTTAATAGATGTCTAGATTAAAATGCAAATTATATCGTCACTAGTTCCATTATAGTAGCCAGTGTGTATCGAATTAAATATCAGCGATACATTGACCAATATCCAAAATTTCAGACCATACATCCCCAAAACGATATAAGAATATATGTCATAGTTTTCATATCAGCCGATACTAGAAACAATGGTGACACCATGGTATCAGATATCGGATATAAGGATAGTTTTTAATTGGTGTTTTTAATATCGGGTAGTGGAAGGCTTACAGGCCATGCCCAAAAAAAAAATAGCGGATAGTGGATATTGGATGATAAATTAGGCATGTGTCAATATCGGATGTTTATTTAGAAAGTTCATATCCGTGTTTTCTATGTGTTGGTGTGAGTGTGCGCGCGCGCGTGTAAGCATTACATATGTATATACTAATGTACATTAAGTGCAGAAGATAGATAATAAAAACCTAAAAATGCCAGGTATCATAGAGATTTATTCTAAGATACATGCAAAAATATGCAATATAATAAATAATTCCAAAACAAAAGATTTTGAAAATACAATTAAAGAAAATAAAAGTATGCATGAAGTATGTATTGCATTAGCCACTAGCTATAGCAATAATTTACTGATCTAAATGTCGCTTCTTCTCTTATTGTTTTTCAATTAACGATTTATGGTATAACAAGTTTCAAAACGTTTAACAACTAAACCCTCTACCCAAAATAACTCATTGAACCTGATATATTGAATTATTGGCGATTTGGACCGATATGGAGTGGCGGATATATTGGCTGATGATTTGGCAAAATGATATCCACATATTATTGCTTGCATCATATCACTAGGGGTCCTGGACAGAAATATTGGCCGAAATGACCGATAATTGAAAGAATGGTTACACTGTACAGTTTTTTCTCAATGATTTTCTTTTTGACAATATGCCATCAGCATCATAGACTCATATATACCAATTTTCTAATAGAAAATTCCTTAAACATATAAAATAAAAAATCACAGCTGCAAATAAATCTTTTGCAACTTCACAAGCATCTCAGGTTATGCACGAGAATGAACATGAACAGAAATAAAAATACAGCCACCTTGAAGAAACATGAGATCAATCATATAGACAACCAGCCCTAATATTTTGGTATTTATTTAACATTTATCAAATGGTCAGCTGCCAATTTAAATTATATACCTATTTTCCCATGTCCAATGTCCACGGTGCATCCTGAGATGCGCCCAACAGCATAAAGTGACAATACTGCTTGTTCAGATGCATAAAAGCCGGATACATTAAATGTTTCAAACATCATTTGCACCAATTGTTCTCGAACAGCCTGTGAATACAATGGCATGAGCAAAATAATTATCATTTACAGTCAAGCAATGCATTTGATAATATTTGATATTCAGGAATTTCATGAGAAGCAGGTTATTTACATAACCATAAAATTTTCATTACAAAATAGAGAAGAATATGGGGCAAGAAAAGCTTACAATTCCCCCCAAAACTATAAATTACAGGATGCTTTAGGAGTTCACTTCATTATTACATTATAAAAAAAGAGTAGGCACTTGCTGCCACAGAAAATGTTTCAAAATTATGAACGATCTTTCTTCTACAAAATCCTTCCAATAGAAATCCAGCAGTGTCGGCAGGACTTCTTTATATCATAATTACAAGGACAGTGGCCATCTATAAGGCCTCCCTTATGTAGCTTTGAAAGGCTGCAATTTTTCTAAGGTATATGTTCAATTATGTATCAAAAGTTTCATTTTTAAAGTTGCACCTTCCTGCCTCTGATTTAAATTGGATTCCTTGAATAAGAATAGGAACTTGAGTCTTTTGGTGCAAAATCCATTCCTGTGCATAAGGTATATCAATACACTTACAACTAGCTATACCTTAGTAAGATAGAAAAATGCTGGATGAACATATATTTTTTGCTGAATGGAGAGGGCAAAAGGCTCAAATATTTGTATTAAAATAAAAGATAGGCACTTTCTGGATGAATATAGTTCCTACATAATATTTACGACATACAATATGTTTTAAAAAAATAAATTGAAAAAATGTAAGATTCAGCACATGGCATTAGCTTAGTAATTTTAAATCCAGAACAAACTTTACGGCACTTCCCTTAATTTACCTACAAACCCTAGCTGAATTAGGTCTGACAAAAGGAAAGGACGGTTAAGCATAAGGCCTGGTGCCGGTCATCCAGAGAAAATAAATGAACATATTAGAGAGAGCGTGATACACAAATGAAAAGGTATTAGATGACTGGCTAAAATGTTTTCAAACTGTTTAACACACAGTATGAACCCAGATAATTTTCAACAAAGCATGAACGCAAACGAGAGACCACCAGTGTTTGAAAGCACAGAGCAACCGAAGACAGAAACCATGAGCTATGATATTGGCTGCAGTATGACCCCAAAATCAACCCCATGGATAAGGGTAGTTACTCAGAACATAAACAAGCACAACTAAGAGTATCATGTGGCAACGACATAAAAAAACTAATGATATTGTTGACCAGTGGAAGCCCCAAATGTGGCGTCAGCACGATGGCCCAAAATACACTTACCTGACCCAAATTTTAGGTATATGATACAATTATCGGAGCCAATAAGGTTTTTGGATAAAGTGTATATTTCGCCATCTAGCCTAATTTTTTTTATTAGGTTCAGATTCTGAATGTTCTTAGGTAAGAATCGGAAAACCAGATAGACACACTGATTGGAAGGGTCATGTAGACTACTCAGAACTCACAAGTTACTAGTAAACAGTCTCAGAGGGGACTCATCGTTGAGCATGATGCTTGAGAAATGTTTATCTATGACAATCATCTTGACCCCTATATAAGCAGTTATATTAGCATGTGACACATTCACATATCAAGTACTTTAATATACCGGAACCGATAAAAAGCAAGAAGAAAGTAGAGTATAGGTCAAAGTGATAAAGTTGAACTATCAATATGAAACTGAACTTTAGTGAGCCTAATGAAGCATATTAACTGGCAAATAAATAAGCATAAATATAAAAGAGCAGAATCATAAGTTGACCACTGTGATAAGATTGGCAAATAGCATAAATTGTAAAAATGATCTTTCGTAGACACTGTGACGTGACGTAAAAAAAAGGCCTAGCATAATGTCTAAAACCTGTTTACCTTTGGGGTAGAGATTGGATCTGTAAACAAAATCTGCCCTTCGTCCCCAATTTCCCATCCAAGGCAAGTATACAAAACATGGTGTAGAAGTTCTTCCATTGCATCCCAATCTTTTATAAAACCCCTCACAACTGGGTCAACTGTGACTTCTTCAAATGCTGAATTTTCCATCAAATCTCCATCTTCAACGACACGCTTCATTTTGGTTGGAATGATCTGTGTTCAAAATTTTGCAAAAAGGGGGAAAAATCAGAAGATAAATAATAGATTTTCTTGCGTCTAGCTTGATAATTCTGTAACCTAGGCTTTAGTAACTATCAAGAACTGCCACTGTAATGCAAATAAGAAGGCAAGGATAAAATAAGGGTTTACTATTCCATAATTTCTAAAATTTCAAAGGAAGCACTCCGTAAAATTTTGTAAATGCGCCGATATTGTTGTACAAGTATATTAATCAAGGTCGCAACCACTCTCTAAAAGCTCGGCCGAACCCGAGCCAAGATGGCCGATTGCGATCCCAAAAACGACCGACCGAGTTTCGAGTAATATTGGGTTTACCATTTGATTAGTGGGATTTTAGTATTAAGGTTATTGATTGTTAGTGAGTTTATTGATGGGATAATGATTCATTAATGATTTAATCGGTTTTTAAACAGCGTGGAGCGCTCTACGCTGCTATGCTTTTTAGAGCTTAAGCAAGGTGATACACTCACCCCATTAATCAGGTAACCCCACTCTATCTTTTAGTGATTGCGATGCATTTAAAGATTTATGCGTGTGATTTTAGTATTTTTTATCACATCTTTGTTGATGTTTACACCTTTATAAAGTCTTATAATAGGTAAGTATGCAATGACTTTGGAGGCATTGATGTGATAATATCAAAAATATGCCTAAAGTCCTAAGTCTTTTTATGTTGTTTTCTTTTTCTTTCTGTCTAAGACTGCGCGCTAGGGTTTTGGGGACTTCAACCCGGAGGCTTCAATTTCGATTCCGAAATTTTGACTTTGATTCGGAGGCTTCGACTTCAAACAACTAAGGTTTTTTATATGAAGAGTTTGACCTGGAGCTTAGGATATTCGATTTTGGCTTAGAAGCAAAAGATTGAGCAATTTGGGCAAAGTTTTGGTTTTAATTTCAAATCTAAGGTTTTCGAGCACCTAAACAATATGGATTTTAACTTTGAACCTCAACAAGAGAGACTTCAGTATTTAAAAGTGGTTAAAATCATATTAAAACCAATGTTCAAAAAACTTTAAAAATAACAAAGTTGAACTAAAATTAGGCTTACTGATTTCTAAGCGGCCACTTAAGAGGGCATGCACTCCGACCGCTCCGCACCCTTTTTGCCGCTTTTACTACATTGGGTTTAATGGTTTTATTATAGGTCAAGGGTTATTATCACCAAAGGCAGATCCTGATCGGGAGCTGTGAAGCCAGCCTGGAGGAGCTTGAATCCGGCGTCGATCACTACCGCCTCCATTGGTGGCAGAATCTGTAATTAAGAAAGAGCAACAAAATTTAAAACCCTAGATTCTTCACGCGAGAAGAAGTTGTTGATTTCTGGCGAGATTTCTCAATGGACGAGGAGATCAATGAGGGGTTTTAGAGTGGCGAGGGTTTTAGAGAAATGGGATTGGCAAATGGAGAAGAAATCACGGGTCTCTTCTACTTAGGACCTTCCAACTTTTGATTTTATTTTTTCTGGGGTAAATTGCTAAATAATATCCTAATGTTCCACCTACTTGCACTTATATACCTTATTGAAATTTTAATGCGGTTATATATCTTAAAGTACAAACCGTTGGCACTTTGCTCCCCTCAGATAACTAGCCGTTAGAATATTTCCAAAAAGATTTTTACGTACATAACATGTGTTCATTTGTGGACAATTTTGCTTCTCACCAGTTAGGGTTTCTTTCTCCTCCGATTTCTTGATAAGAAACCCGAAAAGATTTGGTTTTTTCCTACCAAAAAAGAAACTTTATTCGCTCGATTTGTGTATAGGATATTGATGAGAATGATAGATGAGGTTGGGCTGAGAGCATTGAAGCTCAAAAGAGAGAAACAAGAAGAGAAAGAATAAGCATAGGAGAGAAGAAGAAGAATAAGCAGAGAACAGAGAGAGAGCTTCGGTTAGAAGGCGCAACACTAGGCCTCATCTCTGAGGCCCTCGAAGGAGGAGGTGAGGCATTGAAAGTCGCCGGTGTAGTTGGGGTAGTTAAGGCGCTTGTCGGGATGGCGGATGTGCGATTGGTTGCGATAAGTTTGTTTGATCTGCTTTAGGTTAGGGTTAGGGATTACTCATTGGAAGGAAGGCCGATGACGGCGTAGTGGTCAATCTCGACAGTACATTGGAAGAAATAAGAGAAGACTTAAGGAAGACAAGGGCATTTCTATCATTTCACTTTTTGTGTTAACAGGGTGTGGGTGTAAAGTGCAACCTTACTTTAAAATATATAAGTGTATTGAAAATTTCAATAAGGTAAACAAGTGCTAAGTAGGTGAAACATTGAGATATTATTTAGCTATCAACCCTATTTTTTTACTGGAGTCTTGATTTTATTTTATTTTATTTTTGGCTAAATTGCTTATAAATACCCAAGGTTTCAAGTGTTTGACAGATAAATACCTAAGTTTTTGTGAGTGACACATAAATACTCAACATTTTGCTACGTTAGCGCTTAACTACCTACCGTTAGCAACCCGTCAGAATATTCCTTTTTTGTCCTCACGTGATTTTTTTGACCATTTTGCCCCTGTTCTTCTTCGTCTTCAATTAAACCTAAATCCATGGCCAGCTTCCCTTCTTCTATACATGAACCCAAACTCTTCTTCTCTACTTGAACCCAAACCCATAGCCTCTTCCCTTCGTCTTCTTCTCCAATTGAATCCTAACCCTCTTCCTCTCTTATTCTTCTTCTCAAATTGAACCCTAACATTTGCCCTCTTTCCCACATTTTCTTCTTCAATTGAACCCTAATCCTAGCCCTCTTCCTCTCTTCTCCTTCTCCTTCTCAAATAAGTTATAATTGTATCAAAACAAATATAAATTGTGGCTAACCCTAACCTGGTTAATGTAGATTCTTTGAGGATGGAGTTGAAGTCAACGGCGGTGAGGTTTGAGTTGGAGTCGGTGAAAAGATTAGAGTTGACGGCAGTGAGGCCGAGGAAGAAGATGGGAAGAGGGGTAGGTTATTTGACTGGAGGTATAACGGTAATTTTGTAATTTCCGTTAACACCGTTAATCATTAAACTGCTAGTATCAAAAACAGTCATTTATATGCAACTCACAGAAGCTTAGGTATTTATCTGTCAAACGCATGAAACATTGAGTATTTACATGCAATTTAGCCTTTTGTTTTTTTCCTTTTTAAGAGACCTAAATTGACATTGTTAATATTAACTAAATATATAAGACTTTCCAATGGTTTTAGGCAGGAATGATTAAAAAGCTCAAATCTCATAGATCAACTCGGAATCATCTCGATAAACTCATTCAAGCTTATCCGGCAACTAAACAAGTCGGGCTTTAACAGAAATTAAGCTCGGAGAAACAAACAAACATGTTCAAACATGGCAAGCTTGAGCTCGGTTTGTGTTCAAGCTTGGCTCATTGAAGATTCTTGTAGACTTAGATAGTCTGGATCTTATTTGGTAGTCAATAATAATCAATTATTCTTAAATTTATATCATAATTATTAACACGTTGATGTTAACACGAAGGTTAGATCATAGTAATATTGAGTTAAAAAAATTATGCTACAATATTAAAAAAAAATTAAGAAATTAATAGCTTTAAATTACTTGGCGAAGTGCCAAATAAGGTTCGAACTCGTTTTTTTAGTTATAGCAACTATAATTTCTTATTGCTCAATTTCTCATGAATAACATGGAACACCTATATGACATTTTCCATATGCTCTTGTATTTTTTCTATTTCTAGTTTTCTAGATTTTAAGTAGGCTCGGATCATCTCGAGGCGAGGATCAGTTTGGGCTCATTTGACAAAAACAAATCGAGCAAAAACGTCACCTCCTCACCCACACCACCATGCACCTTTGAAAATTGAAGTGCAAAATCATTCATGATCCCTTCAACATTTATTAATTTATTTGTTTCTTTTTAATAAATCTATTCTCATCTTCCATCTTCCACGTGCATCAAGATGTTGCTTAAAGGCCTAAAGTATGCTCGCTAACCTCATGGAACTTATCAAGAGTGAATTTGAAGCCTACACGAATCTTTCCAAAAATCAATTTTTGTCCGTGGAAAAAACTTGTTATTTATAGTTACCATGATAACATTATCACTGCTAAAAACTTGTTATTTATAGTTACCATGATAACATTATCACTGCAAGCAATGTAGCGTCTCGGTGAAAATTATGTTAATAATGCAAGTATGCCTTCCTATTACCTTTCAGATTTGAAAATCTGAAGTCCATGAGAAACTCCGGATAGGTTGTCCTCAAATAAAAATGTTTCATAAGTATAAACATATTATGAGAGAACATTAAAAATCCTCAACACACTAACAAATACAAAATGCCTTCCTTTGATGGTGGAAACATACATGTTGAGTATTTTGCTCTCCAGAACGTACATACGTTGTTGATCCACTCAAGTTAGGTAAGCAAACAGCAAAAAAAAAGGATGGGGCTTATGGCCTCAAAGTCGAACGGCCTGAAGCTGAAACTATTGGATTATGTCAACATCAAAACATGGTTCTTTGAGAACTGTACCAGCCATTGGCATTTGAACTAAAGAGAGATCCTCTAACTGCATCTTAAAAATTGTTCCAGATTACTGCAAACTATTGGATTATATAATCAAGGTTGCAACCACCGTTTGAAAGCTCGACCGAACTCGATCCAAGATGGCCGATTGTGATCAAAAATGACCAACCGAGTTCCAAGTAATATTGGGTATACCATTTGATTAGTGGGATTTTAGTATTATAGTTATTGATTGTTAGTGAGTTTATTGATGGGCTAGGCTAATGGTTAATTAATGGTTTGATCATTTTTTAAACAGCGCGGAGCGCTATCCGCCGCTCCGCTTTTTACCGCTTAAGCAGGGTGATATACTCATCCCATTAATCGGGTAATCATACTCTATCTCTGATTGATTGGGATGCATTTAAAGATTTATAGGGTGTGGTCTTTAGTATTTTTGTTATCGCTCCCTCTTTGTTGATGTTTACACCTTTACAAAGTCTTATAATGAGTATGTATTGCATTTGGTGATATTGGTGTATGTTATAATAATATCAAAAATAGACCGAAAGTCCCAATTCTTTTCATGTTATTTTCTTTTTCTTTTTGTCCAAGGCTTTGAACTAGGGTTTTAGGGACTTCAACATGGTGGCTTCGACTTCAACTCTAAAATTTGGACTTTAATTTGAAGGCTTCAAGGTTTCAACTTCGAACAGCTAAGGTTATCGATATGGAGAGTTCGACTTCGAGCTTGAAGGAGATACAATTTTGGCTTAGAAGCAAGAGATCAAGCAATCGGGGTTTTTAAGATTTGGTTTTAATTTCAAATCTAAGGTTTTCGAGCAGCTTCAACTTCTTGTTTTTGATTCTGCGTTCGAACAATATGGATTTTAACTTTGAAACTCGACTCAAGGAGTTCAAGCATTTAAAAGTAGTTAAACAATCATATTAAAACCAAAGTTTAACAAACAGCTTATAAAAAAACAAAGTTAAAACCAAAATAAGGCTTAATGATTTCTGAGCAGCTGAAGCGGCCGCTTACGGTCATGCACTCCAACTGCTCGGCTCCTTTTTTCGCTTTTACTTTACTACATTGGGTTTAATAGTTATATAATAGGTCGTGGGGTTATTATGATTAATTTGGCACCATTAATACGACTTTACACATCATTAACTGCCAAAGAATGTCAAATTGATATATTTTAGTTGCTTTCTTTTAAAAAAAAGTCCTAATTCGTAAATATTCTATTTCTCAAACGACATAAACTCTAATATATTCCCGATCCAAGACGGACGATACCTGGGGTTGCCGATTCTGATCCCAAAAGTGAGATACTGGTCCCGCAACCAGGATTTAAAACCTTGGTTGCAACTTCCACCATTATACATGTCTTGCCTACTATTAGCAGGAACCTATACATCCTCTCAGTACTGATCTACATAAACCCCGGTGTTTCATCAGGGCACAGCATTTTGAATACCACATTTCAAAGCACACAGCAAAGTTTTTCTAATTACACCCACAATTGCACAGTAATAGCTTTCATCTTTTCAAAGGCAAAACAAACCCTAGTCTTTCTAAAGCCAAGCAAAACGAATAATAATTTTTTAAAGAAACAAATTGTTAGGAGAAGATGGGATTTACCAAAGGCGGATCCTGATCGGGAGCTGCGAAGCCAGCCTTGAGGAGCTTGGATCCGGCGTCGATCACCACCGCCTCCATTGGTGGCAGGGTCTGTAATTAAGAAAGAGGGGCAACGAAATATGAAACCCTAGATTCTTCACGCGAGAAGAAAGCTGTCGATTTCCGGCGAGATTGTTCGATGGACGAAGAGATTGAGGATTTCTGTTAGCTGCTGCAGTGATACATGCGGTGCCTGCTTCTTTTGTCTCTGTATTTGTTTTCACTCTTCAACTCAAAACACCAAACCCTGTGTCTACTTTTTATGGTTAGACAGTGAAACACTGGATGGATGGACCGTGTGGCCGGGTTTGACAAGACAACGTTTAGATGGGCTTAATTGCAGTTGGTCCGGAATTACCTCTTCGCGTTGTTTCTTTATCAGAACTTACTAAGCTTTTTGCACCCAAAAATAAATGATACCTTAAAAAGACATGTCTTGCGTTTAAACTTTTTTTTTTCTTTTTTAATAAAAGGTCGCCGGATGGTCTCCAAAAGTTTGCATCCAGTGTGAAGCAGTGAACTCTGTTGTTTGTCAAAAAAGTGAAGGAAAAAATGCTAATAAGAAAGCCGATTGTTTCCACTTAATGATATCCAATTGTTATCTTACATTATCATTTTAGAAGATCTAGCATCTATTTTAATAGGTGTTGCTAAATCACGGATTTACAAAATTTCATAATATTTAGAATTTTAATATCTTTTTACCTATTGATTATGCACATGCTTGGAAAAAAGGAAGATTATGCGCGTACTCTTGGGGTAAACGGTTTACACTGTAACCTATTTCATAACTAGAGAACTTCTCTCGTCCTTCACTAATCGGTGCTAAAACACCGGAAATTACAATTGCCAAGATAGGAATAGCACCTGATATTATTAGAAAGAATTCAATTACTTCGAAAGAATTGAACGAAGAGCATTGACGCGACCTGGGATCGCGCCAAGATATTACCTTCCGTTGATCTGCTGATGGCGGCGATGGGTGGCTGAGATTTGATCTGGAGGCTGTCGCTCCTGAAGCGTGTGGATCTCAATGGGTTTGAGGTTGCAGTTGCCGAGCTACCTGCAAGAAAGTCCCGGGGTGGTTGTACCACCGAGGACCCTCTGACGGTCAAGTTAGACTAGAGATCCGAGCAGAGTAACGGCTTAGTGGAATCAAAATGGCTTACTTGAACTGTCTGAAGAACGGGTTTATATAGCGGTGGTAGCAGGCGAGGCAGGCGCGAGAATCACGCCGGCCGTTACGCTCCCGACATCACGCCCGCGTGATGAACGGGACCTCCCATTAATGGTGAGACAGGCTCGTTAATGGGGGATCGTAGTGGCGTGGAACGTGGGATGTAGCTGGCGGAGATCTCGCGCATGGCGAGATTCACGGGATGGCGGTTACGCCTGCAAGCGGTGCTGTTGGTCGGTCGATGAGACCGAGGAAGATGACCTCGGCGGGAGAGCTCGCGGAGGAGCGGGAGAGCCGAGGTATCTTGGTTCTGCTCGAGCTCGGAGACGAGCTGAGAGGTCCTAGGAGGCTCGAGCCTGCGATAGCTCGGAGACGAGCTGTGAGGCCGAGGAGGCCAATTGTGCTGGGGGCTCGGAGGTGAGCCAGCGTTTGCTTGTAGGACGGGCACAGGAGAGGTCTGGTCGGCCGCTGTAGGTCCTTTCTTGTTAGCCTTGGGACACGTCATCTGCCACGTGTCTTGATCTGTGAGATCTTTAAACCGAACTGGTCGGCCACTGTAGGTCCTTTCATAGACTATGACGTCTTTAAACCGGATTGTGGGGTCCTTAAACTCACGGACTACGATGTCCTTAACCCGGACTGTGGGGTCCTTAAACTCACGGACTACGATGTCCTTAACCTGGACTGTAGGGTCCTTTAAACCCACGGACTCCTTGGACCACCATGTCCTTAAACTGGTAATCGATCGCAATGTTCCTAAACTAAACAATAGAGCCCAAATGCTCTTTTGTTGGATCTAAATGATCCTGTTAAGTAGATCTTAGTCTAAAATTAGACTAACGTATCCTTAACAAACGTTAAGTTGATCTTAGTCTAAAATTAGACTAACGTATCCTTAACAAACGTTTAAATTGATCTTAGTCTCAAATGAGACTAGCGTATCCTTAAACCCAAACCCAAATCTAAGAAAATACAGATTTGGACTAATCCACGCCTTACGGGCGACAACATACATTAGTCTCCGTATACAATCCACGGGCAACCACAAACAAAACAAACACACACGACACGAAGTGACCATCTGGAGAAGGAGAAAGTTGTTAGCGCAATGCGGCAGCGTAATTAACTGTAGGGGGTTGCGCCTGCAGGGAAGAGCGTCCCCATAATCAAAACCCCTTCAAACGAGGGGGAATCTGACAAAGTCTGCTACATCGGCCGCATCCATTTAAACCTTCGATACATGTTGCCACAAATCAACTTGGCATCTTCGGAGAGGTGGACGGATAGCACCAATTAGCATTTGCCCCGAAATTCAGGCGAGACGTTCGCCGCGTCTTCATCCGCGTCTTTCGGCGGGGAACAGTCCCCTCCTCTCTTCTTTTGCCCTCTTCTTTTGGTCGGTTTTCTCGGCTCGGGGGAGGTTCGCGTTCATCTCGGACTCGAGCTAGACCTCACGCTCGGTCCAGGCCTTTACCTCGGCCATGGTTTTAGGTTGCGCTAATGCAAAGGAGCGTAACCACTCCTTATGTCTAAGACCAGACCTTAGAGCTGTGATGACCGTCTCGTCTCGATACTCTGGGACCTCGAGAAGGGCGTTGTAGAAACGGGCGACATATGCTTTGAACGTCTCCTTGTCCTCGCTCTTGATCGTGAAGAGGTGGTCGACTGTGTGTTTCTATCGCCTGTTCCCAACGAAGTGGCCGAGGAATTGTGTGGCCAGCTCGTCGAAGGTTGAGATCGAGCGCGGTTTGAGTCCTCGGAACCAGTCTCGCCCGGAGCGGATGAGAGTGGCCGGGAAAGCTCGGCACTGGGTGGCGTCGGAGTTGTCTTGGAAGCTCATTCCCGCGGTGAATGCATCCAAGTGGTCCTTCGGGTCAGATTTGCCATCGAAGAGGGAGACCTTTGGGGGCTTGTTGCGGGAGGAGACGTGGACGGCGAGCAGCTCCTCGGTGAACGGTTTGGTGAGCGAGTCGGCGCATACTTGGTCCCGTCGCTCGAACGGTGATCTTCCCGATGCATACCCTCGATCTTCTTCTCGAGGGCGTCGAGTCGGTCGTGGTATCTCGACGACTCGGCGCATTTTGATCCGCGGCCTCTGCTGTTGGAGGTCTGCGTCTTGCCGCGGCTCCGGTTCCTCTCAATGAGGTTTCTCAAATCCCCCGGCGAGGTGGCCCGCGAGCCGCCGCGGCGAGTTCCGTCCGCGCGACCTTGTCGAGGGAGGGGGTGTCGGTCACGCCTGGTAACAGGCGAGGTGACAAACATCTCCTCGGGAGGGACAGACGCGCGGAGGATCTCGGGGCGAGGTGCTCTGGCGACGGACCTCGGTGTCGAACTATGGAGTGCCCAGCGGGTCTTAGAACGTATCGGCCCGGGAGATCTGTGACCGTAGGAGGTAGCGAGGCGGTGGTCGGCGGCTCCGACGCGAACGGAGTCTTCTCTCCCCTTATGGGGGTCTTGGTCCCGAGGCGGGGGAGCAGCGGCTAGGTGATCTTGCCCCACCGTTTGGACACGGATCAACGCCTCCACAACAGATGCGAGTGGGTCTATCCGGCCAGCAAGGGTGTTGATGGCATTCGGCGGAGGAGGTTCGTCCGTGCCTCCGTTGAGGGGGAGGCCGCGGTTGGTGCTTGGATCTTCATGATGATCGCTCGCCATTGGATTGAGATCGGAAAGTGAACTTTTGTTTTTGTGGAATTAAGGAGTTCCCACAAACGCGCGCCAGCTGACGCGACCTGGGATCACGCCAAGATGTTACCTTCCGTTGATCTGCTGATGGCGGCGATGGGTGGCTGAGATTTGATCTGGAGGCTGTTGCTCCTGAAGCGTGTGGATCTCAATAGGTTTGAGGTTGCGGTTGCCGAGCTACCTGCAAGGAAGTCCCGGGGTGGTTGTACCACCGAGGACCCTCCGATGGTCAAGTTAGACTAAAGATCCGAACAGAGTAACGGCTTAGTGGAGTCAAAATGGCTTACTTGAACCGTCTGAAGAAGGGGTTTATATGTGGCAGCAGGCGAGGCAGGCGCGAGAATCACGCCGGCCGTTACACTCCCGACGTCACGCCCGCGTGATGAGCAGGACCTCCCATTAATGGCGAGACATGCTCGTTAATGGGGGATCGTAGTGGCGTGGAACGTGGGATGTGGCCGGCGGAGATCTCGTGCATGGCGAGATTCATGGGATGGCGGTTACGCCTGCAAGCGGTGCTGTTGGTCGGTCGATGAGACCGAGGAAGATGACCTCGGCGGGAGAGCTCGCGGAGGAGCGGGAGAGCCGAGGTATCTTGGTTCTGCTCGAGCCCAGAGGCAAGCTGAGAGGGCCGAGGAGGCTCGGGCTTGCGATAGCTCGGAGACGGGCTGTGAGGCCGAGGAGGCCAATTGTGCTGGGGGCTCGGAGGTGAGCCAGCGTTTGCTTGTAGGACGGGTATAGGAGTGGTCTGGTCGGCCACTGTAGGTCCTTTCTTGTGAGCCCTGGGACACGTCATCTGCCACGTGTCCTGATATGTGAGATCACCGATATCGAGCATCATCAAGCATGTAAAGATAAGAAATGTCTTTATGGGTGGTCTTAGTTGTTAAAGCTAGTGCCAGGGAATTCATCTCACTTCGCTTTGCGACCCAGTCAAAATCGCTTTAAGTATCGTTTCACTCGCGGAGGGATTTGCCCTCCACTCTGTTGTTGACAACTGTTTCCAGGAGCGAGTCGAGTGCAAAAGCTCATCGACAATGGGACCATCCACATACGATAAAGGTAAATAAAAATGTGGAAACTATTAGATATTGTTTTATCTATGTTTTAGAGATAGTGAAAATCAAAATAGGTGATCACATAAGAAAATAATGTGGGGTGGATTTTTATTTATTTACATGAATATAGTGTTCTATTGCGAAACAAGCGCGTTACAGTGGTCGAAGCCATAGATCACATACCTCAAAACTTATATTATTGAGAGAGAGAGAGAGAGGAGGGAGAGAGAGAGGGCATGTCATTCTTTCTCTCCGTAATCAAAGTTTTCTCTAGATGATTAGTAATCAACACTAAAAATTATAGTATAATCACGTTTGTTTAAATTGACAACCGAAGGTAACAAAATGCAAGCTCAGACATCGAACAAGCCCATAGGCAACAACAAAATGCAAGGCCTTGTGAGTAGAAGAATACAAAAGTAACCCTAAGAGATACACAACTGTATATACCCCTCTAGTTTAACGTCGGGATGGGTTGCAGGAATATATTATACAACACAGCAAAAGCTAAATTTTGCAATCGGTAATGCATACTATTTTGCAGCATATTACAAGGTTAAAAAGCAAAATTAGGGGTTCGTAATCAGAAGCACTTCTTATGAACAATCGCAGACCCCATTTCGTCATAATCACCCTTTGTGATGTGTTGGTTTTGAGGGAACACGAATTTTGCGAGTATAGCGCCGCACATCCTAGCTGTTTTTGGCTAGATTCTCCGGCACGTACTCTGGAGGCAGAAAAAAAATAAATTGTTGCGAACGTTTCAGTCCCCCATGCATGATTGTAGGCATCACAATATGTCGGAAGAGGATGTACCTTGACAAGCAAAGGCCGAATGGATGCAGAGCTTAAATTTGCTTCTTTCTGAAAGCAGTCTTCAAAACTGAAATCATGCAAAATGTTAAAATGGATTAGGTTCCCCTGTCGCTTGATATGTTAAATGAGTTGCACAGGGAGTACTCGTTAATAATTCAAACAAATCAAGTGAACCATAACAATAGGCTGTAATGCACAACAACAACAACAACAACTGAGCCTTTTATCCCAAGCATATGGGGTAGGCTACATGAACCAACATGAGAATCACGCCGGGTCCAGCACATGAATCCTCTGTCTCCACTCACTTCTATCGAACAATATACTTTCATTGAGTCCTTTGGCAACCATATCGTTTCGTATCACCTCCATCCATGTTTTCTTCGGTCTCCCTTTTGCCCTTTTGCCATTACCCATATCGAGAGTATCTATTCGTCGAACCGGTGCTTCCATAGGTCTGCGTCGCACATGACCAAACCATCTAAGCCGGTTTTCCCGCATCTTCTCCTCCACGGGTGCTACACCAACTTTTGCACGAATATCCTCATTTCGCACCTTGTCTTTTCTAGTGTTACCGCACATCCAACGAAGCATGCGCATCTCCGCTACGTGCATCTTCTGTGTATGATGCTTCTTAGGAGCCCAGCATTCTGTACCATATAATAAGGCAGGCCGAATAGCGCTCCGATAAAACTTCCCTTTCAATTTTAACGGAAAGTTACGATCACACAAAATCCCTGTTGCACTCCTCCATTTCAACCAACCAGCTTGGATCCTTTGATTAACATCACTATCGATCTCCCCATTCCTTTGGATGATGGAACCTAGATATCTAAACTGGTCGCTCGGTGATATCTCTTGCCCTTCCAATGTTATACCAATATGGTTTTGACTTCTCTGGCTACTAAATTTGCAGTGCATATATGCTGTCTTGGACCTGCTCAATCTGAATCCCCGAGATTCCAATGTTTGTCTCCATAATTCCAATTTTGCATTAACCCCTGCTTTCGTCTCATTTACTAGAACAATATCATCAGCGAATAGCATACACCAAGGGACCTCATCTTGGATAGTTCTAGTAAGCTCATCCATCACGATGGTAAACAGGAAAGGACTTAATGCAGATCCTTGATGTAAACCAATAGTAATCGGAAAATCACTTGTTAAGCCACCGCAAGTTCTGACATTTGCCACTACTCCGTCGTACATATCCTTGATTATGTCAATATACTTGACGGGGACCCCCTTTTTCATCATTGTCCCCCATAATACCTCTCTAGGTACCTTGTCGTACGCTTTTTCTAAATCAATAAATATCATATGCAAATCTCTTCTCCTCTCTCGAAAGCGCTCGACAAGTTGACGAAGCAAATGGATCGCCTCTGTCGTCGATCGTCCAGGCATGAAACCAAATTGGTTCTCTGTTATCTTAATATCCTTCCTTAGCCTGTGTTCAATCACTCTCTCCCAAAGTTTCATGGTGTGACACATTAGTTTTATTCCACGGTAGTTTGAGCAACTTTGAATGTCACCCTTATTCTTGTAGATAGGTACAAGGATACTTTTCCTCCATTCATTTGGCATCTTTTTTGTCTGCCAAATCTTATTAAACAGATCTGTCAGCCATTTAACGCCTATTTCTCCTAAGCATCTCCAAATCTCGATAGGAATCCCGTCAGGACCAACCGCTTTTCTTAAACCCATTCTGTTCAAAGCTTCTTTAACCTCAGTAAGTCTTATTTTACGCATGAAATCACGATTTATATCTTGAGATTGAATGACAAGTCCATCCAAATTCTTAGTAAAGCTCTCATTGAACAATTTGTCAAAATAATCTCTCCATCTTTCCTTGATATCCTCATCTCGAACTAAAACCTTCTGATTTTCATTTTTGACACACTTCACCGCACATAAGTCTCTAGTCTTCCTTTCCCGCATTCGAGCAATCCGGTATATATCATTTGCAGCCTCTTTAGTGTCTAATTTCTCGTACACCTCCTTGTAGACCTTAGATTTAGCTTCCCGAACAGCTTTCTTAACTTCCTTTTTAGCCATTTTGTACTTCTCAAATCGCTCCACATCTCTACTTTTCTTCAAATCTTTATAAGAATATCTTTTAATTTTAATAGCAGCCTTTACATCTTCATTCCACCATGATATGTCCTTAGATGGTGGAGCACCATGTCTCGACTCACCAAGTAGATCTCTAGCTACTTTCTTGATATAACTAGCCATTTTGTTCCATGTTGGAATGAAGATGTAATGCAAATAGGCTGTAATGCAAATAATGAAATTATTGCTACAAATGAGTACCCAGTAATGATTCTTCAAGATATGAAAACAGTATGAATCAATACATTTCCTCAAGAGCTTCCAGTTGTAAATCATACACAATAAAACTTTCCATCAATTCCGATGTGCAGTCCCCTATAGTTTGCAGGTTTCAGATAACAAGAAGAACAACACAAGGCTTAATCCTGAACTTTTGGGTCCATTATGGATCCTTTCATCCATAAAAATCGTCTTCGTAATTAAATTGACAGCATATTTATTTTGACTGCCTCGGTCCATCTTCGTTTGGCTCTACGCCTGGTCCTCTTTGTACCATTGTTTAAAGCTCTGTCACTTCTAAATGGAGTATTAATTGCTCTGTGTTGCATCTCAAGCAGGTCTCCCTCCTTATATCCTCTACCTGAGCTATGTCCAACTTCTTACGATACACTCATTTTACTTCTTACGGCATCCAATGGTCTGAAGGGTTTCATCTTCTTCTTCTTTGTCATCTTCTTGTGTAAAAGGCCTTGACGAAATTTTTTATTGTCTTACAGGTTTCAACTCAAAATATAAAATCCTATTCCAAACTCAACAGGATGAAATGTCCTTTTGTATTCTTCTTATGTTGAGACAAGTTGATCAAAATTATTAAACACATACTTGGACTTAAGCACAATATTGACAAAACACAAGGCAGAATTGAATGACAATACTGAGAAGGATATATATGCATCAGGTGCAAGTTGCATTTTTGCACTGGAAGTTTGCATGTCAAAAGAGCTGGCTATAGTTATTCCATCTACATACAGTTCTCAGAAAGGACGACGAATCAATTGAACTACCGGTCATAGGAAACTTTATTGGATAAGAAAATAAGAAATGAAGGAACATAGAAATTGATCGTTTACCAGACATAGATGTCGTTCCCCCACACAGCACGGTATTTTCAAGGAGTTGACGGTGGTTTTCAGATGAAACACTCGAGATGCATCGGACTAGCTGCTCAACAATCCCATACGGTTCTAAGCCCAAAACAGATGGTTGAAAAAGAGCATCTCCAACAATATATCTTTCCCTTTCTATTGTTATTACCTGAAAACATGAACTTGAGGGTCATTGTGGGATTAGAAAACTAATTAGATTCACAGTATTACTGTTAGAAAAAGAAAAATAACAAGAAAAAGAAAAAGATCAACCACTGTGAGCAAGGCAATGCCTTCTTATGTATAACATCCGACATATTCCCAGGAAAGATAAACGGCATACCGTTAAATTAATCCCGAGTCGTGACACTACAAAGTAGGGTCAGCTTTAAGATTGTAGAACTAGAGTCTCTTTACAGCACATTTCAGGCAGTTTCTAAGGTATCGCTCTATTTTACTGAAATCAAGATGGCAAGCCCATGCAAGCGAACAATGCAAATTGACTATAGTTTTCTTAATTCAAGGTTTTCTTGTTTCTTTACATGATTTATAAGCTAAACACATCGGTAGGACGTAGTCTTTAAGGAATCGAGAAGAGATATTTGTGAGAATAAATATCATTATTCAGAAAGCTAAAAACCTGTCCATCTGGAAGGGTGTGTGTTTCCTTCTGCCATGAGTTTCGAGTCGAATGCGGTTTGATCCTCAGCGCAGCATGCATACTGCTCTTTTAACTTTTCAATTTCAGAAAGGTCGATGTTTACAAGAGGATTGGACTTCTGAAGTTCTTGAGCAAATAGCTTCGTCAAATCAATTCCTCCAATTTCAAATCTTTTTGAAGCGATGTGCTGAACAGCACCTTCACAAACCCGTGCTATATCTGAAAAGATTGCAAAATCTATTTACATACTGTTAGTTAATGCAAAAAGCAAATAGTTGTCTCACAAATGCTAATTAATGAATTATCAGGAATAAGCTACAATAACAAGCATATATCCCAAGACTTGGAAACACCAAACCAATACCTGGGCTCGGCTACAATACATAAATGCTTTTCTTCCATTCTATGTTAAGGGCCATCTCCTTGACTAGGGCGTAATACAATAAATAGGAGTTACCTAGGCTAATCAACCGCAAAAACAGTAGCATAAATGGTGGACCGGTGAAGCACCTAAGAAACTCATTTACATCTTCATTGAAGCAGGGAATATCCAAGGTAGCATTCACATAATAAGGTAAGAAACATAAGGCGAGAGAAAAAAAATGAAATCTGATATTTATTCTTACTCATTTTGGGGTGGGGGGGGGGGGATCGTGCCTCTCACTAAAATTAAAACTCTCTTTTATACCCAGTTTAAACCTTGTGCATATACACAAGCATACTCCATCTCATAGACTAAACACCAAGCCACATTTACCCTAAATGTTGGGTGTACAGAATAACACATTTTGCAAATCAATATGTCACACACTTTTTAAAAGTTAGTAGGATCTGCACATGATTAAGAAACAGAAACACCTAATGGTTGTTTCGTCTCTTCCTTCATGTCGGGCTCCTCATCCGCTCGCAATCTGCCTCATTGCCCTCCCCTTAACCCTCCCTTTTTGCATTCCTCCTTTGCCTGATACTCAGCTGCTCTTCATCTCCGTCATCCCCTTTGCATCCTTATTATCTGCCTTCCCATCCCTATATTGATACAAAAGAAACAAATCGAGCTCGTTTGACAAAGAAACAAATCGAGCAAACACATCACCTCCCCCCCCACCACCACCACAACCACACCATGCACCTTAGAAAATTGAAGTAGAAAATCACACATGATCCCCCCAACGTTTATTAATTTATTCATTTCTTTTTAATAAATCTATTCTCTCTCATCTTCCACATGCATCAAGATGTTGCTTAGAGGCATGAAGTATGCTGGCTAACCTCATGGAACTTATCAATAGTGAATTTGAAGCCTACATGAATCTTTCCAAAAATCAATTTCTGTCAGTGAAAAAGGCTAGTTATTTACATGTTACCAGGATAACATTATTGCAGCAAGAAATGTAGCATCTAAGTGAAAATTATGTTAATAATGCAAGTACGCCTTCCTATTACCTTTCAGATTTAAAAATCTAAAGCCCAGGAGAAACTCCAGATAGGTTAGCCCCAAATAAAAATGTTTCGCAAGGAAAGTATAAACATATTATGAGAGAAAATTAAAAATCTTCAACACACTAACAAATACAAAACGCCTTCCCTTGATGCTGCCAACAAATACATGTTGAATATTTTGCTCTCCAGAACATACATACATTGCTGATCCACTCAACTTAGGTAAGCAAACCGCAGAAAAAAGGAGGGGGCTTATGGCCTCGAAGTCGAACAGCCTGAACCCGAAACTATTGGATTATGTCACATAAGAACATAGTTCTTTGAGAACTGTACCAGCCATTGGCATTTGAGCTGAAGAGAGATCCTCTAACTGCATCCTAAAAATTGTTCCGGATTACTGCAAACAGCATAATACGAATCTAACTTGCTCACCCAAAGTACCAAATGAAATTATCGAAAGAAATACAAGGATGGGATTATCACCATACTTTAAGTGGAAACACACATCACTGTGACTCCAGCTTGCAAAGCTTCTCATTGCATGCTTGCTTAGCTCCACCTCATCAAGCTCACAACTGCGATGAATTTCCTTCTGGAATCGCCATAGGAGCGTTTGGATTCAAAGATGAGAATATGTTGCTCATAGCCTGATCCAACAACATATAAGATGTTTAGCGAGGTCCCTTGCATTCAACCTATGCAGGCCTGTCAAAAATAACCA
Organism: Agapanthus africanus; assembly: GCA_030015575.1. Lineage (NCBI taxonomy): Eukaryota > Viridiplantae > Streptophyta > Magnoliopsida > Asparagales > Amaryllidaceae > Agapanthus > Agapanthus africanus. Next base: position 33,902,220 of record CM057346.1, read on the forward strand.
AACCTGATTACCCGACCCGAAAACAGCGACCCGAACCCGTTTATTTTTTAAACGGGTTGGGTAGATCAGTTTAATAAACGGGTCAGGTTCGGGTCCTGGATTGCAACCCGGATAAACCCGTTAAATTACATGACATTTGTCTTTCCTTTCTCCTAATTTTGCTTTCTAAGGCCATTTCAAATGATGGGATATATATACTTCTTCACTACTTGCTTTTAGTCTTTTTTGGATTAATATGCTTGTGAATAAATTAATTATTGCGGGATTTTGTGAAGTGGTTTTTTTAATTTTCTACAATTTTCAAACTAAAATCTTTTAAACAAGCTATATGTGAACACTCACTTTCAAAAGTATCAGATTGGAAAACTCTAACAAGAGATCCTTTTATCTAGTTTGGTGTTGTTTGATATGATTCGGATCAGGTTAATACGACCCGATTGATAAATGGGTCAAGTCGGGTCGGGTTCGGGTCGACATAAATCGACCCGTATATTATTCATCGATTTCTATAGCGGCCTATCTGACATGCCCATCGTTTTATCCAGGCCTTTCTGGAAGGAAAGATTTTTGCCTTTCAAGATAGAATCTGGTGGATGATTCAAGTGAAACATATCTGCTCGACCTCGTAGGCTACTCTAGTGAATGGGCTGTTTATAGTGCTTCAAACCGGTATTCTCGGTTTACTGCTTTGACCGAGCACAACTTACTTGCATTGCTACACTGGTGGAACTACCCTTTGATTTTCATCCAAAACAAGATTGAGAATTGGAAAAGATCCAATGATGAGTGGCCACTCTGTGCAAAAAACAAGCACACCCGGTCTTGGATGTTGACCCGTATATTATTCAGGGCGGGCCGTAGGCGGGTCAAGTTTGACCCGACCTGTTTATGACCCGACCCGACCCGTTTGACACCCCTAAACCTATGGACTTGATCCCAAGTAAATTGATGAATTGACAACTCTCAATAGAAGCAATTATAGAGTTATAGCTGATGGCGAAAGATCGCTTGCACGCAGAAAATCCAAATGAAAGTCCGGAACATGGAATATGCTTGGAGAGGAGAAAGAAAGTGAATATCAATAAACTAACTATTAGAACTTGATGGAGCTCCTTTTCGGGCCTCCGTCAGATATTGCCTTCCGTTGATCTCGAGGTGAACTTAGTTGGTTGTCCTTCGTTGCGTGTGGGTCTCAATGGATTTTGAGAGGAGAAGGTTGGGTGAGGAGGCTGTCGCCGAGTACCTGCAAAGAAGTCCCGATGTGGTTTGGTACCACCGAGGACCCTCCGACGCTCAAGTTAGCGATGAGATCCAAGCAGAGTAACGGCGTAAAGTGTAAAAAATGGCTTACTTCATCCCTCTGGGAGAGGAGTTTATATAGCGGCGGAGGCACGTAGCAGCAGGCGCGAGAATCTCACCGGTAGTTACGCTCCCGACGTCACGCCTGCCTAGGGGGCGGATCTTCCATGAAGGGGGATCGTGAAGGCGTGGAACGTGGGATGTTGTTGGCGGAGAATCCGTGCATGGAGAGATTCGTGGAGCTGCGGTTACGCCGGTGAGAGGCAAACTGGGCGGATGACCGAGGAAGACTTGGTCTTGTGTCAGCTCGGGGCGAGCTGAGGGGCCGAGGAGGCCAATCTGCGGGGAGCCCTGAGGAGGGCTAGCTCATGCTGGCCAGTCAGGTACATGGGTGGCATGGTCGGCCTTCGTGGGCCCTTTCTTCTGAGATCTGCGACGTGCCGCCCGCCACGTGTCCCGATCTTAGAGGTTGCCGATATCGAGCATCATCATCAGCCCCCTACTCTTGCCCCGACCAGCTAGTGGTCGGGTCAGGAGTGGACTGCCGGGCCCCCCCTGAGGTGAGCTCCTCCCCAGGGTAGGGTCCTTGAGCTGTCGGCTGTCTTTTCCGCTAGCGAATCTAGGCGAAATCTTTGCATTTAAGGAGGGTGCGCCGGTCCGTGCACTCTGCATTTGAAGCGACGGTCCACGTGTTCAGCGCCTAATGGCTGATGTGACGTGCGCAGGTCTGCGACGTCTGTCGGGACGCAGCCAGTCGCTGGGCTGCCACATGGAGCGATTGGAGCCGCTGGTCGCGAGGAGCCGTTTCGGCGGGAGACGATGGGCGCCATTGGATGAGGCCTCTTGCGGAAATAAATACGGGTGGGGCCCGCCCTGGGCCCTTACTCTTTCATATTCCTCACCCTCAAGCCCCAGCTGCTCGGCGCTCGTCCCCATTCTCTTGTTCCCAACTTTTGAAGAGTTTCCTTCCCAGGTTAGATGTCTTCCCCTGTAGAATCAGTTCACGTCGTAGGAGTAGATGATAGGGTTCCTTTAGATGTGTTCGAGTCTCTTCAGGGAGCAGGGGCTGGGCCCCCTCCCCGCGTCCGTGAGGTGGGGGCCGCCTCCATGGAGGAAGCGGTAGATGTAGCCCCCAGTACCTCGTGCTGGGTGAGGAATGAGGACGAGCTCACCAATGCTCGAGCTCGCTTCCACATTCCCCCGTGCTACACTCTTCGTTTGGCCGAGGAAGGAAAGAGAGCGGACCAGGTCCGGGGTAGGGAGATTGCCATGTATTGGAAGCCTTTTGGGGCGGAATGCGCTTGCCCCTCTCTCCTAAGGTCATCGCCGCTCTGAATTTCTTCGGCTTGGCTCCTGGCCAGCTGGTGCCGAACGTGTGGAGGATCCTCCTTGGGTTCCTGATCCGCCTGAAGCTGCAGGCGATTCCTTTCAGCCTTTCCCTTCTCGATTCCTCCCTTGCTTTTAAGAGTCACCCCGGCGGTCGGGCTGGCGACCCGAGGTGGGTTTATCTTTCATTTAGGAAGCGGCCCGGGGTCGCCGCCGGGGCGGGGATCGTGGCCTTGCCCTCCTCCATCCACGACTGGAAGAAGAAGTTTTTCTTCGTCTCCCCTCCCGAGGGCGAGGACTGGCTGGTGCCCACCAAGTACTCGAGGGAGAAGAGTCTGCCAGGGAACCTGTCCGACGACTCCGCCGCGGTGAGAGTGGCGTCGTGGGAACCCATCCCTCGATACGACGTGCTGCTGTCCGAGAGGGTTTTGACCTGGGCCGGGCTTAGCCCCGTCGAGTTCGTTGGTAAGTTAGGCTTGCTTTCTGGGTTTATGTTTTACTCACATCGCTGATAGGTGGGGTGTTTGTTTTGTGCAGGATCCATGGACTTCGGCGTTCTCCGAGATGCTATGCGCCAGCCGAGGCAGTCTGCTAGGGCTGGGGGCGCCAGCTCTTCCCGGGCGCATGCTGCCCCCACCCCTGTCGCCCCAGTGGCGGTGCCCCGAGGACACCCGGCAGCAGACCCCGCCCCGGGTCCCAGCAGAGTGTCGGGCCGGAAGCGGGCCCTGATTGTGGAGGACACGGCCTCGGAGGAGGAGATCGGCTCCCCCCGGGAGACGCTCAAGAGAAGTTCCCGGAGACCTTCCCGGGGCCGGTCTTCGCCGACTGTGGTGGAGGAAGGTGGGCTCCGGTTCGCGGTGCCGTCCGGGCTGTCGGTCGCGGACAGTCTCCACGAGATAGAGACCTCGGCCGGGGGTTGGGTTCCCGGGGGGACCCTCAAGGCCCAGCTGGCGTCGATCGCCCACGAAGCCGTGCAGGTAAGCTCACAGTGCGCTGCGAGATTTAGTGTTTTCCTTCGTGTTTCTGATCCTTCTTCTTTTTGCTCCTTCCCAGACTCTCCAGCACGTGGCCCTCGCCCTCCGCATGGAGACCGAGGTGGTAACCCCGGCGGTGGAGGCCGCGGGCTAGCTCGCCGCGTTGCAAGAAAGCTCCAGGCGGGAGCAGGAGGCGATGTCGGCGAGGATCGCTGCCCTGGAGGGCGAGGTGGCAGCCGAGAAAAGGGAGGCTGCCGCGATCGCCGAGGGTAAGCTCGGGGACTCCCAGGTACTCGCCGGCAACCTGAAGAAGACGGTGAAGACCCTCCGGAAGGAGCTGGGGGCGTCGGCCGAGGCCTTAGAGTCGGCTGGGCCGAGGGCCGTGGCGAGCTATAAGTGGTCGAGGGATTTTTACGATGACCTGGCCGTGGCCACGACCCGCATCTGGCACGACGCCCTTGATGCCGTGAAGTCCAAGATGCCGTAATTCGACGACGCGAATCTCCGGGCCGAGTTCCCCCTCATGGGCACCGACGAGCAAGGGGGAGAGGTTCCCGGCGAGGTGGGGGCCGAGGACCCGGCGCCTCCAGTGGTGGAGGTTGAGGACCTCGAGGTCGTGCCCGGGCCCGAGGTGTAGAGCATGTTCCCCTTCGAAAGACGGCGCGCAAGACTGCGATGTCTTGGCACTGAGATTCGGGGCAGATGCTAATTGGTGCTATCCGTCCACCTCTCAGAAGATGCCAAGCTGATTTATGGCACCATGCATCGAAGGTTTGAACGGATGCGTCCGATGTAGCAGACTTCGTCAGATTCCCCCTCGCTTGAGGGGGTTTTGATTGTGGGGACGCTCTTCCCTGCAAGCGCAAGCCCCTGCAGTTAATTATGCTACCGCATCGCGGTAACAACTTTCTCCTTCTCTAAATGGTCACTTCGTGTCGTGTGTGTTTATTTTATGTTTTGTTGCCCGTGGATTGTTTACGGAGACTGAGTTATGTCGTCGCCCGTAGGGCGTGGACTAGTCCAAATCCGTATTATCTTAGATTTGGGTTTGGGGGTTTGGTTTGAGGATACGTTAGCCATATTTGAGGCTAAGATCAACTCAAACGTTTGTTAAGGATACGTTAGTCTAACTTGAGACTAAGATCAACTTAACGGGATCGTTTAGATCCGACAAAAGAGCATTTGGGCTCCATTGTTCCAGTTTAGGGACATAGTGGTCCATCGTTAGTTTAAGGACGTTTCGGTCCGTCGTTAGTTTAAGGATGTTTCGGTCCGTCGGTAGTTTAAGGATGCATAAGTCCATGGGTTTAAGGACCCCACAGTCCATATGGGTGTGTTTAAGGACGCATTGTCCGTTAGTTTAAGGACGCATAAGTCCGCGGGTTTAAGGACCCCACAGTCCGTATCTTAGTTTAAGGACGCATAAGTCCATGAGTTTAAGGACCCCACATTCCGTGTTGATGTGTGGTTGTCGGGACTCGTCACCTCTCTGAAGACGTTGAAGGATTACAACGACAAATATCAGAGGAGTTCAGAGATGTACCCTTGAACCAATGAGTTGGTTGAAAGAGCAGATGTGCTCAGTTCAAGATGATTTGAGGACTTATGGCCAGTTTGGGCTAAGTCCAATTATATTTGAAATATTGGCCCTCTGTTGGCCCATTGAAGGAGAGGCTTTGCCTTTAGAAACTTAGCCAATTGGGCTAAAGCTAGTGTTAAACACTAAAGACCAACAGTGTTGAACACTGGGAATAAGATTAGCAAATTAGTGTTAAACACTAAAAGATAATCAGTGTTAGCAACAGGGATTTCAAATTAGTGTTAACACAAAAGCAAATTGGTGTTAAACACCGGCAGCAGAGATTTCAAACTAGTGTTAAACACTAAAGCAAATCAGTGTTAAACACCGGGAACAGAGTTTTCCAATTAGTGTTAAACACTAAGAAAATCAGTGTTAAACACTGAGGACAAAGTCTTCAGATTAGTGTTAAACACTAAGGAGAGAGGGGTCACGTATGGACACGTGAGAGCGCCCTGATTCCCTTTATTTTATTCTGCAGATCAGTGTTTAACTCTTTTAATTCTGGTGGCCATCACGTGTGAACACGTGATAAAAGCCCCCGCTCTGGTCTGTTAGAATGCTCATTAGGGGTCACGTGGTGACACGTGAGGGCGCCCTAAATGTGGAGCCAGGTCTCCTTTTGGTTTATCCTCAAATCTGCGAACAAGTGTTAAACACTTTTATTTTTAGAGCATCACGTGTTGGCACGTGATGCCAATTGTTAAAGCATTTGCTGAGGGGTCACGTGATAACACGTGAGGACGCCCAAAGCTTTCATTTCCTTTGCTTTTTCCTTCTGCGTTTTGGGAGTCACGTGGGAGCACGAGAGGTGATGCTTCAAAGTTCTTTGCAGGGGATCTTTTCAAGGGTCACGTGAGTCACGTGAGGCACTGCCTCAAAGGGCTTTCTGTAGATCTTTTAGGGGGGTCACGTGGTGACACGTGATCCTGTTTTTCTGTAGTTGTTTAGAAGATCTGTTAATCCCTTTCAAGAATTAAATTCCTTGTAGGGTTGAACCCTGACAATAATTTGAGAGGAATTAAATTCATAGTTCCTTTTGAAGAGTTGAACTCTGAATTTCCTGCAGGAATTAAATTCCTCATATATGTGAAGAACCGAATAGGGTTAAACCCTAATAAAAGCTTTGGGGAATTAAACTCCCACTCTCTGTTAAAGAATTATTCTGGGGAATGAGATTAAGGGAATTAAATTCCCGTTGTTTTAACAGAACTAAGTTCTTAACTAGGGTTAAACCCTGATTCTTTTCATTCTGAAGGAATTAAACTCCCATAACACAGGGTCAAACCCTAATTTTATTTTAAAGGAATTAAATTCCTATAGTTCTGTGAGAATTAAATTCTCGTGTTTCCATTCCCTCTCTATGCTTTGGATCTGCATGGCAGGATCTCAACCCATTGAGAATTAAATTCTCAACTCAAGGGGAGATGTGCACTTTACAGATCCTCCATCAAAGAGAGAAGAAATATGTCCTTCTGTTTTATATCAGAGTTAAACTCTGTTGAGAATTAAATTCTCTTTTCTTTCAATGAAACCTTCCCTTTCTTACCTAGGGTTTTCGTTTGCAGAAGATCTAAATTCCTCTAAAGTATCCAGGCTCTCTCTCTTTTCTTCCCTCTGCATATATCTCTTTTTGTGTGTCTCTTGGCTCCTATTTATAGGAGAAGCAGCCGAGTCAATTAGTTTTGGTGGATCTTTCATTAGGAGATTTGATTTGTATCCATCATTCGTTTTGGACCTTTGGATTATTAGGTGAATTTTATTCACCATTGGATTTTAAATCCAGAGATTCTCCTTTGTTATTTCGGTTAGATTTTACGGGGAAATCTTTCCTAATTTGAGATTTTCCCATAGATAGATGATATTTAATCACCTTTAAATCATTAATTCAATCGGTTGCTTTTGGAAAGATTTGAGAGGTCTTTTCTCAGAATTTAATTCTGTTAACGAATAGGCTTTGAAGTCGGTCACGTGTGGCCACGTGACCCTTGGTCACGTATGGCCACGTGACCCTTGGTCACGTGTGGGCACGTGACCCCCTTGGAACGAGCCTTCTTCTTTCTTTTTGCGCTCTGTCTTCTGGTTGCTGCTTAACCGTCACGTGCCATCACGTGACCCCTGGTCACGTGTGAGCACGTGACCCTCGTCTGGACTCTTTTTCTTGATTTAATCAGGGAATTGAGTCTGTCGCTTTTGAGTGTCACGTGCCAACACGTGACCCTGGTCACGTGGGAGCACGTGACCCTTTCTGAAGCCCTTTTCTTTGATGTGGTCAGGGAACCGGTTTGCCTTTGAAGCCGCTTTTAATTGTCACGTGCCAACACGTGACCCAGATCACGTGGGAGCACGTGACCCTTTCTGAAGCCCCTTTTCTTTGATGTAGTCGGGAAGCTGAATTTGCCTTGCTGATGCTTTTAGATGTCACGTGGCAACACGTGACTGCTGGTCACGTGTAAGCACGTGACCCTTCTCTGAAGCCTTTTCCGTAAGCTTTCCTGATTTTAAATCAGGAAACAAATGCCCCCACAGCGTTGTTCTCACGTGTCCGAGCGTGAGTGCAACGCTGTCACCTTTTGTGACCGTTGGATTCCTCTAGGGATTTGGGGATATGAAGCGTCTCCATCACATCCTATAAATGTTCACGTCCCTTCCGAAGAGGCTTCACTTTGCTCATCTTCTTCCTTTGAGAACTTTTTCTGAGAATTTAATTCTTTTCTTCCAGAGCTTAGTTCTCTGCCTTGAAACATTCTCAGAGTTTAACTCTGTTTAAAAGGACTCTTCCTCTTCAGGTAATGGTGGTTGAAGCACCTTCATTTTGACAAAACTTTTTGGATTTTAAATCCATATCAAGGGTTTCACAAAGAACCCATTTTTCTTCAAGTTCTCTAACCAAAATATGAGACCACTTAACCTCCAACAGTAGATCTCTTAGGGTTTAGATGATCCTTAGGGAGATGATGATGGCGGTTCAAATCCATGGAATTTAATTCCATCCCAAAAATGTTTCTGGGAATTTAATTCCCTTCTCTTAATAAGGAATTTAATTCCAATGAAGAACTCAATTTCTTCACACGGAGGCTTCTTGGGGTTTCTTGACCCGAGGTTGTCCTTCTGCAATTAATGTAACAGGAGCTTTGTAATGATTCTCATTTGTGGGAATTTAATTCCTTTGATCTTGTTGGATCCATTGTAGAGCCCGAGACAGATCCTGTTGGGGGAATGTGCAGGGTCACCATTCTTTATTTAACGAGGATATTCACTTTGTTTTATTGTAACTATTTGGTCTCATTATTAATGAGCCGTCATCCGGATTCTGTGGGGCCCATGTGTTTTGTAGCCAATGGTCCCAGAAAACTCTGCTGTTACTTTCTTTAACTAGTCTTCATGTTCATGCATGGATATATATCGCTGACTTTGCTTTTAACGGTTTCCTTTTATTGGATTTCAGGTGCGATGGCTTCTGTTCCGTGCTTTCCCTTTTCTCGCTCGGAGGCTGCTTTTCCTCAGTCGCCATCTGATGAGGAAGCGATGGCGATGATCCGGGCCCATGACCCGAACTGTACCAACCTTCTTCAATGGGGATCTTAGTATAGTCAGATTATTCAGGGTCGCCGGAGTTTTCTTTGCACGATACCGACGGAACCTACTTTCCCATTCTTACCGATGGACCCTCCGAGGACGGCTTTTGCTGTGGAAATGCCCAACTGGACTCCAACGGGGAGGCTCGAGCCTTCGACGACCGGTATTCCGAACCATCCGATCCCGGCCATAGACATCTTGGGGCGGCGTATCTGCCAGGGTGAGGCCCACCCGTGGGGGCAAATTTATAAGATAGGGCTTACTCCTCGGCACCCTACGGGCTACCTTCTCTGGGCTCGCTACATCCTTTCTGCCCATCGTGCGCGGTTGCAGAAAGTCGGGCTTTATCAGGCCATATACGCGTCACTCTTCCATTATAAGTCTCCGCATGTCTGGTGGGTCAAGGCGTTCTTAAACCAATGGAATCTTCCCACCAACACTTTCATTCTAGGAGATCGTGAGGTCTCGATCTCTCTGGACGAATTTTATGACATCTCGGGGTTGCCGATAAGGGGTGGTCTGTACGAGGAGTTGCTGCCTCCTGACGAGTACATTTTTTGAACCCGAGCCCGTCCCGGTTGACGGCCTGTCTGCTGAGAATGCCGTTCGCCACAAGCGCCCCAGTTTAATCAAGGCGCTAGGTATCTTCGACCGATTATTCACCGAATCCGAAGAGCAGGGTGTTACTTTCAAGAGCTTCATTGCTCATTTCCTTCGCGAGGACGCCTTATCGAAGACAAACCCGAAGTTTGCCAACATTGGAGACCCCTTTGGGTTCGGTCCGAAGAAGCTGCCGACCACTGAATCAGATTTACCTCAGTACTACATCCCTATTATGTCGCCGATATCTCTTGAATCCATTACTGTCCCAGGCATGGACGAGGAGACGTTCTTTGTGGGGTTTGTTAGTGTTTGGCTCAGTTGGTTCGTTATCCCCATGCATCGCCGCTTCATAAGAGCCTCGGTCATCTACCCGGCTCATCGTATTGCTGAGGGGACGCGGTTGGCCATCGGCATCCCGGCCTTGGCGCACCTCTATCATGGATTGGGCATCGCAGCCAATACCTCTACACCCGGTGTGAATGTAGTGAACTTTTCGCTTCATTATTTCACGTCCTGGGTCGAAATGCATGTGCTGGGGGCTTTTGCTATGCATCAGAGGTCCGCATTTTACGATGCCTATCCCTTCCCGCGACTTATGCGATTGGTGGGTGCTTCTACTGCTGACCCGACTCAATTCGGAGCTATTCGGGTGCTGATTTCTCCTCATACCGCCGCTGGCGGGTTGGTTTTTAATGATCGGGTCTTGTCTACTCCTTCGGGTCCCGTTCAACAACTCTGGGACCAGTCGAAAGACAACGCACCCTCTTTGAAGCCCCGGGAGGCCGCGCATTTGTATACAATTAGACCGGGCTACTTGGTGTTTCGCCAGGACAGTGCAGCTCTTTTTATGCGGTACAATCCTCATCGATTCGCCCGGCAGCTTGGATACGACCAGGGTGTTCCTTTCGAGGCTTTTATAGTCGCCCCGATCCCTTCGTTCGATGCTGTTCGCGATGCCGCTCATCACTTCATGAGGCTGAACACCGGCTCCCGTTTCATGGTCCCTGAAGCTGAGTACATGCCCCGGTGTGTAGGTGCATTTACGGGCTGGTGTCTTCATCGGATCAGCCCAATTATTCTTGAAGAAAGAAGGGTGCTTCTTGGTCACGACGCCCCTCCTCAGGTTTCGGGGGCTAAGCTACGATCGAGGGTTCCGGTCCGCTTCCCTTTGAGGGAGATTGGCACCGCGCTCATTCCGGGGGAGTCAGGGGTAGACCTTACTCCAACAGTTGGTATGCCCTTAGGTTCCCGATCGCGGGGTAAACGGGCCCCAGTGGTAGCACCCCTGCCGGTGGCGGTATCGCCCCCTGTGGCGTCGACACTGGCGATGTCATCCTCGGTTGTGGCACCGAGCGAGAGTAACAGGGATGAGGGCGCTGAGGGCGATGTGGGCCAGCGCCGCCCTAAGGCTTCGCGAGGGAGGAAGCGGTCATCCTCAGCGACCGGCTCTGGGTCTAAACGGCGGAGGAAAGCGGCCACCACCCTGCTCGATTCTGTGGCGGAGTCTGAGCCTATTCTTGAAGATGAACCATTGGCCTTGCCAGAGTCAGACGCTGGGCTTCTCTTCCCGAGTTCGGCTGATGAGGAGGCCGCACAGTTGGCTGAGGCCATACGGCGTTCAAAAGACGCGTCTCATAACGCCAAGGTTCCGAAGAAGTCTTATCCCGCTGTAATTTTTTACGAAGACCCTTCGTGGATTCGGCGGCGATTTATCGGTCCTTTGGAGGAATGGGGGGAAAGGGCTTTGAAGCAGGCCGCTTCAGAAGACGCAGCTGATGCCCTTTCTTTATGGACCGGCGGTCATGAGTCTACCCTTGAACCCCGGCGAGCCCACCTCCTTGAGAAGGAGCAGCGGCTTGAAGAAGCCATATTGAGGGCTTCTTTGCGTATAGGCACGTTGTGCTTCTTTTGTAGTCTTTCCGATTATTTATGCCCGTGCATATGTATCATTATTCTTATTTGAATCGTGCAGAATCTTCGACGCTGGGGGAGCTCCCTACGGGCCCATTAAAGCTAAAGCCCGCCGAAATTCTCGATGAAGCCTTGCTTGACCTGGAGGGGGCTGATGAGACTGCTCCTCTCATGGTAGAGCCTCTAGCGGCGGTTCTTGATCAGGGAGCGCTTGCCCCTTTGGGGGAGGCTCCTTTGGAGGTCGCCGTCCCAATGACTCTTACTGAGGGCGGCCTAGAGGCTGGAAAAGAGGTAGTCGGGACTACTTTTCCTTTGTTGGAGCCTGAGGTCACGGCGGAGACCGTTGAAGCTGCTATCCCCCCGATTCAGAATGGGAGGAGTGTTGAAGGTAACCCTCTGCGTTTTAATTTAACAACCCTTTCATAGGCTGAATTCTTTTATCTTTCCTAGAATTGCGCGGTTTGGCGGCCACTATCGTAGATCTGTCGCCTCGACAGTCATTTCAGCGTTTATTGGAGATGGCGGCTCCGCAGGCGATCTCCCCTCAGCGTATTGTCCTTTCATCTGGGCAAGGTTAGTGTCATCCGCCATATTTTTACCATAGCATTGTTACTATTTCGCGAAATGACGCTGATGTCTCTTATAGTTTTGGAAGCTGACGATGAGGTCGAGGTTGTTGAAGGGCCAGGGGAACCTTCAGCTCCTACTTGCATGAGTGTCGGTGAGTGACTTTTTATTATAGTCTCGTTCGTTCTGTGTTTAAGAGTTTTAATAACATTTGCCAAATTTGAACAGCCCTGCCAGTCTCCATGGCTTTGGAATCGCGCATCGTGATGCCGCCCGGCCCTTATGCTTTGCGGGCTTCAGAACGCTTGGCCCAATTGAGCCTTGTCTCCCTATCTTCTTTCGTCGAGGAGCTCCGTGCTGGTAGCGCGACCACAGCCGACGCGTTTGCCGCTAAAGCTAACGGTTCCCTTCCTTTTCTCGCCACCTATCATAGCGAGGAGGTGGTGCGGGTCTGGATGGAGTTCTGTAGGAAGGTGGAGGCTTTTTTGTACGCTCTCGAATGTTCTCGCCTTTCCTCGGAAGCCGTGGCTGCAAAAGCGGAGTTGCAGGGTCTGATAGCACGATGTGCGGCCAACATGACGTCGTGCGAGAAGAGACTTGGCCGCAAGTTCTCGGAGAGGGAATTGGCTTCTAAGGCGCTGAGCGAGCTTCAGGCCAGCCTCACAGCCAAGGCCAACAAAGCGTACGAACTCTGGCGAGTGCTCCAGGAGTCCATAAAAGAAGTGGTGGCTCTTGATAAAGCTGCCGCGTTCACTCGCGAGAGGGTCGAGGCTCATAAAGCCACCGAGAAAGAGCTTGAAGGCCGACTCGCTTCGTATCAGGCCCAGCAGGCTCAGACGGAGGCCCGTCTTTTGGCAATCTTAAATCATGAGGCCGTGGCCCAACAAAAGCAGGATGAGTTGACCAAGCTGCTGAATCGCCCGCCGGCTTGAAACATTTGTACCTTTTCCTTCCTTTTTGTACATACTCATGGATGTGAGTATTTTCTTTTTGTTCTTTTATGAATTGTACTTTATATCCATCTTAGTTTATGAATAAAAGGTACAATTTTCTTCTCAATGGTGTGTCCCCTTTCATTGAATGCGTTTGCGGACAATTTATCTTGATCTCCTTGCAGGGCAGCGATAGCTTAGGATTCAAGGTTAAGATCTGCTTCCTAAGACTTTTGCACTTTATGAGCCACGAGGGTCTCATAAAGAGTTTTTCTCCCCATGGGTCGAGAGGATCCCATAGGTGTAAGTTCTTCTTAAGAATCGTGAGGATTCTTAAGCGGGTTGTCCCTTGAGAGTCGTAAGGACCTCACAAGAGAGTTTTTCTTCCTTACAGGTCGTGAGGACCTGCAAGTGCTGGATGTGGTCACCCTTGCCCGTGTTTCACGGGGCCAGGGGGCTGCTCTAGGTATCGTAGTTTAAAGACGTCACGGTCAAGGTTAAGGACCTCATAGTCCGTGGGTTTAGGGACTCCACAGTCCGATGTTTGGTTGCAGGGACCCGTCACCTCTTTGAAGACGTTGAGGAATTACAACGCCAAGTATCAAAGGAGTGAAGAGATGTACCCTTAAGCCAAGGCAGAATCCGTAGGGAATCAGGGTGGTTGATCGTTAGTTTTAAGACATCACGGTCGAGGTTAAGGACGTCATAGTCCGTGGATTTTAAGGACTCCACAGTCCGGTATTTGCTCTGGATGCTTCACACGGGTTCACTGCCGTGCTTGGCGAGGACCAGGCTCCGCTCTGGGCGTTTTCCACGGGGTCAAAGAGTGACGTTATCCGCGTTCCACGTAACCAGGAATTTTGCACTAGATGCTTCACACGGGTTCACTGCCGTGCTCGGCGAGGACTAGGCTCCGCTCTAGATGCTTCACACGGGTTCACTGCCGTGCTCTGCGAGGACCAGGATCCGCTCTGGACGTTTTCCACGGGGTCAAAAAGTGACGTTATCCGCGTTCCACGTAACCAGGAATTTTGCACTAGATGCTTCACACGGGTTCACTGCCGTGCTCTGCGAGGACTAGGCTCCGCTCTGGACGTTTTCCACGGGGTCAAAGAGTGACGTTATCCGTGTTCCACGTAACCAGGAATTTTGCACTAGATGCTTCACACGGGTTCACTGCCGTGCTCTGCGAGGACTAGGCTCCGCTCTGGATGCTTTACACGGGTTCACTGCCGTGCTCTGCGAGGACCAGGATCCGCTCTGGACGTTTTCCACGGGGTCAAAAAGTGACGTTATCCGTGTTCCACGTAACCAGGAATTTTGCACTAGATGCTTCACACGGGTTCACTGCCGTGCTCTGCGAGGACTAGGCTCCGCTCTGGATGCTTTCCACGGGGTCAAAGAGTGACGTTATCCGCGTTCCACGTAACCAGGAATTTTGCACTACATGCTTCACACGGGTTCACTGCCATGCTCTGCGAGGACTAGGCTCCGCTCTGGATGCTTCACACGGGTTCACTGCCGTGCTCTGCGAGGACCAGGATCCGCTCTGGACGTTTTCCACGGGGTCAAAAAGTGACGTTATCCGCGTTCACGTAACCAGGAATTTTGCACTAGATGCTTCACACGGGTTCACTGCCGTGCTCTGCGAGGACTAGGCTCCGCTCTGGATGCTTCACACGGGTTCACTGCCGTGCTCTGCGAGGACCAGGATCCGCTCTGGATGTTTTCCACGGGGTCAAAAAGTGACGTTATCCGCGTTCCACGTAACCAGGAATTTTGCTGATTGTATCCGCATTTCACGGGATGGAGGTTTGACTGTTGGTGATATGTTTACCACCGAGCCATGGAATTGGGAGCTGCCGCTGCTCCGCTTTGTTTGAAGTTGTGTCCGTCGTTATGAGACGAGTGTTGGGATGATCTCTAGGTCGCTTGTGGCCCGTCGAGATTTAGCTTCTTTCTTTGGTGAAACCTGGAGGGGGAGGTGTGTTCCCTTCTTTATTTACGCTCCTGGATTGTATACAGGGATTGATGTAGCATCACCTGTAGGGCAAAAAGTTTCATTCTTTCATCATTTTTTTTTGTATTCTTTCCGCGATGCTCTATCATTTCAGCTTTTTATATCGCGAAAATCGCGATTGCCCAATCATTTCGGCTATTTTTCGCGGTGCCCAATCATTTCGGCTATTTATTCTATTTTTACTCGCTGCTTTTTATTGCGAGTTGCCCAATCATTTCGGCTATTTTTCATGCATACATTTTTTTACTTGCTGATTTTTATTGCAAGTTGCCCCATCATTTCGGCTATTTCTCATGCATACATATTTTTACTTGCTGATTTTTATTGCAAGTTGCCCTATTATTTCGGCTATTTCGTATGCACATATGGCTCGTTGTTTTTTTTTATCGCGAGTGTGGAACTTGGAATCTGGTGCCAATCTCAGCATCAGCATCGCTACAACTGAAATATTGCCAGGAGCGAATCATCATTTGCCTCTGTCGATGTCGAACAAAGGTGGCTTAGTGAACAGGGTTAGGATCCCGTCGACTAAGGCTTTTGACTTCATGAGCCGTAAGGGTCTCACGAAGGTATTTCTCCCTACGAGTCGTGAGGATCTCGCGGGTGCGTTTTCTCCTTAGGAATCGTGAGGACTCCTAAGTGTATGTTCTCTTATAAGTCGTAAGGATCTTACAAGAGTGTTTTCTCTTTATGAGTCGAGAGGACTCACAAGGGTTGTTCACCTTATGGACATATCCCCAGTCACGGGTGGGACTTTGTTAGGGAAATGTTTATTCGCGCCCGTGGATTGTATACAAGGGTCAGTATTGAGCCTCTTGTAGGGCAATATCGAAGGTTGTGGAGGATTTGCTTAAGAACATGTTTAGGTTTCTGTAACTTAAGACTTTCAAATCTCATGAGCCGTGAGGGTCCCATAAGAGAATTCTCCTTACGAGTCGTAAGGATCTCGCAAGTGCATTTTCTCCTTAGGAATCGTGAGGATCCCTAAGTGTGTTGCTCCTTTATGAGTCGCTCACGCAGGTGGTTTCTCCTTACAAGGTCGAGAGGACTCTGTAAGTGTCTTTTAACGAGGTTGCGCCCTTTCAGGTTTTCACAAACACTCGCCGGTAGTCTTGCTGTTTTTACTCACGGAGCCCTTTCGGGTTTTCATCCGTGCCCCTTTTGCTTATGGACATACTGTTTTTTTTAATTCTTTTTCTCTCTTTTTTTTTACAAGGTCGCGCCCTTTCGGGTTTTCACGAACACTTGCCGGTAGCCCTGCTGTTTTTACTCACGGAGCCCTTTCGGGTTTTCATCCGTGCCCATTTTGCTTATGGACATACCGTTTTTTTTATATTCTTTTTCTCTTCTTTTTTTTTTATCCGTCTCGTCAGCCTAAGGATGCTGCGGTAGTAGTTTTAGGGACGTTTCGGTCCGTTGTTAGTTTAAGGACGTTTCGGTCCGTCGTTAGTTTAAGGACGTTTCGGTCCGCCGTTAGTTTAAAGACGTTTCGGTCCGTTGATAGTTTAAGGACGTTTCGGTCCGTTGATAGTTTAAGGACGTTTCGGTCCGTCGTTCAGGGGAAGGCCGGCTATTGCTTATAAAGTCTGAGCTTAGGAAGATAGCGAGCGGACATAGTCGTCGTCATCTATCATTGACCCAGACTGTGGCTCATTAAGCATAGTACTTTTTTAAGAAACGGCCGTTTATTGGCCTGAAAGGCCTTTCACCGTGCACGTCCATGAGTAGATAGGCTCCACCGTGGTAGACCTTGTCTATGATATACGGGCCTTCATAGTTCGGCTCAAATTTTCCCCGCTTGGCACGATTGGGGATCATAGGTCTTTTGACCACTAGTACGAGTTCGCCTTGGCGGAATGTCCTCGGCCTGGTCAATCTTTCGTACGAGCGCGTCATCTTTGCTTTGTAGGCCTCTAGATTTTGTTGCGCTATGAGCCGGGTTTCATCGAGGGCATCGAGCTCCTCAAGCCGAAGGTGAGCATTTTCTTCGTCCGTCAGCTCGTAGTGGACCGCCACTCGTAGAGAGGGTATCTCTATCTCGAGGGGGAGTACTGCTTCCGTCCCAAATACCAACGCGTACGGCGTTGTGTTCGTGGCCGTCTTGAACGTAGTTCGATAGGCCCAAAAGGCCTCTTGCAGCCTCTCGTGCCAGTCTTTCTTGTTTCGGGACACCGTCTTTTTTATGATCTTTGTCAAGGTCTTATGGAAGGCCTCGGCCAGGCCGTTAGCTCGTGGATTGTAAACTGAAGAATATCTCCAGTCTATATTGTGTTGCTGCGCGAAGCGGCTAATCTTATGGCTCCTGTAGGCTGGCCCGTTATCGGAGATAATCCGCCGTGGGGTTCCAAACCGATAGATGACGTGCGTCTTGAAGAAGTGGAGGATGTTCTCCGTCTTCACTTCCCTCAGCGGTACTGCTTCTGCCCATTTGGAGAAGTAATCAGTTGTCGCCAGGATGAAACGATGTCCCCAGGACGATGCTGGTTCAATGGGGCCGACTATGTCAGTCCCCCACATTTCGAACGGCCAGCTAGCCATCGTTGGATGTAGTGGATTCGGATGCTGGTGGATGAAGTCCCCGTGGATTTGGCACGAGTGGCACTGCCTCGCATACTTGAGGCAGTCCTGGATCATCGTGGGCCAGTAGTAACCCATCCGTTTAATTTTTAACTTCATCTTCGGGCCTGCTTGATGAGAACCACAGATTCCATCATGAACCTCTTGAACGACTCTTTCTGCTTCGTCCGGTCCTAAACATCTCAACCACAGAGAATCAAACGACCTCTTATACAGAGTATCATTGACGAAAGCGAAAGATAGAGCTCGTTTCATGAGCTGATGTCTTGAGGACGCTTCTTCGGGCATCCGGTGGGACTTAAAGTAGTCTATGAAGACTTCCCTCCAGTCCTCGGCCTTCTCGCGGTCTTTTATTTGTAGGTTCGTCTGCTCAGTCGCTCCCTTTTCTTCGTATGATTCCGGAGATATTTCCGCTGGGATGAGCACTCGACGGTTTTGTACCACGATTCTGACGTCATCGAGGTTCTCGTCAGCCAGTTCTTTAGCGAGCTTAGCTAACGCGTCTGCTTTGCTATTTTCCGCGCGTGGTATACTTTCCAAAGTATAGGAGGGAATTTGGGTCAACAGTTGTTGCACCTTTTCGCCGTATTTCACCAATTCTGGTTTGCATGTCTGGTAGTCGCCGTTTACTTGACTAACGACCAGTTGAGAATCCCCGTACACGAGGAGATTTTCAATTCCCATGTCGATGGCGATCTCGAGGCCTGCTATCAGAGCTTCGTATTCAGCTTCATTGTTTGTCCTCGGCTCTGTTAAGGAGAAGGCGAAGCGCATTATCCCTCCTTGTGGAGTTACGAAGATGAGGCCTATCCCCGATTTGATCATTGGGATACCTTGTTTCCGCTTCTTTACGGATGACGCTCCATCGAAATAGGGTTCCCATCGGGTATTACCGCCGCCGATCGCATCAAATGCATGCTCGTCCGGCAAATCGCAGTTCAGAGGAGAACCGGCAGGTATTGGATGCTCAGCGAGGAAGTCGGCAATGGCCTGGCCTTTCACTGCCTTAAGAGGTCGATACGTTATTGAGAACTCCATCAGGAGTAGAGCCCATTTCGCGAGTCGACCCGTCAATATAGCCTTTGACATCAAATATTTAAGAGGGTCCACCTTCGAGGTGAGACGGACTTCATGTGCCAACGCATAGTGCCTGAGCTTTGTTATCGCGAAGATTAACGCCAAGCAATGTTTTTCAACGGGAGAGTAGTTGCTTTCTGCCCCCAGCAGAACTCGACTTAAGTAGTAGAGTGCTCTCTCTTTCCCTTGATCATTTTCTTGTGCCCATAATGCGCCTAAGGAACCTTCGAGGGCGGTCGTATAAAGAATGAGGGGTTTTCCCTTGACCGGCGCGGCCAACACCGGAGGGTTCTGCAGGTACTGCTTGATCTCGTCTAGTGCACCTTGGCATTTGTGATCCCAAACGAATGGAGTTCCCTTCTTCATCAGGTGGCTGTAAGGACGGCATTTGCCTGAAAGATTGGCGATAAACCGCCGGATGTATGCGAGCTTCTCTTGGAGAGACCGCAACTGTTTGAGGGTTCTTGGCGGAGGCATTTCCATGATCGCCTTGATCTTAGATGGATCTATTTCGATACCTCGGTGTCGGATGATGAATCCCAGGAATTTACCCGAGGAGACTCCAAACGCGCATTTGAGGGGATTCATCTTCAAATTATATTGCCGAAGGCGTTGAAATACCGTCTCCAGATGCTTTAAATGCTCTTCGTATGACACGCTCTTTACTACAAGGTCGTCGATATAGCACTCGACGATGTCATGTATGAGGTCGTCGAAGATCTTTGTCATGGCCCTTTGATAGGTAGCGCCAGCGTTCTTTAGACCAAAGGGCATAACCCTGTAGCAGAATATACCCAAAGGGGTCCGGAAAGCGGTGTGCTTCTGGTCTTCGGGATGCATCTTTATCTGATTGTATCCTGATGAACCGTCCATAAAAGAGAAAACCTCGTGAGTGGACGTGCTATCTATCATTAGCTCGGTTACCGGTACCGGGAAATCGTCCTTTGGACAGGCTTTATTGAGATCCCTGAAATCCACGCATATGCGTACCGTCCCATTCTTCTTCATTACCGGGACGATATTGGCGATCCAGTCGGGATATTGGACTTCTTGGATAAATCCAGAATCGATCAGCTTCTTGACTTTGGCGTTGATGCTCATTTCAAGTTCGAGTCGCATCCTTCTTGACACCTGCTTGACCGGCTTGATATCCGGGGATATTGCTAATTTATGCACAGCAATCTCCGGATCTAATCCCGGCATCTCGGAATAGTTCCACGCGAAGCAGTCTTTATGCCGTAGAAGCACATTCTTTAACGCAGCCACCCTTTCTTCAGATAGCAGCTCACTGACAAATGTCGGTCGCGGGTCATCTGCCGATCCCAACTCAATCTTCTTGAGGTTATCTGCAGTAGTATGTATGCCGTCTTCCAGCTCTTTCGGAGCTGGCGGAAATTCTGAGATCACCTCATCATCGCTGTTCTCAAAGCACCAGGGAAGGTCATTCATGTTCTCGGGCTCTTCTTTTAATATCGTAATCGTGTAACATGTGCGAATCCTCTTCCAGGACTGAGGTGGATCTGATGCTGCTTTTGCGGCTTTGAGTTCGTGCTTTTGTGGCGGCGTTACCCTCCAGCCGTCGGATAAAGCGAATCTGCCCCATTGGTACTGGTCCTCGACCCAGTTCTTGAAGGTGAAGCAGTCTTCGGTAGGATGTCCTATGGCTCGGTGATAAGAGCAATAGTTCAGATGAGACGCCTTGTTAGCTTGCTCAGGACGTCTAGACTCTGGAAGCGTGATCATTTGATGTTTTATAGCGAGCTCGAGTAACCTCTCCGTCTTGTCTCGGGGGAAGGAGTACGCTCGACTCATCTTCTTCATGAGGGACAAATCCGAGCCGCGCAATACCCGATCACGTAACTCTCTAATCCTGCGTCGTTGTTGTCGGCTCCTTTTTCCGCTTCTTGATTTATTTCTGTCTCTGCGTCGGGCCTTTCGTACAACGGGTTGACAAGGATGAGCATCTTTGTCTTTTGCAGCCTGTTGAAACAGACGTTGCGTCCTGGCCTTCTCGTAGATGGCCATCTCGCGGTTGTGGTCTTCCCGAGCCTTTTGACCCACTTTCCTGATAAGCTTGTCCATTCGTTCTTCAAACGACGGACTCGGCCCTTCAATCGCGGGATCTAGTTTTGATGAGGGGTTGGCATTTCCTGACAGAGCGTCCTCTTCTTCATCGAAGGTATATATAGCGTAGCTACTGTGGGCCCGCTCCCGTTTTCCGGTTCTCACGTATCCAAGCCCAAGCGTTTCCATTTTCCCGTTGGGCAATTTGCGTTGAGTCCCAGGGACATCCCAAATCCTGTTGTAGAATCGAGCTTGTCGAACAGTCTGTTTTAAGGGTACTCCTTGGCTCTTCAATAGCCTTTTTAGTCCATTTGTGTAGTATCTGGGCAAACGGATAGGTTGGAGCCTGTCGAGTGTAACATCCGTGCCATGCCAGATCTCTTTCTCTATTTTCGACTCTGAAGATCGGTAGAATAGGATTAACTTCTCGCCCCTTATCCTGGGAGGGACGTAAAATGTTTGCAGGTCTTGCACATTGTGAGCTTGAAGTGTGTCGAGATCCTTGTAGTGTTCTCGCGGTATCATGGTGATTTGCAAACTCTGATCATCGTTAAGGGGTGCTTGTATTGACAGCCGATTGGAGAACACGGCATTAACCTCATCTTCCGAGTCACTTCCGAAGACCAACATGGGAGCGGACGTCCCTGGGTTGTTGCGTTGAGATGGCCCAGCATAAACTATCTCTTCTTCTTCTTCGGTATCGCTCCCGAAAACAGGGATGGTGACGGCGGCTTTGTTCTCCGGCTTGCGACACCTTTCTGTATCCTCGAAATCTGGCAAAAAGTACTTCGCGTCTTCGTATTTGCGGACTTCGTTCACGGAAAATGGGCTCAACTCACCTGTTACGGTATACTCGAAACTATCCTTAAAGTACTTCATACACTGATGTTGTGTAGA
The DNA here is from genome assembly GCA_030015575.1 of Agapanthus africanus. Classification (NCBI taxonomy): domain Eukaryota; kingdom Viridiplantae; phylum Streptophyta; class Magnoliopsida; order Asparagales; family Amaryllidaceae; genus Agapanthus; species Agapanthus africanus. The sequence continues at coordinate 33,923,625 of CM057346.1, forward strand.
AGGGATGATGTTGTACTCGTGTAGCCAAGGACGACCGAGCAAGGCGTTGTAGCAGGTCTTGGCGTCAACGACATGGAATTTGATGTCTGTGACGAGGAGTCCAAAGCGTAATGTTAGTATCACGGATCCGAGAGTCCGCGACGATTGTGAATCGAAACCAGAGATGGTAATTTTGTCACGAGCGAGGTGTTGCACACTCATGCAAATTTCCTTTAACACCCGAACGTTAAGGAGATTGACGGAGGATCCATTATCCACTAGGATCTTGCCTATCTTGATATCATGGCAGTATCCAGAGATATATAGGGGACGGTTGTGGTCGCACGTCCCGAGAAGGAGGTCTTCGTCACCGAAAGTGATGTCGGCCGTATGCACTTCCTCCAGTTCATCCTTCATCCTTTCAGTGGCGAGGAAGGCTTGGAATTGCTCAGGTTCTTGTAACGCCTTAATTAGTGAATCTCGCGCTTCTTTTGATAATAGGAGGGCATCGAGAATGCTAAGCTGAGAAGGTAGCTTCCTTAGGTGCGCTAGGATATTGTAGTCCACCTTACCCTTCCTGGGAGGGTCTTTGGTAGTCAGTTCTTTCATGACCTGGTCATCTAAAGTGATATCCTCAGTGACCTTTTCCTTTCCCTTATCTTTTCTACTCGCGGGCCCGAGATTCTTTTCTGGGAGTGTGCGATTGCGCAGCTGAATGTTCTCGCAGGCCTCCGATCTCTCCTCTTTCCCTAAAACGGATTCTTTAAAAAGAGCATCTGTTTACCCCAATCAGAGCAAAGCTCTGTTCAAATTCCAAGGTGGGAAAAGAAGCAATGCTTCTGTTTTTCTCCAATCAGAGCAAAGCTCTGTCTTGAAAATTAAAGTGAAAATAAAAGTTAAAATAAATGAAGTAACGCTTCATTTCTCATGCGCTGCACGCAGAACACCACGTGTCAAAATCAGACACGTTAGCGCAAGGAGCGCAGCGCCCAAGGTAGCGTACTCCATCAGAGCAAAGCTCTTAAAAAAAATATAAAAAAAAAAAGTTGCGCAGTGCGCTGCGCGACACGTGTCAGCGCAGCTGCGCAGTGCGCTGCGCGACACGTGTCAGCGCAGCTGCGCAGTGCGCTGCGCTACACGTGTCAGCGCGCGCAGTGAAGTGAATAAAAAAAAAAGAGGTTGCGCAGTTGCGCAGCTGCGCAGTGCGCTGCGCGACACGTGTCAACGCAGCTGCGTAGGGCGCTGCGCAACACGTGTCAGCGCGCGCAGTGCAAAAAAAAAATGTTGCGCAGTGTGCAGCTGCGCAGTGCGCTGCGCGACACGTGTCAGCACAGCTGCGCAGTGCGCTGCGCGACACGTGTCAGCGCGCGCAGTGCAAAAAAAAAAAATAAAAAAAATAAGCTGCGCGACACGTGTCTGCGCAGTTGCGCAAGCACAGCTGCGCGACACGTGTCACGCGCTGGGGGAGTTGCGCAAAACAGAATAAATCTTTTCTGTTCTTGTTAAAATAAGAAGATTTTCTTCTGTAAAGCAGGGGCGTTTGGATCAAAGATCCAACGGTGGGGAAAATTCCCCAAATCACTCAGAAAAAGATCTCTTTAACAAATTTAACTAATTTATGAGCACTATAAAAAGGACCCCAGACCTCATTTCAAAAGAATCAACATCTTGCTAAAAAAAAAGAGAAGAGAACTCTTGAGAACTCTTGAAGAATAAAAAAAAAGGTAAAAACCTTTAAAAGAAGAGAAAATTCTCTTATGAACAGATCATTGATTTAAGAAACAAGTAATGGATCTTCAACAATAAATAAAAAAAATAGATAAATAAATAAAAAAAATAGTGCCTTGCACTTGTTTTATGAACCATCGGTTCTTGAACCTAAAAGGTTCTTAAATTAATAGTGCTTTGCACTTTTATGAATCTTTGGTTCTCTGAGAGAAGAAAAACAAGAAAAAAACTTGTTTTTTCTTAGATCTAAATCAAATAGTGCTTTGCACTTGTTTTATGAACCATCGGTTCTTGAACCTAAAAGGTTCTTAAATTAATAGTGCTTTGCACTTGTTTTATGAACCATCGGTTCTTGAACCTAAAAGGTTCTTAAATTAATAGTGCTTTGCACTTTCATGAACCTTTGGTTCTCTGAGATAAGAAAAACAAGAAAAAACTTGTTTTTTCTTAGATCTAAATCAAATAGTGCTATGCACTTCTTTTATGAACCATCGGTTCTTGAATCTAAAAGATTCTCAAATTAATAGTGCTTTGCACAAATGCAATGCATTACTTAAAGGGTCAGGCCCAAGTCAAAATGACCTAACAGGCCAAAATAAATTGCAAGGCAATAAATGGGCAGAGCCCAAATAAATTGATGCTTTGCATCCTTTATACAAGGGCAGAGCCCAAATAAAATTGATGCCTTGCATCATTCCTAAAAGAACAGAGCCCAAAATAAATTAATGCTCTGCATCCTTTGTGGGCAAGGCCCAAATAAAAATAAAAAGAGAATGCAATACAAAAGCAAATAAAATGTTGGACATTTTCAACTGGACTTAGTCCAATTTTGGCCGTAAGTCCTCAAATTAAATTGATTGAGCAAAATTGCTCTCCTAAATCAATTTACATCCGGTTCGAGGGTACATCTCCGAACTCCTTTGACATCCGTCGTTGTAATTCCTCAACGACGTCAAAGAGGTGACGGGTCCCAACGACCACACATCGATACGGACTGCGGGGTCCTTAAACTCGTGGACCGAAACGTCCTTAAAATGTCCCTAAACTAATGTCTGACTGAAATGTCCCTAAACTAATGTCTGACCGAAACGTCCCTAAACTAATGGTGGACCACCACGTCCCTAAACTGGAACATGGACCACCATGTCCCTAAACTGGCACAATAGAGCCCAAATGCTCTTTTGTCGGATCTAAACGATCCCGTTAAGTCGATCTTAGTCCCAAACTGGACTAACGTATCCTTAACAACCGTTTAAGTTGATCTTAGCCTCAAATATGGCTAACGCATCCTTAAACCTTCAAACAGACTTTAGTCTCAAATTGGACTATAAATTCCCCCAATCAACTTTGGCTCAAGGGTACATCTCTGAACTCCTCTGACATTTGTCGTTGTAATCCTTCAACGTCGTCAGAGAGGTGACGGGTCCCGACGACCATACATGCAGTGGACCACTATGTCCCTAAACTGGAACAATAGAGCCCAAATGCTCTTTTGTCGGATCTAAACGATCCCGTTAAGTTGATCTTAGTCTCAAACTGGACTAACGTATCCTTAACGAACGTTTAAGTCGATCTTAGCCGTAACGCAACTAAGGCATCCTTAAACTAAAAACACCAAACCCAAATCTAAGTAAATACGGATTTGGACTAATCCACGTCCTACGGGCAACAGTATTACTCATTCTCCGTATACAATCCACGGGCAACCACAAACAAAACAAACACACATGACACAAAGTGAAATTCTGGAGAAGGAGAAAGTGGCTACCGCGATGCGGTAGCGTAATTAACTGCAGGGGCTTGCGTCTGCAGGGAAGAGCGTCCCCACAATCAAAAACCTCTCTAGCGAGGGGGAATCTGACAAAGTCTGCTACATCGGCCGCATCCGTCTAAACCTCCGATACACGGTGCCATAAATCAACTTGGCATCTTCGGAGAGGTAGACGGATAAAACCAAATAGCATCTGCCCCGAATCTCAGCGTCAGGACACATCGCAGTCTTGTGCGCCGTCGTTCGGAGGGGAACAGATTCTGGCACGCCCGGTGGGACCTTTTCCTCTTTCCACTCCACGCTTCTTATGTCGTGTTCGCGAACGAATCGCGGTTTGCTGTGGTTGCCTGTGGATTCGAGGTACTAAGATTTGGTGTCTTGCTCCGTGCAGAAAACAGAAGATCAATGGCTTCAAACTGCACTACCTGCAACTGCAACTCTCGCTCCATCCCGTCCGGAGGAGTGACTTATGGGCCCCAAGCGGCCTCTCTTTTCAAAATGCCGGTGGAGCAGGTGGCTCAAGCCACCACTGGACTATTTTTTGGGACCATGCTCCCACCAATAAGCTTCAACGCCCCAATGACATTGCAAGAAGCTCCAAAGAAGTCGGTCTTCGATCGACGACCCCTCTCAACGGGTCGTCCAACTCCACTGCTTCAGTTTTTAACGGACTAGGCCAGAGCTCTAACAGGCTCATGAAGAAGCCTGCCATACCAGAAGGCGTTATCCCGAAGCGGATAGCCATTCCAACTCCCGTTCCTGGCAAAATCACCAAGGTTGCTTCCCATGTTCAGAAGTCCGCTTCTGACAAGTTGGCCGTCCCCGTTCAACGGACGTCGATCTTTAAAAAGCTGGTACCAGTATATTCTGACCAACACAGGGGGCATGAGGAGGTCACCCCTATAGCTGAAACAACTCCATCAGCACGACATGCCCGACGTCGCTACTGGCGCCGAGTGAGGAAGGCTGGGGGCAACTCCCCCTCTGGACTTACTCCGTCAGCTCCGATGGTGAGGATCGATGCTGCTGTTCCAACCAAGAATAGCTTTGAACTGCTCAACAAGGTGCACAGAAACTCTCCTACTGCGATGTTGAAACGAACTCCTTCACCTGTGGAGAATACTCCAGAGAAAAAGCTAGAGCAGCCCCCTCAACGGCTGTCCTCTAAAATTTACAAAGTCTGGCAACAGGTCCAAGAGTCGGTGATCGATCAAGACTGCCTCCGACGACAGAAAAAGATGAAGGTCCGGCAGGGGAAGGATTACTCTGTCAAACCACAAAAAGCAAAAGCTACTTGGGTGCCCACTACAACGGCTCCCTTAACTCCAATCACTCAAAAAAGGAGGCCACAAAAAGCCCCTGTAAGCATGGCGAAGCATAAAAGCGCTGAACACAAACGCCCCAAATTTGTGGGTATGGTGGTGCACACTGTTTATATGACTTCTGGAAAGGAGGAAAGCCGCACTTCTACGGGCCACCGACCGCTCACCCGATCCGTGATGAAAGCCCAGGAGCAACAACAAAAGCTTCAGGAAATGATGACTACAATGGCTGCACTCACTGAGCCAAAAGAAAGCTCTGAAACGTCTTCGGATGAGCGTCAAGAACAAGAAACCGACGCTGAATTTTTACGCAGAGTCCTCGAAAAGAGGGACAAAGAAGCTGCAGAGCAAGCGGCTAACATAAAACAGATGGCGCTCCTCTTCCAAGATATGGTAGGGATGATGTTACAGCCGGACCCTCCTGCTGAAGATCCTCCGATCGTCCTTGAAGACGACAGGGGAGAAACGTCAAATCCTCCGCCGGCTCTGTCAACAGCCAAGGAGGAGGCAATCTCCAAAGTTGACCTAGACGAATATATAGCTCAGCAGATCCGGGTTCATCAGGCGAATGAAGCGGCTGGGCAAATTGTTAGAACCGGACGACCGTATCCGGGCTGGTATGACCAAATCAGTTACCCGCCAGGATATACGATACCTAAATTCCACGTATATAAAGGGACAGGGAATCCGCATCAGCATGTCGCTCAATTCAGGGCCTTATGCGGCAATACTGGAGGCGATGACAAATTATTGCTACGTCAATTCATCGGCAGCTTAGCAGAAACAGCCTTTGAATGGTATTCGGAGCTAGCTAACGACTCTGTTAAAACATTTGCAGAGATGGAACTGCTGTTTACAGAAAGATTCGCGAGTGCTAGTGAACGCACCCCGATAACAACACTAATATATGCCAGGATAAAGCCAAGCGAAACGTGGGTTCAATACGCAACACGATGGCGGAACCTATGGTCGAAATGCGAACAACGCATAGAAGAGGCACCTGCGGTAGGCATGTTTGTAGGCACTCTCGATCCGCAGGCGACCATCTCACAATTCATGATGTTCTTCAGGCCGACCACCTTCCAGGCCTTGATTGACAAATTAGCCCAAATGGACTAGATGGGCCATAGACCGTCTCCTCCAAAATCAGATTCCCGAGATGAGAAAGGAAAAGGGAAAGCGATCGTCGTCGCCAATGCTCAACAACAGTCGAGCAACTCAAAGCCGGTCGTTCGCCAAAACAACGCGCGTCCACGCCCATCCCTCGAAGAGAGGCTAGGACGTTCTTACTCGTTTCCTCAGAATAAAACGGGAAGACTGTTCGAGCTGGCAGTGCGCAACAGACTCATTAATCTGCCGAGTCCAAAGCGTCTGTCACAGCCAGGCGATCTTAATAATCCCAATTATTGCCCTTACCACCAAACGGTAAGTCACCCGATTGAGGATTGTTTCGTCTTTAAGGGATGGATCGAGGATCAATACCTACAAGGCAAGTTCGCACTGTCTGAAAGCTGGAAGGTGAACCCACCACAGCCGCATACTCCAAAGAAGACAAGCACGCCGGGGGCAACTTGTCATGTGATCTCTCACTCATTGGCAGATAATAAAGAGGCTCCTTGCGCCGAGAAAACGAGGGCGGACCCTGAAACAGAAATTCCGCGGCCGTCAGACGATTTGATCGATGTCTTCCTAAGTGAAATTCGTCTGAAAGCAAAAGCCAATCAAGAGCGTGAAATGACCATACTAGAAAGAACCAAGGTATTCCCGTCAAATCAAAAGCCATACATTGCGGGTAAAAACAAATTCAAGACGAGAAAACGGTTCGCCAAAGCTCTATCAGTAGGAATGAAGCTACCGCCCTCTGAAGAAAATTCTTTCTCTGAGGTAGAGATGCACCCTAACTTCTGTTTATATCATCAGAAGATCATACATCCTACCGAAGACTGCGAGTCCTTTAACTGTTGGTGGCAAGGGTATGTCGCTCAAAAGCAACACTTCGATAGGACAAAGTGTGAAGCTTGTGGACATCGGAAAAATGCGATATATGAGCGCAAAGGAGCCGCCGCAAACTGTCATATAGCCGACTTCAAGGGATCACAAATTATCACCTTTGGAAGCGACTCTGATGAAGAAGCTATCCCCAACTTTTCCCTCGGGGAATCTATTTCAAAAATAAAGGAATTGAGAAGCTGCGAGAACGTTCAGCCATGTAATCGCATGCTATTTGAAAAAAATCTCGGCCCCGTAAACAAGGAACCGAGCAAAAAGAATAAAGGAAAAGAAAAAAAGGCCCTCATCGCCAGCGCTCAACAACAATCAGGCGACCCTAGACCAGTTGCTTGCCAAAGCAACAAGCGGCAACCTCTCCAGGAAAAGTTGAAACGTCCTTACTCGTTTCCGCAAGATAAAACAAGGGGACTGTTCGAGCTGGCAGTGTGCGACAGACTCATTAATCTGCCGGGTCCAAAATATCCGTTGCGGCCAGGCGATGTTAATAATCCTAATTATTGCCCTTACCACCAAACAGTAGGTCACCTGATCGAAGACTGCTACGTCTTCAAAAACTGGGTTGAAGACCAATACCAACATGGCAAGTTTGCGCTGTCTGAGAACTGGAAGGTGAGTCCGCCACAACCGCACGCTCCGAAAAAGATGGATACGCCGGGGGCATCATGTTCATTCATGGAGAAGGACTCATAGACCGAAAAGTCAATAAACTAGATATTCGCCTCAAATACGGCGACGGCGGACCGAGATGTCCTTAAACTAATGATGGACCGCAATGTCCTAAAACTTACAAATGACCGAAATGTCTTTAAACTACTACCGCAGCATCCTTAGGCTGACGAGATAAAAAAAATATATCAAAAAAAAAACAAATAAAAAAAAACGGTATGTCCATAAGCAAAGAGGGCACGGATGAAAACCCGAAAGGGCTCCGTAAGTAAAAACAGCAGGGCTACCGGCGAGTGTTCGTGAAAACCCGAAAGGGCGCGACCTCGTAAAAAAAAAAGAGAGAAAGAGAAAAAAATAAAAGGAATAAAAAGAATAAAAAAAAAGGTAAGTCCATAAGCAAAATGGGCACGGATGAAAACCGGAAAGGGCTCCGTGAGTAAAAACAGCAGGACTACCGGCGAGTGTTTGTGAAAACCCGAAAGGACGCAACCTCGTTAAGAAACACTTATAGGGTCCTCTCGACCCTGTAAGGAGAAACCACCTGCGTAAGATCCTTACGACTCACAAAGGAACAACACACTTAGGGATCCCCACGATTCCTAAGGAGAAAATACACTTGCGAGATCCTCACGACTCGTAAGAAGAACTCTCTTGTGGGACCCTTACGGCTCATAAGATTTGAAAGTCTTAAGTTACAGAGGCCTAAACCTGTGCTTAAGCAACCCCCACAACTTTCGACATTGCCCTACAAGTGGTCCGATATTGGCCCTTGTATACAATCCACGGGCGCGAATAAACATTTCCCTAACTAAGTCCCATCCGAGACTAGGGATATGTTTGCATGGTAAACAACCCTTGTAAATCCTCTCGACTTACAAGAAGAAAACCCTCCTGTAGGATCCTTACGACTTACAGAGGAACAATACACTTAGGAACCCTCACGATTCCTAAGGAGAAAATACACCTATAAGATCCTCACGACTTGTAGGGAGAAATAGCTTTGTGAGACCCTTACGGCTCATAAAGTCAAAAGCCTTAGTCGACAGGACCTTAACCCTGGTCGCTAAGCCTCCTTTGTTCGACAACGACAGAGGCAAATGATGATTCGCTCCTGGCAATATCCCAGTTGTAGCAGTGCTGATGCCAAAATCGGTGTTCAATTTCAGGTTTACGGCGAAAAGCCAGTAAGCCGCACATGCATGTGAAATAGCCGAAATGATGGGGCAACTTACAATAAAAAAGCAGCAAGTAAAATGTATGCATGCGAAAAAGCCGAAATGATGAGGCAACTCGCAAAAAAAAAAAAGTAAAAATAAAATAAATAGCCGAAATGATTGGGCACCGCGAAAAATAGCCGAAATGATTGGGCAATCGCGACGTTCGCGATATAAAAGCTGAAATAATAGAGCATCGCGGAAAGAAATAAAAAAAATGAAATAATGAAACTTTTTGCCCTACAGGTGAAATCACATCGATCCCTGTATACAATTCAGGGGCACAGATAAAGAGGGAACCATACCTTCCCAACAGGCTCCATCAGAAAGCGAAGCCAAATCTCGACGGTTCATAGACAACCTAGAGACCATCTCGACATTTGTCGTAATATTACAGACACGATGTCAACAAATGAAGCAAACGAAGATCTCGAGCTTCAGGGTCTCGACGTCAACATCGACAACTTAGAGATCACCAACGGTGTGCCTCCTTATTCCAGTAAGACACAGATATTACACCATCAAGCGGAGCGATGGCAAAATCCCAGCTTCACCTCAGCATTCGTCTCGATACAGTGGACGCAATGTCAACAACAGCGTTCCTCCGCAGTCCAGCTGGAGGCAGATGCAACGTCAACAAAAGACCTCACGGTCGAAACAAAGCGGAGTAACGGCAAAATCCCAACTCCGCCTTAGCATTTGTCTCGTTACAGCAGACGCAATGTCAACAACGGCGTTCCTTCGCAGTCCAGCAGGGTGTACATGCAAAGTTAACAAAAGACCTCACGGTCGAAATAAGCGGAGCGATGGCAAGATCCCAACTTCACCTCAGCATTCGTCTCGATACAGTAGACGCAATGTCAATAACAGCGTTCCTCCGCAGTCAAGCTGGAGGCAGATGCAACGTCAACAAAAGACCTCACGGTCGAAACAAAGCGGAGTAACGGCAAAATCCCAACTCCACCTTAGCATTCGTCTCGTTACAGCAGACGCAATGTCAACAACGGCGTTCCTTCGCAGCCCAGCAGGGTGTACATGCAAAGTTAACAAAAGACCCCATGGTCGAAACAAAGCGGAGTGATGGCAAAATCCCAGCTCCACCGCAGCATTCGTCTCAATACACCAGACGCAGTGTGAGCAAATGAAGCGAAGGCCAAATTCCTAGCTTCAAGATCTTTACGGTAACTCACATAAAACCGGAAAGACAATCGGAGATCATCTCGCATCAGCACAGAGTGGTCACCACCTTGACGTTCGTCTCGATACAGCAGACGAAATGTCGACCCCAGCGTTCTTCCTCCAACAGGATTTGTACACACCAAAGCAAACGAAGCGAAGGCCACATTCCTAACTTCAACGTCTTGACGGTAACTTATATAAAACCGGAAAGACAATTGGAGATCATCTCGCACCAGCACAGAATGGTCACCACCTCGACGTCCGTCTCGATACAGCAGACGAGATGTCACCCTAACATTCGTCTCGACACAGCATACGCAACGTCATTAAACGAATGGAGCCACGGCAAAATCCCTAGTTCCAAACCTCGACGGTTCACCAGCAACCTAGAGACAACCTCGACGTCCGTCTCGATACAGTAGACGAGATGTCACCCCAATGTTCGTCTCGACACAGCAGGCGCAACGTCATTAAACGAATGGAGCCACGGCAAAATCCCTAGTTCCAAACCTCGGCGGTTCACCAGCAACCTAGAGACAACCTCGACGTCCGTCTCGATACAGCAGACGAGATGTCACCCCAACGTTCGTCTCGACACAGCAGACGCAACGTCATCAAACAAACGGAGCCACGGCAAAATCCCTAGTTCCCACCGCAACATTCGTCTCGATACAGCAAACGCAATGCCAGCAAACGAAGCAAAGGCCAAATTCCTAGCTTCAGGGTCTTGACGGCAACTCATATAAAGCCCGAAAGACTATCGGAGATCATCCCCACACCAGCGCGGAGTGGTTATGACTCATCGGGGCTCACCAAAATAAGCCTAACCTCAAGTAAAAAGTGACATGGCATATTCCTAACGCTTGCTCTTCCGACGGTCAAACTGCCAAGGAGGATTGCTTGAAAACGTCTTGTCCAGCCCCCGAAGGGATCAGAGACACGGCAGTCGCAGGGCTACTCGAACAGCACGATTGCCTATCGAGGACTATATCAGCTTATGCGACGGTACGATGGCCAAAACCCTAAGTACCACCAACCTTAACGGGCTTTTGTCGTAAAGAGCAGAGGTTAAATGCGACGTTAAGATGTTCTTGCGAGAAACGCTCGATTCGTCTCGACTTGCGAAAAAAATTGTTGAGGCGGCTCGACTCGTGAGATAAAGCCTTAGGCAGTGGGCATAAAAGAAGCCTGTTTCCTAAGCACTGGGACCCTACAAGTTGGCCCAAAACGGTCTCTTGCATACCATCCACGGGTCTCACCCTCCAACATCGAACTTCGACAAGGAGGGAAACAACCGCTTACAAGTCCTCTCGACTCGTAAGAGGGAAAAATTCTCTTGTAGGATCCTTACGACTTACAAGAGAAAACCACACTTAGGAATCCTCACGATTCCTAAGGAGAAAAACCCACCTACAAGATCCTTTCGATCCGTAGGGAGAAAAGTCTCTATGAGACCCTCACGGCTCATAGAGTTGAAAAGTCTTAGGCAGCAGATCTGAACCTGCGGCCTAAGCCCTCGCCATCTCATGAAGAAATCAAGAAGCTTACTCTATTACCTGCTAATTGTGACGACATGCTGAAAAAGAGGAAAAGCAACAGAAAGAGCATCCGATTTACATTTGATCAAGCGTTCAAGGCACATTCATTCATGCATGGACAAAAAGACTCAGGACAAAAGATATATAATAAAGACAAGCTGGGATATAAAAAAAAATTCCATTAATATTGCCCGAAGTTCTTACAGTCATAAAAACGATAAACGAAAGTTACAATGGAATAACCTCAGATCCAGGGCATGAATTGAGGAATTCAAAAGCGACCCTATCTATGACTTTCCAAGCCTCGCGGACCATCCTAGTGTGCTTCCTTTCACGAGCACAAGCGTCAGGGTCCCTCCCGATGTCTTCCACCCTCCGATAAGCAGCGAGTATGGCAGACCGTTGAAAGATCTCGTGCAAGAGGTCAATAAGACAGTCTCGCCGTCTCTTCGAGATAAAGTTCAATAGGTACACAGAATGCACCTTGTCCTCAGTGGCATCCAACGCCCTAAGCGGCACGCCGGAACAGAATAGGGGAAGCGCTTCCCAGATAGCTCCCACGATAAGTTTAAGAAGAGAGGAACGTCGGGGAAGCAGTGGACCATTGTATGCGTCGAAGCGACTCATTATTTCAGCACACTCCTCGTTTGTGAACTCCCGATTTTGAGAGCGGCCAAGTCGGCGGATGTCCTCATGAGAGATGATCTCGTTAAGAGCATACATGTGGGCGTTCATTGTTCCTATGAAAGAGGATCAACAGAATTATCAGGAAGACTGATTAAGCAAAACGATATAATGCACTGAGGAATAAAATGTCATCTTTAAGTTCCAAGATCCATGAAGAATTCTTAAGAGTTCTTCTATATGATTTAGGAGGAGCAAAGCTCCATTAATGAATTAAGAAAATCCAAGGAAAATCTTTCAGAGAGCAGGGCTCTATGGAACCCTAGTAGGGTTCCCTTTAGTTCTCTTTAGATCCCTTTAAGACCTGTAGAGCAAACCTCTGCTAAGTGAAACCCTAAATAGGTTTCCTTTAGATCAGGGATCTATTGAGAGCGAGGCTCTATCAATGAAAATTAATTTAATTTAATTTAATCCAAATTAAAATTTTCACCTAAAACTTTTAAGAATGTAACTCTTAAAGTTCTTGAAAATAAAGAGCAGGGCTCTAAGTTCTGAAAGTAAAATTTTAGAGATAAGAATTATCTAAGAGACCAAAGGTCCTATTTATAGGCATCAAGTGCCCTTTCAGCTTCCAAGGGATAGCGCGACGGTTCGGAATCTGCCACCGCTGCGCTCACGTTAGGAGGTCACGTAAGCGCAACGGTGGGGGGGCATCTGTTTACCCCAATCAGAGCAAAACTCTGTTCAAATTCCAAGGTGGGAAAAGAAGCAATGCTTCTGTTTTTCTCCAATCAGAGCAAAACTCTATCTTGAAAATTAAAGTGAAAATAAAAGTTAAAATAAATGAAGTAACGCTTCATTTCTCCTGCGCTGCACGCAGAGCGCCACGTGTCAAAATCAGACACGTTAGCGTAAGGAGCGCAGCGCCCAAGGTAGCGTACTCCATCAGAGCAAAGCTCTTAAAAAAAAAAATAGCTTTGCTCTGATTTTCACTTTAATTTTCAAGACAGAGCTTTGCTCTGATTGGAGAAAAACAGAAGTATTGCTTCTTTTCCTACCTTGGAATTTGAACAGAGCTTTGCTCTGATTGGGGTAAACAGATGCCCCCCCACCGTTGCGCTTACGTGACCTCCTAACGTGAGCGCAGCGGTGGCAGACTCCGAACCGTCGCGCTATCCCTTGGAAGCTGAAAGGGCACTTGATGCCTATAAATAGAATCTTTGGTCTCTTAGATGATTCTCATCTCTAAAATTTTACTTTCAGAACTCAGAGCCCTGCTCTTTATTTTCAAGAACTTTAAGAGTTACATTCTTAAAAGTTTTAGGTGAAAATTTTAATTTGGATTAAATTAAATTAAATTACTTTTCATTGATAGAGCCTCGCTCTCAATAGATCCCTGATCTAAAGGAAACCTATTTAGGGTTTCACTTAGCAGAGGTTTGCTCTACAGGTCTTAAAGGGATCTAAAGAGAACTAAAGGGGACCCTACTAGGGTTCCATAGAGCCCTGCTCTCTGAAAGATTTTTCTTGGATTTTCTTAATTCATTAATGGAGCTTTGCTCCTCCTAAATCATATAGAAGAACTCTTAAGAATTCTTCATGGATCTTGGAACTTAAAGATGACATTTTATTCCTCAGTGCATTATATCGTTTTGCTTAATCAGTCTTCCTGATAATTCTGTTGATTCTCTTTCACAGGAACAATGAACGCCCATATGTATGCTCTTAACGAGATCATCTCTCATGAGGACATCCGCCGACTTGGCCGCTCTCAAAATCGGGAGTTCACAAACGAGGAGTGTGCTGAAATAATGAGTCGCTTCGACGCATACAATGGTCCACTGCGTCCTGGCCTTCTCGTACAACGGGTTGACAAGGATGAGCATCTTCGTCTTTTGCAGCCTGTTGAAACAGACGTTGCGTCCTGGCCTTCTCATAGATGGCCATCTCGCGGTTGTGGTCTTCCCGAGCCTTTTGACCCACTTTCCTGATAAGCTTGTCCATTCGTTCTTCAAACGACGGACTCGGCCCTTCAATCGCGGGATCTAGTTTTGATGAGGGGTTGGCATTTCCTGACAGGGCATCCTCTTCTTCATCGAAGGTATATATAGCGTAGCTACTGTGGGCCCGCTCCCGTTTTCCGGTTCTCACGTATCCAAGCCCAAGCGTTTCCATTTTCCCGTTGGGCAATTTGCGTTGAGTCCCAGGGACATCCTAAATCCTGTTGTAGAATCGAGCTTGTCGAACAGTCTGTTTTAAGGGTACTCATTGGCGCTTCAATAGCCTTTTTAGTCCATTTGTGTAGTATCTGGGCAAACGGATAGGTTGGAGCCTGTCGAGTGTAATATCCGTGCCATGCCAGATCTCTTTCTCTATTTTCGACTCTGAAGATCGGTAGAATAGGATTAACTTCTCGCCCCTTATCCTGGGAGGGACGTAAAATGTTTGCAGGTCTTGCACATTGTGAGCTTGAAGTGTGTCGAGATCCTTGTAGTGTTCTCGCGGTATCATGGTGATTTGCAAACTCTGATCATCATTAGGGGGTGCTTGTATTGACAGCCGGTTGGAGAACACGGCATTAACCTCATCTTCCGAGTCACTTCCGAAGACCAACATGGGGGCGGACGTCCCTGGGTTGTTGCGTTGAGATGGCCCAGCATAAACTATCTCTTCTTCTTCTTCGGTATCGCTCCCGAAAACAGGGATGGTGACGGCGGCTTTGTTCTCCGGCTTGCGACACCTTTCTGTATCCTCGAAATCTGGCAAAAAGTACTTCGCGTCTTCGTATTTGCGGACTTCGTTCACGGAAAATGGGCTCAACTCACCTGTTACGGTATACTCGAAACCATCCTTAAAGTACTTCATACACTGATGTTGTGTAGAAGGGATGGTGTTGTACTCGTGTAGCCAAGGACGACCGAGCAAGGCGTTGTAGCAGGTCTTGGCGTCAACGACATGGAATTTGATGTCTGTGACGAGGAGTCCAAAGCGTAATGTTAGTATCACGGATCCGAGAGTCCGCGACGATTGTGAATCGAAACCGGAGATGGTAATTTTGTCACGAGCGAGGTGTTGCACACTCATGCAAATTTCCTTTAACACCCGAACGTTAAGGAGATTGACGGAGGATCCATTATCCACTAGGATCTTGCCTATCTTGATATCATGGCAGTATCCAGAGATATATAGGGGACGGTTGTGGTCGCACGTCCCGAGAAGGAGGTCTTCGTCACCGAAAGTGATGTCGGCCGTATGCACTTCCTCCAGTTCATCCTTCATCCTTTCAGTGGCGAGGAAGGCTTGGAATTGCTCAGGTTCTTGTAACGCCTTAATTAGTGAATCTCGCGCTTCTTTTGATAATAGGAGGGCATCGAGAATGCTAAGCTGAGAAGGTAGCTTCCTTAGGTGCGCTAGGATATTGTAGTCCACCTTACCCTTCCTGGGAGGGTCTTTGGTAGTCAGTTCTTTCATGACCTGGTCATCTAAAGTGATATCCTCAGTGACCTTTTCCTTTCCCTTATCTTTTCTACTCGCGGGCCCGAGATTCTTTTCTGGGAGTGTGCGATTGCGCAGCTGAATGTTCTCGCAGGCCTCCGATCTCTCCTCTTTCCCTAAAACGGATTCTTTAAAAAGAGCATCTGTTTACCCCAATCAGAGCAAAGCTCTGTTCAAATTCCAAGGTGGGAAAAGAAGCAATGCTTCTGTTTTTCTCCAATCAGAGCAAAACTCTGTCTTGAAAATTAAAGTGAAAATAAAAGTTAAAATAAATGAAGTAACGCTTCATTTCTCCTGCGCTGCACGCAGAACGCCACGTGTCAAAATCAGACACGTTAGCGCAAGGAGCGCAGCGCCCAAGGTAGCGTACTCCATCAGAGCAAAGCACTTAAAAAAAATATAAAAAAAAAAGCTGCGCAGTGCGCTGCGCGACACGTGTCAGCGCAGCTGCGCAGTGCGCTGCGCTACACGTGTCAGCGCGCGCAGTGAAGTGAATAAAAAAAAAAGAGGTTGCGCAGTGCGCAGTTGCGCAGCTGCGCAGTGCGCTGCGCGACACGTGTCAGCGCAGCTGCGCAGGGCGCTGCGCAACACGTGTCAGCGCGCGCAGTGCAAAAAAAAAAATGTTGCGCAGTGTGCAGCTGCGCAGTGCGCTGCGCGACACGTGTCGGCGTGCGCAGTGCAAAAAAAAAATTAAAAAAAAAAATAAGCTGCGCGACACGTGTCTGCGCAGTTGCGCAAGCACAGCTGCGCGACACGTGTCACGCGCTGGGGGAGTTGCGCAAAACAGAATAAATTTTTTCTGTTCTTGTTAAAACAAGAAGATTTTCTTCTGTAAAGCAGGGGCGTTTGGATCAAAGATCCAACGGTGGGGAAAATTCCCCAAATCACTCAGAAAAAGATCTCTTTAACAAATTTAACTAATTTATGAGCACTATAAAAAGGACCCCAGACCTCATTTCAAAAGAATCAACATCTTGCTAAAAAAAAAAGAGAAGAGAACTCTTGAGAACTCTTGAAGAATAAAAAAAAAAGGTAAAAACCTTTAAAAGAAGAGAAAATTCTCTTATGAACAGATCATTGATTTAAGAAACAAGTAATGGATCTTCAACAATAAATAAAAAAAATAGATAAATAAATAAAAAAAATAGTGCCTTGCACTTGTTTTATGAACCATCGGTTCTTGAACCTAAAAGGTTCTTAAATTAATAGTGCTTTGCACTTTTATGAACCTTTGGTTCTCTGAGAGAAGAAAAACAAGAAAAAAACTTGTTTTTTCTTAGATCTAAATCAAATAGTGCTTTGCATTTGTTTTATGAACCATCGGTTCTTGAATCTAAAAGGTTCTTAAATTAATAGTGCTTTGCACTTTCATGAACCTTTGGTTCTCTGAGATAAGAAAAACAAGAAAAAACTTGTTTTTTCTTAGATCTAAATCAAATAGTGCTATGCACTTCTTTTATGAACCATCGGTTCTTGAATCTAAAAGATTCTCAAATTAATAGTGCTTTGCACAAATGCAATGCATTACTTAAAGGGCCAGGCCCAAGTCAAAATGACCTAACAGGACAAAATAAATTGCAAGGCAATAAATAGGCAGAGCCCAAATAAATTGATGCTTTGCATCCTTTATACAAGGGCAGAGCCCAAATAAAATTGATGCCTTGCATCATTCTTAAAAGAACAGAGCCCAAAATAAATTAATGCTCTGCATCCTTTGTGGGCAAGGCCCAAATAAAAATAAAAAGAGAATGCAATACAAAAGCAAATAAAATGTTGGACATTTTCAACTGGACTTAGCCCAATTTTGGCCGTAAGTCCTCAAATTAAATTGATTGAGCAAAATTGTTCTCCTAAATCAATTTACATCCGGTTCGAGGGTACATCTCCGAACTCCTTTGACATCCGTCGTTGTAATTCCTCAACGACGTCAAAGAGGTGACGGGTCCCAACGACCACACATCGATACGGACTGCGGGGTCCTTAAACTCGTGGATCGAAACGTCCTTAAACTAATATCGGACCGAAACGTCCCTAAACTAATGTCGGACCGAAACGTCCCTAAACTAATGGTGGACCACCACGTCCCTAAACTGGAACATGGACCACCATGTCCCTAAACTGGCACAATAGAGCCCAAATGCTCTTTTGTCGGATCTAAACGATCCCGTTAAGTCGATCTTAATCCCAAACTGGACTAACGTATCCTTAACAACCGTTTAAGTTGATCTTAGCCTCAAATATGGCTAACGCATTCTTAAACCTTCAAACAGACTTTAGTCCCAAATTGGACTATAAATTCCCCCAATCAACTTTGGCTCAAGGGTACATCTCTGAACTCCTTTGATATTTGTCGTTGTAATCCTTCAACGTCGTCAGAGAGGTGACGGGTCCCGACGACCATACATGCAGTGGACCACTATATCCCTAAACTGGAACAATAGAGCCCAAATGCTCTTTTGTCGGATCTAAACGATCCCGTTAAGTTGATCTTAGTCTCAAACTGGACTAACGTATCCTTAACGAACGCTTAAGTCGATCTTAGCCGCAACGTGACTAAGGCATCCTTAAACTAAAAATACCAAACCCAAATCTAAGTAAATACGGATTTGGACTAATCCACGTCCTACGGGCGATGGTATTACTCAGTCTCCGTATACAATCCACGAGCAACCACAAACAAAATAAACACACATGACACAAAGTGAAATTCTGGAGAAGGAGAAAGTGGCTACTGCGATGCGGTAGCCTAATTAACTGCAGGGGCTTGCGCCTGCAGGGAAGAGCGTCCCCACAATCAAAAACCCCTCTAGCGAGGGGGAATCTGACAAAGTCTGCTACATCGGCCGCATCTGTCTAAACCTCCGATACACGGTGCCATAAATCAACTTGGCATCTTCGGAGAGGTAGACGGATAAAACCAAATAGCATCTGCCCCGAATCTCAGCGTCAAGACACATCGCAGTCTTGTGCGCCGTCGTTCGGAGGGGAACAGGGCCCAGAGCCATTTCTTCGTCAGAGTCGCTCCCAAAGGTGAGAATTTGTAACCCTCCGGCATTAACCATGTAACAGTTGCCAGCAGTTCTGTTGTGCCCGTCGACAGTACTTCTTCGTTCCCGACGAGTCCTGCGTTTCATGCGCTTAAAATGTTGCCGACGAGCAACATATCCTTGCCACCATATGCTAAAGGCGTCGCACTCCTCCGTGGGGTGTGAAATTTTCCGATGATATGCGCAATAATCAGGGTGCTTCTCCACCCCATCGAGCGTATTTCCTTCCGAGGGTGGTAGCTTCATTCCCATTGACATGGTTTTGGCAAACCTTTTTCTCGTCTTGAATATCTTCTTGTCTGCCTCGGATACCTTTCGATCTGGCGGGAGTACTTCAACTCTTTCATTCATTCGCCTGCATTTGTCTTCTTCCGATGCGGCCATCTCACGCTCCCGATCTGCTTTACTTTTTAGACGAATCTCGTCTAGAAAAGCGTCGATCATTTCATCTGTTGGCCACACACGCTCTGGTTCAGGCTCTGTCCCCAGTTTCTTAGCGCTAGGAGTTTTTTCATCGTCGGCGAACGAGTGGGAGATTACGTTACAACTCGCCACGTATCCCTCGGATTCATCCGACGAGCTTTTTCCATCGTCTTCCACCTGAAAGATGTGGTTGAGGAACTCTTGTAGCGTGACAGGAGTTCGCGCCTTTTGATTGTACTCTTCCAGCGCGTCGATTTTCTTCTGCAAGTTCGTGCGTTTGTCTCCA
Organism: Agapanthus africanus; assembly: GCA_030015575.1. Taxonomy (NCBI): domain Eukaryota; kingdom Viridiplantae; phylum Streptophyta; class Magnoliopsida; order Asparagales; family Amaryllidaceae; genus Agapanthus; species Agapanthus africanus. Next base: position 33,942,907 of record CM057346.1, read on the forward strand.
GGCTTCACGGGCTTCTTAGATTTCTTCTTCTTTTTCTTCGAAGATTTTGACGGTAGGGCATGAGTACTTGGGCCATCACCACCGCTCTTTGCAGTTGGGCGCGGCCTCAGCATTCCTTCGATAATTTGAGGTTCAAGCGGGTCCTTCCATTCGATCGCAGGGCGCGCATGAAGGTCCCTCAGCATTCTTTTGGTTTTAGTTGACAGCACGACCTCCCATGGAGCTTCTTCAATAAAGGAACAGGTTGCCCCCGGTGTATCTGCTTTCTTAGGAGTATGCGGCTGTGGTGGGTTCACCCTCCACTTTTCGGACAGTACAAACTTCCCCTGGAGGTATTGATCTTCAATCCATCCTTTGAAAACGAAGCAATCTTCAATCGGATGGCTCACCGTTTGATGGTAAGGGCAATAGTTAGGGTTATTCACTTAGTGGGTTGCGGCGGTCGCCTTGGATTTGGTAGGTTTATAAGTCTGTTGCGTACTGCCAGCTCGAATAACCGTTTCGTCTTGTCTCGTGGGAACGAGTAGGGACGCTTCATCTTCTCATTATAATACCGGCGTCTTTCTTCCAATTGATCCGCCAGCTTTGGGGCATTGGGTTGCTGCTGGGCATTCGCGACGAAGGTGGCCTTTCCTTTACCCTTGTCATTCCGAGGTTCTAGCTTCGGGGGAGGTGGTCTATGACCCATCTGGTCCATCTGAGCCAACTTGTCGATTAAAGTCTGGAATGTGGTTGGCTTAAAGAACATCATGAACTGGGAGATAATTGCGTGAGGGTCTAGAGTTCCCACGAACATACCCACCGCAGGTGCTTCCTCAATGCGTTGCTCGCATCTCGCAGCGTATAGCATACTGGACCCAGGTTTCGCATGGTTTTACCCTGGCGTTAATCAGTGCCGTTATTGGAGTGCGTTCGCTGGCGCTTGCGAATCGCTGAGTGAATAGCAGCTCCATTTCAGCGAACGTCTTGATAGAATCGTTCGGGAGTTCTGAATACCATTCGAACGCTGTTTGTGATAAGCTGCCCACGAACTGGCGAAGCAACAGTTTATCATCACCGCCGGTGTTATCGCAAAGGGCCCTGAACTGGGCAACATGTTGATGGGGATTGCCGGTCCCCTTATACACGTGGAATTTTTGTATTGTATAACCCGGCGGGTATTTGATTTGGTCATACCAGCTTGGATACGGCCGGCCCGTCTTTACGACTTGACCAGCTGTCTCAGTCGCATGATGAACCCGGATTTGCTGGGCTATATAGTCGACCAAATCAGCCTTAGAGATTGTCTCCTCTTTGGCCGTTGAGAGGGCCGGTGGTGGATTTGACGTTTCTCCTCGGTCGTCTTCAAGAACGATTGGGGGATCCTCGGCGGGTGGGTCCTGCTGGATCATCATTCCTATCATGTCTTGGAAAAGAAGGCCCATACGCTGTATGTTGGCTGCTTGTTCAGCAGCCTCTTTGTCCTTCTTCTCCAGTATCCGGCGAAGGAATTCGGCGTCGGTTTCTTCCTCGTGGCGTTCATCTGAAGACTTTTCTGGGTTTTCTTTTGGCCCGGTAAGTGCGGCCATAGCATTCATCATTTCCTGGAGCTTTTGCTGTTGCTCCTGAGCTTTGGTCACCGACCGTGTAAGCGGTCTATGACCTGTAGATGCACGGCCGTCTTCTTTTCCTGACGCCATGTATACGGTGTGGACCATCATACCCCTAGACTTAGGGCGTCTGGGCTCAGTGCTTTTAGCTGTCGTTGCAGGCTGGGGGATCTTCTCTGGCTTCCTCCTTTTATGAGCAGTGGAGGTTAAGGAGGCCGTTGAGGTGGACGTCCAGACAGCCTTTCGTAGTTTAGCCTGGTGACCGGCTTCCGATTGGATTTTTAGCTTCCTGCGCTAGCGGGAGAAGTTTGGATCGATCATCGAGTCTCGGGCCTGCCGCCAAACCTTATAGATTTTGGAAGACAGCCGTTGAGGGGATCGGGGCTGTTCTGACTTTATTTCCACAACCTTTTTTTAGTGGGGGAGGAGATCTCTTTAACACCGCAGTAGGAGAATTCCTTCGCACCTTATTTAGCATCTCAAAGCTGTTCCCCGTTGGAACAGCAGCATTAACTTCCGCCATCGGGGCTGGTGGAGTTAGCCCAGAGGGGGAGTTGCCCCCAGCCTTCCTTACTCTGCGCCAGTGGCGACGTCGAGCGTGTCGAGCGGACGGTGTTGGTTCAGCGGTGAGAATAGCTTCGTCCTGCCCCCTGTGTAGGTGGGGGGTCGTTGCTGGTGTTAGTCTGTCAAAGACCGACGTCCTTTGGGTAGCAGGAGCGGGAGCTGGGGCCGTTAGTCTTGTAAGGACCGACCTTCTGGCCAGGGAAGCCGCCTTGGCGATTTCGGGAGCAGGACCGGCCACTATCTTAGAAACGGCCTTCTCTAGGATTGTAGGCCCCATGATGGGTCCACAGGATTTCTGGCCCAATCTAGAGAAGACCGAGACGCTGATGTCGGGCGACCCGTTGAGAGGAGCCGCGGCAGGGGTAAGACGATCAAAGACCGACTTCTTGGGAGCTTCCTTTGTCAGCACCGGCGCCGTGAAGCTTGTTGGTGGGAACATAGTCCCAAAGAACAATCCGGTAGTGGCCTGAGTCACCTGGTCCACCGGCATTGTGAATAACGAAGCAGCTTGGGGTCTGTAGGCTATACCTCCTGGCGAGGTAGAGCGTTGGTCGCAATTGCAGTCCGAGCAGTTGGAGCATTTCGCAGAAGTAGAAGCCATCGATTCTTTGCTTTCTGCAATAAGCAAGACACCAATTCTTAGTATCTTGAAACCCAAGGGCAACCATTAGCGAACCGCGATTGGTGCGCGAATCACGACATACGAAGTGTGGAGTGGAAAGAGGAAAAGGTCTCACCGGGCGTGCCAGAATCTGTTCCCCTCCGAAAGACGGCGCGCAAGACTGAGATGTCTTGGCACTGAGATTCGGGGCAGATGCTAATTGGTGCTATCCGTCCACCTCTCCGAAGATGCCAAGCTGATTTATGGCACCATGCATCGAAGGTTTGAACGGATGCGTCCGATGTAGCAGACTTCGTCAGATTCCCCCTCGCTTGAGGGGTTTTTGATTGTGGGGACGCTCTTCCCTGCAGGCGCAAGCCCCTGCAGTTAATTACGCTACCGCATCGCGGTAACAACTTTCTCCTTCTCCAAATGGTCACTTCGTGTCGTGTGTGTTTATTTTATGTTTTGTTGCCCGTGGATTATTTACGGAGACCGAGTTATGTCGTCGCCCGTAGGGCGTGGACTAGTCCAAATCCGTATTATCTTAGATTTGGGTTTGGAGGTTTGGTTTGAGGATACGTTAGCCATATTTGAGGCTAAGATCAACTCAAACGTTTGTTAAGGATACGTTAGTCTAACTTGAGACTAAGATCAACTTAACGGGATCGTTTAGATCCGACAAAAGAGCATTTGGGCTCCATTGTTCCAGTTTAGGGACATAGTGGTCCATCGTTAGTTTAAGGACGTTTCGGTCCGTCGTTAGTTTAAGGACGTTTCGGTCCGTCGGTAGTTTAAGGATGCATAAGTCCATGGGTTTAAGGACCCCACAGTCCATATGGGTGTGTTTAAGGACGCATTAGTCCGTTAGTTTAAGGACGCATAAGTCCGCGGGTTTAAGGACCCCACAGTCCGTATCTTAGTTTAAGGACGCATAAGTCCATGAGTTTAAGGACCCCACAGTCCGTGTTGATGTGTGGCTGTCGGGACCCGTCACCTCTCTGAAGACGTTGAAGGATTACAACGACAAATATCAGAGGAGTTCAGAGATGTACCCTTGAACCAATGAGTTAGTTGAAAGAGCAGATGTGCTCAGTTCAAGATGATTTGAGGACTTATGGCCAGTTTGGGCTAAGTCCAATTATATTTGAAATATTAGCCCTCTGTTGGCCCATTGAAGGAGAGGCTTTGCCTTTAGAAACTTAGCCAATTGGGCTAAAGCTAGTGTTAAACACTAAAGACCAACAGTGTTGAACACTGGGAATAAGATTAGCAAATTAGTGTTAAACACTAAAAGATAATCAGTGTTAGCAACAGGGCTTTCAAATTAGTGTTAACACAAAAGCAAATCGGTGTTAAACACCGGCAGCAGAGATTTCAAACTAGTGTTAAACACTAAAGCAAATCAGTGTTAAACACCGGGAACAAAGTTTTCCAATTAGTGTTAAACACTAAGAAAATCAGTGTTAAACACCGAGGACAAAGTCTTCAGATTAGTGTTAAACACTAAGGAGAGAGGGGTCACGTGTGGACACGTGAGAGCGCCCTGATTCCCTTTATTTTATTCTGCAGATCAGTGTTTAACTCTTTTAATTCTGGCGGCCATCACGTGTGAACACGTGATAAAAGCCCCCGCTCTGGTCTGTTAGAATGCTCATTAGGGGTCACGTGGTGACACGTGAGGGCGCCCTAAACGTGGAGCCAGGTCTCCTTTTGGTTTATCCTCAAATCTGCGAACAAGTGTTAAACACTTTTATTTTTAGAGTATCACGTGTTGGCACGTGATGCCAATTGTTAAAGCATTTGCTGAGGGGTCATGTGATAACACGTGAGGGCGCCCAAAGCTTTCATTTCCTTTGCTTTTTCCTTTTGCGTTTTGGGAGTCACGTGGGAGCACGTGAGGTGATGCTTCAAAGTTCTTTGCGGGGGATCTTTTCAAGGGTCACGTGAGTCATGTGAGGCACTGCCTCAAAGGGCTTTCTGTAGATCTTTTAGGGGGGTCACGTGGTGACACGTGACCCTGTTTTTCTGTAGTTGTTTAGAAGATCTGTTAATCCCTTTCAAGAATTAAATTCCTTGTAGGGTTGAACCCTGACAATAATTTTAGAGGAATTAAATTCCTAGTTCCTTTTGAAGAGTTGAACTCTGAATTTCCTGCAGGAATTAAATTCCTCATATATGTGAAGAACTGAATAGGGTCAAACCCTAATAAAAGCTTTGGGGAATTAAACTCCCACTCTCTGTTAAAGAATTATTCTGGGGAATGAGATTAAGGGAATTAAATTCCCGTTGTTTTAACAGAACTAAGTTCTTAACTAGGGTTAAACCCTGATTCTTTTCATTCTGAAGGAATTAAACTCCCATAACACAGGGTCAAACCCTAATTTTATTTTAAAGGAATTAAATTCCTATAGTTCTGTGAGAATTAAATTCTCGTGTTTCCATTCCCTCTCTATGCCTTGGATCTGCATGGCAGGATCTCAACCCATTGAGAATTAAATTCTCAACTCAAGGGGAGATGTGCACTTTACAGATCCTCCATCAAAGAGAGAAGAAATATGTCCTTCTGTTTTATATCAGAGTTAAACTCTGTTGAGAATTAAATTCTCTTTTCTTTCAATGAAACCTTCCCTTTCTTATCTAGGGTTTTCGTTTGCAGAAGATCCAAATTCCTCTAAAGTATCCAGGCTCTCTCTCTTTTCTTCCCTCTGCATATATCTCTTTTTGTGTGTCTCTTGGCTCCTAATTATAGGAGAAGCAGCCGAGTCAATTAGTTTTGGTGGATCTTTCATTAGGAGATTTGATTTGTATCCATCATTCGTTTTGGACCTTTGGATTATTAGGTGAATTTTATTCACCATTGGATTTTAAATCCAGAGATTCTCCTTTGTTATTTCGGTTAGATTTTACGGGGAAATCTTTCCTAATTCGAGATTTTCCCATAGATAGATGATATTTAATCACCTTTAAATTTTTAATTCAATCGGTTGCTTTTGGAAAGATTTGAGAGGTCTTTTCTCAGAATTTAATTCTGTTAACGAATAGGCTTTGAAGTCGGTCACGTGTGGCCACGTGACCCTTGATCACGTGTGGGCACGTGACCCCCTTGGAACGAGCCTTCTTCTTTCTTTTTGCGCTCTGTCTTCTGGTTGCTGCTTAACCGTCACGTGCCATCACGTGACCCCTGGTCACGTGTGAGCACGTGACCCTCGTCTGGACTCTTTTTCTTGATTTAATCAGGGAATTGAGTCTGTCGCTTTTGAGTGTCACGTGCCAACACGTGACCCTGGTCACGTGGGAGCACGTGACCCTTTCTGAAGCCCTTTTCTTTGATGTGGTCAGGGAACCGGTTTGCCTTTGAAGCCGCTTTTAATTGTCACGTGCCAACACGTGACCCAGATCACGTGGGAGCACGTGACCCTTTCTGAAGCCCCTTTTCTTTGATGTAGTCGGGAAGCTGAATTTGCCTTGCTGATGCTTTTAGATGTCACGTGGCAACACGTGACTGCTGGTCACGTGTAAGCACGTGACCCTTCTCTGAAGCCTTTTCCGTAAGCTTTCCTGATTTTAAATCAGGAAACAAATGCCCCCACAGCGTTGTTCTCACGTGTCCGCGCGTGAGTGCAACGCTGTCACCTTTTGTGACCGTTGGATTCCTCTAGGGATTTGGGGATATGAAGCGTCTCCATCACATCCTATAAATGTTCACGTCCCTTCCGAAGAGGCTTCACTTTGCTCATCTTCTTCCTTTGAGAACTTTTTCTGAGAATTTAATTCTCTTCTTCCAGAGCTTAGTTCTCTGCCTTGAAACATTTTCAGAGTTTAACTCTGTTTAAAAGGACTCTTCCTCTTCAGGTAATGGTGGTTGAAGCACCTTCATTTTGACAAAACTTTTTGGATTTTAAATCCATATCAAGGGTTTCACAAAGAACCCATTTTTCTTCAAGTTCTCTAACCAAAATATGAGACCACTTAACCTCCAACAGTAGATCTCTTAGGGTTTAGATGATCCTTAGGGAGATGATGATGGCGGTTCAAATCCATGGAATTTAATTCCATCCCAAAAATGTTTCTGGGAATTTAATTCCCTTCTCTTAATAAGGAATTTAATTCCAATGAAGAACTCAATTTCTTCACATGGAGGCTTCTTGGGGTTTCTTGACCCGAGGTTGTCCTTCTGCAATTAATGCAACAGGAGATTTGTAATGATTCTCATTTGTGGGAATTTAATTCCTTTGATCTTGTTGGATCCATTGTAGAGCCCAAGACAGATCCTATTGGGGGAATGTGCAGGGTCACCATTCTTTATTTAACGAGGATATTCCCTTTGTTTTATTGTAACTATTTGGTCTCATTATTAATGAGCCGTCATCCGGATTCTGTGGGGCCCATGTGTTTTGTAGCCAATGGTCCCAGAAAACTCTGCTGTTACTTTCTTTAACTAGTCTTCATGTTCATGCATGGATATATATCGCTGACTTTGCTTTTAACGGTCTCCTTTTATTGGATTTCAGGTGCGATGGCTTCTGTTCCGTGCTTTCCCTTTTCTCGCTCGGAGGCTGCTTTTCCTCAGTCGCCATCTGATGAGGAAGCGATGGCGATGATCCGGGCCCATGACCCGAACTGTACCAACCTTCTTCAATGGGGATCTTGGTATAGTCAGATTATTCAGGGTCGCCGGAGTTTTCTTTGCATGATACCGACGGAACCCACTTTCCCATTCTTACCGATGGACCCTCCGAGGACGGCTTTTGCTGTGGAAATGCCCAACTGGACTCCAACGGGGAGGCTCGAGCCTTCGACGACCGGTATTCCGAACCATCCGATCCCGGCCATAGACATCTTGGGGCGGCGTATCTGCCAGGGTGAGGCCCACCCGTGGGGGCAAATTTATAAGATAGGGCTTACTCCTCGGCACCCTACGGGCTACCTTCTCTGGGCTCGCTACATCCTTTCTGCCCATCGTGCGCGGTTGCAGAAAGTCGGGCTTTATCAGGCCATATACGCGTCACTCTTCCATTATAAGTCTCCGCATGTCTGGTGGGTCAAGGCGTTCTTGAACCAATGGAATCTTCCCACCAACACTTTCATTCTAGGAGATCGCGAGGTCTCGATCTCTCTGGCCGAATTTTATGACATCTCGGGGTTGCCGATAAGGGGTGGTCTGTACGAGGAGTTGCTGCCTCCTGACGAGTACATTTTTGAACCCGAGCCCGTCCCGGTTGACGGCCTGTCTGCTGAGAATGCCGTTCGCCACAAGCGCCCCAGTTTAATCAAGGCGCTAGGTATCTTCGACCGATTATTCACCGAATCCGAAGAGCAGGGTGTTACTTTCAAGAGCTTCATTGCTCGTTTCCTTCGCGAGGACGCCTTATCGAAGACAGCCCCGAAGTTTGCCAACATTGGAGACCCCTTTGGGTTCAGTCCGAAGAAGCTGCCGACCACTGAATCAGATTTACCTCAGTACTACATCCCTATTATGTCGCCGATATCTTTTGAATCCATTGCTGTCCCAGGCATGGACGAGGAGACGTTCTTTATGGGGTTTGTTAGTGTTTGGCTCAGTTGGTTCGTTATCCCCATGCATCGCCGCTTCATGAGAGCCTCGGTCATCTACCCGGCTCATCGTATTGCTGAGGGGACGCGGTTGGACATCGGCATCCCGGCCTTGGCGCACCTCTATCATGGATTGGGCATCGCAGCCAATACCTCTACACCCGGTGTGGATGTAGTGAACTTTTCGCTTCATTATTTCACGTCCTGGGTCGAAATGCATGTGCTGGGGGCTTTTGCTATGCATCAGAGGCCCGCATTTTACGATGCCTATCCCTTCCCGCGACTTTTGCGATTGGTGGGTGCTTCTGCTGCTGACCCGACTCAATTCGGGGCTATTCGGGTGCTGATTTCTCCTCATGCCGCCGCTGGCGGGTTGGTTTTTAATGATCGGGTCTTGTCTACTCCTTCGGGTCCCGTTCAACAACTCTGGGACCAGTCGAAAGACAACGCACCCTCTTTGAAGGACCAGTCGAAAGACAACTCCTTCGGGACCAGTCAAAACTAATTAGATTCACAGTATTACTGTTAGAAAAAGAAAAATAACAAGAACAAGAAAAAGATCAACCACTGTGAGCAAGGCAATGCCTTCTTAAGTATAACATCCGACATATTCCCAGGAAAGATAAACGGCATACCGTTAAATTAATCCCGAGTCGTGACACTACAAAGTAGGGTCAGCTTTAAGATTGTAGAACTAGAGTCTCTTTACAGCACATTTTAGGTAGTTTCTAAGGTATCGCTCTATTTTACTGAAATCAAGATGGCAAGCCCATGCAAGCGAACAATGCAAATTGACTATAGTTTTCTTAATTCAAAGTTTTCTTGTTTCTTTACATGATTTATAAGCTAAACACATCGGTAGGACGTAGTCTTTAAGGAATCGAGAAGAGATATTTGTGAGAATAAATATCATTATTCAGAAAGCTAAAAACCTGTCCATCTGGAAGGGTGTGTGTTTCCTTCTGCCATGAGTTTCGAGTCGAATGCGGTTTGATCCTCAGCGCAGCATGCATACTGCTCTTTCAACTTTTCAATCTCAGAAAGGTCGATGTTTACAAGAGGATTGGACTTCTGAAGTTCTTCAGCAAATAGCTTCGTCAAATCAATTCCTCCAATTTCAAATCTTTTTGAAGCGATTTGCTGAACAGCACCTTCACAAACCCGTGCTATATCTGAAAAGATTACAAAAACAATTTACATACTGTTAGTTAATGCAAAAAGCAAATAGTTGTCTCACAAATGCTAATTAATGAATTATCAGGAATAAGCTACAATAACAAGCCTATATCCCAAGACTTGGAAACACCAAACCAATATCCTGGGCTCGGCTACAATACATAAATGCTTTTCTTCCATTCTGCTATGTTAAGGGCCATCTCCTTGATTAGGGCCTAATACAATAAATAGGAGTTACCTAGGCTAATAAACCGCAAAAACAGTAGCATAAATGGTGGACCGGTGAAGCACCTAAGAAACTCATATACATCTTCATTGAAGCAAGGAATATCCAATGTAGCATTCACATAATAAGGTAAGAAAAGGTGAGAGAAAATAATGAAATCTGATATTTATTCTTACTCATTTTCGGGTGGGGGTGGGGGTGGGGGTGGGGGGGAATCGTGCCTCTCACTAAAATTAAAACTCTCTTTTATACCCAGTTTAAACCTTGTGCATATACACAAGCATACTCCATCTCATAGACTAAACACCAAGCCACATTTACCCTAAATGTTGGATGTACAGAATAACACATTTTGCAAATCAATATGTCACACGCTTTTTAAAAGTTAGTAGGATCTGCACATGATTAAGAAACAGAAACACTTAATGGTTGTTTCGTCTCTTCCTTCATGTCAGGCTCCTCATCCGCTCGCAATCTGCCTCATTGCCCTCCCCTTAACCCTCCCTTTTTGCATTCCTCCTTTGCCTGATACTCAGCTGCTCTTCATCTTCGCCATCCCCTTTGCATCCTTATTATCTGCCTTCCCATCCCTATCTTGATACAAAAGAAGTGCCAAATGACTTTAAATTATTCGGGCTCGTTTGACAAAGAAACAAATTAAGCAAACACATCACCTCACCTCCCCCCCCACCCCCACCATGCACCTTAGAAAATTGAAGTAGAAAATCACACATGATCCCTTCAACATTTATTCATTTATTCATTTCTTTTTAATAAATCTATTCTCTCTCATCTTCCACATGCATCAAGATGTTGCTTAGAGGCATGAAGAATGCTGGCTAACCTCATGGAATTTATCAATAGTGAATTTGAAGCATACACGAATCTTTCCAAAAATCAATTTCTGTCAGTGAAAAAGGCTAGTTATTTATATGTTACCAGGATAACATTATTACTGCAAGAAATGTAGCATCTAAGTGAAAATTATGTTAATAATGCAAGTATGCCTTCCTATTACCTTTCAGATTTGAAAATCTAAAGACCAGGAGAAACTCCAGATAGGTTAGCCCCAAATAAAAATGTTTCGCAAGGAAAGTATAAACATATTATGAGAGAAAATTAAAAATCCTCAACAAAACTAACAAATACAAAACGCCTTCCCTTGATGCTGCCAACAAATACATGTTGAATATTTTGCTCTCCAGAATATACATACATTGCTGATCCACTCAAGTTATGTAAGCAAATCGCAGAAAAAAGGAGGGGGCTTATTGCCTCGAAGTCGAACAGCCTGAACCCGAAACTATTGGATTATGTCACATAAGAACATAGTTCTTTGAGAACTGTACCAGCCATTGGCATTTGAGCTGAAGAGAGATCCTCTAACTACATCCTAAAAATTGTTCCGGATTACTGCAAACAGCATAATACGAATCTAACTTGCTCACCCAAAGTACCAAATGAAATTATCGAAAGAAATACGAGGATGGGATTATCACCATACTTTAAGTGGAAACACACATCACTGTGACTCCAGCTTGCAAAGCTTCTCATTGCATGCTTGCTTAGCTCCACCTCATCAAGCTCACAACTGCGATGAATTTCCTTCTGGAATCGCCATAGGAGCGTTTGGATTCAAAGATGAGAATATGTTGCTCATAGCCTGATCCAACAACATATAAGTTTTTTAGCGAGGTCCCTAGCATTCAACCTATGCAGGCCTGTCAAAAATAACCAAACCTGATTACCCGACCCGAAAACAGCGACCCGAACCTGTTTATTTTTTAAACGGGTTGGGTAGATCAGTTTAATAAACGGGTCAGGTTCGGGTCCTGGATTGCAACCCGGATAAACCCGTTAAATTACATGACATTTGTCTTTCCTTTCTCCTAATTTTGCTTTCTAAGGCCATTTCAAATGATGGGATATATATACTTCTTCACTACTTGCTTTTAGTCTTTTTTGGATTAATATGCTTGTGAATAAATTAATTATTGCGGGATTTTGTGAAGTGGTTTTTTTAATTTTCTACAATTTTCAAACTAAAATCTTTTAAACAAGCTATATGTGAACACTCACTTTCAGAAGTATCAGATTGGAAAACTCTAACAAGAGATCCTTTTATCTAGTTTGCTGTTGTTTGATATGATTCGGATCAGGTTAATACGACCCGATTGATAAATGGGTCAAGTCGGGTCGGGTTCGGGTCGACATAAATCGACCCGTATATTATTCATCGATTTCTATAGCGGCCTATCTGACATGCCCTTCGTTTTATCCAGGCCTTTCTGGAAGGAAAGATTTTTGCCTTTCAAGATAGAATCTGGTGGACGATTCAAGTGAAACATATCTGCTCGACCTCGTAGGCTACTCTAGTGAATGGGCTGTTTATAGTGCTTCAAACCGGTATTCTCGGTTTACTGCTTTGACCGAGCACAACTTACTTGCATTGCTACCCTGGTGGAACTACCCTTTGATTTTCATCCAAAACAAGATTGAGAATTGGAAAAGATCCAATGATGAGTGGCCACTCTGTGCAAAAAACAAGCACACCCGGTCTTGGATGTTGACCCGTATATTATTCAGGTCGGGCCGTAGGCGGGTCAAGTTTGACCCGACCTGTTTATGACCCGACCCGACCCGTTTGACACCCCTAAACCTATGGACTTGATCCCAAGTAAATTGATGAATTGACAACTCTCAATAGAAGCAATTATAGAGTTATAGCTGATGGCGAAAGATCGCTTGCACGCAGAAAATCCAAATGAAAGTCCGGAACATGGAATATGCTTGGAGAGGAGAAAGAAAGTGAATATCTGATGTGGGGTCCTTGAGCTGTCGGCTGTCTTTTCCGCTAGCGAATCTAGGCGAAATCTTTGCATTTAAGGAGGGTGCGCCGGTCCGTGCACTCTGCATTTGAAGCGACGGTCCACGTGTCCAGCGCCTAATGGCTGATGTGACGTGCGCAGGTCTGCGACGTCTGTCGGGACGCAGCCAATCGCTGGGCTGCCACGTGGAGCGATTGGAGCTGCTGGTCGCGAGGAGCCGTTTCGGCGGGAGACGATGGGCGCCATTGGATGAGGCCTCTTGCGGAAATGAATACGGGTGGGGCCCGCCCTGGGCCCTTACTCTTTCATATTCCTCACCCTCAAGCCCCAGCTGCTCGGCGCTCGTCCCCATTCTCTTGTTCCCAACTTTTGAAGAGTTTCCTTCCCAGGTTAGATGTCTTCCCCTATAGAATCAGTTCACGTCGTAGGAGTAGATGATAGGGTTACTTTAGATGTGTTCGAGTCTCTTCCGGGAGCAGGGGCTGGGCCCCCTCCCCGCGTCCGTGAGGTGGGGGCCTCCTCCATGGAGGAAGCGGTAGATGTAGCCCCCAGTACCTCGTGCTGGGTGAGGAATGAGAACGAGCTCACCAATGCTCGAGCTCGCTTCCACATTCCCCCGTGCTACACTCTTCGTCTGGCCGAGGAAGGAGAGAGAGAGGACCAGGTCCGGGGTAGGGAGATCGCCATGTATTGGAAGCCTTTTGGGGCGGAATGCGCTTGCCCCTCTCTCCTAAGGTCATCGCCGCTCTGAATTTCTTCGGCTTGGCTCCTGGTCAGCTGGTGCCGAACGTGTGGAGGATCCTCCTTGGGTTCCTGATCCGCCTGAAGCTGCAGGCGATTCCTTTCAGCCTTTCCCTTCTCGATTCCTCCCTTGCTTTTAAGAGTCACCCCGACGGTCGGGCTGGCGACCCGAGGTGGGTTTATCTTTCATTTAGGAAGCGGCCCGGGGTCGCCGCCGGGGCGGGGGTCATGGCCTTGCCCTCCTCCATCCATGACTGGAAGAAGAAGTTTTTCTTCGTCTCCCCTCCCGAGGGCGAGGACTGGCTGGTGCCCACCAAGTGGTCGAGGAAGAAGAGTCTGCCGGGGAACCTGTCCGACGACTCCGCCGCGGTGAGAGTGGCGTCGTGGGAACCCATCCCTCGATACGACGTGCTGCTGTCCGAGAGGGTTTTGACCTGGGCCGGGCTTAGCCCCGTCGAGTTCGTTGGTAACTTAGGCTTGCTTTCTGGGTTTATGTTTTACTCGCATCGCTGATAGGTGGGGTTTTTGTTTTGTGCAGGATCCATGGACTTCGGCGTTCTCCAAGATGCTATGCGCCAGCCGAGGCAGTCTGCTAGGGCTGGGGGCGCCAGCTCTTCCCGGGCTCATGCTGCCCCCACCCCTGTCGCCCCAGTGGCGGTGCCCCGAGGACACCCGGCAGCAGACCCCGCTCCGGGTCCCGGCAGAGTGTCGGGCTGGAAGCGGGCCTTGATTGTGGAGGACACGGCCTCGGAGGAGGAGATCGGCTCCCCCGGGAGACGCTCAAGAGAAGTTCCCGGAGACCTTCCCGGGGCCGGTCTTCGCCGACTGTGGTGAAGGAAGGTGGGCTCCGGTTCGCGGTGCCGTCCGGGCTGTCGGTCGCGGACAGTCTCCATGAGATAGAGACCTCGGCCGGGGGTTGGGTTCCCGGGGGGACCCTCAAGGCCCAGCTGGCGTCGATCGCCCAGGAAGCCGTGCAGGTAAGCTCACAGTGCGCTGCGAGATTTAGTGTTTTCCTTCGTGTTTCTGGTCCTTCTTCTTTTTGCTCCTTCCCAGACTCTCCAGCACGTGGCCCTCGCCCTCCGCATGGAGACCGAGGTGGTAACCCCGGCGGTGGAGGCCGCGGGCTAGCTCGCCGCGTTGCAAGAAAGCTCCAGGCGGGAGCAGGAGGCGATGTTGGCGAGGATCGCCGCCCTGGAGGGCGAGGTGGCAGCCGAGAAAAGGGAGGCTGCCGCGATCGCCGAGGGTAAGCTCGGGGACTCCCAGGTACTCGCCGGCAACCTGAAGAAGACGGTGAAGACCCTCCGGAAGGAGCTGGGGGTGTCGGCCGAGGCCTTAGAGTCGGCTGGGCCGAGGGCCGTGGCGAGCTATAAGTGGTCGAGGGATTTTTACGATGACCTGGCCGTGGCCACGACCCGCATCTGGCACGACGCCCTTGATGCCGTGAAGTCCAAGATGCCGTAATTCGACAACGCGAATCTCCGGGCCGAGTTCCCCCTCATGGGCACCGACGAGCAAGGGGGAGAGGTTCCCGGCGAGGTGGGGGCCGAGGACCCGGCGCCTCCAGTGGTGGAGGTTGAGGACCTCGAGGTCGTGCCCGGGCCCAAGGTGTAGAGCCTCCGCTCCCCTATCTTCATTCCGTTTTCTTTTGAATTTTTATAAGGCTGAGGAGCCAGAGAATACCTTTTGTAAGTAAAAACTATTTTTGTTGGTAGTGATAAAGTTTTTCCTTAGCTCCCATGTTTTGCCTGTCTGTGAAGAATATTATTTTCCTTGCCCGCACCGTTGTGCTTGTGTTTTAACATTAGGTTGGCCCTCTGTTTAACGATCGCCCGTCGAGTTGACTGCAACCGCTTGCCGACGAGTATTTTTTAGGAGGTACTCGCTGGTCCCCGGAGTCGAGAGGAGATCATTTAGGCTTGGACAGACCTGATGTCTCATGTTGGTTAGGAAGATACTTGTCGTGGTGCGCCGAGTAGGAAGGAACTCGACGGCCTCGTGATGAGGACTCTGACTGTTAGCGATGGAAGGGTCGGGAGAGGCCTGCGAAAGATGGCCGAGCAGCGTAGCTGCTTGGTGCCTCTTGGCGAGGGCCTTGATCCTTGACGCCGGAGGGGCCGTGAGGGGCCTGCAAAGGATGTCCGGGCAGTGAAGCTGCGCGGTCGCCTCTTGGCGAGGGCTTTTATCTATGACCGAGCAGGGTAGCTGCTTGGTTTGCCTCTTGCAAAGGCTTTTGATCCTTCAGGACGGGGACCGAACGGGGTTACCGTCCGGTGCTTCTTGGCGAGGACTTTGATCCCTGTCGGTTGTGGTAGGAAGCTACCAGCCGGGGATAGCCGGGCAAAGACCCGACTGCTTCTGGGAGGACTTTGGTCCCTGGCGCGAGAAAAAGCTATGGGGCTGTAAGAAGCCTACCAAGGATTCTTGGCCGGGTAGGGTTGCTGCCCGGTGCCTCTTGGTGAGGGCTTTTGTCCTGAAAGATAGCCGAGTAAGGGAACCTCGGGCCTCGACTGCCTCTGTGAGGGCTTCTTTGATCCCCAGCGTTGTGGCAGTGAAGCTGCCCGCAGGGGATAGCCGAGCGAGAGAACCTCGGGCTTGATTACCTCTGGGAGGGCTTTTTGATCCCCAACGTTGTGGCAGGGGAGCTGCCTGCTGGGGATAGCCGAGCGAGGGGACCTCGGGCTCGACTGCCTCTGGGAGGGCTTTTTGATCCCCAACGTTGTGGCAGGGGAGCTGCCCGCTGGGGATAGCCGAGCGAGGGAACCTCAGGCTCGACTGCCTCTGAGAGGTCTTTTCGATCCTCGGCGTTGAGGCAGGGAAGCGGCTCGCTGGGGATATCCGAGCGAGGGCAGCTCGGGCTCGACTGCCTCTGGGAGGGCTTTTTGGTCCCCAGCGTCGTGGCAGGGAAACTGCCCGCTGGGGACGACCGAGCAGGGTAACTGCTGGGTTGAAATTTGATTAGGCGCAGCCTGCTCATCCAACTGTAGGCGCGGGGAATGGGAACGATCGTAGCCAGTGCATTGAATGCGGAGGGAGGCGAAGCGCTAAGGGCACGCCACTTCGACTCCCCCGTAGAAGGCTCGATGGATGCCGCGTGGCCGCGTCCTCCTGGGTGGAAACGGGCGACTGTTGGGCTGTGCAGTGGGCTATATTAGGGGCACTGGTTCTTCCCCCTTCGCAGATAGGCCATCAGGAATGGAGGATTTCCCATTCACTATCGCCGAGATCATCAACTCCGCAGACGTGTACCTCTATGACCGCGACCGCACCGAGGACACGGTGCAGTTGGTGGTTGCCCGCATTGAGGAGCACTTCGGTCGGCTGCTCCCTAGGCGCTCCTCCCTGCTGCAGCTATTGATGTACTCCATCTGGAGGGCATCGCCGGGGCTTTACAACCCCCTATCAGAGCAGCTCTTCGACGAGGCCGTGGGTAAGCTGCGGACCTTGAGGCGCTTCGGCTTAATCTCCGCGAGCCGGCTGGCATGCTCGGAGGCGCTCGTCCGGGAATGCTACGAGCTAAGGCTCGGAGTTGACGCCCGTGGGGGGAACCGGGAACGGAGGCTGGAACTCGCGCGACCCCGGTTGGCGGAGATCTTCGCCGAGTACCATGAGCAGTGCTCGGTGCACCCCTTACCCCCGCTATTGTAACCCCCCTTTTTTCGGCTGCATGTACGGCTGAGGAGCCCATAATACCCTTTGAATGAACAATGATTTCCCTTCTTTTTCGCAATGTTCCATTGATCTTTATTTAGTCAACAGTAGATCCAAGGAAGAATTTACATTGCTTTTAGAAAAAAGAAAGAAAAAGGACATGTACAGGTTAAAGGATGACTTGATCGGCCTGGGCCGAGCTCCCTGAAGGGTCGTCGGCCCCCATGGTTAGCATAGGGCACGGGCTCCCTGAGCCACGGGCCAGCTGTCTGCTGAAACAAGCATGATCTGGCCGATGGTCAGGTCGGTGGGAGGGTGAGGCTGCTCCTGCTCGCAGTCGGCCTGCCGTTTGTCCCTTAGGTAGGTAGCGAGGTGCCCAGACCGGATGAGCTCCTCGACATAGTCCCTCAATTGTTTGCAGTCCTCCGTGGCGTGGCCTAGTACCCGGTGGAAAGCGCAGTAGGGGCCCCGGGTTCGCTTAGCGGCCTGACACGGGACCAGGGGGAACTTGAAGAACCCCTCATTCTGGGCCTCCTCCAGCAACACCGCGAGGGAGACGTTGAGGGGGGTATACTCTTGGAACTTCGGATGGTAGGGCTGCTAACGCTCCGGCCCGTCCTTCCGAGTCCTTTTCTTCTGGTCAGGCCGATCCGCCCGGGGAAGGTTGGCGTTCACTTCAGATTCCAGCTGGACCTCACGCTCGGTCCACGCCTTGACTTCGGCCATGGTCTTAGGTTGATCCAGCGCGAAGGAACGCAACCATTCTTTGTGCCTCAAATCGGATCTGAGCGCCGTTATGACGGTGACTAGTTCGTGAAATCGATGGTGTATGGCCGAGACAAACTCATTAGAGGATGTCAAGGCGGGGTTGCACAGCGAGGTGTTAAGAGAGAAGGTGACGGGTGACAGAGAGTGTCACGGGGATGCGTTGTCCATTCAAGGCCGTTCTCTGAAGCGGTCGGATGGTAGTTCCAAAGGTAATCGAGAAGCCGAATTAATGATAAATGCAACTACTGCAAGGAGAAAGGCCATTGGAAACGAGACTGTCCGAAATTCAAGGAGAAAGAAAAGTAGTCAGATTCATATAAGGGCAGTGACGACTGATGTCAGTCATGTGCCAGATCTGAGAAGGGGCTTTTTGATCTGTTTGGATACTTTAGACATGGTCGGTTGCAAGTGCGTGATCGATAGAGATTTCGAGATCTCCAAATGTGTTATTATTGTCATGACGGTGAACAAGGTATGGACCCTATATATGGGTCTTGCACCAGTTCTTTCTCGTGGTGGAGCCCGCTATCATGCTTCCTTCATGGCTTCTCGGAGAAGTCGTGGGTGTTTGTTGCGGAAGGTCGGGTAGAGAAGTGGGTCGATAGTCGCGTAAAGATTCTTCGGTCCGATGTTGGCAAAAGATTCGCTTAACAGGAGTCCGCAGGATTCTGCAAGCCAAAGAGGATCATTGCATCATTATACCATTTTGAATTCTCGGTTAGCTGGCGTTGCATGACGGGTGTTTCGGATAGTTGGGAAGAATAGATCTTTACGGCTTACGGCCGGATCTTCGAAGGGAGATTTGGGTTGGAGCCATATCTATTTTCAAGTATCTCATCGATCAGTCACCATCGATGGCGATTGAATAAGCAAATTCCTGAATTATGGATTGAAGAAATTTGAGATTACTCAAGACTTCGCTATTCGATGCATCGAGAAGTAATGGTACAAAAGACATTCTTGTCCGACTTTGAAGTCGAGGCCAAATGGTACAGGTCGTGGTGTCCTGGTATCCAGTGCGGAGTAATTAGCCGATATGCATGCGTCGAGTCTGCGATGCATCGAAGAAAACAGACTTAGGCAGATGGTGAAAAGAGAACGGTTGTGCCACTGAGCACGGTGGAGTTCGATGGTTCCAGGTCCATATTTTCGAAGGTGATATGATCAGTACTCCGATTCAGGTGGAGAGTCCAGCTCAGTCTAAGGTGCAAAAGTCTACTGAAGCTAGACACACATGAGTGGTTAGAGACGAACTTCTAAGGTAAGGGGATCAGAAGTTCGACATGAAGTCTGCATATTTGATTCTTGGCATGCTTAATGTCAGGGATAGGAAGTCACGTCAGTTACAGCCTATGCAACATAGGTTCGGATACGGGATACGATACGGACTCACGGATTCGTAATTTCTCAAAAATCTAGGATACAGATACATTTTTATATCGATTTTTATAAATATACATACAAATATATATTAAGATTTACATATAAATATATGATAATATGATAAATAATGGCATTATGTTGGATATTTGATGCACTTCAAATTTTCTAGAGCCTTAATTTTTTAGAGAAAAAGAAGCATCAATTCAAGATAGGTTGATGAGACATTTACAAGTCCAAGTAAATCTGAAAGAATCCGAGAGTTTCGTACTTCGATATGCGACCGGGGACGATTCGTGAGGCACTTACAAGTAACCGTGCTTCATAGGCAGCAGCAGCATATCGAGCTGATTCTGGCTCGATAAGAAGGGAGAAGACTAAACCCGTGTCTACTCCGTTAGATGCGCACTTCATTCGGTGATGATATCATTATTGACCACTGGTGATAGGAACAGATAAAAATCGACGACGGTTACATGTTGGGCACGTATGCAGTGCCGGGTAGATCATCGTTTCAGCCAGTTATCGCGCAGTCAATAGTAGAGGCAATATCGTTAATTGTTTTGAAGGCAGTTAGGGATCATGTATTTGCGGAGATTATTCAGTTTGGGAGTTTCACAGGAGGTGAGAGTGTTTTCCTTGGATGATGAGAAGAGGGTCATTGCTCTTGCGAAATCCGGTACCCTGGAGAATCCGGTAGACGCATTTATGGGATGGTTCCGGTACACGTTTAAGATTTGCCTAGTTATTTGTTGAGGGCAAACCGTGATGAGAACAGAGTTCCAAGGATTGAGCAAGTGACGAGATTATGACGAATTTGCATCAATGTGGAATTTGTTGACTTTTTGATAGCAAATTCATAGGATCACGAGCTCTCTAATCATGTTCATAGGATGAGCATGGGTAAAATATGTAGATTGGATTTTTTTGGATTCTTGTGCTCGAGTACATGTGAGCATGTTATCCTTTTGTTTTCTTTTGATCAAATTCATGAGCAAGAGCTTGTCACGAGAATTCACATACTCAAATAAAAGAAGATGATTGGCTTTTTCTCGTGGCGTGGGAAACGGAGCGGCACCAATGGCGTGAGGAGCGCACCACGAGGAAGTGCTAATCACCTCCTTTTGTTTAAGCACAAGAATTCTCCTGACAAGCTCTTGCTCATGAATTTGAGTATAAGAAAACAAAATGATGACAAAGTTACATGCACTTGGGCATAAGAATTCAAAAAAAGATTCCCTTGACATATTTTACCTCTGCACATGACTAGTGGGTTCGTGGTCTTATGAATTTGCCATCACAAAATCAACAATTTGAACTTCTGTGCTCTCTAATATTATTTTGAAGTCCTTTAAGACTGACAAAATTTCCAAAGTTTTAAAAAGGCTTGAGGGATAAGCTTCATATTCTAGACTCGCATAGGCTCCCGCGCTATGCGCCGATGTTATCAAAGAAATGTGTTCTACCAACGCCAGCTATCAAAATAACAAAAATGATGATTTTGCTTAGTAACGATCCACTATCCAACTTAGTTCAATGGAAAAACACACGCCTAAGTTATTTTACACTTTTTAAATGCGAAGTGAAGATTCCACGGCCTTGATTTACCCAATTTAGTTTTAAACGACTCTTTAAAGTTGCAAGCAGAAGCATGAAGACCTCAAATCAATTTAAAACATACATCCTACTTACATTTAAGAAGAACCATGAAGAACCCGGCCAATAAAATGGCAAATATGATCCCTTATTTTTCTTTTATTTCTCTTATTTCAAGGTTAATGATTAAATGCGGCTAATATTCTAAGAAAAAAGATTTCAATAGCTTGTACAAATGATACTTCTCGAGCATAGTTAAAAACTTAAAATTTCTAACAAACATAAGCAAGACATTAAATAGTTGTAAAATAGTATATATCGATTGAAAAGGCATTTTCCCTAGAGTACCCAATTACCCATGCACCTATCGGTTCTAGCATCACTATCCATTAAAGATAAGGTATATATGTTTAAGTACATAAATTCTATCAAAGAAGAATCTTACTATAGCAAAACACTAATCTAAGTACTGTAGTGACGTTTTGAGCATGAAAGATATATTTCGCTATGAAATAAATATGTAGTGGAGTTATTATGTTTTATGTTGGGTCCTAAAATAGGTTTCGACCATTTTTTGGGCCTATATTGGATTTTCCATCACTATTCATCATGCACATATATTGAGGAGATAGGGCCCACGAAAACTTAAGCTAAGCAACCGAGCTTTATAAATAAGAGTTTTTTTATAAGTATACGAAAGGTTGAGTGGCGGGATACAATTTTGGACCGAATGTGAGGCTGTATGTGATTTCGAAGAAAAAACGAAGGGGTGGAACAGAATTGTCCACACTTCCGTCCAAAGCAAAAACGGAAATATTACTTGCAATATTCACCTATATAGGTTTAGAATATATATTATAGATTGAAACTGTTGTAAAGGACCTAAAGGTAATATATTTCTTCGGTTTTCATAATTCCCAAAATTTTCTATTTTTCAATATTTTGCTTGCTAACATAAATTACAAATATTTCAAAAATCTCAAAAAATTTATGTTTGCTTCCATTTTTTCAATATTTTACATGATATAGCACATGAAAATCATGAAATTTTAAAAATCTTAACATTTCTGTTCTCTTCGATCTTTCAATAATTTGTTTGCTTGCACATGAAAAATTGCGATATTTTCTTCAAAATTATCAATATTTTGTATGCTAAAGCATATAAAACTCGCGAAAATTTCAAAAATCTCATTTTTTGGTTTTCTTTGTTATTCAGTATTTTCCTTGCTATATAACAAATTCTCAGAAAATTTCTGGTTTCTTCGGTTTTTCAATATTTTACATGCTATATAGCTCATGAAAACAACAAAGGCTTTTTTGGAAATTTTAAAATATTTTGTTTACTTCAATTTTCTATTTTATGCGTGTTCTAGCGCAAAAATCAAGGAATTTCAAAAACCTCAAACTTTTCTATTTTCTTCTGTTTTCGATATTTTGCTTACTTATATAGCACTTGTGAAATTCAAAAAAAAATCCGTTTTTTCAAATTTTCCATATTAGACATTGTAGCACACAAAAATCGTGAAACTTTAAATATCTAATTTTATTTTTGGTTTTTCCGGTTTTTTTCAATATTTTACTTGTATATATAGCACATGAAAATCACAAAATTTTCAAAAAAAAATATTTTTTCCGTTTTTCATAATTTTGCATGCACATGAAAATCTCAAAATTGCCCGTTTTCTTTCTTTTTTTAATATTTGTATGCAGCACACAAAGATTGCAAAAGTTTCCAAAATCTGAAAATATTCAGATTTTTAAATTTGTGGAAAAATTGAGGGGGTGAGATTAAATTTGTGGCCACATGTCTAAGCTAAATGAGGAAATATTACATATAGATAGCAAGGTGCATTTTATAATTTCTGAAAAATTGAGGGGCTACGCAAATTTGTAGCCACATATGTCCAAGCTAGATGAGGAAATATTCCTTGGAATATTCTCTCATATAGCTTTCTTATAGATATAATATAGATAATATAGATAGATAGATAGATGGTTTTGTCTCTTGTGCATCATCTCTTAACTCTTAAGTTGATGAACCAGACATGTAGCGTGTTTTTTGGTTTTTTCATCTGGCTTGAAATGAACATTTCTTTAATATTAAATTCTCATGTAGCATATATTATCTCCTTCCTTGCAAATTCTCATGTAGCATATTTTCGTTCATTCGTCTCAATATTCTCATTCAAGTACTTATATTTCAGAGACATCTCTTGATTTTCCTACAGTTGGATCCATAAGTGACCTTTTATCATTTCCCCCCTTTTTCTAGGGTTGCAAATTCAACTAGAATTATCTCCACTTCAACCATACTGCCGTGGTTCTGTGATCAACATTGTCCCCGATAGCGATGTTTCATGCTTTTGACACAGTAGACATTCTATCTAAACTACTTTAAGTCATCCTATGCATTATATCTTGGCCTGTCAGCTTGTATTGTGCCTCAGGGATGAATGCATCTCCGTGTGAGGAACCCTACATCCTGAGTGAAGGTCGGTTCTAATTCCATTAGCGTTAGCTTCACCATTAATATGGTATTGTTTACCTACCCACTCCACTGGTCTTAATGGGTGGCTTGAGCTGTCTGTTAGAATCTTGCCTCCCATTGTTAAGGGTGCGTGTTTCATGGTGCTGACCTGTCATAAAGCCTCTTTCTACTCTTTATCAATCATTCTTGGATTTGGTTTGTGCTTTCATTGCTATAATTTGGATAAAAATAGGCTTTATATCATGGTAATGATTCCATGGTAATCCATTTCTTTCTAAACATTTTAGTTGAAGAAAATTAATTGTTTTGTAAGATCTTTAGAATTGTTCTTTCTAAAGATAATTATATTGCATAATTGGTAGATAAGAAATGACCAGTTTTATAATTTTGCAAGTAATTTGTCAGGCTGCAGCTAGATTTCTCTTTCGAATTCTTTTCCAGTAATGCACAAACGCTTCTTGGATACTTTAGAATGTTTTGGTGTGATCTATTCAAGGAATATGGTAGTACAAAGGATATGTGGAGAATTGTTTCCGTCTGTTGATTATTGAATAGAAGTGGAGATGAAACTTTTGGGGGAAATTTTAGGAGAAAACCGGAGCTATATTTCTTCCAGTTAAGCAAATTTTTCAAACAAATGTAGATAGTGATAAAAGAAACAATGGCATGCCCTCTTTTTCATTTTCTAAATATTATGAGCCACCTTACTCCTGTGAACTAATCTTTGTTAACTTGCAGAACAGTTGTCCCTGAAACACGGCCATCAACACGCCTAGAATTATCTCAACATCTTAAAGATCAAATCGGCTACACCCTCGACATCAAGCCATCTCAAATTCCTCTTAAGGAAGCCGGCAATGGATTATTCCTAAACCGCAAAGCCAACGTTGGATCTGTTATAGCCTTTTGCCCAGGAGTAATATACTCTCCAGCTTATTATCGATACATCCCTGGCTACCCAAGAGTCGATGCCTTCAACTCTTATTTAATCACGTGATATGATGGAATCGTGATTAATGCACAGCCTTGGAGATTTGGTGGTGAGTCGCGTGAGCTATGGGATGGCTTCTATAATCCACAACAAATTGCAAATCAATCCAAAGATGTTAAAGAAGGCTCGGACCGGATTTGGAAAATGCTGAGCAAGCCAATTGAAAGCAACAGAAGACTTGGAGAAGTGCTAGGGCGAAGAAACCCTCTTTGCATTTGCTCATTTTGCGAATCATCCTGCAAAGGGGACGGAGCCGAATGTCATGGTGTACCCTTATGATTTTCCGATATCGGAGAAAGACTTGAGGGCATACGTTCCGAATCTAGTGTACAGGCCTGAGGAGAGTGTGAAAATGAAGAGGTTTGGGAGTTTCTGGTTTTAAGTCTGGGGGTTCAGGTAATGGCGGTTCAGTTATCAAGACGCTTGTATTGGTTGCGACGATATCTTTTGCTGATGAAGAGTTGTTTTTGAACTATAGGTTGAGCAATTCTAAGAGACGGCCTGCTTGGTACTCTCCAGTTGATGAAGAAGAAGATCGCCGGAGATGGAGTTGAGTTTTTCACAGCCGGTGAGACATATCATTTTGTTGTTGACAGATGATCTTCATTCTGGCTTGTATCCTTTATATCATGCCAGGTTTTATTTCTCTTTGGCAAAGAGCTGATCTTTTTAACATGTTGGTGAACAGCCTTGTCTTTTTCAATCTGGTGCAAGAATGTTGCAATCAAAATTTTACATTGTAATGATTTATTTTGCTCTTTTAAGTTTCAAGTTTGACTTGGAAGAATAAAATTTGACATTATGGCACTCAATGCTCGCTCTATGCTCTACGCAGTTTTATTGACTTCTTTCACTGTTTGAGCGTCCGAATGCTGTCATGTAATTGCCTAGCAAATACAATATGTTATGAATTTAATAGTAATATCATGAAATCTTCTCTTATTATGGAAACTCTATAAGTGTAGCTGATGTCGTTAATTGCTGTCGCTCTTTTTTAATTAAATAATTTTAAAAATAAGACAATTTTCCAATCTATTTAGCTTCACAAACATCAAGTGATTATAATTTTTCCCCCCATCTCCGGAGGTATATCGAAAACTTCATTTTGAAAATACCGTATTCAAGTCACCTGTGGTATATCAACAACGTATTTGACGCACTCAAGTACTGGACCTATGCACTCCAATACTGGAAGATTCAAATATTTGATGATTATTGCAAAATCTTTTTATTTGTAAAATCAGTTTTTTAATTATTCATCTCGTTAACAATTATTCTTTTGGATAACAAGAAGAGTGAAGCATGCCCCACTCCCTCTTCTTCTGGTACTGTAGAGATAAATAAATATGAAATGAAACAATGCACTCTATACTTTAAGTTATAGCACTCTATACTTTAAGTTATAGCATTAGACAAGAGATGTTTAGAAGGGTTAATTGCTAAATGATGACCCAATGTTCACCTACTTTGCACTTATATACCTTATTGATTTTTTCGCTGCACTTTTACACACACGCTCTAAAATACAAACCGTTAATGATTTGCCCTTCAGTTGACATAAAATCCATCACTATTTTAAACAAAATTCATACAGTTTCTACTTTAGAGAGAGAGAGAGAGAGAGATCATTCTCTTTCTTCCCGTGATCAAAGTTTTCTATGCATAATCAAGTTTGTTCAAATTAAAAAGAGCAATGCTCAAAACTTTGAGTGACGAGGGGTCACAAACTGACCAAGGTTAGGTTTGTTTGCGAAGCAATAGACACGCATAGAAATAGGACATTAATAATGTCACACACAACCACAGGAAATATGGAGGATGTTGTGGCAAAACAGTAGCTCAAGGTGTCTATCCGCGCAGCGCCCGCCGGGCTTGGCAGTCTTTGGGCCCGGCCCGAAGCCCCAAACATGAACCCGGCCCAGCCTGTGGCCCCGCTTGGGTCAGGCCGGATCGGGCCGGCCCGGTTTTAAAAAATGATTTTTTAAAAAGAAATAATATTTTTAAAGTAAAATTTCTACTTTTATGAATTTTTTTATGGAAATTTTTTTAACCAAAACTTCGTGTAGGTACGAGGGCAGACCTAGATATTTTATTGATTAAAAAAAAACTGATGGGGACGTAAGTTGGCAAAATTTACCTCTCATACAATTACCAAAAAAATTAAAAATACAATTCATAAAAAAAACTAACTGGTGAGCTCCTATCGGTGTTTACTCTTCATCGGTGTCGAAATCTTCAATACTCTTAACGTGTTGTTGTCTAGCTTGCGCATCGAACCAATGTTTTTGGCACACTACGATCTCCAATGTATCATTCGACAGCCTCGCTCTCTTATTGCTCAGAACTCTATTACATGTACTGAAAGCAGACTCCGAAGCAACTGTGACACCAGACTTGTTAGTAAATCATGAGCCATGACAGAAAGCACAGGATACATGTGTCCATGTGTTTTCTACCAATCCAAAATATCAAAAATTATTTATTTGTTCTGCGATGAGAAAATTACTGAAATCATTTTTGCAAATTCATTGTAAGCTCATTATAAATGAAAGAAGTAGAAACGATCGTTCTTTGTTTTTTTTTGCAGCAAAAACCGAAATATTCCTTTTTTGGAGGTTTGCTGTGAAGAGAAAGATAAAGAAGAAGTTCTGTTTTAGCCGTGTTGTGCATCATATATGGCATACAAATCATGCAAATAAGAATCTAAAACATTTTTATAATCTTCTATATCGGTACCTAAGTTTTCATGGTATCCATCTAATAAAAAAATTAAATTATCTTTTTAAGTCTAGGATAAAAAAAACAAAAGCTAAACAAAACAATGCAAAAACTTTTCGCCAATATTTATTCAATTTCGTAAGCATTCTATATGATATTCCAGTAAATGCATTTTTAGGATCAATTACATACTCATTAATAATCTTACTAATATAAAATAACTGTTCTACTGTTAAACATGTAGTAAAATAATAAGCGTAGATAAACATTTAGTTGCACTGTAAAATATTTCTAAAAAATGCAAAACATATTCATAAATAAACCAATCATAATTCTCTATATTATTATTGGGCATATGTTCCTCATAAAATAAAGTAATAGACTCCCGATATTTTAAATCACATTTTAACATTTTATAAATGGAATTCCACCTAGTTAGAATGTTGAATTTGAAAGATCTAAATTTTAAATTTAACTGGTACACGTTTTCTTAAAAATTTGTTTTCAGAGTCCAAAGGTTTCAATAAATATCATTGCATTTTTAAGTTTCGCTAAATGATGATCAATTATACCAAGACCATCATGCACAATTAAATTTAAAACATGGTATGCACATTTTTAATAAAATAATTCTTAATTCAAAACAGAATTTAAATTATTTTTTAAAATTGCTATAGCAGAATTATTATAAGCAACATTATCAAAATTAACTGAAAACATTTTATTTTGAATATTATATTCACACACAGTAATCAAAATACAATTACTTTTATTATTTCAACTATGTGGATACTCCATTTTTTAAAAATTAATAATTCTTTTATATAAAAAAAACCAATCATTATCAATGAAATGTGCAATAACACAAATATAACTCATGCCCCATTTTGTAGTCCAAAGATCAGAAGTTAATGCAGTTTTACTTTTAAGATTTACAAAAATATCAATCAAATTGGTTTTACCATCATGATTTTTTTTTTAAATATCACTTTTAAGTGTTGTTCTTGGTACTCTTTGAAATGCTAGATTATATACATTTTTTTACCAATTTATCAAATTTTTTGTTTTCTGCAAAACCAAATGTTTATTCAACATTTATGACATATCTTGCAAGTTCTCTTCTATTAGTATCTTGTGAATAAGAAAAACTAGTTAAAGAATTAGACGACATACTTAGAGTTGTCTGTCGAGAATCTACTTTTTCGTGTTTGATTAAATGTCTTTTTAGGTGAATAGCAACCCCGCAGTGGCACAAGTAAAATCTGCTCGGCAATGAGTATAAATTGCCCGCTCGCCTTTAGCTGCAACTGTTTGTACTACAAAATGTTTTCAAACATCAAAAGTTTTAGCTAATTTATCTTTAGAGGCGGAATCTCTTGCTTCAGGGACGGTAGGAGCTGAAAGTTCTTCGGGGACATGACTTTGTGATGTAGCAGGGATCTCATAATTAGAAGATTCATAGTTAGGAAAATAAGAATCAAAATTAGTTTGCGGCTTATTAGTTAATCTCTCTCTGTCTTGTGAATCCATATGGATTTGAAATGAACGTCTCCGTGAAGAAGAAGCACCCCTGTTATCTTGAAGACGAGCCTAACATTCTTAATTAAAAATATTAGTAAGAGAGAAAGAGAGATGATAAAAAAATATACGAGAAAAATATAATCAATACAAAAAACATCTGATTCCAAATAACAGAATCAAATTAGTGGAACTGAAGTGAAGATTGAGACTGCAGAAATGAAGATTGCGTGATTCCAATTTTAACAGTAAACTTTTCGGAAATTAAAGAGAGTGATTGGGAGATTGAAAATTTTGTTATTGTGAGTTGTGAGAAGAATGAGAAGTGGGGAGAGCTATTTATAGAGTTTTGGATTGGAGGTATAGGAATGCATAATTTTGAATAAGGTTTTTTTTGATGTTTTACAAACCCAACTTTAATTCAAATTTCCCCTCTTTATTAAAAAACCCACCCCTATTCAAACCCCCTAAAGCAATGACCGGCCCCCATCCCAACCCCGCAAGGCCAAACGAACCAAATTTAAATTTGGCCGGGCCGGCCCCCACCCACCACTTGGCACTCTGGCTAGGCCATTTTTCGGGCCGGGCCGGGCCGGCTAGCGCCCGTTAGACACCTTGAACAGTAGCCATGCATGAAAACAATTTAGTAAGAAAAATAATTTTTTAAAAATAGGGTAAATTGTTGGAAAAAAAACTTGTCAAAAAGCCCCCGGTAATCTCAAAATGGAAGGTAAAGACCTGCTTTTTAAAAATCTTTGTGAAAATACCCTTGGCCCATTACATATTCGGCCTGTTAGGATTTTATAGGAGTGACCAAAATACCCCACCTCAAATCACTGCGTCCAAATTTCTTCCGCTCTCTCTCGCTCTCGCAACACCTCGCTCCTCCTCGAAAACCCTAACCCTCACGTCGTCGTCGTCGACCATCCTTGCCACCGCCCTTCGCTGCCTTCTCCTCGACCATCTCGATCGCCACCCCAACTCATTTCCCCATCCCGTCTCACCATCGCCGCCTTCTTCTTAACCACCTCGATAGTCGCTCCAACTCGTCCCCCGACTCGTTTCCCCAGCTCGCCATCCCATCTCGGCGCCCCATCAAGCCATCCTATGGGTGTGAGTTTTCAATCTTTTTCCTCTATTTCTTAATTATGACGGGAGGAAACTAGTGGGGGAAAAATGAAATTTTGATGTATTCTATTGCTCGATTTTGATGGATGAAAATGGATTTCTTGCCAAATTGTATGTTTTTTTTTTGTTTTATCGTTTTTTGTTAACTTAATAGCGTACAATTTAATCAATTGAACCTTTGGGTTGCTATAATTCCATCTGAAACTCATGCCTACAAGGTATTTGATTAATTGTCTCTATGATTTGGTTCTCTTTTCTTGCATCCTTGTTTACTGAATTTTTTATGAGAGAGAGAATTATGAAGTGGTTACGGAGGAAATGCACATAATAAAGATCTTCATTAATGGCAAATGCCCATTATTACAACATATATGAGACTGAATAGATACATACAACAAATACAAGAATTCAAATTAAAACAAGTAGATATTACAGGTATCTGTCTACAGGCAAGTGGTTAAATCTTACAGGCAAATGCCAACGCTTTTCATGAAACTACTTGTACATTTCATTCAGATGCATATTTAACCATGAGCATTTATTACAGCAAGGTATAACAAATATCGTAATGTTTTAATACAAAATATCCACTAAACTTGACGGTGGATATTTAAACGTAATACAAAATACCTACCACTTGAAATATTACAAGCCTTACTTTTAGCGCCGGTTTTCTATTTTACGAATTTTATGTTAATAGTTATAATTATATGCGTTTGTTAACCGTGTTGTTTAACGGTGTGGATTGTGGAGTGTTTGTATATTTGTTCATGAACGTCTTGATTGAGGCCCAAGAAATAGCGGATGCGCTGGGGGGGGGGGGCGCGGGGGTCGGAGCACCGGCGACAAATAATAGCTAGGCAAATTCTGTCGTCGTCACCTAAAGCTCAACAAAAGTATTGATATTGATTGTTTTAAATTTAATCATTTTGTGAGTTTATTCGGAGATGTATTGATATACTTTTATTTTGCCAATATTGGCCGTTACTGTGGATTGTGTTATGCATGACTACTATTGTTGATCGTAATAGTTTTATTTCGCCAATATTGGTCGATACAATTACTGCTTTGATATTTGAATGTATATAATTTTATTTTGCCTATATTGGCTGATACTATGAATTGTGTTATGAAATGACTATTTTTATTGATGTATATAGTTTTATTTCGCCGATATTGACCGATAGAATTACTGCTTTGATATTTGAATGTGTATAGTTTTATTTCGCCGATGATGGTCGGTGCTGTGGATTGTGTTATGCATTAGTTTTGTTGAGAAGATGCACACATGTAGCTACTTAGATGTTACATGAAACTTTTATAGATGTTACAGACAACTACTTTGATGTTACCTGTAAATGCTTTCCATGAAACAGTTTCTAAATTTCATTCAGATGCATACTTTACAATGAGTTATTTTTACAGCAAAATTATACCAAATATTGTAATGTTTTAGTACAAAAAATGTACACAAAACTTACCAATGGATACATAAACACAAAACAAAATATCAAACAACATTTAGTTATTTTAAACTTAGTCGATTGGAGAAGTGCATTTCTGTCTATTATGACCCTCGTTGCCACACCTACTACAAGTCATGTTCTCGATTATACGTATTTGCTGGAGCGGAAGACGATGATGTGTGTTGACTGTTACATAGAAAACTCTTATATTAACATATTCTTATTTGCATCTGTGTAGATATTACAGGCAACTTATTAGATATTACAGGAAACTATTCTTAGATATTAGGACATGCAACAACTTAGATATTACATGCAACTGCTTAGATATTACATGCAACTTATTAGATATAACAAGCAACTATATATTCTTAAATATTAGGGCTTGCAACAGCTTAGATGTTACAGGCAACTTATCAGATATTACAGGTAACTCTTCTTAGATATTATGGCATACAATAGTTTAGATGTTGCAGGCAACTACTTAGATATTACATGCAACTTTTTAGATGTTACAGCAATTGCTTGCAAATGCATTTCATAAAACACTTATAAATTTTATTAAGATGCATACTTAATCAAGAGCAATTTTTACAGCAGAATTATAACAAATATCGTGATGTTTTAGTACAAAAAGTCAATGAAACTTGACTGTGGATACATAAATATAAAACAAAATACCAAACAATATATAGCTATTTTAAACTTAATCAATAGGAGCAGTGCATTCGCTCTATTGTGACCTTCGTTGCCAAACCTACCGTATTTCATCTTCATTTTTTGAACATCCATGTTTATGCGCCTTGTAGGGGGCCTACCCGGCAGTTTTTTCGTCAAAGGAGGCTAAATTTCAATACTTTCTTCCGTCACTGTCGGTTTGTCAAATGTAGCTATTGGGTAGATTGTATTCGCGTAACCAGCCGTGAAATATTCAATTGTCAAGAAAGGGTCACAGTAGTTATAGATTAATTGTCTTAAGAAATTGATAACTGTGCAAGCATGCATACAAGGAATCCTAGTATATCCCATTCTTGGTATGTATATGACGAGCCGACACATTGATCTGAACAGTTTAGTGTCGAACACCTTATAATATTTCGTATCAGCTTGATCAACAGAAAAAACTCACGCAGCTTCTAAATTTTTGTTCAGAATTTCTTCCAACTTGAGACATAACACTCCATTCCACCCTTCGGCCTTTTCTCGACGACTATTAAAGCTATCTATCAAACATACCCTTATGTGGTCCACCATTTGAAGAATAGGAAAAGTGTGGGGCCACACGTATCCAGTTATTATATGATTCTGCAACATTGGATGTAACATGACCATGCCTGCATTCAAAAAACAGATAAATAAATCAAGACCACACGATGACCATCACTGTCTAGATGTTACAGGCAATTGCATAGATGTCGCAGGCAACTGTCCAGATGATGCAAGTAACAGTTCAATGTTATACATATCTATGTTAATCATATTCATCACCAAATCAGGTGTATTGAAGAGCAAGAATTGAGATTGTACCTTATTCTAAGGAAGTAACAATTAGCTCAATGTTGAGAACTGTAATATTCAACCAATGCATTATAAGCAAATATCGATTCCTTCTTCAATAGGTTCATCTTCTTCAAGAACTCAACCGTCGTGTACTGTTAACACGCTATCTCCATCAGATGCGTACAAGTTTCGACTTCCGAATTCTTCATATCAAGCCCCTTGAGCCTATTTTTAAATTCTGCTTTAAGTGAAGTATGTAAAATGAATGCAATGCGGTAGAAAAGCATGTTCTAACTGCTTCTTTGATTTCCTTGTTGGAGTCGGATACAAACAAAAAGGTTTGCGGTGGGTGATAACCCCTAAGACCATCAAACAACACGGCTCTTAACTGAATTAAAAACCATGTCCAATTAGTCTTGTTTTTTTTATCGCAAATAGTGAAAGCTAATGAAAACAAACCATTGTTTCTATCATAAGCAGTCCCTACCAATAGAAGGCCTTTTACGTTGTTCTTATAAATGTTCCATCAAGAAATATGAGAAACCGACAACCATCTAAAAACCCGTCAATACAAGCACCATAGCTAATAAATAGCCTCATGAATCTATCATCCGCTAATTTATCAATGCTAATTACACTCTCGGGATTGGTTTCTATGCACTTATTTTGATACCACCTCAATGAGTCATAAGCATGCCGATAATTACCAAAGTGGGTCTCTTATACCATTTCTTTGTATGCCACGCAACATCATATGAAATCTTGACCCTGAACCTTTGATAGAAGTCCTTTTTACTCTCGATCGGCGGACAGTCGAATCGTGACCTCAAAACATCTACAAGCTTGTCGGCTACTAATTTCTTAGTAGCCCGGGGATGTCTGTCACTTGAAATTCCTCCGGAACATGTGTACGTCGGGTAGTATCTCTTTATAGCCCATAGAGAACTGCAAAAATATGAAAAACGTGCAAACTTTAGCGTAACTTAACAGTTAAAACAATCAACAATTTGAAAAAACGATAATTACACTTTTATATTTCTAACGTATATGTTAACTCTATACCTCTGAGTACATGCAATCTCTATTGGCATCCTTTATCCTTTTGGGAACAAACCACTATTACTCTCAAGCCATCGTTCTTAATATAGTCGAAGTTGAATTGTTTCGCAATGACAAATAGGCAAAGAGCCATCCTAATTTCGTAAGAACCCTTGAATATTTGAGATATATCCTCAATTGCGTCATGTCACGCAACCGGGATATTGTTCCTCATTAATTGATCATCATACCTCATCGGTGGTAAGCTTAACCTCAAGTCATGTACTCGATCATACACAATTGCTAGAGCGGAAGACGATGATATGTGTTGACTGTTATGTAGAAAACTCTCATGTTTATTACTTGCATCTATGTAGACATTACAAGCAACTTATTAGATATTACAGGCAACTCTTTAGATATTACAGGCAACTCTTCTTAGATATTAAGGAATGTAACGGCTTAGATGTTACAGGAAACTGCATGGATATTACAT
Source organism: Agapanthus africanus (assembly GCA_030015575.1). Taxonomy (NCBI): domain Eukaryota; kingdom Viridiplantae; phylum Streptophyta; class Magnoliopsida; order Asparagales; family Amaryllidaceae; genus Agapanthus; species Agapanthus africanus. The sequence continues at coordinate 33,976,923 of CM057346.1, forward strand.
GCAACTTTCATAGATGTTACAAGCAATTCTCTAGATGTTACATGCAACCTTTTTAGATGTCACAGGCAACTGCTTAGATATTACAAGCAACTGTCTAGATGTTACAAGCAACTTTTTTAGATCTTACAGGCAACTGTCTAGATGTTAGAAGCAACTTTTAGATGTTTGAGACAACTGCATAGATATTACAGGCAAGTAGTTAGATGTTGCATGCAACTTTCTTGGATATTCTTCTAAACAAAATCAAATCAAATAAAAATCAAACATGTTTATAATGGCTTGAGTATCAACAGAGCCTTGCATATGGATAACCTTCTCGTTCATCTCTTGATGAATACAGACCATATTTATGTAATTATCTTCAGTTATCATTCTAACCACATGATCTCTATATTTCTTCATTTTATATGAAAACTTTAACTTATCAACCAGTATATCAAGTTGATACGAGATGGTTCCTTTCAATTCAAACCATATTGTGACCTCTAAGATGATCAAGACCGCACCTTTACCATTGGATCCACACGCAAAACACATTGATGTCCAAGTTTGGGCCATTATCAATGAGCAAGACAGTAAATGAAGATTTAGTTTTTTGAGATAGTAAATGAAAGTGGAGTAAATTAGAGAAAATAATGGAAAATGGAGAAAATGAAAGAGATAATTCTAGTTTTAGTGGCAAATTGGGTTTTTGGTAGGAAAAGTAGTGAATTTGAAGGGAAAATTGATCGGTTGGAATATTTAAAGCTTGGTCCTTTAAGCAAAAATCAACACAGGACAAAAGTTACAGACAACCCCTCAGATGTTACAGGCAAGTCAGCAGTGTAACATCTGATGCTTTATTGCCAAGAAATTGGCAGGTGTCATTCCCGAGATACTAGACCATGAATATTTGAGAGAATTCTTCATGGGCCCAAGGGTTTTTCAACCTTATCAAAAGACCCAAGGATTTTCTCACAAGTTTTAAAACGGTCAGGGTTTTTTCTACAATTTGCCCAAAAAGTTAATACAAGGGGACTGAAACTAATTTGATGCATTCATTAGGTGCTGTCATGTGACTCGTCAATCTAAACGCAGACGCCAGAACTAAACAAGAACCGTTAATGGATACAGCCGGCATATTTTACTCTTTTTTCCTCTCTTTTTTTTGTTGCAAATTTGACTGCTGAAGGTAACAAAATGCAAGCTCCAGACATTGAACAAGCTCAGAGGCAACAAAATGCAAGGCCTTGTGAGTTGAAGAATACAACAGTAACCCTAAGAGACACACAACTGTATAAATCCCTCTAGTTTAACGTCCAGACAGGTTGCAGGAATATATTATACAACACAGAAAAAGCTAAATTTAGAATCGGTAATGCATAATATTTTGCAGCATATGACAAGGTTAAAAAGCAAAATTAGGGGTTCCTAATCAGAAGCACTTCTTATGAACAATCGCAGGCCCCATTTCGTCATAATCACCCTTTGTGATGTGTTGGTTTTGAGGGAACACCACTTTCGCGTGTATAGCACCGCCCATCCAAGCTGAGTTCTTGGCTAGATTCTCTGGCATGTACTCTGGGGCCTGCAAAAACATAAATTGTTGAGAACATTTCAATCCCCTATGCATGGTTGTAGGCATCACAATATGTTGGAAGAGGATGTACCTTGACAAGCAGAGGCCGAATGGATGAAGAGCTTAAATTTGCTTCTTTCTGAAAGCGGTCTTCAAAACCTAAATCATGCAAAATGTTAAAATGGATTAGGTTCTTATGTTGCTTGATATGTTAAATGAGTATGCATAAGGCACACAGCACTCCCACTTGTATGAATTGGTAATTTAAAGTGAACCATAACAATAGACTACAATGCAAGTAATGAAATTATACTTGATTCAATTAATTGCTGCAAACGAGAACTCGGTAATAATTCAAATAGTTTCTTCAGGATATGAAAACAGTATGAATCACAATTTTGACGATGCTTGAATTGCATTTCATCAAGAGCATTCAGTTGTAAATGATACCACAATAAAACTTTCCATCAATTCCTATATGTAGGTTTAATCCCTATGGTTTGCAGGTTTCAGATAACAAGAACAATAACACAAGGCTTAATCCTGAACTTTTGGGGTCCATTGATCCTTTCATCCATAATGACAGTCCTCTTAATTAAATTGATAGCATATTTATTTTGACTGCCTCGGTCCATCTTCTTATGATGAGACAAGTTAATCTAATACATTCTTGGACTCGAGCACCATATTCTACATAAGGCAGAATTCTATGACGATACTGAGAAGGATATATATGCATCAGGTGCAAGTCGCATTTTTGCACTGGAAGTTTGCATGTCAAAAGAGCTGACTATAGCTATTCCATCTACATACAGTTCTCAGAAAGCACGGCGAATCAATTAAACTACTGGTCGTAGGAAACTTTATTGGATAAGAAAATAAGAAATTAAGGAACATAGAAACTGATCATTTACCGGTCAAAGATGCTGTTCCCCCACACAGCACAGTATTTTCAAGGAGTTGACGGTGGTTTTCAGATGAAACACTCGAGACGCATCGGACCAGCTGCTCAACAATCCCATATGCTTCTAAGCCCAAAATAGATGGTTGAAAAAGAGCTTCTCCAACAATATATCGTTCCCTTTCTATTGTTATTACCTGTAAACATGAACTTGAGGGTCATTGTAGAATTAGAAATCTAATCTAGATTCACGGTTTTACTGTTAAAAAGGGAAAAAGAACAACCACTGTGAGCAAGGCAATGCCTTCTTAAGTATAACATCCAACACAGTCCCAGCAATGATAAACAGTACACCATTAAATTAATCCCGGGTCGCGACACTACAAAGTTTGGAAAATAAGCACTGAGAAACTAATATTTTTAAAACATGTTTCAGTTGACCTGGCAATATTCACAGAATATTCAAAACAAGGATTGTCATCGATTGTCTGTATAGGAAATAGGAATACATATTTATAGGGCTGAAAGATAGTTTTCACAATTCTACAGCTTGAAAAAGGAAATTGGGCCAGATTTAAGATTGCAAAGCAACTAGAGTATCTTTACAGCACATTTCAGGTGTTTCTAAGGTATCGCTCTGAAATCAAGATGGCAATCCCATGCAATCAAACTATGCAAATTGACTAGATTTTTCCTAATTCAAAGTTTTCTTGTTTCTTTACATGATCTATAAGCTAAACACATCAGTAAAACGTAGTCTTTAAGGAATCAAGAAGAGATATTTGTGAGAATAAATATCATTATTCAGAAAGCTAAAAACCTGTCCATCTGGAAGGGTGTGTGTTTCCTTCTGGCATGAGTTTCGAGTCGCTTCGAACGCAGTTTGATCCTCAGCACAGCATGCATACTGCTCTTTCAACTTTTCAACCTCAGAAAAGTCGATGTTTACAAGAGGATTGGACTTCTGAAGTTCTTGAGCAAATAGCTTTGTCAAATCAATTCCTCCAATTTCAAATCTTTTTGAGGCAATGTGCTGAACAGCACCTTCACAAACCGGTGCTATATCTGAAAAGATTACAAGAACCATTTACATAAACTGTTAGTTAATGGAAAGAACAAATAGTTGTCTTACAAATGATAATTAATTATCAAGAATAAGGGACAATAACAAGCCTATATCCCAAGACCTGGAAACATCAAACCAATATCCTGGGCTCGGCTACAATACATAAATGCTTTTCTTCCATTCTGCTATGTTAAGGGCCATCTCCTTGATTAGACCTAATACCATAAATAGGAGTTACCCAGGCTAATAAACCGCAAAAACAGTAGCATAAATGATGGACCGGTGAAGCACCTAAGAAACTCATATACAACTTCATTGAAGCAAGGAATATCTAAGGTAGCATTCACATATTAAGAGTAAGGTAAGAAACATGGGTGGGGGGGGGGAGGGGGATGAAATCTGATTTTTATTGTTACTCATTTTTTTTTGGGGGGGGGGGGGGGGATCGTGCCTTTCACTAAACTAAAAACTCACTTTTATACCCAGTTTAAACCTTATGCACATACCCAAGAATACTCCATCTCATAGACTAAACACCAATACATTTACCTTAAATGTTGGATGTATAGAATAACATTTTGCAAATCAATAACGTCGCACACGTTTTAAAAGTTAGTGGGATCCGCACATGATTAAGAAACAGAAACACCTTATGGATGTTTCGTCTCTTCCTTCGTGTCGGGCTTCTCATCCTCCCGCAACTTGCCTCATTGCCCTCCTCTTGGCCCTCCCTTTTGCAATCCTCCTTCGCCTGATGCTCGGCTCCTCTTCGTCTCCGGCATTCCCTTTGCATCCTAATTATCTGCCTTCCCATCCCCATCTTCAACATCTCCCTCTTGCTGTCCTCAGTCCCTCATTCAATTCCATCCACATAATCATAGCTGCAAAACCATAATAGTTGTAGTAATTCGCAAAAGGTGGAGCAGGAGGAAACAAAGAGAAAAGGGGACAGAAAGAAGGATGGGGAGGAGATGGCAGTAGAGATAAAAGGGAGAGGAGATAGAAAAGAGGCAGAGGCAGAGGAGAGAGAAATGAAAGAGACGCCAAAGAGAGGAAGACAGTCACGTTTTAGTAAAAACCAAGATGATTTTTGTAATGTGTGGTATACTTAAGCAGGATTATCTGTTTAATGGTGTCAGATAAGATTATAGGCAGACCAACAATCTTTAAACTGAGCAAGTGAAGGGAAGTTTATTTTTCCATCATAGGGAACATGAATGAAAATTTCCTTATCTTGCCTTTTTGTTAACTCACATAAATCAATTAACTTGCATGGATGTTGGTCACAAAACCAATGTTCACATATCAACTTATAGGAACCTGTGAACTTCTAACAGAAGAATTTCAGACCATTGTTCATAAACTGCTTCTCAATGTGATCAAACGAAGCATAACACTTAATTTCTGACAACGGCACTAGATAATTCAATCATTTACAACACAACGTTGAATTCTCTTAGATCTTAATTAGTTGAGCTTCGCTCTCCTCATTTCTGGTTGGGAATGAATTTCACCAACACTAAGCACTGCACAATAACTCTTCTTTGAATATTTGAATATTGTCATGGAAGGCTTGTTTGTTTGAATAAAGCATATGGAAAGAAGGGAAGCATAAATGATGGATGGTATTACATACTTTCTTACTACAGTTGTCTGTTTGTTGGAGGGTAAATATAAAGTTATTACGTTACTAGTTACCAGCTTAACTGTACTCTAGCCAATATGAAGCAAATATACAGTATATACTAGGGTGGAAATCCACTAAAAAATGGGAGTAAACTACCTATCAATTCTTTTTATTGAACAAGCTCTTCACGCAAAGAAAGAAGCATAAATGATATCTCTCCAATACAGGTAGGTAACACAGCATGATGTGGCACTTTCGAGGATCAATTACCCAGGGTGTATAACCAAGAATGTTTTTCATTTACCATAGAGGTGCATTATAGTCTGGCACAGGATGAGAATCACAGGGCTTATACAATTCAAGTGTGTGAAAGATAATAAATGTGAGCAATCTAATCTATTTATGTGCAGGCACACATATCAGAGATATCCAACAATAGATCTTTGCAAGTTATAAATTATATAAACTTAAGAGCAAATATTTACAATTTGGTCATTGGAATTTAAAGAGTCGATTGTTAAACTTAGAGACTATACGTTGAGAATAAATTAACTACACAATATTCATTGAGACCAAATATTATATTTTAAAAAACAAATTGGAGTCGAACAATCCCTTAAACTATAAATCCAAAATATTCAATGTGTAGTATTTAGCCCAAATCAGATAACCAATTAGAAGCCATAACACAGTGCTGTGTTTATTTTGTATTCAGATCCATGGGCTGGAATTAAATTATAAAGGTCCCAAGCATTTTAGACGGACAGCAAAGTCCTAATGATGGAATGCAAAGTACATTCAATAATTTCTATGTATAGGATCCCAAAGGCATTCAAGTAGGAACATCAAAACTTGATACAGAGGGCTTTAAAGGGGATGTATTCTTAATTTATAATGTTCATCAGATCAGTGAACAGTGGTGGCTGCTGGATGTGACAGAGACTTTGATGTTCTTGGATTAGATGATCGAGTTGAGAGTGAAGACGGTATGGTGAGGACGGCAAACATAAAGGTAACCCCATTGAGGGAGGTGGCGGAAATCCAGCCAATGGGAGGAGAGGCCGAGCGTGGTGGCAGAACAAGCCTCAGCTTCGATGCTTCATTCTCTATTGTTGATGCTAATCTCAACAAGGTCTAGTAATCGCAAACTTGTAAATATTTTGGAACTTGGTTCTTTTATGTGTGGCTTGGATTGAGATTGGATGAGTGTAGGGACGGTTGAGATTAGAGGAGACTTTTCAGTGGAGATACAAATTCAACTGAAGGTTTGTGCTTCACAACCCAACGTTCAGGATCACATTAGAAGATCAAGAGCCAAATTGCAAAATCAGCATTTGACTCAATCCATTCTTCACTAAAACATTACAAAGGTTATATATATAGGAGCCTAATTACAGACATTGGAAATAAAATCATACCTAAAATTCTAGCTAAAATCTAAAAAATCAAAATATCTACGATGTACAACAAATATCCAAAATCAAATAATAATAAAAAATCTCAGTGAAAACTTCAATAATAATCAGAAGATGTTATCCCTCATCGCGGTCTACTTTGGGTATGTATTTAGATAAGATAGAAAAGCTTATCAATTATGCATTAGAGTATAACCTAATACAGACATGAAATCAAGGTCTGGGTGACAACACTACATGTAATGGCATACCAAAGAATACTTAATCGATAGTATACAGCTGAACTCTGTACACAGAATTGGGATGCTGTTTCTGAGTAATAATAAACCAAAGCACTGAAGAATGAAGGTTTCGCCAAGGAGTGGACAATTTGCACCAGAGCATCACCTCACGAATCAAGCTGGATGTTGTTAAGAATAAAGAGATACTTAATGGTCAAGAAAAGTAAGTGGTTTTTTTAATTTTTGGAGCTGATGTAGACATGGTTTTGGTGGCTCTAATGTCATGTAAAACATAGTATTTAGGGCAGGCAACTCAAACAGAGGAGACTCAGGAGAGTAGACAAGTTCCAAAATAAGTAGGGTCTACAGATTACAAGACTGCCAATATGATTTTAACCACTTAGTAACTTATTCTTGACCGCCAAGTAACTTTTTATTCTTAATAGATGTCTAGATTAAAATGCAAATTATATCGTCACTAGTTCCATTATAGTAGCCAGTGTGTATCGAATTAAATATCAGCGATACATTGACCAATATCCAAAATTTCAGACCATACATCCCCAAAACGATATAAGAATATATGTCATAGTTTTCATATCAGCCGATACTAGAAACAATGGTGACACCATGGTATCAGATATCGGATATAAGGATAGTTTTTAATTGGTGTTTTTAATATCAGGTAGTGGAAGGCTTACAGGCCATGCCCAAAAAAAAAATAGCGGATAGTGGATATTGGATGATAAATTAGGCATGTGTCAATATCGGATGTTTATTTAGAAAGTTCATATCCGTGTTTTCTATGTGTTGGTGTGAGTGTGCGCGCGCGCGTGTAAGCATTACATATGTATATACTTATGTACATTAAGTGCAGAAGATAGATAATAAAAACCTAAAAATGCCAGGTATCATAGAGATTTATTCTAAGATACATGCAAAAATATGCAATATAATAAATAATTCCAAAACAAAAGATTTTGAAAATACAATTAAAGAAAATAAAAGTATGCATGAAGTATGTATTGCATTAGCCACTAGCTATAGCAATAATTTACTGATCTAAATGTCGCTTCTTCTCTTATTGTTTTTCAATTAACGATTTATGGTATAACAAGTTTCAAAACGTTTAACAACTAAACCCTCTACCCAAAATAACTCATTGAACCTGATATATTGAATTATTGGCGATTTGGACCGATATGGAGTGGCGGATATATTGGCTGATGATTTGGCAAAATGATATCCACATATTATTGCTTGCATCATATCACTAGGGGTCCTGGACAGAAATATTGGCCGAAATGACCGATAATTGAAAGAATGGTTACACTGTACAGTTTTTTCTCAATGATTTTCTTTTTGACAATATGCCATCAGCATCATAGACTCATATATACCAATTTTCTAATAGAAAATTCCTTAAACATATAAAATAAAAAATCACAGCTGCAAATAAATCTTTTGCAACTTCACAAGCATCTCAGGTTATGCACGAGAATGAACATGAACAGAAATAAAAATACAGCCACCTTGAAGAAACATGAGATCAATCATATAGACAACCAGCCCTAATATTTTGGTATTTATTTAACATTTATCAAATGGTCAGCTGCCAATTTAAATTATATACCTATTTTCCCATGTCCAATGTCCACGGTGCATCCTGAGATGCGCCCAACAGCATAAAGTGACAATACTGCTTGTTCAGATGCATAAAAGCCGGATACATTAAATGTTTCAAACATCATTTGCACCAATTGTTCTCTAACAGCCTGTGAATACAATGGCATGAGCAAAATAATTATCATTTACAGTCAAGCAATGCATTTGATAATATTTGATATTCAGGAATTTCATGAGAAGCAGGTTATTTACATAACCATAAAATTTTCATTACAAAATAGAGAAGAATATGGGGCAAGAAAAGCTTACAATTCCCCCCAAAACTATAAACTACAGGATGCTTTAGGAGTTCACTTCATTATTACATTATAAAAAAAGAGTAGGCACTTGCTGCCACAGAAAATGTTTCAAAATTATGAACGATCTTTCTTCTACAAAATCCTTCCAATGGAAATCCAGCAGTGTCGGCAGGACTTCTTTATATCGTAATTACAAGGACAGTGGCCATCTATAAGGCCTCCCTTATGTAGCTTTGAAAGGCTGCAATTTTTCTAAGGTATATGTTCAATTATGTATGAAAAGTTTCATTTTTAAAGTTGCACCTTCCTGCCTCTGATTTAAATTGGATTCCTTGAATAAGAATAGGAACTTGAGTCTTTTGGTGCAAAATCCATTCCTGTGCATAAGGTATATCAATACACTTACAACTAGCTATACCTTAGTAAGATAGAAAAATGCTGGATGAACATATATTTTTTGCTGAATGGAGAGGGCAAAAGGCTCAAATATTTGTATTAAAATAAAAGATAGGCACTTTCTGGATGAATATAGTTCCTACATAATATTTACGACATACAATATGTTTTAAAAAAATAAATTGAAAAAATGTAAGATTCAGCACATGGCATTAGCTTAGTAATTTTAAATCCAGAACAAACTTTACGGCACTTCCCTTAATTTACCTACAAACCCTAGCTGAATTAGGTCTGACAAAAGGAAAGGACGGTTAAGCATAAGGCCTGGTGCCGGTCATCCAGAGAAAATAAATAAACATATTAGAGAGAGCGTGATACACAAATGAAAAGGTATTAGATGACTGGCTAAAATGTTTTCAAACTGTTTAACACACAGTATGAACCCAGATAATTTTCAACAAAGCATGAACGCAAACGAGAGACCACCAGTGTTTGAAAGCACAGAGCAACCGAAGACAGAAACCATGAGCTATGATATTGGCTGCAGTATGACCCCAAAATCAACCCCATGGATAAGGGTAGTTACTCAGAACATAAACAAGCACAACTAAGAGTATCATGTGGCAACGACATAAAAAAACTAATGATATTGTTGACCAGTGGAAGCCCCAAATGTGGCGTCAGCACGATGGCCCAAAATACACTTACCTGACCCAAATTTTAGGTATATGATACAATTATCGGAGCCAATAAGGTTTTTGGATAAAGTGTATATTTCGCCATCTAGCCTAATTTTTTTTATTAGGTTCAGATTCTGAATGTTCTTAGGTAAGAATCGGAAAACCAGATAGACACACTGATTGGAAGGGTCATGTAGACTACTCAGAACTCACAAGTTACTAGTAAACAGTCTCAGAGGGGACTCATCGTTGAGCATGATGCTTGAGAAATGTTTATCTATGACAATCATCTTGACCCCTATATAAGCAGTTATATTAGCATGTGACACATTCACATATCAAGTACTTTAATATACCGGAACCGATAAAAAGCAAGAAGAAAGTAGAGTATAGGTCAAAGTGATAAAGTTGAACTATCAATATGAAACTGAACTTTAGTGAGCCTAATGAAGCATATTAACTGGCAAATAAATAAGCATAAATATAAAAGAGCAGAATCATAAGTTGACCACTGTGATAAGATTGGCAAATAGCATAAATTGTAAAAATGATCTTTCGTAGACACTGTGACGTGACGTAAAAAAAAGGCCTAGCATAATGTCTAAAACCTGTTTACCTTTGGGGTAGAGATTGGATCTGTAAACAAAATCTGCCCTTCGTCCCCAATTTCCCATCCAAGGCAAGTATACAAAACATGGTGTAGAAGTTCTTCCATTGCATCCCAATCTTTTATAAAACCCCTCACAACTGGGTCAACTGTGACTTCTTCAAATGCTGAATTTTCCATCAAATCTCCATCTTCAACGACACGCTTCATTTTGGTTGGAATGATCTGTGTTCAAAATTTTGCAAAAAGGGGGAAAAATCAGAAGATAAATAATAGATTTTCTTGCGTCTAGCTTGATAATTCTGTAACCTAGGCTTTAGTAACTATCAAGAACTGCCACTGTAATGCAAATAAGAAGGCAAGGATAAAATAAGGGTTTACTATTCCATAATTTCTAAAATTTCAAAGGAAGCACTCCGTAAAATTTTGTAAATGCGCCGATATTGTTGTACAAGTATATTAATCAAGGTCGCAACCACTCTCTAAAAGCTCGGCCGAACCCGAGCCAAGATGGCCGATTGCGATCCCAAAAATGACCGACCGAGTTTCGAGTAATATTGGGTTTACCATTTGATTAGTGGGATTTTAGTATTAAGGTTATTGATTGTTAGTGAGTTTATTGATGGGATAATGATTCATTAATGATTTGATCGGTTTTTAAACAGCGTGGAGCGCTCTACACTGCTATGCTTTTTAGAGCTTAAGCAAGGTGATACACTCACCCCATTAATCAGGTAACCCCACTCTATCTTTTAGTGATTGCGATGCATTTAAAGATTTATGCGTGTGATTTTAGTATTTTTTATCACATCCTTGTTGATGTTTACACCTTTATAAAGTCTTATAATAGGTAAGTATGCAATGACTTTGGAGGCATTGATGTGATAATATCAAAAATATGCCCAAAGTCCTAAGTCTTTTTATGTTGTTTTCTTTTTCTTTCTGTCTAAGACTGTGCACTAGGGTTTTGGGGACTTCAACCCGGAGGCTTCAATTTCGATTCCGAAATTTTGACTTTGATTCGGAGGCTTCGACTTCAAACAACTAAGGTTTTTTATATGAAGAGTTTGACCTGGAGCTTAGGATATTCGATTTTGGCTTAGAAGCAAAAGATTGAGCAATTTGGGCTAAGTTTTGGTTTTAATTTCAAATCTAAGGTTTTCGAGCACCTAAACAATATGGATTTTAACTTTGAACCTCGACAAGAGAGACTTCAGTATTTAAAAGTGGTTAAAATCATATTAGAACCAATGTTCAACAAACTTTAAAAATAACAAAGTTGAACTAAAATTAGGCTTACTGATTTCTAAGCGGCCACTTAAGAGGACATGCACTCCGACCGCTCCGCACCCTTTTTGCCGCTTTTACTACATTGGGTTTAATGATTTTATTATAGGTCAAGGGTTTATTATCGCCAAAGGCAGATCCTGATCGGGAGCTGTGAAGCCAGCCTGGACGAGCTTGAATCCGGCGTCGATCACTACCGCCTCCATTGGTGGCAGAATCTGTAATTAAGAAAGAGCAACAAAATTTAAAACCCTAGATTCTTCACGCGAGAAGAAGTTGTTGATTTCTGGCGAGATTTCTCAATGGACGAGGAGATCAATGAGGGGTTTTAGAGTGGCGAGGGTTTTAGAGAAATGGGATTGGCAAATGGAGAAGAAATCACGGGTCTCTTCTACTTAGGACCTTCCAAGTTTTGATTTTATTTTTTCTGGGGTAAATTGCTAAATAATATCCTAATGTTCCACCTACTTGCACTTATATACCTTATTGAAATTTTAATGCGGTTATATATCTTAAAGTACAAACGGTTGGCACTTTGCTCCCCTCAGATAACTAGCCGTTAGAATATTTCCAAAAAGATTTTTACGTACATAACATGTGTTCATTTGTGGACAATTTTGCTTCTCACCAGTTAGGGTTTCTTTCTCCTCCGATTTCTTGATAAGAAACCCGAAAAGATTTGGTTTTTTCCTACCAAAAAAGAAACTTTATTCGCTCGATTTGTGCATAGGATATTGATGAGAATGATAGATGAGGTTGGGCTGAGAGCATTGAAGCTCAAAAGAGAGAAACAAGAAGAGAAAGAATAAGCATAGGGGAGAAGAAGAAGAATAAGCAGAGAACAGAGAGAGAGCTTCGGTTAGAAGGCGCAACACTAGGCCTCATCTCTGAGGCCCTCGAAGGAGGAGGTGAGGCATTGAAAGTCGCCGGTGTAGTTGGGGTAGTTAAGGCGCTTGTCGGGATGGCGGATGTGCGATTGGTTGCGATAAGTCTGTTTGATCTGCTTTAGGTTAGGGTTAGGGATTACTCATTGGAAGGAAGGTCGATGACGGCGTAGTGGTCAATCTCGACAGTACATTGGAAGAAATAAGAGAAGACTTAAGGAAGACAAGGGCATTTCTATCATTTCACTTTTTGTGTTAACAGGGTGTGGGTGTAAAGTGCAACCTTACTTTAAAATATATAAGTGTATTGAAAATTTCAATAAGGTAAACAAGTGCTAAGTAGGTGAAACATTGAGATATTATCTAGCTATCAACCCTATTTTTTTACTGGAGTCTTGATTTTATTTTATTTTTGGCTAAATTGCTTATAAATACCCAAGGTTTCAAGTGTTTGACAGATAAATACCTAAGTTTTTGTGAGTGACACATAAATACTCAACATTTTGCTACGTTAGCGCTTAACTACCTACCGTTAGCAACCCGTCAGAATATTCCTTTTTTGATCCTCACGTGATTTTTTTGACCATTTTGCCCCTGTTCTTCTTCGTCTTCAATTGAACCTAAATCCATGGCCAGCTTCCCTTCTTCTATACATGAACCCAAACTCTTCTTCTCTACTTGAACCCAAACCCATAGCCTCTTCCCTTCGTCTTCTTCTCCAATTGAATCCTAACCCTCTTCCTCTCTTATTCTTCTTCTCAAATTGAACCCTAACATTTGCCCTCTTTCCCACATTTTCTTCTTCAATTGAACCCTAATCCTAGCCCTCTTCCTCTCTTTTCCTTCTCAAATAAGTTATAATTGTATCAAAACAAATATAAATTGTGGCTAACCCTAACCTGGTTAATATAGATTCTTTGAGGATGGAGTTGAAGTCAACGGCGGTGAGGTTTGAGTTGGAGTCGGTGAAAAGATTGGAGTTGACGGCGGTGAGGCCGAGGAAGAAGATGGGAAGAGGGGTAGGTTATTTGACTGGGGGTATAACGGTAATTTTGCAATTTCCGTTAACACCGTTAATCATTAAACTGCTAGTATCAAAAACAGTCATTTATATGCAACTCACAGAAACTTAGATATTTATCTGTCAAACGCATGAAACATTGAGTATTTACGTGCAATTTAGCCTTTTGTTTTTTTCCTTTTTAAGAGACCTAAATTGACATTGTTAATATTAACTAAATATATAAGACTTTCCAATGGTTTTAGGCAGGAATGATTAAAAGGCTCAAATCTCATAGATCGACTCGGAATCATCTCGATAAACTCATTCAAGCTTATCCGGCAATTAAACAAGCCGGGCTTTAACAGAAATTAAGCTCGGAGAAACAAACAAACATGTTCAAACATGGCAAGCTTGAGCTCGGTTTGTGTTCAAGCTTGGCTCATTGAAGATTCTTGTAGACTTAGATAGTCTGTATCTTATTTGGTAGTCAATAATAATCAATTATTCTTAAATTTATATCATAATTATTAACACGTTGATGTTAACACGAAGGTTAGATCATAGTAATATTGAGTTAAAAAAAATTATGCTACAATATTATAAAAAAATTAAGAAATTAATAGCTTTAAATTACTTGGCGAAGTGCCAAATAAGGTTCGAACTCGTTTTTTTAGTTATAGCAACTATAATTTCTTATTGCTCAATTTCTCATGAATAACATGGAACACCTATATGACATTTTCCATATGCTCTTGTATTTTTTCTATTTCTAGTTTTCTAGATTTTAAGTAGGCTCGGATCATCTCGAGGCGGGGATCAGTCTGGGCTCATTTGACAAAAACAAATCGAGCAAAAACGTCGCCTCCTCACCCACACCACCATGCACCTTTGAAAATTGAAGTGCAAAACATACATGATCCCTTCAACATTTATTAATTTATTTGTTTCTTTTTAATAAATCTATTCTCATCTTCCATCTTCCACGTGCATCAAGATGTTGCTTAAAGGCCTAAAGTATGCTTGCTAACCTCATGGAACTTATCAAGAGTGAATTTGAAGCCTACACGAATCTTTCCAAAAATCAATTTTTGTCCGTGGAAAAAACTTGTTATTTATAGTTACCATGATAACATTATCACTGCTAAAAACTTGTTATTTATAGTTACCATGATAACATTATCACTGCAAGCAATGTAGCGTCTCGGTGAAAATTATGTTAATAATGCAAGTATGCCTTCCTATTAGCTTTCAGATTTGAAAATCTGAAGTCCATGAGAAACTCCGGATAGGTTGTCCTCAAATAAAAATGTTTCATAAGTATAAACATATTATGAGAGAACATTAAAAATCCTCAACACACTAACAAATACAAAATGCTTTCCTTTGATGGTGGAAACATACATGTTGAGTATTTTGCTCTCCAGAACGTACATACGTTGTTGATCCACTCAAGTTAGGTAAGCAAACAGCCAAAAAAAAGGATGAGGCTTATGGCCTCAAAGTCAAACGGCCTGAAGCTCAAACTATTGGATTATGTCAACATAAAAACATGGTTCTTTGAGAACTGTACCGGCCATTGGCATTTGAGCTAAAGAGAGATCCTCTAACTGCATCTTAAAAATTGTTCCAGATTACCGCAAACTATTGGATTATATAATCAAGGTTGCAACCACCGTTTGAAAGCTCGACCGAACTCGATCCAAGATGGCCGATTGTGATCAAAAATGACCAACCGAGTTCCAAGTAATATTGGGTATACCATTTGATTAGTGGGATTTTAGTATTATAGTTATTGATTGTTAGTGAGTTTATTGATGGGCTAGGCTAATGGTTAATTAATGGTTTGATCATTTTTTAAACAGCGCGGAGCGCTATCCGCCGCTTATCCGCCGCTCCGCTTTTTACCGCTTAAGCAGGGTGATATACTCATCCCATTAATCGGGTAATCATACTCTATCTCTGATAGATTGGGATGCATTTAAAGATTTATAGGGTGTGGTCTTTAGTATTTTTGTTATCGCTCCCTCTTTGTTGATGTTTACACCTTTACAAAGTCTTATAATGAGTATGTATTGCATTTGGTGATATTGGTGTATGTTATAATAATATCAAAAATAGACCGAAAGTCCCAATTCTTTTCATGTTATTTTCTTTTTCTTTTTGTCCAAGGCTTTGAACTAGGGTTTTAGGGACTTCAACATGGTGGCTTTGACTTCAACTCTAAAATTTGGACTTTAATTTGAAGGCTTCAAGGTTTCAACTTCGAACAGCTAAGGTTATCGATATGGAGAGTTCGACTTCGAGCTTGAAGGAGATACGATTTTGGCTTAGAAGCAAGAGATCAAGCAATCGGGGTTTTTAAGATTTGGTTTTAATTTCAAATCTAAGGTTTTCGAGCAGCTTCAACTTCTTGTTTTTGATTCTGCGTTCGAACAATATGGATTTTAACTTTGAAACTCGACTCAAGGAGTTCAAGCATTTAAAAGTAGTTAAACAATCATATTAAAACCAAAGTTTAACAAACAACTTATAAAAAAACAAAGTTAAAACCAAAATAAGGCTTAATGATTTCTGAGCGGCTGAAGCGGCCGCTTACGGTCATGCACTCCAACCGCTCGGCTCCTTTTTTCGCTTTTACTTTACTACATTGGGTTTAATAGTTATATAATAGGTCGTGGGGTTATTATGATTAATTTGGCACCATTAATACGACTTTACACATCATTAACTGCCAAAGAATGTCAAATTGATATATTTTAGTTGCTCTCTTTTAAAAAAAAGTCCTAATTCGTAAATATTCTATTTCTCAAACGACATAAACTCTAATATATTCCCGATCCAAGACGGACGATACCTGGGGTTGCCGATTCTGATCCCAAATGTGAGATACTGGTCCCGCAACCAGGATTTAAAACCTTGGTTGCAACTTCCACCATTATACATGTCTTGCCTACTATTAGCAGGAACCTATACATCCTCTCAGTACTGATCTACATAAACCCCGGTGTTTCATCAGGGCACAGCATTTTGAATACCACATTTCAAAGCACACAGCAAAGTTTTTCTAATTACACCCACAATTGCACAGTAATAGCTTTCATCTTTTCAAAGGCAAAACAAACCCTAGTCTTTCTAAAGCCAAGCAAAACGAATAATAATATTTTAAAGAAACAAATTGTTAGGAGAAGATGGGATTTACCAAAGGCGGATCCTGATCGGGAGCTGCGAAGCCAGCCTTGAGGAGCTTGGATCCGGCGTCGATCACCACCGCCTCCATTGGTGGCAGGGTCTGTAATTAAGAAAGAGGGGCATCGAAATATGAAACCCTAGATTCTTCACGCGAGAAGAAAGCTGTCGATTTCCGGCGAGATTGTTCGATGGACGAAGAGATTGAGGATTTCTGTTAGCTGCTGCAGTGATACATGCGGTGCCTGCTTCTTTTGTCTCTGTATTTGTTTTCACTCTTCAACTCAAAACACCAAACCCTGTGTCTACTTTTTATGGTTAGACAGTGAAACACTGGATGGATGGACCGTGTGGCCGGGTTTGACAAGACAACGTTTAGATGGACTTTATTGCAGTTGGTCCGGAATTACCTCTTCACGTTGTTTCTTTATCAGAACTTACTAAGCTTTTTGCACCCAAAAATAAATGATACCTTAAAAAGACATGTCTTGCGTTTAAACTTTTTTTTTCTTTTTTAATAAAAGGTCGCCGGATGGTCTCCAAAAGTTTGCATCCAGTGTGAAGCAGTGAACTCTGTTGTTTGTCAAAAAAATGAAGGAAAAAATGCTAATAAGAAAGCCGATTGTTTCCACTTAATGATATCCAATTGTTATCTTACATTATCATTTTAGAAGATCTAGCATCTATTTTAGTAGGTCAAGGACTTACAAAATTTCATAATATTTAGAATTTTAATATCTTTTTACCTATTGATTATGCACATGCTTGGAAAAAAGGAAGATTATGCGCGTACTCTTGGGGTAAACGGTTTACACTGTAACCTATTTCATAACTAGAGAACTTCTCTCGTCCTTCACTAATCGGTGCTAAAACACCGGAAATTACAATTGCCAAGATAGGAATAGCACCTGATATTATTAGAAAGAATTCAATTACTTCGAAAGAATTGAACGAAGAGCATTGACGCGACCTGGGATCGCGCCAAGATATTACCTTCCGTTGATCTGCTGATGGCGGCGATGGATGGCTGAGATTTGATCTGGAGGCTGTCGCTCCTTAAGCGTGTAGATCTCAATGGGTTTGAGGTTGCAGTTGCCGAGCTATCTGCAAGAAAGTCCCGGGGTGGTTGTACCACCGAGGACCCTCTGACGGTCAAGTTAGACTAGAGATCCGAGCAGAGTAACGGCTTAGTGGAGTCAAAATGGCTTACTTGAACTGTCTGAAGAAGGGGTTTATATAGCGGTGGTAGCAGGCGAGGCAGGCGCGAGAATCACGCCGGCCGTTACGCTCCCGACGTCACGCCCGCGTGATGAGCGGGACCTCCCATTAATGGTGAGACAGGCTCGTTAATGGGGCATCGTAGTAGCGTGGAACGTGGGATGTAGCCGGCGGAGATCTCGCGCATGGCGAGATTCACGGGATGGCGGTTACGTCTGCAAGCGATGCTGTTGGTCGGTCGATGAGACCGAGGAAGATGACCTCGGCGGGAGAGCTCGCGGAGGAGCGGGAGAGCCGAGGTATCTTGGTTCTGCTCGAGCTCGGAGGCGAGCTGAGAGGTCCTAGGAGGCTCGGGCCTGTGAGAGCTGTGAGGCCGAGGAGGCCAATTGTGCTGGGGGCTCGGAGGTGAGCCAGCGTTTGCTTGTAGGACGGGCACAGGAGCGGTCTGGTCGGCCGCTGTAGGTCATTTCTTGTGAGCCTTGGGACACGCCATCTGCCACGTGTCCTGATCTGTGAGATCTTTAAACCGAACTGGTCGGCCACTGTAGGTCCTTTCATAGACTATGACGTCTTCAAACCGGATTGTGGGGTCCTTAAACTCACGGACTACGATGTCCTTAACCCGGACTGTGGGGTCCTTAAACTCACGGACTACGATGTCCTTAACCTGGACTGTAGGGTCCTTTAAACCCACGGACTCCTTGGACCACCATGTCCTTAAACTGGTAATCGATCGCAATTGTAACAACCGAGCCCAATAATACTATTTCTGTTACTGGTTGAGTGTTTGACATTGCTCATTTCATTTATCTTGCTTATTTGGTTTTTGTTGCAAAATTTTAACCGGCTAAGTCATTTTTGCATATAACAAATTTTAGCACCTAAAATGAAATTAAAAATAGCTTTATTGGCCTACTCGTCACCCCTAGCCGCGTGGTAGCATCCGCGCGTCGAGTTTTCATCCCGTTCGGTGAAACGGACGAGTTTGAACGGCTACGCGCGCGTGCAAGTGTCCGACTTGGGGGCATGCTTTTTAATCATAAGACATCCCATTTTAAAATTTGGAACCCGCTTAAAATCCATTTATTTGAATTTCAAATTTTTGGGCGCAACCCGGGCGCGATTTGGAAATGTTTCATTTAGCGCCAAAATCCCAATTTAATTTTATAATCTAAAACTATACTAAAATATTTATTCTGTTACCAATATCACTATTAAATCTTTTTTAAATCCTTTCTGTTCTCGTCTCAGCCAATCACGAGGCTCAAACCCTCGTGGGCCCCCGCCTTTAACCCTCTCTCTTTCCTCTATCTCTCTCTCTCCCTTCCTCTAATCTCTCTCTCTCTCTATCCCTATATATATTATTTTCCATCGCCTCCTTCGTCTTCCACAGAGAGAACCACCACGAGAACCCTCGCCGAAACCTGCACCCACCGTGCACGCCGTCGCAGCCGCAACCCGTCGCCGACGACGCCAGCGTCTCCCCCTTCGCCCTCTTCCCGACCTCGACACCTTCCTCCTCCTCCCGTACGCCGGCGCCGCAACAGAACCCAACAAGCAACCCTAGTATCTTCTCCGGTCGCCGGAAAAGCCGCCGTCGACCCTCGTCGTCGTCGCCTGCGCCACCGCCGACCACCTCCTCTTCCCCTGCAACCCAAACCAGGCCATTTCCTCTCCCTCCTCACCATCTCTTCTCTTCCAGCAACCTGTAGCCAAGTCCGCCGCCTCCGCTTCCTCGCCGGCGCCCCATCGCCGTCGAACCCGTCGCGGTTGCCACCCTTGCTATCCCTGTAAGCTTCTCTTCACCTTCTCCCTTCATTTATCCCCTCTCTGGTCGATCTTGTCCATGCTTTGTATTTTGCTAACTTTGTCGCTGTTTTGACGGTTCGCCGGAATCCGGCCGTGCCGACGACTTGACCCGACATTCCAGCAAGGTACCCCGGTCCGCGTGGTCTCACTGTTCGTTGTTTGGACTCGATCCGTGAACCGTGCGTCCGTCGCGTGTTTTTCCGCCGACGCTACGTCCGTTTTCCCGGTTCGCGAAACCGTCGAGGCAAGTATTACTTGCTACATGCTATGTTAAACAAATTAAATGTGTTTTACTTATTGAACTTGCAAAACTTAACTAAGTAGAGCTATTTTATAATTTAGACGCATTATGACATATATCATGATACTGTAACCTAAGATCACAATTGCCACTTTAACCCTAATAACGAAACTACCAGTTAATCATTTTACTGTTAAAAGGACGATAGCCGTACACATGTAGCTCTATTACTTTCTGTTATTGTTATTGCACTACCTTGTGATTATTGCACCGCAAGGGTGCTCGAAACTTGTTAATCTGATAATACGACTGCACTATATTGTGATTAAATGAACTGATATTGTCGTTCACTTTATTCCCTGCTGTTATTTTCCTTATTCGATTATATACCTGTTGTGAGCACACCCTCGATTGCGTTACACATTGACCTGACCTTGCTACACATGACATATATATACATACCGATGCACCGGACATGGTACCCTTTACTATTGACTTAACCTGATGTACCATGTCCTGACCTATTACCTGATCTCATGCCTAATACCAACAAACCTGACATGGAGTCCTCATGGACCATTCCTGTTGTCTATACAGACAAACCTGCTTTTACCTGATCCTGTGTTGGCATTAGTTCTTGATTACTGAATACCTGACTCGACATACATAACTTGGGGGTATGGGGAAATCAAAGGTGAAACCGACTTGTAACTCAACAGTTCGATACCTGTTCTGATCAGTCTTACAGGCTAGGCCAGCCCCGGAGTGATGATGCTGACATCACTCACCCATCCTGCTACTTGTTACTGCCTAGCGGCACGTCTCGGATTCAGCCCCGAGAATCTTGACCGTGGTCCCGGGCACGCACGGGATACTATTGAGTTACATCGACGAGTCATCAATTGATTTCAAAGACTTTAGAATAGAAACCGATGGAACAGTTTAGTTACCCACTGCACACTACCCTACACTGCTTGTTACATACTACTGCTTATTTCATGTTTATTTCTGCACTGCTTATTACCATGTTCATATTATATTATTGGTTGACATGACGCGCTGACGTCTGGGTTTTGCATGGCCCAGATTCTTTACCACTGTCGCCGACCGAGCAGGAGTACTTCAGCCAGCAGGCTGATTTGTGAGTTTTGTAGTGATTAGTTTATTTATTGCATTTTATTTCCAGATGTGAGCCCGCATTATGGGACGTACTTTTCTATCATTGTATTGGATCATTTGCTTCCGCACTTATTTATCATTGACTCTTGTTATTATGGATTTGGACATGTGTTAGATAGTTTATTTATCTTGTTCTTGATATCTCTACAGCCGTAATGTGACTGCGGATGGATACTTCCTACCCACAGGTAGCATGGTTGGCTATGTCACGTGCCCAATCTTGCGTACTCTGGGAAGCGGGGCGTGACAGCAATGTTCCTAAACTAAACAATAGAGCCCAAATGCTCTTTTGTTGGATCTAAATGATCCTGTTAAGTAGATCTTAGTCTAAAATTAGACTAACGTATCCTTAACAAACGTTAAGTTGATCTTAGTCTAAAATTAGACTAACGTATCCTTAACAAACGTTTAAATTGATCTTAGTCTCAAATGAGACTAGCGTATCCTTAAACCCAAACCTAAATCTAAGAAAATACGGATTTGTACTAATCCACGCCTTACGGGCGACAACATACATTAGTCTCCGTATACAATCCACGGGCAACCACAAACAAAACAAACACACACGACACGAAGTGACCATCTGGAGAAGGAGAAAGTTGTTAGCGCAATGCGGCAGCGTAATTAACTGTAGGGGCTTGCGCCTGCAGGGAAGAGCATCCCCATAATCAAAACCCCTTCAAACGAGGGGGAATCTGACGAAGTCTGCTACATCGGCCGCATCCGTTTAAACCTTCGATACATGTTGCCACAAATCAACTTGGCATCTTCGGAGAGGTCGACGGATAGCACCAATTAGCATCTGCCCCGAAATTCAGGCGAGACGTTCGCCGCGTCTTCGTCCGCGTCTTTCGGCGGGGAACAGCCCTCCTCTCTTCTCTTGCCCTCTTCTTTTGGTCGGTTTGCTCGGCTCGGGGGAGGTTCACGTTCATCTCGGACTCGAGCTAGACCTCACGCTCGGTCCAGGCCTTTACCTCGGCCATGGTTTTAGGTTGCGCTAATGCAAAGGAGCGTAACCACTCCTTATGTCTAAGAACAGACCTTAGAGCTGTGATGACCGTCTCGTCTCGATACTCTGGGACCTCGAGAAGGGCGTTGTAGAAACGGGCGACGTATGCTTTGAACGTCTCCTTGTCCTCGCTCTTGATCGTGAAGAGGTGGTCGACTGTGTGTTTCTATCGCCTGTTCCCAACGAAGTGGCCGAGGAATTGTGTGGCCAGCTCGTCGAAGGTTGAGATCGAGCGCGGTTCGAGTCCTCGGAACCAGTCTCGCCCGGAGCGGATGAGAGTGGCCGGGAAAGCTCGGCACTGGGCGGCGTCGGAGTTGTCTTGGAAGCTCATTCCCGCGGTGAATGCATCCAAGTTGTCCTTCGGGTCAGATTTGCCATCGAAGAGGGAGACCTTTGGGGGCTTGTTGCGGGAGGAGACGTGGACGGCGAGCAGCTCCTCGGTGAACGGTTTGGTGAGCGAGTCGGCGCATACTTGGTCCCGTCGCTCGAACGGTGATCTTCCCGATGCATACCCTCGATCTTCTTCTTGAGGGCGTTGAGTCGATCGTGGTATCTCGACGACTCGGCGCATTTTGATCCGCGGCCTCTGCTGTTGGAGCTCTGCGTTTGGCCGCGGCTCCGGTTCCTCTCAATGAGGTTTCTCAAATCCCCCGGCGAGGTGGCCCGCGAGCCGCCGCGGCGAGTTCCGTCATCGCGACCTTGTCGAGGGAGGGGGTGTCGGTCATGCCTGGTAACAGGCGAGGTGACAAACATCTCCTCGGGAGGGACAGACGCGCGGAGGATCTCGGGGCGAGGTGCTCTGGCGACGGACCTCGGTGTCGAACTATGGGGTGCCCAGCGGGTTTCAGAACGTATCGGCCCGGGAGATCTGTGGCCGTATGAGGTAGCGAGGCGGTGGTCGGCGGCGCCGACGCGAACGGAGTCTTCTCTCCCCTTGTGGGGGTCTTGGTCCTGAGGCGGGGGGGGGGGGCAGCGGCTGGGTGATCTTGCCCCGCCGTTTGGACACGGATCAACGCCTCCACAACAGATGCGAGTGGGTCTATCCGGCCAGCAAGGGCGTTGATGGCATTCGGCGGAGGAGGTTCGTCCGCGCCTCCGTTGAGGGGGAGGCGGCGGTTGGTGCTTGGATCTTCGTGATGATCGCTCGCCATTGGATTGAGATCGGAAAGTGAACTTTTGTTTTTGTGGAATTAAGGAGTTCCCACAAATGGCGCCAGCTGACGCGACCTGGGATCACGCCAAGATGTTACCTTCCGTTGATCTGCTGATGGCGGCGATGGGTGGCTGAGATTTGATCTGGAGGCTGTTACTCCTGAAGCGTGTGGATCTCAATAGGTTTGAGGTTGCGGTTGCCGAGCTACCTGCAAGGAAGTCCCGGGGTGGTTGTACCACCGAGGACCCTCCGATGGTCAAGTTAGACTAGAGATCCGAACAGAGTAACGGCTTAGTGGAGTCAAAATGGCTTACTTGAACCGTCTGAAGAAGGGGTTTATATAGCGGTGGCAGCAGGCGAGGCATGCGCGAGAATCACGCGGGCCGTTACACTCCCGACGTCACGCCCGCGTGATGAGCAGGACCTCCCATTAATGGCGAGACATGCTCGTTAATGGGGGATCGTAGTGGCGTGGAACGTGGGATGTGGCCGGCGGAGATCTCGTGCATGACGAGATTCATGGGATGGCGGTTACGCCTGCAAGCGGTGCTGTTGGTCGGTCGATGAGACCGAGGATGATGACCTCGGCGGGAGAGCTCACGGAGGAGCAGGAGAGCCGAGGTATCTTGGTTCTGCTCGAGCCCAGAGGCGAGCTGAGAGGGCCGAGGAGGCTCGGGCCTGCGATAGCTCGGAGACGGGCTGTGAGGCCGAGGAGGCCAATTGTGCTGGAAGCTCGGAGGTGAGCCAGCGTTTGCTTGTAGGACGGGCACAGGAGTGGTCTGGTCGGCCACTGTAGGTCCTTTCTTGTGAGCCCTGGGACACGTCATCTGCCACGTGTCCTGATATATGAGATCACCGATATCGAGCATCATCAAGCATGTAAAGATAGGAAATGTCTTTATGGGTGGTCTTAGTTGTTAAAGCTAGTGCCAGGGAATTCATCTCACTTCGCTTTGCGACCCAGTCAAAATCGCTTTAAGTATCGTTTCACTCGCGGAGGGATTTGCCCTCCACTCTGTTGTTGACAACTGTTTCCAGGAGCGAGTCGAGTGCAAAAGCTCATCGACAATGGGACCATCCACATACGATAAAGGTAAATAAAAATGTGGAAACTATTAGATATTGTTTTATCTATGTTTTAGAGATGGTGAAAATCAAAATAGGTGATCACATAAGAAAATAATGTAGGGTGGATTTTTATTTATTTACATGAATATAGTGTTCTATTGCGAAACAAGCGTGTTACAGTGGTCGAAGCCATAGATCACATACCTCAAAACTTATATTATTGAGAGAGAGAGAGAGAGGAGAGAGAGAGAGAGAGCATGTCATTCTTTCTCTCCGTAATCAAAGTTTTCTCAAGACGATTAGTAATCAACACTAAAAATTATAGCATAATCACGTTTGTTTAAATTGACAACCGAAGGTAACAAAATGCAAGCTCAGACATCGAACAAGCCCATAGGCAACAACAAAATGCAAGGCCTTGTGAGTAGAAGAATACAAAAGTAACCCTAAGAGATACACAACTGTATATACCCCTCTAGTTTAACGTCGGGATGGGTTGCAGGAATATATTATACAACACAGCAAAAGCTAAATTTTGCAATCGGTAATGCATACTATTTTGCAGCATATTACAAGGTTAAAAAGCAAAATTAGGGGTTCGTAATCAGAAGCACTTCTTATGAACAATCGCAGACCCCATTTCGTCATAATCACCCTTTGTGATGTGTTGGTTTTGAGGGAACACGAATTTTGCGAGTATAGCGCCGCACATCCAAGCTGTTTTTGGCTAGATTCTCCGGCATGTACTCTGGAGGCAGAAAAAAAATAAATTGTTGCGAACGTTTCAGTCCCCCGTGCATGATTGTAGGCATCACAATATGTCGGAAGAGGATGTACCTTGACAAGCAAAGGCCGAATGGATGCAGAGCTTAAATTTGCTTCTTTCTGAAAGCAGTCTTCAAAACTGAAATCATGCAAAATGTTAAAATGGATTAGGTTCCCCTGTCGCTTGATATGTTAAATGAGTTGCACAGGGAGTACTCGTTAATAATTCAAACAAATCAAGTGAACCATAATAATAGGCTGTAATGCAAATAATGAAATTATTGCTACAAATGAGTACCCAGTAATGATTCTTCAAGATATGAAAACAGTATGAATCAATACATTTCCTCAAGAGCTTCCAGTTGTAAATCATACACAATAAAACTTTCCATCAATTCCGATGTGTAGTCCCCTATGGTTTGCAGGTTTCAGATAACAAGAAGAACAGCACAAGGCTTAATCCTGAACTTTTGGGTCCATTATAGATCCTTTCATCCATAAAAATCGTCTTCGTAATTAAATTGACAGCATATTTATTTTGACTGCCTCGGTCCATCTTCGTTTGGCTCTACGCCTGGCCCTCTTTGTACCATTGTTTAAAGCTCTGTCACTTCTAAATGGAGTATTAATTGCTCTGCGTTGCATCTCAAGCAGGTCTCCCTCCTTATATCCTCTACCTGAGCTATGCCCAACTTCTTACGATACACTCATTTTACTTCTTACGGCATCCAATCGTCTGAAGGGTTTCTTCTTCTTCTTCTTCGTCATCTTCTTGTGTAAAATGCCTTGACGAAATTTTTTATTGTCTTACAGGTTTCAACTCAAAATATAAAATCCTATTCCAAACTCAACAGGATGAAATGTCCTTTTGTATTCTTCTTATGTTGAGACAAGTTAATCAAAATTATTAAACACATACTTGGACTTAAGCACAATATTGACAAAACACAAGGCAGAATTGAATGACAATACTGAGAAGGATATATATGCATCAGGTGCAAGTTGCATTTTTGCACTGGAAGTTTGCATGTCAAAAGAGCTGGCTATAGTTATTTCATCTACATACAGTTCTCAGAAAGGACGACGAATCAATTGAACTACCGGTCATAGGAAACTTTATTGGATAAGAAAATAAGAAATGAAGGAACATAGAAATTGATCGTTTACCAGACATAGATGTCGTTCCCCCATGCAGCACTGTATTTTCAAGGAGTTGACGGTGGTTTTCAGATGAAACACTTGAGATGCATCGGACTAGCTGCTCAACAATCCCATACGGTTCTAAGCCCAAAATAGATGGTTGAAAAAGAGCATCTCCAACAATATATCTTTCCCTTTCTATTGTTATTACCTGAAAACATGAACTTGAGGGTCATTGTGGGATTAGAAAACTAATTAGATTCACAGTATTACTGTTAGAAAAAGAAAAATAACAAGAACAAGAAAAAGATCAACCACTGTGAGCAAGGCAATGTCTTCTTAAGTATAACATCCGACATATTCCCAGGAAAGATAAACGGCATACCGTTAAATTAATCCCGAGTCGTGACACTACAAAGTAGGGTCAGCTTTAAGATTGTAGAACTAGAGTCTCTTTACAGCACATTTCAGGTAGTTTCTAAGGTATCGCTCTATTTTACTGAAATCAAGATGGCAAGCCCATGCAAGCGAACAATGCAAATTGACTATAGTTTTCTTAATTCAAAGTTTTCTTGTTTCTTTACATGATTTATAAGCTAAACACATCGGTAGGACGTAGTCTTTAAGGAATCGAGAAGAGATATTTGTGAGAATAAATATCATTATTCAGAAAGCTAAAAACCTGTCCATCTGGAAGGGTGTGTGTTTCCTTCTGCCATGAGTTTCGAGTCGAATGCGGTTTGATCCTCAGCGCAGCATGCATACTGCTCTTTCAACTTTTCAATCTCAGAAAGGTCGATGTTTACAAGAGGATTGGACTTCTGAAGTTCTTCAGCAAATAGCTTCGTCAAATCAATTCCTCCAATTTCAAATCTTTTTGAAGCGATTTGCTGAACAGCACCTTCACAAACCCGTGCTATATCTGAAAAGATTACAAAAACAATTTACATACTGTTAGTTAATGCAAAAAGCAAATAGTTGTCTCACAAATGCTAATTAATGAATTATCAGGAATAAGCTACAATAACAAGCCTATATCCCAAGACTTGGAAACACCAAACCAATATCCTGGGCTCGGCTACAATACATAAATGCTTTTCTTCCATTCTGCTATGTTAAGGGCCATCTCCTTGATTAGGGCCTAATACAATAAATAGGAGTTACCTAGGCTAATAAACCGCAAAAACAGTAGCATAAATGGTGGACCGGTGAAGCACCTAAGAAACTCATATACATCTTCATTGAAGCAAGGAATATCCAAGGTAGCATTCACATAATAAGGTAAGAAAAGGTGAGAGAAAATAATGAAATCTGATATTTATTCTTACTCATTTTCGGGTGGGGGTGGGGGTGGGGGTGGGCGTGGGGGGGAATCGTGCCTCTCACTAAAATTAAAACTCTCTTTTATACCCAGTTTAAACCTTGTGCATATACAAGCATACTCCATCTCATAGACTAAACACCAAGCCACATTTACCCTAAATGTTGGATGTACAGAATAACACATTTTGCAAATCAATATGTCACACGCTTTTTAAAAGTTAGTAGGATCTGCACATGATTAAGAAACAGAAACACCTAATGGTTGTTTCGTCTCTTCCTTCATGTCGGGCTCCTCATCCGCTTGCAATCTGCCTCATTGCCCTCCCCTTAACCCTCCCTTTTTGCATTCCTCCTTTGCCTGATACTCAGCTGCTCTTCATCTTCGCCATCCCCTTTGCATCCTTATTATCTGCCTTCCCATCCCTATCTTGATACAAAAGAAGTGCCAAATGACTTTAAATTATTCGGGCTCGTTTGACAAAGAAACAAATCAAGCAAACACATCACCTCACCTCCCCCCCCCACCCCCACCATGCACCTTAGAAAATTGAAGTAGAAAATCATACATGATCCCTTCAACATTTATTCATTTATTCATTCTTTTTAATAAATCTATTCTCTCTCATCTTCCACGTGCATCAAGATGTTGCTTAGAGGCATGAAGAATGCTGGCTAACCTCATGGAACTTATCAATAGTGAATTTGAAGCATACACGAATCTTTCCAAAAATCAATTTCTGTCAGTGAAAAAGGCTAGTTATTTATATGTTACCAGGATAACATTATTACTGCAAGAAATGTAGCATCTAAGTGAAAATTATGTTAATAATGCAAGTATGCCTTCCTATTACCTTTCAGATTTGAAAATCTAAAGACCAGGAGAAACTCCAGATAGGTTAGCCCCAAATAAAAATGTTTCGCAAGGAAAGTATAAACATATTATGAGAGAAAATTAAAAATCCTCAACAAAACTAACAAATACAAAACGCCTTCCCTTGATGCTGCCAACAAATACATGTTGAATATTTTGCTCTCCACAACATACATACATTGCTGATCCACTCAAGTTAGGTAAGCAAACCGCAGAAAAAAGGAGGGGGCTTATGGCCTCGAAGTCGAACAGCCTGAACCCGAAACTATTGGATTATGTCATATAAGAACATAGTTCTTTGAGAACTGTACCAGCCATTGGCATTTGAGCTGAAGAGAGATCCTCTAACTGCATCCTAAAAATTGTTCCGGATTACTGCAAACAGCATAATACGAATCTAACTTGCTCACCCAAAGTACCAAATGAAATTATCGAAAGAAATACAAGGATGGGATTATCACCATACTTTAAGTGGAAACACACATCACTGTGACTCCAGCTTGCAAAGCTTCTCATTGCATGCTTGCTTAGCTCCACCTCATCAAGCTCACAACTGCGATGAATTTCCTTCTGGAATCGCCATAGGAGCGTTTGGATTCAAAGATGAGAATATGTTGCTCATAGCCTGATCCAACAACATATAAGATGTTTAGCGAGGTCCCTTGCATTCAACCTATGCAGGCCTGTCAAAAATAACCAAACCTGATTACCCGACCCGAAAACAGCGACCCGAACCCGTTTATTTTTTAAACGGGTTGGGTAGATCAGTTTAATAAACGGGTCAGGTTCGGGTCCTGGATTGCAACCCGGATAAACCCGTTAAATTACATGACATTTGTCTTTCCTTTCTCCTAATTTTGCTTTCTAAGGCCATTTCAAATGATGGGATATATATACTTCTTCACTACTTGCTTTTAGTCTTTTTTGGATTAATATGCTTGTGAATAAATTAATTATTGCGGGATTTTGTGAAGTGGTTTTTTTAATTTTCTACAATTTTCAAACTAAAATCTTTTAAACAAGCTATATGTGAACACTCACTTTCAAAAGTATCAGATTGGAAAACTCTAACAAGAGATCCTTTTATCTAGTTTGGTGTTGTTTGATATGATTCGGATCAGGTTAATACGACCCGATTGATAAATGGGTCAAGTCGGGTCGGGTTCGGGTCGACATAAATCGACCCGTATATTATTCATCGATTTCTATAGCGGCCTATCTGACATGCCCATCGTTTTATCCAGGCCTTTCTGGAAGGAAAGATTTTTGCCTTTCAAGATAGAATCTGGTGGATGATTCAAGTGAAACATATCTGCTCGACCTCGTAGGCTACTCTAGTGAATGGGCTGTTTATAGTGCTTCAAACCGGTATTCTCGGTTTACTGCTTTGACCGAGCACAACTTACTTGCATTGCTACACTGGTGGAACTACCCTTTGATTTTCATCCAAAACAAGATTGAGAATTGGAAAAGATCCAATGATGAGTGGCCACTCTGTGCAAAAAACAAGCACACCCGGTCTTGGATGTTGACCCGTATATTATTCAGGGCGGGCCGTAGGCGGGTCAAGTTTGACCCGACCTGTTTATGACCCGACCCGACCCGTTTGACACCCCTAAACCTATGGACTTGATCCCAAGTAAATTGATGAATTGACAACTCTCAATAGAAGCAATTATAGAGTTATAGCTGATGGCGAAAGATCGCTTGCACGCAGAAAATCCAAATGAAAGTCCGGAACATGGAATATGCTTGGAGAGGAGAAAGAAAGTGAATATCAATAAACTAACTATTAGAACTTGATGGAGCTCCTTTTCGGGCCTCCGTCAGATATTGCCTTCCGTTGATCTCGAGGTGAACTTAGTTGGTTGTCCTTCGTTGCGTGTGGGTCTCAATGGATTTTGAAAGGAGAAGGTTGGGTGAGGAGGCTGTCGCCGAGTACCTGCAAAGAAGTCCCGATGTGGTTTGGTACCACCGAGGACCCTCCGACGCTCAAGTTAGCGATGAGATCCAAGCAGAGTAACGGCGTAAAGTGTAAAAAATGGCTTACTTCATCCCTCTGGGAGAGGAGTTTATATAGCGGCGGAGGCACGTAGCAGCAGGCGCGAGAATCTCACCGGTAGTTACGCTCCCGACGTCACGCCTGCCTAGGGGGCGGATCTTCCATGAAGGGGGATCGTGAAGGCGTGGAACGTGGGATGTTGTTGGCGGAGAATCCGTGCATGGAGAGATTCGTGGAGCTGCGGTTACGCCGGTGAGCGGCAAACTGGGCGGATGACCGAGGAAGACTTGGTCTTGTGTCAGCTCGGGGCGAGCTGAGGGGCCGAGGAGGCCAATCTGCGGGGAGCCCTGAGGAGGGCTAGCTCATGCTGGCCAGTCAGGTACATGGGTGGCATGGTCGGCCTTCGTGGGCCCTTTCTTCTGAGATCTGCGACGTGCCGCCCGCCACGTGTCCCGATCTTAGAGGTTGCCGATATCGAGCATCATCATCAGCCCCCTACTCTTGCCCCGACCAGCTAGTGGTCGGGTCAGGAGTGGACTGCCGGGCCCCCCCTGAGGTGAGCTCCTCCCCAGGGTGGGGTCCTTGAGCTGTCGGCTGTATTTTCCGCTAGCGAATCTAGGCGAAATCTTTGCATTTAAGGAGGGTGCGCCGGTCCGTGCACTCTGCATTTGAAGCGACGGTCCACGTGTTCAGCGCCTAATGGCTGATGTGACGTGCGCAGGTCTGCGACGTCTGTCGGGACGCAGCCAGTCGCTGGGCTGCCACATGGAGCGATTGGAGCCGCTGGTCGCGAGGAGCCGTTTCGGCGGGAGACGATGGGCGCCATTGGATGAGGCCTCTTGCGGAAATAAATACGGGTGGGGCCCGCCCTGGGCCCTTACTCTTTCATATTCCTCACCCTCAAGCCCCAGCTGCTCGGCGCTCGTCCCCATTCTCTTGTTCCCAACTTTTGAAGAGTTTCCTTCCCAGGTTAGATGTCTTCCCCTGTAGAATCAGTTCACGTCGTAGGAGTAGATGATAGGGTTCCTTTAGATGTGTTCGAGTCTCTTCAGGGAGCAGGGGCTGGGCCCCCTCCCCGCGTCCGTGAGGTGGGGGCCGCCTCCATGGAGGAAGCGGTAGATGTAGCCCCCAGTACCTCGTGCTGGGTGAGGAATGAGGACGAGCTCACCAATGCTCGAGCTCGCTTCCACATTCCCCCGTGCTACACTCTTCGTTTGGCCGAGGAAGGAAAGAGAGCGGACCAGGTCCGGGGTAGGGAGATTGCCATGTATTGGAAGCCTTTTGGGGCGGAATGCGCTTGCCCCTCTCTCCTAAGGTCATCGCCGCTCTGAATTTCTTCGGCTTGGCTCCTGGCCAGCTGGTGCCGAACGTGTGGAGGATCCTCCTTGGGTTCCTGATCCGCCTGAAGCTGCAGGCGATTCCTTTCAGCCTTTCCCTTCTCGATTCCTCCCTTGCTTTTAAGAGTCACCCCGGCGGTCGGGCTGGCGACCCGAGGTGGGTTTATCTTTCATTTAGGAAGCGGCCCGGGGTCGCCGCCGGGGCGGGGATCGTGGCCTTGCCCTCCTCCATCCACGACTGGAAGAAGAAGTTTTTCTTCGTCTCCCCTCCCGAGGGCGAGGACTGGCTGGTGCCCACCAAGTACTCGAGGGAGAAGAGTCTGCCAGGGAACCTGTCCGACGACTCCGCCGCGGTGAGAGTGGCGTCGTGGGAACCCATCCCTCGATACGACGTGCTGCTGTCCGAGAGGGTTTTGACCTGGGCCGGGCTTAGCCCCGTCGAGTTCGTTGGTAAGTTAGGCTTGCTTTCTGGGTTTATGTTTTACTCACATCGCTGATAGGTGGGGTGTTTGTTTTGTGCAGGATCCATGGACTTCGGCGTTCTCCGAGATGCTATGCGCCAGCCGAGGCAGTCTGCTAGGGCTGGGGGCGCCAGCTCTTCCCGGGCGCATGCTGCCCCCACCCCTGTCGCCCCAGTGGCGGTGCCCCGAGGACACCCGGCAGCAGACCCCGCCCCGGGTCCCAGCAGAGTGTCGGGCCGGAAGCGGGCCCTGATTGTGGAGGACACGGCCTCGGAGGAGGAGATCGGCTCCCCCCGGGAGACGCTCAAGAGAAGTTCCCGGAGACCTTCCCGGGGCCGGTCTTCGCCGACTGTGGTGGAGGAAGGTGGGCTCCGGTTCGCGGTGCCGTCCGGGCTGTCGGTCGCGGACAGTCTCCACGAGATAGAGACCTCGGCCGGGGGTTGGGTTCCCGGGGGGACCCTCAAGGCCCAGCTGGCGTCGATCGCCCACGAAGCCGTGCAGGTAAGCTCACAGTGCGCTGCGAGATTTAGTGTTTTCCTTCGTGTTTCTGATCCTTCTTCTTTTTGCTCCTTCCCAGACTCTCCAGCACGTGGCCCTCGCCCTCCGCATGGAGACCGAGGTGGTAACCCCGGCGGTGGAGGCCGCGGGCTAGCTCGCCGCGTTGCAAGAAAGCTCCAGGCGGGAGCAGGAGGCGATGTCGGCGAGGATCGCTGCCCTGGAGGGCGAGGTGGCAGCCGAGAAAAGGGAGGCTGCCGCGATCGCCGAGGGTAAGCTCGGGGACTCCCAGGTACTCGCCGGCAACCTGAAGAAGACGGTGAAGACCCTCCGGAAGGAGCTGGGGGCGTCGGCCGAGGCCTTAGAGTCGGCTGGGCCGAGGGCCGTGGCGAGCTATAAGTGGTCGAGGGATTTTTACGATGACCTGGCCGTGGCCACGACCCGCATCTGGCACGACGCCCTTGATGCCGTGAAGTCCAAGATGCCGTAATTCGACGACGCGAATCTCCGGGCCGAGTTCCCCCTCATGGGCACCGACGAGCAAGGGGGAGAGGTTCCCGGCGAGGTGGGGGCCGAGGACCCGGCGCCTCCAGTGGTGGAGGTTGAGGACCTCGAGGTCGTGCCCAGGCCCGAGGTGTAGAGCCTGTTCCCCTCCGAAAGACGGCGCGCAAGACTGCGATGTCTTGGCACTGAGATTCGGGGCAGATGCTAATTGGTGCTATCCGTCCACCTCTCAGAAGATGCCAAGCTGATTTATGGCACCATGCATCGAAGGTTTGAACGGATGCGTCCGATGTAGCAGACTTCGTCAGATTCCCCCTCGCTTGAGGGGGTTTTGATTGTGGGGACGCTCTTCCCTGCAAGCGCAAGCCCCTGCAGTTAATTATGCTACCGCATCGCGGTAACAACTTTCTCCTTCTCTAAATGGTCACTTCGTGTCGTGTGTGTTTATTTTATGTTTTGTTGCCCGTGGATTGTTTACGGAGACTGAGTTATGTCGTCGCCCGTAGGGCGTGGACTAGTCCAAATCCGTATTATCTTAGATTTGGGTTTGGGGGTTTGGTTTGAGGATACGTTAGCCATATTTGAGGCTAAGATCAACTCAAACGTTTGTTAAGGATACGTTAGTCTAACTTGAGACTAAGATCAACTTAACGGGATCGTTTAGATCCGACAAAAGAGCATTTGGGCTCCATTGTTCCAGTTTAGGGACATAGTGGTCCATCGTTAGTTTAAGGACGTTTCGGTCCGTCGTTAGTTTAAGGATGTTTCGGTCCGTCGGTAGTTTAAGGATGCATAAGTCCATGGGTTTAAGGACCCCACAGTCCATATGGGTGTGTTTAAGGACGCATTAGTCCGTTAGTTTAAGGACGCATAAGTCCGCGGGTTTAAGGACCCCACAGTCCGTATCTTAGTTTAAGGACGCATAAGTCCATGAGTTTAAGGACCCCACATTCCGTGTTGATGTGTGGTTGTCGGGACTCGTCACCTCTCTGAAGACGTTGAAGGATTACAACGACAAATATCAGAGGAGTTCAGAGATGTACCCTTGAACCAATGAGTTGGTTGAAAGAGCAGATGTGCTCAGTTCAAGATGATTTGAGGACTTATGGCCAGTTTGGGCTAAGTCCAATTATATTTGAAATATTGGCCCTCTGTTGGCCCATTGAAGGAGAGGCTTTGCCTTTAGAAACTTAGCCAATTGGGCTAAAGCTAGTGTTAAACACTAAAGACCAACAGTGTTGAACACTGGGAATAAGATTAGCAAATTAGTGTTAAACACTAAAAGATAATCAGTGTTAGCAACAGGGATTTCAAATTAGTGTTAACACAAAAGCAAATTGGTGTTAAACACCGGCAGCAGAGATTTCAAACTAGTGTTAAACACTAAAGCAAATCAGTGTTAAACACCGGGAACAGAGTTTTCCAATTAGTGTTAAACACTAAGAAAATCAGTGTTAAACACTGAGGACAAAGTCTTCAGATTAGTGTTAAACACTAAGGAGAGAGGGGTCACGTATGGACACGTGAGAGCGCCCTGATTCCCTTTATTTTATTCTGCAGATCAGTGTTTAACTCTTTTAATTCTGGTGGCCATCACGTGTGAACACGTGATAAAAGCCCCCGCTCTGGTCTGTTAGAATGCTCATTAGGGGTCACGTGGTGACACGTGAGGGCGCCCTAAATGTGGAGCCAGGTCTCCTTTTGGTTTATCCTCAAATCTGCGAACAAGTGTTAAACACTTTTATTTTTAGAGCATCACGTGTTGGCACGTGATGCCAATTGTTAAAGCATTTGCTGAGGGGTCACGTGATAACACGTGAGGACGCCCAAAGCTTTCATTTCCTTTGCTTTTTCCTTCTGCGTTTTGGGAGTCACGTGGGAGCACGAGAGGTGATGCTTCAAAGTTCTTTGCAGGGGATCTTTTCAAGGGTCACGTGAGTCACGTGAGGCACTGCCTCAAAGGGCTTTCTGTAGATCTTTTAGGGGGGTCACGTGGTGACACGTGATCCTGTTTTTCTGTAGTTGTTTAGAAGATCTGTTAATCCCTTTCAAGAATTAAATTCCTTGTAGGGTTGAACCCTGACAATAATTTGAGAGGAATTAAATTCATAGTTCCTTTTGAAGAGTTGAACTCTGAATTTCCTGCAGGAATTAAATTCCTCATATATGTGAAGAACTGAATAGGGTTAAACCCTAATAAAAGCTTTGGGGAATTAAACTCCCACTCTCTGTTAAAGAATTATTCTGGGGAATGAGATTAAGGGAATTAAATTCCCGTTGTTTTAACAGAACTAAGTTCTTAACTAGGGTTAAACCCTGATTCTTTTCATTCTGAAGGAATTAAACTCCCATAACACAGGGTCAAACCCTAATTTTATTTTAAAGGAATTAAATTCCTATAGTTCTGTGAGAATTAAATTCTCGTGTTTCCATTCCCTCTCTATGCCTTGGATCTGCATGGCAGGATCTCAACCCATTGAGAATTAAATTCTCAACTCAAGGGGAGATGTGCACTTTACAGATCCTCCATCAAAGAGAGAAGAAATATGTCCTTCTGTTTTATATCAGAGTTAAACTCTGTTGAGAATTAAATTCTCTTTTCTTTCAATGAAACCTTCCCTTTCTTACCTAGGGTTTTCGTTTGCAGAAGATCTAAATTCCTCTAAAGTATCCAGGCTCTCTCTCTTTTCTTCCCTCTGCATATATCTCTTTTTGTGTGTCTCTTGGCTCCTATTTATAGGAGAAGCAGCCGAGTCAATTAGTTTTGGTGGATCTTTCATTAGGAGATTTGATTTGTATCCATCATTCGTTTTGGACCTTTGGATTATTAGGTGAATTTTATTCACCATTGGATTTTAAATCCAGAGATTCTCCTTTGTTATTTCGGTTAGATTTTACGGGGAAATCTTTCCTAATTTGAGATTTTCCCATAGATAGATGATATTTAATCACCTTTAAATCATTAATTCAATCGGTTGCTTTTGGAAAGATTTGAGAGGTCTTTTCTCAGAATTTAATTCTGTTAACGAATAGGCTTTGAAGTCGGTCACGTGTGGCCACGTGACCCTTGGTCACGTATGGCCACGTGACCCTTGGTCACGTGTGGGCACGTGACCCCCTTGGAACGAGCCTTCTTCTTTCTTTTTGCGCTCTGTCTTCTGGTTGCTGCTTAACCGTCACGTGCCATCACGTGACCCCTGGTCACGTGTGAGCACGTGACCCTCGTCTGGACTCTTTTTCTTGATTTAATCAGGGAATTGAGTCTGTCGCTTTTGAGTGTCACGTGCCAACACGTGACCCTGGTCACGTGGGAGCACGTGACCCTTTCTGAAGCCCTTTTCTTTGATGTGGTCAGGGAACCGGTTTGCCTTTGAAGCCGCTTTTAATTATCACGTGCCAACACGTGACCCAGATCACGTGGGAGCACGTGACCCTTTCTGAAGCCCCTTTTCTTTGATGTAGTCGGGAAGCTGAATTTGCCTTGCTGATGCTTTTAGATGTCACGTGGCAACACGTGACTGCTGGTCACGTGTAAGCACGTGACCCTTCTCTGAAGCCTTTTCCGTAAGCTTTCCTGATTTTAAATCAGGAAACAAATGCCCCCACAGCGTTGTTCTCACGTGTCCGAGCGTGAGTGCAACGCTGTCACCTTTTGTGACCGTTGGATTCCTCTAGGGATTTGGGGATATGAAGCGTCTCCATCACATCCTATAAATGTTCACGTCCCTTCCGAAGAGGCTTCACTTTGCTCATCTTCTTCCTTTGAGAACTTTTTCTGAGAATTTAATTCTTTTCTTCCAGAGCTTAGTTCTCTGCCTTGAAACATTCTCAGAGTTTAACTCTGTTTAAAAGGACTCTTCCTCTTCAGGTAATGGTGGTTGAAGCACCTTCATTTTGACAAAACTTTTTGGATTTTAAATCCATATCAAGGGTTTCACAAAGAACCCATTTTTCTTCAAGTTCTCTAACCAAAATATGAGACCACTTAACCTCCAACAGTAGATCTCTTAGGGTTTAGATGATCCTTAGGGAGATGATGATGGCGGTTCAAATCCATGGAATTTAATTCCATCCCAAAAATATTTCTGGGAATTTAATTCCCTTCTCTTAATAAGGAATTTAATTCCAATGAAGAACTCAATTTCTTCACACGGAGGCTTCTTGGGGTTTCTTGACCCGAGGTTGTCCTTCTGCAATTAATGTAACAGGAGCTTTGTAATGATTCTCATTTGTGGGAATTTAATTCCTTTGATCTTGTTGGATCCATTGTAGAGCCCGAGACAGATCCTGTTGGGGGAATGTGCAGGGTCACCATTCTTTATTTAACGAGGATATTCACTTTGTTTTATTGTAACTATTTGGTCTCATTATTAATGAGCCGTCATCCGGATTCTGTGGGGCCCATGTGTTTTGTAGCCAATGGTCCCAGAAAACTCTGCTGTTACTTTCTTTAACTAGTCTTCATGTTCATGCATGGATATATATCGCTGACTTTGCTTTTAACGGTTTCCTTTTATTGGATTTCAGGTGCGATGGCTTCTGTTCCGTGCTTTCCCTTTTCTCGCTCGGAGGCTGCTTTTCCTCAGTCGCCATCTGATGAGGAAGCGATGGCGATGATCCGGGCCCATGACCCGAACTGTACCAACCTTCTTCAATGGGGATCTTGGTATAGTCAGATTATTCAGGGTCGCCGGAGTTTTCTTTGCACGATACCGACGGAACCTACTTTCCCATTCTTACCGATGGACCCTCCGAGGACGGCTTTTGCTGTGGAAATGCCCAACTGGACTCCAACGGGGAGGCTCGAGCCTTCGACGACCGGTATTCCGAACCATCCGATCCCGGCCATAGACATCTTGGGGCGGCGTATCTGCCAGGGTGAGGCCCACCCGTGGGGGCAAATTTATAAGATAGGGCTTACTCCTCGGCACCCTACGGGCTACCTTCTCTGGGCTCGCTACATCCTTTCTGCCCATCGTGCGCGGTTGCAGAAAGTCGGGCTTTATCAGGCCATATACGCGTCACTCTTCCATTATAAGTCTCCGCATGTCTGGTGGGTCAAGGCGTTCTTAAACCAATGGAATCTTCCCACCAACACTTTCATTCTAGGAGATCGTGAGGTCTCGATCTCTCTGGACGAATTTTATGACATCTCGGGGTTGCCGATAAGGGGTGGTCTGTACGAGGAGTTGCTGCCTCCTGACGAGTACATTTTTGAACCCGAGCCCGTCCCGGTTGACGGCCTGTCTGCTGAGAATGCCGTTCGCTACAAGCGCCCCAGTTTAATCAAGGCGCTAGGTATCTTCGACCGATTATTCACCGAATCCGAAGAGCAGGGTGTTACTTTCTTTCAAGAGCTTCATTGCTCGTTTCCTTCGCGAGGACGCCTTATCGAAGACAAACCCGAAGTTTGCCAACATTGGAGACCCCTTTGGGTTCGGTCCGAAGAAGCTGCCGACCACTGAATCAGATTTACCTCAGTACTACATCCCTATTATGTCGCCGATATCTCTTGAATCCATTACTGTCCCAGGCATGGACGAGGAGACGTTCTTTGTAGGGTTTGTTAGTGTTTGGCTCAGTTGGTTCGTTATCCCCATGCATCGCCGCTTCATGAGAGCCTCGGTCATCTACCCGGCTCATCGTATTGCTGAGGGGACGCGGTTGGCCATCGGCATCCCGGCCTTGGCGCACCTCTATCATGGATTGGGCATCGCAGCCAATACCTCTACACCCGGTGTGAATGTAGTGAACTTTTCGCTTCATTATTTCACGTCCTGGGTCGAAATGCATGTGCTGGGGGCTTTTGCTATGCATCAGAGGTCCGCATTTTACGATGCCTATCCCTTCCCGCGACTTATGCGATTGGTGGGTGCTTCTACTGCTGACCCGACTCAATTCGGAGCTATTCGGGTGCTGATTTCTCCTCATACCGCCGCTGGCGGGTTGGTTTTTAATGATCGGGTCTTGTCTACTCCTTCGGGTCCCGTTCAACAACTCTGGGACCAGTCGAAAGACAACGCACCCTCTTTGAAGCCCCGGGAGGCCGCGCATTTGTATACAATTAGACCGGGCTACTTGGTGTTTCGCCAGGACAGTGCAGCTCTTTTTATGCGGTACAATCCTCATCGATTTGCCCGGCAGCTTGGATACGACCAGGGTGTTCCTTTCGAGGCTTTTATAGTCGCCCCGATCCCTTCGTTCGATGTTGTTCGCGATGCCGCTCATCACTTCATGAGGCTGAACACCGGCTCCCGTTTCATGGTCCCTGAAGCTGAGTACATGCCCCGGTGTGTAGGTGCATTTACGGGCTGGTGTCTTCATCGGATCAGCCCAATTATTCTTGAAGAAAGAAGGGTGCTTCTTGGTCACGACGCCCCTCCTCAGGTTTCAGGGGCTAAGCTACGATCGAGGGTTCCGGTCCGCTTCCCTTTGAGGGAGATTGGCACCGCGCTCATTCCGGGGGAGTCAGGGGTAGACCTTACTCCAACAGCTGGTATGCCCTTAGGTTCCCGATCGCGGGGTAAACGGGCCCCAGTGGTAGCGCCCCTGCCGGTGGCGGTATCGCCCCCTGTGGCGTCGACACTGGCGATGTCATCCTCGGTTGTGGCACCGAGCGAGAGTAACAGGGATGAGGGCGCTGAGGGCGATATGGGCCAGCGCCGCCCTAAGGCTTCACGAGGGAGGAAGCGGTCATCCTCAGCGACCGGCTCTGGGTCTAAACGGCGGAGGAAAGCGGCCACCACCCTGCTCGATTCTGTGGCGGAGTCTGAGCCTATTCTTGAAGATGAACCATTGGCCTTGCCAGAGTCAGACGCTGGGCTTCTCTTCCCGAGTTCGGCTGATGAGGAGGCCGCACAGTTGGCTGAGGCCATACGGCGTTCAAAAGACGCGTCTCATAACGCCAAGGTTCCGAAGAAGTCTTATCCCGCTGTAATTTTTTACGAAGACCCTTCGTGGATTCGGCGGCGATTTATCGGTCCTTTGGAGGAATGGGGGGAAAGGGCTTTGAAGCAGGCCGCTTCAGAAGACGCAGCTGATGCCCTTTCTTTATGGACCGGCGGTTATGAGTCTACCCTTGAACCCCGGCGAGCCCACCTCCTTGAGAAGGAGCAGCGGCTTGAAGAAGCCATATTGAGGGCTTCTTTGCGTATAGGCACGTTGTGCTTCTTTTGTAGTCTTTCCGATTATTTATGCCCGTGCATATGTATCATTATTCTTATTTGAATCGTGCAGAATCTTCGACGCTGGGGGAGCTCCCTACGGGCCCATTAAAGCTAAAGCCCGCCGAAATTCTCGATGAAGCCTTGCTTGACCTGGAGGGGGCTGATGAGACTGCTCCTCTCATGGTAGAGCCTCTAGCGGCGGTTCTTGATCAGGGAGAGCTTGCCCCTTTAGGGGAGGCTCCTTTGGAGGTCGCCGTCCCAATGACTCTTACTGAGGGCGGCCTAGAGGCTGGAAAAGAGGTAGTCGGGACTACTTTTCCTTTGTTGGAGCCTGAGGTCACGGCGGAGACCGTTGAAGCTGCTATCCCCCCGATTCAGAATGGGAGGAGTGTTGAAGGTAACCCTCTGCGTTTTAATTTAACAACCCTTTCATAGGCTGAATTCTTTTATCTTTCCTAGAATTGCGCGGTTTGGCGGCCACTATCGTAGATCTGTCGCCTCGACAGTCATTTCAGCGTTTATTGGAGATGGCGGCTCCGCAGGCGATCTCCCCTCAGCGTACTGTCCTTTCATCTGGGCAAGGTTAGTGTCATCCGCCATATTTTTACCATAGCATTGTTACTATTTCGCGAAATGACGCTGATGTCTCTTATAGTTTTGGAAGCTGACGATGAGGTCGAGGTTGTTGAAGGGCCAGGGGAACCTTCAGCTCCTACTTGCATGAGTGTCGGTGAGTGACTTTTTATTATAGTCTCGTTCGTTCTGTGTTTAAGAGTTTTAATAACATTTGCCAAATTTGAACAGCCCTGCCAGTCTCCATGGCTTTGGAATCGCGCATCGTGATGCCGCCCGGCCCTTATGCTTTGCGGGCTTCAGAACGCTTGGCCCAATTGAGCCTTGTCTCCCTATCTTCTTTCGTCGAGGAGCTCCGTGCTGGTAGCGCGACCACAGCCGACGCATTTGCCGCTAAAGCTAACGGCTCCCTTCCTTTTCTCGCCACCTATCATAGCGAGGAGGTGGTGCGGGTCTGGATGGAGTTCTGTAGGAAGGTGGAGGCTTTTTTGTACGCTCTCGAATGTTCTCGCCTTTCCTCGGAAGCCGTGGCTGCAAAAGCGGAGTTGCAGGGTCTGATAGCACGATGTGCGGCCAACATGACGTCGTGCGAGAAGAGACTTGGCCGCAAGTTCTCGGAGAGGGAATTGGCTTCTAAGGCGCTGAGCGAGCTTCAGGCCAGCCTCACAGCCAAGGCCAACAAAGCGTACGAACTCTGGCGAGTGCTCCAGGAGTCCATAAAAGAAGTGGTGGCTCTCGATAAAGCTGCCGCGTTCACTCGCGAGAGGGTCGAGGCTCATAAAGCCACCGAGAAAGAGCTTGAAGGCCGACTCGCTTCGTATCAGGCCCAGCAGGCTCAGGCGGAGGCCCGTCTTTTGGCAATCTTAAATCATGAGGCCGTGGCCCAACAAAAGCAGGATGAGTTGACCAAGCTGCTGAATCGCCCGCCGGCTTGAAACATTTGTACCTTTTCCTTCCTTTTTGTACATACTCATGGATGTGAGTATTTTCTTTTTGTTCTTTTATGAATTGTACTTTATATCCATCTTAGTTTATGAATAAAAGGTACAATTTTCTTCTCAATGGTGTGTCCCCTTTCATTGAATGCGTTTGCGGACAATTTATCTTGATCTCCTTGCAGGGCAGCGATAGCTTAGGATTCAAGGTTAAGATCTGCTTCCTAAGACTTTTGCACTTTATGAGCCACGAGGGTCTCATAAAGAGTTTTTCTCCCCATGGGTCGAGAGGATCCCATAGGTGTAAGTTCTTCTTAAGAATCGTGAGGATTCTTAAGCGGGTTGTCCCTTGAGAGTCGTAAGGACCTCACAAGAGAGTTTTTTTTCCTTACAGGTCGTGAGGACCTGCAAGTGCTGGATGTGGTCACCCTTGCCCGTGTTTCACGGGGCCAGGGGGCTGCTCTAGGTATCGTAGTTTAAAGACGTCACGGTCAAGGTTAAGGACCTCATAGTCCGTGGGTTTAGGGACTCCACAGTCCGATGTTTGGTTGCAGGGACCCGTCACCTCTTTGAAGACGTTGAGGAATTACAACGCCAAGTATCAAAGGAGTGAAGAGATGTACCCTTAAGCCAAGGCAGAATCCGTAGGGAATCAGGGTGGTTGATCGTTAGTTTTAAGACATCACGGTCGAGGTTAAGGACGTCATAGTCCGTGGATTTTAAGGACTCCACAGTCCGGTATTTGCTCTGGATGCTTCACACGGGTTCACTGCCGTGCTTGGCGAGGACCAGGCTCCGCTCTGGGCGTTTTCCACGGGGTCAAAGAGTGACGTTATCCGCGTTCCACGTAACCAGGAATTTTGCACTAGATGCTTCACACGGGTTCACTGCCGTGCTCGGCGAGGACTAGGCTCCGCTCTAGATGCTTCACACGGGTTCACTGCCGTGCTCTGCGAGGACCAGGATCCGCTCTGGACGTTTTCCACGGGGTCAAAAAGTGACGTTATCCGCGTTCCACGTAACCAGGAATTTTGCACTAGATGCTTCACACGGGTTCACTGCCGTGCTCTGCGAGGACTAGGCTCCGCTCTGGACGTTTTCCATGGGGTCAAAGAGTGACGTTATCCGCGTTCCACGTAACCAGGAATTTTGCACTAGATGCTTCACACGGGTTCACTGCCGTGCTCTGCGAGGACTAGGCTCCGCTCTGGATGCTTTACACGGGTTCACTGCCGTGCTCTGCGAGGACCAGGATCCGCTCTGGACGTTTTCCACGGGGTCAAAAAGTGACGTTATCCGTGTTCCACGTAACCAGGAATTTTGCACTAGATGCTTCACACGGGTTCACTGCCGTGCTCTGCGAGGACTAGGCTCCGCTCTGGATGCTTTCCACGGGGTCAAAAAGTGACGTTATCCGCGTTCCACGTAACCAGGAATTTTGCACTACATGCTTCACACAGGTTCACTGCCGTGCTCTGCGAGGACTAGGCTCCGCTCTGGATGCTTCACACGGGTTCACTGCCGTGCTCTGCGAGGACCAGGATCCGCTCTGGACGTTTTCCACGGGGTCAAAAAGTGACGTTATCCGCGTTCACGTAACCAGGAATTTTGCACTAGATGCTTCACACGGGTTCACTGCCGTGCTCTGCGAGGACTAGGCTCCGCTCTGGATGCTTCACACGGGTTCACTGCCGTGCTCTGCGAGGACCAGGATCCGCTCTGGACGTTTTCCACGGGGTCAAAAAGTGACGTTATCCGCGTTCCACGTAACCAGGAATTTTGCACTAGATGCTTCACACGGGTTCACTGCCGTGCTCTGCGAGGACTAGGCTCCGCTCTGGACGTTTTCCACGGGGTTAAAGAGTGACGTTATCCGCGT
Organism: Agapanthus africanus; assembly: GCA_030015575.1. Classification (NCBI taxonomy): domain Eukaryota; kingdom Viridiplantae; phylum Streptophyta; class Magnoliopsida; order Asparagales; family Amaryllidaceae; genus Agapanthus; species Agapanthus africanus. Next base: position 34,020,807 of record CM057346.1, read on the forward strand.
TCCACGTAACCAGGAATTTTGCACTAGATGCTTCACACGGGTTCACTGCCGTGCTCTGCGAGGACTAGGCTCCGCTCTGGATGCTTCACACGGGTTCACTGCCGTGCTCTGCGAGGACTAGGCTCCGCTCTGGATGCTTCACACGGGTTCACTGCCGTGCTCTGCGAGGACCAGGATCCGCTCTGGATGTTTTCCACGGGGTCAAAAAGTGACGTTATCCGCGTTCCACGTAACCAGGAATTTTGCTGATTGTATCCGCATTTCACGGGATGGAGGTTTGACTGTTGGTGATATGTTTACCACCGAGCCATGGAATTGGGAGCTGCCGCTGCTCCGCTTTGTTTGAAGTTGTGTCCGTCGTTATGAGACGAGTGTTGGGATGATCTCTAGGTCGCTTGTGGCCCGTCGAGATTTAGCTTCTTTCTTTGGTGAAACCTGGAGGGGGAGGTGTGTTCCCTTCTTTATTTACGCTCCTGGATTGTATACAGGGATTGATGTAGCATCACCTGTAGGGCAAAAAGTTTCATTCTTTCATCATTTTTTTTTGTATTCTTTCCGCGATGCTCTATCATTTCAGCTTTTTATATCGCGAAAATCGCGATTGCCCAATCATTTCGGCTATTTTTCGCGGTGCCCAATCATTTCGGCTATTTATTCTATTTTTACTCGCTGCTTTTTATTGCGAGTTGCCCAATCATTTCGGCTATTTTTCATGCATACATTTTTTTACTTGCTGATTTTTATTGCAAGTTGCCCCATCATTTCGGCTATTTCTCATGCATACATATTTTTACTTGCTGATTTTTATTGCAAGTTGCCCTATTATTTCGGCTATTTCGTATGCACATATGGCTCGTTTTTTTTTATCGCGAGTGTGGAACTTGGAATCTGGTGCCAATCTCAGCATCAGCATCGCTACAACTGAAATATTGCCAGGAGCGAATCATCATTTGCCTCTGTCGATGTCGAACAAAGGTGGCTTAGTGAACAGGGTTAGGATCCCGTCGACTAAGGCTTTTGACTTCATGAGCCGTAAGGGTCTCACGAAGGTATTTCTCCCTACGAGTCGTGAGGATCTCGCGGGTGCGTTTTCTCCTTAGGAATCGTGAGGACTCCTAAGTGTATGTTCTCTTATAAGTCGTAAGGATCTTACAAGAGTGTTTTCTCTTTATGAGTCGAGAGGACTCACAAGGGTTGTTCACCTTATGGACATATCCCCAGTCACGGGTGGGACTTTGTTAGGGAAATGTTTATTCGCGCCCGTGGATTGTATACAAGGGTCAGTATTGAGCCTCTTGTAGGGCAATATCGAAGGTTGTGGAGGATTTGCTTAAGAACATGTTTAGGTTTCTGTAACTTAAGACTTTCAAATCTCATGAGCCGTGAGGGTCCCATAAGAGAATTCTCCTTACGAGTCGTAAGGATCTCGCAAGTGCATTTTCTCCTTAGGAATCGTGAGGATCCCTAAGTGTGTTGCTCCTTTATGAGTCGCTCACGCAGGTGGTTTCTCCTTACAAGGTCGAGAGGACTCTGTAAGTGTCTTTTAACGAGGTTGCGCCCTTTCAGGTTTTCACAAACACTCGCCGGTAGTCTTGCTGTTTTTACTCACGGAGCCCTTTCGGGTTTTCATCCGTGCCCCTTTTGCTTATGGACATACTGTTTTTTTTAATTCTTTTTCTCTCTTTTTTTTTACAAGGTCGCGCCCTTTCGGGTTTTCACGAACACTTGCCGGTAGCCCTGCTGTTTTTACTCACGGAGCCCTTTCGGGTTTTCATCCGTGCCCATTTTGCTTATGGACATACCGTTTTTTTTATATTCTTTTTCTCTTCTTTTTTTTTTATCCGTCTCGTCAGCCTAAGGATGCTGCGGTAGTAGTTTTAGGGACGTTTCGGTCCGTTGTTAGTTTAAGGACGTTTCGGTCCGTCGTTAGTTTAAGGACGTTTCGGTCCGCCGTTAGTTTAAAGACGTTTCGGTCCGTTGATAGTTTAAGGACGTTTCGGTCCGTTGATAGTTTAAGGACGTTTCGGTCCGTCGTTCAGGGGAAGGCCGGCTATTGCTTATAAAGTCTGAGCTTAGGAAGATAGCGAGCGGACATAGTCGTCGTCATCTATCATTGACCCAGGCTGTGGCTCATTAAGCATAGTACTTTTTTAAGAAACGGCCGTTTATTGGCCTGAAAGGCCTTTCACCGTGCACGTCCATGAGTAGATAGGCTCCACCGTGGTAGACCTTGTCTATGATATACGGGCCTTCATAGTTCGGCTCAAATTTTCCCCGCTTGGCACGATTGGGGATCATAGGTCTTTTGACCACTAGTACGAGTTCGCCTTGGCGGAATGTCCTCGGCCTGGTCAATCTTTCGTACGAGCGCGTCATCTTTGCTTTGTAGGCCTCTAGATTTTGTTGCGCTATGAGCCGGGTTTCATCGAGGGCATCGAGCTCCTCAAGCCGAAGGTGAGCATTTTCTTCGTCCGTCAGCTCGTAGTGGACCGCCACTCGTAGAGAGGGTATCTCTATCTCGAGGGGGAGTACTGCTTCCGTCCCAAATACCAACGCGTACGGCGTTGTGTTCGTGGCCGTCTTGAACGTAGTTCGATAGGCCCAAAAGGCCTCTTGCAGCCTCTCGTGCCAGTCTTTCTTGTTTCGGGACACCGTCTTTTTTATGATCTTTGTCAAGGTCTTATGGAAGGCCTCGGCCAGGCCGTTAGCTCGTGGATTGTAAACTGAAGAATATCTCCAGTCTATATTGTGTTGCTGCGCGAAGCGGCTAATCTTATGGCTCCTGTAGGCTGGCCCGTTATCGGAGATAATCCGCCGTGGGGTTCCAAACCGATAGATGACGTGCGTCTTGAAGAAGTGGAGGATGTTCTCCGTCTTCACTTCCCTCAGCGGTACTGCTTCTGCCCATTTGGAGAAGTAATCAGTTGTCGCCAGGATGAAACGATGTCCCCGGGACGATGCTGGTTCAATGGGGCCGACTATGTCAGTCCCCCACATTTCGAACGGCCAGCTAGCCATCGTTGGATGTAGTGGATTCGGATGCTGGTGGATGAAGTCCCCGTGGATTTGGCACGAGTGGCACTGCCTCGCATACTTGAGGCAGTCCTGGATCATCGTGGGCCAGTAGTAACCCATCCGTTTAATTTTTAACTTCATCTTCGGGCCTGCTTGATGAGAACCACAGATTCCATCATGAACCTCTTGAACGACTCTTTCTGCTTCGTCCGGTCCTAAACATCTCAACCACAGAGAATCAAACGACCTCTTATACAGAGTATCATTGACGAAAGCGAAAGATAGAGCTCGTTTCATGAGCTGATGTCTTGAGGACGCTTCTTCGGGCATCCGGTGGGACTTAAAGTAATCTATGAAGACTTCCCTCCAGTCCTCGGCCTTCTCGCGGTCTTTTATTTGTAGGTTCGTCTGCTCAGTCGCTCCCTTTTCTTCGTATGATTCCGGAGATATTTCCGCTGGGATGAGCACTCGACGGTTTTGTACCACGATTCTGACGTCATCGAGGTTCTCGTCAGCCAGTTCTTTAGCGAGCTTAGCTAACGCGTCTGCTTTGCTATTTTCCGCGCGTGGTATACTTTCCAAAGTATAGGAGGGAATTTGGGTCAACAGTTGTTGCACCTTTTCGCCGTATTTCACCAATTCTGGTTTGCATGTCTGGTAGTCGCCGTTTACTTGACTAACGACCAGTTGAGAATCCCCGTACACGAGGAGATTTTCAATTCCCATGTCGATGGCGATCTCGAGGCCTGCTATCAGAGCTTCGTATTCAGCTTCATTGTTTGTCCTCGGCTCTGTTAAGGAGAAGGCGAAGCGCATTATCCCTCCTTGTGGAGTTACGAAGATGAGGCCTATCCCCGATTTGATCATTGGGATACCTTGTTTCCGCTTCTTTACGGATGACGCTCCATCGAAATAGGGTTCCCATCGGGTATTACCGCCGCCGATCGCATCAAATGCATGCTCGTCCGGCAAATCGCAGTTCAGAGGAGAACCGGCAGGTATTGGATGCTCAGCGAGGAAGTCGGCAATGGCCTGGCCTTTCACTGCCTTAAGAGGTCGATACGTTATTGAGAACTCCATCAGGAGTAGAGCCCATTTCGCGAGTCGACCCGTCAATATAGCCTTTGACATCAAATATTTAAGAGGGTCCACCTTCGAGGTGAGACGGACTTCATGTGCCAACGCATAGTGCCTGAGCTTTGTTATCGCGAAGATTAACGCCAAGCAATGTTTTTCAACGGGAGAGTAGTTGCTTTCTGCCCCCAGCAGAACTCGACTTAAGTAGTAGAGTGCTCTCTCTTTCCCTTGATCATTTTCTTGTGCCCATAATGCGCCTAAGGAACCTTCGAGGGCGGTCGTATAAAGAATGAGGGGTTTTCCCTTGACCGGCGCGGCCAACACCGGAGGGTTCTGCAGGTACTGCTTGATCTCGTCTAGTGCACCTTGGCATTTGTGATCCCAAACGAATGGAGTTCCCTTCTTCATCAGGTGGCTGTAAGGACGGCATTTGCCTGAAAGATTGGCGATAAACCGCCGGATGTATGCGAGCTTCTCTTGGAGAGACCGCAACTGTTTGAGGGTTCTTGGCGGAGGCATTTCCATGATCGCCTTGATCTTAGATGGATCTATTTCGATACCTCGGTGTCGGATGATGAATCCCAGGAATTTACCCGAGGAGACTCCAAACGCGCATTTGAGGGGATTCATCTTCAAATTATATTGCCGAAGGCGTTGAAATACCGTCTCCAGATGCTTTAAATGCTCTTCGTATGACACGCTCTTTACTACAAGGTCGTCGATATAGCACTCGACGATGTCATGTATGAGGTCGTCGAAGATCTTTGTCATGGCCCTTTGATAGGTAGCGCCAGCGTTCTTTAGACCAAAGGGCATAACCCTGTAGCAGAATATACCCAAAGGGGTCCGGAAAGCGGTGTGCTTCTGGTCTTCGGGATGCATCTTTATCTGATTGTATCCTGATGAACCGTCCATAAAAGAGAAAACCTCGTGAGTGGACGTGCTATCTATCATTAGCTCGGTTACCGGTACCGGGAAATCGTCCTTTGGACAGGCTTTATTGAGATCCCTGAAATCCACGCATATGCGTACCGTCCCATTCTTCTTCATTACCGGGACGATATTGGCGATCCAGTCGGGATATTGGACTTCTTGGATAAATCCAGAATCGATCAGCTTCTTGACTTTGGCGTTGATGCTCATTTCAAGTTCGAGTCGCATCCTTCTTGACACCTGCTTGACCGGCTTGATATCCGGGGATATTGCTAATTTATGCACAGCAATCTCCGGATCTAATCCCGGCATCTCGGAATAGTTCCACGCGAAGCAGTCTTTATGCCGTAGAAGCACGTTCTTTAACGCAGCCACCCTTTCTTCAGATAGCAGCTCACTGACAAATGTCGGTCGCGGGTCATCTGCCGATCCCAACTCAATCTTCTTGAGGTTATCTGCAGTAGTATGTATGCCGTCTTCCAGCTCTTTCGGAGCTGGCGGAAATTCTGAGATCACCTCATCATCGCTGTTCTCAAAGCACCAGGGAAGGTCATTCATGTTCTCGGGCTCTTCTTTTAATATCGTAATCGTGTAACATGTGCGAATCCTCTTCCAGGACTGAGGTGGATCTGATGCTGCTTTTGCGGCTTTGAGTTCGTGCTTTTGTGGCGGCGTTACCCTCCAGCCGTCGGATAAAGCGAATCTGCCCCATTGGTACTGGTCCTCGACCCAGTTCTTGAAGGTGAAGCAGTCTTCGGTAGGATGTCCTATGGCTCGGTGATAAGAGCAATAGTTCAGATGAGACGCCTTGTTAGCTTGCTCAGGGCGTCTAGACTCTGGAAGCGTGATCATTTGATGTTTTATAGCGAGCTCGAGTAACCTCTCCGTCTTGTCTCGGGGGAAGGAGTACGCTCGACTCATCTTCTTCATGAGGGACAAATCCGAGCCGCGCAATACCCGATCACGTAACTCTCTAATCCTGCGTCGTTGTTGTCGGCTCCTTTTTCCGCTTCTTGATTTATTTCTGTCTCTGCGTCGGGCCTTTCGTACAACGGGTTGACAAGGATGAGCATCTTTGTCTTTTGCAGCCTGTTGAAACAGACGTTGCGTCCTGGCCTTCTCGTAGATGGCCATCTCGCGGTTGTGGTCTTCCCGAGCCTTTTGACCCACTTTCCTGATAAGCTTGTCCATTCGTTCTTCAAACGACGGACTCGGCCCTTCAATCGCGGGATCTAGTTTTGATGAGGGGTTGGCATTTCCTGACAGAGCGTCCTCTTCTTCATCGAAGGTATATATAGCGTAGCTACTGTGGGCCCGCTCCCGTTTTCCGGTTCTCACGTATCCAAGCCCAAGCGTTTCCATTTTCCCGTTGGGAAATTTGCGTTGAGTCCCAGGGACATCCCAAATCCTGTTGTAGAATCGAGCTTGTCGAACAGTCTGTTTTAAGGGTACTCCTTGGCTCTTCAATAGCCTTTTTAGTCCATTTGTGTAGTATCTGGGCAAACGGATAGGTTGGAGCCTGTCGAGTGTAACATCCGTGCCATGCCAGATCTCTTTCTCTATTTTCGACTCTGAAGATCGGTAGAATAGGATTAACTTCTCGCCCCTTATCCTGGGAGGGACGTAAAATGTTTGCAGGTCTTGCACATTGTGAGCTTGAAGTGTGTCGAGATCCTTGTAGTGTTCTCGCGGTATCATGGTGATTTGCAAACTCTGATCATCGTTAAGGGGTGCTTGTATTGACAGCCGATTGGAGAACACGGCATTAACCTCATCTTCCGAGTCACTTCCGAAGACCAACATGGGAGCGGACGTCCCTGGGTTGTTGCGTTGAGATGGCCCAGCATAAACTATCTCTTCTTCTTCTTCGGTATCGCTCCCGAAAACAGGGATGGTGACGGCGGCTTTGTTCTCCGGCTTGCGACACCTTTCTGTATCCTCGAAATCTGGCAAAAAGTACTTCACGTCTTCGTATTTGCGGACTTCGTTCACGGAAAATGGGCTCAACTCACCTGTTATGGTATACTCGAAACCATCCTTAAAGTACTTCATACACTGATGTTGTGTAGAAGGGATGATGTTGTACTCGTGTAGCCAAGGACGACCGAGCAAGGCGTTGTAGCAGGTCTTGGCGTCAACGACATGGAATTTGATGTCTGTGACGAGGAGTCCAAAGCGTAATGTTAGTATCACGGATCCGAGAGTCCGCGACGATTGTGAATCGAAACCAGAGATGGTAATTTTGTCACGAGCGAGGTGTTGCACACTCATGCAAATTTCCTTTAACACCCGAACGTTAAGGAGATTGACGGAGGATCCATTATCCACTAGGATCTTGCCTATCTTGATATCATGGCAGTATCCAGAGATATATAGGGGACGGTTGTGGTCGCACGTCCCGAGAAGGAGGTCTTCGTCACCGAAAGTGATGTCGGCCGTATGCACTTCCTCCAGTTCATCCTTCATCCTTTCAGTGGCGAGGAAGGCTTGGAATTGCTCAGGTTCTTGTAACGCCTTAATTAGTGAATCTCGCGCTTCTTTTGATAATAGGAGGGCATCGAGAATGCTAAGCTGAGAAGGTAGCTTCCTTAGGTGCGTTAGGATATTGTAGTCCACCTTACCCTTCCTGGGAGGGTCTTTGGTAGTCAGTTCTTTCATGACCTGGTCATCTAAAGTGATATCCTCAGTGACCTTTTCCTTTCCCTTATCTTTTCTACTCGCGGGCCCGAGATTCTTTTCTGGGAGTGTGCGATTGCGCAGCTGAATGTTCTCGCAGGCCTCCGATCTCTCCTCTTTCCCTAAAACGGATTCTTTAAAAAGAGCATCTGTTTACCCCAATCAGAGCAAAGCTCTGTTCAAATTCCAAGGTGGGAAAAGAAGCAATGCTTCTGTTTTTCTCCAATCAGAGCAAAGCTCTGTCTTGAAAATTAAAGTGAAAATAAAAGTTAAAATAAATGAAGTAACGCTTCATTTCTTCTGCGCTGCACGCAGAACACCACGTGTCAAAATCAGACACGTTAGCGCAAGGAGCGCAGCGCCCAAGGTAGCGTACTCCATCAGAGCAAAGCTCTTAAAAAAAATATTAAAAAAAAAAGTTGCGCAGTGCGCAGCTGCGCAGTGCGCTGCGCGACACGTGTCAGCGCAGCTGCACAGTGCGCTGCGCTACACGTGTCAGCGCGCGCAGTGAAGTGAATAAAAAAAAAAGAGGTTGCGCAGTGCGCAGTTGCGCAGCTGCGCAGTGCGCTGCGCGACACGTGTCAACGCAGCTGCGCAGGGCGCTGCGCAACACGTGTCAGCGTGCGCAGTGCAAAAAAAAAATGTTGCGCAGTGTGCAGCTGCGCAGTGCGCTGCGCGACACGTGTCAGCACAGCTGCACAGTGCGCTGCGCGACACGTGTCAGCGCGCGCAGTGCAAAAAAATAAAAATAAAAAAAATAAGCTGCGCGACACGTGTCTGCGCAGTTGCGCAAGCACAGCTGCGCGACACGTGTCACGCGCTGGGGGAGTTGCGCAAAACAGAATAAATCTTTTCTGTTCTTGTTAAAATAAGAAGATTTTCTTCTGTAAAGCAGGGGCGTTTGGATCAAAGATCCAACGGTGGGGAAAATTCCCCAAATCACTCAGAAAAAGATCTCTTTAACAAATTTAACTAATTTATGAGCACTATAAAAAGGACCCCAGACCTCATTTCAAAAGAATCAACATCTTGCTAAAAAAAAAGAGAAGAGAACTCTTGAGAACTCTTGAAGAATAAAAAAAAAGGTAAAAACCTTTAAAAGAAGAGAAAATTCTCTTATGAACAGATCATTGATTTAAGAAACAAGTAATGGATCTTCAACAATAAATAAAAAAAATAGATAAATAAATAAAAAAAATAGTGCCTTGCACTTGTTTTATGAACCATCGGTTCTTGAACCTAAAAGGTTCTTAAATTAATAGTGCTTTGCACTTTTATGAATCTTTGGTTCTCTGAGAGAAGAAAAACAAGAAAAAAACTTGTTTTTTCTTAGATCTAAATCAAATAGTGCTTTGCACTTGTTTTATGAACCATCGGTTCTTGAACCTAAAAGGTTCTTAAATTAATAGTGCTTTGCACTTGTTTTATGAACCATCGGTTCTTGAACCTAAAAGGTTCTTAAATTAATAGTGCTTTGCACTTTCATGAACCTTTGGTTCTCTGAGATAAGAAAAACAAGAAAAAACTTGTTTTTTCTTAGATCTAAATCAAATAGTGCTATGCACTTCTTTTATGAACCATCGGTTCTTGAATCTAAAAGATTCTCAAATTAATAGTGCTTTGCACAAATGCAATGCATTACTTAAAGGGTCAGGCCCAAGTCAAAATGACCTAACAGGCCAAAATAAATTGCAAGGCAATAAATGGGCAGAGCCCAAATAAATTGATGCTTTGCATCCTTTATACAAGGGCAGAGCCCAAATAAAATTGATGCCTTGCATCATTCCTAAAAGAACAGAGCCCAAAATAAATTAATGCTCTGCATCCTTTGTGGGCAAGGCCCAAATAAAAATAAAAAGAGAATGCAATACAAAAGCAAATAAAATGTTGGACATTTTCAACTGGACTTAGTCCAATTTTGGCCGTAAGTCCTCAAATTAAATTGATTGAGCAAAATTGCTCTCCTAAATCAATTTACATCCGGTTCGAGGGTACATCTTCGAACTCCTTTGACATCCGTCGTTGTAATTCCTCAACGACGTCAAAGAGGTGACGGGTCCCAACGACCACACATCGATACGGACTGCGGGGTCCTTAAACTCGTGGACCGAAACGTCCTTAAACTAATATCGGACCGAAATGTCCCTAAACTAATGTCTGACCGAAACGTCCCTAAACTAATGGTGGACCACCACGTCCCTAAACTGGAACATGGACCACCATGTCCCTAAACTGGCACAATAGAGCCCAAATGCTCTTTTGTCGGATCTAAACGATCCCGTTAAGTCGATCTTAGTCCCAAACTGGACTAACGTATCCTTAACAACCGTTTAAGTTGATCTTAGCCTCAAATATGGCTAACGCATCCTTAAACCTTCAAACAGACTTTAGTCTCAAATTGGACTATAAATTCCCCCAATCAACTTTGGCTCAAGGGTACATCTCTGAACTCCTCTGACATTTGTCGTTGTAATCCTTCAACGTCGTCAGAGAGGTGACGGGTCCCGACGACCATACATGCAGTGGACCACTATGTCCCTAAACTGGAACAATAGAGCCCAAATGCTCTTTTGTCGGATCTAAACGATCCCGTTAAGTTGATCTTAGTCTCAAACTGGACTAACGTATGCTTAACGAACGTTTAAGTCGATCTTAGCCGCAACGCAACTAAGGCATCCTTAAACTAAAAACACCAAACCCAAATCTAAGTAAATATGGATTTGGACTAATCCACGTCCTATGGGCAACAGTATTACTCATTCTCCGTATACAATCCACGGGCAACCACAAACAAAACAAACACACATGACACAAAGTGAAATTCTGGAGAAGGAGAAAGTGGCTACCGCGATGCGGTAGCGTAATTAACTGCAGGGGCTTGCGTCTGCAGGGAAGAGCGTCCCCACAATCAAAAACCTCTCTAGCGAGGGGGAATCTGACAAAGTCTGCTACATCGGCCGCATCCGTCTAAACCTCCGATACACGGTGCCATAAATCAACTTGGCATCTTCGGAGAGGTAGACGGATAAAACCAAATAGCATCTGCCCCGAATCTCAGCGTCAGGACACATCGCAGTCTTATGCGCCGTCGTTCGGAGGGGAACAGATTCTGGCACGCCCGGTGGGACCTTTTCCTCTTTCCACTCCACGCTTCTTATGTCGTGTTCGCGAACGAATCGCGGTTTGCTGTGGTTGCCTGTGGATTCGAGGTACTAAGATTTGGTGTCTTGCTCCGTGCAGAAAACAGAAGATCAATGGCTTCAAACTGCACTACCTGCAACTGCAACTCTCGCTCCATCCCGTCCGGAGGAGTGACTTATGGGCCCCAAGCGGCCTCTCTTTTCAAAATGCCGGTGGAGCAGGTGGCTCAAGCCACCACTGGACTATTTTTTGGGACCATGCTCCCACCAATAAGCTTCAACGCCCCAATGACATTGCAAGAAGCTCCAAAGAAGTCGGTCTTCGATCGACGACCCCTCTCAACGGGTCGTCCAACTCCACTACTTCAGTTTTTAACGGACTAGGCCAGAGCTCTAACAGGCTCATGAAGAAGCCTGCCATACCAGAAGGCGTTATCCCGAAGCGGATAGCCATTCCAACTCCCGTTCCTGGCAAAATCACCAAGGTTGCTTCCCATGTTCAGAAGTCCGCTTCTGACAAGTTGGCCGTCCCCGTTCAACGGACGTCGATCTTTAAAAAGCTGGTACCAGTATATTCTGACCAACACAGGGGGCATGAGGAGGTCACCCCTATAGCTGAAACAACTCCATCAGCACGACATGCCCGACGTCGCTACTGGCGCCGAGTGAGGAAGGCTGGGGGCAACTCCCCCTCTGGACTTACTCCGTCAGCTCCGATGGTGAGGATCGATGCTGCTGTTCCAACCAAGAATAGCTTTGAACTGCTCAACATGGTGCACAGAAACTCTCCTACTGCGATGTTGAAACGAACTCCTTCACCTGTGGAGAATACTCCAGAGAAAAAGCTAGAGCAGCCCCCTCAACGGCTGTCCTCTAAAATTTACAAAGTCTGGCAACAGGTCCAAGAGTCGGTGATCGATCAAGACTGCCTCCGACGACAGAAAAAGATGAAGGTCCGGCAGGGGAAGGATTACTCTGTCAAACCACAAAAAGCAAAAGCTACTTGGGTGCCCACTACAACGGCTCCCTTAACTCCAATCACTCAAAAAAGGAGGCCACAAAAAGCCCCTGTAAGCATGGCGAAGCATAAAAGCGCTGAACACAAACGCCCCAAATTTGTGGGTATGGTGGTGCACACTGTTTATATGACTTCTGGAAAGGAGGAAAGCCGCACTTCTACGGGCCACCGACCGCTCACCCGATCCGTGATGAAAGCCCAGGAGCAACAACAAAAGCTTCAGGAAATGATGACTACAATGGCTGCACTCACTGAGCCAAAAGAAAGCTCTGAAACGTCTTCGGATGAGCGTCAAGAACAAGAAACCGACGCTGAATTTTTACACAGAGTCCTCGAAAAGAGGGACAAAGAAGCTGCAGAGCAAGCGGCTAACATAAAACAGATGGCGCTCCTCTTCCAAGATATGGTAGGGATGATGTTACAGCCGGACCCTCCTGCTGAAGATCCTCCGATCGTCCTTGAAGACGACAGGGGAGAAACGTCAAATCCTCCGCCGGCTCTGTCAACAGCCAATAAGGAGGCAATCTCCAAAGTTGACCTAGACGAATATATAGCTCAGCAGATCCGGGTTCATCAGGCGAATGAAGCGGCTGGGCAAATTGTTAGAACCGGACGACTATATCCGGGCTGGTATGACCAAATCAGTTACCCGCCAGGATATACGATACCTAAATTCCACGTATATAAAGGGACAGGGAATCCGCATCAGCATGTCGCTCAATTCAGGGCCTTATGCGGCAATACTGGAGGCGATGACAAATTATTGCTACGTCAATTCATCGGCAGCTTAGCAGAAACAGCCTTTGAATGGTATTCGGAGCTACCTAACGACTCTGTTAAAACATTTGCAGAGATGGAACTGCTGTTTACAGAAAGATTCGCGAGTGCTAGTGAACGCACCCCGATAACAACACTAATATATGCCAGGATAAGGCCAAGCGAAACGTGGGTTCAATACGCAACACGATGGCGGAACCTATGGTCGAAATGCGAACAACGCATAGAAGAGGCACCTGCGGTAGGCATGTTTGTAGGCACTCTCGATCCGCAGGCGACCATCTCACAATTCATGATGTTCTTCAGGCCGACCACCTTCCAGGCCTTGATTGACAAATTAGCCCAAATGGACCAGATGGGCCATAGACCGTCTCCTCCAAAATCAGATTCCCGAGATGAGAAAGGAAAAGGGAAAGCGATCGTCGTCGCCAATGCTCAACAACAGTCGAGCAACTCAAAGCCGGTCGTTCGCCAAAACAACGCGCGTCCACGCCCATCCCTCGAAGAGAGGCTAGGACGTTCTTACTCGTTTCCTCAGAATAAAACGGGAAGACTGTTCGAGCTGGCAGTGCGCAACAGACTCATTAATCTGCCGAGTCCAAAGCGTCTGTCACAGCCAGGCGATCTTAATAATCCCAATTATTGCCCTTACCACCAAACGGTAAGTCACCCGATTGAGGATTGTTTCGTCTTTAAGGGATGGATCGAGGATCAATACCTACAAGGCAAGTTCGCACTGTCTGAAAGCTGGAAGGTGAACCCACCACAGCCGCATACTCCAAAGAAGACAAGCACGCCGGGGGCAACTTGTCATGTGATCTCTCACTCATTGGCAGATAATAAAGAGGCTCCTTGCGCCGAGAAAACGAGGGCGGACCCTGAAACAGAAATTCCGCGGCCGTCAGACGATTTGATCGATGTCTTCCTAAGTGAAATTCGTCTGAAAGCAAAAGCCAATCAAGAGCGTGAAATGACCATACTAGAAAGAACCAAGGTATTCCCGTCAAATCAAAAGCCATACATTGCGGGTAAAAACAAATTCAAGACGAGAAAACGGTTCGCCAAAGCTCTATCAGTAGGAATGAAGCTACCGCCCTCTGAAGAAAATTCTTTCTCTGAGGTAGAGATGCACCCTAACTTCTGTTTATATCATCAGAAGATCATACATCCTACCGAAGACTGCGAGTCCTTTAACTGTTGGTGGCAAGGGTATGTCGCTCAAAAGCAACACTTCGATAGGACAAAGTGTGAAGCTTGTGGACATCGGAAAAATGCGATATATGAGCGCAAAGGAGCCGCCGCAAACTGTCATATAGCCGACTTCAAGGGATCACAAATTATCACCTTTGGAAGCGACTCTGACGAAGAAGCTATCCCCAACTTTTCCCTCGGGGAATCTATTTCAAAAATAAAGGAATTGAGAAGCTGCGAGAACGTTCAGCCATGTAATCGCATGCTATTTGAAAAAAATCTCGGCCCCGTAAACAAGGAACCGAGCAAAAAGAATAAAGGAAAAGAAAAAAAGGCCCTCATCGCCAGCGCTCAACAACAATCAGGCGACCCTAGACCAGTTGCTTGCCAAAGCAACAAGCGGCAACCTCTCCAGGAAAAGTTGAAACGTCCTTACTCGTTTTCGCAAGATAAAACAAGGGGACTGTTCGAGCTGGCAGTGTGCGACAGACTCATTAATCTGCCGGGTCCAAAATATCCGTTGCGGCCAGGCGATGTTAATAATCCTAATTATTGCCCTTACCACCAAACAGTAGGTCACCTGATCGAAGACTGCTACGTCTTCAAAAACTGGGTTGAAGACCAATACCAACATGGCAAGTTTGCGCTGTCTGAGAACTGGAAGGTGAGTCCGCCACAACCGCACGCTCCGAAAAAGATGGATACGCCGGGGGCATCATGTTCATTCATGGAGAAGGACTCATAGACCGAAAAGTCAATAAACTAGATATTCGCCTCAAATACGGCGACGGCGGACCGAGATGTCCTTAAACTAATGATGGACCGCAATGTCCTAAAACTTACAAATGACCGAAATGTCTTTAAACTACTACCGCAGCATCCTTAGGCTGACGAGATAAAAAAAATATATCAAAAAAAAAACAAATAAAAAAAAACGGTATGTCCATAAGCAAAGAGGGCACGGATGAAAACCCGAAAGGGCTCCGTAAGTAAAAACAGCAGGGCTACCGGCGAGTGTTCGTGAAAACCCGAAAGGGCGCGACCTCGTAAAAAAAAAAGAGAGAAAGAGAAAAAAATAAAAGGAATAAAAAGAATAAAAAAAAAGGTAAGTCCATAAGCAAAATGGGCACGGATGAAAACCGGAAAGGGCTCCGTGAGTAAAAACAGCAGGACTACCGGCGAGTGTTTGTGAAAACCCGAAAGGACGCAACCTCGTTAAGAAACACTTATAGGGTCCTCTCGACCCTGTAAGGAGAAACCACCTGCGTAAGATCCTTACGACTCACAAAGGAACAACACACTTAGGGATCCCCATGATTCCTAAGGAGAAAATACACTTGCGAGATCCTCACGACTCGTAAGAAGAACTCTCTTGTGGGACCCTTACGGCTCATAAGATTTGAAAGTCTTAAGTTACAGAGGCCTAAACCTGTGCTTAAGCAACCCCCACAACTTTCGACATTGCCCTACAAGTGGTCCGATATTGGCCCTTGTATACAATCCACGGGCGCGAATAAACATTTCCCTAACTAAGTCCCATCCGAGACTAGGGATATGTTTGCATGGTAAACAACCCTTGTAAATCCTCTCGACTTACAAGGAGAAAACCCTCCTGTAGGATCCTTACGACTTACAGAGGAACAATACACTTAGGAACCCTCACGATTCCTAAGGAGAAAATACACCTATAAGATCCTCACGACTTGTAGGGAGAAATAGCTTTGTGAGACCCTTACGGCTCATAAAGTCAAAAGCCTTAGTCGACAGGACCTTAACCCTGGTCGCTAAGCCTCCTTTGTTCGACAACGACAGAGGCAAATGATGATTCGCTCCTGGCAATATCCCAGTTGTAGCAGTGCTGATGCCAAAATCGGTGTTCAATTTCAGGTTTACGGCGAAAAGCCAGTAAGCCGCACATGCATGTGAAATAGCCGAAATGATGGGGCAACTTACAATAAAAAAGCAGCAAGTAAAATGTATGCATGCGAAAAAGCCGAAATGATGAGGCAACTCGCAAAAAAAAAAAAGTAAAAATAAAATAAATAGCCGAAATGATTGGGCACCGCGAAAAATAGCCGAAATGATTGGGCAATCGCGACGTTCGCGATATAAAAACTGAAATAATAGAGCATCGCGGAAAGAAATAAAAAAATGAAATAATGAAACTTTTTGCCCTACAGGTGAAATCACATCGATCCCTGTATACAATTCAGGGGCACAGATAAAGAGGGAACCATACCTTCCCAACAGGCTCCATCAGAAAGCGAAGCCAAATCTCGACGGTTCATAGACAACCTAGAGACCATCTCGACATTTGTCGTAATATTACAGACACGATGTCAACAAATGAAGCAAACGAAGATCTCGAGCTTCAGGGTCTCGACGTCAACATCGACAACTTAGAGATCACCAACGGTGTGCCTCCTTATTCCAGTAGGACACAGATATTACACCATCAAGCGGAGCGATGGCAAAATCCCAGCTTCACCTCAGCATTCGTCTCGATACAGTGGACGCAATGTCAACAACAGTGTTCCTCCGCAGTCCAGCTGGAGGCAGATGCAACGTCAACAAAAGACCTCACGGTCGAAACAAAGCGGAGTAACGGCAAAATCCCAACTCCGCCTTAGCATTTGTCTCGTTACAGCAGACGCAATGTCAACAACGGCGTTCCTTCGCAGTCCAGCAGGGTGTACATGCAAAGTTAACAAAAGACCTCACGGTCGAAATAAGCGGAGCGATGGCAAGATCCCAACTTCACCTCAGCATTCGTCTCGATACAGTAGACGCAATGTCAATAACAGCGTTCCTCCGCAGTCAAGCTGGAGGCAGATGCAACGTCAACAAAAGACCTCACGGTCGAAACAAAGCGGAGTAACGGCAAAATCCCAACTCCACCTTAGCATTCGTCTCGTTACAGCAGACGCAATGTCAACAACGGCGTTCCTTCGCAGCCCAGCAGGGTGTACATGCAAAGTTAACAAAAGACCCCATGGTCGAAACAAAGCGGAGTGATGGCAAAATCCCAGCTCCACCGCAGCATTCGTCTCAATACACCAGACGCAGTGTGAGCAAATGAAGCGAAGGCCAAATTCCTAGCTTCAAGATCTTTACGGTAACTCACATAAAACCGGAAAGACAATCGGAGATCATCTCGTATCAGCACAGAGTGGTCACCACCTTGACGTTCGTCTCGATACAGCAGACGAAATGTCGACCCCAGCGTTCTTCCTCCAACAGGATTTGTACACACCAAAGCAAACGAAGCGAAGGCCACATTCCTAACTTCGACGTCTTGACGGTAACTTATATAAAACCGGAAAGACAATTGGAGATCATCTCGCACCAGCACAGAATGGTCACCACCTCGACGTCCGTCTCGATACAGCAGACGAGATGTCACCCTAACATTCGTCTCGACACAGCATACGCAACGTCATTAAACGAATGGAGCCACGGCAAAATCCCTAGTTCCAAACCTCGACGGTTCACCAGCAACCTAGAGACAACCTCGACGTCCGTCTCGATACAGTAGACGAAATGTCACCCCAATGTTCGTCTCGACACAGCAGGCGCAACGTCATTAAACGAATGGAGCCACGGCAAAATCCCTAGTTCCAAACCTCGGCGGTTCACCAGCAACCTAGAGACAACCTCGACGTCCGTCTCGATACAGCAGACGAGATGTCACCCCAACGTTCGTCTCGACACAGCAGACGCAACGTCATCAAACAAACGGAGCCACGGCAAAATCCCTAGTTCCCACCGCAACATTCGTCTCGATACAGCAAACGCAATGCCAGCAAACGAAGCAAAGGCCAAATTCCTAGCTTCAGGGTCTTGACGGCAACTCATATAAAGCCCGAAAGACTATCGGAGATCATCCCCACACCAGCGCGGAGTGGTTATGACTCATCGGGGCTCACCAAAATAAGCCTAACCTCAAGTAAAAAGCGACATGGCATATTCCTAACGCTTGCTCTTCCGACGGTCAAACTGCCAAGGAGGATTGCTTGAAAACGTCTTGTCCAGCCCCCGAAGGGATCAGAGACACGGCAGTCGCAGGGCTACTCGAACAGCACGATTGCCTATCGAGGACTATATCAGCTTATGCGACGGTACGATGGCCAAAACCCTAAGTACCACCAACCTTAACGGGCTTCTGTCGTAAAGAGCAGAGGTTAAATGCGACGTTAAGATGTTCTTGCGAGAAACGCTCGATTCGTCTCGACTTGCGAAAAAAATTGTTGAGGCGGCTCGACTCGTGAGATAAAGCCTTAGGCAGTGGGCATAAAAGAAGCCTGTTTCCTAAGCACTGGGACCCTACAAGTTGGCCCAAAACGGTCTCTTGCATACCATCCACGGGTCTCACCCTCCAACATCGAACTTCGACAAGGAGGGAAACAACCGCTTACAAGTCCTCTCGACTCGTAAGAGGGAAAAATTCTCTTGTAGGATCCTTACGACTTACAAGAGAAAACCACACTTAGGAATCCTCACGATTCCTAAGGAGAAAAACCCACCTACAAGATCCTTTCGATCCGTAGGGAGAAAAGTCTCTATGAGACCCTCACGGCTCATAGAGTTGAAAAGTCTTAGGCAGCAGATCTGAACCTGCGGCCTAAGCCCTCGCCATCTCATGAAGAAATCAAGAAGCTTACTCTATTACCTGCTAATTGTGACGACATGCTGAAAAAGAGGAAAAGCAACAGAAAGAGCATCCGATTTACATTTGATCAAGCGTTCAAGGCACATTCATTCATGCATGGACAAAAAGACTCAGGACAAAAGATATATAATAAAGACAAGATGGGATATAAAAAAAAATTCCATTAATATTGCCCGAAGTTCTTACAGTCATAAAAACGATAAACGAAAGTTACAATGGAATAACCTCAGATCCAGGGCATGAATTGAGAAATTCAAAAGCGACCCTATCTATGACTTTCCAAGCCTCGCGGACCATCCTAGTGTGCTTCCTTTCGCGAGCACAAGCGTCAGGGTCCCTCCCGATGTCTTCCACCCTCCGATAAGCAGCGAGTATGGCAGACCGTTGAAAGATCTCGTGCAAGAGGTCAATAAGACAGTCTCGCCGTCTCTTCGAGATAAAGTTCAATAGGTACACAGAATGCACCTTGTCCTCAGTGGCATCCAACGCCCTAAGCGGCACGCCGGAACAGAATAGGGGAAGCGCTTCCCAGATAGCTCCCACGATAAGTTTAAGAAGAGAGGAACGTCGGGGAAGCAGTGGACCATTGTATGCGTCGAAGCGACTCATTATTTCAGCACACTCCTCGTTTGTGAACTCCCGATTTTGAGAGCGGCCAAGTCGGCGGATGTCCTCATGAGAGATGATCTCGTTAAGAGCATACATGTGGGCGTTCATTGTTCCTATGAAAGAGGATCAACAGAATTATCAGGAAGACTGATTAAGCAAAACGATATAATGCACTGAGGAATAAAATGTCATCTTTAAGTTCCAAGATCCATGAAGAATTCTTAAGAGTTCTTCTATATGATTTAGGAGGAGCAAAGCTCCATTAATGAATTAAGAAAATCCAAGGAAAATCTTTCAGAGAGCAGGGCTCTATGGAACCCTAGTAGGGTTCCCTTTAGTTCTCTTTAGATCCCTTTAAGACCTGTAGAGCAAACCTCTGCTAAGTGAAACCCTAAATAGTTTTCCTTTAGATCAGGGATCTATTGAGAGCGAGGCTCTATCAATGAAAATTAATTTAATTTAATTTAATCCAAATTAAAATTTTCACCTAAAACTTTTAAGAATGTAACTCTTAAAGTTCTTGAAAATAAAGAGCAGGGCTCTAAGTTCTGAAAGTAAAATTTTAGAGATAAGAATTATCTAAGAGACCAAAGGTCCTATTTATAGGCATCAAGTGCCCTTTCAGCTTCCAAGGGATAGCGCGACGGTTCGGAATCTGCCACCGCTGCGCTCACGTTAGGAGGTCACGTAAGCGCAACGGTGGGGGGGCATCTGTTTACCCCAATCAGAGCAAAACTCTGTTCAAATTCCAAGGTGGGAAAAGAAGCAATGCTTCTGTTTTTCTCCAATCAGAGCAAAACTCTATCTTGAAAATTAAAGTGAAAATAAAAGTTAAAATAAATGAAGTAACGCTTCATTTCTCCTGCGCTGCACGCAGAGCGCCACGTGTCAAAATCAGACACGTTAGCGTAAGGAGCGCAGCGCCCAAGGTAGCGTACTCCATCAGAGCAAAGCTCTTAAAAAAAAAAAATAGCTTTGCTCTGATTTTCACTTTAATTTTCAAGACAGAGCTTTGCTCTGATTGGAGAAAAACAGAAGTATTGCTTCTTTTCCTACCTTGGAATTTGAACAGAGCTTTGCTCTGATTGGGGTAAACAGATGCCCCCCCACCGTTGCGCTTACGTGACCTCCTAACGTGAGCGCAGCGGTGGCAGACTCCGAACCGTCGCGCTATCCCTTGGAAGCTGAAAGGGCACTTGATGCCTATAAATAGAATCTTTGGTCTCTTAGATGATTCTCATCTCTAAAATTTTACTTTCAGAACTCAGAGCCCTGCTCTTTATTTTCAAGAACTTTAAGAGTTACATTCTTAAAAGTTTTAGGTGAAAATTTTAATTTGGATTAAATTAAATTAAATTAATTTTCATTGATAGAGCCTCGCTCTCAATAGATCCCTGATCTAAAGGAAACCTATTTAGGGTTTCACTTAGCAGAGGTTTGCTCTACAGGTCTTAAAGGGATCTAAAGAGAACTAAAGGGGACCCTACTAGGGTTCCATAGAGCCCTGCTCTCTGAAAGATTTTCCTTGGATTTTCTTAATTCATTAATGGAGCTTTGCTCCTCCTAAATCATATAGAAGAACTCTTAAGAATTCTTCATGGATCTTGGAACTTAAAGATGACATTTTATTCCTCAGTGCATTATATCGTTTTGCTTAATCAGTCTTCCTGATAATTCTGTTGATTCTCTTTCACAGGAACAATGAACGCCCATATGTATGCTCTTAACGAGATCATCTCTCATGAGGACATCCGCCGACTTGGCCGCTCTCAAAATCGGGAGTTCACAAACGAGGAGTGTGCTGAAATAATGAGTCGCTTCGACGCATACAATGGTCCACTGCGTCCTGGCCTTCTCGTACAACGGGTTGACAAGGATGAGCATCTTCGTCTTTTGCAGCCTGTTGAAACAGACGTTGCGTCCTGGCCTTCTCATAGATGGCCATCTCGCGGTTGTGGTCTTCCCGAGCCTTTTGACCCACTTTCCTGATAAGCTTGTCCATTCGTTCTTCAAACGACGGACTCGGCCCTTCAATCGCGGGATCTAGTTTTGATGAGGGGTTGGCATTTCCTGACAGGGCATCCTCTTCTTCATCGAAGGTATATATAGCGTAGCTACTGTGGGCCCGCTCCCGTTTTCCGGTTCTCACGTATCCAAGCCCAAGCGTTTCCATTTTTCCGTTGGGCAATTTGCGTTGAGTCCCAGGGACATCCTAAATCCTGTTGTAGAATCGAGCTTGTCGAACAGTCTGTTTTAAGGGTACTCATTGGCGCTTCAATAGCCTTTTTAGTCCATTTGTGTAGTATCTGGGCAAACGGATAGGTTGGAGCCTGTCGAGTGTAATATCCGTGCCATGCCAGATCTCTTTCTCTATTTTCGACTCTGAAGATCGGTAGAATAGGATTAACTTCTCGCCCCTTATCCTGGGAGGGACGTAAAATGTTTGCAGGTCTTGCACATTGTGAGCTTGAAGTGTGTCGAGATCCTTGTAGTGTTCTCGCGGTATCATGGTGATTTGCAAACTCTGATCATCATTAGGGGGTGCTTGTATTGATAGCCGATTGGAGAACACGGCATTAACCTCATCTTCCGAGTCACTTCCGAAGACCAACATGGGGGCGGACGTCCCTGGGTTGTTGCGTTGAGATGGCCCAGCATAAACTATCTCTTCTTCTTCTTCGGTATCGCTCCCGAAAACAGGGATGGTGACGGCGGCTTTGTTCTCCGGCTTGCGACACCTTTCTGTATCCTCGAAATCTGGCAAAAAGTACTTCGCGTCTTCGTATTTGCGGACTTCGTTCACGGAAAATGGGCTCAACTCACCTGTTACGGTATACTCGAAACCATCCTTAAAGTACTTCATACACTGATGTTGTGTAGAAGGGATGGTGTTGTACTCGTGTAGCCAAGGACGACCGAGCAAGGCGTTGTAGCAGGTCTTGGCGTCAACGACATGGAATTTGATGTCTGTGACGAGGAGTCCAAAGCGTAATGTTAGTATCACGGATCCGAGAGTCCGCGACGATTGTGAATCGAAACCGGAGATGGTAATTTTGTCACGAGCGAGGTGTTGCACACTCATGCAAATTTCCTTTAACACCCGAACGTTAAGGAGATTGACGGAGGATCCATTATCCACTAGGATCTTGCCTATCTTGATATCATGGCAGTATCCAGAGATATATAGGGGACGGTTGTGGTCGCACGTCCCGAGAAGGAGGTCTTCGTCACCGAAAGTGATGTCGGCCGTATGCACTTCCTCCAGTTCATCCTTCATCCTTTCAGTGGCGAGGAAGGCTTGGAATTGCTCAGGTTCTTGTAACGCCTTAATTAGTGAATCTCGCGCTTCTTTTGATAATAGGAGGGCATCGAGAATGCTAAGCTGAGAAGGTAGCTTTCTTAGGTGCGCTAGGATATTGTAGTCCACCTTACCCTTCCTGGGAGGGTCTTTGGTAGTCAGTTCTTTCATGACCTGGTCATCTAAAGTGATATCCTCAGTGACCTTTTCCTTTCCCTTATCTTTTCTACTCGCGGGCCCGAGATTCTTTTCTGGGAGTGTGCGATTGCGCAGCTGAATGTTCTCGCAGGCCTCCGATCTCTCCTCTTTCCCTAAAACGGATTCTTTAAAAAGAGCATCTGTTTACCCCAATCAGAGCAAAGCTCTGTTCAAATTCCAAGGTGGGAAAAGAAGCAATGCTTCTGTTTTTCTCCAATCAGAGCAAAACTCTGTCTTGAAAATTAAAGTGAAAATAAAAGTTAAAATAAATGAAGTAACGCTTCATTTCTCCTGCGCTGCACGCAGAACGCCACGTGTCAAAATCAGACACGTTAGCGCAAGGAGCGCAGCGCCCAAGGTAGCGTACTCCATCAGAGCAAAGCTCTTAAAAAAATATAAAAAAAAAAGCAGCGCAGTGCGCTGCGCGACACGTGTCAGCGCAGCTGCGCAGTGCGCTGCGCTACACGTGTCAGCGCGCGCAGTGAAGTGAATAAAAAAAAAAGAGGTTGCGCAGTGCGCAGTTGCGCAGCTGCGCAGTGCGCTGCGCGACACGTGTCAGCGCAGCTGCGCAGGGCGCTGCGCAACACGTGTCAGCGCGCGCAGTGCAAAAAAAAAAATGTTGCGCAGTGTGCAGCTGCGCAGTGCGCTGCGCGACACGTGTCGGCGCGCGCAGTGCAAAAAAAAAATTAAAAAAAAAATTAAGCTGCGCGACACGTGTCTGCGCAGTTGCGCAAGCACAGCTGCGCGACACGTGTCACGCGCTGGGGGAGTTGCGCAAAACAGAATAAATTTTTTCTGTTCTTGTTAAAACAAGAAGATTTTCTTCTGTAAAGCAGGGGCGTTTGGATCAAAGATCCAACGGTGGGGAAAATTCCCCAAATCACTCAGAAAAAGATCTCTTTAACAAATTTAACTAATTTATGAGCACTATAAAAAGGACCCCAGACCTCATTTCAAAAGAATCAACATCTTGCTAAAAAAAAAAGAGAAGAGAACTCTTGAGAACTCTTGAAGAATAAAAAAAAAAGGTAAAAACCTTTAAAAGAAGAGAAAATTCTCTTATGAACAGATCATTGATTTAAGAAACAAGTAATGGATCTTCAACAATAAATAAAAAAAATAGATAAATAAATAAAAAAAATAGTGCCTTGCACTTGTTTTATGAACCATCGGTTCTTGAACCTAAAAGGTTCTTAAATTAATAGTGCTTTGCACTTTTATGAACCTTTGGTTCTCTGAGAGAAGAAAAACAAGAAAAAAACTTGTTTTTTCTTAGATCTAAATCAAATAATGCTTTGCATTTGTTTTATGAACCATCGGTTCTTGAATCTAAAAGGTTCTTAAATTAATAGTGCTTTGCACTTTCATGAACCTTTGGTTCTCTGAGATAAGAAAAACAAGAAAAAACTTGTTTTTTCTTAGATCTAAATCAAATAGTGCTATGCACTTCTTTTATGAACCATCGGTTCTTGAATCTAAAAGATTCTCAAATTAATAGTGCTTTGCACAAATGCAATGCATTACTTAAAGGGCCAGGCCCAAGTCAAAATGACCTAACAGGACAAAATAAATTGCAAGGCAATAAATAGGCAGAGCCCAAATAAATTGATGCTTTGCATCCTTTATACAAGGGTAGAGCCCAAATAAAATTGATGCCTTGCATCATTCTTAAAAGAACAGAGCCCAAAATAAATTAATGCTCTGCATCCTTTGTGGGCAAGGCCCAAATAAAAATAAAAAGAGAATGCAATACAAAAGCAAATAAAATGTTGGACATTTTCAACTGGACTTAGCCCAATTTTGGCCGTAAGTCCTCAAATTAAATTGATTGAGCAAAATTGCTCTCCTAAATCAATTTACATCCGGTTCGAGGGTACATCTCCGAACTCCTTTGACATCCGTCGTTGTAATTCCTCAACGACGTCAAAGAGGTGACGGGTCCCAACGACCACACATCGATACGGACTGCGGGGTCCTTAAACTCGTGGACCGAAACGTCCTTAAACTAATATCGGACCGAAACGTCCCTAAACTAATGTCGGACCGAAACGTCCCTAAACTAATGGTGGACCACCACGTCCCTAAACTGGAACATGGACCACCATGTCCCTAAACTGGCACAATAGAGCCCAAATGCTCTTTTGTCGGATCTAAACGATCCCGTTAAGTCGATCTTAATCCCAAACTGGACTAACGTATCCTTAACAACCGTTTAAGTTGATCTTAGCCTCAAATATGGCTAACGCATCCTTAAACCTTCAAACAGACTTTAGTCCCAAATTGGACTATAAATTCCCCCAATCAACTTTGGCTCAAGGGTACATCTCTGAATTCCTTTGATATTTGTCGTTGTAATCCTTCAACGTCGTCAGAGAGGTGACGGGTCCCGACGACCATACATGCAGTGGACCACTATATCCCTAAACTGGAACAATAGAGCCCAAATGCTCTTTTGTCGGATCTAAACGATCCCGTTAAGTTGATCTTAGTCTCAAACTGGACTAACGTATCCTTAACGAACGTTTAAGTCGATCTTAGCCGCAACGTGACTAAGGCATCCTTAAACTAAAAACACCAAACCCAAATCTAAGTAAATACGGATTTGGACTAATCCACGTCCTACGGGCGACGGTATGACTCAGTCTCCGTATACAATCCACGAGCAACCACAAACAAAATAAACACACATGACACAAAGTGAAATTCTGGAGAAGGAGAAAGTGGCTACCGCGATGCGGTAGCGTAATTAACTGCAGGGGCTTGCGCCTGCAGGGAAGAGCATCCCCACAATCAAAAACCCCTCTAGCGAGGGGGAATCTGACAAAGTCTGCTACATCGGCCGCATCTGTCTAAACCTCCGATACACGGTGCCATAAATCAACTTGGCATCTTCGGAGAGGTAGACGGATAAAACCAAATAGCATCTGCCCCGAATCTCAGCGTCAAGACACATCGCAGTCTTGTGCGCCGTCGTTCGGAGGGGAACAGGGCCCAGAGCCATTTCTTCGTCAGAGTCGCTCCCAAAGGTGAGAATTTGTAACCCTCCGGCATTAACCATGTAACAGTTGCCAGCAGTTCTGTTGTGCCCGTCGACAGTACTTCTTCGTTCCCGACGAGTCCTGCGTTTCATGCGCTTAAAATGTTGCCGACGAGCAACATATCCTTGCCACCATATGCTAAAGGCGTCGCACTCCTCCGTGGGGTGTGAAATTTTCCGATGATATGCGCAATAATCAGGGTGCTTCTCCACCCCATCGAGCGTATTTCCTTCCGAGGGTGGTAGCTTCATTCCCATTGACATGGTTTTGGCAAACCTTTTTCTCGTCTTGAATATCTTCTTGTCTGCCTCGGATACCTTTCGATCTGGCGGGAGTACTTCAACTCTTTCATTCAGTCGCCTGCATTTGTCTTCTTCCGATGCGGCCATCTCACGCTCCCGATCTGCTTTACTTTTTAGACGAATCTCGTCTAGAAAAGCGTCGATCATTTCATCTGTTGGCCACACACGCTCTGGTTCAGGCTCTGTCCCCAGTTTCTTAGCGCTAGGAGTTTTTTCATCGTCGGCGAACGAGTGGGAGATTACGTTACAACTCGCCACGTATCCCTCGGATTCATCCGACGAGCTTTTTCCATCGTCTTCCACCTGAAAGATGTGGTTGAGGAACTCTTGCAGCGTGACAGGAGTTCGCGCCTTTTGATTGTACTCTTCCAGCGCGTCGATTTTCTTCTGCAAGTTCGTGCATTTGTCTCCAGGCTTCACGGGCTTCTTAGATTTCTTCTTCTTTTTCTTCGAAGATTTTGACGGTAGGGCATGAGTACTTGGGCCATCACCACCGCTCTTTGCAGTTGGGCGCGGCCTCAGCATTCCTTCGATAATTTGAGGTTCAAGCGGGTCCTTCCATTCGATCGCAGGGCGCGCATGAAGGTCCCTCAGCATTCTTTTGGTTTTAGTTGACAGCACGACCTCCCATGGAGCTTCTTCAATAAAGGAACAGGTTGCCCCCGGTGTATCTGCTTTCTTAGGAGTATGCGGCTGTGGTGGGTTCACCCTCCACTTTTCGGACAGTACAAACTTCCCCTGGAGGTATTGATCTTCAATCCATCCTTTGAAAACGAAGCAATCTTCAATCGGATGGCTCACCGTTTGATGGTAAGGGCAATAGTTAGGGTTATTCACTTAGTGGGTTGCGGCGGTCGCCTTGGATTTGGTAGGTTTATAAGTCTGTTGCGTACTGCCAGCTCGAATAACCGTTTCGTCTTGTCTCGTGGGAACGAGTAGGGACGCTTCATCTTCTCATTATAATACCGGCGTCTTTCTTCCAATTGATCCGCCAGCTTTGGGGCATTGGGTTGCTGCTGGGCATTCGCGACGAAGGTGGCCTTTCCTTTACCCTTGTCATTCCGAGGTTCTAGCTTCGGGGGAGGTGGTCTATGACCCATCTGGTCCATCTGAGCCAACTTGTCGATTAAAGTCTGGAATGTGGTTGGCTTAAAGAACATCATGAACTGGGAGATAATTGCGTGAGGGTCTAGAGTTCCCACGAACATACCCACCGCAGGTGCTTCCTCAATGCGTTGCTCGCATCTCGCAGCGTATAGCATACTGGACCCAGGTTTCGCATGGTTTTACCCTAGCGTTAATCAGTGCCGTTATTGGAGTGCGTTCGCTGGCGCTTGCGAATCGCTGAGTGAATAGCAGCTCCATTTCAGCGAACGTCTTGATAGAATCGTTCGGGAGTTCTGAATACCATTCGAACGCTGTTTGTGATAAGCTGCCCACGAACTGGCGAAGCAACAGTTTATCATCACCGCCGGTGTTATCGCAAAGGGCCCTGAACTGGGCAACATGTTGATGGGGATTGCCGGTCCCCTTATACACGTGGAATTTTTGTATTGTATAACCCGGCGGGTATTTGATTTGGTCGTACCAGCTTGGATACGGCCGGCCCGTCTTTACGACTTGACCAGCTGTCTCAGTCGCATGATGAACCCGGATTTGCTGGGCTATATAGTCGACCAAATCAGCCTTAGAGATTGTCTCCTCTTTGGCCGTTGAGAGGGCCGGTGGTGGATTTGACGTTTCTCCTCGGTCGTCTTCAAGAACGATTGGGGGATCCTCGGCGGGTGGGTCCTGCTGGATCATCATTCCTATCATGTCTTGGAAAAGAAGGCCCATACGCTGTATGTTGGCTGCTTGTTCAGCAGCCTCTTTGTCCTTCTTCTCCAGTATCCGGCGAAGGAATTCGGCGTCGGTTTCTTCCTCGTGGCGTTCATCTGAAGACTTTTCTGGGTTTTCTTTTGGCCCGGTAAGTGCGGCCATAGCATTCATCATTTCCTGGAGCTTTTGCTGTTGCTCCTGAGCTTTGGTCACCGACCGTGTAAGCGGTCTATGACCTGTAGATGCACGGCCGTCTTCTTTTCCTGACGCCATGTATACGGTGTGGACCATCATACCCCTAGACTTAGGGCGTCTGGGCTCAGTGCTTTTAGCTGTCGTTGCAGGCTGGGGGATCTTCTCTGGCTTCCTCCTTTTATGAGCAGTGGAGGTTAAGGAGGCCGTTGAGGTGGACGTCCAGACAGCCTTTCGTAGTTTAGCCTGGTGACCGGCTTCCGATTGGATTTTCAGCTTCCTGCGCTAGCGGGAGAAGTTTGGATCGATCATCGAGTCTCGGGCCTGCCGCCAAACCTTATAGATTTTGGAAGACAGCCGTTGAGGGGATCGGGGCTGTTCTGACTTTATTTCCACAACCTTTTTTTAGTGGGGGAGGAGATCTCTTTAACACCGCAGTAGGAGAATTCCTTCGCACCTTATTTAGCATCTCAAAGCTGTTCCCCGTTGGAACAGCAGCATTAACTTCCGCCATCGGGGCTGGTGGAGTTAGCCCAGAGGGGGAGTTGCCCCCAGCCTTCCTTACTCTGCGCCAGTGGCGACGTCGAGCGTGTCGAGCGGACGGTGTTGGTTCAGCGGTGAGAATAGCTTCGTCCTGCCCCCTGTGTAGGTGGGGGTCGTTGCTGGTGTTAGTCTGTCAAAGACCGACGTCCTTTGGGTAGCAGGAGCGGGAGCTGGGGCCGTTAGTCTTGTAAGGACCGACCTTCTGGCCAGGGAAGCCGCCTTGGCGATTTCGGGAGCAGGACCGGCCACTATCTTAGAAACGGCCTTCTCTAGGATTGTAGGCCCCATGATGGGTCCACAGGATTTCTGGCCCAATCTAGAGAAGACCGAGACGCTGATGTCGGGCGACCCGTTGAGAGGAGCCGCGGCAGGGGTAAGACGATCAAAGACCGACTTCTTGGGAGCTTCCTTTGTCAGCACCGGCGCCGTGAAGCTTGTTGGTGGGAACATAGTCCCAAAGAACAATCCGGTAGTGGCCTGAGTCACCTAGTCCACCGGCATTGTGAATAACGAAGCAGCTTGGGGTCTGTAGGCTATACCTCCTGGCGAGGTAGAGCGTTGGTCGCAATTGCAGTCCGAGCAGTTGGAGCATTTCGCAGAAGTAGAAGCCATCGATTCTTTGCTTTCTGCAATAAGCAAGACACCAATTCTTAGTATCTTGAAACCCAAGGGCAACCATTAGCGAACCGCGATTGGTGCGCGAATCACGACACACGAAGTGTGGAGTGGAAAGAGGAAAAGGTCTCACCGGGCGTGCCAGAATCTGTTCCCCTCCGAAAGACGGCGCGCAAGACTGAGATGTCTTGGCACTGAGATTCGGGGCAGATGCTAATTGGTGCTATCCGTCCACCTCTCCGAAGATGCCAAGCTGATTTATGGCACCATGCATCGAAGGTTTGAACGGATGCGTCCGATGTAGCAGACTTCGTCAGATTCCCCCTCGCTTGAGGGGTTTTTGATTGTGGGGACGCTCTTCCCTGCAGGCGCAAGCCCCTGCAGTTAATTACGCTACCGCATCGCGGTAACAACTTTCTCCTTCTCCAAATGGTCACTTCGTGTCGTGTGTGTTTATTTTATGTTTTGTTGCCCGTGGATTATTTACGGAGACTGAGTTATGTCGTCGCCCGTAGGGCGTGGACTAGTCCAAATCCGTATTATCTTAGATTTGGGTTTGGAGGTTTGGTTTGAGGATACGTTAGCCATATTTGAGGCTAAGATCAACTCAAACGTTTGTTAAGGATACGTTAGTCTAACTTGAGACTAAGATCAACTTAACGGGATCGTTTAGATCCGACAAAAGAGCATTTGGGCTCCATTGTTCCAGTTTAGGGACATAGTGGTCCATCGTTAGTTTAAGGACGTTTCGGTCCGTCGTTAGTTTAAGGACGTTTCGGTCCGTCGGTAGTTTAAGGATGCATAAGTCCATGGGTTTAAGGACCCCACAGTCCATATGGGTGTGTTTAAGGACGCATTAGTCCGTTAGTTTAAGGACGCATAAGTCCGCGGGTTTAAGGACCCCACAGTCCGTATCTTAGTTTAAGGACGCATAAGTCCATGAGTTTAAGGACCCCACAGTCCGTGTTGATATGTGGCTGTCGGGACCCGTCACCTCTCTGAAGACGTTGAAGGATTACAACGACAAATATCAGAGGAGTTCAGAGATGTACCCTTGAACCAATGAGTTAGTTGAAAGAGCAGATGTGCTCAGTTCAAGATGATTTGAGGACTTATGGCCAGTTTGGGCTAAGTCCAATTATATTTGAAATATTAGCCCTCTGTTGGCCTATTGAAGGAGAGGCTTTGCCTTTAGAAACTTAGCCAATTGGGCTAAAGCTAGTGTTAAACACTAAAGACCAACAGTGTTGAACACTGGGAATAAGATTAGCAAATTAGTGTTAAACACTAAAAGATAATCAGTGTTAGCAACAGGGCTTTCAAATTAGTGTTAACACAAAAGCAAATCGGTGTTAAACACCGGCAGCAGAGATTTCAAACTAGTGTTAAACACTAAAGCAAATCAGTGTTAAACACCGGGAACAAAGTTTTCCAATTAGTGTTAAACACTAAGAAAATCAGTGTTAAACACCGAGGACAAAGTCTTCAGATTAGTGTTAAACACTAAGGAGAGAGGGGTCACGTGTGGACACGTGAGAGCGCCCTGATTCCCTTTATTTTATTCTGCAGATCAGTGTTTAACTCTTTTAATTCTGGCGGCCATCACGTGTGAACACGTGATAAAAGCCCCCGCTCTGGTCTGTTAGAATGCTCATTAGGGGTCACGTGGTGACACGTGAGGGCGCCCTAAACGTGGAGCCAGGTCTCCTTTTGGTTTATCCTCAAATCTGCGAACAAGTGTTAAACACTTTTATTTTTAGAGTATCACGTGTTGGCACGTGATGCCAATTGTTAAAGCATTTGCTGAGGGGTCATGTGATAACACGTGAGGGCGCCCAAAGCTTTCATTTCCTTTGCTTTTTCCTTTTGCGTTTTGGGAGTCACGTGGGAGGACGTGAGGTGATGCTTCAAAGTTCTTTGCGGGGGATCTTTTCAAGGGTCACGTGAGTCATGTGAGGCACTGCCTCAAAGGGCTTTCTGTAGATCTTTTAGGGGGGTCACGTGGTGACACGTGACCCTGTTTTTCTGTAGTTGTTTAGAAGATCTGTTAATCCCTTTCAAGAATTAAATTCCTTGTAGGGTTGAACCCTGACAATAATTTTAGAGGAATTAAATTCCTAGTTCCTTTTGAAGAGTTGAACTCTGAATTTCCTGCAGGAATTAAATTCCTCATATATGTGAAGAACTGAATAGGGTCAAACCCTAATAAAAGCTTTGGGGAATTAAACTCCCACTCTCTGTTAAAGAATTATTCTGGGGAATGAGATTAAGGGAATTAAATTCCCGTTGTTTTAACAGAACTAAGTTCTTAACTAGGGTTAAACCCTGATTCTTTTCATTCTGAAGGAATTAAACTCCCATAACACAGGGTCAAACCCTAATTTTATTTTAAAGGAATTAAATTCCTATAGTTCTGTGAGAATTAAATTCTCGTGTTTCCATTCCCTCTCTATGCCTTGGATCTGCATGGCAGGATCTCAACCCATTGAGAATTAAATTCTCAACTCAAGGGGAGATGTGCACTTTACAGATCCTCCATCAAAGAGAGAAGAAATATGTCCTTCTGTTTTATATCAGAGTTAAACTCTGTTGAGAATTAAATTCTCTTTTCTTTCAATGAAACCTTCCCTTTCTTATCTAGGGTTTTCGTTTGCAGAAGATCCAAATTCCTCTAAAGTATCCAGGCTCTCTCTCTTTTCTTCCCTCTGCATATATCTCTTTTTGTGTGTCTCTTGGCTCCTAATTATAGGAGAAGCAGCCGAATCAATTAGTTTTGGTGGATCTTTCATTAGGAGATTTGATTTGTATCCATCATTCGTTTTGGACCTTTGGATTATTAGGTGAATTTTATTCACCATTGGATTTTAAATCCAGAGATTCTCCTTTGTTATTTCGGTTAGATTTTACGGGGAAATCTTTCCTAATTCGAGATTTTCCCATAGATAGATGATATTTAATCACCTTTAAATTTTTAATTCAATCGGTTGCTTTTGGAAAGATTTGAGAGGTCTTTTCTCAGAATTTAATTCTGTTAACGAATAGGCTTTGAAGTCGGTCACGTGTGGCCACGTGACCCTTGATCACGTGTGGGCACGTGACCCCCTTGGAATGAGCCTTCTTCTTTCTTTTTGCGCTCTGTCTTCTGGTTGCTGCTTAACCGTCACGTGCCATCACGTGACCCCTGGTCACGTGTGAGCACGTGACCCTCGTCTGGACTCTTTTTCTTGATTTAATCAGGGAATTGAGTCTGTCGCTTTTGAGTGTCACGTGCCAACACGTGACCCTGGTCACGTGGGAGCACGTGACCCTTTCTGAAGCCCTTTTCTTTGATGTGGTCAGGGAACCGGTTTGCCTTTGAAGCCGCTTTTAATTGTCACGTGCCAACACGTGACCCAGATCACGTGGGAGCACGTGACCCTTTCTGAAGCCCCTTTTCTTTGATGTAGTCGGGAAGCTGAATTTGCCTTGCTGATGCTTTTAGATGTCACGTGGCAACACGTGACTGCTGGTCACGTGTAAGCACGTGACCCTTCTCTGAAGCCTTTTCCGTAAGCTTTCCTGATTTTAAATCAGGAAACAAATGCCCCCACAGCGTTGTTCTCACGTGTCCGCGCGTGAGTGCAACGCTGTCACCTTTTGTGACCGTTGGATTCCTCTAGGGATTTGGGGATATGAAGCGTCTCCATCACATCCTATAAATGTTCACGTCCCTTCCGAAGAGGCTTCACTTTGCTCATCTTCTTCCTTTGAGAACTTTTTCTGAGAATTTAATTCTCTTCTTCCAGAGCTTAGTTCTCTGCCTTGAAACATTTTCAGAGTTTAACTCTGTTTAAAAGGACTCTTCCTCTTCAGGTAATGGTGGTTGAAGCACCTTCATTTTGACAAAACTTTTTGGATTTTAAATCCATATCAAGGGTTTCACAAAGAACCCATTTTTCTTCAAGTTCTCTAACCAAAATATGAGACCACTTAACCTCCAACAGTAGATCTCTTAGGGTTTAGATGATCCTTAGGGAGATGATGATGGCGGTTCAAATCCATGGAATTTAATTCCATCCCAAAAATGTTTCTGGGAATTTAATTCCCTTCTCTTAATAAGGAATTTAATTCCAATGAAGAACTCAATTTCTTCACATGGAGGCTTCTTGGGGTTTCTTGACCCGAGGTTGTCCTTCTGCAATTAATGCAACAGGAGCTTTGTAATGATTCTCATTTGTGGGAATTTAATTCCTTTGATCTTGTTGGATCCATTGTAGAGCCCAAGACAGATCCTATTGGGGGAATGTGCAGGGTCACCATTCTTTATTTAACGAGGATATTCCCTTTGTTTTATTGTAACTATTTGGTCTCATTATTAATGAGCCGTCATCCGGATTCTGTGGGGCCCATGTGTTTTGTAGCCAATGGTCCCAGAAAACTCTGCTGTTACTTTCTTTAACTAGTCTTCATGTTCATGCATGGATATATATCGCTGACTTTGCTTTTAACGGTCTCCTTTTATTGGATTTCAGGTGCGATGGCTTCTGTTCCGTGCTTTCCCTTTTCTCGCTCGGAGGCTGCTTTTCCTCAGTCGCCATCTGATGAGGAAGCGATGGCGATGATCCGGGCCCATGACCCGAACTGTACCAACCTTCTTCAATGGGGATCTTGGTATAGTCAGATTATTCAGGGTCGCCGGAGTTTTCTTTGCATGATACCGACGGAACCCACTTTCCCATTCTTACCGATGGACCCTCCGAGGACGGCTTTTGCTGTGGAAATGCCCAACTGGACTCCAACGGGGAGGCTCGAGCCTTCGACGACCGGTATTCCGAACCATCCGATCCCGGCCATAGACATCTTGGGGCGGCGTATCTGCCAGGGTGAGGCCCACCCGTGGGGGCAAATTTATAAGATAGGGCTTACTCCTCGGCACCCTACGGGCTACCTTCTCTGGGCTCGCTACATCCTTTCTGCCCATCGTGCGCGGTTGCAGAAAGTCGGGCTTTATCAGGCCATATACGCGTCACTCTTCCATTATAAGTCTCCGCATGTCTGGTGGGTCAAGGCGTTCTTGAACCAATGGAATCTTCCCACCAACACTTTCATTCTAGGAGATCGCGAGGTCTCGATCTCTCTGGCCGAATTTTATGACATCTCGGGGTTGCCGATAAGGGGTGGTCTGTACGAGGAGTTGCTGCCTCCTGACGAGTACATTTTTGAACCCGAGCCCGTCCCGGTTGACGGCCTGTCTGCTGAGAATGCCATTCGCCACAAGCGCCCCAGTTTAATCAAGGCGCTAGGTATCTTCGACCGATTATTCACCGAATCCGAAGAGCAGGGTGTTACTTTCAAGAGCTTCATTGCTCGTTTCCTTCACGAGGACGCCTTATCGAAGACAGCCCCGAAGTTTGCCAACATTGGAGACCCCTTTGGGTTCAGTCCGAAGAAGCTGCCGACCACTGAATCAGATTTACCTCAGTACTACATCCCTATTATGTCGCCGATATCTTTTGAATCCATTGCTGTCCCAGGCATGGACGAGGAGACGTTCTTTATGGGGTTTGTTAGTGTTTGGCTCAGTTGGTTCGTTATCCCCATGCATCGCCGCTTCATGAGAGCCTCGGTCATCTACCCGGCTCATCGTATTGCTGAGGGGACGCGGTTGGACATCGGCATCCCGGCCTTGGCGCACCTCTATCATGGATTGGGCATCGCAGCCAATACCTCTACACCCGGTGTGGATGTAGTGAACTTTTCGCTTCATTATTTCACGTCCTGGGTCGAAATGCATGTGCTGGGGGCTTTTGCTATGCATCAGAGGCCCGCATTTTACGATGCCTATCCCTTCCCGCGACTTATGCGATTGGTGGGTGCTTCTGCTGCTGACCCGACTCAATTCGGGGCTATTCGGGTGCTGATTTCTCCTCATGCCGCCGCTGGCGGGTTGGTTTTTAATGATCGGGTCTTGTCTACTCCTTCGGGTCCCGTTCAACAACTCTGGGACCAGTCGAAAGACAACGCACCCTCTTTGAAGGACCAGTCGAAAGACAACTCCTTCGGGACCAGTCAAAACTAATTAGATTCACAGTATTACTGTTAGAAAAAGAAAAATAACAAGAACAAGAAAAAGATCAACCACTGTGAGCAAGGCAATGCCTTCTTAAGTATAACATCCGACATATTCCCAGGAAAGATAAACGGCATACCGTTAAATTAATCCCGAGTCGTGACACTACAAAGTAGGGTCAGCTTTAAGATTGTAGAACTAGAGTCTCTTTACAGCACATTTTAGGTAGTTTCTAAGGTATCGCTCTATTTTACTGAAATCAAGATGGCAAGCCCATGCAAGCGAACAATGCAAATTGACTATAGTTTTCTTAATTCAAAGTTTTCTTGTTTCTTTACATGATTTATAAGCTAAACACATCGGTAGGACGTAGTCTTTAAGGAATCGAGAAGAGATATTTGTGAGAATAAATATCATTATTCAGAAAGCTAAAAACCTGTCCATCTGGAAGGGTGTGTGTTTCCTTCTGCCATGAGTTTCGAGTCGAATGCGGTTTGATCCTCAGCGCAGCATGCATACTGCTCTTTCAACTTTTCAATCTCAGAAAGGTCGATGTTTACAAGAGGATTGGACTTCTGAAGTTCTTCAGCAAATAGCTTCGTCAAATCAATTCCTCCAATTTCAAATCTTTTTGAAGCGATTTGCTGAACAGCACCTTCACAAACCCGTGCTATATCTGAAAAGATTACAAAAACAATTTACATACTGTTAGTTAATGCAAAAAGCAAATAGTTGTCTCACAAATGCTAATTAATGAATTATCAGGAATAAGCTACAATAACAAGCCTATATCCCAAGACTTGGAAACACCAAACCAATATCCTGGGCTCGGCTACAATACATAAATGCTTTTCTTCCATTCTGCTATGTTAAGGGCCATCTCCTTGATTAGGGCCTAATACAATAAATAGGAGTTACCTAGGCTAATAAACCGCAAAAACAGTAGCATAAATGGTGGACCGGTGAAGCACCTAAGAAACTCATATACATCTTCATTGAAGCAAGGAATATCCAATGTAGCATTCACATAATAAGGTAAGAAAAGGTGAGAGAAAATAATGAAATCTGATATTTATTCTTACTCATTTTCGGGTGGGGGTGGGGGTGGGGGGGAATCGTGCCTCTCACTAAAATTAAAACTCTCTTTTATACCCAGTTTAAACCTTGTGCATATACACAAGCATACTCCATCTCATAGACTAAACACCAAGCCACATTTACCCTAAATGTTGGATGTACAGAATAACACATTTTGCAAATCAATATGTCACACGCTTTTTAAAAGTTAGTAGGATCTGCACATGATTAAGAAACAGAAACACTTAATGGTTGTTTCGTCTCTTCCTTCATGTCAGGCTCCTCATCCGCTCGCAATCTGCCTCATTGCCCTCCCCTTAACCCTCCCTTTTTGCATTCCTCCTTTGCCTGATACTCAGCTGCTCTTCATCTTCGCCATCCCCTTTGCATCCTTATTATCTGCCTTCCCATCCCTATCTTGATACAAAAGAAGTGCCAAATGACTTTAAATTATTCGGGCTCGTTTGACAAAGAAACAAATTAAGCAAACACATCACCTCACCTCCCCCCCCCACCCCCACCATGCACCTTAGAAAATTGAAGTAGAAAATCACACATGATCCCTTCAACATTTATTCATTTATTCATTTCTTTTTAATAAATCTATTCTCTCTCATCTTCCACATGCATCAAGATGTTGCTTAGAGGCATGAAGAATGCTGGCTAACCTCATGGAATTTATCAATAGTGAATTTGAAGCATACACGAATCTTTCCAAAAATCAATTTCTGTCAGTGAAAAAGGCTAGTTATTTATATGTTACCAGGATAACATTATTACTGCAAGAA
This sequence comes from Agapanthus africanus, assembly GCA_030015575.1. Classification (NCBI taxonomy): domain Eukaryota; kingdom Viridiplantae; phylum Streptophyta; class Magnoliopsida; order Asparagales; family Amaryllidaceae; genus Agapanthus; species Agapanthus africanus. The sequence goes on from CM057346.1 coordinate 34,057,830, forward strand.
ATGTAGCATCTAAGTGAAAATTATGTTAATAATGCAAGTATGCCTTCCTATTACCTTTCAGATTTGAAAATCTAAAGACCAGGAGAAACTCCAGATAGGTTAGCCCCAAATAAAAATGTTTCGCAAGGAAAGTATAAACATATTATGAGAGAAAATTAAAAATCCTCAACAAAACTAACAAATACAAAACGCCTTCCCTTGATGCTGCCAACAAATACATGTTGAATATTTTGCTCTCCAGAACATACATACATTGCTGATCCACTCAAGTTAGGTAAGCAAATCGCAGAAAAAAGGAGGGGGCTTATTGCCTCGAAGTCGAACAGCCTGAACCCGAAACTATTGGATTATGTCACATAAGAACATAGTTCTTTGAGAACTGTACCAGCCATTGGCATTTGAGCTGAAGAGAGATCCTCTAACTACATCCTAAAAATTGTTCCGGATTACTGCAAACAGCATAATACGAATCTAACTTGCTCACCCAAAGTACCAAATGAAATTATCGAAAGAAATACGAGGATGGGATTATCACCATACTTTAAGTGGAAACACACATCACTGTGACTCCAGCTTGCAAAGCTTCTCATTGCATGCTTGCTTAGCTCCACCTCATCAAGCTCACAACTGCGATGAATTTCCTTCTGGAATCGCCATAGGAGCGTTTGGATTCAAAGATGAGAATATGTTGCTCATAGCCTGATCCAACAACATATAAGTTTTTTAGCGAGGTCCCTAGCATTCAACCTATGCAGGCCTGTCAAAAATAACCAAACCTGATTACCCGACCCGAAAACAGCGACCCGAACCTGTTTATTTTTTAAACGGGTTGGGTAGATCAGTTTAATAAACGGGTCAGGTTCGGGTCCTGGATTGCAACCCGGATAAACCCGTTAAATTACATGACATTTGTCTTTCCTTTCTCCTAATTTTGCTTTCTAAGGCCATTTCAAATGATGGGATATATATACTTCTTCACTACTTGCTTTTAGTCTTTTTTGGATTAATATGCTTGTGAATAAATTAATTATTGCGGGATTTTGTGAAGTGGTTTTTTTAATTTTCTACAATTTTCAAACTAAAATCTTTTAAACAAGCTATATGTGAACACTCACTTTCAGAAGTATCAGATTGGAAAACTCTAACAAGAGATCCTTTTATCTAGTTTGCTGTTGTTTGATATGATTCGGATCAGGTTAATACGACCCGATTGATAAATGGGTCAAGTCGGGTCGGGTTCGGGTCGACATAAATCGACCCGTATATTATTCATCGATTTCTATAGCGGCCTATCTGACATGCCCTTCGTTTTATCCAGGCCTTTCTGGAAGGAAAGATTTTTGCCTTTCAAGATAGAATCTGGTGGACGATTCAAGTGAAACATATCTGCTCGACCTCGTAGGCTACTCTAGTGAATGGGCTGTTTATAGTGCTTCAAACCGGTATTCTCGGTTTACTGCTTTGACCGAGCACAACTTACTTGCATTGCTACCCTGGTGGAACTACCCTTTGATTTTCATCCAAAACAAGATTGAGAATTGGAAAAGATCCAATGATGAGTGGCCACTCTGTGCAAAAAACAAGCACACCCGGTCTTGGATGTTGACCCGTATATTATTCAGGTCGGGCCGTAGGCGGGTCAAGTTTGATCCGACCTGTTTATGACCCGACCCGACCCGTTTGACACCCCTAAACCTATGGACTTGATCCCAAGTAAATTGATGAATTGACAACTCTCAATAGAAGCAATTATAGAGTTATAGCTGATGGCGAAAGATCGCTTGCACGCAGAAAATCCAAATGAAAGTCCGGAACATGGAATATGCTTGGAGAGGAGAAAGAAAGTGAATATCTGATGTGGGGTCCTTGAGCTGTCGGCTGTCTTTTCGGCTAGCGAATCTAGGCGAAATCTTTGCATTTAAGGAGGGTGCGCCGGTCCGTGCACTCTGCATTTGAAGCGACGGTCCACGTGTCCAGCGCCTAATGGCTGATGTGACGTGCGCAGGTCTGCGACGTCTGTCGGGACGCAGCCAATCGCTGGGCTGCCACGTGGAGCGATTGGAGCTGCTGGTCGCGAGGAGCCGTTTCGGCGGGAGACGATGGGCGCCATTGGATGAGGCCTCTTGCGGAAATGAATACGGGTGGGGCCCGCCCTGGGCCCTTACTCTTTCATATTCCTCACCCTCAAGCCCCAGCTGCTCGGCGCTCGTCCCCATTCTCTTGTTCCCAACTTTTGAAGAGTTTCGTTCCCAGGTTAGATGTCTTCCCCTGTAGAATCAGTTCACGTCGTAGGAGTAGATGATAGGGTTACTTTAGATGTGTTCGAGTCTCTTCCGGGAGCAGGGGCTGGGCCCCCTCCCCGCGTCCGTGAGGTGGGGGCCTCCTCCATGGAGGAAGCGGTAGATGTAGCCCCCAGTACCTCGTGCTGGGTGAGGAATGAGAACGAGCTCACCAATGCTCGAGCTCGCTTCCACATTCCCCCGTGCTACACTCTTCGTCTGGCCGAGGAAGGAGAGAGAGAGGACCAGGTCCGGGGTAGGGAGATCGCCATGTATTGGAAGCCTTTTAGGGCGGAATGCGCTTGCCCCTCTCTCCTAAGGTCATCGCCGCTCTGAATTTCTTCGGCTTGGCTCCTGGTCAGCTGGTGCCGAACGTGTGGAGGATCCTCCTTGGGTTCCTGATCCGCCTGAAGCTGCAGGCGATTCCTTTCAGCCTTTCCCTTCTCGATTCCTCCCTTGCTTTTAAGAGTCACCCCGACGGTCGGGCTGGCGACCCGAGGTGGGTTTATCTTTCATTTAGGAAGCGGCCCGGGGTCGCCGCCGGGGCGGGGGTCATGGCCTTGCCCTCCTCCATCCATGACTGGAAGAAGAAGTTTTTCTTCGTCTCCCCTCCCGAGGGCGAGGACTGGCTGGTGCCCACCAAGTGGTCGAGGGAGAAGAGTCTGCCGGGGAACCTGTCCGACGACTCCGCCGCGGTGAGAGTGGCGTCGTGGGAACCCATCCCTCGATACGACGTGCTGCTGTCCGAGAGGGTTTTGACCTGGGCCGGGCTTAGCCCCGTCGAGTTCGTTGGTAACTTAGGCTTGCTTTCTGGGTTTATGTTTTACTCGCATCGCTGATAGGTGGGGTTTTTGTTTTGTGCAGGATCCATGGACTTCGGCGTTCTCCGAGATGCTATGCGCCAGCCGAGGCAGTCTGCTAGGGCTGGGGGCGCCAGCTCTTCCCGGGCTCATGCTGCCCCCACCCCTGTCGCCCCAGTGGCGGTGCCCCGAGGACACCCGACAGCAGACCCCGCTCCGGGTCCCGGCAGAGTGTCGGGCTGGAAGCGGGCCTTGATTGTGGAGGACACGGCCTCGGAGGAGGAGATCTGCTCCCCCCGGGAGACGCTCAAGAGAAGTTCCCGGAGACCTTCCCGGGGCCGGTCTTCGCCGACTGTGGTGAAGGAAGGTGGGCTCCGGTTCGCGGTGCCGTCCGGGCTGTCGGTCGCGGACAGTCTCCATGAGATAGAGACCTCGGCCGGGGGTTGGGTTCCCGGGGGGACCCTCAAGGCCCAGCTGGCGTCGATCGCCCAGGAAGCCGTGCAGGTAAGCTCACAGTGCGCTGCGAGATTTAGTGTTTTCCTTCGTGTTTCTGGTCCTTCTTCTTTTTGCTCCTTCCCAGACTCTCCAGCACGTGGCCCTCGCCCTCCGCATGGAGACCGAGGTGGTAACCCCGGCGGTGGAGGCCGCGGGCTAGCTCGCCGCGTTGCAAGAAAGCTCCAGGCGGGAGCAGGAGGCGATGTTGGCGAGGATCGCCGCCCTGGAGGGCGAGGTGGCAGCCGAGAAAAGGGAGGCTGCCGCGATCGCCGAGGGTAAGCTCGGGGACTCCCAGGTACTCGCCGGCAACCTGAAGAAGACGGTGAAGACCCTCCGGAAGGAGCTGGGGGTGTCGGCCGAGGCCTTAGAGTCGGCTGGGCCGAGGGCCGTGGCGAGCTATAAGTGGTCGAGGGATTTTTATGATGACCTGGCCGTGGCCACGACCCGCATCTGGCACGACGCCCTTGATGCCGTGAAGTCCAAGATGCCGTAATTCGACAACGCGAATCTCCGGGCCGAGTTCCCCCTCATGGGCACCGACGAGCAAGGGGGAGAGGTTCCCGGCGAGGTGGGGGCCGAGGACCCGGCGCCTCCAGTGGTGGAGGTTGAGGACCTCGAGGTCGTGCCCGGGCCCAAGGTGTAGAGCCTCCGCTCCCCTATCTTCATTCCGTTTTCTTTTGAATTTTTATAAGGCTGAGGAGCCAGAGAATACCTTTTGTAAGTAAAAACTATTTTTGTTGGTAGTGATAAAGTTTTTCCTTAGCTCCCATGTTTTGCCTGTCTGTGAAGAATATTATTTTCCTTGCCCGCACCGTTGTGCTTGTGTTTTAACGTTAGGTTGGCCCTCTGTTTAACGATCGCCCGTCGAGTTGACTGCAACCGCTTGCCGACGAGTATTTTTTAGGAGGTACTCGCTGGTCCCCGGAGTCGAGAGGAGATCATTTAGGCTTGGACAGACCTGATGTCTCATGTTGGTTAGGAAGATACTTGTCGTGGTGCGCCGAGTAGGAAGGAACTCGGCGGCCTCGTGATGAGGACTCTGACTGTTAGCGATGGAAGGGTCGGGAGAGGCCTGCGAAAGATGGCCGAGCAGCGTAGCTGCTTGGTGCCTCTTGGCGAGGGCCTTGATCCTTGACGCCGGAGGGGCCGTGAGGGGCCTGCAAAGGATGTCCGGGCAGTGAAGCTGCGCGGTCGCCTCTTGGCGAGGGCTTTTATCTATGACCGAGCAGGGTAGCTGCTTGGTTTGCCTCTTGCAAAGGCTTTTGATCCTTCAGGACGGGGACCGAACGGGGTTACCGTCCGGTGCTTCTTGGTGAGGACTTTGATCCCTGTCGGTTGTGGTAGGAAGCTACCAGCCGGGGATAGCCGGGCAAAGACCCGACTGCTTCTGGGAGGACTTTGGTCCCTGGCGCGAGAAAAAGCTATGGGGCTGTAAGAAGCCTACCAAGGATTCTTGGCCGGGTAGGGTTGCTGCCCGGTGCCTCTTGGTGAGGGCTTTTGTCCTGAAAGATAGCCGAGTGAGGGAACCTCGGGCCTCGACTGCCTCTGTGAGGGCTTCTTTGATCCCCAGCGTTGTGGCAGTGAAGCTGCCCGCAGGGGATAGCCGAGCGAGAGAACCTCGGGCTTGATTACCTCTGGGAGGGCTTTTTGATCCCCAACGTTGTGGCAGGGGAGCTGCCCGCTGGGGATAGCCGAGCGAGGGGACCTCGGGCTCGACTGCCTCTGGGAGGGCTTTTTGATCCCCAACGTTGTGGCAGGGGAGCTGCCCGCTGGGGATAGCCGAGCGAGGGAACCTCAGGCTCGACTGCCTCTGAGAGGTCTTTTCGATCCTCGGCGTTGAGGCAGGGAAGCGGCTCGCTGGGGATATCCGAGCGAGGGCAGCTCGGGCTCGACTGCCTCTGGGAGGGCTTTTTGGTCCCCAGCGTCGTGGCAGGGAAACTGCCCGCTGGGGACGACCGAGCAGGGTAACTGCTGGGTTGAAATTTGATTAGGCGCAGCCTGCTCATCCAACTGTAGGCGCGGGGAATGGGAACGATCGTAGCCAGTGCATTGAATGCGGAGGGAGGCGAAGCGCTAAGGGCACGCCACTTCGACTCCCCCGTAGAAGGCTCGATGGATGCCGCATGGCCGCGTCCTCCTGGGTGGAAACGGGCGACTGTTGGGCTGTGCAGTGGGCTATATTAGGGGCACTGGTTCTTCCCCCTTCGCAGATAGGCCATCAGGAATGGAGGATTTCCCATTCACTATCGCCGAGATCATCAACTCCGCAGACGTGTACCTCTATGACCGCGACCGCACCGAGGACACGGTGCAGTTGGTGGTTGCCCGCATTGAGGAGCACTTCGGTCGGCTGCTCCCTAGGCGCTCCTCCCTGCTGCAGCTATTGATGTACTCCATCTGGAGGGCATCGCCGGGGCTTTACAACCCCCTATCAGAGCAGCTCTTCGACGAGGCCGTGGGTAAGCTGCGGACCTTGAGGCGCTTCGGCTTAATCTCCGCGAGCCGGCTGGCATGCTCGGAGGCGCTCGTCCGGGAATGCTACGAGCTAAGGCTCGGAGTTGACGCCCGTGGGGGGAACCGGGAACGGAGGCTGGAACTCGCGCGACCCCGGTTGGCGGAGATCTTCGCCGAGTACCATGAGCAGTGCTCGGTGCACCCCTTACCCCCGCTATTGTAACCTCCCTTTTTTCGGCTGCATGTACGGCTGAGGAGCCCATAATACCCTTTGAATGAACAATGATTTCCCTTCTTTTTCGCAATGTTCCATTGATCTTTATTTAGTCAACAGTAGATCCAAGGAAGAATTTACATTGCTTTTAGAAAAAAGAAAGAAAAAGGACATGTACAGGTTAAAGGATGACTTGATCGGCCTGGGCCGAGCTCCCTGAAGGGTCGTCGGCCCCCATGGTTAGCATAGGGCACGGGCTCCCTGAGCCACGGGCCAGCTGTCTGCTGAAACAAGCATGATCTGGCCGATGGTCAGGTCGGTGGGAGGGTGAGGCTGCTCCTGCTCGCAGTCGGCCTGCCGTTTGTCCCTTAGGTAGGTAGCGAGGTGCCCAGACCGGATGAGCTCCTCGACATAGTCCCTCAATTGTTTGCAGTCCTCCGTGGCGTGGCCTAGTACCCGGTGGAAAGCGCAGTAAGGGCCCCGGGTTCGCTTAGCGGCCTGACACGGGACCAGGGGGAACTTGAAGAACCCCTCATTCTGGGCCTCCTCCAGCAACACCGCGAGGGAGACGTTGAGGGGGGTATACTCTTGGAACTTCGGATGGTAGGGCTGCTAACGCTCCGGCCCGTCCTTCCGAGTCCTTTTCTTCTGGTCAGGCCGATCCGCCTGGGGAAGGTTGGCGTTCACTTCAGATTCCAGCTGGACCTCACGCTCGGTCCACGCCTTGACTTCGGCCATGGTCTTAGGTTGATCCAGCGCGAAGGAACGCAACCATTCTTTGTGCCTCAAATCGGATCTGAGCGCCGTTATGACGGTGACTAGTTCGTGAAATCGATGGTGTATGGCCGAGACAAACTCATTAGAGGATGTCAAGGCGGGGTTGCACAGCGAGGTGTTAAGAGAGAAGGTGACGGGTGACAGAGAGTGTCACGGGGATGCGTTGTCCATTCAAGGCCGTTCTCTGAAGCGGTCGGATGGTAGTTCCAAAGGTAATCGAGAAGCCGAATTAATGATAAATGCAACTACTGCAAGGAGAAAGGCCATTGGAAACGAGACTGTCCGAAATTCAAGGAGAAAGAAAAGTAGTCAGATTCATATAAGGGCAGTGACGACTGATGTCAGTCATGTGCCAGATCTGAGAAGGGGCTTTTTGATCTGTTTGGATACTTTAGACATGGTCGGTTGCAAGTGCGTGATCGATAGAGATTTCGAGATCTCCAAATGTGTTATTATTGTCATGACGGTGAACAAGGTATGGACCCTATATATGGGTCTTGCACCAGTTCTTTCTCGTGGTGGAGCCCGCTATCATGCTTCCTTCATGGCTTCTCGGAGAAGTCGTGGGTGTTTGTTGCGGAAGGTCGGGTAGAGAAGTGGGTCGATAGTCGCGTAAAGATTCTTCGGTCCGATGTTGGCAAAAGATTCGCTTAACAGGAGTCCGCAGGATTCTGCAAGCCAAAGAGGATCATTGCATCATTATACCATTTTGAATTCTCGGTTAGCTGGCGTTGCATGACGGGTGTTTCGGATAGTTGGGAAGAATAGATCTTTACGGCTTACGGCCGGATCTTCGAAGGGAGATTTGGGTTGGAGCCATATCTATTTTCAAGTATCTCATCGATCAGTCACCATCGATGGCGATTGAATAAGCAAATTCCTGAATTATGGATTGAAGAAATTTGAGATTACTCAAGACTTCGCTATTCGATGCATCGAGAAGTAATGGTACAAAAGACATTCTTGTCCGACTTTGAAGTCGAGGCCAAATGGTACAGGTCGTGGTGTCCTGGTATCCAGTGCGGAGTAATTAGCCGATATGCATGCGTCGAGTCTGCGATGCATCGAAGAAAACAGACTTAGGCAGATGGTGAAAAGAGAACGGTTGTGCCACTGAGCACGGTGGAGTTCGATGGTTCCAGGTCCATATTTTTGAAGGTGATATGATCAGTACTCCGATTCAGGTGGAGAGTCCAGCTCAGTCTAAGGTGCAAAAGTCTACTGAAGCTAGACACACATGAGTGGTTAGAGACGAACTTCTAAGGTAAGGGGATCAGAAGTTCGACATGAAGTCTGCATATTTGATTCTTGGCATGCTTAATGTCAGGGATAGGAAGTCACGTCAGTTACAGCCTATGCAACATAGGTTCGGATACGGGATACGATACGGACTCACGGATTCGTAATTTCTCAAAAATCTAGGATACAGATACATTTTTATATCGATTTTTATAAATATACATACAAATATATATTAAGATTTACATATAAATATATGATAATATGATAAATAATGGCATTATGTTGGATATTTGATGCACTTCAAATTTTCTAGAGCCTTAATTTTTTAGAGAAAAAGAAGCATCAATTCAAGATAGGTTGATGAGACATTTACAAGTCCAAGTAAATCTGAAAGAATCCGAGAGTTTCGTACTTCGATATGCGACCGGGGACGATTCGTGAGGCACTTACAAGTAACCGTGCTTCATAGGCAGCAGCAGCATATCGAGCTGATTCTGGCTCGATAAGAAGGGAGAAGACTAAACCCGTGTCTACTCCGTTAGATGCGCACTTCATTCGGTGATGATATCATTATTGACCACTGGTGATAGGAACAGATAAAAATCGACGACGGTTACATGTTGGGCACGTATGCAGTGCCGGGTAGATCATCGTTTCAGCCAGTTATCGCGCAGTCAATAGTAGAAGCAATATCGTTAATTGTTTTGAAGGCAGTTAGGGATCATGTATTTGCGGAGATTATTCAGTTTGGGAGTTTCACAGGAGGTGAGAGTGTTTTCCTTGGATGATGAGAAGAGGGTCATTGCTCTTGCGAAATCCGGTACCCTGGAGAATCCGGTAGACGCATTTATGGGATGGTTCCGGTACACGTTTAAGATTTGCCTAGTTATTTGTTGAGGGCAAACCGTGATGAGAACAGAGTTCCAAGGATTGAGCAAGTGACGAGATTATGACGAATTTGCATCAATGTGGAATTTGTTGACTTTTTGATAGCAAATTCATAGGATCACGAGCTCTCTAATCATGTTCATAGGATGAGCATGGGTAAAATATGTAGATTGGATTTTTTTGGATTCTTGTGCTCGAGTACATGTGAGCATGTTATCCTTTTGTTTTCTTTTGATCAAATTCATGAGCAAGAGCTTGTCACGAGAATTCACATACTCAAATAAAAGAAGATGATTGGCTTTTTCTCGTGGCGTGGGAAACGGAGCGGCACCAATGGCGTGAGGAGCGCACCACGAGGAAGTGCTAATCACCTCCTTTTGTTTAAGCACAAGAATTCTCCTGACAAGCTCTTGCTCATGAATTTGAGTATAAGAAAACAAAATGATGACAAAGTTACATGCACTTGGGCATAAGAATTCAAAAAAAGATTCCCTTGACATATTTTACCTCTGCACATGACTAGTGGGTTCGTGGTCTTATGAATTTGCCATCACAAAATCAACAATTTGAACTTCTGTGCTCTCTAATATTATTTTGAAGTCCTTTAAGACTGACAAAATTTCCAAAGTTTTAAAAAGGCTTGAGGGATAAGCTTCATATTCTAGACTCGCATAGGCTCCCGCGCTATGCGCCGATGTTATCAAAGAAATGTGTTCTACCAACGCCAGCTATCAAAATAACAAAAATGATGATTTTGCTTAGTAACGATCCACTATCCAACTTAGTTCAATGGAAAAACACACGCCTAAGTTATTTTACACTTTTTAAATGCGAAGTGAAGATTCCACGGCCTTGATTTACCCAATTTAGTTTTAAACGACTCTTTAAAGTTGCAAGCAGAAGCATGAAGACCTCAAATCAATTTAAAACATACATCCTACTTACATTTAAGAAGAACCATGAAGAACCCGGCCAATAAAATGGCAAATATGATCCCTTATTTTTCTTTTATTTCTCTTATTTCAAGGTTAATGATTAAATGCGGCTAATATTCTAAGAAAAAAGATTTCAATAGCTTGTACAAATGATACTTCTCGAGCATAGTTAAAAACTTAAAATTTCTAACAAACATAAGCAAGACATTAAATAGTTGTAAAATAGTATATATCGATTGAAAAGGCATTTTCCCTAGAGTACCCAATTACCCATGCACCTATCGGTTCTAGCATCACTATCCATTAAAGATAAGGTATATATGTTTAAGTACATAAATTCTATCAAAGAAGAATCTTACTATAGCAAAACACTAATCTAAGTACTGTAGTGACGTTTTGAGCATGAAAGATATATTTCGCTATGAAATAAATATGTAGTGGAGTTATTATGTTTTATGTTGGGTCCTAAAATAGGTTTCGACCATTTTTTGGGCCTATATTGGATTTTCCATCACTATTCATCATGCACATATATTGAGGAGATAGGGCCCACGAAAACTTAAGCTAAGCAACCGAGCTTTATAAATAAGAGTTTTTTTATAAGTATACGAAAGGTTGAGTGGCGGGATACAATTTTGGACCGAATGTGAGGCTGTATGTGATTTCGAAGAAAAAACGAAGGGGTGGAACAGAATTGTCCACACTTCCGTCCAAAGCAAAAACGGAAATATTACTTGCAATATTCACCTATATAGGTTTAGAATATATATTATAGATTGAAACTGTTGTAAAGGACCTAAAGGTAATATATTTCTTCGGTTTTCATAATTCCCAAAATTTTCTATTTTTCAATATTTTGCTTGCTAACATAAATTACAAATATTTCAAAAATCTCAAAAAATTTATGTTTGCTTCCATTTTTTCAATATTTTACATGATATAGCACATGAAAATCATGAAATTTTAAAAATCTTAACATTTCTGTTCTCTTCGATCTTTCAATAATTTGTTTGCTTGCACATGAAAAATTGCGATATTTTCTTCAAAATTATCAATATTTTGTATGCTAAAGCATATAAAACTCGCGAAAATTTCAAAAATCTCATTTTTTGGTTTTCTTTGTTATTCAGTATTTTCCTTGCTATATAACAAATTCTCAGAAAATTTCTGGTTTCTTCGGTTTTTCAATATTTTACATGCTATATAGCTCATGAAAACAACAAAGGCTTTTTTGGAAATTTTAAAATATTTTGTTTACTTCAATTTTCTATTTTATGCGTGTTCTAGCGCAAAAATCAAGGAATTTCAAAAACCTCAAACTTTTCTATTTTCTTCTGTTTTCGATATTTTGCTTACTTATATAGCACTTGTGAAATTCAAAAAAAAATCCGTTTTTTCAAATTTTCCATATTAGACATTGTAGCACACAAAAATCGTGAAACTTTAAATATCTAATTTTATTTTTGGTTTTTCCGTTTTTTTTCAATATTTTACTTGTATATATAGCACATGAAAATCACAAAATTTTCAAAAAAAACTATTTTTTCCGTTTTTCATAATTTTGCATGCACATGAAAATCTCAAAATTGCCCGTTTTCTTTCTTTTTTTAATATTTGTATGCAGCACACAAAGATTGCAAAAGTTTCCAAAATCTGAAAATATTCAGATTTTTAAATTTGTGGAAAAATTGAGGGGGTGAGATTAAATTTGTGGCCACATGTCTAAGCTAAATGAGGAAATATTACATATAGATAGCAAGGTGCATTTTATAATTTCTGAAAAATTGAGGGGCTACGCAAATTTGTAGCCACATATGTCCAAGCTAGATGAGGAAATATTCCTTGGAATATTCTCTCATATAGCTTTCTTATAGATATAATATAGATAATATAGATAGATAGATAGATGGTTTTGTCTCTTGTGCATCATCTCTTAACTCTTAAGTTGATGAACCAGACATGTAGCGTGTTTTTTGGCTTTTTCATCTGGCTTGAAATGAACATTTCTTTAATATTAAATTCTCATGTAGCATATATTATCTCCTTCCTTGCAAATTCTCATGTAGCATATTTTCGTTCATTCGTCTCAATATTCTCATTCAAGTACTTATATTTCAGAGACATCTCTTGATTTTCCTACAGTTGGATCCATAAGTGACCTTTTATCATTTCCCCCCTTTTTCTAGGGTTGCAAATTCAACTAGAATTATCTCCACTTCAACCATACTGCCGTGGTTCTGTGATCAACATTGTCCCCGATAGCGATGTTTCATGCTTTTGACACAGTAGACATTCTATCTAAACTACTTTAAGTCATCCTATGCATTATATCTTGGCCTGTCAGCTTGTATTGTGCCTCAGGGATGAATGCATCTCCGTGTGAGGAACCCTACATCCTGAGTGAAGGTCGGTTCTAATTCCATTAGCGTTAGCTTCACCATTAATATGGTATTGTTTACCTACCCACTCCACTGGTCTTAATGGGTGGCTTGAGCTGTCTGTTAGAATCTTGCCTCCCATTGTTAAGGGTGCGTGTTTCATGGTGCTGACCTGTCATAAAGCCTCTTTCTACTCTTTATCAATCATTCTTGGATTTGGTTTGTGCTTTCATTGCTATAATTTGGATGAAAATAGGCTTTATATCATGGTAATGATTCCATGGTAATCCATTTCTTTCTAAACATTTTAGTTGAAGAAAATTACTTGTTTTCTAAGATCTTTAGAATTGTTCTTTCTAAAGATAATTATATTGCATAATTGGTAGATAAGAAATGGCTAGTTTTATAATTTTGCAAGTAATTTGTCAGGCTGCAGCTAGATTTCTCTTTCGAATTCTTTTCCAGTAATGCACAAATGCTTCTTGGATACTTTAGAATGTTTTGGTGAGATCTATTCAAGGAATATGGTAGTACAAAGGATATGTGGAGAATTGTTTCCGTCTGTTGATTATTGAATAGAAGTGGAGATGAAACTTTTGGGGGAAATTTTAGGAGAAAACCGGAGCTATATTTCTTCCAGTTAAGCAAATTTTTCAAACAAATGTAGATAGTGATAAAAGAAACAATGGCATGCCCTCTTTTTCATTTTCTAAATATTATGAGCCACCTTACTCCTGTGAACTAATCTTTGTTAACTTGCAGAACAGTTGTCCCTGAAACACGGCCATCAACACGCCTAGAATTATCTCAACATCTTAAAGATCAAATCGGCTACACCCTCGACATCAAGCCATCTCAAATTCCTCTTAAGGAAGCCGGCAATGGATTATTCCTAAACCGCAAAGCCAATGTTGGATCTGTTATAGCCTTTTGCCCAGGAGTAATATACTTTCCAGCTTATTATCGATACATCCCTGGCTACCCAAGAGTCGATGCCTTCAACTCTTATTTAATCACGAGATATGATGGAATCGTGATTAATGCACAGCCTTGGGGATTTGGTGGTGAGTCACGTGAGCTATGGGATGGCTTCTATAATCCACAACAAATTGCAAATCAATCCAAAGATATTAAAGAAGGCTTGGACCGGATTTGGAAAATGCTGAGCAAGCCAATTGAAAGAAACAGGAGACTTGGAGAAGTGCTAGGGCGAAGAAACCCTCTTTGCATTTGCTCATTTTGCGAATCATCCTTCAAAGGGAACGGAGCCGAATGTCATGGTGTGCCCTTATGATTTTCCGATATCGGAGAAAGACATGATGGCATACTTTCCGAATCTAGTGTACGGGCCTGAGGAGAGTGTGAAAATGAAGAGGTTTGGGAGTTTCTGGTTTTAAGTCCTGGGGGTTCAGGTAATGGAGAGGAGAGCGGTTCAGTTATCAAGACGCTTGTATTGGTTGCGACGATATCTTTTGCTGATGAAGAGTTGTTTTTGAACTATAGGTTGAGCAATTCTAAGAGACGGCCTGCTTGGTACTCTCCAGTTGATGAAGAAGAAGATCGCCGGAGATGGAGTTGAGTTTTTCACAGCCGGTGAGACATCGATTTGTTGTTGACAGATGATCTTCATTCTGGCTTGTATCCTTTATATCATGCCAGGTTTTATTTCTCTTTGGCAAAGAGCTGATCTTTTTAACATGTTGGTGAACAGCCTTGTCTTTTTCAATCTGGTGCAAGAATGTTGCAATTAAAATTTTACATTGTAATGATTTATTTTGCTCTTTTAAGTTTCAAGTTTGACTTCGAAGAATAAAATTTGACATTATGGCACTCAATGCTTGCTCTATGCTCTACGCAGTTTTATCGACTTCTTTCACTGTTTGAGGGTCCGAATACTGTCATGTAATTGCCTAGCAAATACAATATGTTATGAATTTAATAGTAATATCATGAAATCTCTTCTCTTATTATGGAAACTCTATAAGTGTAGCTGATGTCGTTAATTGCTGTCGCTCTTTTTTAATTAAATAATTTTAAAAATAAGACAATTTTCCAATCTATTTAGCTTCACAAACATCTAGTGATTATAATTTTTCCCCCCATCTCCGGAGGTATATCTAAAACTTCATTTTGAAAATACCATATTCAAGTCACCTGTGGTATATCAACAACGTATTTGACGCACTCGAATACTGGACGTATGCACTCGAATACTGGAAGATTCAAATATTTGATCTTTTTATTTGTAAAAACAGTTTTTTAATTATTCATCTCGTTAACAATTATTCTTTTGGATAACAAGAAGAGTGAAGCATGCCCCACTCCCTCTTCTTCTGGTACTGTAGAGATAAATAAATATGAAATGAAACAATGCACTCTATACTTTAAGTTATAGCATTAGACAAGAGATGTTTAGAAGGGTTAATTGCTAAATGATGCCCCAATGTTCACCTATTTTGCACTTATATACCTTATTGATTTTTTTGCTGCACTTTTACACACACGCTCTAAAATACAAACCGTTAACGATTAGCCCTTCAGTTGACATAAAATCCATCATTATTTTAAACATACAGTTTCTACTTGAGAGAGAGAGAAAGAGAGAGATCATTCTCTTTCTTCCCGTGATCAAAGTTTTCTATGCATAATCAAGTTTGTTCAAATTAAAAAGAGCAATGCTCAATTTGAGTGACGAGTTGCGAAGCAATAGACACGCATAGAAATAGGACATTAATAATGTCACACACAACCACAGGAAAATGGAGGATGTTGTGGCAAAACAGTAGCTCAAGGTGTCTATCCGCGCAGCGCCCGCCGGGCTTGGCAGTCTTTGGGCCCGGCCCGAAGACCCGAACCCGAACCCGGGCCAGCCTGTGGCCCGGCTTGGGTTAGGCCGGATCGGGCCGGCCCGGTTTTAAAAAATGATTTTTTAAAAAGAAATAATATTTTTAAAATAAAATTTCTACTTTTATGAATTTTTTTATGGAAATTTTTTTAACCAAAACTTCGTGTAGGTCCGAGGGCAGACCTAGATATTTTATTGATTAAAAAAAATTGATGAGGACGTAAGTTGGCAAACTTTACCTCTCATACAATTACCAAAAAAATTAAAAATACAATTCATAAAAAAAACTAACTGGTGAGCTCCTATCGGTGTTTACTCTTTATCGGTGTTGAAGTCTTCAATATTCTTAACGTGTTGTTGTCTAACTTGTGCATCGAACCAATGTTTTTGGCACACTACGATCTCCAATGTATCATTCGACAGCCTCGCTCTCTTATTGCTCAGAACCCTATTACCTGTACTGAAAGCAGACTCCGAAGCTACTGTGGACACCAGACTTGTTAATAAATCATGAGCCATGACAGAAAGCACAGGATACATGCGTCCATGTGTTTTCTACCAATCCAAAATATCAAAGATTATTCATTTGTTCTGCGGTGAGAAAATTACTGAAATCGGTTTGCAAATTCATTGTAACCTCATTATAAATGGAAGAAGTAGAAACGGTCGTTCTTTGTTTTTTTTTTTGCAGCAAAAACTGAAATATTCCTTTTTTTGGAGGTTTGCTGTGAAGAGAAAGATAAATAAAAAGTTCTGTTTGGCCGTATTGTGCATCATATATAGCATACAAATTATGCAAATAAGAATCTAAAACATTTTTATAATCTTCTATATCGGTACCTAAGTTTTCATGCTATCCATCTAATAAAAAAATTAAATTATCTTTTTAAGTCTCGGATAAAAAAACAGAAGCTAAACAAAACAATGCAGAAACTTTTCGCCAATATTTATTCAATTTCGTAAGCATTCTATATAACATTCCAGTAAATGCATTTTTAGGATCAATTACATACTCATTAATAATCTTACTAATATAAAATAACTGTTCTACTGCTAAACATGCAGTAAAATAATAAGCACTAGATAAACATTTAGTTGCACTGTAAATTATTTCTAAAAATCTCAAAACATATTCATAAATAAACCAATCATAATTATCTAAATTATTATTGGGCATATGTTCCTCATAAAATAAAGTAATAGACTCCCGATATTTTAAATCACATTTCAACATTTCATAAATGTAATTCCACCTAATTGGAATGTTGAATTTGAAAGATCTAAATTTTTAATTTAACCGGTACAAGTTTGCTTACAAATTTGTTTTCAGAGTCCAGATGTTTCAATAAATATCATTGCATTTTTAAGTTTCGCTAAATGATGATCAATCATACTAAGACCATCATGCACAATTAAATTTAAAACATGCCATGCACATTTTTAATAAAATAATTCTTAATTCAAAACAGAATTTAAATTATTTTTTAAAATTGCTATAGCAGAATTATTATAAGCAACATTATCAAAATTAACTGAAAATATTTTATTTTGAATATTATATTCATGCACAGTAGTCAAAATACAATTATTTTTATTATTTCAACTATGTGGATACTCCATTTTTGAAAAATTAATAATTCTTTTATGTAAAAACCAATTATTATCAATGAAATGTGCAATAACACAAATATAACTCATGCCCCCATTTTGCAGTCCAAAGATCAGAAGTTAATGCAGTTTTACTTTTAAGATTTACAAAAATATCAATCAAATTGGTTTTACCATCATGAATTTTTTTTAAAATATCACTTCTAAGTGTTGTTCTTGGTACTCTTTGAAATACTAAATTATATACATTTTTTTACCAATTTATCAAATTTTTTGTTTTCTGCAAAACCAAATGTTTGTTCAACATTTATGACATATCTTGCAAGTTCTCTTCTATTAGTATCTTGTGAATAAGAAAAACTAGTTAAAGAGTTAGACGACATACTAAGAGTTGTCTGCCGAGAATCTACTTTTTCGTGTTTGATTAGATGTCTTTTTGGGTGAATAGTTCCACCCGCAGTGGCACAAGTAAAATCTGCTCGGCAATGAGTACAAATTGCCCGCTCGTCTTTAGCTGCAACCGTTTGTGCTACAAAATATTTTCAAACATCAAAAGTTTTAGCTATTTTATCTTTAGAGGCAGAATCTCTTACTTCAGGGACGGTAGGAGCTGAAAGTTCTTCGGGGACATGACTTTGTGATGTAGCAGGGATATCATAATTAGAAGATTCATAATTAGGAAAATAAGAATCAAAATTGGTTTGCAGCTTATTAGTTAATCTCTCTCTGTCGTGTGAATCCATATCGATTTGAATGAACGTCTCCGTGAAGATGAAGCACCCCTGTTACCTTGTGAAGATGAGCCTAACATTCTTAATTAAAAATATTAGTAAGAGAGAAAGAGAGATGATAAAAAAATATATGAGAAAAATATATAATCAATACAAAAAACCTCTGATTCCAAATAACATAATCAAATTAGTGGAACTGAAGTGAAAATTGAGACTGCAGAAATGAAGATTGCGTGATTCCTATTTCAACAGTAAACTTTTCGGAAATTAAAGAGAGTGATTGGGAGATTGAAAATTTTGTTATTTTGAATTGTGAGAAGAATGAGAAGTGTGGAGAGCTATTTATAGAGTTTTGGATTGGAGATATAGGAATGCATAATTTTGAGTGAGGGGGTTTTAGATGTTTTACAAACCCAACTTTAATTCAAATTTCCCCTCTTTATTAAAAAAACCCATCCCTATTCAAACCCCCCTAAAGCAATGACCGGCCACCATCCCAACCCCCCAAGGCCAAACGACCAAATTTAAATTTGGCCGGGCCGTGCTGCTAACGGCTGGCTCAGCCCGGCCCAGAGTGGGGCTAGAGGAACGGTCGGCCCGGCCCCCGCCCACCACCTGGCACTCTGGCTAGGCCATTTTTCGGGACGGGCCGGGCCGGCTAGCGCCCGTTAGACACCTTGAACAGTAGCATGAAAACAATTTAGTAAGAAAAATAAATTTTTAAAAAATAGGGTAAATTGTTGGAAAAAAAACTTGTCAAATAGCGGATGCGCTCGGGGGGGGGGGGGGGCGTTCGGAGCACCGGCGGCAAATAATAGCTAGGCAAATTCTGTCGTCGTCACCTAAAGCTCAACAAAAGTATTGATATTGATTGTTTTAAGTTTAAACATTTTGTGAGTTTATTCGAAGATGTATTGATATACTTTTATTTTGCCAATATTGGCCGATACTGTGGATTGTGTTATGCGTGACTGCTATTTTTTATCGTAATAGTTTTATTTCGCCAATATTGGTCGATACAATTACTGCTTTGATATTTGAATGTATATAATTTTATTTTGCCTATATTGGCTGATACTATGAATTGTGTTTTGAAATGACTATTTTTATTGATGTATATAGTTTTATTTCGCCGATATTGACCGATAGAATTACTGCTTTGATATTTGAATGTGTATAGTTTTATTTTGCCGATGATGGTCGGTGCTGTGGATTGTGTTATGCATTAGTTTTGTTGAGAAGATGCACACATGTAGCTACTTAGATGTTACATGAAACTTGTATAGATGTTACAGACAACTACTTTGATGTTACAGGCAACTGTAAATGCTTTCCATGAAACAGTTTCAAAATTTCATTCAGATGCATACTTTACAATGAGTTATTTTTACAGCAAAATTATACCAAATATCGTAATGTTTTAGTACAAAATGTACACAAAACTTACCAATGGATACATAAACACAAAACAAAATATCAAACAACATTTAGTTATTTTAAACTTAGTTGATTGGAGAAATGCATTTCTGTCTATTATGACCCTTGTTGCCACACCTACTACAAGTCATGTTCTCGATTATACGCATTTGCTGGAGCGGAAGACAATGATGTGTGTTGACTGTTACATAGAAAACTCTCATATTAACATATTCTTATTTGCATTTGTATAGATATTACAGGCAACTTATTAGATATTACAAGAAACTATTCTTAGATATTAGGACATGCAACAACTTAGATATTACATGCAACTGCTTAGATATTACAGGCAACTTATTAGATATAACAAGCAACTATATATTCTTAAATATTAGGGTTTGCAACAGCTTAGATGTTACAGGCAACTTATCAGATATTACAGGTAACTCTTCTTAGATATTATGGCATACATTAGTTTAGATATTGCAGGCAACTGCTTAGATATTACATGCAACTTTTTAGATGTTACAGGCAATTGCTTGCAAATGCATTTCATAAAACACTTATAAATTTTATTAAGATGCATACTTAATCAAGAGCAATTTTTACAGCAAAATTATAACAAATATCGTAATGTTTTAGTTTAAAAAGTCCATGAAACTTGACTGTGGATACATAAATATAAAACAAAATACCAAACAACATGTAGCTATTTTAAACTTAATCGATAGGAGCAGTGCATTCGCTCTATTGTGACCTTCGTTGCCAAAACTACCGTATTTCATCTTCATTTTTTGAACATCCCTGTTGTTTATGCGCCTTTTAGGGGGCCTACCCGGCAGTTTTTTCGTCAAAGAAGGCTAAATTTCAATACTTTCTTCCGTCGCTGTCGGTTTGTCAAATGTAGCTATTGGGTAGATTGTATTCGCGTAACCAGCCGTGAAATATTCAATTGTCAAGAAAGGGTCACAGTAGTTATAGATTAATTGTCTTAAGAAATTGATAACTGTGCAAGCATGCATACAAGGAATCCTAGTAATATCCCATTCTTGGCATGTATATGATGAGCCGACACATTGATCTGAACAGTTTAGTGCCGAACACCTTATAATATTTCGTATCAGCTTGATGAACAGAAAAAACTCGCACAGCTTCTAAATTTTTGTTCAGAATTTCTTCCGACTTGAGACATAACACTCCATTCCACCCTTCGGCCTTTTCTCGACGACTATTAAAGCTATCTATCAAACATACCCTTATATGGTCCACCATTTGAAGAATAGGAAAAGTGTGGGGCCACACGTATCCAGTTATTATATGATTCTGCAACATTGGATGTAACATGACCATGCCTGCATTCAAAAAACCGATAAATAAATCAAGACCACACGATGACCATCACTGTCCAGATGTTACAGGCAATTGCATAGATGTTGTAGGCAACTGTCCAGATGATGCAAGTAACAGTTCAATATTATACATATCTATGTTAATCATATTCATCACCAAATCGGGTGTATTGAAGAGCAAGAATTGAGATTGTACCTTATTCTAAAGAAGTAACAATTAGCTCAATGTTGAGAACTGTAATATTCAACCAATGCGTTATAAGCAAATATTGATTCCTTCTTCAATATGTTCATCTTCCCCAAGAACTCAACCGTCGTGTACTGTTAACACGCTATCTCCATCATATGCGTACAAGTTTCGGATTCTGAATTCTTCATATCAAGCCCCTTGAGCCTATTTTTAAATTCTGCTTTAAGTGAAGTATGCAAAATGAATGCAATGCGGTAGGAAAGCACGTTCTAACTGCTTCTTTGATTCCCTTGTTGGAGTCGGATACAAACAAAAAGGTTTGCGGTAGGTGATAACCCCTAAGACCATCAAACAACACGGCACTTAACTGAACTAAAAACCATGTCCAATTAGTCTTGTTTTTTTTTATCGCAAATAGTGAAAGCTAATGAAAATAAACCATTGTTTCCATCATAAGCAGTCCTTACCAATAGAAGGCCTTTTACGTTGTTCTTATAAATGTTCCATCAAGAAATATGAGAGACCGACAACCATCTAAAAACCCGTCAATACAAGCACCATAGCTAATAAATAGCCTCATGAATCTATCATCCGCTGATTTATCAATGCTAATTACACTCCCGAGATTGGTTTCCATGCACTTATTTTGATAACACCTCAATGAGTCATAAGCATGCCGATAATTACCAAAGTGGGTCTCTTATACCAATTCTTTGTATGCCATGCAACATTGTATGAAACCTTGTCCCCGAACCTTTGATAGAAGTCCTTTTTACTCTCGATCGGCGGACAGTTGAATCGTGACCTCAAAACATCTACAAGCATGTCGGCTACTAATTTCTTAGTAGCCCGGGGATGTCTGTCACTTGAAATTCCTCCGGAACATGTGTACGTCGGGTAGTATCTCTTTATAGCCCATAGAGAACTGCAAAAATATGACAAACATGCAAACTTTAGCGTAACTTAACAGTTAAAACAATCAACAATTTGAAAAAACGATAATTACACTTTTATATTTCTAACGTATATGTTAACTCTATACCTCTGAGTACATGCAATCTCTATTGGCATCCTTTATCCTTTTGGGAACAAGCCACTGTTACTCTCAAGCCATCGTTCTTAATGTAGTCGAAGTTGAATTGTTTCGCAATGACAAATAAGCAAGGAGCCATCCTAATTTCGTAAGAACTCTTGAACATTTGAGATATATCCTCAATTGCGTCATGTCATGCAACCGGGATATTGTTCCTCATTAATTGATCATCATACCTCATCGGTGGTAAGCTTAACTTCAAGTCATGTACTCGATCATACACAATTGCTAGAGCGGAAGACGATGATATGTGTTGACTGTTATATAGAAATCATGTTTATTACTTGCATCTATGTAGACATTACAAGCAACTTATTAGATATTACAGGCAACTCTTTAGATATTACAGGCAACTCTTATTAGATATTAAGGAATGCAACAGCTTAGATGTTACAGGAAACTGCATAGATATTACATGCAACTTTCATAGATGTTACAAGCAATTCTCTAGATGTTACATGCAACCCTTTTAGATGTCACATGCAACTGCTTAGATATTACAAGCAACTGTCTAGATGTTACAAGCAACTTTTTTAGATCTTACAGGCAACTGTCTAGATGTTAGAAGCAACTTTTTTAGATGTTTGACACAGCTGCATTGATATTACAGGCAAGTGGTTAGATATTGCATGCAACTTTCTTGGATATTCTTCTAAACAAAATCAAATCAAATAAAGATCAAACATGTTTATAATGGCTTGAGTACAGAGCCTTGCATATGGATAACCTTCTCGTTCATCTCTTGATGAATACAGACCATATTTATGTAATTATCTTCAGTTATCATTCTAACCACATGATCTCTATATTTCTTCATTTTATATGAAAACTTTAACTTATCAACCAGTATATCAAGTTGATACGAGATGGTTCCTTTCAATTCAAACCATATTGTGACCTCTAAGATGATCAAGACCGCACCTTTACCATTGGATCCACTCGCAAAACACATTGATGTCCAGGTTTCGGCCATTATCAATGAGCAAGACAGTAAATGAAGATTTAGTTTATTGGGATAGTAAATGAAAGTGGAGTAAATTAGAGAAAATAATGGAAAATGAAGAAAATGAAAGGGATAATTCTAGTTTTAGTGGCAAATTGGGTTTTTGGTAGGAAAAGTAGTGAATTTGAAGGGAAAATTGATCAGTTGGAATATTTAAAGCTTGGTCCTTTAAGCAAAAATCAACACAGAACAGAAGTTACAGACAACCCCTAAGATGTTATAGGCAAGTCAGCAGTGTAACATCTGATGCTTTATTGCCAAGAAATTGGCATGTGTCATTCCCGAGATACTAGACCATGAATATTTGAGAGAATTCTTCATGGGCCCAAGGGTTTTTCAACCTTATCAAAAGACCCAAGGATTTTCTCACAAGTTTTAAAACGGTCAGGGTTTTTTCTACAATTTGCCCAAAAAGTTAATACAAGGGGACTGAAACTAATTTGATGCATTCATTAGGTGCTGTCATGTGACTGGTCAATCTAAACGCAGACGCCAGAACTAAACAAGAACCGTTAATGGATACAGCCGGCATATTTTACTCTTTTTTCCTCTCTTTTTTTGTTGCAAATTTGACTGCTGAAGGTAACAAAATGCAAGCTCCAGACATTGAACAAGCTCAGAGGCAACAAAATGCAAGGCCTTGTGAGTTGAAGAATACAACAGTAACCCTAAGAGACACACAACTGTATAAATCCCTCTAGTTTAACGTCCAGACGGGTTGCAGGAATATATTATACTACACAGAAAAAGCTAAATTTAGAATCGGTAATGCATAATATTTTGCAGCATATGACAAGGTTAAAAAGCAAAATTAGGGGTTCCTAATCAGAAGCACTTCTTATGAACAATCGCAGGCCCCATTTCGTCATAATCACCCTTTGTGATGTGTTGGTTTTGAGGGAACACCACTTTCGCGAGTATAGCACCGCCCATCCAAGCTGAGTTCTTGGCTAGATTCTCTGGCATGTACTCTGGGGCCTGCAAAAACATAAATTGTTGTGAACATTTCAATCCCCTATGCATGGCTGTAGGCATCACAATATGTTGGAAGAGGATGTACCTTGACAAGCAGAGGCCGAATGGATGAAGAGCTTAAATTTGCTTCTTTCTGAAAGCGGTCTTCGAAACCTAAATCATGCAAAATGTTAAAATGGATTAGGTTCTTATGTTGCTTGATATGTTAAATGAGTATGCATAAGGCACACAGCACTCCCACTTGTATGAATTGGTAATTTAAAGTGAACCATAACAATAGACTACAATGCAAGTAATGAAATTATACTTGATTCAATTAATTGCTGCAAACGAGAACTCGGTAATAATTCAAATAGTTTCTTCAGGATATGAAAACAGTATGAATCACAATTTTGACGATGCTTGAATTGCATTTCATCAAGAGCATTCAGTTGTAAATGATACCACAATAAAACTTTCCATCAATTCCTATATGTAGGTTTAATCCCTATGGTTTGCAGGTTTCAGATAACAAGAACAATAACACAAGGCTTAATCCTGAACTTTTGGGGTCCATTGATCCTTTCATCCATAATGACAGTCCTCTTAATTAAATTGATAGCATATTTATTTTGACTGCCTCGGTCCATCTTCTTATGATGAGACAAGTTAATCTAATACATTCTTGGACTCGAGCACCATATTCACACAACATAAGGCAGAATTCTATGACGATACTGAGAAGGATATATATGCATCAGGTGCAAGTCGCATTTTTGCACTGGAAGTTTGCATGTCAAAAGAGCTGACTATAGCTATTCCATCTACATACAGTTCTCAGAAAGCACGGCGAATCAATTAAACTACTGGTCGTAGGAAACTTTATTGGATAAGAAAATAAGAAATTAAGGAACATAGAAACTGATCGTTTACCGGTCAAAGATGCTGTTCCCCCACACAGCACAGTATTTTCAAGGAGTTGACGGTGGTTTTCAGATGAAACACTCGAGACGCATCGGACCAGCTGCTCAACAATCCCATATGCTTCTAAGCCCAAAATAGATGGTTGAAAAAGAGCTTCTCCAACAATATATCGTTCCCTTTCTATTGTTATTACCTGTAAACATGAACTTGAGGGTCATTGTAGAATTAGAAATCTAATCTAGATTCACGGTTTTACTGTTAAAAAAGGAAAAAGAACAACCACTGTGAGCAAGGCAATGCCTTCTTAAGTATAACATCCAACACAGTCCCAGCAATGATAAACAGTACACCATTAAATTAATCCCGGGTCGCGACACTACAAAGTTTGGAAAATAAACACTGAGAAACTAATATTTTTAAAACATGTTTCAGTTGACCTGGCAATATTCACGGAATATTCAAAACAAGGATTGTCATCGATTGTCTGTATAGGAAATAGGAATACATATTTATAGGGCTGAAAGATAGTTTTCACAATTCTACAGCTTGAAAAAGGAAATTGGGCCAGATTTAAGATTGCAAAGCAACTAGAGTATCTTTACAGCACATTTCAGGTGTTTCTAAGGTATCGCTCTGAAATCAAGATGGCAATCCCATGCAATCAAACTATGCAAATTGACTAGATTTTTCCTAATTCAAAGTTTTCTTGTTTCTTTACATGATCTATAAGCTAAACACATCAGGAAAACGTAGTCTTTAAGGAATCAAGAAGAGATATTTGTGAGAATAAATATCATTATTCAGAAAGCTAAAAACCTGTCCATCTGGAAGGGTGTGTGTTTCCTTCTGGCATGAGTTTCGAGTCGCTTCGAACGCAGTTTGATCCTCAGCACAGCATGCATACTGCTCTTTCAACTTTTCAACCTCAGAAAAGTCGATGTTTACAAGAGGATTGGACTTCTGAAGTTCTTGAGCAAATAGCTTTGTCAAATCAATTCCTCCAATTTCAAATCTTTTTGAAGCAATGTGCTGAACAGCACCTTCACAAACCGGTGCTATATCTGAAAAGATTACAAGAACCATTTACATAAACTGTTAGTTAATGGAAAGAACAAATAGTTGTCTTACAAATGATAATTAATTATCAAGAATAAGTGACAATAACAAGCCTATATCCCAAGACCTGGAAACATCAAACCAATATCCTGGGCTCGGCTGCAATACATAAATGCTTTTTTTTTCCATTCTGCTATGTTAAGGGCCATCTCCTTGATTAGACCTAATACCATAAATAGGAGTTACCTAGGCTAATAAACCGCAAAAACAGTAGCATAAATGATGGACCGGTGAAGCACCTAAGAAACTCATATACAACTTCATTGAAGCAAGGAATATCTAAGGTAGCATTCACATATTAAGAGTAAGGTAAGAAACAGGGGGGCGGGGGGGGGGGGGGGGATGAAATCTGATTTTTATTGTTACTCCTTTTCGGGGGGGGGGGGGGGGGGAATCGTGCCTTTCACTAAACTAAAAACTCTCTTTTATACCCAGTTTAAACCTTGTGCACATACCCAAGAATACTCCATCTCATAGACTGAACACCAATACATTTACCTTAAATGTTGGATGTATAGAATAACATATTTTGCAAATCAATAACGTCGCACACGTTTTAAAAGTTAGTGGGATCCGCACATGATTAAGAAAAAGAAACACCTTATGGATGTTTCGTCTCTTCCTTCGTGTCGGGCTTCTCATCCTCCCGCAACTTGCCTCATTGCCCTCCCCTTGGCCCTCCCTTTTGCAATCCTCCTTCGCCTGATGCTCGGCTCCTCTTCGTCTCCGGCATTCCCTTTGCATCCTAATTATCTGCCTTCCCATCCCCATCTTCAACATCTCCCTCTTGCTGTCCTCAGTCCCTCATTCAATTCCATCCACATAATCATAGCTGCAAAACCATAATAGTTGTAGTAATTCGTAAAAGGTGGAGCAGGAGGAAACAAAGAGAAAAGGGGACAGAAAGAAGGATGGGGAGGAGATGGCAGTAGAGATAAAAGGGAGAGGAGA
The DNA here is from genome assembly GCA_030015575.1 of Agapanthus africanus. Classification (NCBI taxonomy): domain Eukaryota; kingdom Viridiplantae; phylum Streptophyta; class Magnoliopsida; order Asparagales; family Amaryllidaceae; genus Agapanthus; species Agapanthus africanus. The sequence goes on from CM057346.1 coordinate 34,084,475, forward strand.
TAGAAAAGAGGCAGAGGCAGAGGAGAGAGAAATGAAAGAGATGCCAAAGAGAGGAAGACAGTCACGTTTTAGTAAAAACCAAGATGATTTTTGTAATGTGTGGTATACTTAAGCAGGATTATCTGTTTAATGGTGTCAGATAAGATTATAGGCAGACCAACAATCTTTAAACTGAGCAAGTGAAGGGAAGTTTATTTTTCCATCAAAGGGAACATGAATGAAAATTTCCTTATCTTGCCTTTTTTTTAACTCACATAAATCAATTAACTTGCATGGATGTTGGTCACAAAACCAATGTTCACATATCAACTTATAGGAACCTGTGAACTTCTAACAGAAGAATTTCAGACCATTGTTCATAAACTGCTTCTCAATGTGATCAAACGAAGCATAACACTTAATTTCTGACAACGGCACTAGATAATTCAATCATTTACAACACAACGTTGAATTCTCTTAGATCTTAATTAGTTGAGCTTCGCTCTCCTCATTTCTGGTTGGGAATGAATTTCACCAACACTAAACACTGCACAATAACTCTTCTTTGAATATTTGAATATTGTCATGGAAGGCTTGTTTGTTTGAATAAAGCATATGGAAAGAAGGGAAGCATAAATGATGGATGGTATTACATACTTTCTTACTACCGTTGTCTGTTTGTTGGAGGGTAAATATAAAGTTATTACGTTACTAGTTACCAGCTTAACTGTACTCTAGCCAATATGAAGCAAATATACAGTATATACTAGGGTGGAAATCCACTAAAAAATGGGAGTAAACTACCTATCAATTCTTTTTATTGAACAAGCTCTTCACGCAAAGAAAGAAGCATAAATGATATCTCTCCAATACAGGTAGGTAACACAGCATGATGTGGCACTTTCAAGGATCAATTACCCAGGGTGTATAACCAAGAATGTTTTTCATTTACCATAGAGGTGCATTATAGTCTGGCACAGGATGAGAATCACAGGGCTTATACAATTCAAGTGTGTGAAAGATAATAAATGTGAGCAATCTAATCTATTTATGTGCAGGCACACATATCAGAGATATCCAACAATAGATCTTTGCAAGTTATAAATTATATAAACTTAAGAGCAAATATTTACAATTTGGTCATTGGAATTTAAAGAGTCGATTGTTAAACTTAGAGACTATACGTTGAGAATAAATTAACTACACAATATTCATTGAGACCAAATATTATATTTTAAAAAACAAATTGGAGTCGAACAATCCCTTAAACTATAAATCCAAAATATTCAATGTGTAGTATTTAGCCCAAATCAGATAACCAATTAGAAGCCATAACACAGTGCTGTGTTTATTTTGTATTCAGATCCATGGGCTGGAATTAAATTATAAAGGTCCCAAGCATTTTAGACGGACAGCAAAGTCCTAATGATGGAATGCAAAGTACATTCTATAATTTCTATGTATAGGATCCCAAAGGCATTCAAGTAGGAACATCAAAACTTGATACAGAGGGCTTTAAAGGGGATGTATTCTTAATTTATAATGTTCATCAGATCAGTGAACAGTGGTGGCTGCTGGATGTGACAGAGACTTTGATGTTCTTGGATTAGATGATCGAGTTGAGAGTGAAGACGGTATGGTGAGGACGGCAAACATAAAGGTAACCCCATTGAGGAAGGTGGTGGAAATCCAGCCAATGGGAGGAGCGGCCGAGCGTGGTGGCAGAACAAGCCTCAGCTTCGATGCTTCATTCTCTATTGTTGATGCTAATCTCAACAAGGTCTAGTAATCGCAAACTTGTAAATATTTTGGAACTTGGTTCTTTTATGTGTGGCTTGGATTGAGATTGGATGAGTGTAGGGACGGTTGAGATTAGAGGAGACTTTTCAGTGGAGATACAAATTCAACTGAAGGTTTGTGCTTCACAACCCAACCTTCAGGATCACATTAGAAGATCAAGAGCCAAATTGCAAAATCAGCCTTTGACTCAATCCATTCTTCACTAAAACATTACAAAGGTTATATATATAGGAGCCTAATTACAGACATTGGAAATAAAATCATACCTAAAATTCTAGCTAAAATCTAAAATATCAAAATATCTACAATGTACAACAAATATCCAAAATCAAATAATAATAAAAAATCTCAGTGAAAACTTCAATAATAATCAGAAGATGTTATCCCTCATCGCGGTCTACTTTGGGTATGTATTTAGATAAGATAGAAAAGCTTATCAATTATGCATTAGAGTATAACCTAATACAGACATGAAATCAAGGTCTGGGTGACAACACTACATGTAATGGCATACCAAAGAATACTTAATCGATAGTATACAGCTGAACTCTGTACACAGAATTGGGATGCTGTTTCTGAGTAATAATAAACCAAGGCACTGAAGAATGAAGGTTTCGCCAAGGAGTGGACAATTTGCACCAGAGCATCACCTCACGAATCAAGCTGGATGTTGTTAAGAATAAAGAGATACTTAATGGTCAAGAAAAGTAAGTGGTTTTTTTAATTTTTGGAGCTGATGCAGACATGGTTTTGGTGGCTCTAATGTCATGTAAAACATAGTATTTAGGGCAGGCAACTCAAACAGAGCAGACTCAGGAGAGTAGACAAGTTCCAAAATAAGTAGGGTCTACAGATTACAAGACTACCAATATGATTTTAACCACTTAGTAACTTATTCTTGACCGCCAAGTAACTTTTTATTCTTAATAGATGTCTAGATTAAAATGCAAATTATATCGTCACTAGTTCCATTATAGTAGCCAGTGTGTATCGAATTAAATATCAGCGATACATTGACCAATATCCAAAATTTCAGACCATACATCCCCAAAACGATATAAGAATATATGTCATAGTTTTCATATCAGCCGATACTAGAAACAATGGTGACACCATGGTATCAGATATCGGATATAAGGATAGTTTTTAATTGGTGTTTTTAATATCGGGTAGTGGAAGGCTTACAGGCCATGCCCAAAAAAAAAATAGCGGATAGTGGATATTGGATGATAAATTAGGCATGTGTCAATATCGGATGTTTATTTAGAAAGTTCATATCCGTGTTTTCTATGTGTTGGTGTGAGTGTGCGCGCGCGCGTGTAAGCATTACATATGTATATACTAATGTACATTAAGTGCAGAAGATAGATAATAAAAACCTAAAAATGCCAGGTATCATAGAGATTTATTCTAAGATACATGCAAAAATATGCAATATAATAAATAATTCCAAAACAAAAGATTTTGAAAATACAATTAAAGAAAATAAAAGTATGCATGAAGTATGTATTGCATTAGCCACTAGCTATAGCAATAATTTACTGATCTAAATGTCGCTTCTTCTCTTATTGTTTTTCAATTAACGATTTATGGTATAACAAGTTTCAAAACGTTTAACAACTAAACCCTCTACCCAAAATAACTCATTGAACCTGATATATTGAATTATTGGCGATTTGGACCGATATGGAGTGGCGGATATATTGGCTGATGATTTGGCAAAATGATATCCACATATTATTGCTTGCATCATATCACTAGGGGTCCTGGACAGAAATATTGGCCAAAATGACCGATAATTGAAAGAATGGTTACACTGTACAGTTTTTTCTCAATGATTTTCTTTTTGACAATATGCCATCAGCATCATAGACTCATATATACCAATTTTCTAATAGAAAATTCCTTAAACATATAAAATAAAAAATCACAGCTGCAAATAAATCTTTTGCAACTTCACAAGCATCTCAGGTTATGCACGAGAATGAACATGAACAGAAATAAAAATACAGCCACCTTGAAGAAACATGAGATCAATCATATAGACAACCAGCCCTAATATTTTGGTATTTATTTAACATTTATCAAATGGTCAGCTGCCAATTTAAATTATATACCTATTTTCCCATGTCCAATGTCCACGGTGCATCCTGAGATGCGCCCAACAGCATAAAGTGACAATACTGCTTGTTCAGATGCATAAAAGCCGGATACATTAAATGTTTCAAACATCATTTGCACCAATTGTTCTCGAACAGCCTGTGAATACAATGGCATGAGCAAAATAATTATCATTTACAGTCAAGCAATGCATTTGATAATATTTGATATTCAGGAATTTCATGAGAAGCAGGTTATTTACATAACCATAAAATTTTCATTACAAAATAGAGAAGAATATGGGGCAAGAAAAGCTTACAATTCCCCCCAAAACTATAAATTACAGGATGCTTTAGGAGTTCACTTCATTATTACATTATAAAAAAAGAGTAGGCACTTGCTGCCACAGAAAATGTTTCAAAATTATGAACGATCTTTCTTCTACAAAATCCTTCCAATAGAAATCCAGCAGTGTCGGCAGGACTTCTTTATATCATAATTACAAGGACAGTGGCCATCTATAAGGCCTCCCTTATGTAGCTTTGAAAGGCTGCAATTTTTCTAAGGTATATGTTCAATTATGTATCAAAAGTTTCATTTTTAAAGTTGCACCTTCCTGCCTCTGATTTAAATTGGATTCCTTGAATAAGAATAGGAACTTGAGTCTTTTGGTGCAAAATCCATTCCTGTGCATAAGGTATATCAATACACTTACAACTAGCTATACCTTAGTAAGATAGAAAAATGCTGGATGAACATATATTTTTTGCTGAATGGAGAGGGCAAAAGGCTCAAATATTTGTATTAAAATAAAAGATAGGCACTTTCTGGATGAATATAGTTCCTACATAATATTTACGACATACAATATGTTTTAAAAAAATAAATTGAAAAAATGTAAGATTCAGCACATGGCATTAGCTTAGTAATTTTAAATCCAGAACAAACTTTACGGCACTTCCCTTAATTTACCTACAAACCCTAGCTGAATTAGGTCTGACAAAAGGAAAGGACGGTTAAGCATAAGGCCTGGTGCCGGTCATCCAGAGAAAATAAATGAACATATTAGAGAGAGCGTGATACACAAATGAAAAGGTATTAGATGACTGGCTAAAATGTTTTCAAACTGTTTAACACACAGTATGAACCCAGATAATTTTCAACAAAGCATGAACGCAAACGAGAGACCACCAGTGTTTGAAAGCACAGAGCAACCGAAGACAGAAACCATGAGCTATGATATTGGCTGCAGTATGACCCCAAAATCAACCCCATGGATAAGGGTAGTTACTCAGAACATAAACAAGCACAACTAAGAGTATCATGTGGCAACGACATAAAAAAACTAATGATATTGTTGACCAGTGGAAGCCCCAAATGTGGCGTCAGCACGATGGCCCAAAATACACTTACCTGACCCAAATTTTAGGTATATGATACAATTATCGGAGCCAATAAGGTTTTTGGATAAAGTGTATATTTCGCCATCTAGCCTAATTTTTTTTATTAGGTTCAGATTCTGAATGTTCTTAGGTAAGAATCGGAAAACCAGATAGACACACTGATTGGAAGGGTCATGTAGACTACTCAGAACTCACAAGTTACTAGTAAACAGTCTCAGAGGGGACTCATCGTTGAGCATGATGCTTGAGAAATGTTTATCTATGACAATCATCTTGACCCCTATATAAGCAGTTATATTAGCATGTGACACATTCACATATCAAGTACTTTAATATACCGGAACCGATAAAAAGCAAGAAGAAAGTAGAGTATAGGTCAAAGTGATAAAGTTGAACTATCAATATGAAACTGAACTTTAGTGAGCCTAATGAAGCATATTAACTGGCAAATAAATAAGCATAAATATAAAAGAGCAGAATCATAAGTTGACCACTGTGATAAGATTGGCAAATAGCATAAATTGTAAAAATGATCTTTCGTAGACACTGTGACGTGACGTAAAAAAAAGGCCTAGCATAATGTCTAAAACCTGTTTACCTTTGGGGTAGAGATTGGATCTGTAAACAAAATCTGCCCTTCGTCCCCAATTTCCCATCCAAGGCAAGTATACAAAACATGGTGTAGAAGTTCTTCCATTGCATCCCAATCTTTTATAAAACCCCTCACAACTGGGTCAACTGTGACTTCTTCAAATGCTGAATTTTCCATCAAATCTCCATCTTCAACGACACGCTTCATTTTGGTTGGAATGATCTGTGTTCAAAATTTTGCAAAAAGGGGGAAAAATCAGAAGATAAATAATAGATTTTCTTGCGTCTAGCTTGATAATTCTGTAACCTAGGCTTTAGTAACTATCAAGAACTGCCACTGTAATGCAAATAAGAAGGCAAGGATAAAATAAGGGTTTACTATTCCATAATTTCTAAAATTTCAAAGGAAGCACTCCGTAAAATTTTGTAAATGCGCCGATATTGTTGTACAAGTATATTAATCAAGGTCGCAACCACTCTCTAAAAGCTCGGCCGAACCCGAGCCAAGATGGCCGATTGCGATCCCAAAAACGACCGACCGAGTTTCGAGTAATATTGGGTTTACCATTTGATTAGTGGGATTTTAGTATTAAGGTTATTGATTGTTAGTGAGTTTATTGATGGGATAATGATTCATTAATGATTTAATCGGTTTTTAAACAGCGTGGAGCGCTCTACGCTGCTATGCTTTTTAGAGCTTAAGCAAGGTGATACACTCACCCCATTAATCAGGTAACCCCACTCTATCTTTTAGTGATTGCGATGCATTTAAAGATTTATGCGTGTGATTTTAGTATTTTTTATCACATCTTTGTTGATGTTTACACCTTTATAAAGTCTTATAATAGGTAAGTATGCAATGACTTTGGAGGCATTGATGTGATAATATCAAAAATATGCCCAAAGTCCTAAGTCTTTTTATATTGTTTTCTTTTTCTTTCTGTCTAAGACTGCGCGCTAGGGTTTTGGGGACTTCAACCCGGAGGCTTCAATTTCGATTCCGAAATTTTGACTTTGATTCGGAGGCTTCGACTTCAAACAACTAAGGTTTTTTATATGAAGAGTTTGACCTGGAGCTTAGGATATTCGATTTTGGCTTAGAAGCAAAAGATTGAGCAATTTGGGCAAAGTTTTGGTTTTAATTTCAAATCTAAGGTTTTCGAGCACCTAAACAATATGGATTTTAACTTTGAACCTCAACAAGAGAGACTTCAGTATTTAAAAGTGGTTAAAATCATATTAAAACCAATGTTCAAAAAACTTTAAAAATAACAAAGTTGAACTAAAATTAGGCTTACTGATTTCTAAGCGGCCACTTAAGAGGGCATGCACTCCGACCGCTCCGCACCCTTTTTGCCGCTTTTACTACATTGGGTTTAATGGTTTTATTATAGGTCAAGGGTTATTATCACCAAAGGCAGATCCTGATCGGGAGCTGTGAAGCCAGCCTGGAGGAGCTTGAATCCGGCGTCGATCACTACCGCCTCCATTGGTGGCAGAATCTGTAATTAAGAAAGAGCAACAAAATTTAAAACCCTAGATTCTTCACGCGAGAAGAAGTTGTTGATTTCTGGCGAGATTTCTCAATAGACGAGGAGATCAATGAGGGGTTTTAGAGTGGCGAGGGTTTTAGAGAAATGGGATTGGCAAATGGAGAAGAAATCACGGGTCTCTTCTACTTAGGACCTTCCAACTTTTGATTTTATTTTTTCTGGGGTAAATTGCTAAATAATATCCTAATGTTCCACCTACTTGCACTTATATACCTTATTGAAATTTTAATGCGGTTATATATCTTAAAGTACAAACCGTTGGCACTTTGCTCCCCTCAGATAACTAGCCGTTAGAATATTTCCAAAAAGATTTTTACGTACATAACATGTGTTCATTTGTGGACAATTTTGCTTCTCACCAGTTAGGGTTTCTTTCTCCTCCGATTTCTTGATAAGAAACCCGAAAAGATTTGGTTTTTTCCTACCAAAAAAGAAACTTTATTCGCTCGATTTGTGTATAGGATATTGATGAGAATGATAGATGAGGTTGGGCTGAGAGCATTGAAGCTCAAAAGAGAGAAACAAGAAGAGAAAGAATAAGCATAGGAGAGAAGAAGAAGAATAAGCAGAGAACAGAGAGAGAGCTTCGGTTAGAAGGCGCAACACTAGGCCTCATCTCTGAGGCCCTCGAAGGAGGAGGTGAGGCATTGAAAGTCGCCGGTGTAGTTGGGGTAGTTAAGGCGCTTGTCGGGATGGCGGATGTGCGATTGGTTGCGATAAGTCTGTTTGATCTGCTTTAGGTTAGGGTTAGGGATTACTCATTGGAAGGAAGGCCGATGACGGCGTAGTGGTCAATCTCGACAGTACATTGGAAGAAATAAGAGAAGACTTAAGGAAGACAAGGGCATTTCTATCATTTCACTTTTTGTGTTAACAGGGTGTGGGTGTAAAGTGCAACCTTACTTTAAAATATATAAGTGTATTGAAAATTTCAATAAGGTAAACAAGTGCTAAGTAGGTGAAACATTGAGATATTATTTAGCTATCAACCCTATTTTTTTACTGGAGTCTTGATTTTATTTTATTTTATTTTTGGCTAAATTGCTTATAAATACCCAAGGTTTCAAGTGTTTGACAGATAAATACCTAAGTTTTTGTGAGTGACACATAAATACTCAACATTTTGCTACGTTAGCGCTTAACTACCTACCGTTAGCAACCCGTCAGAATATTCCTTTTTTGATCCTCACGTGATTTTTTTGACCATTTTGCCCCTGTTCTTCTTCGTCTTCAATTAAACCTAAATCCATGGCCAGCTTCCCTTCTTCTATACATGAACCCAAACTCTTCTTCTCTACTTGAACCCAAACCCATAGCCTCTTCCCTTCGTCTTCTTCTCCAATTGAATCCTAACCCTCTTCCTCTCTTATTCTTCTTCTCAAATTGAACCCTAACATTTGCCCTCTTTCCCACATTTTCTTCTTCAATTGAACCCTAATCCTAGCCCTCTTCCTCTCTTCTCCTTCTCCTTCTCAAATAAGTTATAATTGTATCAAAACAAATATAAATTGTGGCTAACCCTAACCTGGTTAATGTAGATTCTTTGAGGATGGAGTTGAAGTCAACGGCGGTGAGGTTTGAGTTGGAGTCGGTGAAAAGATTAGAGTTGACGGCGGTGAGGCCGAGGAAGAAGATGGGAAGAGGGGTAGGTTATTTGACTGGGGGTATAACGGTAATTTTGCAATTTCCGTTAACACCGTTAATCATTAAACTGCTAGTATCAAAAACAGTCATTTATATGCAACTCACAGAAGCTTAGGTATTTATCTGTCAAACGCATGAAACATTGAGTATTTACATGCAATTTAGCCTTTTGTTTTTTTCCTTTTTAAGAGACCTAAATTGACATTGTTAATATTAACTAAATATATAAGACTTTCCAATGGTTTTAGGCAGGAATGATTAAAAAGCTCAAATCTCATAGATCAACTCGGAATCATCTCGATAAACTCATTCAAGCTTATCCGGCAACTAAACAAGTCGGGCTTTAACAGAAATTAAGCTCGGAGAAACAAACAAACATGTTCAAACATGGCAAGCTTGAGCTCGGTTTGTGTTCAAGCTTGGCTCATTGAAGATTCTTGTAGACTTAGATAGTCTGGATCTTATTTGGTAGTCAATAATAATCAATTATTCTTAAATTTATATCATAATTATTAACACGTTGATGTTAACACGAAGGTTAGATCATAGTAATATTGAGTTAAAAAAATTATGCTACAATATTAAAAAAAAATTAAGAAATTAATAGCTTTAAATTACTTGGCGAAGTGCCAAATAAGGTTCGAACTCGTTTTTTTAGTTATAGCAACTATAATTTCTTATTGCTCAATTTCTCATGAATAACATGGAACACCTATATGACATTTTCCATATGCTCTTGTATTTTTTCTATTTCTAGTTTTCTAGATTTTAAGTAGGCTCGGATCATCTCGAGGCGAGGATCAGTTTGGGCTCATTTGACAAAAACAAATCGAGCAAAAACGTCACCTCCTCACCCACACCACCATGCACCTTTGAAAATTGAAGTGCAAAATCATACATGATCCCTTCAACATTTATTAATTTATTTGTTTCTTTTTAATAAATCTATTCTCATCTTCCATCTTCCACGTGCATCAAGATGTTGCTTAAAGGCCTAAAGTATGCTCGCTAACCTCATGGAACTTATCAAGAGTGAATTTGAAGCCTACACGAATCTTTCCAAAAATCAATTTTTGTCCGTGGAAAAAACTTGTTATTTATAGTTACCATGATAACATTATCACTGCTAAAAACTTGTTATTTATAGTTACCATGATAACATTATCACTGCAAGCAATGTAGCGTCTCGGTGAAAATTATGTTAATAATGCAAGTATGCCTTCCTATTACCTTTCAGATTTGAAAATCTGAAGTCCATGAGAAACTCCGGATAGGTTGTCCTCAAATAAAAATGTTTCATAAGTATAAACATATTATGAGAGAACATTAAAAATCCTCAACACACTAACAAATACAAAATGCCTTCCTTTGATGGTGGAAACATACATGTTGAGTATTTTGCTCTCCAGAACGTACATACGTTGTTGATCCACTCAAGTTAGGTAAGCAAACAGCAAAAAAAAAGGATGGGGCTTATGGCCTCAAAGTCGAACGGCCTGAAGCTGAAACTATTGGATTATGTCAACATCAAAACATGGTTCTTTGAGAACTGTACCAGCCATTGGCATTTGAGCTAAAGAGAGATCCTCTAACTGCATCTTAAAAATTGTTCCAGATTACTGCAAACTATTGGATTATATAATCAAGGTTGCAACCACCGTTTGAAAGCTCGACCGAACTCGATCCAAGATGGCCGATTGTGATCAAAAATGACCAACCGAGTTCCAAGTAATATTGGGTATACCATTTGATTAGTGGGATTTTAGTATTATAGTTATTGATTGTTAGTGAGTTTATTGATGGGCTAGGCTAATGGTTAATTAATGGTTTGATCATTTTTTAAACAGCGCGGAGCGCTATCCGCCGCTCCGCTTTTTACCGCTTAAGCAGGGTGATATACTCATCCCATTAATCGGGTAATCATACTCTATCTCTGATTGATTGGGATGCATTTAAAGATTTATAGGGTGTGGTCTTTAGTATTTTTGTTATCGCTCCCTCTTTGTTGATGTTTACACCTTTACAAAGTCTTATAATGAGTATGTATTGCATTTGGTGATATTGGTGTATGTTATAATAATATCAAAAATAGACCGAAAGTCCCAATTCTTTTCATGTTATTTTCTTTTTCTTTTTGTCCAAGGCTTTGAACTAGGGTTTTAGGGACTTCAACATGGTGGCTTCGACTTCAACTCTAAAATTTGGACTTTAATTTGAAGGCTTCAAGGTTTCAACTTCGAACAGCTAAGGTTATCGATATGGAGAGTTCGACTTCGAGCTTGAAGGAGATACAATTTTGGCTTAGAAGCAAGAGATCAAGCAATCGGGGTTTTTAAGATTTGGTTTTAATTTCAAATCTAAGGTTTTCGAGCAGCTTCAACTTCTTGTTTTTGATTCTGCGTTCGAACAATATGGATTTTAACTTTGAAACTCGACTCAAGGAGTTCAAGCATTTAAAAGTAGTTAAACAATCATATTAAAACCAAAGTTTAACAAACAGCTTATAAAAAAACAAAGTTAAAACCAAAATAAGGCTTAATGATTTCTGAGCAGCTGAAGCGGCCGCTTACGGTCATGCACTCCAACTGCTCGGCTCCTTTTTTCGCTTTTACTTTACTACATTGGGTTTAATAGTTATATAATAGGTCGTGGGGTTATTATGATTAATTTGGCACCATTAATACGACTTTACACATCATTAACTGCCAAAGAATGTCAAATTGATATATTTTAGTTGCTTTCTTTTAAAAAAAGTCCTAATTCGTAAATATTCTATTTCTCAAACGACATAAACTCTAATATATTCCCGATCCAAGACGGACGATACCTGGGGTTGCCGATTCTGATCCCAAAAGTGAGATACTGGTCCCGCAACCAGGATTTAAAACCTTGGTTGCAACTTCCACCATTATACATGTCTTGCCTACTATTAGCAGGAACCTATACATCCTCTCAGTACTGATCTACATAAACCCCGGTGTTTCATCAGGGCACAGCATTTTGAATACCACATTTCAAAGCACACAGCAAAGTTTTTCTAATTACACCCACAATTGCACAGTAATAGCTTTCATCTTTTCAAAGGCAAAACAAACCCTAGTCTTTCTAAAGCCAAGCAAAACGAATAATAATTTTTTAAAGAAACAAATTGTTAGGAGAAGATGGGATTTACCAAAGGCGGATCCTGATCGGGAGCTGCGAAGCCAGCCTTGAGGAGCTTGGATCCGGCGTCGATCACCACCGCCTCCATTGGTGGCAGGGTCTGTAATTAAGAAAGAGGGGCAACGAAATATGAAACCCTAGATTCTTCACGCGAGAAGAAAGCTGTCGATTTCCGGCGAGATTGTTGGATGGACGAAGAGATTGAGGATTTCTGTTAGCTGCTGCAGTGATACATGCGGTGCCTGCTTCTTTTGTCTCTGTATTTGTTTTCACTCTTCAACTCAAAACACCAAACCCTGTGTCTACTTTTTATGGTTAGACAGTGAAACACTGGATGGATGGACCGTGTGGCCGGGTTTGACAAGACAACGTTTAGATCGGCTTAATTGCAGTTGGTCCGGAATTACCTCTTCGCGTTGTTTCTTTACCAGAACTTACTAAGCTTTTTGCACCCAAAAATAAATGATACCTTAAAAAGACATGTCTTGCGTTTAAACTTTTTTTTTCTTTTTTAATAAAAGGTCGCCGGATGGTCTCCAAAAGTTTGCATCCAGTGTGAAGCAGTGAACTCTGTTGTTTGTCAAAAAAGTGAAGGAAAAAATGCTAATAAGAAAGCCGATTGTTTCCACTTAATGATATCCAATTGTTATCTTACATTATCATTTTAGAAGATCTAGCATCTATTTTAATAGGTGTTGCTAAATCACGGATTTACAAAATTTCATAATATTTAGAATTTTAATATCTTTTTACCTATTGATTATGCACATGCTTGGAAAAAAGGAAGATTATGCGCGTACTCTTGGGGTAAACGGTTTACACTGTAACCTATTTCATAACTAGAGAACTTCTCTCGTCCTTCACTAATCGGTGCTAAAACACCGGAAATTACAATTGCCAAGATAGGAATAGCACCTGATATTATTAGAAAGAATTCAATTACTTCGAAAGAATTGAACGAAGAGCATTGACGCGACCTGGGATCGCGCCAAGATATTACCTTCCGTTGATCTGCTGATGGCGGCGATGGGTGGCTGAGATTTGATCTGGAGGCTGTCGCTCCTGAAGCGTGTGGATCTCAATGGGTTTGAGGTTGCAGTTGCCGAGCTACCTGCAAGAAAGTCCCGGGGTGGTTGTACCACCGAGGACCCTCTGACGGTCAAGTTAGACTAGAGATCCGAGCAGAGTAACGGCTTAGTGGAGTCAAAATGGCTTACTTGAACTGTCTGAAGAACGGGTTTATATAGCGGTGGTAGCAGGCGAGGCAGGCGCGAGAATCACGCCGGCCGTTACGCTCCCGACATCACGCCCGCGTGATGAACGGGACCTCCCATTAATGGTGAGACAGGCTCGTTAATGGGGGATCGTAGTGGCGTGGAACGTGGGATGTAGCTGGCGGAGATCTCGCGCATGGCGAGATTCACGGGATGGCGGTTACGCCTGCAAGCGGTGCTGTTGGTCGGTCGATGAGACCGAGGAAGATGACCTCGGCGGGAGAGCTCGCGGAGGAGCGGGAGAGCCGAGGTATCTTGGTTCTGCTCGAGCTCGGAGACGAGCTGAGAGGTCCTAGGAGGCTCGAGCCTGCGATAGCTCGGAGACGAGCTGTGAGGCCGAGGAGGCCAATTGTGCTGGGGGCTCGGAGGTGAGCCAGCGTTTGCTTGTAGGACGGGCACAGGAGAGGTCTGGTCGGCCGCTGTAGGTCCTTTCTTGTTAGCCTTGGGACACGTCATCTGCCACGTGTCTTGATCTGTGAGATCTTTAAACCGAACTGGTCGGCCACTGTAGGTCCTTTCATAGACTATGACGTCTTTAAACCGGATTGTGGGGTCCTTAAACTCACGGACTACGATGTCCTTAACCCGGACTGTGGGGTCCTTAAACTCACAGACTACGATGTCCTTAACCTGGACTGTAGGGTCCTTTAAACCCACGGACTCCTTGGACCACCATGTCCTTAAACTGGTAATCGATCGCAATGTTCATAAACTAAACAATAGAGCCCAAATGCTCTTTTGTTGGATCTAAATGATCCTGTTAAGTAGATCTTAGTCTAAAATTAGACTAACGTATCCTTAACAAACGTTAAGTTGATCTTAGTCTAAAATTAGACTAACGTATCCTTAACAAACGTTTAAATTGATCTTAGTCTCAAATGAGACTAGCGTATCCTTAAACCCAAACCCAAATCTAAGAAAATACGGATTTGGACTAATCCACGCCTTACGGGCGACAACATACATTAGTCTCCGTATACAATCCACGGGCAACCACAAACAAAACAAACACACACGACACGAAGTGACCATCTGGAGAAGGAGAAAGTTGTTAGCGCAATGCGGCAGCGTAATTAACTGTAGGGGCTTGCGCCTGCAGGGAAGAGCGTCCCCATAATCAAAACCCCTTCAAACGAGGGGGAATCTGACGAAGTCTGCTACATCGGCCGCATCCATTTAAACCTTCGATACATGTTGCCACAAATCAACTTGGCATCTTCGGAGAGGTGGACGGATAGCACCAATTAGCATCTGCCCCGAAATTCAGGCGAGACGTTCGCCGCGTCTTCATCCGCGTCTTTCAGCGGGGAACAGTCCCCTCCTCTCTTCTTTTGCCCTCTTCTTTTGGTCGGTTTTCTCGGCTCGGGGGAGGTTCGCGTTCATCTCGGACTCGAGCTAGACCTCACGCTCGGTCCAGGCCTTTACCTCGGCCATGGTTTTAGGTTGCGCTAATGCAAAGGAGCGTAACCACTCCTTATGTCTAAGACCAGACCTTAGAGCTGTGATGACCGTCTCGTCTCGATACTCTGGGACCTCGAGAAGGGCGTTATAGAAACGGGCGACGTATGCTTTGAACGTCTCCTTGTCCTCGCTCTTGATCGTGAAGAGGTGGTCGACTGTGTGTTTCTATCGCCTGTTCCCAACGAAGTGGCCGAGGAATTGTGTGGCCAGCTCGTCGAAGGTTGAGATCGAGCGCGGTTTGAGTCCTCGGAACCAGTCTCGCCCTGAGCGGATGAGAGTGGCCGGGAAAGCTCGGCACTGGGTGGCGTCGGAGTTGTCTTGGAAGCTCATTCCCGCGGTGAATGCATCCAAGTGGTCCTTCGGGTCAGATTTGCCATCGAAGAGGGAGACCTTTGGGGGCTTGTTGCGGGAGGAGACGTGGACGGCGAGCAGCTCCTCGGTGAACGGTTTGGTGAGCGAGTCGGCGCATACTTGGTCCCGTCGCTAGAACGGTGATCTTCCCGATGCATACCCTCGATCTTCTTCTCGAGGGCGTCGAGTCGGTCGTGGTATCTCGACGACTCAGCGCATTTTGATCCGCGGCCTCTGCTGTTGGAGGTCTGCGTCTGGCCGCGGCTCCGGTTCCTCTCAATGAGGTTTCTCAAATCCCCCCGCGAGGTGGCCCGCGAGCCGCCGCGGCGAGTTCCGTCCGCGCGACCTTGTCGAGGGAGGGGGTGTCGGTCACGCCTGGTAACAGGCGAGGTGACAAACATCTCCTCGGGAGGGACAGACGCGCGGAGGATCTCGGGGCGAGGTGCTCTGGCGACGGACCTCGGTGTCGAACTATGGAGTGCCCAGCGGGTCTTAGAACGTATCGGCCCGGGAGATCTGTGACCGTAGGAGGTAGCGAGGCGGTGGTCGGCGGCTCCGACGCGAACGGAGTCTTCTCTCCCCTTATGGGGGTCTTGGTCCCGAGGCGGGGGAGCAGCGGCTAGGTGATCTTGCCCCACCGTTTGGACACGGATCAACGCCTCCACAACAGATGCGAGTGGGTCTATCCGGCCAGCAAGGGTGTTGATGGCATTCGGCGGAGGAGGTTCGTCCGTGCCTCCGTTGAGGGGGAGGCCGCGGTTGGTGCTTGGATCTTCATGATGATCGCTCGCCATTGGATTGAGATCGGAAAGTGAACTTTTGTTTTTGTGGAATTAAGGAGTTCCCACAAACGCGCGCCAGCTGACGCGACCTGGGATCACGCCAAGATGTTACCTTCCGTTGATCTGCTGATGGCGGCGATGGGTGGCTGAGATTTGATCTGGAGGCTGTTGCTCCTGAAGCGTGTGGATCTCAATAGGTTTGAGGTTGCGGTTGCCGAGCTACCTGCAAGGAAGTCCCGGGGTGGTTGTACCACCGAGGACCCTCCGATGGTCAAGTTAGACTAAAGATCCGAACAGAGTAACGGCTTAGTGGAGTCAAAATGGCTTACTTGAACCGTCTGAAGAAGGGGTTTATATAGCGGTGGCAGCAGGCGAGGCAGGCGCGAGAATCACGCCGGCCGTTACACTCCCGACGTCACGCCCGCGTGATGAGCAGGACCTCCCATTAATGGCGAGACATGCTCGTTAATGGGGGATCGTAGTGGCGTGGAACGTGGGATGTGGCCGGCGGAGATCTCGTGCATGGCGAGATTCATGGGATGGCGGTTACGCCTGCAAGCGGTGCTGTTGGTCGGTCGATGAGACCGAGGAAGATGACCTCGGCGGGAGAGCTCGCGGAGGAGCGGGAGAGCCGAGGTATCTTGGTTCTGCTCGAGCCCAGAGGCGAGCTGAGAGGGCCGAGGAGGCTCGGGCTTGCGATAGCTCGGAGACGGGCTGTGAGGCCGAGGAGGCCAATTGTGCTGGGGGCTCGGAGGTGAGCCAGCGTTTGCTTGTAGGACGGGTATAGGAGTGGTCTGGTCGGCCACTGTAGGTCCTTTCTTGTGAGCCCTGAGACACGTCATCTGCTACGTGTCCTGATATGTGAGATCACCGATATCGAGCATCATCAAGCATGTAAAGATAAGAAATGTCTTTATGGGTGGTCTTAGTTGTTAAAGCTAGTGCCAGGGAATTCATCTCACTTCGCTTTGCGACCCAGTCAAAATCGCTTTAAGTATCGTTTCACTCGCGGAGGGATTTGCCCTCCACTCTGTTGTTGACAACTGTTTCCAGGAGCGAGTCGAGTGCAAAAGCTCATCGACAATGGGACCATCCACATACGATAAAGGTAAATAAAAATGTGGAAACTATTAGATATTGTTTTATCTATGTTTTAGAGATAGTGAAAATCAAAATAGGTGATCACATAAGAAAATAATGTGGGGTGGATTTTTATTTATTTACATGAATATAGTGTTCTATTGCGAAACAAGCGCGTTACAGTGGTCGAAGCCATAGATCACATACCTCAAAACTTATATTATTGAGAGAGAGAGAGAGAGAGAGAGGAGAGAGAGAGAGAGAGCATGTCATTCTTTCTCTCCGTAATCAAAGTTTTCTCAAGATGATTAGTAATCAACACTAAAAATTATAGCATAATCACGTTTGTTTAAATTGACAACCGAAGGTAACAAAATGCAAGCTCAGACATCGAACAAGCCCATAGGCAACAACAAAATGCAAGGCCTTGTGAGTAGAAGAATACAAAAGTAACCCTAAGAGATACACAACTGTATATACCCCTCTAGTTTAACGTCGGGATGGGTTGCAGGAATATATTATACAACACAGCAAAAGCTAAATTTTGCAATCGGTAATGCATACTATTTTGCAGCATATTACAAGGTTAAAAAGCAAAATTAGGGGTTCGTAATCAGAAGCACTTCTTATGAACAATCGCAGACCCCATTTCGTCATAATCACCCTTTGTGATGTGTTGGTTTTGAGGGAACACGAATTTTGCGAGTATAGCGCCGCACATCCAAGCTGTTTTTGGCTAGATTCTCCGGCATGTACTCTGGAGGCAGAAAAAAAATAAATTGTTGCGAACGTTTCAGTCCCCCGTGCATGATTGTAGGCATCACAATATGTCGGAAGAGGATGTACCTTGACAAGCAAAGGCCGAATGGATGCAGAGCTTAAATTTGCTTCTTTCTGAAAGCAGTCTTCAAAACTGAAATCATGCAAAATGTTAAAATGGATTAGGTTCCCCTGTCGCTTGATATGTTAAATGAGTTGCACAGGGAGTACTCGTTAATAATTCAAACAAATCAAGTGAACCATAACAATAGGCTGTAATGCAAATAATGAAATTATTGCTACAAATGAGTACCCAGTAATGATTCTTCAAGATATGAAAACAGTATGAATCAATACATTTCCTCAAGAGCTTCCAGTTGTAAATCATACACAATAAAACTTTCCATCAATTCCGATGTGTAGTCCCCTATAGTTTGCAGGTTTCAGATAACAAGAAGAACAACACAAGGCTTAATCCTGAACTTTTGGGTCCATTATGGATCCTTTCATCCATAAAAATCGTCTTCGTAATTAAATTGACAGCATATTTATTTTGGCTGCCTCGGTCCATCTTCGTTTGGCTCTACGCCTGGCCCTCTTTGTACCATACCATTGTTTAAAGCTCTGTCACTTCTAAATGGAGTATTAATTGCTCTGCGTTGCATCTCAAGCAGGTCTCCCTCCTTATATCCTCTACCTGAGCTATGTCCAACTTCTTACGATACACTCATTTTACTTCTTACGGCATCCAATCGTCTGAAGGGTTTCTTCTTCTTCTTCTTCGTCATCTTCTTGTGTAAAAGGCCTTGACGAAATTTTTTATTGTCTTACAGGTTTCAACTCAAAATATAAAATCCTATTCCAAACTCAACAGGATGAAATGTCCTTTTGTATTCTTCTTATGTTGAGACAAGTTAATCAAAATTATTAAACACATACTTGGACTTAAGCACAATATTGACAAAACACAAGGCAGAATTGAATGACAATACTGAGAAGGATATATATGCATCAGGTGCAAGTTGCATTTTTGCACTGGAAGTTTGCATGTCAAAAGAGCTGGCTATAGTTATTTCATCTACATACAGTTCTCCGAAAGGACGACGAATCAATTGAACTACCGGTCATAGGAAACTTTATTGGATAAGAAAATAAGAAATGAAGGAACATAGAAATTGATCGTTTACCAGACATAGATGTCGTTCCCCCATGCAGCACTGTATTTTCAAGGAGTTGACGGTGGTTTTCAGATGAAACACTTGAGATGCATCGGACTAGCTGCTCAACAATCCCATACGGTTCTAAGCCCAAAATAGATGGTTGAAAAAGAGCATCTCCAACAATATATCTTTCCCTTTCTATTGTTATTACCTGAAAACATGAACTTGAGGGTCATTGTGGGATTACAAAACTAATTAGATTCACAGTATTACTGTTAGAAAAAGAAAAATAACAAGAACAAGAAAAAGATCAACCACTGTGAGCAAGGCAATGCCTTCTTAAGTATAACATCCGACATATTCCCAGGAACGATAAACGGCATACCGTTAAATTAATCCCGAGTCGTGACACTACAAAGTAGGGTCAGCTTTAAGATTGTAGAACTAGAGTCTCTTTACAGCACATTTCAGGTAGTTTCTAAGGTATCGCTCTATTTTACTGAAATCAAGATGGCAAGCCCATGCAAGCGAACAATGCAAATTGACTATAGTTTTCTTAATTCAAAGTTTTCTTGTTTCTTTACATGATTTATAAGCTAAACACATCGGTAGGACGTAGTCTTTAAGGAATCGAGAAGAGAGATTTGTGAGAATAAATATCATTATTCAGAAAGCTAAAAACCTGTCCATCTGGAAGGGTGTGTGTTTCCTTCTGCCATGAGTTTCGAGTCGAATGCGGTTTGATCCTCAGCGCAGCATGCATACTGCTCTTTCAACTTTTCCATCTCAGAAAGGTCGATGTTTACAAGAGGATTGGACTTCTGAAGTTCTTCAGCAAATAGCTTCGTCAAATCAATTCCTCCAATTTCAAATCTTTTTGAAGCGATTTGCTGAACAGCACCTTCACAAACCCGTGCTATATCTGAAAAGATTACAAAAACAATTTACATACTGTTAGTTAATGCAAAAAGCAAATAGTTGTCTCACAAATGCTAATTAATGAATTATCAGGAATAAGCTACAATAACAAGCCTATATCCCAAGACTTGGAAACACCAAACCAATATCCTGGGCTCGGCTACAATACATAAATGCTTTTCTTCCATTTTGCTATGTTAAGGGCCATCTCCTTGATTAGGGCCTAATACAATAAATAGGAGTTACCTAGGCTAATAAACCGCAAAAACAGTAGCATAAATGGTGGACCGGTGAAGCACCTAAGAAACTCATATACATCTTCATTGAAGCAAGGAGTATCCAAGGTAGCATTCACATAATAAGGTAAGAAAAGGTGAGAGAAAATAATGAAATCTGATATTTATTCTTACTCATTTTCGGGTGGGAGTGGGGGTGGGGGTGGGGGGGAATCGTGCCTCTCACTAAAATTAAAACTCTCTTTTATACCCAGTTTAAACCTTGTGCATATACACAAGCATACTCCATCTCATAGACTAAACACCAAGCCACATTTACCCTAAATGTTGGATGTACAGAATAACACATTTTGCAAATCAATATGTCACACGCTTTTTAAAAGTTAGTAGGATCTGCACATGATTAAGAAACAGAAACACCTAATGGTTGTTTCGTCTCTTCCTTCATGTCGGGCTCCTCATCCGCTCGCAATCTGCCTCATTGCCCTCCCCTTAACCCTCCCTTTTTGCATTCCTCCTTTGCCTGATACTCAGCTGCTCTTCATCTTCGCCATCCCCTTTGCATCCTTATTATCTGCCTTCCCATCCCTATCTTGATACAAAAGAAGTGCGAAATGACTTTAAATTATTCGGGCTCGTTTGACAAAGAAACAAATCAAGCAAACACATCACCTCACCTCCCCACCCCCACCCCCACCCCCACCCCGCACCTTAGAAAATTGAAGTAGAAAATCATACATGATCCCTTCAACATTTATTCATTTAGTCATTTCTTTTTAATAAATCTATTCTCTCTCATCTTCCACGTGCATCAAGATGTTGCTTAGAGGCATGAAGAATGCTGGCTAACCTCATGGAACTTATCAATAGTGAATTTGAAGCATACACGAATCTTTCCAAAAATCAATTTCTGTCAGTGAAAAAGGCTAGTTATTTATATGTTACCAGGATAACATTATTACTGCAAGAAATGTAGCATCTAAGTGAAAATTATGTTAATAATGCAAGTATGCCTTCCTATTACCTTTCAGATTTGAAAATCTAAAGACCAGGAGAAACTCCAGATAGGTTAGCCCCAAATAAAAATGTTTCGCAAGGAAAGTATAAACATATTATGAGAGAAAATTAAAAATCCTCAACAAAACTAACAAATACAAAACGCCTTCCCTTGATGCTGCCAACAAATACATGTTGAATATTTTGCTCTCCAGAACATACATACATTGCTGATCCACTCAAGTTAGGTAAGCAAACCGCAGAAAAAAGGAGGGGGCTTATGGCCTCGAAGTCGAACAGCCTGAACCCGAAACTATTGGATTAT
Source organism: Agapanthus africanus (assembly GCA_030015575.1). Lineage (NCBI taxonomy): Eukaryota > Viridiplantae > Streptophyta > Magnoliopsida > Asparagales > Amaryllidaceae > Agapanthus > Agapanthus africanus. The sequence goes on from CM057346.1 coordinate 34,106,049, forward strand.
GTCACATAAGAACATAGTTCTTTGAGAACTGTACCAGCCATTGGCATTTGAGCTGAAGAGAGATCCTCTAACTGCATCCTAAAAATTGTTCCGGATTACTGCAAACAGCATAATACGAATCTAACTTGCTCACCCAAAGTACCAAATGAAATTATCGAAAGAAATACAAGGATGGGATTATCACCATACTTTAAGTGGAAACACACATCACTGTGACTCCAGCTTGCAAAGCTTCTCATTGCATGCTTGCTTAGCTCCACCTCATCAAGCTCACAACTGCGATGAATTTCCTTCTGGAATCGCCATAGGAGCGTTTGGATTCAAAGATGAGAATATGTTGCTCATAGCCTGATCCAACAACATATAAGTTGTTTAGTGAGGTCCCTTGCATTCAACCTATGCAGGCCTGTCAAAAATAACCAAACCTGATTACCCGACCCGAAAACAGCGACCCGAACCCGTTTATTTTTTAAACGGGTTGGGTAGACCAGTTTAATAAACGGGTCAGGTTCGGGTCCTGGATTGCAACCCGGATAAACCCGTTAAATTACATGACATTTGTCTTTCCTTTCTCCTAATTTTGCTTTCTAAGGCCATTTCAAATGATGGGATATATATACTTCTTCACTACTTACTTTTAGTCTTTTTTGGATTAATATGCTTGTGAATAAATTAATTATTGCGGGATTTTGTGAAGTGTTTTTTTTAATTTTCTACAATTTTCAAACTAAAATCTTTTAAACAAGCTATATGTGAACACTCACTTTCAGAAGTATCAGATTGGAAAACTCTAACAAGAGATCCTTTTATCTAGTTTGGTGTTGTTTGATATGATTCGGATCAGGTTAATATGACCCGATTGATAAATGGGTCAAGTCGGGTCGGGTTCGGGTCGACATAAATCGACCCGTATATTATTCATCGATTTCTATAGCGGCCTATCCGACATGCCCATCGTTTTATCCAGGCCTTTCTGGAAGGAAAGATTTTTGCCTTTCAAGATAGAATCTGGTGGATGATTCAAGTGAAACATATCTGCTCGACCTCGTAGGCTACTCTAGTGAATGGGCTGTTTATAGTGCTTCAAACCGGTATTCTCGGTTTACTGCTTTGACCGAGCACTACTTACTTGCATTGCTACCCTGGTGGAACTACCCTTTGATTTTCATCCAAAACAAGATTGAGAATTGGAAAAGATCCAATGATGAGTGGCCACTCTGTGCAAAAAACAAGCACACCCGGTCTTGGATGTTGACCCGTATATTATTCAGGTCGGGCCGTAGGCGGGTCAAGTTTGACCCGACCTGTTTATGACCCGACCCGACCCGTTTGACACCCCTAAACCTATGGACTTGATCCCAAGTAAATTGATGAATTGACAACTCTCAATAGAAGCAATTATAGAGTTATAGCTCAAGGCGAAAGATCGCTTGCACGCAGAAAATCCAAATGAAAGTCCGGAACATGGAATATGCTTGGAGAGGAGAAAGAAAGTGAATATCAATAAACTAACTATTAGAACTTGATGGAGCTCCTTTTCGGGCCTCCGTCAGATATTGCCTTCCGTTGATCTCGAGGTGAACTTAGTTGGTTGTCCTTCGTTGCGTGTGGGTCTCAATGGGTTTTGAGAGGAGAAGGTTGGGTGAAGAGGCTGTCGCCGAGTACCTGCAAAGAAGTCCCGATGTGGTTTGGTACCACCGAGGACCCTCCGACGCTCAAGTTAGCGATGAGATCCGAGCAGAGTAACGGCGTAAAGTGTAAAAAATGGCTTACTTCATCCCTCTGGGAGAGGAGTTTATATAGCGGCGGAGGCACGCAGCAGCAGGCGCGAGAATCTTACCGGCAGTTACGCTCCCGACGTCACGCCTGCCTAGGGGGCGGATCTTCCATGAAGGGGGATCGTGAAGGCGTGGAACGTGGGATGTTGTTGGCGGAGAATCCGTGCATGGAGAGATTCGCGGAGCTGCGGTTACGCCGGTGAGCGGCAAACTGGGCGGATGACCGAGGAAGACTTGGTCTTGTGTCAGCTCGGGGCGAGCTGAGGGGCCGAGGAGGCCAATCTACGGGGAGCCCTGAGGAGGGCTAGCTCGTGCTGGCCAGTCGGGTACAGGGGTGGCATGGTCGGCCTTCGTGGGCCCTTTCTTCTGGGATCTGGGACGTGCCGCCCGCCACGTGTCCCGATCTTAGAGGTTGCCGATATCGAGCATCATCATCAGCCCCCCACTCTTGCCCCGACCAGCTAGCGGTCGGGTCAGGAGTGGACTGCCGGGCCCTCCTGAGGTGAGCTCCTCCCCAGGGTGGGGTCCTTGAGCTGTCGGCTGTCTTTTCCGCTAGCGAATCTAGGCGAAATCTTTGCATTTAAGGAGGGTGCGCCGGTCCGTGCACTCTGCATTTGAAGCGACGGTCCATGTGTTGAGCGCCTAATGGCTGATGTGACGTGCGCAGGTCTGCGACATCTGTCGGGACGCAGCCAATCGCTGGGCTGCCACGTGGAGCGATTGGAGCCGCTGGTCGCGAGGAGCCGTTTCGGCGGGAGACGATGGGCGCCATTGGATGAGGCCTCTTGCGGAAATAAATACGGGTGGGGCCCGCCCTGGGCCCTTACTCTTTCATGTTCCTCACCCTCAAGCCCCAGCTGCTCGGCGCTCGTCCCCATTCTCTTGTTCCCAACTTTTGAAGAGTTTCCTTCCCAGGTTAGATGTCTTCCCCTGTAGAATCAGTTCACATCGTAGGAGTAGATGATAGGGTTCCTTTAGATGTGTTCGAGTCTCCTCAGGGAGCAGGGTTGGGCCCCCTCCCCGCGTCCGTGAGGTGGGGGCCGCCTCCATGGAGGAAGCGGTAGATGTAGCCCCCAGTACCTCATGCTGGGTGAGGAATGAGGACGAGCTCACCAATGCTCGAGCTCGCTTCCACATTCCCCCGTGCTACACTCTTCGTCTGGCCGAGGAAGGAGAGAGAGCGGACCAGGTCCGGGGTAGGGAGATCGCCATGTATTGGAAGCCTTTTGGGGGCGGAATGCGCTTGCCCCTCTCTCCTAAGGTCATCGCCGCTCTGAATTTCTTCGTCTCCCCTCCTGGCCAGCTGGTGCCGAACGTGTGGAGGATCCTCCTTGGGTTCCTGATCCACCTGAAGCTGCAGGCGATTCCTTTCAGCCTTTCCCTTCTCGATTCCTCCCTTGCTTTTAAGAGTTACCCCGGCGGTCGGGCTGGCGACCCGAGGTGGGTTTATCTTTCATTTAGGAAGCGGCCCGGGGTCGCCGCCGGGGCGGGGGTCGTGGCCTTGCCCTCCTCCATCCACGACTGGAAGAAGAAGTTTTTCTTCGTCTTCCCTCCCGAGGGCGAGGACTGGCTGGTGCCCACCAAGTGGTCGAGGGAGAAGAGTCTGCCGGGGAACCTGTCCGACGACTCCGCCGCGGTGAGAGTGGCGTCGTGGGAACCCATCCCTCGATATGACGTGCTGCTGTCCGAGAGGGTTTTGACCTGGGCTGGGCTTAGCCCCGTCGAGTTCGTTGGTAAGTTAGGCTTGCTTTCTGGGTTTATGTTTTACTCGCATCGCTGATAGGTGGGGTGTTTGTTTTGTGCAGGATCCATGGACTTCGGCGTTCTCCGAGATGCTATGCGCCAGCCGAGGCAGTCTGCTAGGGATGGGGGCGCCAGCTCTTCCCGGGCGCATGCTGCCCCCACCCCTGTCGCCCCAGTGGCGGTGCCCCGAGGACACCCGGCAGCAGACCCCGCCCCGGGTCCCAGCAGAGTGTCGGGCCGGAAGCGGGCCTTGATTGTGGAGGACACGGCCTCTGAGGAGGAGATCGGCTCCCCCCGGGAGACGCTCAAGAGAAGTTCCCGGAGACCTTCCCGGGGCCGGTCATCGCCGACTGTGGTGGAGGAAGGTGGGCTCCGGTTCGTGGTGCCGTCCGGGTTGTCGGTCGCGGACAGTCTCCACGAGATAGAGACCTCGGTCGGGGATTGGGTTCCCGGGGGGACCCTCAAGGCCCAGCTGGCGTCGATCGCCCAGGAAGCCGTGCAGGTAAGCTCACAGTGCGCTGTGAGATTTAGTGTTTTCCTTCGTGTTTCTGATCCTTCTTCTTTTTGCTCCTTCCCAGACTCTCCAGCACGTGGCCCGCGCCCTCCGCATAGAGACCGAAGTGGTAACCCCGGCGGTGGAGGCCGCGGGCTAGCTCACCGCGTTGCAAGAAAGCTCCAGGCTGGAGCAGGAGGCGATGCCGGCAAGGATCGCCGCCCTGGAGGGCGAGGTGGCAGCTGAGAAAAGGGAGGCTGCCGCGATCGCCGAGGGTAAGCTCGGGGACTCCCAGGTACTCGCCGGCAACCTGAAGAAGACGGTGAAGACCCTCCGGAAGGAGCTGGGGGCGTCGGCCGAGGCCTTAGAGTCGGCTGGGCCGAGGGCCGTGGCGAGCTATAAGTGGTCGAGGGATTTTTACGATGACCTGGCCGTGGCCACGACCCGCATCTGGCACGACGCCCTTGATGCCGTGAAGTCCAAGATGCCGTAATTCGACGACGCGAATCTCCGGACCGAGTTCCCCTTCATGGGCACCGACGAGCAAGCGGGAGAGGTTCCCGGCGAGGTGGGGGCCGAGGACCCGGCGCCTCCAGTGGTGGAGGTTGAGGACCTCGAGGTCGTGCCCGGGCCCGAGGTGTAGAGCCTCCGCTCCCCTATCTTCATTCCGTTTTCTTTTGAATTTTTATAAGGTTGAGGAGCCAGAGAATACCTTTTGTAAGCAAAAACTGTTTTTGTTGGTAGTGATAAAGTTTTTCCTTAGCTCCCATGTTTTGCCTGTCTGTGAAGAATATTATTTTCCTTGCCCGCACTGTTGTGCTTGTGTTTTAACGTTAGGTTGGCCCTCTGTTTAACGATCGTCCGTCGAGTTGACTGCAACCGCTTGCCGACGAGTATTTTTGAGGAGGTACTCGCTGGTCCCCGGAGTTAAGGGGAGATCATTTAGGCTTGGATAGACCTGATGTCTCATGTTGGTTAGGAAGATACTTGCCGTGGTGCGCCGAGTAGGAAGGAACTCGGCGGCCTCATGACGAGGACTCTGACTGTTAGCGATGGAAGGGTCGGGAGAGGCCTGCGAAAGATGGCCGAGCAGGGTAGCTGCTTGGTGCCTCTTGGCGAGGGCCTTGATCCTTGACGCCGGAGGGGCCGTGAGGGGCCTGCAAAGGATGTCCGGGCAGTGAAGCTGCGCGGTCGCCTCTTGGCGAGGGCTTTTATCTATGACCGAGCAGGGTAGCTGCTTGGTTTGCCTCTTGCGAAGGCTTTTGATCCTTCAGGACGGGGACCGAACGGGGTTACCGTCCGGTGCCTCTTGGCGAGGACTTTGATCCCTGTCGGTTGTGGTAGGAAGCTACCAGCCGGGCAAAGACCCGACTGCTTCTGGGAGGACTTTGGTCCCTGGTGCGAGAAAAAGCTATGAGGCTGTAAGAAGCCTACCAAGGACCCTTGGCCGGGTAGGGTTGCTGCCCGGTGCCTCATGGCGAGGGCTTTTGTCCTGAAGGATAGCCGAGTGAGGGAACCTCGGGCCTCGACTGCCTCTGTGAGGGCTTCTTTGATCCCCAGCGTTGTGGCAGTGAAGCTGCCCTCAGGGAATAGCCGAGCGAGAGAACCTCGGGCTCGACTACCTCTGGGAGGGCTTTTTGATCCCCAACGTTGTGGCAGGGGAGCTGCCCGCTGGGGATAGCAGGGGACCTCAGGCTCGACTGCCTCTGGGAGGGCTTTTTGATCCCCAACGTTGTGGCAGGGGAGCTGCCCGCTAGGGATAGCCGAGCGAGGGAACCTCGGGCTTGACTGCCTCTGAGAGGTCTTTTTGATCCCCGGCGTTGAGGCAGGGAAGCGGCCCGCTGGGGATATCCGAGCGAGGGCAGCTCGGGCTCGACTGCCTCTGGGAGGGCTTTTTGGTCCCCAGCGTTGTGGTAGGGAAACTGCCCGCTGGGGACGACCGAGCAGGGTAACTGCTTGGTTGAAATTTGACGAGGCGCAGCCTGCTCATCCAACTGTAGGCGCGGGGAATGGGAACGATCGTAGCCAGTGCATTGAATGCGGAGGGAGGCGAAGCGCTATGGGCGCGCCACTTCGACTCCCCCGTAGAAGGCTCGATGGATGCCGCGTGGCCGCGTCCTCCTGGGTGGAAACGGGCGACTGTTGGGCTGCGCAGTGGGCTATATTAGGGCCACGGTTCTTCCCCCTTCGCAGATAGGCCATCAGGAATGGAGGATTTCCCATTCACTATCGCCGAGATCATCAGCTCCGCAGACGTGTACCTCTATGACCGCGACCGCACCGAGGACACGGTGCAGTTGGTGGTTGCCCGCATTGAGGAGTACTTCGGTCGGCTGCTCCCTAGGTGCTCTTCCCTGCTGCAGCTATTGATGTACTCAATCTGGAGGGCATCGCCGGGGCTTTACAACCCCCTGTCAGAGCAGCTCTTCAACGAGGCCGTGGGTAAGCTGCGGACCTTGAGGCGCTTCGGCTTAATCTCCGCGAGCCGGCTGGCACGCTCGGAGGCGCTCATCCGGGAATGCTATGAGCTAAGGCTCGGAGTTGACGCCCGTGGGGGGAACCGGGAACGGAGGCTGGAACTCGCGCGGCCCCGGTTGGCGGAGATCTTCGCCGAGTACCACGAGCAGTGCTCGGTGCACCCTTTACCCCCGCTATTGTAACCCCCTTTTTTTCGGCTGCATGTACGGCTGAGGAGCCCATAATACCCTTTGAATGAACAATGATTTCCCTTCTTTTTCGCAATGTTCCATTGATCTTTATTTAGTCAACAGTAGATCCAAGGAAGAATTTACATTACTTTTAGAAAAAAGAAAGAAAAAGGACATGTACAGGTTAAAGGATGACTTGGTCGGCCTGGGCTGAGCTCCCTGAAGCGTCGTCGGCCCCCGTGGTTAGCATAGGGTACGGGGCTCCCTGAGCCACGGGCCAGCTGTCTGCTGAAACAAGCATGATCTGGCCGATGGTCAGGTCGGTGGGAGGATGAGGCTGCTCCTGCTCGCAGTCGGCCTGCCGTTTGTCCCTTAGGTAGGTGGCGAGGTGCCCAGACCGGATGAGCTCCTCGACATAGTCCCTCAATTGTTTGCAGTCCTCCGTGGCGTGGCCTAGTACCCGGTGGAAAGCACAGTAAGGGCCCCGGGTTCGCTTAGCGGCCTGACGCGGGACCGGGGGGAACTTGAAGAACCCCTCATTCTAGGCCTCCTCCAGCAACACCGCGAGGGAGACGTTGAGGGGGGTATACTTTTGGAACTTCGGATGGTAGGGCTGCTAACGTCCGGCTCGTCCTTCCGAGTCCTTTTCTTCTGGTCAGGCCGATCCGCCCGGGGAAGGTTGGCGTTCACTTCGGATTCCAGCTGGACCTCACGCTCGGTCCACGCCTTGACTTCGGCCATGGTCTTAGGTTGAGCCAGCGCGAAGGAACGCAACCATTCTTTGTGCCTCAAATCGGATCTGAGCGCCGTTATGGCGGTCTCGTCCCGGTGCTCGGGCACCTCGAGGAGGGCGTTGTAGAAGCGGGTAATGTAGGCTTTGAACGTTTCCTTGTCCCCGCTTTTAACCGTGAAGAGGTAGTCGACCGTGCGCTTATGTCAACGGTTCCCCACGAAATGACCGAGGAACTGGGTGGCCAGCTCGTCGAAGGTTGAAATTGAGCGGGGCTCGAGCCCCCGGAACCAGTCCCGACCCGTGCGGATGAGGGTGGCCGGGAAGGCCCTGCACTGGGCGGCATCGGAGTGATCTTGGAAGCTCATTCCCGCGGTGAAAGCGTCCAAGTGATCCTTCGGGTCAGTTTTCCCGTCAAACAGAGAGACCTTCGGGGGCTTATTACGCGATGAGACGTGCACGGCGAGCAGTTCCTCGGTGAACGGCTTCGTGAGCGAGTCGGAGGCGTACTTAGCCCCGTCGCTCGAGAGGCGAGTTTCTCGGTGCATGCCTTCGATCTTCTTTTCGATGGCGTCGAGCCGACCATGGTATCTCGAGGAATCGGCGCCTCGGGCTTCCCGGGCCCCGCTGCGGGTGGACTGCGTCTGGGAGCGGCCCCGGTTTCTCCCGATAAGGTGCCTCAGGTCCCGGGATAGGGTAGCTCTTGAGTCGCCGGGGGGGACCCCTTCTGTGCGTTCCCGCCGACCATGGTGGGGTCGGCCACGCTCGTGCATAGGGGAGGTGACCTACAATTCCTCAGGGGGGTAAGGGTCGTGGGGAGGCTCGGGGCGAGGCTCCCCGGCGGCGGATCTCGGCGTGGAGCCCTGGGACGCCCAGCGGGCCTCGGGGAACGCCGGTTCGAGGGACCGGTAGCAAGGGGATGCAGCCTGCTGGTGGTTGGCCGTCCAGACAGGGACAGAGTCTTCTGGAGGTGGAGGAGCAGCGATCTGGGGCCCGGAGGCCGTCGTTTGGACGCGGACGAGGGCCTCCACGAGGGATTGCAGGCGATCTATCCGGCCCGCGAGGGCGTTGATGACGGTTATGGGGAGAGGTTCATCCCCGCCTTCGGTGAGCGGGAGGCGGCGGCTGGTACTGGGATCCCCATGATGGTCGTCTCCCATGAGAGGGGAGATAGGAAGGTCAACTTTGTATTTTGTGGAATTTCTTTCCCACAGACGGCGCCAACTGATGGAGCTCCTTTTCGGGCCTCCGTCAGATGTTGCCTTCCGTTGATCTCGAGGTGAACTTGGTTGGTTGTCCTTCGTTGCGTGTGGGTCTTAATGGGTTTTGAGAGGAGAAGGTTGGGTGAGGAGGCTGTCGCCAAGTACCTGCAAAGAAGTCCCGAGATGGTTTGGTACCACCGAGGACCCTCCGACACTCAAGTTAGCGATGAGATCCGAGCAGAATAACGGCGTAAAGTGTAAAAAAATGGCTTACTTCATCCCTCTGGGAGAGGAGTTTATATAGCAGCGGAGGCACGCAGCAGCAGGCGCGAGAATCTCGCCGGCAGTTACGCTCCCGACGTCACGCCTGCGTAGGTGGCGGATCGCCCATGAAGGGGGATCGTGAAGGCGTGGAACGTGGGATGTTGTTGGCGGAGAATCCGTGCATGGCGAGATTCGCGAAGCTGCGGTTACGCCGGTGAGCGGTGAACTGGGCGGATGACCGAGGAAGACTTGGTCTTGTGTCGGCTCGGGGCCAGCTGAGGGGCCGAGGAGGCCAATCTGCGGGGAGCCCTGAGAAGGGCTAGCTCGTGCTGGCCAGTCGGGAACAGGGGTGGCATGGTCGGCCTTCATGGGCCCTTTCTTCTGAGATCTGGGACGTGCCGCCCGCCACGTGTCCTGATCTTAGAGGTTGCCGATATCAAGCATCATCAGAACTACTGGCAAGGTAGAATTTGAAATAATGGAATATATTTAACACATCAGGGCTCGTTTTTGTGTCAGAGAGGCAGCTAACGCAATATATTGCAAATAATATCATCCATACCGTTGTGTGTCAAATCAGAACTTCGATGGTTGCATCTCAGTTGCCTTAGTTGCATGAGCTAGTGAACATAAAACCACATGACCTAAGAAAAAATGCTTGCCAACTAGTTGCCAAGCTTTGATCACATGTCCCTCATTTTGCTACTATAGTATTCCTTTTTCGATGAAAGTATTACCAACAGGGTAAATCGTAATAAGTAGATCAATTCTTTCATGCAGGTCATGGCAGACAAAATACTGTATGATGATAACAATGAAGCTGATGATCATCTTGCGATAAATTCCATATTAGAAATAGAAAACATAAGCGGGTTTGCCGGCTTCAGGATCGGGAAAAGAATTGAAACTATACACTTCTATTTCAGCTTTTAAGGGTGAATACAATTATATAGCAGTCTACAAATTTGGCATGAATAATCAATAATCAGTGCTAATAAACTTGCATAGTCAATTTTGAGTTTTCTCATCGCGAGTTTTTTTTCCACAATGGAACGTGTGGTCTTTCTCCATCCACATAAACAAATATCGACCTATTCATACGAAATTGATTTGTCGACTGTTTGTTTACTAAATGTCAGCAAAAATAATTAAAGGAGCACTCAATGTTACCTGATTCAGCGAGTAGTGTCTGAATGTGCCTCCCAGATATGGCACAAGGCATATGGTATCCTATCGTGTTTATGCTGTTATCATGGATTATAAACTAACAAATATGATAAAAGTCTTGTGCCAAATCTATAAATAATGCACTGCGCATAGAGAGAGGCCATGAACAAGCGATTCTGCCCTTAAATGTTAATTACAGATATGTGCATCCCTCCTCTTGTAGGGTACTATGATCTTCAAATTGGCTTTACTGAAACTAATACTATATGCAAGCAAATAATTCATGGCACACAAAATAACCAACATAGAGCACAAAAAGCCTACAATGAATGAAGAAACAAAATTAAAATCAATAATGGTAATAACAAGGCAGGACAGACTTTATCCTAAAGGGAATGTTAATTCTTCTGCTTGGTACACCCAATGTCACCGGGGATTCAAGCCACGGCTTTGTAATAAATGTCGCATCTTAGCTTGACCTTAAAAGTTAGGAAAACAACCTCTGAGTATTTGTTTTGGTTTATTTCGGCTGTTGCAAGCTTATTTTCCTGCCGAAACTGCTTTGGATGCTTAGTCACTGAAATAAACGCGAGCAATCTCAATCTAAAATGTTAAAATATTGGCAACAATCTATAACAAATCCTGTTGCCGCCTAACTGATTTCGATCACATCTTGCCGAAAGAAATCAAGAAAATTATATACTTTGACCAAGTTTCAAACCCAGCAAACATTCATTTCTGACCATTACAATTACAATTCAAGATCAAAAGCACATAAATTAGACCCCGCTGTGGAATATGGATGGCTCCAAAATAACTAATTCCAATTAAGCAGATTATTCTCATAAAGGGTGCCTTTTTTCAGGATAACTTCCCCGATAAGTTCGAGACCAAGTACCAAACTTGAAACACATAATTATCAAAAAAAAATGTATTTGATGATGCTCAATAGTGGCGATCTCCAAGATCAGGACACGTGGCAGAGGACGTGTCCCAGAACTCAGAAGAAAGAGCCCACAGGGGCCGACCAGGCCAGGGGCCGACCAGGCCACCCCTGTACCCGACTTGCAAGCACCTGGCGCTCCTCAGAGCCCCTGAAAATTGGCATCCTCAGGCTCTCAGCTCGCCTCAGAGCTACCACAGGACCAGGATGCCTCGGCCCTCTCGCTCGTTCCCGAGCTCTCCCGCCGAGACCATCTTCCTAGGTCCCTCCGACCGACCAACTCCACCACTCACAGGCGTAACCGCCGCTCCGCAAATCTCGCCATGCACGGATTTTCCACCGGCAACATCCCACGTTCCACGCCATCACGATCCCCATTAACGGGCGATCCGCTTATTACGCGAGCGTGACGTCAGGAGCGTAACTGCCAGCGAGATTCTCACGCCTACTACTGCGTGCTGCCGCCACTATATAAACCCCCACCACAGAGGGGTCAGGTAAGCCATTTTTTACTCCACTTAGCCATTGCTCTGCTCGGATCTCGTGCTAACTTGATCGTCGGAGGGTCTTCGGTGGTACCAAACCACCCCGGGACTTCCTTGCAGGTACTCGGCGCTAAACTCCTCAAATTATCAATCTCCTCAAAACCCATTGAGACCCACACGCAACAGGAGATCACCTTTAAAATCCACCGGGAAATCGACGGAAGACAACATCTAACGGAGACCCGAAAATGACCTCCATCAGTTGGTGCCGTCTGTAGGAAAGGAAACTCCACAAAAAACAAAGTTGGCATTCCAATCTCCATGCATATGGCAAGCGACCACCCTGAAGATCCACCGAATGTCGTTGACGTATCCGTCGACCACCGCCTCACGGACTCCGGCGGTCGCAGGACCCTAAATCCTTCCCATTCAACCTCGAAGTCCCACGTCGGAGAGTCTCGCCTCGAGCCTTGTCGCCACGATGCTTCCAGGCGTGACCGGCAGCCCCTCCCTCGACGGGGTCGCGCCCACGAAGCCCGTCAAGGCAGCTCGAGGACCACCCTACTGCGGGGCCCGAGGGACCTCACCGGAAAGAACCGGGGCCCATCGAGAACTATGGACATGACGACAGGGGGCCAGTCGAGCTCCTGCGAGACTCGGCACCCCATGCCGGCAACAAACGCTAACGGCCGCCCGAGCAAAAAGGCCAAGGTCCACGAGCCTATCACCTTTGGCGACGGGGACCTCCACGGCATATCCATGCCCCACAACGACCCTCTGGTGATCGCGGCCCGAATCCACCGGTACGAGGTCTACCGGATACTTGTCGACTTGGGCAGCTCGGCGGACATCCTCTTCCACGAGTGCTTTCTGCGCATGGGGCTCACCCCAGCAGACTTGAAACCGACCTCCCACGTCCTTTCAAGGTTCACCAACTACTCCATCCCGACGCAAGGGGTGGTCACCCTGCAGTTCAACGTCGGGGAGCCCGGCCGCACTCGTACGTTGCCTGTGGACTTCATCGTAGCAAAGGTCCCATCGGCCTACAACGTCCTGCTCGGCCGCCCGACGCTGAACTCCCTCCAGGCCCAGATATCGACCTACCACCTGGCGATGAAGTTCCCTCTCGATCAGGGAAGGATAGGTTGGGTCTACGGGAACCAGCAGGTCGCGAAGGTATGCCTTACCGAAACATCTTCGTCCGAGCAACCGGCCGACGACGCTGAGGTAAATAACGACATGAAAGGTTCTCTGGACACCCGATACGAACGGAAGGAGGTCCGAGGGACGCCGGTCGAACCACTGACCGAAGTGCCCCTGACAGAAGGAGACGAGGAAAAACCCGTCCAGGTCGGATCACTCCTAACAGGGACTCAGCGAAATGACCTGGTCAGATTCCTTAGAAATAACTCCGATGTCTTCGCCTGGGCGCCTGCTGACATGCCTAGGATTGACCCCAAAATCATCTCCCACAAGCTCGGGGTTGATCTTGCTGCCCGACCCGTCAGACAGAAAAAGCGAAGCTTCGCCCCGGTCAAACAGAAGGCTATCAAAGATGATGTTGATCGACTTCTCGCCGCCAACTTCATCAGGAATGTACCCTGCTCGGAGTGGCTGGCGAACGTAGTTCTGTTCAAGAAGTTAAGCGGAAAGTGGCGCATGTGCATCGACTTCACCGACCTCAATAAGGCCTGCCCTAAGGACAATTATCCACTATCTCGGATAGATCAGCTCGTCGACAGCTTGGCCGGCCATGAGCTGTTGAGCTTCATGGATGCTTTCTCCGGCTATAATCAGATCCGTATGAATCCGGAAGATGAAGATCTCACCGCATTCACAACGGACCGGGGGTATATTGCTAAAGGGTGATGCCCTTCGGACTCAAGAACGCCGGGGCCACATACCAACAGCTGGTCAATCGCATGTTCAAGCCACAGATCGGCAAGAATATGGAGGTCTACGTTGACGATATGCTCGTCAAATCTGTCTCATCGGCCGACCATGCCAGGGATCTGGGCGAGGCCTTCGAAGTGCCCCGCAAGTTCAAGATGAATCTAAACCCCGCCAAATGCGCATTCGGAGTCACCGGGGGAAAGTTACTCGGTTTCATGGTCACTCACCGTGGAATCGAAGCTAACCCAGAGAAAATCGACGCTATTCTCAACATGGCCGCGCCCAAGACCAACGTCGAGATCATGCGGCTCACGGGACGAGTTGTCGCTCTGAGCCGTTTCATGTCCAGGTCGAGGGAGAAATGCCTCCTGTTCTTTAAAGCTCTGAGGAAGAACCCGAGGTTCGAGTGGTTGGAGGAGTGCCAAGTCATCTTCGACCAATTAAAAAAGCACCTCGCGACGCCATCACTGCTCACCCGACCAGTTGAAGGAGACGAGTTGTCGTTGTATCTGGCAGTGTCCGACCAAGAAGCAGGCTCGGTGCTCCTCCGGGAGGTCGGTGGAGCGCAGAAGCCGGTGTACTATGTGAGCCATGTATTTAAGGACGCAGAAATGAGATATCCAGCCATAGAGAAGATTGCCTTACCCCTCGTAGTAGCCTCAAGGAAGCAGCGGCACTACTTCCAAGCACACACCATCATCGTCCTCACCGAGCGCCCGTTGGGGGCCATCCTTGCATCACCAGAATCCTCGGGCCGCTTAGAAAAGTGGAGGTGGGAACTATTTCAGTTTGACATAAAATATCGTCCGAAGCAGGCCGTCAAAGCGCAGGTCCTGGTCGATTTCATCGTTGAATGCCCCATCCCTAGCAAGAAATCGGAGTTCACGCCGCCCCTCGCAACTCAGTGTCCCATCGCGGAGAGGCCTGGCTCGGATCCTGAGTGGATCATCTACGTCGACGGGTCCTCAACCGAGGAAGGCTGTGGTGCCGGCCTCATTATCCGAAGCCCGAACGAAGCAGAAATGAAGTATTCTCTGAAGCTCGGTTTCAAAGTCTCGAACAACGTAGCAGAGTACGAGGCCCTCCTGGCTGGACTGCGCATGGCCGCCGGGCTGGGGCTGAAAATAATTCGAATCCGCAGCGACTCGGTCCTTGTCGTCGGTCAAGTGACCGGCCACTTCGAAGCTCGGGAAGCTATGATGATGAAGTACCTGGACGAGGTGAGGAAACTCCGGAGGAACTTTGACGAAGTCCAAGTAGAACAAATACTCAGGCAGCTGAATGCCCAAGCCGACGTCCTGAGCAAGCTGGCTTTGTCATATTCGGCCAACAATAAGCGGTCTATCCTGTTCGAAACCTTGCATCAGCCCAGCAAGGAAGACGGAGCGACAACGCTCCACGTATACGCAGCGCAGGAAGGCGACCAAGATTGGAGGAAACCCCTCGTAGAATTCCTGAAGGACGGTACGCTCCCAGAAGATCGGGGAGCCGCCCACCGTCTCCGGGCCAAAGCCCGCCACTTCATCTGGAGCAATGGGAACCTCTACAAGAAGTCCTTCACTTAGCCCCTGCTCCGGTGCATTGACCCCCACAAAGCCGACTATGTCCTCTGGGAAATCCATGAGGAGGTTGGCGGTGTGCACCAAGGGGCCCGAACCTTGATCCAAAAGGCGTTGCTCCAAGGGTATTACTGGCCCACTATTCATGAGGACGCCACGAAGCTAGTCAGGAGATGCAAGAGTTTCCAGCTCCATGGCAGCATCCCTCGCCTCCCCGCTACCGAGCTGACCGCCCTAACATCGTTCGGCCATTAGGGATTGGACATGATCGGCCAGTTCCCTTCCGGTATAGGCGGGCACAAATACGTCCTCGTCATAGTAGACTACTTCACCAAGTGGATCGAGGCCGTCCCCATCAGGAAACCAGACGCTGCCACGACCATCAAGTTCCTGCAAAACAATCTGATACTCCGATTTGGCATCTTGAGATGTATCATCACCGACCATGGGACGAACTTCGAGAACAAGAAAGTGAAGGACTTCTGCAAGGAATACCATATCCTCATGAAGTTCGCCGCGGTCACGCATTCCCAATGCAACGGGCAGGCCGAAGTCGCTAACCGAAACATCCTCCGAGGTCTCCGAACCCGCCTAGAAGGGCGACAAGGCAGTTGGGTCGAAGAACTGCTCTGAGTCTTGTGGGCCCTGTGCACGTCAAAGAAGACCCCCACCGGGGAAACCCCCTTCAACCTCTACCACGGGACCGAGGCAATGGTCCCAGCGGAGATCGGGCTACCCAGTCATCGGGTCGAGCACTTCGATGACGATGCGAACACCTCGGCGCTACGGACCAACCTGGACATCTTGTTGGAAAAGAGAGACCGGGCTCAGATCAGGGTTGCTGCTTATCAACAACAAATGGCCCGATACTACAACGCTCAGGTCAAGCACCGCTCCTTCCAGACCGGGGATCTGGTCCTACGGCGAAACGAGTTCATTGATCAAGGCAGGCTACACAAGTTCTCCCCAAGGTGGGACGGTCCCTTCCTCGTCTCTGAAGTACTCCCTGGCGGAGCCTATCGCCTGCAAGACGCGGACGGACGCAAGCTCCCGCGGCCTTACAACGCCGAGAAGCTCAAGCTATACCAATGAGGCCAAGGCCAATAAGTGTGTACCCCTTCTTTCTCAAAGACGATGTAAATGCTTTTCTTTCCATTCGAATAAAGAAACGTCGAAACATTGCAAATAGAGTTCTGTCTTTGCGATCCAAGCCCTCACCAAAGAGGCAACCGCGCGGCTTCACTGCCCGGTTATCCTCAGCAGGCCTCCTGCGCCCCCCCAACGCTGAGGATCAAAGTCCTCCTTAGAGGCAGCTCAGCAGCAACCCTGCTCGGCTATTCCTGGCTGGTAGCTTCCTACCACAACCGACAAGGATCAAAAAGCCCTCCCAGAGGCAGTCGAGCCCGAGGGTCCCTCGCTCGGCTATCCTTCAGGACAAAAGCCCTCGCCAAGAGGCACTGGGTAGTAACCCTGCCCAGCCAAGGGTCCTTGGTAGGCTTCTTACAGCCCCTCCCGCGCTAAGGACCAAAGTCCTCCTAGAGACAGTCGAGTCCTTGCTCGGCTATCCCCGGCCGGTAGCTTCCTACCACAACCGACAGGGATCAAAGTCCTCGCCAGGAGGCATCGGGCAGTAACCCTGCTCGATCCCCGTCCTGAAGGATCAAAGCCCTCGCAAGAGGGAACCGAGCAGCTACCCTG
This sequence comes from Agapanthus africanus, assembly GCA_030015575.1. Taxonomy (NCBI): domain Eukaryota; kingdom Viridiplantae; phylum Streptophyta; class Magnoliopsida; order Asparagales; family Amaryllidaceae; genus Agapanthus; species Agapanthus africanus. The sequence goes on from CM057346.1 coordinate 34,122,652, forward strand.
CTCAGTCATCTACGGCTGGTAGCTCCCTATCCATGACGCCAGGGATCGAAGCCTTCGCAAGAGGCATCCGAGCGGCTACCCCGCTCGGTCATCCCAGGCTGGTAGTTGCCTACCCACGACGCCAGAGATCAAAGCCCTCGCCAAGAGGCAACCGCGCAGCTTCACTGCCCGGTCATCCTTAGTAGGCTTCCTACAGCCCCTCCAACACTAAGGATCAAGGTCCTCCATAGACGGCCGAGCGGCTTCCCTGCTCGGCTATTCCTGGCCGGTAGCTTCCCTACTCACGGCGCCAGGGATCAAAGCTCTCGCCAAGAGGCAGCCGCGCGGCTTCACCGCCTGGGTATCCTTAGCAGGCCTCCTACGGCCTCTCCAACGCTAAGGATCCAAGTCCTCCTTAGAGGGAGCCCAGAAGCTATCCTGCTCGGCTATCCCCGGCTGGTAGCTTCCTACCACAACCGACAGAAACCAAACGTTGGGCATGAACGAGCCGGGAAGCTGCTCGGCACAAATACGGTGGACATCCCTCTGCCCATCACATGCAGAGGATCCGGGGCCCCAACAAGGGGCATCAGGTCTATCCAAGTCTGAGCGATCCCCCCTCGACTTCGAGGCCATGGAGATGCCTCATTCTCAGCAGCGCTTGACATGCTTGGCAAGTGATTGGAATCAACTCGACGAGCGATCGCTAGACAGATAGCCGACCTGACATGAAAACCCAACAGTGCAAACAGAGGATAAAGTGCAAATCGATGAAACCAAAGAAAAAAAAAGTTTTATTACCAAAGGCAAAGTCTTTACAAAGGGTATTTTGGGCTCCCCAGCCTTACAAACTGCCCGGAGGCTTACAAAAGAAGGACGAGGAAATATCAAAAAGGCCTAAGTCGCAAACCCCCTTGCGCCTCGCTTCCCTCATCACTGGCATCGCGGCCTGCCGGAGACTTCACCACCGGAGGTTTTGCCACCAGGGGTGCGCCTCGCTTCCCTCATCGTTTTCTGCCGGAGGCCTTGCTACCGGGAGTGGGACCCGAGCATGGAGCTCGCCATCGGCGAACTCGGGAAGCTGCTCCTTCACGGCATCCAGAGCCTTATTCTACGCGACGGCGGAATACTCACCAAGTTCGGCGTAAAACTGCTCCGACACCTTGTACTCGGCCACAGCTTTCCTAGCCCGAACCTCGGCAGTCTGGGCTGCCAGAAGCACCACCTCGGTATCCCCTTATTGGCGTCTCTCTCCATCTCCATGGCCGCGAAACGATCGGCCAGATCCGCCAGCTTCCTCTCGGCAACTCGGTGGGATGCAATCAGGCGACGATGGGCCCCCCGATTCGCTGAATTGGCGAGCTCCGCAGCCTCCGCACGGGCTGCCAGGATGTCAGCCCTCGCCCTCTCCAGACGCAGGTCACGCCGCAAGACCTCAACCTCCGAAGGAAATGTTTCCACTGGCCTCGGTGCATGGAACGCCCCCTCAACCTCCATACGAATAGCGAGGGCGCAGTGTTGAAGGATCTGACGGAAAGCGGATGAGAAACTGGGAGGCGCTCGAGCCAAAGAAAGGAAGGTCAAAAAACAACGCGTAGAGGAGTTCGTACCTGGACCGTCCCTTGGGCTATGGACTCCATTTGGACCCTCAGGGTGTCATGCGGAAGCCTTCCCCTGGCCGACTCTTCCATCCCGGCGAGCAGGCCGGCAGCGACGGAAAGCCCAGATAGAACCATGAAGACGGCATCACCCTCCTGCACGGGGATCCCCTCAGGAACTATCAACGGCGGCGCACGAGAAATTGGCCTTTTCCTCTTAAGGGGGACCCCGTCCTCGCCCTCCCCTCTGTCTCCCTTCTGGGGCTCAGATGACCGTGGACGTCTCTGGCCGCCACCGGAACAATCACCAGGAGCCGTCAATGAAGCGGACGACCTTATCGCCGGTAGAACATTCGGCACAGGGTAGAGCCAGCCAGGGGCACGGTCGTGCCGCTGGCCTCCCTCTGGAACGAGAGACCCAAAGAGTGGGAGCGAACCATGTATCAAAAAAAAAAGAAGAGCGCCGAGCAGCCAAGACTTAGAAGAAAGGAGATTTGAAAGAGTAGGGGCCCTGGAGTGGGCCCCACCCCTACTTATCACCGTAAACGACCTCATCCTACGGTGCCCTTCATCTTCCGTCAAAACGCCTCCTCATGTCCTACGGCTTCGATCGCTCCACATGTCGTTCCCATACTGGGCCGCATCCCATTAGACGCCGCAGGCCTGCACACGTCATGTCGGCCAACCGACGCTTGACACGTGGACCGTAGTTTCATGCACGAACCGGCACACCTTCCTTAAATGCAGAGATCTCGCCCTGATTCGCTGGCAGAAAAGACAACTGACAGCCCGGGGACGCATCCCGACGAAACCTTAGGAGGGAGCTCACCCCGGGCGGCCACGCAGTCCATTCCTGACCCGACCCGCTAGCTGGTCGGGACAAGAGTGGGGGGCTAATGATGATGCTCAATAGTAGCGATCTCCAAGATCAGGACACGTGGCAGATGACGTGTCCCAAAACTCGGAAGAAATGGCCCACAGGGGCCGACCAGGCAACCCCTGTACCCGACCTGCAAGCACAAGCTGGCACTCCTCAGAGCCCCCTGAAAATTGGCCTCCTCGGCCTCTCAGCTCGCCTCCAAGCTACCACAGGACCAGGATGCCTTAGCCCTCTCGCTCGTTCCCGAGCTCTCCCGCCGATGCCATCTTCCTTGGTCCCTCCGACCGACCAACTCCACTACTCACAGGCATAACCGCCGCTCCGCAAATCTGGCCATGTGCGGATTCTCTGTCGGTAACATCCTACGTTCCACGCCATCACGATCCCCATTAACGGCCGATCCTCTTATTACGCGGGCGTGACGTCGGGAGCATAACTGCCGGCGAGATTCTCACGCCTGCTACTGCGTGCTGCCGCCACTATATAAACCTCTATCACAGAAGGGTCAGGTAAGCCATTTTTTACTCCACTTAGCCGTTATTCTGCTCGGATCTCGTGTTAACTTGATCGTCGGAGGGTCCTCGGTGGTACCAAACCATCCCGGGACTTCCTTGCAGGTACTCAGCGCTAAACTCCTCAAATCATCAATCTCCTCAAAACCCATTGAGACCCACACGCAACAGGAGATCACCTCCAAAATCCACCGGGAGATCGACGGAAGACAACATCTGACGGAGACCCGAAAAGGACCTCCATCAGTATTTTTCTTCATAGAAATCACCTAAACTTCAAATTTTCATTTGACAACAAAATATGAGGAACCAGCACACCCTGCCTACCCTACCCAATAGTAGATCTGTTAAAGAAAAATTCCAATTCTTTCAATATGACACTTTAGTTCTAACAAACTTTAGAACAAAGATTCAAATACTAAACATAATTAATTGATCTACTTTATTGTGGCCATTCCCCCGGATTGAAACTCGCACTCTCACTAAAGAGGGAAGTGTCATACCAACTGAGCTATTGCTTATTGATACTTCTTTCACTATTTAAGTACTAGTATTTCGCCGTACCAAAAGAGTTGTCATTATAATAGCAGAGATAAATCATCAATATTGTCGTGTAGTTACTTAGCAAATACAATATGATAAAAACTGAGATAACACAAGTGAAATTTACGTGTTAGAATCTTGCACACAAATTAGCAAATACCTAAAGTTGATATGCGTAACATCAGCTTGCGTCAATCATTGGTCTATCTATAAAACGCATGGTATGCTCGAATAACTGAGTACAATTCAAATGTTTATTGTTTATTATTCTTTCGTTTGGTTTGCAAACTTAAAAACTGAGTTGATTAATGCGACATCAGATTTTTGGAGGGTTTTTTCCCTCAAAATAGGGTAGTTATAGATTAAAATTAGGAAAACAAGGTATTTTAAATTTTAATTAGCAGAATAGAACGGTTTGAGACCATGTAGTCGTGGCCCCAAGGCCACTCATCAAAGGAGGGCGGGTTCCTAGAACCCGCCCTCTAAACTAAAAAGTGGAGGGCGGGTTTTAGGAACCCGCCCTGCCCCCACAAGGTGGAGGGCGGGTTCTGGGAACCCGCTCCACTGATATAGCGGAGGGTTGGCCAGAACCCGCACTCCCTTAAAAAATTTTAAAAAAAATAATTAAATCCCTAATTTTAAAAATTTAAAAAACCTTATTCTTTAAAAAAATCATTCAAAAAAATACTTTCTCTTTTGGATGGATGTAGACCCGGAAGACCAAGTTGAGTCGAGTAAATACGGATTTCAAGAAGCCGCCCTTCCTTGTATACCAGAGAGGGCAGGTTTTAAGAACCCACCCTATGTTAAGGGGCAAATATTTTTTAAAAAAAACAAGTTTGCCCTAATTTTTTTCTTTAAAAGATGCAGGAAAAAAGTAATTTATCTTTGGATGGATGGTACTGCCCAGTAACATAGGACCCGGAGTAAAGTCGGGATCCAAGAACTCGCCCTCCCCTATGTACTAGAGATGGCGGGTTCCAAGAACCCGACCCCTACGTTTTCATGTCTTGTTTTCCTCACCACGTTAATAACCGGGCATTTTCCCTCTCTTTGCTCCCCCAACAACGCTTTTTTACCACATTTTGTATTTTTTCCCCATAATCCAATGTTCTGATCATTTATCAAAAAACAAGACGGACCCAAATTAATATGTAAATTGATATTAAAATAAGTAAAAAAAATTGGCAACGAATAATAACAAATGAATTTAACATTTTCGACATCCAAATTAAAAGTATACACTTAACGCTTTACCTTCCCCTTCCCCTTTCCCAAACCGAGAAGGCTTGGCATAAGACTATATCTCTTAGGCTGACTCGACTACCCCTGTGTCCAATGTATATGGCGGTGGTGTCTGCTCTTCTGCTTGTTCTACCGCTTGCTCTTCTGCTTCGTCTTGAACATGCTATTGCTGCATAAATCCTGTATATGAGACAGGTTCCGGATATATGCTGTCTCCCAACAACTGTATGTAGAACGCAAAATTTGTCCCCCGACTGGGTTGTTGTTGTGAAGAACATGTCCCGGTTTCCTGCTGCTGTTGTTGCGTAAAACCTTTCATCTAAGACTGTGCAAAACATGTCCCCCAAGACTGTTGTTGTTGCACAAAATCTGCCCCCTCCCCAAGACTGCTGTTGTTGCTCAAAATTTGCCCCCCAAAACTGTTGTTGTTGTGCAAAATCTGCCCCCCAAGACTGCTGTCGTTGTGAATGTTGCGCTTGTTTATTATCTTCCTCCGACGGTTGTCAATATCACTGATTTTGCCAGGATTACTGCTGACCTTATGGTGCTCCAAACCACTGATATTACGGCTCTGGATCTGGCTCATGCTGGGCTCTGGTTCCAGCTCATAGTTCGGCTCTAGCGATGGTGACAAATATAGACGTATATGATATGAACTGAATACACCACCAATATATGAGTCTACGGTAGAAAATAAAGTCTGACTATCTGGACCAGTATCAGCCGGATACGGATCTTGTATCAATGATTGTATATGATGCAACCCACGAGCCTGTCATTACATAAAAAATAATATATAATTATAGGCTCGTACTGCTGGATGTTAAAAACTAATTTAATTTAAAAAAATTTAACTTACCATTACTCGTTCCACGTGGCCTCTAGGCTCGTACTGCTGGACGTTTGGAATGTCAGCAGGAGGAGCAGAAAGATATTTTACGGTGATACGCTTAGACCATTGTAGGTATGTTTCTGTAATGTGGTGGATATTTGGTCACCTGATTGTTGTAAGACGATATTACGAAGCCTATCTTCCCATCTTGGCAAATATTGATAATGATACTTTCTCCAATCACGCTATGTCTTTTCTCCTCGCATGTCCCCCTCTATTATCATAGCCACAGGCGGCGGACCAAGAATATGTTGCAATCAAACAAACTGTCGCAACACCCGGTCCGGTAAGTGCATGACCATGATATTAAGCACAGTAGTGGATATCGAGCCGGCCAAACCAGCTCTTCTTCAATACAAATACCGGGTAATCCTTGCAGACGATCTACTGTATAAGGCGTCCACGTGAACTGCGCAAATAATATAGTACAGAAATATGAAATAATGTCAATTAAAAATTTCAAACAAATTTAATTACCTAATTAATAGTTATCTGAGTTGCCTCCATTCGATCCAACTCATATCTATAATACTTAAGCACTCGACGAAGAGACTTATATGATTTCTTTCCACCAACAGCCGGGAGGTTTTCCAAAGACATACTCGTCAGAAATACGAATATGATCCGGTCTACCAATATACATGTGTTCTCATGATCAAATCTATATATAAAGTGTCATAATATCAGAAAGAACCAATATTATAATTTTTCAAATATTTGTTCAAAATTATTATGTATCTGAAACAATGTAATACAACCATAAATTTTATTCTTCGTAAGAGCATATGATTTATCTAGTTCCTTGTAAAGATATATCAGGACTTCTGCTCCCCAAGCATACTGATCACACACATTGAAATCCCTAAAAAACTCAAAATATAACGGATGGACATCGCGTTGCCGACTGGTCCGGCATCAACCAAGAACCGATCATGTATAGAATATAGGCACGTGCACGTCTATCCAAAACATCATCAGTAGTTTCATCAGGGATATTAGTAAATGTATCTTTGGGCTAGCTTAAATTGATCTTATACCTCTTAGTAGACCCTCCTGGTATTTGAATTTTACAATTAATCGTTAATTAATATCATTATAATATACTTCAACTTTTAATTTAAAAAACTATGAAGTATACCTGTCCGAGATCAAACTCCAAATACATATCCCGATATGGGTGCTCAGTTTCTGGACCCACAATTGTACCTACAACTAATCCAGGTCCATTCATCCTTAAACTAAGCAAAAGAGCAACACCCTGAAGTATAATAGTGGCCTCACACCATCTAAAATGAAAATTATAAGTCTCTCTTCTCCAACGCTCAACATGAGAGGTAATGGGTCTGTGGTCGAGTTGGATATGACGCAGTAATGAAACTTCATAAAAACCTGCTCTGCAAATCCGTTTGATAATAGATGATCGGTAACTTACCATTTGTCAGAACTATGACTAACGACTGTAAGATTATCTCCACCCTGCAAAATTTATTCATATTATTTTTAGATGTTTGAATTAAAATATATGGGGCAATATTTCAAACAATTTAATAAGTTTCGAATCTGTCACGCCCCGCTTCTCAGTGTACGGGAAGGAGACTTGACGAGGCACGCGACGTATTTACTCAGAAGTAAATATGCTAAGCGTAAATAAGCAATATATAAATAAATGCACAAGAATGACAAGAGTTGTAATATAAACAGCAACTTTTATTAACGTTCTACCTTACATTACAACTGCTTTTGGAAAGAAAATGTACAATTGTCACGCCCCGCTTCCCGGTATACGGCGAAGGGGACGGGACGAGCCCGCTACGTATTTATTATGAAGTAAATACGCTAAGCGTATCTAAGCAATATAAAAATAAATGCACAAGAGACAAGATATAATAAAACAGCAACTTTATTTATTCACATTCTTTCTGTACAATGCATGGAAAAGTAAATACAACTGAATGAAAGAAATGCCTAAACAATGGCATAACAGAAAAGGAAAAGTACTGAAATAAAAGTGTACAATGAACTAAAGCTTTGGGTCTTCAATGAAATGATCCAAGCATTCACTAGTGGGCTCGATCTCCGGAGTGTCCAGATCACCTGACAACATTCAAAGAAGAAAGAAAGAGAATGTCGTCAGCGAACAAATCGCTCAGTAAGTTCCAAAGATGAGAGAGAAATAGAATAGACAGAAAGAGAAGATAGCTTTTAAAGTTGTATTAAATGGTTAACGCTGTTGTTTGTAGCTTGGTACAGAAGGATGCCAGTGTATACGAGAGGAGTCCTTATATGCTAGAGAATAGGGCAAACGAAAAGTACGAGGCTCCGTTAGAAAGCCCGAAACAACGACATGGTATTCATGTTAGGTGTTTTAATCTTGCAGTCTCGTGCCACTTCTAACACCTTCCGTACCAATCTACCCTTTAAACCCCGTGTTATCTTGATTGTAATGTTTGTATTGTATTACAACTTGTATTGTCTTGTAATATAGATTGTATAATTGGATGACTTACCGAAACCATGATATCAGTAAATGAATGAAACTGGAGAATCATATAAATGGATGTATATCCATGGTTCGGTTCGGTCAATACAGATTGAAAAGATTGAATATGGATTTATGGATTCATGTTGGATTGTAATATTATAGATTATACTTGAATCATATTCAAGCCAGTTTATTAATGAGACTCAGTCTGAGTCAGAATAATTATAAAAGAAATTGAAGTCCTGATTGTTTTGATATTATCGGTAACCGCTGCACATGGGCGGCAGGATTTGTGTCTTTTTCAAAGACGATTACCGTATTGATAACACCGTTGTTAAGTTGTCTATCTTAAATAGGCAAGCACCCACTTCGAGGCTCAAGAGATTGGTCCCGCTTAAACCTGTGTTTACTAGGGTCCTTAGGGTAATTTATAGAACTTGAGGGGGTTATATGTAAAAATACTTTTGTATAATTTTCAAAATACACCCCAAGTATTTATTAATCGTCTTTAGAGTTGTAATAAATATAGATTTTTTATTTGTGATATTTCTAGTGAAAATATCCTAATTTTCATAATATATGGTATTAACTTGTAATATTGCATTTGTATGGAATTTGTGGTATTTTAATGTAAAGTGGTTCTTTGATTTGGAAAAGTTGGAATATTTATATTATAACAAAAATAGATATTTTGATATTACATACAAATATATATATATATATATATATATATATAAATTTTAATATATATATAATTCTAGAAATCTCATTTTCTTAAGATTTCCGTATTTTAAATCTTTCGAGACCGAATGGTCCTTGCGAAGGTCTGTATCTCGCACTACTAAGCCCGAGGATGTGCGATAATCCGCACCATCCCGAACGGGTTCCCCAAATGGGTTGTAGCGGCGCTTTGTAAAGATTTGTGTAAAATACTAAATCTTTTAGAAAATGGTTTTATTAGTAAATGGTATTTATTTGAAAGGTTTCGTTTTTCCGTATTTATGTTCCCGAAAGGTATTGTGCTATGTTGTATATGAGTGTTGTGAGGAGGTAGGTCATTACCTCGTGATCTACTTAAAGGTATAGCAATATTTTGAAGGTTTAAATGTCGAAATGAAACTACATGGTATTTTAATGAAAAAGAGCAGTAAAAGCCACAAAATGAAATATATTGTTATGAAACTTATTCAACATATTTGTTAATGTTTAATAGTCAACATGTAATGGTTTAACATGATTGTATCAAAGAAAAGTGAGAGTTTTAGAAGGAAACCGAATCGGAAATCAGATTTTGCTCCGATTCCGTCGGGTTTTAGAATTTCGTATTTTTAGAAAAGAGTAGAGAAGGGGGAGGTGTGACTTACGGGTTTAGCCTAAATAGGAGAGGGAGAGGGAGTGGACGTAGTTTCCGGTGCGCCGTTTCGTCGCCGGGAACTCGTAGGGTTGTCGTCGGAAAATTTGCCGGAGCTTCGCCTTTTTGTTCACTTCAAATGCACACTAGGGTTCCTAGGAATTTTCTTGAGAGTTTTGTTCAGAATTTTAGAGTGAGAGGTGTGTGTGTAGGTGCTGTATTTATAAGGTAAGGCTAGGGTTTAGGGTAGGTAAAAGGTTAAAATGAAAAAATATAATAAAATATAATAAAATGTAATAAAATGGAGTAAATAGGGTTTTAAAGAAGTTCTGGTAGTGGTTTAAAGAAATAAAGTATGCAGGTGTACAGGGAAGGTGAAAAGCCACAACTTTGGTGTTGACGACTCGGCGGTCCGGCCGATTCCGGCCGGCGGCGGCGGCCCGAGTCGGCCGAGTCGCCGGCAGATTCAGCCGATTCCGGCCGAGTCGGGGGTGCTCTGGGTTCCTCGTCGTTTGAGTCTACTCCTGGGACAGTTAGTTTATTTAGTGTAGTGGGGGGTTTTTACGAGTTATGCACGTGTAAACCTTTGGTATTCTAAAAATTCAAAATAAAACAATATTAAAAATAATGTAGGGTATGGGATTTGAACTCTGGTGGCTTGGTTCAGCAGTGCAAGGTATTACCAATGAGCTACAAGCTTTTTCTTGTAATTAATTAGCAAAACAAATATTTAACTTGTACTCAGGCAAAAGTGCCCCTTTCTTTAAATTTTGAAAAATTTGCACAGAAAGTTGTACAGGGAAATTAGGGTTGTTACAACAATGATGAAAACAATGCCTAAACAATGGCATATGAAATGGAAATAAGTACAAGTAATCTAGAAGTCTATCTGGGCCTCAATCTGCTCCAAGTACTCCTAGTTGGGCTCGATCTCTTAAGAGTCAGGTCCTTCTGACGAACATTCCAAAGAAAGAAAGAGACAGAAATGTCGTCAGTGAACTAGCGCTCGGTAAGTGCCAAAAGAAAGAATGAAATAGACAAGTAAAGAGAATAGAACTGGTAATTGGTACAAGTATATGTTTGTTACACTAACGTAGTTGTTTGTAACTTGGTACAGAATGTATCAGTGTTTACGAGAAGAGTCCAACTATCCTGTGGACTATAGGAAACAGAAAGTACAAGGTCCCGTCAATACCCACGAGACAACGACACGGATGTACGGTAGGTGTCTTTTAGTGTCCTTCATCGTGCCACTTATAATACATTCCGTACCAATCTACCCCGTTAAAACCACGTAATATATATATTGTATGGATTGTAATTATCAGACTTGTCGAGACCATTGATATAAGTAGTTCAGGTAAACGGTTTTAGGATGTAAACAAGTAGGTATGTAATCAAGTCGAGATATAGCCATGGTTCGATTAAGTCAAGTCATGTTGATATTGTTATGGTATTCATATTGAAGTTCAAGTGTTCATGTTTGGTATATTAGGTTCATGTTGAATTGGAATTTTTGGATTCATGTTTGGATTGTATTCAGATTAGACTGAGACTCAGATTAAGTCAGACACTTAAACAGATTTGGATCCTGAATTAAGTTATGGTGTTATCGGTAACTACTGCACATAGACGGCAGGATTTGTGTTTTTTCTAAGACAATTACCTTTTATAACCCCGTTTTAGTTTTCTACCTTAAATAGGCAAGTACCCACTTTCTCCGGCTCTCTGAGCCTCAAGAGAATTGGTCCCGTTTAAACCTATATTTACTAGGGTCCTTAAATAATTTAATATAACTTGAGGGGTTTTATGAAAAAATATTTTATATATTCTTTCAAAATAAATCTCAAGTATTTATTTATGTTATATAGGGTTTTCATGGATGTAAATTTTATAGAACGAGGTATGTTAGTGAATATATATATAACTTGAATAGTTCAAGGTATTTTAATGTAAAGTTTGACTTGTATTGATTCTTGATGGTATTTTCATGAAACTTGTAATTCTTTTATATTCTAGAAAACATGGAATTTTATTATATATTAAAAATAGATAGTTTGATAATATTTATATAATTATTAAAAATTAATTTTTATTATTAAATAGAAATTCTCGTTTTTCTTAAAAATTTGTATTAAAATTCCATCGAGATCGTATGCTTTGTGAGGAGGTCTGCATCTCGCCCTACTAGCCCGTGGAAGTGCGATAATCCGCACCATCCAATAACGGGTTCCCCGAAATGGGTTGTAGAGGCATAATCGCAAGGAATTTAAATAATACTATTTACATGAAAACGAGTTTTTATAGTTCAAGGTATTTTATTGAAAAGTCGTATTTTGCCATAAGATATTGGTATCAAGAGAATCGTGCTATGTCAAGATGTGTGTATGTGAGAGGTAGATCATTACCTCGTGATGTTTTCTAAAGGTATGCTAAACAAAAGTATTAAAAGATGTTGTATGTAAACTTCATGGTATTTAACTGTAAAAGATTAAATAAAGTTTTTTTACATGGAGTTTTAAGGTGAAACTTGTTTCAAAATATTAGTTAGTGATTAACAAGCAAAGTATAGTGATATGGATGAGTGGTTATTAAGAAAAAAATATAGTTTTCAAAGTTTTAGAAACAAAAGCCGGTATAACACCACTTACCGACATATTTTGAAAAGAGATCATTTTAAGATAGGAAGAGAGGAAAAGAGATGGGACTTACTTGCTAGAAGATTAGAGGAGAGGTATAGGAAGAAATTGATAGCTTCGTGGAGTCGCGGGGTCGCCGGAAATGTCTCGAATCTTCGCCGGAAAGTGACTTTGGACTAACTCCACTTGTACTCTTCTTTGACTTAGAAAATTTTGAGAATATTTTACAAGAGATTTCAGAATGAAGAGGGCTAGGGTATGAGCTTGTATTTTTAGGGTAAAATTAGGGTTTTGGAATTGAAGAGAGAATTAAAAATGCATTAAAAACAGGATTAAAGGGTGAATTTAAACTCGAATAAATGCAGAAAAAACAAACAGTACTGGGGTAGTAGAGGTAGGCCAAGAGACTGGTGTGCAAAGAATGGGGACCATCCCCTACGGGGGGCTCGGCGGTGCCGGTCTAGGGCTTGATCTCGCCGGCCAAACTGAAGGGGTGAGGGCTTGGATTGTTGCCACGTGTCCTTGGTTGTTCATACAACATTGTGCACATGTTTATTTTTCTGTCTTTTCATTTCTTACGTGTATTGCACGTGTAAACTTTTGGGCTTCCAAAAAGTTAAAATAAAAATTCAGAAAAATAATATGTGGTTGATGGGATTCGAACATGGGGGCTAGGTCAAAGCAATGCAAGGGCTTTACGAATGAGCTACAAGCTATTTCTTGACGTTCTTAAACAAATTTAATTTATAACTTGTACTCGGATTAGCAAACTCCATTCTGTACTTTAAGAAGAAAATTTTTGTACAGAAAATTCAGGGTCGTTACAGAATCTTTCATCCCCATATAATATATCAAAAGATCTATACTCGTTTTGATTTACGAGGAGTGATTTGTCGAATGGTTGATCTTTAATTATATTTGTTTTTTTTCAAATACAAATAATTGAAAGATTGTGAAAAACGGTGAGTATTGAATAGGCTTCGGATAGAAATGGGATAAGGAAGAGAAAAGGAAAGAAGAGGGTTTTTAAAGAGGAAGAATGGAGTTTAGGGACATTAATTGGGCGCGGGTTCCAAGAACCCGCCTTCACCTTTTTAAAGGAGATGGAATCTCCTTTAAAAAGGAGAGGGCCCCTTTTTAAAAAGGATTTGTCGAACGATTTCAAGAACCCGACATCTCTTTTTTAAAGGAGAGGGCCCCTTTTAAAAGGGGAAGGCGGGTTCTTGGAACACGCCTTTCCCTCTTATTATAAAAAAGACAGTTAAAAAAATAATTTCAATTTTTGATGGGCTGCCCAATAATTGGCCACGCCTTGTCTCGTTTTCACCGAGTTAGTAATTTCTCTACTGCTTTCTCTCTCTTTTCTCTACTGATCATTTTTGGTGTGGGTTCCAAGAACCCACGCTTATCTTTTTAGAGGAGAGGGAATCCCCTTTAAAAAGGATAGGACCCTTTTTGAAGAGGATTTGTCAAATGGTTACAAGAACATGCCCTCTCCTTTTTAAAGGAGAGTTCTAGGAATACGCCCGCCTCCTTTATTAAAAAAATGACAGTTAAAAAATAATTTCTCTTTTTTATGGGCTGCCCAATAATTGGCTACGCCTAGAATCGTGACCCATTTTACTTAATCCGAGACGAGCCTATGACCCCTTTCTCTCAAAGCAAGACGAGCCAATCTCTTCTCTGAATCCAAGACAATCCCATGACTCTTTATCTCAAAACAAGACCCATGTACACTTTTTCTGAAATCAAGAGGAAAGCATGACCCTTTTTTTGACCAAAGACGACCAAATACTTACAAAAACCTTTGCTCCCCATTCTGCTCCCATTTGCATCTGCATCTCATAAAAAACCTCAATCTCTCGTCTGCATCCCTTCAAAGTAACTCGATTTCTAATCCTATAGATCTATTTATCAAAGTTCCCGATTGACAAAGGTATGTAAATTTTATTTACCGTTTATTTAATTTTCAGTAAATATAATCATAACTTCAGTTGTTAGCGTTTTATATTTATTGTTGTATTGATATTGTTTGATGTAGATAATGTCAAGTACAGGTTTATTTGTTCTATATAAATACGATAGCCACATTATGACAAGTGCACAAGGTCGCAAGTATATGGGCGGTTGTGCAAGTATTATGCTATTAGGATTATCAAGTACTTACAATGAACTTGAAAATAAAGTGTTTAAAATCACGAAATACAATCCCCCTGAAATTAAGGTTAGGTTAAGTTGTATATGGCCTCTGTTTAGTGGAAATGCATTGGTTGAATTTATAAACGATGCAACACCATTTTCGATGATAGACTTCGGTTTGGCAAACACTGGGCATTCTTTTGAACTTTTAGTTGAGAAGAAATAGTTTGAAGTATCAAATGTCGCTCCAACGAATTATTTTGATGGTAATGCTGGAGATAGTTCCTGAGGATACGGTTTTATGATTAACGATGATACTTTTAGTCTCAGTTGATACGACTACACATATGATTATTCACACCTTCAACCTCAAGGGTAACATGTTATAATTAGTTTACATATTTATTTTCTTTGTAATACCAAAATGCTAATACATTTTATATATTAAATACAGATTTTCCCAAGCGACAGCTGTAGTGGCATACACATCTGAAGAACAACAAGGATTACTATATACAACATTTTAAGGGTAAATCTATTTGTAACAAGTAGTGGTTATGTTTATTTTCTTTGCAACACGAAAATATTAACAAAATTTTATATACTAAATGTAGATTTTCCCAAACCCTTGCATTTCAGTCTTTTCCTTTCATATCATTCTAACACGATTCAAGTAGCGCATTTCAAGCATGTCCATCCACATCATTCCGGTCTTTTCAACCCGAACCATCTATAGTATATCAACCTCAACCATCGTATATTGCATCCAAGCCTTATGTTGCTATGGGTGATAATGATATGGGTGACAATGATATATGTGAAAGTGATAATGATGAAGCCGATGAAGTTAATCAAGGGCATGATAGCATGGATCATGCCGCTGGATTGAATAAAATAGCATTAATTGATAACATGGCTGCACATAATGATTTTGTCGAACTAGAAGATTCCGGTCTCGATCCGTTGGAAGATGATAGTTGGATAGATTTAGTTATGGCAGAAATAAATGCCGAGCCTTATTTGGAAGTGAGTGTAGCAAGCGAAAATTGTGTAACTATTGGAGATATGTTTCCGGTAAAAGGAAATCTTATTTGTAAACTGAAGTCGCGGGCTATTGAAAAAATTGTTACATTTAAAACCGAAGAGTCAAATAAGACGTACCATACCGTGATATGTATGAAATCTCCTGAATATAAGTGGAGATTGCATGCATGTTGTTCCAAAAAATCCAAATCTTGGAAAGCCACGAAATATAACCGGGAACACACTTGTATCAATTCGACTATGTTAAAATATCACAGGAATTGCACTTCATCATATATTTGCTCACTTATCATGCCACTTATCCGTACAGATGCAGCGATGACTCCTCGAGATATACGACTCTATGTAAGTGGAGAGCATAAAATTCAGATTTCGTATGTGAAGGCATGAGATGCTCATAGAAAGGCTTTATGCAAAATATTTGGGGATTGGGAAAGCTCATACAACTCGCTAGTCCATTTTATGGAAGCCATGAAAACATCAAATCTGGGGTCCGTATACCAATTAAAAACCACAAAAACAGATGTTGATGGCTGTGTCAGGTTTCAAAGAATTTTCTGATACTTTGCTCCTTACGCGGCTGGTTTCATACACTGTCGGCCGATATTGTGCGTGGATGGGACATATCTGTATGGTAAATACAGATGTTGCATGTTAATTATTCCAGGTGTTGATACTAATAATGGTATATTTCCGTTGGGATTTTCTATTGTCGGAAGTGAAAATACATCATTTTGGTCATACTTTTTTCGTCAACTCAAAAATATCACATCTGCTAATGATAAAACAGATTTATGCGTCTTATCTGATACACATCTTGGAATACTGGTTGCTGTGAGAGCTGTATTTCCGACGACACCACATAGGTTTTGCTTGCGGCTCTTCAGACATAATTTTGATAGGAAATTTAAAAATTCAGATCTACATAAGCTTATGTACAAAGCCGGTGAAGTATCTGATCCTAATGTTCATGATATGTACATGGCAAAAATTGAAGAGATGAGTCAAGCAGTGAAAGTGTGGTTAGACGAGTATCCAGCACGCATGTAAACACAAGCACATGATAATGGATGTAGGTATCTATTAATGACCACTAATATGTCTGAAACCTTCAAACGGGTCCTTAAGGATGTTAGAGGCTTACCGATACAGGGATTGATTGTTCGAATATTTTTCAGAGTGAATACTTACTTTGTGCAAAGAAGGGAAAAGTGTTTGGCGATAGAGACTCCACTCACCGTGTATTATGAAGCTATATTTTGGAAAAGAGAGCGAAGATCACAATACTATAGATATAAAAGGTTTGACGCAGCGGAGTTTCAAGTTACGGGAAGCAATGTGAATCAATATACCGTTAATTTTAAAGATGAAAAGCTCTCTTCATGCACATGCGGTGTTTTTCAGCAGCAACATTTACCATGTGCCCATGCAATTGCTGCTGCGAGCAGCATGTATAATTCACATTATAATTTTGCATCACGTTACTATATGGTTTCTAGTTATCAAGGCGCATACGATTCAAAATTTCATCATATACCAGACAATACTATTGGTATTACTATACCGGGAACAGACAAATACCGACGGTATTACCACCAGAAAAAACATAGGACCCGGAAAACCTAAGGGGCGTCGAGATCGAATGACAATGGATACTGATACTCAGTAAAGGCAGGACAGATGTAGTTTATGCAAACAACCAGGTCATTATAGGACAAGATACCCAGGACAGTCATCAGGAGCGGGACCTTCGAGATTGTGAAGAAGAAGCAACGGAAGGAAAATCAATGATTATTTATAAGGAAACTTGTACAATTTTAATTTTAGTATGATCTTTTTGCATTATTCGTTGGTGGCTAATTTACTGTAAACTGCCGTTAAAATTGCAATATGTAAATTGGGTAGCGAAGAATAACACTTGAATTTGCTCGTTTTCAACTGAAATAACTTCTGCGGCATATTGATTTTCTACCACAGTGCTACAAATTTGTACTACGTTACATACATCAATTAAATTTTATATAATAATATTAAAGAAGTAGATGCTACACAGTCCATGACATCGGATCGAATGCGGCTCTGATAGGGATAAAAGAGCGTACTCCTACATGGGCCCATTTCCTTCCTCTAACTTCCGCGGCATACTATAATGCCCTCTTCAACGAGTGTCGAAGGTTTGGATTGGTAATGAGATGGACTTCAAATATTAAGAAATTACGTTAGCAACCGTTTAGAAACTTTGAGTCATTCCACCCTATATATCTTCCGCTCTTTACTAACCACTTAGAAACTTCATTGCAAATGTAGATGTATTTTTCGTATCTTCTCTAATTCTTCCATAAGTAGACAGAATTTGAAGCTCAGGCTCGTTTGCTTTTCTTTCTTGTATGTTGTTACTGAAGTGTTCTTTATTGATATTTGTAGTGTGATCCAAGTATTGGATTCCTCCTTTAGAAACAGTAACAACCCTTATATGTCGATCCTATCCAATGTTTGTACGTCAGTAAATAGTAACAACCATTATATGCCAATCTTATCCAATATTAACGTGTATTGATAAGAATTGACATTGCAGGTACTTAAAATGTTGATGAGACTTGATATAAGATTTCACATGTGTATAGAAAAATTTTTTGGAGTAAATTAATCTGAGATATTTGTGTGTATCGAATTTTTGGGTTAATATGAAAATTCCGATTTTTTTACATGCATCTTTTAAAGAAGAAAATTGGGGTAAACTTTCTTTTTTTAGTTTTTTTTGCCCTTTAACATAGGGCGGGTTCTTGGAACCCGCACTCTTTGGTATACAGGAAAGAACGGGTTCTTGGAATCCGTATTTACTCGACTCGACTTAGGTCTTCCGGGTCCACATCCATACAAAAGTGCTTATTTTTTTGAATGATTTTTTTAAGAATAGTGTCTTTTTAATTTTTTAAAATTAGGGAATTTTAAAATTTTAATTTTTTTTAAGGAGGGCGGGTTCTGAAACCTGATTGATCGTGAAAAAAATGTTGTTGTTCCCTGCCGAAACACTGAGACGGGACCGCGTAGGTCCGTCTTGCCTGAATTTCGGGGCAGATGCTAATTGGTGCTATCCGTCCACCTCTCCGAAGATGCCAAGTTGATTTATGGCACCGTATATCGAAGGTTTAGACGGATGCGGCCGATGTAGCAAACTTCGTCAGATTCCTCCACATTGAGGGGTTTTTGATTGCGGGGACGCTCTTTCCTGCAGGCGCAAGCCCCTACAGTTAATTACGCTACCGCATCGCGGTAACCACTTTCTCCTTTTTCAGATGGTCACTTCGTGTCGTGGGTGTTTGTTTTGTTTTTTGGTTGCCCGTGGATTGTATATGGAGACTAATTTATTTTGTCGCTCGTAGGACGTAGATTATTCCAAATCCGTATTTTCTTAGATTTGGGTGAGGGGTTGGGTTTAAAGATACGTTAGTCTCATTTGAGACTAAGATCAACTTAAATGTTTGTTAAGAATACGTTACTCTAATTTTTAGACTAAGATCAACTTAATGGGATTGTTTAGATCCAACAAAAGAGCATTTGGGATCTATTGTTTAGTTTAGGAATATTGCGTCGATTACCAGTTTAAGGACATGGTGGTCCAATGTTAGTTTAAGGACATCACGGTCCATGGGTTTAAAGGGACCCCATAGTCCGAGGTTAAGGACATCATAGTCCGTGGGTTTTAAAGGGACCCCACAGTTCGAGATTAAAGACATCATAGTCCGTGGGTTTTAAAGGGACCCCACAGTCCGAGGTTAAGGACATCTTAGTCCATGGGTCTAAAAGGACCCCACAGTCCGAGATTAAGGACATCATAGTCCATGAGTTTAAGAACCCCACAGTCCAAGGTTAAGGACATCATAGTCCATGGGTTTAAGGACCCCACAGTCCATGTAATGATTGGTTATCGGGACCCATTACCTCTCTGAAGACGTTGAAGAATTACAACGACAAATATCAGAGGAGTGAAGAGATGTACCCTTGAACCAAATTTGATTGGGAAATCTGCAGTCCAATTTGGGACTAAGATCAATTAATTTAGATTACGAGCATATGGGCTCAGTTAAATCTGAATTGAGGACTTATGGCCAACTTGGGCTAAGTCCAATTAGGTTTAAAAAAGTTGAACATTTGTTTGGGTTCAATTCTTCTTTATTTAGCAATGTTAGACAGGGATTTGGGGGCTCTGACAGCATTTTGTTTTTGGCTGAGCACTAAACCCTTCATTATAGCTCTGGGCTTTACTCTGCATATCATGTGAAATGATCAATTTTGAGGTTCAGTTGAAGGAAAGGCTTGCCTCTGGAAAACATAGCCAATTTGGGCTTAGATTGGCTTTAAAATAGTGTTAAACACTAGAGAATATTTAGCGATCACATGCTCCCACGTGATGTGCTGAAAATAGTGTTAAACACTAAGGACGAAGCGCTTAAAGTAGTGTTAAACACTAAAATTGAATTGGTCACGTGGGATCACGTGAGGCATCTGAAGATGGGGCCAGACTTCGTTTATTTCGTTCTCAGAATATTCAAATGTGTTAAACTCTTAAGTCTTCATGGCGACCACGTGTGGGCACGTGATGGGCACCCATGCATTGATTTATTAAAGTGTTTATTAGGGGTCACGTGGGGACACGTGAGGGCGCCCAAAATTGATTCTGCCTTTAGCTTTGTTCCCTTTATTTTGAGGATCACGTGGGAGTACGTGAGGCATTGCCTCCAAGTTTTTCTTTCTCATTTTAATGGATCTATTTTAGGGGTCACGTGACCTAGTCTTGTTCTTCTTTTTTACTCATTGAGGAGAAGGGTCACGTGTTACCACATGACCAAGTTCTTTACGAGCATGGAGAGTTTCAAGTCTTCTTGTTTTAAGAATTAAATTCTCTGAAGGGTTAAACCCTAATTCTGTTTTAGAGGAATTAAATTCCTATATACATGAAAGAATTAAATTCTTATGTAGGGTTAAACCCTAATTTCATTTGGAGGAATTGAATTCCTATGAATTTGGAAGAATTAAATTCTCATATAGGGATAAACCCTGGTTTCATTTGGAGGAATTAAATTCCTATGAATTTGGGGGAATTAAATCCTTAAACTCAATTCTTCCTTTAAGTTTTGGATCTGCATGGCAGAATCTCCCCGATGAGAATTAAATTCTCAACTTGTGGGGAGATCTGCTTCTGCAGATCTTCAACCAAAGGAAGAACTAAGTTCTTATTCAGAAAAGTTAAACTCTTAAATTTGAGAATTAAATTCTCTTTTATTTTATGGAGCTTAGATCTCTTTCCCCTTTCTCACCTAGGGTTTCTTTTTTCTGAAAAGATCTTCTTTTCTTTCTTGAGAATTAAATTCTCCTATCTTTTTTCTCTCTGTTGTTGTATCCCTCCAAAAAGATCCCTTCTCTTCTCTTCTTGGTTCCTATTTATAGGAGAAAGAAACTAATCAGTTTGTTTAGTCAATCTTTCATTGAAAGATTTTTTAATTGATTTTGTAATCAACACGATCTTTTAGATCACTCAGTGAATTTTATTCACCATTGGATTTTTAATCCAAAAGATATTCTGTTTGTTATTATTGGTGAATTTCAGGGAAATTTTTCTTTGTATAGAATCTTTCTATAAATTGGTGATTTTTAATCACCATTGGATTTTTAATCCAACGGTGCTCCATTTTACAGAGCACAATCTTTTTGTTTGGAAAGATCTAAGGAAATATTAGGATCTTGATTTCCCTTAATTAGAATTTAATTTTATTAATTCAGAAGGTTTAAGAACCTATCACGTGTTGACACGTGACCCACTGAGTAAGCTTTCACCCAGAATTTAATTCTGCTGTTTTAAAGAACTAAGGAATCATCACGTGTCAGCACGTGACCCTTGGTCACGTGTAGACATGTGATGCCCCGTTGGGATCTTTCTTTGCAGTTTTATTACACTTTTAATTCTCTTCAATAGGTTTTTAAAGGCCCATCATGTGTGGGCACACGACCCCTTCAATCGATTATTTAATTAGAATTTAATTCTATTAATCAGTGAGCTTAGGAACTCATCACGTGTTGACACGTGACCCTCCTTGGTCACTATTTTAACCAGAATTTAATTCTGTTGTCTTAAAAACTAAGGAATCATCACGTGTCAGCACGTGACCCTTGGTCACGTATGAGCACGTGATGCCCCATTGGGGGTTTTCCTTAGTGTTTTATTAGATCTTTTAATCCCTTTTAGTGGGTTTAAAGGTCCATCACGTGTAGGCACGTGACTCTTGTTGATTAGAATTTCATTCAAGTATAGCAGAGTCCCCAGGAAACCATCACGTGTCAGCACGTGACCCTTGGTCACGTGTGAGCACGTGATACCCCATTAGGGTATTTCCTGATATTTTATCAGGGAACAAATGCCTCCACAGTGTTGTTCTCACATGTTTGCACGTGAGTGCAACGCTGTCACCTTTTGTGGCATTGGATCTGCCTAGGGAAGGGGGTAGATGAACCGTTTCCCATCACATCCTATAAATGCGGGAGTCCCTTCAGAAGCGCCTCCACTTTTCATCTTCTTCCTTGCCCATTTTCTTCTGAGAATTTAATTCTCTCTCTTCAGAGCTTAGTTCTCTATTTCTAAAATTTCCAGAGTTTAACTCTGTTAACAAAAGATTCCCTTTTTCAGGTAATGATCTTGAACGGCTGAAAAACTTCTTGTAGGAATTTGGATTTTAAATCCATACCAAGGGTTTTTCCCTTTAACAAGAACCCATCTTTCCAAGTTAAAATAATGTTCAATCTTTAAATAATAAACCTCTTAGGGCTTCTCTGATCTTCAGGGATCGATGATGATACTTGTCTTCTCTCTGGAGTTTAATTCCATTCCATTCCAAAGAGCTTTAGCTCTGAAAATGTTTTCTGGGAATTTAATTTCTCTATTCAAAAGGAATTTAATTCCTCTAAAGAATTTAGTTCTTTAAAAGAAGACTTCTTGGGATTTTTTTATTATCCTGAGTTGCTCTACAGGAAAAGAATTTCAGTAAAAGTTCTGCTTGATTTTCGCAGAGTCCAAGATGGGTTTCTCTTTTGGGGGAATGTGTAGAGTCATTTGAAATCCACTGTTCATTTATTGAGAATCTTCCTTTTGTTCTCATAATGATTGCTCTGCCTCATCATTAGTGAGCCGCCATCTTGATTTTGTGGGGCCCCTGTATTTTGTAACCAATGGTCCCATAAAATAAGTTTATTTGTCGTTTTCTTCCACTATTTTTTATATATACATATATATTTATAAATACGCGTGGGCTTCACTTAACAGTTTCCCCTTCTCTTATTTCAAGAACAATGGCTTCTCTCCCATACTTTCCCTTTACTCGCTTGGAGGCGGCTTTTCCTCAATCACCGTCGGACGAAGAGGTGATGGCGATGATCAGGGCTCATGACCCGAATTGCACCAATCTACTTTTATGGGCGACCTGGTATGGTCATATCATCCGCGGTCGCTGCAGCTTTCTTTGCGAGATACCGATAAAGCCTACCTATCCATTTCTGCCGATGGAGCATCCACGGACCGCCTTTGCTGTGGAGATGTCAAATTGGACCCCTACTGGACGGCTTGAATCGTCTACAACTGGGATTCCGAACCACCCTGTGCCAGCTATAGACATCTTAGGACGTCGCATCTGCCAAGGTGAAGCCCAGCCATGGGGACAGATTTACAAAATAGGGCTTACCCCCCGACATCCCACGGGCTACCTTCTCTGGGCCTGTTATATCCTGTCTGCCCATCGTGCGCGACTGCAGAGGGTCGGGCTCTATCAGGCAGTGTACGCGTCTCTCTTCCACTATCAGTCCCCCATGTCTAGTGGGTTAAGGCTTTCTTGAACCAATGGAATCTTCCCACCAACACCTTCTTTTTAGGGGACCGCGAAGTTTCAATTTCTCTGGAAGAGTTTCGCGAGATCCCGGGGTTGCCGGTCATGGGGACGCTCTATGAAGAACCGCTGCCTCCTGATGAGTATGTTTTCGAAACCGAGCCTGCTATGCTCGACAGCCTGTCGACTGAAAATGTCGTCCGCCATAAGCACCCAAGTTTAATCAAGACTCTAAGCATTTTTGAGAAGCTATTCACAGAGTCATAGGAGCAGGGCGTCAGTTTCAAGAGCTTTATCTCCTGTTTCCTTCACGGGGATGTTCTATCAAAGACGGCTCCAAAGTTTGCGAGTATCAACGGCCCCTTTGGGTTTGGTTTAAATAAGCGACCGGCTAAAGAAGAGGACTTGCCTCAGTTCTACATTCCCATCCTGTCGGCCGTATCTTTCGAGTCGATCGCAGCTCCTGGTATGGATGAGGAGACTTTCTTCGTGGGCTTCATCAGTGTTTGGCTCAGCTGGTTCGCCGTTCCCATGCACCGTCGTTTTATGAGAGCCTCAGTTATCTACCCTGCCCATCGTATTGCCGAAGGGACGCGGCTAGCTGTGGGCATTACGGGGCTAGCGCATCTGTATCATGGGCTAAGCGCTGCAGCCAACACTTCAACTCCAAGCGTAAATGTGGTAAATTTCTCTCTTCATTACTTTACGTCCTGGATTGAGATGCACATGCTAGGGGGCATTTGCTGCGCACCAAAGACCCAGCTTTTTTGACGCTTACACTTTTCCGCGACTCATGCGGCTGGTGGACGCTTCTGCTCCTGACCCGACTCAGTCCGGGGCTATTCGCGTGCTGATTAATCCCTATGCCAATACGGGCGGGATGGTATTCAACGATCGAGTCCTCTCTGATCCTTCTGGACCGATTCAACAGCTTTGCGACTCGTTGAAAGAGGGAGTATCTTCTTTGAAGCCCAAGGAAGCCATGCACCTATATTCGATCAGACCGGGTTATCTGGTATTTCGTCAAAACGGTGCGGCCCTTTTTATGCGGTACAACCCACATCGCTTTGCTCGGCAACTCGGATATGACCAGGGTATCCCCTTTGAGGCATTTATAGTGGAGCCTAGCCCGTCGTCAGAAGTTGTTCGTGACGCTGCTCATCACTTCATGCGGCTGAACACCAGCTCTCGCTTCGTGATTCCTGAAACTGATTATATTCCTCGATATGTGGGGTCTTTCACGGGCTGGTACCTCCACCGAGTCAGTCCCATTATTGCCGAGGAGAGGAGGATGCTCCTCGGATATAGGGCTCCCACTCCGATCCAAGCTACAGGAGTTACGCCGCGACCGCGTGCAGTGGTTCGCCCTCCCCTGAGAGATACTAGTATCGTGCTTATTCCGGAGGCGGCGGAAGTGGATTTAAATCCCATAACTGGTATGCCTCCGCGAACTAAAGCTCTATCAAGGGCCAATAGGGCGCCAATAGCAGTATCATCAGCTGCGGCGTCAGCAATGGCAGTGTCGTCGTCAATGGCACCGCCGAGTGAGGATATTGAAGGCGAAGTGAGTCAACGTCGCGCTAAAGCATCGAGGGGAAAGAGGCGATCGTCTTCTGCAGTTAGTTCTGGGTCCAAGAGGCGAAAGAAGACGGTCACCAATCTATTCGACTTTTTAGTGGAATCAGAGCCTATCCTCCAAGACGAACCACTAGCCATGCAAGAATCAGATGGTGGTCTGCTTTTCCCGGGTTCATCTGCCGAGAAAGACGCACAATTGGCTGAGACTATAAGACGCTCACAAGATGAATCCGAGAATGTAAGGATCCCGAAGAGGCTTTATCCTGCCGTCATCTTTTACGAAGACACTCCATCAATACGACGGATATTTATAGGTCCTTTGGAAGAGGGAGGCGAAAGAGCTCTTAAACGGCCTATCTCGGCCGATGCTGAAGACATGCTTTCGTTGTGGACTGGTGGCCACGAGTTTACGCTCGAACCCCGGCGAGCATACCTCCTCAAGAAGGAGCGTCGGCTTGAACAAGCCATACTAGAAGCTCCTTTGCGCATTGGTACACCTATATATCCTTTTGTAGTATTTTGCACTGCTTATATATATATATATATATATATACACACATATCCTTATCCTCGTGCAAACTTTGTAGGGACTTCGCTGATGGTAGAGGATCTGAGTCCGAGTCGCGCCTTGACTATGGACTCTTCAAATATCCCCGATGAGACACTAATCAGTGTGGAGGGGGTCGATGCAACTGTTGTTCCTGCGATGGAGCTTCCCTCAGTGATTCCCGCTCCCCAAGTGCTTGCTCCCCTGGAAGAGGCATCTTCATTGGCGGCCGATTCAATGGATCTCTCTGGGGACGGCCCAGAGACTGCGGGACAGGTAGTCGAAGCCACCGTCCTTTCATTGGAGCCTGTATCGATGGCTACTGCCCCTCCACCGGAAGTTATTATACCAGCCCATATCCCCGATGATATGCCTGGGGGCACGGAGGAGGCCGCCGAAGCTGCTATCCCTCCAACCCAGAGTGGGAGGACTATCGAAGGTATTCTTCTATCTTTATTTTAACGATCTCTTCATTATTTGAACTTTCCTGTCTTTTCAGAGCTACGGGGATTGGCGGCGTCCATCGTGGACTTGTCCCCCAGGAAGTCTTTCCAGCGTCTGCTAGAGATGGCCGCTCCGCAGGCGATATCCCCTCAACGCATCGTCCTCTCTTCTGGGCAAGGTTAGCGTTATTTTCCTTCTCCTCATAGCATTATTATTATTTTGTATAATGACATTGATGCCTTCTGCAGTTTTGGAAGCTGATGACGAAGTTGAGATTCTTGACGGGCCCGGGGATCCTTCAGACCCTTCTTGCATGACCGTGGATAAGTAAAGCTTCAATGTTGTTCCACCCACTCTTTACTTGCGAGTCTCGCTGATTGTTTTATATGAATCTTAACAGTTTTGCCAGTTCTTACCACGCTGGAATCTAGCATCGTGATGCCGCCCGGCCACTATGCTTTACGTGCCTCGGAACGGATGGCAAAGCTAAGCCTTCACTCCTTGTCAGCTTTGATTTAAGACCTTCGTGCTGACAGTGTGATCACGGCCGAAGCATTTGCCGCTGAAGCCAACGGTTCTCTTCCCTTTCTTGCTACTTACCATAGTGAAACATTGGTGCAAGTCTGGGTTGAGTTCTGTCGTCAGGTGGAGGCTTGCTTGCATATTCTTGAATGTACACGTCTTCCCTTAGAGGCTGTAGCTGCAAAGGCGAGCTTGCGGGGGCTAATCGAACGATGCGCCTCAAATATGCTATCATGCGAGAAGAGGCTCAGCCGCAAGTTTTCGGAGAGGAAGCTGGCTTCCAAAGCGCTGAGGGAACTTCAAGTTAATCTTACGGCCAAGACCATTCGGGCATATGAACTTTGGCGAGGGCTTCAAGAGGCTATCAAGGAGGTGGTAGCCATTGATAAGGCCGTCATTTTCACTCGCGAAATGGTCGAAGCTCATAAGGTTACTGAAAAAGAGCTTGAAAGTTGGCTTACCTCATATCGGCCCAACAGGCTCAAGCGGAGGCCCGTCTCTTAACGATAATGAATCATGAGGCTGAGGCCCAGCGGAAAAAGGATGAATTGGCAAATCTATTGAATCGTTCGCCGGCCAGAAGAATTGTATATATTTTTTATTCTTCTGTACATACTCTTGAATGAGAGTGTACATACTCTTGAATGAGAGTATTTTTTTTTATTCTTTCTTTCATAAATTGTACTTTGTATTCATTTTGATTCATGAATAAAAGACATATTTTGCTTCATAATGGTGTGTCCTTTTTAGTAAATACATTTTGTGGATAATCTATTTTAATCTCCTTGTAGGACAACGATGGCTTCGGAGTTAGGTTAAGATTTGCCTTGTTTCCCCCGATCAGAGCAAATCTCTATTTCAAAATTTAAAATTAAAAAAATGAAGCAACGCTTCAGATTCAGCGCTAGGCGCGTTGCGCGCCACGTGTCAAACATGGATGCGCTAGCGCCAGGTGCGTTGCGTCCTAGGCAGCGCACCCCAATCAGAGCAAAACTCTGTTTTAAAATTTAAAATTCAAAAATTGAAGCAACGCTTCAGATTCAGCGCTAGGCGCGCTGCGCACCACGTGTCAAACACGGATGCGCTAGCGCCAGGTGCGCTGCACCCTAGGCAGCGCACCCCCAATCAGAGCAAAGCACTGTTTTAAAATTCAAAATTCAAAAATTGAAGCAACGCTTCAGATCCAGCGCTAAGCGCGCTGCGTGCCACGTGTCAAGAACGGGCGCGCTAGCGCAGGCTGCGCTGCGCACCACGTGTCAAACGTAGGTGCGCTAGCGCAAAGTGCGCTGCGCACTGAGCAGCGCACCACGTGCAAAGCACGGGTGCGCTAGCGCAGGCTGCGCTGCGCGCCATGTGTCAAACATAGGTGCGCTAGCACAAAGTATGCTGCTGTTTACCCCAATCAGAGCAAAACTCTGTTCAGATTTCAAGGCAGGAGATGAAGCAACGCTTCTGTTTTCCCAATCAGAGCAAGGCTCTGTTTTCAAATAAAATTCAAATTTTAATAAAGAAGCAACGCTTCAGCTGACTTGCGCTCTGCGCTGCGCGACACGTGGCAACGCAGTTGCGCTAGCTCAGTTGCGCTGCGCTCTGCGCTGGGCGACACGTGGCAGCGCAGTTACGCTGCGCTCTGTGCTGTGCGACACGTGTCAAGCGCTGGTGCATCTGCGCCAAACAGAATTAAATTCTAGTAAGATTCTTCTGTTCTTGTTAAAACAAGAAGATTGTCTTCTGTAAAACAGAAGCCCTTAGATCAAAAATCCAACGGTGGGGAAAATTCCCCAAATCACTCAGAGAAGGATCTTTTTAACAAACTTAATAAATCTATGGGCACTATATAAAGACCCCTAGACCCCAACTCAAAACATGATCAACATTGTGAGAGATTAAGAACCTCAAAACAGAGAGAACTCTGAAGAAAGTTCAAGAAAAAGGTAAAACCTTCATAAAATAGAAGAATTTCTTCTAATAGATCACTGATCTAAGAACAAGATCAATGATCTTCAAATAATAATAGGTACCTTGCACTTTTTATGAACCACTGCTTCTCTGAAAATAAGAAAAAACAAGAAAAAACTTATTTTCTCTGATCTAAATTGGATCAAGAAATTAAACAGTGCCATGCACTTATAAAATTTGCACTGTTGCGCTCTTAGGTTGGCGCAAGCCACCAGAGAGCGCCACGTGTCAGCACCTGAACCACTTGCGCTATGCGCTTTTAAGATAGAGCCTTGCTCTCTAAAATTGGTGCAACTCACCAGAGCGCACCACGTGTCAGCAGCGCAAGCGCAGCGCACTGGCGCAGCGCACTGCGCTTGCGTGACACGTGTCATCACCACAAACGCTTGCGCTCAGTGATTAGCGCAAAGCGCCTGACAAATGCAAAGCATTGTTTACTAAAGGGCCAGGCCCAAATCTAAAAGGCCTAGTAGGCCAAAATAAATTGCAATGCAATAAAAGGGCAGAACCCAAATAAAATTGATGCTCTGCATCATTTATAAAGGGGCAGAGCCCAAACAAAATAAAATGCAGAGCCCAGACAGAATTGATGTTCTGTCTCATTTATAAATGGGCAAAGTCCAAACAAAATAAAAAATGCAATGCATTATTTAAAAAGGGGCAAAGCCCTAGCACAGGCCTATTAGGCCAAAAATAAATAAAAGCGTTGAACATTTTTTTCAACTGGACTTAGCCCAATCATGGCCGTAAGTCCTCAAATTAAATTGACTGAGCAAGACTGCTCTCCTAAATCAATTTACGTCCGGTTCAATGGTACATCTCTGAACTCCTCTGACCCCTATCGTTGTAATCCTTCAACGACGTCAGAGAGGTGACGGGTCCCAACAACCACACATCTATACGGACTGCGGGGTCCTTAAACTCGTGGACCGAAACGTCCTTAAACTAATATTCATACCGAAATGGGAATGTTGGACCGAAATGTCCTTAAACTAATGTTCGTCCCCAAATGGGAATGATGGACCACCATGTCCCTAAACTGGAAATCGACCGCAACGTCATTAAACTAAACAATAGAGCCAATTGCTCTCTTGTCGGATCCAAGCGATCCCGTTAAGTTGATCTTAGTCTGGAGATTAGGCTAACGTATCCTTAACAAATGTTTAAGTTGATCTTAGCCTCAATATGGGTAACGTATCCTTAAACTAAAACCCCAAACCCAAATCTAAGTAAATACGGATTTGGACTAATCCGCGTCCTACGGGCGACGGCATCACTTAGTCTCCGTATACAATCCACGGGCAACCACAAACAAAACAAACACACACGACACGAAGTGAAATACTGGAGAAGGAGAAAGTTGTTACCGCGACGCGGTAGCGTAATTAACTGCAGGGGCTTGCACCTGCAGGGAAGAGCGTCCCCACAATCAAAAACCCCTCGAACGAGGGGGAATCTGACGAAGTCTGCTACATCGGCCGCATCCGTCTAAACCTCCGATACACGGTGCCATAAATCAACTTGGCATCTTTGGAGAGGTGGACGGATAAAACCAAAATAGCATCTGCCCCGAATCTCAGGCAAGACGAGCCTACGCAGTCGCGTCTCTGTATTCGGAGGGGAACAGATTCTGGCACGTCCGGTGGGACCTTTTCCTCTTTCCACTCCACACTTCGTGTGTCGTCTTCGCGAACGAATCGCGGTTTGTTAATGGTTGCCTTTGGATTTCAAATTACTAAGATTTGGTCTTTTGCCTGGCGCAGAAATCAAGCATCAATAGCCTCAAATTGCTCGAACTGCTCGAAGTGCCAAGGCAACCGATGCTCCGCCTCACCTGGAGGCGTAGCATATGGGCCTCAAGCGGCCCCCGTCCTTACTATGCCTGTGGAACAAGTGACTCAGGCCACCACCGGCCTGTTTTTCGGGACCATGATCCCTCCTGCAAGCTTCACCCTGCCAATACCCATACCAGAAGCTTCAAAGAAGTCGGTCTTCGATCGACTTGCTACTCCCACGGCCCCTCTCAACGGGTCGTCCAACTCCTCGGTCTTCACCAGACTGAGTCTGAACTCCAAAAGGCCCGCCAAAAAGCCCATGATACCTGAGAAGGCCATCCCAAAGAAGACGGCTGCTCCCGAAGTCGCCAAAGCGGTTTCTCCTGTCAAAGAGTCTGTCTTTTCAAGGCTGACTATTCCGGCTCCTGCCCCCGCTCGAGGATCTGTCTTTGACAGATTGAATATTGCCACTCAAAGGACGACCTCCGTCTTTAAGAGGCTGGCACCAGCAGCGCCTCATTCGGACAGGGGGCAAGATGAAGCTGTCCCTATCGCCGAGCCAGTCCCAACGGCTCGTCATGCTCGACGTCGCCACTGGCGCCGAGTAAGGAAGGCTGGGGGCAAATCCCCCTCGGGGCTAACTCCACCTGCTCCAGTAGTGGAAGTTGATGCTGATGTTTCAACCGGGAATAGCTTTGAACCGTTAATGAGGGTGCACAAAAACTCTCCAACTGCCACACTGAAAAGATCTCCTCCACCTGCGGAGAGAGTTACAGAAACTAAACTGGAGCAGCCCCCTCAATGGCTGTCCTCCAAAATTTATAAAGTTTGGCGAAGGGTTCAAGACTCCGTAATTGACCAAGGTCACTCTCGTCAACAGAAAAGGGCGAAAGTACAGGAAGAAAAGGACCGTCCAATCAAACAGCAAAGGACGACCACCACTAGGGTGCCTGCTGCAACGGCCCCCTTAATTTCAACGGCTCATAAGAGAAGGAGACCGGAGAAAATTCCCACGCCCGCGGCAAATGCCAAAGGCGGTGAGCCTAAACGCCCTAAGTCCGGGGGCATCGTGATCCATACTGTATACATGGCATCGGGGAAGGAGGATATCCGTGCATCCACAGGTCATAGACCATTTACATGGTCAGTGACCAAAGCTCAGGAGCAAGAGCAAAAGCTCCAGGAAATGATGAACGTGATGGCTGCATTCACTGGGCCAAAAGAAAGCCCCGAAGCGTCATCTGATCAACGCCAGGAGCAAGAAACTGACGCTGAATTCCTTCGCCGTATATAGGAGAAGAAGGATAAAGAGGCTGCTGAACAAGCAGCCAACATAAAGCGAATGGCCCTCCTGTTCCAGGACATGGTGGGAATGATGCTCCAACAAGATCCTCCTGCTGAAGATCCCCCAATCGTCCTTGAAGACGATAGGGGAGAAACGTCAAATCCTCCACCGTCTCTGTCAACAGCTAAGGAGGAGACAATCTCCAAAGCTGACTTGGACGAATATATAGCTCATCAGATCCGGGTTCATCAGGCGACTGAGGCAGCCGGTCAAGTTGCCAAGACGGGGCGACCGTATCCGAGCTGGTACGATCAGATTAAATACCCGCCGGGCTATACAATACCGAAATTCCATGTCTATAAGGGGACGGGCAATCCCCACCAGCATGTTGCCCAGTTCAGAGCGCTTTGCGGCAACACCGGCGGTGATGATAAGTTGTTGCTTCGCCAATTCGTTGGTAGCTTATCGGATACAGCATTCGAGTGGTATTCTGAGCTCCCGAACGACTCTATCAAGACCTTCACGGAGATGGAGTTGCTATTTACCCAGCGTTTCGCAAGCGCCAGCGAACGCACCCCAATGACGGCATTGATTAATGCCAGGGTGAATCCAGGCGAGACATGGGTCCAATATGCTATACGGTGGCGGAACTTATGGTCAAAATGTGAGCAACGCATTGAAGAAGCTCCTGCAGTGGGATGTTTGTGGGAACCCTTGATTCGCAAGCAACCATCTCGCAATTTATGATGTTCTTCAAGCCGACTACCTTCCAGGCCCTGATCGACAAGCTAGCGCAAATGGATCA
This sequence comes from Agapanthus africanus, assembly GCA_030015575.1. NCBI lineage: Eukaryota > Viridiplantae > Streptophyta > Magnoliopsida > Asparagales > Amaryllidaceae > Agapanthus > Agapanthus africanus. The sequence continues at coordinate 34,154,742 of CM057346.1, forward strand.
GATGGGCCATAGACCTCCTCTTCCAAAGCCGGACTCCCGAAACGAAAAGGGGAAGGGGAAAGCGATCGTTGTCGCTAATGCTCAACAACAGCCGAACAACTCGAAGCCGGTTGTTCATCAAAATAATATGCGTCCGCACGTACCCCTTGAGGAGAGGCTAGGACGTCCTTACTCGTTTCCCCGAGATAAAACGAGAAGATTATTCGAGCTGGCGTTGCGCAACCGACTCATAAATCTGCCGGATCCAAAACGTCCGTCGCAACCAAATAATGTCAATGAGCCCAACTACTGTCCCTATCACCGAGTACTGGGTCATCCGATCGAAGATTGCTACGTCTTCAAAAATTGGCTTGAAGACCAGTACCAACAGGGCAAGTTCGCGTTATCCGACAGATGAAAGGTGAATCCGCCGCAACCTCACGCCTCTAAGAAGATGAATATGCCGGGGGCAACGTGCTCTCTCGTCGAAGAAGCCCCATGGGAGGTTGTGCTATCAGCCAAAACAAAGAGGATGCTGAACGATCTTCAAACATGCCCAGCGATCAAGTGGAAGAACCCGCTGGAACCTCAGATCATTGAAGGGATGTTGAAGCCGCGTCCAACTCCAAAGACTGATGGTGGTGGCCCAAGCACTCACAACCAGCCTTCAAAATCTTCAAAGAAGATGAAGAAGAAATCCAAGAAGCCCGTGAAGCCTGGCGACAAGCGCACAGACTTACAAAAACAAATTGACGCGCTGGAGGAATACAACCAGAAAGCACGGACTCCTATTACATTCCAAGAGTTCTTCAACCACACCTTTTAAGAGGAAGATGAGGGAGACAGCTCGTCGGATGAATCTGAAGAATACGTGGCGAGCTGTCATATGATTTCCCATTCGTTTACAGACGATGAGGAAATTCCTTGCTCTGAGAAGCTGGGAACGAACCCTGAACCAGAAATTCTGCGGCCGTCAGATGAGATGATCGATGCCTTCTTGAATGAGATTCGTCTGAAGTTAAAGCCAATCAAGAGCGTGAGATGGCCATACTGGAAGGAGCCAAACACCACCGACTGGACGAAAGAGTCGAGGTATTCCCATCAAATCAAAAGACATCCGCTGCCGATGAAAACAAATTCAAGACGAGGAAAATATTTGCTAAAGCCATATCAATGGGAATGAAGCTACCATCCTCGGAAGAAAACACTCTCGGTGTAATAGAGATGTGTCCTAATTATTGCCTATATCATCAGAAGATCGCACACGCTACTGAAGACTGCGACTCCTTTAAGTGTTGGTGGCAAGGGTATGTCACTCACAAACATTACGTCAACAGAACAAAGCGGGAAGCTCGTAGACGGCGGGAAAATACGACAGATGAGCATAAAAGAGTCGCCGGCAATTGCCATAGGAACGACCCCGATGAAGAAACAGCCTTCAACCCTCTCTTCAAGGAATCCATCTTTGAAGAATTGAAGAATCATGAGAACATTCATCCATGCAAGGGCATACTACCCGGAAAGAATCTCGGACCCGCAAACGACGGAGCGAACAAAAAGGATAAAGGAAAAGGAAGAATGACTTTCGTCGCCAACATTCAACAACAGCCGAGCAACTCAAAATCGATTGTTCGCCAAAACAACATGCGCCCACACCCATCACTCAAGGAAAGACTGGGACGTCCTTACTCGTTTCCCCAAGATAAAACGAGGAAACTGTTTGAACTGACAGTGCGCAACGGATTCGTCAATCTGCCGAATCCGAAACGTCCGCTACAGCCAAGAGATGTCAACGATCCTAATTACTGCCCCTACCATCGAGCAGTAAGTCATCCGCTCGAATATTGCTTCGTCTTCAAAAACTGGATTGAAGACCAGTACCAACAAGGCGAACTCGCGCTGTCCGAAAACTGGAAGGTGAGCCCACCACAACCACATGCTCCAAAAAAGATGGATATGCCGGGGGCATCATGCTCATTCATAGAGAAAGCCCCACGGACCGAAACGTCCTTAAACTAATGGCGGACCACTACGTCCTAAAACTGGATAACGGACCGAAACGTCCTTAAACTAATGGCGGGCCACTACGTCCTAAAACTGGATAACGGACCGAAACATCCTTAAACTAATGGCGGACCACTACGTCCTAAAACTGGATAACGGACCGAAACGTCCTTAAACTAATGGCGGACCACTACGTCCTAAAACTGGATAACGGACCGAAACGTCCTTAAACTAATGGCGGACCGAAACGTCCTTAAACTAATGACGGACCGAAACGTCCTTAAACTACTACCGCAGCACCCTTAGACTGACAAGATGAATAAAAAAAAAGAAAAATAATAATAATAAAAAAATAATAATAAACGGTATGTCCATAAGCAAAATGGGCACGGATGAAAACCCGAAAGGGCTCCGTGAGTAAAAACAGCAGGGCTGCCGGCGAGTGTTTGTGAAAACCCGAAAAGGCGCGACCTCGTAAAAAAAAAGAATTAAAAGAATTAAAAAAAACGGTACGTCCATAAGCAAAATGGGCACGAATGAAAACCCGAAAGGGCTCCGTGAGTAAAAACAGCAGGACTACCGGCGAGTGTTTGTGAAAACCCAAAAGGGCGCAACCTCGTTAAAGGACACTTACAAGGTCCTCTCGACCTTGCAAGGAGAAACCACCCGCATGAGATCCTTACGACTCACAAGGGAGAAATACACTTAGGGATCCTCACGATTCCTAAGGAGAAAATACACTTACGAAATCCTCACGACTCGTAAGGAGAACCCTCTTATGGGACCCTCACAGCTCATAAGATTTGAAAGTCTTAAGTTACAGAGACCTAAACCTGTGCTTAAGCAACTCCCACAACCTTCGATATTGCCCTACAAACGGCTCAATGCTGACCCTTGTATACAATCCACGGGCGCGAATAAACATTTCCCTAACCAAGTCCCATTCGCGACTGGGGATATGTACGTATGATGAACAACCCTTATAAGTCCTCTCGACTTACAAGGAGAAAACCCTCTTGTAGGATCCTTACGACCTACAGAGGAACATACACTTAGGAATCCTCACGATTCCTAAGGAGAAAACACACCTACAAGATCCTCACGACTTGTAGAGAGATATACCTTTGTGAGACCCTTACGGCTCATAAAGTTAAAAGCCTAAATCGACAGGACCTTAACCCTGTTCGCTAAGCCACCTTTGTTCAACATCGACAGAGGCAAATGATGATTCGCTCCTGGCAATATCCCAGTTGTAGTGGTGCTGATGCCGAAATCGGTGTCTAATTTCAGGTTTACGGCGAAAAGCCAGTAGGCCGCGCATGCATACGAAATAGCCGAAATGATGGGGCAACTTGCAATAAAAAAAAGTGCAGCAAGTAAAAACGTATGCGCACAAAATAGCCGAAATGATTGGGCAACTCGCAATAAAAAGCAGCGAGTAAAAATAAAAATAAACAGCCGAAATGATTGGGCACCGTGAAAAATAGCCTAAATGATTGGGCAATCGCGACTTTCGCGATGTAAAAAGCTGAAATGATAGAGCATCGCAGAAAGAAATTAAAAAAAATGAAAGAATGAAACTTTTGCCCTGCAGGTAAGTCCATAGTGACCCCTGTATACAATCCATGGGCGTAAACAAAAAAAAAGGGGAAAGGGGACTACATTTCCCCACCAGGCTACGTCAAAGGGAAGTCAGATCTCGATGACCACATCTACAGCCTGGAGACCAACAGCGACGTTCCTCCTCATTCCAGCAGGACACGGACGTGACATCACCAATCGGAGCCATGGCAAAGTCCCCAGTTCCAAGACTCTACAGTTCACAGACAACCTAGAGTCAGCCAATGACCTCCGTCTCAGAAGTAAGTCAGCCAACGACCTCCGTCTCGGAAACAAGTCAGCAAATGACCTCCGTCTCGGAAACAAGTCAGCAAATGACCTTCGTCTCGGAAACAAGTCAGCCAATGACCTCCGTCTCGGAAACAAGTCGGCCAACGACCTCCGTCTCGGAAACAAGTCAGCAAATGACCTTCGTCTCCGAAGCAAGTCAGCCAACGACCTCCGTCTCGGAAGCAAGTCAGCAAATGACCTCCGTCTCGGAAACAAGTCAGCAAATGACCTTCGTCTCGGAAACAAGTCAGCAAATGACCTCCGTCGCGGAAACAAGTCAGCAAATGACCTCCGTCTCGGAAACAAGTCAGCAAATGACCTCCGTCTCGGAAACAAGTCGGCCAACGACCTCCGTCTCGGAAACAAGTCAGCAAATGACCTGCGTCGCGGAAACAAGTCAGCCAACGACCTCCGTCTCGGAAACAAGTCAGCAAATGACCTCCGTCGCGGAAACAAGTCAACCAACGACCTCGTCTCAGAAACAAGTTGGCAAAATCCTTCGACTCAGGGAAACAAGTGTCCTTGACGAAGAAAATCCTGATTCGCGTCGACTCGCAGAAAAACCAGTGTCTCCGTGAGAAATTCTCGATTCGTTTCAACACCAGGGAAACAAGTGTCCTTGGAAAATTCCTCAACTCAAGGAAACTAGCGTCCTTGATGAGAGCCTCCTGATTCGCGTCGGCTCGCAAAGAAACCAGTGTCTCCGCGGGAAATTCCCAGTTCGTCTCAATCCCGAAGAAACCAGTGTCTTCGGCAAATCCTTCGACTCAGGGAAACAAATGTCCTTGACGAAGAAAATCTTGATTCGCGTCGGCCCGCAGAGAAACCAGTGTCTCCGCGAGAAATTCCCGACTCGTCTCAACTTGCAAGATAAAGTCTTAGGCAGCAGGGATTAAAAAACTTGTTTTCTGAGCACTGGGACCCTGCAAGTCGGTCTAAAACGGTCTCTTGCATACTATTCACGGGTCTCACTCTCCAAAGTCGAATCTCGACAAGGAGGGAAACAACCGCTTACGGGTCCTCTCGACTCGTAAGAGGGAAAATTCTCTTATAAGATCCTTACGACTTATAAGAGAAAACGCACTTAGGAATCCTCATGATTCTTAAGGAGAAAATACACATACGAGATCCTCTCAATCCGTAGGGAGAAAAATCTCTATGAGACCCTCACGGCTCATAGAGTTGAAAAGTCTTAGACAGCAAATCTGAACCTGCGGCCTAAGCCATCGCTATTGCTCAAAGAAACTAAGACGCTTACTCTATTATCTGCCAACCATGTTCACTAAGATAACATGCGGATAATAAAAGAAAGAAGAAAGCGACAAAAAAAAAACATCTGATTGGCGTTGGATTAAGCATTCAAGACACACTCATTCATGCATGTGCAAAAGACTCAGAACAAGAAATGAGACAAGCTGAAATACAAATTTTCCATTCATATGGCAAAAGGGTTCTTACAATCATAAAGAAATAAGTAACAACATTATTGAAATGTTTACAATGGTATAACCTCGGACCCAGGACATGGATTGAGGAACTTGAAAGTAACCTTATCTAAGACTTTCCAAGCCTGGCGAACCATCCTAGTGTGCCTTATTTCGCGAGCACAAGCGTCGGGGTCCCCCCTGATGTCCTCCTCCCTCCAATAAGCAGCGAGTATGGCAGACTGTTGGAAAGCCTGGTGCAGGAGATCGACAAGATTGTCTCGCCGTCTCTTCGAGATTAGGTGCATCAGATACACCGAGTGCACCTTATCCTCAGCAGCATCCAATGCTCCAAGCGGCACACCAGAACAGAATAAGGGAAGTGCTTCCCAGATGGCTCCCATAATAAGCTTCAACAGAGGGGAGCGCCGAGAAAGCAGTTAACCATTGTACGCGTCGAAGTGACTCATGATCTCTGCACATTCGGCATTGGTAAATTCTCGATTTTGGGAACGGCCGAGTCGGCGGATGTCCCCGTAAGAGATAATCTCGTCGAGATCGTACATGTGGGCGTCCATCACTCCTATAAAAGAAGATCGACAAAATTAGCAACTCGTAAGAGTTTTGCTATATGATTTAAAAAGGAGCAAAGCTCCATCAATGAATCAAGAAGTTACAAATAAAATCCTCTCAGAAGAACATAACTTTATTAATGGAACTCTAATAGAGTTTCCCTTAGTTCTCTTTAGACCCCTTTAGAGCAAAGCTCTGCTAAGTGAAACCCTAAATGGGTCTTCTTTAGATCATGGATCCATTGAGAGCAAGGCTCTTAAAATTGATTTAATCTAATCCAAATTAATTTTTACCTAAAAATTTTCTAGAGTTTTAACTCTTAAAAGTGCTTGAACAAAAAGAGCAGGGCTCTGGACAAAATTCTTATGAAGAGATGAAAATCATCTAAGCGACCAAAGGTCCTATTTATAAGCAATAAGTGCCGTTTCAACTTCCCAACGGTTGGGATTCTGCCACCGCTGCGCTCACGTTTGGGGCCACGTAAGCGCAACGGTGGGGGGGCATTTGTTTACCCCAATCAGAGCAAAGCTCTGTTCAGATTTCAAGGCGGGAGATGAAGCAACACTTCTGTTTCCCCAATCAGAGCAAGGCTCTGTTTTCAAATAAAATTCAAATTTTAATAAAAAAGCAACGCTTCAGCTGACTTGCGCTCTGCGCTGCGCGACACGTGGCAGCGCAGTTGCGATGCGCGACACGTGGCAGCGCAGTTGCGCTGCGCTCTGCACTGTGCGACACGTGTCAAGCGCTGGTGCATCTGCGCCAAACAGAATTAAATTCTAGTAAGATTCTTCTGTTCTTGTTAAAACAAGAAGATTGTCTTCTGTAAAACAGAAGCCCTTAGATCAAAAATCCAACGGTGGGGAAAATTCCCCAAATCACTCAGAGAAGAATCTTTTTAACAAACTTAACAAATCTATGAGCACTATATAAAGACCCATAGACCCCAACTCAAAACATGATCAACATTGTGAGAGATTAAGAACCTCAAAACAGAGAGAACTCTGAAGAAAGTTCAAGAAAAAGGTAAAAACCTTCATAAAATAGAAGAATTTCTTCTAATAGATCACTGATCTAAGAACAAGATCAATGATCTTCAAATAATAATAAGTACCTTGCACTTTTTATGAACCACTGCTTCTCTGAAAATAAGAAAAAACAAGAAAAAACTTATTTTCTCTGATCTAAATTGGATCAAGAAATTAAACAGTGCCATGCACTTATAAAATTTGCACTGTTGCGCTCTTGGGTTGGCGCAAACCACCAGAGAGCGCCACGTGTCAGCACCTGAACCACTTGCGCTATGCGCTTTTAAGATAGAGCCTTGCTCTCTAAAATTGGTGCAACTCACCAGAGCGCGCCACGTGTCAGCAGCGCAAGCGCAGCGCACTGCGCTTGCGTGACACGTGTCATCACCACAAGCGCTTGCGCTCAGTGATTGGCGCAAAGCGCCTGACAAATGCAAAGCATTGTTTACTAAAGGGCCAGGCCCAAATCTAAAAGGCCTAGTAGGCCAAAATAAATTGCAATGCAATAAAAGGGCAGAGCCCAAATAAAATTGATGCTCTGCATCATTTATAAAAGGGCAGAGCCCAAACAAAATAAAATGCAGAGCCCAGACAGAATTGTTGTTCTGCCTCATTTATAAATGGGCAGAGTCCAAACAAAATAAAAAATGCAATGCATTATTTAAAAAGGGGCAAAGCCCTAGCACAGACCTATTAGGCCAAAAACAAATAAAAGCGTTGAACATTTTTTTCAACTGGACATAGCCCAATCATGGCCGTAAGTCCTCAAATTAAATTGACTGAGCAAGACTGCTCTCCTAAATCAATTTACGTCCGGTTCAATAGTACATCTCTGAACTCCTCTGACCCCATATCGTTGTAATCCTTCAACGACGTCAGAGAGGTGACGGGTCCCAACAACCACACATCTATACGGACTGCGGGGTCCTTAAACTTGTGGACCGAAACGTCCTTAAACTAATATTCGTCCCGAAATGAGAATGTTGGACAGAAATGTCCTTAAACTAATGTTCGTCCCCAAATGGGAATGATGGACCACCATGTCCCTAAACTGGAAATCGACCGCAACGTCATTAAACTAAACAATAGAGCCAATTGCTCTCTTGTCGGATCCAAGCAATCCCGTTAAGTTGATCTTAGTCTGGAGATTAGGCTAACATATCCTTAACAAATGTTTAAATTGATCTTAGCTTCAATATGGCTAACGTATCCTTAAACTAAAACCCCAAACCCAAATCTAAGTAAATACGAATTTGGACTAATCCACGTCCTACGGGCGACGGCATCACTTAGTCTCCGTATACAATCCACGGGCAACCACAAACAAAACAAACACACACGACACGAAGTGAAATTCTGGAGAAGGAGAAAGTTGTTACTGCGACGCGGTAGCGTAATTAACTGCAGGGGCTTGCGCCTGCAGGGAAGAGCGTTCCCACAATCAAAAACCCCTCGAACGAGGGGGAATCTGACGAAGTCTGCTACATCGGCCCCATCCGTCTAAATCTCCGATACACGGTGCCATAAATCAACTTGGCATCTTCGGAGAGGTGGACGGATAAAACCAAAATAGCATCTGTCCCGAATCTCAGGCAAGACGAGCCTACGCGGTCGCGTCTCTGTATTCGGAGGGGAACAGCTGCGCTCTGAGCAGCGCACCACGTGCAAAGCACGGGTGCACCAGCGCTGGAATTAAAAATTCCTCACCGTTAGATCAAAAGATCTAATAATAATGATAAATCATTAATTAATCAGAATTAAAATTCTGTTATGGAAAGATTTTTCAATCTTGTTAAAAACAAGAAGATTGTCTTCTGTAAAACAGAAGCCCTATGATCAAAAATCCAACGGTGGGGAAATATCCCCAAATCAATCAGAGAAAGATCTCTTTAACTGATTTAACAAATCAATTTGCCCTATATAAAGGCCCCAAGACTTCAAGTCTAAGATGGAGAGACCCCCCTACAAACTTTGAGAAAACTCAAAAGAAAGAGAGCAAGCTCTTGAAAGAAGATCATTTTTTCAAGGTAAAAAGAAGGATTCTTGCACAAAGAGATGAAATCATCTCATTAAAACAGAAGAATTATCTTCTTAGAAGATCATAGATCTACAAAGACCAAGGTCTTTCATAAAAGAGATCAAAAGATCTCATCATAAAAACAGAAGAAGTATTTACTTCATTCACAGATCATTGATCTACAAAGGCAAAGCCCTTCCAAAAAAATAAGAACTGTTGTTCTTGAATCTCGAGGCAAAGACTCCTTTAAAAAGAACATAAACTTGTTCACAGATCATAAATTTGATCAAATACGCTTTGCGCTATTGAAAAGTGCCTTGCACTCTTGAACTGCGCTTTTGCGCTCCCTGGATCGGCGCTAAGCACCAAAATGCGCCACGTGTCAATCACGTATGCAACTTGCGATTTGCGCTTCTGAAACAGCGCACTGCGCTCATGGGCTGGCGCTCAGCGCCAAGCGCGACATGTGTCCTTTTCGTGTGCGCTACTTGGCAGAAGCGCAATGCGCTCTTTAATTGGCGCAAAGCGCCTAGCGTGCCACGTGGCACGCTGTCAGAACACACATTGTTCTAATGAATGCTATGCATTCAATATAAGACAAAAAAAATGTCAGGATCTAATGCTCAGCATTATTAAAAGGGCCAAGCCCAAATAAAGGCTCAACAGCCCAGAACAATAAAATGTTAAACATTTTAATCTTATTGGACTTAGCCCAATATTGGCCGTAAGTCCTCAACTTATATTGAACTGAGCCCATCTGTTCACGAATATTTAGCAGATCTCAGTCCCAAACTGGACTACAGATCTTTCAACCAACTCACACCGGTTCAAGGGTACATCTCTTTACTCCTCTGATATCTGTCGTTGTAATCTTTCAACGTCTTCAGAGAGGTGATGGGTCCCGACAACCATACATTTCATAGACTATGACGTCTTTAAACTGAACTGTGGGGTCCTTAAACTCACGGACTACGATGTCCTTAACCTCGGACTGTGGGGTCCTTAAACTCATGGTCTACGATGTCCTTAAACTTCATACACTACGATGTCTTTAAACTACGGACTGTGGGGTTCTTAAACTCATGGACTACGATGTCCTTAAACTTCATAGATTACGATGTTTTTAAACTATGGACTGTGGGGTCCTTAAACTCATGGATTACGATGTCCTTAAACTTCATAGACTACGATGTCTTTAAACTACGGACTGTGGGGTCCCTTTAAACCCACAGACTACGATGTCCTTAACCTTGGACTGTGGGGTCCCTTTAAACCCACGGACTATGATGTCCTTAACCTTGGACCACCATGTCCTTAAACTGGTAATGGACTACCATGTACTTAAACTGGTAATCGACCGCACTGTCCCTAAACTAAACAATAGAGTTTAAATGCTCTTTTGTTGGATCTAAAGGATCCTGTTAAGTTGATCTTAGTCTAAAATTAGACTGATGTGTCCTTAACAAACGTTGAGTCAATCTTAGTCTAAAATTAGACTATCGTATCCTTAACAAACGTTTAAGTTGATCTTAGTCTCAAATGAGACTAATGTATCCTTAAACCCAAACCAAAACCCAAATCTAAGAAAATACGGATTTGGACTAATCCACGCCATACGGACGACGACATAAATTAGTCTCCGTATACAATCCACGGGCAACCAAAAACAAAACAAACACCCACGACACGAAGTGACCATCTGGAGAAGGAGAAAGTGGTTACCGCGATGCGGTAGAGTAATTAACTGCAGGGGCTTGCGCCTGCAGGGAAGAGCGTCCGCATAATCAAAAACCCCTCAAAGAGGGGGGAATCTGATGAAGTCTGCTATATCGGCCGCATCCGTTTAAACCTTCGATATACGGTGCCATAAATCAACTTGGCATCTTCGGAGAGGTGGACGGATAGCACCAACTAGCATCTGCCCAGAAATTCAGGCAAGACGGACCTACACGGTTCCTTCTCCGTGTTTCGGTGGGGAACAGATTCTGGCACGCCCGGTGGGACCTTTTCCTCTTTCCACTCCATACTTCATGTGTCGTGTTCACGAACGAATCGCGGTTTGATATGGTTGCCCTTGGGTTCGAGATACTAAGATTTGGTGTCTTGCTCCGTGCAGAAAACAGAAGATCAATGGCTTCAACCTGCACTAGCTGCAACTCTCGTTTCGCCTCATCTGGAGGTTTAACCTACGGGCCTCAAGCGGCCTCCCTTTTCACAATGCCGGCGGACCAGGTGACTCAAGCCACCACTGGACTATTCTTCGGGACTATGATCCTGCCAATGAGTTTCAGCACTCCTGCGCCATTACAAGAAGCTCCGAAGAAGTCGGTCTTTGATCAGCTTGCAACTGCTGCGGCCCCTCTCAACGGGTCGCCTAAACCAAATGCTTCAGTCTTTAACAGACTGGGCCAAGGCTCATTTGGGCCCGTGAAGAATCCTGCAATACCAGAAGGCGTTATCCCGAAGCAGATAGCCATCCCTGCTCCCGAAATCGTCAAGGCGGCTTCTCCCGCCAAAGGGTCGGTCTTCACAAGACTGACTATTTCAGCTCTCGTTTCAGGCGAAATCATCAAGGTTGCTTCCCCTACTCGGAAGTCTGCTTTTGATAGGTTGGTCGTCCCCACTCAACGGACGTCGGTCTTTAAGAGGCTGATACCAGCGACTTCTGACCAACACATGGGGCATGAGGAGGTCACCCCTACGGCTGATCCAACTCCAATCGCATGACATGCTCACCGTCGTCACTGGTGCCGAGTAAGGAAGGCTGGGGGCAGCTCCCCTTCTGGACTAACTCCGCCAGCTCCAGTGGTGGAAATCAATGCTACTGTTTCAACTGCGAATAGCTTCAAACCGCTTAAGAGGGTTCACAAGAACTCTCCGACTGCCGTGCTAAAGAGATCTCCTCCACCTATGGAAATTACTACAGAAAAGAAGCCGGAGCAGCCCCCTCAGCGGCCGTCCTTCAAAATTTATAAAGTCTGGCGACAGGTGCAGGAATCGGTGATCGACCAGGACTACTCTCGCCGATCAAAGAAGCTTAAAGCTCGACAAGGAGAAAAACATCATGTCAAGCCACAAAAGGCGACAGCCGTCTGGGTACCCGCTGCAGCGGCCCCCTCGACTTCAACTGCTCAAAAGAGAAGGAGGCCAGAGAAAGCCCATGTGAACGTGGCAAACCGTAAAAGCGCTGAATCTAAACACCCCAAGTCTGGGGGCATGATGGTACATACCGTTTATATGGCTTTCGGAAAAGAGGAGAGCCGTGCTTATACGGGCCATCGACCGCTTACGCGATCAGTGACTAAGGATCAGGAACAACAACAGCAGAAACTTCAGGAGATGCTGACTGCAATGGCCGCACTCACTGGGCCGAAAGAAAATCCAGAAACCTCGGATCAACGTCAGGAACAAGAAACTGATGCTGATTTCCTCCGAAGAATGTTTGAGAGGAAAGAAAAAGTGGCCGTGGAACAAGAAGCCAACATCAAACGAATGGCTCTATTGTTCTAAGACATGGCTGGGATGATGTTACAACTGGAACCTCCAGCTGAAGACCCCCCGATCATCATCGAAGACGACAGAGGGGAGACATCGAACCCTCTTCCGGCTCTTTCAGCAGCCAAAGAGGAAACTATCTCCAAGGCCGGCCTGGACGACTACATCGCTCAGCAAATACGGGCTCACCAGGCGAATGAAGCGGCCGTCCAACTTGTTAAAACTGGGCGACCATATCCAGGCTGGTATGACCAAATAAAGTACCCGCCGGGATATACGATCCCTAAATTTCATGTATATAAAGGGACGGGAAATTCCCACCAGCATGTCACCCAGTTCAGGACTCTATGTGGCAACACCGGAGGCGATGATAAATTGCTACTTCGCCATTTGTCGGCAGCTTGTCAGAAATGGCATTCGAGTGGTACTCAGAGATTCCCGACGACTCTGTCAAAACGTTTACGGAAATGGAGTTGTTATTCACTCAGCGGTTCGCGAGCGCCAGCGAACGCACCCCGATCACAGCATTAATCAATGCTAGAGTGAAGCCGGGAGAGACATGGGTGCAGTATGCAGTCCAATGGAGGAACCTATGGTCGAGATACGAACAACGCATAGAAGAAGCTCCTGCCGTGGGCATGTTCATATGGACCCTTGACCCTCAGTCGAGTATCTCCCAATTCATGATGTTCTTCAAGCCGACTACGTTCCAGGCCTTGATCGACAAGCTGGCCAAATTGACCAGATGGGCCATGGCCTTTCCTTTCAAAAATAGGTTTTCGGAATGAAAAAGGTAACGGGAAAGCGACCTTTTTAGCCAACGCTCAGCAACAGCTGAGTAACCCGAGACCGTTTGTTCGTTAAAGCAACAAGCCGCGATCCCTGGATGAGAAGTTGAAACGTCCTTACTCATTTCCCAGGGATAAAACAAGGAGACTATTCGAACTTGCAGTGCGCAACGGACTCATCACTCTGCCAGATCCAAAACATCCGTCGCAACCCGGTGACGTTAACAATCCTAACTATTGTCCCTACCACAGAGTAATGGGTCACCGACTCGAAGATTGCTACATTTTCAAAGGCTGGATTGAGGATGAATACCAAAAGGGCAAATTCGCGTTGTCTGAGAATTGGAAGGTGAACCCGCCTCGGCCACACACTCCCAAGAAGACGGATACACGGGGGAATCATGCTCTTTCGTAGAAGAAGCTCCATGGGAGGTAGCTCTTTCAGCCAAGACGAAAAGAATGCTGAAGGATCTCCAGACATGCCCGACGATCAGGTGGAAAAATCCACTCGAACCCGAGATCATCGAGGGAATGTTAAAACCGCGCCCAACTCCAAATATTGGTGGTGATAGCCAAAGCACTCACGCCTAGCCATCAAAATCTTTGAAGAAGAAGAAGAAATCCAAGAAGCCCGTGAAGCCTGGTGACAAGCGCACGAACCTGCAAAAGCAGATTGACGCGTTGGAAGAGTATAACCAGAAGGCACGGACTCCAGTTACACTCCAAGAGTCTCTCAGCCACGTCCTTGAGGACGGAGATGATGACAATGGAGAAGACTCGTCGGATGAATCTGAAGATTACGTGGCAAGTTGCCATGTGATCTCTCACTTATCGATAGACGATGAAGAAGCTCCTTGCACCGAGAAACTAGGGGCAAATCCTGAACCGGAACTTCTAGGACAATCAGACGAAGTGATTGATGCATTCCTGAACGAAGCCCGCCTTAAAAGCAAAGCTGATCGAGAGCGTGAAATGGCCATATTTGAGAAGGCCAAACGCCGGCGACTGGACGAGAGGGTTGAGACACTCCCGCCAGATGAAAGTACATCCGCCTCAAATAAAAGCAGGTTCAAGACGAGGAAGAGCTTCGCCAAAGCCATATCAATGGGAATGAAGCTCGCACCCTCCGAAGGAAATATTCTTGGTGAAGCGGAGATACATCATAACTTCTGCTTATATTATCGAAAGATTGCACACCCTACCAAGGAGTGCATAGCCTTTAAAAAAACTGGTGGCAGGGATATATTGCCCACCGATAACACGTTCAACGAATAAAGCGCAAGGCTCGTCAGGAACAGAAAAGCACGACAGATGAGCGCAAAAGAGCCGCCGACAACTGTCACATAGTCGACACCAAGGGGTCGCAAATTATCACCTTTGGAAGCGACTCTGACGAAGAAATCGCCCTTAGCTCTCTCTTCAAGGAATCTACCTCTGACACAAAAGATGCGAAAATTTGAGAGAAAATCTAGCTGCGTAATCGTATGTTGCCCGAAAAATCTCGGACCTATGACCGAAACGTCGTTAAACTAACGATGGACCACTATGTCCTAAAACTGGCTATTGACCGAAACGTCGTTAAACTACTACCAACCCGCGGCATCCTCAGGCCGACGTGGTGTAAAAAAATGGTACGTCCACAAGCGAGATGGGCACGGATGAAAACCTGAAAGGGCTCCGTGAGTAAAAACAGCAGGGCTACCGGCGAGTTTTGTGAGAAACCCCGAAAGAGCGCAATCTCGTTAAAAGACACTTGCAAGGTCCTCTCGACTTTGTGAGGAGAAACCACCTGCGTGAGATCCTTACGACTCACAAAGGGAGCAACACACTTAGGGATCCCCACGATCCCTAAGGAGAAATTACACTTACGAGATCCTCATGACTCGTAAGAAGAACCCTCTTATGAGACCCTCACGGCTCATAAGATTCAAAAGTATTAAGCTACAGGGATCTGAACCTGTTCTTAAGCAGCCACCACAACCTCCAATTCTGCCCTACAAGCAGTTCAATGTTGACCCTTGTATATAATCCACGGGCGCGAGTAAACATTTCCCTAACAAAGTCCCATCCGTGACTAGGGATATGTTTGTACAATGAATAGCCCTTGTAAGTCCTCTCGACTTATAAGGAGAAAACACTCTTGTAAGATCCTTATGACTTATAAGAGAACACACACTTAGGAATCCTCACGATTCCTAAGGAGAAAACGCACCTACGTGATCCTCATGACTCATAGGGAGAAATACTTTCATGAGACCCTTACGACTCATGAAGTCAAAAGTCTTAGTCGACAGGATCTTAACCCTGTTTGCTAAGCCACCTTTGTTCGACATCAACAAAGGCAAATGATGATTCGCTCCTGGCAATATCCCAGTTGTAGCGATGCTGATACCTAAATAGGTATCAAATTCCAAGTCCTTTCATGGCAAGTGATGATTTGCTCCTGGCAATATTCTAGTCGCAGCGATGTTGATGCTAAGATTGGCACCAGATTCCAAGTTCCATACTCGTAGCGAAAATCTAGCGAGCCACACATGCATACGAAATAGCCGAAATGATGAGGCAACTTGCAATAAAAATCAGCAAGTAAAAATGTGTGCATGCAAAATAGCCGAAATGATTGGACAACTCGCAATAAAAAGCAGCGAGTAAAAATAAAATAAATAGCCGAAATGATTGGGCACCGCGAAAAATAGCTGAAATGATAGAGCATCGCGGAAAGAAAAATATATAAAATAAAATTTTCTACCCTACAGGTGAGATCACATCGATCCCTGTATACAATCCAGGGGCATAAACAAAGAGGGAACCATACCTTCCCACCAGGCTCCATCAGAAAGCGAATCCAAATCTCGACAGTTCATAGATAACCTAGAGCCAACCTCGACATTTGTTGCAATATTGCAGACACAATGTCAACAAACGAAGCAAATGAAGATCCCTAACTTCAGGGTTTCGGCGTCAACACCGACAACTCAAGAGATCACCAATGGCGTTTCTCCTTACCTCAACAGGATGCAGATGCGACGTCAAAAAATGACCTCAGGGTCAAAACAACGGAACCACGGCAAAGTCCCCAGTTCCAAGACTCTACGGTTCACAGACAACCTAGAGTCAACCAACGACTTCCCCGCCGGAACAACGCTCTGTCTCGGGAATAAGTCAACTCACGAACCTCTCAATTCAGGGAAATTAGTGTCCTTGACGAGAGCATCTCGATTCACGTCAACCCGCAAGGAAATCAGCGTCTTTGCAGGAATACCTCGATTCGTTTCAACTCCGGGGAAATCAGTGTCCTTGGCAACATCATCGATTCAGGGAAATCAGCGTCCTTGACGAGAGCATCTCGATTCGCGTCAACCCGCAGAGAAATCAACGTCTCTGCAGGAATATACAACGTCCGCAAGACGAAGCGAATGCAATATTCCTAGCTTCAGGGTCTTGACGGAAACTCATATAAAACCTGAAAGACTATCGGAGATCATCCCACACCAGCGCGGAGTGGTGATGACTCATCGGGGCCCCCAAACTGAGCCTAACCTCAAGTAAAAAGCGACATGGAATATCCCTAACGCTTGCTCTTTCGATGGTAATATCACCTGGAAGATTACTTGAAGACGTCTTGTCTAGCCCTCGAAGGGATCAGAGACACGACAGTCGCGGGGCTACTCGAACAGCAAGATTATGCGTCGAGGAATACACCAGCCAACGCGATGGTGCGACGGGTAAAAAACCCTAGTACCACAGGCCCTAACGAACTTCTATTAGCAGGAGTTAACTGTGACGTTATGACATTCTTGCGAGAACTTCTTGATTCGTCTCGACTCGTGAGGAAATTAGTGTCCTTGTGAGAATTTCTCGATTCGTCTCGACTCGCAGGGAAAAGCCTTAGGCAATGAGGATGAGGACCTGTTTCCTAAGCACTGGGGTCCTGCAAGTCGGTCCAAAATGGACTCTTACATATTATTCACGGACCACACTCTCCAAAGTCGAATCTCGACAGGGAGGGAAACAACCACTTACGAGTCCTCTCGACTTGAAAGAGGGAAAAATTCTCTTGTAAGATCCTTACGACTCTCGAGAGAAACCACACTTGGGAACCCTCATGATTCCTAAGGAGAAAATACACCTATGAGATCCTCACGACTCGTAGGGAGAAAAGTCTTTATGAGACCCTCACGGCTCATAAAGTTGAAAAGTCTTAGGTAGCAGATCTGAACCTGCTTCCTAAGCCATCTTTCGAAGAAGCCAAAACAAGATGCTCACTCTATCATCTGCCGGTTATGTTCGCTAAGGTGACATGTTGATAACAAAAGAAAGAAGAAAGTAGAGAGATGACACAAGACATTGCGAAAGAGATGTATCTTTTATTCATGAATTCAATTGGGTACAAAATACATCATATGAAAGAACAAAAGAATGAATACATTTTATCCAAAATTACAAATGGTACCAAAAAAACAATTATTGAGAGGGAAGCGCTTTCAATAGTCCGATCAGCCGCTCGCGCACTTCTCTCAGCCCCTCTTCTTGATCAGTTGCCGTGGCCAACTCTGCTTCGACCTGGGCTCGCTGCTGCAAGTAAGACGAAAGTTGTTCCTCGACGGCCCGCTGAGCTGCTTCACGATTTTGTACATCCCGCTCGACGATGTCGAGCTTCTGCCTCAGTGTTAACCCGTCAGAGATGCATCACAGAAGGCTTTCAAAGATAACTTTCAACTGTGCAGCATTTGCATCAACCTGATCACGCAGTCGGGCAGATTCACTTGAAGTTTCTTCACGTTCCTTTTGCTTTAAGGCCACTTCCTGTTCAAGATGGCGGAAATAAGAAGTGCTCTGCTCGACCCATGCAGCCCGTTGAGTGTTCACAGCCAGGACCTCTGGAGCAGGACGCATAAGCTCAAGCACATACAGGCAGGCCTCAATCTTCCTGCAGTGGTTGACCCAAGACTCAACTACGCCCTCACTATGGAAGTTCACAAGCGTCGCCAGTATTGGATTAACCTCGGCAGTAAAATCTGCAGCAGATGTAGGAGCCTCCGCGTCAAGCTCCTCGATATAGTCGCTCAACATGCGCAGACTATTCACGGCGCCTTTCGAGAATGCACGTCTGGAAAAGGGTCCGGCCGGCATTATGATGCGAGACTCGAATGGGGCTAGAGTTGATGTGACCGCTACAAAATAAATCATAGTCAGATGTCGGCTCAAGAAATAAAGAAAAGTATACGAACAATAGAGTCTACTATACCGGCTACAACAGGAAGCAGAGCTGGGAGTTCCGGGGGCGCAAAGATGGCCTCGTCCCCTTCTTCAATTTGTAAGGCTATAAGCAATACAAAGAAGAATTAGGAATAATTTGACTGCCCATTAAAGAAAGGACGTCGTTTAGAAAAGATACTCACCGACACCACCAGGCGGACTTGTTTCCTGATTTAAAATCAGAAAAGCTTATGGAAAAAGCTTCAGAAGAGGGTCACGTACTTACACGTGACCAGCAGTCACGTGTTGGCACGTGACACCTAAAAGCATCAGCAAGGCAAATTCAGCTTCCCAACTACATCAAAGAAAAGGGCTTCAGAAAGGGTCACGTGCTCCCACGTGACCTGGGTCACTTGTTGGCACGTGACAATTACAAACGGCTTCAAAGGCAAATCGGTTCCCTGAGCAAATCAAGAAAAAGGCTTCAGAAGAGGTCACGTGCTTCCACGTGACCAGGGTCACGTGTTGGCACGTGACACTCAAAACATCAGACTCATTCTCCGGTTAAATCGAGAAGAAGGCTCCATGCCAGGGTCACGTGTTCACACGTGATCAGTTGTCACGTGGTGGCACGTGATAGTTAAGCAGCAACCAGAAGACAGAGCGTAAAAAGAAGGAAGAAGGCTCGTTCCAAGAGGGTCACGTGCCCACACGTGACCATGGGTCACGTGGTCACACGTGACCGGCTTTCAAAGCCCATTTTGTTAACAGAATTAAATTCTGAAAGAGATTCAAATCTTTCCAAAGGAAAGCGGTTATCTGGAACCAACCGAATTAAAGATTTAAAGATGATTGAATATCATCTATCTATGGAAAAATCCTGAACTTGGAAAGATTTCCCCTTTAAATCTAACAGAAATAACAAAGGAGAATCCCTGGATTTGAAATCCAATGGTGAATAAAATTCACCCAATAATCCAAAGGTCCAAAACGAATGATGGATGCAAATCAAATCTCTCAATGAAGATTCGTCAAAAAACCAATTGATTCGGTTGCTTCTCCTATAAATAGGAGCCAAGAGACACGCAAAAAAAGAAACATATAAACGCAGAGGGAAGAAAAGAAAGAGAGCCTTGATACTTGAGAGGAAATTGGATCTTCTGCAAAAGAAAACCCTAGGTAAGAAAGGGAAGGTTTCTTTGAAAGAAAGAGAATTTAATTCTCAACAGAGTTTAACTCTGATATAGAACAGAGAGACATATTTCTTCTCTCTTTGATGGAGGATCTGTAAAGTGCACATCTCCCCTTGAGTTGAGAATTTAATTCTCAATGGGTTGAGATCCTGCCACGCAGATCCAAAGCATAGAGAGGGAACGGAAGCACGAGAATTCAATTCTCACAGAACTATAGGAATTTAATTCCTTTAAAATAAAACTAGGGCTTGACCCTGTGTAATGGGAATTTAATTCCTTCAGAACAAAAAGAAACAGGGTTTAACCCTAATTAAGAACTTAGTTCTGTTGAAATAACGGGAGTTTAATTCCCTTAATCATAATTCTTTAACCGAGAACGGGAATTTAATTCTTTAAAACTTTTATTAGGGTTTAACCCTATTCAGTTCTCCACATATATGAGAAATTTAATTCCTACAGAAAATTCAGAGTTCAACTCTATTCCAGAATATAAATCTTCAAAAGGAAGTGGGAATTTAATTCCTCTGAAATTATTGTTAGGGTTTAACCCTACGAGGAATTTAATTCCTGAAAAAAAGATTAACAGATCTTCTAAACAACATACATAGAGGCAGGGTCACGTGCCACCACGTGACCCTCCCCCCCCAAAAAAAAGATCTACAGAAAGCCCTCTGGAGGCAGTGCCTCACGTGACTCACGTGACTCTTGACAGAAGCTTTAACACATAAGCGCTTGAATCCCCGTCACGTGATGGCACGTGATGCTCTAAAAGATGCATAGTCTCAGAAGAACAAGTGAAGGGAGGGTGCTCTCACGTGTTGCCACGTGACCCCTCTTGCCTTAGTGATTAAACACTAAAACGGAACCCCTGAATTCAGTGACAAAACATTGTTTGGCCTTAGTGCAACACTAAGCACAGAACTATATTTGCAGTCTTCAACACTGATTACCGTAGTGTCCAACACTAGTTTGGGACTCCTGTTGCCAGTGTTTAACACAGGACTGTTTTAGTGTTCAACACTAATCTGAAAGCCTGGTTGCTAGTGTTTAACACCAACTATCTTTTAGTGTTGAAACACTAACTTATCAATCTTATTCCCAGTGTTCAACACTGATTCGTCTTTAGTGTCTAACACTAGACACTGGCCCAATTGGCCGAATGGATAGAGGCAAAGCCTTTCCTTCAAGGGACCAACAGGAAGTCAATATTCCAGACATGATTGGACTTAGCCCAAGGTAGCCATAAGTCCTCAATTCGTAATTAACTGGGCTAATGGGCTCATAACATAATCAATTGGTCTTGATCCCAAATTGGGCCAAAGACTATTTAATCCACTCCGGTTCCAGGGTACATCTCTTCACTCCTTTGATACTTGGCGTTGTAATCCCTCAACGTCTTCAAAGAGGTGACGGGTCCCGATGACCACATATTGATATGGACTGTGGGGTCCTTAAACCCATGGACTACGACGTTCTTAACCTCGACCGAGATATTTTGAAACTAACAACGGACTGTGGGGTCCTTAAACCCATGGACTACGACGTCCTTAACCTCGACCGAGATGTCTTAAAACTAACAACGGACTGTGGGGTCCTTAAACCCATGGACTACGACGTCCTTAACCTCGACCGAGATGTCTTAAAACTAACAATGGACTGTGGGGTCCTTAAACCCATGGACTACGACGTCCTTAACCTTGACCGAGATGTCTTAAAACTAACAATGGACCGCAATGTCCTTAAACTACCTATGGACCGCAATGTCCTTAAACTACCTACGGACCGCAATGTCCTTAAACTAGCAATGGACCACTATATCCTTAAACTGGAACAATAGAGCCCAAACGCTCTTTTGTCGGATCTAAACGATCCCGTTTAAGTTGATCTTAGCCTCAAATATGGCTAACGTATCCTTAAACCTTCAAACAGACTGGACTATGAATCCCCCCAATCAACTTCGGTTCAAGGGTACATCTCTGAACTTCTCTGATATTTGTCGTTGTAATCCTTCAACGTCGTCAGAGAGGTGGCGGGTCCCGACGGCCATACATTCAATAGACCACTATGTCCCTAAACTGGAGTAATAGAGCCCCAAATGCTCTTTTGTCGGATCTAAACGACCCCGTTAAGTTGATCTTAGTCTCAAGTTAGACTAACGTATCCTTAACAAACGTTTGAGTTGATCTTAGCCTCAAATATGGCTAACGTATCCTCAAACCAAACCCCCAAACCCAAATCTAAGATAAATACGGATTTGGACTAGTCCACGCCCTACGGGCGACGACATAACTCGGTCTCCGTAAACAATCCACGGGCAACAAAACATAAAACAAACACACACGACGCGAATTGACCATCTGGAGAAAGAGAAAGTTGTTACCGCGATGCGGTAGCGTAATTAACTGTAGGGGCTTGCGCCTGCAGGGAAGAACGTCCCCACAATCAAAAACCCCTCAAACGAGGGGGAATCTGACGAAGTCTGCTACATCGGCCGCATTCGTTTAAACCTTCGATACACGGTGCCATGAATCAACTTGGCATCTTCGGAGAGGTGGACGGATAGCACCAATTAGCATCTGCCCCAAATTTCAGGCAAGAGACGCCATGTCGCGCTGTCTTTCGGAGGGGAACAGGACTAATCTCTGACAGGAAGGAGAAGTGTGGGTGTAGCACCTGATACATGTGGTCAAAAAGGACTCCTGCAAGGACGCAGTAATGCAACGTCAGTACATAAGTTATACAGCCTAAAAAAATAAGACTGATGGATCACGAATCCGCACCTTCCAACATCTGAAATGGTACAAGAAAGGGTAGAGGAGGTGTCATCGTCAAAGCGGTAGCTGATGGCGCTGCCTCGGGTAGCACAACCTCAACGCTCGCCACACCTGCATTAGAAACAAGATAAATACTGTCAGGAAAAATTGAAAAGGATTGCAGAATAAAAAGAAAAGCAATGACCTAAAATCTACCTGATGAGTCGCCAGTCGGAATCGCGACGAGGGCGTCACTTGATACAGCAACTGCTTCATCCTCTTCCATCAGGATGGTCTCACCTCCCGTCGCCTCATCCCCTGACTCTACGAGAGCCGTCGTAACGCTTGCGACGCCAGGAGATGGCAAAGAGCCGCAGGCGGAAAGAGCGACGATCGGGGCAGTTCCCGACTCTTGCGACAGAGTGGCTACCTCAGGCTCAGCGGCTGTACCCGTCTCACCCATCGCCATCTCAGGCTCGGCGATCGTGCCTGTCTCACCCACCGCTACCTCGAGCTCAGCAATTGCAGCCATCTCGTCTACCGCTGCCTCGGGTTCGGCAATCACGGCTACCTCCTCTACCGCTATCCCAGGTTCAGTGGTTGCTGCCACTTCTTCGGTAAGACTCGGCCCTGCAAGATAAGATATATGAGAACTGGTATTTAAAAATTTGACAACGAAACCCCGTGTCATATTACCTTGAGTTGGTCTTCCGACTGCTTCCCGAGCCGCATGTGCTGCCCGTCTATAGGCAATGGACAAGGCAGCTGGGGATTCCTCTGAAGGAGTAGGGGCAGGGGTAGCGGTGCTCGAACCCGCACCCACGGCCAAGGCAGCACTACGCTCCTTCACCGCGCGCATTCGACGCTTCCTCTCAGCTCGGGCCGTCAAAGCGGATCTTCTAGACGCCTCCATCAATAGGATGTCGTCATCCGCGCCAAGGGTTACCTCTGGAGCCGTTATGGCATCCGTCATCGGTTGTTTAAGTGACGCTTCTTTCAACAATACTGGCGGAACTGAGCTAGCCGGCCCAGCAAGCGTCTCCGCACCGCCCTGCGAAGTCGGTGCCACGCCCGGAATAATATGAGTAGAGGTAGTTCATGTGATAAAAAAGGGGGGTCAGATTACTCATAAGAAACGGGAGCGGGAACATGGTGAACCGAAATGTACCGATGCCTAAGGATGCTTGAAGTCGTTCCTCTTCCTCAAAAGTCTTGAGAGAAGCTGCGAGAGCTTCTTCGGTAGAAATGCCTGTTAAAGAAGGAAAAGCGTCAGTCAAAACACGATAATAGAAATACGATGCAATAGAGAAAGATACAGCTAATGATTACCTGATCGCGCGAGGATAACCAACCCCTCTTCGTGGCTTGCCAATTGCTCAGAAGCTGCAATGGCAGCCGCCAGATCAGTATCATCTGGCGACATGAATAAGCCCTTATTTGTCCCATACTCGCTCAGGCCCTCGCCGTAAGGAGCGTGAGGCTCCTGGACAAGTACAACGTCGACAGAAAGGATTGACTTCTTCTTCCTCTTTTTTGAGCGAGCTCCGGTTGCTGCCAGCACTAGCTTACGCTTGGCAGGCACTTTAGGACGACGAGTCCCAATTTCTTTTCCTACGTCCGACTCGGGGAACGCGGCAGCCACTTCTTTTTCAGACGCGCTGGAAGGGGGCAACCCTCGCGTAGGGCTTAGCACACGAGGAGGCTCAACTGCAGTGACCTCTTTTAGTGGAGGGGGGACAGTTGTCCGTCGCTTCAAAGGGACGTTGCGATCGCCGGCAGGAGGTGCACTTTTACGATCGAGCAGCAGCCGCCTCTCTTCCTTAATGACGGCGCCCATCGAATGCTGGTACCACGCTGTGTACACATTAAGGACCTTCGGGACGCAGCTCGGTTCGCTGATAAAGAAATTGGACCCCGTGTTCAAGCGCATGAAATGATGTAGCGCGTTTCGCATCCCCTCTTCAGTGGCAGTGGGTTCTAGCAAGAAAGCCTCCAGCGGAACTCCTTGATTATAGCTCAATTGTTGGGCAAAACGATGCGGATTGTATCTCATGAAAAGCGCCGCATCATTTTTCCTAAACACTAGGAAGCCCGGTCTGATAGAATATAAATGGAGGATCTTCCGAGCTTTCAAAACCGAGGCTCCATCTTTAAAAGTATCCCGCAATGGCCGCACCGTTGTGGTAGACTCTTTTCCGATGGTTAAAACCTTGTCGGTGAAGGTCATCCCGTCTCCAACCGTGTAAGGAGAAGGAGCAAACCTCTAGCGTCCCGCGGTGACGGATTTACAATAGATGCGCCGACTAATCGCATAATCCGGGGGAAGCTGCACCTGTCATAAAATGAAGGCCTTTTATGAATACCAAAAACGCCAAGTGCATGTAGCTCGAGCCATGACATGAAGTAATGCATCGAGAAGTTCATATGCTGCGCTCTGGGCTCAGTAGTATCTGCCGCCTGACTAAGGCCGTAATACAAATGGGCTAAACTGGCGACCCCGACAGCCACTTTCATCCCAATAACCATTCGGTGAGCCGGATAGAAGACAGACGGCCTCATACGGTGAAGGTGCATTGGGAGCGCGAACCAGCTCAACCATAGCCCAAGAAATCCCAAGAAGAATGTTTCCTCATCAATCCCAGGGACTGCGATCTCCGCAAAAGGAACAACTGGGGTGTTGGGAAGGAAGAAACCTTTCTGATCTACCTCCGCCGTTGGCAGGTTGTTTAAATCTAAGCCAAAAGGGTCGTCAAGCATGGCGAATCTAGCAGCCTCCTTCGAGAGAACCTCTGGATGAAGGAAACGAGCGATGAAATCCTCAAAATTAACCTCGCGGCTCCCAGATTCGAGGAAAATGCCCTCATAAATATTCAACACTTTGATCAGACTAGGAAATTGGTGTTGAACGGCGTTCTCCGGGGTAAGGCCCATTATCACTGGCTTGGCACCAAAAACGTATTCATCCGTAGGAAGCAGCTCCTCAAAATGCTCCCCCATGACCGGTAAGCCGGAAACTTCTGCAAATTCCTCTAAGGAGATTGATACTTCTCGGTCCAGCGAAAGGAAGGTGTGGGTAGGAATATTCCACTGCTCCAGAAATTTCTTAACCCACCAGGTGGGAAGCGTAGGATACTGGAAGAGAGAAGCATAAACGGCGGGATACAACCCAAGCCTCAACAACTGTGACTTCTTTGTTGACAGAATGTAGCGGGCCCATTGCAGATAACCGGTCGGATGACGAGGAATCAGACCTATATTATATGGTTTCCCCCAAGGCCGCACCTCACCTTGACAAATACGTCATCCCAAGATATCCAAAGCCATGGGAGGCTGAACGGGTATCGCTGCCATAGCGGGCTGAAGAAGACCTTCTGAAGTCCAATTAACCATCTCCACGGCATAGTTCACCGGGGGTGGGTCGGCATAATGGATCGCCATGATGGGCTCCGAGGGTACCGTGCACGAAAAGCTTTGTCGACCCTTGATAATATGATTATACCATGTCCCCCAGAGGTGAAGATTCTTATGTTCCGGGTCATGATCTTTAATCAAAGCTAGGACTTCCCGGTCTATAGGTGCTCCAGGAAATCCTCCTTTTGAATGAACAAACGGGAAAGAGAGATCGAAAGACATGTCGCCTGCAAAAAAAGGGACAGAAGTCAATTGTCAGTGCTATAATTTAATTTTAAATTCTGACACTCGGTACTTAAAAATTTGTACCACACTACAATGCAGTGGAAAAGGGGACCAAAAGGGGACCCACAAAATCTAAATTACAATTTATCAATTAAGAATTAATAAAACAGCCTCATCATTGGATGCTACTATTAACTAATGAGGGAATCCTCAAGGAAATTCTCATTGAAGGAGAGATCCCTCGGGAGAAGGAGAAAATCTCCCTTTGAGAGCAAAACTCTATGACAGAGTGACACTTGTCAAACTCTGATCATGAAGGAATAAAATTCCTTAAAGAGCCTGGCTCTGTAATGATGATGGAAAAATTCATCAGAAAAGAAAATTAAAATCAATTAATTTTTATGAATTAAAAATTCTGGGATCTTCAAGATCCATGGAAAAACTTTTAAGAGTTCTTCATCAAAGATTAAGAAATCTACATATGATTCAAAAGAGCAAGGCTCTGTTTATGGGCTAAGGAACCCCAAAAGATCTCTTTAGATCTATGGGTTCATGACAGCAAAGCTCTGCTAATGAAACCCTAAATGGGTTTTCTGTAGATCAAAGATCTATAAAGAGCAAGGCTCTGTTAATAGGTAAAACCCTAATTTATTAAAATTTATTAAAAAAATTTTAAAAACTTTACCTAAGTTTGGAAAGAGTTTTTACTCTCGAGAAGTTCTTAAACAGAAGAGCTGTGCTCTGAACAAAAATTCTCAAGGAAAGAAGATGATAATCATCTAAGGGACCAAAGGTCCTATATATAGGCATTGAACCGCCTCTTCAACTTCTGAGTTGATCCAAGGGCTCAGATGTTGCCACCGCTGCACTCACGTGTGCGCCATGTGAGCGCAACAGTGGGGGGAATTTGTTCCCCCAATTAGAGCAAAGCACTGTTTTAAAATTTAAAATTCAAAAATTGAAGCAACGTTTCAGATTCAATGCTAGGCGTGCTGCACGCCATGTGTCAAACACGGATACACTAGCGCCAGGTGCGCTGCGCCCTAGGCAGCGCACCCCCAATCAGAGCAAAGCTCTGTTTTAAAATTTAAAATTCAAAAATTGAAGCAACGCTTCAGATTCAGCGCTAGGCGCGCTGCGCGCCACGTATCAAACACGGATGCGCTAGCGCCTGGTGCGCTGTGCCCTAGGCAGCGCACCCCCAATCAGAGCAAAAATCTGTTTTAAAATTCAAAATTCAAATATTGAAGCAACGCTTCAGATCCAGCGCTAAGCGCGCTGCGTGCCACGTGTCAAGCACGGACGTGCTAGCGCAGGCTGCGCTGCGCTCTGCGCTGCGCGCCACGTGTCAAACGTAGGTGCGCTAGCGCAAAGTGTGCTGCGCTCTGAGCAGCGCACCACGTACAAAGCACATGTGTGCTAGCGCAGGCTACGCTGCGCTCTGCACTGCGCGCCACGTGTCAAACGTAGGTGCGCTAGTGCAAAGTACGCTGCGCTCTGAGCAGCGCACCACGTGCAAAGCACGGGTGCGCCAGCGCTGGAATTAAAATTCCCCACCGTTAGATCAAAAGATCTAATAATAATGATAAATCATTAATTAATCAGAATTAAAATTCTGTTATGGAAAGATTTTTCAATCTTGTTAAAAACAAGAAGATTGTCTTC
This sequence comes from Agapanthus africanus, assembly GCA_030015575.1. NCBI lineage: Eukaryota > Viridiplantae > Streptophyta > Magnoliopsida > Asparagales > Amaryllidaceae > Agapanthus > Agapanthus africanus. The sequence goes on from CM057346.1 coordinate 34,182,383, forward strand.
TGTAAAACAGAAGCCCTAGGATCAAAGATCCAATGGTGGGGAAATATCCCCAAATCAATCAGAGAAAGATCTCTTTAACTGATTTAACAAATCAATTTGCCCTATATAAAGGCCCCAAGACTTCAAGTCTGAGATGGAGAGACCCCCCTACAAACTTTGAGAAAACTCAAAAGAAAGAGAGCAAGCTCTTGAAAGAAGATCATTTCTTCAAGGTAAAAAGAAGGATTCTTGCACAAAGAGATGAAATCATCTCATTAAAACAGAAGAACTATCTTCTTAGAAGATCATAGATCTACAAAGACCAAGGTCTTTCATAAAAGAGATCAAAAGATCTCATCATAAAAACAGAAGAAGTATTTATTTCATTCACAGATCATTGATCTACAAAGGCAAAGCCCTTTCAAAAAAATAAGAACTGTTGTTCTTGAATCTTGAGGCAAAGCCTCCTTTAAAAAGAACATAAACTTGTTCACAGATGATAAATTTAATCAAATGCGCTTTGCGTTATTGAAAAGTGCCTTGCACTCTTGAACTGAGCTTTTGCGCTCCCTGGACCGGCGCTAAGCACCAAAATGCGCCACGTGTCAACCACGTATGCAACTTGCGCTTTACGCTTCTGAAACAGTGCACTGCGCTCATGGGCTGGCGCTCAGCGCCAAGCGCGCCACGTGGTCAGGATTGACATAAGCCATGTTCCACGAAACCAGGAATTGTTCTGGATACTTCCCACGGGGTCAGGATTGACATAAACCGTGTTCCGCAAGGACCAGGTTCCGCTCTGGACGCTTCCCACGGGTCAGAATTGACATAAGCCATGTTCTGCAAGGACCAGGTCCCGCTCTGGACGTTTCCCACAGGGTCAGGATTGACATAAACCGTGTTCCATGAAACCAGGAATTGTTCTGGATGCTTCCCACAGGGTCAGGATTGACATAAGCCGTGTTCCGCAACGACCAGGTTCCGCTCTGGACGCTTCCCACTGGGTCAGGATTGACATAAGCCGTGTTCCGCAAGGACCAGGTTCCGCTCTGGACGTTTCCCACGGGGTCAGGATTGACATAAGCCGTGTTCTACGAAACCAGGAATTGTTCTGGATGCTTCCCACAGGGTCAGGATTGACATAAGCCGTGTTCCGCAAGGACCAGGTTCCGCTCTGGACGCTTTCCACGGGGTCAGGATTGACATAAGCCGTGTTCCGCAAGGACCAGGAATTATTCTCGATGCTTCCCATAGGGTCAGGATTGACATAATTCGTGTTCCGCAAGGACCAGGTTCCGCTCTAGATGCTTCCCACGGGGCCAGGATTGACATAGGCCGTGTTCCGCAAGGACCATGATCCGCTCTGGACGTTTCCCACAGGGTCAGGATTGACATAAGCCGTGTTCCACAAGGACCAGGATCCGCTCTGGACGTTTCCTACAGGGTCAGGATTGACATAAGCCGTGTTCCACGAAACCAGGAATTGTTCTGGATGCTTCCCACGGGGTCAGGATTGACATAAGCCGTGTTCCGCAAGGACCAGGTTCCGCTCTGGACGTTTTCCACGGGGTCAGGATTGACATAAGCCGTGTTCCACGAAACCAGGAATTGTTCTGGATGCTTCTCACAGGGTCAGGATTGACATAAGCCATGTTCCGTAAGGACCAGGAATTGTTCTGGATGCTTCTCACAGGGTCAGGATTGACATAAGCCGTGTTCCGCAAGAACCAGGAATTGTTCTGGATGCTTCTCACAGGGTCAGGATTGACATAAGCCCTTTTCCGCAAGGACCAGGTTCCGCTCTGGATGCTTCCCACGGGGTCAGGATTGACATAGGCCGTGTTTCACGTGACCAGGATTTGCTCTGGATGCTTCCTACGGGGTTAGGATTGACATAAGCCGTGTTCCGCAAGGACCAGGATTGGTTGAATTTATCCGCATTTCACGGAATCGGGAGTTGACTCTCGGTTGTCTGTGCACCGTCGAGATTCAGAGCAGGGATTTTGCCATGGCTCCAGGGTTGATTGTCGCGTCTGAATCCTGCTGGAATGAGGAGGAACGTTGTTGGTGATCTCTAGGCTGTAGATGAACCGTCGAGACTTGGCTCTCCTTCTGGTGGAGCCTGATGGGAAGATATGGTTCTCTCTTTGTTTGTGCCCCTGGATTGTATATAGGGATCGATGTGATCTCACCTGTAGGGCAAAATGTTTCATTTTATATATTTTTCTTTCCGCGATGCTCTATCATTTCAGCTTTTATATCGCGAAAGTCGCGATTGCCCAATCATTTCGGCTATTTTTCGCGGTGCCCAATAATTTCAGCTATTTTTTTATTTACTCGCTGATTTTTATTATGAGTTGCCCAACCATTTCGGCTATTTCATATGCATACATTTTTACTTGTTGATTTTGTTGCAAGTTGCCCCATCATTTCGGCTATTTCATATGCATTTGTGAATCGCTGGCTTTTCGCTGCGAGTTTGGGATTTGATACCGATTTAGGCATCGGCATCGCTACGACCGGGATATTGCCAGGAGCAAATTATCATTTGCCTCTGTCAATGTCGAACAAAGGTGGCTTAGTAAACAGGGTTAGGATCCTGCCGACTAAGGCTTTTGACTTCATGAGCCGTAAGGGTCTCATAAAGGTATTTCTACCTACGAGTCGTGAGGATCTCGTAAGTGTAATTTCTCCTTAAGAATCGTGAGGATTCCTAAGTGTATGGGCTTCTCGTAAGTCATAAGGATCTTACAAGAGTATTTTCTTCTTATAATTCGAGAGGACTTACAAGGGTTGTTCACCGTATGGGCATATCCCCAGTCTCTGGTGGGACTTTGTTAGGGAAATGTTTATTTGTGCTCGTGGATTGTATACAAGGGTCAGTATTGAACCACTTGTAGGGCAATCTGGGGAGTGTGATGACGGCTTAAGAACAGGTTCAGATCCCTGTAGCTTAAGGCTTTTGAATCTTATGAGCCGTGAGGGTCTCATAAGAGGGTTTCTCCTTACGAGTCGTGAGAATCTCGCAAGTGTAATTTCTCTCTAGGAATCGTGAGGATTCCTAAGTGTGTTGCTCCCTTGTGAGTCGTAAGGATCTCACGCGGATATTTTCTCCTCACAAGGTCGAGAGGACCTTGCAAGTGTCTTTTAACGAGATTGCGCCCTTTCGGGTTTTCACAAAACTCGCCGGTAGCCCTGCTGTTTTTACTCACGGAGCCCTTTCGGGTTTTCATCCGTGCTCATTTTACTTATGGACATACCATTCTTTTTTATATTATTTTTTTTATTGTTTTTTTTGTGTCAGCCTTGGGATGCTGCGGTCCATAGTAGTTTATCGACGTCTCGGTCAACAGTCAGTTTTAGGATATAGTGGTCCATCATTAGTTTAAGGACGTTTCGGTCCGTTGTGAGTTTTAGAACATTTCGGTCCGTTGTTAGTTTTAGGACATTTCGGTCCGTTATTAGTTTAAGGATGTTTCGGTCCGTAAGCCGGCTACTACCTATGGAGTTTGGGCTTAGGAAGATAGCGAGCGGACATAGGCGTCATCATCTATCGTTGACTTAGGCCGTGACTCGTCAAGCGTAGTACTTTTTCAAGAAGCGGCCATTTATTGTCCTGAAAGGTCTTTCACTATGCATGTCCATGAGTAGATAGGCTCCACCCTGGTAGACTTTATCTACGATATACGGGCCTTCATAGTTCGGCTCGAATTTCCCCCGTTTGGCACGATTGGGGATCATAGGTCTTTTGACCACTAGCACGAGTTCGCCTTGGCGGAATGTTCTCGGCCTAGTCAACCTCTCATATGAGCGCGTCATCTTTGCTTTATAAGCCTCCAGATTTTGTTGCGCCATGAGCCGGGTTTCATCAAAGGCGTCGAGCTCCTCAAGCCGGAGGTGAGCATTTTCTTTGTCTGTTAGCTCGTAATGAACCGCCACTCGTAAAGAGGGTAACTCTATCTCAAGGGGGAGTACCGCTTCTGTGCCGAATACCAACACATAAGGTGTTGTGTTTGTGGCAGTTTTGAACGTAGTTCGATATGCCCAGAGAGCTTCATGCAGTCTTTCATGCCAGTCTCTCTTATTTCGAGACACCGTCTTTTTCACGATCTTCGTCAAGGTCTTGTTAAAAGCCTCAGCTAGACCGTTAGCTCAGGGATTATAGACCGATGAATATCTCCAGTCTATGTTATGATGTTGTGCGAAGCGGCTGATCTTGTGGCATCTGTAGACTGGCCCGTTATCGGAGAGTGCCGAACTGATAAATGACGTGTGTCTTGAAGAAATGGAGGATATTATCCGTCTTTACTTCTCTTAGTGGTACTGCTTCTGCCCATTTGGAGAAGTAATCAGTTGTTGCTAGTATGAACCGATGTCCTCTGGACGGTGCCGGTTCGATGGGACCGATTATGTCAGTTCCCCATATTTCGAACAGCCAGCTAGCCACCGTTGGGTTAGCGGATTTGGATGCTGATGGATAAAGTGTTTCGCCCAATCAGAGCAAAGCTCTGTTGAAATTCAAAATTCAAAATTTTGAAGCAACGGTTCAAATCTCGGGCGCAACGCGCCACATGTCAGGCACTGATACGTCAGCGCAGCGTCCAAGAAGGCGCGCCCAATCAGAGCAAAGCTCTATTTAAAGGAAGCAACGCTTCAGTTGCGCATGCGCTGCGCTGCGCGACACGTGTCAGTGCAGATGCGCTCGCGCAGTTACGCTGCGCTGTGCGCTGCGCGACACGTGTCAGCGCAGTTGCGCTGCGCTTTGCGCTGCGCGACACGTGTCAGCGCAGTTGCGCTGCGCGACACGTGTCAGCGCAGATGCGCTAACGCAGTTGTGCTGCGCTGTGCGCTGTGCGACACGTGTCACACACTGGGGCATCTGCGCCAAACAGAATTAAAATTCTAAGAAATCTTTTCTGTTCTTGTTAAAATAAGAAGATTTTCTTCTGCAAAGCAGAAGCCCTTGGATCAAAGATCCAACGGTGGGAAAAATTCCCCAAATCACTCAGAGAAAGGTCTCTTCAACAAAATTAACTAATTTATGGGCACTATAAAAGAGACCCCAGACCTCAATTCAAGATCATCAACATTTTCTTGAAAAAAGTCAAGAGCTTCAAACAGAGAGAGAATTCTGAGAAAATTTCAAAGAAAAAGGTAAAGACCTTCACGAGAGAAAAGAAATCTCTTTTAATAAATCATTGATCTAAAAACCAGATCAATGTTCTTCACATAATAAACAGTGCTTTGCACTTCTCATGAGCCACTGGTTCTTTAAAAACAAGAAAACAACAAAATAAAAATAGTGCTTTGCACTTTTATGAACCTCTGGTTCTTGAAACAAAAAGGAAAAAACTTATTTTTTCTTTGATCTAAATTAGATCAAGAAATCAAATAGTGCTCTGCACTTCTGTTCTTGAATCTAAAATATTCTTAGTGCTTTGCACTTCCAAACTGCGCTGTTGCGCTCTTGAGAGAGCGCCATGTGTCAGCTACAGAACAACTTGCGCTATGCGCTCTTGAAATAGAGCTTTGCTCTCTGGAATTGGTGCAACTCATCAGAGCGTGCCATGTGTCAGCAACGCAACAGCGCAGTGCACTAGCGCAGCGCATTGCACCGTTGCGCTTGCGCTCACCAGAGCATGACACGTGTCCTCACCACAAGCGCTTGCGCTCAGTAATTGGCGCAAAGCGCCTGACAAATGCAATGCATTTCTTAAAAAAGGGCCAGGCCCAAATCAAAAAGACCTAGCAGGCCAAAATAAATTGCAAAGCAATAAAAAGGGGGCAGAGCCCAAGTGAAATTGATGCTCTGCATCTTTTATGGGCAGAGCCCAAACAAAAAAAATAGAAGTAATGCAATGCATTATTTAAGTGTGGGCAAAGCCCTAGCACAGGTCTAATAGACCAAAAATAAATAAGGGTGTTGAACATTTTCAACTGGACTTAGCCCAATTTTGGCCATAAGTCCTCAAATTAAATTGACTGAGCACGGCTGCTCCCTAAACCAATTTATATTTGGTTCGAGGGTACATCTCCGAACTCCTCTGACACCTGTCGTTGTAATCCTTCAACGACGTCAGAGAGGTGACGGGTCCCGACGACCACACACGTATATGGACTGCGGGGTCCTTAAACTCGTGGACCGAAACGTCCCCAAACTAATATCGGACCGAGACATCCTTAAACTAATGTCGGACCGAGACGTCCTTAAACTAATCATGGACCCCCACGTCCCTAAACTGGAATATGGACCACCACGTCCCTAAACTGGCGATAGACCACCACGTCCCTAAACTGGAAAGTGGACCACCACATCCTTAAACTGGAGTATGGACCACCACGCCCCTAAACTGGAACAATAGAGCCTCCAAATGCTCTTTTATCGGATCTAAACGATCCCGTTTAAGTTGATCTTAGCCCCAAACACGGTTAACGTATCCTTAAACATTCAAGTGGACTACAAAATTCCAAATCAACTCTGGTTCGAGGGTACATCTCCGAGCTCCTCTGACACATGTTGTTGTAATCCTTCAACGACGTCAGAGAGGTGACGAGTCCTGACGGCCATATATTAAATGAATCACTACGTTAAGTTGATCTCAGTCTCAAACAGGACTGACGTATCCTTAACGAACGTTTATGTTGATCTTAGCCGCAACGCGACTAATGCATCCTTAAACTAAAAACACCAAACCCAAATCTAAGTAAATACAGATTTGGACTAATCCACGTCCTACGGGCGACGACATTACTCAGTCTCCGTATACAATCCACGTGCAACCACAAACAAAACAAACACACACGACACGAAGTGAAATTCTGGAGAAGGAGAAAGTTGTTACCGCGATGCGGTAGCGTAATTAACTGCAGGGGCTTGCGCCTGCAGGGAAGAGCGTCCCCACAATCAAAAACCCCTCAAGCGAGGGGGAATCTGATAAAGTCTGCTACATCGGCCGCATCCGTCTAAACCTCCGATACACGGTGCCATAAATCAACTTGGCATCTTCGGAGAGGTGGACGGATAAAACCAAATAGCATCTGCCCTGAATCTCAGCGTCAGGACATCGCGGTCCTGTGCGCCGCCTTTCGGAGGGGAACAGATTCTGGCACGCCCGGTGGGACCTCTTCCTCTTTCCACTCCACACTTCGTGTGTCGTCTTCGCGAATCAATCGCGGTTTGTTAATGGTTTCCTTCGGATTTCAAGTTACTAAGATTTGGTCTTTTGCCTGGCGCAGAACTCAAGATTCAATGGCCTTTAACTGCACCAACTGCTCGAAATGCCACTGCAACGGACGCTCCGCTTCACCGGGAGGTGTAGCATATGGGCCCCAAGCGGCTTCCTTCCTCGCTCTGCCGGTAGACCAGGTGACCCAAGCCACTACTGGCCTGTTTTTCGGGACCATGATCCCACCTACAAGCTTCTCTATGCCAATACCTGCACCGGAAGTGAACAAGAAGTCGGTCTTCGACCGGCTCACTGCTACGACGACCCCTGTCAACGGGTCGCCCGCTACCAAACCGACAGCCTCTGTTTTCACCAGGCTAAATCAGAACTCTAAATTGGCTGTCCCAAGGAAGGTAATAACTGCTGCTCCAGAAGTCGTCAAGGCGGCTTCCCCTGTTAAAGAGTCGGTCTTTTCAAGACTGACGATTCTTGCTCCTGCCCCTGCTCGAGGATCCGTCTTCGACAGGTTGAATATCACCCCTCAAAAGACAACCTCAGTCTTTAAGAGGTTAACACCGGCAGCACCTCATTCAGACAGGGGGCAAAAAGAAGATGTCTCAACCTCCGAGCCAGTCCCAACGGCTCGTCATGCTCGACGTCGCCATTGGCAACGAGTGAGGAAGGCATGGGGCAACTCCCCTTCAGGGCTAACTCCATCGGCTCCAGTGGCGGAAGTCAACGCTGCTGTTCCAACTGGAAACAGCTTTGAACTGCTGAGGAGGGTACGTAAGAATTCTCCAACCGCTACGTTGAAAAGATCTCCTCCACCTGCGGAGAGAGCTCCAGAAACGAAGCAAGAACAGCCCCCTCAACGGCTATCCTCAAGAATTTATAAAGTTTGGAGGAGGGTTCAAGACTCCGTGGTTGACCCAGGTCACTCTCGTCGCCAGAAAAAGGCGAAGGTGGAAAAAGACAAGGACCGTCCCATTAAACAGCAGGGGACAGCAGCTGCTAGGGTGCCCCTTTCAACGGTTCCTTCAACCTCAACGGCCCACAAAAGAAGGAGGCCAGAGAAAACTCCCGCGTCAACGGCAAAAGTTAAAAATGGTGAACCTAAACGCCCCAAGTCAGGGGGCATAACAGTTCATACGGTTTACATGGCATCGGGAAAAGAAGACAGCCGTGCATCCATGGGTCATAGACCGCTTACACGGTCAGTGACCAAGGCTCAGGAGCAGCAACAGAAGCTCCAGGAGATGATGAATGCTATGGCCGCACTTACACAGCCTCGACCGCACCCCCTTTCCTCCTCTTCTCCCTCCTTCAAACGCCTGCACCCAACGCCACCGCCACCTGCACGCTGTGCTGCCGTCGCCGCCGCCTCCCTTCGCCGACAACGTCGACTTCCTCCCTTCACCCTCGTCCTGACCTCCTCATCTTCCTCCTCCTTCCCTCGCCAGGCTGCAACAGAACCGACGTCGAACCCTAGCACTTCTCCAGTCGCCGGGAAAGCCGCCGTCGACCATCGTCGTCGTTGCCAGAGCCACCGCCGACCACCTCCTTCTCCCCTTGCAACCCAGACCAGGCCAGGACCTCCTCTACTCATCACACCATCCCATTCCAGCACCTCCAACCACTTTCAGCCTATACCGCTGCTGCCGCTGCTTCGCCGGCGCCCCATCGCCGTCGAACCCGTCGCGGTTGACACCCGTGCCATCCCTGTAAGCATCTCTTTACTTTCTCCCTGCGTGTTAACCCCTCGCTGGTCGTTCGCGTCCATGTGTTGTATTTTTGCTAATTCGTCGCTGTTTTGACTTTTCGCCGGATTCCGGCCGTGCCGACGACTTGACCCGACTCTCCAGCGAAGTACTCCAGTCCGTGTGGTCCCGCTGTTCGTTGTTTGGACTCGTTCCGCGACCCGTGTTTCCGTCGCGTGTTTTCCGCCGACGTTGCGTTCGTGTTTTCCGGTTTGCGGAACCTTCGAGGCAAGTATTACTTGCTAGATGCTATTGTTATCCTAATTAAGTATGATTGACTCATAAAACTTACAAATATTAACTAGTGTAGTTATTTTCTCGATTGGACGTAATATGATAAATATCATGATACGACAACCGAAATCGTATTTTGCCACCGTAACCTTAATAACAACTACCTGTTAATCATTTTGTTATTTAAAGGACGATAGTCGTACACTTATATCTTCATTACTTGCTGTTATTAATATTGCGCTACCCTGTGATTATTGCACCCCAAGAGTGCTCGAACCTGTTAATATAATACAACTGCACCATATTAATGCACCATTGTGATTAAATGAACTATTATTGCTGTTTACTTTATTTCCTGCTGCGGTTCCTTACTCGATTGTATACCTGTTGTGAGCACACCTTCGATTACATTACATATTGACCTGACCTTGCTACACATGACATATACATACATACCGATGCACCGGACATGGTACCCTTAACTACCAACTCAACCTGTTGTACCATGATCTGACCTGTTACCCGATCTCATGCCTAATGCCAACAAACCTGACTTGGGGTCCTCATGGACCATTCCTGTTGTCTATCCAGACAAACCTGCTTTTACCTGATCCTGTGTTGGCATTAGATCTTGATTACTGAATACCTGACCTGACATACATAACTTGGGGGTATGGGGAAATCAAAGGTGAAACCGACTTGTAACTCAACAGTTCGATACCTGTTCTGATCAGTCTTACGGGCTTGGCCAGCCCCGGAGTGATGATGCTGACATCACTCGCCCATCTTGCTACTTGTTACTGCCTAGCGGCACGTCTCGGATTCAGCCCCGAGAATCTTGACCGTGGTCCCGGGCACGCACGGGATACTATTGAGTTACATCGACGAGTCATCAATTGATTTCAAAGACTTTAGAGTAGAAACCTGATAGGACAGTTTAGTTACCACTGCACATTACCCTGCACTGTTATTTCATAGTACTGCTTTATTCATGTTCATCCCTGCATTGCTTATTACCATGTTCATATTATATTATTGATTGACATGACGCGCTGACGTCTGGGTTTTGCATGGCCCAGATTCCTTACCACTGTCGACGACCGAGCAGGAGTACTTCAGCCAGCAGGCTGATCTGTGAGTTCCATAGTGATTAGTTTATTTATTTCATTTCATTTCCAGATGTGAGCCCGCATTATGGGACGTACTATTTATTTATTGTATTGGATCATTAGCTTCCGCACTTATTGTTTATTGACTCTTGTTATTATGGATTTAAACATGTGTTAGATTAGTTTATTTATCTTGTTCTTGATATCTCTACAACCGTAATGTGACTGTGGATGGATACTTCCTACCCACAGGTAGCATGGTTGGCTATGTCACATGCCCAATCTTGCGTACTCTGGGAAGCGGGGCGTGACATGGTTCTTTTGGTATCAGAGCCATAGGTTAGTTGGGTTGATTCTTTTGTAGTTGGGTATTGTACCCGATACACGAATCAGAATACCCGTGCTTAGGAAACATGTCCTGCCACCTTGACCGTTTTACCACCCTTGAATCACATTCTTCCGGATCATGTAGACATGCAAACTTACTTTGCATTTGTCAACTCGAAAACCTAATTTCTTGTTATCTCTAGGACTTAGGCGACTTGGGTGGAGTTAAGTAATTGCGGCTATGATACCGCGGCATAGCTACAATGCGGTACTCTATTTAAGTATCTTGGAGTTCTAGCCTTGATTTATATATTGAATCTATCATCATGCTAATGTTGGTTGTTTTGATTTCAGGACTATGGCAGATAAGAATTTCAAGACGTATCAGAGGCGCGTGGATGAAGCCGCCATGTTAGGAGTGATACGTGGGATTGTTTCCTGATTTAAAATCAGGAAAGCTTATGGAAAAAGCTTGAGAAGGGCACGTGACCAGCAGTCACGTGCTTACACGTGACCAGCAGTCACGTGTTGGCACGTGACACCCAAAAGTACCGGCAAAGCAAGTTCAGCTTCCTGACTACATCAAAGAAAAAGGGCTTAAGAAAGGGTCACGTGCTCCCACGTGACCAGGGTCACGTGTTGGCACGTGACATTTTAAAGCGGATTCAAAGGCATATCGGTTCCCTGATTAAGTCAAGGAAAAAGAGTCCAGACCAGGGTCACGTGCTCACACGTGACCAGGGGTCACGTGGTGGCACGTGACGGTTAAGCAACAACCCGAAGACAGCGCAAAAAGAAAGAAGAAGGCTCATTCTAAAGGGGGTCACGTGCCCACACGTGACCATGGGTCACGTGGTCACACGTGACCGGCTTTCAAAGCCCATTTTGTCAACAGAATTAAATTCTGAAAGGGATTCAAATCTTTCCAAAGGAAAGCGGCTATCTGGAACCAATCGAATTAAAGATTCAGAGGTGATGAAATATCATCTATCTATGGGAAAATCTCGGGTTTGGAAAGATTTCCCCTTTAAATCTAACCGAAACAACAAAGGAGAATCCCTGGATTTGAAATCCAATGGTGAATAAAATTCACCTAATAATCCAAGGGTCCAAAACGAATGATGGATGCAAATCAAATCTCTCAATGAAGATTCGTCAAAAACTGATTGATTCGGCTGCTTCTCCTATAAATAGGAGCCAAGAGATACAGAGAAAAATATATACAGAGACAGGGAGAGAAAAAAAAAAGGAAGAAAGCTTTGATACTTTGAGAAACTTGGATCTTCTGCAAAAACCCTAGGTAAGAAAGGGAAAAGCTCCTTGAAAGAAAAAGAGAATTTAATTCTCAACAGAGTTTAACTCTGATATATAAAACAGAAGAATATATTTCTTCTCTCTTTGATAGAGGATCTGCAAAGTGCACATCTCCTCTTAAGGTTGAGAATTTAATTCTCGATGGGTCGAGATCCTGCCATGCAGATCCAAAACATAGAGAGGGAATGCAAGCATGAGAATTTAATTCTCACAGAACTATAGGAATTTAATTCCTTTAAAATAAAATTAGGGCTTGACCCTGTATCATGGGAATTTAATTCCTTCAGAACAGAAAGAAACAGGGTTTAACCCTAATTAAGAACCTAGTTCTGTTGAAACAGCGGGAATTTAATTCCCTTAATCATAATTTAACAGAGGATGGAAGTTTAAATTCCTTAAAAAGCTTTTGTTAGGGTTTAACCCTATTTGGTTCTTCACATATATGAGGAATTTAATTCCTACAGAAAATTCAGAGTTCAACTCTATTCAGAATATAAACCTTCAAAAGGAAGTAGGAATTTAATTCCTCTGAAATTACTATCAGGGTTTAACCCTACGAGGAATTTAATTCCTGGAAAAGATTAACAGATCCTCTAAATAATATACATAGAGGCAGGGTCACGTGTCACCACGTGACCCCCCAAGAGATCTACAGAAAGCCCCTTTGAGGTAGCACCCCACGTGACCCACGTGACCCTCGGCTGAAGCTCTAACATATAAGCATCTGAATGCCCATCACGTGATGACACGTGACGCTCTGAAAGACGCGATAATCTCAGCAGAATAAATGAAGGAAGGGCGCTCTCACGTGCTGCCACGTGACCCCTCTTGCCTTAGTGTTTAACACTAAATTGAAACTCCCGAACCCAGTGTTAAAACACTGTTGGGCCTTAGTGTTCAACACTAATCAAAAAGCTTTATCTGCAGTGTTCAACACTGACTACCTTAGTGTTTAACACTAATCTGGGCTCTGTTGCCAGTGTTCAACACTGATCTGTTGTAGTGTTTAACACTAATTTGAAAAGCCTTGTTGCTGGTGTTTAACACCAATTATCTCTTAGTGTTAAATACTAATTTGTCAACCTCATTCCCAGTGTTCAACACTGACTGCTCTGTAGTGTTTAACACTAGGCTTTGGCCCAATTGACTAAATGGATGGAGGCAAAGCCTCTCCTGATTGGACTTAGCCCAAGATGGCCATAAGTCTTCAATTTGTGATTAACTGGGCCAATAGGCTCATAACATAATTAATCGGTCTTGATCCCAAATTGGGTCAAAGACTATTTAAGCCATTCCGGTTCTAGGGTACATCTCTTCACTCCTTTGATACTTGGCATTGTAATCCCTCAATGTCTTCAAAGAGGTGACGGGTCCCGACGACCACACATCGATATAGACTGTGGGGTCCTTAAACCCATGTCTAATGCAAATTCCTGGTTACGTGGAACGCGGATAGTGTCACTCTTTGACCCCATGGAAAACGTCCAGAGCGGAGCCTGGTCCTCGCCAAGCACGGCAGTGAACCCGTGTGAAGCATCCAGAGCACATACCGGACTGTGGAGTCCTTAAACCAATGGACTACGACGTCCTTAACCTTGACCGAGATGTCTTAAAACTAACAATGGACCGCAATGTCCTTAAACTACCCATGGACCGCAATGTCTTTAAACTACCCATGGACCGCAACGTCCTTAAACTAGAACAATAGAGCCCCCGTATGCTCTTTTGTCGGATCTAAACGGTCCCGTTTAAGTTGATCTTAGCCTCAAAGGTGGCTAACGTATCCTTAAACCTTCAAACAGACTGGACTATGAATCCCCCCTATTAACTCTGGCTTAAGGGTACATCTCTGAACTCCTCTGACATCCGTCGTTGTAATCCTTCAACGTCGTCAGAGAGGTGACGGGTCCTGACGGCCATACATTTAATGGACTACTAGGTCCCTAAACTGGAACAATAGAGCCCAAACGCTCCTTTGTCGGATCTAAACGATCCCGTTAAGTTGATCTTAGTCTCAAAGATAGACTAACGTATCCTTAACAAACGTTTGAGTCGATCTTAGCCTCAAGTATGGCTAACGTATCCTCGAACCAAACCACCAAACCCAAATCTAAGATAACACGGATTTGGATTAGTCCACGCCCTACGGGCGACGACATAACTCAGTCTCCGTAAACAATCCACGGGCAACCAAACACAAAACAAACACCCACGATACGAAGTGACCATCTGGAGAAGGAGAAAGTTGTTACCGCAATGCGGTAGCGTAATTAACTGCAGGGGCTTGCGCCTGCAGGGAAGAGCGTCCCCACAATCAAAAAACCTCTCAAACGAGGGGGAATCTGACGAAGTCTGCTACATCGGACGCATCCGTTTAAACCTTCGATACATGGTGCCATAAATCAACTTGGCATCTTCGGAAAGGTAGACGGATAGCACCAATTAGCATCTGCCCCGAATCCCAAGCAAGACGTCATGTCGCGCCGCCGTTCGGAGGGGAACAGATTCTGGCACGCCCGGTGGGACCTTTTCCTCTTTCCACTCCACACTTCGTGTGTCGTGATTCGCGAACCAATCGCGGTTCGCTATTGGTTGCTCTTGGGTTTCAAGATACTAAGAATTGGCATCTCGCTTATTGCAGAAAGCAAAGGATCGATGGCTTCTACTTCTGCGAAATTCTCCAACTGCTCAGACTGCAATTGCAACCAACGCTCTGCCTCGCCAGGAGGTATAGCCTACGGACCCCAAGCTGCTTCGCTATTCACAATGCCCGTGGAACAGGTCACTCGCGCCACCACAGGATTGTTCTTTGGGACCATGCTCCCGCCGACAAACTTCACCGCTCCAGCGCTGACAACGGAAGCTCCCAAGAAGTCGGTCTTTGATCGTCTTACCCCCGCCGTGGCTCCTCTCAACGAGTCGCCCAACGTCAACGCCTCGGTCTTCTCTAGATTGAGCCAGAAATCCTGCGAACCCATCATGGGGCCTACAATCTCAGAGAAGGCTGCTTCTAAGAAGGTGGCCGCTCCTGCTCCCGAAATCGTCAAGGCGGCTTCTCCGGCCAAAAGGTCGGTCTTTACGAGATTGACGGCTCCAGCTCCCGCTCCTGCTGCCCAAAGGATATCGGTCTTTGACAGGCTAGTACCAACAGCGACCCCCCACCCAGACAGGGGGCAAGACGAAACCATTCTTACCGCTGACTCTACGCCGTCCGCTCGACACGCTCGACGTCGCCATTGGCGCCGGGTAAGGAAGGATGGGGGCAACTCCCCCTCCGGGTTGACTCCATCGGCCCCGGTGGCAGAAGTTAATGCTGCTGTTCCAACTGGGAACAGCTTCGAAATGCTAAATAAGGTGCGAAGGAATTCTGCTACTGCAGTGCTGAAGAGGTCTCCTCCTCCATTAAAAAAGGTTGTGGAAATAAAACCCGAACAGCCCCGATCTCCTCAACGGCTGTCTTCCAAAATCTATAAGGTTTGGCGGCAGGCCCGAGACTCGATCATCGATCCAAACTTCTCCCGCCAGCACAAGAAGCTAAAAATCCAACCGGAAGCTGGTCACCAGGCTAAACCCCAAAAGGCTGTTGATCAACTGGCTCATAAAAGGAGGAGGCCAGAGAAGACTCCCCAGCGTGCAGCGACGGCTAAAAGCACTGAGCCCAGACGCCCTAAGTCTGGGGGCACGGTGGTGCACACTGTTTACATGGCCTCTGGAAAGGAGGAAAGCCGCACTTCTACAGGCCACCGACCGCTAACCCGATCCGTGACGAAAGCCCAGGAGCAGCAACAAAAGCTCCAGGAAATGATGAATGCTATGGCCGCCCTCACCGGGCCAAAAGAAAACCCAGAAACGTCCTCAGACGCGCGCCAGGAGGAAGAAACCGACACTGAATTCCTTCGCCGGATACTGGAGAAAAAGGACAAAGAGGCTACTGAACAGGCGGCCAACATACAACGTATGGGCCTTCTCTTCCAAGATATGATAGGAATGATGATCCAGCAGGACTTACCCGCCGAGGATCCCCCAATCGTGCTTGAAGACGACCGAGGAGAAACGTCAAATCCACCACCAGCCCTCTCAACGGCCAAGGAGGAGGCAATCTCTAAGGCTGACTTAGCTGACTACATAGCCCAGCAAATCCGGGTTCATCACGCGACAGAGGCAGCTGGTCAAGTCGTGAAAACGGGGCGGCCGTATCCAAGCTGGTACGACCAAATCAAATACCCGCCAGGCTATACGATACCAAAATTCCATGTGTACAAGGGGACCGGCAACCCCCATCAACATGTCGCCCAGTTCCGGGCCCTCTGCGGTAACACCGGCGGTGATGATAAACTGTTGCTCCGCCAGTTCGTGGGCAGCCTATCAGAAACTGCGTTCGAATGGTATTCAGAACTCCCGAACGATTCTATCAAAATGTTCGCTGAAATGGAGTTGTTGTTTACTCAGCGATTCGCAAGTGCCAGCGAACGCACTCTAATAACTGCACTGATTAACGCCAGGGTAAAACCAGGCGAAACCTGGGTCCAGTATGCTATACGCTGGCGGAATTTATGGTCGAGATGCGAGCAACGCATTGAGGAAGCACCTGCGGTGGGCATGTTCGTGGGAACTCTAGACCCTCACGCAACTATCTCCCAGTTTATGATGTTCTTTAAGCCAACCACATTCCAGGCTTTAATCGACAAGTTGGCTCAGATGGACCAGATGGGTCATAGACCACCTCCCCCGAAGTCGGAACCTCGGAACGACAAGGGTAAAGGAAGGGCAACCTTTGTTGCGAATGCCCAACAGCAACCTAACGCCCCGAAACCGGCAGATCAACTGGAGGAAAGACGTCGGTATTATAATGAGAAGATGAAGCGTCCCTACTCGTTCCCACGGGACAAGACGAAACGGTTATTCGAGCTGGCAATACGCAACAGACTTATAAGCCTAGCAAATCCAAGGCGACCGCCGCAACCCACCGAGGTGAATAACCCTAACTATTGCCCGTACCATCAAACGGTAGGCCATCCGATTGAAGATTGCTTCGTCTTCAAAGGATGGATTGAAGATCAATACCTCCAGGGGAAGTTTGTACTGTCCGAAAAGTGGAAGGTGAACCCACCACAACCGCATACTCCTAAGAAAGCAGATACACCGGGGGCAACCTGCTCCTTTATTGAAGAAGCTCCATGGAAGGTCATGCTATCAACCAAAACCAAAAGAATGCTGAGAGACCTTCATGCGTGCCCTGCGATCAAATGGAAGGACCCTCTTGAACCTCAAATTATCGAAGGGATGCTAAGGCGCCGCCCAACTACAAAGACTCGCGATAAGAGCCCAAATACTCACGCCCAATCGTCAAAATCTTCGAAGAAAATGAAGAAGAAATCCAAGAAGTCCGTGAAGCTTGGAAACGAGCACACGAACTTGCAGAAGCAAATCGACGCGCTGGAAGAGTACAATCAAAAGGCGCGAACTCCCGTCACACTGCAAGAGTTCCTCAACCACATTTTTCAAGAGGAAGATGATGAAGAGAGCTCGTCGGATGAATCCGAAGGATATGTGGCGAGTTGTAACGTAATCTCCCACTCGTTTACCGATGATGGGAAAACTCCTGGCACTAAGAAGCTGGAGGCAGAGCCTGTACCAGAGCGTGCATGGCCAACAGATGAAATGATCGACGCTTTTCTAGACGAGATTCGTCTAAAATGTAAAGCGGACCAGGAGCGTGAGATGGCCACATCGGAAGGAACCAAATGCAGGAGACCGAACGGAAGAGTTGAACTACCCCTGCCAGAGCGAAAGGCATCCGAAGTAGACAAGAAGATATTCAAGACGAGGAAAAGGTTTGCCAAAGCCATGTCAATGGGGATGAAGCTACCGCCCTCGGAAGAAAACACACACGATGGGGTGGAGAGGCACCCTGATTATTGCGCATATCACCGGAAAATATCACACCCCACAGAGGAGTGCGACGCCTTTAAGATCTGGTGGCGAGGATATGTTGCTCGTCGGCAACATGTTAAGCGCATGAAACGCAAGAGCCGTCGGGAGCGAAGAAGTACTATCGATGGGCACGACAGAACTACTGGCAACTGTTACATGGTTAACGCCAGGGGGTCACAAGTTCTCACCTTTGGGAGCGACTCTGATGAAGAAATGGCTCTGGGCCCTCTCTTCAAAGAATCCGTGTTAGGGAAAGAGGAGGAATCGGAGGCCTGCGAGAACATTCAGCTGCGCAATCGCACACTCCCAGAAAAGAACCTCGGGCCCGCGAGTAGGAAAGATAAGGGAAAGGAAAAGGTCACTGAAGATATCACTTTAGATGACCAAGTTATGAGAGAGCTGGCTGCCAAAGACCCTCCTAGGAAGGGTAAGGTGGACTATAACATCCTCGCGCACCTAAGGAAACTACCTTCTCAGCTTAGCATTCTCGATGCCCTCCTATTATCAAAAGAAGCGCGAGACTCACTAATTAAGGCGTTACAAGAACCTGAGCAATTTCAAGCCTTCCTCGCCACTGAAAGGATGAAGGATGAACTGGAGGAAGTACATACGCCCGACATCACTTTCGGTGACGAAGACCTCCTTCTCGGGACTTGCGACCACAACCGTCCCCTATATGTTTCCGGATACTGCCATGATATCAAGATAGGCAAGATCCTGGTGGATAATGGATCCTTCGTCAACCTCCTTAATGTTCGGGTGTTGAAAGAAATCTGCATGAGTGTGCAACACCTCGCTCGCGACAAAATTACTATCTCCGGTTTCGACTCACAATCGTCACGAACTCTCGGATCTGTGATACTAACATTACGCTTTGGACTTCTCGTCACAGACATCAAATTCCATGTCATTGACGCCAAGACCTGCTACAACGCCTTACTCGGCCGTCCTTGGTTACACGAATACAACATCATCCCTTCTACACAACATCAATGTATGAAGTACTTTAAGGATGGTTTTGAGTATACCGTAACAGGTGAGTTAAACCCATTTTCCGTGAACGAAGTCCGCAAATACGAAGATGCGAAGTACTTTTTGCCAGACTTCGAGGATACAGAAAGGTGTCGCAATCCGGAGAACAAAACCGCCGCCACCATCCCTATTTTCGGGAGCGATACCGAAGGAGAAGAAGAGATAGTTTATGCAGGGCCATCTCAACGCAACAACCTGGGGACGCCCGCCCCCATGTTAGTCTTCGGAAGTGATTCAGAAGATGAAGTTAATGCTGTGTTCTCCAATCGGCTGTCAATACAAGCACCCCCTGGCGATGACCATAGTTTGCAAATCACCATGGTACCGCGAGAACACTACAAGGATCTCGACACGCTTCAGGCTCACAATGTGCAGGACCTGCAAACATTTTACGTCCCTCCCAGGCAAAGGGGTGAGAAGGCGATCCTATTCTACCGATCCTCAGAGTCGAAAATACAGAAAGAGATCTGGCATGGCGCGGATGCTACACTTGACAGGCTCCAACCCATCCGTCTGCCCAGATACTATACAAATGGATTAAAGAAGCTATTGAAGCGCCAAGGAGTACCCTTAGAACAGACCGTTCGACAGGCTCAGTTCTACAACAGGATTTGGGATGTCCCTGGGACTCAACGCAAATTGCCCAACGGGAAAATGGAAACACTTGGGCTTGGATACGCGAGAACCGGGAAACGAGAACGGGCCCACAGTAGCTATGCTATATACACCTTCGATGAAGAAGAGGACGCCCTGTCAGGAAATGCCAACCCCTCATCAAAACTAGATCCCGCGATTGTTGGGCCGAGTCCGTCATTTGAAGAATGAATGGACAAGCTTATCAGGAAAGTGGGTCAGAAAGCTCGGTAAGACCACAACCGCGAAATGGCCATCTACGAGAAGGCCAGGACGCAACGTCTATTTCAACGTGCTGCAAAAGACAAAGACGCTTATCCTCGTCAATCCGTTGTACGAAAGGCCCGACGCAGAGACGGAAATAAATCAAGAAGCAGCTCGGGTTTGTCCCTCATGAAGAAGATGAGTCGAGAGTACTCCTTCCCCCGAGACAAGACGGAAAGGTTACTCAACCTCGCTATAAAACATCAAATGATCACGCTTCCAGAGTCTAGATATCCTGAGCAGGCTAACAAGGCGTCTCATCTGAGTTATTGCTCTTATCACCAAGCCATAGGACATCCTACCGAAGACTGCTTCACCTTCAAGAACTGGGTCGAGGACCAGTACCAACGGGGCAGATTCGCTTTATCCGACGGCTGGAAGGTAACACCGCCGCAAAAGCATGAGCCCAAGGCCGCAAGAGCAGAACCGGGTCCACCTCAGTGCGGGGAGCGAGTTCGCACTTGTTATACGATTACGATATTAGGAGAAGAGCCCGAGAACGTAGATGACCTTCCCCGGTGCTTTGAGAACAACGATGATGATGTGATCTCGGAATTTCCGCCCGCTCCGAAAGAACTGGAAGATGGTATACATACTACCGCAGATAACCTCAAGAAGATTGAGTTAGGATCGGCAGACGACCCGCGACCGACATTTGTCAGCGAGCTGTTATCTGAAGAGAGGGTGGCTGCGTTAAAGAACGTGCTTCTACGGCATAAAGACTGCTTCGCATGGAACTACTCCGAGATGCCAGGATTAGATCCGGAGATTGCCGTGCATAGATTAGCAATATCCCCAGATATCAAGCCAGTCAAGCAGGCGCCAAGGAGGATGCGACTCGAGCTTGAGATGAGCATCAACGCCGAAGTCAAGAAGCTGATCGATTCTGGATTTATCCAAGAAGTCCAATATCCCGATTGGATCGCCAATATCGTCCCGGTAATGAAGAAGAATGGGACGGTACGCATATGCGTGGATTTCAGGGATCTCAATAAAGCCTGTCCAAAGGACGATTTCCCAGTACCAGTAACCGAGCTAATGATAGATAACACGTCCACTCACGAGGTTTTCTCCTTTATGGACGGTTCGTCAGGATACAATCAGATAAAAATGCATCCCGAAGACCAGAAGCACACCGCTTTCCGGACCCCTTTGGGTATATTTTGCTACAGGGTTATGCCCTTCGGTCTAAAGAACGCTGGCGCTACCTATCAAAGGGCCATGACAAAGATCTTCGACGACCTCATACATGACATCGTCGAGTGTTGTATCGATGACCTCGTAGTAAAGAGCATGTCATACGAAGAGCATTTGAAGCATCTGGAGACTGTATTTCAACGCCTTCGGCAATATAATTTGAAAATGAATCCCCTCAAATGCGCGTTTGGAGTCTCCTCGGGCAAATTTCTGGGATTCATCGTTCGACACCGAGGTATTGAAATAGATCCGTCAAAGATTAAGGCGATCATGGAAATGCCTCCGCCAAGAACCCTCAAGCAGTTGCGGTCTCTCCAAGGGAAGCTCGCATACATCCGGCG
This sequence comes from Agapanthus africanus, assembly GCA_030015575.1. NCBI lineage: Eukaryota > Viridiplantae > Streptophyta > Magnoliopsida > Asparagales > Amaryllidaceae > Agapanthus > Agapanthus africanus. The sequence continues at coordinate 34,203,670 of CM057346.1, forward strand.
GTTTATCGCTAATCTTTCGGGCAAATGCCGTCCTTACAGCCACCTGATGAAAAAGGGAACTCCATTTGCTTGGGATCACAAATGTCAAGGTGCACTAGACGAGATCAAGCAGTACCTGCAGAACCCTCCGGTGTTGGCCGCGCCGGTCAAGGGCAAACCCCTCATTCTTTATACGACCGCCCTCGAAGGTTCCTTGGGCGCGTTATGGGCACAAGAGAACGATCAGGGGAGAGAGAGGGCACTCTATTACTTAAGTCGAGTTCTACTGGGGACAGAAAGCAACTACTCTCCCATTGAAAAACATTGCTTGGCGTTAATCTTCGCGATAACAAAGCTCAGACACTATGCGTTGGCACATGAAGTCCGTCTCATTTCAAAAGCGGATCCCCTTAAATACTTGATGTCGAAAGCCATATTGACGGGACGACTCGCTAAGTGGGCCCTGCTCTTGATGGAGTTCTCGATAACGTATCAACCTCTCAAGGCAGTGAAAGGCCAGGCCATTGCCGACTTCCTCGCTGAGCACCCGATACCGGCCGATTCTCCTCTGAACTGTGATTTGCCGGACGAGCATGCATTTGATGCGATTAGCGGCGGAAGCACCCGATGGGAACTCTATTTCGATGGAGCGTCCTCCATAAAGAAGCAGAAACAAGGTATCCCAATGATCAAATCGGGGATAGGCCTCATCTTTGCAACTCCACAAGGAGGGATAATGCGCTTCGCCTTCTCCTTAACAGAGCCGAGGACAAACAATGAAGCTGAATACGAAGCTCTGATAGCAGGCCTCGAGATCGCCATCGACATGGGAATTGAAGACCTCCTTATATACGGGGATTCTCAGCTGGTCGTTAGTCAAGTAAATGGTGACTACCAAACGTGCAAGCCGGAGTTGGTGAAGTATGGCGAAAAGGTGCAACAACTATTGACCCAAATTCCCTCCTATACTTTGGAGAACATACCGCGCGCGGAAAACAGCAAAGCAGACGCGTTGGCTAAACTTGCTAAAGAACTGGCTGACGAGAACCTCGATGACGTCAGAATTGTGGTACAAAGCCGTCGAGTGCTCGCCCCGGCAGAAATACCTCCGGAATTATATAAAGAGGGAGCGACTGAGCAGACAACCTTACAAATAAAGGACCATGAGAAGGCCGAGGACTGGAGGGAAGTCTTCATAGACTACTTTAAGTCCCACCGAATGCCCAAAGAAGCGTCCTCAAGACATCAGCTCATGAAACGAGCTCTATCCTTCGCTTTCGTCAACGATACCCTGTACAAGAGATCGTTTGATTCTCTATGGCTGAGATGCTTGGGACCTGACGAAGCAGAAAGAGTCATTCAGGAAGTTCACGACGGACTTTGCGGTTCTCACCAAGCGGGCCCAAAGATGAAGTTAAAAATTAAACGGATGGGTTACTACTGGCCCACGATGATCCAGGACTGCCTCGAGTATGCGAAGCAATGCCACTCATGCCAGATTCACGGAGACTTTATCCACCAACATCCGAATCCACTACACCCAATGGTGGCCAACTGGCCATTCGAAATGTGGGGGACTGACATAGTCGGCCCCATTGAGCCAGCATCATCCCGGGGACATCATTTTATCCTGGCGACAACTGATTACTTCTCCAAATGGGAAGAAGCAGTACCACTGAGGGAAGTAAAGACGGAGAATATCCTCCATTTCTTCAAGACGCACGTCATCTATCGGTTTGGAACCCCACGGCGGATTATCTCCGATAACGGTCCAGCTTACAGAAGCCATAAGATTAGCCGCTTCGCACAGCAGCACAATATAGACTGGAGATATTCTTCGGTTTACAATCCACGAGCTAACGGTCTGGCCGAGGCCTTCAATAAAACCCTGACGAAGATCATAAAAAAGACCGTTTCCAGGAATAAGAGAGACTGGCACGAAAGGCTGCAAGAAGCCCTTTGGGCTTATCGAACTACGTTCAAGACGGCCACGAACACAACACCGTACGCGTTGGTATTTGGGACGGAAGCAGTGCTCCCCCTCGAGATAGAGTTACCCTCTCTACGAGTAGCAGTCCACCACGAGCTGACGAACGAAGAAAATGCTCACCTTCGGCTTGAGGAGCTTGATGCCCTCGACGAAACCCGGCTCATAGCGCAACAATATCTAGAAGCCTACAAAGCAAAGATGACGCGCTCGTACGAAAGATTGACCAGGCCGAGGACATTCCGCCAAGGCGAACTCGTACTAGTGGTTAAAAGGCCTATGATCCCCAATCGCGCCAAGCGAGGAAAATTTGAGCCAAACTATGAAGGCCCGTACATCATAGACAAGGTCTACCAGGGTGGAGCCTATCTACTCATGGACATGCACGGTGAAAGGCCTTTCAGGCCAATAAACGGCCGCTTCTTAAAGAAGTACTATGCTTAATGAGCCACAGCCGGGGTCAATGATAGATGACGACGACTATGTCCGCTCGCTATCTTCCTAGGCTCAGACTTTACAAGCAGCAGCCGGCCTTCCCATAACGACGGACCGAAACGTCCTTAAACTAACGAAGGACCGAAACGTCCTTAAACTAACGACGGACCGAAACGTCCTTAAACTAACGACGGACCGAAACGTCCTTAAACTAACGACGGACCGAAACGTCCTTAAACTTTCGACGGACCGAAACGTCCTTAAACTAACGACGGACCGAAACGTCCCTAAAACTACTACCGCAGCATCTTTAGGCTGACAAAAAAAAAGAGAGAAAGAAAAAATAAAAAATATATATATATATATATATATATAAAAGAATAAAAAAAAAAGAGAAGACGGTATGTCCGTAAGCAAAATGGGCACGGATGAAAACCCAAAAGGGCTCCGTGAGTAAAAACAGCAGGACTACCAGCGAGTGTTTGTGAAAACCCGAAAGGGCGCAACCTCGTTAAAAAACACTTGTAGGGTCCTCTCGACCTTGTAAGGAGAAACCACCTGCGTGAGATCCTTACGACTCACAAAGGAGCAACACACTTAGGGATCCCCACGATTCCTAAGGAGAAAATACACTTACGAGATCCTCACGACTCGTAAGGAGAATTCTCTTATGGGACCCTCACGGCTCATGAGATTTGAAAGTCTTAAGTTACAGAAACCTAAACCTGTTCTTAAGCAAATCCTCCACAACCTTCGATATTGCCCTACAAGAGGCTCAATACTGACCCTTGTATACAATCCACGGGCGCGAAAAAACACTTCCCCAGCAAAGTCACACCCGTGACTGGGGACATGTCCATATGATGAGCAACCCTTGTAGGTCCTCTCGACCCATAAGGAGAAAACCCTCTTGTAGGATCCTTACGACTTACAGAGGAACATACACTTAGGAATCCTCACGATTCCTAAGGAGAAAATACACCTGCAAGATCCTCACGACTTGTAGGGAGAAATACCTTTGTGAGACCCTTACGGCTCATGAAGTCAAAAGTCTTGGTCGACAGGACCCTTAACCCTGTTTACTAAGCCACCTTTGTTCAACATCGACAGAGGCAAATGATGATTCGCTCCTGGCAACATCCCAGTTGTAGCGGTGCTGATGCCGAAATCGGTGTCTAAAATCCAAGCTTGCGGCGAAAAAGCTAGCAAGCCACAGATGCATACGAAATAGCTGAAATGATGGGGCAACTTGCAATAAAAATCAGCAAGTAAAAAAAAAATATGCATGCAAAATAGCCGAAATGATTGGGCAACTCGCAATAAAAAGCAGCGAGTAAAAATAAAACAAATAGCCGAAATGATTGGGCACCGCGAAAAATAGCCGAAATGATTGGGCAATCGCGACCCTCGCGATATAAAAGCTGAAATGATAGAGCATCGCGGAAAGAATAAAAAAAAATGATGAAAGAATGAAACTTTTTGCCCTACAGGTGATGCTACATCAATCCCTGTATACAATCCAGGGGCGCAATCAAAGAAGGGATCATACTCCTTCCCCAGGTGTCATCATGAGAAGAAGCCAAATCTCGACGGTTCACAGATAGCCTAGAGGTCATCTCGACGTTCGTCTTATGACAACGGACACAACTTCAAGCTAAGCGGAACAGCGGCAACTCCCAGTTCCATGGCTCGGTGGTATACATATCGCCAACAGTCAAACCTCCATTCCGTGAAATGCGGATATATTCAGCAAAATTCCTGGTTACGTGGAACGCGGATAACGTCACTCTTTGACCCCGTGGAAAACATCCAGAGCGGAGCCTAGTCCTCGCCGAACGCGGCAGTGAACCCTTATGAAGCATCTAGTGCAAGATTCCTGGTCACGTGGAACGCGGATAATGTCACTCTTTGACCCGTGTGAAGCATCCAGAGCGGAGCCTAGTCCTCGCCGAGCGCGGCAGTGAACCCGTGCGAAGCATCTAGTGCAAAATTCCTGGTCACGTGGAACGCGGATAATGTCACTCTTTGACCCATGTGAAGCATCCAGAGCGGAGCCTAGTCCTCGCCGAACGCGGCAGTGAACCCGTATGAAGTATCTAGTGCAAGATTCCTGGTCACGTGGAACGCGGATAATGTCACTCTTTGACCCCGTGGAAAACGTCCAGAGCGGAGCCTAGTCCTCGCCGAACGCGGCAGTGAACCCGTGTGAAGCATCTAGTGCAAGATTCCTGGTCACGTGGAACGCGGATAATGTCACTCTTTGACCCGTGTGAAGCATCCAGAGCGGATCCTAGTCCTCGCCGAGCGCGGCAGTGAACCCGTGCGAAGCATCTAGTGCAAAATTCCTGGTCACGTGGAACGCGGATAATGTCACTCTTTGACCCCGTGGGAAACGTCCAGAGCGGATCCTGGTCCTCGCAGAGCACGGCAGTGAACCCGTGCGAAGCATCCAGAGCGGAGCCTAGTCCTCGCCGAGCACGGCAGTGAACCCGTGTGAAGCATCTAGTGCAAAATTCCTGGTCACGTGGAACGCGGATAATGTCACTCTTTGACCCCGTAGGAAATGTCCAGAGCGGATCCTGGTCCTCGCAGAGCACGGCAGTGAACCCGTGTGAAGCATCCATAGCGGAGCCTAGTCCTCGCCGAGCACGGCAGTGAACCCGTGTGAAGCATCTAGTGCAAAATTCCTGGTTACGTGGAACGCGGATAATGTCACTCTTTGACCCCGTGGAAAACATCCAGAACGGAGCCTAGTCCTCGCCGAACGCGGCAGTGAACCCGTGTGAAGCATCTATGCAAGATTCCTGGTCACGTGGAACGCGGATAATGTCACTCTTTGACCCCGTGGAAAACGTACAGAGCGGAGCCTAGTCCTCGCCGAGCGCGGCAGTGAACCCGTGTGAAGCATCTAGTGCAAAATTCCTGGTTACGTGGAACGCGGATAATGTCACTCTTTGACCCCGTGGAAAACGTCCAGAGCAGATCCTGGTCCTCGCAGAGCACGGCAGTGAACCCGTGTGAAGCATCCAGAGCGGAGCCTGGTCCTCGCCAAGCACGGCAGTGAACCCGTGTGAAGCATCCAGAGCAAATACCGGACTGTGGAGTCCTTAAAATCCACGGACTATGATGTCCTTAACCTCGACCGTGATGTCTTAAAACTAACGATCAACCACCCCGATTCCCTACAGATTTTGCCTTGGTTTAAGGGTACATCTCTTCACTCCTTTGATGCCCGGCGTTGTAATTCCTCAACGTCTTCAAAGAGGTGACGGGTCCCTGCAACCAAACACCGGACTGTGGAGTCCCTAAACCCACGGACTATGAGGTCCTTAACCTTGACCGTGATGTCTTAAAACTAACATCGGACTGTGGAGTCCCTAAATCCACGGACTATGAGGTCCTTAACCTTGACCGCGATGTCTTTAAACTATGATACCTGGAGAAACCCCTAACTCCGTAAAACACGGACAAGGGTGACCGCATCCAACACTTACAAGTCCTCATGACCTGTAAGGAAGAAAAACTCTCTTGTGAGATCCTTACGACTCTCAAGGGAAAACCCGCTTAAGGATCCTCACGATCTTTAAGAAGAACTTACATCTATGGGATCCTCTCGACCTGTAGGGAGAAAAACTCTTTATGAGACCCTCGTGGCTCATAAGATGCAAAAGTCTTAGGAAGCAGATCTTAACCCTGAGTCCTGAGCCATTGCTGTCCTGCAAGGAGATCAAGATAGAATATCCGCAGAATACACATCATTGAGAAGAAAAAATGTATCTTTTATTCATAAACCAAAATGGGTACAAAGTACAATTCATGAAAGAAACAAAAAGAAAATACTCTCATCCATGAGTATGTACAAAAAGGAAAAAAAAAGATACAAGTCCTCAAGCCGGCGGGCGGTGCAATAATTTTACCAACTCGTCATTCTGTTGCTGAGTCACGGCTTCATGACGCAAGATCTCCCGAAGACGAGCCTCCGCCTGAGCTTGCTGAGCATGATACGAAGCGAGCCGAGCTTCGAGCTCTTTCTCGGTGGCTTTATGAGCCTCGACCCTCTCACGAGTGAACGTGGCAGCTTTATCGAGAGCCACCACCTCTTTGATGGACTCCTGAAGCACCCGCCAGAGTTCATACGCTTTGTTGGCTTTGGCTGTGAGATTGGCTTGGAGCTCGCCCAGCGCCTTGGAGGCTAGCTCCCTCTCCGAGAACTTGCGACCGAGCCTCTTCTCACATGACGTCATGTTTGCCGCGCACCGTGCTATCAGCCCCCGTAACTCCACCTTTGCAGCCACGGCCTCCGAGGAAAGGTGAGAACATTCGAGGGCGTGCAGGCAAGCCTCCACTCGCCGATAGAACTCCACCCAGACTCGCACCACCTCTTCGCTGTGGTAGGTGGCAAGAAAAGGAAGAGAACCGTTAGCCTCGGCAGCGACTGCTTCAGCCGTGGTCGTGCTGCCAGCACGAAGCTCCTCGATCAGAGACGATAAGGAGACGAGGCTTAATTGGGCCAAGCGTTCTGAAGCCCGCAAGGCATAAGGGCCGGGTGGCATCACGATGCGTGACTCCAACGCCGTGGAGACTGGCAGAGCTGTTCAAATTTGGAAGACGTCAGCAAAATTCTTAAGCAAAGAACGAGTGATAGTGCAATGAGATGCCACTCACCGACAGTCGTGCAAGTAGGAGCTGAAAGCTCCCCTGGCCCTTCGAGAACCTCGACCTCATCATCGGCTTCCAGAACTGTAGAAAACATCAATGTCAGTACGCAAAATAACGACGATGCTATGAGAAGGGATGGACGACACCAACCTTGCCCAGACGAGAGGACAATGCGTTGAGGGGAGATCGCCTGCGAAGCTGTCATCTCCAATAAACGCTGAAATGACTGTCGAGGCGACAGATCCGCGATCGTGGCCGCCAAACCGCGCAATTCTGGGGAAGATAAAAGAGTTCAGACTATGAAAGGGTTGCTAAATTAAAACGCAGAGGGATACCTTCAACACTCCTCCCGTTCTGAGCCGGGGGGATAGCATCTTCAACGGTCTCCGCCACGACCTCAGGCTCCAACAAGGGGAGAGTAGTCCCGACTACCTCGCTTCCAGCCTTTGGGCCGCCCTCAGTAAGAGCCACTGGGGCGGCGGCCTCCAAAGGAGCCTCCCCCAAAGGGGCAAGCACTCCCTGATCAAGAACCGCCGCTGGAAGTTCTACCATGAGAGGAGCAGTCTCATCAGCCCCCTCCGCATCCAGTAAGGCTTCATTAAGAATTTCGGCGGGCTTTAGCTTTAATGGGCCAGTAGGGAGCTCCCCCAACGTCGAAGGTTCTGCACGATTCAAATAAGAATAATGATACATATGCACGGGCATAAATAATCGGAAAGATTACAGAAGAAGCACAACATACCTATACGCAAAGAAGCCCTCAATATGGTTTCTTCAAGCCGCTTCTCCTTCTCAAGGAGGTAAGCTCGCCGAGGTTCAAGGGTAGACTCATGACCGCCGGTCCATAAAGAAAGTACATTAGCTGCGTCTTCTGAAGCGGCCTGCTTCAAAGCCCTTTCCCCCCATTCCTCCAAAGGGCCGATAAATCGCCGCCGAATCCACGAAGGGTCTTCGTAAAAAATTACAGCGGAATAAGACTTCTTCGGAACCTTGGCGTTATGGGACGCGTCTTTTGAACGCCGTATGGCTTCAGCCAACTGTGCGGCCTCCTCATCAGCCGAACTCGGAAAGAGAAGTCCAGCGTTTGACTCTTGCAGGGCCAATGGTTCATCTTCAAGAATAGGCTCAGACTCCGCCACAGAATCAAGCGGGGTGGTAGCCGCTTTCCTCCGCCGTTTAGATCTAGAGCCGGTCGCTGAGGACGACCGCTTCCTCCCTCGCGAAGCCTTAGGGCGGCGCTGACCCACGTCGCCCTCAGCACCCTTATCCCTGTTACTCTCGCTCGGTGCCACAACCGAGGACGTCATCGCCATTGTCGACGCCACGGGGGGCGGTGCCGCCACTGGCAGAGGTGCTACTACTGGGGCCCATTTACCCCGCGATCGGGAACCCAAGGGCATACCAGCTGTTGGAGTAAGGTCTACCCCTGACTTCCCCGGAATGAGCGCGGTGCCAATCTCCCTCAAAGGGAAGCGGACCGGAACCCTCGGCCGTAGCTTAGCCCCCGAAACCTGAGGAGGGGCGTCATGACCAAGAAGCACCCTTCTTTCTTCAGCAATAATCGGACTGATCCGATGAAGATACCAGCCCGTAAATGCACCTACGCATCGGGGCATGTACTCGGCTTCAGGGACCATGAAATGAGAGCCGGTGTTCAGCCTCATGAAATGATGAGCGGCATTGCGAACAGCATCAAGCGAAGGGATCGGGGCGACTATAAAAGCCTCAAAAGGAACACCCTGGTCGTATCCAAGCTGCCGGGCAAATCGATGCGGATTGTACCGCATAAAAAGAGCCGCACTGTTCTGACGAAACACCAAGTAGCCCGGTCTAATTGCATACAAATGCATGGCCTCCCGGGGCTTCAGAGAAGGCGCGTTGTCTTTCGACTGGTCCCAGAGTTGTTGGACGGGACCCGAAGGAGTAGACAAGACCCGATCATTAAAAACCAACCCGCCAGCGGTGGCATGAGGAGAAATTAGCACCCGAATAGCCCCGAATTGAGTCGGGTCGACGGCAGAAGCATCCACTAACCGCATAAGTCGTGGAAAGGGGTAGGCATCGTAAAATGAGGGCCTCTGATGCATGGCGAAAGCCCCCAATACGTGCATTTCGATCCAGGACGTGAAATAATGAAGCGAAAAGTTTACCACATCCACGCCAGGCGTAGAGGTATTAGCTGCGGTGCCCAATCCATTATAGAGGTGCGCCAAGGCCGGGATGCCAATGGCCAACCGCGTCCCCTCAGCAATGCGATGAGCCGGGTAGATGACCGAGGCTCTCATGAAGCGGCGACGCATGGGGATAACGAACCAACTAAGCCAAACACTGACAAACCCCACGAAGAATGTTTCCTCATCCATACTGGGTGCTGCAACGGACTCAAAAGACATCGGCGACACGATGGGAATATAATATTGTGGCAGGTCCGATTCAGCGGTCGGTAGCTTCTTCGGACCAAACCCAAAGGGGTCTTTGATGTTAGCAAACTTTGGAGCAGTCTTCGATATGATATTCTCACGAAGGAAGCAGGAAATGAAGCTGTAACAACCCCAAAATTTTTATACATTTGTTTTATCTCTCTTCAATAATATACCGTATTTATTTGTACTTGGTATTTTCCTTTTTCTATTAAATTTATTATTATTTTATTTCTCAATCTATTATGTATTTTTTTTTCTAGGTACAATTTCTTTTTCTTATATTTAAGTTTTTAACTTCTCATTCTTATTTTTCCTTTCATAAATATTTAACCCAAATCCATTATTCTTATTCTCTACAGCCCATCTAAAAAGCCCATTTTCTTTTTAAGCAACATCATATATTTAATTCTAATTAAATATGTGCATGAACAATCTTATAGCTCATTGGATAAGTCCTTGCATTGTTATTCCATAAGTCACATGTTCAAATCCCCATTCTTGCAATTATTTTAATCATTTTTTTTATTCTTCTCATAACCTACAAATGAGACCTTTCATTTCCAAAATGAATGGTGACCTTTCATTTCTCTTTTAATTCTTATGTTAAATGCATATATTATTATACATAATTCACCATTACACCATCTTAATTGTCCTCCTCCATCTTTTCCTTCCTCATATTTTTCTATCTCTCATTTCTCCCTCTTCACCTAAAGTCCAAGAAGAAGAACATGAAGAACTCTTCAAGAAGGTCTCGCTAGTAACGCGAGGCTGTCGGCGGATAGACAAGCCCGGTGACAATACCGGCTTGTGTATGTAAGTCCCTTCTCTCTCCTCTTATTTTTTCTTCTGTCATATCTCGTGAATTCTCTATTCTTTTCATATCGTAAACCGTAAGAGAAGATAAATATAAACATATACATATATATAAGTCTAGATATATATTGTTTTATATGGTTGATAATACCTTATTGCATCTTGTTCAAATTAAAGTGTTTTTAATTTTTTTGTTCATGACTATGAATGTTTATTATAAGTTGTGAGAACACAAATTTCATGCCATAATATATCTATAATGTCACATGAAATTGGTTTGTTTATTAAAAGAAAAATAGAAGCCTGCATAAAATACTAGTTAATCTTTCTGCCGATTTTAGTATACACATCAATACCTTTAGTTTTAAAATAATTTTTATAAATTAATTTTTAATTCTGAAAATTTTAGGAAATTTACATATTAAAGAATGATATTAATAAAAGTTGCTGTTATTTCAATATCATTTGTCTCTTGTGATTATTTTATATTGCTTAGTTACGCTTAGCGTATGTACTTCTGAGTACATACGTAGCGGGCCTCGTCACGTCCACTTCGCCGTACACTGGGAAGCGGGGCGTGACAGGTTTTGTTGGTGGCCCATGCAGGTCAGAGCTGTATAAATCCCTGTCATGCAGTTCTGGTCTGCGTGAACAACCTAAGCAATATAACACAAGAAACAGCAACTAAAACATTCTTTACATTACATATTCTTTGAATCCATCTTGAACTCCACCTTCGGTTTCCTTGAACTCCATCTCTCCACTTTTGAATCCTTAATTCTTATTCATCTTTTCTATTTGTATCTTGTAGACTTATTAGCTCAATTGGTTAGAGTATCAATTGACGGAGCTCGAAGAAGATATCATCCTAATCCTGTTTCCTTACTCTATTACACCATCCTTCTTGAGTAATTTCGAGGACGAAATTATTTTTAAGGAGGGTAGAATGTAACAACCCCAAAATTTTTATACATTTGTTTTATCTCTCTTCAATAATATACCGTATTTATTTGTACTTGGTATTTTCCTTTTTCTATTAAATTTATTATTATTTTATTTCTCAATCTATTATGTATTTTTTTTCTAGGTACAATTTCTTTTTCTTATATATAAGTTTTTAACTTCTCATTCTTATTTTTCCTTTCATAAATATTTAACCCAAATCCATTATTCTTATTCTCTACAGCCCATCTAAAAAACCCATTTTCTTTTTAAGCAACATCATATATTTAATTCTAATTAAATATGTGCATGAACAATCTTATAGCTCATTGGATAAGTCCTTGCATTGTTATTCCATAAGTCACATGTTCAAATCCCCATTCTTGCAATTATTTTTATCATTTTTTTTATTCTTCTCATAACCTACAAATGAGACCTTTCATTTCCAAAATGAATGGTGACCTTTCATTTCTCTTTTAATTCTTATGTTAAATGCATATATTATTATACATAATTCACCATTACACCATCTTAATTGTCCTCCTCCATCTTTTCCTTCCTCATATTTTTCTATCTCTCATTTCTCCCTCTTCACCTAAAGTCCAAGAAGAAGAACATGAAGAACTCTTCAAGAAGGTCTCGCTAGTAACGCGAGGCTGTCGGCGGATAGACAAGCCCGGTGACAATACCGGCTTGTGTATGTAAGTCCCTTCTCTCTCCTCTTATTTTTTCTTCTGTCATATCTCGTGAATTCTCTATTCTTTTCATATCGTAAACCGTAAGAGAAGATAAATATAAACATATACATATATATAAGTCTAGATATATATTGTTTTATATGGTTGATAATACCTTATTGCATCTTGTTCAAATTAAAGTGTTTTTAATTTTTTTGTTCATGACTATGAATGTTTATTATAAGTTGTGAGAACACAAATTTCATGCCATAATATATCTATAATGTCACATGAAATTGGTTTGTTTATTAAAAGAAAAATAGAAGCCTGCATAAAATACTAGTTAATCTTTCTGCCGATTTTAGTATACACATCAATACCTTTAGTTTTAAAATAATTTTTATAAATTAATTTTTAATTCTGAAAATTTTAGGAAATTTACATATTAAAGAATGATATTAATAAAAGTTGCTGTTATTTCAATATCATTTGTCTCTTGTGATTATTTTATATTGCTTAGTTACGCTTAGCGTATGTACTTCTGAGTACATACGTAGCGGGCCTCGTCACGTCCACTTCGCCGTACACTGGGAAGCGGGGCGTGACAGAAGCTTTTAAAAGTAACACCCTGCTCCTCAGATTCAGTGAACAATCGATCAAAAATACCCAGCGCCTTGATCAAGCTGGGGCGCTTGTGGCGAACGGCGTTCTCAACAGACAGGCCGTCAACCGGTGCAGACTCGGGCTCAAAGACATACTCGTCAGGAGGCAACAACTCCTCATACAGTGCACCCCTGATTGGCAATCCCGAGATTTCATAAAATTCTGCAAGAGAGATCGAGACCTCACGATCTCCTAGAATGAAAGTGTTGGTGGGAAGATTCCATTGGTTTAAAAACGCCTTAACCCACCAGGCATGCGGGGACTTATAATGGAATAGTGACGCGTATATGGCCTGATAAAGCCCGACTTTCTGCAACCGCGCACGATGGGCAGAAAGGATGTAGCGAGCCCAGAGAAGGTAGCCCGTAGGATGCCGGGGAGTGAGCCCTATCTTGTAAATTTGCCCCCACGGGTGGGCCTCACCCTGGCAGATACGCCGCCCCAAGATGTCTATGGCCGGGATCGGATGGTTCGGAATACCGGTCGTCGAAGGCTCGAGCCTCCCCGTTGGAGTCCAGTTGGGCATTTCCACAGCAAAAACTGTCATCGGAGGATCCATCGGTAAAAATGGGAAAGTGGGTTCCGCCGGCACCGCGCAAAGAAAACTCCGGCGGCCCTGAATAATCTGACTGTACCAAGATCCCCATTGAAGAAGGTGGGTGCAGTTCGGGTCATGGGCCCGAATCATCGCCATCGCTTCCTCATCAGACGGTGACTGAGGAAAAGCCGCCTCCGAGCGAGAAAAGGGAAAGCGTGGAACAGAAGCCATCGCACCTGAAATCCAATAAAGGGAGACCGTTAAAAGAAAAGTTAGCAATATATATTCATGCATGAACATGAAGACTAGTTGAAGAAAGCAACAGCAAAGTTTCCTGGGACCATTGGCTACAAAACACATGGGCCCCACAGAATCCGGATGACGGCTCATTAACAATGAGGCCAAACAGTTACAATAAAACAAAGGAAATATCCTCATTTAATAAAGAATGATGACCATGCACATTCCCCCAACGGGATCTATCTCGGGCTCTACAATGAATCCAACAAGATCAAAGGAATTAAATTCCCACAGAAGACATCATTACAAAACCACCATTTCATTAATTGCAGAAGAACAACCTCTCGGGCCAAGAGACCCCAGGAAGCCTCTGTGTGAAGAAAGCGAGTTCTTCATTGGAATTAAAATTCCTTATTAAGAAAAGGGAATTAAATTCCCAGAAACATTTTTAAATGGAATTAAATTCCATAGGTTTGAACCGCCATCATCATCTCCCCAAACATCATCTAAACCCTAAGAGATCTACAGTTCGAAGGTTAGGCGGTTTCAGGTTCTTATGGAAAAACATGAGGGAAAAAGGGTAAAAACCCTTGTTTTGGATTTAAAATCCAGAGGAATGTGAAAGTCCATCGTTCGTCCAAGAACATTACCTGAGGAAAGGAATTCTTTTTCGAACAGAGTTAAACTCTGAAAATTGTTTCAAGACAGAGAACTAAGCTCTGGAGGCGAGAATTAAATTCTCAAGGAAAAAGTTCTCAGAAGAAGAAGATGAGCAAAGTGAAGGCTCCTATGAAGAGACAGAGGTATTTATAGAAGGCAATGGAAACGTTTCATCTCCCCAGATCCCTAAAGGAATCCAACGGTCGCAAGAGGTGACAGCGTTGCACTCACGTGCTGACACGTGAGCACAACGCTGTGGGGGCATTTGTTTCCTGATTTAAAATCAGGAAAGCTTATGGAAAAAGCTTGAGAAGGGGGTCACGTGCTTACACGTGACCAGCAGTCACGTGTTGGCACGTGACACCCAAAAGTACCGGCAAAGCAAGTTCAGCTTCCTGACTACATCAAAGAAAAAGGGCTTAAGAAAGGGTCACGTGCTCCCACGTGACCCGGGTCACGTGTTGGCACGTGACATTTTAAAGCGGATTCAAAGGCATATCGGTTCCCTGATCAAGTCAAGGAAAAAGAGTCCAGACCAGGGTCACGTGCTCACACGTGACCAGGGGTCACGTGGTGGCACGTGACGGTTAAGCAACAACCCGAAGACAGCGCAAAAAGAAAGAAGAAGGCTCATTCTAAAGGGGGTCACGTGCCCACACGTGACCATGGGTCACGTGGTCACACGTGACCGGCTTTCAATGCCCATTTTGTCAACAGAATTAAATTCTGAAAGGGATTCAAATCTTTCCCAAGGAAAGCGGCTATCTGGAACCAATCGAATTAAAGATTCAGAGGTGATGAAATATCATCTATCTATGGGAAAATCTCGGGTTTGGAAAGATTTCCCCTTTAAATCTAACCGAAACAACAAAGGAGAATCCCTGGATTTGAAATCCAATGGTGAATAAAATTCACCTAATAATCCAAGGGTCCAAAACGAATGATGGATGCAAATCAAATCTCTCAATGAAGATTCGTCAAAAACTGATTGATTCGGCTGCTTCTCCTATAAATAGGAGCCAAGAGATACAGAGAAAAATATATACAGAGACAGGGAGAGAAAAAGAAAAGGAAGAAAGCTTTGATACTTTGAGAAACTTGGATCTTCTGCAAAAACCCTAGATAAGAAAGGGAAAAGCTCCTTGAAAGAAAAAGAGAATTTAATTCTCAACAGAGTTTAACTCTGATATATAAAACAGAAGAATATATTTCTTCTCTCTTTGATAGAGGATCTGCAAAGTGCACATCTCCCCTTAAGGTTGAGAATTTAATTCTTGATGGGTCGAGATCCTGCCATGCAGATCCAAAACATAGAGAGGGAATGCAAGCATGAGAATTTAATTCTCACAGAACTATAGGAATTTAATTCCTTTAAAATAAAATTAGGGCTTGACCCTGTATCATGGGAATTTAATTCCTTCAGAACAGAAAGAAACAGGGTTTAACCCTAATTAAGAACCTAGTTCTGTTGAAACAGCGGGAATTTAATTCCCTTAATCATAATTTAACAGAGGATGGAAGTTTAAATTCCTTAAAAAGCTTTTGTTAGGGTTTAACCCTATTTGGTTCTTCACATATATGAGGAATTTAATTCCTACAGAAAATTCAGAGTTCAACTCTATTCAGAATATAAACCTTCAAAAGGAAGTAGGAATTTAATTCCTCTGAAATTACTGTCAGGGTTTAACCCTACGAGGAATTTAATTCCTGGAAAAGATTAACAGATCCTCTAAACAATATACATAGAGGCAGGGTCGCGTGTCACCACGTGACCCCCCCAAGAGATCTAAAGAAAGCCCCTTTGAGGCAGCACCCCACGTGACCCACGTGACCCTCGGCAGAAGCTCTAACATATAAGCATCTGAATGCCCATCACGTGATGACACGTGACGCTCTGAAAGACGCGATAATCTCAGCAGAATAAATGAAGGGAGGGCGCTCTCACGTGCTGCCACGTGACCCCTCTTGCCTTAGTGTTTAACACTAAATTGAAACTCTCGAACCCAGTGTTAAAACACTGTTGGGCCTTAGTGTTCAACACTAATCAAAAAGCTTTATCTGCAGTGTTCAACACTGACTACCTTAGTGTTTAACACTAATCTGGGCTCTGTTGCCAGTGTTCAACACTGATCTGTTGTAGTGTTTAACACTAATTTGAAAAGCCTTGTTGCTGGTGTTTAACACCAATTATCTCTTAGTGTTAAATACTAATTTGTCAACCTCATTCCCAGTGTTCAACACTGACTGCTCTGTAGTGTTTAACACTAGGCTTTGGCTCAATTGACTAAATGGATGGAGGCAAAGCCTCTCCTGATTGGACTTAGCCCAAGATGGCCATAAGTCCTCAATTTGTGATTAACTGGGCCAATAGGCTCATAACATAATTAATCGGTCTTGATCCCAAATTGGGTCAAAGACTATTTAAGCCATTCCGGTTCTAGGGTACATCTCTTCACTCCTTTGATACTTGGCATTGTAATCCCTCAATGTCTTCAAAGAGGTGACGGGTCCCGACGACCACACATCGATATGGACTGTGGGGTCCTTAAACCCATGTCTAATGCAAATTCCTGATTACGTGGAACGCGGATAGTGTCACTCTTTGACCCCGTGGAAAACGTCCAGAGCGGAGCCTGGTCCTCGCCAAGCACGGTAGTGAACCCGTGTGAAGCATCCAGAGCACATACCGGACTGTGGAGTCCTTAAACCCATGGACTACGACGTCCTTAACCTTGACCGAGATGTCTTAAAACTAACAATGGACCGCAATGTCCTTAAACTACCCATGGACCGCAATGTCTTTAAACTACCCATGGACCGCAACGTCCTTAAACTAGAACAATAGAGCCCCCGTATGCTCTTTTGTCGGATCTAAACGGTCCCGTTTAAGTTGATCTTAGCCTCAAAGATGGCTAACGTATCCTTAAACCTTCAAACAGACTGGACTATGAATCCCCCCTATTAACTCTGGCTTGAGGGTACATCTCTGAACTCCTCTGACATCCGTCGTTGTAATCCTTCAACGTCGTCAGAGAGGTGACGGGTCCTGACGGCCATACATTTAATGGACCACTAGGTCCCTAAACTGGAACAATAGAGCCCAAATGCTCCTTTGTCGGATCTAAACGATCCCGTTAAGTTGATCTTAGTCTCAAAGATAGACTAACGTATCCTTAACAAACGTTTGAGTCGATCTTAGCCTCAAGTATGGCTAACGTATCCTCGAACCAAACCACCAAACCTAAATCTAAGATAACACGGATTTGGATTAGTCCACGCCCTACGGGTGACGACATAACTCAGTCTCCGTAAACAATCCACGGGCAACCAAACACAAAACAAACACCCACGATACGAAGTGACCATCTGGAGAAGGAGAAAGTTGTTACCGCAATGCGGTAGCGTAATTAACTGCAGGGGCTTGCGCCTGCAGGGAAGAGCGTCCCCACAATCAAAAAACCCCTCAAACGAGGGGGAATCTGACGAAGTCTGCTACATCGGACGCATCCGTTTAAACCTTCGATACATGGTGCCATAAATCAACTTGGCATCTTCGGAGAGGTAGACGGATAGCACCAATTAGCATCTGCCCCGAATCCCAAGCAAGACGTCATGTCGCGCCGCCGTTCGGAGGGGAACAGGGATGTTGGAGAATCAGAAGAGGCAAACTGAGCTGATCCAGCAGCAAGCAGATTCATTTCAGGAGGGTATGCAGGCCATTCGGCAGTCTGTAAACACCGCTGTAGCGAAGCCAGTTGACCGAGTAGGGACCGTGGCAGATTTCAGACGTTTGGGTCCTACTACTTTCACTGTTCTGGAGGAGCCATTGCCAGCCGAGCAGTGGCTAGTGGACACGGAGAATTTACTGATTGCGGCACAGATCCCAGAAGACAAGAGAGTTGATATGGTGCGCATTCAGCTGGTGGATTACGCCCGAGAGTGGTGGCTTGTGGAGGAGACCCGCTTACCCAAGCCAATCAGTTGGGCGGATTTCTCTAAAAGTTTCCTGGAGAAGTTCTTCCCGCGGACTGCACGGGAGGAAATGGAAGAGAAATTTATTGGGCTGAGACAAAATGGAGCACCTGTGGACGTACATGCAGCGGAATGGACGAGACTCAGCCGCTTCGCTGGACCCTTGGTCGCCAACGAGGCAGACAGGGCGCGAAGATTCTTGCGCAGTTTGGATGTGGACATCCAGAGGCAGATCGTCTCCCTGGGTTTGACCACTTTCTCGCGGGTTCTTACGGCAGCCAGAGAGCAGCAGAGTTTATCGGGATTGAAAGGGAACCTTCAGTAGACAGCAGTTGCAGCCAGGAAGCCCACATTTGTACCTAACCGAGATCATGGGCGCAGAGGTATTCCAGTGGACCGTCGAGGTGTAGCACCCATGAAGAAGCCCGTGATCGTTGATCGAAGGAAGAGCGTGATTTATGACTACTGCCGTTTACCTGGGCACGTGCAGAAGGATTGTCGAAGGAGACTGGGACTTTGTCTGGTTTGTGGAGCGGCCGATCACGCAGTTGGAGCCTGTCCGTCGAAGCTTCGCACGAGAGATGATATACAGAAGCCTCCGCAGAGACCGTTCCAAGGGCAGAAACAGCTGACTCAAGGACCTAATCAGGCTCGAGCTTTCACGCTGACAGCTGAGGAAGCTAAGGCATCAGGAGAAGTGGTTTCAGGTACTTTACTCGTTCATGGTTTTCCCGCATTGGCATTATTTGATTCCGGAGCATCCCACTGTTTTATGTCATCCAAATTTATAACTACACACTCGATTACCTGCACGACCCTGTCTAGTTTTTGGGACATACACACTGGGAATGGGAAAATCATAGCTAGTAAGGAGTGTAGAGATTGTACAGTTGTTGTGTGCGGACGGGAGCTCTTTGCAGATTTCTTGGTGATAGATACGGGCAGCTATGAAGTTGTCCTGGGAATGGATTTCCTTGACACTTTCCACGCCCACATTGACTGTAGGGCAAGGAAGGTAATTTTCCAGATTCCCGGACACCCTGAGTTTACCTTCACTGGGGGAAGCAGTTCTGTCGGGCCAGTCGAGTTCAGGGCTAGGCCGACACGCAGTGTTCTTGCAGCAATGGAAGTGGATGGTAATGAAGAGCCGGCAGTTGTTCGCGACTTTATGGATGTATTTGAAGATATATCGGGCTTACCGCCGAAGCGAGACGTGGAGTTCGCGATTGACCTTATTCCTGGTGCAGCGCCAGTATCAAAATCTTATTATCCGATGGCACCAGTGGAATTGGAAGAGGTTAAGAAACAAATTGGTGAATTACTTGAGAAGGGTTGGATTCGAAGCAGCAACTCGCCTTGGGGAGCTCCAGTTCTTTTAGTAAAGAAGAAGGATGGCACGAGAAGGATGTGCATTGATTATCGAGAATTGAACCGGGTGACTATTAAGAACAAGTACCCGATCCCTCGCATTGGAGAACTTTTTGAGCAGCTTAGTGGCGCGAGAGTATTCTCGAAACTGGATTTGCGATCCGGATATCATCAGGTCCGAGTGAAAGCAGAAGACATTTGCAAGACGGCGTTTCGAACTCGATATGGACATTTCGAGTATCTGGTGATGCCCTTCGGAGTGACGAATGCGCCGGCAATATTCATGGATTTGATGAACAGAATCTTTTCGCCATTCTTGGACCAGTTTATTGTGGTATTCATTGACGATATTCTGGTGTACTCGAAGAGTCCGGAGGAGCATGCTGAGCATTTGAAGATCGCACTACAGACGCTGAGACAGGAGAAATTATATGCGAAGATGAGTAAGTGCGAATTCTGGCTGGAAGAAGTGAAGTTTCTGGGGCATGTTGTGTCGGGCGATGGAATCGCCGTCGATCCCGAAAAGATTGCAGCAGTTCGAGATTGGCCTATTCCAAGAAATGTGGCTGAGATAAGAAGTTTCCTTGGTTTGGCCGCATACTACAGGAGATTTGTAGAGAACTTCGCTCATTTGGCAGAGCCGTTAACCAAGCTCACGCGCAAGGAGGTACCGTTTGTTTGGACGGATGGAAGTGCATTGGCCTTCGAGACGTTGAAGCAGAAGTTGATAACCGCCCCTATCCTGACCGTACCAGACAATTCGGGAGGACTGGTGATTCACAGCGACGCATCTGGAAAAGGATTAGGATGTGTTTTGATGCAGAATGGGAAGGTCATAGCTTACGCATCGAGACAACTGAAGACTCATGAGAAGAATTATCCGACTCATGACTTGGAGCTTGCGGCCGTGATCTTCGCCTTGAAGATTTAGAGACACTACCTTTTGGGCGAGAGAGTCGAAGTCTTTACAGATCACAAGAGTTTGAAGTATGTGTTCACTCAGAAGAAGTTGAACATGAGGAAACGCAGATGGTTGGAGCTGATGGCCGACTACGACCTTGATCTTAAGTACCATCCGGGAAAAGTTAACGTCGTGCCGGATGCGCTCAGTCGGTTACCAGCGATTCAGGTATTGACCGCACAAAGGGAGACCATTGCGGATTTTCGGAAATTTGATTTGGAGGTTGTGCTACCACATGCTACGGGACAGTTGATGCAGTTGTAAGTACAGTCGTCCTTAGTTGAGAAGATTAAAGCGGCACAATCGCAGGATCCTAGACTGCAAAAGTTTCGAGAGCAGGTTGAAGCCGGACTACGAACCGATTTACTGATCCATGAAGATGGTTCGTTGAGGTATGGTAGCCGTGTGTGTGTGCCAAAAGGAGATGTGCGTGAAGAGCTTATGAAGGAGGCACACAGTTCAGCTTACTCTGTACATCCAGGAGGGACAAAGATGTACCGAGATATTCGACAGCACTTCTGGTGGGAAGGTATGAAACGGGAGATTGCTCGCTTCGTGGCTAAGTGATTGGTGTGTCAGCAAGTCAAGGCCGAACACCAAAGGGTTGCTGGTTTGTTGCAACCACTTCCGATTCCTTAGTGGAAGTGGGAACATATAACCATGGATTTCGTGACGGCCTTACCGTGGAGTCCAAAGGGCAACAATGCAGTATGGGTGATTGTCGATCGGTTGATCAAGGCAGCTCACTTTATTTCTTTTCGGGTTGGTCAATCGACGGAGACTTTGGCAGAGCGGTACATGCAGGAGATTGTAAGATTGCATGGAGTACCGGTGAGCATCGTGTCCGATCGGGACACTCGGTTCTTGTCGCACTTCTGGAGGAGTTTACAAGAAAGTTTGGGGACTCGATTGAAGTTTAGCACAGCTTATCATCCTCAAACTGATGGACAATCGGAGAGAACGATCCAGACCCTTGAAGATATGTTGAGGGCTTGCATGTTGGACTTCAAAGGTTCTTGGGAGGATCATCTACACCTGGTGGAGTTTTCGTACAACAATAGCTTCCAAGCGACTATTCAGATGGCTCCGTTTGAAGTGTTGTATGGTCGTAAGTGCCGTTCACCTGTTTGTTGGGATGATGTTGGTGAACGAAGGTTACTAGGACCAGATTTGGTAGTACAGACAGTCGAGAAGGTGAATACAATCAGGAAGCATATGAAGGCAGCTCAAGACAGGCAGAAAAGTTGGGCTGACACGTCAAGAAGACCTCTAGAGTTCGCCGTGGGTGATTTGGTATTCCTGAAGATATCACCGACTAGAGGGGTGATTCGCTTTGGGAGTCGGGGAAAGCTTAATCCTCGATTCGTTGGACCCTTCGAGATATTGGAGCGTGTTGGAGAGGTAGCGTACCGTTTGGCGTTACCACAGTCATTGACAGGAGTACACGATGTGTTTCATGTATCTCAACTACGGAGGTATGTTCGAGATGAAGCCCACGTCTTGGATCATTCAGAGTTGACCGTACGGGAGGACCTAACTTTTGAGGAGCGACCGGTTGAAATCAAGGATCGAAGAGAAAAGGTTCTTAAGAACAAGGTTATCCCTCTTGTGCTAGTTTCTTGGGGTAACCGATCGCATGGAGAATCCACTTGAGAGCGAGAAGACGAGATCCGGCAGAAATTTCCTCACCTTTTTCGGTTGTTAGCTATCTTGTATTCTTGGAATTTCGAGGACGAAATTCTTTTTGTAGTTGGGTATGATGTAACACCCGAGCCCAATAATACTATTTCTGTTACTGGTTGAGTGTTAGACATTGCTCATTTCAATTATCTTGTTCGTTTGGTGCTTGTTGCTAAATTTTAACCGGCTAAGTCATTTTTGCCTATAACAAATTTTAACACCTAAAATGAAATTAAAAATATCCATATTGGTCTACTCGTCACCACTAGTCGCGTGGTAGCGTCCGCGCGTCGAGATTTCATCCCGTTCGGCGAAACGGGCAAGTTTGGACGGCTACGCGCGCGTCCAAGTGTCTGACTTGGGGGCATGCATTTTAATCATAAAATATCTCATTTTAAAATTTGGAACCCGCTTAAAATCCTATTATTTGAATTTGAAACATTTGGGCGCAACCCGGGCGCGATTTGGAAATGTTTCATTTAGCGCCAAAATGCCCATTTAAATTTAATAATCTAAACTATAATATATATTTTCTGTTTCTTACTAACGTTTAAAATCTTTTTTTAATCTTTGTTTTTAACTTCTTTTCGAATCCCAGCCAATCACGAGGGGGCTTTACCCTCGTGGGCCCCACCAACCCACTCTCTCTCTCTCTCCGCCTCTCTATCTCTCTCTCTAATCTCACTCTCTCTCTCTCTCCTGAGATATATCTATCTCTCTCTAACTATCTCTCTCTCCAAAAATCTCTCTCTCTCTATCTTTTTTAAATCCCCACGACCCTCGTCCTCGCTGAAACTCATCGCAGAACACACGAACCCCAACCCTAGCCTTGCCCTAGCCGCCGCAGCCTCGCCGTCGACCTCCCCGCGACCTCGCCACCATTATCCTCGCCTCCACAGCCTCGACCGCACCCCCTTTCCTCCTCTTCTCCCTCCTTCAAACGCCTGCACCCAACGCCACCGCCACCTGCACGCTGTGCTGCCGTCACCGCCGCCTCCCTTCGCCGACGACGTCGACTTCCTCCCTTCACCCTCGTCCTGACCTCCTCATCTTCCTTCTCCTTCCCTCGCCAGGCTGCAACAGAACCGACGTCGAACCCTAGCACTTCTCCAGTCGCCGGGAAAGCCGCCGTCGACCATCGTCGTCGTTGCCAGAGCCACCGCCGACCACCTCCTTCTCCCCTTGCAACCCAGACCAGGCCAGGACCTCCTCTACTCATCACACCATCCCATTCCAGCACCTCCAACCACTTTCAGCCTATACCGCCGCTGCCGCTGCTTCGCCGGCGCCCCATCACCGTCGAACCCGTCGCGGTTGACACCCATGCCATCCCTGTAAGCATCTCTTTACTTTCTCCCTGCGTGTTAACCCCTCGCTGGTCGTTCGCGTCCATGTGTTGTATTTTTGCTAATTCGTCGCTGTTTTGACTTTTCGCCGGATTCCGGCCGTGCCGACGACTTGACCCGACTCTCCAGCGAAGTACTCCAGTCCGTGTGGTCCCGCTGTTCGTTGTTTGGACTCGTTCCGCGACCCGTGTTTCCGTCGCGTGTTTTCCGCCGACGTTGCGTTCGTGTTTTCCGGTTTGCGGAACCGTCGAGGCAAGTATTACTTGCTACATGCTATTGTTATCCTAATTAAGTATGATTGACTCATAAAACTTACAAATATTAACTAGTGTAGTTATTTTCTCGATTGGACGTAATATGATAAATATCATGATACGACAACCTAAATCGTATTTTGCCACCGTAACCTTAATAACAACTACCTGTTAATCATTTTGTTATTTAAAGGACGATAGTCGTACACTTATATCTTCATTACTTGCTGTTATTAATATTGCGCTACCCTGTGATTATTGCACCCCAAAGGTGCTCGAACCTGTTAATATAATACAACTGCACCATATTAATACACCATTGTGATTAAATGAACTATTATTGCTGTTTACTTTATTTCCTGCTGCGGTTCCTTACTCGATTGTATACCTGTTGTGAGCACACCTTCGATTACATTACATATTGACCTGACCTTGCTACACATGACATATACATACATACCGATGCACTGGACATGGTACCCTTAACTACCAACTCAACCTGTTGTACCATGATCTGACCTGTTACACGATCTCATGCCTAATGCCAACAAACCTGACTTGGGGTCCTCATGGACCATTCCTGTTGTCTATCCAGACAAACCTGCTTTTACCTGATCCTGTGTTGGCATTAGATCTTGATTACTGAATACCTGACCTGACATACATAACTTGGGGGTATGGGGAAATCAAAGGTGAAACCGACTTGTAACTCAACAGTTCGATACCTGTTCTGATCAGTCTTACGGGCTTGGCCAGCCCCGGAGTGATGATGCTGACATCACTCGCCCATCCTGCTACTTGTTACTGCCTAGCGGCACGTCTCGGATTCAGCCCCGAGAATCTTGACCGTGGTCCCGGGCACGCACGGGATACTATTGAGTTACATCGACGAGTCATCAATTGATTTCAAAGACTTTAGAGTAGAAACCTGATAGGACAGTTTAGTTACCACTGCACATTACCCAGCACTGTTATTTCATAGTACTGCTTTATTCATGTTCATCTCTGCATTGCTTATTACCATGTTCATATTATATTATTGATTGACATGACGCGCTGACGTCTGGGTTTTGCATGGCCCAGATTCCTTACCACTGTAGACGACCGAGCAGGAGTACTTCAGCCAGCAGGCTGATCTGTGAGTTCCATAGTGATTAGTTTATTTATTTCATTTCATTTCCAGATGTGAGCCCGCATTATGGGACGTACTATTTATTTATTGTATTGGATCATTTGCTTCCGCACTTATTGTTTATTGACTCTTGTTATTATGGATTTGGACATGTGTTAGATTAGTTTATTTATCTTGTTCTTGATATCTCTACAACCGTAATGTGACTGTGGATGGATACTTCCTACCCACATGTAGCATGGTTGGCTATGTCACGTGCCCAATCTTGCGTACTCTGGGAAGCGGGGCGTGACAGCTTTCGATAGATGGTGGCAAGGGTATGTAGTTCATCGACAACACTTTAAACGGGAAAAGCGTAAAACTCGTCGGGAGCGGAGAAATACGACCAAAGAGCTTAAAAGAACTACCGGCGATTGTCGCGTGGTTAATACCGGCGGGTCACAAGTGCCTACATTCGGGAGTGATTCTGATGGAGAGCTAGAACTTTCCCCTCTCTTTAAAGAGTCCGCTTCGAGAAAAGAAGAAGAGCTGAAGGTCTGCGAAAATATCCAGTTGCGGAATCGTACGCTGCCTGAAAAGAACCTCGGACCCTTGAACAGAAAAGATAAAGGGAAAGAAAAGGTCTCTGAAGATATCGTCTTAGATGACCAAGTTCTGGAAGAGCTAAACGCCAACAACCCGCCGAAGAAGAATAAGGTGGATTACAACGTCTTAGCACATCTGAGAAAGCTGCCCTCACAGCTCAGCATTCTTGACGCCCTTTTGCTATCAAAGGAGGCGAGAGATTCGTTGATTATGGCGCTCCAAGACCCAGAACAATTCCAAGCATACCTGGCCGAGGAAAAGATGAAGGATGAATTGGAGGAAGTGCACACGGCCGATGTGACTTTTGGCGATGAAGACCTTCTACTTGGGACGTGCGAACACAATCTCCCTCTCTATGTCTCAGGATACTGCCACGATATTAAGATAGGCAAAATCCTGATCGATAATGGATCATCCGTTAATCTCCTCAACGTGCGGGTGTTAAAAGAAATCTGCATGAGCGTCCAGCACCTTGCTCGTGACAAAATCACCATCTCCGGGTTCGACTCCCAGTCGTCAAGAACTCTTGGGTCTGTGATACTGACGCTATGCTTCGGGTTACTCGTCACGGACATTAAGTTTCACGTCATAGACGCCAAGACATGCTACAACGCTTTGCTCGGCCGACCATGGTTACACGAATACAACATCATCCCTTCTACACAACATCAGTGTATGAAGTATTTTAAGGATGGTTTCGAGTATACCGTGACGGGAGAACTGAACCCGTTCTCTGTGAACGAGGTCCGCAAATACGAAGATGCCAAATACTTCTTGCCAGATTTCGAAGACACGGAGAAGTGTCACAAGCCGGAGAATAAAGCTAACGCCACCATCCCTGTCTTCGGCAGTGATACCGAGGAGGAAGAGGAGATAGTGTATTCGGGTCTGCCCCAACACAACACGCCGGGACCGTCGGCTCCTACATTGATCTTTGGCAGCGACTCGGAAGATGAAGTCCATGCTGTATTCTCTGCTCGACCTTCAATACGAACGTTCGCTGATGAAGAGCAAAGTCTGCAAGTCGCCATGGTGCCGCTTAAACACCTTAAAGAACTGGATGCACTTAATATTTACAACGTAGAAGAGCTACAAACATTCTACATCCCTCCCAGGCGAGAGAGCGAGAAAGCAATTCTGTTCTACCGCTCTGAAGAAACCAAGGTGGAAAAAGAAATCTGGCATGGCGCGGATCCTACGCTCGACAGGCTTCAGCCTATCCGTCTTCCCAGATATTATACAGAGGGTTTGAAAAAGCTGCTGAAACGCCAGGGGATATCCTTCAAGCAAACCGTTCGAAAAGCCAAGTTCTATGACAAAGTCTAGAACGTTCCCGGGACTCAACGCAAACTGCCTAATGGGAGAATGGAAACAATTGGGCTTGGATACGTCCGGTCAAAGAAACGGGAGCTACTAAACAGCTGCTATGTCGTGTACGACTTCGATGAAGAAGCGGATGCTCAATGGGAGGACGCTAATCCTAAGCCAGTGAAAGTTCCAGATGCAAAGGAGCCCAGTCCATCATTCGAGGAACAAATGGACAAGCTTATAAGGGAAGCGGGTCAAAAAGTCCGAGACGATCATAACCGCGAAATGGTCATCTATAAGAAAGCCAAGACGCAACGCCTTCTCCAACAGGCCGTGAAAGATGAAAAGGCCACTCCATGTCAACCTGTTATAAAGAAGGCTCGGCGCAAAAGCAGAAATAAGTCGAAAGGCCAAAAAGGCGCTCAACAACAACAAAGCAGGGCTAAGAAGCCACGCAAACGGGAGTCGAGCGTCATTGATCTATCCCTCATGAAGAAAATGGGTCGAGCGTACTCATTTCCTCGGGATAAGACGAAGAAGATACTTGACCTTGCTCTAAAACATCAAATGCTTACATTGCCGGAGTCTAAACATCCCGGACGAGCGGGCGAAGTCTCACACTCGGACTATTGCTCTTACCATCGAGTAATAGGGCACCCTCTCGAGGATTGCTTCACCTTCAAGAATTGGGTCGAAGATCAGTATCAGCTTGGCAAGTTCGCTCTGTCCGACAACTGGAGGGTAGCACCACCACAAAAGCACGAGCCCAAGGCCACGAAAGAAGAACCAGTTCTGCATTGGGATTGGAAACGAATTCGTACTTGTCACGTGATAATGATATCAAGGGAAGAGCCCGAAAACATGGATGACCTTCCCTGGTGCTTTGAAAACAGCAACGACGAGATAATCTCAGAATTCCCACCAGCGCCAAAAGAGCTAGAAGATGGAATCCATACCACTGCAGATAACCTCAAGAAAATTGAGTTGGGAATAGCAAATGACCCGCGACCGACATTCATCAGCGAGCTACTATCTGAAGAAAGGGTGGCTGCATTAAAGGACGTGCTTCTACAGCATAGGGATTGCTTCGCGTGGAACTATTCCGAAATGCCGGGACTAGATCCAGAAATTGCTGTGCACAGATTGGCGATATCTCCAAACGTCAAGCCAGTCAAACAGGCGCCGAGAAGAATGCGGCTCGAGCTTGAGATGAGCATCAACGCCGAGGTCAAAAAGCTGATCGACTCTGGCTTCATCCAGGAAGTTCAATACCCTGAATGGATCGCCAACATCGTCCCGGTGATGAAGAAAAATGAGACAGTGCGCATATGCGTAGACTTCCGGGATCTCAATAAAGCTTGCCCGAAGGACGATTTCCCAGTGCCAGTCACCGAACTGATGATAGACAATACGTCCACTCATGAGATTTTCTCCTTCATGGACGGCTCGTCAGGATATAATCAGATAAAAATGCATCCAGAAGACCAGAAGCACACAGCCTTCAGGACCCCTCTGGGAATATTTTGTTACAAGGTGATGCCCTTCGATTTAAAGAACGCCGGTGCCACCTACCAAAGGGCCATGACAAAGATCTTCGATGACCTTATACACGAAATCGTCGAATGCTATATCGACGATCTCGTGGTTAAAAGCAAATCATATGAGGAACATCTCGAGCATTTGAAGACCGTATTTCAACGCCTTCGGCAATACAACTTGAAGATGAACCCGCTCAAATGTGCATTCGGAGTTTCCTCAGGCAAATTCCTAGGATTCATTGTTCGACACCGAGGTATTGAA
Organism: Agapanthus africanus; assembly: GCA_030015575.1. Classification (NCBI taxonomy): domain Eukaryota; kingdom Viridiplantae; phylum Streptophyta; class Magnoliopsida; order Asparagales; family Amaryllidaceae; genus Agapanthus; species Agapanthus africanus. Next base: position 34,232,095 of record CM057346.1, read on the forward strand.
ATAGATCCGTCAAAGATCAAAGCGATCATGGAAATGCCTCCGCCGAGAACTCTCAAACAGTTGCGATCTCTCCAAGGGAAGCTCGCATACATACGGCGATTTATAGCCAACCTTTCAGGCAAGTGTCGTCCCTATAGCCACCTGATGAAGAAGGGAACCCCATTTGTCTGGGATCACAAATGCCAAGACGCACTGGACGAGATCAAGCAGTACCTGCAGAACCCTCCAGTATTGGCTGCTCCAGTTAAGGGAAAGCCTCTCATTCTTTACACGACCGCCCTCGAAGGTTCCTTAGGCGCATTATGGGCACAAGAGAACGATCAAGGGAAGGAAAGAGCACTCTACTATTTAAGTCGAGTTCTGCTGGGGGCAGAAAGCAACTACTCCCCCATTGAAAAACACTGCCTGGCGTTGATCTTCGCGATAACAAAGCTCAGGCACTATGCGTTGGCGCATGAGGTCCGTCTCATTTCAAAGGTAGACCCTCTTAAGTATTTAATGTCAAAGGCCATATTAACGGGACGACTCGCTAAATGGGCCCTGCTCTTGATGGAGTTTTCGATAACGTATCAACCTCTCAAGGCAGTGAAAGGCCAGGCCATCGCCGACTTCCTCGCTGAGCATCCGATACCGGCCGACTCTCCTTTAAACTGCGATCTTCCAGATGAACATGCGTTTGATGCGATCGACGGTGATAATACCCGATGGGAGCTTTATTTCGATGGAGCATCTTCCATGAAGAAGCGCAAACAAAGTACCCCTATAATCAAATCGGGGGTAGGACTCATCTTTGTAACTCCACAAAGAGGGATAATGCGCTTTGCTTTCTCCCTGACGGAGCCAAGGACAAACAACGAAGCCGAATATGAAGCTTTGATAGCGGGCCTCAAGGTCGCCATTGACATGGGAATTGAAAACCTCCTCATATACGGGGATTCTCAACTGGTCGTTAGTCAAGTAAACGGCGACTACCAAACGTGCAAACCGGAATTGATGAAGTACGGGGAAAAGGTGCAACAACTATTGACCCAAATTCCCTCTTATATTTTGGAGAACATACCGCGCGCGGAAAACAGCAAAGCGGACGCATTAGCCAAACTTGCTAAAGAACTGGCTGACGAGAACCTCGATGACGTTAGAATCGTGGTGCAAAGCCGTCGAGTGCTTGCCCCAACAGAAATATCTCCGGAATCATCCGAAGAAAAAGGAGCGAACGAGCAGACAACCCTGCAAGTAAAAGATTGGGAAAATACCGAGGATTGGAGGGAAGTCTTCATAGATTACTTTAAATCCCACCGAATGCCCGAAGAAGCGTCCGCAAGACATCAGCTCATGAAATGAGCTCCGTCTTTCGCCTTCGTCAACGATACTCTGTACAAGAGGTCATTTGATTCTATGTGGCTGAGATGCTTAGGACCTGACGAAGCGAAAAGGGTCGTTCAGGAAGTTTACGGCGGACACTGCGGTTCTCACCAAGCAGGCCCAAAGATGAAGTTGAAGATCAAACAGATGGGCTACTATTGGCCCACGATGATCCAGGACTGCCTCGAATATGCGAAGCAATGCCACTCATGCCAAATCCATGGGGACTTCATCCACCAGCATCCAAATCCACTACATCCAACGGTGGCTAGCTGGCCATTCGAAATGTGGGGGACTGACATAGTCGGCCCCATCGAACCAGCATCGTCTAGAGGACATCGTTTCATCCTAGCGACGACTGACTACTTCTCTAAGTGGGCAGAAGCGATACCGCTGAGGGAAGTAAAGACGGAGAATATCCTCCACTTCTTCAAGACGCACGTCATATATCGGTTTGGAACTCCGCGACGGATCATCTCCGATAACGGGCCAGCTTACAGAAGCCACAAGCTCAGTCGCTTTGCGCAACAGCATAATATAGATTGGAGATATTTCTCGGTTTATAATCCGCGAGCTAACGGTCTAGCTGAGGCCTTCAACAAGACCTTGACAAAGATCATGAAGAAAACAATGTCACGAAATAAGAAGGACTGGCACGAAAGGATGCAAGAGGCTCTCTGGGCATATCGAACCACGTTCAAGACAGCCACTAACACAACGCCATATGCGTTGGTATTCGGTACAGAAGCAGTACTCCCCCTCGAGATAGAGTTACCCTCTCTGCGAGTGGCAGTCCACTACGAGCCGACGGACGAAGAAAATGCTCACCTTCAGCTTGAGGAGCTTGACGCCCTTGATGAAATCCGGCTCATAGCACAGCAAAATCTGGAAGCTTATAAAGCAAAGATGGCGCGCTCATATGAAAGATTGACCCGACCGAGGACATTCCGCCAAGGCGAACTTGTGCTAGTGGTCAAAAGGCCTATGATCCCCAATCGCGCCAAGCGGGGAAAATTCGAGCCAAACTATGAAGGCCCGTACATCATAGATAAAGTTTACCAGGGTGGGGCCTATCTACTCATGGACATGCACGGTGAAAGGCCTTTCAGGCCAATAAACGGTCGCTTCCTAAAGAAATACTACGCTTAATAAGCCACAGCCTAGGTCAATGATAGATGACGACGACTATGTCCGCTCGCTATCTTCCTAAGCTCAAGCTTTATAAAAAGTAGCCGGCCTTCTCCATGACGGACCGAAACGTCCTTAAACTAACGACGGACCGAAATGTCCTTAAACTAATAGCAGACCGAAACGTCTTTAAACTACTACCGCGACATCTTCTAGGCTGACGAGATATAAAAAAAAAGAACAAAAAAAAACATATAAAAATAAAATAAAAAAAAGCGGTATGTCCATAAGCAAAAAGGGCACGGATGAAACCCCGAAAGGGCTCCGTGAGTAAAAACAGCAGGGCTACCGGCGAGTGTTCGTGAAAACCCGAAAGGGCGCGACCTCGTAAAAAAATATATAAAAATAAAAAGAATAAAAAAAAACGGTATGTCCATAAGCAAAATGGGCACGGATGAAAAACCCGAAAAGGCTCCGTGAGTAAAAACAGCAGGGCTACCGGCGAGTGTTTGTGAAAAGCTGAAAGGGCGCAACCTCGTTAAAGGACACTTATAGGGTCCTCTCGACCTTGTAAGGAGAAACCACCCGCATGAGATCCTTACGACTCACAAGGGAGCAACACACTTAGGGATCCCCACGATTCCTAAGGAGAAAATACACTTGCGAGATCCTCACGACTCGTAAGGAGAATTCTCTTATGGGACCCTCACGGCTCATAAGAGTTGAAAGTCTTAAGTTACAGAGACCTAAACCTGTGCTTAAGCAACCCCCACAACTTCCAATATTGCCCTACAAGTGGTTCAATACTGACCCTTGTATACAATCCATGGACGCGAATAAACATTTCCCTAACCAAGTCTCATCCGTGACTGGGGATATGTTCGCATGGTAAACAACCCTTGTAAATCCTCTCGATTTATGAGGAGAAAACCCTCCTGTAGGATCCTTACGACTTACAGAGGAAACGAACACTTAGGAATCCTCACGAGTCCTAAGGAGAAAATACACCTACAAGATCCTCACGACTTGTAGGGAGAAGTACCTTTGTGAGACCCTTACGGCTCATGAAGTCAAAAGCCTTAGTCGGCAGGACCTTAGCCCTGCTCGCTAAGCCACCCTTGTTCGGCATCGACAGAGGCAGATGATGATTCGCTCCTAGCAATATCCCAGTTGTAGCGGTGCTGATGCCGAAATCGGTGTCTAATTTCAGGTTTACGGTGAAAAGCCGGTAGGCCGCACATGCATACGGAATAGCCGAAATGATAGGGCAATTTGCAATAAAAAGCAGCAAGTAAAAACGTATGCATACAAAATAGCCGAAAGGATGGGGCAACTTGCAATAAAAAGCAGCAAGTAAAAACGTATGCATACAAAATAGCCGAAATGATTGGGCAACTCGCAATAAAAAGCAGCGAGTAAGAATAAAATAAAAAGCCGAAATGATTGGGCATCTCACAATAAAAAGCAGCGAGTAAAAATAAAATAAATAGCCGAAATGATTGGGCACCGCGAAAAATAGCCGAAATGATTGGGCAATCGCGACCTTCGCGATATAAAAGCTGAAATGACAGAGCATCGCGGAGATAAAACAAAAAAAATGATGATAAAACTTTGGCCCTACAGTTAAGATCACATCGATCCCTGTATACAGTCCAAGGGCGTAAACAAAGAGGGAACCATACTTTCCCAACAGGATCCGCCAGAAGACGAAGCCAAATCTCGACGGTTCAGTCCAACTCCGAGGAAACCAGTGTCTTCAGCAGATTCCTCGACTCACGGATACAAACACTCCTTGACGAGAGCCCCCTGATCTGCGTCGACTCGCAGAGCAACCAGTGCCTCCGTGGGAAATTCTCGACTCATTTCAAACCCCAAGGAAACAAATAATCCTTGGCGCTAGGGAAACAAATAATCCCTAGCAAATTCCTTGACTCACGGATACAAACACTCCTTGACGAGAGCCTCCTGATCCGCGTCGACTCGCAGAGCCACCAGTGCCTCCGTGGGAAATCCTCGACTCATTTCAAACCCCAAGGAAACAAATAATCCTTGGCGCTTGGGAAACAAATAATCCCTAGCAAATTCCTTGACTCACGGATACAAACACTCCTTGACGAGCCTCCTGATTCGCGTCGACTCACAGAGCCACCAGTGCCTCCGTGGGAAATCCTCGACTCGTTTCAAACCCCAAGGAAACAAATAATCCTTGGCGCTTGGGAAACAAATAATCCCTAGCAAATTCCTCGACTCACGGATACAAACACTCCTTGACATCCGCGTCGACTCGCAGAGCCACCAGTGCCTCCGTGGGAAATCCTCGACTCGTTTCAAACCCCAAGGAAACAAATAATCCTTGGCGCTTGGGAAACAAATAATCCCTAGCAAACTCCTCGACTCACGGATACAAACACTCCTTGACGAGAGCCTCCTGATCCGCGTCGACTCGCAGAGCCACCAGTGCCTCCGTGGGAAATCCTCGACTTGTTTCAAACCCCAAGGAAACAAATAATCCTTGGCGCTTGGGAAATAAATAATCCCTAGCAAATTCCTCGACTCACGGATACAAACACTCCTTGACGAGAGCCTCCTGATCCGTGTCGACTCGCAGAGCCACAAGTGCCTCCGTGGAAAATCCTCGACTCGTTTCAAACCCCAAGGAAACAAATAATCCTTGGCGCTTGGGAAACAAATAATCCCTAGCAAACTCCTCGACTTACGGATACAAACACTCCTTGACGAGAGCTTCCTGATCCGCGTCGACTCGCAGAGCCACCAGTGCCTCCGTGGGAAATCCTCGACTCGTTTCAAACCCCAAGGAAACAAATAATCCTTGGCGCTTGGGAAACAAATAATCCCTAGAAAACTCCTCGACTCACGGATACAAACACTCCTTGACGAGAGCCTCCTGATTCGCGTCGGCTCACAGAGAAACCAGTGTCTCCGCGGGAAATTCCCGATTTGTCTCAACATGCAAATGAAGCCTCAGGCAGCAGGGACTAAAAAACTTGCTTCCTGAACAATGGGACCCTGCAAGTCAATCCAAAATGGTCTCTTGCATACTATTCACGGGTCTCACTCTCCAAAGTCGAATTTCGACGAGGAGGGAAACAACCGCTTGTGGGTCCTCTCGACTCATAAGAGGGAAAAATTCTCTTATAGGATCCTTACGACTTATAAGAGAAAACCACACTTAGGAATCCTCACGATTCCTAAGGAGAAAACCCACCTACGAGATCCTCTCGATCCGTAGGGAGAAAAGTCTCTATGAGACCCTCACGGTTTATAGAGTTGAAAAGTCTTAGGCAGCAGATCCGAACCTGCGGCCTAAGCCATCGCTATTTCTTAAGAAAGTCAGGATACTCGTTCTAATCATCCGTCAACCATGTTTGCTAAGGTGATATGCTGATAATAAAAGAAAGAAAAGACGGAGAAAATGACACATTACAAAAAAGGTGTATCTTTTATTCATAAACTTGATTGGGTACAGGATACATTATGTCAAAGAATAAAAAAATATATATATATACATTCTTTTATCTACAAGTACAAACGATACAAAGATGGATAGCTACTGAGGAGGAAGTGTCTTTAGTAAATTCACAAGCTGCTCTCGTACTTCCTTCAGCGCCTCCTCCTGAGTGACAGCCGCAGCCACCTCCTCCTCCACCTGGGCCTGCTGCTGCAAGAAGGATGAAAGTTGCTCCTCCGCCGCCTTCTGGGCTGCTTCCTGGCTGGGTGCATCTCGCTCGACAACATCAAGTTGTTGCCTCAATGATAACCCTTCAGAAAGACATTGCAGAAGGCCCTCAAAGACAACCTTCAACCGTGCGGCATTGGCCTCCACCCGAGCATGCAGTTGAGCAGACTTGTTCGGAGTCTCACCGCGCTCCTTATGCCTTGAAATGACTTCTTGTTCGAGATGGCGGAAGTAAGAAGCGCTCTGCTCAATCCACGCTGTTCTTTGATTGCTGGCAACCAAGGTCTCAGGAGCGGGACACAGCTATTCCAACTGATACAGGCGGGCCTCGATCTCCCTGCAATGGTTAACCCAAGATGCGATGATGCCCTCATCATGAAAGTTCACGAGTATTGCCAGCATCGGGTTAACCACCGTAGCGAAGTCTGCGGCAGATGTACGAGTTTCAACGTCGAGTTCCTCGACGTAGTCACTCAACATGCGCAGACTATTCGCGGCGTCTTTTGAAGACGGACTTCTCAGATAAGGACCCGCCGGCATTGTAATACGAGAGTCGAAGGGCGCCGAGGCCGGAACGACAGCTGAAAAGAAACAGGATGCGATCAGATAACAGTACAGAAAATAAAGAGAGGGAAGTTATCAATGTGATAGTCGCTGTACCAGTTGAGACAGGTGGCAAGGTCGGAAGGGCCGGTGGCGCAGCTGATCTTTTATCCCCTCCTTCAATCTGTAGCACTGCAGTCGAGATGAGAAAAAAAGGGGTTAGAAGTAATTCCATCAATGAAAAAAGAAAGATGTCAATGGAAATCATACTCACCAACGCCCCCAGGGGAAGAAGCAAGTTCGGATGGGAAGGAGAAGTGTGGGAGCAACATCTGATATACATGATCGAAGAGCACTCCTGAAGAGACACGACAATATGACTTTAGTACACAAATTATATGTCTGAAGTATAGGATTAATAAATTGCAAACCCATACCTTCCAACATCTTAGATGGTATGAGAGAGGGTTGAGAGGTGACCACCGCCAAGGCAGTTGTTGAAGGCGCTCCCTCAAGCAGTGGAGCATCGGCACTGGCTGCACCTGCGTTACAACAAATACGAATTTGTCAGAAAGGATTGTAAGATAAAAAAGATAGCAACTTGGGATTTACCTGATGAGCTGCCGGCTGAAACGGAGGCGATTCCTTCCTCTATTGACATGAGACCACCGCCCGTGGCCTCATCACCCGACTCAATGGGAACCGTTGTGGTGCTCGCGAGACCTGGAGACGGAGGAGGACCATAGACGGGGAGGGCTATGACTGGAGTATTGCCAGATTCCAGAGAAGGAGCGGTTGGCTCGTCCTTGGGAATCATGGCCACCTCACCCACTACTCTCTCAGGTTCAGTAGTCGCGGTTGTATCGTCCACCACCACCACGAGATCGCCGGCCTCGAGCGCCTCATTCGCCACCACCCTGGGCTCAGTTATAATGATCATATCATCTACCACCACTTCAGGTTCGGCATCAATGACCTTCTCGGCTGCAGGCCCCTCGACCTCCACCTCAGGCTCCAAAGCCACAACGACGTCGCCCACCGTCGGCTCGAGTTCGGCAGGTACCGCCTCCTCTGTTTCTTTGGGATCAACGGTTTCCGCCTCCCCCTCGATCGGACTTGCCCTGCAAGATAGGAGATATAAGGACCAATGACATTAAAATCCTTATAACAAAAACTCTGAGAGAAATATTACCTGAAGCGGATTTACCGTTTGCGCTCCGAACTGCGCGCGCCACCTCTCTGCGGGCAGTGGATAGGGCGACAGGGGCCTCTTCAGATGGAGTATCAGCACGAGGGGTGGTGCTGGGACCCGCTCCCATAGCCAAGGCAGCCCTGCGCGCCTTCGCCTCACGCCTCAGCCGCTTCCTTTCCTCCCGGGCTGTCGCGATGGACCTTTGTGACGCCTCCTTCCAGGCGTCGTCATCCTCGTTTAGGGATGCCTCCAGAGACTTTAAGGCATCTTTCATCGGCTCTTCAAGACGAACCTCCTGCGGTGGCCCAGAGGAAGCAGGAACATCGGCAGCTGGTAGAACATCTGTGTCACTTGGAGGGAACGGCATTGAGGTTCCTGTGATTAAAAGGGAAAGGTTAGATCGACCATAACACAAGGGAAATGAAAACTTGATGAATCAAAACTTACTAAGGCCCATGGATGCTCTAAGACGTTCCTCCTCCTGGAAAGTCTTCAGAGAAGCGGCAATGGCTTCTTCATCAGTGATGCCTGTTGAAAGAAAAGCAAGAAAAGCGTTAGCCAAAGGCAATGAAGAGGATATGTTGCAATAAAGAAAAGGCGACTAGTAGTTACCTGATTGCGCAAGCTTAGCTAGCCACGCGTCACGCCTCGCCAACCACGCTGAAGCTTCGAGAGCAGCCTCCAAGTCTGTATCGTCCGGCGGCGGCATCACTAATCCTTCGTTAGTCCCGTATTCGATCAGGCCCTCGGCATAGGGAGCATGGGGTTCCTGACTGAACACGACGTCCGCAGCGAAGAGCGACTTCTTTTTCTTTTGCCCTCCAACCCTAGGCTCACGTGGGATCGACTTCCGCTTAGCAGCCACTTTGGGACGACGGGTCCCGATGTCCGCACCCACGCCAGACTCCGGCGAGGATACAACCACTGTCTCCACTGGAGCACAGGGTGCGGGAGGTGCATCTGTGATATCAGGGAGCGACAACTCATGTGGAGGACTTTGCGCACGCGATGGTCTGCCCCCGGCATCTTTTAGAGGAGGAACCACCGGGGTCCTTGGCACTAAGGGAGCGTTACGGTTGGTGCCGGGAGGTGCTTCTTTACGGTCAATCAACACTCGCCTCTCTTCCTTTATAACGGCCCCCGTCGCATGATTGTACCACTCTTTATATACATTAAGGAGTCGTGGAGCGCAAGCCGGCGTGCTGATAAAAAAACGAGAACCCGTGTTCAGGCGCATGAAGTGATGCAACGCGTTCTCCATCCCTTCTTCATTGGCAGCAGGTTCCAGTAAGAAAGCTTCCAAGGGTACCCCTTGATCGTAGCCCAGTTGTTGGGCAAAACGATGCGGGTTATATCTCATGAAGATTGCCGCACCGCCCTGCCTGAAGACTAGGAAGCCCGGTCTAATAGAATACAAGTGGAGGGTCTCCCGGGCCGTCAACACTGAAGCTCCATCCTTAAAGAAGTCCTGTAATGGTCGCACCGCAGTGGTGGACGCTTTTCCAATGGTTAATACCTTGTCAATGAAGGACATCCCGACTCCAACGGTGTGAGGGAGAAGCAGTAAACCTCTGGCGTTCCGTGGTGAAGGGGTCACGATTGATGCGCCAATCAACTGAATAATGTGAGAGAAACCACACTTATCAAAGAACGAGGGCCTTTTATGCATGCCGAAGACACCTGCCGTATGTAGCTCGAACCACGACATAAAGTAGTGCATCGGGAAGACCACGTGCAATACCCCGGGCTCGTTAGCATCTGCTGCTCGGTTGAGACCATGATATAGGTGCGCCAAGCCAGCGATCCCAACAGCTACCTTTACCCCGATGGCCATCCGGTGGGCTGGGTAAAAGACAGAGGGCCGCATACGATGAGAGTGCATTGGGATCGCAAACCAGCTCAGCCACAGTCCAAGAAATCCTAAGAAAAAGGCCTCCTCATCCATTCCAGGGGCCGCAATTTCTGCAAATGACATGGTAGGGAAGTCCGGAAGGAAAAAAACCCTTTTGATCCATCTCCTTCTCCAGTAGGTTGTCCACACCTAAACCGAAAGGGTCATCCAGAGTGGCAAACTTGGCAGCCTCTGATGAGAGGACGCTTGGGCGAAGGAACCGAGCGATGAAATCTTCAAAGTTAACCCCCCGACTCCCATGTTCGATAAAAAGAGATTCATAGATGTTCAGCACTTTAATCAAACTTGGGAATTGATGTTGAACGGCATTCTCCGGTGTGACCCCCCTTACCACTGGCCTAGCACCAAAGATGTACACATCTGTCGGAAGCAGCTCCTCATAATGTTCTCCTATGACTGGTAGACCGGATACCTCCGTGAACTCCTCCAAAGAGATGGACACTTCCCGATCCATGGCAAGGAAAGTGTGGGTGGGAATGTTCCACTGCTCCAATAAAGCCTTAAACCACCAGGTGGGGAGCGTGGGATACTGGAAGAGAGAGACGTAGACCGTGGTGTACAATCCTAATCTTATCAACTGCGACTTCTTCGTCGACAGGATGTACCGGGCCCACGGCAGGTAGCCAATCGGATGGCGGGGGATCAGACCAATGTTATACGATTGCCCCCAGGGTCTCGCCTCGCCCTGACAAATACGACGTCCTAGGATATCCAAGACCATAGGACGTTGGACCGGAACCACATCCATAGCGGGATGAAGAAAGCTGTTCGCGGTCCAATCCACCATCTCCACGGCATACTGCACCGAGGGTGGGGTAGCATAATGAATTGCCGTGATGGGCTCGGACGGCACTGCGCATGTGAAGCTGCGTCGACCCATGATGATCTGGTTATACCAAGACCCCCAAAGGTGGAGCTTCTTGTACTCCGGGTCGTATTCTCTAATCATGGTCAGGACTTCACGGTCCAAGGACGCCTCGGGAAATCCCTCCTCCGAGCGGACGAACGGGAATGAAGTGTCTAGAGACATAATCGCTGCAAAGGAACAATTTAGCCGTTAGTGTTGTAATTCCAACGTTTGGCGTCTAAAAAAGAAAATGCATTAATTAAATTAAATTAAAATTAATTAATTACACCACACAGCAGTGCAGTGAGTAAGAGACCAAAAAGGGGACCCACAAAATCCGGATGACAATACGTCAGTTAGCAAGACAACCTCATCATTGGATGAGATTGTCAGTTGGTCCCCAGGAAAACATTCCCATTTAAAAAAAGGGGGGAAGAATCCCTAGAGACAAGAAGAAAATCTTCTCTTTCAGAGCAAAGCTCTGTCACAGAGTGACACTTGTCAAACCCTGGTCCCAGGGAAATAAGATTCCTTAAAGAAGCATGGCTCTGTGGTAATAATGGAAAAGGTCCATCAGAAAAAATTTTACACTTAAAAGAATCAACAATTTTGGAATCTTGAAAGATTCATGAAAAACTTATAAAAAGATTCCTCATTTTTCAAATCTAAAAGAGCTATTTTTGGATCCATGAGCAAAGCTCTGATCATGGGTTAAAACCCATGAACAAGATCTCTGTAGATCTATGGATTCATAAGAGCAAAGCTCTGTTGATGAAACCCCAAAGGGGATTTCTTTAGATCAGAAGATCTGTGAGAGCAAAGCTCTGTTGGTTAATTAAAATTAATTTAACTTAAGATTAATTTTACCTAAAGTTTTCTAACTTGGAAAATGAGAGCAAAGCTCTAAAGTTCTGGAAACGAGAGCAAAGCTCTGGAGTTCTAAGCAAGAACAAAGCTCTGGAAATCAAAATCTAGAAAATGGTGAAATTTTTTTCTAAGGGCCAGAGGTCCTATTTATAAGGTGCTTGCGCCCCTTGAGCTCACCCCTTGATCCAACGATCAGGAGTTTGCCACCGCTGCACTCACGTGTGCGCCACGTGAGCGCAACAGTGGGGGGCATTTGTTTCGCCCAATCAGAGCAAAGCTCTGTTGAAATTCAAAATTCAAAATTTTGAAGCAACGCTTCAAATCTCGGGCGCAACGCGCCACATGTCAGGTGTTGATACGTCAGCGCAGCGTCCAAGAAGGCGCGCCCAATCAGTGCAAATCTCTATTTAAAGGAAGCAACGCTTCAGTTGCGCATGCGCTGCGCTGCGCGACACGTGTCAGCGCAGATGCGCTAGCGCAGTTGCGCTGCGCTTTGCGCGACACGTGTCAGCGCAGTTGCGCTACGCTGTGCGCTGCGCGACACGTGTTACGTACTGGGGCATCTGTGCCAAACAGAATTAAAATTCTAAGAAATCTTTTCTGTTCTTGTTAAAACAAAAAGATTTTCTTCTGCAAAGCAGAAGCTCTTGGATCAAAGATCCAACGGTGGGGAAAATTCCCCAAATCACTCAGAGAAAGATCTCTTCAACAAAATTAACTAATTTATGGGCACTATAAAAGAGACCACAGACCTCAATTCAAGATCATCAACATTTTCTTGAAAAAAGTCAAGAGCTTCAAACAGAGAGAGAATTCTGAGAAAATTTCAAAGAAAAAGGTAAAGACCTTCACGAGAGAAAAGAAATCTTTTTTAATAAATCATTGATCTAAAAACCAGATCAATGTTCTTCACATAATAAACAGTGCTTTGCACTTCTCATGAGCTACTGGTTCTTTAAAAACAAGAAAACAACAAAATAAAAATAGTGCTTTGCACTTTTATGAACCTCTGGTTCTTGAAACAAAAAGAAAAAAACTTATTTTTTCTTTGATCTAAATTAGATCAAGAAATCAAATAGTGCTCTGCACTTCTGTTCTTGAATCTAAAATATTCTTAGTGCTTTGCACTTCCAAACTGCGCTGTTGCGCTCTTGAGAGAGCGCCACGTGTCAGCTGCAGAACAACTTGCGCTATGCGCTCTTGAAATAGAGCTTTGCTCTCTGGAATTGGCGCAACTCACCAGAGCACGCCACGTGTCAGCAGCGCAACAGCGCAGCGCACTAGCGCAGCGCATTGCACCGTTGCGCTTGCGCTCACCAGAGCATGACACGTGTCCTCACCACAAGCGCTTGCGCTCAGTAATTGGCGCAAAGCGCCTGACAAATGCAATGCATTTCTTAAAAAAGGGCCAGGCCCAAATAAAAAAGACCTAGCAGGCCAAAATAAATTGCAAAGCAATAAAAAGGGGGCAGAGCCCAAGTGAAATTGATGCTCTGCATCTTTTATGGGCAGAGCCCAAACAAAAAAAATAGAAGTAATGCAATGCATTATTTAAGTGTGGGCAAAGCCCTAGCACAGGTCTAGTAGATCAAAAATAAATAAGGGTGTTGAACATTTTCAACTGGACTTAGCCCAATTTTGGCCGTAAGTCCTCAAATTAAATTGACTGAGCACGGCTGCTCCCTAAACCAATTTATATTTGGTTCGAGGGTACATCTCCGAACTCCTCTGACACCTGTCATTGTAATCCTTCAACGACGTCAGAGAGGTGACGGGTCCCGATGACCACACACGTATATGGACTGCGGGGTCCTTAAACTCGTGGACCGAAACGTCCCTAAACTAATATCGGACCGAAATGTCCCTAAACTAATATCGGACCGAGACGTCCCTAAACTAATATCGGACCGAGACGTCCCTAAACTAATGTCGGACCGAGACGTCCTTAAACTAATCATGGACCCCCACGTCCCTAAACTGGAATATGGACCACCACGTCCCCAAACTGGCGATAGACCACCACGTCCCTAAACTGGAAAGTGGACCACCACGTCCTTAAACTGGAGTATGGACCACCACGTCCCTAAACTGGAACAATAGAGCCTCCAAATGCTCTTTTATCGGATCTAAACGATCCCGTTTAAGTTGATCTTAGCCCCAAACACGGTTAACGTATCCTTAAACATTCAAGTGGACTACAAAATTCCAAATCAACTCTGGTTCGAGGGTACATCTCCGAGCTCCTCTGACACATGTCGTTGTAATCCTTCAACGATGTCAGAGAGGTGACGAGTCCTGACGGCCATATATTAAATAAATCACTACGTTAAGTTGATCTCAGTCTCAAACAGGACTGACGTATCCTTAACGAACGTTTATGTTGATCTTAGCCGCAACGCAACTAATGCATCCTTAAACTAAAAACACCAAACCCAAATCTAAGTAAATACGGATTTGGACTAATCCACGTCCTACGGGCGACGACATTACTCAGTCTCCGTATACAATCCACGGGCAACCACAAACAAAACAAACACACACGACACGAAGTGAAATTCTGGAGAAGGAGAAAGTTGTTACCGCGATGCAGTAGCGTAATTAACTGCAGGAGCTTGCGCCTGCAGGGAAGAGCGTCCCCACAATCAAAAACCCCTCAAGCGAGGGGGAATCTGATGAAGTCTGCTACATCGGCCGCATCCGTCTAAACCTCCGATACACGGTGCCATAAATCAACTTGGCATCTTCGGAGAGGTGGACAGATAAAACCAAATAGCATCTGCCATGAATCTCAGCGTCAGGACATCGCGGTCCTGTGCGCCGCCTTTCGGAGGGGAACATAAAGTCCCCGTGAATCTGGCACGAGTGGCACTGCTTCGCGTATTCAAGGCAGTCCTGGATCATCGTGGGCCAATAGTAGCCCATCCTTTTGATCTTTAGCTTCATCTTCGGCCCGGCTTGGTGAAAACCACAGAATCCGTCGTGAGTCTCTTGGACGACTCCCCTTACTTCTTCCGGTCCCAGGCATCTAGGCCATAGAGAATCAAATGATCTCTTATACAGAGTATCATTGACGAAAGCAAAAGACAGGGCCCGTTGAGCTGATGTCTTGACGACGCATCTTCAGGTGTTCGACGGGATTTGAAGTAGTCTATAAAGACTTCTCTCCAATCCTTTGCCTTTTCCTGGTCTTTTATTTATAGGGCCGTTTGCTCGGTCGCTCCCTTTTCTTTGGACAACTCTGGAGATATTTCTGTCGGTGCAAGAACCCGACGGCTTTGCACAAAGATCCTCACGTCATCGAGGTTTTCGTCGGCCAATTCTTGAGCGAGTTTGGCCAATGCATCCGCTTTGCTATTTTCCGCACGCGGTATACTTTCCAGCATGTAGGAGGGAATTTGAGTCAGTAATTGCTGCACTCTTTCACCGTACTTCACCAACTCTTGCTTGCATATTTGATAGTCGCCGTTTATTTGGCTGACGACCAGCTGGGAGTCTCCGTATATGAGAAGGTTTTCGATTCCCATGTCAACAACGATCTCAAGACCCGCTATCAAAGCTTCATATTCAGCTTCATTGCTCGTCCTCGGCTCTGTTAAGGAGAAGGCGAAGCGCATTATCCCCCTTTGTGGAGTTATGAAGATGAGGCCTACCCCAGATTTGATTATTGGGGTGGCTTGTTTGCGCTTCTTCATGGAAGATGCTCCATCGAAGTAGAGTTCCCACTGGGTATCATTCTCTCTTCTCTCCCCGTCGATCGCGTCAAACGCGTGCTCGTCTAGCAATTCGCGGTTCAAGGGAGAGTCGGCAGGTATCGGATGCTCGGCGAGGAAGTCAGCGATGGCCTGGCCCTTTATTGCTTTGAGAGGACGATAAGTTATCGAGAACTCCATCAAGAGTACGGCCAATTTAGCGAGTCACCCCGTTAATATGGCTTTTGACATTAAATATTTGAGAGGATCCACCTTTGATATGAGATGGACCTCGTGTGCCAACGCATAGTGTCTGAGCTTCGTTATCGCGAAGATCAACGCCAGGCAGTGTTTTTCGATGGGGGGAGTTGCTTTCTGCCCCCAGGAGAACTCGACTCAAATAATAGAGGGCTCTCTCCTTCCCTTGGTCATTCTCTTGCGCCCACAGTGCACCTAAGGAACCTTCGAGGGATGTTGTGTACAGGACGAGAGGTTTTCCTTTAACGGGAGCGGTTAATACTGGCGGATTCTGCAGGTATTGCTTGATTTCGTCCAGTGCCCAGACGAACGGGGTCCCCTTCTTCATTAGGTGACTGTAAGGACGGCACTTGCCTGAGAGATTGGCTATAAATCGCCGGATATACGCGAGATTTCCTTGGAGAAACCGTAGTTGCTTGAGAGTCCTTGGCGGAGGCATTTCCATGATCGCCTTGATCTTCGACGGGTCTATTTCGATGCCTCGGTGTCGGACGACGATTCCCAGGAACTTGCCCGAAGAAACTCCGAACGCGCACTTGAGAGGGTTCATCTTCAAGTTGTATTTCCGAAGGCGCTGAAACATGATCTTCAGATGTTCTAAATGTTCCTCGTATGATTTGCTTTTAGCTACGAGGCCGTCGATATAGCATTCAACGATTTCATGTATGAGGTCATCGAAGATCTTCGTCATGGCCCTCTGATAGGTGGCACCGATGTTCTTTAGACCGAAAGGTATCACCTTGTAGCAAAATATGCCCAAAGGAGTCCAGAAAGCGGTATGTTTCTGGTCCTCGGGATGTATCTTTATCTGATTGTATCCTGATGAGCCGTCCATGAAAGAGAAAACTTCGTGAGTGGATATATTATCTATCATCAGCTCAGTGACCAGTACGGGAAAATCGTCCTTCGGGCAAGCTTTGTTAAGATCTCAAAAGTTCACGCATATGCGCACCGTCCCATTTTTCTTCATCACCGGGACGATATTGGAGATCCAGTCAGGGTACTGAACCTCTTGGATGAAACCGGAATCGATTAGCTTCTTGACCTCGGCATTGATGCTCATCTCAAGCTCGAGCCGCATTCTTCTCGGCGCCTGTTTGATCGGCTTGACGTCCGGAGATATTGCCAATTTGTGCACAGCTATTTCTGGATCCAATCCGGGCTTCTCGGAATAGTTCCATGCGAAGCAGTCTTCATATTGTATGAGCATGTCTTTGAGCGCAGCCACCCTTTCTTCAGACAATAGTTCACTGACGAATGTCGGCCGTGGGTCACTTGCCATCCCCAAGTCAATTTTTCTGAGGTTATCTGCAGTAGTATGTATTCCATCTTCCAGCTCTTTTGGCGCCGGTGGAAACTCGGAGATCACCTCGTCATCATCGTTTTCGAAGCACCAGAGGAGATCAGCTATATCTTCACATGTTCCTTCTTCTGATAGCGTTATCACATGACAGGTACGAGATCTCTTCCAAGACCGATGTTGATCTGGTTCTACTCTCATGGCTTTGGGTTCATGCTTCTGCGGTGGGGTTACCCTCCAACTTCTGGATAGAGCGAACCTGCCTTGTTGATATTGGTCTTCGACCCAGTTCTTGAAGGTGAAGCAGTTTTCGAGAGGATGTCCTATTGCTTGGTGATAGGAGCAATAGTCTGGATGAGAGACCTCGTTTGCTTGCTCGGGGTGCTTGGACTCCGGAAGTATTATCATCTGATGTTTTTATAACAAGATCGAATATCTTCTTTGTCTTGTCTTGGGGAAAAGAATATTCTCGACCCATCTTCTTTATAAGAGACGGATCCCGGCTGCTCAATTCTTGATCGCGTGGCTTCTTAGACACGCTACGCTGCTGCCGAACGTTCTTCTCGTTCTTTGGTTTATTTTTGCCTCTGCGCCGGGTCTTTTGCATGACGGTTTGGCGATGACGAGCATTGTCATTCTCTGCGGCCTGTTGAAGGAGGCGTTGCGTCCTGGTTTTCTCGTAGATGGCCATTTCGCGGCTATGGTCGTCTCGGACCTTCTGACCCGCTTCCCTTATTAATTTATCCATTCGTTCTTTAAACGACGGACTCGGCATTTTGATGGCGGGATCTCGTTCTGGTTCAAGGTTAGCGTCTTTTAACAGAACGTCTCCCTCTTCATCGAAGTCATGTATGACATAGCTAACATGAACTCGCTCCCATTTCTTGGATCGAATGTATCCAAGCCCGACCGTTTCCCTTCTCCCGTTGGGCAATTTTCGCTGAGTTCCAAGGACGCTCCAGATCCTGTTGTAGAACTGAGCTTGTCGAGCAGTATGTTTGAAGGGAACGCGTTGGCATCTCAACAACCTTTTTAATCCTTCTATGTAGTATCTAGACAGACGGATGGGCTGGAGTCTGTCAAGTGCAGAATTGGCACCATGCCAAATTTCTTTCTCCACTTTGGTTTTTGTGGATTGATAAAAGAGGATCGCCTTTTCATCTCTTCGCCTGGGAGGGATGTAGAATGTTTGCAGTTCCTGCACACTACAGGTACCAAGCGCGTCAATCTCTTTGTAATGCTCTTGCGGAACCATGGCGATTTGCAAACTCCGATCATCGCCAGCGAAGGCTTGTATTGACGGTTGATTGATCTCAAAAACTATCTATTAACCGCAATCAAGAACGGCGTCGCTTGGTAGCTAGCCGGTGAGTACGGGTCGGTCCACAGGGATGTTGTGAATTTTCTAATTGTTCTTACGAGCTAATTCCGATGGGTGTCGGATTGATTAAATCTAAAAACTAAATCTATCTAGATCTAAATCTTGCTAGGGTTAGGTTTAGGGTAGGTTTGGAAATGTAAATAAATCTCACCGCTTTCTATACCCAAATTAAGATCTATAAGGTGTTATGGTAATTATTAATAAAGGGGATTAGAACCATTCGGGAAGGTGTTCCTTCCTCTAGGTTTTTGTTCTTCCTTTATCAATCCTTACCCTAACCTCCATGGAAAACACGCTCAACCAGGCCTTTATACTACGGTATCACCGCTACCTCGTGGGATAGGGTGCCGTAGAGAGCGGTGTGTGCATGTATGCATGGAGTCCTATTGATTATATGTGATGGGCAAGAAAGAGATGAGAGATCTCATCTCTCAAAAGCCTTCCCAAAGCTAACCCTAATAAGCGAGGAGACTACTCGCTCATTAGGGAATTGAAGAACATGCTATCTATCTATTTAGGGCAAGGAATTAAATATATAAACTAGGGCAATTAAATAAAACTACTTACTTTACAGATGGCTCTCTCCAAACATTTACACAGGGTTGTCAGATCTGAATAGATGATATGAAAAGAGGTATCGATGCTCTCCAAAAGAAATCTGAATTTTATTAATGAAAGGAGGCATGACCTAATGCAAGAATTTAGGTCTCTATTTATAGGACATAGAAAACCCTAGGTTTACAATCGCCGCATGTCTGCTTTTACAAAAATACCCCTAGGAAAACTAGTCAGCGCCGCCAAGATTATGGTAAAAAATTTAGCTACTACGGGCATAACACGGCCGCGGACCCACGGCCGCAGACCAGGTTTGGCCGCGGTTCCGCGGCCAAAAGAGGAGCTTGTGGCTTGCAATTTCTTGTGCTGGCTCTGGGCTTGCTCTTCTTCCTATTTCTCTGGTTGGTTCTGCAGAATATCTTCCATGTCTCTTCCAGATCTCCACAGTGAATAATTGTAGTGGACTTTTACCGTTGCTTCGTGTCGAAGTCTTGAACCTTGCGCTACCTTTTACTTTATGAACTAATCTTCGTGTAGGCTTGATCAAGATCCTTCTATTTGTTGGTCGTAGTCTCACTTTTGCATCGTCTTTTATCTTTTTCACTGTTTTTGCTCCGAGAACCTGTAACCGTACTATGTAGCAGTCATGGGTCAAAAGTACCTGTTTATTTGTAAAATGCATAAGAATGGGGAATATAATAATGCAATATTATGATATGAACAACGGTCGAACAGAAAATACTGCATTGACCTCATCTTCCGAGTCGCTGCCGAAGATCAACATAGGGGCGGACGGTTCCGGCTTATTACATTGGAGCGGTCCTGAATAAACCATTTCTAACTTCCTCCTCAATGTCACTCCCGAAGACTGGAATAATGGTGATAGCATTGTTTTTCGGTTTGTGACATCTTTCCGTGTCCTCGAAATCTGGTAAGAAGTATTTTGCATCTTCGTACTTTCAGACTTTATTCACGGAGAATGGGTTCAACTCCCCTGTCACAGTGTACTCGAGACCGTCTTTGAAGTACTTCATACACTAATGTTGTGTAGAAGGGATAATGTTGTACTCGTGTAACCAAGGCCGGCCGAGCAAAGCGTTATAACATGTCTTAGCGTCAATGACGTGAAACTTGAGGTCCGTGACAAGTAGCCCAAAGCGCAGCGTCAGTATCACAAACCCGAGCGTTCATGATGGCTGGGAGTCAAACCCGGAGATGGTGATTTTATCACGAGCGAGGTGCTGAACGCTCATGCAGATTTCCTTCAACACTCTTATATTGAGGAGATTGACGGAGGACCCATTGTCAAATAGGATTTTGCATATCTTGATATCATGACAGTATCCGGAGACATAAAGGGGGCAGTTGTGCTCGCACGTCCCGAGGAGGAGATCTTCATCGCCGAAAGTGATATCGACTGTATGCACTTCTTCCAGCCCGTCCTTCATCTTTTCTTTGGCCAGGAAAGCTTGGAATTGTTCGGGCTCTTGTAACGCCTTGATCAGAGAATCTCTTGCTTCTTTTGATAACAAGAGGGCATCGAGAATGCTCAGTTGCGAGGGTATCTTCCTCAAGTGCGCCAGAACATTATAATCCACCTTGTTTTCTTGGGAGGGTCCTTGGCTGCAAGCTCTTTGAAGACTTGATCATCGAGGGCGATATCTTCAGGGACTTTTTTTCCCTTTATCTTTTCTATTTGATCCACTGTTAGCAGGTTCAAGATTCTTTTCGGGCAGCGTACGATTGCGCAGCTGAATATTTTCACAGGTCTCCATTTCTTCCGTTTCGGATGCGGGTTCTTTGAAGAGAGGGCCAACGGTTATTTCTTCATCAGAATCTCTCCCGAAGATGAGAACTTGCGATCTCCCGGCGTCGACCATGTGATAGTTGCCGATAGTTCTCTTGCGCTCCTCGGTCGTACTTCTTTATTCCAGACGAGTTTTGCGTTTCATCCGCTTGAAATGTTGTCGGTGAGCAACATATCCCTGCCACCAGTTTTTAAAGGCGTTGCACTCTTCAGTAGGGTGCGCAATCCTTCGGTGATATAAGCAGTAGCTAGGATGTATATCCGCTTCATAAGGAGTGTTTCTTTCGGAGGGTGGCAGCTTCGTTCCCATCGATATGGCTTTGGCGAACCTTTTCCTCATCTTGAACCTGCTTTTGTTGGCTATGGGCATGTCTTGATCTGGTCGGAGTGCTTCAACCCTTTCATCCAGTCGTCGATATTTGGCCTTTTCAAATATGGCCGTTTTGCGCTCTCGATCAGCCTTGTTTTTCAGAAGAGCTTCATTCAGCAACCTATCAATCATCTCATCCGATGGTTGTAGGAGTTCTGGTTTAGGCTTTGCCACCAATTTCTCTGCGTAAGGAGCTTTTTCATCGTTTTTTAACGAGTGAGAGATCACATGGCGGCTTGCCACATAATCCTCAGGCTCATCTGACGAGTCTTCTCTATTGTCTTCATCTCCGTCCTCAAGGACGTGGCTGAGAAATTCTTCGAGTGTGATTGGGGTCCGCGCCTTCTGGTTATATTCTTCCAGCGCGTCGATATATTTTTGCAGGTCCGTACGCTTGTCACCAGGCTTCACGGGCTTTTTGGTCTTCTTCTTCTTCTTTGAAGATTTTGATGGCTGGGTGTGAGCATTTTGACTATTACCATCAATTTTTGGAGTTGGGCGCGGTTTCAGCATTCCCTCGATGATCTCAAGTTCCAGTGGATTTTTCCACTTGATCGCCGGACATGTTTGGAGATCTTTCAACATTCTTTTAGTCTTGGCTGAAAGAACGATCTCCCATGGAGCTTCCTCTATAAGAGAGCATGATGCCCCGGTGTGTTCGTCCTTTTAAGAGCGTGTGGCTGCGGCGGGCTTACCTTCCAATTCTCAGACAGTGCGAACTTGCCTTATTGGTATTGGCTCTCAATCCATCCTTTGAAGACGAAGCAATCCTCGATTGGATGGCCTACCCCTTGGTGATAGGGGAAATAATTAGGATTATTGGCTTCACCGGGTTGCAACGGGCGTTTTGGATTTGGTAAGGTGATGAGCCTGTTGCGCACTGCTAGCTCGAACAGTCTCCTCATTTTATCTCGGGAAAACGAATAAGGTTGTTTCAATTTCTCCTCAAGGAATCGCCGTCTTTCATCTTGGCGATCAATTAGTCTTGGAGCATTGGGCTGCTGTTGAGTATTAGCGACGAAGGTCGCTTTCCCTTTCCCTTTTTCATTCCGCGGCTCCGGCTTTGAAGAGGAAGGCATGTGGCCCATCTGGTCCATTTGGGCCAGCTTATCAATCAATGATTGGAAAGT
Source organism: Agapanthus africanus (assembly GCA_030015575.1). Taxonomy (NCBI): domain Eukaryota; kingdom Viridiplantae; phylum Streptophyta; class Magnoliopsida; order Asparagales; family Amaryllidaceae; genus Agapanthus; species Agapanthus africanus. The sequence continues at coordinate 34,254,133 of CM057346.1, forward strand.
AGTGGGCTTAAAGAACATCATGAATTGGGATATAGTCACTTGAGGGTCAAGAGTGCCCACGAACATGCCCACCGCAGGCGCTTTTTCGATACGCTGCTCACATTTTGACCACAGATTCCGCTATCGTATTGCGTATTGAATCCATGTTTCTCCAGGCTTCATCCTGGCATTAATTAATGCCGTTATTGGGGTGCGTTCACTAGCACTCGCGAAACGCTGGGAGAATAGTAGCTCCGTCTCTGCAAAAGTTTTGACGGAGTCATTGGGAAGCTCTGAGTACCACTCAAACACCGTCTCTGACAAGCTACCAACAAATTGGCGGAGCAGAAGTTTATCATCACCTCCGGTGTTGCCGCACAAGGTTCTGAATTGAGCGACGTGCTGATGTGGATTTCCCGTCCCCTTATACATGTGGAATTTGGGAATCGTATATCCCGGCGGGTACCTTATTTGGTCATACCAGCCCAGATAGGGTCGTCCAGTCTTAACGATCTGCCCAGCCGCTTCATTCGCTTGGTGAGCTCGTATTTGCTGGGCAATGTAATCATCCAAAGCGGCCTTGGAGATGGTCTCCTCTTTGGCTGCTGAAAGAGCCGAAGGAGGGTTCGATGTCTCTCCTCTGTCATCTTCAATGATAATCGGGGGATCTTCAGCTAAAGGTTCCGGCTGTAACATCATCCCGGCCATGTCTTGGAACAAAAGAGCAATTCATTTGATGTTGGCCGCTTGTTCTGCGGCCTCTTTTTCTTTCCTCTCGAGCATTTTTCGGAGGAACTCGGTATCAGTTTCTTGTTCCCGACGTTGCTCCGAGGTTTCTGGATTTTCTTTTGGCCCAATGAGTGCGGCCATTGCAGTCAGCATCTCCTGAAGTTTTTGCTGCTGTTGCTCCTGAGCCTTTGTTATCGACCGGGTAAGCGGTCGATGACCCGTAGAAGCACGGCTTTCCTTTTTTCTGGAAGCCATATAAATGGTATGTGTTACCATGCCCCCAGACTTAGGGCGTTTAGATTCAGCATCCTTGCGGTTCGCCGCGTTCACAGGAGCTTTCTCCGGCCTCCTTCTCTTGTGAGCGATTGAAGTTGAGCGAGCCGTTGCAGCGGGCACCCAAACGAATGACATCTTTTGTGGTACCACGGGATGACTGTTTTCTTGCTGAGCTTTAAGCTTCTTTGATCGGCAAGAGTAGTCCTGGTCAATCACCGATTTCTGGACCTGTCTCCAGACTTTGTAAATTTCGGAGGACAGTCGCTGAGGGGGCTGCTCCAGCTTCGCCTTTGGGGATTTCTTTATGGGTGGAGGAGATCTTTTCAGTATGGCAGCTGGAGAGTTCTTGCGGACCCTCCTTAGTGGTTCAAAGATGTTCTCAGTTGGGACAGCAGCATCAACTTCCACCGTTAGAGCTGGTGGAGTAAGTCTAGACGGTAAGCTGCCCCCGCCTTCCTTACTCGGCGCCAGTGGTTACGTCGAGCGTGTCGAGCCGTTGGGATTGTCTCGGCTGTAGGGTGACTTCCTCATGCCCCTTGTGTTGGTCAGAAGTCGCTGGTATCAGTCTTTTAAAGACCGACGTCCGTTGAGTGGGGACGACCAACCTATCAAAAGCAGACTTTCGCGCAGGAGGAGAAGTTTTGATGACTTCGTTCGGGGCGGAAGCCGAAACAGTCGGTCTTGCAAAGACAGACCCCTTGGCAGGAGAAGTCGCTTTAATGAATTCGGGAGCAAGGATGGCTATCCTCTTCGGAATAACCCTTTCTGGAATTGCAGGCTTCTTCATGGGCCTACATGAACTTTGGCCCAATCTGGCAAAGACTGAAGCATTTGGTTTGGGTGACCCGTTGAGAGGGGCCGCAGCAGTTGCAAGCCGATCAAAGACCGACTTCTTCGAAGCTTCTTATAATGGTGTAAGAGTGCTGAAACTCATTGGCGGGATCATAGTCCCGAAGAATAGTCCAGTGGTGGCTTGAGTCACCTGGTCCACCGGCATTGTGAAAAGGGGGCCGCTTGAGGCCCGTAGGTTACACCTCCAGATGAGGCGGAACGGGAGTTGCAGTTGCAGCTGGAGCAATTAGAAGCCATTGATGTTCTTCTTTCTGCACGGGAGCAAAACCAAATCTTAGTACCTCGAATCCCAAAGGCAACCATATAAAACCGCGATTCGTTCGCGAACACGACACACGAAGTGTGGAGTGGAAAGAAGAAAAGGTCCCACAGGGCGTGACAGAATCTGTTCCCCACCGAAACACGGAGACGGGACCGCGTAGGTCCGTCTTGCCTGAATTTCGGGGCAGATGCTAATTGGTGCTATCCGTCCACCTCTCCGAAGATGCCAAGTTGATTTATGGCACTGTATATCGAAGGTTTAGACGGATGCGGCTGATGTAGCAGACTTCGTCAGATTCCCCCTCATTGAGGGGTTTTTGATTGTGGGGATGCTCTTCCCTGCAGGCGCAAGCCCCTGCAGTTAATTACGCTACCGCATCGCGGTAACCACTTTCTCCTTCTCCAGATGGTCACTTTGTGTCGTGGGTGTTTGTTTTGTTTTTGGTTGTCCGTAGATTGTATACGGAGACTAATTTATTTTGTCGCCCGTAAGACGTGGATTAGTCTAAATCCGTATTTTCTTAGATTTGGGTTTGGGGGTTGGGTTTAAGGATACGTTAGTCTCATTTGAGACTAAGATCAACTTAAGCGTTTGTTAAGGATACGTTAGTCTAATTTTTAGACTAAGATCAACTTAACGGGATCGTTTAGATCCAACAAAAGAGCATTTGGACTCTATTGTTTAGTTTAGGGACACGGCAGTCGATTACCAGTTTAAGGATATGGTGGTCCAATGTTAGTTTAAGGACATCACGGTCCATGAGTTTAAAGGGACCCCACAGTCCGAGGTTAAGGACATCATAGTTCGTGGGTTTTAAAGGGACCCCACAGTCCCAGGTTAAGGATATCATAGTCCATGGGTTTAAAAGGACCCCACAATCCGAGGTTAAGGACATCATAGTCCATGAGTTTAAGGACCCCACGGTCCAAGGTTAAGGACATCATAGTCCATGGGTTTAAGGACCCCACGGTCCATGTAATGATTGGTTATCGGGACCCGTTACCTCTCTGAAGACGTTGAAGAATTACAACGACAAATATCAGAGGAGTGAAGAGATGTACCCTTGGACTAAAGTTGATTGGGAAATCTGCAGTCCAATTTGGGACTAAGATCAATTAATTTAGATTATGAGCACATGGGCTCAGTTAAATCTGAATTGAGGACTTATGGCCAACTTGGGCTAAGTCCAATTAGGTTTAAGAAAGTTGAACATTTGTTTGGGTTCAATTCTTTTTTATTTAGCAATGCTAGACAGGGATTTGGGGGCCCTGACAACATTTTGTCTTTGGCCGAGCACTAAACCCTTTATTATAGCTCTGGGCTTTACTCTGCATATCATGTGAAATGATCAATTTTGAGGTTCAGTTGAAGGAGAGACTTGCCTCTGGAAAACTTAGCCAATTTGGGCTAAGATTGGCTTTAAAATAGTGTTAAACACTAGAGAATATTTGGCGATCACGTGCTCCCACGTGATGTGCTGAAAATAGTGTTAAACACTGAGGACGAAGCGCTTAAAGTAGTGTTAAACACTAAAATTGAATTGGTCACGTGGGATCACGTGAGGCATCTGAAGATGGGGCCAGACTTCCTTTATTTTGTTCTCAGAATATTCAAATGTGTCAAACACTTAGGTCTTCACGGCCACCACGTGTGGGCACATGATGGGCACCCATGCATTGATTTATTAAAGTGTTTATTAGGGGTTATGTGGGGACACGTGAGGACGCCCAAAATTGATTCTGCCTTTAGCTTTGTTTCCTTTATTTTGAGGGTCACGTGGGAGCACGTGAGGCATTACCTCCAAGTTTTTCTTTCTCATTTTAAGGGATCTGTTTTAGGGGTTACGTGACCTGGTCTTGTTCTTCTTTTTTACTCATTGAGGAGAAGGGTCACGTGTTACCACATGACCAAGTTCTTTACGTGCATGGAGAGTTTCAAGTCTTCTTGTTTTAAGAATTAAATTCTCTGTAGGGTTAAACCCTAATTGTGATTTAGAAGAATTAAATTCCTATGTACATGGAAGAATTAAATTCTTATGTAGGGTTAAACCCTAATTTCATCTGGAGGAATTGAATTCCTATGAATTTGGAAGAATTAAATTCCCATATAGGGTTAAACCCTAGTTTCATTTAGAGGAATTAAATTCCTATGAATTTGAGGGAATTAAATTCCTTAAACTCAATTCTCCCTTTAAGTTTTGGATCTGCATGGCAGAATCTTCCCGATGAGAATTAAATTCTCAACTTGTGGGGAGATCTGCTTCTGCAGATCTTCAACCAAAGGAAGAACTAAGTTCTTATTCAGAAGAGTTAAACTTTTAAATTTGAAAATTAAATTCTCTTTTATTTTATGGAGGTTAGATCTCTTTCCCCTTTCTCACCTAGGGTTTCTTTTTTCTGAAAAGATCTTCTTTTCTTTCTTGAGAATTAAATTCTTCTCTTTTTTTTCTCTCTGTTGTTGTATCCCTCCAAAAAGATCCCTTCTCTTCTCTTCTTGGCTCCTATTTATAGGAGAAAGAAACGAATCAGTTTGTTTAGTTAATCTTTCATTGAAAGATTTTTTAATTGATTTTGTAACCAACATGATCTTTTAGATCACTTAGTGGATTTTAATCACCATTGGATTTTAATCCAAAAGATATTCTGTTTGTTATTCTTAGTGAATTTCAGGGAAATCTTTCCTTGTATAGAATCTTTCTATAAATTGGTGATTTTTAATCACCATTGGATTTTTAATCCAACGGTGCTCCACTTTACAGAGTACAATCTTTTTGTTTGGAAAGATCTAAGGAAATATTAGTATCTTGATTTCCCTTAATTAGAATTTAATTCTATTGATTCAGAAGGTTTAAGAGCCTATCACGTGTTGACACGTGACCCACTGAGTAAGCTTTCACCCAGAATTTAATTCTGCTGTTTTAAAGAACTAAGGAATCATCACGTATCAGCACGTGACCCTTGGTCATGTGTAGACACGTGATGCCCCATTGGGATCTTTCTTTGCACTTTTGTTACACTTTTAATTCTCTTCAATGGGTTTTTAAAGGCCCATCACGTGTGGGCACGCAACCCCTTCAATTGATTATTTAATTAGAATTTAATTCTATTAATCAGTGAGCTTAGGAACTCATCACGTGTTGACACGTGACCCTCCTTGGTCACTATTTTAACCAGAATTTAATTCCGCTGTCTTAAGAACTAAGGAATCATCATGTGTCAGCACGTGACCCTTGGTCATGTGTGAGCACGTGATGCCCCATTGAGGTTTTTCCGTAGTGTTTTATTAGATCTTTTAATCCCTTTTAGTGGGTTTAAAGTTCTATCACGTGTAGGCACGTGACTCTTGTTGATTAGAATTTCATTCTATTATAGCAAAGTCCCCAGGAAACCATCACGTGACAGCACGTGACCCTTGGTCACGTGTGAGCACGTGATACCCCATTGGGGTATTTCCTGATATTTTATCAGGGAACAGTTGTAAATAACCGCAATCAAAACGGTGTTGCTAGTAGCTAGCCGCGATGAGTACGGGTCGTCCGTAGGGAAACGTGAACTATTTTATTGCTTTAGACGAGTTGATGAGAAAAGGGTGATTGTTTGTCGTTACGGATATAATATTTATAAGGCTTGTAGGGTTCATACGACTTGGTAGTGATGGATGAATAATTAAAAATGACTCATTTATCTTTTAATAGTTTAAAACTAGATCGATAGTGATGAATATAGATTAGGGTTCTTGGAAGAAACTAGGGTTTCCCCACTACTAACCCTTATCCTTGCATTGATCTCTATTCATGTCTAGCCCTTAACAAAAACAAGTGTTAAACCAATCTCAAATCGTGGTCGTGACTATCAATAAATTGGTAGTGCGCCCGATAAGGATGTTAACAATTATTTTGCTAAAGTTTATAAACTTTAAAATGTATAAAAGATGTTAAGAGATTTTCTCATCCATTGTTCTACCCTATCCTACGAACCTTAGCAAGTTAGGAATCACTCGCTCGTGATTAAAGATTTAGAAGAAAGGTTAAAGAATGAAACAATGATTAAGATGCAGAAAAGTAAGTGCGGAAATTAAATGCGAAAATTAATTGCAAAAAGAATAATAAAAACACCATCTTAATCAACTATTACATTTACAATTCTCCTTAGAAAGTGGAATACAAGAACCCTTGTTAGCTCTAGATCTTTTTCTTGTTGGAGGTAGATGAATAGGTGATGATCACTAGGATACGTGGGTCTCTTGATCTCTTCGATGATGCTCTTCAACGTACAGCTCTCGGTCCCTTATATAGTCCCTCAAACCAGAAACCCTAGATTCCATATAAGAATATATGCAGTTAACATCCAAACCACCAAATATCACATCGTAGGGCTATCAAACCTCCTGGAACCGCCGCATATAGCCATATTTGGCGACTGTTCCACCGTATCTTGATGGCATCAGGGTTTGGGATTTTTTCTGGTCTTCTGTGTTGATATTTGTAAATCCTTTTGATGTCTAGATTCTGAAAAATACTCCGAGTCTCTGTCGTTACTAGATCTCTCGATTTGCTTCTAAATTTTGGCAGATTCAGTTTCGATATCCCGATTTGACTCGGATCTTTTGGATTCCAGAACTGAGCTAATAGCTGCACAATATCTCAAGCCATAGTGTTAGCAGCATTTGGTATTTTTGAGATATTATTTTAACCATTTTATATGATATTAAATCTTAAGAATATTGATTAGAAATATTTGATATGATATGCATATTTTAATTACTAATTTTTCATTTAAATATTATATGCATATATTTTCCCTCATTATGTTAATTATAATGTAAAAACATATGATAATAATGTTTTTACAAATAAAGCCTCATATGTTCTACATTTAAATTAAACATCTTTTAGTACTTAACAATAGTAGGGAAAATATTCATTTAAATATGCAATATTTTAGACTAATCAGAACCTGCCCTCCACCTTGTGGGTGAGACGGGTTCCCAAAACCCGCCCTCCACATTTTAGCAGGACGGACGGATTTTAGGAACCTGCCATCTTTTGATGAGGGCTTACGTGGCCCCAAAACGTCATATTATGCTGATTAAAATTTAAAATACCATATTTTCCTAATTTTAATCTCTAATTACCCTATCTTTGGGGGTAAAACCCATTTATGGACTGCTTTTCAGGTCCAGAAAAAAAACGCCGGAGACTCCAAGAGAGAGGTTTTGCCCATCGTGGCCTTTTACCCCTGTCCCTCTCATTGCTGCCTCCTCTCTCTCTCTCTCTCTCTCTCTCATCTTTGCTCTCTCTCTCTCTCGTCTCGTCTCGTCTCGGGTAGCACGATGGCGTTGTTGAGACGGAGCGCGAGTAAATTCGCAAACAACCTCCATATCCCATCATTTCTTCAGATCGCCTCTCATCATCTCCACACTCACGCTACCAGCTTCGGTATCCATCATCTCTCTCTCGATTTTTATTGATAACTTAAATTTTTGGGTCTGATCCAATAAATCCTTTTCTTTTAATAGAACAAATTTCTACATTTTGGTTTGCAAATCGTGTACATCATCAGTGTCAATGTTATTTTTAGGCGATTAGCAAGGACGACATAATTATAGATGCCGTGATGCGAAATGAAATTAATTTGAAGATATATGCTTGTAATAATAAATTTCTTTTCGTAAGCCCTTCTTGTAAGCCTCATATATGCCTCTAATAATAAATTCTTCCTGTTCTTATTCAATCCCCAACAATCACACACCCGAAATCGATTCCATCAGATAGTTGCTGCATCATTTTGTTACGGCTGAATTCATACAAAACGAAAATATGCAATTGCTTGGCTTCTTTGAATATTTTTACTGCCATTTGCTGTAAACCTGATACTCATGGCAGGCTTTAAAGAAGTAAGAGAGGAAGAAAAAAGTAAATTGGTTGGCAACGTCTTTAGCAGTGTCGCGTCAAACTATGACCTGATGAACGATATGATGAGCGTTGGACTGCATAGGCTGTGGAAAGACAGGTATTTTATTACTGAATTAGACATGGGGCATAAATTAGGTATGTATTCTTTGCTAATGCTTGTTTTCTCAATATTGCTTGAGTATAGGTTGGTGTCGAAATTACATCCCTTTCCTGGAATGAAGCATCTCGATGTCGCTGGGGGAACAGGTAATTTCTTATATATATTTTTTATTGAGTCGATTGCTTCAAATGTATTATAGATCAAGTGGGCAATTCTTTGACCGCATAACTAACAAGGAATGTATAGCGCCTGATATATATGCATGCCATATACTATTTTAGCTGCTATGTTGTAGCCAATTGATTTGCAAATATATTTGTCATCTTTCTTTTATTGTCATCATTTTATTAAAAATTCAAGATAGTTTTGACTTGTGGTTTCATAACGAATGCATAGAAATGACACTAGTCCGGTTTAATCAATGAATCAAATATAAGCCGTGTTCGGCTGATATATCGGTATTGGCATTCCACTGTTTCTATACGTATCATTTTCAAATGATGAAATGAATATCATTCGAGCTTGATTAGGTCGAAAATTCAAATATAGGTATATCGGATTATATGTATAGAGCAACTATTGGCTCATATGAGACTTATTAGATCATCAGATTACAATTTGCTACTATTTGATGGACTGGCTATCGGGGATTGAGTTTATTTTGTTAAAATGTTCAACCATTACCCAATATCCATTATAAACACCCTTAATCCATCAACCCTAATCTTAAAGCTCTCTCTCTCTCACACACACATACACTCTCTCTCTCTCTCACACACACACACACACGTGCGCGCGCGCGCGCCCCATCCAAAAAAAAAACGCAAATCCTCAAAACACTCGATCAAGCACGACGAGCCTTCTCGGAAGATCGATGGATCCTCTACTAGACTGATATGCCCAACATGTATGTAGAAATTACCGATATTGACACCCGATATTGACAACCGATATGAACGACCAACTGGGCTTAGCTCAGTTGATACCAATTTCTTCTCCAATATGAAAGGTCACAAGTTTGATCCCTAAAAGGGTTGATTTCAAAAAAAAAAGAAAAAAGACAACCGATATGAACGTCCTATTTTGCCTTATATCATTGATTTATTGTTTGATATCTGCTATCCAATATTTAAATTACCCATCCGTTAGGATCCAGATATCCGATATATGATACATTGGGTTTAATCCTAGCTAAGTTTTTTTTTAATAAAAAAATTAGGAAAGGATATTGGTTGACATGGCTGTAACATGTCCATATTCTTTTTTATAAATTTATTTACCAAAAATAACTAGAGTCCTGACTTTGTTACGCTGGGAGTGTATTCTTCTAGAAAATTCACTTCTAAATGTTTGATCATCATTACCATTTAAGCACTAGCCCTTCCCCATCTAAATTGTATGAGCTATGCAGCCTCTTAAATTATGCTAATGCTCTTTTAAAGAAGTTAGAAAATCATAATTCTCTTACTGGAATGAATGTGATTTTATTATCTCAATCCTTACTGAATTGTTCCAATTCAGCACCATGTTGTTTTTATATAATCTCTCCATATTTAACTTGCTAGCTTCGTTATTAATCTTCTAAAAATTTGCAGGTGATGTAGCTTTTCGTGTTCTGGAAAGTATAAACAGCGTTAGTCGTAGAGCACTGCAGGATGGGTTTGCAGATATCCAAGAAGAAGCACAAATATATGTATGTGATATCAACCCAAATATGTTAAATGTTGGGAAGAAACGAGCTGTCGAGAGAGGTATAAAGCTGAACCTCTGTTGATTTTCTTTTTACAGCTGATTTTTACACAGTGGGATCCTCTCCTCATTTCACGAACTCGTTTTCTGGTATGTAGGGCTTGGTGAAGATCGCTCCCTTATTTGGGTTCAGGGCGATGCAGAAGCTTTGAGCTTTGAAGCTGAATCAATGGATGGCTACACAATTGCATTTGGGATCAGAAATGTAACACACATAGAGAGAGCCCTTAGTGAAGCTTACAGGTGAACTTCTTTAGTAACTTCTACATTCTATTTTTTATATTATGCCAGCTTGCTAGTGCACGCCAATTAGAAGTGTTAAATATACTCTTTGGAGCTATAGTCGTGCTTTGGTATAGATGCCGATATATATACAAGTGAAAAAATATAATCAGATTCACGATCACCCTTGTTTTATTTCTTCTGAAGCTTCTCATATTTTGATATGGAATTTTAATGATTATGCTTTACATAAAATGAATGCTTTAACCTTTATCTGATTTAAGTGGAAAGATTAAATACTGCAATGAAATGTTGTAACAAATAACATTCTACCAAAGTTATTATTATTTTATCTCCTTTGTTTATTATTGATGTAGATCTATTTGATGTGCTTTTAAATTTACAGGGTACTTAAACGCGGAGGCCGTTTTCTATGCCTGGAGTTGAGTCATGTAGATTTGCCTATCTTCAAGCAGTTGTGAGCTTTCCAAACATGAACTTAGAGAGATATTTGTACCTGTCATCGCTATTTCTTTCATGAATTTTAAATGCTGTAAGATCAAATCCTATGGCAGTGGAATAGCATGATTATAGATAATAATATACCGAGCATAGCTGATTGCTTTATATATGCTCTTCTGCTTGATTTGGCTTTATTCTGTTTTGTAGATGCTTATTTCCTTTTTTTGTGGTATAACTGTTCCCTTAACATTTCTATATTCCTTGCAGCTATGATTACTATTCATTTTCAGTAGTCCCAGCTATGGGGGAGCTAGTGGCAGGTGATCGAGATTCTTACCAATATTTGGTCGAGAGTATCCGGCGATTCCCTAATCAGGTTGAATTAACCTTTGTCCCTTGAAAATATTCTTCTTCAACCTGTGTACCAAACACTTCTTTTCTTGTTTCATTGTCAGGTTGCTACTTCTACACAGATCTCGCCTCAAGTATATATTGAAAATTGTTGGAACATAATGTTGAATTGTATATTGTATATTTTCTCTCTTATCATAAGTATTGCTGTTTGTCCAAAACTTCAGTACATTAGTCACTGAAAGCTTTTATGTGCTCACATGGTTTAATTTTCCATAACGACAAATGTCTAGCTAGAGACTAATTATCCTTGGTTATCTGCCCCCCTCCCAAATCACGCGCGCACACACGCAACCAAAAGAAAAACTGAAGCGATTTATTTGTAAAATACAACCCGTAAAAACTAGAAACACTAAAATTCAACCCGAAGCAACCCAAATGACCATCTAATTTAACCATAGATCTTGTTTGTGTAGTTTAGTAGAATTTGAGTGTTTTTGAGGGTTATTGTTGATGAACAGAATAGATGTTTGTCGTAATAACTCACTTGAGGGTGTAAAAGTGCTAGACATTGTAAACTACAGGGGAATTTCATGCGATTATTATTTTTCATTGCGATTCGAACTATGTTCTCCTCACCAATTCATCCTTACCATCTCTTGTGTTTTTGCAGGAGACTTTTGCTCGAATGATTGTCGATGCAGGATTTCAGAAGGTCGAATACGAAAATCTTGCTGGTGGTGTGGTCGCCATCCACTCTGGACTAAAATTGTAGGAGCAGGTACATGATCGGTTGGAATCTTATTATAAACTATATAGTTTGATGGCAGATCGGCCTATATAGGATTAAGTATTCATCAAATGGAAGTGTGATTGTTCTGGGGATAATGCATGTATAGAAATGCTGACTAATGTTGTCATAATTTTTTAAAGTTTAATGCCGGATGGAATTCTGACGGCAAGTAAAATTTTCCCAATTGGCGGGTAATCTTTTTGCACCTCCACTTATTTATTTTGTTCTGTGTAAGCATTAAGGACCATGGAATCTACAGTTGCGTCTCTGTTTGGTGCCGGTTAATATGCAATGCTAGAGTTCCTCAGACAAGTGCATTTTCCTCGTCGTCCTTAAATCAACGAACCGAAAGAGGTGATCATCATCATCATCATCTTATGCCATTTCTATAATTGTAATTGGAGGAGGTAATTCATAATTGTTTACTTTTCTTATTTCTTCATGACCGTAGCGATTTCTTGCATCTCCTTTTCATAAATTTCATGTGATTCCAACATCTTTTCACCGCCGATCTAGTGATGTAAAAATTCTTTAAAATGTTGTATTATCAAGAAACCGTCAACTTTGCACTCACTAAATCATCGGTGAAAATATGTTAGAATCGCATGAGATGCCGTTCGTCAAAACAAACGATGGAGGATATATTTTTTTCAACTTCCTAGGAGGAAATCCTCACCTAAGGTCTTATCCTCCATTATTCTTATATGTATAAAGCTATACGACAAAATTGCTTGAAATATTCTCTTAGCTTGGACTTTAATGCTAAAATTGTCGTCTAACCCATGTATAATTCTTACTGCATTTGGGTAATGGAAAAAAATTTATTGGTTCCTTACTCCATGTTTATCACTCTTTTATCTCATACAACTAGGATTATGTTATGGAAAAATTTTTACCGGCCCTCTTCTTTAAAATCTCTTTCTGTTTTTACTATTATGACTTATGTTTTACTCACAAAATATTAAAAAAATTCATGATTTTTTTTGTGGTATAGCATTCAAAATTTTGAAAAATCGGAAAAAAAAGAATTTAGAGTTAAAAATTTTGTGGTTTTTGTTTGATATTGCAAATAAATAAATAAATAAAATTTTGACATGTTTTGAAAAATTAACTATTTTCATGTATTACAGAATGAAAAATATTAAAATTTTGAAGGAAACAGAAAATTTGAGATTTTAGAAAATTTCGCCATCTTTGTGTGTGTTATAGCATGCATAATATTGAAAAAAGAAGAAAATATAAAAAAATTGAAAATTTTGCAATTTTCTTGTGCCATGGAATGTAAATAGAAAAATGGAAAAAACATAAAATACCGAGAATGTGGAAACTTTTGTGATTTTCTTATGCTATAGCAAATAAAAAATTATAAAACCGAAGAAAATAGAAATTCCTTGAGATTTTTTTAAGATTTAGCGATTTTCGAATGCTAACAAGCAAAAATATTGAAAAACATAAAAAAAAATTATGTATGAAAAGTTGGTCATCTTTGTGCGCAAAGGAAACAAAATACTGAAAAACCGAATAAGACAAAAAATATTGACATTTTTGAAAATTTCATGATTTTCGAGTGTTGTAACATTCAAAATACTGAAAATTCAAAGAAAAAACTTTTTTGTATTTTTAAATCGCGATTTTCGTGTGCGCATCCTAAATATTAAAAATTTGTAGGAATTTTTTTTGAGATATTTTAAAGATTTTGCAATTTTCGTGCGTTCTCATGCAGAATGTTGAAAAATCGAAGAAAACAAATTTTTTTAAGGTTTTATGAAAATTTCATTATTTTTGTATGGTATAACAAGTAAAACATTGAAAAAAGTAAGAAAACAGAAAAAGTTTGAGACTTTTGAAAATCACATGATTTTCATGTGGTAGTGTGCAAAATATTATAAATTTAAAATAACAAATAATTGTGGGGTTTTTGTAAATTTCACGATTGTCATGTGCTAATATAGCTTGCAAAACATTGAAAAACTGAAGAATAAAATTTTAAATTTTTTAAAAATATCATTCTTTTCATGTGTTATAGTATGCATAATATTAAAAAAAAACATCGAGATTTTTGAAAATTGCGTAATTTTCATGTTGTAGCATGCAAAAAATTATAAATTTGAAGAAAAAAATAATTTCGGTTTTTTTTTTGTAAATTGTCATGAGCTATATACATGCAAAATATTAAAAATTAAAAATCCGAAGAAAACGGAAAAATTAAATTTTTTTTGAAAATATTATTATTTTCGTGTGATATAGCATGCATAATATTAAAAAACGAAGAAACCAGAAAATTTTGAGATTTGAAATTTTTTTGATTCGTGTATATAGAAAAAATATCAAAAAACCCCAAAGGAAACGAACAATAATTTACTTTTAAAAATTTTAGTATTTCTTTGTGCTATAACAAGCAAAATATCAGGAAAACGAAGAACATAGAAATTGAGATTAAACTGCATCATATTTGTATGCAAAATAGTCAGATATTTGATGAAAACAAAAAAAAATGGGATTTTTGTACATTTCGTAATTATGCGTGCCATAACAATTAAAATCTACTTTCTCTCTTTCACGTGCATAGCACATACTTATCTAGCCCGATAAAAATCAAAATCAAGTCAAATGGTTTTCCTAATTGAGTATAAATTTGATAAATGAAATTTATGTGTGACACACTGTAACCAAAAGTTCGCATGTGTAACATTAACTCACGGCTTCCAATTATTTATAAATAAAGTACGTGATTTATCAATAAAGTACTTGCATAATTGACAATTCAATTTTTTAATGATTATTGCACAATCTTTTATCATCGTAAACAAATTTTTAATTACCTACATAGAAAACAACTTGTTTATTGGATAACAATAGAAAAAAACACTCTAAACATTTAAATCATATTGGCTTAAAATTGCAGTGGCCTCTCATATGAGCCAGTGGGACAAAATACTGGACCTCATTGGCCCAAAGCGCAGGCATGTACATATCATGGGCCTTCTATTATTCGGGCCTTGTTATAGGAAGATCTTAATGGGTACACAAATGGAGTCAATTAACGCCGGTCATGACACGTGTCAAAATACTATTGGTCCACCGTTCTGATTCTTTTCGTCGGCTATAAATTAAACCCTAAATTCTTCCACTTTTCTTGATTAAAACAAGAATCTCTCCTTTAAACGCCGGTGGCAATTCTCCTTAATTTCTAAATGTTCGATTTTTATCTTCTCTTTTGTTAAATTTTTCTTTTCTTTTCTTTTACATGTAGATTATATTTGTTATCACAGATCTAGTGTTTATGATGATGATGCATGCGTTCATATCTTTGATCTATGTTTAATTCATTCGATCCTTGAGGACTTATTTACACTCTTTAACATTTGATTCAATATCATAATTATAGGTGTTTATGGTGAAATCTTGTTTGTTTTGTGATGAAATTTTCAAAGCATATTAAGTTTTATGACCAATTATCATAATTATAGGAGTTTATGGTTAAATCTTGTTTGTTTTGTGACCTAATTTCAAAGCATATTGTTTTATGATTGTGTTAGATCTTTTTTGGGTCTATGAACTTTTGGGAACATAGATGAGTTAGATTTGCTTCTGTTTTTTTTAAAAATGTCTTTATTCGCTATTATAATTAGTTTTGTGATGATCTTAGTGTTATAGTATTATGTGGTGATCTTCGCTTTTATAATTCGTTAATTTATGGTTTTAAATAATTTTTTGATATATGAGGACTAGTTTCTTTCATTTTCATAACCTAGTTATAATTCAAGATTATGATAGATTGAATCGGATCTTAGAATTATAGAAGTTTCCAACGGAAACATGTTTTAAAATGTTTATAAATATCTTTACTGTTTCTTGGTTGGGATCTTTTGCTACCTCTTAGCACCATTTGTTTAGTTAGAACATAATATATTATACATATGGTTAGCTCAAAACTGTTTATATAAACCTGCATTATAATGAAGCATGTTTGATAATTAAATATAAGAATTGTTAATTGTGTTAAATAGTTCAGCTCAGTTTGCTTATGAGACTATTTGTAAGCAGTTATACTGTTGATAAAATACAGATTCTATAGAGCAATGATGATATATATAGTAATGTAGACAATGACGGATATACAACTTTATCAATAATGTCGTGATATCTGTAGAAATATTATGTCGTAATGTAGATAATGACATGCTCTTTGATTGTTCTAACATATGGTTTTAGTAACGTAGTGGAATTGGAATTTACGCAAGTCTTTTATATTCTTCTACAAGTTGAAGGCAATTAATTATGGGCCCTAGAAATTAGTTTAGGCACATTAAGGCTAAGTATGAACTGATCACGACTGCTATTTTGTGCGTGTGATGCACGTAAATGTGTAGTTAATATTTGTATTGTTTAAATAATCATTATGTCATATTAAATATTTAGCTTTAAAAATAAAGTTGTTAAAAGATAAATCTCGAAATTGGGAAAAGGTGGCATAAATATTACTGCCTACATGCGGAGATACAGAGTGTCTAGATGTGGAGATATATATGTAGAGAGAGAGTTTGAAATCTGAATTTGATGATAAAATATTTAAATAGTTTGATGATGTGAATGACTTCGAAGAATGATGTGAATGTCACTTAATATTCTCCTTCTATGAAACTATTAACTATTGTTTGAGCCCAAGTAGGTTCTGTCTTGTTTTAATGTAAACTTTTTTTTTCTTTCCTCTAAGTGTTTGTCTAGTTAATATTATTTTTTATTTTTTTCTAGGGCGTTTGATATGGTCATATATCTTAAATTGGATTATGGTTTGTTATTATTATGTCAATTGTCTTTTTGATAGAAGAATCTGCTTCCAGCCTCAAGTGAAGGATTGCTGTCTTGTGCCGGTGCAGGTTTTGATTCGTTGCATCGATGCATATGCATTGGTGTACTATCAAATCTGACAGTTAATTTCTGACAAGACGATTACAGGGATCAATGGTTTTTATCTGGTAAAATACTCTCTGTTTATATTCGACCCTTCGCCCTTATCTTAAGTCGAACGAAGAGATCAAGCTCTTTGTTAACTCGGCAAACGCTCGATCATAATCGCCGTTTAAGTGTTTCATGTTTACGCGTATATGAAGATGATATTCGAAAAGAGGGGGGAAATAAGGTGGATGATACAGAGATGTTGATATAGCAAGGCATGCGATAAGCATCCGAATGAGCTGTCATGGGTTTTTATAGGATGTATAGATGATGAATAGGTGATTGCCAGATTTTTGCTGTAGCTGAAATTATATTGCATTAAACTACCGAAACATCAATTGGTTGGTAGTTCAACAATTATAGTGTGGGTCTTCCTTTTTGATAGAGCTTGGTTTGTTGGAGATAGGAATGTCGCCCTTTTTATAACCTTGAAAATACTTTTCTTACTTCTCTGTTCATTTACTCTCCATTGCAAGGAACTTGATACTGGGGTCGAGTGTTGGCGCGGTTATGGAGCCGCCCTTGCATTACCCAGCTTAGGAAGTGGGGCCCGCTCCAACTTAAATCCAGGACTCCACCCTTGGATTCGTCACGATGGGAAGGGTTGTGCTCGAGCACAGCTTCGTATAAATCTTACGGATTGTGATGAAAGCAGAAAGCTGATGGAATTTATTTATTTCATTTTCCTTTTCTTAAAGAAAAAGAATGTTGTGTAGGAGCTGTTAATAATGAGAAATGATGTAGAGATGAGGTTTTGTATTCAACATAATCTCTCTAATTCAGATGCATATAGAATCTCAGCAACCACAGAACAAAATTGGCAACATAAGAAAAGTATATGGCCCAATTTGATCAAATCTAAAAAACATGAGAGTTTTCACAACCACAAAGCAAAAAGCTAAAAAAAAAAAAAGATTTACAGTAAGCTTCCTTGGTCGTTCATCCCGTGAGTAAATACAATAGCGTTCTCAAATCAAACTGATCCAAGCTTACAATTATTTTCCATCCCTCACACACCAAAAGTTAAGAACTTTACATATGTTTCTTTTGATAGTGCCATAGAAATGCACTTACATGTATAACTCAACAAAATAATTGAAATTTTGTATTATGATACAGTTGCCGGAACTTTAGGGAGATACACTCGGCGCAAGGAGCGACGACGACACCTTCTCCAAATTACTATTGTAAATCTCTGATGATGAAGCAACCGCACGCGATTGCGATTGTGTTTGTGAAGCAGCAACAGTAGTAACACTCCCACTGCCGCTAGTGCCACTAATAGCATGCGATTGCGATTGTGTTTGTGAAGCAGCAACAGTAGTAACACTCCCACTGCCGCTAGTGCCACTAATAGAGCTGTCGCTGGCTTTCGGAGCCGGCGGCCTTTCAATCTCCATAATCCCTTCCAACATCTGAACCACCTTCCCCATTGATGGTCTCTGCAAAGGCTGCTCTTGTATGCACCAAAAGCTCACTTGAATCGCTCTATTCAGCTGCTCCATGTCCACATCGGACTCTACTAATCTCTTGTCTACGATGCTAGTAACATTCCCCTTCACAAATTCCTCGTAAGCCCAACTTGAGAACTTTTTCTTTTGGGTATCTTCTGAAATATCGAAATTTCTTCGTCCGCCCACAATCTCTAACAAGACCATCCCGAAACTGTAAACGTCGGATTTGGTTGTGATAGGAAGATTCGCAAGCCATTCAGGAGCCAAGTAGCCCCTTGTCCCTCTCACACTAGTTAAGGTTCGGTGGCGATGATCCTTAGGGTTTATTAGCTTCGCGAGACCAAAATCAGAGACTTTAGCATTGTAGTTCTCGTCGAGGAGAATGTTTTCAGGCTTGATATCGCAATGCACGATGCAATCTCTGCACTCTTCGTGTAAGTAAGTGATCCCTCGGGCTGTACCGATAGCTATTTTGAATCTTGCTGCCCAATTAAACTTTCCCGAACACGATTCTTCGGAGAAAAGGAAAGAATCCAAGGAGCCATTTTTCATGAACTCGTACACTAACAATCTATGTCGGCCTTCAGAGCAAAACCCGATAAGCCTTACAAGATTCAAATGGTGGGTGCTACTTATCGTAGCAACTTCCATTCGAAACTGCTTCTCTCCTTGCTCGATCCCTTCAAGTTGCTTCACTGCCACCACTGTTCGATTCACTAACACTCCTCTATAGACCGCGCCAAAACCTCCGGCACCGAGCTTCTCTTTAAACCCTATGGTCGATCGATGCAACTCTTTATATGGAAACTGCACCGGAGCACCAGAAGCATATTCAAGAAGTGCATACTGCGCAGACGAGGGCCCAAATTTAGGACTATTCTGACAAAAGCACCACCACAAACCCGATTCTAGCACAACCAACCCAGCTATGGTGCCTACCACCACAACCGCAATAACCCAAGCTTTCAATTTTGCCGAAGTCGATGCGGTCTGACTCAAAATTGAAGGAGGTACATTAGGCATCCCAGGACCGCAAACTTTCACATAGGAAGTACTCGGAAGCGAAGAAGACTGATATCCGCTAACAAAGTTTGAAACTTTAAGATAACAAAGACCCGAACCATCAGCGAGAGCAGTGGATGCGACACAAGACGGCCCCGAGAGGCAATTCAACCTACAAGCAGTGATCCCGACGAAAAACTGTTCAGTGATGATATCAGGTTGATAAGTCAGGAACTGGGTATGGTTCAATTCCAACATGGTCGGACTCCCAGGACAATCTTTAATCTCAATCTTCCTCTTACACCCCTTAGTACTATCATTGGGATCGACGAAATCGAAATTCTGCGACGGGCAGCTACAAAACGGCGACGTATCGTTATAAGCGCAAATCCCCATGTTCCCGCACCACCCGAAAACCTCGCATTGATCCGCGACAGCCGACCACCGATCGTCGAGGCTGGAAACCCCGCTGGACGCGCTGTAAGCCCTCAAATTCCCATCGGAATCCAGCCTCAAGAACCTCAAAGTCACCCCGGTCTCGCCGTAATCGCTGCTGTAAGCGACAATGTAGGAGCTCACCAGCGAGCTATCGAGCAACGACAGGATCCCATTCGCCTGCAGCGTCAGCACGGGCGAGACGAGGCTCGTGTTGCTGAAAGTAGAGTTGAGCCCTTTGTTGTAGTAGACAATGTTGTCGTTCCATTTAAGGGTGAGGTTCCCATTTTGAACGAGGGTGAAGGAGTAAGCCCCAGATCTTAAAACTTGGGCTACGGTGAGGTTTTGATTTTGGAGGATGGTGTCGGTTGGGTGATCGAAGGATTGCCAGATGACGGTGGAGTTGCCGGAGGTGAGCTTGAAGTTGCCGGATTCGTCGAGGTCGGCAAAGGCGACGCCTTTGTTGGCGGTGGAGGAGCGCCAGAGGATGGCGCCGGAGCCGTTGGTGAGGACGAGGTCGCCGGAGGAGGTGAGGGAGAGGGAGGCGGAGGAGTCTACGGTGGCGTTGGAGCCTCCGGCCGTCCAGACGGGGACGGAGGCGGAGTAGGCGACGGCGGCGACGAAGAGGTTGGGGTTCTGAGGGGAGGGGATGAAGGCGAGGGTGAAGGTGGCGTTGGGGGAGGACCAGATGGGGTTGGGGTTGGAGGTGGAGTTGGCTGGGGTTAGGGTTGAGCCCAAGGGTATCGTGGCTGCTGATGATGTGAAGAGAGCGACCGATAGTAGTTGAAGAAATAATAAAAATCTCATATTTTTTTTTTGGGGTGGGGTGGGGGGGATTCGAGCTTCTAGGGTTTGGGGATTTGGGGAAGAAGAAGAAGAAGAGGGGAGGGACTGCTGTAGCAACTAGCTGCTGCTGCTGCTGCTGAAGAGAGAAGATGGGAAGAAGACCAAAGACTTTTCTTCCTTGTGGATTTTCATATATCACCCCCAAAAAATTCAAATTTTTGTTTTTTAAATTTTTGAATAGCCTGACTCTTTACGTTAATCTTCTTGACATCTATCCATTTTAATGCTACGGTGATGGAGCAAGTGACGTCACTACGAGTTTGCTAGATACGTTGATGTTGGCATGGCGGCACTGAAACAAGTATATGTCGCGTCATGTCATTTTCTAACATTGAATTGAATTGGCATCGTCGTATTCATTACATAAACCAAAAATTTACTGTTGATAATCAACTCATGATTTCGTATGGGGTTCTATGCGCCCATGTACTTCGAGTTAGAAATGATGTCTTAATTATATCTGATCTGCAAAGTACATGTTTCGAAGTAGAATACCCAAAAAAAAAACTGCAAGATTCAGAAAATACTGTAAATTGAGCCAACAAAAGGGACCACCTCTATGATACATGGTGTTAAGTAATGTTGATACAAGTTACCTGGAAGAATATTTTTTTTTTAATAATAAATTGTAACCAGGGATTTAACTTCAAGGTTTTTGCTTAATTGGAAAGAAGTTTTACCAGCAGATTATGGCGACCTATATAGTGAAAGATGATTTCAAACCAAGGTTAATTTTATGAACCATCACCCAACTCTTAGGTTTTTTTGAGATAACACTGTGTAACCTAAGAAATGCTATTAAAATCGTCCAAAAGGTATTTTTCCTCAAAAAAACCGGGCTGTAGGTAACACATTTCCTTTGTTTTGGGGCTAATTAGTCCATGTCGAAGGTCAATTTGGGGTCACGCATTCGTGTCTCAATTAAGTTAACAAAACTAGCATTTTCAAATGAAATTGGCAGTTCAAGCTTGATTCATGGCATCTTAAAAGTTTAATGGTCCCATCTCAAGAATTTCGAAAGTTCGGCCGTGTGACTGGAAATGAGGTTGGGGGACCTGTGAAGGCCTTCTATAAATCCCCTGACGAATGGGAGTAAAACAGGAAGGTCCGGGTCCCACTAGGACATGAGGAGCCGTCCCTCTAGTTCCTTCTTTCGGGAAAAATCTACTCTAGAAGGGCTTGCATCATGCAAGCCTCTCTGGAGCCTTTGTACATAGTAGTTTTTCCCGGTTCATGTACGACTGGAGGCCTGTTCCTGGCCCCTTTTCCTCGTTGAATATTCATCGTTGAACCAATGAAGAGACGCATGTGTCAAAATATGAAACTCCAAAACCACAGGGACTTTTCTGAAAACGAGCAAGAAGTTTGGTGCTCCAGGGAGATATTTTAAAGCAACCCTCAATCAAGAAGACACAGAAAATCACCCCAATTAAAACTGGGGGCCCCACCGATGTACCCAATCGGGGAAAAGAGACTGGGTGCCGTCCCTTGCAGGTCTTCTACGGTGGTGGCTGTCCAAGTCTCGAAGACGACCGCATATGTTTAACCCATCGCATATAAACTTTTATGCGGGACAGCGGCGGACCGTTGGATCTTTTGAAGAGGGCTTGATTCAAAGTCAAGCTGTTTGGAAAAATGGGCCGTGGACTGGACTGGGCCTGGCCGAAGATGGGTTGAAACGACTTGGTCAAATGCTGGAATACTAGTATAGAACTTTCTAGAGTTTGGAATGTCTTCGGATGTATTTGCTATACATTACCCGATTTGTGTAGAAATAAATGACAGAATCTTTGGTACAAAACAGACTCCTTCTTTGGGTGACAGGCTATTGGAACTTTTTGCAAGCTATGCGAAAATAAAAATTTCTCTTCGCAAAGAACCACAACCTTGCTGCTAAACACCAATGGACAAGTCAGATATTCAACCATTTAACGACCCTTTTTCATTACTTATTATATCCGATTGCTTTCTTTTAACAGTTGTTTTTTTCCATGTGTGATAGTGTATATGTTAAGACCTTGGAATATCGGTAAAAGCGGTAATTAATTAGTTATGAATAGATTAGTTCTATTAACATATTTTAACATATTTGGGTTGAGTGAATTCCGAGAATATTCTATTCAAGACAGTTTTCTTGAATGACCGCATACCGTTATTCTAGACAACTTATTTGATACGATAGAAGATTCCTTCACTAAATTGTCACTGTTTTGCTGTGGTGGACAATAATGGAAAAATATTCTACTGTAATTTTGTAATATTCTAAATCGACAGAATTCACTATATCCAACTTTTCTCAAAAAGAATTTGGGCTTTAATTGTGGATGGGCTAGCATATTAATAAATCCTTACAAAATGAAATCTCCAACGGTCGTTTCATACAAACGATTCAAATTTCAAAAATGCCGCTCTTTTACAAAACCTCACCAAGTCCCTAATCTGAGCCCTTAAATTTCCCCCAATTCTATCGAAATCCTAAAACCAGCGGCTTCTCGCTCACATCATTTCCTCCCTCTTTTTAGGTTCTCACATCTCCTTCATTTTTTAGGGTTTCGATATCGATTTCTTTCCTCTAATCTCTTAAAATTTTGTTCTTTGATCAGAGATCAACAAGCGAAGGAAATGGGCCAGATCCAGTACTCGGAGAAATACTTGGACGATACCTACGAATACAGGTTCAATTCCTCCCAAAATTCTTTTTTTCTCTTCTAAATCTTCGATTCGATCTCGAATCTCAACAATTTTCGATCCAATGCAGGCACGTTGTTCTCCCCCCTGAAGTTGCGAAGATGCTGCCCAAGAATCGATTGCTTTCCGAGGTAAATCCCCCCAGCCCTAGGTTTTCTTTTGATGTTTTTGTCAAAGTTGGGGTTTTTAGGGTCTTTTTTTGGTTGGTGATAGAATGAGTGGAGAGCGATCGGGGTTCAGCAGAGCAGGGGATGGGTTCACTACGCAATTCATCGCCCCGAGCCTCACATCATGCTCTTTCGAAGGCCTCTCAATTACCAGCAGGAGAATCAGGCTTGATTTGATCAAGGGTTTGCTTATAAACTGTTTGTTGAAATTAAACGACTTTGTTATCGTCTTGATATGATCTAAGTTTCGATATTTGTTATGACTGAATGTTGTTTGAAAGTGTTCTAAATACTCTTTCTGATATTAATGGATGCTTTGTTGTTATCGTCATCATCGTTGTCATCATAAACGTCTTGTTTCTGAATTTACCCTTTTGATAGTTCGTTCCACATAAATTTCAATATTTAGATATGCGTTAATAACTCGTGTCTTCTTATGCTTATATTTGCAAAATTTGAGCGTTGATATTGTGATGCAGGGATAATGGCCAGTTTCTCTCTTGATGCATGATTGGTTTTTTCTTTTTCTTTTTCTTTTTCTTTTATAAAAATAATTAATTAGATTACATATTTATCTTTCAAAGGCTTGTATAATCTTTTGGTTGTTAGCACTTTAACAGCCCTAGAGTAAGTTTCGATGTTTGATTGAAACGACACCAATCATTTGGCTAAATTCGTGTGCTTTAGGTCCTGTTTGGTTGCAGGATTATAGAATTTGGATTCCAAAATAGTACGGTTGAAATTTCTGGATTTGGTTAATTTGTTGTTTGGTTGGTTTTGGATTCCTAGTATTGGATTTGTAGATCCTTGTAATCTTTGTTTGGTTGGTGAAAAAACACGGGATTTGGATTTGAGGATTTTAAAGAGAGATAGATAGAGAGAGAATTATTAAATAAATAAAGTACATGGGTCCATCTAAAAGTACAATGAATAGTGCCAAATTCTTGAAAATTCATGAAATTTTTTATTATTTAAGAATCCTTGTTTTGTGGTGGGCCTCCCCATAAAAAACAAAGTAATCCTAGAAATCCAAATCCATCAACCGAATACAAAATTATGGAATCCCAGTATTCCACAAATCTAAATCCATAATCCTGCAACCAAACAGGCCCTAAATCCTAAATCCATAATCCTTCCTGCAACCAAACAAGCCCTAAATCCTAAATCCATAATCCTGCAACCAAACACAAAATTATGGTTGCAGGATTTGTTAGGATTTGGATTGTGGAATCCAAGAATTCCATAATTTTGTGTTTGGTTGGAGAATTTGGATTTCTAGGATTCCTTTTTTTATTGGGACAAAACATGGATTTCTGAATCCTAAATTTTAAGGATTTTCAAGGATTTGCCACTATTCATTGTATTTTTAGATGAGATCCGTGTACTTTATTTATTTAATAATTTTCTCTGTATCTCTCTCTCTCTAAAATCCTCAAATCCAAATCGCACTTTATTTTATCCAACCAAACAAAGATTAACAAATTACCAAATCCAGAAATTTTCAACCGTACTATTTTGAAATCCAAATTTCATAATCTTTCAAACAAACATGCCTGTAGGTGCTAAATAGCTGGTTGAGGCTATATCTGTTCGATGAGTATAAATTACAGAAGCCGGGTGCTATATCATATATGATATTAGCTTTTCAGCTGCATACTATTCGAATGGGTATTTTGTATTAAAATACCATTAGATTTCATGGTTTTTGGGATGGATACCAAGAATAAAATCCGACAGTTGCATTATAAAGTACCTTGCGCTTGTTATAAATTGTAAAAAAAACTATCGTTGTAGAAGTCTCCTATCCGTTTGTGAAACTGACTATTCTTCTAATACTTTTCTATTTCTTAATAAAGTTTACTACTGTAAAGAAAGAGATGGATGCGTGCTTAAAATGAGAAAAATGAAAAGAAAGAGAAATTGGTGTTTGAAGACTACACAGATTAAATAATGATACGCTTGTCTGAGGGTCGTGTGATGTTTACAATTTATAATGTTCATCGTATTTATCTTTAAATCAAAGGTACCGTGCTTTAATTTTTATCTCCCACTAACTTGTCAACTCGGTTAGCTCACATTAGATCTCTATCCCGATCTCGGATCTTTTAGAGTTTGGGTTTAGTTTGAACATGCCAAAACAACACAACAGGGTGCGGACTTGGCGGGATACATGTATGCATTGTTACGCTCTTAATATTGGCTCTTGACAATGGCCTTATATCTGATGATAGAAATCTAAAAACTTGTCATCATATTACTATGCCATGCATGATATAGTTTTGAAGTCAGTCTGCGTAATTCAATTAGTAGCTAGATTGCGCAGCAAGTCTGCGGAAATGTTCTTGCTTAATTATTACAGTATAGAAAAGGAGGGCATGTAACTTAAAAATTCAACCTGTTTGAGTACAACTTAATTTTCTCTGCAATATTTCATCTTTCAACAACAAGATAAGATCATAAGAAAGATGAATGCATACGATATGGTCATAAGAAATGGCCTATCCTATCCTAAGACTATGCAAACAATAGTTTGCACGGCCCTGCCTTCATTTTAAAAAACTTAATTTTAATGGGTGTTTGTGTCCAAAATATTGTTTTGGAGTTGTCTAAAGTCCAAAATAGACGTTTTCTTCACAGCTTTTGGAGTTTAGAAAACGTTATTAGATTAGAGTTTAAATAACCGGAGTTTTCTAAAACTCCAAATTACCGTTTGGCATAGTTAAGCTTTTGGAGTTAAGTTTAGATAAAGTTATCTAAACTTAACTCCATTCCCAAACTGAGCCTCAGCGATTGCCAAATGACAGTCTGGTCATTATTATAGTTATGTTGCATCCAATAACACATAAGCCATGAAGATTAGAAATTATTCGGTGGGCTTGAGCAGGAGAGAGAGAAAAATAAGAACAGGGACCCCCACCAAGCTGCCTGAATGGTGCCTGAAATTCGCCATCTCTTTCACTCTCTTGTCCCAGGTGTCTTAGACTCGAGACCCGGTACATTGAACAATTTCTCTCTATTTAGCTATAAAGATTCAGTACTTATCATTTTCGTACTAAATGTCCAAAACTAATATTACAATTTTAATACTTATCTTCAAATTAAGATATACATAAATCTTTTTCAAAATTCTTTTCAAGTAATTTCTGTTTGCAGCCTATAGATTTAAAAGTTACGGATGAGTACGAAAAACGAATGCATAATGATATATATAGAACAATAAAAATAAATTCAAAGTAAAGCCTATTTGTTTGCAATTTTTCTCCACCTAATCTCTTGCACAAAAGTTGGAGAGACTAATTGATGGAGGTCCTTTTCTAGTCTCCGTCAGATGTTGTCTTCTGTTGATCTCCCGGTGGATTTTGGTGGCGGTCTTCTGTTGCGTGTGGATCCCAATGGGTTTTGATGGGATCGGTGATTTGTGGAGTTTAGCACCGGGTACCTGCAAAGAAGTCCCGGGATGGTTTGGTACCACCGAGTGACCCTCCGACGATCAAGTTAGTGCTAGATCCGAGCAGAGTAACGGCTAAGTGGAATAATAATCGCTTACTTGACCCCTCTGTGATGCGGGTTTATATAGTGGCTGTAGCACGCAGCAACAGGCGTGAAGATCTCGCCGGCAGTTACGCTCCCGACGTCACGCTTGCGTGAAGAGCGGATCGCCCATTAATAGGGATCGTGATGGCGTGGAACGTGGGATGTTGCCGGCGGAGAATCCGCACCTGGCGAGATTCGCGGAGCGGCGGTTACGCCAGCGAGTGGTGGAGTTGGTCGGTCGGGAGGACCGAGGGAGATTGCCTCGGCTGGAAAGCTCGGAGGCGAGCAATGAGGCCGAGGAGTCTTGGACCAGTGGCAGCTCGGGGCGAGCTGGGAGGCCGAGGAGGCCAGCTTCAAAGGGGGCTCTGAGGAGAGCCAGTCAGAGTTCGCGGGTCGGGTACACGGATGGCCTGGTCGGTCCCTGTAGGCTCTTTCTTCTGCGCTCTGGGACACGTCATCTGCCACGTGTTGCGATCTTGGAGGTCTCCAATATCGAGCATCATCATTAGCCCCCCACTCTTGTCCCGACTAGCTAGCGGGTCGGGTCAGGAGTGGACTACCGGGCCTCCCGAGACGAGTTCCTTCTTGAGGCTTTGTCGGGACGAGTCCTCGGGCTGTTAGTTGTCTTTCCTGCTAGCGAATCGGGACGAGACCT
Organism: Agapanthus africanus; assembly: GCA_030015575.1. NCBI lineage: Eukaryota > Viridiplantae > Streptophyta > Magnoliopsida > Asparagales > Amaryllidaceae > Agapanthus > Agapanthus africanus. Next base: position 34,281,562 of record CM057346.1, read on the forward strand.
CTACATTTAAGGAGGGTGCGCCGGTTCGTGCACTCTGCCATTGAAGCGACGGTCCACGTGTCAAGCGTCGATTAGCCGACGCGACGTATGCAAGCTTGCGGCGTCTGATGGGACGCGATCCAGTGCAGGATCGACATGTGGAGCGATCGGAGCCGCTGGACGTGAGGAGTCGTTTTGGCGGGAGACGACGGGTGTCGTTGGATGAGGCCACTTGCAGTAATAAGTAGGGGCGGGACCCACTACAGGGCCCCTACTCCTTCATGCTCCCTCCTAAGTCGCGGCTGCTCGGCGTTCTTCTTCTTTTTGAATACATGGTTCGTTCCCATTCTTTGGGTTGCTCGCGCCAGAGGGAGGCTTGTGGCGCGGCCGAGCCCCTGGCCGGCTCATGCCCTGCGCCGGATGTTCTGCAGACGATAGGGCCGTCTGCTTCGTTGACGGCTCCTGGTGGTTGTTCTGGTGGCGGTCAGAGACGTCCACAGTTATCCGAGCCCCAGACGGGGGACAGAGGGGAGGGCGAGGACGAGGCCCTCCTAAGAGAAAGAGGACAATTTCTCGTGCGTCGTCGTCGAAGGTCCCTGAGGGGATTTCCGTGCAGGAGGGGGCGCCGTCTTCACGGTTCCGTCTGGGCTTTCCGTTGCTGCTGGCCTGCTCACCGGAACGACGAAATCAGCCAGGGCCTGCGCTTTGATGGCTCGCCTCGGGCGATACCTTATGTCGAACTGAGATAGCTCCCACCTCCATTTTTCTAGGCGGCCCGAGGATTCCGGTGACGCTAGGATAGCTCCCAATGGGCGCTCGGTGAGAACGATGATGGTGTGTGCTTGGAAGTAGCGCCGCAGCTTCCGCGAGGTTACCACGAGGGCTAAGACAATCTTCTCTATGGCAGGGTACCTCGCTTCCGCGACCTTAAACACGTGGCTCACATAGTATACCGGCTTCTGCGCCCCCTCGGCCTCCCGAACGAGCACTGAGCCTGCCGCTTGGTCAGATATTGCCAGATACAGCGACAGCTCGTCCCCTTCTACTGGCCGAATGAGCAGCAGCGATGTCGCGAGGTGCTTTTTCAATCTGTCGAAGGCGGATTGGCATTCCTCCGACCATTCGAACCTCGGAATTTTCCTCAACGCCTTAAAGAACGGAAGGCACTTCTCCCCCGACCTGGACATGAAACGGCTGAGAGCAGCGACCCGCCCCGTGAGCCGCATGATCTCGACGTTGGTCTTGGGCGCGGTCATGCTCAGGATAGCTTCGATCTTCTCTGGGTTAGCTTCGATTCCGCGGTGAGTGACCATGAAACCGATGAACTTTCTCCCGGTGACTCTGAACGCGCACTTGGCGGGGTTTAGCTTCATGTTGAATTTGCGGAGCACTTCGAAAGCCTCGCCCAGGTCCTTGGCATGGTCGGCCGATGAGATGGACTTGACGAGCATGTCGTCAACGTAGACTTCCATATTCCTGCCGATCTATGGCTTGAACATGCGGTTGACCAGCCTTTGGTACGGGCCCCGGCGTTCTTGAGGCCGAAGGGCATCACCTTATAGCAGTACACTCCCCGGTCCGTTGTGAATGCGGTCAGATCTTCATCTTTAGGATTCATATGGATTTGGTTGTAGCCGGAGAAAGCGTCCATGAAGCTCAACATCTCGTGGCCGGCCGAGCTGTCGATGAGCTGGTCTATGCGGGGGAGCGGAAAGTTGTCCTTGGGGTAGGCCTTATTGAGGTCGGTGAAGTCGACGCACATACGCCACTTCTCGCATGACTTCTTGACCGGAACTACGTTTGCCAGCCACTCCGAATAGGGAACATTTTTGATGAAGTTGGCGGTGAGGAGCCGATCAACCTCCTCTTCAATAGCCCTCTGTTTGACCGGGGAGAAGCTTCTTTTCTTCTGCCTGACGGGCCGGGCCGCAGGATCAACCCCGAGCTTATGGGAAATGATTTTGGGGTTGATCCCAGGCATGTCAGCAGACGCCCAGGCGAAGACGTCGGAGTTGCTTCTGAGGAATATGATTAGGTCGTCCCGCTGAGTCCCAGTCAGGAGCGATCCGACCTGGACGGTTTTTCCCTGGTCAGAGGTTCGACCGGCGCTCCACGGACCTCCTTCCACTCGTCTCGAGTGTCCAGGGAGCCTTTGATGTCGTCACATGCCTCGACGTCGTCGGCAGGTTGCTCGGGCGAAGACGTTTCGGTGAGGCCTATCTTCGCGACCTGCTGGCTCCCGTATGCCCGACCTATCCCGCCCCGATCGAGAGGGAACTTTATTGCCAGGTGGTAGGTCGAGATCTGGGCCTGGAGGGAGTTCAGAGTCGGGCGGCCGAGGAGGACATTGTAGGCCTACGGGACTTTCGCCATGATGAGGTCCACGGGCAGTGTGCGCGCGTAGCCGGGTTCCCCGATCGTGAATCGCAGGGTGACCACCCCTTGCGCCGGGATGGAGTGGTTGGTGAACCTCGAGAGGACGTGAGAGGTTGGTTTCAGGTCTGCCGGGGCGAGCCCTATACGCAGGAAGCAGTCGTGGAAGAGGATGTCCGCCGAACTACCCGAATCGACGAGTATTCGGTGGACCTCGTATCGGTGGATTTGGGCTGTGATCACCAGCGGGTCGTTGTGGGGCACGGATATACCGTGGAGATCCTCTTCGCCAAAGGTGATGGGCTCTCGGCCTCTAGCCCTTTTGCTCGGGCGGCCGCCCGTGTCTCTGTTGAGGGGAAAGCGGCCGCCGGGACCTGGGTTTTCGGGGCGATTATTTGCCATGTGGACGGAGATCGGAAAGCCAACTTTGTGTTTTTGTGGAGCGTTTCCCACAGACGGCACCAACTGATGGTCCTTTTCTAGTCTCTGTCAGATGTTGTCTTCCGTTGATCTCCTGGTGGATTTTGGTGGTGGTCTTCTGTTGCGTGTGGATCTCAATGGGTTTTGATGGGATCGGTGATTTGTGGAGTTTAGCGCCGGGTACCTGTAAAGAAATCCCGGGGTGGTTTGTTACCACCGAGGACCCTCCGACGATCAAGTTAGTGCTAGATCCGAGCAGAGTAACGGCTAAGTGGAATAATAATCGCTTACTTGACCCCTCTGTGATGGGGGTTTATATAGTGGCGGTAGCACGCAGTAGCAGGCACGAAGATCTCGCCGGCAGTTACGCTCCCGACGTCACGCCTGCGTGAAGAGCGGATCGCCCATTAATGGGGATCGTGATGGCGTGGAACGTGGGATGTTGCCGGCGGAGAATCCGCGCCTGGCGAGATTCGCGGAGCAGCGGTTACGCCAGCGAGTGGTGGAGTTGGTCGGTCGGGAGGACCGAGGGAGATTGCCTCGGCTGGGGAGCTCGGAGGCGAGCAATGAGGCCGAGGAGTCTTGGACCAGTGGTAGCTCGGGGCGAGCTGGGAGGCCGAGGAGGCCAACTTCAAAAGGGGCTCTGAAGAGAGCCAGTCAGAGTTCATGGGTCGGGTACATGGATGGCCTGGTCGGCCTCTGTGGGCCCTTTCTTCTGCGCTCTGGGACACGTCATCTGCCACGTGTTGCGATCTTGGAGGTCGCCAATATCGAGCATCATCACTAATCATCTTCTTCCTATATATATTATAGAAGGCATGTTATCAATTTTTCCTTGCTTAATTCAAACCTTTTTGTTTTATATTCTTCCATTGTTTTCTGAAACTTTTTTAAAATAAATTTTATTTACTAGTGTTCTATGGTTGCTATCAACAATTATATCCTATTAGCAGGAGAAGATGGTTATAAGATATGCATGCATGCTTCTTCGAATCTTAAAATTTGGGGTTCGACCCGTCAGACCTGTGGCCAACCACCCACATTCTGTCGGGGTTTACTAACCACACCATCCTGGCAGAGGGAGTGGTTACCCTCTTCCTTAACATTGGAGAGGGGGGCCGTACGAGAACCGTACCAGTGGAGTTCATCGTCGCCAGGATTCCCTCGTCCTACAATATCCTCCTGGGACGCCCGACGTTAAACTCCCTTCGGGCCCAAATCTTGACCTACCACCTTGCGATCAAGTCTCCATTGGATCAAGGGGGAATAGGCCGGGCCTACGGGAACCAGCAAATCACTAAGATTTGCTTCACAGAGACATTCACCTCCGAGGAGCGAATCGATGACCTTGGAAGCATGAGTGATTTCACGGGGTCCTTGGATACTCGTGACGAACTAAAAGAAATCCGAAGGGCCTCGGTGGAGGCGCTAACAGAGGTCCCCCTCGTTGAGGGGCACCATGAACAAACTGTCAGGATTGGATCCCTCTTAACGGGAGCCCGACATGAAGACTCGATCCATTTTCTCCGAGGAAACTCGGACGTCTTCGCCTGGACGCCTGCCGACATGCCTGGGATCGACCCCAAGGTAATCTCTCACAAGCTCGGGGTCGACCCAACGGCCTGACTCGTCAGTTAAAAGAAACGAATCTTCGCTCTGATCAAACAAAAGGCGATAGAAGACGAGATCGATAGGTTGCTTGCATGTGGCCTACTCGGAATGGCTAGCGAATGTGGTTATGGTTAAAAAGGCGAGCAGGAAGTGGTGCATGTGCGTCGACTTCACAGATCTCAACATGGCATGCCCAAAAGACAACTATCCCCTCTCTCGGATAGATCAGCTTGTCGACAGCTCGGCAGGCCACGAATTGCTCAGCTTCATGGATGCTTTCTCCGGATACAACCAGATCCGTATGAACCCGGCAGATGAAGAGCTTACCATGTCCACAACAGACCGGGGGGTATACTGCTACAAAGTGATGCCCTTCGGCCTTAAAAACGCCGGAGCTACATACCAGCGCCTGGTCAACAGAATGTTCAAACCGCAGATCGGGAGGAACATGGAGGTTTACGTCGACGACATGCTCGTAAAATCAACCTCGTCAGACGAGCACGCCAAAGATCTTGGCAAGACATTCGACATCCTCCACAAGTATAAAATGAAGCTGAATCCCGCCAAGTGCGCGTTCGGGGTCACTAGCGGGAAATTCCTCGGGTTCATGGTTACCCACCGAGGAATTGAGGCTAACCCGGAGAAGATCAGCGCCATCCTCAACATGGCCACGCCAAAGAGCAACGTGAAGATCATGCGACTAATAGGGAGAGTGGCCGCCCTTAGTCACTTCATGTCGAGGTCCGGGGAAAAGTGTCTCCCGTTCTTCAAAACCCTGAGGAAAATCCCAAAGTTTGAATAGTTGGAGGATTGTCAAAACGCTTTTGATCAACTCAAGGTACACCTGGCAACTCCCCCACTGCTCACATGGCCCGTCGAGGGAGACGAGCTGCTGCTGTACCTTACGGTGTCCGATCATGCTGCCGGCTCGGTGCTCGTCCGAGAAGTCGAAGGAGTACAGAAGCCGGTCTATTACGCGAGCCACGTCTTTAAGGACGCGGAAATAAGGTACCCGGCCATTGAAAAGATTGTCTTGGCGCTCATCGTGGCCTCAAGGAAGCTAACGGTATTACTTCCAGGCACACACCATCCATGTCCTCACCGAGCGCCTCATAGGGGCTATTCTCTCCTCCCCCGAGTCATCTGGTCGTCTGGAGAAATGGAGGTGGGAGTTATCTCAATTCGACATCAAATACCGTCCAAGGCAAGCTATCAAAGCACAACTCCTGGCAGACTTCGTTGTCGAATGTACTATCCCCAACAAGGAGGCAGTGTCGGCGCCAGTCCCCGGGTCCCAACCCTCGGTCGAGGAAGGGCCTGACTCCGTGCCCGATTGGGTACTCTACGTTGATGGATCCTCTACCGAGGAGGGGAGCGGTGCCGGCCTTATCATTTGAGGCCCGAACAAGGCAGAGATGGAGTACTCTTTGAAGCTCGGGTTCAAACCTTCAAACAACGCCGCGGAGTACGGGGCCTTACTAGATGGACTACGAATCGCCTCTGGAGTGGGGCTAAAGACAATCCGAATTCGCAGTGACTCCGCCCTAGTCGTAGGACAAGTGACCGGTCGATTCGAGGCCCGGGAGCCGCTAATGGTGAAGTATTTAGCTGAGGTAAAGAGGCTACGAAAAGACTTCGACAATGTTCAAGTGGAGCAGATTCCTCGGCACCTAAACGTCCAGGCCGACGCCCTGAGCAAGCTAGCCTCCTCCTATACGGCTAACAATAAGAGGAATATCCTCTTCGAAGTCTTGCTACGGCCCAACGTGGAAGACAGGGAGGCAGCACTTCAAGTATACACCACTCAGGAGGAAGGCTAGGATTGGAGGAACCCCCTCGTAGAGTTCCTGAAGGAGGGTACACTTCTAGAGGACCGAAAGGAAGTGTGTCGCTTTCGAACTAATGCCCGCCACTTCCTCTGGAGCAATGGGAACCTCTACAAGAAGTCATACACGCAACCCCACCTCCGGTGCGTCGACCCCCATGAAGCCGACTACATCCTGCGTGAGATACATGAAGGGGTCGGTGGAGCACATTAAGGGGCCTGCACCTTAGTCAAGAAGACGCTACTCCAAGGATACTATTGGCTGACGATTCACCAAGACGCTCAAAAGCTCGTTAGAAGATGCAAAAGCTGCCAACTCCACGGCAGCTTACCCCGTCTTCCTGCTACCGAGCTAACGGCCATGACTTCCCCCTGGCCGTTTGCCCAGTGGGGGATGGACATGGTGGGACAACTCCCAACTGGCACAGGCGGCTGTTCCCCTCCGAAAGACGGCGACGACGTGAGGACGTCTAGCCTGAGATTCGGGCCAGATGCTATATGGTTTTATCCGTCTACCTTTCCGAAGATACCAAGTTGATTTATAGCACCGTGTATCGGAGGTTTAGACGGATGCGACCGATGTAGTAGACTTCGTCAGATTCCCCCTTGCTTGAGGGTTTTTTGATTGTGGGGACGCTCTTTCCTGCAGGCGCAAGCCCCTGCAGTTAATTACGCTACCGCATCGCGGTAACAACTTTCTCCTTCTCCAGAATTTCACTTCGTGTCGTGGGTGTTTGTTTTGTTTGTGGTTGCCCGTGGATTGTATACGGAGACTGAGTAATGCCGTCACCCGTAGGACGTGGATTAGTCCAAATCCGTATTTACTTAGATTTGGGTTTGGTGTTTTTAGTTTAAGGATACGTTAGCCGTATTGAGGCTAAGATCAACTTAAACATCCGTTAAGGATACGTTAGTCCTGTTTTAGACTAAAATCGACTTAACGTGGTGATCCATTTAATATATGGCCGTCGGGACCCGTCACCTCTCTGACGTCGTTGAAGGATTACAACGATGAGTGTCAGAGGAGTTCGGAGATGTACCCTAGAACCGGTCGTAAATTGATTTAGGGAGCAGCCGTGCTCAGTCAATTTAATTTGAGGACTTACGGCCACGATTGGGCTAAGTCCAATTGAAAATGTTCAACATTTTATTTGCTTTTGTATTGCATTTTTTTTAATTTTTATTTGGGCTCTACCCATAAAGGATGCAGAGCATCAATTTATTTTGGGCTCTGCCCATTTATGAATGATGCAGAGCATCAATTTTACTTGGGCTCTGCCCTTTTTATTGCTTTGCAATTTATTCTGGTCTGCTAGGTCTTTTTGACTTGGGCCTGGCCCTTTAGCAAAAGAAATGCATTGCATTTTCAGGCGCTTTGCGTCAATCAAAGAGCGCAAGCGCTTGTGGTGACGACACGAATGCAAGCGCAGTACGCTGCGCTAGGGCGCTGTGCTTGCGTTGCTGACACGTGGCAAACTCTGGTGAGTTGCACCAATTCTAGAGAGCAAGGCTCTATCTTAAAGCGCATAGCGCAAGTGCTTCAGATACTGACACGTGGCGCTCTCTGGTGGCTTGCGCCAACCCAAGAGCGCAACAATGCAGATTTTCAAGTGCAGAGCACTATTAATTTTAAGAATCTTTTAGATTCAAGAACCAATGGTTCATTAAAGGAAGTGCAAAGCACTATTTGATTTCTTGATCTAATTTAGATCAAAGAAAAACAAGTTTTTTCTTATTTCAGGAACCAGAAGTTCATAAAAAGTACAAAGCACTGTTTTTATTTTGTTTTTTATTAAAGATCATTGATCTTGCTTTTAGATCAATGATCTATCAGAAGAAATTCTTCTATCTAAAAGGTCTTTTTTACCTTTCTTTTTTTTTCTTGGAATTTCTTCAGAGTTTTCTCTGCTTGAAATTTTTGATTTCTCACAAAATGTTGATGCCTTTGAACTGAGGTCTAGGGTCTTTTTTATAGTGCCCATAAATTAGTTAAATTTGTTAAAGAGATCTTTCTCTGAGTGATTTGGGGAATTTTCCCCACCGTTGGATCTTTGATCCAAGGGCCTCTGTTTTACAGAAGAAAATCTTCTTGTTTTAATAAGAACAGAAAAATTTCTTTAAAATCTTAATTCTGTTTGGCGCAAATGCCCCAGCGCATGACACGTGTCGCGCAGCGCACGGCGTACGGCGCAGCGCATCTGCGCTAGCGCATCTGCGCTGACACGTGTCGCGCAGCGCAGTGCTTGCGCAACTGAAGCGTTGCTTCCTTTAATTTTGCTTTAAATAGAGCTTTGCTCTGATTGGGCGCGCCTTCTTGGGCGCTGCGCTGATGCATCTGCGCCTGACACGTGGCGTGTTGCGCGCAGCGCAAAGAATCTAAAGCGTTGCTTCATTTACTAAAGTTTAAATTTTCAAAGTAGAGCTTTGCTTTGATTGGGGGAAGATGAAGCGTTGCTTCATCTTCCGCCTTGGAATTTGAACAAAGCTTTGCTCTGATTGGGGTAAACAAATGCCCCCCCACCGTTATGCTTACGTGGCCCCAAACGCAAGCGCAACGGTGGCAGAATTCTAACCGTTGCGGCAACTTTTGGAAGTTGAAAGGGCACTTGATGCCTATGAATAGGATCTTTGGTCCTCCAGAGATGATTATCAATTTCAAAAAATTTTATCTTCAGAGCTTTGCTCTCTTGTTTAAACACTTTTAAAAGTTCAAACTTTAGAGAATTTTAGGTAAAAATATTAATCTAGATTAAATTAAATCAATTTTAAGAGTTTTGCTCTCAATAGATCCCTGATCTAAAGAAGACCCTTTTAGGGTTTCTTTTAGCAGAGCTTTGCTCTAAAGGGGTCTAAAGAGGACTAAGGAGAACCCTATTATGGTTCCATTAATAGAGCTCTGCCCTCTAAAAGATTTTCCTTGTATTTTTTTAATTCATTAATGGAGCTTTGCTCCTTCCAAATCATATAGAAGAACTCTTAAGAATTTTTCATGGATCTTGGAAGTTAAAGATGGCATTTGATATTATTATTATTATTATTATATCATCTTTTTAGAGCAAAGCGCTCAATGTTCTCAAGGGATTTTCTTCAAATTCTCCTCATAACTGATTTTGACTGGTGTCACTCCTGTCTGCAAAGCATTGTTCTCAAGGAGTTTAACTTTTAACTTTCTGTATCTTCTTATTTGCTAATCTCCCTGTACTGTTTTCTTCAGGTATCATGGCGGTGCGTCTATATAGCCTGCACGAGTTCATCACTCATGAAGACATCCGTGTACAGGGCCGTCAACAAAACCAGGAGTTTACAGATGCCCAGTGTGCGGAAGTTATGGGTCGCCTTCACGCAAGCATTGGTTGGCTGCTTTCTCGTCGTTCAGCTCTTTTGAAAGTCGTGCTGGGAGCGATTTGGAGAGCACTCCCGAGGTTCCACGAGGCCATGCCGCTCAATGCGCTGGATGACGCCGAAGACAAGGTGCATTTAGTGCATCTATCGGGACTAATCTCGAAGAATCGACGGGACAGCCTCGTTGACATTCTTCATCAGGTCTTCCAGCAGACGATGATAATCGCTGCTTATCGAAGGCTGGGGTTTTTTTGCTTAAGAACAGGTTCAGGTCTCTGTAACTTAAGACTTTCAAATCTTATGAGCCGTAAGGGTCTCATAAGAGAGTTCTCCTTACGAGTCGTGAGGATCTCGCAAGTGTATTTTCTCCTTAAGAATCGTGGGGATCCCTAAGTGTGTTGCTCCCTTGTGAGTCGTAAGGATCTCACGTGGGTGGTTTCTCCTTACAAGGTCGAGAGGACCCTATAAGTGTCTTTTAACAAGATTGCGCTCTTTCGGGTTTTCACAAACACTCGCCGGTAGTCCTGCTGTTTTTACTCACGGAGCCCTTTCGGGTTTTCATCCGTGCCCATTTTGCTTATGGACATACCGTTTTTTTTAATTCTTTTTATTTTCTTTTTTTTTTACGAGGTCGCGCCCTTTCGGGTTTTCATGAACACTCGCTAGTAGCCCTGCTGTTTTTACTCACGGAGCCCTTTTGGGTTTTCATCCGTGCCCATTTTGCTTATGGACATACCTTTTTTTTTGCGTCAGCCTGAGGATGCTGCGGTAGTAGTTTAAAGACGTTTCGGTCGCTTGCAAGTTTTAGGACATTGCGGTCCATCATTAGTTTAAGGACGTTTCGGTCCGTCATCGCCGTATCTGAGGCGAAGGTCTAGTTTACTGACTTTTCGGTCCCTGGGGCCTTCTCTATTAATGAGCATGATGCCCCCGGCGTCTCCATCTTTCCCGATGCGTGCGGTTGTGGCGGGCTTACCTTCCAGTTTTCGGAGACGACGAACTTGCCTTGTTGGTATTGATCTTCAACCCAGTTTTTGAAGACGTAGCAATCCTCGATCAGGTGACCCAGTACTCGGTGATAGGGACAGTAGTTGGGCTCATTGACGTCATTTGGTTGCGACGGACGTTTTGGCTCCGGCAGATTTATGAGTCAGTTGCGCAACGCCAGCTCGAACAGTCCCCTTGTTTTATCTTGCGGAAACGAGTAAGGACGTTTCAACTTTTCCTGGAGGGGTTGCTGCTTGTTATTTCGGCAAACAACCGGTCTAGGGCCACTCGATTGCTATTGAGCATTGGCTACGAGGGCTGTTTTTCCCTTCCCTTTATCCTTTTTGCTCGATCCCTTATTTGCGGGGCCGAGATTTTTTCCGAGTAGCGTGCGATTACACGGCTGAACATTATCGCAACTTCTCAATTCTTTCATCTTTGAAATGGATTCCTTGAGGAGAGGGTTGAAGGCAGCTTCCTCGTCAGAGTCGCTTCCAAAGGTGATAATTTGCGATCTCTTGGAGTCGGCTATATGACAATCGTTGGCGGCTCTTTTGCGCTCATCTATCACATTTTTCTGATGTTTACGAGCTCCACACTTTGTCCTATTGAAGTGTTGCTTTTGAGCGACATACCCTTGCCACCAACACTTAAAGAAGTCATAGTCTTCGGTAGGATGTGTGATCTTCTGATGATATAAGCAGAAGTTATGATGCATCTCTACTTCACCGAGAGTATTTTCTTCAGAGGGTGGTAGCACCATTCCCGCTGACAGGGCTTTAGCGAACCTTTTCCTCGTCTTGAATTTGTTTTTATCCGCAGCGGATGGCTTTTGATTTGACGGGAGTGCCTCGACTCTTTGGTCCAGTCGTCGGTGTTTGGCTTCTTCCAGTATGGCCATCTTACGCTCTTGATTGGCTTTAACTTTCAGACGAATCTCATTCAGGAAGGCATCGATCAACTCGTTTGACGGCCGCGGAATTTCTGGCTCAGGGTCCGCCCTCGGTTTATCAGCGCAAGGAGCCTCTTTATCATCCGCCAATGAGTGAGAGATCACGTGACAAGTCGCTACGTAGTCTTCAGACTCGTCTGACGAGTCTTCTCCATCATTTTCATCCTCGACAAAAGAACAAGCTGCCCCCATCGTGTCTGTCTTCTTTGGAGTGTGCGGCTGTGGTAGGTTTACCTTCCACTTTTCAGACAGCGCGAATTTGCCTTGTAGGTATTGATCCTTGATCCATCCCTTAAAGACGAAACAATCCTCGATCGGGTGACTTACTGTTTGGTGGTAAGGGCAGTAATCGGGATTATTGAGATTGCCTGGCTGCAACGGACATTTTGGATTCGGCAGATTGATGAGTCTGTTGCGTACTGCCAGTTCAAACAGTCTTCTCGTTTTATTCTGAAGAAACGAGTAAGGACGTCTTAGTCTCTCTTCGAGGGACGGGCGCAAATGCGCGTTATTTTGGCGAACGGCCGGCTTTGAGTTGCTTGGCTGTTGTTGAGCATTGGCAATAACAGTCGCTTTCCCTTTTCCTTTCTCATTTCGAGAGTCGAGCTTTGGAGGAGACGGTCCATGACCCATCTGGTCCATTTGGGCTAACTTGTCAATCAATGCTTGGAAGGTGGTTGGCCTGAAGAACATCATGAATTGCGAGATGGTTGATTGCGGATCGAGGGTTCCCACAAACATACCCACCGCGGGAGCTTCTTCAATGCACTGCTCGCACTTCGACCATAAGTTTCGCCACCGTATAGCATATTGAACCCATGTCTCGCCTGGCTTTACTCTGGCGTTAATCAGTGCCGTCATTGGGGTACGTTCACTGGCGCTTGCAAAACGCTGAGTAAACAACAGCTCCATCTCCGCGAAGGTCTTGATAGAGTCGTTCGGGAGCTCAGAGTACCACTCGAACGCCGTATCTGATAAGCTTCCAACAAACTGGCGAAGTAACAGCTTGTCGTCACCGCCGGTGTTGCCGTAGAGTGCCCTGAACTGGGCAACATGCTGGTGAGGATTGCCCGTCCCTTTATATACATGGAACTTAGGGATCGTATATCCCGGCGGGTAACTGATCTGGTCATACCAGCTTGGATATGGTCGTCCGGTTCTAACACTTTGCTCAGCCGCTTCATTCGCCTGATGAACCCGGATTTGCTGAGCTATATATTCGTCCAGGTCAGCCTTGGAGATTGCCTCCTCCTTGGCTGCTGACAGAGCCGGTGGAGGATTTGACGTTTCCCCCTATTGTCTTCAAGGACGATCGGGGGATCTTCGGCCGGAGGATCTTGTTGGATCATCATCCCCACCATGTCTTGGAACAGGAGGCCCATACGGTTTATGTTGGCTGCTTGTTCAGCAGCCTCTTTATCCTTCTTCTCCAATACTCGTCGAAGGAATTCGGCGTCGGTTTCTTGCTCCCGGCGTTCATCTGAAGACGTTTCAGGGCTTTCTTTTGGCCCAGTGAGTGCGGTCATTGCGTTCATCATCTCCTGGAGCTTTTGCTGTTGCTCCTGGGCTTTCGTCACGGATCGGGTGAGCGGTCGGTGACCCGTCGAAGCGCGGCTTTCCTCCTTTCCAGAAGCCAAATAAACAGTATGAACCATGATGCCCCCAGACTTGGGGCGTTTGTGCCCATCGTTTTTACGGTTCGCCTTGTTCACAGGGGCTTTTTGTGGAATCCTTTTCTTTTGAGTGATTGACGTTGAGGGTGTAGTTGCAGTGGACACCCGAGTAACCGTTGCTTCTTTCGACCTGACATAGTAGTCTTCCTCCTGCCGAACCTTCGTCTTTTCCTGTCGGTGGAGATAGTTTTCATCAATCACCGACTCTTGGACCTGTCTCCAGACCTTGTAAATTTTAGAGGACAGCCGGTGAGGGTGCTGCTCTAGCTTCTTCTCTGGAGTATTCTCCACAAGTGAAGGAGTTCGCTTCAGCACCGCAACAGGAGAGTTTCTGCGCACCGTGTTCAGCAATTCAAAGCTGTTCCCGGTTGGAACAGCAGCATCGATCCCCACCGTTGGAGCTGGCCGAGTTATCCCAGAGGGGGAGTTGCCCCCAGCCTTCCTCACTCGGCGCCAGTGGCGACGTCGAGCGTGTCTTGCGGATGGAGTTGTTTCAGCTACACGGGTGGCTTCATCATGCCCCCTGCTTTGAGAAGAGACTGTTATTGGTGCTAGCCTGTCAAAGACTGACACCCGTTGAGAAGCGATGTCTAATTCATTAAAGACAGATCTCTGGGCAGGGGAAACAGCTTTGAGGATTTCGCCTCGAGCAGCAACCGGAATGGTCAGCCTTGTAAAGACTGACTTCTTGGAAGGAGGAGCCTTTCCAATGATTTTGTCCGCTTGAGCCGGGATGGCTATCCGCTTTGGGATGGCAACTTCGGGTATCGCGGGCTTGTAGCTGTTCTGGCCCAGTCTGTTGAAAACTGAGGTAGTGGAGTCGGGCGACCCGTTGAGAGGGGTCGCGGCAGTGGTAAGTCGATCAGAAACCGACTTCTTTGAAGCTTCTGGTACGGGTATTGGCAAGGTGAAGCTTGCAGGAGGGATCATGGTCCCGAAAAACAGGCCGGTGGTGGCCTGAGTCACTTTCTCCACAGGCATAGCAAGGATGGAGGCCGCTTGAGGCCCATAAGTCACTCCTCCAGTAAGGACGGAGCGAGAGTTGCAGCTGCAGGCGGTGCAGTTCGAAGCCATTGATCTTCAGTTTTCTTTCTGCACGGAGCAAGACAACAAATCTTAGTACCTTGAATCCACAGGCAACCACAGCAAACCGCGATTTTTTCGCGAACACGACACACGAAGTGTGGAGTGGAAAGAGGAAAAGGTCCCACCGGATGTGCCAGAATCTGTTCCCCTCCGAAAGACGGCGAAGACGTGACGACGTCTAGCCTAAGATTCGGGGCAGATGCTATATGGTTTTATCCGTCTACTTCTCCGAAGATGCCAAGTTGATTTATGGCACCGTGTATCGGAGGTTTAGACGGATGCGGCCGATATAGCAGACTTCGTCAGATTCCCCCTCGCTTGAGGAGTTTTTGATTGTGGGGACACTCTTCCCTGCAGGCGCAAGCCCCTGCAGTTAATTACGCTACCGCATCGCGGTAACAACTTTCTCCTTCTCCAGAATTTCACTTCTTGTCGTGGGTGTTTGTTTTGTTTGTGGTTGCCCGTGGATTGTATACGGAGACTGAGTAATGCCGTCGCCCGTAGGACGTGGATTAGTCCAAATCCGTATTTACTTAGATTTGGGTTTGGTGTTTTTAGTTTAAGGATACGTTAGCCGTATTGAGGCTAAGATCAACTTAAACATCCGTTAAGGATACGTTAGTCCTGTTTTAGACTAAAATCGACTTAACGTGGTGATCCATTTAATATATGGCCGTCGGGACCCGTCACCTCTCTGACGTCGTTGAAGGATTACAACGATGAGTGTCAGAGGAGTTCGGAGATGTACCCTAGAACCGGTCGTAAATTGATTTAGGGAGCAGCCGTGCTCAGTCAATTTAATTTGAGGACTTACGGCCACGATTGGGCTAAGTCCAATTGAAAATGTTCAACATTTTATTTGCTTTTGCATTGCATTTCTTTTTATTTTTATTTGGGCTCTACCCATAAAGGATGCAGAGCATCAATTTGTTTTGGGCTCTGCCCATTTATGAATGATGCAGAGCATCAATTTTACTTGGGCTCTGCCCTTTTTATTGCTTTGTAATTTATTCTGGCCTGCTAGGTCTTTTTGACTTGGGCCTGGCCCTTTAGCAAAAGAAATGCATTGCATTTTCAGGCGCTTTGCGCCAATCAAAGAGCGTAAGCGCTTGTGGTGACGACACGTGTCATGAAAGCGCAGTGCGCTGCGCTAGGGCGCTGTTCTTGCGCTGCTGACACGTGGCGCACTCTGGTGAGTTGCGCCAATTTTAGAGAGCAAGGCTCTATCTTAAAGCGCATAGCGCAAGTGGTTCAGATACTGACACGTGGCGCTCTCTGGTGGCTTGCGCCAACCCAAGAGCGCAACAGTGCAGATTTTCAAGTGCAGAGCACTATTAATTTTGAGAATCTTTTAGATTCAAGAATCAATGGTTCATTAAAAGAAGTGCAAAGCACTATTTGATTTCTTGATCTAATTTAGATCAAAGAAAAACAAGTTTTTTCTTATTTCAGGAACCAGAAGTTCATAAAAAGTGCAAAGCACTGTTTTTATTTTGTTTTTTATTAAAGATCATTGATCTTGTTTTTAGATCAATGATCTATCAGAAGAAATTCTTCTATCTAAAAGGTCTTTTTTACCTTTCTTTTTTTTCTTGGAATTTCTTCAGAGTTTTCTCTGCTTGAAATTTTTGATTTCTCACAAAATGTTGATGCCTTTGAACTGAGGTCTAGGGTCCATTTTATAGTGCCCATAAATTAGTTAAATTTGTTAAAGAGATCTTTCTCTGAGTGATTTGTGGAATTTTCCCCACCGTTGGATCTTTGATCCAAGGGCCTCTGTTTTACAGAAGAAAATCTTCTTGTTTTAACAAGAACAAAAAGATTTCTTTAAAATCTTAATTCTGTTTGGCGCAAATGCCCCAGCGCATGACACGTGTCGCGCAGCGCACGGCGCAGCGCAACTGCGCTAGCGCATCTGTGCTGACACGTGTCCCGCAGCGCACGGCGCAGCGCAACTGAAGCGTTGCTTCCTTTAATTTTGCTTTAAATAGAGCTTTGCTCTGATTGGGCGCGCCTTCTTGGGCGCTGCGCTGATGCATCTGCGCCTGACACGTGGCGTGTTGTGCGCAGCGCAAAAAATCTGAAGCGTTGCTTCATTTACTAAAGTTTAAATTTTCAAAGAAGAGCTTTGCTCTAATTGGGGGAAGATGAAGCGTTGCTTCATCATCCGCCTTGGAATTTGAATAAAGCTTTGCTCTGATTGGGGTAAACAGCGGCCATAAGTACATCCTCGTCGCGGTAGACTATTTTACGAAGTTGGTCGAGGCCGTCCTCATCAGGAAACCGGACGCCACCACGACCATCAAATTCCTGCAGAACAACATAATATACCGATTTGGGATCCCAAGGTGTATTGTTACTGACCACAGGACGAATTTTGAAATTGACAAAGTCAAAGGATTCTGCAACGAATACCACATACTAATGAAGTTTGCCGCGGTCGAGCATCCCCAATGCAACGGGCAAGCCGAGGTTGCTAACCGAGACGTCATCCGAGGATACGAACTCACCTAGAAGGAAGACAGGCAGCTGGGTCGAGGAACTACCCTGGGTTTTATGGGCCTTACGCACGTCGAAGAATACCCCCACTGGAGAGACCCCCTTTAGTCTCTGCTATGGCACCGAGGCGATAGTCCCAGCAGAGATTGGACTACCCAGTTACAGAGTCGAGCACTTCAACGGCGGAGCAAACACCTCGGCGCTCCGGACTAATTTGGACATCTTGCTAGAGAAGCGGGACCGGGCTCAGATCAAAGCCGCCGCTTATCAACAGCAAACTGCCCGCTACTACAACGCATGAGTCAAGCATTGCGCCTTCAAAACGGGAGATTTGGTCCTAAGGCAGAACGAATTCATAGACCAAGGCAAGCCGCACAAGTTCTTCCCGAAGTGGGACGGCCCATTTCTCGTCTCTGAAGTATTGTCCGGAAGAGCCTATCGCTTACAAGACGCGGGAGGACACAAGTTTCTGCGGCCTTACAACGCCGAGAAGCTCAAATGGTACAAGTGAATATGTTTTCAAATTTTGTATCGGTGAATATGTTTCCTTCTTTGTTGAAGCGATGTAATTTTTCTTTATTATTAAGTCTCCTGAATTAAAGGAGACTCCTTCGATATGTTTCCCTCTTCCCTGGTTCCGAGACCCCTGGGTTCATTTTTATGAAAATACATAAAAGCACAAAGGGAATAAAAAGGAGACAAAAACACGTCGCAAAAGAAGAACTTTATTCATTAAAGGGTATTATGGGCTCCTCAGCCTTACACAAAAAATTATTATTACAATAAAAGGGGCCAGGGATGGAGGAAGCATTGTTGTGATGATACTCCGACGAAACCTCCATCAGCCGAGCCCTAGCTTCCTCGGCTACCTCTGAAGCGTCGCCCACAGGAAAAAAATCAACAATCAGCCTCTTCTGGAAACACTCCAGAAAGAGGCCCGCCGATCGATCCCGCCTGCTCTTCGAGATCAGGCCAAGATAGTAAAGCGAGTGCAATTTCTCGATCGCCTCATCCCTCAACTGCGGAGATAAGACGTTGTGCAAACCCGGGGACCTCCTCCAGATCGCATAAATAAGCACTTAGAGGAGTGGAGATCGCCGGGGAAGGAGACATCCAAAGTGGGCCTCCACGCGGTCTATCACCCCTCGTATGTCTGTTCGGACCGATTGAGGTTGTATAGGTACACATCGTCCCGGGAAATCATCTTGCTGATGGGCACACACGGACGTTCGGCCATTTTCAGAAACGCAAGGCTAAAAGAAACCAACATGCCTTCGCTATTTATAGCCCCAACAGAATCCCTAAAGGCCGAAGTTTGCGTTCGCAGCAACGCGAATCACGGGATCCTTATAAAATTCCCAATACAGAGCTGCCACGTGGCGGCCATGCCCTCAAACGGTCACTGGAAGTTGGAACGACGCGCACTATGGAGCGTCATGCCTTCCTGTGTGTCTCTGCTATGTGTTGTCTTAGACGGTCTTTCCCCCTAGGTTTTACGGGTCAAGGGAGACGAACCGACACCAAAGAAGCCTCGTCAAAAGGCCACCGAGCAGCTTTCCTGCTCGGTCAATCCCTAGCGGGTAGCTCCTACCCATCCACGCTAAGGATCGAAAGCCCTCATCAAGAGTCCACCGGGCAGCTTCCCTGCTTGGTCAATCCCTGGCGGGTAGCTCCTACCCATCCATGCTACGGATCGAAAGCCCTCATCACGAGACCACTGAGCAGCTTCTCTGCTCGCCCAATCCTTAGCGGGCACATCCTGCCCACCTAAGCCAAGGATCAAAACCCTTCTCACGAGGCCACCGGGCAGCTACCCTACTCGGCCAATCCTTGGCGGGTAGCTCCTACCCATCCACGCCAAGGATCGAAAGCCCTCATCACGAGGCCACCGAGCAGCTTCCCTGTTCGGTCAATCCCTGGCGGGTAGCTCCTACCCATCCATGCCAAGGATCGAAAGCTCTCATCATGAGGCCACCGAGCAGGTTCCCTGCTCGGTCAATCCTTAGCGGGTAACTTCCTACCCTTCTATGCTAAGGATCGAAGCCCTCATCAAGAGGCCATCGGGTAGCTTCCCTGCTCGGTCAATCCGTGGCGGGTAGCTCCTACCCATCCATGCCAAGGATCGAAAGCCCTCATCACGAGGCCACCGAACAGCTTCTTTGCTCGGTAAATCCTTAGCGGGAACATCTTGCCCACATACGCTAAGGATTGAAGCCCTCCTCACGAGGCCACCGGGCAGCTTCCCTGCTCGGTCAATCCCTGGCGGGTAGTTCCTATCCATCCACGCCAAGGATCGAGAGCCCTCATCAAGAGGCCACCGGGCAGCTTCCCTGCTCGGTCAATCCCTGGCGGGTAGCTCCTACCCATCCGCGCCACGGATCGAAAGCCCTCATCATGAGGCCACCGAGCAGCTTCCTTGCTCGGTCAATCCCGGGCGGGTAGCTCCTACCCATCAATGCTAAGGATCAAAGCCCTCCTCATGAGACCACCGAGCAACTTTCCTGCCCGGTCCATCCCTGGCGGGTAGATTCCTACCCATCTACGCCAAGGATCAAAGCCATCCTCTCGAGGCCACCGAGCTGCTTCCCTGCCCGGTCCATCCCTGGCGGGTAAATTCCTACCCATCTACGCCAAGGATTAAAGCCCTCCTTACGAAGCCACCGAGCAGCTTCCCTGTCCAGTCCATGCTGGATATATGTATGTCCTAGAGGACATTATGTGATAGTGGATGTATCGGTATGTGTATATATATATTCAGGGGACATTCTTGCTCGACATGATAGTATGCTATCTGGTTGTACTTTATCTTGGCATGTTCATTTGATCTTGCATATTACTCATTTGGTACATATTGATAAAGCCCTTAGGATATTTGCTTAACTACTGGGATTATGATGTGGATCATACTAGTGGGACATGTGTAGTTTATAAGCATATCCTTGAAATGTTCCTAGTTGTGGGTGTATCGAGACAGGGCATCGATATTCCAGAGTAGATTAGCGTATACCATTCTTGTCCCATATGATGGGCGATGGATGATCCCATATCCATCTGGTGTGATGACACCAAAGATTGTATACGGGTGCTCAGTGGAGATTGGGAACACTGAATGGACTCGCCGAGAACTCCTATGTGGTTTTATATCTATCGTCGGATAGCAGTTCTCAGGTGACATTGGTACAGGTTAGTCTGTAGATCCGAGATCATCATAGAGCCTTGTGTGTCCTCCCACTGTACTTTGATCTCCACCCTACCACGGCTCTATTGAGTCATGAAAACAGGTGGATTTTGGGTACAGTCCCGAGGCATATGGAGGCAATAAGCGATAGGAGGGGTTTCGTCTCTCCCGGTATTGGGGGTTAATGTTGCGCTATGCTCGATTGGCTATAACAGGAAGTCCCTGGCCAGGGCTGCTGAGATTTACTGATAAGTGTTATCAGTAGTCTCTCGATCTGTTATGAGCCATACACCGGCATGACTTATTGAGTTATTGGGGTCGACGATACCATCCCTAGACTCGATATGCAGCATATCTGACAAAGAGACCGGACTGTACGGTAAGTGTTGCCAGTTGGCTCGACAGGAGTTTTTATAGGTTCGCTTGTTTTTCTTTTGATCGTTCAAAACCCGGGTGGCCGTTACGTTTAGCTGACCGCTTGCGGCTTGTGGGTGTTTGATATGATCATCACCTACTGCCGGCGTATTGACGAGTCTTAGAGTCCCACACAGGAGTTTCCTAGCTCAGGCGAAATAATGTGGTGTGCATATGAGATATGCGCGGGAGCTCGATTAAATGCGTGTATATGATACCGTGTTTTAATCGGGCATTTTCTATTGGTCGGGCCGTATGAGATATGCCCGGTTTATTAAATCAAGTGTTGATTTAATATTGACTTTTAGCTTATTTATTTAAACCTTTTCTATTTGGATATATGCATGAATGTATGCATGTATATACTGTTCCCCGCCGAGAGGACGCGACCGGGACGTTGGGACGTCAGGCGAGGGCAGATGCTATTTGGTGCTATCCGTCCACCTCTCCGAAGATGCCAAGTTGATTTATGACACCATATATCGAAGGTCTAAACGGATGCGGCCGATCTAGCAGACTTCGTCAGATTCCCCCTTATCGAGGGGTTTTTGATTGTGGGGACGCTCTTCCCTGCAGGCGCAAGCCCCTGCAGTTAATTACGCTACCGCATCGCAGTAACCACTTTCTCCTTCTCCAGATGGTCACTTTGTGTCGTGTGTGTTTATTTTGTTTTTGGTTGCCCGTGGATTGTATACGGAGACTAATTTATGTTGTCGCCCGTAGAGCGTGGATTAGTCCAAATCCGTATCTTCTTAGATTTGGGTTTGGGGTTGGGTTTAAGGATACGTTAGTCTCATTTGAGACTAAGATCAACTTAAACATTTGCTAAGGATACGTTAGTCTAATTTTAGACTAAAATCAACTTAACGGGATCATTTAGATCTGACAAAAGAGCATTTGGACACTATTGTTTAGTTTAAGGATATTGCGGTCCATTATTAGTTTAAGAATATTATGGTCGAAGGTTAAGAACATCATAGTCCATGGGCTTAAGGACCCCACAGTCCATAGTTTAAAGACATCATAGTCTATAAAGTTTAAGGACATCATAGTCCATGGGCTTGAGGACCCCACAGTCCATAGTTTAAAGACATCATAGTCTATAAAGTTTAAGGGTATCATAGTCCATGAGTTTAAGGACCCTACAGTCCATGAAATGTTTGGTTGTCGGGACCCGTCACCTCTCTGAAGACGTTGAAGGATTACAACGACAAATATCAGAGGAGTAAAGAGATGTACCCTTGAACCAATTTTGGTTGAGAGATCTGTAGTCCAATTGGGACTAAGATATGAGATTTATGAGCATATGGGCTCAATTAATCTGAATGAAGGGTTTATAGCCAATTTGGGCTCGGCCCACTCAGTTAAACATTGGACAATGCTGAGCATTGATTTGAATTCTGACATCGTTTTTATCTTTTATTGAATGCTGAGCATTCATCATAGCTCTGGGCTTTACTTATAGAACAATTTATGTTCTTTTAGCGCACACGTGAGGAGCACGTGGTGCTCTTGGCGCTTTGCGCCAGTCAAAGAGCGCAGAGCGCTTCTGCGATATAGCGCACACGTGAGGAGCACGTGGCGCGCTTGGCGCTGAGCGCTAGTCCATGAGCGCAAAGCGCCATTTTATGAGCGCAAGGCGCTATTTTATGAGCGCAAAGCGCTATTTGTTCAATGACGCACATGTGAGGAGCACGAGGTGCGCTTGGCGCTGAGCGACAGTCCATGAGCACAAAGCGCTATTTTTTAAGTGGCGCACACATGAGGAGCACGTGGTGGGCTTGGCGCTGAGCGCCAGTCCAAGAGCGCAAAGCGTTATTTGATCAGTTTTATGATCTGAGAAATAAATTCTCATTTATAAGAGACTTTATCTCAAGATTCTAAGAACAAAAGTTTTTATTTTATAGGAGATGTTTCAATCTCTTATTTTGGTGAAAGGCTTTGCCTTTATGGATCTGTGATCCTAAGAGAATTGAATTATTCTCCCCCCTTTTTTATAATGAGATGTTCATGATCTCTTTTTGTAAAAGACTTTAGTCTTATAGATCCATGATTTGTGAGAAGAATGATGAGATCTTTTGATCTCTTTGTGAAAGACCTTGGTCTTATAGATCTATGATCTTAGAGAAAGAAGTGAATTCTTCTTTTTATATGAGACGATTTTGTCTTTCTCTTCTTTTTACCTTGAAGAAAAGTTCTTCTACCGAGAGCTTTGCTCTTCTTTCTGAGATTTCTCAAAGTTTTGAGGGGGTTCCTCTCTCTGGTTTTTCTATTTCTGTTTTCTCTATGTCTCTCCTTCTGTGTATATTCCTTTCTTTTTTTGAGACTTGAAGTCTTAGGTCCTTTATATAGGGCAAGCTGATTTGTTCAATCAGTTAAGCAGATCTTTCTCCAATTGATTTGGGGATTTTCCCACCGTTGGATCTTCGATCCAAGGGCTTCTGATTTACAGAAGGCAATCTTCTTGTTTTTTAACAAGATTGGGAAATTTTCCCGTACAAAATTTATTTTGTAATTTTGGTGATTTTTAATCACCTTTGGATCATTGATCCAACAGTGCTCTGATTTACAGAGCACCATCTTCTTGTTTGAAAAGATTTTGAGGAATCTTTCCTTAACAGAATTTTATTCTGGTTAATTAATGATTTATCATCTTTATTGGATCTTTAATCTGACGGTGGGGGGCTTTTAGTTCTAGCGCTAGCGCACTCGTGTTTTGCACGTGGTGCGCTGCTTGGAGTGCAGCGCTCTTAGCGCTAGCGCACACGTGCTTTGCACATGATGCGCTTCTTGGAGTGCAGCGCTGCTTGGAGTGCAGCACTCTTATCGCTAGCGCACACGTGCTTTGCACTTGGGGCGCAGCGCACTTGGCGCTGCTATGAAGCGTTGCTTCATTTCAAAATTTGAAATTTGAACAGAGTTTTGCTCTGATTGGGGGAAACAAATGCCCCCTCACCGTTGCGCTCACGTGGCCCACATGTGAGTGCAGCGGTGGCAGCATCTGCACCCTTGGATCAACTCAGAAGTTGAAACGGCATCTCAGTGCCTATAAATAGGACCCTTGGCCCTTGAGATGATTTCTGTTCATCTTCTTCCTTATTTTTTCCTGAGAATTAACTCTCTTTTAGAGTATAGCTCTCTGTTTTAAGAACTTTCTTAAGGACAAAACTTTGTCAAAATTTAGGTAAAGAATAAATCTTTTAAAGGATTATTTAATAATCTAGGGTTTCACCCATTAACAGAGGTTTGCTCTTCATAGATCTTCGATCTAAAGATAAACTTTTTTAGAGTTTTATTAACAGAGCTTTGCTCTTTCAAATCATATAGATTTGTTAATCTTTCATAAAGAACTCTTAAGAGTTTGTTCATGGATCTTGAAGATCATGGAATTTTAATTCATTAAAACTTTACTTTTTCTGATGGGTTATTCCATCATTCTTACAGAGCAAGACTCTTGAGGAATTTTTATTCCTATCATCATTAGAGTTGACAGATGTCACTCTGTCACAGAGCGCTGCTCTCAAGGGGAGATTTACTCCTCGGCCCGAGGGGTTCTCATTGAATGAGAATCTTTTAAGGATTTCCTCATTTAACGACAGACTCATCAAATGATGAGACTGATTTATTAATGATGAACTGTCATCTAGATTATATGGGTCCCCTTTGGTCCTTTTTTTACTGCATTGCAGTGCGGTACGGATTTAAAGTATCAAGTGATAGAACTTAAACTGTAGCATTGGCGACTGAAAATTTGTTCTTTTCCGCACAGGTACTATGTCTTTCGACACTTCCTTTCCGTTCGTCCGTTCGGAAGGCGGATTCCCCGAAGCGCCCGTGGACAGGGAAGTCTTTGCACTGATTAAGGATCACGACCCAGAGCGGAAGAATCTCCATTTGTGGGGAACATGGTACAACCAAATCATCAAAGGCCGTCAGAGTTTTTCTTGCACGACACCTTCGGATCCTATTTCGGCGATCCCTTATGCAGATGCACCCCCGATAAACTATACCGTGGAGGAGGTGAATTGGACTTCAGAGGGTCTCCTTCGGCCTTCTATGGCCGCAATACCCGTGCAGCCGCCGGTGGCTTTGGACACTTTAGGGCGGCGCATATGTCAGGGCGAGTCGCACCCTTGGGGACAGCCATACAACATAGGACTAACTCCCCGTCACTCAGCTGGATATCTGCAGTGGGCCCGATACATTTTATCGGCGAAGAAGTCAAAGCTACTAAGGCTCGGATTGTACCCTGCGATCTATGCTTCTTTGTTCCAGTATTCCACACCTCCTACATGGTGGGTCAAGGCATTTTTGGAGCAATGGAACATTCCGACCCACACCTTCCTCTTATTGGATCGAGTGGTCTCCATTTCTTTGGAGGAATTTGCTGAGATCTTTGGTTTACCTGTTAGGGGAGAACATTACGAGGAGCTGCTTCCTTCGGATGAATACATTTTTGCCACCAAATCAGTGGTAATGGGTCTTACCCCGGAAAACGCTATTCAACACCAATTCCCGAGTTTGATAAAGGTACCGAATATCCATGAGAACCTTTTTCTCGAATCCGAAGGTCGTGGGGTTAATTTTACGGATTTTATCTCTCGTTTTCTCCGCTCGGAAGTACTGTCGAAGGAAGCCGCGAAGTTTGCCAAACTTGACGATCCTTTTGGATTAGGTTTGGGCAACCTGCCGATGGCGGAGGTGGATCAGAAGAGTTTCTTTCTTCCCGGCACCCCGGTTGTCCCTTTTGCGGAGCTGGCAGCTCCTGGGATCGACGAAGAAACGTTCTTTTTGGGGTTTTTCGGGTTATGGCTGAGCTGGTTTGCGCTTCCGATGCACCCTCGCCGTATAAGGACATTCGTCTTCTACCCAGCGCATCGAATGGTTGCTGGGATACAAGTGGCCGTCGAGATCGCTGGGTTAGCCCATTTGTATCACGGCCTCAGCTTGGCAGCGGATACTACTGAACCAGGGGTGCAGCCTGCAAACTTCTCGATGCATTATTTCACTTCGTGGCTCAAGTTGCACGTGCTTGGCGTCTTCGGTATCCACAGAAGGCCTTCTTTTTATGACAGGTGTAAGTTCCCTCGGATCATGCGGCTAGTCGACGCATCCATTGTAAATCCGACACCGCGGGAAGCTAGGGGCTTGCTCCTTCGTCCGCGCACGGTTGGAGATGGCATGTCCCTCACCGATAAGATTTTGACCGTCGGCTAGAAATCCGCGAAAACGGTGCTGCCATTGCAAGACATTTTTAAAGACGGGACCTCTGTCTTGAAAGCTCGGGAGATTCTTCATCTATACTCCATCAGGCCGGGCTTTCTCGTATTTAGGCAGAATGATGCGGCGTTGTTCATGAGATACAACCCACATCATTTCGCCCAGCAGTTAAGCTATAATCAGGGCGTCCCGCTTGAGGCTTTCTTGGCAGAACCTGCTGCTACTGAAGAGGGTATCCGAAGCGCGTTGCATCATTTTATGCGCCTAAACACAGGGTCCAACTTCTTCATTAGTAAACCGAGCTGCGTTCCGAAGACCCTGAACGTGTATGTGGCGTGGTATCAACATTCGATGGGCGCCGTCATTAGGGAAGAAAAGCGATTGCTGCTTGATCGTAAGGGCACCGCCCTGGTTGGTAACCCCACCGTTCCCTTGAAACGACGGACCATTGTCCATCCTCCCTTGAGGGAAGCTGCTGCGGCTGTGGTACCGCGTGATATTCGTGAGCTACCGCTACCCCGTGCTCCCGTTGAAGTGGTCGCTGTGGCGTCTCCTGAGTCTGGCTTGGGTGCGGAGATCGGGACTCGCCGTCCGAAGTTGCCCGCTACACGCAAGCTCGTATTACCGGCGACCGGTACTCGCTCACAGAAGAAGAAGAAGTCGATTCTTTCTGCAGACGTTGTACTCGGCCAGGAGCCCCATGCTCCATATAGCGAAGGCTTAAGCGAATACGGGACCAATGAGGGTCTATTTATGGCGCCAGATGATACTGATCTGGTGGCTGCCATCGCAGCTTCCGAGCGACTAGCTAGCCACAAGGCAGGACTGATCACCCTCGATGAGTCAGGTAATCTTCAGTCGTATCTTTTTGTTGTTGCATTATATTTTTATTATCGTGTTTTGACTGACACTTTTTCTTCAACAGGCGTTTCCACTGAAGAGGCTCTCGCGGCTTCCCTCAAGACTTTTGAGGAGGAAGAGAGGCTTCGCGCTTTGCTGGGCGTTGGTATATTTCGGCTTATTGTGTCTTCATTCCCTTTTCTTATGGGTAATCTGACCCTTTCTTTTTATCTTATTGCAGGGACTACCTCGACTCAGGTTATCCCGAGTGCGGTGTCGACTTCGTAGGGTAGTGCGGAGACGCTTTCAAGGTCGGCTACCGAAGTCTCAGCTTCCCCAGTATTGCCAAAAGAGGCTTCTCTTAAGCAACCGATGACGGACGCCGTAACGGCTCCAGAGGTAGCTCCTGGCACGAACGATGACGTCTCCTTGACGGGTTCCTAAGAAGATCAGCTCTCACGGCCCAGTCGGAAAGGAAGCACAGAAGGCGTGCAGCAAGAGAATGTAACGCCGCCTTGGCCGTAGGTGCAGGCTCGAGCGCTACTTCCCTTGTCCCTGCTTCTTCATAGGGTGTCCCGGCCGCCCTGTCTACCACTCATAGACAGGCGGTACGCACGGCTCGAGAAGCAATTGAAAAGCCGTCCCAAGGTAACGTAACATTGGGTCCTTTTGTCAGAATTTGATCTTCAGATTCTCATATATCTTACCCTGCAGGGCCAAGTCCTGGTGAGGAGGTGGCGGGTAAGATGACGGCAACCACTGAGCCCGAAGCGGCTACTCTTTCCCAGGAGTCCGGGACTGCTCCAATTGCCACTCTTTCCGCCCGCGGTTCCCTGCCATCGCCTAGCATTGCGAGTGTTACAACGGCTCTCGTGGAATCAGGGGATGAAGCTACGGGCGACGAAACCATCCCCCCAAATGAGATCGAAGAAGTCATGATGCTTGGCGATGTTCCCGTCACAGTTATGGCTAATGACCTGTCTGGTTGGTTTCGGGTCGCTGCATTCTTTTCGTTTTGCAATCCTTTCTGATGACATTCTGTTCCTTTCGAATGTAGGTGTGGTGAGCGTTGAGGTTGCGACACCTGAAGAAGCACCACCAGTTGCCGCTCTGACGGTCGTTGCCCCTTCGTCTTCTCTTATATCTTCTCAACTTCTGAAAGGTATGGGTTTGCGATTAATTTAAATCGGGGATAGCGTCTTTCGTGTACTGACCATGTATCATCGTAATCTTGCAGGAGTTCTCTTTGATCATCTGTATCAAGTGCTGAACCCGCACTTCTCCTTCCAGTCGGAAATTAGCCTGCCTGCTAGTGTCGGTGAGTATCTTTTCTGACCGACGTCTTTTCTTTTCTTTAACGGGCAGCCATGTTATTGCTAATTCTTCTTTGCATTACTCGTAGCCTTACAAATTGAAGGAGGGGATGAGGGTATCGTCACGCCACCGGTACTCCCAGCTCTGCCCCCTGTTGCAGCCGGTATAGTAAACTTTATTGTTCGTGTATCTTCTCTATTTCTTAAGCCGTCATTTGACTATGATTTGTTTTGCAGTGGTCGCACCGACTCCAGCTCCGTTCGAGTCTCGCATCATAATGCCGACAGGGCCCTTTTCCAAACGTCCATCTTCAAAAGGCGCTGTGACCAGTCTGCGTATATTGAGCGAATACATCGAGGAGCTTGACGCAGAGGCCCCTACATTCGCTGCAAATTTTGCTGCCGAGGTTAATCCAATGCTGGCGACGCTTGTGAACTTCCATAACGAAGGCGTCGTTGAGTCTTGGGTTAACCACTGCAGGAAAATTGATACCTGCCTGCATAAGCTTGAGCTTAGGCGTCCTGCTCCTGAGATATTGGCTTTGAACTCCCAGCGGGCTGCATGGGTTGAGCAGAGCGTGTCCTTCCTCCACCATTTTGAACAAGAAGCGACCTCGAGGCGGAAGGAATGCGAGGAGGCTTCGGGTGAATCTACTCGGATGCGCGCCCAAGTTGAAGTGAACACTGCGCAACTGAGAGCCGTCTTTGACAATTTGCAGCGATGCATTTCGGACGGGCTGGCATTGAGGTAGAAGCTCGACTCCATTGAGCGGGTTACACAGAGTCGCGAAGCTGCCCAACGGGAAATCGATGAGAAGGTTTCATCGTACTTGTAACAACGGGCTCGAATTGAAGCAAAGCTGGCCGCAGCGGCTGACCATGAAAAGGAATTGAAAGGAGTGCGCGAGCAACTTGCTGACTTATTGAAAATGCCTCCTTCTCAGTAGCTGTTTTGGATAGATTGAACACTTGTAATCTTTGAATAACATGTATCCATTTTTTTATTCTTTCATATGATTCAACTTGTACTCCATTGAATTCATGAATAAAAGATACACATTTTTGTTCTACTGTTGCTTTCTTCTCTTTGCTGTGTCGTTGCCATGTGATTTTAGCAAGTGTAGCCTGTAGATAGTAAGTGATGGTCCATCTTGGACTCTTTGCAGGGTAACGATGGCTTAGGATACAGGTTCAGGTCTGCTGCCTAAGACTTTTCAATTTTATGAGCCGTGAGGGTCTCATAAAGACTTTTTTCCCTACGAGTCGAGAGGATCTCGTAGGTGTATTTTCTCCTTAGGAATCGTGATAATTCCTAAGTGTGTTTTCTCTTGAGAGTCGTAAGGATCTCCCGGGAGAATTTTCTTCCTTACAAGTCGAGAGGACTTGTAAGTGGTTGTTTCCTTTCTTGTCGATGTTTGACTTATGAGAGTATGGCCTGTAGAAAATCTACCTTGACCTCTCTGCGAGGCAATGATGGCTTGGGAGACAGGGTTAGGATCTGCCACCTAATACTTTTCAACTTTATGAGCCGTGAGGGTCTCATAAAGACTTTTCTCCCTACGAGTCGAGAGGATCTCGCAGGTGTGGTTTCTCCTTAGGAATCGTGAAGATTCCTAAGTGCGTTTTCTCTTGAGAGTCGTAAGGATTTCACAAGATGATTTTTCTTGCTTACGAGTCGAGAGGACTTGTAAGTGATTAATGAGTTGACCTACTCCCGAGTCAAAGCATTGCTTTGACGGGGAGTTCGAGGGTTTACTCTGGTTGTTTCCCACGGAGTCAGGATTGACTTTGGCCATGTTCTACGGGGCCAGGAGGGGTTGAATTTATCCGCATTTCATGGAGTCAGGGGTTGACTTTATCCGCATTTCACGGAGTCGGGGTTGACTTTATCCGCATTTCACGGAGTCAGGGGTTGACTTTATCCGCATTTCACGGAGTCGGGGTTGACTTTATCCGCATTTCACGGTGTCGGGGGTTGACTTTATCCGCATTTCACGGAGTCGGGGTTGACTTTATCCGCATTTCACGGAGTCGGGGGTTGCTCTGGATGTTTCCCACGGGGTCAGGATTGACATTAGCCGTGTTCTACGGGACCAGGAGGTGCTCTGGACGTTTCCCATGGGGTCAGGATTGACTTTAGCCGTGTTCCACGGGGCCAGGAGGTGCTCTGGACGTTTCCCACGGGGTCAGAATTGACTTTATCCATGTTCCACGGGGCCAGGATTTGCTCTGGACGTTTCCCACGGGGTCAGGATTGACATTAGCCGTGTTCTACGGGACCAGGATTTGCTCTGGACGTTTCCTACGGGGTCAGGATTGACATTAGCCGTGTTCTACGGGACCAGGATTTGCTCTGGACGTTTCCCACGAGGTCAGGATGGACATTACCCGTGTTCAACGGGATCAGGATTTGCTCTCTCGGTTGTCTGTGAACCATCGAGGTTTGGAACAGGGACTTTGCCATGGCTCCAAGGTTGATTGTCGCGTCTGAATCCTGCTGGAATGAGGAGGAACGCTGTTGGTGATCTCTAGGCTGTCTGTGAACTGCCGAGATTTGGAACAGGGACTTTGCCATGGCTCCAAGGTTGATTGTCGCGTCTGAATCCTGCTGGAATGAGGAGGAACGTTGTTGGTGATCTCTAGGCTGTCTGTGAACTGCCGAGATTTGGAACAGGGACTTTGCCATAGCTCCAAGGTTGATTGTCGCGTCTGAATCTTGCTGGAATGAGGAGGAACGCCGTTGGTGATCTCTAGGTTGTTTGTGAACCGTCGAGATTTGGCTCTCTTTCTGATGGAGCCTGGTGGGAAGGTATGGTTCCCTTTTTGTTTGTGCCCCTAGATTGTATACAGGGATCGATGTGACCTCACCTGTAGGGTAAAAAGTTTTATTTCATATATTTTTCTTTCCGCGATGCTCTAACATTTCAGGTTTTATATCGCGAAAGTCGCGATTGCCCAATCATTTCGGCTATTTTTCGCGGTGCCCAATCATTTCGGCTATTTTTCGCGGTGCCCAATCATTTCGGCTATTTGTTTTATTTACTCGCTGTTGTGTTCAGCGAAGGAACTGCCTAAGCATACTTTTGCGAATCCAAACTTCTTGCGAGTTGCCCAACCATTTCTGCTATTTTGTATGCATATATTTTTACTTACTGATTTTGTTGCAAGTTGCCCCATCATTTCGGCTCTTTCATATGCATTTGTGGCTCGCTGACTTTTCGCCGTGAGTCTGGGATTTGACACCGATTTAGGCATTAGTATCGCTACAACTGGGATATTGCCAGGAGCGAATCATCATTTGCCTCTGTCGATGTCGAACAAAGGTGGGTTAGCGAATAGGGTTAGGATCCTGTCGACTAAGGCTTTTAACTTCATGAGCCGTAAGGGTCTCATGAAGGTATTTCTCCCTACGAGTCGTAAGGATCTCGTAGGTGCGTTTTCTCCTTAAGAATCGTGAGGAGTCTTAAGCGTATAGTCTCTTATAAGTCGTAAGGATCTTACAAGAGTGTTTTCTCCTTATAAGTAGAGAGGAGTCTTAAGCGTATGGTCTCTTATAAGTCGTAAGGATCTTACAAGAGTGTTTTCTCCTTATAAGTCTAGAGGACTTACAAGGGTCGTTCACCGTATGAGCATATCCCCAGTCACTGGTAGGACTCTGTTAGGGAAATGTTTATTCGTGCCCGTGGATTGTATACAAGGGTCGATATTGAGACGCTTGTAGGGCAGCATTGGAGATTGTGATGGCTTAAGAACAGGTTCAGATCCCTGTAGCTTAAGGTTTTTG
Source organism: Agapanthus africanus (assembly GCA_030015575.1). Classification (NCBI taxonomy): domain Eukaryota; kingdom Viridiplantae; phylum Streptophyta; class Magnoliopsida; order Asparagales; family Amaryllidaceae; genus Agapanthus; species Agapanthus africanus. Next base: position 34,313,058 of record CM057346.1, read on the forward strand.
AACCCTGTGAGCCGTGAGGGTCTCAAAGGGGAATTCTCCTTACGAGTCGTGAGGATCTCGTAAGTGTAATTTCTCCTTAGGAATCGTGGGGATCCCTAAGTGTGTTGCTCCCTTGTAGGTCGTAAGGATCCCACGCAGATATTTTCTCCTCATAAGGTCGAGAGGACCTTTCAAGTGTCTTTTAACGAGCTTGCGCCCTTTCGGGTTTTCACAAACTCGCTGGTAGTCCTGCTGTTTTTACTCACGGAGCCCTTTCGAGTTTTCATCCGTGCCCATTTCGCTTGTGGACGTACCCCCTTTTTTTGTATTAGCCTTGGGATGCTGTGGTCCGTAGTAGTTTACAGACGTCTCGGTCAATAGCCAGTTTTAGGACATAGTGATCCATCGTTAGTTTAAGGACGTTTCGGTCCTTTGTTAGTTTTAGGACATCTCGGTCTGTTGTTAGTTTAAGGACGTTTCGGTCCGTTTGCCGTCTACTACTTATAGAGTTTGGGCTTAGGAAGATAGCGAGCGGACATAGGCGTCGTCATCTATCGTTGACCTAGGCCGTGACTCGTCAGGCGTAGTATTTTTTTAGGAATCGACCGTTTATTGGCCTGAAAGGTCTTTCGCCATGCATGTCCATGAGTAGATAGGCTCCACCCTGGTAAACTTTGTCTACGATGTATGGGCCTTCATAGTTCGGCTCGAATTTCCCCCGTTTGGCACGATTGGGGATCATAGTCTTTTGACCACTAGCACGAGTTCGCCTTGGCGAAATGTTCTCGGCCTAGTCAATCTTTCGTATGAGCGCGTCATCTTTGCTTTATAAGCCTCCAGGTTTTGTTGCGCCATGAGCCGGGTTTCATCAAGGGCGTCGAGCTCCTCAAGCCGAAGGTGAGCATTTTCTTCGTCTGTTAGCTCGTAGTGAACCGCCACTCGTAGGGGGGGCAGCTCTATCTCCAAGGGGAGTACCGCTTCAGTGCCGAATACCAATGCATACGGCGTTGTGTTTGTGGCCGTTTTGAATGTGGTTTGATACGCCCAGAGAGCTTCATGAAATCTCTTGTGCCAGTCCCTCTTATTTCTGGACACCGTCTTCTTCACGATCTTCGTCAAGGTCTTGTTGAAAGCCTCAGCTAGACCGTTAGCTCGGGGATTATAGACCGAAGAGTATCTCCAGTCTATATTATGCTGTTGTACGAAGCAGCTGATCTTGTGGCTTCTGTAGGCTGGCCCATTATCGGAGATAATTCGTCACGGAGTGCCGAACCGATAAATGACGTGTGTCTTGAAGAAATGGAGGATATTCTCCGTCTTCACTTCTCTTAGCGATATTGCTTCCGCCCACTTAAAGAAATAATCAGTTGTCGCCAATATGAACCTGTGTCCTATTGACGATGCTGGCTCGATGGGCCTAATTATGTCAGCTCCCCACATTTCGAATGGCCAGCTAGCCACTGTTGGGTGTAGCGGATTTGGATGCTGATGGATAAAGTCCCCATGAATCTGGCACGAGTGGCACTGCTTCGCATATTCGAGACAGTCTTGGATCATTGTGGGCCAATAATAACCCATCCTTTTGATCTTCAGCTTCATCTTCGGCCCGGCTTGGTGAGAACCGCAGAGTCCGTCGTGAGTTTCTTGGACGACTCTCCTTGCCTTTTCAGGTCCCAGGCATCTTAGCCACAGGGAGTCAAACGATCTCTTATACAGAGTATCATTGACAAAGGCGAAGGATAGAACTCGTTTCATGAGCTGATGTCTTGAGAACGCGTTTTCAGGCGTTCGACAGGATTTGAAGTAGTCTATAAAGACTTCTCTCCAATCCATAGCCTTTTCCTGGTCCTTTATTGGTAGGGTCGTCGTCTTGGTCGCTCCCTTTTCTTCGGACGACTCGGGAGATATTTCTGCCGGTGCAAGAACCCGACGGCTTTGCATAATGATCCTCACGTTATCGAGGTTATCGTCAGCCAGCTCTTTAGCGAGTTTTGCTAACGCTTCTGCTTTGCTATTTTCTGTGCGCGGTATGCTTTCCAGAATGTAGGAGGGAACTTGAGTTAGTAACTGTTGCACTCTCTCGCCATACTTCACCAATTCTGGTTTGCACATTTGATAGTCGCCGTTTACTTGACTAACGACCAGCTGGGAGTCTCCGTATATGAGGAGGTTTTCAATTCCCATGTCGACAGCGATCTCGAGACCTGCTATCAAAGCTTCATACTCGGCTTCATTGTTTGTCCTCGGCTCTGTTAAGGAGAAGGCAAACGCATTATCCCTCCTTGTGGAGTCACGAAGATGAAGCCTACCCCAGATTTGATTATAGGGGTGCTGTGCTTTCGCTTCATAGAAGATGCTCCATCAAAGTAGAGTTCCCATCGGGTATCACTCCCTCCTTTCTCCCCGTCGATCGTGTCAAACGCGTGCTCGTCTGGCAATTCACAGTTCAAGGGAGAGTCGGCAGGTATAGGATGCTCGGCGAGGAAGTCGGCGATGGCCTGGCCTTTCACTGCCTTGAGAGGACGATATGTTATCGAGAACTCCATCAAGAGTAAGGCCCATTTAGCAAGCCGTCCTGTTAGTATGGCTCTTGACATCAAATATTTGAGAGGATCCACTTTTGATATGAGATGGACTAATGCGCCAAAGCATAATGCCGGAGCTTCGTTATCGCGAAGATCAACGCCAGGCAGTGTTTTTCGATGGGGGGGTAATTGTTTTCTGCCCCCAGAAGAACTCGACTCAGATAGTAGAAGGTTCTCTTTTCCCTATGGTCATTTTCTTGTGCCCATAGCACGCCTAATGAACCTTCAAGGGCTGTCGTATAAAGGATGAGGGGCTTTCCCTTGACCGGGGCGGTCAGCACCGGCGGATTCTGCAGGTATTGCTTAATTTAGTCCAGTGTGCTTTGGCATTTGCGATCCCAGACGAACGGAGTTCTCTTCTTCATTAGGTGACTGTAAGGATGGCACTTGCCAGAAAGATTGGCTATGAATCGCCGGATATACACGAGCTTTCCTTGGAGAGACCGCAGCTGTTTGAGAGTTCTTGGTGGAGGCATTTCCATAATCGCCTTGATCTTTGACGGGTCTATTTCGATGCCTCGATGTCTTACGATGAATCCTAGGAATTTGCCCGAAGAAATTCCGAACGCGCATTTGAGAGGGTTCATCTTCAAGTTATATTTTCGAAGGCGCTGAAACACGATCTTCAGATGCTCTAAATGTTCCTCGTATGCTTTGCTTTTAACTACGAGGTCGTCGATATAGCATTCGACGATTTCATGTATGAGGTCATCGAAAATCTTCGTCATGGCCCTCTGATAGGTGTCACCGGCGTTCTTTAGACCGAAGGGCATCACTTTGTAGCAGAATATGCCCAGACGAGTCCGGAAAGTGGTATGCTTCTGGTCTTCGGGATGCATCTTTATCTGATTGTACCCTGATGATCCGTCCATGAAAGAGAAGACTTCGTGAGTGGATGTGTTATCTATCATCAGCTTGGTGACCGGTAATGGAAAGTCGTCCTTCGGGCAAGTTTTGTTGAGATCCCGGAAGTCTACGCATATGCGCACCGTCCCATTTTTCTTCATCACTGGGACGATGTTGGCGATCCAGTCAGGATACCACACCTCTTGTATGAAGCCGGAGTCGATTAGCTTTTTGACCTCGGCGTTGATGCTCATTTCAAGTTCGAGCCGCATTCTCCTTGGTGCTTGTTTGATTGGATTGATGTCCGGAGATATCACCAATTTGTGGATGGCTATTTCTGGATCTAATCCTGGCATCTCGGAATAGTTCCATACGAAACAGTCTTTATACAGCATGAGCACGTTTTTAAGCGTAGCCAACCTTTCTTCAGACAACAGCTCACTGACGAACGTCGGCCGTGAGTCGTTTGCCGTCCCCAGGTCGATTTTCTTGAGGTTATCTGAAGTAATATGTATCACATCTTCCAGCTCTTTTGGCGCCGGTGGAAACTCTGAGATCACCTCGTCATCATCATTTTCGAAGCACCAGGAGAGGTCATCCATATTCTCGGGTCCTTCTTCTAACAGCGTTATCACGTGATAGGTACGAGATTGCTTCCAAGACCGATGCTGATCCGGTTCTACTCTCGCTGTATACGTGGCTTTCGGTTCATGCTTCTGCGGCGGGGTTACCTTCCAACTGCTGGACAAAGCGAACCTGCCTTGCTGATACTGGTCTTCTACCCAGTCTTTGAATGTGAAGCAGTCTTCGAGAGGATGTCCTATCGCTCGGTGATAGGAGCAATAGTCCGGATGATGAACCTCACCTGCTTGCTCGGGGTGCTTCGGCTCTGGGAGCGTCATTATCTGATGTTTTATGACAAGATCGAATATCTTCTTTGTCTTATCTTGGGCAAAAGAATATGCTCGACCTATCTTCTTTATAAGAGACGGATCCCGGCTGCTCATTTCTGCTTCACGTGGCTTTTTGGACCCGCTACGCTGCTGTCGAGCATATTTTCCGTTCTTCAGTTTATTTTTGACTCCGTGTCGAGTCTTCTTTATGATGGGCTGGCGACGAAGGGCATCATCGTTCTTTGTAGATTGCTAAAGGAGGCGCTGCATCCTGGATTTCTCGTAAATAGCCATTTCGCGATTATGGTTGTCCCGAACCTTTTTGACCTGCTTCCCTTATTAGCTTGTCCATCTGTTCTTCAAACGACGGACTTGGCACTTTCATGGCGAGACCTTGTTCTGGTTCACGGTTAACATCTTCCCACAGAGCATCTCCTTCTTCGTCAAAGTCATGTATGACATAGCAGCCACGGAATCGCTCCCGTTCCTTGGATTGAATATATCCAAGCCCGATTGTTTCCATTCTCCAGTTGAGCAATTTTCGCTGGGTTCCGGGAACGTTCCAGATCCTGTTGTAGAACTGAGCTTTCCGAGCAGTCTGTTTGAAGGGTACGTCTTGGCGCCTCAACAGCCTTTTTAATCTTTCTGTGTAGTATCTGGGCAGACGGATGGGATGGAGCCTGTCAAGTGTAGAGTTGGCACCATGCCAGATTTCCTTCTTCACTTTGGTTTTCGTTGATTGATAAAAGAGAATCGCCTTTTTATCTCTTCGCCTGGGAGGGACGTAGAACGTCTGCAGTTCTTGTACACTGCAGGTACCAAGTGCGTCGAGTTTTTTGTAATGCTCTTGCGGAACCATGGCGACCTGCAAACTCTGATCATCTCCAGTGGAGGCTTGCATTGATGGCTGAACAGAAAATACTGCATTGACATCGTCTTTTGAGTCACTGCCGAAGACCAGAATAGGGGTGGACAGTCCCGGCTTGTTGCAATGAGGTGTCCCTGAAGAAACTATTTCTTCTTCCTCCTCGGTATCACTCCCGAAGACCGGAATAGTGGTGATAGCTTTGTGCTTGTCCTCCGGTTTATGGCACCTTTCTGTGTCTTCGAAATCTGGTAAGAAGTCTTTTGCATCTTCATATTTGAGGACTTCGTTCACGGAGAATGGGTTTAGCTCCCCCGTCACAGTGTACTCGAGACCATCTTTGAAGTACTTCATACACTGATGTTGTGTAGAAGAAATAATGTTGTACTCGTGTAACCAAGGGCGGCCGAGCAAAGCGTTGTAGCAAGTCTTGGCGTCAATGACGTGGAACTTGATATCAGTGACGAGCAGCCCAAAACGTAGCGTCAGTATCACAGACCCGAGCGTCCGTGACGACTAGGAGTCGAACCCGGAGATGGTAATTTTATCACGGGCAAGGTGCTGAACGCTCATGCAGATTTTCTTCAACACTCTTACATTGAGGAGGTTGACGGAGGACCCGTTGTCAACCAGGATTTTGCCTATCTTGATATCATGACAGTATCCGGAGACATAAAGGGGACGGTTATGCTCGCACGTCCCGAGGAGGAGATCTTCATCGATGTCTCTCCTCTATCATCTTCAATTATTACTGGAGGATCTTCGGCTGGAGGACCTGGCTGGATCATCAGGCCCATCATATCTTGGAATAGAATGGCCATTTGTTTTATGTTGGCCGCTTGTTCCGCGGCTTCTTTTTCCTTTTTCTCAAGCATTCTCCAAAAGAATTTGGCATCAGTTTCCTGCTCATGATGCTGCTCTGAGGATGTCTCCGGGCTTGCTTTTGGTCCCATCAGTGCGGCCATGACTGTTAGCATCTCTTGGAGCTTTTGTTGTTGTTGCTCCTGAGCTTTAGTCACTGATCGCGTAAGCGGTCGATCACCTGTAGAGATACGGCTATCCTATTTTCCGGATGCCATATAGACGGTATGTACCACTATGCCCCCAGACTTGGGGTGTTTAGATTCAGTGTTCTTGCGATTCGTCACAGACACCGGGATTTTCTCCAGCCTTCTCCTCTTATGAGCGGTCGAAGTTGAGGGGGTCGTTGTAGTGGGCACCCAAGTAGCTGTCGCCTTCTGTGGCTTGACAGGGTGGTCCTCTTCATGCCGAACCTTCATTTTTTTTGTCGGCGGAGATAGTCTTGATCTATCATGGAGTCCTGGACCTGTCGCCAAACTTTATAAATTTTAGAGGATAGACGCTGAGGGGGATGCTCTAGCTTCGCCTTTGTAGCGTTCTCCATTGGTGGAGGAGATCTTTTTAATACAGCAGTCGGAGAGTTTTTGCGTACCCTCCTAAGTAGTTCAAAGCTGTTCCCGGTTGGAACAGCAGCATCAACTTCCACCATTGGAGCTGGCGGAGTCAGTCCAGAAGGGGAATTGGCCCCAGCTTTCCTCACTCGGCGCCAGTGGCGACGTCGAGCATGTCGTGCGGCAGGGATCACCTCCGCTGTTGGATCAGCTTTTCCAAGCCCCCTGTTCTGATGAGAGTCTGTTGTTGGCGTCAGCCTGTCAAAGACAGACGTCTGCTGAGAGGGAACGGTCAACCTGTCGAAAGCCGACCTTCGAGTTGGGGGAGCAGCTTGGACGACCTCAACTGTATCAGGAGTTGAAGTGTCCTTCTCTGGTATTGCGAGCCTCTTTGCGGGCCCACTTGATCTTTGACCCAGCCTGTCGAAGACTGAGGCATTAGAGTTGGACGACCCGCTGAAAGGGGCCGTGGTGGTTGCAAGACGATCAAAGACCGACTTCTTCGCAGCTTCCTGTGATGGCATCTGAACGTTGAAGCTTGTTGGTGGGATCATGGTCCTGAAGAATAGCCCAGTGGTGGCTTGGGTCACTTGTTCTACCGGCATTGTGAAAAGGGAGGTCGCTTGGGGCCCGTAGGTTACTCCTCCAGATGAGGCGGAGCAGGAGTTGCAGTTGCAATTGGAGCAGTTAGAGACCATTAATGTTCTTTTTTCTGTACGGGAGAAAAACCAAATCTTAGTACCTCGAACCCAAGGGCAACCATATTAAACCGCGATTCGTTCGTGAACAAGACACACGAAGTATGGAGTGGAAAGAGGTAAATTTCCCACCAGGCGTGCCAGAATCTATTCCCCGCCGAAAGGACGCGACCGGGACGTTGGGACGTTAGGGCCTGAACTTCGAGGGCAGATGCTATTTGGTGCTATCCGTCCACCTTTCCGAAGATACCAAGTTGATTTATGACACCATATATTGAAGGTTTAAATGGACGCGGCCGATGTAGCAGACTTCGTCAGATTCCTCCTCATTGAGGGGTTTTTGATTATGGCGACGCTCTTCCCTGCAGGCGCAATCCCCTGCAGTTAATTACGCTACCGCATTGCGGTAACCACTTTCTCCTTCTCCAGATGGTCACTTTATGTCGTGTGTGTTTATTTTGTTTTTGGTTGCCCATGGATTGTATACGGAGACTAATTTATGTTGTTGCCCGTAGGGCGTGGATTAGTCCAAATCCATATCTTCTTAGATTTGGGTTTGGGTTGGGTTTAAGGATACGTTAGTCTCATTTGAGACTAAGATCAACTTAAACGTTTGCTAAGGATACGTTAGTCTAATTTTAGACTAAGATCAACTTAACGGGATCATTTAGATCCGACAAAAGAGCGTTTGGACTCTATTGTTTAGTTTAGGGACTTTGCGGTCCATTATTAGTTTAAGGACATTACAGTCCATTACTAGTTTAAGGACATTACGGTCCAAGGTTAAGGACATCATAGTCCATGGGCTTAAGGACCCCACAGTCCATAGTTTAAAGACATCATAGTCTATAAAGTTTAAGGACAACATAGTCCATGGGCTTAAGGACCCCACAACCCATAGTTTAAAGACATCATAGTCTATAAAGTTTAAGGACAACATAGTCCATGGGCTTAAGGACCCCACGGTCCATAGTTTAAAGATATCATAGTCTATAAAGTTTAAAGGCATCATAGTTCATGAGTTTAAGGACCCACAGTCCATGAAATGTTTGGTTGTCGGGACCCGTCACCTCTCTGAAGACGTTGAAGGATTACAACGACAAATATCAGAGGAGTAAAGATATGTACCATTGAACCAATTTTGGTTGAGAGATCTGTAGTCCAATTGAAACTAAGATCTGAGATTTATGAGCATATGGGCTCAATTAATCTGAATGAGGGGTTTATAGCCAATTTGGGCTCGGCCCACTCAGTTAAACATTTGACAATGCTGAGCATTGATTTGAATTCTGACAACGTTTTTGTCTTTTGTTGAATGCTGAGCATTCATCATAGCTCTGGGCTTTACTTATAGAATAATTTATGTTATTTTAGCGCACACGTGAGGAGCACGTGGCGCGCTTGGCGCTGAGCGCTAGTTTATGAGCGCAAAGCGCCATTTTATGAGCGCAAGGCGCTATTTTATGAGCGTAAAGCGCTATTTGTTCAATGGCGCACACTTGAGGAGCACGTGGTTCTCTTGGCACTGAGCGCCGGTCCATGAGCGCAAAGCGCTATTTGTTAAGTGGCGCACACGTGAGGAGCACGTGGTGCGCTTGGCGCTGAGCGCCAGTCCAAGAGCGCAAAGCGCTATTTGATCAGCTTTATGATCTGAGAAGTAAATTCTCGTCTATAAGAGACTTTATCTTAAGATTCTAAGAACAAAAGTTTTTATTTTATAGAAGATGTTTCAATCTCTTATTTTGGTGAAAGGCTTTGCCTTTATGGATCTGTGATCCTAAGAGAATTGAATTATTCTCCCCCCTTTTTTATAATGAGATATTCATGATCTCTTTTTGTAAAAGACTTTAGTCTTATAGATCCATGATCTGTGAGAAGAATGATGAGATCCTTTGATCTCTTTGTGAAAGACCATGGTCTTATAGATCTATGATTTTAAAGAAAGAAGTGATTTCTTCTTTTTATATGAGACGATTTCGTCTTTCTATTCTTTTTACCTTGAAGAAAAGTTCTTCTACCGAGAGCTTTGCGCTTCTTTCTGAGATTTCTCAAAGTTTTGAGGGGGTTCCTCTCTCTGGTTTTTCTATCTCTATTTTCTCTATGTCTCTCCTTCTGTGTATATTCCTTTTTTTTTAGACTTGAAGTCTTAGGTCCTTTATATAGGGCAAGCTGATTTGTTCAATCAGTTAAAGAGATCTTTTCTCCAATTGATTTGGAGATTTTCCCACCGTTGGATCTTCGATCCAAAGGCTTCTGATTTACAGAAGGCAATCTTCTTGTTTTTAACAAAATTGGGAAATTTTCCCATACAGAATTTATTCTGTAATTTTGGTGATTTTTAATCACCTTTGGATCATTGATCCAACGGTGCTCTGATTTACAGAGCACCATCTTTTTATTTGAAAAGATTTTGAGGAATCTTTCCTTAACAGAATTTTATTCTGGTTAATTGATGATTTATCATCTTTATTGGATATTTGATCTGACGGTGGGGAGCTTTTTGCGCCAGCGCACTCGTGCTTTGCACGTGGTGCGCTGCTTGGAGTGCAGTGCACTTAGCGCCAGCGCACACGTGCTTTGCACGTGGTGCGCTGCTTGGAGTGCAACGCTCTTAGAGCCAGCGCACACGTGCTTTGCACGTGGTGTGCTGCTTAGAGTGCAGCGCTCTTAGCGCCAGCGCACCAACACGTGCTTTGCACATGGTGCGCTACTTGGGGCGCAGCGCACTTAGCGCTGCTATGAAGCGTTACTTCATTTCAAAATTTGAAATTTGAACAGAGCTTTGCTCTGATTGGGGGAAACATATACATGTTGATATCAATGCACACATGCATGCATACTTGTATCATGGTTGTTGATACATTGGAGATGGCAATGCAAGACTCACATGGTAGATATATATGTATATATTTTCATTATTGAGAAAAAGAAATGATTAAATCATGGTTGAATTTTCTTCATCACTATCTTTACTTGACCAAAGTATGACCATTTTCTTTGTTCTTTAACTCACAAATGAAAATATCTAGATATTTATCAACCATGGTTGTATGTGAGTGTGACTCATATACATATATTTTCTTTTCTCATTTTATTGGAGAATTATCATTATCACAAAAGAGCTCAAGCTAGCCATCTCATTCATCTTCCTCCTTCATGCTCTCTTGAGTTTTCCATTGAGTGAGGAACTTAAAAAGAAAGGGTTTTTAAGTGAGAATACAAACCACATCACTAATCTATACTACTTTAGCCCTTTAGTGTAGGTTGTTTGCTCCACTTCTTCAAAGATCAAGTGAAGCTAGGAGCTTGAGCAAAAGGACTCCGGGTGGATCGTCGTGGACTTGGAAGGATTCAAGCTAGCCGGTTCAAACTCTAGGAGATCCAAGAAGTCACTAAAGGAGGTCTACAAAGGTTGCATTTCTCCCCACTTAGTGTTAGACACTAGTTTGTATGTGATACTATAAGTTGTCACCCTAACTTTCTAGTTCGATTCATGGTTGGAATTGTTTAGCACCCCCTAAATTTTTGTTATAGCATGTGTGATGCAAACCTAACCCTAGGCATGGTGCTAAAGAATCCTACAGTCCATCCCTGGCGGGTAGATTCCTACTTATCTACGCCAAGGATCGAAGCCCTCATCTCGAGGCCACCGGGCTTCCCTGCCCGGTCCATCCCTGGCGGGTAGATTCCTACCCATCTATGTCAAGGATCGAAGCCCTCCTCATGAGGCCACTAAACAGCTTCCTTGCCCGGTCCATCCTTAGCGGGTAGCTCCTACCCATCTACGCTAAGGATCGAAGCCCTCATCAAGAGGCTACCAAGCAGCTTCCCTGCTCAGTCAATCCTTAGCGGGTAGATCCCTACCTATCTACGCCAAGGATCGAAGCCCTCCTCATGAGGCCACCGAGCAGCTTCCCTACCCGGTCCATCCTTAGCGGGTAGCTCCTACCCATCTACGCTAAGGATCGAAGCCCTTATCAAGAGGCCACCGAGCAGCTTCCCTGCTCGGTCAATCCTTAGCGGGTAGCTCCTGCCCATCAACGCTAAGAATCAAAAAACCTTATCAAGAGGCCACCGAGCAGCTTCCCTGCTCGGTCAATCCTTAGCGGGTAGCTCCTGTCCATCAACGCTAAGAATCAAAAAACCTCATCAAGAAGCCACCGAGCAGCTTCCCTGCTCGGTCGATCCTTAGCGGGTAGCTCCTACCCATCTACGCTAAGGATCGAAGCCTCCATGAAAAGGCCACCGGTCCGACTCGAAGGAATGGGCAAATCTCGACCTACCTACGCTGAAGGATCTTCCGGTGTACCCTAAGCGAACGATCGCCACCTCGACTCCGGGGGCGGGAGGGGACCGACCTTCCTGCACTTAGTGATTAACTGGTTTACACTCGGGCGATCACCATCTAAAAGACTGGTCATCGACCTACGGCCTGACTCCTAGGACGAGGAAAACGCTAAAAAACACTTAGCGATTAACTGGCTTACACTCGATGGGCGATCACCATCTAAAAGACCGGTCATCAACCTACGGCCTGACTCCTGGGACGAAGAAAATGCTAAAAAACTCAAGTGCCCGCACAAGAAAACATTGCCACGAAGAAAAATTAAAAATAGTTTTATTTACGATCTGAAAGTCTTAACAAGGTTCTATGGGCTCCTCAGCCATACAAAAAGCGCCCGAAGGCTCACAAAATTTATAAAAACAAAAAAGGCAGGAAGGCTCAGGCCTTGGGACCGGGGAGGATCTCGACCTGCTCAGCGCTGGCGTTGGGAGCTGGGGTGGCGGCTTTAGGGTCGGTACTCCCACCAGGAGTCTTGGCACCGGGAGCCGGGGTGATGGCTTTTAGGTCGGCGCTCCCACCAGGAGCCTTATCTCCCGCACTCCCACTAGCGGCCTCTCCCCTGGCGGCACTCCCGGCGGTTTCCTCCTGCGGTTCATCCTCGGAGAGAGGGTACTGGAGCCGAAGCTCGCCATCAGCAAACCTCGGCATCAACACCTTGACAGCGTCGAGGGCCTGGTGCCAAACGATGGCTAAGGCATCAGCAAGATCGGCATAGAACTGGTCCGACGTCTTGTACCTCTCCACCAACTTTGTAGCCCGGAGGTCGGCGAGCCTCACCGCGTCCTTCGCCGCCTCGGTTTCCCACTTGCAGGAGTCCAGCGACTGTTGGGGTTAAAAATTACACCCCAGTTGACCAAGTCAAAATCAAAGTCAACCCCAAGCCAAGTGGGCTCAAGCCCAGGTCAAAGGGACCGACCCCATGACAAAAGAAATGAAGCCATAAATTGGTTTAATGTAATTCTTTTTTTTATATATAAAGAACTAAATGTATGTAAAATAAGCAAAAAGCTAAAATTTTGTAAACCTCCTGGTTTATGTGCAAAAAGAGATAATCACATAAGGCATGGGATGGCATAAGTGCCATTTGGCAAAGCGTAAGGGGTTATATGTAAAGTGTGTAGCCTATAAAAACAATATGATGAAAAATCAATGATAGCTTTTTTCTCTTTAAAAAAAAAAATAGGGTTCGTGCCTCCTTCTTCTTCCTTAAGGTTTCAAAACCTTCTTCCCCTTTTTGAATTAAATCAAGAATTTAACTTTTCCTTTTCAAAAAATAAACAGTTTATCACCATCAAACCCTCGAAGGGGAACTCAAATTTTCCATCAGATCTCAAAAGGGGGAGATTTTTAAATATCACCCCCCTTTTCTCCAAGATCCGGCTAATAGAAGATGAGGAAGAAGGATACCCACCTCCAAAAATCCCACTTTGGGGAAGATCCAGGACCAAAGGGGGGAAGAAAGGGGTCACCTTTGGTCATTTCCAAAGATTTCTAGGAGTTTAACTCTATTCAAGATCTGTTGGAGTTTAACTCCATAAACAAAAGCCTTTTAAGAGTTTAACTCCAAATCTACACATAATCCCTGTTAGGAGTTCAACTCCAAAGATCCTCGGGAGTTCAACTCCCAGCCCAGGGGCTAAGCCCCTTTTTCACTAGTGTTTCCAGCAGTCGTGTGCCGCGCACGTGACCCGTAGGCGCCCAGCGGTCGCGTGCAGGGCACGTGACCCGTGGGCGCCCAGCGGTCGCGTGCAGGGTATGTGACCCGTGGGCGCTCAGCGCCCACGTGCACCTCACGTGACCCGCGGGCTCCCAGCGCTCAGCGGTCGCGTGCTGCGCACGTGACCCGCGGGCGCCCAGTGCTCAGAGGTCGCGTGTAGGGCACGTGACCCGCGGGCGCCAAGCGCCCACGCGCCAGGCACATGACCCGTGGGCATCTAGTGCCCACGTGCCATGCACGCGTCCTTAAGACGCTCCTTACCTCTCATTTTCCACGCACTCCACACCCAAAACACGTCCCCCATTGGAAATTTTTTTCCTAACGGGACACTGCCGCGCACCCCGCAAAGGGGCTGTTAGCCCCTTTGCAGGGTTACCTAAGACGGTAGCAAGCTTTCGAGAAGCATCATCCATGCCAAATTCAAAAATTTGCCGTTTTAGCTAACCCTAACAAAGAATCGTTAACTAGAAATCGACGGAATAACATATGTAAACACTTTACAAGTCTAGTGAGCAAGGAATACAACCTTTGTAGACCGGTCCTTCACTTCAATAGCTCCGTGTAGTAGTCTCTTTCGCTGCGATCGTAAACTCCGGACTCTAGAGAGGCTCCCTTGAAGAAACGAGCATGCTTGCTTCGAAGACTTCGAGGCCGAAGATGATCTACGTCGAGAAGACACTAACCCAAGCTATCTCTTCACTAATCATGGAATTAGTGAAGCAAACACCCTATACTAAATTGTAAGTAGTAGAGGATGATGAAGTAGGAAGTGGGCTCACTTTAGATTTCATTTTCTCACACTTTTTTCATATCTCCATTGAAGCTAGAAAGCTTTGAGGAAGAAGAAGAAGATGAAGAAATATCTCATATGATCATTATGCAAGTGAGAATAGCAACCATAGTGAGTTAATATCATATATTAACCTTTGTAGAGAGCTAACCATGGCTAGGTTTAATTGGTTGGGTTAACAAATATCTTTGCCAAAACAAAAGAGTGGACTTGGTCAATGAAGACTACAAGCTTCTACAAGCTTTCATCCATGACAAAATGCCACCTTTTGTAATTACCAAAATAAATAAAACCCTAGCAATTAAACCATGCATGGTGTAAGTCATACACACACCTTTGTTGCATGTATCATCAAGCATGATACATAACATGTACACAAAAATATATCACATATATTCAATGTGCACAAAATGAGAAAAAGAAATCATAAGTGAGCTTAATATTAGTTAATGTAATGTAATATATCAAATATATAATTATATATTAAATTATTAAATCAACAATTGATTTAATAATCCGGCTATATTACATATGACCGACTAATATCAAATGCAACAACTTATCGAATCAACACTTGATTCGATAACCCGGCTATATCGCATATAACCGACTAATGTGACAATTCACGAGAATAGAATACGGTATCTCATATCGTATCAATCTCGGTCCCGCACATATTATATATGTGCTCCTACTCCGTTTCGCTTGAGCCAGGAAACCTCTGTGTAGGACTCTAAAGACTCGTCAATACGCCGGCAGTAGGTGATGATCATATCAAACACCCACAAGCCGCAAGCGGTCTGCTAAACGTAACGGCCACCCGGGTATTGAGCGATCAGAAGATCAACAAGCAAGTCTGCTCACATTCCTACGAATCCAATCAGTAACACCACTGTACAGTCCGGTCTCTTCGTCTGATATGTTGCACATCTCATTTAGGGGTGGTAAACGTCAGACCCCAGTAACTCGATAAGTCGTGTCGATATGAGACTCATAACGGGTCGAGAAACTACTGATAACACTTACCAGTATATCTCTGAAGCAGCCTTGGCCAAGGACTTCCTGTTATAGCCAATCGAGCACAACGCAATATCAACTCCCTATACCGGGAGAGACGAAACCCCTATTATCGCTCATTGCCTCCATGTAACTCGGGACTGTACCCAAAAGCCACCGTTTTGTACGTTCTCTTGAACATGGTAAGTTGGAAATCAAAGCATAGTGGGAATCATACAAGACTCTATGACGATCTCGGGTCTACAGACTAACCTGTACCAGTGTCACCAGAGAACTGCCATCTGACGTTAGGTATAATACCATCTGGGAGTTCTCAGCGAGTCCGTCCAGTGTACCCAATCTCCACTGAGCACCCATATACTATCTCTGATGTCAAACACCAATGGATATGGATCATCAATCGCCCATCTACATGGGTCGAGAAGCTATACGCTAGTCTACTCTGGTATATCGATGTCCTATCTCGATACACCTACGACTAGGAACATTTGAAGGATGTACTTAGCGACTACTTTGTCCCCACTAGTATGATCTGCATCATAGTCCTGGTAGTCAAGTACTCATCCTAAGGGCTTTATCAACATGTAACACAGAGACAATCAGTGTACATGTTAAGATAAATAGCAACCAGATAGCATACTATCATGTCGAGCAAGAAAGTCCTCCATATATATGTCCAAGCATCCACTACAACATACATCGTATGTACAGTAATGGCCTCTAGGGCATACATATCACTAACAATCTCCCACTTGTACTAGGGCCATCTGTTGTAGTATCTCATACCTAACAATCAATAGTGGTTGAAGTATCTCATACTCAACCATCCCCTAAAAGTCTCTACTGGAAAATATTCCTTTGTGAGTGGATCCGCGCTGTTGTCCTCTGTGTTTACTCTCCTAACCTCGATCTCCCTGGAGATCAACCATCTCCATGATCAGGTCATACTGCCTAAGAATATATCTGGATCACTGATGGGATGGAGGTTCCTAGGCCAAAGCCACAACTCTATTGTCACACAATGCTAGGAACGAAGTTCATCTCATGAACTATATACATCCAGACTACCTCTTTGTTAGCATCCTTGGTAACAATGTATCTAGCCTTTATCGTCTAGTATACCACGATATCTAGCTTGGAACTCTTTCAACATACCGTCCCTCCACTGAGGGTAAAGACAATGCTTGTGACTGACATTCAGTCGACCTTACCACCCTTGAAGCTATCCAGTGATTCTCCCCAGGATCGATTGATACCATCTCACTACACCTAGTGAGAATCCTAATATCCCCTTAGATCATCTCATAGATCCAAAACCCCAGGATTTAGGAGGTATCACCTTGATTCTATATAGAGAATCCTTGTGATAAGAGGAGATTGACCGAGCATAGCATAGGAAACTCCTTCCCTATCAAGAGTATGTCATCCACGTACAATACGAGAATCATCACCATACTCCCTACTACCTTTTTGTATATACAAGGTTCATCTACCATTTTGATGAAGTCAAACTCTTTGACTACCACATCAAAACAGATGTTCCAACTCCGCGATGCCTGCTTTAACCCGTAAAGCAACTTGCACATGTTTCCGCTGCTCCCACTGTCTATGAAGCCCTCTGGCTGTGTACTTATAGACGTTCTCTTCTAAATCACTATTTAGAAAAGCAGTCATGACACCCAACCGCCAGATATCGTAGTCATGGTATGCAGCAATGGCAAGGAGGATCCAGATGGACTTAAGCATAGCCACTAAAAAATGTTTCATCATTATCCAAATCTGGTCGATGACGAGAACCTTTTACAACTAGTCTTAGCTTTGAAAGTCTCAACTTTTCCATGTACACCAAGTAATCTTCTCAAAATATACTTGCTCCTGATGGGATTTAACCCTTCAGATAAAGCAACCAAAGTCCATACTTTGTTGGTGTATATGGATTCCATCTCAGATAGCTTAGCATCCAGCCATTCTTACAGAGTCCCTACTCTTGATGGCCTGCTCGAAACCAGTTGGGTCATCATCTCATGATGCAATCTTCGCTCCCACTGTCATAGAGAAAACCGAAGTATCTCTCAGGTGGATGAGGAACCCTATCAGATCGGCGGAGAGGCTGAGGTTCGTTGGAAACTATTGAATCCTCCGGATTTACCAAATCATTAGCTGCAGTTTGTATAGCTGGAACTCCTTCCAGTTCTACCTCATGACCACTAATTCCTTCACAAGAAATTCCCTTTCTAAAAGGTGGCATGCTGAGAAATAAAACACTTTTTGTTTCTCAGTGTGGTAGAAGATATTCCCTTACGAATGCTTGGGATATCCAACAAACTTCCACAGAACTGACCTTGCCTCGAGCTTGTCCGGATTTTGCTTTTAGACATTGGCCGGACAACCCCAAATCTTAACTTCCTTAAGAGATGGGCTCTTCCCATACCATATCACATATGGAGTGGTAGGCACCTGATTTGGTTGGAACCCTATTCAATAGGTATGCAGCTTCACAAGTGCATAACCCCCAAAAGGAAATAGGCAACTCAGTAGTACTCATCATAGAGCACACCATATCACATATGGTGCGAGTGCTCCGCCCCAATACACCAACGAACTGTGGTGTATTCGGAGGAGTAATGCTGAGAGAATCTCATTCTCCTTTAGAATAGTCCAGGAATTCCGTGCTCAAGTATTCTCCTCCCTGATCACATCATAGGAGATAATACTTATACCCGTTTTGGTTCTCTACTTCTAACTTATATTCTTTGAATATGTCAAAAGGTTCAGACCAGTGTTTCAGCAGGAACACATGTGCGAATCTTGAGAGATCATCAGTGAATGTAATGAAGTACAAAGAACTAGTCCTGACATGTGTAGACAGGGGACCTATATACATCATCATGTATCAATCCCAAGAGTTCACTAACTCTTTCTCTGTTTCCAATAAATGGAGCTATGGTCATCTTATCTTTGTGACATGACTGGCAAGTTTCACAAGATGTAAATTCAAACTGATTTAAATGTGCATCTTTATGTAATTTAGCTAGTCGGGTCGCATTGATATGACCTAGTCTACAATGCCTCAAGAAGGATTCGTTCATTTCTGAACTCCATCTCTTGTGTGTGTTCTGTAAGTTAAAGAACTGTGGTTTGATTTAGAACGTATATGCTTTTAGATAACGTGCCTGAACCGATCAACTCTTGATATAGGAAATGTTCAAAACATCACCCAACAATACAAAATTATATCTTTCTTTACCAATAAAGAGACTGATATGATATTGTATATCAGGTTCGGTATCTAATAGCATTCGTTCAGAATCAATATATTTGGTAATACAGGGTAATAACTGCTAACATACTTGGCTTCAACAATTGCACCGTTTCCAACTCTTGAAACTTATCACCCATTCTCAGTTCTCTACCTATCTGTAGCCCATGTAACAGATTACATATGTGGGATCCTGATCCGGTATCTCATACCCAGGACGTAAAGGATACTGAGAAACAGTTCTCGGTAATGAACACACCCGAAGAAGATGCATCAGCATGCACTTTCTTCGTTTGGGTGGCACGGGAATTCTGGTAATCCCCTATTTCTTGCTCGGTCTTATAACAGTTATAAGTTGGAGCGGGACCAATGTTCCCCAGCTCAGTATAACAAGTGGGTTCGGTCAATACATCCGTATTATTATCTTGATTAAGGTGTGACATGGTCACTACCTGGAGAGAGAGAGAAGATAATGCTCAGCGTATGCTCTTGCAAGATTAGATTGGTTATTAATATATCTAATCAGGATGGCTCCCACTGTTTCAGTCAAATCTTCCTTCAAACCCTAAAAGGAAAGACTAGCCGGGATTAATTACAGCTTACAAGTTCGCCAATCTTTCGGCCAGGCCAGTGTCGGTACTTTGAGGGAAGTTCCCCGTGCTTTCGCACAGACCTAATTAAAATAAATCTCGTTTTTCCAGAGGCATAACCCCGTTAACACCTTTCTAGACATCTACTTGATCGGCTAATTGTAATGTATAAAACTCTCTCAGGAGTAACTCTTACTCGCAGTGGGTATCGGGATCCAACTATCTCATAGGAGGTATGCAATCTCATTGCAAATTTCAACACTTGAAATTCCCAATAATATTTTACCCCTAGCAGCTATATGACCTTAACATAGTCAACAAATCATAAGTGCTAGTCAAGTTCAACCCGTCATTTCCCGATTGAATTAAACACACCCGCACGACCCTTAACATAGTCAACAAAGTCGCACGACTACCCTAATCCAATCGCATCATATGCTTATACAGATAAGCACTAATCAGCTACATCACATTACGCCTTAACATAGTCAACAAACGTAGCACGAATAGTAACTAGTACTTATCTGAAATGACGGAGGGCTATGACAGGTTTTTAAGAAAACCCTTTACGTAATGAACTTGATATCGTCGTAGAATCGAGTGATTTTAAATGGAGTGTTTTTGAGGCCTTTTCTAGTTTTGCTAAAGAGGTCACTCCCGGTGAAGGGATCTCGGCTCTTTCCTCGTTGAATAAGGTGCAGGATATTCATAATACCACTATGCAAAGCAAAAACTATAAAAGCAATCAAAAGACAAACCGAGTGTTGTAGCATCTGCTAGTTTCGCTAAAGAGGTCACTCCCGGTGAAGGAATCCCGGCTCTTTCCTTATCGAATAAGGTGCTGGATATTCTATAAGGAATACCGCTATGCAAAGAAAGAACTAGAGCTACCAGTTTTCGAGACAAGTTTCTACAACATCTTTAGGCTTCTTTTATTTCATTAATCTCATTAATGAAGTCCCATTTATTATGCTTCCCAAGCATCAGATATGAAACGAAAGCAGCAATATTAATTATATCTCATATATATAATATATAGGCATTCGTCTCAGAATATAATCAATGATCACATCACAGAATATTGCAGCAGAAGATAACATATGAAATATTGGATATATTAGGATTTCCGGGTTTTAAATTAAGCCTGTATAAAACACGGATTCCACAGTCGTGATGAATAGCCAATCCCATAACCTTAGACCCCTACGAGAGCAGCAAGCAACCCTACCAATTCTAGAGTTAGGAGACCCGGTCTCGACTCCTCGAGATGGTCTCCCACTGGACCCCAGAACCCGGTTACTTGTGCTCCCCGCCTTGGGTCATCCTAATGCGGAAAAGCAAATAATATACAATGGTGACATCATTCTCAACCCGGAAATGCCCCAATAAAAGAATATTACATACAATGAATTTTACATGAATGAAAATGAAAAACTCTCATCTCACATAAAACCCCCGGCTATTTAAAACACGACGATCCAATATAACATATCACAGCAACACATAACATCGCATGTCATCAACGTAAGTAAATATGCGTATCCCAGTTGTCGTTGACATATAGCACTGAAACCGGCGATACACCACATATTACACTTGCGGTCGCAGAAAAGAAAGTGAAAAACTACAACAGTTGGAATCCGCAACCACCTTAAACATCATAAACCCAATATATCATATATATTAGATTTCATGCCTAACCAAATGAATTCCTTAGACATCGCATGCCTAACAATTATAAACCCCGCATTTTAGTCTCGATATTCAAAACACCTTTTAATATCTAGTCGGGCAATTCAACAAAATTCCCGACATCCTGATCGAATGCTCGTCGGAAACTTTAGTAGACGGCCGCACCCCCGATACCATCGACGAAGTACACTAAGGCGGAACACCGCTGCCGCGAGCACCCGAACGGATGCTTTTGGCGTCGGGGTTCTCCTACAGTCACTTGGTCGGGGTTATGGGGCGTGGCTATCTATTAAGTTTACTCGGCGAGTATCCGCGTACACTACGTGATTGCGACGGACTTTTGATCTCATCAAAATCCTGTGGCAACCGATCATTTGAGACTAAACTGCTAGATTTATAAAATTCAAACTAGTTATCTCATAACTATTTGTGGATTCCAAATATTGTATCCCGTCACATAATATCCGGACGACGTTAAACTTTTCGATCGATTCATCAAAATCCTACAATTTCCCGACAGCTCAACACTTGAGCACAGTTTTAATAATACCCAGAATATGCCACAGTACCTATGCACCAGCCGTAGAAGGGCAAACCCAAACCTCACTCATGTCGCCACGGAACTATGACAAACCCTAGGGTTTGACCGCGGTTCCGCGATCCAAAAAGTCGAGTTAGGGTTTCATTCTTTTAGAGGGTTCATAGAATCACTTGCATGTTTTTCCGAATACGTTAAACTTGGAAAAATGGGTTTTTGACATTCGATCGAACCTTTTAACTTCGTCTAGACAATATGCGAATAACCCGAAACAATGTTAAAACTACGAATACGAAACACTCCGAATTGCTTATAGTATAAGATTACATTACATGCAAAATTAGCAAAAACAAACAACACCTGAAACATAAAAACCAAGTCACTAGAACACAGACAAAATTTCAGGGGAAACTGCTCGGATTTGGCCGAGATGTGCTAGGTGGTGGCCGGCCAAATTTTCAAGAAACCCCCTGAAATTTTCACAGTGTTCATGTTATATCCCATATAGCACTCTGTACTTGTTTAAAAAATTTTTTGACAATTATTTAAAAACGACAGAAACATGATTTTTCCGTTTCAAGTTTCGGAATATTTCGGTTTCGTAATCTTAACAAAATCCGTATAAATTTCTAGCATGGCTCTGATACCACTGCAGGGTTACCTAAGACGGCAGCAAGGTTTCGGGAGGTATCGTCCATGCCAAATTCAAAAATTTTCCATTTTAGCTAACCCTAACAAAGAATTGTTAACTAGAAATCGACGGAATAACATATGTAAACACTTTACAAGTCTAGTGAGCAAGGAATACAACCTTTGTAGACCGGTCCTTCACTTCAATAGCTCCGTGTAGTAGTTTTTTTCGCTGCGATCGTAAACTCCGGACTCTAGAGAGGCTCCCTTGAAGAAACGAGCATGCTTGCTTCGAAGACTTCGAGACCGAAGATGATCTACGTCGAGGAGACACTAACCCAAGCTATCTCTTCACTAATCATGGAATTAGTGAAGTAAACACCCTATACTAAATTGTAAGTAGTAGAGGATGATGAAGTAGGAAGTGGGCTCACTTTAGATTTCATTTTCTCACACTTTTTTCATATCTCCATTGAAGCTAGAAAGCTTTGAGGAAGAAGAAGAAGATGAAGAAATATCTCATATGATCATTATGCAAGTGAGAATAGCAACCATGGTGAGTTAATATCATATATTAACCTTTGTAGAGAGCTAACCATGACTAGGTTTAATTGGTTGGGTTAACAAATATCTTAGCCAAAACAAAAGAGTGGACTTGGTCAATGAAGACTACAAGCTTCTACAAGCTTTCATCCATGACAAAATGCCACCTTTTGTAATTACCAAAATAAATAAAACCCTAGCAATTAAACCATGCATGGTGTAAGTCATACACACACCTTTGTTGCATGTATCATCAAGCATGATACATAACATGTACACAAAAATATATCACATATATTCAATGTGCACAAAATGAGAAAAAGAAATCATAAGTGAGCTTAATATTAGTTAATGTAATGTAATATATCAAATATATAATTATATATTAAATTATTAAATCAACAATTGATTTAATAATCCGGCTATATTACATATGACCGACTAATATCAAATGCAACAACTTATCGAATCAACACTTGATTCGATAACCCGGCTATATCGCATATAACCGACCAATGTCATAATTCCCGAGAATAGAATACGGTATCTCATATCGTATCAATCTCTGTCCCGCACATATCACATATGTGCTCCTACTCCGTTTCGATTGAGCCAGGAAACCTCTGTGTAGGACTCTAAAGACTCGTCAATACGCCGGCAGTAGGTGATGATCATATCAAACACCCACAAACCGCAAGCGGTCTGCTAAACGTAACGGCCACCCGGGTATTGAGCGATCAGAAGATCAACAAGCAAGCCTGCTCACACTCCTGCGAATCCAATCAGTAACACTATCGTACAGTCCGGTCTCTTCGTCTGATATGTCGCATATCTCGTCTAGGGATGGTAAACGTCAGACTCCAGTAACTCGATAAGTCGTGTCGATATGAGGCTCATAACGGGTCGAGAAACTACTGATAACACTTACCAGTATATCTGTGAAGCGACCTTGGCCAAGGACTTCCTGTTATAGCCAATCGAGCATAGCGCAATATCAACTTCCTATACCGGGAGAGACGAAACCCCTCCTATCGCTCATTGCCTCCATGTGACTCGGGACTGTACCCAAAAACCACCGTTTTGCACGTTCTCTTGAACGTGGTAAGGTGGAAATCAAAGCACAGTGGGAATCACACAAGACTCTATGACGATCTCGGGTCTACAGACTAACCTGTACCAGTGTCACCAGAGAACTGCCATCTGACGTTAGGTATAATACCATCTGGGAGTTCTCAGCGAGTCCGTCCAGTGTATCCAATCTCCACTGAGCACCCGTATACTATCTTCGATGTTAAACACCAATGGATATGGGATCATCCATCGCCCATCTACATGGGTCGAGAAGCTATACGCTAGTCTACTCTGGTATATCGATGCCCTATCTTGATACACCTACGACTAGGAACATTTGATGGATGCACTTAGCGACTACTCTGTCCCCACTAGTATGATCTGCATCATAGTCCTGGTAGTCAAGTACTCATCCTAAGGGCTTTATCAACATGTAACATAGAGACAATCAGTGTACATGTTAAGATAAATAGCAACCAGATAGCATACTATCATGTCGAGCAAGAAAGTCCTCCATATATATGTCCAAGCATCCACTACAATATATATCGTATGTACAGTAATGGCCTCTAGGGCATACATATCACTAACACCCTTGACCCATAGCCTGCTATCCGGATAGCGGGACCCCCGTAAACTCCGTGAGGCCCCTGATATATATCCAAAACCCTTTCAAAACACAACACACGCACACGACACATTGAGTTCGCATGATCAGTTTGACCCGTCAATCGGATGTTCCCTCGCTCCAAAGGTGAGGGGTAATTAACGACAGCTTAATTGGCGGCCGCCGGAGATCGGATACCCACAATCAATAAACCCCCGTTTACCCTAAGCAGGGGGAATCTGTAGTACGCCTGACAAGCGCGTGCGTATTCCCATCTCAATGGGGTGATGAAAAACACCCTACAGATTCTGGCATGCCCGGTGGGACCTTTCTTTCCTCCTATATCTCTGGTCAAGTGTTCATGCGAACTTATTTAGCATATATACCGATGTTTGTACTGAAGTAGTTTTCTTTTCGTGTAGCAATCAACTTTCAACGACGATGTCTCCTAATATGAATTTAGCTTCCGACGTGACCCTGATCTCATACGTGGTCAAGAGCAATGCCCGCGTGGTTCTCCCTGCCAGTCTCAGCCGACAATGGGAGGAGCCACCCCATCAATTTGGTTCTGTCATCATCTATCCGGCTGGAAGCGCTCATCTAGAGGAGGTCCCGACAAACTAAGCAGCCAAACCGACCTCAAGGGACTGGAGGCCGAACGTTGTGATCGCCAAAGCATTCCACCCCAAATGCAAATCCGTATTCGAACGGCTCTCCACTGTTCCAACTGGGGGCAAGGCCGTCAACACCAATGGGGCCACAAAGCAGCTCCAGCAAGTGCAGACGTTGCCCTTGACGATCGAGCGAGCAGGCATATTCTCTGTACTCTCTGTCAGTCAGTCTACGACGTCGTCCCGAAGGGACGAAGCCTACCAAGTGCTCAAAATAGAAAGGTTGAGAAAGAAGCGGCTCAGGTATCGAGCCAACAAAAGGGCCAGGACTTCAGCCAAATGGAATCTTGTGAGGTTCCAAGAGCAGGGTCACCCCGCGACGACGGTTGAGTCGGCCGTAAAAGTCAGCAATTCTTTCAAACCCCTAAAATGGGTTCAGAAAAACGCCATGACCGCTAGAATCAAGGAGAAAACAGTCCGAACGATGCTATAAAGAGACGTGTCCCAGCCCCAACAAAGAAAGCATGACACTGTTCCTTCAAGAGTCTATCAGGCGCTCTGTGCCGCACGAAAGTAGCGGGGCAAATACAGAAAAGAAGCGCCGACACTACTCAAGAAGTCGATCAGGCCAGCCATCTTTAATCAATTGTCCGTTACCAAAACAGAAGGGCCAAGACGGTGGTCCACAAAATCAGCTAGCAATAATGAAAGGACGGTCGTATATGTTATCCACATTGTCTATATGGCGGGCACGCGCCCCAGCGACAACCTCCGCAGCAAAAGTAAGGATGGGCCACCACATCCCAAGCCCTATCTGGCTTAGCTGCCTCCGCTGGATGATGAAAATCCTCTCGATGAGGCCGATAGGCAGAAAGACCCCTCAGTCCATGTGGAGTCAAGCTCGGATAGCGAGGAAGAGCCGACTTTCCGTCCCAGGACTGCGGAGCAAGAGCTGCTTCAAGAGCTTCGAAAACAGCTCAGGAGCAAAGATAAGGAGCAAAGATAAAGAGATGGCCAAGCTCTATTCGAAAATTGACGACCTAACGAACGTTGCGATGCAGCTTACGGCTCAAATTGCTTGAGCGCCTCCCAATCAAGCACAAGTCTCTACTCATGAGCCGGGTGATGACAACCCGGAGCATCCGATGTCTGCCCTTTTGGGTCTAAGATTGGTCGAGCCGCACGAAAGCCGGCCACATTCCGCTTCTGGGAACTCCTTGGCCCCAGATAGCACTATCCCGCTAACACAAGATCGGATAATGGATTTGGTCACCAGCAAGGTTAAAACATTGGTGGCTAAAGCCGAAGCTCAGAAAGAAATTGGCAGTAGTGGGCGGCCATATCCCACACAGTACGATCTGATTGAGTTCCTGAGTGGTTACGCCATCCCTAAGTTCGGAAGATTTTACGGGGCGGGAAACATAAATCGGTACGTCGCCCACTTTAAATCGTCGTGCGGAAATACAGGGGGCAATGACACACTCCTTCTTCGTCAGTTTGTCAATAGCCTGACTGGTGTCGCTTTCGACCGGTACTCGAATATACCAGACTGGTCCGTCACTATTTTCGCACAAATGGAGTCTCTGTTTCGGCAAAGATTCATGAGTGTTAGTGACAAAATCTCCATTGCTAACCTCGTGAGAACCAAGCCGGGGAAAAACGAAAGCAACACAGACTTTATTGCCCGATGGCGTAACCTCACTGTCAAGTGTGAACCGCCGCTAGAGCAGGACCAGTCCGTCATCCTCCTCATTGGGAACCTCAGCAATTGGATGGTCCCATTCTTGTGTACATCAGGCCTCAAGACGTTTTAGGAGATGACCAAGAAAGTCCAAATGCTGGAACGCTCAAAGTAAGAGACCCCGGACTCTCAGAGAGACACGACTTGAAAGAGCAATACTAATGTCTTCAATGCGTCCGACAATGAAGACAAGCGAAAAGCAAGCGAATCCAAAACCAACCGGTCTCGAAAGCCAGTGCTGGGAGGAGAAGGGCCTTCCCTATAGGAGAAAAAGAACAAGGTTTACTCTTTCAGAGGGGACAAGGTGCGCAAGATATTCAAAGACGCCTTGAGCAACAGTCTACAACTGCCAGAGTCGAAGAGACCTCACGAAGCAAAAATGACCGACAATCCTCTATATTGCCCGTACCACCGAGTAGCGAGCCATGCGATCGAGGATTGCTATATCTTCAAAGACTGGGTCGAGAAGCAGTACAATACTGGAGAGATCGACCTGTCCAAGAGTGTGTTGGTGAACAATCAAGTTGCAACCACCAACTTTATACAGACAGAAACTGAAGCCTTCTGGGAGCAGACAGCTGAACCCGCTGCCCTGAGAAATGAAACTGACTCACCGCAGCCTCCGTGGAGTACGTACATATTTAATAAGATGAAGAAGATGATAAAGCTACTTCGGAAAGAGCCCAGAACAGAATAGGAAGGACAGAAGAAGCCTACCATTCCAGCTGCCACTTCGGCTCAATCAGGCTCAAAATCCAAAAAGCTCAAGAAGAAGAAAAGTGCAGCTTGATGTAAAAAAGAGTCTGCAGGGAGATCGACCATTCAAAAATATATCGATTCCCTCGAAGACTATGAACAAGAGGAAATGACTCTAATTCAATTGAAGGAGTTCTTTCCCGTAGAAGCGGATGAGATTCTGGTGGAACTGGAAGAAGACTCTAATGAAGAGATCCCTATAGTAACCTGCTACACCATCCACCTTAGTAGCGACTCTGAGAAAGAGCTAATTTTTCCCGAAGAGGATGAGGAGCTCGCCACAAAGGCCAGCCAAATCCAGCTCAGAAGCGGCAGGGCTCTACCGCCAAATCAGGGCAACACCCCAAAAGGAAAGGAAAAACAAGTCGTTAATGGAGAAGATGGCAGAGAGCCGGCTCAAGAAAACTCAAGTCCTTCCTCAGTGGACTACAATGTCTTGGCCCATCTCCGGAAGCTTCCGTCTTTCCTGAGCATCTATGATGCCTTGGTCCTATCTAAGTAGCTTAGGGATGTTCTCATTCACGCTTTACAAAACCCCGAGCGATACCGGGATCCCTTTGCGGAAATTAATATGAAACAAGCCCAGTACGCTCTACATGTCGCCGCAGTCACGTTTAAGGAAGAAAACTTACTGCTGGGAACGGCTGAGCATAATCGGCCGCTTTACGTGACTGGGTACAGTGACGGAGATCGGATTAATCGCATACTGATTGATCCAGGATCCTCAATGAACATCACGAACTTGCGGACTCTGAAGAGTTTGTCAATGGACGTCGACACCTGTCAAGGGAAAGGATTGTCATTCAAGGCTTCAATCAAAATTCCCAGCAAGTTCTGGGGTCTATAGCTCTGCCAATTAAATTTGGGGATCTGCAAACCGAAGCTAAGATATACGTGATCGACGCTGACACGTCTTATAAAATTCTCTTAGGGCGGATGTGGCTCCACGATTACGGTATTGTTCCATCAACTCTCCATCAATGCATAAAGTATAGTAAAAATGGCGAAGAAAGACGCATTGACGGAGACATCCAGCTGTTCGGTGTGCATGAAGTCTGATATGAAGATTCTCGGTACTTTATGAACCACCAAAATGTTAAGCCACAACTGACCGAGGACAGAGCGGCCCCAAAACTCAAAGGCAGATTTGAGCTGGCTGTCACTTTCAAAAGCAAAAAACCCAAGTGCGTCCGCGTTTCGGCAGTGACACTGATGAGTCCGACGCTGGAAGTCCGTCCTTCCGTAAAACTCGCCCTCATTTCGGTAGAGATACGGATGAATCAGATACAGAAGGCCCATCCGACAGCAAAATCCACCCTCTTTTAGGCAGTGACACCGAAGAGTCGGAGGAAGAGGACCCGCCTTGCAACAGCTATGCAGACCGGGCCCCCACGCAACGAGCAAAACTACGAGAGACCTTCGAAATTGCAGAAGGGTCCCTAGCCGTCACCAGGGTACCAGAGCAGACAAGCAAAGAGCTCGATGCATTGTCAGTCTCCACCGTAGACCAGCTGAAATACCTTCTGCGTTCCCGGGAGAAAGAGTGGGCAGAAGGGCATCCTGTTTTATGGGTCAAATCTTGTCGTGCATCCGGACGATTTGTCTCTCACGTGCCTTCCCTATGAAAGAGGCATAAGAGCCGTCCTAAACCCCAGATATTATGCGCCCGAGATGTGGGAATATTTTAAAAAGTGCGGATGTCGGTTATATCAAACGGACTCCGGAGCGAAGATTTATGAGGGGCTGTGGTACCCGCCTCAGGTCCGAGCACTCGTCGATGGAAGAATCCTAGATAGACGGGGCATAAGTTTCATTCAACCTGACATCAAGGCATGTTACATGATTCATATTAGTGAAGCCAGCGAAGAGTCAAGTGATGAAGACGAGCTAGTCGAGCCAGAAGAGGCCCCTCAAGAGTTTGAAGATGGCGGACAAGCAACCTTCGACGAGCTAACCGAGGTTGATTTGAGAACGTCCAATAACCTTAAGCCGACCTACATCAGCTCACTCTTGTCAGAGGAAATGAAAGAGCAGATAATCGTCCTGCTGCATGAGTTCGCCGACTGCTTCACGTGGATGTACAAAGAAATGCCTGGCCTATCCCTTGAAGTGGCCGTGCATAAACTGGCTATATCTCCTGATGTCAAGCCTGTCAAACAAGCTCCTCAAAGAATGAGAAGGGGGCTGGAAGAAAAGGTCATTGAGGAAACTAAGAAACTTATCGATGCTGGCTTCATCAGGGAAGAGAAGTATGCAGACTGGATCGCATGCATTGTCCCAGTAAAGAAGAAAATGGGCAGATCTGGGTTTGTGTCGATTTCAGGGATCTTAACAAGGCATGCCCTAAAGATGATTTCCCGCTTCCGGTCATGGAAATTATGGTCGATGACACCTTAAATTACGAGCTGTTCACCTTCATGGACGGTTCGTCTGGGTACAATCAGATAAAAATGTCGTCTAAGGATGAGAAGCATACATCATTTCGAACCCCGATCGGCATATACTGTTACAAAGTGATGCCGTTCGGACTGAAGAACACATATCAAAGGGCAATGACCAATATCTTTGATGACCTAATCCATAAATTCGTCGAATGCTATGTTGATGATCTGGTCATCAAGACTAAAGCCAAGGTCGATCACATCTAAGATCTTAGGACCGTTCTCACTAGACCGAGAGAATACGATCTGAAAATGAATCCTCTGAAGTGCGCTTTTGGCGTGTCATCGGGAAAATTCCTGGGCTTTATAGTCCGACATCAGGGGATCGAAGTTGACCCATCCAAGATAAAGGCCATCATAGAGATGGCCCCTCCAAAGAGTCTGACGCAGCTAATATTTTTTCAAGGCAAGGTTGCCTATATACGAAGGTTTATCTCAAATTTATCGGGGAGATGTAGGCCCTTCTCAAAGCTCATGAAGAAAGGAGCTCTTTTTGTCTGGGATGCCGAATGTCAAGAAGCGTTCGAAAGCATCAAACAGTACCCCCTCCAGTGCTTGCTACCCCTATTCTAAATAAACCGTTGATTCTCTATACTGCCACGCTAGATAAGTCACTCGGTGCGCTCCTTACCTAGAACAACGAGGAGGGAAAAGAAAATGCCCTCTACTACCTCAGTCGAACTCTAGTCGGGGCGAAAAGCAATGCCTGGCTCTGATATTCGCTATGAAGAAGCCGAGGCACTATCTGCTTGCTCATCGGGTTATGCTGATCTCCAAGGTCGACCCGCTCAAACACTTGATGACCAAAGCAAGTATAGCCGGTAGAATAGCAAGATGGGCTGTCATGCTGCTTGAGTTTGTCATAATCTATACTCCCCAGAAAGCAGTAAAAGGGCAAGCTCTCGCTGACTTCCTTGCTACTCATCCCATACCAGAAGGGTCACCGCTCAATTGCGAGATACCCGACGAACAAGTGCTGCACCTCGAGGATGATGAGCCATGTTGGGAGCTCTACTTCGATGGAGCCTCATCAATGAGGAGCTCCGGCAAATCAAGCATCCTGCAGATAAAAGCAGGGATAGGATTGGTGTTCATCACGCCATCGATGGGAACCCTACGACGTTCTTTTGCTCTCACCGAGCCTCGCACAAACAACGAGGCTGAGGACGAAGCTCTGATAGCTGGTCTGGAGCTTGCCATAGAAATGAAAATCCTTCGGCTATGGGTTTACGGTGACTCCCAGCTTGTCGTCAACCAGGTAAGCGGCGACTATAAGATATACAAACCCGAGTTAGCTTGATATAGAAGCCGAGTGGTGGAACTTATGAAATGTTTTATTCACATTGAACTAATGAGAGTCCCTAGGGTGTTGAACGGAAAAACCGACATACTCGCTCGCCTAGCTAAAGAGCTAGCTGATCCTGACATGGATGAAATTCTAATCACGGTCAGAAGCCGGCAAATTTTGCATCCAGTCTTTTTGCGTGAAGAAGAAAGCATAGAACAAGAGAACAATCCCGCCGAAGAGGCTTCGATCATTCAAGACGAGCCCGATTGGAGAGAACCCTTCATAGAGTACCTTCGATACGATAAGCTGCCCGAAGAAAAATCTACGAGGATTCAGCTGAAGAAGAGAGCTCTCCGATACGTGTTTGTAAATAATACGCTATACCGCAGATCATATGACCAACTCTGCCTCAGGTGCCTGTCATCGGTCGAAGCCCAAAAAGTCATGAAAGAAGTTCACTCGGGCGTTTTTGGGGCTCATCAGTCCGTCCCCAAAATGCGGCTTCAGATCAAATGGCTAGAATATTACTGGCCCACCATGATAAGGGATTGCGAAGAGCATGCAAAGAAATGCCATCTCTGCCAAATTCACGGTGATTTCATTCACAAGCATCCCAATCCGTTGCATCCTACGGTGGCGTCGTGGCCTTTCGAAGTTTGGGGCACCGACATAGTTGGCCCAATTGATCCTCCGTCATCCAATGGCCACTGGTTTATATTGGCCGCAACTGATTATTTCTCCAGATTGGCTGAAGTTGTCCCACTAAAAGAAGTCAAGACAGAAGATATTCTGACATTCTTCCGGCATAATATTCTATACCGCTTCGGTACACCAAGAAGAATCATTTCTGACAGCGGGCCTTCTTTCAAGAGCTTCAAAGTTTCAAGGTTCGCTACCCAACACAAGATAGACTGGAGATATTCCTCCATCTATAATCCAAGGGCCAATAGGCTAGCCGAAACCTTCAATAAAACTCTGTGCAAGCTCCTGAGGAAAAATACTTCAGCCAACAAGAGAGACTGGAATCTCAAACTTCACGAGACGTTGTAGGCATATCGTACCACGCACCATACTCCAACTTAGTCCACTCCATACTCATTACTCTTCGGAGTAGAGGCGATCCTCCCCTTCGAAGTCGAAATTCCAAGCTTAAGAATGGTCGTTCAGCATGAGTTGACGGGGGAGGAAAATGTGCTCCTCCGGTTCGAAGAGCTCGATGCCCTCGAAGAAAAGACGCTCGCAGTACTGCAAAATCTGGATCTGTACCGAGTCCAAATGTCACGGGCCTATGACAAAATGACCCGTCTCCGTGCTTTTAAGAAAGGCGAATTGGTGTTGGTCCTCAAAAGACCGATCATCCCCAATCGACATGCCAAGGGAAAATTCGATCCAAACTGGGAAGGACCATACGTTATCGAGAAGGTGTTTGATGGAGGGTCCTACCAGCTGATAAATGCCGAGGGAGAAAGGCTCATGCCACCCATCAATGACCGATATCTCAAGAAATACTATGCGTAAATGCTCCAAGTCGCAGACGAATTGAGCACACTGGCCCTACGGTCTGGATCATACATCCTGTAAAATCGTATACAATCCATGGGCGTAAACGACCCCTATCTATCCTAAAGTCCTACCGGCGAGACTACATTTAATGTCCCACCGGCCTTAAAAAAAGGGTATGTCCACAAGCAAAACGGGCACGGATGAAAACCCGAAAGATGTAACAACCCTAACTTTCAGTACAAATTTTTTCAAAATACAGAAAGAGACACTTAAGCCTAGGAACGAGTTATAAGTTTGTTTTGCTTTTGAACAGCAAGAAAGAGCTTGTAGCTCATTGGTAAGACCTTGCACTGCTGAGACATAGCACCCGAGTTCAAATCCCATCAGCCACACATTCTTTTTATTTAATTTTCTTTTTATTTTTTGAGAAGCCCAAGAGTGTACACGTGCACTACACGTAATCTGAAAAGACACCGATTAATCAAACATGTACACGAGAGTAAACCAAGCGACACCAACACGTGGCCTAAACCCCTACCCCACCCGTCGGTATTGGACCGGTGAGATTCGCTTGGGGGACCGACACCGCCGGTTTAGACTGTCGGTACTGTTCTCAAATTTTAACCCTGGCAACCTTTCAGCTACCCCCTTCCCCCTTATTACTTGTTTACTCTGAATTTATCCAGAGTGCAATAAAATGCCCCTTTAATCCATTTAAATGCAATTTTTTAATGCATTTCTTTCAGCCCCTAAACCCTAATTTCCCCGATAAATACCACACCATATTTCATCCCTCCTCACTCAGAAATTCCTGTCAAAACTATACAAAATTTTCAAGTCCTCTTTGGTGTACAAGTGGAGTTAGCGAAGGGCGAAGCTCCGATGAAATTCCGGCGACGAAACGACGCCCCGAAGCCTTCTTTAGCTCCCCCTCGCCCTCCTCTTATCCTAAAGCCAGTAAGTCCCCTCTTCCCCTCTCTTTCTCTATTCTAAAAATCTTAAATACTAAAACCCGACGGAAGCGGAGTTAATCCGACTTCCGATTCGGTTTTTCTTTAAAAATCCTATTTCTCTTAAACAAGAAAATACCAAACTATCATATCATGTTAAATAAACATTAACAAACATATTAAACAAGTTTCACATCAAAAGAATTTATATTGCAATTTTTATCGTAGTTTTACAGTAAAATACCACATACTTTAGTTTCTGACATAAACAACATCTTACCTTTAGATAGTTCACGAGGTAATGACCTACCTCATCACAACACACATCTTTATCATAGCACGATGAAGTGTTTGGGAATTTATATTTGGGATAAACGACTTTGCAAATAAATACCTTTAACTTACATAACCATTTCTATGAAAAGATATATTAAACAATTCCATACAATTACGCCTCTACAACTCATTTTGGGGACCCCGTTCGGGATGGTGCGGATTATCGCACATCCTCGAGCTTAGTAGAGCGAGATGCAGACCTCCGCAAGAAGCATTCGATCTCGATAGAATTTTTATACATTTTTCTTTAGAAAATGAGATTTCTACAAGAAAATAAATAAATTATTTTTATAAAATATATATACATATATTAGCAAAATATATATTCAAAGTTTTCAAAATCAAAGGAATCGTTACTACATGAAAATACCATCCGAATACAATACAATTATAATATTTCAACAAAATACCATATATTTTGAAAATTAGGTTTTACTCACTAGAAATTTCACATCTATAAAATATACATCTATGAAAACCCTAAAGACGATAATTAAATGCTTGAGGAGTATTTTGAAATTATGCCAAAACTATTTTTACATAAAACCCCCTCAAGTTATACTAAATTACAATAAGGACCTTAGTAAACATAGGTTTAAGCGGGACCAGTCTCTTGAGCCTTAGGGAGGCGAAGATATGGGTTCTTGCCTATTTAAGGTAGACAATCTAACAAACGATGTTATCAACATGGTAATTGTCTTGGAAAAAGACACAAATCTTGTCGTCCATGTGCAGCAGTTACCGATAACACCAAAACCTAATGCAGGACTTCAATTTCTTTTCTAATTGACTGACTCAGACTGAGTCTCAATATAATCAATCTGACTTGAATGAGATTCAAGTATAAAACTACAATTCAATATGAATCCATATATTCAAGCTATATCAATCTATACCACTTGACTGATCCGAACCATGGATATACTCCATCTACATGTTCATCCATTATATCCGTTCCATTTACTGATATCATGGTTTCGACAAACCATCCATCTATACAATTTATATTACAAGACAAGACAATACAATCAATATATAAACACTACGGGGTTATAAAGGAGTAGACTGGTACGGAACATGTTAAAGGTGGCACGAGATGGTCACTTAAGATGTAATTACATCCATGTCGTTGTTCCGTGGTATTATTGAAGGATCCTTGTACTACGGGTTACCAAAGTCTCTGGTGTAAATGGGACTCCTCTCGTATACACTGGCATTTTCTGTACCAAGCTACAAACAACCACGTTAACATTATAATCAAACATTACTAGTTATACTCTCTTTCTGTCTATTCTATCTCTATCCATCTTTGGGACTTACCGAGCGATTGTTCGCTGACGACATTCATATTTCTCTTCTTCTTTGGAATGTTGTCAGGAGGACCCGCCGCTGAGGAGTGCGAGACCAGTCAGGAGCATTTGGAGTAGGCCCCTGAGCAGTACACCGAAGACCCAGAGCTATAGCCACTTGTACTTATTCCATTTTTATTTCTGTTATGCCATTGTTTAGGCATCGCTTTCTATTCATGTATTTACTTTCCAGTTGTACCTGTAAAAGAATGTTTAATAAATAAAGTTGTTGTTCATTTATATTCATGTCTCTTGTGTACTTTACTTTATATTGCTTAGATACACTTAGCGTGTTTACTTCAGAGTAAATGCGTAGCGGACCTCGTCGCGCCCTCCGCCCGTACACCGGGAAGCGGGTCGTGACAAAAGGGCTCCGTGAGTAAAAATAACAAGAGTGTCGGTGAGTTTGTGAAAACCCGAAAGGGTGCAAACTTGTAAAAAGAGATTAAATACACGCACAAAGCCCTCTCGACCTTGTAAGAAGAAAATCCCCGCATGAGATTCTTGCGACTCATAAAGGAGCAACACACTTAGGAATCCCCATGATTCTTAGGGAGAAATACACCTGCGAGATCCCCTTGACTCGTAGGGAGAAAATGCTTTTATGAGACTCTTACGGCTCATAAAATTGAAAAGCCTTAGGTGATAGAGATATAAACCTGTCTCCTGAGCCATCGCTCCCCAACGGGCAACGGCAAATGATGAATCGCTCCTAGCATTTTGCTTCAGTGTTAGCGGTGCTGATGCCGACCCAAAACCCAAATCCCAAGTTTTCCCAACGGCAAATGATGAGTCGCTCCTGGCATTGCTTCAGTGTTAGCGGTGCTGATGCCGACCCAAAAACTAAATCCCAAGTCCTGCCAGGGAAAATGATGAGTTGCTCTTGGCATTATTCCAGTGCAGTAATGCTGATGCCGACCCAAAAACCAAATCCCAAGTTCTCCCAGGGCAAATGATGAGTTGCTCCTGGCGTTATTCCAGTGCAGCAATGCTGATGCCAAACAAAATCTAAATTCCAAGTTCCTCTCAAATTCAAAAGTCCCGCCAAATAAGGCAGAAATCAAACAAATCAAATTAATATCCGACCCGGTAGCACCTCCAAGCTCAAAAGTCCCACTGGACGAGTAGGGAACCCCTAAAATAAATCAAATCAAACAAATCAACCCTGACACCGTAGAAAACAGAGCAAGTCAACTTCAACCCCGACACCGCAGAAAGCGGAGCAAGTCAAATCAAATCCCGACACCGCAAGAAGCGGAGCAAGCACCGACCGTCCAAGTCGCTAAAAGGGCTGCACCGACCGTCCAAGTCGCTAAAATGGCAGCACCGACCATCCACGTCGCGAAAAGGGCAGCATCGACCTCCAAGTCGTCAAAACGGGAGCCAAATCAAGTCAACCTCCACGCGAAAGAAGATCCATCAATTTCATGGACACGCATATATGTGGTGTGCATGTATTGATGGGGGGAACTTTGTGTTGGAGATAGTGCCCTCAAAGTCAATTATTGGATCGCATGTACATGATTGCAATGATTGAGACAGGACCTATACCGATATGACAGTCTTGCTCGAGATGATAGTATGCTATCTGGTTTGTCTTTATCATCGTATACATTCTTTAGTTCACTATTGCATGATGATAGAGCCCATAGGATTCTTGCTTGACTACCAGCAGTATGATGGCGATCATATACGTGGGAGCTGGGGTTTATAAGTACATCCTTAAAGTGTCCCTAGTCATGGGAGTTTCGAGACAGGGCATCGATACTCTAGAGTAGACTAGTGTATACAGTCGAGACCCTGACGAGGTACGGTGGCCGGTCTCACAAGCCATTGGTGTCAGTTGGATCACCTAAGATGTATACAGGTGCTCATTGGGTTATGAGTACACCGGACAAGACTCGCCGGGAACATGCTAGTTGGTATTATACATATCGTCAGATAGCAATTCTCTGGTGACATGTGTACAGGTTAGTTTGTCGACCTGAGATCGTCATTTGTCTCGTGTGAGTTCCCACTGTGCTTAAATTACTACCCTACCATGCTCAAAGGAGACGTGCAAACAGGTTTTAGTTGGGTACGGTCCCGAGCCACATGGAGGCAGTGAGCGGATCGTCGGGGATTCGTCTCTCCCGGTATTGGGGGTTGATGTCGCACAGTGCACGGGTGGCCATCACTGGAAATCCTCGGCCAAGATAGTGGAGAATTACTGATTTGGATCAGTAGTTTCTCAGGTGGTGATGGGCTTCATGCCAACACGATTTATCGCGTTATTAGGGGTCTGACTTTATCCACCCCCTGACTCGATATGCGATACTCTTTAGACGAACGGACCGGACTGTACGGATATTGTCATTGTCAGGCTCAGTAAGGTTTATGGATGAGTTCGCTCGTCAGCTTCCCTTCCAATCAATACATAGGCAACCGTTATGTACAGCTCGTACCTCTGACGTGCTGGTGGTTATACCCAGTGCCGGTGTGTTGATGAGTCATTAGAGTCCCCCACAGACATTTTCCCAAGTTCGGGCGAAACGTTGTAGAGGCCGTATGGTTTTATGGCAGGGTTCGGAAAATGCACGTGCGTTTACGCATGTGTCATATTTCGGGCAAATAATACTGGTCGGCTTTGGTTTAAGCCGGATCCGAGTATTATGCTGTGTAGATATAATATCTTTGTCTCAGTTGCATTTGTATTCGGTCGTAATATAAATGCGGGTATGTTTATACTGTTACGGGGTTATCCTGAAATTCGTTTCGGGATCACTTTTGGAAGTTGCCAGTTTCCAGTTTTCTATCGGCCGTATTTAACATTCGGTTAAATGCGGATTTATCTTTTCTTCTTGGGTGAGTCATGAGGGTGAGTCATGCTTCTAGAAGGTTCTAGAAGTGGTGATAAGGCTTATGACTCATTAGCTTGCATTTAATGTTTTGGTGAGGTGTTTTGATGATTCATTAGTGCATTAATGATAATGCAAGGTGGATAATGACTCATTCTCACTCATTCATTGTTATGGTCACCTCCCTCTCTCTTTCCTACACTCACCCCTCCTCCTATATATGGCCGGCCACCCCTTGGTGGAAGAATATGGTTGTTGATTTGGAAAAAAGACTATGGTTTTGGTTCATGGAAATTAACATATTCATATCTCATTTTCATATCGATCCAAAAAGCAGCTTCATTAACCGTTCGTCTATAGCCTTGGACGTAACGAGACAAAGTGTTCTACTCATTCTCTACATCAATCTTGGTCGTCTCTTTTAGCAAACTTGACGACCGAGTTGCCTCGGTTCAGAGGCGGGAGCCCGTTTAAAGATCCGTCGATGTGGTGCCACCTGGACGAGAAGACTGGAGATTCAGGAGATCGGAGCAGCCGCAACAAAGCGTGGGATGATGGTTGAAGACCGAAGGACTCGGATCGTTCGGTATAACATTTCTACCCACTTTGTAGTTTATTAGTTTAGCTTTAATGGCATATCCGGGTTATAGTACGCGATAGCGCCAGTTGTAAAAGTTTTTGTTCCGCATTTAGCGTCTGTTAGACGGCCGGGGCGCTACCGTGGACTTACAGTGGTATCAGAGCCTCACCATTAAGCTTTACTAACTTATGCTAACGCGTTTAAAAGATCGATCGAACGGAATTTCCGAAATCGCAATTTTCAGCACACGAGTTTCTGTCGATTTTTTAAAGGGTCAAAAAATAATTTTGCATATCACAGAAACGCGTGCAGGGTTTTCTAAGCTTACTGTACAAATTTGGTCACGTGACCCTACAAGACCACCGCGGATCCGCGGTCAAACCTAGGGTTTGACCGCACATCCGCAGCCAGTCTGTGGGTTCAGTGTTTCAAATTTGTACAGTGTCTTCATATTTGGAAATTGTGGTTTTTGGTACTGTTCTTTTGGGCCCAAATTTTGTTACTGTACAGCAGATGTACGTGGGTCCCACTTCGGGAAATTTTATCGATCGAAATTTTAAACTTGTTAGTAGGCAGTACTTAATTTATATCTCCGACCGGGAATGTCATTTGAGCGGTAAACCGCGTCTAATTGCTATAGTTCTTTTAGACGGGTTTGCGAACGTGACATTCGCGTTGATGTTCTGTGTTGTGCTGTGATGTTGCGGATATGTCGTGGTGGATAGCAGTATGCAATGGTAGTGCAGTTTGGATTTATTTGTGTAAGTGCACGGCGGCGCCCCGGCCGTCAATCCGACGGCCAAATGCGGAAGCGGTGATAAACTTTAAATTTTGCAAACTAGCAAACCGGCACCACCGCGCACTAAACCCCAGATCGAACCATTAACTAGTCCTAGCTAACTACAAGATAGGGAATAGAGATAAACCGACTGATCCGAGTCCTCCGGTCTTCTCGTCGTCGTCCCGATCTCCTGCGGAATGTCCTGTCTCCACCTCGTCGCCGGAAGTGCACCACATCGCCTACATCTTTTACGGGCTCCCACCTCAATGCCGAGGCAACTCGGGCACGAAGCTGGCTAGTCGACGTGCCCAAGGTTTGCTGTAGAATATAGTGTAGAGGCTTGTGTCTCATTTGGGGTTCATGGAGGTGCCATTTTGGTGGAGGGATGATACAAGAACTATGTAGAGGGACTTGGGGATTTTTGGAGCATGAAAAGAACAACAATTCCCAATCCAAAAATTTGGACAGCCCCATACATCCTTGGCCGGCCAAAACAATGAGGGAGAGAGTAGAATGTGAGGGTGAGAGTGTATCAAAAATTGAAGGGAGCCACACCCTCATCCAAGTGAGAAAGAGGTCAAAAGATATCATGAAAGGAAATCAACACAAAAACACTAACCCACACTCAACCACAACCATCATCAACAATCATGTCCACAAAAGTCATGCCATCATGACACAAAGAAAGTCAAGTGATGGTGAGCCATCATGATCCAACAAAATGCAAAAGACCCCTTTTCAAAATGCTTATTTGCACAAATGCAAATAAGCCCTCCTCCACCAATCTTCGGCCAATGAACGATACAAAGGAAATCGGCCGAAACGGAAAGCAAACTGGCAACTCCAGAAAACTGGTCCCGTAATAAATTACAGGAAAACCCCGCTACTGTGCATACACACCCGCATCTGTATTCCGACCGAAATACAAATGCAATGAGACAAAATCTACACTGTACTATACTAGGATCCGGCTCAAACCAAAGCCGGCTAGTAATATCCGTTCGATCCTGATCCGTGCAATACCGCACGTATCTGATCGAACCCTGCCATATCTCCATACGGCCTATAGTACTAACCGTCCGATCCTGATCCGTGCAATACCGCACGTATCTGATCGGACCCTGCCATATCTCCATACGGCCTCTACAGCTTTTCGCTCGAA
The DNA here is from genome assembly GCA_030015575.1 of Agapanthus africanus. Taxonomy (NCBI): domain Eukaryota; kingdom Viridiplantae; phylum Streptophyta; class Magnoliopsida; order Asparagales; family Amaryllidaceae; genus Agapanthus; species Agapanthus africanus. Next base: position 34,353,470 of record CM057346.1, read on the forward strand.
AGCTTGAGTAACTGAATGTGGGGGACTCTAAAGACTCGTCAACACCGTGGTTGTGGATTTAACCACTAGCACGTCAGAGGTATAAGCCAATACATAACGGGCTACCAGGTATTGACCAAAAGGGACGTCTGTGAGCGAACTCAGCCTGACACCCTACTGAGCCTGTCAGTGACAATATCCGTACAGTCCGGTCCGTTCGTCTATGAGCATCGCATGGCGGGCCTAGGGGGTTGGTAAAAGTCAGACCCCCAAAAGTGGTACAAGTCGTGTCGGAGCGTAGCCCAGAACACCCTGAGATACTACTGGAATACCTACCAGTAAATCTCCTGCCTCGGCCGAGGGCTTCGTGTAATGGCTCTCCTAGACACAGTGCGACCTCACCCCCAATACCGGGAGAGATGAACCCCTGAAGATACGCTCACTGCCTCCATGTGGCTCGGGACTGTACCCAACTAAAACCTGTTTGCACGTCTCCTTTGAGCGTGGTAGGGTAGTAATCAAAGTACAGTGGGAACTCACACGAGACAAATGACGATCCCCAGGTCGATGAACTAACCTGTACACATGTCACCAGGGAACTGCTATCTGACGTCAGGTATAAGACCAACTAGCATGTTCCCGGCGAGTCATGTCCGGTGTACTCATAACCCAATGAGCACCTGTATACATCTTAGGTGATCTAACTGACACCAATGGCTTGTGAGACCGGCCACCGCCCCTCGTCGGGGTCTCGATTGTATACACTAGTCTACTCTGGAGAAACGATGCCCTGTCTCGAATCTCCCACGACTAGGGACCTTTTAAGGATGTGCTTATAGACTTCCAGCTCCCACTTATATGATCGCCCTCATACTGCTGGTGGTCAAGCAAGAATCCTAGGGGCTCTATCAACATGTAATAGCGACCTGTCAGGTCACCTAAGTAGTACACGATGATAAAGATAAACCAGATAGCATACTATCATCTCGAGTAAGACTGTCCTACCGGGATAGGTCCTCCCTCAATCATTGCAATCACGTGCCTGTGATCCAATAATTGACTCTGAGGGCACTATATCCAACAATCTCCCACTTGCACTCAAGGCTATTTATTGCGATGTCGCATACTCACAGCCCGTGTGATACCGAACACCCAACTCCTCTACCAGTCAGTCTCACAAAACTCGTTTGCGAAACTATTGCGTTCGAGGAATAGCCTTAGTGAGTGGATCCGCCTTGATGTTTCTTTCTATGTCTCTCTATATCTCAAGTTCGCGGAGAAAGCCATCTCCCGAAATGAGCAATACCTGTCTTAGAATATGTCTGGATGTCTGATGGGACCTAGCTCATAAATGAACTCCAAATCCAAACTTCTTAGACTGTATTGTCAACTGAACTTAATCAGTATCATGCGCCATGCCTCCCTCAGTATTGCCTTGGACCACCTGTCCAAAATACTGCCCCTCGTCAGAAGGAAAACTATAACTCTGACAACCTCCCTGTCGTCCAAGTCACCTTGGAAGCCTGGAATGATAACTGTCTCCCGAATGAGGCTATCGTTATCATATCCCTAGAACATCCACTTATGTTCTAAAACTGCTTCCGACTGTTTCTCCAGGATTGGATTAATGTCAACTTATTGCACCTAGTGCAAGAACAACATCTGGTGTGGTACTTGACATCTCATGATTGACTCAATTGCCTAAGCAAGTGATCTGCCAATCATGCACATCCCTCTCCCCTTTAGTCTGTAAGACAGCTTTAGAGAGGGTGACTCCATCATCTGCAGGTACACTACCGTGCCAGGAGTCGTCCATTCTAAATACTCTTAGAATGCTGTCTAAGTACCCTTGATTGGGTAACCACCCAAATCTAGATCTAAAACCATAGATCTAGTAACCAGTATGTCTGATATAATGTCCAAGTCCCATGTGGAGAAACCACTGTGTGACGATCAAAGTATAACCGATCGTAGTATAGGAATATCACATCCTACTCTGTGCATGTCATCCAAATACCAGGACATCACACCCTACTACCTTCTTAACAGATCCATCCCCTATTCTGATGAAGTCAAACCTATGACTGTCACATCAGAAATTGATGATCTATCTCCGCTATATTTGCTTTAGTCCATAAATAGACATAAGCTACCTATCCACCAATGCTTCCGCTGCTCCCACTGACTACGACAACCCTCTGGCAGAGTCATATACACGTACATTTCTAAAACTAGTTTAGAAAGACGCTATGCTCATCCTCCTGCCGGGTCTCACAGTCTAGAACAACAGCAATGGTAAGTCTGGGTAAACAAGAACCTCCCTGTCACCGTCTTTGAGCATACCGAAGTACCTCTCGGGTGCCTGAGGTTACCCACCAAATCTGCGGAGTGGCCAATGGAATGTCAAACCAGATTGAATTTTTAGGTTCCTATCAAATCTTCAGTAATCGTTTGCGGTTTTGGAATCACTTCCAGTTCTACCATACTCCCACTACTGTTTTTTGAAAAAATCCATTTTTATTAAAACTGTGGCGAGTTCAGAACAATATCACTATTGATCTTCCAGATGGTAGAAAGTCAACCCTCGTCATAGCCTGGGTCAACCCACAAACAGCCATTACAGAAACGTGCCTTGAGTTATCCAGAGTCTGGTTTTAAGCATAACCCGGACAACTCCCCGTACTTTAACAACGTTAAGATATGAACTGTTATATATCCAATATAGAACCAGAGGCACTGATCTTAAATGAACCAGATTCAAATCATGCAGCTATCTCCAGTGCATGTTGACTAAATGGAAGGAGGACGATCAGCGTTACTCAACTTAGGAATGCTTCCAATTATGAGTAACCTGAAAGAGAAGCAAGTTCTCTTAATCACTACTATCAACTGAATACCATTGACAAGTATCTACATCTTCGATCACTTTGAAGAATCCCGATACTTGCTACACCTGGTTCTCTACTCTATTCAAATACCTATAACTTCTCCAAATTCGGACCCTGTGTTTCCACGAAACACCTGTCTAAAAACCAGAGAAGTCATAAGTAAACCGAATATAGTACGAGGACCAACCCCTCTGTCCTGATGGACCCTGGAAAACATACAATACTCTGTATAAGTCCCTTGAGTCTAATAACTCACTCCCTGTGTGTCGTAGGTTGAAAACTGTACTTATGGTTAAGAAGAATTACACCGCTGTTTAATGCTCCTTACCTAACCATCAACTGATATAGGTAAATGTCATAGACATAATTTCAAAAAGGTATATCTCACTCTATGAAAATAGACGTACAGATATATCAATTTGAAATTGGTGCACGACAGCGGATATTCAAAACCAAATATTTGCCGACCGGCAAACAGTCCAGGTGATTTCCTCAAATATCACCGATTACAACGAATCCCGATATAATGAGGATGATCACCCAATTCCCAATAACTTACTCCCACTCATCATCTGTAAAACCATACAGATGTGAGAATCGTACCTGGTAAATACATACCCTGGAGTAAGGACTAATTGGGAAATCAGTTTTCTTTTAACAGTACACAGTGGCACTGAAACATTGAAATGTTTCGATGGGGTATCCCGGTATTCCTAGTAATGCCTCTTCCAGATTCACGACTGCAACCGTATAATTCTTTGCCACCTCTCCAAATCTCTTTATATGTCTTTAGTCATTACCTTCTGCACACCCTTTAGGCCAAATGGTTTTCTTCCTTCCCTACCGTTCGGCACCAGCCTATGGTTTGGAAGAAGACTATCCAATAAGCATAATGGGTGTACTGTCCTAATCCTAGGAGCACTCGCAATGCGAGAGAAGGTGAAGACAAAAGATACCTGAATAAACCTTATTCCTATTTCTCCTGAACCAGAATCCATCCCCGAACTGGAACAAGTTCCTTTCGAGTTCGTATATAACCATACGATGGAGTATCCAATAAACTGTGGATCTTCGTAGTGATACGGAGTGTCCTGGAGAAATACAAAGGTGAAGTGGGAGTGGTAATGAAATACTTGGTTTGGTCGTGAATATCAATTGCAATTTACTTTGCCCTCCTTCTAATCCCTTTCTTTGTCTTTACATAATACCTTCTGTACACCGTTTAGGCTAATTGGTTTTCCTCATTCCCTACCGTTCGGCACCAGCCTAAGGTTCGGAAGAAGACTATCCAATTTGCGTAATAGGTGTACTATCCCCTAATCTAAGGGGTACTCACAACCTGAGAGAAGGTAAAAGGAAAAGACAACTGAATAGTCCTATCCGTTTCCTCCAGAACCTGAAACCATCCTCGAATTCCTTCGAGTTCGTATATAACCATACGATGGTTTTGTCCAATGGAAATGGACGTTCGTAGTAATACGGGGTGTCCTGGAGAAATAGGTAAAAGTAGGAGTGGCAATGAGGTTCGCAACTCTGACAATCCAAAAGCCAGTGTTTAAGAAGGTTCGGTCAACTTGGTTACTGAGTCATAGTCTTAGGGTCGGGTCAATGGTCGCTGCCAAAGAGAGAGAAGAGAAACACTCAGCGTGCACTCTAACCTAGATCAGAATGGTTACCAATTTATCTAATCTGGAAACCTCCCACTGTACCGTCAAATTCTCCTCCAAACCTGAAAGAAGAATTAGTCGGGGTCACCCGAGGAGTAAACTAACTCATCAGTGAGAATCGGGATCCAACTATCATCGCATGATAACGTGACGGAATCCGCTCATGCTATCACACTCCAGAAGGTATGCGCATATCTGGCAAGTTTCAGTTCTTTTGAAACTCCCGATGTGGATTTTTGCCCCATGCTCTTATGACCTTGACTTTGGCCAACATATCATAAGTCACATGTCAAGTTCTACCCGTCATTCTCCAGGTTAATTTGAATCCACCCGTACCTACCCTTAACTTTGGCCAAAATGGCAGTACGACTGTCCCAAACCAACGCATCTATCTATGCTGCATATGAATACCCCAATAGCTACCAATCACTGTGCCTTGACTTTGGCCAACATACACAGCTTGAATACTATTGACTATCCATATGAAACGACGGAGGGCTACGAATGGTTTCTGGCGAAAACCTTTAACGTAATGAACTTGATATCGTTGAAGGAACGGATAGCTTTTAAAAATATAGTGACGAAAACCTTTGCTAAAGAGGTCACTCCCGGTGAAGGGATCTCGGCTCTTTCCCCATAGAATGAGGTGCAGGATATTCCAACTGAATACCATGATGCAAAGCAAAAGTAATCGGCTATAGTGAAGTTATTGCGCTGACGCAAACTTTTGTCCAAGGGGTCACTCCCGGTGAAGGGATCTCGGCCCTTGCCTCGTCGACTGAGGAGCAAGATATTCCAACTGAATACCACGATGCAAAACAAAAGTGAACGTCCTTGCAATAACAGCTTTTTGAAAAGTGTTCCAACAATATCAGATTAGGTTTGTTTTAACTTGCATTGATCCGAATCAACGCAGTCCCATCAATTGATCACACCACAAAGAACGAAAATTATATGACGTACGTATATGCCATCCGCATTCGCCACTTGGTCCCGTCATTACCCGTTAGGTTAGCTAACTAACGACAGAGCGGGGACTGGACTAGCGCGGATGCAAAACATATACAACATCTACTAATATATATACCAATATATTATATTCGCTCAAGGCGTGATAAAAATGCAACATCACAGAAATGTACAGTATCACAGAACAATACAGATATCTGGGATCCCCGGGTTTCACAGAGCCGCTGAAACCCGACGTTCCCCTGGTCGTGTGGATAGCCTGTGCAATGAAAACCTAGACCCCTACGGGCGCGGCAAGTTACCCGCCAAAACCTGAAGCGAGGCAGCCCCCTTCAGCACCATGAATGGACCACCCAGCACTTCACGGAATCCGGTAACTTGGGCACCCCTCCTGAGTCAACCTGTACCCCCTACGAGTGCGGCGAATAGCCCGCCAATCCTAGAGTGAAGCCCCCTCCGTCTCAATGCCATGAGATGCGGGCTTGTTGCCCTCTAGAACTCGGCTATCCGTGCACCCCTCCGCGGGGCAATCCTAGTACAGAAAGTAAAATATACATACAACGGGTACATCGACCGCAACCTGGTCGTGCCCCAAAATAATAATACAAACAGGCAGTGACGGCAGTCCACATATCGGACGCTCGTCCCGCAATATCAAATGTACATAATACAACAAAAACTGTACTAGCATTGCATTCAGGCTATCCCCACGACCGATCCGCAACATCACAACAAAATCACAAAACATCAACGTGAAAATCACGTTCGCAAATCCGTCTAACCGGGCTATAGCAGTTAGACAGGATTTACCGATCGAGTGACATTCACGGTCGCAGATATAATGTAAATACTGTGAAATAATGTGTTTAAAATATCCGATCGATCAAATTTTAACAAGTGGGCCCCCAATTACTACTGTAGCACACCAAGAAATTCTGGGCCCAATATTAATATTCCAAAACCCATATTTTAAGGCCATAAGCCCACTGAAAAAAAATGGTGAACTGAACCCAACTACCTGCGGCGGAACCGCGGCCAAAGAGGGGTTATGGCCGCGGTTCCGCGGTCGTACGGAAGGATCAGGGAACCAAAATTTTCCAGTGGTCTTAGGATACTCTGTACATCATTCTGCAGTCACCTGAAAAAAATTTCGAGACCAGAAAATTTCGACAGAAAACTGATGTGTAGGAAAATACGGTTTTTGGGATTTTGGTCGATCGGAAATGTAAACACATTAAACAAAGCTAGACTAAGTTAATGGTGAGGCTCTGATACCACTGTAAGTGCACGGCGGCGCCCCGGCCGTCAATCCGACGGCCAAATGCGGAAGCGGTGATAAACTTTAAATTTTGCAAACTAGCAAACCGGCACCACCGCGCACTAAACCCCGGATCGAACCATTAACTAGTCCTAGCTAACTACAAGATAGGGAATAGAGATATACCTGTAGGGTTCCTAGGCACACTAATGAGGTCTCACAAGGCATCAACCATGCCAATTTAAATTTTTACAAGTGCCGAGAAACCCTAATACGGATCGTTAACTAGAATTTTAGGCGAAAGATGCAACTAGTTAACAACTTAACTAAGTGAACGGAAATACAACCTTTGTAGATCCGGTTTTCCACTTCCATAGCTCCGTGATGAAGTCCCCTCGCTGTACAAATCGCATCCCGGACTCTAGCATCGACTTCATCGGAGAAATGGGCGGGCTTGGTCATCGGCTTCGATGCCGAAAATGATCTACGTCGAGGCATCACTAGATCAAGCTCCCACTTCACCAAGTCATGAAACTTGTGAAGAAAACACCCTATACTACTTGGCAAGAGGTAGAGGATGAAGAAATAGGAAGTGGGTTCACTTTAGAATTGGATTTCTCACTCATTTTCACTAGTTGCCATTAAAGGAAGCAAGCTTTCTTCTTTTTGTCAAGATGAAGAAGAAGAAGAAAGAATATGATAAGTTATCTTCAAAAAGAAAATAAAAAACAATACTTATCATTTGGCAACCATGGTCAAGTGTAGAGAATAAATCATGGTTAGATGGAATGGTTAGGGTTAAGCATGAAGACAAAATGGTCACTTAGTCAAAGCTTCATGAAGCTTCAACTTAGAAACAAAAATAGCCACCATTTTCCCTTTTGCCAAAATGAATAAATAAATAAATTCAAAACCCTAACCATTACATAACCATGGTTTAGTCTAAACATACACTTAAACATTCATGTATCATCAAACATGATACAATCAAGTGTACAAAATATATCACATATACAATGTGCACATCAAGTGAGAAAAAACCATTTGAAATGAACCAATACTAGTTAATGCAAAGTAATATATCAAATATATAATTATGCATTAAATCATTAAATCAACACTTGATTCAATGACCCGGTCATGTCGCACACAACCGACTAGTATTCAATGTATCGGCTTATCGAATCAATCTTTGATTCGATAACTAGGTTATATCGCATATAACCAGTCGATACATTCATCGCGAGAATGGAATACGGTATCACATACACGCATTATTCTCGGTCCCGCACATATCTCATATGCGCTCCTATTTCGTTTCGCTTGAGCCAGGAAACCTCTGTGTAGGACTCTAAAGACTCGTCAATACGCCGGCAGCAGGTGATGATCATATCAAACACCCACAAGCCGCAAGCGGTCTGCTAAACGTAACGGCCACCCGGGTATTGAGCGATCAGAAGATCGACGAGCAAGCCCGCTCACACTCCTGTGAATCCAACCAGTAACACTTACCGTACAGTCCGGTCTCGTCGTCTGATATATCGCATATCTCGCCTAGGGGTGGTAAACGTCAGACCCCAATAGCTCGATAAGTCGTGTCGATATGAGGTCTATAACAATTCGAGAAACTACTGGTAACACTTACCAGTAAATCTCAGCAACCCTGGCCAGGGATTTCCGGTTATAGCCAATCGAACACAGCGCAACATCAACTCCCTATACCGGGAGAGACGAATCCCCTCCTATCGCTCATTGCCTCCTTGTGATTCGGGACTGTACCCAAAAACCACCGTTTTGCACGCCCTCTTGGACGTGGTAAGGTGGAAATCAAAGCACAGTGGGAACCACACAAGACTCTATGACGATCTCGGGTCAACAGACTACTCTGTTCCAGTGTCACCAGAGAACTGCCATCTGACGTAAGGTATAATACCATCTGGGAGTTCTCGGCGAGTCCGTCCAGTGTACCCAGTCTCCACTGAGCACCCGTATATCATCTCTGATGTCAAACACCAATGGATATGGGATCATCCATCGCCCATCTGTATGGGTCGAGAAGGTATACGCTAGTCTACTCTGGTATATCGATGCCCCGTCTCGATACACCCACGACTAGGGACTTTGAAGGATGTACTTATGGACTACCCTGTCCCTACTAGTATGATCCGCATCATAGTCCAAGTAGTCAAGTACACATCCTAAGGGCTTTACCAACATGTAACAGAGAGACAATCAGTGTACACGTTAAGGTAAAGATCAACCAGATAGCATACTATCATGTCGAGCAAGAAAGTCCTCCCTATATATGTCCAAGCACCCACTACAATATACATCCTATGTATAGTAATGGCCTCTAGGGCATACATATAACTAACAATCTCCCACTTGCACTAGGGCCATCTGATAGCAGTGGTTGAAGTATCTCATACTCAACCATCTCATAATAGTCTCTCTCTGGGAAAAGGCCTTTGTGAGTGGATCCGCCGTGTTGTCCTCTGAGTCTACTCTCCTAATCTCAATCACCCTGGAGATCAACCATCTCCATGATCAGGTGATACTGCCTTAGAATATGTCTGGATCACTGATGGGACGGGTGTTCCTTGGCCCAAGCCACAACTCCATTGTCACACAATGGGAGGAACTAAGTTCATCTCATGAACAAATATACACCCAGACAGCCACTTTGGTAGCATCTTAAGTAGCGATGTATCGAGCCTTTATCGTCTAGTATGCCACGGTATCTAGCTTGGAACTCTTCCAACATACCATCCCTTTACTGAGGGTAAAGACAATGCCTGTGACTGACTTTCAGTCGTCCTTATCTCCCTGGAACCCTTCCAGTGATTCTCCCCAGGATCGATTGATACCATCTCACTACAACTAGTGAGAATCCTAACATCCAATTAGATCTATCTCATAGATCCAAAACCCAGGATTTAGGAGGTATCACTTTGATCCTATATGGAGAATCATTGTGATAAGCAGAGATTGACCGAGCGTAGCATAGGAAACTCCTTCCCTATCAAGAGTATGTCATCCACGTACTCTACGAGGATCATCACCATACTCCCTACTACCTTTTTTGTATATACAAGGTTCATCTACCATTTTGATGATGTCAAACTGTTTGACTACTACATCAAAACAGATGTTCCAACTCCGCGATACCTGCTTTATCTTATAAAGCATCTTGTACACGTTTCCGCTGCTCCCACTGTCTACGAAGCCCTCTGGCTGTGTACTTATAGACTCTCTCTTCTAAAACATCATTTAGAAAAGCAGTCATGACACCCAACCGCCAGCTATCGTAGTCATGGTATGTAGCCATGGCAAGTAGGATCTGGATGGACTTAAGCATAGCCACTGGAAAAGGTTTCATCATTATCCACGCCTGGTCGATGACGAAAACCTTTAACAAGTCTAGCTTTGAAAATCTCAACTTTTCCATCTACACCAAGTAATCTTCTCAAGATATACTTGCTCCTGATGGGGATTTAACCCTTCAGATATAGCAACCAAAGTCCATACTTTGTTGGTGTACATGGATTCCATCTCAGATCGCTAAGCATCCAGCCATTCTTACAGAGTCCCACTCCTGATGGCCAGCTCGAAACTAGTTGGGTCATCATCTCATGATGCAATCCTCGCTCCCACTGTCATAGAAAAACCGAAGTATCTCTCAGGTGGGTGAGGAACCCTACTAGATCGGCGGAGAGGCTGAGGTTCGTTGGTAACTATTGAATCCTTCGGTTTTATCAAATCATCTGCTGTAGTTTGTATAGCTGGAACCTTTCCAGTTCTACATTACAGACCTTGCCTCGAGCTTGTCCGGATTTTGCTTTTCAGACATAGGCTGGACAACCCCAAATCTTAACTAACTTAAGAGATGGGCTTCCCTTATCATATCAAATATGAAGTGGTAGGCAACTGATTTGATTTGAACCCTATTCAATAGGTATGCAGCTTCTCAAGTGCATAACTCCCAAAAGGAAATAGGTAACTCAGTAGTACTCATCATAGAGCACACCTTATCATATAGGGTGTGATTGTTCCGCCCCGATATACCATCGTGCTATGGTGTATACGGAGGAGTAATGCTGAGAGAGAATCTCATTCTCCTTTAGAATAATCCAGGATTTTCGTGCTCAAGTATTCTCCTCCTCGATCTCATCAAAGGACATAATACTTATACCCGTGTTTTGGTTTTCTACTTCTAAATCATATTCTGTGAATATCTCAAAAGGTTCGGACTTGTGTTTCAACAGGAACATATGTCTGAATCTTGAGAGATTATCAGAGAATGTAACGAAGTACAAAGAACCAGTCCTGGCATATGTAGACAGGGGACCTTACATATATCAACATGTATCATCCCAAGAGTTTACTAACTCTTTCTCTGTTTCCAGTAAACAGAGCTATGGTCATCGTATCTTTGTGACATGACTGGCAAGTTTCATAAGATGTAAATTCAAACAGATTTAAATATGCATCTAAATGTAACTTCAGCTAGTCAGGTCGCATTGATATGACCTAGTCTACAATACCTCAAGAAAAATTCGTTCATTTCTGAACTCATCCTCTTGTGTGTGTTCTGTATACTAAGAACTGTAGTTTGATTTAGAACATCAACGCTTTTAGATAACGTGCCTGATCCGATCAACTTTTGATATAGGAAATGTTCAAAACATTATCCATGAATACAAAATTTTATCATTTCTTTACTGATAAAAAGACTGATATGATTTTGTATATCAGGTTCGGTATCTAATAGCATTTGTTCAGAATCAATGTATTTGTAATACAGAGTGACAGTGACCAACAGACTTGGCTGCAACACTTGCCCCGTTTTCTGCCTCATGAAACTTATCACCCGTTCTCAGTTTTTCTACCTTTTTGCAGCCCTATGTAACAGATTACATATCTGGGATCCTGATCCGGTATCATATACCCAGGATGCGGAGGATACTGAGAAACAGTTCTTTGTAACGAACACACCCGAAGATGATGCATCAGCATACACTCTCTTCGTTTGGGCGGCACGAGAATTCTGGTAATCCCCAATTTCCTGCTCTGTCTTATAACAATTATAAGTAGGAGCGGGACCAACGTTCCCCAGCTCAGTATAACAAGCGGGTTTGGTCAATATTCCGTATTATTATCTTGATTAAGGCGTGATATGGTCGCTACCTGGAGAGAGAGAGAGAGAAGAAAACACTCAGCGTGCGCTCTTTCAAGAATAGATTGGTTATTATTTTATCTAATCAGGATAGCTCCCACTGTTTTTTATCAAATCTTCCTTCAAACCCTAAAAGGAAAGACTAGCCGGGATTAATTACACGCTACAAGTTCGCCAATCTTTCAGCCAGGCCAGTGTCGGTACTTTGAGGGAGGTCCCCCGTGCTTTCGCACGAACCTAATTATGTAAACCTCGTTTTCCCAAAGGCGTAACCTCGTTGACACCTTTCTAGACACCTACTTGATCAGCTAATTGCAATGTGTAAAACTCTCCCAGGTGTAACTCTTACTCGCAGTGGGTATCGGGATCCAACTATCTCATAGAAGGTATGCAATCTCATTGCAAATTTCAACACTTGAAATTCCTGATAATTTTGCCCCTAACCTCCTATGACCTTGACAAAGGCCAACAAACCACAGGATGCTAGTCAAGTTCAACCCGTCATTTCCTGATTGAATTAAACCCACCCGCACGGCCCTTGACAAAGGCCAACAAGGTCGCACGACTACCCTAATCCAATCTGCATCATATGCATAAGCAGATAAGCACCAGTCAGCTACCGCACACTACGCCTTGACAAAGGCCAACAAACGTAGCACGAATACTAACTATGTCACGCCCCGCTTCCCAGAGTACGCAAGATTTGGGCACGTGACATAGCCAACCATGCTACCTGTGGGTAGGAAGTATCCATCCACAGTCACATTACGGTTGTAAAGATATCAAGAACAGTAAAATAAACTAAACTAATACATGTCCAAATCCAATATAACAAGAATCAATAAACAATAAGTGCGGAAGCTAATGATCCAATACAATGAATAAACAGTACGTCCCATAATGCGGGCTCACATCTGGAAATGAAATGACATAAATAAACTAAACTCTCAAGAACTCACAGTTCAGCCTGCTGGCTGAAGTACTCCTGCTCGGTCGACGTCAAGGGCACGGAATCTGGGCCATGCAAAACCCAGACGTCAGCGCGTCATGATATCAAGTATACAGTAAAAACATGGTAATAAACAATGCAAGCATGAACATGAAATAAGCAGTAATAAGAAGTAACAAGCAGGGTAAAGTGCAAAGGTGACTAAACTGCCCTATCAGGTTTTCTACTCTACAGTCTTTGAAACCAATTGATGAATCGTCGATGTAACTCAATAGTATCCCGTGCGTGCCCGGGACCACGGTCATGATTCTCGGGGCTGAATCCGAGACGTGCCGCTAAGCAGTAAAAGGTAGTAGGATAGATGAGTGATGTCAGCATCAACACTCCGGAGCTGGCCAAGCCCGTAAGACTGATCAGAACAATGTGTCGAACTGTTGAGTTACAAGTCGGTTTCACCTTTGATTTCCCCATACCCCCAAGCTATGTATGTCAGGTCAGGTATTCAGTAGTCAAGGACTAATGCCAACACAAGTCAAGTAAAGGTAGGTCTGTCTGGATCGACAGCAGGAATGGTTAGGTTTGTCGGCATTAGGCATGAGATCAGGTAACAGATCAGGTTACTTTCAACAGGTAGAGTCGATATGTACAGGGTGTTGTGTCCATTGTATCAGTACATGAGTCAGGTGTATCAAGATCGGTCAATATGGAATGCAATCATGTATATGATGATGACAGGTATAGTAACAAATAATGAACAGTAGCAGGAAACAGTAAATAGCAAATATTATTCTATGAGAACACAGTGATATTTGTATTTTCATAATAATCCGGTTCACGCACCTTTGAGGTGCAAGAGCCACAAGATGAAACAATATCGATAGTATACACAATGGAGTTATATGAATTTGAACTAAGCATAATAATTGTCTCAGGAGTGATTTTAACCAATGAAGTGGGGATGATCTACTTGGTTTGATTAGTTAAGTATGAATTAATAGCAGACCGGTTAAAGCGAGCAATGTTTCCATTGATTTAAAGTTACGAATAATCGTGGCTAGCAATTCTAAGTTATAACAGGTATCGATATTATATTAGTTGTGTGGTTATAATATGATGGTTAAGTTGTAGCATGCTAAGCAAGTATTCAGATACTTGCCTCGGCGGTTCCGCAAACCGAAACACGGATGCGATGTCGGCAGAAACTGTGATACGGAAGCACGGGCCACGGATCGAGTCCCAATAGAGATCAGCGGGATCACACGGACCAGGGGACTTCGCTGGAGCGTCGGGTTCGTCAGACGGCACGGTCGGAATTCCGGCAACGACAAAAGAGCGAAGTTAGCAATACGATAAACATGCAAGATCAGCGGGGGTGTTGCACCAAAAATGAAGGAGAAGGAAACTTACAGGGAAGAAACAAGGTGCAAACACGATGGCTCGACGGCACTGGATCGCCGGCGAGGCAGCGACGGCGAAGACGGTGGCTGGAACAATCTTGAGTTCGCTGGAAAGGGGTGCTGCAGCGAGTGCGAGGGTGGTGGTCGCCTCTGGTGGTCGAGAGGGAAGGGAGGTGGTCGGAGGTGGCGTCGACGAGGTCGCCGGCGCGTTTTTCCGGCGAACAGGGAAGGTGCAGGCGTTGGGTGACGGGTCGGGTTTGCTTTTCCGGCGAGGGGAGGAGGGAATGACGACGAGGTCGGGTCGAGTAGGGTGAGAGGGGGTCGTGGGGTCGTCGACGACGATGGGCGACGTCGGCGGTGAGGTTGCGAGGGGATGGAGACGAGGCCGGGCTGCGCGCAGGTGCGGGGAAGAGCGGGAGAGCGAGAGGAGGAGGGTGCTGTGAGATCGACGGGATGGTGGCGGCGACGGCGAAGTCGCGGGGAGTCGTCGGTGAGGTCTCGATGCTAGGGTTTGGGTTAACGTGGGGTTTCTCGTGGTCGCGTGGGGTGAAGGCGGCTGTGCATGCGATAATATATAGAGAGTAAGAGAGAGGGGGAGTTGTTGAGATAGAGAGAGAGAGAAAGAGATTCGTGAGGATGAGAGAGAGAGACTGAGGGAAAGAGAGAGAGATTTGAGATAGATTGAGGGAAGAGAGAGAGAGAGAGATAGGGAAATGGATAGGTGGGGCCCACGCACAAATCAGCCCTCGTGATTGGTTGATCACGAGGTGGGGAAAAATATTAGGATGAGGATTTTAGTAATCAACAGTTGGGAAAATATTCGTAGATATATTTAGTTATATAAATTAAATTGAAACGGGCCCTTTTTGGCGCGAAATGAAACATTTCCAAATCGCGCCCGGGTTGCGCCCAAAAGTTCCAAATTCAAATTATAAGATTTTAAGCGGGTTCCAAATTTTGAAAATAGGTGTTTAATGATTAAAATGCATGCCCCCAAGTCGGACACTTGCACGCGCGCGTAGTCGCCCAAACTTGCCCGTTCGGCCAAACGGAACGGAATCTCGACATGCGGACGCTAACACGCGACTAGTGGCGACGAGTAGGCCAACATGGACATCTCAAATTTCATTTTCGGAGTTAAAAATTGTTATGTGCTAAAAATGACTTAACCGGGTAAAATTTAGCAATAAACACTAGAAAATCAGAAAAATTGGAAAGAGCAATAAATAACCATTAACTAATAATATACATAGTATAATTGGGCTCGGGTGTTACATCATACCCAACTACAAAAGAATTTCGTCCTCGAAATTCCAAGAATACAAAATAACTAACTACTGGAAAAGATGAGAGAATTTCTGCCGGATCTCGTCTTCTCGTTCCCAAGTAGATTCTCCATGCGATCGGTTACCCCAAGAAACTAGCACAAGAGGGATAACCTTGTTCTTAAGAACCTTTTCTCTTCGATCCTTGATCTCGACTGGTCGTTCCTCAAAAGTCAGGTCCTCTCGTACAGTCAACTCCGAATGATCCAAAACATGAGTCTCATCGCGAACATACTTCCGTAGTTGAGACACATGAAACACATCGTGAACTCCTGCTAAGGACGGTGGTAACGCCAACCGGTACGATACCTCTCCAACACGCTCCAATATCTCGAAGGGTCCAACGAATCGGGGACTAAGCTTTCCCCGACTTCCAAAGCGAATCACCCCTCTAGTCGGTGATATCTTCAGGAATACCAAATCGCCCACGGCGAACTCTAGAGGTCTTCTTGACGTGTCGGCCCAACTCTTCTGTCTGTCTTGAGCTGCCTTCATGTGCTTTCTGATCGTATTCACTTTATCAACTGTCTGTACCACCAAATCTGGCCCTAGTAACCTTCGTTCACCCACATCATCCCAACATACAGGTGAACGGCACTTACGACCATACAACGCTTCGAACGGGGCCATTTGAATAGTTGCTTGGAAGCTGTTGTTGTACGAAAACTCCACCAGGTGTAGATGATCTTCCCAAGAACCTTTGAAGTATAACATGCAAGCTCTCAACATATCTTCAAGGGTCTGGATCGTTCTCTCTGATTGTCCATCAGTCTGGGGATGATAAGCTGTGCTGAACTTCAATCGAGTCCCCAAACTTTCTTGTAAACTCCTCCAAAAGTGTGACAAGAACCGAGTGTCCCGGTCGGACACGATGCTTACCGGTACTCCATGCAATCTGACAATCTCCTGCATGTATCGCTCTGCCAAGGTCTCTGTCGATTGACCAACCCGAAAAGGAATAAAGTGAGCTGCCTTGGTCAACCGATCGACAATCACCCATACAGCATTGTTGCCCTTTGGACTCCGCGGTAAAGCCGTCACGAAATCCATGGTTATATGTTCCCACTTCCATTGAGGAATCGGAAGTGGTTGCAACAAACCAGCAATCCTTTGGTGTTCAGCCTTGACTTGCTGACACACTAAGCACTTAGCCACGAAGCGAGCGATTTCCCGTTTCATACCTTCCCACCAGAAATGCTGTCGAATATCTCGGTACATCTTTGTCCCTCCTGGATGTACAGAGTAAGCTGAACTGTGTGCCTCCTTCATAAGCTCCTCACGCACATCTCCTTTTGGCACACACACACGGCTACCATATCTCAACGAACCGTCTTCATGGATCAGTAAATCGGTTCGTAGTCCGGCTCCAACCTGCTCTCGAAACTTTTGCAGTCTAGGATCCTGCGATTGCGCCACTTTAATCTTTTCAACTAAGGACGATTGTACTTGCAATTGCATCAACTGTCCTGTAGCACGTGGTAGCACAACCTCCAAGTCAAATCTCCGAAACTCCTCAATGATCTCTCTCTGCGCAGTCAATAACTGAATTGCTGGTAACCGACTTAGCGCATCTGGCACGACGTTAACCTTTCCCGGATGGTACTTAAGATCAAGGTCGTAGTCGGCCATCAGCTCCAACCATCTGCGTTGCCTCATGTTCAACTCCTTCTGAGTGAACACATATTTCAAACTCTTATGATCCGTAAAGACTTCAACTCTCTCGCCCAGAAGGTAGTGTCTCCAAATCTTCAGGGCGAAGATCACGGCTGCAAGCTCCAAGTCGTGAGTCGGATAGTTCTGCTCATGAGTCTTCAGCTGTCTCGATGCGTAAGCGACGACTTTCCCATTCTGCATCAAAACACATCCCAATCCCTTTCCAGATGCGTCGCTGTGAATCACCAGTCCTCCTGAATTATCCGGTACGGTCAGGATCGGGGCGGTTATCAACTTTTGCTTCAACGTCTCGAAGGCCAATGCACATCCATCTGTCCAAAAAAACGGTACCTCCTTACGCGTAAGCTTGGTTAACGGCTCAGCTAGACGAGCGAAGTTCTCCACAAATCTTCTGTAGTAACCGGCAAGTCCAAGAAAACTTCTTATCTCTGCAACATTCTTCGGAACGGGCCAATCTCGAACTGCTGCAATCTTCTCGGGATCAACGGCGATTCCATCGCCCGACACGACATGCCCCAGAAACTTCACTTCTTCCAACCAGAATTCGCACTTACTCATCTTCGCGAATAATTTCTCCTGTCTCAGCGTTTGCAGTGCGATCCTTAAGTGCTCAGCATGCTCCTCCGGACTCTTCGAGTACACCAGAATATCGTCAATGAATACCACAATAAACTGGTCCAAGAACGGTGAAAAGATCCTGTTCATCAAGTCCATAAATATTGCCGGCGCATTAGTCACTCCGAAGGGCATCACTAAATACTCGAAATGCCCATACCGAGTCCGAAACGCCGTCTTGCAAATGTCTTCTGCCTTCACTCGGACCTGATGATATCCTGATCGCAAGTCCAGTTTCGAGAATACCCTCGCGCCACTAAGCTGCTCAAAAAGTTCTCCAATGCGAGGGATCGGGTACTTGTTCTTAATAGTCACCCGGTTTAATTCTCGGTAATCAATGCACATCCTTCTCGTACCATCCTTCTTCTTTACTAAAAGAACTGGAGCTCCCCAAGGTGAGTTGCTGCTTCGAATCCATCCCTTCTCGAGTAGTTCGCCAACTTGTTTCTTAACTTCTTCCAATTCCACCGGTGCCATCGGATAATAAGATTTTGATACTGGCGCTGCACCTGGAATGAGGTCAATCGCAAACTCCACATCTCGCTTCGGCGGTAGGCCTGAAATATCTTCAAACACATCCATAAAGTCGCGAACAACTGCCGGCTCTTCATTACTATCCACAACCATAGCCGCAAGAACATTGTTCGTCGGCCTAGCCCTAAACTCGACGGGCCCGACAGAACTGTCTCCTCCGATGAAAGTAAACTCAGGGTGTCCGGGAATCTGGAAAATTACTTTCCTTGCCCTACAATCAATGTGTGCGTGGAAAGTGCCAAGAAAATCCATTCCCAAGACTACTTCATAACTGCCCGTATCAATCACCAAGAAATCCGCAAAAAGCTCCCGTCCACAAACAACAACAGTACAATCTCTACATTCCTTACTAGCTATGATTTTCCCATTCCCAGTGTGTATGTCCCAAAAACTAGACATGGTCGTGCAGGTGATCGAGTGTGTAGTTATAAACTTTGATGACATAAAACAGTGGGATGCTCCGGAATCAAATAATGCCAAAGCAGGAAAACCACGAACGAGTACAGTACCTGAAACCACTTCTCCTGATGCCTTGGCTTCCTCAGCTGTCAAAGTGAAAGCTCGACCCTGGTTGGGTCCTTGTGTCAGCTGCTTCTGCCCTTGGAACAGTCTCTGCGGAGGCTTCCGTATATCATCTCTCGTGCGAAGCTTCGACGGACAAGTACCAACTGCGTGATCGGCTGCCCCACAAACCAGACAAAGTCCTAGTCTCCTTCGACAGTCCTTCTGCACGTGCCCAGGTAATCGGCAGTAATCACAAATCACGCTCTTCCTTCGATCAACGATCACAGGCTTCTTCATTGGCGCTACACCTCGACGGTCCACTGGAATACCTCTGCGCCCATGATCTCGGTTAGGTACAAATGCAGGCTTCCTGGCCGCAGCTGCTGTCTGGTGAAGGTTCCCTTTCGATCCTGATAAACTCTGCTGCTCTCTGGCTGCTGTAAGAACCTGCGAGAAAGTGGTCAAACCCAGGGAGACAATCTGCCTCTGGATGTCCACATCCAAACTGCGCAAGAACCTTCGCGCCCTGTCTGCCTCCTTGGCGACTAAGGGTCCAGCGAAACGGCTAAGTCTCGTCCACTCCGCTGCATGTACATCCACAGCTGCTCCATTTTGTTTCAGCCCAATAAATCTCTCCTCCATTTCCTCCCGTGCAGTCCGCGGGAAGAACTTTTCCAAGAAACTTTTGGAGAAATCCGCCCAACTGATTGGCTTAGACAGGCGGGTCTCTTCCACAAGCCACCACTCTCGGGCGTAATCCACCAGCTGAATGCGCACCACATCAACTCTCTTGTCTTCTGGGATCTGTGCCGCAATCAATAAATTCTCTGTGTCCACAAGCCACTGCTCGGCTGGCAACGGCTCCTCCAAGCCAGTAAAAGTAGTAGGACCCAACCGTCTGAAATCTGCCACGGTCCCTACTCGGTCGACTGGCTTCGCTACAGCGGTGTTTACAGACTGCTGCATAGCCTGCAAACCCTCCTGAAATGAATCGGCTTGCTGCTGGATCAGCTCAGTTTGCCTCTTCTGATTTTCCAACATCCCACGTATCACTCCTAACATGGAGGCTTCGTCCACACGCCTCTGATACGTCTTGAAATTCTTATCTGCCATGGTCCTGAAATCAAAACAAACAACATTAGCATGATGATAGATTCAATATATAAATCAAGGCTAGAACTCCAAGATACTTAAATAGAGTACTGCATTGTAGCTATGCCGCGGTATCATAGCCACAATTACTTAACTCCACCCAAGTCGCCTAAGTCCTAGAGATAACAAGAATTTAGGTTTTCGAGTTAACAGTGCAAAGTAAGTTTGCATGTCGACATGATCTGGAAGAATGATTCAAGAACGGTAAAACGGTCAAGGTGGCAGGACATGTTTCCTAATTACGGGTATTATAATTCGTGTATCGGGTGCAATACCCAACTACAAGAATCAACCCAATTAACCTATGGCTCTGATACCATAAAACCATGTCACGCCCCGCTTCCCAGAGTACGCAAGATTTGGGCACGTGACATAGCCAACCATGCTACCTGTGGGTAGGAAGTATCCATCCACAGTCACATTACGGTTGTAAAGATATCAAGAACAGTAAAATAAACTAAACTAATACATGTCCAAATCCAATATAACAAGAATCAATAAACAATAAGTGCGGAAGCTAATGATCCAATACAATGAATAAACAGTACGTCCCATAATGCGGGCTCACATCTGGAAATGAAATGACATAAATAAACTAAACTCTCAAGAACTCACAGTTCAGCCTGCTGGCTGAAGTACTCCTGCTCGGTCGACGTCAAGGGCACGGAATCTGGGCCATGCAAAACCCAGACGTCAGCGCGTCATGATATCAAGTATACAGTAAAAACATGGTAATAAACAATGCAAGCATGAACATGAAATAAGCAGTAATAAGAAGTAACAAGCAGGGTAAAGTGCAAAGGTGACTAAACTGCCCTATCAGGTTTTCTACTCTACAGTCTTTGAAACCAATTGATGAATCGTCGATGTAACTCAATAGTATCCCGTGCGTGCCCGGGACCACGGTCATGATTCTCGGGGCTGAATCCGAGACGTGCCGCTAAGCAGTAAAAGGTAGTAGGATAGATGAGTGATGTCAGCATCAACACTCCGGAGCTGGCCAAGCCCGTAAGACTGATCAGAACAATGTGTCGAACTGTTGAGTTACAAGTCGGTTTCACCTTTGATTTCCCCATACCCCCAAGCTATGTATGTCAGGTCAGGTATTCAGTAGTCAAGGACTAATGCCAACACAAGTCAAGTAAAGGTAGGTCTGTCTGGATCGACAGCAGGAATGGTTAGGTTTGTCGGCATTAGGCATGAGATCAGGTAACAGATCAGGTTACTTTCAACAGGTAGAGTCGATATGTACAGGGTGTTGTGTCCATTGTATCAGTACATGAGTCAGGTGTATCAAGATCGGTCAATATGGAATGCAATCATGTATATGATGATGACAGGTATAGTAACAAATAATGAACAGTAGCAGGAAACAGTAAATAGCAAATATTATTCTATGAGAACACAGTGATATTTGTATTTTCATAATAATCCGGTTCACGCACCTTTGAGGTGCAAGAGCCACAAGATGAAACAATATCGATAGTATACACAATGGAGTTATATGAATTTGAACTAAGCATAATAATTGTCTCAGGAGTGATTTTAACCAATGAAGTGGGGATGATCTACTTGGTTTGATTAGTTAAGTATGAATTAATAGCAGACCGGTTAAAGCGAGCAATGTTTCCATTGATTTAAAGTTACGAATAATCGTGGCTAGCAATTCTAAGTTATAACAGGTATCGATATTATATTAGTTGTGTGGTTATAATATGATGGTTAAGTTATAGCATGTTAAGCAAGTATTCAGATACTTGCCTCGGCGGTTCCGCAAACCGAAACACGGATGCGATGTCGGCAGAAACTGTGATACGGAAGCACGGGCCACGGATCGAGTCCCAACAGAGATCAGCGGGATCACACGGACCAGGGGACTTCGCTGGAGCGTCGGGTTCGTCAGACGGCACGGTCGGAATTCCGGCAACGACAAAAGAGCGAAGTTAGCAATACGATAAACATGCAAGATCAGCGGGGGTGTTGCACCAAAAATGAAGGAGAAGGAAACTTACAGGGAAGAAACAAGGTGCAAACACGATGGCTCGACGGCACTGGATCGCCGGCGAGGCAGCGACGGCGAAGACGGTGGCTGGAACAATCTTGAGTTCGCTGGAAAGGGGTGCTGCAGCGAGTGCGAGGGTGGTGGTCGCCTCTGGTGGTCGAGAGGGAAGGGAGGTGGTCGGAGGTGGCGTCGACGAGGTCGCCGGCGCGTTTTTCCGGCGAACAGGGAAGGTGCAGGCGTTGGGTGACGGGTCGGGTTTGCTTTTCCGGCGAGGGGAGGAGGGAATGACGACGAGGTCGGGTCGAGTAGGGTGAGAGGGGGTCGTGGGGTCGTCGACGACGATGGGCGACGTCGGCGGTGAGGTTGCGAGGGGATGGAGACGAGGCCGAGCTGCGCGCAGGTGCGGGGAAGAGCGGGAGAGCGAGAGGAGGAGGGTGCTGTGAGATCGACGGGATGGTGGCGGCGACGGCGAAGTCGCGGGGAGTCGTCGGTGAGGTCTCGATGCTAGGGTTTGGGTTAACGTGGGGTTTCTCGTGGTCGCGTGGGGTGAAGGCGGCTGTGCATGCGATAATATATAGAGAGTAAGAGAGAGGGGGAGTTGTTGAGATAGAGAGAGAGAGAAAGAGATTCGTGAGGATGAGAGAGAGAGAGACTGAGGGAAAGAGAGAGAGATTTGAGATAGATTGAGGGAAGAGAGAGAGAGAGATAGGGAAATGGGATAGGTGGGGCCCACGCACAAATCAGCCCTCGTGATTGGCTGATCACGAGGTGGGGAAAAATATTAGGATGAGGATTTTAGTAATCAACAGTTGGGAAAATATTCGTAGATATATTTAGTTATATAAATTAAATTGAAACGGGCCCTTTTTGGCGCGAAATGAAACATTTCCAAATCACGCCCGGGTTGCGCCCAAAAGTTCCAAATTCAAATTATAAGATTTTAAGAGGGTTCCAAATTTTGAAAATAGGTGTTTAATGATTAAAATGCATGCCCCCAAGTCGGACACTTGCACGCGCGCGTAGTCGCCCAAACTTGCCCGTTCGGCCAAACGGAACGGAATCTCGACATGCGGACGCTAACACGCGACTAGTGGCGACGAGTAGGCCAACATGGACATCTCAAATTTCATTTTCGGAGTTAAAAATTGTTATGTGCTAAAAATGACTTAACCGGGTAAAATTTAGCAATAAACACTAGAAAATCAGAAAAATTGGAAAGAGCAATAAATAACCATTAACTAATAATATACATAGTATAATTGGGCTCGGGTGTTACAAACTACTACTTATCTGAAATGACGGAGGGCTACGACAGGTTTTTCTGAAAACCTATTGCGTAATGAACTTGATATCGTTGTAGAATCAAATGATTTTAAAAATGGAGTGCTTTTGAGGCTTTTCTAGTTTTGCTAAAGGAGTCACTCCCGGTGAAGGGATCGTCGGTCCTTTCCTCGTCGAATGAGGTACGGGATATATCATATATATCACTGTGCAAAGCAGAAACTCTTAAAAGCAATCAAAAGACAAACCGAGTGTGTAGCATCTGCCAGTTATTGCTAAAGGAGTCACTCCCGGTGAAGGGATCTCGGTCCTTTCCTCATCAATAAGGTGCAGGATATATCACATATACCGCTGTGCAAAGCAAGAACTGTAGCTACCTGTTTTATTTTGAAATTCAATTCTACAATATCTTTAGGTTTCTTTTATTTCATTAATCACATTAATGAAGTCCCATCATTTAAAACACCTAAACATCATAGATAAATACGACGTACACTTATGCCATCCGCATTCGCCTCGATGTCCTCTCGTGCACCGTTAGGTTAGGTAACTAACGGCAGAGCGGGGCAGGGCTACCGCGGGTGTAAAACATAAGTAACGTCTATATAATATATCATATATACTATATACTGTATCTATCACAGAACATCACATGATCACATCACAGATATCGCAGCAGAAGAATCATATGAAATATTGGATATACTAGGACGTCCGTGTTTTCAATACGAGCCAGTATAAAACACGGATTCCACGGTCGTGATGAATAGCCAAACCCACACCTCTAGACCCCTACGAGAGCGGCAAGCAACCCTACCAATTCTGGAGTTAGGAGACCCGGACTCGACTCCTCGAGTTGGTCTCCCACTGGACTCCAGAACCCGGTTACTTGTGCCCTCCTCCTTGGGTCTATCCTAGTGCGGAAAAGTAAATAATATACAAACGGTGACATCTTCCGCAACCTGGAAGTGTCCCAATAAAAGAATATTAAATACAAGTTTTTACATGAATGAAAATGAAAAACACTCATCTCACATAAAAAACCCCGGCTATTCAAACACGACGATCCAATATAACATATCCAGCAACACATAACATCACATGTCATCAACGTAAGTAAATATGCGCATCCCAATTGTCGTTGACATATAGCAACGAAACCGGCGATATCACATATTACACTTACGGTCACAGAAAAGAAAATGTAAAACTACAACAGTTGGAATCCGCAACCTACATAGACATCGCATGCCTAATCAAATGAATACCTTAGACATCGCATGCCTAACAATTATAAACCCCGCATTTTAGTCTCATTATCGAAAACACTTTTCAATATCAAGTCGGGTAATTCAACAGGATTCCCGACATCCTGATCGAATGCTCGTCGCAAACTTTAGTAGGCGGCCGAACCCCCGATACCGTCGACGAGGTGCACCAAGGCGGAACACCGCTGCCGCGAGCACCCGAACGGATGCTTTCGGCGACGGGGTTCTCCTACAGTCACTTGGTCGGGGCTATGGAGTGAGGCTGTCTATTAAGTTTACCCGGCGAGTATCCGCGTACGCTACGTGATTGCGACGGACTTTTGATCACATCAAAATTCCGTGGCAACCGATCAAGTGAGACTAAAGTGCTATGTTTATAACAATCATTCTGTTATCTCATAACTACTTGTGAATTCCAATTATTGTATCATATTCCGAATAAGATAGAAAATGTTAAACTTTCCGATCGAACAATCGAACACCCAAGTTTTCCCGAAACAGCTCAACACATGAAATAAGTTCAAAGACATTCACTTCATGCCTCAGTACCAACGGTCCAGCCGTAGAAGGGTCAAGCCAACGCCTCACATGTGGCACGCCGTACTGCCCCAAACCCTAAGGTTCAAAGGGCAGTTCAAGACGGTCACATAATCGAGTTAAGGTTTGTTGTCTTCTAGAGGGTCCATCGTGTTACTTGCACTACTTAGAACGTTATTAAACCACGGAAAGATCCAACACTTGGACATTTCCCGACAGGGGAAAAGTTGGGTATTTATATCCGGTCGAACTTTCTAACATATTCAAAAATTATCCGGAAAAACACATAGACAAAGTTTGACAATCCGATCGAAATACCGAGTCCCTAATACAACCCAGAAAACTCAACTCTTGAGTAAATTTTATAAATTCCCATAAAACTCAGCATTTAAATAAAGAAGTTACTGTGCAAAAATGGTTGACTGAAGAGACTAAATGGGCGCGGAACCGCCGCAATAGGCGGCTATTGCCGCGGTTCCGCCGCGCTTTAGACAGATCATTAGGTAATTTTTGCACCGTAATTCTTAGAATTTCCTGCTGAATTTTTTAAGCATTTTTAATTTGGAAAAAACCACTTTTTCAGAAAAAGTCCAGAGAGGGTTAAAAGTTAGGGTTTCGGGGTTCGATCGGGTTTTTAATATCGTCTACGCATCGCCTAAGGCTCTAGCTAGGCTCTGATACCACTGTAGGGTTCCTAGGCACACTAATGAGGTCTCACAAGGTATCAACCATGGCAATTTAAATTTTTACAAGTGCCGAGAAATCCTAATCCGGATCGTTAACTAGAATTTTAGGCGAAAGATGCAACTAGTTAACAACTTAACTAAGTGAACGGAAATACAACCTTTGTAGATCCGATTTTCCACCTCCATAGCTCCGTGATGAAGTCCCCTCGCTGTACAAATCGCATCCCGGACTCTAGCATCGGCTTCATCGGAGAAATGGGCGGGCTTGGTCA
Organism: Agapanthus africanus; assembly: GCA_030015575.1. Taxonomy (NCBI): domain Eukaryota; kingdom Viridiplantae; phylum Streptophyta; class Magnoliopsida; order Asparagales; family Amaryllidaceae; genus Agapanthus; species Agapanthus africanus. Next base: position 34,379,603 of record CM057346.1, read on the forward strand.
TCGGCTTCGATGCCGAAGATGATCTACGTCGAGGCATCACTAGATCAAGCTCCCACTTCACCAAGTCATGAAACTTGTGAAGAAAACACCCTATACTACTTGCCAAGAGGTAGAGGATGAAGAAATAGGAAGTGGGTTCACTTTAGAATTGGATTTCTCACTCATTTTCACTAGTTGACATTAAAGGAAGCAAGCTTTCTTCTTTTTGTCAAGATGAAGAAGAAGAAGAAAGAATATGATAAGTTATCTTCAAAAAGAAAATAAAAAACAATACTTATCATTTGGCAACCATGGTCAAGTGTAGAGAATAAATCATGGTTAGATGGAATGGTTAGGATTAAGCATGAAGACAAAATGGTCACTTAGTCAAAGCTTCATGAAGCTTCAACTTAGAAACAAAAATAGCCACCATTTTCCCTTTTGCCAAAATGAATAAATAAATAAATTCAAAACCCTAACCATTACATAACCATGGTTTAGTCTAAACATACACTTAAACATTCATGTATCATCAAACATGATACAATCAAGTGTACAAAATATATCACATATACAATGTGCACATCAAGTGAGAAAAAACCATTTGAAATGAACCAATACTAGTTAATGCAAAGTAATATATCAAATATATAATTATGCATTAAATCATTAAATCAACACTTGATTCAATGACCCGGTCATGTCGCACACAACCGACTAGTATTCAATGTATCGGCTTATCGAATAAATTCTTGATTCGATAACTAGGTTATATCGCATATAACCAGTCGATACATTCATCGCGAGAATGGAATACGGTATCACATACACGCATTATTCTCGGTCCCACACATATCTCATATGCGCTCCTATTTCATTTCGCTTGAGCCAGGAAATCTCTGTGTAGGACTCTAAAGACTCGTCAATACGCCGGCAGCAGGTGATGATCATATCAAACACCCACAAGCCGCAAGCGGTCTGCTAAACGTAACGGCCACTCGGGTATTGAGCGATCAGAAGATCGACGAGCAAGCCCGCTCACACTCCTATGAATCCAACCAGTAACACTTACCGTACAGTCCGGTCTCGTCGTCTGATATGTCGCATATCTCGCCTAGGGGTGGTAAACGTCAGACCCCAATAGCTCTATAAGTCGTGTCGATATGAGGTCTATAACAATTCGAGAAACTACTGGTAACACTTACCAGTAAATCTCAGCAACCCTGGCCAGGGATTTCCGGTTATAGCCAATCGAACACAGCGCAACATCAACTCCCTATACCGGGAGAGACGAATCCCTTCCTATCGCTCATTGCCTCCATGTGATTCGGGACTGTACCCAAAAACCACCGTTTTGCACGCCCTCTTGGACGTGGTAAGGTGGAAATCAAAGCACAGTGGGAACCACACAAGACTCTATGACGATCTCGGGTCAACAGACTACTCTGTACCAGTGTCACCAGAGAACTGCCATCTGACGTAAGGTATAATACCATCTGGGAGTTCTCGGCGAGTCCGTCCAGTGTACCCAGTCTCCACTGAGCACCCGTATATCATCTCTGATGTCAAACACCAATGGATATGGGATCATCCATCGCCCATCTGTATGGGTCGAGAAGGTATACGCTAGTCTACTCTGGTATATCGATGCCCCATCTCGATACACCCACGACTAGGGACTTTGAAGGATGTACTTATGGACTACCCTGTCCCCACTAGTATGATCCGCATCATAGTCCAGGTAGTCAAGTACACATCCTAAGGGCTTTACCAACATGTAACAGAGAGACAATCAGTGTACACGTTAAGGTAAAGATCAACAAGATAGCATACTATCATGTCGAGCAAGAAAGTCCTCCCTATATATGTCCAAGCACCCACTACAATATACATCCTATGTATAGTAATGGCCTCTAGGGCATACATATAACTATCAATACCGACTGATCCGAGTCCTCCGGTCTTCTCGTCGTCGTCCCGATCTCCTGCGGAATGTCCTGTCTCCACCTCGTCGCCGGAAGTATACCACATCGCCTACATCTTTTACGGGCTCCCACCTCAATGCCGAGGCAACTCGGGCACGAAGCTGGCTAGTCGACGTGCCCAAGGTTTGCTGTAGAATATAGTGTAGAGGCTTGTGTCTCATTTGAGGTTCATGGAGGTGCCATTTTGGTGGAGGGATGATACAAGAACTATGTAGAGGGACTTGGGGATTTTTGGAGCATGAAAAGAACAACAATTCCCAATCCAAAAATTTGGACAGCCCCATACATCCTTGGCCGGCCAAAACAATGAGGGAGAGAGTAGAATGTGAGGGTGAGAGTGTATCAAAAATTGAAGGGAGCCACACCCTCATCCAAGTGAGAGAGAGAGGTCAAAAGATATCATGAAAGGAAATCAACACAAAAACACTAACCCACACTCAACCACAACCATCATCAACAATCATGTCCACAAAAGTCATGCCATCATGACACAAAGAAAGTCAAGTGATGGTGAGCCATCATGATCCAACAAAATGCAAAAGACCCCCTTTCAAAATGCTTATTTGCACAAATGCAAATAAGCCCTCCTCCACCAATTTTCGGCCAATGAACGATACAAAGGAAATCGGCCGAAACGGAAAGCAAACTGGCAACTCCAGAAAACTGGTCCCGTAATAAATTACAGGAAAACCCCGCTACTGTGCATACACACCCGCATCTGTATTCCGACCGAAATACAAATGCAATGAGACAAAATCTACACTGTACTATACTAGGATCCGGCTCAAACCAAAGCCGGCTAGTAATATCCGTTCGATCCTGATCCGTGCAATACCGTACGTATCTGATCGAACCTTGCCATATCTCCATACGGCCTATAGTACTAACCGTCCGATCCTGATCCGTGCAATACCGCACGTATCTGATCGGACCCTGTCATATCTCCATACGGCCTCTACAGCTTTTCGCCCGAAAGCTTGAGTAACTGAATGTGGGGGACTCTAAAGACTCGTCAACACCGTGGTTGTGGATTTAACCACTAGCACGTCAGAGGTATAAGCCAATACGTAACGGGCTACCAGGTATTGACCAAAAGGGACGTCTGTGAGCGAACTCAGCCTGACACCCTACTGAGCCTGTCAGTGACAATATCCGTACAGTCCGGTCCGTTTGTCTATGAGCATCGCATGGCGGGCCTAGGGGGTTGGTAAAAGTCAGACCCCCAAAAGCGGTACAAGTCGTGTCGGAGCGTAGCCCAGAACAACCTGAGATACTACTGGAATACCTACCAGTAAATCTCCTGCCTCGGCCGAGGGCTTCGTGTAATGGCTCTCCTAGACACAGCGCGACCTCACCCCCAATACCGAGAGAGACGAACCCCTGAAGATACGCTCACTGCCTCCATGTGGCTCGGGACTGTACCCAACTAAAACCTGTTTGCACGTCTCCTTTGAGCGTGGTAAGGTAGTAATCAAAGTACAGTGGGAACTCACACGAGACAAATGACGATCCCCAGGTCGATGAACTAACCTGTACACATGTCACCAGGGAACTGCTATCTGACGTCAGGTATAAGACCAACTAGCATGTTCCCGGCGAGTCCTGTCCGGTGTACTCATAACCCAATGAGCACCTGTATACATCTTAGGTGATCTAACTGACACCAATGGCTTGTGAGACCGTCCACCGCCCCTCGTCGGGGTCTCGACTGTATACACTAGTCTACTCTGGAGAAACGATGCCCTGTCTCGAATCTCCCACGACTAGGGACCTTTTAAGGATGTGCTTATAGACCTCCAGCTCCCACTTATATGATCGCCCTCATACTGCTGGTGGTCAAGCAAGAATCCTAGGGGCTCTATCAACGTGTAATAGCGACCTGTCAGGTCACCTAAGCAGTACACGATGATAAAGATAAACCAGATAGCATACTATCATCTCGAGTAAGACTGTCCTACCGGGATAGGTCCTCCCTCAATCATTGCAATCACGTGCCTGTGATCCAATAATTAACTCTGAAGGCACTATCTCCAACAATTTGTACATTTGATATTGCGGGGCGAGCGTCCAACATGTGGACTGCCGTCACTGCCTGTTTGTATAATATTCTTTTTGGGGCACGACCGGGCAGAGGTCGATGTACCCGTTGTACATATTTTTTATTTCTGTACTAGGTTTATCCCACGAAGGAGTGCACGGATAGCCGGGTTTTAGAGGGCAACGGGTCCGTATCTCATGGCTTTGAGAGGCAGAGGGACCTCACTCTAGAATTGGCAGACTATTCGCCGCACTCGTAGGGGGTACAGGTTGACCCAAGGAGGGGTGCTCAATTTACCGGATTCCGTGAAGTGCCGGGTGTTCCATTCACTATGCTGTGGGGGACTACCTCGCTTCAGGTTTTGGCGGGTAACTTGCCGCACCCGTAGGGGTCTAGATTTCATTGCACAGGCTATCCACACGACCAGGGGAACGTCGGGTTTCAGCAGCGGCTCTGTGAAACCCGGGGATCCCAGATTATCAGTATTGTTCTGTGATGCTTATTACTTTTCTGTAATGTTGCATATTATCACGCCTGGAACGATTATTGTATATTGGTATATATACTATTAGATGTTGTATATGTTTTACACCCGCGCTAGTCCAACCCCCGCTCTGTCGTTAGTTAAGTAACCTAACGGGTGATGACGGGACCCAGTGGCGAATGCGGATGGCGTATACATACATTATATTTTCGTTCTTTTCTGGTGTGATTAATTGATGGGACTGCATTGATTCTTATCAATGCAAGAATAAAACAAACCTATATTTGATGTTTTTGGAAAAAATTTTAAAAGGTGTTATTACAAAGATATTTCCTTTTGTTTTGCATAGCGGTATTCAGTTAGAATATCCTGCACCTCATTCGACGAGACAAGGGCCGAGATCCCTTCACCGGGAGTGACCCCTTGGGCAGAAGTTTACGTCAGGGTAATAACTTCAATATAGTCGATTACAAGTTACTTTGCATCGAGGTATTCAGTTGGAATATCCTGCACTTCATTCTACGAGGAAAGAGCTGAGATCCCTTCACCGGGAGTGACCTCTTTAGCAAAGGTTTTTCGTCACTATATTTTTATAAAAAGCTATCAGGTTCCTTCAACGAGATCAAGTTTATTACGTTAAAGGTTTTATCGCCAAAAACCAGCCGTAGCCCTCCGTCATGTCTTATGGATGGTCAGTAGTATTCAAGCTATGTTTGTTTGGCCAAAGTCAAGGCATAGTGTTTGGTAGTTGCTGGGTATTCATCTGTTGCGTAGATAGATGCGTTGGTTTGGGACAGTCGTATTACCTTGTTGGCCAAAGTCAAGGGTATGTACGGGTGGGTTCAAATTAACCTGGATGATGACGGGTAGAACTTGGCATGTGACTTATAATGGGTTGGCCAAAGTCACGATCATAAGAGCATAGGGCAAAAATCACATCGGGAGTTTCAAACATACAGGAAACTTGCCAAGTATGCGCATACCTTCTGGAGTGTGATAACTTGAGTGGCTTCCATCAAGTTATCATGCGATGATAGTTGGATCCCGATTCTCACTGATGAGTTGGTTTACTCTTCGGGTGATCCCGACTAATTCTTCTTTCAGGTTTGGAGGAGAATTTGAGATTACAGTGGGAGGTTTCCTGATTAGATAAAGTGATAACCATTCTGATCTAGGTTAGAGTGCACGCAGAGTGTTTCTTTTCTCTCTCTCTCTCTTTGGAAGCGACCTTTGACCGACCCTAGACTATGACTCAGTGACCAAGTTGACCGAACCTTCTTAAAATACTGGCTTTTGGATTGTCTATAATTGCATAAGTCATTGCCGCTCCTTCTTTTACCCTTTGTATCTCTCAGAACACCCCGTATTATTGCGGACATCCACTTCCATTGGATAGATCCATCGTATGGTTATATACGAACTCGAAGGGACTTCTTCGAGGATAGATCCAGGTTCAGGAGAAATAGAATTGGTTTATTCAGTTGTCTTTTATTATCACCTTCTCTCAGGTTGCGAGGGCTCCTTGGTTTAGGAGAGTACACCTATTACGCTTATTGGATAGTCTTATTCCAAACCATAGGCTGGTGCCGAAAGGTAGGGAATGAAGAAAACCAATTAGCCTAAGTAGGGTGTACAGAAGGTAATATGTAAAGACAAAATAAAGGGATTCGAAAGAGAGCAAAGTAAATTGCGACTGTTATCATTCACGACCAAACCGCGTACTTCATCGCCACTCTTATTTCACCTTTAATGGAATAAGGTATTATTCAGTTGTCTTTTATCATCACCTTCTCTCAAGATATGAGTACTCCTAGGTTGAGGAGGGTACACCTATTATGCTTACTGGATAGTCTTCTTCCAAACCATAGGCTGGTGCCGAACGGTAGGGAAGGAAGAAAACCACTTAGCCTAAAGGGGTGTACAGAAGGAAATGAATAAAGACAAATAAAGGGATTTGAAGATGTGGCAAAGAGATATACGGTTATAGTCATGAATTGGATTATGGAAGAGGCATTACTAGGAATACCAGGATACCCCTACGAAACATTTTCATGTTTCAGTGCATTGTTAAAGGAAAAACAGTTTTCCCGATTACATACTTACTCCAGGGTATGTATTTACCAGGTTTCATTCTCATATCTGTACGGTTTTACAGATGATGAGTGGGAGTAAGTTATTGGGAATTGGGTGATCATCCTCATTATATTGGAATTCGTTGTAATTGGTGATATTTGAGGAAATCGTCTGGGTACAGTTTTCAACCTACGATGCACAGGTTTTGAGTTATTCAACTCAGCGGACTTATACGGAGTATTGTATGTTGTCCAGTGTCCGTAAGGACAAAAGGGGTTAGTCCTCGTACTATGTTCTATTTACTTGTGACTTCTCTAGTTTTTAGACAAGTGTTTCGTAGAAATACAAAGTCTAAGTTTTGAGAAGTTGTGGGTATAAGAATAAAGTAGAGAACCAGGTGTCGCAAGTATCGGGATTCTTCAAAGAAATCGAAAATGTAGATTCTTGTGATTGGTATTCAGTTGATAGTAACGGTTTTGAGAAACTTGTTTCTCTTTCGGGTTACTCATAATTGGATGTATTCCTAAGTTGAGTAATGCTGATTAGCCTCTCTCCATTAAGCTGATATGCACTGGAGACAGTTGCATAGTTTGAATCTGGTTCCAATTAAATTAGTGCCTCTATTTCTATATTGTATATAGAATGGTTCATATCTTAACGATGTTAAGATACGGGGAGTTGTCCAGCTTATGCTTAAAACCAGACACTGGATAACTCAAGGCACGTTTCTGTAATGGCAGTTTTTGGGTTGACCCTGGCTTTGACGAGGGTTGATTTTTCTACCATCTGGAAAATCAATAGTGATATTGTTCTTGACTCACCACAGTTTTAGTAAAATGGATTTTTTCAGAAAACAGCAGTGGGAGTATGGTAGAACTGGAAGAGATTCCAGAACCGTAAACGATTACGGAAAATTTAATAGGACCTATATATTCAATCAGGTTTGACATTCCATCAGCCACTCCACAGATATGGTGGGTAACCTCAGACACCCGAGAGGTACTTTGGTAGCCTCAAGAACGGTGACAGGGAGGTTCTTATTTACCCAGACTTGACACTACTGTTGTTCCAGACTATGAGACCCGGTAGGAGGATAAGTATAGCGTCGTTCTGAACTGGCTTTAGAAGTGCACGTGTATATTATTCTGCCAGAGGGTTGTTGTGGTCAGTGGGAGCAGCGGAAGCATAGTGGGCAAGTAGCTTATGTCTATTTATAGACTCGAGCAGTTATAACGGAGAAAGATCATCTATTTTTGATGTGAAAGTCATGGGTTTGACTTCATCAGAATAGGGGATGGATCTGTTGAGAAGGTAGTAGGGTGTAATGTCCTGGTATTTGGATGACTTACACAGATTAGGAAGTAAAATTCCTATACTACAATCGGTTGTATTTTGGTCGTCACACAGTTGTTTCTCCGCAAAGGATATGGATATAATATTAGACATTCTGGTTACTAGATCTATGGTTTTAGATCTAGATTTGGGTAGTTTCCCAATATGGGTACTTTGATAATGTTCTAATAGTATTTTAGAATAGATGACTCCTGGCATGGTGGTGTACCTGCAGATAATGGAGTCACCCTCTCTAAAGGTGTCTTACAGACTAAAGGAGAGAGGGATGTGCATGATTGGAAGATCACTTACTTAGGCAATTGAGTCAATCGTGAGATGTCAAGTACCACACCAGATGTTGTTTTTGCACTAGATGCAATAAGTTTATATTAATCCAATTCTGGAGAAATATAAGGAAGCAGTTTTAGAACATGAGTGAATGTTCTATGGATTTGATGACGGCAGCCTCCTTCGGGAGACGGTTATGATTCCAGGCTTCAGAGGTGACATGGATAACAGAGTGATTGTCAGAGTTATAGTTTTCCCTCTGACGAGGGACAGTATTATGGACATGTGGTCCAAGAGGATACTGTGGGAGGCATGGTGCTAGATACTGATTAGGTTCAGTTATCGATACAGTCTAAGAAGTTTGGATTTGGAGTTCATTTATGAACTAGGTCCCATCAGATATCCAGACATATTCTAAAACAGGTATTACTCGATTCGGGAGATGGCTTTCTCCGCGAACTTGAGATTAAGATAGACATAGAAAGAAACATCAGGGCGGATCCACTCACTGAGGCTATTTCTCGAATACGAGAGTTTTACAAACGAGCTTTGTGAAACTGATTAGTAGAGGAGTTGGGTGTTCGGTATCACACGGGATGTGAGTATGCGACATCGCAATAATTAGACTTAAGTGCAAGTGGGAGATTGTTGGAGATAGTGCCCTCAAAGTCAATTATTGGATCACAGGTACGTGATTGCAATGATTGGGACAGGACCTATACCGATATGACAGTCTTGCTCGAGATGATAGTATGCTATCTGGTTTGTCTTTATCATCGTATACATTCTTTAGTTCACTATTGCATGATGATAGAGCCTATAGGATTTTTGCTTGATTACCAGCAGTATGATGGCGATCATATACGTGGGAGCTGGGGTTTGTAAGCACATCCTTAAAGTGTCCCTAGTCGTGGGAGTTTCGAGACAGGGCATCGATACTCCAGAGTAGACTAGTGTATACAGTCGAGACCCCGACGAGGGGTGGTGGCCGGTCTCACAAGCCATTGGTGTCAGTTGGATCACCTAAGATGTATACAGGTGCTCATTGGGTTATGAGTACACCGGACAGGACTCGCCGGGAACATGCTAGTTGGTATTATACATATCGTCAGATAGCAGTTCCCTGGTGACATGTGTATAGGTTAGTTTGTCGACCTGAGATCGTCATTTGTCTCGTGTGAGTTCCCACTGTGCTTAGATTACTACCCTACCACGCTCAAAGAAGACGTGCAAACAGGTTTTAGTTGGGTACAGTCCCGAACCACATGGAGGCAGTGAGCGGATCGTCGGGGATTCGTCTCTCCCGGTATTGGAGGTTGATGTCGCACAGTGCACGGGTGGCCATCACTGGAAATCCTCGGCCGAGATAGTGGAGAATTACTGATTTGGATCAGTAGTTTCTCAAGTGGTGATGGGCTTCATGCCGACACGATTTATCGCGTTATTAGGGGTCTGACTTTATCCACCCCCTAGACTCGATATGCAATACTCTTTAGACGAACGGACCGGAATGTATGGATATTGTCACTGTCAGGCTCAGTAGGGTTTATGGATGAGTTCGCTCGTCAGCTTCCCTTCCAATCAATACATAGGCAACCGTTATGTACAGCTCGTACCTCTGACGTGCTAGTGGTTATACCCAGTGCCAGTGTGTTGATGAGTCATTAGAGTCCCCCACAGACACTTTCCCAAGTTCGGGCGAAATATTGTAGAAGCCGTATGGTTTTATGGCAGGGTTCGGAAAATGCACGTGCGTTTACGCACGTGTCATATTTCGGGCAAATAATACTGGTCGGCTTTGGTTTAAGCCGGATCCGAGTATTATGCTGTGTAGATATAATATTTTTGTCTCAGTTACATTTGTATTCGGTCGTAATATAAATGCGGGTATGTTTATACTGTTACGGGGTTATCCTGAAATTCGTTTCAGGATCACTTTTGGAAGTTGCCAGTTTCCAGTTTTCTATCGGCCGTATTTAACATTCGGTTAAATGCGGATTTATCTTTTCTTCTTGGGTGAGTCATGAGGGTGAGTCATGCTTCTAGAAGGTTCTAGAAGTGGTGATAAGGCTTATGACTCATTAGCTTGCATTTAATGTTTTGGTGAGGTGTTTTGATGATTCATTAGTGCATTAATGATAATGCAAGGTGGATAATGACTCATTCTCATTCATTGTTATGGTCACCTCCCTCTTTCTCTCCTACACTCACCCCTCCTCCTATATATGGCCGGCCACCCCTTGGTGGAAGAATATGGTTGTTGATTTGGAAAAAAGACTATGGTTTTGGTTCATGGAAATTAACATATTCATATCTCATTTTCATATCGATCCAAAAGGCAGCTTCATTAACCGTTCGTCCATAGCCTTGGACGTAACGAGACAAAGTGTTCTACTCATTCTCTACATCAATCTTGGTCGTCTCTTTTAGCAAACTTGACGACCGAGTTGCCTCGGTTCAGAGGCGGGAGCCCGTTTAAAGATCCGTCGACGTGGTGCCGCCTGGACGAGAAGACTGGAGATTCAGGAGATCGAAGCAGCCGCAACAAAGCGTGCGATGATGGTTGAAGACCGAAGGACTCGGATCGTTCGGTATAACATTTCTACCCACTTTGTAGTTTGTTAGTTTAGCTTTAATGGCATATCTGGGTTATAGTACGCGATAGCGCCAGTTGTAAAAGTTTTTGTTCCGCATTTGGCGTCTGTTAGACGGCCGGGGCGCTACCATGGACTTACACTTTGTTGGGGTCAAAAATTACACCCCGGTTGACCAAGTCAAAATCAAAATCAACCCCAAGCCAAGTGGGCCCAAGCCCAGGTCAAAGGGACCGTCCCCATGACAAAAGGAATGAAGTCATAAATTGGTTTAATGTAATTCTTTATATATATGTGTGTGTGTGTGTGTGTGTGTGTGTGTCTAAAATAAGCAAAAAACCAAAATTTTGTAAACATCGTGGCTTATGTGCAAAAAGAGATAAGCACATAAGGCATGGGGTGGCATAAGTACCATTTGGGAAAACCCAATGGGCTATATGTAAAGTGTGTAGTCTATAAAAGCAACATGATGAAAAATCAATAATAACTTTTTTCTCTCTAAAAAAAATTAGGGTCTGTGTCTCCTTCTCCTTCCTCAAGTTTCTAAAACCTTCTTCCACTTTTTGAATTAAATCAAGAGTTTAACTCTTCCTTTTCCAAAAATAAACAGTTTTTTACCATCAAACCCTCGAAGGGGAACTCAGATCTTCCATCAGATCTCTAAGATGGGAGATTTTTAAATCTCACCCCCTTTTTCTCTAAAATCCGGCTAACAGAAGAGGAGGAAGAAGGATACCCACCTCCAAAAATCCCACTTTGGGAAAGATCCAGGGCCAAAAGGGGGAAGAAAAGGGTCCCATTCGGTCATTTCCAAAGATTTCTAGGAGTTTAACTCCATTCAAGATTTGTTGGAGTTTAACCCCATAAACAAAACCCTTTTACGAGTTTAACCCTAAATCTACACATAATCCCTGTTAGGAGTTCAACTCCAAAGATCCTCGGGAGTTCAACTCCCAGCCCAGGAGCTAAGCCCCTTTTCCGCTGGTGTTTCCAGCAGTCGTGTGCCGTGCACGTGACCCGTGGGCGTCCAGCGGTCGCGTGCAGGGCACGTGACCCGTGGGCACTCAGGGCCCACGTGCGCCTCACGTGACCCGCGGGAGCCCAGCGCTCAGCGGTCGCGTGCCGCGCACGTGACCCGCGGGCGCCCAGTGCTTAGCGGTCGCGTGCAGGGTACGTGTCCCACGGGCGCTAAGCACCCATGCGCCTGGCACGTGACCCGCAGACGCCAAGCACCCACGTGCCATGCATGCGTCTTTAAGATGCTCCACACCCCTCATTTTCCATGCACTCCACACCCAAAACACGTCCCCCATTGGAAAAAATTTTCTAACGGGGCGCTGCCTCTCACCCCGCAAGGGGGCTGCTAGCCCTCTTGACCCCCAGCCCGCTATCCGGGTAGTGGGACCTCCCTAAACTCTGCGAGGCCCCCGATATATCCAAAACCCTTTCAAAACAAAACACACGCACACGGCACATTGAGTTCGCATGATCAGTTTGACCCGTCAATCGAAGGTTCCCTCGCTCCAAAGGCGAGGGGTAATTAACGGCAGCTTAGTCCGCGGCCGCCGGAGATTCGGATACCCATAATCAATAAACCCCCGTCTACCCTAGGCAGGGAGAATCTGTAGTACGCCTGACAAGCGCGTACGTATTCCCATCTCAATAGGATGATGAAAAACACCCTACAACGACTTCTTCATCGTGGCGTTAAGCATCTTAGCATTCTCCAACTTAGCCCGGATGGCCTTGTTGGATTCACTCAGAAGGCGAATGGACTCCTTGCATTTGGAGCTCGTCACCTCCTCGGTGACCATCCGGGTCTCGATGGCGGTTATCCTCTCCATCGCCTGCTGCAGCTCCAGGCACAGGTCTCCTCCCGCGAGGACGACTCGCCCGCCTTCTGCATTGCCGGGGAAATCTCCTCGTGCTCCATGTTGACGATGAGGGCGCAGTGCTGGAGGACCTGAGAAAAGTAAAGGAGGGGGTTAAAAGTATCCGATCCGAGAAAAAGATACTTGACGAAAAGCTCAACGGAAAGCAGATACTGACCTGGACAGCCTCCTGAGCGATGGCAGCCACTTAGGCCTTGTTCCCGCCAAAAAAAATTTCTGCGCAAAAGAGCCCAAGGTATCAAATGGCAGCGATACGTTTAAGAAAATGCGACCAGTATTTTCTGGGATGTATTTTGACAAACTCCCGAATGAGAAACAACTATATTCTGATGGTATCGAAAGCGTTGTTTCCCCAATTAGAGCAAAGCTCTGTTCAGAATTCAAAATTTGAATTAAAGCTCCGGTTTTATAAAAGCGCTGCGCTACAACTAGCGCACCTCGTGCAAAGCGCACAGGCGCTAGCGCTAGATGTGCTCCGCTCCAAGTAGCGCACCACGTGCAAAGCACGTGTGCACTACCGCTAAGAGCGATGCGCTCCAAGTAGCGCACCATGGGCAGAGCGCATAAGCGCTAGCGCTGGAACTAAATGTTCCTCACTGTTGGATCAAATATCCAACGGATATGATTAAATCATCAATTAACAAGAATGAAATTCTGTTGAATCTTTCCAAACAGAAAAGATTGTGCCCTGAATTTGGAACACCGTTGGATCAATGATCCAATGGTGATTAAAAATCACTAAAATACAGAACAAATTCTGTAAGGGGGAAAGATTTTCCAATCTTGTTAAAAAACAAGAAGATTATTTTCTGTAAACCAGAAGCCCTTGGATCAAAGATCCGACGGTGGGAAAATTCCCAAATCAATTAGAGAATAAATCTCTTTAACCGATTGAACAAATCAGCTTGCCCTATATAAAAGCCCCTAGACTTCAAGAAAAAGAGAGAGAGGAACCCCCCCAATAAACTTTGAGAAAATCTCAGGAAGAAGAAGAAGCTCTCGGCAAAAGAAGACAATTCTTTTCAAGGTAAAAAAAAGAATAGAAAGACGAAATCGTCTCATTATTAAAAGAAGTATTTACTTCTTTCATAGATCATAGATCTATAAGACAAATTGTCTTTCACAAAAGAGATTATGAACATCTCATTATAAAGGGGGGAGAATTATTCAATTCTCTTAGGATCACAGATCCATAAAGGCAAAGCCTTTCATCAAAAAGAGATTGAAATATCTCCTATAAACTAAGAACTTTATTCTTAGAATCTTGAGACAAACTCTCTTATCAAAGAAAAGATAATTTTGAGAGCGTAAAGTTAACCTAAGAAGAGCCTTAGCGCTCCTAATCTAAGAAGAGCCTTAGCGTTCCTAATTTAAAAGTGCCTTAGTGCTCTTCATCTAGCGCAAAGCGCTGCAGTGCCATAGCGCTTCAAACACAGCGCACTGCGCTCTTTGGCTAGCGCTCAGCGCTAAGCGCGCCACGTGCTCTTCACGTGTGTGATGCATTACTAAAAGCGTTTTGCGCTCATTATATGGCACCAGCGTCAAACGCCTCAACGCTTCAATTATAGCGTATCAGCGCTCTACATCTAGCGCTAAGCGCATCAGCGCTCTTCACATCTGGCGCAAAGCGCTAAACGCTTTAGCGCTTTAACCATAACGCACTGCGCTCATCGACTGGCGATAGTGCCAAGTGCGCCACATGCTTTTATGTGCGCTTGGACAGAACATAAACTGTTCTTTGAACAAGCTTGGAGCTATGATAAATGTACAGCACTCAACTAAAGACAAAACATTGTCAGAGACCAAACCAATGCTTAGCATTTTTAAGGGATTGGGCTCAAACAAATATCTAACAACTCAAAAACAAATGTTGAACATTGTAATTGAATGGACTTAGCCCAAATTGGCCATAAGTCCTCAATTCAGATTAATTGAGTTCATATGCTCATAAATCACAGATCTTAGTCCCAATTGGACTATAGGTCTCTCAACCCACATCGGTTTAAGGGTACATCTCTTCTCTCCTCTGATATTTGTCATTGTAATCCCTCAGCGTCGTCGGAGAGGTAACGGGTCCCGACAACCATACACTTTATGGACTATGATGTTCTTAACCTTGACTGTGAGGTATTTAAACTCACGGACTATGATTTCCTTAACCTTGACTGTGAGGTCTTTAAACTCACGGACTATGATGTCCTTAACTTTGACTGTGGGGTCTTTAAACTCACAGACTATGACGTCCTTAACCTTGGACCACCATGTCCTTAAACTGGTAGTCGACCGCAATATCCCTAAACTAAACAATAGAGCCCAAATGCTCTTTTGTTGGATCTAAACGACACCGTTGAGTAGATCTTAGTCTAAAAATTAGACTAACGTATCCTTAACAAACGTTTAAGTTGATCTTAGTCTCAAACGAGACTAACGTATCCTTAAACCTAACCCCAAACATAAATCTAAGAAAATACGGATTTGGACTAATCTACGTCATACGGGCGACAAAATAAATTAGTCTCCGTATACAATCCACGGGCAACCAAAAACAAAACAAACACCCACGACACGAAATGACAATCTGGAGAAGAAGAAAGTTGTTATCGCTTTCCGGTAGCGTAATTTGTTGCGCCACGGCAGCGCCCCGGCCGTCTTACTCGAGGCCAAATTGCGGAATCAAAATTTTTCCTTACTCGGAAACCGGCGCTACCGCGGACAAAGAAAACCCGGATCGTTAACCATTAACCTACACTAGCTAACAAGAGATGGGAAAAGAAGTATACCGAGTGATCCGAGTCCTTCGGTCTTCTCGTCATCGTCCCGATCTCCCGCGGAAAGTGTAGTCTCCATATCGTCGCCTCCTCGCCGGAAAAGGCACCACATCGCCTTCGTCTTTTACGGGCTCCCGCCTCAATACCGAGGCAACTCGAGCATGAAGCCGGCAACTCGACATGCTCAAGAAATGCTGTAGAATGTAGTGTAGATGATGCTAGTCTCATTTGGGGTTTGTAGTTGCCATGATGGAGGAATCAATAAGAAATGAACTTGGGTTTTTGTAGCAATGGAAAATTAAGATGAAACAATAATTTTTCCACACCCTCATCAAAATGAAAATGAACCATCATCCTCATCAAAAGTGGCCGGCCAAGTATATATTGGAATGGTGGAGGGAGAAAACAATAAGAAGCTAGAAGGGAGGTGAGAGTAGGAGAAGAGAGGAGGTGACCACATCCAAGGTCAACAAAACATCAACCATGCTTTTAACTTACAAACCCATACCCTTTCACTTCACATTTAAATCAAGTCAATGTGCAAGATATGAAAGCCATCATAATCAACACAATTGCATAAAACCCCTCCACAAAGTGTAATTTGCAAAACTGCAAATTACCCCCTCCATCGGAAAAGTCCGGCCGGGAAAGAACAAAGGAAAACCGGCCGGAACGGAATGCAAACTGGCAACTCCAGAAAACTGGTCCCGTAATAAATTACAGGAAAACCCCGATACTGTGCATACACACCCGCATCTGTATTCCGACCGGATACAAATGCAATGAGACAAAATCTACACTGTACTAAACTAGTACCCGGCTTAAACCAAAGCCGGCTAGTATAATCCGTTCGATCCTGATCCGTGCAATACCGCACGTATCTGGTCGAACCCTGCCATATAACTATACGGCCACTAGTACAAAACTGTCCGATCCTGATCCGTGCAATACCGCACGTATCTGATCGGACCCTGCCATATCTCCATACGGCCTCTACAGCGTTTCGCCCGAAAGCTTGAGTAACTGAAAGTGTGGTGGACTCTAAAGACTCGTCAATACTATGGCTGTGGATTTAACCACTGGCACGTCAGAGGTATAAGCCAATACGTGACGGGCCACCAGCTATTGACCAAAAGGGACGTCGATGAGGAAGCTCACCCCGACACCCTACTGAGCCTGTCAGTGACAATATCCGTACAGTCCGGTCCGTTCGTCTATGAGTATCGCATGGCGGGCCTAGGAGGTTGGTAAAAGTCAGACCCCCAAAGGCGGTACAAGTCGTGTCGGAGCGTAGCCCAGAACGCCCTGAGATACTACTGGAATACCTACCAGTAAATCTCCTGCCTCGGCCGAGGGCTTTGCGTAATGGCTCTCCTAGACACAGCGCGACCTCACCCCCAATACCGGGAGAGACGAACCCCTGCAGATCCGCTCACTGCCTCCATGTGGCTCGGGACTGTACCCAACTAAAACCTGTTTGCACGACTCCTTTGAGCCGTGGTAGGGTAGTAATCAAAGCACAGTGGGAACTCACACGAGACAAATGATGATCTCAGGTCGATGAACTAACCTGTACACATGTCACCTGGGAACTGCTATCTGACGTCTGGTATAAATCCAACTAGCAGGTTCCCGGCGAGTCCTGTCCGGTGTACTCATAACCCAATGAGCACCTGTATACATCTTAGGTGAACCAACTGACACCAGTGGCTTGTGAGACCGGCCACCGCCCCTCGTCGGGGTCTCGACTGTATACACTAGTCTACTAATGGAGTATCGATACCCTGTCTCGAAACTCCTACGACTAGGGACCATTTAAGGATGTGCTTATAGACCCCAGCTCCCACGTATATGATCGCCATCATACTGCTGGTCGTCAAGCAAGAATCCTAGGGGCTCTATCAACGTGTAATAGCGACATGTCAAGTCACCTAAAGCAGTACACGATGATAAAGATAAACCAGATAGCATACTATCATCTCGAGTAAGACTGTCCTACCGGGATAGGTCCTCCCTTAATCATTGCAATCACGTGCCTGTGATCCAATAATTGACTCTGAGGGCACTAACTCCAACAATCTCCCACTTGCACTCAAGGCTAATTATTGCGATGTCGCATACTCACAGCCCGTGTGATACCGAACACCCAACTCCTCTACTAGTCAGTCTCACAAAACCCGTTTGCGAAACTATTGCGTTCGAGGAATAGCCTCAGTGAGTGGATCCGCTATGAAGTTTCTTTCTATGTCTCTCTATATCTCAAGTTCGCGGAGAAAGCCATCTCCCGAAATGAGCAATACCTGTCTTAGAATGTCTGGATGTCTGATGGGACCTAGTTCATAAATGAACACCAAATCCAAACTTCTTAGACTGTATCAACAACTGAACTTAATCAGTCTCTTGCGCCATGCCACCCTCAGTATTGCCTTGGACCATCTGTCCAAAATACTGTCCCTCGTCAGAGGGAGAACTAAAACTCTGACAACCTCCTTGTCGTCCATGTCACCTTGGAAGCCTGGAGTGATAACCGTCTCCTAAAGGAGGCAGCCGTTATCATATCCCTAGAACATTCACTTATGTTCTAAAACTGCTTCCGACTGTTCCTCCAGGATTGGATCAATATCATCTTATTGCATCTAGTGCAAGAACAACATCTGGTGTGGTACTTGACATCTCATGATTGACTCAATTGCCTAAGCAAGTGATCTGTCAATCATGCGTATCCCTCTCCCCTTTAGTCTATAAGACACCTTTAGAGAGGGTGACTCCATTACCTGCAGGTACACTACCATGCCAGGAGTCGTCCATTCTAAATACTCTTAGAATGCTGTCAAGGTACCCTGATTGGGAAACCACCCAAATCTAGATCTAAAACCATAGGTCTAGTAACCAGTATGTCTGATATAATATCCAAGTCCCATGTGGAGAAAACACTGTGTGACGACCAAAGTATAACCGATCGTAGTATAGGAATATCACTTCCTACTACCTTCTCAACAGATCCATCCCCTATTCTGATGACGTCAAACCCATGACTGTCACATCAGAAACAGATGATCTAACTCCGCTATATCTGCTTTAGTCTATAAATAGATATAAGCATGAAGTCCACCAATGCTTCCGCTGCTCCCACTGACTACGACAACCCTCTGCCAGAGTCATATAGACGTGCACTTCTAAAGCTAGTTTAGAACGACGCTATACTCATCCTCCTGCCGGGTCTCGCAGCCTGGAACAACAACAATGGCAAGTGTGGGTAAACAAGAACTTCCCTGTCACCGTCCTTGAGGCTACCGGAGTACCTCTCGGGTGCCTGAAGTTACCCACCTTATCTGCGGAGTGGCCAATGGAATGTCAAATCAGATTGAATCTTCAGGTTCCTTATCAAATCTTCAGTAATCGTTTGCGGTTCTGGAATCACTTCCAGTTCTACCATACTCCCACTTCTGTTTTTGAAAAAATCCATTTTTAATAAAACTGTGGCGAGTCTAGAACAATATTTCTATTGATCTGCCAGATGGTAGAAAGTCAACCCTCGTCATAGCCTGGGTCAACCCACAAACAGCCATTACAGAAACGTGCCTTGAGTTATCCGGAGTCTGGTTTTAAGCATAAGCCGGACAACTCCCCGTACCTTAACAATGTTAAGATATGAACTGTTCTATATCCAATATAGAACCAGAGGCACTGATTTAATTGAACCAGATTCAAATCATGCAGCTGTCTCCAGTGCATGTCAACTAAATGGAAGGAGGCCGATCAGCGTTACTCAACTTAGGAATGCTTCCAATTATGAGTAACCTGAAAGAGAAGCAATTTCTCTTTATCATTACTATCAACTGAATATCATACACAAGTATCTACATCTTCAATCTCTTTGAAGAATCCCGATACTTGCTACACCTGGTACTCTACTCTATTCAAATACCTATAACTCCTCAAAACTTAGACCCTGTGTTTCCTCGAAACAGCTGTCTAAAATCTAGAGAAGTCATAAGTAAACCGAATATAGTACGAGGACCAACCCCTCTGTCCTAATGGACACTGGACAACATACAATACTCTGTATAAGTCCGCTGAGTCTAACAACTTTTTCACTGTGCGTCGCAGGTTGAAAACTGTACTTATGGTTAAGAAGAATTACACCGCTGTTTAATGCTCCTTACCTAACCATCCACTGATATAGGTAAATCGACATAATATCAAAAGGTATATCTCACTCTATGAAAATAGACGTACAGATATATCAATTTGAAATTGGTGCATAACCGCGGATATTCAAAACCAAATAATTGCCGTCCGGCAAATAACCCAGGTGACTTCCTTAAATATCACCGATTACAACGAATCCTGATATAATAAGGATGATCACCCAATTCCCAATAACTTACTCCCACTCACCATCTGTAAAACCATACAAATGTGAGAATCCAACCTGGTAAATACATACCCTGGAGTAAGTGTCTAATCGGGAAATCAGTTTTCTTTTAGCAGTACACAGTGAAACTGAAACATTGAAATGTTTCGATGGGGTATGCTGGTATTCCTAGTAATGCCTCTTCCATTATCCAGATTCACAACTGTAACCGTATAATTCTTTGCCATCTTTCTAAATCCCTTTCTGTGTCTTTAGTCATTACCTTCTGTACACCCCTTTAGGCCAAATGGTTTTCTTCCTTCCCTACCGTTCGGCACCAGCCTATGGTTTGGAAGAAGACTATCCAAAACGCATAAAGGGTGTACTGTCCTAATCCTAGGAACACTCGCAATGCGAGAGAATGTGAAGATAAAAGACACCTGAATGTACTTTATTCCTATTTCTCCTGAACCAGAATCCATCCCCGAACTGGAACAAGTTCCTTTCGAGTTCGTATATAACCATACGATGGAGTATCCAATAAAATGGGATCTTCGTAGTGATACGGAGTGTCCTGGAGAAATACAAAGGTGATTTAGAATTGGCGAAGAAATACTTGGTTTGGTCGTGAATATCAGTCGCAATTTACTTTGCCCTCCTACTAATCCCTTGCTTTGTCTTAACTTAATACCTTCTGCACACCATCGTTATGCTAATTGGTTTTCTTCATTCCCTACCGGTCGGCACCAGCCTAAGGTTTGGAAGAAGACTATCCAATTTGCGTAATAGGTGTACTATCTCCTAAACCAAGGAGTACTCGCAACCTGAGAGAAGGTGAAAAGAAAAGACAACTGAATAGCCCTATCCGTTTTCTCCAGAACCAGAAACCATCCTCGAAATCCTTCGAGTTCGTATATAACCATACGATGGTTTTGTCCAATGGAAGTGGACGTTCGTAGTAAAATGGGGTGTCCTGGAGAAAAGGGTAAAAGTAGGAGTGGCAATGAGGTCTGCAACTCTGACAATCCAAAAAGCCAGTGTTAAGAAGGTTCGGTCAACTTGGTCACTGAGTTATAGTCCAGGGTCGGGTCAATGGTCGCTGCCAGAGAGAGAGAAAAGAAACACTCAGCGTGCACTCTAACCTAGATCAGAATGGTTACCAATTTATCTAATCAGGAAACCTCCCACTGTATCTCAAATTCTCCTCCAAACCTGAAAGAAGAATTAGTCGGGATCACCCGAGGAGTAAACTAACTCATCAGTGGAAATCGGGATCCAACTATCATCGCATGATAACTTGACGGAATCCACTCAAGTCACCACACTCCAGAAGGTATGCGCATGCCTGGCAAGTTTCAGTTCTTTTGAAACTCCCGATGTGATTTTTACCCCTAGGACCCAAGTGACCTTGACACAGTCAACAAATCAAAGAGTCCTAGTCAAGTTCAGCCCGTCATTATCCTGGATTGCATTAAACCCACCCGTACGAGCCCTTGACACAGTCAACAAGGCCGCACGACTGTCCTAACCAATCCCATTAATATGCTGCAAACAAACACTACTTAGCTACCGCACACTACGCCTTGACACAGTCAACAAACGCAGCACGAATACTAAGTAATACTTGTAAGAAATGACGGAGGGCTACGACTGGTTTTTAGCGAAAAACCTTTAACGTAATGAACTTGATATCGTTGAAGGAACTGCATAGTTTTTATAAAAATATAGTGACGAGAGCCTTTGCTAAAGAGGTCACTCCCGGTGAAGGGATCTCGGCTCTTTCCCCGTAGAATGAGGTGCAGGATATTCCAACTGAATACCACGATGCAAAGCAAAAGTAATCGGCTATAGTGAAGTTAATGCCCTGACGCAAACTTCTGTCCAAGGGGTCACTCCCGGTGAAGGGATCTCGGCCCTTGCCTCGTCGACTGAGGAGCAGGATATTCCAAATGAATACCACGATGCAAAACAAAAGTGAACGTCCTTGCAATAACAGCTTTTTGAAAAGTGTTCCAACAACATCAGAATAGGTTTGTTTAAACTTGCATTGATCCGAATCAATGCAGTCCCATCAATTGATCACACCACAAAGAACGAAAATATACTGACGTACGTATATGCCATCCGCATTCGCCACTGGGTCCCGTCATCACCCGTTAGGTTAGCTAACTAACGGCAGAGCGGGGACTGGACTAGCGCGGATGAAAAACATATACAACATCTACTAATATATATACCAATATATAGTATTTCGCTCAAGGCGTGAATAAAATGCAACATCACAGAAATGTACAGCATCACAGAACAAAACAGATATCTGGAATCCCCGGGTTTCACAGAGCCGCTGCAGAAACCCGACGTTCCCCTGGTCGTGTGGATAGCCTGTGCAATGAAATTCTAGACCCCTACGGGCGCGGCAAGTCACCCGCCAAAACCTGAAGCGAGGCAGCCCCCTTCAGTACCGTGAATGGACCACCCAGCACTTCACGGAATCCGGTAACTTGGGCACCCCTCCTGGGTCAACCTGTACCCCCTACAAGTGCGGCGAATAGCCCGCCAATCCTGGACTGAAGCCCCCTCCGTCTCAATGCCCTGAGATGCGGGCCCGTTGCCTACTAGAACCCGGCTATCCGTGCACCCCTCCGCGGGGTAACCCTAGTACAGAAAGGTAAAATATACAAACACCGGGTACATCGACCGCAACCAGGTCGTGCCCCAAAAGAATAATACAAACAGGCAGTGACGGCAGTCCACATGTCGGACGCTCGCCCCGCAATATCAAATGTACATAATACAACAAAACTGCACTAGCATTGCATCCAGGCTATCCCCCACGACCGATCCGCAACAACACAGCATAAACATAGAACATCAACGTGAAAGTCACGTTCGCAAATCCGTCTAACCGGGCTATAGCAGTCAGACCGGATTTACCGATCGAGTGACATTCACAGTCGCAGATATAATGTAAACACTGTGAAATAATGTGTTTAAAATTTTCCGATTGACCAAAAAATTAACAAGTGGGCCCCAAACAATACTGTAGCACTCACAGAAATAATTGGCCCAATTTTAATATTCCAAAACCCCCATAATAAGTCCAGAAGCCCACTAGAAAAATACGGCCCATTGAACTCTCCAATCAGCGGCGGAAGCGCGGCCCTAAGTAGGGTTATGCCGCGCTTCCGCGCTACAATGGAGGGAACAGTGCATCGTATTTTTCCAGGTATCTTAAAATATCTTGTACATCAATTTTCTGCCACCTGAAAAAAATTTTGAGACTGAAAAAATTCCACAGAAAACTGATGTGAAGCAATACGGGTTTTTGGAACATTCGATCGATCGGAACTGAAAAACACATTAGAACAAGCTAGGCTAGGTTAATGGCGTGGCTCTGATACCATGTTGCGCCACGGCAGCGCCCCGGCCGTCTTACTCGAGGCCAAATTGCGGAATCAAAATTTTTCCTTACTCGGAAACCGGCGCTACCGCGGACAAAGAAAACCCGGATCGTTAACCATTAACCTACACTAGCTAACAAGAGATGGGAAAAGAAGTATACCGAGTGATCCGAGTCCTCCGGTCTTCTCGTCATCGTCCCGATCTCCCGCGGAAAGTGTAGTCTCCATATCGTCGCCTCCTCGCCGGAAAAGGCACCACATCGCCTTCGTCTTTTACGGGCTCCCGCCTCAATACCGAGGCAACTCGAGCATGAAGCCGGCAACTCGACATGCTCAAGAAATGCTGTAGAATGTAGTGTAGATGATGCTAGTCTCATTTGGGGTTTGTAGTTGCCATGATGGAGGAATCAATAAGAAATGAACTTGGGTTTTTGTAGCAATGGAAAATTGAGATGAAACAATAATTTTTCCACACCCTCATCAAAATGAAAATGAACCATCATCCTCATCAAAAGTGGCCGGCCAAGTATATATTGGAATGGTGGAGGGAGAAAACAATAAGAAGCTAGAAGGGAGGTGAGAGTAGGAGAAGAGAGGAGGTGACCACATCCAAGGTCAACAAAACATCAACCATGCTTTTAACTTACAAACCCATACCCTTTCACTTCACATTTAAATCAAGTCAATGTGCAAGATATGAAAGCCATCATAATCAACACAATTGCATAAAACCCCTCCACAAAGTGTAATTTGCAAAACTGCAAATTACCCCCTCCATCGGAAAAGTCCGGCCGGGAAAGAACAAAGGAAAACCGGCCGGAACGGAATGCAAACTGGCAACTCCAGAAAACTGGTCCCGTAATAAATTACAGGAAAACCCCGATACTGTGCATACACACCCGCATCTGTATTCCGACCGGATACAAATGCAATGAGACAAAATCTACACTGTACTAAACTAGTACCGGCTTAAACCAAAGCCGGCTAGTATAATCCGTTCGATCCTGATCCGTGCAATACCGCACGTATCTGATCGAACCCTGCCATATAACTATACGGCCACTAGTACAAAACTGTCTGATCCTGATCCGTGCAATACCGCACGTATCTGATCGGACCCTGCCATATCTCCATACGGCCTCTACAGCGTTTCGCCCGAAAGCTTGAGTAACTGAAAGTGTGGTGGACTCTAAAGACTCGTCAATACTATGGCTGTGGATTTAACCACTGGCACGTCAGAGGTATAAGCCAATACGTGACGGGCCACCAGCTATTGACCAAAAGGGACGTCGATGAGGAAGCTCACCCCGACACCCTACTGAGCCTGTCAGTGACAATATCCGTACAGTCCGGTCCGTTCGTCTATGAGTATCGCATGGCGGGCCTAGGAGGTTGGTAAAAGTCAGACCCCCAAAGGCGGTACAAGTCGTGTCGGAGCGTAGCCCAGAACGCCCTGAGATACTACTGGAATACCTACCAGTAAATCTCCTGCCTCGGCCGAGGGCTTTGCGTAATGGCTCTCCTAGACACAGCGCGACCTCACCCCCAATACCGGGAGAGACGAACCCCTGCAGATCCGCTCACTGCCTCCATGTGGCTCGGGACTGTACCCAACTAAAACCTGTTTGCACGACTCCTTTGAGCCGTGGTAGGGTAGTAATCAAAGCACAGTGGGAACTCACACGAGACAAATGACGATCTCAGGTCGATGAACTAACCTGTACACATGTCACCTGGGAACTGCTATCTGACGTCTGGTATAAATCCAACTAGCAGGTTCCCGGCGAGTCCTGTCCGGTGTACTCATAACCCAATGAGCACCTGTATACATCTTAGGTGAACCAACTGACACCAGTGGCTTGTGAGACCGGCCACCGCCCCTCGTCGGGGTCTCGACTGTATACACTAGTCTACTAATGGAGTATCGATACCCTGTCTCGAAACTCCTACGACTAGGGACCATTTAAGGATGTGCTTATAGACCCCAGCTCCCACGTATATGATCGCCATCATACTGCTGGTCGTCAAGCAAGAATCCTAGGGGCTCTATCAACGTGTAATAGCGACATGTCAAGTCACCTAAAGCAGTACACGATGATAAAGATAAACCAGATAGCATACTATCATCTCGAGTAAGACTGTCCTACCGGGATAGGTCCTCCCTTAATCATTGCAATCACGTGCCTGTGATCCAATAATTGACTCTGAGGGCACTAACTCCAACATAATTAACTGTAGGGACTTGCGCTTGTAGGGAAGAGCGTCCCCACAATCAAAACCCCCTCAAATGAAGGGGAATCTGACGAAGTCTGCTCCAATGGCCACATCCGCTCACACCTTCGATGTACGGTGCCATAAATCAACTTGGCATCTTTGGAGAGGTGGACGGATAGCACCTAATAGCATCTGCCCCCAAAATTCAGGCAAGACGGATCTGCGTTGTCCTGTCTCTGTGTTTCGGAGGGGAACAGATTCTGGCACGCCCGATGGGACCTTTTCCTCTTTCCACTCCACACTTCGTGTGTCGTGTTCACGAACGAATCGCGGTTTAATTTGGTTGCCCCAGGATTCGAGGTACTAAGATTTTGTGTCTTTCTCCATGCAGAAAATAGAAGATTAATGGCTTCAAACTGCACTCATTGCAACAACTCCCACTCCATCCTCGCAGGAGGAGTGACCTACGGGCCTCAAGCGGCCTCCCCTTTCAAGATGCCAGTGGAGCAGGTAACTCAGGCCGCCACTGGGCTGTTCTTTGGGACCATGCTCCCACCAATGAGCTTCAATGCCCCTCTACCGTTGCAAGAAGCCCCGAAGAAGTCGGTCTTTGATCGGCTTATCACTATCGCAGCCCCTCTCAGCGGGTCGCCCAAACCAAGCGCCTCAGTCTTTGACAGGTTGGGCCAAAACTCATGCGGACCCATGAAGAAGCCTGCAATACGAGAAAGGGTTATCCCGAAAAGGATAGCCATTCCTGCTCCCGAAGTCGTCAAAGCGGCTTCTCCTGCCAAAGGGTCGGTCTTCACAAGACAGACTGTTTCAGCTCCCGTTCCAGGCGAAATCGTCAAGGCTGCTTCCTCTGCTCGGAAGTCTGCCTTCGATAGGTTGGCCATCCCCACTCAACGGACATCAGTCTTCAATAGGCTGACAACGACAATTTCTGACCAAGACATGGAGCATGATGAAGCCACCCCCATAGCTGAGCCAGTACCGTCGGCTCGACACGCTCGACGTCGCCACTGGCGCCGAGTAAAGAAGGCTGGGGGCAGCTCTCCTTCTGGACTGACTCCGCCGGCTCCAACGGTGGAAATTGATGCTGCTGTTCCAACTGGGAACAACTTTGAACCACTTAGGAGGGTACGCAAGAACTTTTCGAAGGCCATGCTAAAAAGATCTCCTCCACCTATAGAGCGTGCTATAAAGGTGAAGCCAGAACAGCCCTCTCAGCGGCTGTCCTCTAAAATTCATAAAGTTTGGCGACAGGTCCAAGACTCCGTGGTTGATCAAGACTACTCCCGCCGACAGAAAAAGATAAAATTTCGGCGAGAAGAGGACCACCCTGTTGAGCCACAGAAGGTGTCATCTACTTGGATGACCGCTGCAACGGCCCCCTCAACTTCGACCGCCCACAAAAGGAGGAGGCCGGAGAAAATCCTCGTGTCCGCGATGAATCGTAAGGGCACTGAACCCGAACGCCCCAAGTCTGGGGGCATGGTGGTGCACACTGTTTATATGGATTCCGGAAAAGAGGAAAGCTGTGCTTCTATGGGTCACCGACCACTTACACGGTCTGTGACTAAGGCTCATGAGCAACAACAATAAAAGCTCTAAGAAATGCTGACAGCCATGGCTGCACTCACTGGACCAAAAGTAGGCCCGGAAACATCCTCGGAGCAGCGTCATGAGCAGGAAACCGATGCTGAATTCCTCCGCAGAATCCTCGAGAAGAAGGACAAAGAGGCAGCGGAACAAGCTGCCAACATAAAACGAATGACGCTTTTATTTCAAGACATGGTCGGGATGATGTTACAGCCGGATCCTCCAGCTGAAGACCCTCCGATTAGCCTCGAAGTCGACAGAGGAGAGACATCAAACCCTCTTCCGACTCTATCAACAGCCAAAGAGGAGACCATCTTCAAAGCCGCCCTGGATGAATATATCACTCAACAGATACGAGCTCATCAGGCGAACGAAGCGGCCGGTCAAATTATTAAGACTGGACGACCATATCCGGATTGGTACGACTAAATAAAGTACCCGCCGGGATATACGATCCCTAAATTCCATGTATATAAGGGGATGGGGAATCTACACCAGCACGTTGCTCAATTCAGAGCCTTGTGCGGT
Organism: Agapanthus africanus; assembly: GCA_030015575.1. Taxonomy (NCBI): domain Eukaryota; kingdom Viridiplantae; phylum Streptophyta; class Magnoliopsida; order Asparagales; family Amaryllidaceae; genus Agapanthus; species Agapanthus africanus. The sequence continues at coordinate 34,407,138 of CM057346.1, forward strand.
AATACTGGGGGTGACGACAAACTGCTGTTTCGCCAATTTGTTGGCAGCTTGTCGGAGACAGCGTTTGAATGGTACTCTGAGCTCCCGAACGACTCTGTCAAGACGTTTGCAGAAATGTAGTTGCTATTCACCCAGCGTTTCGCAAACGCTAGCGAACGCACCCCGATCACGGCACTCATCAATGCCAGAGTGAAGCCGGAAGAAACCTGGGTTCATTACGCCATTCGGTGGCGGAAATTATGGTCAAAATGCGAACAGCGCATAGAGGAGGCTCCTGCCGTGGGCATGTTCGTGGGGACCCTTGACCCCAAAGCAACCATCTCCCTATTCATGATGTTCTTCAAGCCGACCACTTTCCAAGCCTTGATTGACAAGCTGGCCCAAATGGACCAGATGGACCATAGACCGTCCTCCTTAAAGATAGATCCTCGGAATGAGAAGGGGAAAGGGAAAACAACCTTCGTCGCCAACGCTCAACAACAACCGAGTGGCCCGAGACCGGTTGTTCGCCAAAACAACAAGCAGCAATCCCTCGATGAGAAATTGAGATGTCCTTACTCGTTTTTCTGGGATAAAACAAAGAGACTGTTCGAACTAGCAGTGCGCAACGGGCTCATCACTCTACCGGAGTCGAGACACCCACTACAACAGAATGATGTCAACGATCCCAGTTACTGCCCCTACCACCGAGTATTGGGCCATCCGATCGAAGATTGCTACGTCTTCAAAAATTGGGTTGAAGACCAGTATCAACAGGGAAAGTTCGCGCTGTCTGAAAACTGGAAAGTGAACCCGCCACAACCACATGCTCCGAAAAGGATGGACATGCCGAGGGCATCGTGCTCATTCATAGAGAAAACCACATTGACCGAAAAGTCCGTAAACTAGAAATTCTCCTCAAATACGGCAACGATTGACCGAAACGTCGTTAAACTAGTACAAACCCGCGGAGTCCCCAGGCTGACGTAGTAAAAAAAGGTACGTCCACAAGCGAGATGGGCACGGATGAAAACCCGAAAGGGTTCCGTGAGTAAAAACAGCAGGGCTACCGGCGAGTTTGTGAAAACCCGAAAGGGCGCAATTGTTCATATCATAATTTTGCATTATTATATTCCCCTTTCTTATTCATTTTACAAATAAACAGGTGCTTTTGATCCATGTCTGCTACATAGTTGCAGGTTACAGGTTCTCGGAACAAAAACAGTGAAAATGATGAAAAGACGATACAAAAGTGAGACTACGACCGATAAATGGTGGAATCTTGATCAAGCCTACATTTTGAGGGCAATGAGGATCAATGAACAAGTTCACAAAGCACAAAGGCAGCGCAAGGTTCAAGACTTCGACACGAAGCAAACGGTAAAGTCCACGACATTATTCACTGTGGAGATCTGGAAGAGAACTAGAAGACACTCTAAAGAACAAACTGAAGAAAACAGAAGACAATAGCAACAGACAGAAGCCACAGGAAATCGAGCCATCAAGCCCTTCATATGGTCGCGGATCCGCGGCCAAACATGGGTTTTGGCCGCGGTTCCACGGCCGTGCTAGGCCCGTGTCAGTGGCAATTCTTGGCGGCGTTGACTAGGTTTCTTAGGGGTAAAATTGTAAATGCAGATGTGAATCGATTGTAACCCTAGGGTTTCTATGCTCTATAAATAGAAATCCTAAACCTCTCTTTGAGCTATGTCTCTTTTCATTGATCAAAATTTAGAAATAAATTGTAATGTCTTGAGAGCATCAATAAAGTAAGTAGATTTCTTTTCATTGCCCTAGTTCTAAATTTTCTTTCTGCCTTAGTATAGTTTTTATTATCTGCCCTAGTTAATTAGTTTAGCACTTTTATTAATCTGCCGTAGTTTAGATAATTAGTCTTTTTTAAATTGAAAACTCATAAAAAAACATGTCTTTCATCAATCCCCTAATGAGTGAGTAGTTCCTCACTTGTTAGGGTTAGGAATAGGAAAGGTTTGAGAGATGAAAATCTCTCACCCCTTTCTTGCCCATCACATATTAATTCATAGGACTCCATGCATACATACACACACCGCTCCCTACGGCACCCTACCTACGAGGTAACGGTGATACCGTAGTTTAAAAGACCGGTTGTGCATGTCTTCCATGGAGTTTAGGGTAAGAATTAAGAAAGGACGGACAAGGAACTAGAGGAAGAAATATCGTTTCTTCCCGATCGTCCTAATCCTCTTTATTAATTATTACCATAACACCTAAATAGATCTAAATTAGGGCATTGAAAGCGGTGGGAAATCTTAAATTTCCAAATTTAATCTAAACCTAACCCTAGCAAGATTTTAATCCTAGTCTAAATCAACTTAGTTTTTAGTGATAATCAATCCAACACCGTTAGGAATTAACTCGTTAGAACAAATTGAGAATACACAGAATCTCTGTGGACCGACCCGTACTCACCGGCTAGCTACCAAGCGACGCCGTTCTTGATTGCGGTTAACAATTCTTTGACGCACAAAATCTCTTTAAATCAAATGGCGCCGTTGCCGGGGATGGCGTAGTATTTTCTTTTTGCAATTTCGGGTTAATATAAAATCATAAAACTCATAAAAACTGGAAAAAAATATAAAAATTTTATCATCTTGTTATTGTTTGAAGGGTGTTTCGTGTGAATTTTGCAGGATCGACGAACGAGTTCGGATCTGGAAAAATCCAGAGATCAAAACAGAAAACCCTAGATCTGAACAACAGAGAAAAATCAGTACAGAGGAGTAGAAAAAAATCTTGGAAACTGAACCGTACTGTAGACCGTGGAACCGCCGCCGAAACCTCCCTTTGGCCGCGCATCCGCCGCGCCTTGGTGACGTTAACGCGTGGAATCTCCTCTGTAAGTTTCCCTTTCTCCTTCTCTGAACCCCCTGATATCTCCTCTATAAAATTTGCCTGCAGGATTTTTTGCGCCAAAATTTCTCCCCTTCTCCAATAATTGATCTTGTGCAGGATTCTTTGCGCCGCTAAAAAAAATTGTTTGCAAGTGATTGTGTTTACTGCTTTGCATATTTAAATTGACTTTAAGGGGCTTGAACACCAATCCAGATTGGGTGGGGATTTCATCACCCTTCTCAGGACCCCAAAAATCACATAAGGTATATTGCATTGACCATAAATCTAATTAAAAAAAGATTAGACTCAGCCCTAAGGACTTCGCGCTCAATAGGACAAAGGAATAGTTGTAGGCATCGACTATTGATTCTAACCCAACTTTGTGGTGCCTAGGCTAGACAGGTAGGGAAAGGTAACTTTAAAAGACCCGTCTCACGGTGATTCATGAGTGGATCCCTCCTTTCTCTACTTGTGCTTACCTGGCCACAATTAGCGGTGAAGAGGCGGTTTGAGGTCCTACTTCTTACCCTTTGGAACAGTTAGGAGCTGTCTAGCTGACCTAGGTGACCCTAGATTTAGCCTTGATTGTGCATTTGTGATTGAGTGAACATGTGTCTAAGCCTTTTATCGAAAAATCTTTTTGCAAAAAGCCCTTATAAAAAAACACAAAAAGGAAAAATTTTACAAGAACTTGCAACTTGTCGCTAAGAAATCCGTGCACCCCACTTACACCCACTTTCTTTCCATTGACGTTTTCTTACCCCCACCTTCTGTTTTTTTTTTACCTTTTTGACTACACTACCTCTTTAGTGTATGTCCGGTTGGAGTAGGGACACTAGTGCCCGATTAGTCCGTGTCTCGTTGGTACCGATTGACGACGCTTTCGACTCCGAAGTCGAAATTCCTTCCACTTCCTTATCTTCACCTTCGCATTCTTCATCTTCTAAGGAGATGTCGGGATTTAATCCTAACAACCCCTTACCCGCGGGATTGATTCCACCTCCGCTAGGTGCGAATAACCCACAACACCCGCCTGTTGAAACGCCCCAACGAATCACGCTCCAGGATCTTTTCTACCCTATTCGCACCGCCTTACCTACTTGTCTTTCACTCCCACCGGCAAATGGGGACAACTTTGAGATCAAACCCCACTTCATCAACATGTTGCCAAAATTTCACGGACTGGAATCCGAAGATGCCTATATCTTCATAAACAAATTCCAAAACGTTTGCACAATGATGAAGACAACACAACTGTCTGATGATGTTATATGGCTACGGGTCATTCCTTTCACCTTATGTGACTTAGCTGAGAAATGGTTATACAGCACAGCATCACACTCAATTAAAAATTGGGAAGAGTTTGTTAAAACTTTTCTTAAAAAGTTGTATCCACATCACAAGACCGCGAGAATTCGCAATGAGATCATTCAATTTTCCCAGCTTCCTTCCGAACCCTTTTTGAAGTGTTTTGAAAGATTTAAAGACCTACTTGTTCAATGCCCTCACCATGGTATCGAGAATTGGCAACTTTGCTAAACCTTATACGAGGGATTGAACCCAGCAACTAAGCAGTTGTTGGAAACCATTTGTCAAGATCACTTTCTAACAAAATCTAATGAGGAAGCTTGGCAGTTTCTCGAGGATCTTGCTAAACAAACACTTCAGTGGGAAAGCACCAAGACCACCTCATCTTCTTCTGTTGGTCAGTCTAGGGCAGGCATACATCAATTAGATATGTCGATTGCTATGAAGGCCGAAATGGCCGCACTTACGAGAAAGCTAGAAGCAATTGAGACCAAAATCTCATCGCCTTCTCCTGCCCTTGCTTTGCCCCCACGAACTGTTTGCGTTTATTGTTCGGATCCATCACATCTTACCGAAGAGTGTCCTTAGAATCCACCTGTTCAAGGACAAGATCAAGTCAATGCTGCCTTTTAGCAAAGACAAAGAAGTGATCCATACTCTTCGACTTATAATCCGGGTTGGAAGAGTCACCCAAATTTTGCTTGGAATCAAAATCAACAATTTTAAGGAAACAACAACTTTCAAAGGCCTCTTCCTCCACAACAACAAGCACCTCCACAAACTCAATACCAGCAACCTTTCCAACAGCAACCTTACTCAAACCAAATGAACAATTTTGTACCAAACAATTCTTACCCTCAAAACAATTTTGTTCAACCGAATAATGATAAGGCTACCTCGCTAGAAAGAAGTCTAGATGCGTTTCTAAAGCAATCTACACAATCCGCAGCAAGGTTGGAGACTTCCATTCAATCTTTGGTGCAAAACAGTGCCTCACACGATCAAAGCATCAAATCAATTGAGGCACAAATTGCACAACTAAATACTGCGTTGAGCGAGTGAGAAAAGGGAAAGTTTCCATCTCAACCATTGCCAAATCCCGTTCACACACACAACGCACATGTTGCATATGATCAACAAAATCATAATGTAAATGCTGTGACCACGTTGAGATCTGGAAAAGTGTTGCACAATAACGTGGGTATTAGTAATGACACCCCTGCCGGTGGTTCTTCTTCATCTTCTTCGTTAGAGCCTGTCCTTCATCCTTCACAAGGCTTTACTTCTTCTAGCTCGAACGGACCCACATCTCACTTCACGAACACACCAACACTGGAATCCACTCCAACTCAGCAATCTACTCCACAGAAATTGGACTCAACAAATTTTCAAAATGTTCCCTTTCCAAACAGGTTGAGATCCAATAAACCAAGTCCACAAATGGAGAAGATTGTAGAGTTGTTTAAACAGGTTAGCATAAATATACCTCTTTTGGATGCAATCCAACAAGTCCCTTCTTACGCGAAAATTTTAAAGGACTTGTTTCCTGATTTAAAATCAGGAAAGCTTCTGGGAAAAGCTTCAAAAAGGGGTCACGTGTTGGCACGTGACACCTAAAAGGCATCATCAAGTCAAGTGCAGTCTCCTGACTACGCTGAAGAAAATGGGCTTCAGAAAGAGTCACGTGCTCCCACGTGACCAGGGTCACGTGGCGACACGTGACATTTAAACGCAAGCGTCAAAGGCACACAAGTTCTCTGATCAAGTCAAGAAAAGGCTTCAGAAGAGGTCACGTGTTCCCACGTGACCAGGGTCACGTGTTAGCACGTGACGCTTAGGCAGCAATCAGAAGACAGAGCGCAAAAGAAAGGAAAAGGCTCATTCCAAAGGGGGTCACGTGCCCACACGTGACCATGGGTCACGTGGTCACACGTGATCAGCTTTCAAAGCCCATTTTGTCAAACAGAATTAAATTCTGAAGGAGAATCAAATCTTTCCAAAGGAAAGCGGCTATCTGGAACCGATCGAATTAAAGATTCAGAGGTGATGAAATATCATCTATCTATGGGAAAATCTCGGGTTTGGAAAGATTTCCCCTTTAAATCTAACCAAAATAACAAGGGAGAATCTCTGGATTTAAAATCCAATGGTGAATAAAATTCACCTAATAATCCAAAGGTCCAAAATGAATGATGAATGCAAATCAAATCTCAATGAAGATTCGTCAAAAAACTGATTGATTCGGCTGCTTCTCCTATAAATAGGAGCCAAGAGACATACATACAGATAGATGCGCAGAGAGGAAAAAAGAAAAAAGGAGAAGAGCTCTGATACTTTGAAAAAGACTCGGATCTTCTGCAAAAAACCCTAGGTAAGAAAGGGAAGGCCTTTTGAAAGAAAGAGAATTTAATTCTCAACAGAGTTTAACTCTGATAATGTAAAAACAGAAGAACATATTTCTTCTCTCTTTGATGGAGGATCTGCAAAGTGCACATCTCCCCTTAAGGTTGAGAATTTAATTCTCAATGGGTTGAGATCCTGCCATGCAGATCCAAAACATGGAGAAGGAATGCAAGCACGAGAATTTAATTCTCACAGAACTATAGGAATTTAATTCCTTTAAAATAAAAGGAGGGCTTGACCCTATATTATGGGAATTTAATTCCTCCAGAACAAAAAAAGAAACAGGGTTTAACCCTAATTAAAAAACCTAGTTCTGTTGAAACAGCAGGAATTTAATTCCCTTAATCATACAGAGGATGGAAGTTTAAACTCCTTAAAAACTTTTATTAGGGTTTAACCCTATTCAGCCCTTCACGTATATGAGGAATTTAATTCCTACAGAAAATTCAGAGTTAAACTCTATCCCAGAATATAAGTCTTCGAAAGGAAGTAGGAATTTAATTCCTCTGAAATTTATAGTTCGAGGAATTTAATTCCTAAGAAGATTAACAAAGCCTCTAAACAAAATACCTAGAGGCAGGGTCACGTGTCATCACGTGACCCCCCCAAGAGAGCTACAGAAAGCCCCTTTGAGGCAGCACCCCACGTGACCCACGTGACCCTCAGCAGAAGCTCAAATCCATAGGCATTTGAATGCCCATCACGTGATGGCACGTGATGCTCTGGAAGACGCGATAATCTCAGCAGAACAAAGGAAGGGAGGGCGCTCTCACGTGCTGCCACGTGACCCCTCTTACCTTAGTGTTTAAACACTAAACTAAAACTCTCGAACCCAGTGTTAAAACACTGTTGGGCCTTAGTGTTCAACACTAATTAAAAAGCTTTATTTGCAGTGTTCAACACTGATTACCTTAGTGTTTAAACACTAATCTGAGATCTTCATTTGCAGTGTTCAACACTGATTACCTTAGTGTTTAACACTAACCTGAAAAAACATTGTTGCTGGTGTTCAACACCAAATATTCTCTTAGTGTTAAACACTAACTTGCCAACCCCATTCCCAGTGTTCAACACTGACTGCTCTGTAGTGTTTAACACTAGACTTCGGCCCAATTGGCTTAAATGGATGGAGGCAAAGCCTCTCCTGATTGGACTTAGCCCAAGATGGCCATAAGTCCTCAATTTGTGATTAACTGGTCCAATGGACTCATAACATAATTAATTCGTCTTGACCCCAAATTGGGCCAAGGGTTATTTAATCCACTCCGGTTCTAGGGTACATCTCTTCACTCCTTTGATACTTGGCATTGTAATCCCTCAATGCCGTCAAAGAGGTGACGGGTCCCGACGACCACACATTGATATGGACTGTGGGGTCCTTAAACTCATGTCTAATGCAAATTCCTGGTTACGTGGAACGCGGATAATGTCACTCTTTGACCCCGTGGGAAACGTCCAGAGCGGAGCCTGGTCCTCGCCAAGCACGGCAGTGAACCCGTGTGAAGCATCCAGAGCACATACCGGACTGTGGGGTCCTTAAACCCATAGACTACGACGTCCTTAACCTTGACCGAGATGTCTTAAAACTAACAATGGACTGTGGGGTCCTTAAACCCATGGACTACGACGTCCTTAACCTTGACCGAGATGTCTTAAAACTAACAATGGACCGCAATGTCCTTAAACTACCCACGGACCGCAATGTCCTTAAACTACCCATGGACCGTAATGTCCTTAAACTAGGACAATAGAGCCCCACATGCTCTTTTGTCGGATCTAAACGGTCCCGTTTAAGTTGATCTTAGCCTCAAAGATGGCTAACGTATCCTTAAACCTTCAAAACAAAGTGGACTATAAATCCCCCCAATTGACTCCGGCTTGAGGGTACATCCTTGAACTCCTCTGACATCCGTCGTTGTAATCCTTCAACGTCGTCAGAGAGGTGACGGGTCCCGACGGCCACACATTCATGGACCACTATGTCCCTAAACTGGAACATTAGAGTCCCAACGCTCTTGTGTCGGATCTAAACGATCCCGTTAAGTTGATCTTAGTCACAAAGTTAGACTAACGTATCCTTAACAAACGTTTGAGTTGATCTTAGCCTCGAGTAGGGCTGACGTATCCTCAAACCAAAACCCCCCAAACCCAAATCTAAGATAATACGGATTTGGACTAGTCCACGCCCTACGGGCGACGACATAACTCAGTCCCCGTAAACAATCCACAGGCAACGAAATACAAAACAGACACCCACGACACGAAGTGACCATCTGGAGAAGGAGAAAGTTGTTACCGCAATGCGGTAGCGTAATTAACTGCAGGGGCTTGCGCCTGCAGGGAAGAGCGTCCCCACAATCAAAAACCCCTCAAACGAGGGGGAATCTGACGAAGTCTGCTACATCGGACGTATCCGTCTAAACCTTCGATACGTGGTGCCATAAATCAACTTAGCATCTTCGGAGAGGTGGACGGATAGCACCTATTAGCATCTGCCCCGAATCTCAGGCAAGACGCGGTGTCGCGCCGTCTTTCGGAGGGGAACAGGACTTATGCACCAAGAAGAGGAATTCACAAGTACCAAAGAAAGTTTTCGTAGCTAGTGCTGTTAGTGATGCTCTTGTCCAATCTTTGCCCCAAAAACATAAGGACCCTGGCTGTCCTATAATTTCGATAACAATTGGGGACAAGAACATCAATAGAGCACTTTTAGATCTTGGTGCTAATGTCAATTTGCTACCATATTCAGTGTACGAACAATTAGGCATTGGAGAGCTTAAACCTACTCATTGTACTCTCCAAATGGCCGACCGATCTATCACCCATCCTAGGGGTGAGTCAGAGGATGTGTTAATTAAAGTAGGGGACTTCATTTTCCCCGTTGACTTCATTGTTATGGATATACAACCTGTAGCTAACCCCCGGAGTCAAATTCCGGTGATACTTAGTCAACCATTCCTTGCGATTTCTAATGCGGTGATCAATTGTCGTAATGGTTCAATAAACCTATCTTTTAGAAATATGACGATTGAACTCAACATTTTTAAGTTGGGGAATCAGCCCTCCGAGCCTAATGCTAGTATACTTGATGTTTGCTCGATCCATGAGATCACACAGGACGACTGTGAGATCGAAAAATTTCTGTTCAATCACAGCAGTTTTGACGCCTTTAGTGCGTTCCTTCTAGAATCTGACACAGTTTCACGCCGGAAAAAGATTATGAGTGTTTCACCTTTTTGGACGATTTTGAAGACTCACCACCCGAGTTTGAGTCTTTTGATTTTTCGGATGAGTTAGTTGAACCATCCAACTCGGTTGCGTACACTCGATTTGAACCGTTGATGGAATCCTTCGAGTTTGAAACAGTTTCACCTATGTTACCTTCAATTGTTTCACCTCCTAAACTCGAACTAAAGTTTTTGCTGTCTCACCTTAAATATGCTTACCTAGGTGAGAATGAGACCCTTCCCGTTATCATATCGGCCTCTCTATCCCCCGAGCAAGAGAAAGCCCTTTTAATGGTCTTACAAAACAACCGGCAAGATTTTGGCTGGACTATGGTAGACATCAAGGGGATTAGTCCCCTCATAGTTGAACATCATATACACATGATGGATGATGCCAAGCCAGTAAGGGATCCACAAAGACGCCTCAACCCCATAATGAAGGAGTCTGTCAAGAAGGAAATTGTTAAATGTCTTGATAGTGGTATCATTTACCCTATCTCGGATAGCCAGTAGGTTAGCCCCATTCATATTGTCCCAAAGAAATCGGGCATTACGGTCATAACCAATGAGGCGAATGAGTTAATACCTACTCGCACCCAAACTGGGTGGCGAGTTTGCATCGACTATAGAAAACTCAATGTCGCGACAAGGAAAGACCACTTTCCTTTACCTTTCATTGACCAAATGCTGGAACGATTGGCTGGGCATGAATTTATTGCTTTTTGGACGGCTATTCCGGCTATAATCAAGTCCCCATCACCGAAAAGGATCAAGACAAGACCACATTTACTTGTCCTTTCGGTACTTTCGTTTACCGTCACATGCCCTTTGGGTTATGCAATGCACCCGCTACATTTCAGCGGTGTATGATGGGGATCTTTTCTGACATGGTGTAGAAATTTTTAAAGATCTTTATGGATGATTTCTCCATTTTCGGTGACTCCTTCGATGAGTGTTTGCTACACCTTGATGCAGTTCTTACCCGCTGTAGGGATAAGAACCTTACCTTAAATTGGGAGAAGTGCCACTTTATGGTACGAGAAGGTATTGTCTTAGGACATGTCATCTCGCAAAATGGCATAAAGGTTGATAAAGCCAAGATTGAAGTCATCTCCAATCTTCCTCCTCCTAAATGCGTCAAAGACATCCGAGGCTTCCTTGGCCATGCCGGTTTTTATAGACGGTTCATCAAGGATTTTAGCAAGATAGCTAGACCCTTGACACTTTTATTGGCCAAGGACACCACTTTTGATTTTGACTCAACTTGCATGGAAGCATTCGAGTCATTGAAACACTCACTCATTTCTGCGCCCATTCTTTCATCTCCCGACTGGACGCATCCATTCGAAAATATGTGTGATGCATCTGATTTCGCCATTGGTGCTGTTCTTGGACAGCACATTAATAAGATGCCGCACGTAGTTTATTACGCTAGTCGAACATTAAATGAGGCCCAACTAAACTACACAACAACAGAAAAAGAATTTTTAGCCGTTGTGTTTGCACTTGAAAAATTCCGGCCTTATTTAATCGGCTCTCCAGTGATTGTGTACACGGACCATTCAGCTCTTCGCCACCTTTTTGCGAAGAAGGATGCTAAATCGCTGTTAATACGTTGGATTCTCTTGCTACAAGAGTTTGACCTTATCATAAGAGACAAAAGAGGATGTGAAAATATAGTGGCCGACCACCTTTCACGACTTCCTTCTTCACCTCCACTTGAAATTCCAATTAAAGATGTTTTTCCCGATGAGCAACTCTTAACCGTGTCATGCGAACCTTAGTTCGCTGATATAGTAAACTACTTGGCCACCGGCCTGATACCTAAAGATTGGTCGAAACAGGATAAACTCTGATTCTTATCCCAAGTAAGACATTTTTACTGGGATGAGCCGTATCTTTTTAAATACTGTTCCGACCAAATCATTCGTCGGTGTGTCCCTGAAAATGAGTTTAACAGTGTGCTGTCATTTTTCCACGATCAAGCGTGTGGCGGGCATTTTGGCCCCAAGAAGACAACAGAGAAAATCTTGCAGTGTGGCTTCTACTAGCCACGACTCTTTAAAGATGCATATGAATACTGCAATACATGCTCCCGGTGCTAACACTTGGGTCGGATATCGAGGAGAAAAGAAATACCGCTCCAACCAATTTTGGTTGTGGATATTTTTGATGTTTGGGGAATAGACTTCATGGGACCATTTCCAAATTCCTTTGGGAATGTGTATATTCTTTTGGCTGTTGACTATGTGTCAAAATGGGTCGAGGTTGTGTCTAGCCGAACGAATGATAACAAGGTTGTCATTCGATTTCTTAAAGAAAATATCTTTTCTCGGTTTGGGCACCCTCGAGCGATTATAAGTGATAATGGATCTCACTTCTGCAATAGGACTTTTGAGTCCTTAATGCGCAAATATTCCATTACTCACAAATTGTCAATACCATACCATCCCCAAACTTATGGGCAAGCCAAAGTTTCAAATCGGCAGATTAAACAAATCTTGGAGAAGACGGTTTCTTAAAACCGTAAAGATTGGTCACACAAACTGATTGATGCATTATGGGCATTTCGTACTGCATACAAGACCGATCTTGGTATGTCTCCATACCGGCTTGTTTATGGGAAGGCTTGCCACCTCCCGGTTGAGATTGAGCACAAAGCATTTTGGATGATTAAGAAGTTGAATTTATCGATGGGAGATGCGGGCAGCAATCGAAAGCTGTAATTAAATGAACTAGAAGAGCTGCGGGATGAGGCTTATGATAATGCTGTAATTGTTAAAAACCGAACTAAGGTGTTCCATGACAAACACCTTATGCGCAAAACGTTTAAACCTGGTCAACAGGTTTTGCTTTATGACACTCGGTTACACTTTCACCCCGGCAAGCTAAAATCTAGATGGAAATGACCGTTTTTGGTACGCACCGTATATCCGCACGGTGCGGTTGACCTGGAAAACCCGGAGGACGGTACTTTATTTAAAGTAAACGTACATCGATTGAAACCGTTCCTCACTGCGGACCCGTCGGAGGAGCTCCTATTTTTGCAGGAGCCGATTTACACTGATTGATCTTCCTCCATTTTACCCCCAAATTTTCGATCATCTAGCCAAGACTTTGTTTCAAACAAGTTTGGGGGTGTGTATCATTTGTAAATATATAAATACAAAATAATATAAAAAATAAAATTTTTTGGAAAAATAACTTTTTTGGGTATTTTTGTAAATTTACAGATTAATTAAATAAATAAAATTTATATTTGCAAATAATTTCCTCTTTTTAGAGGGGTTTATTTGCAAATATCCATCATTTCCCCCCTATATAAAGAACCCGACCCTCTTGTTTTCTCTAACCCTAATTTTAATCTCTGAAAGAAACCCTAGCGTCGCCGCCTCTTTTCTGCCGAGCGATCTCCTCCTCCAGCCACGGATCCGCCGCCCAACACCCGTTTCGACCGCGCTTCCGCCGCCTGTCAGCCGCGTCGCCCGCTGAATTTTTCAGGGGAGGTTCTTCTTTAAAAACCCATCTCTGTTTTTCAATTCTTAGATCTGTTGGCACACATCATGCTGCTTGAACGCGATTTTTCACAAGTATTTTCACACGAGCTGTACGGTAGTTATTTTGTGAACGAAATCGCGCGTAGGGGTTGGAATTTTCTGATTTATAATCACCCTCTTGCGTATGCATTGCCGGAATTAGTCACTCGTTTTTACGAGTGTATGGAGGATGGGTGCCTAAACCAATTTGGGTTTATTAAATTGCTATGGGGTGATCGGGAAATTGTCATTGATAGGGATATTATACACGAAGTCATACTAATCCATCGCATACCTGCACATGACCAACCTTTGCAATTTGAGGATTACATTCCCTTGATGGGCAACGATTGCTCAAGGGAGCCGCGGAAGGGTATCCAAGCGAGAACCCTTTTCGCGAATGTTTTGACTGTATGCCGGTAGGCACAAAATAATATTTTCGGTAGCTCCCACAACACATTTTTTATACCCTCCTTGCATATTGTGCATACCCTTATGACAAAGAACCCCCGTTTCGACATGTGCATAGTATTGCTAAACTCCATAGGTGCGGGTAAACGAGCCGCAAATTACCCTTGTCCCATACTGGTTACACAATTATGTCGATATTTTCTTCCCGTGGAGGAGTTCGAATTCTACATGCAAGGAGGCATTCCGGTCAGGCCTCTTATTGAGGGCGTTTCTACGTCCTATTCTCGATTGACTGATGTGTAGTCTTGAACCGAACCGGCAGAACATGTATTTTCCCGCACACTTAGCTCTAGCTCGACCGCGAGCGAAGGAGAAATGACCCCTGTAGAACATGCACAATTGATGCGGAGAGCTGTTAGGGGTATTGATGAGTTGAAGGAGCAATTGAGGGTAACATCGAGGGAGCACGACCGTCGGTTGACGGAGGTTGAGCAGGAGATTCGGACCCTGCTGGTTAGGGAGGAGCGTTCACGTTCACGCTCGAGAGCGCGGCGTGAGGCCGAGCAGTGAGGGCACTGCTTTGGATAAGTTTGGGGGAGTTGGTGGTTGTATATAGTTATCTTTTGCATTGCATACCTTCTTTTTAAATTTTTGTATATATTTTTTCTTTTTCTTTTGCATGTCTAAATTCTGCATTGCATCCTTATATAAAAATCATAAAAATTGAAATATTTGAAAATAAAAAAATTGAAAAATTAAAATCAATTAAAAAACTAAAAAATTTGAAAAATTATAAAAATTAAAACATTCAATTTTGGCCTTAATTGACTTGAGTTTGACAAATAGGTTAACTAGTTAGGAACAACTAGATCTTAGACTTAGTAAATTAAAAATCCTAAAAATAACCTTTCTTAAAATTTAACGGTAGAAAGTATATGTCTTTGTTGTTTATTTAGAAATAGGCAAATTTCGAGTTGACTTCTTGGGCTAAGTTAAAACAAAGGAAAAGTATTGATATTTTTATTAATGAAAAATAATTCTTAGGCTTAATTCTAAATTCTGAAAATATATACCCTACAAATTGCACAAACACGAAGCTTGAAACTTGGAATAGTAGAAGAGACCTTGAAATGCTCTTGTCTAAAATACTTAGTATGAAGGAAAATAAAAATAAAAATACAAGTGTGAATAAAGAAATAAAAAAAATGAACACTGGTTTTTGTAATTAGTTAAGGCTGCATAAAATAAAGAAATATTTAGCAAGGGTGGTTTATCACCTAGTGCCTTAGACTAACAGGTTTGGGAGTCACTGCTATAAGCCTTAGGTATTACAAGACTAGGAATTACGCCTTAATGTGCAAACACATTTTGTAATCGGTCGTTGGTACCTCAAAAAGTATTAACGGTCGCATGAAGAATGTGTGAGCAATTTCATCTAAAAATTCACCAATTGAAAAGTACTTTGGACGATGGACAAGAGTATAATAGCTTGATTTGAATTTCTAAGTGTAGGGGTGATATACACACACACGTAGGGGTATATGATTGGGGTTTGGATAAGAGATAGGAACAAAGAATATGACTTATATTTTTAGTAGAGATGATAAAAATTCTTAACTTGAGATGGAACCCTAGAAGGAAAATTCAAAAGATGCTAAAAGGTAAGTAAATTGTTAAATGATAAGGAAGCGTGAAAAAAACGGGTTGATAATTTCTGAATTGAAGATAATAGAATTTCTTGCTAGAGAACCGAATTGAAGAATAAAAGTCAATATGCCAAATTGATAGGATTTTGTGGGTAGTATCCGCTAAAAACCCTCAGGAGGCAACACTCCTCCTACTAGGGACACCTAGAGGTTTAACAGCTTGTTGCACGAGCTCAGTGCAATCGCGTTTCCCTGCGAAAGTGAGGCTGGGTCTTTTTCAAGAATAAAACTAGGTTTGCTCGAGGACGAGCAAAAGATAAGTTTGGGGGTATTTGTTCATATCATAATTTTGCATTATTATATTCCCCTTTCTTATTCATTTTACAAATAAACATGTGCTTTTGATCCATGTCTGCTACATATTTGCAGGTTACAGGTTCTCGGAACAAAAACAGTGAAAATGATGAAAAGACGATACAAAAGTGAGACTACGACCGATAAATAGTGGAATCTTGATCAAGCCTACATTTTGAGGGACAATGAGGATTGATTGAAACGATTTCGGATTGTGTATTATGAAAATTGTATAGAAATCACAACCAAAAATTATTTGACCGCAATCAATAACGGTGTCGGATGTAGCGCGTTAGTAAGTTCGGATCGTCCACAGGGAAAGTGTAATCGTTCGTGTTTCGATTTAGATGAGTTGAAACTTTAAAGAAAAGAAAACAAACAATTCATGATTTGTAAATTGAAGTTCAAGAATTAGGAAAATCTAGATCTAATAACAAGAAACAATAAAATCAAGAATTGAGAATTTGTGATGATTTCCAAATCAAATATCAAGAATCGAAGTGAGGCTCGTAGGAATCGATTGGATCGTAGATGTGATGAAATATAGCGATTACGTATTCTTATCCATCGATGAATTGATACTAGATCGATGATGATCAACGAGAATTAGGGGTTTCGTGTGAAACTAGGGTTTCATCATCTATCTCTTGTTCCTTCGTCGATATCATTCACATTCTAGCCTCTAGTAAATTCAAGAATCGATCGTGGATCCCTAATTTCAAGCGAACACAATCAAGAAAGTATCGCAACGAAACTAGGTCGTCGATTCTTCAATTTGCTAGGGTTTACAAAACTCATAGGACTTAATAATCGTTTCAAGATTTGTTACATCATCATTCTATTGATCGTCTCGACTCCTTTACGAGCGGAGTTTTACTCAAACATCACAACAAGAACCACAATCACAAATTGAGATCGAATCATGATGCAAGAATTTAAAGAAAGCAAAATTAAAGAATTTCACCTTTTATTTATCAACAATTTCATTACAATTCGCTCAAGAACTACAAGAGGAAGAACTCGATCGTCGATTTGGCTTCGCTCGTCTCCTTGAGTCGCGGATCGGCTTGGATCACTTGCTCGATTGAAGATCGGCTCCGCTCCTAAAAGGTTGAAGGCTTCTTGCTTGATTTGGTACTCAGAATCTTGAATTTGGCTTTGAAATTTGAATTGGGGTTTACAAGTTGTGTCACTCAACTTGTATTGAATTTGGGGAGAGAGAGAAGAAGAAGAAGAAGACCCTTAACCCTAGATCTAGGTTTTCTTTTATAAGCCATCCAAAATCCTAGATCTAGAATTCAAATTTCCCTCCAAAATAAACCACTTTTCCCTCCAAAATGAACAACTTTTCCCTCCAAAATGAACCACCTCATTTGAATTTTCCCTCCAAAATGAACTACCTCATTTGAATTTTCCCTCCAAAATGAGGTTGTTAGAAAGAATTTTCTAGAAGAAGTTTGTTGGAGGGAATATTCTAGAATGAGGTTGTTACAAGGAGGCTTCTAGAAGAAGGTTGTTATAAGGAGGCTTCTAGAAGAAGGTTGTTGGAGAGAGCCTTCTAGATGAAGCCACGTGGAGTTTCTGCAATGTTCTAGAAGCTTGGCCATTAAAATTAAGCACATGGGAAAAATTGAGCTGTTGACGTCATCAGACTGCCGCGGATCCGCGGCACGTGCCTCCTCAGGCCGCGGATCCGCGGTCACAAGGGCGCTTCAGTGAGTGATTTTCTTTGTGTTGCTTCATCTGGAAATAATGGTATTTTCATGATATGTTGAATTTTATATTTCTTTCTCTATAAATGCCAGATCAGAAAGCTTAGACTTGGCGCATCTTTTGATCAGCACTTTGACAATTCTGGCTCGGATCCTGGAATTCCCTGCACAGACTTCGAAACAAGTGTTGCGCTACACAAGGATGATGCAATACCATGAAAAACACACAATTTCCATCAGAAATGCCGGTTTTAGTATGCAACACAGGTAATCTGGTATTTTAGGGATGTTTTGCTAATATGTGTAATATGCAAACCAAACACTTCTAAATGAGTGCAAATGATAGGAAAATTGACGTGTTAAAAATGCAGTATTTTCGACTGATCAAATTCCCCCAAATTTATTTTCGGTCGTCTCGAGCGAATTGTTTTATTTAAAAAGAGAAGGAGAAAATAAAGAAAGAGAAAAACTAACTAGCACACTTTCGTAGGCAACACGATTGCACTGAGCACGTGCAACAAGCCTTTAAACCTCTGGGTGTCCCTCGTAGGAGGAGTGTTGTCTCCTGAGGGTTTTCAGCGGATTGCACCCACAAAATCCAATAATAAAAGGAAGACCGTGAATATTACATTTAAAGATAAGAATTGTAAAAGAAAAGCTTTGAAAATTAAGGTTTCCAACTAAGCTAGCTTTTCGGTTGTCATGAACCCTATCTTAATAGTCATGAAAAAATGTCAGAAATCACATCATCCCTCAATAAAACATCGTCTTTATTCTTCATTCCTATCTTTCTTCCAAACATCGATCATATAACCCTACGTGTGTGTAATATACATCCCTACACCCGGAGAATTCAATTCAAGCTATCATACTCTTGTCCATCTGCCTCAGTACTTTTTAATTAATGAATATTTAGATGAAATTGCTCATACACTTTCATGCGACCGTTAATACTTCTTGAGGTACTAACCGACCGATTACTCATGTGCTTGCTTATTTGGTGTTTTTCCTCGTCTTGCACCACCTGAGGCTTAGCAGTGACTTCCAGACCAGTTGGCCTTAGGGCACTAGGTGAAGAGGCACCCTCGCTATATTTTTTTATTGCTGCCTTGGCGATAACAAAACCAGTGTCCATTTTTTTCACCATTTTATATTTTATTCATTTTTTTCTTTATTTCCTTCATACTTTGGCTTTTAGACAAGAGCATTTCAAGGTATCCTCTACTATCCCGAGCGTCAAGACGTGTGTAAGTGCGAATAGCAGGGTATCAACGTTCAAAATGTTTGGCTTCCAAAATAGGAACTATTTTTCAGACTTATTCTTATCCTCAGATTAGTGACTTCTTTCATCTTACTAACCCTTGGGACAACGGCTCATAACTACTTCCTACTAGTTCGTATAAGAAAACTTCTAATTTTCTTGGTTTTCTTAAATTTTTCCAATCTCATGGATGTAATTTTTTCACTATCTACTCTTTTATTATCTTATTTATGTACAAAATTTTTTATTTTTTTGAAAATTTTAAATTTTTATAGGTTTTTAAAAATGTTTTGTGCTTATGCAAAGTATGATGCAAATGATGCGAAAATAAGCACAAAGCTCCCCCAAACTTGTTTTCAACAGTGTCCTCACTGTTGCCATCCTCTAAATCTCGAAAAACCTGTAAACTTGGGAGGAAATTTATTAACGAGGGCAAAATATTTAAATGAAAATCCTCCCCCAAACTTATTTTTGGTTCAAAATTTTGTAAAACTTTTCTTTTCAAGAGCCCGATTATACCCCCCCCCCCCAAACTTGAGTTAAGCAATGTTAATCTTTGAAAATCACATGAGGGGGTCAAAAATCATTGGTCGATACCAAGCTTTGCAAAGACCGAAAGTTAACACCAACCATTCGAAAGTTTTATCAATGCAGTGCTCTGGTTAGTGGAAGACGAAGTGGGGAAAGGGTAAGTGCTGGAATAGAATGTGTGTGCGTCTCATTTTGGAGAGACGATGTAGTGAATGTGATGGATTACTCGCATCCTTTTTACAGTTCAGAAGAAGGGGTGGAGGTTCAATTTCATTGCTTTGATATGGATTCATCTCAACACCCGTGTCATTCAAAAATGCGAGTTCATCAGCGAAGATTTTCTCAAAAGTTTCATCAATACCCCGAAGAATAATGTCATCACAAAGCGCGGGGTGATCTTCAGACTCTAAAAACGGTTCATAATCGGTGTTAGTTGTTGACCCGGACAACTCGGTGGAAGAGTCCGTATGTGTATGATACATAGTTGGGTCAAACAACAACATATGAAAAGAGTCAAGATCAGTATCATGATGATCGTCAAATTCGCTGCTGTCGACATCCATTAAGTCGACAGAACAGACCTGAGCAGTAGGTTCGGAGGGTACACTTCCCAACTTGTAAATGTTCAGCTCTATTGACCTATTCCCGAAAGATAGGGTCATAGAACCATTACGACAGTTGATGATAGCGTTGGAAGTGGCCAAAAAGGGGCGACCTAAAATCACCGGAATTTGATTCCGTGGGTTCACTACAGGCTGTGTATCAAGTACAATAAAATCCACAGGGAATACGAATTCCCCGATTTTTATTAACACATCCTCCAGTTGACCCCTAGCTTTGGTGATTAATCGGTCAGCCATTTGGAGAGTTATGCTCGAGGGCTTTAACACTCCGATACCTAGTTGCTCATAAACCGAATATGGAAGCAAGTTAACACTAGCGCCAAGGTCTAGTAGAGCACGGTTGATGTGTTTTTCCCCAATAGAAATAGAAATAGTAGGACAGCCAGGGTCCTTACGTTTCCGTAGTATTTGTTGGGGGAAAGCTGTGTCTACAGTTTTTGCCATGAATATATTCTTGGGCACTTGAGTCTTCCTCTTCCTAGTGCACAAGTTCTTAAGAGTTTTCGCATAGGACGGAACTTGTTGGATAGCATTTAGGAGAGAGATGTTGATATTAACTTGCTTAAACATGTTCATAATCTTCTCCATATGTGGACTCGATTTGTTAGCCCTTAACCGATTAGGATAAGGTGCTTTAGCAATAAGCGCTGGGTCCATCATAGGAGAAGGTGGTGTGTGTAGACGTGATCCCAGAATAGGAGTGGGGATCGTCTGTGGTGGACTAGAAGAGGTGGGCTGAGGTGTCGAGCCTTGTGGGAAATGAAGAATAGGCTTGCAAGAAGGTGGTGGGGTAGAAGAACTGGGGTCAGAATTAGAAGTAGAAGTAGAAGTAGAAGGAAAGGTCTCAGCCGGGGTATCATCGATAGATTTTTCAGTGTCATCAATCTCTTCCCCAACGTGATTGTCAAGCACTCTTCCAGATCTCAACGTGATTTCATTCACATGATGTGAATAGCCAGGATTGGGTAAAGGTTGAGCTGGAAGTTCCCTTTCTCTCTTGCACTCATTTCGGCTTTTAGTTGTGCAATTTGTACTTCCATCGATTTGATATTCTCATTTTGAGAGACAATGATCTTCATCACATTCTCGACGGAAGATTGCAAACTTGTCGTCCCTTGGATGGATTGTTTCATGAAAGTATGCAAGGTTTGTGCTAGTGCAGAGGTATTATCTGTACCGGTCAATTGCAAAGAGTTTTCATGTGGTGCAAAAGTGTTGGCCGGATTTTGGAAGTTTTGTGCTTGGAAGGGGTGCTGACTCAATTGTGGTGGTTGCTGTAGTGGTGGAGGGACCCTTTGGAAATTGTTTTGGTTTGGAACCGTGTTTTGAGTTTGTTGTTGGTTCCAAGCAAAGTTAGGATGATTCCTCCAACCCTGATTATAAGTGGAAGAAAATGGATCGTTTCTAGGTCTTTGAAAAGCAGAATTGGTATGCTCATGACCTTGAAACGGAGAATTCAATGGACATTCTTCCGTGAGATGTGACGGATCAGAACAGCATCCACATACAGTTTTGGAGAGTGACATTTGATTTAGGGCGGCAGCTAAAAATTTATTTTCCATAGTCTCGAGTTTCTTATTTATAGCTGAAATTTCAGCTCTAACTCCTATGGAAACATCCGATTGGTTATTACCACCCCTAGACGATTGACTCACACCCTCCCACTGTAAAGATTTTTCAGCGAAATCTTCTAAAAATTTCCAGGCTTCCCCATCATCTTTGGTCATGAAGTTGCCTTGACACATGGATTCAAGGGTCTGTCTTGTGTTAAGATTAATGCCCTCATATATGATTTTGCACAGTTCCCATCTAGGGATTTCGTGATGTGGACATTGAACTAACAAATCCTTGAAGCGTTCAAGACATTTTGAGAATGTTTCATTTGGAAGCTGAGTGAGTTGATTTATTTCGCTACGGACTCGAGCTGTCTTATGATGTGGGTAGAATTTCTTAAGGAATGCTTTGACGAATTCTCCCCAGTTTGAAATAGAATGTGCGGTAGTATTATACAGCCACTTCTCGGCTATATCGCACAAGGTAAATGGGAGAAGACGAAGACGCATAGCATCCATAGAAAGCTGTGAAGTACCCATCATTGCGCATACATTTTCAAATTTGGTGATAAAGGCATATGCATCTTCAGACTCGAGACCGTGATATTTGGGTAGAAGGTTGATGTATTGGGGTTTAATCTAAAAATTGTCCCCGTTAGCTGGTGGAATGGAGAGATAGGTCGAAAGAGGACCTCGTGTAGGATAGCACCTCTCTTGGAGAGAGATGCGGGGTGGATTCTGCGCACCAACGGACGGCAGCAGAGTAGTGGTAAAGAAATTCGATGGAGAAGGATCCATCGATATGGGTGTGGTGGTGGGTAAAGAAGAGGTAAATGTAGAAATACCGATTTCGGAGTCGATCGGGGGAGAAACGCGGACTAAACGGGCACTAGAATCCCGTGTCCAGCCTATCTTGCACTAAAAAGGGTTAGTATAAGTGGCAGCGTGACTTATAATTAGGGGAAATGATGAATGTGGTGTTTGTTTTGAAAAATATACGGATTTTTGAAAAAATGATGCAAATCACAACAAATGCAACAAGCAAAACCCTAATTCTAGTGGTCGCCTAGGTCAAAGCTCTAGACCGCTCCTAACTGCCAAAAGACAAGTCGCGGGATCAATCCTCCACTGCCTCTTTGTCTCTCCTGTGGCCAGGTAAGTGCCAGGTAAGTGGGAGGTTCTCCACTACGTAAGTAGTGGGCCTAATTAAGTAACCACTAGCCTTCGACACACTTGCCTTAGACACCACAAAAGAAACGCGGATAAGCAATGAATTACCCACGGCCTTCTTCTGTCCTAAGTGAGCGCGACGGTCCTTAGAGTCATCTCTAGATATTTTTTAGTTAATGAGGGTAATGCGGATGCAAGTTTGTGATTTTTGGGGCTTAGGAAGGGTAATGAACTCCCCACCTAATCTGGATTTGGTCTTTGCCCCTTAATTTCCGTATTAATATGCAAACAACCAAAAATCAAAAACACGCACAAATTTTTATTGCTTTTTGCGGCACTACGATTTATTTGCAAAGAAACATGCAGCAAATTGTTAATTGGAGCAGATGAGGTGGGAGATAAGAAAGTCAAGAGAGTTACCAAAAATTTTGGAACAGTGATTCTACTGTAGCACCGCGGTTCCACCGTGTGAGTCGCCTAATGCTGCGGATCCGCCGCGGTTTATCCTCTTCACTGCACAAAAATTTGACAACAGGCTCCTGTTCACTTACACAGCTCTCTGGAATGCTCTGAAATTTTTTTCCACAGCTCCACAAATTCCAGATTTCCTCGCAACAAATCACAACAACACGTTTAGGGTTTGTGCGAATTTAGATCTAAAAATATAGATGGAATAAACTTTTCAACTCAAATTTCAAAATACGAACAATTAGCGCACTATCCCCGGCAACGGCGCCATTTGATTGAAACGATTTCGGATTGTGTAGTATGAAAATTGTATAGAAATCACAACCAAAAATTATTTGACCGCAATCAATAACGGTATCGAATGTAGCGCGTTAGTAAGTGCGGATCGTCCACAGGGAAAGTGTAATCGTTCGTGTTTCGATTTAGATGAGTTGAAACTTTAAAGAAAAGAAAACAAACAATTCATGATTTGTAAATTGAAGTTCAAGAATTAGGAAAATCTAGATCTAATAACAAGAAACAATAAAATCAAGAATTGAGAATTTGTGATGATTTCCAAATCAAATATCAAGAATCGAAGTGAGGCTCGTAGGAATCGATTGGATCGTAGATGTGATGAAATCTAGTGATTACGTATGAATTGATACTAGATCGATGATGATCAACGAGAATTAGGGATTTCGTGTGAAACTAGGGTTTCATCATCTATCCCTTGTTCCTTCGTCGATATCATTCACATTCTAGCCTCTAGTAAATTCAAGAATCGATCGTGGATCCCTAATTTCGAGCGAACACAATCAAGAAAGTATCGCAACGAAACTAGGTCGTCGATTCTTCAATTTGCTAGGGTTTACAAAACTCGTAGGACTTAAGAATCGTTTCAAGATTTGTTACATCATCATTCTATTGATCGTCTTGACTCCTTTACGAGTGGAGTTTTACTCAAACATCACAACAAGAACCACAATCACAAATTGAGATCGAATCATGATGCAAGAATTTAAAGAAAGCAAGATTAAAGAATTTCACCTTTTATTTATCAACAATTTCATTACAATTCGCTCAAGAACTACAAGAGGAAGAACTCGATAGTCGATTTGGCTTCGCTCGTCTTCTTGAGTCGCGGATCGGCTTGGATCACTTGCTCGATTGAAGATCGGCTCCGCTCCTAAAAGGTTGAAGGCTTCTTGCTTGATTTGGTACTCGGGATCTTGAATTTGGCTTTGGAATTTGAATTAGGGTTTACAAGTTGTGTCACTCAACTTGTATTGAATTTGGGGAGAGAAAGAAGAAGAAGAAGAAGACCCTTAACCCTAGATCTAGGTTTCCTTTTATAAGCCATCCAAAATCCTAGATCTAGAATTCAAATTTCAAATTTCCCTCCAAAATGAACCACTTTTCCCTCCAAAATGAACAACTTTTCCCTCCAAAATGAACCACCTCATTTGAATTTTCCCTCCAAAATGAACTATCTCATTTGAATTTTCCCTCCAAAATGAGGTTGTTAGAAAGAATCTTCTAGAAGAAGTTTGTTGGAGGGAATATTCTAGAATGAGAATGTTACAAGGAGGCTTCTAGAAGAAGGTTGTTGGAGAGAGCCTTCTAGATGAAGCCACGTGGAGTTTCTGCAGTGTTCTGGAAGCTTGGCCATTAAAATTAAGCACATGGGAAAAATTGAGCTGCACGTGCCTCCTCAGGCCGCGGATCCGCGGTCATGTGGGCGCTTCAGTGAGTGATTTTCTTTGTGTTGCTTCCTCTGGACATAATGGTCTTTTCATAATATGTTGAATTTTATATTTCTTTCTCTATAAATGCCAGATCAGAAAGCTTAGACTTGGCGCATCTTTTGATCAGCACTTTGACAATTCTGGCTCGGTTCCTGGAATTCCCTGTACAGACTTCGAAACAAGTGTTGCGCTACACAAGGATGATGCAATGCCATGAAAAACACACAATTTCCCTCAGAAATGCCGGTTTTAGTATGCAACACAGGTAATCTGGTATTTTAGGGATGTTTTGCTAATATGTGTAATATGCAAACCGAACACTTCTAAATGAGTGCAAATGATAGGGAAATTGACGTGTTAAAAATGCAGTATTTTCGACTGATCAAGGATCAATGAACAAGTTCACAAAGCACAAAGGCAGCGCAAGGTTCAAGACTTCGACACGAAGCAAACGGTAAAGTTCACGACATTATTCACTGTGGAGATCTGGAAGAGAACTAAAAGACACTCTAAAGAACAAACTGAAGAAAACAGAAGACAATAGCAACAGACAGAAGCCACAGGAAATCGAGCCATCAAGCCTTTCATATGGCCGCGGATCCGTGGCCAGACATGGGTTTTGGCCGCGGTTCCGCGGCCGTGCTAGGCCCGTGTCGGTGGCAATTCTTGGCGGTGTTGACTAGGTTTCTTAGGGGTAAAGTTGTAAATGCAGATGTGAATTGATTGTAACCCTAGGGTTTTTATGCTCTATAAATAGAAATCCTAAACCTCTCTTTGAGGTATGCCTCTTTTCATTGATCAAAATTCAGAAATAAATTGTAATGTTTTGAGAGCATCAATAAAGTAAGTAGATTTCTTTTCATTGCCCTAGTTCTAAATTTTCTTTCTGCCTTAGTATAGTTTTTATTATCTGCCCTAGTTAATTAGTTTAGCACTTTTATTAATCTGCCGTAGTTTAGATAGTTAGTCTTTTTTAAATTGAAAACTCATAAAAAACATGTCTTTCATCAATCCCCTAATGAGTGAGTAGTTCCTCACTTGTTAGGGTTAGGAATAGGAAAGGTTTGAGAGATGAAAATCTCTCACCCCTTTCTTGCCCATCACATATTAATTCATAGGACTCCATGCATATATACACACACCGCTCCCTACGGCACCCTATCCACGAGGTAACGGTGATACCGTAGTTTAAAAGACCGGTTGTGTATGTTTTCCATGGAGGTTAGGGTAAGAATTAAGAAAGGACGGACAAGGACCTAGAGGAAGAAACATCGTTTATTCCCGATCGTCCTAATCCCTTTATTAATTATTACCATAACACCTAAATAGATCTAAATTAGGGCATTGAAAGCGGTGGGAAATCTTAAATTTCCAAACTTAACCTAAACCTAACCCTTGCAAGATTTTAATCCTAGTTTAAATCAACTTAGCTTTTAGTGATAATCAATCCAACACCGTTTGGAATTAACTCGTTAGAACAAATTGAGAATACACAAAATCCCTATGGTCCGACCCATACTTACCGGCTAGCTACCAAGCGACGCCGTTCTTGATTGCGGTTAACAATTCTTTGACGCACAAAATCTCTTTAAATCAGCAATCTCGTTAAAGGACACTTACAAGGTCCTTACGACCTTATAAGGAGAAAATACCTGCGTGAGATCCTTACGACTCATAAGAGAGCAACACACTTAGGGATCCCCACGATTCCTAAGGAGAAGTTACACTTACGAAATCCTCACGACTCGTAAGGAGAAACCCTCTTATGAGACATTCACGGCTCATAAGATTCAAAAGTCTTAAGCTATAAGGATCTGAACCTGTTCTTAAACCATCATCACACTCCCCAGATTGCCCTACAAGCGTCTCAATATCAACCCTTGTATACAATCCACGGGCACAAATAAACGTTTCCCAACAGAGTCCCACCATTGACGAGGGATATCTTCATATGGCGAACGACACTTGTAAGTCCTCTCGACTTATAAAGAGAAAACACTCTTGTAATATCCTTACGACTTAGAAGAGACCTTACACTTAAGACTCCTCATGATTCTTAAGGAGAAAACACACCTACGAGATCCTCACGACTCGTAGGAAGAAATATCTTTATGCGACCCTTACGGCTCATAAAGTCAAAAGCCTTAGTCGACAGGATCTTAACCCTGATTGCTAAGCCATCTTTGTTCGAACTGACAAAGGCAAATGATGATTCGCTCCTGGCAATATCCCAGTTGTAGCGACGCTGATGCCTAAATCGGTATCAAATCCCAAACTCGCAGCGAAAAGTCAGTGAGCCACAAATGCATATGAAATAGCCGAAATGATGGGGCAACTTGCAACAAAATCAGCAAGTAAAAATATATGCATACAAAATAGCCGAAATGGTTGGGCAACTCGCAATAAAAAATAGCAAGTAAAAAGAAAAATAGCCGAAATTATTGGGCACCGCGAAAAATAGCCGAAATGATTGGGCAATCGCGAACTTCGCGATATAAAAGCAGAAATGATAGAGCATCGCGGAAATAAAAAAAATTGAAAGAATAAAACTTTTGCCCTGCAGGTGAGGTCACATTGACCCCTGTATACAATCTATGGGCACAAACAAGAAGGGAACCATATCGCCCCACCAGGCCTCGTCGAAGCGAAGCCAAATCTCGACGGTTCATAGACAACCTAGAGACAATCTCAACATTTATCGCAATATTGCAGACACAATGTCAACAAACGAAGCGAAGGAAGATCTCTAGCTTCAGGGTCTCAACGTCAACATCGACAACTTAGAGATCAACACCGGCGTTCTTCCTCCCTCCAACAAGATGCAGACGCAACACAAAACAACGGAGCCATTGCAAAGTACCTAATTCCAGGTCCCGACGGTTCACCAACAACCTAGAGACTACCTCGACGTTCGTCTCGATACAGCAGACGCGATGTCACCCCAGCGTTCTCCTCATTCCAGCAGGATTCAGACGCGACAATCAAGCGGAGCCATGGCAAAGTCCCTAGTTCCAAGACTCTACGGTCCACAGACAATCTAGAGTCAACCAATGACCTCCCCGCCGGATCAACGCTCCCTCTCGGAAACAAGTCAATCAACTCCGAGGAAATCAGTATCCTTGGCAAAAACCTCGATTCAGGGAAATCAACGTCCTTGACGAAAGCATCTCGATTCGCATCCACCCGCAGAGAAATCAGTGTCTTTGCAGGAATACCTCGATTCGTCTCAACTCCGAGGAAATCAGCGTCCTTGGCAAAAACCCAGGGAAATCAGCGTCCTTGAAGAGAGCATCTCGATTCGCGTCGACCCGCAAGGAAATCAGTGTCTTTGCAGGAATACCTCGATGCGTCTCAACCCCAGGGAAATCAGTATCCTTGGCAAAAACCTCGATTCAGGGAAATCAGCGTCCTTGACGAGAGCATCTCGATTCGCATCGACCCACAAGGAAATCAGTGTCTTTGCAGGAATATCTCGATTCGTCTCAACTCTGAGGAAATCAGCGTCCTTGGCAAAAACCTCGATTCAGGGAAATCAGCGTCCTTGACGAGAGCATCTCGATTCGCGTCGACCCGCAAGGAAATCAGCGTCTTTGCAGGAATACCTCGATTCGTCTCAACCCCAGGGAAATCAGTGTCCTTGGCAAAAATCTCGATTCAGGGAAATCAACGTCCTTGACGAAAGCATCTCGATTCGCATCGACCCGCAAGGAAATCGGTGTCTTTGCACGAATATCTCGATTCGTCTCAACTCTGAGGAAATCAGCGTCCTTGGCAAAAAAACTCGATTTAGGGAAATCAGCGTCCTTGACGAGAGCATCTCGATTCGCGTCGACCCGCAAGGAAATCAGCGTCTTAGAAGGAATACCTCGATTAGTCTCAACTCCGAGGAAATCAGTGTCCTTGGCAAAACCTTGATTCAGGGAAATCAGTGTCCTTGACGAGAGCATCTCGATTCGTGTCGAACCACAAGGAAATCAGTGTCTTTGCAGGAATACCTCGATTCGTCTCAACCCCAGGGAAATCAGTGTCCTTGGCAAAAACCTCGATTCAGGGAAATCAGCGTCCTTGACTAGAGCATCTCGATTCGCGTCGACCCGTAAGGAAATCAGTGTCTTTGCAGGAATACTTCGATTCGTCTCAACCCTAGGGAAATCAGTGTCCTTGGCAAAACCTCGATTCAGGGAAATCAGTGTCCTTGGCAAAACCTCGATTCAGGGAAATCAGTGTCCTTGGCGAGAGTATCTCAATTCGCATCGACCCGCAAGGAAATCAGTGTCTTTGCAGGAATACCTCAATTCGTCTCAACTCCGAGAAAATCAGTGTCCTTGGCAAATACCTCGATTCAGGGAAATCAGCGTCCTTGACGAGAACATCTCAATTCGCATCGACCCGCAAGGAAATCAGTGTCTTTGCAGGAATATCTCGATTCCTCTCAACCCCGGGGAAATCAGTGTCCTTGGCAAAACCCCGATTCAGGGAAATCAGCATCCTTGGCGAGAGCATCTCGATTCGCATCGACCCGCAAGGAAATCAGTGTCTTTGCAGGAATACCTCGATTTGTCTCAACTCTGAGAAAATCAGTGTCCTTGGCAAATACCTCGATTCAGGGAAATCAGCGTCCTTGACGAGAACATCTCGACTCGCGCCGACCCGCAGAAAAATCAATGTCTCTGCAGGAATATACAACGTCAGCAAAGCAGAGCCGCAGCAAAGTTCCCAGTTCCATGACTCGGCGGTGCACAGACAACCCAAAGTCAACCCTCGACCTCCCTGTTGAAGCAATACTTTGACTCGGGAGTAGGTCAACTCATCAATCACTAACGAGTCCTCTCGACTTGTAAGGAAGAAAATTCTCTTGTGAGATCTTTAAGACTCTCAAGAGAAAACACACTTAGGAATCCTCACGATTCCTAAGGAGAAAATACACCTACTAGATCCTCTCGACTCGTAGGAAGAAAAAATCTTTATGAGACGCTCATGGCTCATAAATTTGAAAAGTCTTAGGCGGCAGATCTGAACCTGTTTCCTAAGCCATCGCTTCTTATCTCGATTGAGGGAAATCAGCGTCCTTGACGAGAGCATCTCGATTCGCGTCGACCCGCAAGGAAATAAGTGTCTTTGCAGGAATATCTCGATTCGTCTCAACCCCAGGGAAATCAGTGTCCTTGGCAAAAACCTCGATTCAGGAAAATCAGCGTCCTTGACGAGAGCATCTCGATTCGCGTCGACCCGCAAGGAAATCAGTGTCTTTGCAGCAATATCTCGATGTGTCTCAACCCCAGGGAAATCAGTGTCCTTAGCAAAAACCTCGATTCAGGGAAATCAACGTCCTTGATGATAGCATCTCGATTCGCGTCAACCCGCAAGAAAATCAGTGTCTTTGCAGGAATACCTCGATTCGTCTCAACCCCTGGGAAATCAGCGTCCTTGGCAAAAACCTCGATTCAGGGAAATCAGCGTCCTTGACGAAAGCATCTCGATTCGCGTCGACTCGCAAGGAAATCAGTGTCTTTGCAGGAATATCTCGATTCGTCTCAACCCCAGGGAAATCAGTGTCCTTGGCAAAAACCTCGATTCAGGAAAATCAGCATCCTTGACGAGAGCATCTCGATTCGCGTCGACCCGTAAGGAAACCAGTGTCTTTGCAGGAATACCTCGATTCGTCTCAACCCCAAGGAAATCAGCGTCCTTGGCAAAAATCTCGATTCAGGGAAACCAGCGTCCTTGACGAGAGCATCTTGATTCGCGTTGACCCGCAAGGAAATCAGTGTCTTTGCAGGAATATCTCGATTCGTCTCAACCCCAGGGAAATCAGGGTCCTTGGCAAAAACCTCGATTCAGGGAAATCAGCGTCCTTGACGAGAGCATCTCGATTCGCGTCGACCCGCAGAGAAATCAGTGTCTCTGCAGGAATATACGACGTCATCAAACGGAGCCATGGTAGAGTCCCTAGTTTCAAATCTCGACGGTTCACAGACAGCCTAGAGATCACCAACAGCGTTCCTGCTCATTCCAGCAGGATTTAGACGCGACAATCAACCTTGGAGCCATGGCAAAGTCCCTGCTCCAAATCTCGATGGTTCACTGACAGCCTAGAGATCATCTCCACATTCGTCTCATTTCAACAGACGCAACATCAGCAAAGCGGAACCTCAGCAACTCCTGGTTCCATGACTCGGCGGTGCACAGACAACCGAGAGTCAACCCCCGACTCCGTGAAATGTGGATAAAGTCGACCAATCCTGGTCACGTGGAACACGGCTTATGTCAATCCTGGCCCCATGGGAAGCATCCAGAGCGGATCCTGGTCCTTGCGGAACATGGCTAATGTCTATCCTGACCCCGTGGGAAGCGTCCAGAGTGGATCCTGGTCCTGTGGAACATGACTAATGTCAATCCTGACCCCGTGGGAAGCATCCAGAGCAAATTCTGGTCCCGTAGAACACGGCTAAAGTCAATCCTGACCCCGTGGGAAACGCCAAGAGCAACCCCTGACTCCGTGAAATGCGGATAATGTCAACCCCATCAATCACTTACGGGTCCTCTCGACTCGTAAGAAAACACACACTTAGGAATCCTCACGATTCTTAAGGAGAAAAGACACCTACGAGATCCTCATGACTCGTAGGGAGAAAAGCCGTTATGAGACCCTCACGGCTCATGAAGTTGGAAAGTCTTAGGCAACAGATCCTAACCCTGTTTCCTAAGCCATCGCTACCTTATAAAGAGTTCAAGATAAACTGTTATCTACCATCTATGGGCCACACTTGCCAAAACTATATGCCACTGAAATGGAGAAATTACTCATGAGCATATAAACTACTTCACGCCAGAGTAAAACATAAAGAAATAGAAGGGTGTGGCTCATGGAGCTGAGGGTTTGGAACTATATCTCTTAAGAGTTGAGATTTGAGTCAATGATAAATGACGACGCTTGTGTCCGCTCGTTATCTTCTCAGATCAAGATACTGAAAATTATATACCAACCCGAAACTGGTCATACGCTATGAATTACTCTGCACTACTTCACCCACGCATATACTTACGTGGGCAAAACAGTGGGGGTATTTGTTCCCGCCAAAAAAAATTCTCTGCGCAAAAGAGCCCAAGGTATCAAATGGCAGCGATACGTTTAAGAAAATGCGACCAGTATTTTTCGTGCTGTATTTTGACAAACTCCCGAATGAGAAACAGCTAAATTCTGATGGTATCGAAAGCGTTGTTTCCCCAATTAGAGCAAAGCTCTGTTCAGAATTCAAAATTTGAATTAAAACTGCGCTTTTATAAAAACGCTGCGCTACAACTAGCGCACCTCGTGCAAAGCGCATAGGCGCTAGCGCTAGATGCGCTGCGCTCTAAGTAGCGCACCACGTGCAAAGCACGTGTGCGCTAGCGCTAAGAGCGCTGCGCTCCAAGTAGCACACCATGGGCAGAGCGCATAAGCGCTAGCGCTGGAACTAAATGTTCATCACCGTTGGATCAAATATCCAACGGATATGATTAAATCATCAATTAACAAGAATGAAATTCTGTTGAATCTTTCCAAACAGAAAAGATTGTGCCCTGAATTTGGAACACCGTTGGATCAATGATCCAATGGTGATTAAAAATCACTAAAATACAGAACAAATTCTGTAAGGGGGAAAGATTTCCCAATCTTGTTAAAAAACAAGAAGATTATTTTCTGTAAACCAGAAGCCTTTGGATCAAAGATCCGACGGTGGGAAAATTCCCAAATCAATTAGAGAATAAATCTCTTTAACCGATTGAACAAATCAGCTTGCCCTATATAAAGGCCCCTAGACTTCAAGAAAAAGAGAGAGAGGAACCCCCCCCCCACCCCATAAACTTTGAGAAAATCTCAGGAAGAAGAAGAAGCTCTCGGCAAAAGAAGACAATTCTTTTCAAGGTAAAAAAAAGAATAGAAAGACGAAATCGTCTCATTATTAAAAGAAGTATTTACTTCTTTCACAGATCATAGATCTATAAGACAAATTGTCTTTCACAAAAGAGATTATGAACATCTCATTATAAAGGGGGGAGAATTATTCAATTCTCTTAGAATCACAGATCTATAAAGGCAAAACCTTTCATCAAAAAGAGATTGAAATATCTCCTATAAACTAAGAACTTTATTCTTAGAATCTTGAGACAAACTCTCTTATCAAAGAAAAGATAATCTTCAAAGCGCAAAATTAACCTAAGAAGAGCCTTAGCGCTCCTAATCTAAGAAGAGCCTTAGCGCTTCTAATTTAAAAGTGCTTTAGTGCTCTTCACCTAGCGCAAAGCGCTGCAGTGCCATAGCGCTTTAAACACAGCGCACTGCGCTTATTGGCTAGCGCTCAGTGCTAAGCGTGCCACGTGCTCCTCACGTGTACGCTGCATTACTAAAAGCGCTTTGCGCTCATTATATGGCACCAGCGTCAAACGCCTCAACACTTCAATTATAGTGCATCAGCGCTCTATATCTAGCGCTAAGCGCATCAGCGCTCTTCACATCTGGCACAAAGCGCTAAACGCATTAGCGCTTTAACCATAGCGCACTGCGCTCATCGACTGGCGATAGTGCCAAGTGCGCCACATGCTTTTATGTGCGCTTGGACAGAACATAAACTGTTCTTTGAATAAGTCTGGAGCTATGATAAATGCACAACACTCAACTAAAGACAAAACATTGTCAGAGACCAAACCAATACTTAGCATTTTTAAGGGATTGGGCTCAAACAAACATCTAACAACTCAAAAACAAATGTTGAACATTGTAATTGAATGGACTTAGCCCAAATTGGCCATAACTCCTCAATTCAGATTAATTGAGTTCATATGCTCATAAATCACAGATCTTAATCCCAATTGGACTATAGGTCTCTCAACCCACATCGGTTTAAGGGTACATCTCTTCACTCCTCTGATATTTGTCGTTGTAATCCCTCAGCGTCGTCGGAGAGGTGACGGGTCTCGACAACCATACATTTTATGGACTATGATGTCCTTAACCTTGACTGTGAGATCTTTAAACTCACGGACTATGATGTCCTTAGCCTTGACTGTGAGGTCTTTAAACTCACGAACTATGATGTCCTTAACCTTGATTGTGAGGTCTTTAAACTCACGGACTATGACGTCCTTAACCTTGGACCACCATTCCCTTAAACTGGTAGTCGACCGCAATGTCCCTAAACTAAACAATAGAGCCCAAATGCTCTTTTGTTGGATCTAAACAACACCATTGAGTAGATCTTAGTCTAAAAATTAGACTAACGTATTCTTAACAAACGTTTAAGTTGATCTTAGTCTCAAACGAGACTAACGTATCCTTAAACCTAACCCCAAACCCAAATCTAAGAAAATACGGATTTGGACTAATCCACGTCCTACGGGCGACAAAATAAATTAGTCTCCATATACAATCCATGGGCAACCAAAAACAAAACAAACACCCATGACACGAAGTGGCCATCATGAGAAGGAGAAAATTGTTATCGCTTTGCAGTAGCGTAATTAACTGCAGGGGCTTGCGCCTGCAGGGAAGAGCGTCCCCACAATCAAAAAACCCTCAAATGAGGGGGAATCTGACGAAGTCTGCTACAACGGCCGCATCCACTCATACCTTCGATGTACGATGCCATAAATCAACTTGGCATCTTCGGAGAGGTGGACGGATAGCACCTAATAGCATATTGTTAGTGTATATGCCCTAGAGGCCATTACTGTATCATACTAGTTTATATATTACTTGATGGAAGCTTGGGATATTCACAGTTGTATATACAATCTTGCTCGAAATGGTAGTATGCTACTTGGTTTGTCTCTGCTTTAATATGTGCATGTGTTTCTTTTAGCATATCGCTGTTATACATATTAGTAGAGCCCTTAGGATCTTTGCTTGATTACCAGCGTTGTGATGGCGCTCATACTCGTGGGAGCTGGGTGATCTATAAGCACATCCTTATACAGGTCCCTAGTCGTTGGACTATCGAGACAGGGCATCGATACTCCGGAGTAGACTAGCGTATGCGCTTCTCATCCCAGCGTGGGAGACGGTCTGTCCCACAGTCGTCAGTACGTCGTACTTGAGATGGTATGCGGGTGCTCGTTAGGTTACGAGTACACTGGACAGGACTCATCGGGAACTGTTGGTTGGTATTATACCTATCGTCAGTTATCAGTTCCCAGGTGACATGAGTACAGCTTAGTCCGCTGACTTGACACTGTCACTTCGCCTCGAGTGTGTTCCCACTGCACTTTGATTGCTACCCTACCACGGCTCAAAGGAGTCGTGCAAACGGGTAGTTTTTGGGTGCAGTCCCGAAGCACTTGGAGGCAGTGACGGTTAGACAGGATTCGTCTTTCCCGGTATTGGGGGTTGACATCGCGCTGTGTCCAGAAGAGCCATTACACGAGTAGTCCCTGGCCAGGGCAAGCGAGATATACTGGTAGGTTTCCAGTGTTATCTCAGGGTGTTCTGGACTACACTCCGACACGACTTGTACCGCTATTAGGGGACTGACGTTCACCGCCCCCCTAAGCCCGCCATGCGATGTATCAGACGAACAGACTGGACTGTACGGAGATTGTCACATACAGGCTCAGTAGCAGTTCAGATGGGGTTCACCTCGTCAGTCTTCTTATCGACATCTACCTGGGGACCGTTACGTACAGCTAGTGCCGCTTGCGGTCTGTGGTTAAACCCACTGCCAGCGTAGTGTCGAGTCTTTAGAGTCCCACACAGAGAGCTATTCGCCTTTAGGCAAAATGAGTAGAGGTCGCATGGTTTTACGACAGGGTTCGTTCACATCCGCGCACTTGTGCACATTTGCTGTCCGGACAGCTTATACTAGCGGGCTTTGGTTTAAGCCAGATCCTAGTATAGATTTAGGATTGGTTTTTTCTCTTTGTATTCGTGTTCCTCGGATCACGAATACGGGTGCGTATGCACAGTTGCTTGAGACAGAGGGAGAGGACTTTGATTAGGGTTAATGACTATTGTCATTTTATTAACCCTAATGCTTATGTGTGTATTATTGTTAATTGATATTAGTTTAATAATTATGCATGGTTATGGTTGTTGACCATTTGACCTATCTTGACTTGTTGACCTTGTTGACACTTTGACCATCATCATTTCATTTGGAAGATGCTCTTTGATCCTTGCAAATTGCATTAAAAATGAAATGATAATGGTCATGTCTTGATTAACCATGACAATTATCTAGCTAATTATCTAATTACAATAATTCACACATATATGTGAGAATGGTTATTATTCTCTCATTCTATCATTTTACTTTCTCTCTCTTGTTCTTCCTCTCCCTCAAGCTCTCCCCTCTCATGTGTTGAGAAACACTTGAGCTTGAGAAAAACCCTCTCTTGATAATCTCTACTCTCATCTAGGGTTCAAGGATTAGCACTTCTTGCACCCTAGTTACTTCTAGCTTGGAGTTGAAGCCAAAGGTTGAGGCTTTCGGGTGGATCTTTCTTTGACGGGAGAAGACGACTAAGGTGACCTCCTTCCACCACTCCAAGGGGCAAGGAGAGAAGGACATAAAGCCCAAGGTATAACCTTTCTAGCACTTAGCTAGTTTCTAGTTAGCTTTAGCTTGTTTTTGTTTAGCAAAGATCCTTCATAGTCTAGTCCATGTTGCCTAAGCTCATAAAAATTCGATTTTTATTCCGTTTTCCGCCTCCCCGCAAGTACCGGGATGGGCAACGTGGACTTACAGTGGTATCAGAGACTAACTAAACATAAACTAGCTAGGTAGTAAAGTGTATGGAAGTTCGATCGGAAAAATCGCAAAAACCTAAACATCAAAACCCTAACTTTCTGTTGAAATTTTTTGTGCTCTAAAAATAAAAAGTTTTACTCCAAAAATCGGCTCAGGGTTTTGTGAAGACACCCACCAAAAACGGTCGCCTGAATCCTTCAAACCGCCGCGGTTCCGCGGCAATAGGCATACATTTGCCGCAGAACCGCCGCCGTTTAAGCTCTTCTCGTGACCGGGTTTGGTGCAGTGTTCATCTGGTAGAGTTTTGGGATTTTTAAGATGGTTTATATGTTCCCAGGTTTTCCAGAATAGAAATTTGTTTTTGGGGGCCAATAAATCCATATTTTTTTCCGGAACTTCAATACACTTTGACTAAAAGGTTATATCTGTGATGTTTACATGTATTGAACGTCGGCTAATCACTATATGTCGATTAGTCGGGGTTATACATATCTGTGATCTGTGATTGATGATGGTATGTGTATATGAATGGGTTGGATTGTCGCGGATGAATAGCCGGGGTGGATGTGAGATGAGTGTTGCTTTTTCTTTCATTCATTGTAATATGTAAATTGATGTAATATTATTATTTGTTTGGCCGCACAACCGGGTCGGGGTTGTAGCCGTCATTGTATAATTCTTTTTACTGTTTTTGCTCCTAGGATAGACCCATGGAGGGGGTGCACAAACTACCGAGTATCTCGAAGTGCCGAGTGGCCTACTCACGGTGGTGAGGGAGGTTGCTTCGCTTCGGGTACTTGGCGGGTAGTTTGCCGCACCCGTAGGGGTCTTGGGTGGGGTATTTGGCTATTCACCGCGACCGTGTAATCCGCTTTTCGTTGTAAGCTCGAACGGATTGCGGATTCCTAGTATATCCAATGTATTCATCTGTGATCTGTAATGTCTATCATTGCTATATATTTATATATGATAACTATTTAGGCGT
Source organism: Agapanthus africanus (assembly GCA_030015575.1). Lineage (NCBI taxonomy): Eukaryota > Viridiplantae > Streptophyta > Magnoliopsida > Asparagales > Amaryllidaceae > Agapanthus > Agapanthus africanus. Next base: position 34,444,632 of record CM057346.1, read on the forward strand.
TGCTTATGTTTTACAGCCGCGCTAGCCCAGCCCCCGCTCTGTCGTTAGTTAAGTAACCTAACGGGTGATGATGGGGCCCGGTGGCGAATGCGAATGGCATAAGCGTACGTCATATTTTGGTTGTTTTCTGCAATGGTAGGATTAAATGATGGGACGCATTAAAAGAACTAATGCAAGAAAATAAACCAAGTAAAAGTCAATTGGAACACTTTGAAAACCACTCGGTTCTTTTCAAAACTAAACTTTTAAACGCGGAGCTTGAACCACTCCTTTTAAAAGCTATCTCGTTCCATCGATCATATCAAGTTCACTACGTTCACGGTTTCGCCAAAACCATTCGTAGCCCTCCGTCATTCCACATGAATGGTCAAAAAGCATTCAAGCTATGTATTTTGGCCAAAGTCAAGGCATAGTGATTGGTAGCTATTGGGTATTCATGTGCAGCATAGATAGATGCGTTGGTTTGGGACAGTCGTGCTGCCATTTTGGCCAAAGTCAAGGGTAGGTACGGGTGGGTCCAAATTAACCAGGAGAATGACGGGTAGAACTTGACATGTGACTTAGGATATTTTGGCCAAAGTCAAGGTCATAAGAGCATGGGGTAGAAATCCACATCGGGAGTTTCATAAATACTGAAACTTGCTAGCGTTGCATACCATTTGGAGTGTAATGATTCTGGTAGGATTCCTTCGGTTTTATCACGAGATGATATTTGGATCCCGATCCTACTGTGAGTATATGCTACTCTTCAGGAAAACTCTCACTTAACGATCAATGCTATAAACTTAGTAGGTGTCTAGAAAGGTGTTAGCGGGGCTACGTCCACAGGGAAAAGAGGTTACTTAATTAAGGAACTTCGCGAAAGCGTTGGAAAACCTCCCTCGAAGTACCGACACTGGCCTGGCTGAACGGTTAAGCAAGTATTGTACGGTGAGATTGATCCTGACTAATCCTTTCTTTACAGTTTGAGAAGGGATTCGAGAGACAGTGGGAGCCATCCAGTTTAGACAAATTAAAAACCACTCTAAACTTGCAAGAGCATCATGCTAAAGTGTTTCTTTTCTCTCTCCTAATTGCAGCGACCATTCAACATGACCGGACTTAAGTTATTACTAGATAAAAACATATTGACAGGGCCAAACTACAAAGATTGGCTCAGGAATGTCAAGATGGCAATCACTTACGACAAGCTGGGGTATCTCCTTACCACCAAAGCTCCCCCTGTCCCAGGTCCCAAAACCAGTGTCGCGGATAGGGAAATCCGTAAGACATGGGAAATAGATTGCGCGAAGGCCAAATGCCTCGTACTTGCCTCGATGGACAATGAACATCAGAGGAGGCACGAGAATATGGACCTAGAGTCCATATTTCTTCATACAAAAGAACTGTATGGAGAGCAGTCTCGTATCGCAAGATACGAAGTGTCGAAGAAGTTGTTTTCGGCAAAGTTGGCCGTCGGATCATCGGTAGCGGAACACGTGCTTAAGATGATTGGCTACATAGAGGAGCTCGCAGAACTTGGGACCACGTTGGAGAGTGAGCTCTATACGGACTTGATTCTCCAGTCCCTTCCTTCCACTTACGCCCAGTTCATCCTGAACTTCAACTTACAGGAAAAAGAAGTTGAACTTTCAGAGCTCCTCAACATGCTGAGGAGTGCAGAGGGCACCCTACAGAAAAGTAGGGAGACATCCACTTTGTTTGTAGGAGGATCTTTCTCTTCTAGATCCAGGGCGAAAGCCAAGGGTAAGAAGAAGAAAGCCCCCGCCAAACCAAGAGGCGGTGTCAGTAAAGTGGATACGAAGGGAAAAGGAAAAGCAACAAAGGTAGCGGGAAAGCTGGTGGGGAAGGAAGAATGCTTCTACTGTCACAAAAGTGGTCACTGGAAACAGGATTGCAAGGCTTGGAAGGCCAGAACACGGGATTTGAAGCGAGTTGCGGCTTCAGCTTCAGGTGTGTATGTTATTGAAAACTGTCTATCAATAAACTCTACATCCTGGGTATTGGATACCGGATCAGGATCTCATATCTGTAATTCTTTGCAGGCGTTGAGAAAGCGTATAGTTTTGAAGGCAAGTGACATGACCCTCAGAGTTGCAAACGGTGCTAGCATGGATGCTGAGGCCGTGGGGGACATCACCTGGGATTGTCAGATGGACATTTTTTGGTTTTGCGTAGTTGTTATTATGTACCAAATGCAACCTGTAATATCATTTCTGTATCTTTATTATTTAAAGAAGGTTATGAATTTGCATTTGTAAGTAATGTAGTGAACATTCACCTTAATCAAGTTTTGATTGGGTCAGGTACATTGAACAACGGTATATACGTATTAAACCAACCACAGATTTTCAATGTCCAGAATACACACAAAAGAAAGTCTCCAGAAATCAATAAAACTTTCTTATGGTATTGTAGACTGGGTCACATCAATGAGAGAAGGTTGACTAAGTTACATACAGAAGGATATTTGGATCCGTTCGAATATCAATCATATGCAACTTGTCAATCCTGTCTCAAAGGAAAGATGACAAAGACTCCGTTCACTGGACACGGAGTAAGAGCAAGCGAGCTCTTGGGACTCGTACACAGCGACGTGTGCGGTCCAATGTCTACACCTGCATGAAGCGGTTATTCTTACTTCATTACTTTTACGGATGACTTTTCAAGGTACGGTTATGTCTTCTTAATGAAATATAAATCCGAGGCTTTTGAAAAATTCCAGGAATACAAGAATGAAGTAGAAAAACAAACAGGCAAAAGTATCAAGGCACTTAGATCTGATCGAGGTGGTGAATACTTGAGTGCCGAGTTCCTGGGTTACTTAAAAGAGAATGGAATTCTCTCTCAGCTTACTCCTCCATACACTCCGCAACACAACGGTGTATCGGAGAGACGGAACCGAACCCTATTGGATATGGTACGGTCCATGATGAGTAACGCTGAGTTACCGCGATCGTTTTGGGGATATGCACTAGAATCAGCTGCATACCTTTTGAACCGAGTTCCAACTAAGACTGTGCCTACTACACCATATCAGATGTGGTGTGGGAAGAGACCCTATCTTAATCACATTAAGACATGGGGATGTCCAGCTTTTGTAAAAAAGCAGCATGCGGACAAGCTCGAGGCACGCTCAGTACAGTGCAAGTTTGTGGGATATCCAAAGAACTCCAAGGGATATTTCTTCTATTGCGAAGAGGAACAAAAGGTGTTTGTTTCTCACCATGCCCACTTTCTAGAACACCAGTTCATAGAAAAAGAATTAAGTGGGAGCGCAATAGAACTGGAAGAAATTCCAGAACCACGAGCTATTACTGAAAGCTTAGTAGAACCAGAGGGTTCGAAAAACCAGGACATTCCCACGCCACTCCGCAGAAGTAGTAGGCAGTCTCATCCGCCTGAGAGATACTACGGTTTTCTCATTGACGGGGATAGAGAGGATTGCATCATAGACTTTGATGAGCCTACTAGCTTCCAGCAAGCCATTCAGAGCGTCGACTCGGTAAAATGGCTGGATGCAATGCGGACCGAAATGGAGTCCATGTACACCAACAAAGTATGGACGTTGGATATTGCTCCAGATGGGGTAAAACCCGTAGGATGCAAGTGGATCTTCAAAAGGAAGATTGGTGTAGATGGACAGGTTGAGACCTATAAAGCTAGACTGGTAGCAAAGGGTTTTCGTCAGCGACCTGGTTTGGACTATGACGAAACTTTTTCTCCAGTAGCTATGCTGAAATCCATTCGGATCCTTCTTGCCATTGCTGCCTTCCACGATTATGAGATTTGGCAGATGGACGTAAAGACAGCTTTTCTAAATGGACATTTAGAGGAGTCTGTCTATATGGATCAGCCAGAGGGTTTCATTCAGAGTGGGAGCAGCGGAAAGATGTGCAAGTTGCTTAAATCCATTTATGGACTAAAGCAGGCATCGCGGAGTTGGAACATCTGTTTTGATGAAACGGTCAAGGAATTTGGCTTTATCAAAAATCCAGATGAACCATGCATCTATTGTAGATTTGTAGCGAGAACTGTAGTATTCCTCGTTTTATACGTGGATGACATTCTCTTAATAGGAAATGACATTCCTATGCTACAATCTGTCAAGGGGTTCTTGTCACACAGGTTCTCCATGAAAGACCTGGGTGATGCCTCATACATTCTGGGTATCCGGATCTACCGTGACAGATCCAAGAGGATATTAGGACTTTTGCAGTCCAGGTACATCGACACCATACTGAAGAGATTCAGTATGGAAGATTCCAAACGCGGTAATCTACCGGCTTGTCACGGGATCACCCTCTCCAAAGAGATGTCTCCCAAGACTGATTTGGAGAGGGATCGCATGTCTATTATACCCTACGCTTCTGCGGTAGGCTCTATAATGTATGCGATGTTGTGTACCAGACCGGATGTGGCTTATGCACTGAGTGTGGTAAGCAGGTATCAGTCAAACCCTGGGGAGAAACATTGGATAGCAGTAAAGAACATTCTCAAGTACCTGAGAAGGACTAAGGAGATGTTCTTGGTGTATGGCGGAAAAGACCTGCAGATTGAGGCCTTTGCTGACTCCAGCTTCCAGAGTGACAAGGATGATTCCAAGTCCATGTCGGGTTTTGTCTTTACCCTCAATGGAGGGGCGGTGTGTTGGAAGAGCTCCAAACAGGAAACCGTTGCTGACTCGACTATGGAAGCGGAATACATCGCTGCATCTGATGCCACAAAAGAAGCTGTCTGGATAAGGAAGTTCTTGAGAGAACTTCAGGTGGTTCCGTCCATTGTTGACCCAATACCTCTGTATTGCGACAACAACGGGGCTATAGCTTTAGCGAAGGAACCCAGGTCCCATCAGAAATCCAGACACATCTTAAGGCGGTATCACCTGATCAGGGAGATCGTAGATCGCCAAGAGATCGAGGTTCGGAGGGTTGCTTCAGAAGATAACACAGCAGATCCATTCACCAAGGCCTTGCCCCAGACTCAGTTCGAGCGGCTGATCGAGATGATAGGTCTTCGATACGCCAGTACATGGCCTTAGTGCAAGTGGGAGATTGTTAGTGTATATGCCCTAGAGGCCATTACTGTATCATACTAGTTTATATATTACTTGATGGAAGCTTGGGATATTCACAGTTGTATATACAATCTTGCTCGAAATGGTAGTATGCTACTTGGTTTGTCTCTGCTTTAATATGTACATGTGTTTCTTTTAACATATCGCTGTTATACATATTAGTAGAGCCCTTAGGATCTTTGCTTGATTACCAGCGTTGTGATGGCGCTCACACTCGTGGGAGCTGGGTGATCTATAAGCACATCCTTATACAGGTCCCTAGTCGTTGGACTATCGAGACAGGGCATCGATACTCCGGAGTAGACTAGCGTATGCGCTTCTCATCCCAGCGTGGGAGACGGTCTGTCCCACAGCCGTCAGTACGTCGTACTTGAGATAGTATGCGGGTGCTCGTTAGGTTACGAGTACACTGGACAGGACTCGTCGGGAACTGTTGGTTGGTATTATACCTATCGTCAGTTATCAGTTCCCAGGTGACATGAGTACAGCTTAGTCCGCTAACTTGACACTGTCACTTCGCCTCGAGTGTGTTCCCACTGCACTTTGATTGCTACCCTACCACGGCTCAAAGGAGTCGTGCAAACAGGTAGTTTTTGGGTGCAGTCCCGAAGCACTTGGAGGCAGTGACTGTTAGACAGGATTCGTCTCTCCCGGTATTGGGGGTTGACATCGCGCTGTGTCCAGGAGAGCCATTACACGAGTAGTCCCTGGCCAGGGCAAGCGAGATATACTGGTAGGTTTCCAGTGTTATCTCAGGGTGTTCTGGACTACACTCCGACACGACTTGTACCGCTATTAGGGGACTGACGTTCACCGCCCCCCTAAGCCCGCCATGCGATATATCAGACGAACAGACCGGACTGTACGGAGATTGTCACATACAGGCTCAGTAGGAGTTCAGATGGGGTTCACCTCGTCAGTCTTCTTATCGACATCTACCTGGGGACCGTTACGTACAGCTAGTGCCGCTTGCGGTCTGTGGTTAAACCCACTGCCAGCGTAGTGTCGAGTCTTTAGAGTCCCACACAGAGAGCTATTCGCCTTTAGGCAAAATGAGTAGAGGTCGCATGGTTTTGCGACAGGGTTCGTTCACATCCGCGCACTTGTGCACGTTTGCTGTCCGGACAGCTTATACTAGCGGGCTTTGGTTTAAGCCAGATCCTAGTATAGATTTGGGATTGGTTTTTTCTCTTTGTATTCGTGTTCCTCGGATCACGAATACGGGTGCGTATGCACAGTTACTTGAGACAGAGGGAGAGGACTTTGATTAGGGTTAATGACTAGGCTTTCGAGTGGATCTTTCTTTGACGGGAGAAGACGACTAAGGTGACCTCCTTCCACCACTCCAAGGGGCAAGGAGAGAAGGACATAAAGCCCAAGGTATAACCTTTCTAGCACTTAGCTAGTTTCTAGTTAGCTTTAGCTTGTTTTTGTTTAGCAAAGATCCTTCATAGTCTAGTCCATGTTGCCTAAGCTCATAAAAATTCGATTTTTATTCCGTTTTCCGCCTCCCCGCAAGTACCGGGGTGGGCAACGTGGACTTACACATCTGCCCCCGAAATTCAGGCAAGACAGACTTGCGCGGTCCCATCTCCGTGTTTCGGAGGGGAACAGGCCTTAAGGGTCCCCCGGGGTATTTTGCACCCGGCCGATCGTTCCATATCCGAAAGCAAGCTATCGGTGATGGAAAGCCCCGAGGGCACCTTGAAACAAACTTCCCCTTCTTGCACGGCGATCGGGGAGTCCGGAGATCGAGAAACCGTCCTCTTGTACCTTTTGAGGGGGGGTCGACTTCATCCTCTACCTCCCTCGCTCGGGGCTCCGTTTTCTGAACGTGCTTATAGCTCTCCCCGTGGCTGGGTTCCAAAGCTCGGGGCGCAGCGGAAAGCTTAGCCGGTGCTGCTGGCTTCGGGGCCGAGCTCGAACCGGGGCGGGATGAGCTAGCGCCCTCGGTCTTCCTCCCGTTCTTTGCGGCTATAGCAGCCAAGAATTTGGATCGGTCCATTGGCCCTGTAGAAAGAAGAATGCACAAAGGGAGTTAGCGACGCTGAAAATAGCAAAATAAAAATATTTAAGTCTAAACAGATCGTCCAAACTCCTAACTCACCCACAAATCGAGCGGGGCTGAGCCCGGCTTAACTAAGGGCCTGCTCGGAAAGCAAAACGTTGGCCCGCTGGATCGGCTCCCACATAGACACCGCCCTCGCCTCGGGAGAGGACGACCGCTTCACCCGCGGGTAGTGGGTCCTGTGCCACTGCACAGACACATGCCAATCCTCGTCCTCGGGTGGCCGGACAAATATAAACTTCTCCTTCCATTCATGAATGGAAGAAGGAACAACTACTACCTCTGACTCGGCTGTCCCTCCCTTGCGTTTTTTGAAGGAAATGTACACCCAGCTCGTCTCGTCCTTACGGATGCCGGGATGATTTTTGTAACAAAGGAAGGAAGTGAGAAAGGTCAAACTGAAAGGGATTTCTTCAAGTCTCAACCGGACGAGGAATCCGAGGAGAATTCTCCATGAGTTCGGCACTAGCTGGCCCGGGGCAAGTTGGAAGCAACGTAGTACCCTGCATACTTCGGGGGAAAAGGGCAGACGCATCCCAGCCCAGAATGCGTCCAAGTACAAAGCAATTTCCTTGCCCTGCACCTGATCCGTCCTCCCGTCGTCCCTAGCTAAACGAAGCGAATAGCTAGGGGGAATATGGAAACGAGTCTGAATCTCAGTGAGCTCGTCCACGTTCCTTAGGAGGGAGGGCACATCGCGAGCGTTCCCGATGCATACTTTGGGGATCCTTACCGTCGCCTGACAACGAGCAGCGTGGGTGGCCCTAACTCCATGAGGGGAACACGACTCGGATGGGGCAGAGGAAGAAGCGGGAGAAGACTCCCTAGACTCTATCCTAACTATCTCAACAGACTCCTTAGAGGAAGACATCTAACCTGATTCAAAAGAAGAAATCCTCCGAGGAAAGAGCGCGAGGGATCTGATCTAAAAGACGGAGCACCGAGCTATCTCTCATAGCAAAAGGGAAATAGTGGCGAAGGTGTGGACCCTAGGGGGATCCCACCCCTATTTATACTACTTGGGCAATGCATCCAACGGCTCAGATCGTTTCCCTCCAAAACGAAGTTTCGCGTCCGCTAGCCGTCGATGCCCCACATGTCACACGACCATTGGAGACGTCCCTTCGGACGCAGGCGACAGCGACAGCCTGTCACGTCCTCCAATATGCGTCGGACACGTGTCCTGCACCTCAAAGGACGTACAAGCGAATCGGCGCTCCCTCTTTAATGCACGATCTCCCTCCTGATCCGCTGACATCATCGAAGATACACCTAACCATCTCGAAGATCCGCGCTGGTAGGTTCTTGACTACAAGCTGAGCCCGGGAGACCGATCAGACCACTCTCGATCCGACCCATAAATAGGTCGGGACGAGAGTGGAGGGCTAATGATGATGCTCATAAGTGAGAACTCCCCAGATCATGACACGTGGCAGATGACGTGTCCCGGGGCTCACGTAAACAGGGCAAGCACTATGTGTTGGAGACTCTCTCCGAGCTATCGTCCCGGCCTATTATGGACCCCTGAACGCTCTTATGCACACCTTATAAATGACCATGGGCTCATCTCCGAACGCCCTTACACGCTGAGCTTGCTTAGCCCTCCCAGTTCGTCTTCGAGCTATCACTGAACCAAACTAGCCCGGCCTCCCTCCCTCTTTTAGACCTCCCACCGAGCTAGGCCTCCTCGATTCTACCAAGCGACCTAGGATGCAGAGTCCAAACGCCTCCGCCACGGCTCCGCGTATCTCTCCAGAAGCGAGATATCCGCTACCCAACATCCCGCATTCCACACCGCCGTATCGCTCCATTAACGAGCGTATCTCGTCATTAATAGGGGAATCCCGTCATTCACGCAGACGTAACGCCAGGAGCGTAACGGCCGGTGAAGATCTCGCGCCAGCTCGCTCCAAGCGACCACTATAAAAAAAACCTCTCCCAGACAACTCAAGTAATGCAATTTTAACCCAATAAGCCGCTACTCTGCTCAAATACCTCGACTAACTTGATCGTCGGAGAGTCCACGGTGGTACAACCACCTCGGGACTTCTTTTGCAGATAGCTCGGCTTCGCCTCAAAACAAACCCACTGAAATCCACACGCTCAAGGAGGCAACTCTCAACACCAACTCAGCCGTTCATCCACGCTCGCAGTATATCGACGGGGGACAACATCTGAAAGAGATCCTGACCTCCATCAGATAGAATGGGTGTGTACCTCATAGATCTCTTAACAAAATTTTAATTATCTTGGGGGGAAAATCCTAATTAAAACCCTTCTTTAAAAAAACCAACATGTGTTTAACTATGGATAGTTTCTGAATTTCATAGTTATGGGTATTGTTTGTAGTTTAATTCACCTTCGCAGACTTAAAATCCTCCGTCCTTGGTTTTGTGTGATGATTAACTCCAAAATTATTGTCCTGCAACCCGGCATGATCTTAAGAGGTCTTGATCTGGTAACAAAGCACTTTGGAGGCGTCTTTTGGTTCAAACTTTATGGTTCAAACTTTATGGCTGTCGATTAAAAAATATATTTAAACGTCCGATAACTGTTTTAAATCCATTATACAGTGTTTAATTTTTTTGACCTGTTAATGGAGTGATTGATACAATTTCTATACAGTTAAGCACCGTTTACGATTATGCGGCCGATTAATCGGCCGGATAGACCGTTTTTTTCAACACTGATACATACATGTTTGCTTTTCTCATCTATAGATGTTATATGTTTCCTATGCTTATGAAAAAGAAGAAACTTAATTACGTGATCTTTGATTTTAGACTGCTTATCGCCTTTTAATAAAATGATGAGCATTTTATTGTATATGCGCATATGTCTATATGCAGTTTTTTATAGTTACAAAATTATGTTTTGAAAATGAACCATCCGGTCTTTCAGAAACAGCTCAAAAAATGATCAAGCATGATGATAAAGCTCAGGGAGGGGATGAAGAAGGTCTAAAGAAGGAAAAACAAAAGAAAAGGTATCTCGATGTTTTTAAGAGAGCAAACTCAAGATTCGTGTTTTTCTTTTGGTTGGTTGCTATCCTGTCGATGATCGAGGCTTTGTTCGCTCATAAAGATCATCTGAATAAGATATCTAAAAGACGCGCATTGCAGGTTTGGCCTGAGGATCCAGACTTCATTCCACGATTAAATCTTTGTTGCAATGACCGCGATATGCTGGCGCATGAAACTGGTTGCCTTTGCAATCCTGTAAACTATTTCCCGATCCCTAACAACGAGATGGTGAAGTTACAGCATGCAATATCTCTCCATCTCCCCTTTGTTACACAAACACGTTCGTTGTCGTTGAAAATGATGGTGGCGGTGATGGAACTTGGATGAGGGATTTGTTTTTCGTCGTAACAGTGTTGGGAGCGGTTAGCGTTATCGGCGGTGGCATTGCTATATATAAATGCTCGAGTATGAGGAGACTTCATTGATGAGAAGCATTTCTTCTTTATAGTTTTTAGTGTTTTTCTCATGTCTTTTTTGTTTCACTTCGGAGGATTCTATATGGTTTTTATGGAGAGATATGTAAACCTTATCTGATTGAATATTTGTGCTGAACAGGAGTGAATTTTTTTTTTGGTTGAATTAGATTGGTGTTAATTTTGATTTAATTGTTTAGAGGTTCTTGTGATACGTAAATTTTGATTCTTTTTTTGGATGGTTGGATTGAGTTGCTTAGAGTTTATTGGTCGTTAAGTCTTTTGTGGAGCTTTGGATTGCATTGTTGAAGGTTTATTGGTTATGATTAATTTGCTTGTATAGTTAGAAAAATCTTTTCTGCAAGAGCAGTACCGGTAAAGAAATTTTCTCTACAATCTCTTGGTGATGATGCTCAATATTGGCGATCTTCAAGATCAGGACATGTGGCAGATGACATGTCTCAAGACCCAGAAGAAAGGGCCTACAGAGACCGACCAGACCACCCTTGTACCCGACCTGCAAGCACAAACTGGCCCTCCTCGGGGCCCCTGCAAATTGGCCTCCTCAGCCCCTCAGTCCGCCCCGAGCTGCCACAGGACCAAGACTCCTCGGCCCTCTTGCTCGTCTCCGAGCTCCCCAGTCGAGGCCGTCTTCCTCGGTCCCTCCGACCGACCAACTCCACCACTCACAGGCGTAACCGCCGCTCCGCAAATCTCGCCACGCGCAGATTCTCCGCCAGCAACGTCCCACGTTCCACACCATCACGATCCCCATTAATGGGTGATCCGCTCTTTACGCGGGCGTGATGTCGGAAGCGTAACTGCCGGCGAGATTCTCGCGCCTGCTGCTGCGTGCTGCCGCCACTATATAAACCCCCATCACAGAGGGGTCAAGTGAGCCATTTTTGACTCCACTTAGCCGTTACGCTGCTCGGATCTAGTACTAACTTGATCGTCGGAGGGTCCTCGGTGGTACCAAACCATCCCGGGACTTCCTTGCAGGTACTCAGTGCTAAACTCCTCCAATCACCAATCTCCTCAAAACCCATTGAGACCCACACATAACAGGGGATCCCCACCAGAATCCACCGGGAGATCGACGGATGACAACATCTGAAGGAGACACGAAAAGGACCTCCATCAGTTGGCGTCTCTGTGGGAGAACAAAAATCCACAAAAACAAAAGTTGACCTTCCGATCTCTGTCCACATGGCGTGCAATTATCCTGAAAATCCAGGTACCAGCCGCCGCCTCCCCTTCATCGGAGGCGCCGATGAACCTCCTCCGGCGACCGTCACCAACGCCCTCGCCGGCCGATAGACTGACTAAAGTCTAAACGGCCAGGCCAGGGCCCCAGATCGCTGCTCCCCCGCCTCCAGAAGACTCTGCCCTCGGCGTCACGGCTGACCACCGGCAGGCTACGTCCTATGGCCACAGATCTCACGGGCTGTCACGCCCCGCTTCCCAGTGTACGGTGAAAGGGACACGACGAGGCCCGCTACGTATATACTTAGAAGTATATACGTTAAGCGTATCTAAGCAATATAAAATAAATACACAAGAGACAAGATATAAAAGGAACATAAACTTTTATTTATTAACATTCTTTTGTACAATACATGAAAAGGGAATACAACTGAAATAAAATGATGCCTAAACAGTGGCATAACAGGAAATAAAAATACAGAAAGGAAAAGTGTACAATGAAACTAAAGTGCAGGGTCTTCGGTAAACTGCTCCAAGTCTTCTTGAGATGGCTCGATCTCCGCCGGGTCCAAACCACCTGACGACATTCAAAGAAGAAAGAAATAGAATGTCGTCAGCGAACATGTCGCTCGGCAAGTCCCAAAGATAAGGGAGAAATAGACAGAGAGTAAGAGAGAGAGAGTGGCTTTTAATGTTGTATTATAATATTGTAATGTTGTATTAACGCTGTTGTTTGTAGCCCGGTACAGAAGATGCCAGTGTATACGAGGGGAGTCCCACTTACACCGGGGATCTTGGTAACCTGTAGTACAAGGCTCCGTCGATAATACCACGGAACAACGGTATGGATGTAATTGCGTCTTAAGTGACCACCTAGTGCCACCTTTAATATATTCCGTACCAGTCTACCCCTTAAACCCCGCGATATCTTGTTTGTATTGTTATCTTGTAAATTGTATTGATTGTAAAATTGATTGACTGACCGAAACCATGATATCAGTAAGTGGTTGTAACCGTAGAGTCATGTAAATAGAATAACTGAGAATCATGTAAAAGGAATAGATATATCCATGGTTCGGTTCAGTCAAGATGTATAGATTGATATTGGATTCATGAATTCATGAGTTCATATTAAAGTGGAAACTTGTAGATTATAAATTGACTTGAATCATATTCAAGTCAGATTAATCAGACTCAAACCCGAGTCAGACAATCAGAAATGTGAATCGAAGTCTTATAATTTCTAAGGTCCTTTGGGTAATTTATAAAAATTGAGGGGGTTTTATGTAAAAATACTTTTATATACTTTTCAAAATACACCTCAAGTATTTATTGTTCGTCTTTAGAGTTGTAATGAGGGTGGATTTTATGTTGTGACATTTCTAGTGAAAATGTCCTAGTTATAGGTATTTATCTGTAATATAGATTCTTTGAAGTTCATGGTATTTTAGTGTAAAATTTATTATTGTGATTTTTAGAAAATGGTGGAAATTTATATCATAATAAAATAGATATTTAAATGATAAATATACATATGTTTATACCAAAAATAATTTTTAATAAATATTTTATATTCCAAAAATCTCATTTTCTTAAGAAGTCGTATTTTAAACCTTTCGAGACCGAATGCTCCTTGCGGAGGTCTGAATCTCGCACTACTAGCCCGAGGGTGCGCGATAAACCGCACGATCCCGAACGGGTTCCCCAAAGATGGGTTGTAGCGGCGCTTTGCAAAGATTGTAAAATACTAATCTTTTAGAAAACGATTTTATAAAGTAAAAGCTATTTATTTGCAAAGTGTAATTTTCCGTATTTTAGATTCTAGGGTTTCTTAAGCCAACTAGCCTATTTCTAAAAGGTCTAAACGACAAGTCGTTAGAAGCCTCAAATCGCCTCTTTACCGCCAATTGCGGCCAGGTAAGTGCCAGGTAAGTGGGAGGCTCTCCACTACAAGTAGTGGCCCTAATTAAGTAACCACTTGCCTTAGACACACTTGTCTAGACACCACAAAGTCAGGTTTAGATAAACGATCGATGTCCATAATTTATCGTATTTTTCCTATTAAAGATATTATTTAAACAAATGTATCAAACCTAAACTTTTATAAAAGGTTTTATTTAGGAAATGGTATTTTAATGTAAAATCTTGTTTTATCGTATTAGGAGTTTTCAAAATAGTGTATTATGATTTCATATGTGTGTGTGAGGAGATAGGTCATTACCTCGTGATCTATTTTAAGATATAGCAATATTAAAGGGTTAAATGTGAAATTGAAACATGATGGTATTAAAGTGAAAAAATACGGTAAGTTAAAAAGGTTATCATTTCATGTGTGAAAACTTATTCAAATTGATTTTTACAAGTTTAATAATCATGATAAAGATGTTTAGACATGTTTGAATTGATTAGGAGTGAAATTTTATAGAAAACCGAATCGGAAATCGGATTTGTTCCGATTCCGTCGGATTTCGTAATTTCGTATTTTTGAGAATTAAAAAGGGAGATAGAATGGGACTTACGGGTTTCGATCTATACTAAGGAGTGTAGGGGAACTAAAGAAGTTGCCGAAGCGTTGCTTCGTCGCCGGTTGTTTCTAAAAACGTCGCCGGAATTCCCACCGGAATCTCGTCGGAGTTTCGCCGCGAACTTGTTTTCAAAGCACACACTTCTTGGAAAACTTTTGAGAGAGTGGCTCAAGATATTGGGGGTGAGAGGGTAGTGTGTAGGGTTGGTATTTATAGGGTTAGGCTAGGGTTAGGGTAGATGAAAAGTTAAAAATAAAAATGTGATAAAATGTAATAAAAATGTATTAAAAGTGGAGTAATTGGGGTTTTTTAAGAGCTCTGGAAATGTTCTGAGGCTGAAACTTTACAGGTGCATAGGGAATGTGAAAAGACACAATTTTCATGTTGTGACCATCGCCGGAATCGGTCGAATCGGGGGTGACTCGGCCGTGACTCGGTCGGAGCACTGAGTCGGCCGAGTCAAGGCCGAGTTGGCCGATTCCCGGCCGAGTCCGGTGGCCTGGATCCCCCCGACGGTTCATCTAACTCCTGCAAGTGTTACATGTTTGGGTGTAGTGGGGTTTTTGTGAGATATGCATGTGAAACTCTTGGTATTCTAAAGGTTTTTAAAAAAATCAATATTAAAAATAATGTGGGGTATGCGATTTGAACTCTGATGGCTTGGTTCAGCAGTGCAAGGTATTACCAATGAGCTACAAGCTCCTTCTTGTAATTATAGAGTTATTTAATTACTTTAAATGATAGCAGCAGTAGTAAATACTCCAAGTATACATTAAATTGTAAGTAATTTCTTGTACACTAAAAATGGAGTTATTACATTCTTGTAACTTGTAATTAAAAACAAAATAATTACTTATATCTTGTGCTCAGTCTAAAATACCACTTTATGGATTTTGAAAATTTTAAAATTTTGTGTAGAAAAGTGTATTGGAAAATTAGGGTTGTTACATGGGCCGATACTCGTCTGCTGGGTGATCATTGAGCCTCCTCTCACGAAATCGAAACGACGCGACTCTGGCGCTTCGCCTCCCCGCACAATCGATGCGAGTACTACGTGCACGTTCACCGCGACCGTTCCTGTTCCCCATACCTATAAATGGATGGTCGGGCAAAACCTCATGAAGAATCGGCCGAGCAGCTACCCTGCTCGGTTATCCCTGGCCGGTAGCTTCCCTACTCGCAACGCCAGGGATCAAAGTCCTCCGTAGAGGCAGCCGAGCAGCTTCTCTGCTCGGCTACCCCTGGCCGGTAGCTTCCCTACTCGCAACGCCAGGGATGAAAGCCCTCACCAAGAGGCAACCCAGCAGCTACCCTGCTCGGCTGTCCCTGGCGGGTAGCTTCCCTACCGCAACGCCGGGGATCAGAAAGCCCTCGCCAAGAGGCAACCCAGCAGCTACCCTGCTCGGTTATCCCTGGCGGATAGCTTCCCTACCGCAACGCCAGGGATCAGAAAGTCCTCTCAGAGGCAGTCGAGCCCGACCCTCGCTCGGATATCCCTGGCGGGTAGCTTCCCTACCGCAATGCCAGGGATCAGAAAGCCCTCGCCAAGAGGCAACCCAGCAGCTACCCTGCTCGGTTATCCCTGGCGGGTAGCTTCCCTACCGCAACGTCAGGGATCAGAAAGTCCTCCCAGAGGCAGTCGAGCCTGACCCTCGCTCGGCTATCCCTAGCGGGTAGCTTCCCTACCGCAACGCCAGGGATCAGAAAGCCCTCCCAGAGGCAGTCGAGCCCGAGGATCCCTTGCTCGGCTATCCTTCAGGACAAAAGCCCTAGCCAAGAGGCACCGGGCAGTAACCCTGCCCGGCCAAGGGTCCTTGGTAGGCTTCTTACAGCCCTTCCCGCACCAAGGACCAAAGTCTTCCCAGAGGCAGTCGAGTCCTTACTCGGCTATCCCCGGCTGATAGCTTCCTACCACAACCGACAGGTATCAAAGTCCTCGCCAAGAGGCACTGGGCAGTAACCCTGCTCGGTCCCCGTCCTGAAGGATCAAAGCCCTCGCAAGAGGCAACCGAGCAGCTACCCTGCTCGGTCATATCCGGCTGGTAGCTCCCTACCCATGACGCCAGGGATCGAAGCCCTCGCAAGAGGCATCCGGGCGGCTACCACACTCGGTCATCCCAGGCTGGTAGTTGCCTATCCACGACGGCAGAGATCAAAGCCCTCGCCAAGAGGCAACCACACAGCTTCACTGCCCGGTCATCCTTAGTGGGCTTCTTACAGCCCCTCCAACGCTAAGGATCAAAGCCCTCGCTAAGAGGCACTAAGCAGCTACCCTGCTCGGTCATCCCCGGCTGACAGGTCCCTACCCACGATGCCAGGGATCCAAGCCCTCGCCAAGAGGCACCGAGCAACTACCCTGTTCGGCCATCCTCAGCAGGCCTCTCACAGCCCCTCTCACGCTGAGGATAGAAGCCCTCACCTGAGGCCGCCGAGATCCTTCTCGCTCGGTGCATCCCCAGCGAGCATCCTCCTGCCCATCAAACGCTGAGGATCTTAAGCCCCCACCGTGAAGCCGCCTAGTTCCTTCTGCTCGGCGCATCCCCGGCGGGCGTCCTCCTACCCATCAGACGCTGAGGATCTCAAGCACTCACCGCAAGGCCGCCGACTTCCTTCTGCTCGGTGCATCCCCAGCTGGTAGCTTCCTACCACGACCGACAGGGATCAACAACCCTGCTCGGTCCCCGTCCTGAAGGATCAAAGCCCTCGCAAGAGGCAACCGAGCAGCTACCCTGCTCGATCATCTCCGGCTGGTAGCTCCCTACCCATGACGCCAGGGATCGAAGCCCTCGCAAGAGGCATCCGGGCGGCTACCCCGCTCAGTCATCCCAGGCTGGTAGTTGCCTACCCACGACACCAGAGATCAAAGCCCTCGCCAAGAGGTAACCGCGCAGCTTCACTGCACGGTCGTCCTTAATGGGCATCTTACAGCCCCTCCAACGCTAAGGATCAAAGCCCACGCCAAAAGGCACTGAGAAGCTACCCTGCTCGGTCATCCCCGGCTGGTAGGTCCCTACCCACGACGCCAGGGATCCAAGCCCTCGCCAAGAGGCACCGAGCAGCTACCCTGTTCGGCCATCCTCAACAGGCCTCTCACAGCCCCTCTCATGCTGAGGATAGAAGCCCTCACCTGAGGCCGCCGAGATTCTTCTCGCTCGGCGCATCCCCAGCGGGCATCCTCCTGCCCATCAAATGCTGAGGATCTCAAACCCTCACCGTGAAGCCGCCGAGTTCCTTCTGCTCGACGCATCCCCGGCGGGCGTCTGCCTGCCCATCAGACGCTGAGGATCTCAAGCGCTCACCGCAAGGCCGCCGACTTCCTTCTGCTCGGCGCATCCCCCGCTGGTAGCTTCCTACCACGACCGACAGGGATCAAAGTCCTCGCCAAGAGGCACTGGGCAGTAACCCTGCTCGGTCTCCGTCCTGAAGGATCAAAGCACTCGCAAGAGGCAACCGAGCAGCTACCCTGCTCGGTCATCTCCAGCTGGTAGCTCCCTACCCATGACGCCAGGGATCGAAGCCCTCGCAAGAGGCATCCGGGCGGCTACCCCGCTCGGTCATCCCAGGCTGGTAGTTGCCTACCCACGACGCCAGAGATCAAAGCCCTCGCCAAGAGGCAACCGCGCAGCTTCACTGTCTGGTCATCCTTAGTGGGCTTCTTACAGCCCCTCCAACACTAAGGATCAAAGCCTTCGCCAAGAGGCACTGAGCAGCTACCCTGCTCGGTCATCCCCGGCTGGTAGGTCCCTACCCACGACGCCAGGGATCCAAGTCCTCGCCAAGAGGCACCGAGCAGCTACCCTGTTCGCCTATCCTCAACAGGTTTCTCACAGCCCCTCTCACGCTGAGGATAGAAGCCCTCACCTGAGGCCGCCGAGATCCTTCTCGCTCGGCGCATCCTCAGCGGGCATCCTCCTGCCCATCAAACGCTGAGGATCTCAAGCCCTCACCGTGAAGCCGCCGAGTTCCTTCTGCTCGGCGCATCCCCGGCGGGCGTCCTCCTGCCCATTAGACGCTGAGGATCTCAAGCGCTCACCACAAGGCCGCCGACTTCCTTCTGCTCGGCGCATCCCCCGCTGGTAGCTTCCTACCACGACCGACAAGGATCAAAGTCCTCGCCAAGAGGCACTGGGCAGTAACCCTGCTCGGTCCCCGTCCTGAAGGATCAAAGCCCTCGCAAAAGGCAACCGAGCAGCTACCCTGCTCGGTCATCTCTGGCTGGTAGCTCCCTACCCATGACGCCAGGGATCGAAGCCCTCGCAAGAGGCATCCAGGAGGCTACCCCGCTCGGTCATCCCAGGCTGGTAGTTGCCTACCCACGACGCCAGAGATTAAAGCCCTCGCCAAGAGGCAACCGCGCAGCTTCACTGCCCGGTCATCCTTAGTGGGCTTCTTACAGCCCTTCCAACGCTAAGGATTAAAGCCCTCGCCAAGAGGCACCGAGCAGCTATCCTGCTCGGTCATCCCCGGCTGGTAGGTCCCTACCCACGACGCCAGGATTCCAAGCCCTCCCCAAGAGGCACCGAGCAGCTACCCTGTTCGGCCATCCTCAGCAGGCCTCTCACGGCCCCTCTCACGCTGAGGATCGAAGCCCTCACCTGAGGCCGCCAAGATCCTTCCTGCTCGGCGCATCCCAGAGGGTATCCTCCTGCCCATCAGACGCTGAGGATCTCAAGCCCTCACCGCGAGGCCGCCAAGTTCCTTCTGCCCAGCGCATCCCCGACGGGCGTTCTCCTGCCTATCAGACGCTGAGGATCTAAAGCCCTCTTCGTGAGGCCGCCGAGCCCCTTTCTATTCGGCGCATCCCAGCGGGTAGCTCCCTACCCAATAAAGACAAGGATCAAAGTCCTCCTTAGAGGCAGCCGAGCGGCTTCCCTGCTCGGCTATCCCTGGCCGGTAGCTTCCCTACTCGCAACGTCAGGGATCAAAGCCCTCGCCAAGAGGCAACCGCGCAGCTTCACTGCCCGGTTATCCTTAGCAGGCCTCCTACGGCCTCTCCAACGCTAAGGATCGAAATCCTCCTTAGAGGCAGCCAAACGGCTTCCCTGCTCGGCTATCCCTGGACGGTAGCTTCCCTACCCGCAACGCCAGAGATCAAAGCCCTCGCAAGAGGCATCTGAGCGGCTACCCCACTCGGTCATCCCAGGCTGGCGGTTGCCTACCCACGACGCCAGAGATCAAAGCCCTCGCCAAGAGGCAACCGCGCAGCTTCACTGCCCGGTTATCCTTGGCAGGCTTCTTACGACCCCTCCAACGCTAAGGATCAAATTCCTCCCAGAGGCAGCCGAGCGGCTTCCCTGCTCGGCTATCCCTGGCCGGTAGCTTCCCTACTCGCAACGCCAGGGATCAAGGCCCTCGCCAAGATCAACCGAGCAGCTTCCCTGCTCGGTCATCCCCAGCAGGCATCCTCTTGCCCAACAGATGCTGCAGGTTTGTAGCCCTCATAACGAGGCCACTGAGCCCATCACATGCAGCGGACTCGAAGCCCCAACAAAAGACATCAGGTGATCGAAGTCAACTCGATGACCGATTGCTCCACTTGTCGTTCCCGCACTGGACCGCGCCCCATCAGACGCCACAGGTCTGCATACGTCGCGTCGGCTAACCGACGCTTGACACGTGGACCGTCGCTTCACACGTGGACCGTCGCTTCAGTGGCAGGATGCACGAGCCGGCGCACCTTAAATGCAGAGATCTCGCCCTAATTCGCTGGCAGAAAAGACAGCCGACAGCCCGGGGACGCGTCCCGACGAAACCTTAGGAGGGAGCTTACCCCGGACGGCCCGGCAGTCCACTCCTAACCCGACCCGCTAGCTGGTCGAGACAAGAGTGGGGGGATAATGATGATGCTCAATATTGGTGATCTTTAAGATCAGGACACATGGCAGATGACATGTCCCAAGACCCAGAAGAAAGGGCTCACAGAGGCCGACCAGGCCGCCCTTGTACCCGACCTGCAAGCATAAGCTGGCCCTCCTCGGGGCCCCTGCAAATTGGCCTCCTCGGCCCCTCAGCTCGCCCCGAGCTGCCACAGGACCAAGACTCCTCGTCCCTCTTGCTCGTCTCCGAGCTCCCCAGCCGAGGCCGTCTTCCTCGGTCCCTCCGACCGACCAACTCCACCACTCACAGGCGTAACCGCCGCTCCTCAAATCTCGCCACGCGCAGATTCTCCGCCAGTAACATCCCACGTTCCACGCCATCACGATCCCCATTAATGGGTGATCCGCTCTTTACGTGGGCGTGACGTCAGGAGCGTAACTGCCGGCGAGATTCTCGCGCCTGCTGCTGCGTGCTGCCGCCGCTATATAAACCCCCATCACAGAGGAGTCAAGTGAGCCATTTTTGACTCCACTTAGCCGTTACGCTGCTCGGATCTAGTACTAACTTGATCGTCGGAGGGTCCTCGGTGGTACCAAACCACCCCGGGACTTCTTTGCAGGTACTCGGCGCTAAACTCCTTTAATCACCAATCTCCTCAAAACCCATTGAGACCCACACATAACTGGGGATCCCTACCAGAATCCACCGGGAGATCGACGGAAGACAACATCTGAAGGAGACCCGAAAAGGACCTCCATCACTTGGAGAGACGTTTTTTTCCGTATAATTAATAATTGTACTAAATTAGTGTAGAACCAATGAGCAATAGCTCAGTTGGTATGAGCAATGGGAAGAGTACGGGGGTTCGATCTTCAGGAGCCACATTTTAACTCTTTTGAGGCAAATTCATAGGTCATCTGGGTGTTTGTATGCGTGTGCGTTGTGTGCATGGGTGTTAGGCTTACGGGTCAGTTCAAAAAATAAACTTGTGCATGTTTCCTTCCCTCCCCTCCCCGGTCTTATGAAGGATGTTCTTGTCTTATGAATGTTGGTTAATTATCATTATCTACTGATAGTAGTGAAGGATGACAACAACTGGTATGCTTTTGGTTCTATACCTAGTTAGTTTTGATAATTGACAAACATTACATCGATGTTTTATTTTTTTCTCACTTTCTCCAGTTTTAGGTTTTGTTATAGTCTTGAGCATACTTTTTTTCTTATATTAACGCCAAGTGCTCTTCTTTTTCCTTTAAAATAAGTTCAATTTGAGTCATGTGTAGATGAGAAATATTTGTAATTGAAAGAGTTGAATATTTTAATATTTGCCTAAACTCTAAAATGTCATAAATAAGAAATTTTTCATTTGCTTTCCCAACTAATAGTGATAAATATGGAATTCCATATATAAAGTGTGTTGGTTTTAGAAGTATGGAAGAAAACATGCTTCTTGATATTTTAGGTCTCATTTGCAATAGGGTTACGGATCCGAAACCATGTATCCATTAGGTTTCGAGCTGAAGCACCAAAATCTATAATCGAGATCCATCTGAACCAAAATAGAGTTTTTCAGACCTCCGTCACAGAAGAAACCTAAACTTTGCAAAATATTTGTTTCACCTGTCAATTTCCTAACTTCTAATAGAGGCAATGCAAGCATTTATTCATAAATAAATATCTAAGGTCCCGACTTTTAATAGAGGCACATGCTCCAAACCCAATGAAGAGAAACTCCCCTTCTTCACAAAAAACCCTTCTCTTTTCTCAAATCCAAACCCAACCCTTAAATGGATCCCTCATCCCCAATCCCCATCGTCTCCACTCTCTCCCCCTTCGAAAGCCCTAACCCTAACCCTAGAAAGCCGTTGGGTCTATGGCCTGGAATGTACCTCTCCCCTGTCACCAACGCCCTGTGGGAAGCTCGATCCAGCATCTTCGAGAAGTTCGTGGACACTTCCAACGAGGGGCCTCCGCAGAGGGAGCTGCTGACGAGGACGCCGGCGATGAGCAGGACGAGCATTTTGTATAATTTTTCAAAAGATTTTGTTTTGAGGGAGCAGTATAGGGATCCTTGGAATGAGGTGAGGATTGGGAAGCTGCTTGAGGATCTTGATGCCCTCGCTGGTACCATTGCTGTCAAGGTATCGAATTCCTATCTTTTTTGATGTCGTTTATGATGATTTTGATTGATTTGTGAGAGTTTGAGATGGGTTGTTTCTGATTCAGAAGGAAAGTTGTAATTTTGTAGCTAAGAAATTTAAATTGAACCATTTTTTGGATTATACACTAAATTTTATACAAAATTTTATTGGATCATATAACGTTTGTATTAAAGTTTGAATCTTTGATACGCTACGTATATTGGTGTGAAATTTCATTAAAATCTTACACTTAAGCTTCAATATCGGAAATTTTGAAATTTTGATCCATTTTATGTGTGCACAGCACTGCTCTGACGATGATAGCACAACAAGGTCTCTTCTGTTGGTCACCGCTTGTGTCGATAAAATGGTTCTTAAAAAGCCGATACGAGTAGATACAGATCTAAAAATAACAGGGGCAGTCACTTGGGTAGGGCGTTCATCAATCGATATTCAGATTGAAGTTACTCAGATAGATGAAGGTACCTCGAAATTGAATTGATTCATAAGAATGATCATTTTTCATTATAAAAAATGGGTTAATTGCACAAAAACCCCAATTGTTCAGCATGTATAACATCTATAGGGTTATATCCGTCAAAGTGGTTTATTAGCACAAACAGCCTCCCTTCCCATGAATCGAAACACTCAATAGCACTCAAATTCTACTCTAAACTTAAATGATCGTCTATTTTAAATTTGGGACTTGTTTGTGTTATTTAGAGTAAATTTGAGTGTTTTTAAGGGTTTTGGTTGACAAGCAGAGGCTTATTTATGCTAATAAATCACTTGAGGATGGTAGAAGTGCTATAAGAGGTAAACCAGGAGAGGGGAGTTGTACAATCAACCAATATAAAACATCTTGATACTCTCAGATTTAAAATTTTCGAACTTGTTGACCAAGTATGATACATGTTACACCAGATAATTCGGCAACAACAAGTCCTGTAGCTCTGACAGCAAATTTTACGTTTGTTGCTCGAGACTCAAAGACCGGAAAGTCCGCTTCTGTGAACCGCCTTTCCCCGGAAACTGAACAAGAGAAGTTGCTTTTTGAAGAAGGTGAAGTAAGGGATAGAATTCGGAAAAAGACTCTAGAAGAACAGAAAAGAGGATTTGAGAATGGTGCACATAATTTCCATAGCAAAGCAAAAAGGCTGAAGGTTTTGTTGGCCGAGGGGCGGGTGTTCTGTGATATGCCTGCTTTAGCCAATAGAGACAGCATTCTCATAAGAGATACCTGTCTTGAGAATTCTCTCATTTGCCAGCCCCAGAACCGAAACTTCCATGAGCGAATTTTTGGAGGGTTTTTGATGAACCGAGCATTTGAGCTCGCCTTTTCAACTGCATATGCTTTTGTTGGACAGATGCCTCGTTTTCTTGAAGTCGATCATGTTGATTTCTTAAAGCCTGTGAGTATTCAACTTTTACTAAGATTTATCAAAAGACTATGATGGATTCCTTTCCTCACATGGGCATTTCTTGTCATGGTTAATTATTATTACTGTAATGACTTTTCTGTTAATGATTACTTGATCACCATAATCTTTAATGCTTTCACCTATCAAAATGTGGTTGCTTATGAACCACCGGTTCATTTGAGATTTGACAAAGTTTTATGACCTTATGTCAACCCTCTTTTAATTAAAGAGAAAATCCTAGCCGAGTAAACTAGACAAGAGAGAAGGTTTCGATAATCATAAACGATCAATTGGCATTTTCCAAATTCTCATAGACCGAAAGAAAAGCTGAAAGGACGGAAAAATGATAGTAAATAACTTTAAGGCGCCGATAAAGCCAAGAGCAAAACAATAATTATTCCAATGGTGCAGGAGTAAGAATTATTATTGTAATCGCTTCAATTCTTTCCTTAGGTACTAATTACTGTTGTATCGCTACAAATCCATAGGCTTTTCATTAAAATCTTCTTGTGATGATATATGAATAAATGATTGTTTCTACTCGGTAGGTGGATGTAGGAGATTTCCTTCGCTTTAAATCTTGTGTTTTGTACACACAACTCGAGAACCCTGAGCAGCCTCTCGTCAATATTGAAGTTGTTGCACATGTAACGAGGCCTGAACTTCGAACTAGTGAGGTATGCCTTTAACATATCTCCAACTGTTCAATAGCGATATAGCCAAATTTATGTGCATGCTTTCTTTGAAACAGATATCAAACACATTTTACTTCAAATTTACTGTGAATCATGATGCCTTGAAGAATGGGTGGAGAATTCGCAATGTCGTTCCTGCAACAGAAGAGGAGGCACGGCGTGTACTTGAACGCATCGATGCTGAGAAGACCCTTTATTAGTGTAGATATAACATATAGATTAAATTGGCAATTATAAGCATGTGATTTTTTAAGGAAAAATTAGTGTGAGAAACCCTACTCAAATATAATAAATAGATAATTATAGGCATGCGATTATTGTTGGAAATGTAATGAAATTGCTACCATTGAAACTTGATTATGTAGTTGAGTAGAATTATATCTTCAGTTGATGATGTATGCCAAAATTCCAAAGTTCTGTTGGAAACGATGTGGTTTGGATTGACTGTACAAGTTTAAATGTAACAGATTTATTACATAATTTATATATCAGCTTATTGTTTTCCAAGATCCTGGAAGTTGAACTGAAAACACTGGTGGAAGCAGTCTTGATTTTGTTATCCATAATTTTCATTGTCCATAATGAACACATGAGCAATGCTCTGTACTACAATTTTATTCTGAACAAACTGGGAACTGTTGTTGATTGTTTGCAATCAAGAGCCAAAGGTTATGGTCCTTGACAAATGGGGGTGTAACCAAAGCGCATATTGATGCCATAAAGCTCTCCCTCCCTCCAAAATGAGAGGTCACCGGTTCTATCTTTAAAAAAAGAAGACAACTGGCATAGGGATCCCTTGAATTTCCTTTTCCAACAATGCTGCTTTTTGTTGGGGGATAAAGCAAGAAATTTACTGCAATGCTTCTGTTCATACTTCGTTAGCAATATGATTGTTGAGAACAAAACTGCAGATTGTAGCAAAAACAACAGCAAATAATATAACCCATTAAAAGAGAATGAAATCTCATCAATTATGCAGATTTTTATCCAAATACTCAAATCACAATCCAAGAACAAATTTGAAACTCAGTTCTCACAACAAACAGTAAATCACAATCCAAGAACAAATTTGAAACTCAGTTCTCACAACAAACAGTAGATACAGCAAATGCTATATTTAGCTTTTCAGCAACCAAACACTCAAAATGCAATCCGAAAACAAATTTGAAACTCAGTTCAACAAATGCTATATTTCGCATTTCAGCGAACAAAACGCCCCCAAATGTAATAAACCAATAAGATTCCTTGCACGATGCATGCATTTTGCTGAATTCTAACACCTCCAAAATAACAGATGCATCAATGCTGTATTAACTGCATAGCAATTGTGCAGTGAAATTGAACATATACAGAAATATGCATGACGCTTTCACCTCAAGAACATAGGAGTACAATAGAATTTAAGCAAGCACGAATCAGACTTTACTGCTGTTGTCTTCATTAGGACCCTTCAAGAAATGGCTAAACCAGAGAGCTGAACTCTTGGGGTGCCTTGAGAGTCCATTTTTATAATCGACATAAACGAGCCCAAATCTCTTGGTGTATCCTTGGGCCCACTCAAAATTGTCTAGGAATGACCATGCAAAGTATCCACGGACATCAGTACCATCCCTGTTTCAAAACAAGCATTGTGCATGCAAATGAGAAGGCGCATGCAATTGATAAGAGTAGAGGTTGTATTTTCTTATGGTGTGAGGATTAGACTATTTCTTCGCTAATGGAAAAAGTACAAGGTGGTTCTTGGTCAATTAGACATAGAAATTGTTCTCCTTCATATCATAAACATAAACTACCTACCATGTCAGGGGTTCTCTTTCAGAACTCAATAAGCATCTATATGACAAGTTGGAGAAACAAGAAATTAAGAGTTAATACAATATTTTGGTCCTCACATTTTGGTCCACACGAAAGAGATGAATGGAATATTAATTTATTATTTTCATGGTTTCCAACTGAATCTACATTAATTTGCATTATAGAACATTCAAAATGGATTGATAAGAATTATTATACCACTTTTCACTTATGAAACATCCCCAGGTGTTTAGTTGAAAAGGTTTATAACCTGCTAGGAACTTCAGTCATACAATGAATAAAGAAGCCGGAACAGCTTCAATTTACCTGATTGCTTGAGCCACAGCAGCAAGGTAACCCTTAAAATATCCAACTCTCTTTTCATCATGCAGTATCTCATCAAGTGTTGCTGTTTCATCATCTTCATCGTCCATACCTGTGGAAAACAACCAGTCATAGAATTGATAACTGCCATTTTATAAAAGAGATGTTACTATCAACTTCATCATCCCCCAGGGCATTCTCGTTTATGGCAGTCAATGGCATATCAGATTTATGGTTCATGAAATATTATTCAACATGTACTAGGAGGAAAAAAAAAATTGGAGGCCGCCTTTAGCATGCACGGAGACTTCAAGCTAATTACTAATTTGCAGAAGTTAACCAGATCATATATTGATAATCATTCAGTTCAAATTTATGAGACAGCATATTTGAGATGACAATAATTTTTAAGAAAAAGTTGATTGCGGTCATTAGTGTTATTATTTCTTCCATATGATGAGTCTAATGCAACTATAATGAGAACTATCAGGAGATCTTCTTGTTGCTTTCAACGACAGGAGAAAATTTAAAAATATATATTGGTATTGTAAAGAATATGGTCGGTCATGGGAATACACACACACACACACACACACAAAAGATCAAAATTATCAGGAGACCTCTCCTTACTTTCAACGGCCAAAGAAATGGACAGGCGCATGTGCACACACATGTATTCATGAATGTGTAATATAATATAATATAGTACAAGAGCAATATGCAATATCCTGATCTTGCTTTTTGAAGAAATCTTTATCTTACGTTGCTACTTGGAACTACTGCGCGTCACAAGGTAAGTACACACAAATTCATAGTTGAAGATAATCCCGTACCAATGTCGATATTATTCGATAGATTACAGTGAATGCACAATGCTGACTGACTTAGTAACTTACGTACCATAAAATAATTTATGTTATTTGGGTGGAAAAGAGGGTCTACATGTTTGATCCACTCGAGATTATTTAACCAGAAAACCAGTATTAGCACTGCTGTGGATTGTGAAGTATTACCATTTTCAGTGACATATATGGGGATATTGTGATATCTATTTGCCATGTAGTTGAGTACTTTCCGAATGCCCCAAGGAACTATGTAAAGCCAATCTGAAGCAGCCTGCCAAGAAAAAGACTTTTCAGTTAATTAGAATGAAGAAGGAAAATGTATTCAGCGCCTCAGAGTGCACTTAAAATCACCTACCCTTTCACCAATTACCTCGCCCCCCTCCCATGTAACTGCACAATGAAGGATAAAGAAAAATATAAGATTAGAAGAAAGTTTATTTTGTCAAACAATTCTAAATCCCAGATAAAATGGTGAAACAAATTGGCACTTGTTAACGGTTAATTCAATGAAGGGATACAATAACTAATATATACATGATGAGGAAGGTAACATGATGTAGTCCTTCATGCATATGGGGAACAAGAGAAAAATAGTATTGTTTCTCAATATTATAGACGTGACTTGATAATCATATGTGACTTGATGCTAGATGGTTCTCTCGTCCCGGGATCTGACAGTAAAGTAGGAAGGTGGAAGCCATGTCTTCAAGTTTTGTCAAACCTTTCCGGGTTCATGAGCCTTTTTCATACCTGATTAGCCCCATTTTTATTGGAAAAGCTTAGATAATGAGTATCCCCAAACCGAATAAGTATAGAAATAATGTGCCTCAAGAATAATTGCACTTAATATTAATATCATCCAGTTATCAGGCCATATATTTCAACTTTAGCTTTAATGAATTGACTAGCAAGGACCCAAAATTTTATCGTTATATGATTTGTAAGTTATAATATCTCATATTTATGAATTTCATATGTAAAATATATATGAAGGATTAATTTGCGAATACTTTGGTATTTTTATTCAACTTTTCAATGTTGTCCTAGCTATAGCAAACGAAAATTGCGAAATTTTTAAAAATCTCAATTTCCTTCTTTTTTTGGTTTTTCTCAATATTTTGCTTGTCATGGCATAGGAGAATCACAAAATATACAAAAATCCTAATTTTTTTTATTTTCTTCAAATTTTCAACATTTTGCACGCACACAAATATGACGAAATTTTAAAAATCTCAAAATTTATATTTTGTTCGGTTTTCCAATATTTTGTTTGCTATATAGCATAAAAAAATCATGAAATTTTAAACAATAAAATATTTTTTTCTTCTGTTTTTAATATTTTCAATAACACAAAAATTGCAAAATTTTCTGTTTTCTTCAGTTTTTCAATATTATGCACGCTATAGCATACGAAAATCATGAAATTTTCAAAAATCTTAATTTTTCTGTTTTCTTCGGTTTTTTAATGCTATAGCACATTACAATCTAGAAATTTACAAAAATCCCAAAATCAGTTATTGTCTTCCAATTTACAATATTTGTATGCTACCGCACGAAATTTTCAAAAATCTCAAACTTTTCTGGTTTTTTCGGTTTTTCAATATCTTGTATGCTATATATACCACACGAAAATCGCATAATTTTCAACAATCTAAAAAATTTACTGTTTTTTTTAGATTTTCGATATTATGCATATTGCAAATGAAAATTGCAAAATTTTAAAAAATTCTCAAATTTTTTTGTGTTCTTCAGTTTTTCAATATTTTGCTTGCATACGAAAATCACAATGTTCTAAAAGATCCTAAATTTTCTGTTTCCTTTGGATTTTGTATGTTACAAAATTCACGATTTTTTAAACAAAAAATCCTTGTTTTCCTCAAATTTTCAACATTTTGCACACGAAAATCACGAAATTTTCAAAAACCTCAATATTTTTATGTTTTATTCAGTTTTCAATATTTTATTTGCTGTATATAGTTCACGAACCTTTCAAACATATTAAAATTGTTTTCTTCCGTTTTCAATATTTTGCTTTTTATAGCACAAGAAATAGGATGAGAAAAAAATCGACCGAACCGAAAAACCAACCGGATTGAACAAAAAAACCGATCTTTTCAATTCGGTTTCGGTTATAGTTTTTGGCAAAATTCGGTTTTCGAGTATTGGCTAAACCGGATCGGACCGAACCGATATATATTAATAAAAAAAATATGTGTATCTTTTGAGTGAAAAGTGAAAACCGTAACCCTAACTCTTTCCGTGAGTCCCCCCTCCCTTGCAGCACCACCTTCCTCTCATCCCTCTCGATCTCGTCGACTCGAATTCTCTCAACCCTCCTTCAGTCTCGAGGTCCCTCAGCCCCTCTTCTACTCCCCTGTCGATCTCCACTCCTCACCGACTCTCCTATCTCGATCTCACATTTTCTTCTCCCCCTCTCAAAGACTCAAACCCTCAATCCCTAAATCTATAACCCTAATTATTGGGGTTTGGATATAGTGAACAGAGCAAGGGCAGAATCAGAGTAAGGCCTTTGAAGATTTTTATTAGCAGCTGGATTATTAAGTCAATGTATGATTGATTGAATTCATATTTGATATGGTTTGATGTTGATAACCTATAGAATGTAGAATTCAAATTTTTTTCCTTTGTAATAAACTGTCAAGATATATTGATGTTTTGTTGCAATTATTTGAGTGCAATTTGAAAAGCCTAGATAATATTTTTTGTTAGGCTTAAATTTTTATTGATATATTGATATAGTTTAACAGTTTTTTCTACTAGTTTATTATTGTTTGTCAGGGTTTTTAAAGCCCAGATATCAATTTGATCACAACCGAAAACCAACCGAACCAAATCGACTTGGTCGGTTCGGTTCAAAATCGGTTTTGATAATTGTTCGATTCGGTTCGGTTCATGATTTGGACCGGTTCGGTCTAGTTCAAAAAAATTTGCAAAAAAACTGAACCGAACCAAGCTCACCCCTAATAAGAAAGTCGCCAAGTTTTAAAAAATCTCAAAAAAATTTGTTTACTTCGATTTTGCAACTTTTTGTATGCTAAATGTATAGCAACAAAAATTATGAAAATTTCAAAAATATCAAACTTTATGTTTTTTCAATTCAATATTATTTTTCTTGCTATATAGAGTATGAAAATTGCAATATTTTAAAAAATCCTAAAATATTTTGTTCTTTTCGGTATTCCAACATTTTTGCTTGCTAACAAACGAAAATTGCAAGATTTTCAAAAATCTCAAATATTTTCCATTTTCTTCACTTTTACAATATTTACATTATATAGCAAATGAAAATTGCAAAATTATCAAAAACCGGCAAAAAATCATGTTTCCCCCCTTTTTATTTTGCATGCTATGTATAGTACACGGAAATCATGAAATTTCAAAAATCTTGGAATTTTCTGTTTTCTTTGATTTTCCAATATTTTACTTGCTCATACTTTTGGAGAATATGGGTATCAAGAAGACAAAAGGTTATGTGAAGTAAAAGAAAAAAAGATCGCCGATTTGCTGCTAAGAATATATCAGAACAGACAAATCCGATTCGACTAACTGAAACTCCTGATGACCTGGAAACCTTGCAACACATGAAATTTTAAAAAAACCCAAAATTTCTTGTTTTATTAAAATTTTCAATATTTTGCACGTTGTAGTACACGAAAACCTCGAAATTTTCTATTTTCCTTCTTTTTTTAATATTTTGCCTGTATAGCATACGAAAATCATAAATCCTTAAAAAATCTCAAGAATTTTCTACTTTCTTCAGTTTTACAATATTTTTTGTTTGATTAGCACATGAAATTGAAAAGGCCTGAATATTTTCTGTTTTCTATATTTTAAATGTTAAAGAAAATCGCAAAATTTTCAAAAATCTCAAAATTTTCTGTTATCTTCTGCTTTTTCAATATAGCACGTGATAGTGAAATTTTCTGTTTCCTTCAAATTTTAATATTTTACATGCTATATTAAAATATTGTTTTCCGTTTCCTTCAAATTTTAATATAGCACATGAAAATAGCGATTTTTTTCAAAAATGCCAAAATTTTATGTTTTCTTCTAGTTTTTCTGTTTTTTTTGTAATACAAAACGAAAATCATGAGATTTTTAATTTAAAAAATTGTTTTCTTATGATTTTTCAATATTTTACATGCGCACACAAAAATCGTGAATTTTTTTAATACTTTCCCAATAAATAATCAGTGCGAGAAAAATAGAATATTTTAAAGGAGACCAATAAGAATTTTTCCACCATATAAGCCTAGTTGTATCGGATAAAAGAATGATAAATATTGAGAATTGAGCCAATAAAAATCTTACATGATCCAAATATAGTAAGGAGGTGTTGGTCCTAAATAATTTTTGAATCCAGAATTTATAAATGAAATGACAGTCATTTTGATAAACTTATTTTCTATCCAAAATACTAGTCATTTGATTTCATAATCCATACGTAATTTAGGATAATACATTTAATAGTGGACGTTAAATGGTACTCAATTGACAAAGGTTCGACATACGTCGATCGATGGTGGAGGATGACCAGTGGCGGCGGCGAGGATGGTCGACCGGTAGTCGAAGGCAGTAATGATGGCGGAAATCGGGGATGGCAGCGGGCGACGACGACGATGGTCGGCCGACGGTCGAAAGTGGCAATAGTGGTGGCGATCAAGGACGGTGGAAGTCGGCGACGAGGATGGTCGGCCAGTGGGGAGACCGGGGACGGCGGCGGGCGGCAGCGATGGAGGTGACGGGCGGCGGCGGCGACAGTCAGGCCGACGGCGATGGTGGCAATGAACGGGGACGGCGGCGGCGGTCGGCCGGCGACTGTAGTGGGGACGGTCAATGTCCGGTTAATGATGGCGGCAGTTGACGGTGACGATGCCCGGTATGACGGTTTATCTAAATTTTGATCTATTATGTATACTGTGGCATTTTAAAAACCTAGGGATAAATGGTGATTTGAAAATTGAATTTTTTTCTCATTTTTGTACTATAAGTTCAATGATGAATTCTAAAATCCAAATCTCGTACTTTAAAATTCTAGTTTCGACTAACACTGTTAAGTAAATTCTAATTTTAAATGACTTGGGACTAACATGAATTTTCAAATTCCAAAATTGTATTTTCAAATGACTTGGGAGTAACACCCCCTAAGAGAATTAAATCAGGGCTAGACAACAATTTCTTACCTAAAGTCCAAGATAGACAAGAGAATATTTCAAGAAATATCCTCTCATATAGCTTTATATAGATTATATAGATAGATAGATAGACAGACTTGAGAATGCGGCATTTTTTGTCAAGGTTCATGAGGAAAGATTTATTAAAAGTCGTATTTTTATTTCAATTTCCAACTCGAGAACGAAGGATTTTTTTAAAATATAAGAAGGCTTGATCTTGGAACTTCTACCTGTCCCAACTCTTCACCAATCATCACCAGAGCCAGGCCTCAGGGGTAACTCTTTCACTGCCTAAAATATATTTCTTGTTTCCATTTTTACTAGTTAAAGAAGCAAAATTTTATATACCCATAACTAAAGTATCCATACCGTTAAATAAATTTATGCCAATCATCGTCTTGAAACATGTGTGATGTGCCATATTGTGGAATGCGAAAATTGATAGTAAAATGGCAATGCACCTTGGAGTTGGTTTATGCAATCCAAAAGTAGATGCTTTGATGAAAAAGAATGATCTGAAAACTACATATTATTAATCTGTTCACACAATATGCTTTGTCCGGGTTCTGGAATCAGGGATGTTATTGTAGTCTTAATAAGACTAATTATGCATGGTTTAGGATGTCTATATTAATAAAAGATATAAGAAAGAAGAAATAAGTTCATGAGTACCTATCCTCTCCAACTCCTGTACTCGATAGAAATATTCCCCTCCAGCCTTGTGTCCATGAGCAATAAATCTTGCCGTATAATGATTCAGACCCAAAAAATCAAGCGAGTTCTGCAGTAATTCTTTATCTGTGTCAGAAAATCTGGGTAGATTGTTTCCTAGTCTTTCCCGCATAGATGCCGGGTAGTCTCCATAGAATATGGGATCCAAATACCTAAAAAACAAATACAATCGTGGGGTAAATCTGTTAAAGAGAATCTTATCAAAAGAAGAAATGCATCTAGACAGTCCTCTCAATCTTTAGCACACACGTGTATATATAGCCATAGACCTAGAAGTATGTACTCTTCTATTGTATGCAAGTATGCTACTTTAATTATCAAATCCAATATACATCTTAGAAAAGCCAAACCTTTTTATTTCAATATATTTTTGCAGATAGAAATGCTATTTTATTTTCTCTACATCCAACAGTGAGCCCATATCCATCTAACTTGATAACTGATGCACACAGGCATGAAGAAAGGATATATGTGGTTATCTGAAATGAAGAGCATACCTTAAGAAATATGGGGAAAACAGTCACTATGGCTTCAACAATCAGTATATACACAAATGATAATGGAAGCAAAGAATTTTTTTAATTTAAGAAAAGCTGTTTCCAGTAATCATAAATAATTCATTACAAAGTATCTGTGCGTGAGTAACTTTGGACCTTTAGATGCCTGATCGGTTCTAAAATTATGAACAATTAAATCAATATCCAATATCATCGTCATATAGGCCTGCACAGTGTGAAAAATGTGTTGCAAATCTAAGAAAAAAATGTAGCATCAATTGGAAGCATGGACAAGAGAGAAATTACCAGCCAAGCTGAAAATCAAGACGCCTTTCAGCAGCAATTTTATCTTCCTTGCTACCAGAAAATGCCTCTGCCCATTCACAGTCTACCACCAATCCGATTTCACCACCTTGTGTAGCCTACAACACAGAGAGAATTACAGCGTGGTCAATTGGAACTTGCACGAGTTAATACAAAATTCACGAAAGTTGTATCAGATTAGTGTTCAAAACATGTATTCGTCTCTTCTTGTTTCCTAAACAATTATGAATTTTTAAAGAAAAAGCTATAGAGGTAAATGAAACATTATAATCATTTAATCATTTTTTTCCCAGTAAAACAGGATTGGCAATGAGGAATGGCCCCCAAAATGGTTTGACAAAGTTTGATGGCTGTCGACTTGATGTCGACCGTCTCTTAATAAGTGCCAATTTCTTGGGCAAGGAAACTATGGATAAGAATGGGGCTTTGCCATAATCCAAATGTTCAGTCCTTCTCCAAATTCTTCTAAACTTGGTAAAGGTCTAGAATATGGGGCAAGATGATAGGTTTTATGGGCAACTCTTCTCAACTCTAATACATGAATAAAAACGAAGATTGAAATGCACACTCAAAGGCAAACAAAACTTGATATCTATTATTTCCCTTAGGATCAAACATTCAGATATTAGGAGCCAAACAATGGTTATAATAAACAAAGGGCGTACTTCTCAGCAATGCATATATTATTTCGAACAAATTTATATAAGAAACCAAATACAGAAGAGAAAAATATGAAAATATATATATCTATTTACCTTAAATTTCTTTCTATATACATCAACGGCAGCTGCATGGGCCAAAAGTTGGTAATGTGCAGCGAAATATGGTTCCACATCTTCCTTCTCAGTTCGCCCAGGTGCAAATATCCCAGCACCATAACCATTCACAGCTGTTTGAAGAGGTTCATTGATTGTGATCCAGTGCTTCACTCTGTCCCCAAAACTTGCAAAACAAGTTTCTGCATAGATTGCAAAATATTCCCTGGCCATTTGGCATAAGTTGTTATATAGTATTAAGTAAATACTATATGAAACTGATACCTGAATAAACTATTGCTTAGATTGCACAAACAAAATCTATAATTGTAGCATAATTTCTTTTCTTTTCCTTTTATTTTTTCGTGAAATGCACGCCTTTGGGAAATCCAACCGCCAACCTCTCACTTTGGAGAGGAAAGATTTATCACAACTGGTATGCTCCTTTGGTTATAATTGTAGCATCTTGTTATAGAACATCTTAGCAACCTATGGCAGATATTAGATGTTAATTTATCAAGATTCTCCATATTGAAATTGAATTCACTTTACCAGGCCACAGAAAGTGATGGATCGGTTAGTTTACAATAGAAAATCTATTGGGCATAAATTGTTATAAAATATCAAGTAAATACAATTTGAAACTGATACCGGGATGGACTATTGCTTAGGTTGCACAGACGACAAGAATACGATCCATATCTTGTTATATAGCATATTAACAGCATACGGCAGATATAAGATGATAAATTATCAAAATTTTCAGTCGATATAATCTTAAGTTTACCAGGACGGCGGAAAATGGTAGCTCGGTTACATTTGAATAGAAGATCAGCATTTTAAACATGGCACATTAATCAAATCAACTTAATCTTAGTGGTTGTGGCAGCTTACACAATTTTCTCAGATAACCATCCTCCCTCAGACTCATGTAGATTATGCGGAAGGTCCCAATGATACAAGGTAACATAAGGCTGGATACCTGGAGGCAGAGCATGTAGATGTTAATCTTGCTCATAAATAGGAAAGCATCAAGTGGACAGCAATCAACCTTTTTCTAGTAGGAGGTTGATGACGTTGTTGTAGTAGGCAATCCCTTTCTCGTTCACCTTAGTTCCTAATCCGTCTGAAAAAATGATTAATATATTATGTTTTGACCACTGAAAACAAATATAATAAACATGAACAGTGACAAGAAATATTTTTAACACTGGAAAACCGAATGATTAAATATGAAGTTGAGAATAACAAAAGAATTTCATGATCTTGGAACATTATTTACTTCAACAAACATATACTTTTGGTGAAGGACTCGAATAAGGATAAACGAAATGAAGTACCAGGGATAATACGAGGCCATGATATAGAAAATCTGTAAGCTTCAAAACCTAACTTGGCTATGAGCTCCACATCTTCCTGTTTTTTCAACAAAACTATCGGTGAAATAAAGAAAAATGCAAGAGATATAATAAAATTTATGAAAAACCATTATAAGTATCCCGGCTTCTTTAGAGTAACTGATTTGGAGAGGTACAGGTGTAAATTGCATTCAGCCACTTAAACAGTAAGGTTCAGATATTAGGGATGTTATTAGGATCATAGACTATCATGAAAGCGACTAAACAACCTCGCATCACAAGGAAAATGGGTGAATTACACTAAAATACCTCAATTGTCATGGGTTTTTACCAAAATACCTTAAAAATTACTACAATAAAATATCTTAAACTATGGTTTTTAAGGGGATTTTTTTCTGTAATATGCCCTCAAAAGAAGCAGTTAAGGTATTTCACTGTAATAAAAGAACTTAAAGGTATTTTAGTGAAAAACACGAGAACTGAGGGTATTTTAGTGTAATTTACCCCAGGAAATATATTTCGAAATGTTAAGACTACACCATCGGTGTCAACTCTTAAGTAATTTATCAAGGAACCACTTTCTTAAAATCAAATAGCATATCTCCACACCGAGAGTAGTCTCAATGCTTACAATGCAAGGTCACAACAATGTTTCGTTCCTTAGCGAAAAAGAATTGCAGACAACCTTGTAACGATGGTATTGATCAACGGCGATGTCTCCATTGCTTCCATCCTTAATATTTCCTAATCAAATAAAATAAAGAATGATAAATTTATGGCTTTAAATAATTTAAACAGTAACAAAATAAGCAGAAGAATATAAACTGCAAACCTTTTGTTTGGGCAAAAACATCCCAAATGCTGTCTCCCTTGCCATCCTGTAGTCTTGCTCCTTCAACCTATCAAAAAAAGCAATAAGATTGTTCCCAAATTTTCGAAACTGCCTACAGTAATCAAAACATAAATAATGAAGCACGCTTTTTCGATAATTAGCATGATGATTTTATGCAAATGCAACAATCCTTGTATCTTAACTCCAAAATTTGATTTTTTTCTTCTTCATTGACTGTTCTAATCAATGTTTTCACCAAGAGA
Source organism: Agapanthus africanus (assembly GCA_030015575.1). NCBI lineage: Eukaryota > Viridiplantae > Streptophyta > Magnoliopsida > Asparagales > Amaryllidaceae > Agapanthus > Agapanthus africanus. The sequence continues at coordinate 34,481,937 of CM057346.1, forward strand.
TTTTATAGATTCTAATGATCATAGCATCCATTCGAAGTCCAAATGCTTCATTCAAATTACAGATCACCTGCTGTCCAAGATTAGGTATTTTGAAAGCTTCAATTCAAAGAGAAACCTCATTCCTTTTCCAAACCCCCAACTAAAAAGAAACAAAATCAATCAAATTGCAAGCATAATTCGTGAAACCCCAATGTCACTACAGATCTAATTGAATCTAGAAAAGGATTGGAACAATTCGAACCAAATTGGTACCTGATGAGCAGAAGTGGCGACTCCAAAGACGAAATCTTTGGGGAAATCGCTGCGAGAAATCTCAGCTTCCATGGCTACTCTTGAGAGAGACTCGGATCACAGACGAAAGTTGATTCCTTTTTTGGGGTTGTTTGGTTGCAGTATTACGAAAGATTTGGATCGTGGAATCCATTTGGATTTGCAAGATTCGTCTGATTTTTACTTGAACCGCCGTCAAACAAGAATCCTTGAATTCCTAAGGATTTGATACTATTCATTTTGCTTTTAGATGGGACCGGAATATTTTATTTATTTAATAATCATCTCTTTATCTATCTCTCTCTAAAATCCTCAAATCCAAATCCTAATTTATTTTCACCAACCAAACAAAGATTACAATGATCTACAAATCCAATACAAGAAATTCAATACCAACCGAACAACAAATTATCAAATCCAGAAATTTTCAACTGTGTTGTTTTGGAATCCAAATTTCTTGATGTTGCAACCAAACAGCCATTTATGCAAAGAAAAAGCCTCCGCATGTGATGACGTGACACTTATAGCATATGTATTGTCAGCAACAATGATGTGACATCGCCTAGGCTATAATTGGACAACTGGACTATGTTTTCTTTAGATTTTTTTTTCTGTTTTAAATGAAAACCGATGTGAAGATTTTCCCTTCTCACCTGTGGACCGTACTGTGTCGTCGTATATGTTTTGTTATGAAAGAAAAAAATATAATCACATTAACACGACATATTATTACAATGATTTGTCATAAACGGGAGCCGTCTTTTAGAATTTTGAAAGAAAAAAATAGACATCGATCGAAGGTGGCAAAACTATGAATTGGCTCTGTACCGTTTATGCTGATTTGACGACAGAACTGTACTGTGTGGCATAATATTTGGAGCTTTACAATCGGGGTTTTATATGCTATTGGTTTTGTTTCAAATGATATTTGAAGCGAAATTAAACAAATAAATGAAGCACAACATCCTTTTAGAATTGTCAAAAAATTTAGAGACAAATTAAAAGCAAATAGCGATAAATTGGTTCTCGCTAGAGTAGATTTATATGTGTCCCTAAAGTAGATTTATAAGTGTCCCGCACCATCCAATATAATTCTTATAGTATTGGTTGAATATTAATAAGATTTTCTAGATACGCTTTAGCAATAGTTGTTATTTGGATAATTATTTACTTATCGTTGTTATAATATTCCTGAAACTGCGTTGCTAGATTATGCACTGTGATGTGTCGCCTGCATGGAGCTGCGTTCCAGTACAGTGATTTCTTAGATGTATACTTTGCATGTAATTAACACGGCAAAGCTAACGTTATGTCAGGTCATCATGCATGACACCGGCATGTTAGATTTGGTGATGCTTTTCATCCATTAAGAAGGAAGATTTTCCAGATGTATGTCTTCAGCATGTTATGAGTTTAGTGCTTGACCATATTTAAATTCTCTATGACATGTCACTTACAAAGTAGAGAATTTAAGTAGACAAACATTCGATTTAATTATAAAAACATGCCAGCTATAGAGGGGAAAAAAAGCTCCAGTGCAATCTGAAAATTGATTCATTTTCGATTTAGTTTGGTGACGGAGCGGCAACATATTTTATTTTCTAAATAATTATATTCATGATTTCTATTTACCTCATTAGAAGAATTTCATATTCTATCATAAGAAGTGGACGGTTCACATTAACGAGAATATGAGATCAAAGGTTCAATACCTTTTTTAGCGTTTTAAATTTATCTCCTTACCTTTTCAACGTTTTCAATCGGTGGTAATAAGAACCCTAAATTCCCAATTCTCTTCTAATTGTGCAGCTCAGAAAACATAATCCTAGGTTAGTTACTTTATAAATCTCAAGCATCGTCTATTGTTTACAAAACTAGAGGCATTTTCTCAAAACCAATCCATTTTGGAGGGAAAAAAATTCATCCAAATTCGAGGATTTTGACCTATCGTATTCGATTCAGGAATCAAGGAGGGGGAAAGAGATATTTCACGGAGCTTACAACAGAGCAGGTACTTCTCTTTTTGTTTATTTATTTATTTATTTGTTGGTTGGTTTCTGAAATGCATTACCTGCGATTGTTTTTATATTTAGATGATGATGTTGTTACTTGCTAGAGTTGTTTAATCACTTGCATAAAATGACTGCACACTAAAAATTCAAAGATATTAGCTTACAGTTTTAAATAATTATATTCCATTGATAAATCGGGTCATGATGTGATGAGCAAATAAGTAGCTTTCCAAGTAAATGAGATTATTTAAAAAAAGGAAGAAGGATTTTGATAATATGTTGCTATAGGAAGCTATGGACAAGAATAGCTTGCCATAACCGTAAAAGAACCAGTTGGCTTCCTTCAGATTCTTATAAACGCGGAAGAATTTTGTAGAAGGAGAAAAATACTAAGTTGTCTATAGGGAATGGCATAAAAGCACAAATAAAGCCAACCGCCAAAGAGAATATAGGTAAGTGAGAAGATTTGAGGAATTGGAAGGCAACACATTGGAATTTTTCGTTATGTTATGTTTTCTATATTTATGCAGCATTGCATGTAACACCCGAGCCCAATAATGCTATGTATATTACTAGTTGAGGGTTATTTATTGCTCATTCCAATTTTCCTGATTTTCTGGTGTTTATTGCTAAATTTTACCCGGTTAAGTCATTTTGGCACATAGCAAATTTTAACTCCGAAAATGAAATTTAAGATGTCCATGTTAGCCTACTCGTCGCCACTAGTCGCGTGGTAGCGTCCGCGTGTCGAGATTCCGTTCCGTTTGCCTAAACGGGCAAGTTTGGGCGACTACGCGCGCGTGCAAGTGTCCGACTTGGGGGCATGCATTTTAATCACTAAACACCTCTTTTCAAAATTTGGAACCCGCTTAAAATCCTATAATTTGAATTTGGAACATTTGGACGCAACCCGGGCGCGATTTGGAAATGTTTCATTTCGCGCCAAAAAGGGCCCGTTTCAATTTAATATATTTAAACTAAATTTTCGAATATATATTTCCTTAACTGATTTTATCTCCAAAGTTTAACTGTAAATCCCTTTTAAATTTTCTTGTGGCCAATCACGAGGCTGAACTCGTGGGCCCCCTCCTTTCCATATCTCTCTCTGCCTCTCTCCTCTTTCTCTCTCTCTATCTCAACAACTCTCTCTCTCTCTCAACAATCTCTCAACAACTCTCTCTCTCTCTCTTTCCATATATTTAACCCACGCATGCAGCCGCCTCCCTCACCATCCTCTTCTCCATCGCGATCACGAAACCCTAACCCTAGCTCACCGCAATCTCACCGCCGGCTTCCTCGCGATCTCGCCGTCGCCGCCCTCACCACCACGACCTCCACTGCACCCACCTACCCTCTTTCCCCCGTTCTCCCGCTCCTCCCCGCGCCTGCAACCCATTCCCGACCTCGCCTCCACCCGCGCAAACCTCGCCGTCGACGCCACCCATCGTCGTCGATGACCCCACGACTCCCTCTCACCCTCCTCGTCGAGACCTCGACATCACCCCCTCCTCTCCTCGCCGGACCACCTTCAGACTCGAGCCCAACACCTGCACCATCTCCAGGTCGCCGGAAATCGCGCCGACGACCCTCGTCGACGTCTCCCGCGCCACCTCCTTTCCCCCTCGATCACCCGAGCCGACCACCACCCTCCTCCACTCGTCGCACCCCTCTCCAGCAAGCCCAGCGGCTGTTCCAGCCTTCACAGCCACCGTCGCGGCCTCGCCGGCGTTCCAGTGCCGTCGAACCCGCCGTGGTCACCCCCTGGTGTCTCCCTGTAAGTTTCCTTCTCCTTCCTTTTGGTACAACCCCCGCTGGTCGTTATTTTGCGAGTATCGTATCTTGTTGCTAACTTGTTACCGATGACATTTTGCCGGATCCGACCGTGCCGTCTGACGAACCCGACGCTCCAGCGAAGCCCCCTGGTCCGTGTGATCCCGTTGACCTCTGTTGGGACCCGATCCGTAGCCCGTGCTTCCTTATCGCAGTTTCTGCCGACATCGCATCCGTGTTTCGGTTTGCGGAACCGCCGAGGCAAGTATCCGAATACTTGCTTTAACATGCTACAAACTTAATAAACATGTTATCTGTTACAATCACACGATTTGGTGACAATTACAAGTATCCGTAACTTTAAATCAATGAAATCATTGCTCGTATTAACCGGTCTGCTATTAATTCATACTTAACTAATCAAACCAAGTAGATCATCCCCACTTCATTGGTTAAAATCACTCTTGAGACAATTATTATGCTTAGTTCAAATTCATGTAACTCCATTGCGTATATTATCGATATTGTTTAGTCTTGTGGCTTTTGCACCTCAAAGGTGCGTGAACCGGATTAATATGAAAATACAAACATCACTGTGTTCACATAGAATAATATTTGCTATTTACTGTTTCCTGCTACTGTTCATTATTTGTTACTATACCTGTTATCATCATATACCTGATTGCATTACATATTGACCGATCTTGATACACCTGACACATGTACTGATACACCGGACACAACACCCTGTACATATCGACTCTACCTGTTGAAAGTAACCTGACTTGTTCCTGATCTCGTGCCTAATGCCGACAGACCTAACCATTCCTGCTGTCGATCCAGACAGACCTACCTTTACTTGACTTGTGTTGGCATTAGTCCTTGACTACTGAATACCTGACTGACATACATAGTTTGGGGGTATGGGGAAATCAAAGGTGAAACCGACTTGTAACTCAACAGTTCGATACATTGTTCTGATCAGTCTTACGGGCTTGGCCAGCTCCGGAGTGTTGATGCTGACATCACTCATCTATCCTACTACCATTTTACTGCTTAGCGGCACGTCTCGGATTCAGCCCCGAGGATCATGACCGTGGTCCCGGGCACGCACGGGATACTATTGAGTTACATCGACGATTCATCAATTGGTTTCAAAGACTGTAGAGTAGAAAACCTGATAGAACAGTTTAGTCACCATTGCACATTACCCTGCTTGTTACCTTTTATTACTGCTTTATTCATGTTCATGCTTGCATTGTTTATTACCATGTTTATACTGTATACTTGATATCATGACGCGCTGACGTCTGGGTTTTGCATGGCCCAGATTCCGTACCTTTGTCGTCGACCGAGCAGGAGTACTTCAGCCAGCAGGCTGAACTGTGAGTTCTTTAGAGTTTAGTTCATTTATGTCATTTCATTTCCAGATGTGAGCCCGCATTATGGGACATACTGTTTATTCATTGTATTGGATCATTAGCTTCCGCACTTATTGTTTATTGATTCTTGTTGTTATGGATTTGGACATGAATTAGATTAGCTTATTATCTTGTTCTTGATATCTTTACAACCGTAATGTGACTGTGGATGGATACTTCCTACCCACAGGTAGCATGGTTGGCTATGTCACGTGCCCAAATCTTGCGTACTCTGGGAAGCGGGGCGTGACATGGTTTTATGGTATCAGAGCCATAGGTTAATTGGGTTGATTCCTTGTAGTTGGGTATCGCACCCGATACACGAATCGTAATACCTGTAATTAGGAAACATGTCCTGCCACTTTGACCATTTTACTATCCTTGAATCATTCTTCCGGATCATGTCGACGTGCAAACTTACTTTGCATTTGTCAACTCAAAAACCTAATTTCTTGTTATCTCTAGGACTTTGGCGACTTGGGTGGAGTTAAGTAATTGCGGCTATGATACCGCGGCATAGCTACAATGCAGTACTCTATTTAAGTATCTTGGAGTTCTAGCCTTGATTTATATATTGAATCTATCATCATGCTAATGTTGTTTGTTTTGATTTCAGGACCATGGCAGATAAGAATTTCAAGACGTATCAGAGGCGTGTGGATGAAGCCGCCATGTTAGGAGTGATACGTGGGATGTTGGAAAATCAGAAGAGGCAAACTGAGCTGATCCAGCAGCAAGCAGATTCATTTCAGGAGGGTTTGCAGGCTATGCAGCAGTCTGTAAACACCGCCGTAGCGAAGCCAGTCGACCGAGTAGGGACCGTGGCAGATTTCAGACGGTTGGGTCCTACTACTTTCACTGGCTTGGAGGAGCCGTTGCCAGCCGAGCAGTGGCTTGTGGACACAGAGAATTTATTGATTGCGGCACAGATCCCAGAAGACAAGAGAGTTGATGTGGTGCGCATTCAGCTGGTGGATTACGCCCGAGAGTGGTGGCTCGTGGAGGAGACCCGCTTGTCCAAGCCAATCAGTTGGGCGGATTTCTCCAAAAGTTTCTTGGAAAAGTTCTTCCCGCGGACTGCACGGGAGGAAATGGAGGAGAGATTTATTGGGCTGAAGCAAAATGGAGCAGCTGTGGATGTGCATGCAGCGGAGTGGACGAGACTTAGCCGCTTCGCTGGACCCTTAGTCGCCAAGGAGGCAGACAGGGCGCGAAGGTTCTTGCGCAGTTTGGATGTGGACATCCAGAGGCAGATTGTCTCCCTGGGTTTGACCACTTTCTCGCAAGTTCTTACGGCAGCCAGAGAGCAACAGAGTTTATCAGGATCGAAAGGGAACCTTCACCAGACAGCAGTTGCGGCCAGGAAGCCTGCATTTGTACCTAACCGAGATCATGGGCGCAGAGGTATTCCAGTGGACCGTCGAGGTGTAGCGCCAATGAAGAAGCCTGTGATCGTTGATCGAAGGAAGGGCGTGATTTGTGATTACTGCCGATTACCTGGGCACGTGCAGAAGGATTGTCGTAGGAGACTGGGACTTTGTCTGGTTTGTGGAGCAGCCGATCACGCAGTTGGTGCTTGTCCGTCGAAGCTTCGCACGAGAGATGATATACGGAAGACTCCGCAGAGACCGTTCCAAGGGCAGAAACAGCTGACACAAGGACCGAACCAGGGTCGAGCTTTCACGTTGACAGCTGAGGAAGCCAAGACATCAGGAGAAGTGGTTTCAGGTACTATACTCGTTCGTGGTTTTCCCGCATTGGCATTATTTGATTCCGGAGCATCCCACTGTTTTATGTCATCAAATTTTATAACTACACACTCGATCGCCTGCACGACCCTGTCTAGTTTTTGGGACATACACACTGGGAATGGGAAAATCATAGCTAGTAAGGAATGTAGAGATTGTACTGTTGTTGTTTGTGGAAGGGAGCTTTTTGCAGATTTCTTGGTGATTGATACGGGCAGTTATGAAGTAGTCTTGGGAATGGATTTTCTTGGCACTTTCCACGCACACATTGATTGTAGGGCGAGGAAAGTAATTTTCCAGATTCCCGGGCACCCTGAGTTTACTTTCATTGGAGGAAGCAGTTCTGTCGGGCCAGTCGAGTTTAGGGCTAGGCCGACAAACAGTATTCTTGCGGCAATGGAGGTGGAAGAGCCAACAGTTGTTCGCGACTTTATGGATGTGTTCGAGGATATTTCGGGCTTACCGCCGAAGCGAGATGTGGAGTTTGCGATTGACCTCATTCCTGGTGCAGCGCCAGTGTCAAAATCTTATTATCCGATGGCACCGGTGGAATTAGAAGAAGTTAAGAAACAAGTTGGCGAATTACTCGAGAAGGGATGGATTCGAAGCAGCAACTCACCTTGGGGAGCTCCAGTTCTCTTAGTAAAGAAGAAGGATGGCACGAGAAGGATGTGCATTGATTATCGAGAATTGAACCGGGTGACTATTAAGAACAAGTACCCGATCCCTCGCATTGGAGAACTCTTTGAGCAGCTTAGTGGCGCGAGGGTATTCTCGAAACTGGACTTGCGATCAGGATATCATCAGGTCCGAGTGAAGGCAGAAGACATTTGCAAAACGGCGTTTCGGACTCGGTATGGGCATTTCGAGTATTTAGTGATGCCCTTCGGAGTGACTAATGCGCCGGCAATATTTATGGACTTGATGAACAGGATCTTTTCACCGTTCTTGGACCAGTTTATTGTGGTATTCATTGACGATATTCTGGTGTACTCAAAGAGTCCGGAGGAGCATGCTGAGCATTTAAGGATCGCATTGCAGACGCTGAGACAAGAGAAGTTATTCGCGAAGATGAGTAAGTGCGAATTCTGGCTGGAAGAAGTGAAGTTTCTGGGGCATGTCGTGTCGGGCGATGGAATCGCCGTTGATCCCGAGAAGATTGCAGCAGTTCGAGATTGGCCTGTTCCAAAGAATGTTGCAGAGATAAGTTTTCTTGGACTCGCCGGTTACTACAGAAGATTTGTGGAGAACTTCGCTCGTTTAGCTGAGCCATTAACCAAGCTTACGCGTAAGGAGGTACCGTTTGTTTGGACAGATGGATGTGCATTGGCCTTCGAGGCGTTGAAGCAGAAGTTGATAACCGCCCCTATCCTAACCGTACCGGATGATTCAGGAGGACTGGTGATTCACAGCGACGCATCGGGAAAAGGATTGGGATGTGTTTTGATGCAGAATGGGAAAGTCGTCGCTTACGCATCGAGACAGCTGAAGACTCATGAGCAGAACTATCCGACTCACGACTTGGAGCTTGCAGCCGTGATCTTCGCCCTGAAGATTTGGAGACACTACCTTCTGGGCGAGAGAGTTGAAGTCTTTACGGATCACAAGAGTTTGAAGTATGTGTTCACTCAGAAGGAGTTGAACATGAGGCAACGCAGATGGTTGGAGCTGATGGCCGACTACGACCTTGATCTTAAGTATCATCCGGGAAAAGTTAATGTCGTGCCAGATGCACTAAGTCGGTTACCAGCAATTCAGTTATTGACGGCACAGAGAGAGATCATTGAGGAGTTTCGGAGATTTGACTTGGAGGTTGTGCTACCACGTGCTACAGGACAGTTGATGCAGTTGCAAGTACAATCGTCCTTAGTTGAGAAGATTAAAGTGGCGCAATCGCAGGATCCTAGACTGCAAAAGTTTCGAGAGCAGGTTGGAGCCGGACTACGAACCGATTTACTGATCCATGAAGATGGTTCGTTGAGATATGGTAGCCGTGTGTGTGTGCCAAAAGGAGATGTGCGTGAAGAGCTTATGAAGGAGGCACACAGTTCAGCTTACTCTGTACATCCAGGAGGGACAAAGATGTACCGAGATATTCGACAGCATTTCTGGTGGGAAGGTATGAAACGGGAAATCGCTCGCTTCGTGGCTAAGTGCTTGGTGTGTCAGCAAGTCAAGGCTGAACACCAAAGGGTTGCTGGTTTGTTGCAACCACTTCCGATTCCTCAATGGAAGTGGGAACATATAACCATGGATTTCGTGATGGCTTTACCGCGGAGTCCAAAGGGCAACAATGCTGTATGGGTGATTGTCGATCGGTTGACCAAGGCAGCTCACTTTATTCCTTTTCGGGTTGGTCAATCTACGGAGACTTTGGCAGAGCGGTACATGCAGGAGATTATCAGATTGCATGGAGTGCCGGTAAGCATCGTGTCCGATCGGGACACTCGGTTCTTGTCACACTTTTGGAGGAGTTTACAAGAAAGTTTGGGGACTCGATTGAAGTTTAGCACAGCTTATCATCCTCAGACTGACGGACAATCAGAGAGAACGATCCAGACCCTTGAAGATATGTTGAGGGCTTGCATGTTTGACTTCAAAGGTTCTTGGGAGGATCATCTACACCTGGTGGAGTTTTCGTACAACAATAGCTTCCAAGCGACAATTCAGATGGCTCCGTTTGAAGCGTTGTATGGTCGTAAGTGCCGTTCACCTGTTTGTTGGGATGATGTTGGTGAACGAAGGTTATTAGGACCAGATTTGGTGGTACAGACAGTCGAGAAGGTGAATACAATCAGGAAGCATATGAAGGCAGCTCAAGACAGACAGAAGAGTTGAGCCGACACGTCAAGAAGACCTCTAGAGTTCGCCGTGGGCGATTTGGTATTCCTGAAGATATCACCGACTAGAGGGATGATTCGCTTTGGAAGTCGGGGAAAGCTTAGTCCCCGATTCGTTGGACCCTTCGAGATATTGGAGCGTGTCGGAGAGGTATCGTACCGGTTGGCGTTACCATCGTCATTAGCAGGAGTTCACGATGTGTTTCATGTGTCTCAACTACGGAGGTATGTTCGTGATGAGACTCATGTCTTGGATCATTCGGAGTTGACCGTTCGGGAGGACCTGACTTTTGAGGAGCGACCAGTCGAGATCAAGGATCGAAGAGAAAAGGTTCTTAAGAACAAGGTTATCCCTCTTATGCTAGTTTCTTGGGGTAACCGATCGCATGGAGAATCTACTTGGGAGCGAGAAGACGAGATCCGGTAGAATTTCCCTCATCTTTTCCAGTAGTTAGTTATCTTGTATTCTTGGAATTTCGAGGACGAAATTCTTTTGTAGTTGGGTATGATGTAACACCCGAGCCCAATAATGTTATGTATATTACTAGTTGAGGGTTATTTATTGCTCATTCCAATTTTCCTGATTTTCTGGTGTTTATTGCTAAATTTTACCCGGTTAAGTCATTTTGGCACATAACAAATTTTAACTCCGAAAATGAAATTTAAGATGTCCATGTTAGCCTACTCGTCGCCACTAGTCGCGTGGTAGCGTCCGCGTGTCGAGATTCCGTTCCGTTTGGCTAAACGGGCAAGTTTGGGCGACTACGCGCGCGTGCAAGTGTCCGACTTGGGGGCATGCATTTTAATCACTAAACACCTCTTTTCAAAATTTGGAACCCGCTTAAAATCCTATAATTTGAATTTGGAACATTTGGGCGCAACCCGGGCGCGATTTGGAAATGTTTCATTTCGCGCCAAAAAGGGCCCGTTTCAATTTAATATATTTAAACTAAATTTTCGAATATATATTTCCTTAACTGATTTTATCTCCAAAGTTTAACTGTAAATCCCTTTTAAATTTTCTTGTGGCCAATCACGAGGCTGAACTCGTGGGCCCCCTCCTTTCCATATCTCTCTCTGCCTCTCTCCTCTTTCTCTCTCTCTCTCTCTATCTCAACAACTCTCTCTCTCTCTCAACAATCTCTCAACAACTCTCTCTCTCTCTTTCCATATATTTAACCCACGCATGCAGCCGCCACCCTCACCATCCTCTTCTCCATCGCGATCACGAAACCCTAACCCTAGCTCATCGCAATCTCACCGCCGGCTTCCTCGCGATCTCGCCGTCGCCGCCCTCACCACCACGACCTCCACTGCACCCACCTACCCTCTTTCCCCCGTTCTCCCGCTCCTCCCCACGCCTGCAACCCATTCCCGACCTCGCCTCCACCCGCGCAAACCTCGCCGTCGACGCCACCCATCGTCGTCGACAACCCCACGACTCCCTCTCACCCTCCTCGTCGAGACCTCGACATCACCCCCTCCTCTCCTCGCCGGACCACCTTCAGACCCGAGCCCAACACCTGCACCATCTCCAGGTCGCCGGAAATCGCGCCGACGACCCTCGTCGACGTCTCCCGCGCCACCTCCTTTCCCCCTCGATCACCCGAGCCGACCACCACCCTCCTCCACTTGTCGCACCCCTCTCCAGCAAGCCCAGCGGCTGTTCCAGCCTTCACAGCCACCGTCGCGGCCTCGCCGGCGTTCCAGTGCCGTCGAACCTGCCGTGGTCACCCCCTGGTGTCTCCCTGTAAGTTTCCTTCTCCTTCCTTTTGGTACAACCCCCGCTGGTCGTTATTTTGCGAGTATCGTATCTTGTTGCTAACTTGTTACCGATGACATTTTGCCGGATCCGACCGTGCCGTCTGACGAACCCGACGCTCCAGCGAAGCCCCCTGGTCCGTGTGATCCCGTTGACCTCTGTTGGGACCCGATCCGTGGCCCGTGCTTCCTTATCGCAGTTTCTGCCGACATCGCATCCGTGTTTCGGTTTGCGGAACCGCCGAGGCAAGTATCCGAATACTTGCTTTAACATGCTACAAACTTAATAAACATGTTATCTGTTACAATCACACGATTTGGTGACAATTACAAGTATCCGTAACTTTAAATCAATGAAATCATTGCTCGTATTAACCGGTCTGCTATTAATTCATACTTAACTAATCAAACCAAGTAGATCATCCCCACTTCATTGGTTAAAATCACTCTTGAGACAATTATTATGCTTAGTTCAAATTCATGTAACTCCATTGCGTATATTATCGATATTGTTTAGTCTTGTGGCTTTTGCACCTCAAAGGTGCGTGAACCGGATTAATATGAAAATACAAACATCACTGTGTTCACATAGAATAATATTTGCTATTTACTGTTTCCTGCTACTGTTCATTATTTGTTACTATACCTGTTATCATCATATACCTGATTGCATTACATATTGACCGATCTTGATACACCTGACACATGTACTGATACACCGGACACAACACCCTGTACATATCGACTCTACCTGTTGAAAGTAACCTGACTTGTTCCTGATCTCGTGCCTAATGCCGACAGACCTAACCATTCCTGCTGTCGATCCAGACAGACCTACCTTTACTTGACTTGTGTTGGCATTAGTCCTTGACTACTGAATACCTGACTGACATACATAGTTTGGGGGTATGGGGAAATCAAAGGTGAAACCGACTTGTAACTCAACAGTTCGATACATTGTTCTGATCAGTCTTACGGGCTTGGCCAGCTCCGGAGTGTTGATGCTGACATCACTCATCTATCCTACTACCATTTTACTGCTTAGCGGCACGTCTCGGATTCAGCCCCGAGGATCATGACCGTGGTCCCGGGCACGCACGGGATACTATTGAGTTACATCGACGATTCATCAATTGGTTTCAAAGACTGTAGAGTAGAAAACCTGATAGGACAGTTTAGTCACCATTGCACATTACCCTGCTTGTTACCTTTTATTACTGCTTTATTCATGTTCATGCTTGCATTGTTTATTACCATGTTTATACTGTATACTTGATATCATGACGCGCTGACGTCTGGGTTTTGCATGGCCCAGATTCCGTACCTTTGTCGTCGACCGAGCAGGAGTACTTCAGCCAGCAGGCTGAACTGTGAGTTCTTTAGAGTTTAGTTCATTTATGTCATTTCATTTCCAGATGTGAGCTCGCATTATGGGACATACTGTTTATTCATTGTATTGGATCATTAGCTTCCGCACTTATTGTTTATTGATTCTTGTTGTTATGGATTTGGACATGAATTAGATTAGCTTATTATCTTGTTCTTGATATCTTTACAACCGTAATGTGACTGTGGATGGATACTTCCTACCCACAGGTAGCATGGTTGGCTATGTCACGTGCCCAAATCTTGCGTACTCTGGGAAGCGGGGCGTGACATTGCAGGTTAGTTTTTATTTTGTCTATACTATACTTTAATTTAAGCAGGTGCAACAACTAATTGGCCACTTAAACTATAGTATCGATATAAGGCTATACAGATAGAAAAGGTAGAGGTAAAACCGTATTCAACTTTGTGGCACATGGCGCATACAGGTGATGCTATTTAAACAATAGTAGGTTACATTCTTTGAGATAGAGAAGATCATTTAGAAATTTCTAGCAAGACAATTAGATTTTTACTTCTTAGAAGGGTTTAGGATTGCTTCATGTTAGGAGTGAAAGTTTGATCCTGTTGCATGTTTAATTGAAAAGAGGTTCCGACTCAGCGAGATTAGATCCAATCAACAGAACTTAAATAGTTATTTTCTGAACATTAACGGAGTCAGACCACTTTGGCCTTGTCAATTGGAATGCCTTTTTTGTATTGCTGCGGAAACATAAACCAAGTCTAATACTACGTATGAACATTTTATAGGTTTTGAAGAGGGAAATCCAATGTGAAATTTATTTATCAACCAAGGCCATCATGGGAACATGCCGCCTTCTATTAAAGCGCTATGACAAGAAATCTGAAAGCCAAATGAACCGCCTTGCTTGATCATGAAAGTACTACTACGTCGTTCAACAATCTTCAAGTTGTTATTATGTGCAGATTTACCTATCTAAACTGATGTCAAGATCATGAAGGTATTACTTATTTTCTATATACTTTTTCCTAGTTTTGAAAGCAATATTTCCTTATACCTAAGGTTTCTTTTTGTTTGCACTGAAGTACTTGCCATCTAAGGGTGCATTTGCTTTTGCCCTTTTTTTTAAACCATGCAACAATTTTCTATAAAAAAATTACTAAGCAATGACTATTCTTCAACTTAATATAAAACTACTACATTTGCAACTGTGCTCTGTTGCCTTTCATAAACAATTTTTTTAAAGTTCTTAACTTCTTCGTCTTTTTGAGCTGACTAATCAATCTTCATATACCGGAAAAAATGGGATTCAAAACGGGGGCTTTACTTGGAGACCGTACATAGTACATAGGTACTTTATATTGGAAAGAGGGTTGGAAAATAAAGGGGCGATGTTAATTGTCAAAAATCTAACGAATAGACATCTTCTTGCCGGGTCGATGCCTTCACTGACTTAATGATACGAGACACCCTCGCATTACTCTCGTTTCGGGGATCGGGTGAGTTTGAGCACTGCGCTAGGGGCACCACAGAACGGAGAGTGTACTAGTGCCCCTTTGTTCTGTTTGAGCGCTAAGGTTTGTTCGCTTCACAAGTGTAATTATAACGGATTCAATGAGTTCTTGGGAATAACCGCGACCGTTGAATAGAAAAAAGCCCAGACAAAATGAGCACCTAAGAAAAAAAGACCATATGCAGATAATGAAGAACCGTAAGACTGAATTACTTGCGATGCTTGTGCCCATGTGAAATCCTGGAGCCACCCATTAACAGTAATGAAACTCTATGCAAAGTTTCCTCCTGTGATATGAGTTACCACCCCTTGATCGCTTATAGTACCTAAACACCCGACTACATTTTCCAACTAAAATGGAAAATTACTACCGAAATTGAATTGTACATCCAGAATAGACCTAAGAAGACATGATCCCAGACAGATACTTGACATGTCCCCCCTCTTCGATGCCCATCACAAGGGAAACGAAAACCGAGGTTTGCTTTATCGGATTTCAAACGGGAACTGCGAGCAAATAGAACACCTTTCATTAATGTCAATACAGTTATATGGATCGTAAATGCATGAATGTGATGGACCAAAAAATCTGCAGTTCCTAGCGGAATAGGTAACAAAGCTACTTTGCCTTCTACTGCTACTAACTCACCACCACTCCAAGTTAAGCTGGTACTTGTTGCTGCACCGTACGCCAGGTGCTAAAGCATGGGTGTTTTGTATCCATTGAGCAAAAATGTGTTGTAATTGTATAGCGGTTTCCGAAAACATGTCTTGGGGACGTCCTAAAGCCCTCATGCCATTACTATGAATATACAAACTAAAACTGCGTGCTACCAACAAAAAAAAACGTGAGCGCCTCGCGAGGTATTTGCGATCGATCAGATTCTAGTATGACCGAAGACTTTCTATCTGCATCCAGAATAACTACACAATCAGGTTGTTGGTTCGGCCTCTGATTTCCCAGAAACGGAAGCCGAATCAGCTGCAGGCTGATGGGTTCTTGTTCTCATTTCCCTTTTTTGACCAACCCTGTAAGAAGTCCTTTCAGTATCTGTTCACTCGCGAAGGCTCCGAAAGTAGACCAAACCAAGGGTCTATCCTATGTGCGAGAAGTCGGTCCAGACCTAGTAGGTTCCTAAGCCCTTTTGAATGTGTTGGTTTTTCATCATTCTTTCATCCAGTAATTGATCACGTCGAGGGCCTTCGCTCACTCTGATTCGGGATGGGAAAAGAAAGAGAAACCCCCCTCTGTCATTCGGTTCTACTCCGTCCTTTAGTCTTTGCTCTCAATATAGGGTTTCTCTAACTTCCAAGCCTAAACACTGGGGCCAGTAGTCCGGCAACTACTATGAATCTTCAACTGTTTTATGCTCATCACTCCGAGACACTAATGGTTCTTGGCTTCTTTGTGCTATTACGGTAGCGAGTTTTGGTAAGTTCAGTAAGTGAAGTGACATGTGAAGGTGGAAGAGATAGAGCTCTTTCAATGTTTTTTCCTTCCCTCGAACCAACAACTCCGTTTTCCCCCAAGTCTGAAGATAGATATGAATCCTCTGCCTAAGAATGAACGAGTCTCGTAATAATAACCTCTACTCATATAGGATGGAAAGGCTGACTAGGGTGTTCAGGGCTAAGGGCTAGAGCTTTATTCCCACTCCCAGTAGTCTATCTTCGGTAGTTCGCTTGGAAAGCAGTCTTTCGTAAGCAGGAGAGTAGCGCTTCGCGGGTGAAGGTGCAGGAGCTCAAGAGAAAGTTGTTTCTCAGAAAGCAAAGGAAGAGGAGTATGCTTTTGTGCAGGATACAAGAGTGCGTCGTTTTCAAGCCAGTTAGCTTCTTAGACCCCACTTTCTTTTCCTAATGCTGAACTGAAAGTGTTCCATACTCCATCCCTTACTAACAGAAGACATTAAGGTCAAGGACAATGTGCTTTTTTCTTTTTTGATTTTCTTGTTCAAGTCCCAACCCAGGTTTGTTTGTAGCCGAATCGGCACATCAAATTGTCGATTTTCCAGATAGCGATCCAACTAAAGATTTTGATTCCAGTGGGGACAGCTATGATCATGGTGGCTGCGATGGTTTTTTGGTCACGACCATTTAAAACTAAAGTTCCATTAAAGAGTGTTTCCGCGGGGTAGAACCCCTTTAGGAAATATAAAGTTTTCATGAGGTTGATCCTGAGCCGCCATCCAAGGGAGATAGGTAGCAACCATTTGATGGGTAAACTTCCTACTCTAAAGCCACGTTGGGATCGAAAGAAAGAAATTCCCTATCTTTTTTTTATTCAAAGCGTCCATTGTGTAGGCCAATTAGTCGAAGAGTTTTCCAGAGAGAACAACTAACCCTGGTTCGGTCCTTTAATCTTCTTTTATGAAGAAAGATATGCCAAAAGTCGTGATTAATCATGGAGAGAACATTGTCTCTTGGGCTGATAAGGACAGGGGAGGACAGGGGGAGTTTAATTAGATGGCCCGGCCGCCTCTCTTGGATTTGCGGGGGGCACGGGCCGTGCCATTGGTTGACTCACAGATGTGCCTGTATCCGTCTCTGTTTCCACGTCTTGTCTTAGCGAAGAAGTCTTTGATACAAACTCTTCTCTTCTTCTACTGGGTCTTGAGCAAGTGGGTGGAAACTCGCCTTCTATGAGGCGAGTGGATCATCTAAAGTGGAAGACTAATCCGACACAAATTGACTTCCAAATCCAAATTGAAAGGTGCGAATGGAAGACGATTCAATGTTGTATTTGAGAATCTAAAGAACTAATCAAAGTCCGCATAGATTCCAAATGTGAACAAATTCAAACTCGAAAAGGATCTTTCTCATTCTCGAAGAATAAGGGGCAAATAGATTGATCGAGAAAAATCTCTTGTTCTTATTAGATTAGAAGATCGTGATTTAATCCGCATATAAGACTCACACTCCTTGGCGGACTGGAACTTAGTTGGAAAACAAAAAAGCTCTGGCTCTAGCTACGCTATGGCCCTTTGTGCAGTGGCATTTGCTTGCCCAGTTGCTTCTGATTCGACTTCTTCGTTTAGCTATACTATAGACCATATCCACACCCTTCTTGAAAGGGGAGTATTTAAGTTCTTAATAAAAAAAAGAGGGAGTGGGGAAGGAAGAACAACCGCTTGACTTTGGCACATGAGGTGGCGGGTTTGGCTAGGTAACATAATGGAAATGTATCGGACTGCAAATTCTAGAATGATGGTTTGACCCCGTCCTTGGCGTCGTCACACCGCTCTTTAAAAGATCGTGTCTCTTTCTAGTCCACTAGCCAAAAGGTAAGAAGCTTATTGATTTCAAAGGAGGAATATCTATAAGTCTTAGCGAGTGAGCTTAGGAACTATCTTTCTTAACCCGTTTAGCGGACAGGTTCAGATCATTTACAATACACGGCTCTTACTCATGTCTTTTTGATTTGATTGGTGTTTACTCCCCACAACATCTCGATTACCTTACATACAAAGTATTCACTTGTTACTATTAAAATCTAGCCTTTGATCTTCCTTAGATCCCTTACTGGGTTTCAAAGCAGACGTTGGGGTAGCTGTCCCAGAAGCTTGAGTGCCACAAACAAGAGATTGTGAAGGAACCAATGGAGTCAGCTCGTTTTGTAAACAAAAAAGAATAACTCACTTCCTCGTCGCTTCTTTTCTTTCTGGCGACTAGCTTCTCCAGCGGGTGGCTTCTTGAGCGCCTTGCATAAACCAGCTGAGCTACTTCTGAAAATTTTATACCGGCAAAGTCACTCAATCTTCAATTACACAGAACAAGAAGAGTATATTGGGAAGGCTAGGGTGTACTAGATGATCATGGTCAGATAAGTCTAGATCGCACCAATAAAAATCCTTTTTATTCCAAAGCGAAGATTCCATTAATTACTCAACATCAAGGAACTATTGGTACGTTGTTGAATTGAAAAAAAGAATGCCAATCTTTGATAATTTTGTCATCATTTAATTGTTCTCGAGTTGGTCCATTCAACGGTTCGAAATATAACAATGTGGCAAAAGAATCGAATCTCATAACTCCAATTAAGGATTCGTTGGGTCCCTTAGGTACTATTGTACCTAAAATAGTGAACTTATATTCATCTTACCATTTAATAACTCATAATCAGATCTTGTTAAACAAATATTGGATATTTGAAAATTTTAAACAGACTTTCCAAGTACTTGAAGTACTTAAATACTGTTTAATAGATGAAAATAGTAGGATTTATAATACCGTTCCATGCAATAACATCATTTTGAATCCATTCAATTTGAATTGGTGCTTTCAACATCACAATTATTGTGAAGAGACATCCACAGTAATTAGCGTTGGACAATTTTTTGTGAAAATATGTCTATTTAAATATGGACCACACAAAAAAATCTGGCCAAATTTTAATTATTCATCTTAACTCCTTAGTTATATGATTAGCTAAGCCCTATTTGGTCACTCCAGGAGCTGTTCATGGACATTATGGAGAAACCCTTTCTGAAGGAGATACATTAGCTACATTTATATTGCTCCGGTGACATAAATTTCTAGCTGCAAAAAATGAAGTCATTGAAAAGAATGCATAGCAGAGTGAAAATCTATCCATAGCAGAAAGAGGCCTTGTCCTATCTAGTTTATGATGTTTCATAGTCCCCATCCGAATGGGAAGAAGTGGCCAGTCCAACGGTACACCGATAACACCCTATGGTCACAGGCCTGTAACCGGTGGCTACGAACCTTTTATCACTCCGGGATCAACTAAAGCACAAACAAGATAAAGCGATTCTAATCTAATAAGTTGAGTTAAGTTCCTCTTTTTTTTTGCCTTGGCTCATCCTATGTCGCTTGGTATCAATCACTTCTTCTTGAACGAAGACCAAGCTAAGCCGTTCCCCTGGGGTTGTCTAGTTTTATCGCTGTTCTTCATTCTTAGTCAACTGTTCTCTTGCGTTCATACTTGGTAATACTACCCAAGTTTATTTTACCTACTATTTCTGTCCTTCAAGTCTTTTCAAATTCTGCCCAATATATGGGAACTTTTAAGGACTAAAGTTGAACGCTATATGATATATTGACAGGACATACCAGCTTATGTTCGTGTTTTTGTAAGAATTTTGTGTAACATTTTAAAGGAAGAACCTGTTGAGTATGTGCTCGCTCTCATCAAAGAAATGCTCACAGGTAGGAAATTATGTCAATTATGTCACAATGAGCAATGAGTCATTTACCATGATTAACTAATTATACATTTTCTGTTCAATGCAGTGAACCCCGACAGAGCTAAACTATTCCATAACAGTTCTGTAGCAAGTCAAGATATATATGAACCCTTCATAAGTTAAGTTAAAAATTTAATCACTATTGGGTGCTTAGATGATTGACCGCTTCCTCTTACTCATAAATATCTGCAAACTTATAAACACTTGAGATTAGACACAGGTTACTTATTCAAGTGTCAGTTAAGCTCACTTATATCAAATAGAATTAATCAAATAACTTTCGAAGTAGTTGTTTTCCTCTTTTATTCCGAAGTAGCTATCACTTATATTTATCTTTTTCACTACTTCACATCGCATATAATCACTGCATCTCTTTCCAGCTATTGCACCACAGTAATGTTTAATTTTGATCATTTTGCCTATTTCAAAATACTTTTGCTCACCTCATCCGAACTTGTATCTTGTGTCGAATCACAGAATTCTTTACTTATCTTCTCATGTATCTCAGTGATTTAAATGTCTTGTTAACATTTCAGGTTGATTTCAACAAAGAATTGGTTTATTCAAGAAAAGAGCTGTAAAATCCTGTTTTTAATCGTGAGGCATTCACCCTTCAAAATTGAAGTGAATGTTGGGAGTAAGAAATGTCTGTAATTAGCAAGATTTGGTATTTTGTGTCTACAGTGCTCGCCCCAAAACTGAAGAGTGTATTGATTCAAATGGAGAAACCTCATCATCAGAGAAGAAGATTACTAATGCTGCTACCGTGCTAAAAGACCTTGTTGAGTGGCTCTGCGGTCAGGTTAGCATTCTACTAAATGTAGCATTACAACCTTTCCAGTAGATTTTTTTAGAATGATTGTTACCGAATTAGAAATTATAGTTTTTGACTTGTAACCCCAAAGAATCAAAATTTAGCTTATACTTAGGTTAAATTGTATGCATCTGGCAACGTTTCCTCTGCTTGATACAATCATACTCTGAGAACAAACACTCATATTTTTCCTTATGATGCCATTAGATCCGTGTAAGCTGTCCATTTATATTTACAGTCTCCTCTAGCATGATTTCTTAGCGCTCTATTTACTTTATTTTTCTTGAAAATGACATGTTTCTACTACTATTTAGGATTTATTTATTTATTTTTGGCCCATAGTTCTGAGGGGCTCTTTTCTGCAGCTAAAGAATCCATCTGTCTCAAGTCATTTTGTACCAACGGCTATTAATTACCTTGTCACTTGCTGAGGGAACCCCAAGCTAGATCTTCATTTACCAAGGCAGATGGTGTGAAATTGCTTATTCCTTTTATTTCTCCAGCATCGACTCAGCAGATTATTCAGGTGAAGTAATTTGCTTTTATATTAATATTTTAAGAGAGACCTCACAAGATAGCACCCTCTACCTTTTCTGAACATATAATTGATTTTCTATTGGGTGTTTCATATGATTTTTATTGCGGAAAATATGCAACACTGACATGAATTATATGAATGCGTGCGTGTGTGGGTGTGCGCGCGTGCATGACTACCAGTATGAATATTAACATGGGTTTTGTATATGTTACTTTGTTGATTTCAGATTAATTTGCATTTTAAACCCCAAACATTTCTTGAAAACCACGAACATTGTTTTTATGAATTATTATGTTATCATGGATTTGCATGTATTTCAAATTGGAAGTCCAGAATTGAAGTATTGTGTTTTTTTCTTTTTCTTTTTTGGATAGAAAAGGTGGATAGACTATGCCACCCATAATTCATTAACAAGAGTTTAATGAACATCAGAAGCATCCCCCAATTTAGAGTTCTTTGTGACGGCATAGCAGCCATAAAACACCCAGGATAGCAATCCAAAATCCAAAAAATATATTTGTACACCCCTGAAAATTGAATTATTATGTTATCATGGATTTCCATGTATTTCAAAATTGAAAGTTCAGATTTGAATTATTATGTTATCATGGGTTTGCATGTAGTTCAAAATTGAAAGTCCACAATTATCTTGCAGCTTCTTTATGAAACATGCCTCTGTGTTCGGCTCTTGTCATATTATGATGCAGCAGTGGACTACTTAGCCACCACTAGGGGCCTACCAAGACTAATTGAAGTCATCAAAGGTTCTACCAAGGAGAAAGTATGATATCCTAGTCTTATGTTTACATAATTCTTCCTACTCCCGAGTTTGTTATTTGATGCACTAAATAAATGTATTTGTTACTGTAGGTTGTTAGGGTTGTCATATATATTTACCTTCAAGAATTTTATCAAAAAGGAAGGATTTGGGCCCCAGATAATTAGTCTGGGACTTCCGCAAATTGTTTAAAGTTTGAAGGCACATGCTTGGAGTGATTAGGTGAGTCTTTATTACATACACCGTCATAGTGTAACTTGTTTATTTTCCAAGATTTATATGATATCATATGTCTTCTTCATGTCATGTGCTTAATTTTATGATAGACAAAATGTTTTGATAAGTTTGAAATTTTGAGAGTTCTCAAACAAGCAAATAAGCTTGATCCAAGCTGATTTCAATCACGAGCTGTAGATAGTCTGACAGAATCCTGAGAAACAACACATGCTGACTTTGGGACAATCCTACATACCATAAAGATGGAAGGATGATAAATATTTGACCAAACGACATGTTTTAGAATTTTTTTTTTTTGGTTTTGAGAAAAATGTTTTAGAAAGATATTCTGTCCATTTCTCTGAGAATGACTTCTTTATATTCTTTATGATGAAGGATGTTAATGATTTTATGGAAATCGGTCTAGGAAGCTATTTATCTTATGGGTTACTTTCTGTTATTCAGTTCGCCCATATATTTTTCTAGAAAAATGAATATGCAACACCCTAGAACCTTGGTACAATATAATAATAGTATCAATTTATTTTTTTCAAATAAAATTATTGTTTTTATTATTGGAGTTTATTGTTTTTTTAGTTAAGATAGAACATATAAATATGGTTTTCCAAGTTTGTTAAATAGGTATATTATTAGTATTTAATTATTTGTTTGCAAATCTAAACAATATTTGATTTAATATCCATTTAATATTTTGTCATATATTAGATGTGTATATATATATATATATATCAAATAATATATATTTAGTTTGATAGTTTTAATTTCTAATCTAGTAATATCTTTTATTATTCATATTTTTCAAACATTATATATATAACAATGATATATATAATTATTATGGTTTTAAAGTAAAGATATGAGAATATTATTAGTAATCCTTTTGTTAATCTTTACAACCATATATCTATTTTATATGACACATATCTCTTTCTCTTCTCTAACCATATATCTCCCATATATATATGTATATATTTTCTATCAATACTTTTAACAAACCCCCACATACTTTTAACTATCCTAAACTATATATATATATATATATATATATATATATATATATAAACTCAATTATCATCATCATCACAATTATCTCTCTACCTCATCTCTCTCCCTTCCCTAAATCGAACCCAACCCAACGCCCAAACCACCACCATCTCCACCCTTTCAACGATCCCGAGCACCTCCAGCCATCACTCGCAGCCACTCCTTCAACCAAAGCCTTTGCCTTGACTCCATTGTCGCACCAACCTTCGACCACCATCGATGTCGTCTTCATCCCAGAGCACCACCACCTTCACCCACATCAGCCCATACCCTAAATTTCATCACCGATCACCATTGCCGGCGCTCCCCCTCTTTCAAACCGCACCCCAAGACAGGAACCCTTCACTTCCAAGCCACCGTACCCATCACCACCGGCAGCATCCTCAACCGTCGGTCATTCCTCTCTCTCCTCGATATCACCCTCCAGCGCCACCTCTCCCTCTGTCGGCCTCTTCTCCTCGCCAACAACCTTAACCCAATACGACCACCATCTTCGAACCCATCGCCTCACCGTCGCCGCCATCTTCTTCGATCCCATCTCCTCTAAAACCCTTACCCTCGTCGAGATCTCACCTGCGCCTGCTCCCGCTCCCTGCCACCTCATTCTCACCGCATCACCCTTGACTCATCGAGAACCCCGAGCAAGCCCATCGCAGCAGTCGATCTCTCGTGCTGAGCCCAAGTTCAAGCCGAGATCCAAGTTTCGTTTTTGCCTTGTGTAGTGTTCGTGTCTCCGTCGCTTTCATTGCCATGCTTGTCTCGAGGTAAGTATTCTTGCTTTCTAGTTTAGTCGATACAACATCGACAATTTCCGGAAAATATTACAAATTTATAACATTTAAATGAAATCATAAAATTGTGCAATTTCAATAAAATACCATATGATTATTGTGAATAGATGATGAACCTTATAATTATCGTGCAAGCAATTAAAACCTAGGATGTAGCACACCCATTAATCAACATTTTGAAGGTCATATTTATTCATTGCAGTGTTGATGTTTAACAAACTTGCCTGTATGATATGCCTATAGGTTTCTTGTACAACTCCTGTTTATGTTATTGTTACGAAGCGTTTTCCATCATTATCGACATGCTTGTACAACCCTAACATGTTATTCTTGTTTATGGATACTATCATATTATAACGACTGTACTTGACATGCCATGACTACTTATTGTTCCAGTCTACTCATATTAAAACGAGATCTCTAATTAGAATGCTGACTTTCATGCTATGACACAATCTATACTGTTACAAGTTCTATTTCCGTACAATTAACATGATATTACAAGTACCCGTCGAGTCAACATTTCTAATCAGTGATTCAGTTTACTGCCATGTTAGTTAAATACGCGGGGTGTTGGGGTAGTTTGAGTGTGCGTTCGTTCAACAAGATCTCAGGAGTCCCATTACCGGTAGCTCGTACCGGGCTATATCGGTAGCTTGTTACTGTTGGGGTAAAAAGTTACACCTCGATCGACCAAGTCAAAGTCAATCAACCCCTAAGCCAAGTGGGCCCAAGCCCAAGCATGGAAGGGGCCGGCTTCATGCCAATAATGAAGCAATAAATTAGTTTAATGCTTTTTTTAGAAATAAATGTATAAAAAAATGGGCAGAAAGCAAAATTTTGTAAACCCCATGGTTTATGTGCAAAAAAAGAGATAAGCACATAAGACACGGGGTGACACAAGTGTCATTTGGTAAAGCCCAAGGGGCTATATGTAAAATGTGTAGCCTATAAAAGCAAACATGATAAAAAAATCAAGGGTAACTTTTTCACTTTCTTAAAAATTAGGGTTTTGTGCCTCCTTCCTCAAAATTCTAAACCTTCTTCCTTTTTTTAATTAAATTAAGAGTTCAACTCTTCTTTTTCCAAAAAGAAACAGTTTTTCACCATAAAACCCTTAAAGGGGAGCTCGGATCTTCCATCAGATCTCCAAAAGGGGAGATTTTTTAAGTCTCATCCCCTTTTCTTCAAGATCTAGCCAACAGAAAGGAGGAAGGAGACCCAACTCCAAAAACACTATTTCGAGAAGATCCAAGACTCAAAAGAAGATCCAGGGCTAAAGGGGAGAGAAAGGGGCCCCCTTTGATCATCTCCAAAAATTTCTGAGGGTTTAACTCAATTTGTTAAGATCTTTTAGAGTTTAACTCCATAAATAAAACCCTCTTAGGAGTTTAACTCCATTCAAAATCTTTCGGAGTTTAAATCCATAAATAAAAATCCTTTCTGGAAGTTTAACTCCACTCAAAAATCTTTTGGAGTTTAACTCCATAGATAAAAATCCTTTTCGGGAGTTCAACTCCTCATTTCGGGGCTAAGCCCCTTCTTTCTGCAGGCGCCCAGCGACCACACGTCCTTAAGACGTTACTCACCGTTTTTTCTCTTTTCTTCTTTCTTTTTTTCATACACTCCATATTCAAAACACGCCTCCCGCTAGAAAAAAATTCTAACGGGGCGCTGTCCCGCACCCCACAAGGGGGCTGCTAGCCCTCTTGACCTCCAGCCCGCTATCCGGATAGTGGGACCCCCGTAAACTCTACGAGGCCCTCGATATACCCAAAACCTCTCAAGACACACACATACGCACACTGCATATTGAGTTCACATGACTAGTTTGAGCCGTCAATTGGAGGTTTCTTCGCTTTAAAGACGAGGGGTAATTAACGGCAGTTTGGTCCGCGGTTGCCGGAGATTCGGATCCGCACAATCAATAAACCCCATCCTACCCTAGACAGGGAGAATCTGTATATGGACAAGCGACGCATATTTCCCATCTCAATGGGCTGACGAAAAACACCCTATAGTTACTATAGCTCGTACCGGGCTATATTGGTCGCTTGTTATTACAGCTCGTACCGGGCTATATCGGTCGCTTGTTCATTCCATGTTTGGGCCTGTGTTTCCTAGCCCCTGTGGTCCTACCGTTGGGTTAAGAATATTCCTGCAGAGGTTGACGTACCCACTCGAACTTACGATAGGATAGATTACCCTTTTAGTGACCAACTATGAAATGACTTGACTGACTTGACATGTTTACAAGCTTACTTCATATTACTACCATATTTATATTTACATGTGCACGCGGGCTTCACTACACTCACATATGCATACTATCACACACATATACACACTATTACGCTTGAGTACACGCGGGGTGTTATGACATTCCTGCGACTTGCCATCTCAGGTTTAGAGACGAATTTTCTGGCCGAGTAGGAGCAGAGCGATTATCAGGAGTTTGCCGAAAATCAGTAGTCTGTAGGTTTATTTCTTTTTCAGTTAGCATTTAGAATGTGCGCCCATCGCAGGACGTTAGGAATAATATATCTTTCTTTTTGGATCTTATATTTTGTTTATTCGGAATGCTATGTTATTTGGATATTTTATCGACTTTATATTTATCTCGTGGATTCATCAGTATTATTTGTTATTTATGTAGTATGATGTTAATATTTCATCTTGGACATTATCATCGTACGAGTTTAGCTAGAGGTTTAGGTGTGACTATGGCAAGGCGTTTTTCCATTGTCTAGGAGTACTGGCGGTTTTGGTCCATATTTCCGTATTTCGGGAATTGGGACGTTACAGAATATTTCATTTCAAACTGCCGCATAGTGTGTAGGAACACTGCAAATTGATAATGGTTGTAAATGTTACCCGGTGGTATATTAAGAATCAACTAATTGTATTAGGCTAGCCAGCTCAAAAAGTTACATATGCAAGCCATCAATTTAGAAAGGCCTCTGAACCATATAAAAGGAAATGATAGGTTAGTATCACATCTCCTCATAGCCAATGCCTCAATTGATTTCTAGTTTAGAACATCCACATGTCCCCCCCCCCCCCCCGAAAAAAAAAAAGAAAAAAAGAAAAGAAAAGAAAAAACCCACCCCACCCAAAAAAAAGAAAAAAAAATCAGGGCTTGAACCTGGGACTTCCCAGTATCTACCTTTCCTTTACCATTATTTGGAATCACTGACATAATTTTGTAGTACTGAATAGGATTTGGTGGATTCCCTAAGTCAGCTGGAAGAAGGGCTCAAAGATAACATTAAAAGGCTGAGTTCATTTGATAAATATAAGCAGGAGATCTTTCTTGGCCATCTTGACTGTGTCTCCCATGCACAAAGATCCGGGGTTTTGGCGAGAAAACATGACAAACTTTGAAGAGGATGATTCCAGGTATTTTCTTCCTATGAATTTCCTTTCTTTTCCTGTCTAGAATCCCTGATTGACAGAGGTATCTAGTGTCGTATTTACGCCCCTGCCTTTGGCAGCATACAAACATTTGAGAAGTTGTAACGGTGTTTTTGCCTAGTATTTATGATGACTATGAATGTTCATTCATAGTCTGTTACATTTTCACATGGTTTTTCCATGGGTGTTTCTGGTTTGGCCTCTGTTCTGTACATAACTACATATACTATTCTTTTCCGGGGGTACATGTTTCTGGTTTGGCCTCTGTTCTGTACATATACTATTCTTTTACGTGGCAACTAGAAAGGAGTTGCATTATATTGAATGCTATTAAAATTGATAGACTTCTGACGGCACGATATTACTGTCTATTACTACCCTCACGACTCCAAAGGGCCATGAAACGTGAGAAAGGAGCACAAGTTTAAAGCATGCAACCAAGAAAAGCAGAGGCGACCTTCGATATTTTAGTTTGAGGGGGATGTCCTTTCAAATGGTCCAACCTTATAAGCCAATGATAACCAAAGAAAGAGAAAAATGTAGCCTGTCAGTTCTTATTCCTGTTCTTTTTGTCGTATAGTTGTTCTATTCAAGGTTTACATTTGAGTTTAATCCTTGTGAATCAGCTTCCTTTCTTTCATAAACTTTATAAACCGATGTTTTCATAATGTTCTCTCGTTCGATTAGCCCATGCCATCCATCCATCCATCTATATTATATATAAGAATGCTATATGAGATAATATTCCAAGGAATATTCCCTTATCTATCTTGGACAATAAATTTTCTTAATCCTCTCAATTTTCTAGGAATTACAAATTGCACCTTGCTAGCATTTTTCTTTAGGTTTTCAATATTTTTCTTACTATTACATACGAAAATCATGAGATTTTCAAACATCTAAATCTGTTTTCTATTTTAAAAACGTTTTGCAGTTAAAAGCTCACAAAAATCGCGAAATTTTCAAAAAGCCCAAAATTTTCTTCTTCTTTTTTCGGTTTTTCTGTAACACATGAAAATCACGACCTTTCAAAAAATCCCAATTTTTTTTGTTTTCTTAAAATTATCAATATTTTGATTGCTTAGTAGACGAAAATCGATAAATTTTCACATATCTATTTTTTTGTTTTATATGGGTTTTCCAATATTTTGCTATTGTAATCAAAAACACGAAATTGTCAAAAATCTAAATTTTTTCCGTTTTCTACCGTTTTCCTAATATTTTGCATATTATAGCATAAGAAAATCGTTATTGAGCCCCTGTTTAATTCTTTTACTATATTTGGGTTATGAAATTTTTTATATTGGATCCTTCCACAATATTTATTTCTTGTCTATCCCATACAGCTAGGGTTATATGGTGGAAAAATTCTGATCGGTCATTCTTTAAAATCCCTTTCTATTTTTTCTGTTGTTATTTAGGTTTTACCAGCAAAATATTGATAATTTTCATGATTTTTGTGTACATTGAACAATAAAAAAAATTGAAATTTTTTGTGACTTAAAACCTTTTGCGATTTTCGTTTGGTATTGCAAAAACATGTAGAAAAACCGAACAAAACGTAAATTTTTGACATTTTAGAGAAATTCGCTACTTTCATGTTGTATAGCATATAAAATATTAAAATTTTGAGAAAATCTGAAAATTTCATGATTTTCGTGTGTTATAATATTGAAAAAAAAAACAGAAAATTTTTGAGATTTTTGAAAATTTGCAATTTTCTTGTCCTGTGGCGTGTAAAATATAGAAAAACAAAAGAAAACATAAAATATTGAAAAAGCAAAGAAAACAAAAAATTGTTGAGGTCTTTTGAAGATTTTGCAATTTTCGTAACAAGCAAAATATTAAAAATAAAAGAAAATAGAAAATTTTAAGTTCTTTGAAAATTCACGATTTTTGTGTGATAGCATACAAAATAATAAACATTTAGGAGTTTTGAAATTTCATAATTTTCATGTGTTACCAGGGGTTCCCGGTCATTCAGAGTCTTAGTCACTTGAACCAGGTTTTTTCTTTGTTATGTGGGTTCTTAGTAGCAATCGGTGACATTTTCATAGTTTTGTCTCCTTGATGCCTGAAAGTTCTCCCAGTATGAACAAGTAAAATATTGAAAAATCAAAGAAAATAGAAAATTGTGATAATTTTTAATTTCACAGTTTTCGTGCGTTATATATCATGCAAAATAATGAAAAAAGGAAGAAAACAGAATTTGTTTTGAGATTTTTGGAAATTTCGTGGTGATATGCTTCATGCAAAATATTGAAAAGTGAAGAAAATAGTTTTTTTGGCGATTTTCGTTTGTTAATATAGCAAGTAAAGTGTTGAAAAATTAAAGAAAACAGAAAATTTTGGGATTTTTGAAAATATTGCAATTTCCTTGCTCTATATAGCAAGCAAAATAGTAAAAAATCAAAGAAAACAGAAAAATTTGAGATTTTAAAATTTCTTAATTTTCGTGTGCAATACATTATTCAAAAAATTATAAAACCTCATAAAATATTTTAAATTTTTTTTAGCGATTTGTCCTATTGAAGCAAAATATTGAAAAACGGAAGCATACATAAATTTTCAATATTTTTTTATCTTTGTGTCCAAATAACAAACAAAATATTGTAAAGTCAAAAAACAGAAAATTTAGAGATTTTTGAAAATTTCGCGTGCATGCAAAATATTGAAAATTTAAAGGAAACATAAAATTTTGGGATTTTTGAAGATTTCACGATTTTTCTATGGTACATAGCAAGTACAATATTGAAAAACGAAGTGCATATTTTTTTTTGAGAAATATTGAAAAGAACGAAAGAAATTTTTTTGGGATTTTTGAAGATATGGCAATTCTCTTGTGCCATGTAGAAAGTAAAACATTGAAAACCCGAACAACACAAATATTTTTGTGATTTTTGAAAATTTCGTGGTTTTCCTTGGCTATATATAGCATGCAAAACATTGAAAAATAGAATTTTTTTTTAAAGATTATTGAAAATTTTGCAAGTTTTGTGTGCGTGATTATTCCAAATTTTGCAAGATTATTGAAAATTTTGAAAATCTTATGATTTTTTTTAAGATTATAGTAAGCGTATATAGTAAGCAAAATGTTGAAAAACCGAATAGAATAGAAAAGTTTAAATTTTTTGAAAATCACGTGATCTTTATGTGGCATCATGCAAAATATTGTAAATTTGAAGAGAATAATTTTGGGATTTTTGTAAATTTCGCGATTATCATGTGCAATAACATGCAAAATGTTAAAAAACCGAAGAAAACAAAAATAAATCGAGGTTTTTGAAAATTTCATGATTTTCATGTGCTATATATAGCATGAAAAATATTGAAAAACCGAAGAGAACAAAAGTATTTTATTTTTGAAAATTTCATGATTTTCTTTTTCATAGGAAGCAAAATACCGGAAAGCCGTCAAAAGCATAAATTTTGAGATTTTCAAAATTTCTCCATATACATAGCGTGCAAAAAGTTAAAAATTTAAAGAAAACAAAAAATTTTGGGATTTTTGTAGATTTGTGATTCTCGTGTGTTATAGTAAGCAAAATATTAAAAAACCGTAGTAAAAAGAAAATTTGGAGATTTTAAAATGGTGCGATTTCCGTATGCCGTAGAAAGGAAAATATTGAAAAGCCGAAGAAAAATGCGATAAGTATTTGTAAGTTAATCGCTCACATATTTCACATATGAAGTTCATAAATATGAGATATTACAACTTACAAATCATAAGACTTCATACCTAAGCATTGTGGGGGGGGGGGGAGGGGGGTCTGTCAGTTAATTTTAACTCACAAAAGAGGGAACCATGACCAGAACTAATTTTTCTTGTTGATTACTATCTTGAAGAACATATTTTGTTTCCTCACCTAGATTAATACCCCTGTCAGTTGAGATACTTGTCCTGTTTTCATGTTATGTGCTACTCGAAATAAAGAATTGTATCTGCCATCCTTTCTTCCACCAGCTGATTAAATTTTCAACACATGAAACCTTGTGTTAAATAGTTCGAAGCTATTCCTTATCTATTAGTTACTTGATTTATCATTAATTTTTTACTCGCACCATATAAATGCATATTTATTCCAATCAGGAATCTTCCATCAAAAAATTACATGTCCCTCTACACACCTAGAAATTATGTTAAATGCATCCCGAAATCTTAGCATTTGAGCTCCTGACAGTAATTGTATTGCAACTGCTTCCTAAAATTCATGATCATTGCAATATTTTGTGTTGCCCTTGATGCGACAACATAAGTGCACCATAAGAAATTGTTTTCCTCCCGCCCAAATCAGACACTTGCTGGAAGTAATAATTTTCAAGATCCTTATTTCATACCTGCTTTCAAAAGTAATTAACAAACTAGCACTACACTCCCAAGGGCCCTTGCTCTCTTTTCCTCTATTTACAAGATTTCGCTCTCTAAAATTACCATATTCGGCGGTTCGTACTACGTCGAATCTATTAGAATTTTGATATTTTGAGGCTTACATATATGATTAATCAACGGAGGACTCCATCAGGCCAGAGAGGGTTGCGGCACAATTAGAAGGTCTGAGAGAGAGATTTGTAGAGATGGAGATTTTTATTGTATTTGGACGGTGATCGGAGAGAACGTTGTCGTTGTAATTCTTTCTTAATAGTGGAAGTTTTCGTCGTCGAATAAATCTTGTGTTTGTTGTCTGGTGTACTTCTGATAATTTGCATTGTTTTGGTAGATTGTCCGGTAAATCTTTTTCATGTAGTTTGTTTGCACGCGATCCTCATAGATTATTTTTCCGCTGCGGCTCTTGGTGTGTTTTGTGACTTCTTGAAAGACGGATATAGAAAATTCACAACAAATGGTATCAAAGTATCAGATTCGGTATTTTCAGATTATTTGGGAAGATGGAATCTACGCATTAAAAGATGGTCAAGTTTAATGGGTGGAACAACTTTAGCCTTTGGAGGTTGAAGATGAAGGCTATTTTCAAGCAACAAAGGGTTCACAAGATCGTCTTTGCAAAAGACAGTATTCCGGAGACGACCACGGATGATAAGAAAGAAGAGATGGAGGACAATGCCTTCAGTTCGATACAGGTTCAGTTGGCTGACGAGATTCTATGCGAGGTTGCGCATGAGACAACGGCAGCGAGATTATGGAGCAAGTTGGATTTCCTATACATGAAGAAATCTTTTATAAATCGTCTCTAACTCAAGCATCGATTATACACGTTAAAGATGGAGGGGATATTCGTCAAAAATCACTTGGACGAACTCAACCATATCGTGATGGACTTGCGGAATATGGAGGTACAGATAGAAGATGATGATCAGGCGATGATTTTACTCTGTTCGTTGACCTCAGATTACGGGCAGTTCGTCAAGTCAATGGTGTATGGCCGGGATAAGCTTTCTTTAGGAGATGTCAAAACGGGTCTGCACAGTAAGGTGTTACGGGAGAAGGTGGCATGTGACAAGAATAGTCACGGTGACGTGTTGTCTGTTAGATACCGTTCAGATGGAGGCTCCAAGGGAAAATCGAGAAATCGCGAGAATGACAAGTGCTTTATTTGCAAGGAGAGTGGGCATTGGAAAAGAGATTTTCCGAAGTACAAGGGGAAAGGTAGGCAAATGTCTTCCGGTACTGCAGTTGCGGTGAAGGATTCGGATGAGGACAGTGATGGTTCGATTCTATCGGCATGTGTGACTGCAGATGCACATGGATCATGGATGTTGGATTCAGGATGTTCATTCCATGTGACTCCGAATCGGAGTTGGTTTGTTACATATCGTTTAGTTGATAGAGGCTCAGTTTTTATAGGGAACGTTATGGTAAGCAGAGTTGTTGGGATTGCTGCAGTTCGGATCCGTATGCATGATGAGAGAGTTCGGACATTGACAGATGTCAGGTACGTGCCATATCTGAGGAGGAGCTTGATTTTATTAGTTGCTTTGGACAGGAACGGTTATAAGTGCGTGATCGATAGAGATTCCATGATAATTTCCAGAGATACTCGTATTGTCATGAAGGCGAAGAAGAAGAATCTGTAGGATGAACGATCTTAGGAGATGTTGTTAGATCTCTTACTGGTTCAGGTGGTTCAGACTCCGTCAAGATGTGGCGTCCACGATTGGGTCATATTGGCGAGGAGAGTTTGGAGAGGTCTCGAAAAAGGTCGTCACTTGGAGGTATAGAGATCGGGCATGAGAGATCTTTGGGAGGACTGTGTTCAAGAGAAGAGGACAGAGATGGTTCCGACACCAGTTTGTTTTCAAGGTGGAGTCAGACATCATGGTTCCTTCATTGATGACTTCTTTAGGAAGTTGTGGGTGTACGTTGTTCGGCCGAAAATTGAGAATTTTGAGATTTTCAAGAAGGCTGTTGTGGAGAAGCAGTTCAAGAAGCGTGTGAGTTTTTTGTTCTGATCATGGTGGAGGGTTCTGCAAGTCAAGAAGGATCGTGCATCATACCACTTTTGATTCGAGGTATATTGGCAGGGCAGAGCAGTTGGTTCGGAAAGTGTTTGGGAAGAACAAGTATTCATGCTTATGGCTGCAGTTCTGAGGGAGTTTCGGACGGAGGCCCTATCTACTGCCGAGTATCTCATCGATCGGTCACCATCGACGACAGTAGACAGGATAATTCCCAAGGAGGTATGGACTGGAGGGGCTGGGAATTACTCAGGGCTTCGTAATTTTAGAAGCGAAGCAAAAGGGTACATGTTGTGGTGTCCTGGTACTAAGGGTGGAGTAATCAGCCAAAATATGATAGTCGACGAGTCTGCGATTTCTCGGAGAAAACAGACCTAGTCAGATGGTGAGCAGAGAACAGGATCACCGAGCCAGGTGGTGTTCGAGGCTTCAGTCCATGTTACAGATGAGGTGGTCGATATTTCGATTCAGATGGAGAGTCCGGTACAACCAGTTGTGAGGAGGCCTATGATATTTAGGTGCACGAGGGAGGCTAGGGATGAAGCTCCGAGGATATGGGGTCGGGAGTTAGACAGAAAGTCTGCATACAAGATTCGTGGCATGGATTTTGTCATGGATGGGGAGTCGCGTCTGTTGCAGCGGTATATCTTGCAGGTTCTTGCTTGGTATGGGAGAGAGACTCAGCCCGTGTCTTCTCGATAAGTGGCACACTTTGGATTGGTGCCATCATCAGGTATAGCTAGCGATGAGAACAGTTGGAGATCGAGAACGGGTTACAGGGACACCAATGCAGTGTCAGGTATATCGGCGCTTCAGATTGTTATCGCGACATCAACTGGAGGCAGGATTGCTGACCGTCTTGAAGGCGGTTATGGAGACCAAGTAATTGCAGAGATTGTTGGTTTTGGGTGTTCCACAGGAGATGCGAGTGTTCTTCTTGGAGGACAGGAAGACGGTTGTAGCTCTTACGAAGGTTGGTACCAATGTGAGTCCGATATTTGCATTTACGGGAATGGTTCCGGATTTCGAGTTCAAGCAGTTCTTGGACTTGATCTATCTAGTTGATTGATGAGGAACAGTGACGAGAAGAGCAGGAGTTCCTAAGTTTTTTGAGAAAGTGTCGAGATTGTGATGAATTTGAATCAAGATGGAGATTGTTGAAATTGATTGCAAATTCGGAGCCCGAGATCAAGAGCCCAAAAGCCCAAGAGTGATTATGTGCAGTGTACGTGGTAGGATTTAAATTAATTAAATTAATCATTAATTTTAATCTAACATTATCTCAAAGTTTAAAATCCAAGTTTATCTCTAATCAAGGATATCTCTAAATATATTAGTTAATATAGTGCTTATATATTAAGGATGAACAGAGCCTTCACGTGGTTCCTGTGGCGATGAACTGAGATCAAACAACAGCCAATAAAAAATGATTTGATTAATTTGATTAATCAATGGGGGACTCCATAAGGCCAGAGAGGGTTGTGGCACAATTAGAAGCTGAGAGAGATATATTTGTAGAGATAGAGATTTTTATTGTATTTGGGCGGTGATCGGAGAGGGCGTCCTCGTTATAATTCTTTTTTAATAGTGAAAGTTTTCGTCGTCGGGTAAATTATGTGTTTGTTGTTTGGTGTGCTTCTGATAATTTGTATTGTTTTGGTAGATTATCCGGTAAATTTTTTTCAAGTAGTTTGTTTGCATGCGATCCTGATAGATTATTTTTCCGTTGCGATTGTTGGTGTGTTTTGTGACTCCTTGGAGGATCACCGATATAGAAAATTCACAACACTTCCTTGGTGCTAGATATGCTAGCTTTTTGCAGACATAGCATATCATTTACAAAGTTCAAGAGGCCCTTTTAACTGAGAGAGTACAAAATTGAAAATTATTTGCATACGATACTCCACATGTCATCTAGAATAAAATTGACGTTCTTTTATCTGCTGCTATGTAATAAACATCTTTTGGTTTATCTCAATAAAGCAACAGTTATCTTTTCTCTTGATTTGAAAAATATTGTCCAGCCGTGGTTTTAGTTAAGTTTGTTGCCTGTTTCAAAATATATTTCAATAATGCTTATTGCTTTTATTCAAAGTTAACTTTTTTCGCTTGAAGAAGAAAATGAAGATATCTAGAGAGCTACCCACATCTAGATGACTCCCAAGAAATGGGAGAGTTGGTAAGACATGAGAATGGTGATAAAAGATAGCAACATATATAACAAAAAAAAAGATATCATCCCCATTTATTTATATGGGAAGGGATGGATGCTGAATGGGTCTAAACGTTACCTCAAGAAACTGGCATCTAGATAGAATTTGTTATACATGATAATAAGTTTTACTCTCTTGCATATGTAATTATAAATATACCTTTTAACAGATACTCAATGTGAGTTTCATGTCATCTCATCTAGTGTAATTCTTCACATTGTAACTGTACATGCAAGTGAGTTTGATGATTGAATTTAAATAATGCATGCTTTAGGTCTAGCTAGTTGGCACATGGGAATGAACTCCACTTGGACCACAAGTATTAAATATTTGAAATCTAGCTTTTCTATCCTCTATTTAAAACACCACCTACAAGCAAAGAAGTTGACAGGGAAGCAATGGTGAATCTCACCATTATCAATTCTCCTCCCTGCTTCCTCCTAATATTCATCCTCTTCACAAAATTGGGTGATGCCAAATCATTAGAAGCTCAGCAGTTGCAGCAGCAGAGAGAGTTTGATTACTTTGCATTGTCCCTCCTATGGCCAGGCACTACTTGCCAAAAGATCCAACGATGCTGCTCAACGAACGGATGTTGCCAGTACTACTCTAGTTCTTCGTCACTATAAGTTTCTGTTCAACTTAGTTATCTAGAGCTAAACCGTTTTAGTTTCCTGTGAAAGGGCAATTTAGATAAGATTATGTATGAAAATTTGTGGCAGGTAAGGCGCCAAAAAGCGCCGAGAGAAGTTTTTGTTTATATTCAGACTTTCCAAGCTCGTAACTAAATTTGGAGTAGATCAGTCTGGATTCAACAGTGAGTTGCATTAATCAGGATTCACACTGATCCAGTGTCAACTCAGTCAAGTTAGTAGACGGAATACACATAATCTCTAAGTTTAATCTGGACTTAGCGTGTTCAGATTCAACTTACTACTATTGGGTTGACTATGAAGAGAGCTCCTCTACCCTCTCTATACTCCTCAAGTCACCAAAGTGCAATTCAATGTTGAATTGAAATAGAAAATTCGGATTCATGATAAATAGTTTTTTCTCCCTGTCTGGTGCTTTCAGCACAAATCTGACCTGATACAACCGTGTCAGTTCCTAGAATTGTGAGGATAATGACCTGTGTGTAGCGGTTAAAGGGCCTATGGTGACACTATAGGAAGATATCTACAGTAAAAACAATGCGACACAATGTATTGGCTCAATGGCATTTACCTATTTTTTAATTATGAAATAAATCAAAGAGAAAAATACTTTATTGGCTTAAAAGAAAAATAGTAGTCTATACAACTATATATAGAGAGTTATGGATCATCTCTCCTAACAAACATATAATAACTAATCAAACTAATAATTAAATATAATAACTAAATATATTCCCAAAACAATATTCATACCATTCCCCCGCAAGCTGGAATATAGATATCAATCATGCCATGCTTGGACAGAAGAGAAGCGGAAACCGATCGAGGATGGGCTTTGGTAAGAATATCTGCTAGTTGGGCTACAGAGAAAATATGTTGGAGTGCAACCAGCTTATCTGCCACTTTGTCACGAATGAAGTGACAATCTATCTCGATATGTTTGATTCGCTCATGAAAAACTGGATTCTTAGCAATGTGAATTGCGGTCTTATTATCACAGAAGAGTGTAGTCGGAAGAGAAGAAGGAACTCCAAGATTTGTCAAAAGGGAGGTAAGCCATACCAACTCAGCAACTGTATACGCCATAAATCTATACTCAGTCTCGGCAGAAAAACGAGCAACTATATTTTGCTTTTTACTTTTCCATATAACCAAGTTTCCTCCTAAGAAGACACAATAGCCACTCGTGGAACACCGATCATCAACGAATCCAGCAAAATCAGCATCTGCAAAGGCTGTGAGCGATAACGTAGATGGTTTGTAAAGAAAACCCTGTCCTGGAGAACCTTTGATGTATCTAGGAATACACTCAACTGTTTTAAGATGAGAGGTCAAAAAATTCTGCATATATTGACTCGCCGTATTAACGAAAAAGGCAATGTCTGATCGAGTGACAATAAGGTAAATAAGTTTCCCAACTAGACGTCGATGTCGTTCTGGGTCGGGTAGTGGAGGATCTGAGAGAGAGCTTAATCGAGATAGCCTAACTGAGGAATCCATATAGGTGTTTGCTACTTTGCAACCCAGAAATCATGTCTCAGATAGAAGATCAAGTGCATACTTGCCATGAGAGAGCTGCAATCTATCAGAATTCTATGATACTTCAATTCTAAGGAAATATCTAAGTGGCCCAAGGTCCTTGGTATGAAAGTGTGAAACCAAATGTTCTTTCACCTTGGAGATACCAGCAGAATCATCTCTAGTGATGATAATATCATCAACATACACCAACACAATTATCTTGTCCCGAGGACGATAATGTGTAAAAAGAGACATGTCGGCGTGACTACGTTTGAAGCCAATCTGTCATAAGATCATGCTAAAATTTTCAAACCAGGCACGTGGTGACTGTTTCAGTCCATATAACGATTTATGTAGAAGACAAACCATAGAATCCTCCGGTCGCTCAAAACCAGGAAGCTGCTGCATATAAATAGTCTCTAATAGATCGCCATTAAGAAAGACATTCTTCACATCAAACTGATGAAGAGATCATGCCTTAGAAACAACCAAGGATATAAGAACACGAATCGATGGTAATTTAGCAACTAGTGAGAAAGTCTCAACACAGTCCAAATCATACTGCCGAGTAAATCCTTTGGCTACCAATTGAGCTTTGAGACTGTCAGTTGTCTCATCTGGATTTTTCTTGACAGTAAAGATCCATCGACAGCCAACAACCTTCTTATCTGAATGCAGAGGTACCAATTTCTAAGTCTGATTAGAACGCAGTATGTCAATCTTCTCTAACATAGCTGTATGCAAACTTGGGTGTTGAAGTGCTTCCTAAATAGAGGAAGGAAGAGTGGTAGCTGACAAGGAAGAAACAAACTGACGAGCAGATGCTGCCAGTCTATGATAGAAAACAAAGTTAGAAATCGGATATGCAATAGTACAGGAACACTTACCCTTACGTAAGGCAATAAGAAGAGAGATCTTCTTCGGAAGACAGCGTGGTAGAAAATTAGGAACAGTAGACTGTATTATAGTCTATGCAGAAGAATCATTGGTAGGAGGTGGCTGGACAACTTTCTTACAACCGTGGTACACTTTTGGATAAGGGATTACAGGCTGATCACTAGGGACCATAGGTTGAACAATTGAATCAAGCTCTGGGGAAGATATGTGTAGAATCGGAATAGTAGAAGTGAGTTCCTTAATAGGTGGTAAAAAACAGGCTTGATCTTCTAAGGTCATATCACATGAAGTATAAATTTTGGATGTGGCAGGGTTAAAGCAAATATACCCTTTTTAAGATCGAGAGTAATCTACAAACACCATACGTGTAACTCGAGAATCAAGTTTGTCAATATGAGGACCGATAATATAGGAATAGCAAATGCAACCAAACGCCTTTGGAGGAATAGGAAAAAGGTTGCTCTGTGGAAACAAAATAGAGAAAGGAGACTGGTTGCCTAGAACCGAAGAAGGCATGCGATTGATATAAAAGCATGCAGCTAAAACTGCAAAATTCCACAATCATTTAGGAACATGCATATGTAATAGAAAGAACGAGCTATCTTAAGTAAATATCGGTTCTTTCGTTCAGCAATCTCATTTTGCTGAGGAGTATAAGAACACGAAGTTTGGTGCAATATTCCTCGTGTCTTGCAAAATGCAATAAAGCCCATACTGATATAGTCCTTAGCGTTGTCTGAACGAAGAACCTTAATCGAAACACCAAATTGATTAGAAATTTCAGTAACAAAGGTTTTAAAAGTAGACAAAAGTTCAGACATATTATGCAGAAGATATAACCAAGTCATGCGTGAATAATCATCAATAAATGTAACAAAATATTTGTAACTGAATACACTAGGAAATTTAAAGGGTCCCCAAATATCGGAATGAACTAAAGCAAAAGGTAAGTCACATCTATTATTAACCGGAGAAAAAAAGAAGCGATGATACTTTCTGAGAATACAAAATCCACAACTAAATTCTGATAAATTAATAGAAGGTAATATGGTACGTAAAGACGAAAGGGGAAGGTGATCAAGTCTCCGGTGCCACTGGATAGTAGAAACAGCTACAGATGTACTTGGAAGGTGATCAAAATAATAGAGTTCATTCTTTTCATATCCTCCACTAATCCGTTGTTTCGTCAGAAGATCCTATATCATAAAGTAAGATGGATAAAAAGTTACAGAACAATTAGGATCATCCATAAGCCGACCAAAAGAAAACATGTTTTGTTTTAAAGATGACAATTAAAGAATTTTTAAGGTGTAAATATGAAGTGATAAATCAACAGAACCAGAAATATGTGTAGTATTATTATCAGCCATGGAAATAAGCTTATGAGAACTAGAAGCAAGATCAGATGGTCTATCACGAAACATGTAATATGAGGCACCGGAATCGACTAAGAATCAGAAAGAGAAACTAAAGATATAGCTGACTGAGTGGAAAGGTTGGCAGGAGCTATAGAAGAGAGGAGACGACATAACTAGCCCCACTCATCACTAGATAAAGATGTATCTGTCCGTTAGAAGAGGAAGGTTGATTAGTAGCTGCCTGTGTGGATGTCTGGCAAGCGGTAGGTGTATCATCAAGATCGCCATATTTTCCCCAACACCAGTTGTACCGATGATTAGTGCCGCCGCAATGAGTATAATAAAGACCAGATCAGCCACGACCACGTCCACGGAAACTATGAGCACGAGCAGTCAAAAGGGGGCGACTACGTGATGCCCTACAACCATCAAAAATAGAATCAAAGGATCCACATCCAGACTGAGTGTAGGTCTCGAGTCCATGACCTCGAGCAACAAGTGCGGTCGAGATAGGCTCAGAAGATGGGGAAGTGACTGTTGGCATACGATAAATGCTCGACATGATGCTCATCAAAAAAAGAGAACCGCTTTGAGAAAGAATGAGAGAGCGTACGCTCTCAAAGATGGGTGGTAGATGAGCCAAGAGTAATGCACCAACAAGAGGCTCGTGTTGTTTGTGAGTGACAGCAGGGTCAGTGGAGATAGGCTGACAGACGTTCCATTAATCAAGAAGTCCACTATAGAGCGAACCAAAAACCTGAATATCTGCCCCTGGATTAGCCGAAGTAAAGGTATGAAAGATATTATAGTGCTTCTGCAAGTTATCCTCAGACGAGTATAGTGAACGAAGATGCGTCCAAACTTTCTTAGCAGTTTTGAGAGACATAATAGATGTATAGCAGCAAGAATCTATTGAGTTAGACAACCAAACTATCACCTTGTTATTGTTCTGGAATCAAGTATCATATTGGGGATCGATGAAGTCAAGAGGAGCATCCGTCAAGTGGCGGTGAAGGCCTTTGCTGTTCAAGGCTTGATCAACAGCACTGGACCATTAGAAGCGATTCTTTGCGTCGGAGAGAGTGATCATAGTCAAGCGAAAATCCGTCTTAAAATCAACGGACGAGAGAGAGATCGAGTTAACTTTGTCATCACCAGAATTCATGATGAACGACACAAAAGGAGATCCCAAGAGTGAATTTTTTTTAACGTGCAACAAGTACAGATAACAAGTTGATCTAAAAGATCATGGAGACGACAATAGTTTAGAGAGAGGGGGTTTGGGGGAGGAGCTCTCGGCACATGGTCAGTCGGCGGTTGACGAGTCAAGGCGCTGCCTCTTCTTGTTTATATAAAAAAGTCTCTACAAGGCTTCAAAAGAACGAGGGTGATTCTGGAAAAGTCTTCTCTAAGTCTTCAAAACCACCCATCAATTTTCTAACATGGTTGTATCTGGAAAAAAGGCAGAGGGCTGTCGAAGGATGGAGAGGGGTTTTGAAGGTGGAAGAGGGTCGTCGAAAAGGGTTGAAGGGGGTAGGAAGGTGCTGGAGAGGTCGCAGAGATTGCTGGAAGGAGATCGGCGGAGGCTGGTGGTCGCTCGAGAGGTCGAGAGGTGTCGACGAGGGCTAGGAAGGGTCGGAGAGGGAGATCGGGGGCAAGGAAGAGCCGGCGAGGGAGATCGAGGGCTGGAGAGGAGTCGGTGAGGGAGATCGAGGGTGGGAGAGGGTGTCGACGTGGCTGGGAAGAGTTTGAGGTGGCTGGAGGGTCGATCGAATGGGGTAGTGGCGGCGGCGGCAGAAAAAGGAAATCAGTTTTTTTTTCTTTTTTCCCCTCTTAATTCTTTTCAAAAAAAATTGATGCTCTGATACCATGAAATAAATCAAGAGGAAAATAATTTATTGGCTTAAGAGAAAAGTAATAGTTCATACAACTATATATAGAGAGTTATAGACCACCTCTCGTAATAAACATATAATAACTGATCAAACTGATAACTATATATAATAACTAAATATATTTCAATTTTAATTTTCATAACAAATTAAATAATAGATGTGATCGTTTTTATGTCGCATCAACTTAAATTATAGCCAAGGGCCGGAAGGTCAATGGATAGCGTCACTTTAATTCCCTGTAGGACCGTAGGGCCCTTAAAAACACACACATATGTATGCACGGACCAAAACACACACACACACACACACACACGGACTTTATTATGCTAATCTATTTGGCAATTCTTGTCATGACTTAACCTCCACTAGTATATGGCTAAAGACATCCATCGGCCTTTTAGGGATGTCGGTAAGT
Organism: Agapanthus africanus; assembly: GCA_030015575.1. Classification (NCBI taxonomy): domain Eukaryota; kingdom Viridiplantae; phylum Streptophyta; class Magnoliopsida; order Asparagales; family Amaryllidaceae; genus Agapanthus; species Agapanthus africanus. The sequence continues at coordinate 34,524,806 of CM057346.1, forward strand.
TGTTCATTGTATAGTGCTTTGGGCATTTTTATGTGATTAAATTGGGAGTTTTTCATTTCAAAAGTGATGTTATTCTGTTATTACTTGCAGTCACAAAGAAAATAGTTTCCTGACTCTGTCTTCTTTCTATTTCTCAGTGCAGTTCCTCTAACCTGGTTTACAATCTGTAAGTTTATTTCTTTCATTAATTTCTTACTATTTCTAAAAGCAAGAAATCTCTGTGTCATAATCATTATTCAATAATGATATATATTCCACATTTGTTGTATATATTGTCTCTTAGTCTTTATTCGGATCCGTATAATCTTAGGCAACATGTCAATTGACCATTATTTAATTTTTTAGAAGATAATTTGGGATTTGAAGTATGAAAGCATACTTATATTTTACTGTAATGTAAAATAAAGAAGAATATGGGGTGTTAAAATATTGACTTTACAAGTATTACAGAAAAACGATTTTTTTGGGAACTGAGACTTCTGTTTCATAAGTGATTCAATGAACTATCTTTGCTGTATACATCATGTGAGAAAAAAGTACACTAATAGAACTAATTACAAATTCCTTTAAAAAATTGAAAAGTTGTTTTGTCCGCTTTGTTCTTCAGCAAATTAAAAAATGTACAAAGGACCTAACAAAAAACAATGTGATCAACATAACAACTTATTATTTTGTCTTGTTCGAAAAATTGACATGGCTTCATACCGCAGACTAATTTTTTATTGTAAAACAGATGGGCTCTGGCCAAGTTACAATAAAGGAGGCACGCCATCTTGTTGCAGCTGGTCAGATTTTGATATAACAAAGGTGTTTCAATTTCCCATCAATGTGACATTTTATGTTAAAATGTGCCCTTTTATCTTAGGCAAGTGCTACAATCAAATTTTCCATATGTTTTCATCGTTTGATTCTATACATTTACAGGTTTCATCTTTACTTCCATCACTTGAGAATTACTGGCCAACCTTGAGCTACAGCACTACATCTTTATGTGATGGTGGAAAAGGGTTGTTTTGGGCACATGAGGTATCTATTTATAGATATTTAATGTTGTGTTGTTCACTCTATGAATACTGACAGGTTTATTGATCTTGTGGTGCGTCTCTTTGCTTGTTGCTGAACCTTGGCAGTGGGGTAAGAAGAATTCAGAAATCGAGAACTATGCATTCATTATCTTTTGATTAAAAAACCAAGCTTCATGTATCCTATAATTAAGATGTACCCTTGGCTCATCTTAAGTTGAAACCAGGACATGAGATGAGAATTCACTAAAATCCAGATTCAAGGACACTGCTATTTACGCATTATTATTTATGTATATAACTCATATAAAGATGTGCATTGGTTTGTTTTCTATGTATGAAAGAACCTGAAATAATAAAGTATTCTGTGAAAGAGTTGGCTTTTCTTTCAAAATATGGTGCGCATACCTAATCTTGTACATCTTTATGAGCTGAATATAGGTTTACACATTTTTAATGGAAGTTTTGATAGCTTTTTATCACTTTCCAATTTCTACCCTCACTTTAGTAGCTGCCTTTAATAGAGCGAAGATAACATAGCCAGCATATGAAAATCACTTTTCTAAAATTTAATTTACATTTTTTACTTGTTTAGTAACTGATACATGTATAAATACCCTGTACCCAAATGAATGAAGCTTCAACCCAGATTTGCGGGTACATTTTAATACTGCTTAATGCTGCTTTAAAGAACTTTAAGCTAGTTACCATGGAAAAAAGAAGTTTAAGCTAGCGACTATGGAAATCTTTTACAAATTTCATACTTGCACCTTAAATGTAGACTGAAAGCATGTGTACAAATGGTTTGGCTTCTCTACCAACATAATGCTGAAATCAATTTTTGCTCCCGGTAGTATAGTGAATTACTTGACTGCTTTTATTATGAGTTTATTGCAGGAATCAGATATTGCATGTTCAGCTACTAGTTCCTTCTTTGGTTTGTGGATTATAATCATATCATTCATATGATCTCTACATGTGTTGCATGAAAGCATGGCACATGTTCCTATCCAATATTACAAGACGAATACAGCTACTTCTCTAAGGCCCTTGATCTCTACTTGGAATATAATATTACGGTTAGTTTTCGGACTTCCGCAACCCAATTGGGCTTAGATTATATTTATAGTTTCTTGATAACCTGTGCCTCCTTGCATCGAGTCCTGCATTAGTTATAGATGAACCACCTAGGCATATTCAGGAGGAGTCCAATGAGGCATGTTTGTTTCATTGAACAATTATGAAAAGACAAACGAAATACTCTCTCTCTCTCTCTCTCTCTCTCTCTGTGTGTGTGTGTGGGGGGGGGGGGTGTATCTCTTGTTTACCATTACCTTTGTCATCTATCATGCCCAATTAATCTTAACTGTATAAGCCATAAGGCACTTCATCGGCGCAGAGTTTAAGGCATTTTATGCAATATGTGGTGCAAAAAACAAGCTTCGGTGCATAAAAATCATTATGTGGCCGCATGTTGCGTTATGGAGTCGCATATAATGCATAATAGCTTAAGATTTGGATTGTGTTCATGAAATGGGTTAGGGTTTTTAATATACCATTATCCATCTCTACTAGTATTATGGCACCCCAAGAGAGATTCCAAATTGATCTGTAGCTCTTTATAAGTCTAGATTTTATGGAAATACAAGAACTGAGGAAAATAGTTGCAGCTTATAACGGGCTAGAGCTTGCCATGCCATCTCAATAAAAACAAAACAAAAGTCAACTTTCCTCCATTAACCCCAAACTTCGATGTAATATATAAAACTACATGAGATAATATTTCCTGGAACATTCCCTTATCTAGCTTGGACTTTAGTTGAAAAGTTGTTATCCAACTCCCATTTAATTCTCTTACTACATTTGGGTTGTGAAATTTTTTCATTGGCTGTCTACTCAGTATTTATCAATTTTTTTAAAGTCTATTTAAAGTTGATGGAGTGATGAGTTTTTATAGATACACATGGGATTTTGATATAAGTGGGTTCCAACAAAAAGACTCAAGTCTTGTTGAGGTGAGATCAATTTTATATTTTATACCCATATGTTTCTTTTGTTGTTTCCAATGTGGGACTATCTTTAAAGTCCCATCATTTGGTTTTTCTTTCTTTCAATACTTCTCTCACGTGTAACCATCACTTTTTTCTTTGGTGCGGTTATCACGTGGAAAGTACGAGAAGAGTTACGTGCAACTATCACTTTTTCTTGGTGTGGTTGTCACGTGGAGGATCGAGCCATTGACTTAGATACCATGTTAAAGTTTAAAGTTTATTTAAAATTGATGGTGATGGGCTTTTTATAGATACATATGGGCGTTTGATATAAGTGGGTTCCAACAATAAGACTCAAGCCTTGTTGAGGTGTGACCCATTTTATATTTTATATCTATGTATTTCTTTTATTGTTTCCAATATGAAACTATCTTTAAAGTCCCATCATTTGGGCTTTTTAATTTCAACAATTATATAGCTAGGTTTATACGGTGAAACATTCTAATCGGCTCTCTTCTTTAAAATATATTTCTATTTTTTCTCACTAAGGTTTAACTGGCAACATAAAAAAAAATCATGTTTCTTTTGTGCTATAGCATGCAAAATATTGAAAAATAATAAAACAAATGTTTAAGTTTAAAATTTCGCGATTTTTGTTTGGTATTGCAAAGAGAAATATAGAAAAACCAAAGAAAAAAGAGAATTTTGACATTTTGAAAAATTCGCTATTTTCATGTGTGTTTTTTGAAGGAAACAAAAAATTTGAGATTTTTGAGAATTTCATGATTTTCATGTGCTATATATATAGCATGCATAATATTGAAAAAAAAAAAAAAAACAGTAAGTTGAGACTTTTGGAAATTTTGCGGTTTTCTTGTGAATGCATGTAAATTATAGAAAAAAGAAAAAAGAAAATATTAAGACTTGAAAATTTTCAATTTGTGTCCGCAAATAAAAAATATTTGAAAAACCGAAGAAAACATAAAATTCTCGAGATTTTTGAAGATTGTGTGATTTTCGTATGCTATTGAATTTTTTTTTGAGATTTTTGAAAATTTTGCAAATTTTTTGAGATTTTTTTAAATTTCATGATTTTTGTGTGTCGGGGTTCCTAGACAACTAGAGTCTCGTTCACTCGGACCGTATTTCTTTGTTCGGTTAAGTTCTTAATAACAATCGACGATCTTTTTTCTTTTACTTCATATAGCTTTTTGTCTCCTTAATATTCATAAGTTTTCTAAAAGCACGAGGAAGCAAAATTTTAGAAAACCGAAGAAAACAGAAAATTCTGAGATTTTTGAAGTTTCATGATTTTCATGTGCCATAGAATGCTAAGCAACGAAAAAAGAAAAAACGGTTTTCTTAGATTTTTGGAAATTATACGATTTTCATATGTTATATCATGCAAAATATTGAAACAGTGAAGAAAACAAAAAAAATTGAGACTTTTGAAATTTTGCATAAAAAACAGAAGATTTTGGAATTTTTGAAAATATTGCAATTTTCATGCTCAATATAGCAAGCAAAATAAGAAACCGAAATTAGGAAATTTTGAGATTTTTGAAAATTTCATAATTTTTGTGTGTTAATCTAGAATACAAAAAATTATAAAGCCAAATAAAACAAAAATATTTTTAGTTTTTTTAACATTTAACATTTTCGTGTGATGTAAAAGAAGCAGAATATTGAAAAACAGAAGAAAACAGAAAAATTTGAAATTTTTTAAATCACGTAATTTTCGCTTGGTAGTGTGTAAAATATTGTAAATTTGAAGAAACCAAATATTTTGGGTTTTAAAAAAATTTCAGGATTGTCATGTACTATTATTATGCAAAATATTTTTAAAAAACTAATGAAAACAGAAATTTTGATATTTTTGAAAATGTCTTGATTTTTGTGCGCTATAGCATGCATAATATTGAAAAAAGGAAGAAAACATAAAATTTTGATATATTTGAAAATTTTATGATTTGTGTGTTGTATGATAAAAAATATTGAAATAATGAAGAAAACAAAAAATATTTTATTTTTGAAAATTTCATGATTTTCTTATGCTATAGGAAGTATAATTTTGGAGAACTGAAAACGGAAATTTTGAGATTTTAAAATCTCGTCATATTCGGATGCTATAGCATGCAAAATGTTGAAATTTTGAAGAAAACAAAAAAATATAGGATTTTTGTAGATTTTGTGATTCCAGTAGTGCTATAACAAGCAAAATATTGAAAACCCAAAGAAAAGAAAATTTTGAGCGTATGCTATAATAAGGAAAATATTGAAAATATGAAGAAAAATGTCGAATTATTTGCAAGATAATGTTTCATATATTTTGCATGTAATGTTCATAAATATGAGATATTACAATTTACAAATCATATAACAATAAACTTTTAAATTAATATGATTTTTCTTAACTTTGGACTTCATACCCGTGCATTGGCCTTTGCTAGTTAAAATCCAAATCCAAATCCAAAATGGGAGCCAAATCTCCCACTTTGAGAGTTCTACATCAAGACCGACTTTAAAGGTTGTTTAATAATAATAGTAACGATATGAAAAGTTCTTATAGTTTGAGAAATAGTATTTTAAAAATAGCCAACTCTATTAAATTTTTACAATATAAAAATTCATTAAAAGCCTTTGTAAACCTTTTTTATTTTAACTAAATTCTTTAAAAATTCTCAATTCTCTATGAAAGATATCAAATCTACAAATGTGCATCGCAGGTGCCAAATTCAATAAATTCAATGCAAGTATAAAACTCTTTCTAAGGCAAACTCTACTCATTTCTCCTCTCTTTTCTCTCTCATCTCAAATTAGGGTTTGCTCTTAACAACTTCTCCTTCTCTTCGGTGAAACCCAAGAAATACGTCTTTTAAGGCAAAAATTCATAGAGGAAGCTCTTTGAATTCTAGTTCTTACGAAATATATGTTTTTTCCAATATTCATGTTTATTATTTCTATAAACTTCAAAACTTATGTATATTAAATTTTTTTTACTTCTGTACTTTCTTTTCTCTCTCCTTCAATCTTTCTTATTTGTGTTTGTCATTTATATGTTAATTTGTCTTTTATGTGTTTCGAGAAATGCCTATGCTTCTATTTGTCTTTAGAAATTCCTTTTTGAATCTCACTTGACTACTACAATTGTAATGACATTGTAGTATCCATTGCCACTCACACGGTGCTAACCATTCTATGCACCCTATGGTTTATACCTAATGATCATTACCGATGAGTTCAGGACTGGATTAAGTTAATTAATCGTGATTAAGGATGGATTAAGAAAACGGTTAAATAGTCTAATTATTATTCGTTATTGGTTAATCATGCAATTGGTTGACTAACAATGATAACAATGGAGAATAGTTAACCATACAAAACAAGCTATTTGTGAGCATGCTCATTAAGCTAGCTCCTTGTGATTCACAAGTGAAATCGTGTGAGTTTCATGTGTAAAGAAACAAAGATATTAATTTAAATTCCCATTCTTACCATCCTTACTCCTTCCAAGTTATTATTACTATTTTCTTGCTCAAGACAAGAATTATTCTTGCTTGGATCGTAGTCACTAAGATGCTCTCTATATCTTCCGTCCTTAGGATCAGAGTTATGCTCACTCAAATCATACTCACTAAGATGCTCCATATCATTATTATTTTAATTAGGCAAACGGAAAATAATGATGTGGAATGTCACATTGACTACGATTCAAGTGAGCATAATTCTGACCATGATGAAGAAAACAATAATAATATGGGGTAGTCAAGTGTGCAGATGCACAACTGTATTTCAAGTCGTATTTTTCCTTATTCTGTTGTCCTGCAGGATACATTGAATAGTGCCGGTTTTTTGGCTTCAAATACTGAGAAATATCCATTGGGAGATGTTGCCACTATCAGCAAAGCTGTTGGCGCATCACCCCTGTTAATTTGCAAGCGTGGTTCTGTGCAGGAACTTCATATCTGCTTCTACAAAGACTTCAAGGTTCATAACTTTTTTCTTCCCCTTTAATTCAAGGTGTTTGCATAACGGTCACAAGTTCAATTATCATTTCTTTCATATTTTGAGCACATTTCGATACTATAGTTGTACATGCTAGAGTATCAATGCACATGTAGAAATAGTATACCTTGGTATACAATGTACCTTAAGTTATGTGAGGGAAGTCTCTGTAAAAAAGAGATACCATTCCTTGGAAAGTCATGGAGAAATTTGGCGCTGAATTTGAATACGTATTTCAAATTCTTGGAAGGATGCCTTGTTGCTTGAAAGATGGGATGACGTGTTTCAATAAGCTTTGAATACAAGGACTCAAGAGTTTTTCTTGTTTTTAATTCTTTATACTAATAATTCTTGACAAACAAGTGATTCAAGCAAAATCAATATTCTACCAGGCGTGGAGTTTGCAGTGTAAGAGTACAGATTAAAATAATAAAATTGGTTCGAACGAAGGAGCAATAATTGATGTGCCTTCTAATGTCTTGTGGTTAATCAAGAAATTTAGTTCATCGCTTAATTTGTTAGTGTTGCAACAATTGTAAATAGAGTTGCATTAATTTATACGTTCGTGCAAAACTATGTTTAATGCATTATCGATTGGTAAATAAAAATAATAACTAAATATGGTGATCCTTTTTCCTTTCTTTTTTCCCCTTTTCTAGCCTCGGGATTGCATTATTGATTCCGTCAGCGACGATATGTCCAATTCAAGAAGCTCATGCCCTGAGTATGTGAGCTTCCCAACATATGCACCCCTAGGTGAGTTTCGTCCACTTACATGATATTCCAAGAAATATGAAGTTGCATTTGTTTATGGTTAGCAATACGGCATTTCAAAATTGTAAACATAGCTGCAAATAATAGAAACGGAACTACAAGAAATGTTACAGTTGAGTTAAAATTAAAAATATTAAACAAATTAAATTTTTGCCGTGTTTATTGTCAGTAGATTTTCAAATCCAGCAGTTGAATACTGAATTTACGCCGGAAAATGCAACTGCAAAAGATCCTAATGATGGATTCAGATCTCAATTTTGCAATGAACGTTGCGTTCAGCAAATCATCAAACAAAACAACGCTGTTATAATCATAGCTTTGCCTTGATTTTTTTTCCCGGCCAAGGCGGAGATGTTTATTCATCGACTTACCATTTCTTGTGATATAATCTTCAGTGGCGGAGGATGTCGGTGCAACTGATGCAGAAGCAGTTGCCTGGTTTAGCTAAATCAGGCCTTCGTATGTGGCTCGATTCCCAAAAACAATTACTTTTATGTGTGATATTTCCATGAATGGAGTAAGAACTGAAGGAATGTAGTATGAAATCATCATGCTTCGCTAGACTATGAATTCATGCACTTGAATTTATAATCCTTGAATGAAATAAGAACTGAAGGAATGTATTATGAATTTCATTGTGCTTCGCTTGGCTATATGCATTCATGTACTTGAATTTATAATACAATGAACATGTATATATTATATGACGCCATTAAAATAGATTTTTTTTGTTTTGTTTTGTGTGTCAATATCTGCACAAGATTTGTTGATAATGGATTTACCACGCAATAAAAGGTTTTAAAATTAACCGTGTTTTTAATTTTCAAAAGTTATTTTCAACTGCTTGGATAGGGTCTTCTGCTTTGCTATTCATTTATTTGTAATGATTTTATCGATTCCATGAGAAAGTTACTGTACCACAAAGCAGTATGTTTTACTGCTTTCTGGTTCGTATAAAGGGGGGTTCAGAATATTGACTGATATGTGATTTACATTATACAAAATGATAGTTCATTAAAATTTAAATTAAAGAAAAGGAAAATCAATATTAACATTGAACCAAAAGATTAAATAGCAAAAGCTAAAACTACTTGAGTATGATAAAATAAAATAAAATTAGATTTATTGTGACAGATGGATTTTGTTGCATACATCAGTTATGTATGTCTTATGATTTGTTTCATATTGATGTAATTGCTCAGATCATCTATCTATCTATCTTTCTTCTTTTTCTATCAAGAAAGGTATGTGACAAATTTCAAGCTTTTTTTTATTCTCTAGTTGGAATTTCAAGCTTTTTTGGTCCTTTAGTCCTAGAATAACGTAGAAAAGAGACCTTAGGAGGCTTTTATCGTTAGGTGGCGGCAAAATATACAGCATCCATCATTTAATTCGACGACCGGCATCAACTATTTTGATCTTTATAGTCTAATATGCCGATACACCAAATTTCACGTGATTCTAACACATTTTCACCATTGATTTAGCAATGTAAAAAGTAACATTGTCGGTAAACCGTTAATTTTGCAATCACTAGATCAACGGTGAAAAGGTGTTAGAATCACATGAAATTTAGTATATCGACATATTGGATGGCGAAGATCAAGATGGACGGTACCGATCGTCGAATAAAATGATAGAGGGTGTATTTTTTGCCGCCGTCTAACGAAAAAGGCATTCTAGGGTGTCTTCTCTCTCTATATATATATGTGTATATATATATATGTGTGTATATATAGGAAATGTGCCATAGGAGGGAATTGGCATCGAAAAAATATGCCCTCCATGATTTTTTTTCCTGACGATCGGGATTCATCGTTATCATATAAGATGTGGATACACCAAATTTCATGTGATTCTACCACTTTTTCATCAATGTAAAAAGTTCTATTATCGGTAAACCGTTAATTTTGCATCTATTAAATCAACGGTGGAAAAGGTGGTAAAATTATATGGAATTTGGTGTATCCACATCTTAAGATTATAAAGAAGAAGATGATGGAGGATGCATTTTTTCGACGACATAGGAATAAATTCCCTCCTATAACCTCTTTTGTACGTTATTCTCATTATATATACTAGAATTTATGCACGTGCGTTGCATGTGTTAGTTTAAAAAAAATTGAGAAGAGAAGAGAGATGTGGAGAGTTCTAGAGTTTTATTTATTTTTATTTTTTAAAAAAAGGGGATTGATGATGTAGAAGATTCTAGATAAACAATTAATTGTTTTTGGAGAGGAGAGAGAGAGAAAAATGATATGGAGGGGTTAAGAGGTGAGCGAGATGATGTGGAGGGCTTAAGAAGTGAGGATTTTTCTCCTTTTTTCTTTTTTTCAAGAAAAAAGGTGAAGGGTGGAGCTCTAACCATGGGTATTTGCATTATATATAGAGAGGGATGTAGCTTAGGAATTTTCAAGCTCAATTTTGTCTTTTTGTGAAAAAAATTGTAGGAAAGCTCCACTTTTTAGGTATCTAACGGAAAATTATGTGGAGGATCCTCATTTCCAAAATTTTGTCACGGTTGTAAAATTTCGTAAATAAACTCAACACACTTTAATTTCGTCATGCAAAATTTTTAGCTTGCGACAACTATCTTACTGCAACTATATTGGAAAATCGTCGTTGAGTGCACTATATATTTTGCTTTCAAATGTACAGATGGAAATTTTGGTTTTTCATACTTTTTTATGCATCTGGCGGATAATTATTGAAATACCTTCATTTTCAAAATTTTGTCATGGTTGCAAACTTTCGTAAACAAACTCCAACAATACACTTGCAAACTTTCCTATAAACTTTAACTTCGTTATAAAAATTACATTTTAATTTTTTCATGGAAAATTTTTAATCTGCGATAACCATCTTAGTGCATCTATATTGGAAAATCGTCGTTTAATTCAGGGTTCATTTTACTTTCAAATGTACAGATGGAAACTTCGATTTTTCATGCTCTTTTGGGCATCTGCGGATAATTATATGGAAGACCCTCATTTTCAAAATTTAGTCATGGTTGCAAACTTTCGTAAATAAACTTCAATAATGCATTTTGACTTCGTCATGGAAAATTTTAATTTGCGACAAATAACTGTATTGGAAAATCATTGCTTAATGTACCGTTCATTTTTCTTTCAAATATACAGATTATGTGTTTTGTTTGGCATCTAGCGGAAAATTATATGGAAGACCATCATTTTCAAAATACCGTCGCGATTGCAAAATTTCGTAAACAAAATCCAATAATACACTTTAACTCTCATGGAAAATTTCTAACTTGCGACAACCGTTTTACTGCAGCTATATTAGGAAATCGTCGTTTAATGTATTGTTCATTTTGTTTTCAGTATACGGTTGTAAATTTTGGTATCCCACACTTGCGCAGGGGTTCTTTCTTGTTTATTTATAATTACAAGTTGCATACACAACAAACTATTGTTAATATTAAACAATTTAATGAAGAAAAACAGCTAATTGAATCGCACAATCTACCAAATGACAATCCAATTGCAAATATGAACATGCTGATGTAAAAAGAATAAAAACTACACCCTCCTTCCCACAAAAACAAAAATAAACTGCTTTTGTTTTACAAAAGCATTAAGAAAACTTTATTAATGTGATGTACCTGGTATATTTATATTTTGTATGGACCTTTTCCAATATACCCTTATTTAATGAAACCGAGGCGCATTCAACCAACTATAAATGTTGGAAATTGATAAAATGATTAAGAGCAAAACAGAATATTAAACATATTAAGTCTTTTGGAGTACACAAATTGGACTATATTTTGGGACAAACCAAAATAAAACCCTTGCCTATCTTTGTGGGATGGAGGGAGTATGTTTTGCAATTCAAGAAAGTAATATAATACAACACAACAACAAGCCTTGGTCCCAAATTTTTGAAGGCGGGGATATGAATCCTTCTCTATACCACATACATAATATGGTCGATAATTATTTCATGGCTATAAATAATATAGCAACATCCTACTTATTTGAACAAATTCAAGAATATGAATTCAGAAACTGTGAGCACTATCGATTCAAAGCGTCTCTTCTTTCTCTTCTTTCATGGATTTGCTCTCGGGCGGGTGCATAACTGAACACTGCATCAAGCTTTTTCCCGTCGTTAGTCTCCAACAGGTGACAGGAGCTAAAATTAAAGCAAATGAAAAATAACGATCCTTCATAACATTGATAACAGAGCTAAGGATTTCCAACGAGAGCTCGTGAAATGTTCCTGATATAACAAATTCAAGGATAAATTCAAAAGTTCGATATTCGTATTCTAATCGAGAGCAAGTCAAAATGCCACAATCTGTGATAGAGGAGTAAAGTTTACTATGAATGTTTATAGATTAATAATATCTTAAGCTAATGCGGTAACTTAAACAGCTGCTGATGAAAAAATATGACAGAAATGCTTACCTTAACTGGCATTGCCTTCTACCACATAAAAGCCGGCAAAACATAAGAAGGTTGGACGCCAAATTTACTCGCCAAAGCTTGGACCGCGTTTAAATCAGCAATTTCCCCGAAGGCATTAATTCCAAGTTCATCGGAGTGAATTCCTCCAGTGATAAATGCTGAGTCAATCCCAGCAGCATTTGCACCCTTAATGTCATGGTGGAGAGAGTCTCCTACAGTGATACAATCACTAGGATCTACACCAGCCATGGCCATTGCAGATTTATATATCACCTGATGCATGTTTTAATGGTAATATCAGTACTTAACAAGAATTGAAGAGAAGCAAGAGATTATTTAACAGCTAGCAAGGGCCCTGCGCAATGCGCGTGTACAAATTCAAAGTCAAGAAAAATCATATTAATTGTTATATGATTTGTAAGTTGTAATATCTCATATATATGAACTTCACATGATATATATATATATATATATATAGAGAGAGAGAGAGAGAGAGAGAGATCCTATCGGAAGGATTTGGAAATAAATACTTCCCATTTTTTCACCATTAAATTAATGGGATGTGTGCTAACAATTATGAATAAAAACTTTCATTTATTACCAAACATAACAAAATTGAATACACAAATCCCAAAGTTAATCTAATAGTGAAAAAGTGGGAAGGGTTTGTTTTCAAATCCTTCCGAAAAGATCCTAGTCGAACTATATATATATATATATTAAGGGTTCTGAGCTCAGCCTCACGGAAATTTCCTGAGCATATTACCCAAAAACCCCTCTTCTTTTCTAATTGAGGCAGAGGGAAAAAAAAAGCCTCAATTCATTTTCGTTGACCCCTCCCCGCTGCCCCACACACTGCAACCCCTCCACCGTTGTTGTCCCATCTTCGCCATCATCACTACCGCCACCGCTGCCACCCACCACCACCACCTACTGCTCCGGTGCACGCTACATCCGCTTCCACCGCGACCCACCGCCACCGTCGTCCTACAACCCAATTCTGAAACCATAAACCTAAAAAAATCTAACTGAGTTGTTGATGTCCTCGTCGTCGCCGTCGTGCCGAAAGAGGTTGAGGGGAGGGGATGGGCATGGGATGGGGGTTTGGGTTTTGGTGAGGGGGGAGATGTTGCGATGGTGTGGAGCAGCGGCGATCGGAGGCGGGGAAAGTGTATGAGGCTTTTTTTCCTCAGCCTTAATTAGAAAAGAAGAGGGGTTTTTGGATAATATGCTCAGGAAATTTCCTTGAGGCTGAGCTCAGAACCCTTAATCCCATATATACATACATATGCGTACATGCATATATATGAAGAAAATACTTGAAAATGCTTCGGCATTTTTCATCTTTTCAATATTTTCTTTGCTAGCATACGAAAAATCACGAAATTTTTAAATATCTCAAAATTTCCTTTTTTTCTTTGGTCTTAATATTTTACTTGGCGCAAGAAAATCATAAAATGTACAAAAATCCCCCAAAAAATTTGTTTTCCTCAAATTTTAACATTTTGCATGCACACAAAAATGGCAAATTTATATAAATCACAATTTTTTTTGTTTTTTCGGTTTCCTAGCATAAGAAAATCATGAAATTTTCAAAATAAAATATATTCCGTTTCTTTGATTTTAAAATATTTTCCATCATATAGAATACGAAAATCGCAAAATTTTAAAAAATCTCAATTTTTTTGTTTTCTTCCTTTCCCAATATTATGTATGCGCATGAAAATCATGAAATTTTCAAAAATCACAATTTTTTTTTGGTTTTTTAATATTTTATGTAGCACATGACAATCAAGAAATTTACAAAAATCCCAATAATATTTATTTTATTCGAATTTACAATATTTTGCAAGCTACCACATGAAAATTGCGTAATTTTCAAAAATCTCAAAGTTTTCCGTTTTCTTCGGTTTTTCAATATTTCGTCTAGCACACAAAAATCTCGAAATTTTAAAAAATCTCAAAAAATTCAATTTTCTTCATTTTTCCCCAAATATTTTGCTTAGAGCACAAGAAAACAAAAAAAATTGTGCTTTATGGTTTTTCAATTTACAATGCACAAGAAAACACATGAGAATCGCGATATTTTCAAAATTTTATGTTTTCTTCAAATTTTCAATAGTTTGCATGCTATATAGCACAAGAAAATCCCAAAATTTTCGTTTGCGTTTTTTCAATATTATGCATGCACATGAAATTTTAAAAAATCTCAAATTTTCTATTTCCTTCAAAATTTTAATATTTTACATGTTGCACATAAAAATAGTGAATTTTCAAAAATGTAATTTTTTTTCTATTTCTTTGGTTTTACTACTAATTTTGCAATACCAAATGAAAATCCTGAAATTTTTAACACTAAATTTTTTCTATTTTTTATTTTTTGATATTTAGTATGTTGCACACAAAAATCATGAAATATTTCAATATTTTTCCAATAAATCCTAAGCAGTGAGAAAAAATAGAAAGATTTTAAAGCCCTTATCAGAATTTTTCTACCATATATTAGCTGTATGAGATAAAAGTGATAAATATTGAGTAGAGAGTCGATAAAAAAATTTCCATGACCCAAATGAGTTAAGAGAATTAAATAAGTTCTAGATTAAAAAAAAACTTTCCCACCGAAGTCCAAGCTAGATGAGAGAATATTCATCTGCTCTCATACAACTTTTATATATGTATGTATTGATGTTGTATTAAGTACTAGGTTGAGGGGAAGGATAATATCTATCATGAGTTGAGAACAGTACAATATTACCTTGCTTAATTGCTCACACTACTATTAGATATTCATAACCCCGAAACTAGAATGCTGGACTAACTAAATTTCTTTTGGGGAAAAAAAAATAACAGCTTTCACTTTCATATGATAACTAACTGGTTTTAATTCCAACCCACCCATCAATCTTCTAAATGCACAATAAAGTTCCAAAGCAGGGCATCAAGCATGTAGTTTTCATGATCACTAGAATTTCACGTCATATCAAGTTAAACATGTGAATGCGGAATCAAATTGACCGTTTCAAGCATATATGCTGGTCAAAACTATAGCAAATGGTATACCAAGAGGTTTTATAAAGATCAATATCCAATGAGACAACCACACAAGCCTCCATCCCAAACCTTTGAACTAGGCCCACCACCCAATGTGAGAAGGGGGAAAAAACCATACTGTTTTACTCAAATCTTCCGCACAAAATTTTAGTTGCTATCAACAGAATACGATCGAAGAATACTTTTGAGATAAAATAACCAACAAAATGAATACAGTCGTTACCTTATCAGGTTTCCCCATCCATTTCACTTCACCGCCAAGCTTTTCATATTTAGCTGCTAGAGTGCCTATCGAAGTCAAGATTTTAGTTAATTTGATATTTAACTCAGGATCACATTCTATAGCTTATACTACATACAAACCCATATAACCATCCTTACCGGGCATAACACGTAGATTTCTAGCCTCGACAGTAACATAATCTGGATTCGCGACCACCATAGGGATTTTCCGTTTGGCACATAGTTCTAAAATTTGCTCAAGATCTTTGAGACTCTTGGGGAGTGCATCACCAGAAGGAAGGCCCAGTGCTTCAGTGCCATGAGCTAGAATAAAATCTGCATCATTCACGTTGCTCACAACTTGCAAGCCCAAACCCTATAAAACGGCACAATTGCAGAAATCAAAGTGCATCCAGGATTATTAACTGCAGCAGATCCATTGAATTAAAGTCTTAAGAAAATCTAATTAGCGTGGAGTTGTCTATATATCTTTTTAATTAGAAAAATGTGGTTAAAGGACTAATTTTGAAATCCATAATAACTGGTTGATGAAGAAATTCTATTTTTGGCCTGAATTTATACTTCTTGGCTTTGCTGTCTGATTTCAGCAATTTAAGTATCCTGTCTGATTAGCCTCATCTCCATTTTCTCGGTTTTAATTTAGGATGCACTTCATTTTTAAGCAGTAAAAGAAGCCAGGAGATGAATGATGTCCGCATACATCAAGGGATATTGCACCCCGATCCCCCCACGTCATGTGAATACAAGATCTTCCTAGTCCTGCAAACCAAGGATCTTCCCTCCTATTTACAGTATAAAAAAAAAAGCAGTCAGTGACCACCATAAGACAGGATAGAATCCAAGATAATGTTGTGATGCTACTGAATATCATAAAAAATGTACCCAAAAAAGAGAGAAGGTTTTAGCTCATTGGTTTGAAGAAATATACGTAAGCGGGTAAATTTTATCTTGTCTCAAAATAATGATTAAACATGAGAAACGATTCTCAGACTTGTGAGACAATAATACGCAGAGCCTTGATAGTCGATGTAGATGTTAACTCACAAGCATCTACCACAAAAATGAGCAAGTGTTGAATCTTAAAGTTATTGCCTATAACATAAATAACTAAAGGTAACGGAAAGAGGCAGCCAACCTTTGAAGGTATTGATGTGTTAATTCTCCACTAGTGATGACCCCTAGAAAAAGAGAAGAATCAAAACCAAGACTCTTCAGCTTTTCCAAGGTTATCGATGCTCGCCTGGATGAATTGCTTATGATTACCATCTTTGCTCCATGATTTGCTAGTTTTTCTACTATTAAAAGAAACAATTGACCAATAAGCACCATACCATTGTGCAGCTACAAGGGAAAAAAAGCTACTGAACTAGGTATAAGTTAGGCCCTTGAACAAAAAAGTTATCATACATGTTGAAATGGCACCAGGATATGGCTTTTTCCCATCATGAAGAACCCCAAATTGATCGAGGAGCCATCCCTGCCAAATGGCAATATAATTATTATCAAGAATAACACCAAGCATATAATGGGGCAAAACAACTAAAAATGGGCAAATGCACACAAGAAATGTATATTGATAATACATTCATAACGATAAAATAAGATAACCGATGTAGAATATCTAGTGGGTACAAAATTATATGGATTTCTACATAATTAAACATGCATCGTACTGTAAGATAAGATTTCATTTTCAAAATTACAATTGCAAGTCGTGCATGTTAGGAATATGTATGCCCTAGAGGCCATTATTGTACATTGATGTATATTATAGTGGATGCTTGGACATATATATAGAGGATTTTCTTGCTCGACATGATAGTATAGTATCTTGTTGCCTTTATCTTAATATGTAGACTGGTATTATTATACCGTCTTTCTCTTACATGTTGATAAAGCACTTAGGATATGTACTTGACTACCAGGACTATAATGTAGATCATACTAGTGGGGTCAGGATGGTCCACAAGTACATCATTTAACAATTCCTAGTCGAGAGAATATCGAGACAGGGTATCGATATTCCAGAGTAGACTAGTGTGTGCGTTTCTTGACCCTGTATGGGGCGATGGTTGATCCCACAACCATTGGTGTGTGACATTAAAAATTGTACACAGGTGCTCATTAAAGAATGGGTACACCGAACAGGACTCGCCGAGAACTCCTAGTTGGTACTATACCTATCGCCAGATAGCAGTTCTCCGGTGACACTGGTACATGTTAGTCTGTAAATCCGATATCGTCATAGAGTCTTGTGTGGCTCCCACCGTGCTTTGATTTCCTTCCTACCACGGCTCAAAGGAGTCGTGCAAATAGGTGGATTTTGGATACAGTCCAGAGACACATGGAGGCAATGAGCGATAGGAGGGGTTTCGTCTCTCCGGGTATTGGGAGTTGATGTTGCGCTATACTCGATTGGCTATAACTGAAAGTCCCTGGCCAGGGCTGCTGATGAGATTTATTGGTAAGAGTTATCAGTAGTTTCTCGAACCGTTATGACCATACATCGGCATGACTTATCAAGTTACTGGGGACTGGCGTTACCACCCCTAAACTCGATATGCGACATATCAGACGAAGAGACCGGACTGTACGGTAAGTGTTACTTATAGGCTTCATGGGAGTTTGGACAAGCTTGTTTGTTTATCTTCTAATCGCTCAATAGCTGGGTAGCCGTTACGTCCAGCTAGTACCGCTGACGGCTTGTGGGTGACTGATGTGATCATCACCTACTGCTGGTGTATTGATGAGTCTTTAGAGTCCCACACAGAAATTTTCTGGTTCAAGAGAAACGAAATAGGGCACATATGCTGATATATGCGGGGGGCCTGATTAAACACGAGTATGTGATACCGTATTATAATCTGGCGGTTATTTGTTATCAGTTAGGTTATATGAGATATAACCGGATTATCGAATCAAGTGTTGATTTGATAATGCGATATACAGATAAATGATATTAGTCGGTTATATGTGACATAACCGGATTATTAAATCAAGTGTTGATTTAATATGATATATATTATATTTGATATAATTATATCTTAACTAATATTAATGCTCACTAAATATTTTCTTATGTATTAATATATCTATATATATATATATATATGAAGCATGGCATGGATTTTCTATTTTTGGAAAATAGAAAAAGATGTGGAAAATGAGGAGCATGGGTGAAACATGGCTTTTATCATTATTCTATTGGTCTTGACTCGCTATTGAGGCATGGTTGCTTTTGTTTATTGATGGAAATTGGATGCTTTAATTATTGTGAGAATTGACAAGCCATTCTTCACTTCATTCTTCATGGGTTGTTCATTTTTTCTTCACTTGAGCTCATATGCTCTCTAGCTATTCATCTTTCATCTTCATCTTCTTCCAAGCTCAATCCCTCACATGTGTTGTGAAACCTTGAGTTTGTGAGAAGCCTAATGAGATTTAGAACCCCTACTTCACCATCCCACGTTAGATTATCACTTTGGTTTGGTGTGTTGCCTTCACTAAAGTGTTTAGTGAAGAGATAGCTTGGATTAGCAGACTTCGGATGGATCATCTTCGGCACGAAGGTCATCGGAGGAAGCTTGCACCTTCTTCAAGTGGAGTCGCGTGGACTACTACCCGAAGCATTAGAAGAGAAGGACATGGTCATCAAAGGTTGTAGCCTCATTCCCTTCTCTTAGTTTATCATATCATCATTATTAAACCCTAATATTCTAATTAAGATCTTGTTAAGTGTTCATTAGCACCACGAATTTTTGAAAATTACATGTGTGATGCCCGTTTAAACCACGTCGCAGTGCTAGTAAACACTTTCATGGTATCATAGCTACCAGGCACTGGTTGTCGACCTATGAGGGGTTCTTACTGTGTGACAGTGTGGCGAAGTATAGGCTCTTACCCACAGAGTGTCCCGAGACTGGATGGTGTTCCGGCGGGTTGTAGTCCTCGCGAGAGGGCATGCGTAAAAAGTAGCTGCTGAGGGACCTGTAGGTGCCACGACAACCCATTGGATGGGGTGGCTGTCTGACTTTCATGGTATCAGAGCCAAACTAGAGCATTTGGGTAAGTCTTTGCTGTGTTAAAGTGTTCGATCGATTTTTCGAAGCCGCAAAATATCATGTTTCTGTCGATTTTTCAAAAGTTGGAATTTTGGTGATGAAAAATATGCAGAAAATTGTACAGGGTTTTCTATGAAGCCCCAAGAAATTTGAAGCCCTAATTCCCTTAAAGCGTCGCGGAACCGCGGCCCAAACCCTAGTTTGGGCGCAGTTCCGCCGTCGTTTTGGGGTATTATGGGGTTATGTTTCTTGTGCTGCTCCATGGTTACATTTGGTATTTTCTGGATGTTTTTAATGATTCTCAAGTTGTTGAGGTCTCTGGAATTTGTGGATGTTTGTTAAATCGATTGAAATGTTTAACGTCATATAGATCTTGATGATATGTGATACAATTGTTAGAATCCGGAATAATTAGTTTTGTGAAAACTAGTTAGTATATTGTAAATCTAGCCGTTTAGTCTCATTTGATCGATTGCCACGGAGTTTTGATTCGAATCAAAACTCCGTCGCAATTGCGTATAGTACGCGATCACTTAGTCGGGAATCTTGTTGAATTATCCAACAGCTTATTGAAAAGAGTTTTCAATTTGAGACTAAAATGCAAGATTTATAAGTTAGGCATGAAATCCGGAATATCCGGAATATGAGATATTCTGGGTTTATGATGTCTAAGCATATACAGATTCTAATTATTGTAGTTTTTCGTTTCTTTTCTGCAACCATAAGTGTAATATGTAGGGTATCCCAAATCTCGTTGCTATATGTCAACGGAATTTGGGATACGCGTATTTACTTACATTGATGACATGTGATGTTATGTGTTGCTGTGATATGTTATATTGGATCGTCGTGAGTGAATAGTCGAGGGTTTTATGTGAGATGAGAGTTTTTCAATTTTCATTCATGTAAAATTTGTATGTAATATTCTTTTAACTGGACACTTCCGGCTTGAGAATGATGTCACCATTGATATATATTATTTACTTTTCCGCATTAGGATAGACCCAAGACGGGGATCATAAGTAACCGGGTTCTAGAGCCAGTGGGAGATCATCTCGATGAATCGAAACCGGGTCTTCTAACTCTAGAATTGCCAGGGTTGCTTGCCACTCTCGTAGGGGTCAGGGATGTGGGTTTGGCTATTCATCACGACTGTAGAATCCGTGTTTTTCATTACCGGCTGAATTTAAAACACGAAACTCCTAGTATATCCAATATTTCATATGTTGACTTTTGCTGCTTGGTTCTGTGATGTGATCATATAACTGCGTGAGACGAATGCTATATATATATATGGTATTTATAATAAAAGTTGCTTATGTTTTACACCCGCGCTAGTCCAGCCCCCGCTCTGCCGTTAGTTAAGTAACCTAACGGTGCATGACGGGACACCGCGGCGAATGCGGATAGCATAAGCGTATGTTCTATTTTCGTTTCATTTTCTGTGATGTTTAGGAAACATTAAATGGTAGGACTTCATTAATGAGATTAATAAAAAGAAAAAAACCTAAAGATATTGTAGAATCAAAAGTTTTTAAAAAAGATAGCTCCAGTTCTTGCTTTGCATAGTGGTATTCCTTGATGAATATCCAGCATCTCATTCGATGAGGAAAGAGCCGAGATCCCTTCACCGGGAGTGACCTCTTTAGCAAAACTAGCAAATACTACAACCCACTCGGTTTTGTTTTCATAGCTTCTTTAGTTCTTGCTTTGCATAGTGGTATTCCTTGATAAACATCCAGCACCTCATTCGATGAGGAAATAGCCGAGATCCTTTCATCGGGAGTGACCTCTTTAGCAAAACTAGCAAAAGTTACAAAAACACTCCTTTTCAAATCACTAGATTCTACAACGATATCAAATTCATTACGTTGAGCGTTTTCTTTAAAACCAGTCGTAGCCCTCCGTCATTTCAGTTAAGTACTATTTAGTATTCGTGCTGCGTTTGTTGACCTTATCAAGACGTAGTGTGCGGTAGCTGATTAGTGCTTATCTGCCGCTTATGATGCGATTGGATTAGGTAGTCGTGCGGCCTTATTGACCTTGTCAAGGGTCGTGCGGGTGGGTTTAATTCAATCACGAAATGAACAGGTTGAACTTGACTTGCGGTTTATGGACCTTGTCAAGGTCATTAAATCGCATGGGGTAAAAACAATATTGGGAATTTCAAGTGTTGAAATTTACAATAAGATTGCATACCTTCTATATGATAGTTGGATCCCGATACCCATTGCGAGTAAGAGTTACTCCTGGGAGAGTTTTGCACTTTACAATTAGTTAATCCATTAGGTGTCTAGAAAGGTGTCAACGGGGTTATGTCTCTAGAAAAACGAGGTTTATTTTAATTAGGTCCGTGCGAAAGCACGGGAAACCTCCCTCGAAGTACCGACACTGGCCTGACTGACCGGTTAACGAACTCGTAGAATGTAATTAATCTCGGTTAATCTTACCTTTTATGATTTGAAGGAAGATTTGATAAAAACAGTGGGAGTCATCCTGATTAGATAAGATAATAACCAATCTAATCTTACAAAGAGCGCACGCTAATGTGTTTCCTACTCTCTCCAGGTAGCGACCAATGACACGCCTTAATCAAGATAATAATATGGATGTATTGACCGAACCTACTTATTATACTGGGTTAGGTTCCGCTTTATTTTATGACTGTCATAAGTCTGAGCAAGGAATAGGGGAATACCCGGATTCCCACGCCATCCGAACGAAGAAAGCATATTGATGCATCTTCTTCGGGTGTGTTCGTTACCGAAAATTGTTCTCAGTTTGCTTTACATCCTGGGTATTGGATACCGGATCAGGATCCCACGTATGTAATTTGTTACATGTGCTAAAGAAAGGTAGAGAACTGGGAAAGAGTGACAAGTCTCTAGTAGTAGGGAATGGTACAATTGTTGCAGCCAAAGTAGTTGGCGAATATCACCTAGTGTTACCAAAAGATAATACAATGATTCTGAACGACTGTTACTACGTACCAAAGATGATGCGCAATATTATATCAGTTTCTTTACTAACTAAAGAAGGATATAATTTCACATTAGAGGATAATGTTATGAAATTTTTTCTAAATCAAGTTTGGTACGTTATGTAATGGTATATACGTTCTAAATCAAACTACAATTCTAAATATACAGAACACACACAAGAGGAAGAGTTCAGAAATGAACGAAGCCTACTTGTGTTATTGTAGACTAGATCATATCAATGCGACAAGACTGGCAAAATTACATAAAGATGGATATTTGAATTCGTTCGGATTTACATCTTATGAAACTTGCGAGTCATGTCTCAAAGGTAAGATGACCAAAACTCCGTTTACTGGATACGGAGAAAGAGCTACTGAACTCTTGGGACTGATATATAGTGATGTATGTGGTCCTATGTCTACACATATCAGGAATGGTTCCTCGTACTTTATTCCATTCACCGATGATTTCTCTAGATTCGGACATGTGTTCTTGTTGAAACACAAGTCTGAAACGTTTGAGAAATTCAAGGAATATAAGAACGAAGTAGAGAACTAGACGGGTAAAAGTATTAAAATCCTTCGATCTGATCGGGAAGGAGAATACTTGAGCACGGAGTTCCGGGACTATTTAAAAGAGAATGAGATTCTCTCTCAGCTGACTTTTCCGTATACACCACAGCATAATGGAGTATCGGAGCGGAGAAATCGCACCCTATTAGATATGGTGCGCTCTATGATGAGTGTTGCTGAGTTACCGATTTCCTTTTGGGTTATGCACTTGAGACAGCTGCATACCTATTGAATCAAGTTCCATCAAAATCTGTGTCTAAAACACCATATGAGATATGGAGTGAAAAGAGACCATATCTTAAACGAGTTGATATGGGGTTGTCCGGCTTATATCAAAAAGCAAAATCCGGACAAACTCGAGGCAATGTCAGTTCTTTGCAAGTTTGTGGGGGTATCCAAAGAATTCGCATGGATATCTTATCTACCATAGTGAGGAACAAAAAGTGTTTGTTGCTCAACATGCCTCCTTTTTAGAAAGGGAATTTCTTGTAAAAGAAATTGATGGTAACTAGGTAGAACTGGAAGAAGTTCCAGCTGCACAAACTACAATTGATAATTTGATGGAACCTGAGGATTCGATAGTACCCAACGAACCCCAGTCACTCCGCAGATCTAGTAAGGTTCCTCATCCACCTGAGAGATACTACAGTTTTCTCGTAAACGGTGGGAGCAAGGATTGCATCATGGAAAATGATGACCCAACTAGTTCGAGCAGGCCATCACAAGTGGAGACTCTGTGAAATGGCTAGATACTATGCGATCCGAGATGGAATCCATGTACACCAACATAGTGTGGACTTTGGAAGTTGCTCCTGAAGGGGTAAAACCCATCGGGAGCAAGTGGATCATTAAAAAGAAACTTGGTGTAGATAGAATAGTTCAGACTTTCAAAGCTAGACTTGTAGTAAAAGGTTTTCGTTAACGACCAGGTGTCGACTATGATGAAACATTTTCTCCAGTGGCTAGACTTAAGTCCATCAGGATCCTACTTACCATTGCTGTATACCATGACTACGAAATCTGGCAAATGGACGTCAAGACCGCTTTTCTAAATGGTGAGTTAGAAGGGGGCGTATACATGACACAGTCAGAAGGCTTCGTAGATAGTGAGAGCAGCGAAAGCGTGTGCAAGCTGCTTAAATCAATCTACGGATTAAAACAGGCATCGCGGAGCTGGAACATCTGTTTTGATGAAGCTGTCAAAGAGTTTGACTTCATCAAAAACGTAGATGAATCTTGTAAATACAAGAAGATTGTAGAAAGTAAGGTTGTCTTCCTCGTATTGTACGTGGATGACGTACTCTTGAGAGAAAATGATGTTCCTATGCTGCACTCGGTCAAGCTCTTCTTATCACACAAGTTCTCTATGAAAAATCTAGGTGATGCCTCCTACATCCTGGAGATAAAGATCTATAGAGATAGATCTAAACGGATGTTAGGATTGTCCCAATCTAGGTACATAGACAATCCTAAAAAGGTTTAGTATGGAAGATTCTAAACGAGATAATTTACCCACTTGCTCAGGAATCTCTCCAAAGAGATGTCTCCGAAGACTGATTTGGAAAGGGCTCGCATGTAAGAGATACCCTATGCTTCGGCAGTCGGGTCAATCATGTATGCGATGTTATGTACCAGACTGGATGTAGCTTACTCACTAGGTGTAGTGGGTAGGTATCAATCAGATCCAGAGGAGAAACACTGGACAGCTGTGAAGAATATTCTTCAGTACTTGAGAAGGACTAAAGAAATATTCTTGGTGTATGGTAACGGTGAACTCCAGGTGGAGTCATTTACCGATTCGAGCTTCAAGAGTGATAAGGACGACAGTAACTCGGTCTCGGGTTTTGTATTTACCCTCAATGGAGGGGCAATATATTGAAAAAGTTCCAAGCAAGATACCGTAGTAGACTCGACGATGGAGGCTGAATATATCGATGTGAACGATGCTGCCAAAAAGTGTGTCTGGATGAAGAAGTTCATAGCTGAACTTGATATGGTTCCATCCATTGAGTATCCAATACCTGTGTATTGTGATAACAATGAAGCTGTGGCTTTAGCCAAGGAACCCCGGTCCTATCAGCGATCCAGACATATTCTTAGATGGTATCACCTGATCAGGGAGATAGTAGATCGCCGAGAAATCGAGATCAGGAGAGTTGACACGAAGGACAACGTAGCGGATCCACTCACGAAGGCCCTCCCCCAGACGCAGTTTGAGAGACTTTTTAGGATGTTGGGTATGAGATACTACAACACATGGTCTTAGTGCAAGTGGAAGATTGTTAGGAATATGTATGCCGTAGAGGCCATTATTGTACATTGATGTATATTATAGTGGATGTTTGGACACATATATAGAGGACTTTCTTACTCGACATGATAGTATGTTATCTGGTTGCCTTTATCTTAATATGTAGACTGGTATTATTATAATGTCTTTCTCTTACATGTTGATAAAGCCCTTAGGATGTGTACTTGACTATCAGGACTATGATGTAGATCATACTAATGGGGCTGGGATAGTCCACAAGTACATCCTTTAACAGTTCCTAGTCGAGAGTATATCGAGATAGGGTATTGATATTCCAGAGTAGACTAATGTGTACGTTTCTTGACCCTTTATGGGGCGATGGTTGATCCCACAACTATTGGTGTGTGACATCAAAGATTGTATACAGGTGCTCATTAGAGAATAGGTACACCGAACATGACTCCCCAAGAACTCCTAGTTGGTACTATACCTATCGTCAGATAGCAATTCTCTGGTGACACTGGTACAGGTTAGTCTGTAAACCCGAGATCGTCATAGAGTTTTGTGTGGCTCCCACTGTGCTTTGATTTCCTCCCTACCACAGCTTAAAGGAGTCGTGCAAACAGGTAGATTTTGGGTACAATCCCGAGTCACATGGAGGCAATGAGCGATAGGAGGGATTTCGTCTCTCCCGGTATTAGGAGTTGATGTTGCGCTATGCTATAACCGGAGGTCCCTGACCATGGCTGCTGATGAGATTTACTGGTAAGAGTTACCAGTAGTTTCTCGAACCGTTATGAGCCATACATCGGCATGACTTATCAAGTTACTGGGGTCTGACGATACCACCCCAGACTCGATATGCGACATATCAGACGAAGAGACATGACTGTACGGTAAGTGTTTCTTATAGACTTCATGGGAGTTTGGACAAACTTGCTTGTTTATCTTCTAATCGCTCAATACCTGAATAGCCGTTACGTCCAGCTAGTACCGCTGACGGCTTGTGGGTGACTGATGTGATCATCACCTACTGCTGGTGTATTGATGAGTGTTTAGAGTCCCACACAGAAGTTTTCTGGTTCAAAAGAAACGAAGCAGGGCATATATGCTGATATATGCGGGGGGCTGATTAAATACGAGTATGTGATACCGTATTATAATCTGGCGGTTATTTGTTATCAGTTAGGTTATATGAGATATAACCGGGTTATCGAATTAAGTATTGATTTGATAATGTGATATACAGAAAAATGATATTAGTCGGTTATATGTGATATAACCGGATTATTAAATCAAGTGTTGATTTAATATGATATAATTATATCTTAACTAATATTAATGCTCACTAAATATTTTCTTATGTGTTAATATATATATAAAGAGAATAATGGAGGAAAGAGGCCATAGGAGGGAATTTCCTCTTATGACGTCGAAAAAACACTCTCCGTCGTGTTTTCCGACGATCGGAATGCATCATTTTCATCGTTATCATCTAAGATATGGGTACACCAAATTTCATGTGATTCTACAACTTTTTCACCGTTGAATTAGTGGGTTCAAAATTAACGGTTTACCAACAGTATAACTTTTTGCATTGCTAAATCAACGGTGAAAAAGTTGTAGAATCATATGAAATTTGGTGTACCCACATCTTAGATGATAACGATGAAGATGATGCATTCCGATCGTCGGCAAACACGATGGAGGGTATGTTTTTTCGACGCCATAGGAGGAAATTCTCTCCTATGGCATCTTTCCTCCATTATTCTCATATATAAATATATATATGAAGCATGACATGGATTTTCTATTTTTGGAAAATAGAAAAAGAGGTGGAAAATGAGGAGCATGGGTGAAGCATGGCTTTTATCATTATTCTATTGGTCTTGACTCACTATTGAGGCATGGTTGCTTTTGTTTATTGATGGAAATTGGATGCTTCAATTATTGTGAGAATTGATAAGCCATTCTTCATGGGTCGTTCATTTTTTCTTCACTTGAGCTCATATGCTCTCTAGCTCTTCATCTTCCATCTTCATCTTCTTCCAAGCTCAATCCCTCACATGTGTTGTGAAACCTTGAGCTTGTGAGAGGCCTAGTAAGCTTTAGAACCCCTACTTCACCATCCCGCATTAGATTAGCATTTTGGTGTGGTGTGTTGCCTTCACTAAAGTGTTTAGTGAAGAGCTAGCTTGGATTGACGGACTTCGGGTGGATCATCTTCGACACGAAGATCATCGGAGGAAGCTTGTACCTTCTTCAACTGGAACTTAGTGGAGTCGCATGGACTACTACCCGGAGCATTAGAAGAGAAGGCCACGGTCATCAAAGATTGTAACCTCCTTCTCTTCTCTTAGTTTATCATATCATCATTGTTAAACCTTAATATTCTAGTTAAGATCTTATTAAGTGTTCATTAGCACCACGGATTTTTGAAAATTGCATATGTGAGGCCCGTTTAAACCACGTCGCGGTGCTAGTAAACACTTTTAGTGCATGCACACACCTAATGATTTCTTTACACGTAAGCTCTCATTATATTGAAAGTCGTAAAATGACAGTTCAGATCCAGACTAATCCCAGGAGTGTTGGACACTGATAAGCCAGATGCAGAGTTATAAATGATGGAGGAGGTATAGTTGAAGGGTGACACATGCAATAAACCTTTTTTCAATTTATAGACAGAGTGTAATCTCTTCCATGACCTTTTCTATGGAAGTAGACTAACACAAACAGTATCTTGCATCTCTTCTTTATATTGTCAATTCTTTCTCTACATGTGTGGTGTTCATCTAAGGATCAAGATTCATGTTCTGATCGTCATAAGATTTGATTTTAAAAGTTTCCAGCAAAAGGGGAAAAAATTGCAAACAGTATAGGTCTGTTTTTCAAAGTTAGGAGTTAGTAAAAAGACCGTTCTCAACAAAAACACACAATAATAAAAGTCCAATCAACAACTCATGAGGAAATGTTTTAGTCCAAGGAATAACATCAACTTCCAAAACTTATCCTTTCTTTTTCAAACAGCTTCAAATGATCAAGTGGCAGCTATGTTCAGCAAGGCTTAATCCTCCAAATCAATTGTGCGTGCTTCGAGCAACTAGTACAGGGGAACTTACACTACAATACCATTAACTATAACGGATTTTTTTCCACTCAAATGCCATAGTTTAAGGTATTTTATTGTAATAGAATAACCTTAAGTGTATTTTAGTGTAATTTACCCAGGTATTTGGCACCCTAAAGTCACACTAAATAAGTAAGAATTGATAGCTGGTGGTAAAAAAATTCCAAATCTTTCATGCAAAAACGCTTGAAGGATTCATGATGATGGTACAATTTAGGAATATTATCCCAAAAAATTAAAAATTTAGAAAAAGAAAAAAAGAACATAGGATTCTAGGGTCAGAATCAAATGATGGTCAAATCCAAGAAAGCATCATCACATAAAATGGTACACAGACTTGTTCCTATGTGATGAATTTGGTACCTTAAAGCGACCAGATTCAGCGAGGGTTCGGATCCCATTCACAGTTGGAGGCATCTCTGCGATCGAGCATCTCATCGCCTTCTTCTTCTTCCCTTTATTTTTATTATAGTTTTTAGAGAGAGAAGGAGAGAGAGAAAGAAATGGTGTTGAACTCAGCAGTCGCATTTTGTGCAGAGTGAGAAAACAAATAAAAAAAATTTTAAAATTTTTTTTTAAAAATTTGGGTTTTGGAAATGGCTAGGGTTTGTTTTAATCCATGGGCTTTAATAAAGATACACAGGCCTCATTGTTATTGGCGGCGCTTCGGCCTGTTTGTTTGCACGGAAATAACATGAAAGTACCGGGAGTACGCTTACTTCTGGTACTTTGGTTGTTTGTTTTGACGGAAGTAGAGCTTGGAAGTTACTTCTTAGTGATGGGATCGATCTTGCATGACATGATTAATTCCAAAATTTTCTTCCCCACGTTTTGGATGTGAAGTGATTATGGAGCGCAAAAAAACAAGAAAAAGAATTAATTATTTAACCCTCCTCTTTATTACTTCCAAAAAGCAATACAATATATTATTATTAAAATAAGTAATTTTTGTGTTTGTTTTTTTTATGAAAGAAACCTAGAAAGCTGCTTCATTTTTTACTTTCTTATCCAAAAAACACATAAACAAACATTAGAAATAAGATTTAGGTCTTACTTCTATGACAACTTTTTTTAGAAGCTGCTTCAATATCACTTTTGGTTCTTCAGTTGCTTCCGGACAACCAAATAGGTTGTTCATGAAAACCGAATGGTCAGATTTATATTTCATTTTTTTTTTTGCACTGGCCCGTAAAGTCTAACCTATGCACACAACACGCTTACGCACGCATCACATACAAAAAAAAACACAACACACATGCACCATAGACCCCACAAATTTGCACCAAAAGCAACGCACATGCAACAGGGGGGACTCCTAGATTCGAACCTGCACGCTCTCCAAGATAGGCCCTCCTAGAGAGGAAGTGCCCAAACCAACTGCGCTATAGCTCATTGGTGGTTGGATTTCATTCATGGAAGGATCTAGAAACACTATTCCGAATAATTATGGATGTGCAATTTAAATTTGATAAATATGCATTAAATTCCATATCTAAAAGTTTCTACAGGAGTTGAAATAACGTCAATGATAAATAAAGGTTACCAGGCACAGGAATTGAAAATTCAAATGGAATTTTTACTTACAAGCGAATTCAAGGAATGAAACATTATCATGATTCAATATCCTTACTGCTACGAGTGTGATTATGTGTTCCAAATGCACGACAAAAGATATAAACTTAGCAATCTCGTGTATGGTAATATCAATATATTCAAAGTGTATATTCGGACTGAGATGTTACCAGTTCAATTACCCTAATGGGTCGCAGAAAATAGAAAAGAAAAGATCAGCCCACAGCTATTCTCTCTTGATACAACCTCAAATCTGAAATCATTGTCAGGAGGAGCTTAAACCTGCCCCATTCACTTCACTCAAAATTCAGCTAAATTTGATTACACATTGCTGTTATGTTATTAATATTAGATTAAAAATTAACATTTCAAACAGATGTCTTAGATGAAACAAGATGTGCATTAAGCTAAACTATGTTATTCTCATTATCTGTGGAACAAATACAAATACCACAAAACAAATTAAGATCCAACTAATTTTGTGATACAACACACTGCATAACATTAACACAAAAAAGGGCCTAGGGTCAGTTCACACCATCCATCCCTTGCTAACATCAAATTTCAGCTAGAAACACAGATGAATCGGAAGCATGCAGCAGAACGATAACTGGCTTCACATGGCTAGATATTGTGAACACGAACCTGCAAAACAAATCACATGTCAACAACTGACTAAAAATAGTATTAGGTTGGCATTCAATGAATTATGCTGAGGTACCAGACGTGAGCGATGCACCAAAAATTCCTGTGAAAAGGACGGGCATGGTTGTTACCTGAATTTTTTTCATTTATCACCCAAAATAAACGAAGGAAAAAAAACTAAAAGAACTCTAGCAATACAAGTCTTATAAAATTTATGAGAATCCCAACCACCGCCAAAATTATGAAGATCCTTATTAATCATTCAGTTAAAGATATCATGCACGTTTCAGCATCGTGCAGAAAATATCAGACTGAGATATCTTCGTGTTCAAGAGAATCAGTAAATAGTTTTGTCGAAAAAACATATTAGCAAATATGTGTCTCTGGGTCCTATTCCTACATAATCTTAAAAGGCAGGCTCAATGTCAGCACCTTGATCTTGCCACCATTGAACGTTGAATGTGTCCACAAACAAATTAACGGCATATTTATAAAACAACTTCACAGCGAATAGTTTACCTTGAAGTTGTATTGCAGATACCTGTGAAGAATATAACTATGTAAGAGCGGAAAACTTGACTTTGCACGACTCATGGAGTATTCTCCAACCTGCAGTATGTGATAATGGTTTAATTTTAATTTCGGGAAATTATTTCTTTAATTTCGGGAAATTATTTCTCAAATTTCAGAAGGAATTATATATGTTCTTTTCCTCGAATTTCAGAAGGAATTTTCTACTAATTACAAAAACTTGAGAGAGAGAGAGAGAGAGAGAGAGCAATTGGTAGAAACCTTGATGTTGGTTTTGCTAATGGAATATCCGAAGAAAAAGGTCCATAATGGTGAGAGAATTGCTAGTTAGAGGAGACCCATTTCATCCATGTTAAAAAGCAGTGCCTAGAAAGATACTCTGGCAAATCAGCCTGCATATAATCCATCATAAACCATCAAAATCCAGAAAATTAAAGAACGAAAAAAGTTTCACCAGCATTCAAACTCAATGCCTAAGCTTCTTGATCAGTTCTTACAAACGGTTATAATGATCTATGCCTAACTTAAATCATATTAAATATAACCATTATGTTTTATCGCGTGGTTTTCTTGCAAGCAAAAGGAAGAGGGAGATCTTAATGCACAAATAAATGCACACCTCAAAAAATATGCTACAAGCATAGTTCAAAACTTCAAACTCCTAGAAAGAATCTAATAGAGTGCCTTTAAGATATATGCTCAATCATGCATCGAGTTATCGGTTGAGAGCCAGTGTTTTAAAATACGACCACTTAGGTGCTCAAGTGGCAGAGAGCGCCCGCCGCTCCACTTTATACCGCTTAAGTGGGGTGATATTCTCACCCTATTAATCAGGTAACTATACTCTATTTCTTATTAATTGAGGCACATTTAAAGGTTTATGGGAGTGGTTTCGTACTTTTATTATCACTCCCTCTATATTGATATTTACATACCTTATAAAGCCTTATAATGAGTATTTGGTGTATAACATCTAAGTTAACCCCATATCCCAATACTTTTCACGTTGTTTTTTCCCCTTTGACCGAGACTTCAAACATCGACTTTGACTTGGAGGCTTCAACTTTGAGTCTGACGCCTTGAATTCAACTTAGAAGCTTCAAGGCTTCGTATTCGAGCAGGTAAGGTTATCAACTTGGAGACTTCGACTTTGAGCTTAGAGGAGATTCGATTTTGGATACGAGACACCATACAAGTCAGATTTGCAGTTTTCCAAAAACTCTGGATGTGATTCTTTAGGATACACTAAATTTTTGTTGCATAAAATATAAACATGTATTAACAAAAAATTAATATATTAGCAAACCTAAAATAAAAGTACAAATATTTATTATTTTTAATGTATAGATAGTTGATGTTTTAGTCGGTCATCCATGTTCGCTTTTATTACTTCAATAGAAGTAATAAAATGCGCCAAAAAGAGTTATAAAAGCATTCTAGACGAATACAACATGGATACATATCCGATAGGAATATGCATAAGGATACGTCTCCTCGACAAGAAATCCGTGCTACATACTGTCAGCCCTAGGATATACTCTGCTAAACAGCACAAAAAGAACCCAGTGTTCAAGCATTTAACGCTGTAATCTTGAGAAAATGCAATGAATATAAGAAAATCATTGAGAGGTGAAAATAACAAGATTAAGCACACTGAAAAGAGAGAGAGAAATTATACAGTGTTCCATGCACATGAATAACCATCGGTCGAGAGAAACCAACTGCTTCCTCCAAATGATTCAAACTCCAGCATTTCATCAACATTATCCTCTAAATAATCAAGCTTCTTTCCCCTCTTTCTCTTCCTATCTCCTTTTCTTTTGTTATAACTGCCTTTTCGTGCTTGCTTCTCTCCATCACTATCGGAACTAAACCCCTTTGAAAAACCATCTGATTGCAATAACGAATATTCATTGGATTTACGAAAACTTATCCCATTACTAACAAATAACGATTCCCACAATTGCCGAGTTGTGTAGTCTCTTGACAAGTAGTAGTGTATAGTCCAAGACTGAAGTCCAAGCCATTTTACCCTCTCTTGCTCTTTTAGATTCAGACATTCTTTCATGAGAGCCCAATGCTCAGCATCACCAAAAGCTACTGCACTTCTCAAAAGCTCCTCAAAATTTTCCTTTTCCTCCTTGTGCTCTTCATCATTCAAGAGGCGTAATAGCTGTCTTCCTTGTGAGATAACAGCATTTAATAGAAGAAGATCATCAAGCGACATAAACTCATTGTATTTGGACAGAAGAATTTCCAGCCAGCAAGATTTTTCAGTTAGATGAGTCAACTTGCCAAGGGACTTCAAGAAAGTAAGGAGACTCTGCTCATCCAATAGAACAAGGAGATGTTGAGATAGAATCGAAAAATCTACCTCCACCAAAAAATCCTCTATAACTACCCAGATCTCCTCCAAATTTTCTTTGTACATTAACCGTATGAATTGGTCCACAAAGTATTTTGTGTCGAGGTTCAATATATTACCATCTTTAACTGAGTCAGCAAGCTCATCGGATGACCAAAATTCTGGTACATATTCAAGGAAATTTTCCACGGTTTTGAGAATATCAAGGTCATGAAAATAGTGAGGCTTTGTAGCAACAACAGCTGGGGATTGCCCATGTTTCCCTTTCCACTCAAGTTCCTCCCAACAGCTGTCACGGTTCACAAAAGCAAACTGGGCTATTGCTCTAGCCCCTTTCTTGTGTCCGGATTCATTAGAAGTTGCAAAGTTATCAAACCATTGCAAAATACGCCTCGGATTTCCTGCATATGATCACATTATGAAGTGAATAATTTGGTTCTAGGTCAACTTGATGAAATTCTGTCAGAAAGTACTGATAGTAAGTAGGGACCGGAACAGGTAGGTCTCTTAGCAGTTAGCTCAAATATTATATTTCAGGGTACAACACAAACTAACCTCAACCATCAATGTATTCTACTAAACTTCACTAAAGCTTTTTCATTACAGTAAGCTCCTTTAAAGTGCTATGTTCCAAGGTATTTTAGTGGGAAAAATATGTTAAAACCAAATATTAGGGAGATTACTGTAGTAAGAAAACTTTGAGGTAGTATAATGAAAACAACAATGGCTATGGGTACTTTAGTGTAATATACCTTATTTTATCTAAAAATAAAACACTAAGGAAGCCAAGAAGAAAGTATATATATATATAATAATAGTTAACCAGAAGTATCCAATTTTGACGAACAAAATTTCTAATAAAATATAGCTAAAATGAAAATGCCTACAAATTTTTAGTATGGTTACATAAGCTGTATCATTCATCCTAGAGGAGGAATTAATAAATAAAAAAAGAGTACAAACTATAAACCACAATTTGGAATTTGGATACCTAAGGAGAAATAAGATCAAAGCTTTAAGCTTTCATGCATAGGAAAAAATGAATACAAATCGATATTAATATATTATCAAGGAACTAGTGTGAATCATGGCATTAAGCTTTCAAATCCCATAAATTTTTAATAAAATATGGGTGTTGTGTAGATATTTAAGCAAATGAATATTTAAAGCATATGTATGAAACGCATGATGATAAAGAGTGGTTCACCTTCAAAAAAATTCTCAAGTATGTAGCTTTTCTTTGCAATAATATGCCCAACTTTTTCTGGCCTCTTCTCAAAAACCATTCGCAGGATTTTTGCAGGCACTTCTTGTTTTGACTTCTTAGACCTCAAGAGATCAATAAACAAGTTACACTGATCCCGAGGAGTAATAGTACGGATGCACGAAATGGTATTGCAAAGCCAAATGCGACCTTCATATCGACCTCCTGATGTTAGTAGTGACCAGATAATGGATTCAAGTCTATGTAGAAGAGATATTCTTTCCTTGACAGCATCTCTAACTACATCTCTATCTACAGAGAAACTGGATGCTGGTGGGGACAAGAACAGCTGAACCATCCTTTTGTTCAAGTACTCCAACTTCTGCAACCAAATGAATACTATTACATCAGATGAAAAAAATATTGAAAGTCCCTAATGGATAGAAGTATAAAATGGTGATCACATGAATGTAAGTTTTTTTCTTTTTCTTCCTTCCTTCCTTCCTTTCTGTCTGTCTTTCTATCTTTATTTATTTCTTTTTTTTCTTTTTCTTTTTGATGAAAAGTTGAGCCGTAGCTTGCATATTAATAAAAAGTCTAATACATCATAACCAAATTAGCTTGCTTTAAAAAAATCACAAAAGTAACAATTAAAGAACATCTTGATCAGAAGTTCCCAGACTGACCTAGTAGACTGGGGCAGATAAGGGCATTTCTCAACTCTTCCTTTCTCTTGTCACGTGCATGTAATTGATGTCATGAAAAACTAGAAAAAGTAAAACGTGTTTAAAAATATATCAAACCTCATTAGAATAATAATTCAAAATAGTAGGAATGAAAAGCAATAAGCACTTAAAAATATTTTTTTTATAAGAACTCTGAAAAGTAACTAAATGATAGTTATTATACTTTCTTAAAATGGAAAAAGATGCAATATCAAGATATACACCAATGTTTAAAATAGCTCTCTATTTTACGCCATGTAGCGTAGCTTTGCCTCTTCGCTACGTAGCATCGGCAAAGAGCTTAAATGCAAAGTAGCTTACGCTTTTTAACAAATAGTATACGCTATGCTATGCGTACACTTTTTCACATAATATTTTTTATTGATCTTCTTAAGATTTTAGTATATAAGCTTAAAATATATGAAGATGATCTCATTGAAGTTCTAATCTCTCGATTTGAAATCATATTTAGTAGACAAGTTTCTCAAATAGAGATTGTTTGATTGATTTTCGATACATTTAATACAATTATGAATCATACATATGAACTCAAGAATTGAAAATTAAGAAAATAATGTTATGTTCCTAATTGTTGTATGTTCTATATCTTTATAATATATAATTTATTGTAAATAAGATGATAGCATTAATAATTATTAGTAACAATTAATAATTCGTGTAGCTTACGCTATGCGCAATGCTATTTGCGCTTTTCGTTATTCAGTAGTGGAACGCTATGCTACACGCTATCACTATTTTGAACATTGATATACACACTTCCGTTGATAGCAGGTTAAAAATGAAACTGGATTTAACAGAACCCAAGTCAAAATAAGTTAATACCATGACAATAAATGGATTTGGCAGGCTAATAGGCTATAAAACATAAAAGCAATTGATGGTGTTGATAGGGAGAATATAGCATATAGCAAATACATTTTTAAGAATCTGCTTAAACTTATGGAAACATAAGACTATATTTGGTTGGAGAGCAATGAAATGGAAAGAAACTAGAAAGCAAATATAAAGGAGAGGACAGTTGTTTTTCTTGTTTGAAACTATGAATAATTGGAATGACAAACAATATAAGCCTGAGTAGAAAAAAGAAACAAACTAAATAGCCAGTCAACTGAAGTTTAGATTGATTCAACCCATATCCAGAAAGTTTAATTAGATATAATGAGTGTTGGAACAAATACCATGGGATTTGCAAGTTCCCATTATTACTTCTCGTAAGTCACTGAGAAAAAATATAAAAGAAAAATTTTGCTATAATTTTATCTTGCTTCCTTTTCCTTTTAGTTCTTCTCATTTTCTCCTGTTTTTCAATCCGGTAGATGTTGCACTTACCCCTATTTTAATGAGGAGTTATATTGGTACTATGATACAGTGTACCATGGGATGTACTCCTAAATCAAGAGTTGAGTTGAAAAGCCTACTCTTTTGAGAAACAGGATTAGGTTGCTTCTAAACTAGGTACTGGGTAATATGGGAATTAGAAGATGTGAAATCTCTATATTTTTGTAGCCTAGTCCTATATGGATTAGGAGCATGCTTGAGCTATAAAAGAGGGTTGATGGTCTCATTTAAATCAAGGTTTTGAATTTTTGTAATTCTAGTGTTCCGACCAATTTGGGAGGGGAATTAATTAAATTCTTTGGAGAACAAGGTTTTCTCTCGACCAAAAATCATCGTTTTCTCCTCTATTCGCTCGCTTCCTCTCCAAAAGTTACCCTTTTATTTTGCAAAATAGAATTTAGAAAACCCAATATTGAAAGAAGATGAGTAATTCGCAGAAACCAGTAGATGAGAACATGCATTGAAATTTACTTGCCAGTAAATAATATTCGTTAAAGAATACACAGACATTTGAATTTAAGAGCACATAACAAACACCTAAAACACAAAACTGAACATGAATTCATTGAATTTCCAAAAACTAAACATGATCTCTACCAGTCTATGAATGAAATCCATAGAATATTACAAAAATAAAACAGTAAATGGAATCAAAAAATTGGGATCTAAGCTTAATAACTGAGAATTTTGAGGATTCGGGTAGATAATAACTTGTTAAATATATGTTTTAATTCAAAGAAAATAGCGATTATAGAATCGAACAACATACACCCAATGAAATCCGAATCCAAGCAAAGAGGAAACTCGGTTGAGAAAATGATTTTCATTATATTAACCCTCTTTTATGTTTGGGTTTTACTGGATCGGGCACGTCAGGATCCGAGCCATATCCTAACGGGTTTGGTATGGGTCAAACATGATAGGGGTCTACCTGGTGAAACCCAACTAACCACTACTAAACCCCCAAAAAAAAATTAAATTATCGGCAGCTAGAAAAGCCGTGCTCAATGCTTTTTTTTTAAAGGTACGATATTTAAGCTACATGCTATGAAGTGTTAGGTAGAGGGTGACTCTTATTTCGTTATAGATTGAATTAGTTATGAAGATTCCTCTTTTGACACTGCAAAGTTTATGCTTCCTGATATATAGAACTGGATTGGATTTATTTTTAAAAAAATTCAAGCTTCTCATATTTTTCGTAAAGAAAATGTCACTATCAACTTTTATGCTGATGTAGGAGCAATGAACAGTGATGTCGGGTTTGAGGAGATGATACATCCGGTGGGTTTTATTGCAGCTATCCATTATGACCGTTAGCGTTGTTTCTTTGTTATATCTTAAGAAGAGTTTTGCACCCAATTTTTCTCAAAAAGATTTTATTTATTTAAATTTTTTTAAGGTGTTCGGCACAGCTCCTTTAGTTTTTTCCCGTCAAATAATTTTATTTAAAAACCCTATTTTTGAATTATTGTTTTTATACATATATTAACCGGTTAAGAAATAAAATATCTAAGAAATTTCAATCAATTAGTTAAATGGAAAAAGATGAAAATGGTATATATAAGGAGAATTGTTATTGTTTTTACAAGATGTCAATCATATGATCGTAGAGTGTTTTTTCATCACCCTATTGAGATAGGAATACGCTCGCTTGTCGAGCATATACCGATTCCTCCTGCCTACGATAGACGGGGATTTATTGATTGCGGGAATTCTAATCTCCGCCGGCCGCGGACAAAATTGTCGTGAATTACCCCTAACTCCGAAACGAGCGAATCTCTGATTAACGGGTCGTGCAAATCATGCAAACTCAACGTGTGATATAAGTGTTTAAAATAAATAGTGGAATTTTTGGCAAAAAGGGCATTACCTTCTTTTATTTTGATTAAGTATTACTTAATTCTTGTGTTTAATACATAGCCCCCACATTGGTCTCTTGGTTTGCCACTAGAGGTGAACTTATGTTCAATTCTCATGCAATGAATGTGATACTCAAGTTTCTTTTTATTTTGAAAGCATAAGCTTTCATTAGAATTGGGAACTTAAGTTCCAGCCAAATATTTTGACTTAGCTCTCATTGGGGAGTATAGGCTTTGCCTAGGGACACTTGGTCTCATTTGGGAACTATGATCTACCTAGATGGCTAGATCGAATGTTGAGAACTTGGTTCTCTGTTGA
This sequence comes from Agapanthus africanus, assembly GCA_030015575.1. Classification (NCBI taxonomy): domain Eukaryota; kingdom Viridiplantae; phylum Streptophyta; class Magnoliopsida; order Asparagales; family Amaryllidaceae; genus Agapanthus; species Agapanthus africanus. The sequence goes on from CM057346.1 coordinate 34,563,896, forward strand.
TCTTCATATCATTGGGGAAACTTAGGCTTCAACATTTAGCAAATTTTGCTGAGTTTTAAGTTCTGGTTCAGTGCTCATATGCGCTTGCGCTTGTGCATTGCACGTGGCGCTCAGGAGTGATGCATTTGCGTCTGTGCTTTGCACGTGGCACACTTGGTCCAATCGTTGGCGCCGGCATCCGTACAATACACGTAACGCACTTGCGCAGTCTGATGCTAGCGCCCGTGCACTGCACGTTGCGCAGTTTTGCAGAAAACTCTCTTAGCGCTTGTGCATTTGTATAGGGCGCACCGTATAGATGAAAGTTTATACTTTTCGAAAACATTTGCTTTCGATTTGTGAAACGCATGCTTCTATAGTTTGATAAAAATATAAATTTTTTTTAATCTCCAAGACTTCGCATTTGGATCTTGGGCAATAAAAATGTCTTCGTTCCTTTTCTAGACTTTTGGATCTTGCCACAGTGGGATTTTGCTGTTTAGGAGATGGGTTCTCTCCCCTCTGCTTCTTTTTTTTTTTTTAATTTGGATCTTAATGAATAGAGATTTGAGAGCCAAGGAGATCACCTTTTTTTGTATGGGTGAGGCCTAAAAATATTTGCGAAGAGAAAGAGAAAGCTTTCTCAAAAAAATTTAAAAGAGAAGGAAGAAAGAAACCTTGAAGAGGCAGAAAGAAACCTTGAAGAGGCAGAAAGAGGAGACGGCTCAAAATCTTAGAAAATAATTGGGATGAGAATTTCTTGTTTTTTCATCATGAGGGTTTGCACTTTACACTTGGCTCCTTGGACTTTAACAATTTTGGCTTTTTAGCCCATTCTTTTACATCTACATAATTATTTTATTTTTATCGTCGGCACGGGACCGGCTCTGTTTGGGCTCGAGGCAGTTTAGGCGCGGGCCTAGTTGCTTGGGGTCGGATCTGGAATCATCGGACCCGCATTAACTTTGCTTTTGACCTTTAATTTTGGTTTTTAATTCTGGCCACAGGGGTGTAAATTTTAACCCCAGCAAAGTGCCCCCATCAATAAATGCACACCACGTGTATGAGTCGTGTGCATGAAATTGGTGGATCTTCTTTCATGGAGAGATTGATTTGCTTCCCTTTTGGTGACGTGGAGGCCGGTGCTTGGTTCCTTTTTGGCAATGTGGAGGTTGTTGCTTCCCTTTTGGCGACGTGGTGGTCGTTGACTTAGTCCCCTTTTGGCAACATGGAGGTCGTTGCTTTCCTTTTGGCGAATGATTTGATTTGGAAGTTTCCTATCTGTCCAGCGGGACTTTTGAACCTGGAAACACTGCCGGGTGGGATTTTGATTTGATTTGTCTGATTCCTACCTTATTTGGCGAGACTTTCTTTAAGCTTGGAGGCACTTGTGGAGTAGGACTTGGACACTTTTTTCCAGCTTGAGTTGGAATTTTCGATTCCGGGTTAGCATCAGCGTTGCTAATCACTGGAGCACGGGTGCTAGAAGCAATTCATTATTTGCCTTGGGAGAATTTGGAATTTTGATTTTGGTTCGGCATCAACACGCCAACACTAAAGTATAGTGCCAGGAGCGACTCATCATTTGCCATTGAAAGATTTGGGAAGTTGGATTTTAGTTAGCGTCTGCATCGCTACACTAAAGTGGTACCAAGAGCGACTCATCATTCACCGCTGGAGGATTTTATTTGTTCTCAGTTTAACGACTTAAGAGTCATCTATTCCAAGTTTAACGACTTAAGGGTCAATTTTGGCTTCATATTCTTGTTTGACACTTTTGGCAAATTTTTGCGGGGGCCGTCTTGGATTAACTTATCCACGATTTGGAACATTCATGCATAGTCTTTTTTGAGATATCGATCGTGATGGGTGGCATGTGCCTATTTCCCTCGGCGTTTTATCAATTGGTAGGCTCCTCCATCAAATACTTTCTCGATGACGTATGACCCTTCCCATCTTGGTTCAAATTTTCCTTTTGAATGTCGGTTGGGAATGATCGGTCTTCTGAGGACCAACACCAATTCGTCCTTCCTGAACGCACGAAAGCGGGTCATCTTGTCATAGGCCCGTGACATGTAGGCTCAGTACAACTCTAGATTTTGTTGCACTGCGAGTCTTTTTTCTTTAAACGCGTCGAGCTCTTCAAGCCAAAGAAGAGCATTTTCCTTTTTTGTCATACTGTGTTGGACGGCCATTCTTAAATTTGGAAATTCGACTTCGAGGGGGAGGATTGCCTCCACTCCAAAGAGTAGTGAGTATGGGATGGATTGGGTTAGAGTGCGGTACGTGGTACGATACGCCCACAGCGTCTCGTGAAGCTTGAGATTTCAAACCCTTTTGTTGGTTGAAGTATTTTCTTTAAGAGCTTGCATAGAGTTTTGTTGAACGCTTCGGCCGGCCCATTGACTCTTGGATTATAGATGGAGGCATATCTCCAGTCTATCTTGTGTTGAGTGGTGAATTTTAAGACTTTGAAACTCTTGAAAGAAGGCCTGTTGTCATATATGATCCGGCTCGGTGTGTCAAAACGGTATAGCACATTATGCCGAAAGAATGTCAGAATATCTTCTGACGGCTTTAACTCATCTAAAGAAGTAGTCAGTTACAGCCTATATGAAGTGGTGGCCTTTAGATGACGGTGAATCAACTGGGCCAACTATGTCGGTGCCCCATATTTCGAATGGCCATAACGCTATGGTAGGATGTAGCGGATTGGAATGCTTGTGTATGAAGTTGCCGTGCATTTGACAGAGGTGACATTTCTTCATATATTCTTCACAATCCCTTATTATGGTAGGCCGGTAATATCCAAGCCGCTTGATTTGAAGGCGCGTTTTGGGGCCAGATTGATGTGCTCCGCAGACGCCCGAGTGAACTTCCATGACTTTCTGAGATTCGGTCGAGAATAGACACCTAAGCCAAAGCTGGTCGTATAATCTTCAGTATAGTGTGTCATTTACGAACACATATCGAAGAGCTCTTTTCTTCAGCTAAACCCTCACGGATTTTTCTCCGGACAGCTTGTCATATCAGAGATTCTCTATGAAGAACTCTCTCTAATCAGGCTCGTCTTTGATGACCAGGACTTCTTCGGCGGGATCGTTCTCTTGTTCTACGATTTTTTCTTGTAAAGAAACTAAAGACAGAATTTCTCGGCTTCCGATTGTGATCGTAATTTCATCCATGTCGGGATCAGCCAACTCTTTGGCTAGACGAGCGAGTACATCGACTTTTCCGTTTAATGCTCTGGGCATTCTCATCAGTTCAATGTAGGCAAACTATTTCATGAGTTTCACGACCCGGCTTCCGTATCAAGCTAACTCGGATTTATATATTTTATAGTCGCCTCTTACTTGGTTGACAACCAACTGAGAATCTCCGTAGACACGTAGCCGAGTGATCTCCATTTCTATGGCCAGCTCAAGACATCTATTAAGACTTTCATACTCAGCCTCGTTGTTTATGCGATGCTCGGTAAGAGCGAAAGAACGTCGTAAGGTTCCTCTGATGGCGTGATAAACACCAATCATATCCCAGCTTTTATCTACGGGATGCTTGATATAATGGAAGACCTCATTGATGAGGTTCCATCGAAGTAGAGATCCCAGCATGGCTCACTATCTTCGAGGTGCAGCGCTTGTTCATCGGGTAACTCGCAATTTAGCGGTGACCCTTCAGGTAGGGGATGAGCGGCGAAGAAGTCTGCGAGGGCTTGCCTTTTTACTGCTTTCTGAGAAGTATAGATTATGTCAAACTCAAGCAGCATGACAACCCATCTGGCCAACCTACTGGTTAGGTTTGCTTTGGTCATTAAATATTTCAGCAGGTCAATCTTCAATATCAGCATAACCCAGTATGCGAGCAATAGTGCCTCAGTTTCTTCATTGCGAACATTAGGACAACGCACTGCTTTTCAATCGGGGAGTATTTGTGTTCTGCCCCAACTAATGTTCGGCTGAGGCAGTAGAGGGTATTTTCTTTTCCCTCATTGTTTTGGGCGAGGAGCATACCGAGTGATCCGTCTAGTGCAGCAGTGTAGAGGATCAATGGTTTATTTGGAAGGGGAGCAACGAGCACCGGAGGGTGCAACAGGTGTTGGTTAATGCTTTCGAACGCGGCTTGACATTCGACGTCCCAGATAAAAGGAGCACCTTTCTTCATGAGTTTTGAGAAAGGTCGACATCTCCACGTTATGTTCGAGATAAACCTTTGTATGTGAGCGAAATTGCCTTGGAAGGATCTTAGCTGCGTCAGATTCTTTGGAGGAGGTATCTCCATGATTGTCGTTATCTTGGATGGGTCGACTTCGATCTCTCGATGTCGGACTACAAAACCCAGGAATTTTCCCGACAACACGCCAAAAGCGCACTTTAGAGGATTCACTTTTGATTATATTCTCTCGGTCTGGTGAAGACGGTTCTAAGATCTTGGACATGATTGGCTTTGGCTTTAGTCCTGACGACCAGATCATCCATGTAGCATTCGACGACTTTGTGGATTAAGATATCAAAGATCTTCATCATTACTCTTTGATAGGTGGCACATGCGTTCTTTAGTCCGAATGACATTGCCTTGTAGCAGTATATGCCGATCGGGGTTCGAAACGCTGTGTCTCTCATCCTCGGGCGATATTTTGATTTGATTATATCCCGACGAGCCATTCATGAAGATGAACAGCTCGTAACTTGAGGTATCGTCGATCATCATTTTCATGACCGGGCGGAAAATCGTCTTTAGGGCATGCCTTGTTAAGATCCCTGAAATCGACGCAAACTCATATCTGCCCATTTTTCTTCTTTACTAGGACAATACATACAATCCATTCAGCATATTTCTCTTCTGGTGAAACCGGCATCAATGAGTTTCTTGATTTCCTCAATGATCTTTTCTTCCAGCTCCTTCATTCTTCGAAAAGCTTGCTTGACAGGTTTAGCATCGGGAGATATAGCCAGCTTATGGATGGCCACCTCAGGAGAGAGGCCGGGCATTTCTTTATACGTCCACGCAAAGCAGTCAACGAATTCACGCAGTAGGGCGATTATATGCTCTTTTACTTCCTTTGGGAAGAGCATGCTGATCTAGGTCGTCCTTGGGTTATTGGGCGTTTCCAAATCGATTTCAGTTTGCTCATCGAAAGCTGCTTGTCCGCCATCTTCGAGCTCTTAAGGGGCTTCTTCTCGCTCAGCTAGCCCGTCGTCATCTTCTGACTTTTCGCTGGCCTTCTTGACATGGATCATGCAGCAGGATTTGACATTAGGTTGGATGAAACCTATACCCCGTTTTCTGGGATTCGCCCATCAATGAGTAATCGGGCTTTGATACGGATGCCATAGAAATTCATAGAATTTCGATTCCGACTCCGTTTGATATAACGGGCATTCGTATTTCTTAAAATATTACCACATCTTAGGTGCATAATACTTAGGGTTCAAGACGGCTCATATACCCCTTTCATAAGGAATACATGTCAAAGACAAATAGTTCAGGTGCACGACAGGGTCTGACCCATAAAACAAGATGCCTCTCTGCGCGTTCTCTTCCGGGGTTATAAAAGGTTTTCAATTGGTCCACAGTGGAGACTGACGGCGCGTCAAGCTCTTTGCACATATGCTCTGGAACCATTGTGATGGCTAGGAACCCTTCTGTGATTTCAGGGGTTTCTCTTAGTTTTGCTTTTTGCACAAGAGCCTTGTCTGCGCATTTATTGCAAGACGAATCCTCTGCATTTGATTCTTCAGTATCGCTACCAAAGCGAGGGCGAATTTTGCTGAAAGATGTTCCCTCAATATCATACTCGTCCGTATCGCTACCGAAACGAAGACGAGTTTTACGGAAGGACGGGCTTTCAGCATCGGATTCATCGGTGTCACTGTCAAAACGTGAGCGTGCTCGAGGATTTTTAGTTTTGAAGATACCAGCCGGCTCAGACTTGCTTTCGAAACTCAAGATCGTCTCGTCTTTGACCGGCTGTAGATTGGCATTTTGGAGGTTCGTGAAGTACCAAGAATCTTCATATCGGACTTCATGCATACCGAACGGCTATATGTCTCCGTCAATGCGTTTGTCTTCGCCTTCTTTGGTATATTTCACATATTGATAGAGTGTTGATGGAACAATGCCGTAGTCATGAAGCTATGGCCGCCCAAGAGGATCTTAAACGATGAGTCGGCGTTGATGACATATATCTTAGCCTCCGTTTGTAGGTCCCCAAACTTGTCCAGGACTTGTTGGCAGTTATAGTTAAAGCCCTGAATGACAATCCTTTCTCTCGATAGGTGCCAGACATCCATCGACAAACTCTTTAGAGTCCGCATGTTTATGATATTCACTGAGGATCCCGGATCAATCAATATACGATTAATCATGTCCTCGTCGTTGTATCCTCACGTAGAGTGGCCTGTAATGCTCGGCTGTCCCCAGTAGTACGTCTTCATCCTTAAACGTGATTGAGGCTGTATGCAAAGTATACTAGGCCTCCTTCATATTGATTTCTGCGAAGCGAGCATCGTACCGCTAGGGATATTGTAAAGCATGAATGAGAGCATCACTAAACTCCTTGGACATAACAAGAACATCATAGACGCTTAGGAGAGATGGAAGCTTCCGGAGATGAGCCAAGACATTATAGTCCACCGAGGGAGGACTCGAATTTTCATAATCCGGGTCTCTACCGTCCCCTTCATTTGCAACTTGTTTTTCCTTCTCATTTGGAGCATTGTCATAATTTAGCGGTAGCACTTTGCCGTTTCGGAGCTGGATCTGATTGGTTTTGGTGGCGAGCTCATCGTCTTCTTTGGGAAAACAAAGCTTTTCTTCGGAATTGCTGCCAAGATGGATGGAGTAGCAAGTCACCACAGGGAGCTCATCAGCATCCTCTTCCGGTTCTTCCAGAATATCTACCGCTTCTTTAGGGAAGAACCCCTTCAATTGAATTAGGGCATTTTCCTTTTGCACATAGTTTTCGAGGGAGTCGATATGTCTTTGGATGGTCAACTTCCTCACAGACCCTTTTTCGTGTCGAGCCGCACATTTCTTTTTCTTCCTTTTAAGCTTCTTGGGCTTTAAGCTCGATTGAGTCAAATTGATAACTGGAACAATGAGCTCTTTTTGCCCCTCCCATTCTATTCTGGGTTCTTTCTGAAGCAGTTTCAACATCTTCTCCGTCTTCTTGGATATGTATACGTTCCATGGAGGTTGCAACAGTTTGGGATCATTTTTTGGAGTGGATGGTTGAGCTATTTGGTCTCAGGAGGTTTCAGCTTCTGTCTGTATAAAGTTGGCGGACGCAGTTTGATTGTTTGTTAACACACCTTTAGACAGGTTAATTTCTCCTGTCGTATACTGTATCTCGACCCAATCCTTGAAAACATAGCGGTCCTCGATTGCATGAATCACCATTGTGTGATATGGGCAATACAGAGGATTGTCGATCATGTTTACTTCATGTGGTCTCTTTGATTTTGGTAGCTGCAGACCGTTTTTCAGGACGTTCTTGAATATTTTATGGACTTTGTCCCTTCTGAAGGAGTAAATTTTGTTCTTCCTCTCTTCTAAAGTCGGTCCTTCTCCTCCCAGTAATGGCTTCCAAGGCTGGTCGGTCTTTGATCTGCCCGCTCTCTACTCGCCTTCATCATCAGACGTATTGGAAGAATCGAGCTTATTGGAATTCCCGCCTTTGCGATTATCATCCTTTTGGTTCCTCCAGGATTTATTATTGACTTGGGGTTCCGGAGTAAACTCTTGATTTAAGCATTCCAACATTTGAACCTTCTTAGACAGCTCCTGGAACGTTTCGAGCCCCGTTGTGCAAAGGAATGGAGTCATCCAATTGCCGAGATTCCCAATGAGAAGGCTGACAGATTAGTCATGCTCTAACGGCGGTTCACACTTGACGATGAGATTGCACCATCGGGCTATAAAGTCCGTGTTGCTTTTGTTACATTCTGGCTTGATCCTCACAAGGTCAGCAATGGTGATTTTATCGCTGGCACTCATGAGTCTTTATCTAAACAGAGATTCCATTTGGGCAAACCTAGCAACGGAGCCGTCCGGTATGCTTGCGTACCAGCAAAGGCAACGTCAATCAGGTTATTAACAATTGGCGGAGGCGAAGCATATCCTTGCCTCTAGTATTCCCGCATGATGCTTTAAAATGGACGATGTGCCGGTTTGCATTTTCCATCCCATCAAACCTTCCGAATTTGAGGACGACGTAGCCGCTGGGAAACTCCACAAGATCATATGATGCAGGGTATGGTCTCCCACAACTGCCGACATTTTTCTGCGCTTCGGCTTCGGCCACCAACGTTTTAACTTTGTTGGTGACCACATCCATGATCCGATCTTACGTTAACGGGCTGTTGTCATTGAGAGTCAAGACATTCCCTGAGACGGAATGTGGCCGACTTTCATGAGGCCCGTATATCTTTGGACTTAAAGGAACAGGCGTCGGCTGCTTCGGGTCGTTGTCACCCGGCTCATGAGTAAAGCCATGTGCTTGATTGGACGGCGGCCGAGCAACTTGGACCGTAGCCTCCATTATGATGTTTATCAGATCGTCGATTTTGGAGTAGAACCTGGTCATCTCCTTATCTTTGATCTTAAGTTGTTGTCGAAGTTCTTGGAGCAGTTCATATTCTGCGGTCCTAAACGGAAAGTCAGCTTCTCTTCGCTGTCCGAGCTCGACCCCTCATGAATTGAAGGGTCATTTTCCCTAGCATTCTCACTGAAAGGATTTTCAATGTCTTCCGGAGGAAGCTGGGCTTGGGAAGTGGCAGCCACATTCAAACCATATTGGCCTGGAAAATACCAGCCCTATCTTTGCTCTTGCTACTAAGGTTGTCACTCGGACGTGTGCCTGCCATGTAGACCGTGTAGGCCACACATCCGGCCATTTTCTTATCGTTGGCGGCTGATCTTTGGGACCGTCGTCGTGGCCCTACCTTTTCGAGCAAAGACAAGCGACTGAAGGCGGTCGGCCTGGACGGGTTCTTGGATAGCGTTGGTACCCTTTTCTGGATTTTGCCCGTTACTTTCGCGCGGCACGGAGCGTTTGGTAGACTCTTAAAGAGATGGTGTTATGCTTTCTGTGTTGAGGCTTGGACACATCTCTTCACGGCACCGTTCGGATCGCCATCTTCTTGATCTTTGCAGTCATGGTATTTTTCTGAACCCACTTCAAAGGTTCGAAAGAATTGTTGATTTTCACGGTCGACTCAGCTGTTGTCGCAGGATAACCTGTTCTTGGAACCTCACGAAATTCAACTTGGTCAGAGCCCTAGCTTTTTTGTTGGCTCTATATCTGTGCCGTTTCTATCTTTATTTTTCGGTTCCAAGGGCTTGACGGGTATCTGGTTTCCTGGAAGCCGTTATAGACCGATTGATAGGGAGTACAGAGAAGATGCCCGATCGTGCAATTGTTAAGAGCACCGCTTAAGCTTGTCCGAGAAGCCTTATAGTTTTCTTGGTTTTGATGGCCTTATTCCCGGTTGGAGCAACAGAGCCGTTTGAAGACAGATTTGCGCTTGGGCTGGGGTGCCCTGACGACCACAACATTCGGCCTCCTTCCTTTTGAAGTTGGTTTGGTCACTTAGCTTACCGAAGCCTCTGCGGCAGGAGCACTAAAGGCTGACGAAAACAAGATGGAGCCAAATGGTAGCAATGGTTCCTCCCACTGCCGCAGGAGATTTTCCGGGAGAACTATTCGAGCATTCATCTTCATCTTGTACGAGATAGGGGTTGCATCAAGAATTGAGCTTGTTCTTGGAGACATCGTTGTTGTGTTGAAAAATGCTAATCTGCATGAAAAAACATGATTTCAGTACAACGAAAATGTATATATTAATTGAGTTCGCCTGAATATTCGACCGGAAATATTAGAGGAGAGATAGTCCCACCGAGCGTGCCAGAATCTGTAGAGTGTTTCTTCACAATCCTATTGAGATAGGAATACGGTCATTTGTCAGACATATACAAATTCCCCCAATTTAGGGTAGGCGGGAATTTATTGATTGTAAGGATCCTAATCTCCGACAGCCGCGGACAAAACTGTTGTTAATTGCCCGTCGCTCCGAAACGTGGGAACCTTCTATTAACGGATTGTGCGAATCATGGGAACTCAACGTAGGATATAGATGTTTGAAATAAATAGTGGAATTTTGGGGAAGAAGGGCATTCCTTCTTTTATTTTGATTAAGTATTACTTAATCCTCGTGTTTAAAACACAGCCTCGTGTTGGTCTCTTGGTTTGCCAACAGGAGTGAACTTATGTTCGATTCTCATGTCATGAATGAGATAAACAAGTTCCTTTTTTATTTTGAAAGCATAAGTTTTTATTAGGATTGGGAACTTAAGTTCCAGCCAAGTCTTTTGACTTAGCTTCCATTGGGGAGCATAGGCTTTACCTAGCTCATTTGAGAACTAAGATCTATCTAGATGGCTAGGTCGAATGTTGAGAACTTTGTTTTCTGTTGAGCTTAAGATCATTGGGGAAGCTTAGGCTTAATATTTAGCAAATTTTGCTGAGTTTTAAGCTCTGGTTCGGTGCTCATATGCACTTGCGCCTGTGCATTGCACGTGGCGCTCGGGAGTGATATGCATTTGCGCCGGTGCTTTGCACGTGACGCATTTGGTCCAATCGTTAGTGTTGATGCACTTGGTCCCATCGTTGGCGCTGGAGCATGTGCGCTCGTGGTGATGCCTGGCGCTAATGCACGTAGCGCACTTGCACAGTCTGGTGCTAGCACCCATGCACTGCATGTAGCGCACCTGCGCACTCTTGCGCTAGCGCACCTATGCAGTTTCGCAGAAAGTGCCCTTGACACTTGTGCAGAAAGTGCCCTCGGCACTTGTGCATTTGTATAGGGCGTACCCTATAGATGAAAGTTTATACTTTCAGAAAGTGTTTGCTTTCGATTTGTGAAGCATAAACTTATCTAGTCTGAAAAAAATATTTTTTTAATCTCCAAGACTTTGCATTTGGATCTTAGGCAATAAAAATGTCTCCGTTCCTTTTCTAGACTTCTGAATCTTGCCACGGTGGGTTTTTGTTGTTTAGGAGATGAGTTCTCTCCCCCTCTACTTATTTTTTTATTTTTGGATCTTGATGAGTAGAGATTTGAGAGACAAGATCTTTTTTTTAATGGGTTTTGAGGCCTAAAAATATTTGCAGAAGTAAAGAGATAAAGCTTTCTCAAAAAAATTTAAAAGAAGAGGAAGAAAGAAACCTTGAAGAGGCTAAAAACCCTAGAAAATAATTGGGAAGAGAATTTCTTGTTTTTTTTTATCATGAAGGTTGCTTTTATAGCATTTGCACTTTACACTTGGCCCCTTGGGCTTTAACAATTTAGGATTTTTGGCCCATTCTTTTACATTTATTCTAAAAATTACATAATTATTTTATTTTCTTCATCGGCATGAAACCGACTCTGCTTGAGCTCGAGGCGGTTTGGGCACAGGCCCAGTAGCTTGAGGTCGGATCCGGGTTTAATCGGACCCGCGTTGACTTTGGGTTTTGACCTTTAATTTTGATTTTTAATTCTGGTAACAAGGGTGTAAATTTTAACCCCAACAATGATGCCTATACGTGTAGCTTTAGGCCTAATTTGGCAACCACGATTACGGTTTCCGAAATCAGGGTTTCATGGGGTTTTGAGACTAAACTCCACAATTTATAATGGTGGCCCTTTTGGCATCCAAAATAGTTTCCCGATCCGCGGTATCAAAAAATTTCAAAGGCTCGAAACCCCATTTTTCTAAATTCCAAAAATAGCAGAGTTTCAAAAAGTTTCGTTCCTTATCTTTATTCTCTATGGCCCTTAAAAATAAGTTGAATTAAACGAAACCTTGGTTTCATAAACTGTGTTTCCAAATGACCTTAAATTTTACGAAATCGTTTTATGAAACCGTGGTTTGCATGAGGTTTCATTTTAACTTGATCAAAACCATGGTTTTCTAACATTTGCGGACCCAAGAATTTTGGCCAAAGGGGACACCAATGATTCCTTGATCAATTGAACAATCTGACAACATACTATATAATAACCATTACATAAACAAGACAATAATTTCAACTAATTTAGTCATACATTATAATTATGTAGCCTACAATAACATTTTGCGATGCTTCGTATCATGCATGATAGCTTCATTATCGATGGTATCAAATTTATCTCTTTTGATAATCGATATATGTCACCAAATAATCATTCATCAAATAACAAGTATGTTCTTTCCTCTTTCCATCACATTGGAAGAAATGCTCCTAATACATTTTCTTAATCCCGGGATCTGTAGCAAGCTCGTCTTGACTAGGCTCTATCGCAAAGTGATGGGGGGCACTTTGAGGTGATTCATCATTATTGGACATTTGAGTAGATGAACCTTCATTAAGTTTTAATTTCTTGAAAAATGTTGCCATAACCGTTTCAAACTTAAACATTCTGAAATATAAAAATAAGAATATCTGTAAATTAAATCGATCAACTACATAAGTTTGTGCTATTTTAACGCACTTAACAAGGTCATAGACTCATAATATTTATCTAAAAAAGGAAAACTGCAGTATTTTAGTATAGTTTATCTCAAAAAATGCAGTTTACAAAATGGTATTCATAAATTCCTAATTCGTCAATGATATAGACATTGGTTTCAATCATTCAATTTCGCCGACTTCAAAAGATTAAAAGAAAGCATCCCAATTCCTTGCCTAATTTCCAATTGCTTAAGGAGAACCCTCATTTCTTAGAATTACATGTCTATGGTTAAACATTAAATTATTTAAACAGATCAACCCAAAAAGGTTTAGAGATGAAAGTGAAACCCTAAAATAATTGCATGATTATGAATTTACAAGATCGAATAGATAAAACCCTAACCTTAGGCTTGGATGATTGGATGAGGAGTCGCCGAGGGCCTCAAGACTGCGAGATGGAGGCTTCGAAGTTGTCGGAGGCGAGGCCGCGAGAGGAGTGCGACGAGTTGTCGGTGGAGCGACGAGGTAAGATTGCTTGCGAGTTGCAACTCAGGGGATTTTTTGCCGCAGGGACAAAAAGTGCGAGAGGGGAGAGAGGGAGAGGAAGAGAGAGAGAGAGCGTGGGTGGGGGAGTGGGGATCGGGTATGGGCCAACTGGGCTGGGTAGTTAGGAAAAGTAGTAGTGGGGTTTTGGGTTTCAACGTGGGAAACCTCTCACATTGGGCCGGACAGCTGAAAATTTAAAACTTGCACTTTGCCCTCTTCCATTAAACTTTCATCCAAATTTTTTATGACTTGACGAAAATATCCCTGATTTTCTCTAAATGTTATTCTTGCTCTTTTTTTGTTTTGTATGGGCATTCTGGTCAAATCAGTATTTTTTGGATGGAAAATCTAATGGCAGTCAAGTGAGAGAGGCAAAACAGAGGTTTTTAATTGGTAGTAGGTTTCCTGATTTTGAGCCAAATATGAGGGGGGTCTGCATTTAAGTCTCTTTGGAGCAACATTCTTCGTTGCTTTATTTGTACCTCAGAGTTGGAGAGAAGACAGCAATGGAAATATACATATGAAACTCTTAAGACTTTCGGTTATCATCTTCTTCATCCCTTGAGTTTAGAAAGAGCATTCAATCTCCAAATGAGTTTAAATAAATAAATGAATGGATAATGATTCAACAATGTTAAAGCTAACATACGCTTATCTCCTATCTGCTTGATCATTTAAAGTGACTTCAATTGTGCCCCTAAATTTGGGTAGGTAAAAACTATTTGTTCATCATATCAGTAGGTATCATGCACAATGTTCAATTTTATATCTACTGCATAATTTTTTATTAAAACAAAAAGGAAAGCTTCTTTACCCAAAAATGAAAACTGAGCAATATATACTGATAGTAAAACAAAAAAAATAAAATATCAGGAACTTATAACTTTAACTCAGAAAAAACCTTTCTCAGGACAAAATAGTGATATTTCAAGATGTTGCTAAAGTTTGGAAATGGAAAATGTTGATTTATTGATTTTGACAAGATAGTAAACGTTAGAATTGGTCTCTGTATCCACACTGTGATGTGAACGAGTGGTTATTTTATAATTGTAAGAAATTTCTTGCAAATTCATTCACACATATAAATGCTAAATTTAATGGTTATGGACTTGATAAGATTTGTCTCTACATCTGATTGAAAATATTATAGTCCTACTCTTGATATGCTAATCTTCCAAAAAGCACTCACAGAAAGAGAGACGGTTCTTGTCGGATTTTATGTGAGGAGCTCATGACTAACCTCTTATGCTCCTACGGTGGTTCCTTGGTGGACTTCGATGGCGTCGGGGCTGCTCTGATGGTAGCATGCACCTTTTCGGGGCTGCTCTGATGGCGTCGGGGCTACTCTTGATATGCAAACCTCTTTTCACTATGAGGAATGTCAAGACCACCATCAAGTGCTCCCTGAATTGGGACAATGGAGATGAGAGAATTAGAATGAATATCTAAACCATCAAATGCAAAATTCATAATATCCAGACAAGCACTTGATAATAAATTATAGAGAAATTGTGGCACTATGATATATATATGATAACCACAATGAGTTTCAGTAACCAGTATAAAATTAGAGGTAGCATTTTCTATGGGGTCGGAAAAATTTTATAAAATTAAGGAATCCGCAAATTATATGGAACTATGGGAGAAATATTTATAAGCCAAATGTGCTTATTCTGATAAATGCGCTCAACATTAAGCATACATGATACAACACACAGTTTATACACATTTCTGGAAACTCCCTGCCTCCCTTGTTTCTTCAACCTATACATTTTTACTTTTGGCGGACAATATAAACTCACATTTATGATTCCTTCTCTCTGGAGCCAAAATACATTACAAGTTACAACTAGACTGTCCTGTATCGATTGGTACAGGAGAGTGGATTCTAGAGATGAAAAAGGATAAACGAGAAAAGCTTGCTGATTCAAAATGGGACGGATAGGGAAATAAACGTTGGATCATAATTTTCACGTCTCGTTTTATACAACTGAGCCTTTTATCCCAAGCACATGGGGTAGGCTAACAGAGGAGATGTTTTAGCAACTATAAGGGGGGATAAGCAGCCAACATCCTCTACAATGAAGGGTTTTTATGTAATTTACCAAAGCTTATGATCCAGAGAAGATGAAGTTTAAGAAAATAACAAGGGCTCACAGGTTTATTAACAAAGTCATTGCCACAGATCATATAACAATTCTTAAGATACAAATGATGAAACCAGAGAGTTTTGATCGCTCATCACTCCAAGGAAAACATCTGAAATTGGAGCGACCACACGCGCACGCGTTTTCAACATAGGCAATCTCGGCATGTCAACAAGGTGCAGGGCACATCAATCCTTCAAAAGTCGATAACAGGATAAAGCCACATTCGTATGTCTTTTTTAAAATATACACCTATATATGTGTTTGGTTTTTATTCACCTACTAACAAAGATTTAATAGTATTTTCTAAGATAGAAAATAGTTTGAGGTAAGAATAGAAGTTATAACATTTTAAGTGAGTCGATTTTTTGCAGGATCTGCTCTACAAACCAAACATATAGGGTACAGGTTCAGGTGAACAAATATAAACATGAAGAGGCGCAGGTAGTAAACTTGCGATGCACGAGGATCATAATCTGGATAAGCAGATATAAGCGTCCAAACAACTGGCAACATTCTGATAGCAGCATGTATTGTAGGACAATTTTTCAATTTAGGCCAATTTAAAAATATATTATTAAATTTAGGCCACCTCTAAAAATAATTACAAATTTGGTCCATTTTCTGCCACGTCAGCGTCTGCTCAGCGCATGGCGATGTGCATTTTTAAAAAAAATTCTTAGGGCCGCACTTGCTAAGCATGCCCCATGCAAATCTCCCTTTGAAAATGTATGAGGTGCGCTTGGTAAGTGTGCCCCATGCAACAACACTGAGACGCTCCATTGAAATTGTATGGGCCAAGTGCTTTCCATACATTTTCAATGGGCGTCTTTATGAATTATATGGGACGTACTTACCGAGTGCTCCCCATACAACTCAGTCAAGGAGTTCAAGGAGCGCATTTGACTCCTTACAACTTACACAGCGAGCTTACTGCTTATAGTGAGCTCGCTGATACAGTCCAATGGACCGGCATAAAGATCATGTGAAGTATAATAGACCCTACCGGAACCCAATTAAGCTTAAAATAGGAATTTAAACCATTTATAAGAAAAAATTAGAGGTGAAGTTTTAAGAAAAGATTTATAATATGAAATAAAATCTGTTTTGTAAAGAGTTAACGTTTGAAATACGGATGTTCACCGCCGGGAGAAGGACCGGGACGTTGGGACGTCTGGCCTGAATTCTGGGGGCAGATGCTATTTGGATTTATCCGTCTACCTCTCCGAATATACCAAGTTGATTTATATCATCATATAACGGAGATTTAGACGGATGCGGCCGTTGTAGCATGACTTCATCAGATTCCCCCTCGTTTATGACGGGTTTTTGATTGTGGGGACGCTCTTCCTTGCAGGCGCAAGTCTCTACAGTTAATTACGTTACCACATCGCGATAACCACTTTCTCCTACTCCATAAGTTCACTTCGTGTCGTGTGTATTTTTGTTTGTTTTGGTTTTGGTTGCCTGTGGATTGTATACGGAGAGTAATTTATATCGTCACCCGTAGGACGTGGATTAGTCCAAATCCGTATATTTTTAGATTTGGGTTTGGGTTGATTTAAGAATCATTAATCTGATTTGAGATTAAGATCGACTCAAAACATATGAGCGTCCAAGCTCAATTATTTTAGTTTAAGGATATCGCGGTCCATTATCGCCATGTTTGAGACAGGGTGTTAGTTTAAGGACGTTTCGGTCCTTTGTCGCCGTATTTGGGGACGAATATTAGTTTAAGGACATTTCGGTCCATTATCCATCTTGCGCACATGTGTATTTATTACGTGACGAAATGAACAAAGGTGATATGGAATGTGCCCAATTTGGGGCACAATCCGATTTAAGGCATGCATGTCAATTTGGAAGTGCATCAACGAAATAAGTTGTTGGTCGTCGAGACCCGCCACCTCTCTGAAGACGTTGAGGAATTACAACGACATGTATTAAAGGTGTGAAGAGATGTACCCTTAAACCAAATCTCGTATTTAAGGGAAAACGGTTTGTTGTGGACTTAAAAATTTTTGGTCATATTTGAGACCTTAGAAATCAAGAGTGTATGGGCTCGATTGATTTAAAAACAGAGAGGTTTGACCTCAGAAAACTTAGCCAATTTTGGGTTGAGATTGAGTTTCCATAATTACCCAATAGTGCTGAGCACTGGGACATACAACACTCACGTATGAAACACATGGGGTGCTGGATTAGTGCTAAGCACTAGAATCCTGTGGTACTTACGTGTGAAACACGTGAGGTGTTCAAATGTGATCGTTTTTAGTCATATTTGACTGATCATGGAGTGTTGAGTATTCTACATGATACTCACATGGGAAGCACGTTAGTGCTGGGCTTTGGGCTTTATTTGTTCGTTTTCCTCTTTTTACAGAAGTGCTAAGCACTTGGATAAAGCTCACGTGCATTTCACGTGACTGCTTCCTTTTAGGACGGCTACCTAATTGACAAAGAAGTTTTTCTTTGCTCTTTAGGCGTCCACGTGAGAAACACGTGAGACAGCTCTGGTTGTTCTTTTTGTTTGTTTTTTAAGCGCTTCTCGTGGGAAACATGTGAGACTTCAAAATAGTGCTAGGCACTAATCGGGTCACCAAGTTATTCTTGTGTTTTCGTAGAGATATTGATCTTTGTTAATGACATTTTTTAGTCATTGATGATCATCAAGATTTCAGTTTTGAAGATCTTGGACCATCATTATCGTTTGTATTGAAGAGCTAAGTTTTTTTTCCCTTTTGTAAGAACAAAGTTCTTTATGTAGGGTTAAACCCTAATTTTTAGAGGAATTAAATTCCCATATGTTCATGTTCTTTCTTTTTTAACTTAGTTCGTTTCTCCTAAGTTTTGAATCTGTAGAACAGAATCTCCCCAATGAGAATTAAATTCAAAACTTGTGAGAAGATCTGCTTCTGCAAATCTCAACCAGAGAAAGAACTGAGTTCTTATATGAAGGGTTAAACCCTTAGAAAGGTAAAAAAAGAGATAATATGATCTCTGTGTTTTTTACCAAGGGTTTCAACGAGGCAAGTCTTCTTTGAGAATTAAATTCTCTTTTCTATCAATGGCTCACTGTATTCTTTAAACACTTGTAGGAAGTTCTCTCTGTATATTCTCTCTCTTTTCTCTCTGTCTCTCCCCTTCTTTATTCTCTATCTATTTATAGCAGAAGAGAAAAAATCAACTTGTTAAAAAAATCTCTGATTGAGAGATCATGATTAATTTTATAATCAATCCAAAATGATCTCTTAGATCACTTGGTGAATTTTATTCACCATTGGATTTTTAATCCAAAGGCTCTCTGTTTAACAGAGAAGTTTTCTTGTTTATTTAACAAGATTAGGAAATATTTTTCCTAGGATAGAATTTTATTCTATCAGATGATCGGTAGATGATTTTATAATCACCGTTGGATCCTTGATCCAAGGGTCCTCTATTTAACAGAGAAAATCTTTTTAGTTTGAGAAAGATCAAGGAAATATTTCCCGTATAGAATTTTATTCTATCAGATGGTTCATGTTTCTCCCAATCAGAGCAAAGCTTTATTGGAAATTCAAAATTCAAATATTGAAGCAACGCTTCAAATCCCAGACGCAACGCGCCACGTGTCAAGCGCAGGTACATCAGCGCAACGCCCAAAGCAGCGCACCCAATCAGAGCAAAACTCTATTTAAAGCAAAATTAAAGGAAGCAACGCTTTAGTTGCGCAAGCACTGTGCTGCGCGACACGTGTCAGCGCAGTTGCGCAGCGCTTTGCCTGCGCGACACGTGTCAGCGCAGATGCGCTAGCGCAGTCGCGCAGCACTTTGCGCTGCGCGACATGTGTCAGCGCAGATGCGCTAGCGCAGTCGCTGTGCGCTGTGCGCTGTGCGCTGTGCGCTGCGCTGTGCGCTGCGTGACACGTGTCACGCGCTAGGACATTTGTGCCAAACAGAATCAAGATTCTAAAGAAATCTTTCTGTTCTTGTTAAAATAAGAAGATTTTCTTCTATAAAACAGAAGCCCTTGGATCAAAAATCCAACGGTGGGGAAAATTCCCCAAATCACTGGGAGAAAGATCTCTTTAACAAATTTAACTAATTTATGGGCACTATAAAATGGACCTTAGACCTCAATTCAAAGGAATCAACATTTTTGGGAGAAATCAAAAATTTCAAGCATAGAGAACTCTGAAGAAATTCCAAGGAAAAAAAAAAGAAAGGTAAAAGACCTTTTAGATGGAAGAATTTCTTCTGATAGATCATTGATCCAAAAACAAGATCAATGATCTTTAATAAAAAACAAAATAAAAACAGTGCTTTGCACTTTTCATGAACCTCTGGTTCCTGAAATAAGAAAAAACTTGTTTTTCTTTGATCTAAATTAGATTAAGAAATCAAATAGTGCTTTGCACTTCTTGTATGAACCATTGGTTCTTGAATCTAAAAGATTCTTAAATTAACAGTGCTTTGCACTTGAAAATCTGCACTGTTGCGCTCTTGGGTTGGCGCAAGCCACCAGAGAGCGCCACGTGTCAGTATCTGAACCACTTGCGCTATGCGCTTTAAGATAGAGTTTTGCTCTCTGAAATTGGCGCAACTCACCAGAGCGCGCCACGTGTCAGCAGCGCAGCGCACTGCGCTTGCATGACACGTGTCGTCATCACAAGCGCTTGCGCTCTTTGATTGGCGCAAAGCGTCTAAAAAATGCAATGCATTTCTTTTGTTAAAGGGTCAGGCCCAAGTCAAAAAGACCTAGTAGGCCTAATTAAATTGCAAAGCAATAAATGGGCAGAGCCCAAGTAAAATTGATGCTCTGCATCATTCATAAATGAGCAGAGCTCAAAATAAATTGATGCTCTGCATCCTTTATGGGCAGAATCCAACCAAAAATAGAAAATAATGCAATGCATTATTTAAAAATGGGTCAAGCCCTAGTACAGGCCAAAAAACAAATAAAAGTGTCGAACATTTTTCAATTAGATTTAGCCCAATCGTGGCCGTAAGTCCTCAAATTAAATGGACCGAGCAAGATTGCTCTCCTAAATCAATTTACCTCCGGTTCGAGGGTATATCTCCGAACTCCTCTGACACCTGTCGTTGTAATCCTTCAACGACGTCAGAGAGGTGACGGGTCCCGACGACCACATACGATTATGGACCGAAACGTCCTTAAACTAATATTGGACCGAAATATCCTTAAACTAATGGTGGACCACCACGTCCCTAAACTGGAACATGGACCACTACGTCCCTAAACTGGAACAATAGAGCCTCCAAATGCTCTTTTGCCGGATCTAAACGGTCCCGTTTAAGTTGATCTTAGCCCCAAATACAGCTAACGTATCCTTAAACATTTAAATGGACTATAAAACTCCAAATCGACTTTGGTTCAAGGGTACATCTCTGAACTCCTCTGACAC
The DNA here is from genome assembly GCA_030015575.1 of Agapanthus africanus. NCBI lineage: Eukaryota > Viridiplantae > Streptophyta > Magnoliopsida > Asparagales > Amaryllidaceae > Agapanthus > Agapanthus africanus. The sequence goes on from CM057346.1 coordinate 34,584,444, forward strand.
CTATCGTTGTAATCCTTCAACGACGTCAGAGAGGTGATAAGTCCTGACGGCCATATATTAAACGGATCACCACGTTAAGTTGATCTTAGTCTCAAACAGGACTAACGTATCATTAACGAACGTTTAAGTTGATCTTAGCCTCAATACGGCTAACGTATCCTTAAACTAAAAACACCAAACCCAAATCTAAGTAAATACGTATTTGGACTAATCCACGTCCTACGGGCGACGGCATTACTCAGTCTCCGTATACAATCCACAGGCAACCACAAACAAAACAAACACACACGACACGAAGTGAAATTCTGGAGAAGGAAAAAGTGGCTACCGCGATGCGGTAGCGCAATTAACTGCAGGGGCTTATGCCTGCAGGGAAGACGTCCCCACAATCAAAAACCCCTCAAGCGAGGGGGAATCTGACGAAGTCTGCTATATCGGCCGCATCCGTCTAAACCTTCGATACATGGTGCCATAAATCAACTTGGCATTTTTGGAGAGGTGGACGGATAAAACCATATAGCATCTGCCCCGAACCTCAGGCCCAGACGTCCTCGCGTCGCGGCCGCCGTTCGGAGGGGAACAGTTCATTTGGTGATATTTTATCACAATTGGATTTTAAATCCAAGATTCTCTGTTAGAGAAAAATCTTTCCATATTAGAATGATCAGGAAAAATATTTCCCAAATAGAATTTAATTCTATTACATAAAATCAGATGTGAGTATTTTAAAATTGGGGCGCTCACATGCTTTGCATGTGAGCGCTGCTAATTTATGTGGCAGGAGAACTCACGTGTTTAATATGTGATCATTAGCGTGGGTTTTGGCTTGTTTATTTTCAGCGCTAATATGGTTTGCATATGAGCGTTCACGTGTTTAACGCATGGGGCCTATTTGGCCTATCAATTGTTTGATTGCAGAGCATATATACTTTGCATATAGGTGCTCACGTGTTTAACACGTGAGGCTTATTTAGCCTATGAGTTGTTTTAACTGCAGTGTTTATATGCTTTGCATATAGGCGCTCGTGTGTTTAACACGTGAAGCTTATTTAGCCTATGAGTTGTTTTAACTGCAGTGCCTATAGGCTTTGCATATAGGCGCTCACGTGTTTAACATGTGAGGCTTGAGTCGAGGGGGGGATTTTCTCCCCCTTCTCTTTATTTTTTATGAGGGAATAAATGCCCCCCAGCGTTGCTCTCACGTGGCTTGCACGTGAGTGCAACGCTGTCCATCCTTACAACCGTTGGATTTCCTAGGAGAACGGAAAGATGAACAACTCCCCATCATGTCTTATAAATGGGGTGTTTAGCTTTTTAGATGATCAATGTTTCTTCATCTTCTTCCTTAAACTTTTCTTGAGAATTTAATTCTCCTTTCAGAGCTTAGCTTTCTGTCCATAGAACTTTCAGAGTTAAACTCTGCAAAAACTCTCTTTTTGAGTAAGGATCTTGAACAACATTCACCTCTTAGAAAACCTTTTTCGTTCTTGCTTTGGATTTTAAATCCATCAACAGAGCTCTGCTCTTTTCTTGAACTAATCTCTCAGAGATCTAAAAACTTTTTCTTCTAAGTAGACTCTGGGGTTTTGAAGATTGTTAGTTCTCCTCTTAGGGTTTTCCCTATCACCGATCTTTGAGAATTCTTGGAATTTAATTCTATTTTCTTTGTTTCCCCACCGTGGGGGTTTCTGGGATTTAATCCCATTATTAAAGAAATTTAATTCCATCTTACATAGCTTAGCTCTGAGAGATCTAGGGACTTTTGGGAATTTTATCCCCCTTCTGTTCTTGAGCATTTTTTTTAAAGGATTTTAATACCCTCTTTCACAGATTTGAATCTGTGGCGTAACACATTTTCCGAGGGTATTAGGAATTTAACTCCACAGTTTTGTTAGTTATATGTATGCCCTAGAGGCCATTACTGTACATAGGATGTATATTGTAGTGGATGCTGGGACATATATAGGGAGGACTTTCTTGCTCGACATGATATTATGCTATCTGGTTGCTCTTTATCTTAACGTGTACACTGATTGTCTCTCTGTTACATGTTGGTAAAGCCCTTAGGATGTGTACTTGACTGCCTGGACTATGATGCGGATCATACTAGTGGGGGCATGGTAGTCCATAAGTACATCCTTCAAGGTCCTTAGTCGTGGGTGTATCGAGACGGGGCATCGATATACCAGAGTAGACTAGCGTATACCTTCTCGACCCATACAGATGGGCGATCGATGATCCCATATCCATTGGTGTTTGACATCAGAGATGATATACGGGTGCTCAGTAGAGACTGGGTACACTGGACGGACTCGCCGAGAACTCCCAGATGGTATTATACCTCACGTCAGAAGGCAGTTCTCTGGTGACACTGGTACAGGTTAGTCTGTAGACCCGAGATCGTCATAGAAACTTGTGTGATTCCCACTGTGCTTTGATTTCCACCTTACCACGTCCAAGAGGGCGTGCAAAACAGTGGTTTTGGGTACAGTCCCGAATCACATGGAGGCAATGAGCGATAGGAGGGGATTCGTCTCTCCCGGTATAGGGAGTTGATGTTGTGCTGTGTTTGATTGGCTATAACCGGAAATCCCTGGCCAGGGTTGCTGAGATTTACTAGTAAGTGTTACTAGTAGTTTCTCGAACTGTTATAGACCTCATATCGACACGACTTATCGAGCTATTGAGGTCTGACGTTTACCACCCCTAGGCAAGATATGCGACATATCAGACGACGAGACCGGACTGTACGGTAAGTGTTACTGGTCGGATTCACAGGAGTGTGAGCGGGCTTGCTCGTTGATCTTCTGATCGCTCAATACCCGGGTGGCCGTTACGTTTAGCAGACTGCTTGAGGCTTGTGGGTGTTTGATATGATCATCACCTGCTGCCGGCGTATTGACGAGTCTTTAGAGTCCTACACAGAGGTTTCCTGGCTCAAGCGAAACGAAATAGGAGCGCATATGAGGTATATGCGGGACCGAGAATAATACCAGTATGTGATACTATATTCTATTCTCGCGATTTGTATCATTGGACGGTTATATGAGATATAGCCGGGTTACCGAATCAAGTGTTGATTCGATACATTGATACACTTGATATTAGTCGGTTATATGCAGTATGACCGGATCATTAAATCAAGTGTTGATTTAATAATTTAATGTATAATTATATATTTGATATATTATTTTACATTAACTAGTATTGGTTCACTTAAGATTGATTATCTCATTGATTGTGCACATTGTATATATGATATATGTTTGTGCACTAGTTTGTATCATGTTTGTTGATACATGCAAACTTGGGTGTGTGTTTACTTTAAACCATGTTTAGGTAAATGATTAGGGTAATAATTTATTTATTCATTTATTTATTTATTCATTTTGGCAAGAAATAAAATGGTGGTTTTCTTTGGATTTTATTTGAAGCTTCATGAAGCTTTGAAGCTTTGACCATTTTGTTTCTTTCCTAAACCTAACCATTCACCTAAACCCTAGTTTAGTCTCTACACTAGTTAAACTCATCCATGGTTGCATTATGATAACCATCACTTGATTTTCTTTTATAAAACAATTCATAATTCTTTTTCTTTCTTCTTCTTCATCTTCTTCATGAAGAGAAGAAACCATTGCTAGATTTTTCCAAATGATGATTCCAAGTGATGATTCCAAATCCAAAGTGAACCCACTTCCTATTTCTTCATCCTCTACCACTTGCCATATTGTATAGGGTGTTTTCTTCACAAGGTTGATGACCAAGTGAAGATGGAGCTTGAGTTTGAGTCGCCTCGACGTAGATCATCTTCGGCATCGAAGTCAATGACCTAACCCGTCTATTTCTCCGACGAAACCGACGCTAGAGTCCGGGATTTCGATAATCGCAGCGGAGGGACGTCAACACGGAGCTAGAGAAATGGTGGAGCGGATCTACAAAAGTTGTATTTCCATTCACTTATTAGTCAAGTTGTTAACTTGTTGTAGTTTCGCCTTTACCTCTAGTTAACGATCTAGTTTAGGGTTTCTCGGCACATGAAATTTTTGAATTTGGCATGGTTGATGCCTTGTGGAACCTCTTGAGTGTGTCTAGTAACCCTACAAGTTTAATGGGATTCTTCATTAAATGAGAATCTTTTTGGATTCTTACAATGGGTGATTTCCTCATCATTTTGATTGCTAACACCTTACTGATTTTTCTTTCCAAATATTATGGCTTCTCGTCTTTACGATCTCGAAGAGATTATCTCTTATGAGGACATTCGCATCCAGGGTCGTTGTCAAGGCTAAGAATTTACCGACGCCCAATGTGCTGAGGTGATGCGTCGTTTTGACGACTACAACGGTCGGTTACTCCCCCGTCGTTCTGCTCTCTTGAACATTATCGTTGGATTAATCTGGGCAGCGATTCCTGGGCTTGACGAGGTTATGCCACTCGAGGTGCTTCATAATGCCGAAGGCAGGGTGCATTCAGTATATCTGATGAGCCTGATCTCAAAGAAGCGAAGAGATGATCTTATCGATATTTTGCATCGCGTCTTCCAACAGAAGGTGATAATATCCGCATACCAGAGGACGGACGATATTAGTGGGGATCCTGACGCTTGCATTCGTGAGAAAATGCATAAGAAAATGGCCAAAGAAGCCGGAAGCACTTTACTCAGACTTGCTTCCAAGTTCCTGAATCCGTGTCCTGGATTCGGTGTTTTGCTGTTGTAAACACTTTGATGATGTTTTTTTTATTGTTGTTGTCTTTTTTTTTATCACCAATGTATAAATTTCTTCAAAGTATGAATGACAAAATTCTCTTTTCTCTTTATGCCAATGCTCATATGTGTCTCACATGAAGTATTGTTATACATATATAAAAACCGTTGCTGGCGCCCATGTGTCATGTGCGTGAGGCACTGCTGAGGATTTTAATCTCGAACTAGCGCCGGCGCTCACATGTTATGCACGTGAGGCGCCGCTCTAGTCCCGGAAAGAATCAATGCGGGCGTTCACGTATCGTGTACATGAGGCGCTGCGGATGGATTCATTTCACCTCCTTGCACTGATTCCCATGAGTCAACTCTTTCTTTTCCTATGCCCTTTTGTCGGGCCTTAGGAATAGCTCCACCATGCACCGCACTTTTTGTGCCTAGACTTGAATGCTCTTTTTTATAATCTGAAGCTCTGTTTTCCCCTTCTTTCACAAGGAAAGAACCACTTTTTAACAAACTAAGAGTTATGGCTTGTGTCACGCCCCGCTTCCCAGTGTACGGCGAAGTGGACGCGACGAGGCCCGCTACGTATATACTCAGATGTACATACGCTAAGCGTAACTAAGCAATATAAAGTAAATCACAAGAGACGAATAATATAGAAATAACAGCAACTTTTATTAATAACATTCTTTGTACAATGCATGAAAAGAAAATACAACTGGAATGAAAAGCAATGCCTAAACAGTGGCATAACAGAAAATGAAAATACTGGAAAGAACAAGGTACAATTATCTAGAGTTCGGGTCTTCTTGGAACTGCTACTAGTCTTCACTGGTGTGCTCGATCTCAGCTTGGTCCAACGCACCTGACGACATTCAAAGAAGAGAGAAACAGAATGTCGTCAGCGAACAGGTCGCTCGGTAAGTCCCAAAGATAAGAAAGAATTAGACAGAGAGTAAGAGAGAGAGAGAGAGTAGCTTTTAATGTTGTATTGTATTGTCATATTATAGTAGTATGGTGTTAACGCTGTTGTTGTAGTTTGGTACAAAAGAATGCCAGTGTATACGAGAGGGGTCTCAGTATGCTAGAGATTAGGGCAAATGGAAGTACAAGGCTCCGTTATACAACCCGGAACAACGGCAATTGGATTCAGGTTAGGTGTCTTAATCTTACCATCTCGTGCAACCTTTAACACCTTCCGTACCAATCTACCCCTTAAACCCCGCGATGTCTTGTTTGTATTGTTATCTTGTAAAATTGTAATGATTGCATGATTGACTGACTGACCGATCGAAACCATGATATCAGGAAACGGTTATAACCGTAGAGTTATGTAAATGGAATACTGGGAAACATGTAAAAGGAATATCCATGGTTCGGTTCAGTCAAGTTATATAGATTGTTAACTAGATTCAGAGATTCATGTATTCATATTGAGTTGGAATATAAAAGAATATAGATTGACTTGAATCATATTCAAGTCAGAAATAATCAGACTCTAACCCGAGTAAGACTAAAAGAAAGATAATTTGAAGTTCTATATTTGTTAGGGGCCTTATTGTAATTTATAAAACTTGAGGGGGTTTTATGTAAAAAGTATTATTGTATAGTTTTCAAAATACCTCAAGTATTTATTATTCGTCTTTATAGTTATAATAAGTGTGAATTTTATTTGTGTTATTCTAGTGAATATATCCTAATAAAAGTATTAATTGATTTATTTGAAATTCATGGTATTTTAATGTAATTTTTAATCTTTTAATTTTAGGAAAAAGTGGAAACTTTAGATTATGATAAAATAGGTGTTTAAATGTTAATTATATATATATTAACACACGAATAATTTTATATAAATATTTTATTTAGAGAAAGTCTCATTTTCCTTAAATATCGTATTTTAAACCTTTCGAGACCGAATGCTCCTTGCGGAGGTCTGAATCTCGCACTACTAGCCTGCGGGTGCACGATGAACCGTACTATCCCTAACAGGTTCCCCAAAAGTGGGTTGTAGCGGCACGTTGCTTAGGTTTTATAAACACTTCTCATTTAGGAAAACGGTTTTATAAATATAAAGTATTTATTTGCAAAAGAGTTTAGTTTTCCGTATTTTAGTTGATAGGCTTTCCTAAGCCAACTAGCCTACTTCTAAGGTCTAAACGATGAGTCATTAGAAGCCTCAAATCGCCTCTTCACCGTCAATTGCGGTCAGGTAAGTGCCAGGTAAGTGGGAAGGAACCACAGTCGTGAGCCTAATTAAAAACCACTAGCCTCAGACACACTTGCCTAGGCACCACAATACAGTTTAGATAAACGATCGATGTCCATGACCAATCGTGCTTTCCTTTTATTAAAAGATTTTATTTAGAAAACTTTACAACTTAATGATTTCAATAAAGATTATAAAGATTAGGGTATTTTAGTGAAAAGTCCTGTAATTTCGTATTCTGTGATTTGATATTTATCAATTAGGGTTATATTGAGTGTGTGTAGAGGTAGGTCATTACCTCGTGACTTATTTTAGGTTTCGGTGAAGTTTAAAGGTAAAACATGCTATGTTAAACTTAAAGGTATTATAGCGCAAGAATACGGTATTCGAAAACGTTATCATTTTATGTGTGAAATTTCATTCAAATTGAGTTCTACAAGTTTTATGATCAAGATAAACATATTTAGGAGTGAGGTAATTGATTAAAGTAAGAAAAATGAACTTCATGGTATTTTTATGAAAAGAATACGGTTTTGCAAAGAAGCTATCATTTCATGTGAAAAAGTTTGATTAAATTGGTTTATGGGTGATTAATAGTCAACATGAATATGGGTAGATATTATGTATTAGGTGACAAGTGAAAATTTATAGAAAAACCGAATCGGAAATCGCTTTGTCCGATTTCCGTCGGGTTCCAAAAAGTTGTATTTTCACACTTATAGAAAAGAGAGATAGAAGGGATGGGACTTACGGTTTGGACAAGCTAATGAAGCTAAGGGATGTGGTGGTTGCCGATTCGTCGAAAGCGTCGCGAAGGTTCTGATCCGGTCGCCGGAATCCGTCATCGATTTCGGCAGCGCTTCGCTTCTCGCTCTTCGTACCGAGTTCTCGAGAATTTGAGAGAGTAGACTTAGAGTTGTGAGGGGAAAAGGTAGAGGGTAGGGGTCTTTATATAGGGCTAGGCTAGGGTTAGGGTTAGGATTAAAAATATTAAAAGAAAATATAAAAAACATTAAAAATTCATTAAAAATCATTAAAACTAGGAGTAAAAGGGATTTATTGGCCAAATCAAAACCGATCCAGGTATAATAAGTGTGCAAGAAAGTTGACCAAGTCAAGAGCCAACTTTTCTCAGTTGGTGACTCGGCCGTCCGGCCAAGTCCGGCCGGCGGCTCCGGACCGAGTCGGCCGAGTTGCCGGCCGGCGGCGACGAGTCGGGCCGAGTCAAGGGTCCAATGGCCGGGGGGTTTCCTGAAGAACAACTTGGTATGTTTACTTTTTGTTGTCCAGTACATATTTTGGGAGTTATGGCCTTTTTACCGTTGACTTCCAAAAAAAATAAAACAAAATAAATACAAAAATAATGTGGGGCATGGGATTTGAACTCCGGTGGCTTGGTTCAGCAGTGCAAGATATTACCAATGAGCTACAAGCTCTTTCTTGTAATTATTGTGGTTTTTAATTACTTAAACTGATAGCAGCAAGAATAAATACTCCTAGTATACATTAAATTTAAAGTAATTTCTTGTACACTAAAAATGGAGTTATTTCATTCTTGTAGCTTGTAATTAAAAACAAAAATAATTACCTAAATCTTGTGCTCAGGCTAAAATATCCCTTTGTGGATTTGAAAAATATTTTGAAAAAAAATTTGTATAGGAAAAAGTGTATAAGAAAATTAGGGTTGTTACATTCTACCCTCCTTATAAAAATTTCGTCCTCGAAATTTGTAAAAGGAAAGTGTAACAGTGCAAAGAAGTTTGGTGGTTGTGGTATAGATAGTGTATAAATAACAAGAGATACAAGGGTGAAAAAGGCTTACCGGTGTTACCTTGACCTACAGTCTCGGTTTCTACGGCTTCCAATGTGAAGGTCTGTCGCCGTGGTACATTCCTTCTAACTGGAGGCACATTCCGCCTTTGAGGCCTATTTCTCTGCCCTCTAGGCATGTTCCTCATTGCCTGTTGGAATTGGCGAGTAGGCTGTGCAGGTGGTGGAGCAGGTAGTGCAGGACGAGTTGCAGGAACTTGGATGGTTGGCCGCTGCGGTTGGTTGGTTTGTGCGTGAGATGGGTTGCTGTTGTAAGGACAATTCCCAATTCCATGGTTGGATGCGCCACAAATTAGACACAGGCCTTTTGCGCGCGTACAGTCCTTCCACAAATGTCCCTTTCTATGGCAGTAATGGCAAATTTCTTTAGTCCTCCTGGGTTCAAACAATGGCCTGGAAGAGGCTCCACCTGCCATCTGGTTGGCAGGACGCTTGACTTCTACGGACTGAGGTCTGCCCCTCTCTTTTATTACTGCCTCATAACTGCGGGCAGCTTCTAGGGCTTACTCATGAGTCAAAAACTTTTCTGTGGCTAGAGCAGCCTTGATCTCTATGTCCAAACCTTGCTGAAAACGACGGTCTCTGATCTCGTCCGTCGGTATCAGATGTGCCGCGAATCTGTTTAAAGATTGTGTTAGTTGTGTAATATGTGATATTTAAAAATTGAACTATTGTGACATATCTTACCGGCTCAACATAGTGAAGTCATCATCGTATTCATCTACCGATTTCTCCCACATTGATCCTTGCTGTAGATGAATAAATTGTTGCTCCATAGCGAACCTGGCAGTCACAGGGAAATATTTTGCGTCGAACTTCTCGCGAAATGTCTTCCATTCAATCGGCTGTACCAGACGGGTTTCTTCCGCCTTCCACCAATTGTGAGCATTATCCGTGAGCTGTAGTTTTGCTACACGGACCCAAGCGTTGTCTGGCACTTGAGCTGCTGCCAGATCGTCTTCGATGCTTTATGCCCATTCTTCCGCTTCAAGAGGGCTTCCTTTACCAGAAAACTGCTTTGGGGGCAAAGCCCTGAATTTCTTTACTCCCGGTGCATCTGTCTCAGGACGACTCAGAAGTTGTTGCTGTCCCTCGAGAAGACTACGGATCGCATCAAATAACATCGTTTGCTCAGTGGGTGGTGCGGGAACAGCTGGTGTGAGAGGCAGTGCTGGAGGGGTGTTGTTGACGTTGGAACTGGTGTTGTTCGGGGAATCCATAACCTTGAAGAAAAATTTAGGTTAGGACAGATTCAAATACATGAAATGATAAGATTCAAGGAATAGAGATTTGCAAGATTCAATGAACATGAATTGTAAAGAATGTCTTAGTTGCTGCTTCTTGTGTTATATTGCTTAGGTTGTTCACGCAGACCAGAACTGCATGACAGGGATTCATACAGCTCTGACCTGCATGGGCCACCAACAAAACCTGTCACGCCCCGCTTCCCAGTGTACGGCGAAGTGGACGCGACGATGCCCGCTACGTATATACTCAGAAGTACATACGCTAAGCGTAACTAAGCAATATAAAGTAAATCACAAGAGAGGAATAATATAGAAATAACAGCAACTTTTATTAATAACATTCTTTGTACAATGCATGAAAAGAAAATACAACTGGAATGAAAAGCAATGCCTAAACAGTGGCATAACAGAAAATGAAAATACTGGAAAGAATAAGGTACAATTATCTAGAGTTCGGGTCTTCTTGGAACTGCTACTAGTCTTCACTGGTGTGCTCGATCTCAGCTTGGTCCAACGCACCTGACGACATTCAAAGAAGAGAGAAACAGAATGTCGTCAGCGAACATGTCGCTCGGTAAGTCCCAAAGATAAGGAAGAATTAGACAGAGAGTAAGAGAGAGAGAGAGTAGCTTTTAATGTTGTATTGTATTGTCATATTATAGTAGTATGGTGTTAACGCTGTTGTTGTAGCTTGGTACAAAAGAATGCCAGTGTATACGAGAGGGGTCTCAGTATGCTAGAGACCAGGGCAAATGGAAATACAAGGCTCCGTTATACAACCCGGAACAACGGCAATTAGATTCAGGTTAGGTGTCTTAATCTTACCATCTTATGCCACCTTTAACACCTTCCGTACCAATCTACTCCTTAAACCCCGCGATGTCTTGTTTGTATTGTTATCTTGTAAAATTGTAATGATTGCATGATTGACTGACTGACCAACCGAAACCATGATATCAGGAAATGGTTATAACCGTAGAGTCATGTAAATGGAATACTGGGAAATATGTAAAAGGAATATCCATGGTTCGGTTCAGTCAAGTTATATAGATTGTTAACTGGATTCAGGGATTCATGTATTCATATTGAGTTGGAATATAAAAGAATATAGATTGACTTGAATCATATTCAAGTCAGAAATAGTCAGACTCTAACCCGAGTCAGACTAAAAGAAAGATAATTTGAAGTTCTATATTTGTTAGGGGCCTTATTGTAATTTATAAAACTTGAGAGGGTTTTATGTAAAAAGTATTATTGTATAGTTTTCAAAATACCTCAAGTATTTATTATTCGTCTTTATAGTTATAATAAGTGTGAATTTTATTTGTGTTATTCTAGTGAATATATCCTAATAAAAGTATTAATTGATTTATTTGAAATTCATGGTATTTTAATGTAATTTTTAATCTTTTAATTTTAGGAAAAAATGAAAACTTTAGATTATGATAAAATAGGTGTTTAAATGTTAATTATATATATATTAACACATGAATAATTTTATATAAATATTTTATTTAGAGAAAGTCTCATTTTCCTTAAATATCGTATTTTAAACTTTTCGAGACCGAATGCTCCTTGCGGAGGTCTGAATCTCGCACTACTAGCCTGCGGGTGCACGATGAACCGTACTATCCCTAACAGGTTCCCCAAAAGTGGGTTGTAGCGGCACGTTGCTTAGGTTTTATAAACACTTCTCATTTAGGAAAACGGTTTTTTAAATATAAGGTATTTATTTGCAAAAGAGTTTAGTTTTCCGTATTTTAGTTGTTAGGCTTTCCTAAGCCAACTAGCCTACTTCTAAGGTCTAAACGATGAGTCATTAGAAGCCTCAAATCGCCTCTTCACCGTCAATTGCGGTCAGGTAAGTGCCAGGTAAGTGGGAAGGAACCACAGTCGTGGGCCTAATTAAAAACCACTAGCCTCAGACACACTTGCCTAGGCACCACAATACAGTTTAGATAAACGATCGATGTCCATGACCAATCGTGCTTTCCTTTTATTAAAAGATTTTATTTAGAAAAGTTTACAACTTAATGATTTCAATAAAGATTATAAAGATTAGGGTATTTTAGTGAAAAGTCCTGTAATTTCGTATTCTGTGATTTGATATTTATCAATTGGGTTATATTGAGTGTGTGTAGAGGTAGGTCATTACCTCGTGACTTATTTTAGGTTTCGGTGAAGTTTAAAGGTAAAACATGCTATGTTAAACTAAAAGGTATTATAGCGCAAGAATACGGTATTCGAAAACGTTATCATTTTATGTGTGAAATTTCATTCAAATTGAGTTCTACAAGTTTTGTGATCAAGATAAACATATTTAGGAGTGAGGTAATTGATTAAAGTAAGAAAAATGAACTTCATGTTATTTTTATGAAAAGAATACGGTTTTGCAAAGAAGCTATCATTTCATGTGAAAAAGTTTGATTAAATTGGTTTATGGGTGATTAATAGTCAACATGAATATGGGTAGATATTATGTATTAGGTGACAAGTGGAAATTTATAGAAAAACCGAATCGGAAATCGGTTTGTCCGATTTCCGTCGGGTTCCAAAAAGTCGTATTTTCACACTTATAGAAAAGAGAGATAGAAGGGATGGGACTTACGGTTTGGACAAGCTAATGAAGCTAAGGGATGTGGTGGTTGCCGATTCGTCGAAAGCGTCGCGAAGGTTCTGATCCGGTCGCCGGAATCCGTCGTCGATTTCGGCAGCGCTTCGCTTCTCGCTCTTCGTACCGAGTTCTCGAGAATTTGAGAGAGTAGACTTAGAGTTGTGAGGGGAAAAGGTAGAGGGTAGGGGTCTTTATATGGGCTAGGCTAGGGTTAGGGTTAGGATTAAAAATATTAAAAGAAAATATAAAAAACATTAAAAATTCATTAAAAATCATTAAATCTAGGAGTAAAAGGGATTTATTGGCCAAATCAAAACCGATCCAGGTATAATAAGTGTGCAAGAGGGTTGACCAAGTCAAGAGCCAACTTTTCTCAGTTGGTGACTCGGCCGTCCGGCCAAGTCCGGCCGGCGGCGCCGGACCGAGTCGGCAGAGTCGCCGGCCGGAGGCGCCGAGTCGGGCCGAGTCAAGGGTCCAATGGCCGGGGGTTTTCCTGTGGAACAACTTGGTATTTTTACTTTTTGTTGTCCAGTACATATTTTGGGAGTTATGGCCTTTTTACCGTTGACTTCCAAAAAAAAATAAAACAAAATAAATACAAAAATAATGTGGGGCATGGGATTTGAACTCCGGTGGCTTGGTTCAGCAGTGCAAAGTATTACCAATGAGTTACAAGCTCTTTCTTGTAATTATTGTGGTTTTTAATTACTTAAACTGATAGCAGCAAGAATAAATACTCCTAGTATACATTAAATTTAAAATAATTTCTTGTACACTAAAAATGGAGTTATTTCATTCTTGTAGCTTGTAATTAAAAACAAAAATAATTACCTAAATCTTGTGCTCAGGCTAAAATACCCCTTTGTGGATTTTTAAAATATTTTGAAAAAAAATTTGTATAGGAAAAAGTGTATAAGAAAATTAGGGTTGTTACAGCTTGCAACCGTCCGTATGCTCGTCGGCAACCGTGGGAGGTACCTATCGAGGGAAATGTCCCTCGTTTTGCTGCACATTTAGAGGATCCCGTTTTCACTGATGACTAATATGACATAGTGATGTACGAGCTTCTGGCTAGTAGGGGCTCTCCTCTTCCTGTCGGCTCCATTTGGCTTCGAACGATCCTCTCATCTATACTTGCTGACATCCCTTCTCATCCAGCGGAGATGACTCTAGCGATGCTCGACGCGGCGGAGGACAAGATCGAGTAATTTCATGAAGCTTATTTGATTACCCAGCCTCTGAGGGGTTGTTCGGTTCGTCTGCTGAGCCAGATACGGGTTCAGCGGGCCATCATGTCTGCCTTCGCTAATGAGCATGGTGCTGGGGAGCGACTCCTCACGAAGATGGCCGCTTCGACATGATGGAGAAGGCAGAGAGGGAATTAGAGAATCTTGTATATTGTTTTGTTAATCCTTGTATCTCTGATCCCATAAATAAAAATAATGTCGACCACTGAACGTTTCATCCCCATCGCATATTCATATGGGCATCTTGCCTCTGTACACATATTTTGTATTTTAATCTTTAGAAGTTTCTGATGTATGCATCTAAACATAGGTGAACATTGGATTGAAGTGATGCATAACATTTAGCCGGTTTCTAGCTGGCACACATGAATTTTATTAGAATTTTGATATGAGAATATATCGAGCGGATTCAAGCGTCTTCTCAGATCTCGATCCTTAAGAAATGTAGTTCTGAACCCCGAGGCCCATGGGTTGCGTCTTTCTGTTTCTTGATGTTTTGACTTGGCGTAAAGTAGTTTATGTACTCATTTCAGAGTTTGTAGTTTATTCACTCATTTCGGAGTCTCTAGTTTATGTACTCATTTCAAATCTTGTAGTTTATTCACTCGTTACGGAGTCTCTAGTTTATGTACTCATTTCGGAGCTTGTAATTTATTCACTCGTTTCGGTGTCTCTAGTTTATGTACTCAATTCGGAGTTTATTTAGTTTACCTCTCTTGGGTTTACAGGAAAACTTGTCCTAATATCGTATATAGATAACCTTCATTCTTTACGACAGAGGTCCGTTAGGTTTGTGGTACTAGGGTTTTAAGTCCGTGGTACCGTCGCGTTGGCTGATGTATTCTTCGATATACAGCCTTTAAGCTGGTGTTCGAGTAACCCCGTGACTGTCGTGTCTCTGATCCTTTCGGGGGCTGGACAAGACGTTTTCATGTAATCTCCTTAGGTTATATTACCGTCGGAAGAGCAAGCGTTAGGAATTTGCCATGACGCTTCTTACTTGAGATTAGGCTCAATTTGGAGCCCCGATGAGTCATAACCACTCCGCACTGGTGTGGGATGATCTCCGATAGTCTTTTAGGCTTTATATTGTCTTCAAGACCCGAAGCTGGGACTATACCGTTGCTTCATTTTTTGTTTTGACGATGTTGCACCGATTCTTTGCTGAAGTAAGGTAGACATCTATAAGACTTCTATGCTGTATGTATCGCAGTTGAAGTCCGGAGTTAGGAATATGCCATTGCTCCAATTTCATTTGATAACCGCATTCGCATTTTGCTGAAATGAGGGGGGCAGGATGGTCTCTAGGTTGTATATGCGCCGTCGAGACTTGGAGTTAGGATTTTGTCGTTACTCCATTTTTTTGTTTCAACCCTTGGGTCTTTTGTTGACGTTGCGTCTGCGCTGAGAAGGAACGCCGAGATAGTCTCTGAGTTGTATATATACTGTCAAGATTTGGAGTTAGGATTTTTCCATGGCACCATTTTTGCTTTGACCCTTGGGTCTTTTGTTGACGTTGCATCTGCATCCTGTTGGCATGAGAAGCACATCGGGCTGGAGTTAGGATTTTGCCGTCACTCTTTTTTAATTTGGCTCCTTGGGGCTTTCGTTAACATCGCAATCACACCCTGTTGGAATGAGAAGAACGTCGAGTTGAACTCTAGGCTGTAGATATTGCCGTCCAGATCTGGCTTTCCCTTTGACGGAGCCTGGTGGGAAAATACGATTCCCTTTTTTTCATTTGTGCTCATGGATCGTATACAAGAGTCAATATAGACATATTTGCAGGGCAGAGGAAGTTTTATTTTATTTTATTTTTTATTCCCGCGATACTCTATTTTTTCAGATTTTCATATCGTGAAAGTCGCGATTGCCCAATCATTTCAGATTTTTATCCGCGGTGCCCAATCATTTCGGCTATTTTTTTTATTTTTACTCGCTGTTTTTTTATTGCGAGTTGCCCAAACATTTCGGCTGTTTGTATATGCATATTTTTTGCTACTCGCTGCTGTTTTTTTATTGCGAGTTTGGAATCTGATACCAACCTTGGTATCAGCATCGCTACGACTGGAATATAGCCAGGAGCGAATCAACATTTGCCGTGAAAGGACTTAGAGTTTGACACATATTTAGGCAACAGTATCGCTATAACTGAGATATTGTCAGGAGCGAATCATCATTTGCCTTTATTGATTTAAATAAAGGTGGTTTAGTAAACAGGGTTAGGATTCTGTCGACTAAGGCTTTTTGACTTTATGAGATGTAAGGATCTCATAAAGGTATTTATCCCTACGAGTCATGAGGATCTCGTAGGTGTAAATCCCCGTTTCCATCAATAAATTTTTTTCTCTATATTTCCCAAGTTCCCGAATGTTATCCTATTTTTCTCGTATTACTTTGTGTGAAATTAGTTGCTTAGGTTTTAGTACTTAAAATTTTTCCAAAACAAAACAAAAACTCAATATAAATAAATCCATAATTAAAATCAGAGCCCAAAACAAAATATATATATATATATATATATATATATATATATATAACCCCAGCCCAACAAAACAAAAACAAAATAAATATATTAATAAACCAACACCGAGCCCAGCCCAACAGGACAAAAAAAAAGAAAACCAAATCCCTTCCTCAGCCCAGCCCGATGAAATTAATCACAAACCAAATTAATTAAATCCCCAACTCCTTTTCTCCCGGCCCGAGCCCAACGCGACCCGACCCGACCCGTTAGCATCCCTCTCTTCCCCACTTCATTCAGTTTTTCCCGCTCCTTTCTCTTACGCGCCCCACGTCGCCAACGTCCCCGCCTCGTCACGACCATGTTTCCACGCTCGTCGACCACGACCGCGCACGCTCACGAGCTCCTCAACCCTTCCTCGTCTCTCCAACTCCCTCCCTGGTCACTCTCGTTCTCCCTCCTCTCTTCTCTCCAAAAAGAAACACCCCGCTTCATCCCATTACACCCCACCGACGACGACGACTACGACACCTCGTCATCTTCCTCCGTCGCTCCTCTCTCCAGAACTCAAGCCCCACTTCACCTCCCCACCTCACCTGCACCACCGAGCCAGAACACAACCATACCCGCCGAGCTCGAGTCTCCCCTGCATACCCTCCTCGCCACCGAGTCTCCCCTGCACAGCCTCATTCCGACGAGCTCCCCACTGCCTCAACGACCCCTCTACATCATCACCATCGCCACCGAGCTTCGAGCCCCTGCACCCCCTCGCTGCAACTTCAACACCACTGCTGCACCCTCGCCGGAGCTACCTCTGTCGACCACCGCCGACCCCAGCACATCCTCAGGAGCTTTACAGCACCCCACTCCACCTCCAGTGATCACAAGCCATCCCCCGGGCAACTCCGACGACGAACCCAAACTCGAGCCGAGGCCGCGAACCCAAACCGTGCCGTTCGTTACGCGTTCGTGCCGCTGCCGCTGCCGTGCTTCGTCAACGCGTCTCCAGGCAAGTACCTTACTTGCTACATGCTAGATTATTCTGTTATAATTCAAGATCTTATTAATTCCGTGTTTACAATTCATGAAAATTTACATGACACAAGTGTTTGATGCAAAACCCGAATGAAAACCTTCCACTAAACTGACGAAAATTGATCATATAAGCTGGCTCGTGTGGCAATGAACATTGTGTTAAAATTTGACTGTAAAATATGATCGTTACTGACGTGAACGATCATCCCCAATTACACCCGTTAAAACTGAAAATTTCCAGTGTCTGAAACGTGTAAAAATCATAATTAATTGTTTACGAATTGGAATGATGCATTCGAGGGCTCAAATTGAAGCCGACTCGACGACCTGGAACCCCATAAAAGTTTTAAATTATTTATATACTGAAAATACGACGGAAACTGGTTCGGAGAGCAGCTCTGGACTGCAGTCCAGAGCAGCTCTGGCTGTTGGTTTCTATCTCGTAATGCTTACCCCTTTGCTGTTTGAACTTGTATATTGTGGAACCCTATACTTTAGTGAATATGAAACAGTTATCTAAATAACGAAAGTGATCTCACCCCTTTTTACCATCGTTTACTATTTAAACTGTAATTTAAAAGAACATGACGTATAGCAGCCCCAAACAGAAACAGAACTGATACCCTATCGTTGAACAGTGCATAAATTCTGACGTAGAGGCGCGATTGAGAATCCGTATAGTGAGTTGGAAACCTTATTGAAAAATATAAATTTCATTCAACTATAGCGTCGATAAATTCCGATCTCAACAGGGTGAAAATTATGTCACGAAACGGACATTCAGTTCAGAAACTGAATTTCCTGCAGCGAACACTTAAAATTGAAACGGCTGTAACTTGAAAACCCGATATCCGATTGCATTGAAATAAATTTTTCTGAACTGCCGACTGAGTTTACTTGTTATAGTATTTGTATCATTTCGCTGAATTTTGAACGTATGATTTAATGAAATTTTTATAAGTTCATAAGGTGCATAATAGTTCGTATTACACATGACTTGTTAACTGCATAAATGCACATATCTTACCCGATGGCCATACACCTAGTGATAGTGCGCGTTATTATTCAGTATACAATACATTATCGTGCGCGAATGGTACTGTTTTAGGTGTGTCAAGTACGTCAATGGAAAAGTGAATGATTCGTGACAGTGAATAATACAGTGAACAGTGATAAAACCATGTTATTGGTGCATACTTGTACATGACTAGACCGTACTCATCAATTGTGTAAACCTGGGGAAAAAAGGGAATTCGAAGTGGAAAGAGCATCGTATTTAGCGAGGACAGTGATTTAGAGGATGATCATTCGAACAGCGACTCTTATATATATTAGGTTGGGCCTAACGGTCCGGCCGACAGGGTTATATCCAGGGCGATAGTGGGCCGTAGTCTCGGGTATGTACGAGACCCTCATTAAACACGATCCTCCTTTCCACAACTCGATTTCAAACATGACTTAGAGACTGATAGGGACACAGATCATACTTTGCATCAGTTAGTGACATATTGATTGCCTGCATTTTATCTCTACCATTATTACTTTTTTTTTCTTGTTTCTTGTTATTATTATAATATTGCTATGGTGTCGCTCTGACGACCTGAGTATGCAGGCCCAGTGATAGCGGTGGATTTGTCTGATCTCGAGGAGACCGTGAAGATCCAGATCAGTGGACCAGTTACATTGCTCCATTGACATTCTTGGTTAGTTGCCCTCTTGTTTACTTCCTTTGAGCTCAGATTTCTTTATATTCGATAGTTTTAGTGACTGCATTCTCTTTACCCATATTGTGTTTTACTGATTACCATATAATGCTAGAAACCGAAATGTGACTACGACCGGATTTTCCCTTGATCGTAGGAGCATGGCTGGCCTAGTCATCCCTCGTTTTCCGTATTTTGGGAAGCGAGGCGTGACAGTAGGTGTATTTTCTCCTTAGAAATCGTGGGGATTCCCAAGTGATATTTTCTCTCGTAAGTCATAAGGATCTTCCAAGAGTGTTTTCTCCTTATAAGTCGAGAGGATTTACAAGTGTCGTTCACCAAATGTGGACATTTCTCGCCATTGGTGGAACTTGATGGGGAAATGTTTATTTATGCCCGTGGATTGTATACAAGGGTCAATATTGGACGCCTGTAGGGCAACTTTGGGAAATGTGACGGCTTAAGGCTTTTGAATCTTATGAGCCGTGAGGGTCTCATAAGGGGAATTCTCATTACGAATCGTGAGAATCTTGCAAGTGTGATTTCTCTTTAGGAATCATGAGGGTTCCTAAGTGTGTTGCTCCTCTATGAGTCGTAAGGATCCCACGCGGGTATTTTCTCCTCACAAGGTCGAGAGGACTTTGCAAGTGCATACGAATTTTTTATTTTACGAGTTTGCACCCTTTCCAGGTTTTCATAAACTCGCTGGCAGTCCTGTTGTTTTTACTCACGGCACCCTTTCGGGTTTTCATCCGTGCCCATTTTGCTTGTAGACATAACGTTTTTTTTGTTTTTTTAACGAGGTCGCGCCCTTCCGGGTTTTCACAAACTCGCCGGTAGCCCTGCTGTTTTTACTCACGGTGCCCTTTCGGGTTTTCATCCATACCCATTTTGCTTGTGGATATACCATTTTTTTAACGAATGATGGAACTCTCGAACGTAGTTTCACCGCGGGTGACCCATTTATTTACTGGTGGGATTTGGGGATGGCTTCATCGCTAAAGTAACTGCCTAACCGATGGGACTTGAGTTTCAACCTCTGCCGTTGAGACTTCGATTGTAATATAGATCTCAAGAAAGCATATCACCATTTTGGAGGCGACATGCTAGTTTAGGGACATCTCGGTCCGTTATCTCTATGTTTGAGGCAAATTTTTAGTTTTAAGGACTTCTCGGTCCATTGCCACCATGTTTGAGGTGAATAATTAGTTTAAGGATTTCTCGGTCCGTTGTCGCCTTATTTGAGGCGAATAATTAGTTTAAAGACTTCTCGGTCCGGTATCGCTGTTTTTGAGATGAAGTTTTAGTTCAAGGACATCTCGGTTCGATGTCGCCATATTTGAGGCGAGATTCTAGTTTAAGGACATCTCGGTCCGTTATCGCTATGTTTGAGACAGATTTTTAGTTTAAGAATATCTCGGTCCATTATCGCCAAGCTGGAGGCAGATAATTTCTAGTTTAAGAACTTCTCGGTCCAATGTCTCCATATTTGAGACAAGTTTTAGTTTAAGGACATCTTGGTCCGTTATCGCTATGTTTGAGGAGAAATTTTAGTTTAAGAACATCTCGGTCCGTTATCGCCATTATTGAGGCAGCTAATTTCTAGTTTAAGAACTTCTCGGTCCAATGTCGCCATATTTGAGGCGAGGTTTTAGTTTAAGAATATCTCGGTCCGTTATCGCTATGTTTGAGGCGAATTTTTAGTTTAAGGACATCTCGGTCTGTTATCGCCATGCTTGAGGCAAATAGTTTCTAGTTTAAGGACTTCTCGGTCCAATGTCGCCATATTTGAGGCGGGATTCTAGTTTAAGTACATCTTTGTCCGTTATCTCCATGTTTGAGGCGAATTTTTAGTTTAAGAACATCTTGGTCCGTTATCGCCATACTGGAGGCAGATAGTTTCTAGTTTAAGGACTTCTTGGTCTAATGTCGCCATATTTGAGGCGGGGTTTTAGTTTAAGGACATCTCGGTACGTTATCGCTATGTTTGAAACGAATTTTTAGTTTAAGAACATCCCGGTCCGTTATCGCCATGCTGGAGGAAGATAATTTCTAGTTTAAGGACTTCTCGATCCTGAAACCATATTTGGGGCGAGGTTCTAATTTAAGGACATCTTGGTCCGTTATCGCCATGTTTGAGGCGAATTTTTAGTTTAAGTACATCTCGGTCCATTATCGCCATGCTGGAGACAGATAATTTATAGTTTAAGTACTTCTCGGTCCAATACCGCCATATTTGAGACGGGATTTTAGTTTAAGGACATCTCTGTCTGTTATCGTCATGTTTGACGCGGATTTTTAGTTTAAGGACATCTCGGTCCGTTATCGCCATGCTTGAGGCAGATAATTTCTAGTTTAAGGACATCTCGGTCCGTT
Organism: Agapanthus africanus; assembly: GCA_030015575.1. Taxonomy (NCBI): domain Eukaryota; kingdom Viridiplantae; phylum Streptophyta; class Magnoliopsida; order Asparagales; family Amaryllidaceae; genus Agapanthus; species Agapanthus africanus. Next base: position 34,605,871 of record CM057346.1, read on the forward strand.
ATCGCCATGCTTGAGGCGAGGTTCTAGTTTAAGGACATCTTGGTCCGTTATCGCCATATTTGAGGCGAATTTTTAGTTTAAGAATATCTCGGTCCGTTGTCGCCATGCAGGAGGCAAATAATTTCTAGTTTAAGGACTTCTCGGTCTAATGTCGCCATATTTGAGGCGAGATTTTAGTTTAAGGGCATCTCGGTTCGTTATCGCCATATTTGAGGCGAATTTTTAGTTTAAGGACATCTCGGTCCGGTGTTGCCATGTTTGAGGCAAATTTTTAGTTTAAGGACATGTCGGTCCGTTGTCGTCATGTTTGAGACGAATTTTTAGTTTAAAGACATTTCGGTCCATTATCGTCATGTTTGAAGCGAATTTTTAGTTTAAGGACATCTCGGTGCGTTATCGCCAAGCTGGAGGTAGATAATTTCTAGTTTTAGGACTTCTCGGTCCAATGTCGCCATATTTGAGGCAAGATTTTAGTTTAAGGACATCTCAGTCCGTTATTGCCATGTTTGAGGCGAATTTTTAGTTTAAGAATATCTCGGTCCGTTATCGCTATGCTTGAGGCAGATAATTTCTAGTTTAAGGACTTCTCGGTCCAATGTTGCCATATTTGAGCTGAAGTTCTAGTTTAAGGACATCTTGGTCCGTTATCGCCATGTTTGAGGCGAATTTTTAGTTTAAGGACATCTCGGTCCGCTATCGCCATGTTGGATGCAGATAATTTTTAGTTTAAGGACATCTCGGTCCAATGTCGACATATTTGAGGTGAGGTTTTAGTTTAAGGACATCTCGGTCCAATGTCTACATATTTGAGGTGAGGTTTTAGTTTAAGGACATCTCGGTCCGTTATCGCCGTGTTTGAGGCGAATTTTTAGTTTAAGGACATCTCGGTCCGGTGTTGCCATGTTTGAGGCAAATTTTTAGCTTAAGAACATTTTGGTCCGTTGTCGCCATGTTTGAGGCGAATTTTTAGTTTAAGGACATCTCGGTCTGTTATCGCCATTTTTTAGGCGACGGAGCTTCTTTGGATACTACTCTCAGAGTTTTTTGACTCAGGAAGATAGCGAGCAGACACGAGCGTCGTCATCTATCATTGACCTAGGTCATGACTCGTCAAGCATAGTATTTTTTGAGGAACCGGCCGTTTATTGGCCGGAAGGGTCTTTCACCATGCATATCCATGATTAGGTAGGCTCCACCTTGGTAGAATTTTTCTATGATATACGGACTTTCATAGTTTGGCTCGAATTTCCCCCGTTTTGCACGAGGGGATCATCGGTCTTTTGTTGACTACCACGGGCTCGACTTGGCGGAATGTTCTTGCCCTAGTCAGTCTTTCATATGACCGTGTCATCCTTGCCTTATAAGCCTCCAGATTTTGCTGTGCTATAAGGCGAGTTTCGTCGAGGGCAATTTCCTCAAGGATTTTTTCTTTCCCTTTGTCTTTTTTGCTCGAACCCTTGTTTATAGGTCCGAGATTCTTTTCAGGTAGCGTGCAGCTACGCAGCTGAATGTTCTCACAGTTCTTCTCCCCCTCTTCCTTTTCGGAGGTGGAGTCTTTGAAGAGAGGGCTGAGGGTCATTTCATTCTCAGAATCTCTCCCGAAAGTAAGAACTTGGGGCTTTTCCCCTTTCGGACTGGTATCAACCATATGACAGTTGCCAGTCGTTTTTTCACACGCATCTGTCGCACTCTTTTACCGTCGACGAGCTTCGCGCTTCATTCTCTTGAAGTGTTTTTAATGGGTAACATATCTTTACCACCACTTCTTGAAGGTACTGCATTCTTCGGTGGTGTGGGTAACCCTTTGATGATATAGGCAGTAGTTTGGATGTGAATCATCTCCGTCAAGGCATATGACTCCGGGAGTGTTTCCTACAAGAGGTGGCAGCTTCATTCCCATTGACAGGGCTTTGGCGAACCGCTTCTCTGCCTTGATCCTGCTCTTATTTGTGGCAGGTGTGCTTCAGTTTGGTTGGAGTACTTTACGACTTATCCTCGCCACAGCTTCTTCATCCTGACGCTGACGCTTACCCTTTTCGTATATGGCTATTTCGCGTTCTCGGTTAGCTTTGCTTTTTTGAAAGGCTTCGTTTAACAGCCTATCGATCGGGGTTTTTGGTAGTTCCGAGGATTTTAGTGCCGATCCTGCCCCCAGTCCCTCCGTATTGTTTTCTGACGCTGAGAGAGTTTCTTCGTCATTTAACAACGAATAGGAGACTGTATGGAAACTTGCTACATAGTCTTCGGTTTCTTCTGATGAGTCATTTTCCTCATCGTTGTCACTATCTTCATTCTCAAGAATATGGTTGAGAAACTCTTCGAGGATGACTGGTGTCCGCGCCTTCTGGTTGTACTCTTCCAACACGTCAATGTACTTTTGTATGTTTGTGCGCCTGTCGTCATACTCGACAGGCTGCACATGCTTCTTGGTCTTCTTCTTTTTCTTCGAAGACTTTGAAGGCTTGACTTAGAGATTTTGCCCTTTGTCAACAACTTTCGGCATGGGACGCGGTTTCAACATCCCTTCGATGCTTTCAGGTTCAAGTAGGCTTTTCCACCTGACTGCCGGATATGCCTGTAGATCCTTCAGCATTCTTTTGGTCTTTGCTGAAAGAACGATTTCCCATGGAGTTTCTTCCATGAACGAGCATGATGCCCCCGGTGCATCCAACTTTTTGGGAGTGTGCTTCTGTGACGGTTCACCCTCCAGTTCTCAGAAAGCGCGAACTTCCCCTGTTGATACTGATCCTCGACCTGGTTCTTGAAGACGTAACAATTCTCAATTGGGTGGCTCACCATTCTGTGATAGGAACAGTAGTTGGGGTTGTTGACGTCGCCGGGTTGTGGTTGACGCCGTGGGTCTGGCAATGTGATGAGTTTGTTACATACTGCCAACTCAAAAAGCCTCCTAGTCTTATCGTGGGAAAACAAGTATGCGCGTCCTAGCCTTTCTTTTCGGGATAGGCGTGGACGTGCATTGTTTTGGCGAGCCGCCGATTTTGGGTCGCTCGGTTGTTCTTGAGTGTTGGCGATGAAGGCCGCTTTCCTTTTACCCTTGACATTTCGAGGGTCCTTACTTGAGAAGAAAGACCCATGGCCCATCTGGTCCATTTAGGCCAGTTTATCTATTAGAGCCTGGAAGGTAGTCGGCTTGAAGAGCGTCATGAACTAGGACACGGTCGTTTGCGGATCTAGGATCCCGATGAACATGCCAACGGCGGGGATTCTTCAATGCATTGTTTGCACTTTGACCACAGGTTCCGCCACCGGATCGCATATTGGACCCAGGTTTCTCCCGAATTTACCCTGGCATTGATTAAAGCCGTGATCGGGGTGCGCTCGCTTGCACTGGTGAATCGTTGTGTGAACAGCAGCTCTATCCCTGTGAATGTCTTTACGGAGTCATTTGGGAGCTCCGGGTACTATCCAAAAGCTGTCTCCGACAGGCTACCAACGAACTGGCGAAGCAGCAGTTTGTCATCGCCTCCAGTGTTGCCGCACAAAGCTTTGAACTGCGTGACGTGCTGATGGGGGTTGCCTGTCCCCTTATACACATGGAATTTGGGGATCATATATCCTGACGGGTACTTGATTTTGTCATACCAGCCTGGATACGGTCGCCCAGTTCTGACGATTTGGCCAGCCGCTTCATTAGCCTGATGAGCTCTTATTTGTTGAGCAATATAATCATCAAGAACAGCCTTAGAGATCGTTTCCTCCCTGGCCACTGATAGAGTCGGAAGAGGGTTTGATGTTTCCCCTCTGTCATTCTCGATGATTACCGGCGGATTTTCGGCTGGGGGTTCTGACTGGATCATCATTCCAACCATGTCCTGGAACAAGAGAGCCATCTGCTTTATGTTAGCAGCCTGCTCAGCAGCTTCCTTGTCCTTTCTTTCAAGCACCCTTCGCAGGAACTCTGTATCGGTCTCCTGCTCTTGGCGATGTTCAGCTGTTAGATCCGGACTTTCTTTCTGTTCGGTCTGTCATTTTGGTCAGCATCTCTTGGAGCTTTTATTGTTACTCCTGAGCTTTTTTCAACGACCGAGTTTGCGGCCGGTGACCTACGGAAGCACGGCTTTTTTCTTTCCTAGAATCCATGTAGACCGTATGTACGATCACGCCCCCAGACTTATGGCGTTTGGGTCCATCGCCTTTGGAGTTTGCCACCGACGGTAGGATTTTCTCCGGCCTCATCCTTTTGTGGGAGTTCGAAGTTGAAGAAGCCGTTGTAACAGGCACCCGTGTGGGAGAAGTCCCTCGCTATATGACGGAGGGGTGGTATTTTTCTTGCCGAACCTTCAATTTTTTCGGTCGACGGGAGTAGTTCTGGTCAATCATGAAGTCCTGGACTTTTCGCCAGACCCTGTGAATTTGGGAGGAGAGCCGTTGATAGGGGCGCTCTAGCTTTTCCTGCACTGTGACTTCCGCAAGCGGGGGCGATTTCTTTAGCACCGTCGTTGGAGAGTTCTTGCATACCCTCCTGAGTAGATCAAAGTTGTTCCCGGTTGGAACAGCAGCGTCAACTTCCACCGTCGGAGCTGGTGGGGTAAGTCCAGAGAGAGAATTGCCCCCAGCTTTTATCACCCGGTGCCAGTGGCGACGTCGAGCGTGTCTTGCAAAAGGGACCGCCTTAGTTTTGGAAGCAGCTTCTTCATGTCCCTGGGTTTGGTAAGGGACTATTGCTGGTTTCAGCCTATTGAAGACTGACGTCCTTGGTAGGGTTTGCGGAGGAACAGCCAATCTTCCGAAGACCGATCTTCTGGTAGGGGAAGCACTTTTGACGACTTCATCTGCAGAAAGAGTTGGGAGGGCTATCCATTTTGGGGCGGCCCTTTCAGGTATGAAGAGCCTCTTTGCAAGCCCATTTTAGTTCTGGCTCAGTCTGTTGAAGACTGAGACGTCTGAGCTTCGGCTCAGCCTGTTGAAGACTGAGGCATCGGATTTGGAAGAACCGTTGAGAGGAGCCGTTGTGGTTGCAAGTCAATCGAAGACCGACCTCTTGGGAGCTTCTTCCTACGACGCTGGGGCACTGAAACTCGTTGGTGGGATCATGGTCTTAAAGAATAAGCCGGTAGTGGCTTGAGTTACTTGCCCCACCGGCATTGAAAAGACGGAGGCCGCGTTGGGCCCATAAGTTACTCCTCCAGTTGGGGCGGAGTGGGAGTTACTGGTGCAAGTTGTGTAGTTGGAAGTCATCGATTTTTCTTCTTCTGCACAGGAACAATACACCAAATCTTAGTACCTCAAATCTAAGGGCAACCATAACGAACCGCGATTTTGTTCGCGAAACACGACACACGAAGTGTGGAGTGGAAAGAGGAAAAGGTCCCACCGGGCGTACTAGAATCTATTCGCCGCTGGGAGACGGACCGGAACGTTGGGACGTCTAGCCTGAATTCTAGGGGCAGATGCTATTTGGATTTATCCGACCACCTCTCCAAAGATGCCAAGTTGATTTATGGCATCATATATCGGAGGTTTGGACGAATGCGGCCATTGTAGCGTGACTTCATCAGATTCCCCCTCGTTTGTGAGGGGTTTTTTATTGTGGGGATGCTCTTCCCTGCAGGCGCAAGCCTCTGTAGTTAATTACGTTACCACATCACGATAACCACTTTTTCCTGCTCCGGAAGTTCACTTCATGTCGTGTGTGTTTTTGTTTGTTTTGGTTTTGGTTGCCCGTGGATCGTGTACGGAGACTAATTTATGTCATCGCCTGTAGGGCGTGGATTATTCCAAATCCGTATATTTTTATATTTGGGTTTGGGTTGATTTAAGAATCGTTAATCTGGTTTGAGATTAAGATCGACTCAAAATGTATGAGCGTTCGGGCTCAATTATTTTAGTTTAAGGACATCGCGGTCCATTGTCGCCATATTTGAGGCGAGATGTTAGTTTAAGGATGTTTCGGTCCTTTATCGCGTATTTGGGGATGAATATTAGTTTAAGGACATTTCGGTCCATTATCCATCTTGCGCGCACGTGTATTTGTTACGTGACGAAGCGAACAATAGTGATACGGAATGTGCCCAATTTGGGGTACGAACCGATTTGAGGCATGCACGTCAATTTAGAAGTACATCAACGAAAGAAGTTGTTAGTCGTCGGGACCCGCCACCTCTCTGAAGACGTTGACGAATTACAACGACATGTATCAGAGATGTGAAGAGATGCCCTTAAACCAAATTCCGTATTTGAGGGAAAAGGGGTTGTTGTGGACTTAAGAATTTTTAGTCATATGTGAGACCTTGGAAATCAAGAGCATATGGGCTCGATTGATTTAAAAACAAAAAGATCTGACCTTAGAAAACTTAGCTAATTTTGGGCTGAGATTGAGTTTCCATAATTACCCAACAGTGCTGAGCATTGGGACATGCAGCGCTCACGTATGAAACACGTGGGGTGATGGATTAGTGCTAAGCACTAGAGTCCTGTGGTACTCACGTGTGAAACACGTGAGGTGTTCAGATGTGAGCGTTTTTAGTCATTTTTGACTAATCATAGAGTGCTGAGCACTCTACATGATACTCACGTGAGAAACACGTGAATGCTGGGTTTTGGGCTTTATTTGTTCGTTTCTCTCTTTTTACAGAAGTGCTAAGCACTTGGATAGAGCTCACGTGCATTTCACGTGACTGCTTCCTTTTGGGACGGCTGCCTAATTGACAAAGAAGTTTTTCTTTACTCGTGAGAAACACGTGAGACAGCTTTGGCTGTTCTTTTTGTTTGTTTTTTAAGCGCTTCTCGTGGGAAACACGTGAGGCTTCAAAATAGTTCTAAGCACTAATTGAGTCACCAAGTTGTTCTTGTGTTTTTTTAGAGATATTGATCTCTGTTAATGACATTTTTTAGTTGTTGATGATCATCAAGATTTCAGTTTTGAAGATCTTGGATCATCATTATCGTTTGTATTGAAGAACGAAGTTCTTTTTCACTTTTCTAAGAACCAAATTCTTTATGTAGGGCTAAACCTTAATTTTTGAAGGAATTAAATTCCCATATGTTCTTGTTCTTTCTTTTTTAACTAGTTCTTTTCTCCTAAGTTTTGAATCCGCAGAACAGAATCTCCCCGATGAAAATTTAATTCTCAACTTGTGGGGAGATCTGCTTCTGCAAATCTCAAACAGAGAAAGAACTGAGTTCTTATATGAAGGGTTAAACCCTTAGAGAGGTACATGAGAGATAATATGATCTCTGTGTTTCTTTACCTAGGGTTTCAACAAGGCAAGGCTTCTTTGAGAATTAAATTCTCTTTTCTATCAATGGCTCACTGTATTCTTTAATAGCTTGTGGGAAGTTCTCTCTGTATATTCTCTCTCCCTTTCTCTCTTTCTCTCCCCCCTTCTTTCTTCTCTATCTATTTATAGGAGAAGTGAAAAGATCAACTTGTTAAGAAAATCTCTGATTGAGAGATCATGATTGATTTCATAATCAATCCAAAATTATCTCTTAGATCACTTGGTGAATTTTATTCACCATTGGATTTTTAATCTAAAAGCTCTCTGTTTAACAGAGAAGTTTTCTTGTTTATTTAACAAGATTAGGAAATATTTTTCCTAAGATAGAATTTTATTCTATCGGATGATCGGTGGGTGATTTTATAATCACCGTTGGATCTTTGAATCAAGGGTCCTCTGTTTAACAGAGAAGATCTTTCTAGTTTGAGAAAGATCAAGAAAATATTTCACACGTAGAATTTTATTCTATCAGATGGTTCATTTGGTGATATTTTATCACAATTGGATTTTAAATCCAAGATTTTCTGTTAGAGAAAAATCTTTCCATATTAGAAAGATCATGGAAAATATTTCCCAAATAGAATTTAATTCTATCACATAGAATCAGATGTGAGTATTTTAAAATTGGGGTGTTCACATGCTTTGCATGTGAGCGCTGCCAATTTATGTGGCAGGAGAACTCACGTGTTTAACACGTGATCATTAGCGTGGGTTTTGGCTTGTTTATTTTCAGCGCTCATATGGTTTGCATATGGGCGGTCACGTGTTTAACATGTGGAGCATGTTTGGCCTATCAATTGTTTGATTGCATATAGGCGCTCACGTGTTTAACAAGCAAGGCTTATTTAGCCTATAAGTTGTTTTAACTGCAGTGCCTATATGCATTACAGATAGATGCTCACGTGTTTAACACGTGAGGCTTATTTAACCTATGAGTTGTTTTAACTGCAGCGCCTATATGCTTTGCATATAGGCGCTCACATGTTTAACACGTGAGGCTTGAGTCTGGGGGGAATTTTCTCCCCCTTCTCTTTATTTTTTATGAGGGAACAACGGACAACGCCTCCTTCGTAAATTTTGAATAAAATTCCTATACAACAGCAATAAAATAGATGCATCACCACAAGGAAGCTAACCCGACGCCCACACGGTGGAGACACAATCCATGCAAAATATACGACGTCTAAAAGCGAAGAACAACAAGTGAAAAACAATAAACACTAAATATAAATAAAGTCAAGCTGACTCCACACGAGTTTGACTACAACACAGTACGACATAAAATTACATATAACAAGTCATTACACTAAAATCTAACACGGTCGCCTCAACTTGCATGGTGTCTTCTTTTTTGCATGAAGCGGAGGTTGTGATAGTTCGACTTCGTCGGCGCCAAATCGCTGAGATGGCTCTGGCTGGAATGGTCCATGCACATACTCATCGGGATGCTAAGACGGTGGTGGCTGAGATGATTCTGTTTGTACCTGTCCACGTCTTCTACGTGAATATGTGATGCATGGTGCATGCATGGTAGGTGAACGCGTTAATATATGCTTCGCGAACACACTACTGATGAGGGACTTAATGTTCCCATGCGCTATTTGGGTCCTTAGCGCCATGAACCCCCTCATCTGCGATATCCTCCAGCTCATACATGGTTTGCACCTATATTGATGGTAAATAAGATAATGAATTTCATAAAAATAAGATTATAGTTTTATAAGATTTAATATAAATTTGCCAAATCTCTCTCTATCGATATGCGACGCGTATAGGTGATTGGTGGAGGTGTGGCCGTGAGGATGAATATGCGGGTAATTATGCAATACCACATAATGTATTCTTTCATCGATATATCTAGCTGCCTCTCAACCTGGATGTTGTTTTCCCGATTGTACCAGCGATCCACCCAAATATGATATTTCGCGAGCAAAGCTTCTCCAATCAGCGTTCCACCTTCATGCGGTGTATTCTCCACCGCGCCTGGTGTGTGCTGCTTCATGCCGAAAGACACGGTCTGGCACGTGCATCTTAATAATCTCGTTGTATATAATCGGTATCCTTACAAGCCAAAAGTAGACTCCTAGCATGCACAACGGAAGTAGAGTGGCCAACAGTTCCTATGTGTACGGTATCCACATAACAGATGTCTTCTCCATTACATCAAACTCGTTGCGGTAGAATCTCAAAGCGTGATCCGGTGTCGCATCCCATGACCTGGCCACATTCTACCTGCATATAGTTTTCACACACAGCAAGTTAATATTTTAAAAAACTTGAAAGTTTAAGTATCCACATAGGTTGAATTACTTATATGCATCCATATGGCCTTTGGCCATCAAGAGCAAACTAGGTTCTAATAGTCGGACGACCAATAGAGACATATGTTCATGACCATAACTGAAATAAAATATGAAGTACAATGAATATCTATTTAATTCAGCAAAATAAGAGTAATTCTCAATTAAATATTTTATACTTGAAGAAGTGTCAAACAACCCCCAAGACTTGAGTGCTCCATCAATGCCACTATGCTCAGTCTGTTATAGAGGAATAAAAGAACTGCACTCCCTCAGGATAGAGTGGTATACTCATCGAGATCCTCTAACAGTTACAGCAACATAAGACTAACTCTGCTTTTAGTCCGGTTCGGAAATAAGCGAACCTCTATCTGATGCATAATATAGGCTCGTGTATGCTGCTCAACCGCCACAAGTGTAGCATCTATAAGAAGCTCATCAGTAAACGCCTCCCGCAACTGTTTACCCCAATCAGAGCAAAGCTCTGTTCAAATTCCGAGGCGGGAGATGAAGCAACGCTTCATCTTCCCCCAATCAGAAACAAATCTTTGCTTTGAAAATTTAAACTTTAATAAATGAAGCAACGCTTTGGATCCTTTGCACTGCGCGCGACGCACCACCTGTCTGGCGCAGATGCATTAGCGCAGCATCCAAGAAGGCGCGCCCAATTAGAGCAAAGCTCTGTTAAAGGAAGCACCGCGCCGCGCGATACGTGTCAGCGCAGATGCGCTAGCGCAGTTGCGCTGCGCGACACGTGTCAGCGCAGATGCGCTAGCGCAGTTGCGCTGCGCTGTGCGCTGCACGTGTCACGCGCTGGGGCATCTGCGCCAAACAGAATTAAAATTCTAAAGAAATTTTTCTGTTCTTGTTAAAACAAGAAGATTTTCTTCTGAAAAACAGAAACCCTTGGATCAAAGATCCAACGGTGGGGAAATTCCCCAAATCACTCAGAGAAAGATATCTTTAACTAATTTATGGGCACTATAAAAAGGACCCCAAGCCTAAAAAAAAGACATTTTTTTTCTTTCTTGAAAAAAGTCAAGAGCTTCAAACAGAGAGAGAACTCTGAGAAAATTTCAAAGAAAAAGGTAAAAACCTTCACGAGAGAGAAGAAATCTCTTTTAATAAATCATTGATCTAAAAACCAGATCAATGATCTTCGCATAATAAATAGTGCTTTGCACTTTTATGAACCTCTGGTTCTTGAAATAAAAAAAAACTTAATTTTCTTTGATCTAAATTAGATCAAGAAATCAAATAGTGCTTTGCACTTCTATTCTTAAATCTAAAAGATCCTTAGTGCTTTGCACTTCCAAACTGCGCTGTTGCGCTCTTGGGAAAGCGCCACGTATCAGTATATGAATCACTTGCGCTATGAGCTTTGAGATAGAGCTTTGGTCTCTGTGATTGGCGCAACTCACCAAGGTGCGCCACGTGTCAGTAGCGCAAGCACAGCGCACTGCGCTTGCATGACACGTGTCGTCATTGCAAGCGCTTGCGCTCTCTGATTGGCACAAAGTGCCTGAAAATGCAATGCGTTTCCTGAAGGGCCAGGCCTAATTAAAAGACCAAACAAGTCTGATTAAAATGATGCTCTGCATCATTTATAAATGGGCAAAGCCCAAACAAAATAATAAAAATGCTATGCAGATGCCTTGCAGAGCCCAAAATAAATTGATGCTCTGCATCTTTTATGGGCAGAGCCCAAACAAAAAAATAGAAAATAATGCAATGCATTATTTAAAAATGGGTCAAGCCCTAACACAGGTCTAACAGACCAAAAACAAATAAAAGGCGTTGAATACTTTTCAACTGGACTTAGCCCAATCACGGCCGTAAGTCCTCAAATTAAATTGACTGAGCGAGATTGCTCCCTTAAATCAATTTATATCCGGTTAGAGGGTACATCTCCGAGCTCCTTTGACACCTTTCGTTGTAATCCTTCAACGACGTCAGAGAGGCGACGGGTCCCAACGACCACACATGAATACGGACTGCGGGGTCCTTAAACTCGTGGACCGGAACGTCCTTAAACTAATGTTGGACCGGAACGTCCTTAAACTAATAGCGGACCACCACGTCCCTAAACTGGAACATAGACCACCATGTCCCTAAACTGGAATGTGGACCGCAATGTCCCTAAACTACCTATGGACCACTGTGTCCCTAAACTGGAACAATAGAGCTCCTAAATGCTCTTTTGTCAGATCTAAACGATCCCGTTTAAGTTGATCTTAGCCTCAAATATGGCTAACGAATCCTTAAACATTCAAACAGACTTTAGTCCCAAATTGGACTATAAGACCCCCAATCAACTTTGGTTCAAGGGTACATCTCCGAACTCCTCTGACACATGTCGTTGTAATCCTTCAACGTCGTCAGAGAGGTGACGGGTCCCGACGGCCATATATTAAATGGACCACCACGTCACTAAACTGGAATACGGACCACCACATCCCTAAACTGGAATGCGGACCACCATGTCCCTAAACTGGAATATGGACCGCAATGTCCTTAAACTACTTATGGACCACTACGTCCCTAAACTGGAACGATAGAGCCTCCAAACGCTCTTTTGCCGGATCTAAACGATCCCGTTTAAGTTGATCTTAGCCCTAAACACGGCCAACGTATCCTTAAACATTCAAATGGACTATAAAACTCCAAATCAACTTTGGTTCAAGGGTACATCTCTGATCTCCTCTGACACCTATCGTTGTAATCCTTCAACGACGTCAGAGAGGTGATGAGTCCCGACGGCCATATATTAAATGGATCACCACGTTAAGTTGATCTTAGTCTCAAACAGGACTATCGTATCCTTAACGAACGTTTAAGTTGATCTTAGCCGCAACGCGACTAATGCATCCTTAAACTAAAAACACTAAACCCAAATCTAAGTAAATACGGATTTGGACTAATCCACGTCCTACGGGCGACGGCATTACTTAGTCTCCGTATACAATCCACGGGCAACCACAAACAAAACAAACACACACGACACGAAGTGAAATTCTGGAGAAGGAGAAAGTTGTTATCGCGATGCGGTAGCATAATTAACTGTAGGGGCTTGCGCCTGCAGGGAAGAGCATCCCCACAATAAAAACCCCTCAAGCGAGGGGGAATCTGACGAAGTCTGCTACATCGGCCGCATCCGTCTAAACCTCCGATACACGGTGCCATAAATCAACTTGGCATCTTCGGAGAGGTAGACGGATAAAACCAAATAGCATCTACCCCGAATCTCAGCGTCAGGACATCGCAGTCTTGTGCGCCGTCTTTCGGAGGGGAACAGATTCTGGCACGCCCGGTGGGACCTTTTCCTCTTTCCACTCTACACTTCGTGTGTCGTTTTCGCGAACTAATCGCGGTTTGTTAACGGTTGCCTTTGGATTTCAAGTTACTAAGATTTGGTCTTTTTTCTGGCAAAGAACTCAAGCATCAATGGCCTCTAACTGCACCAACTGTTCGAAGTGCCACCGCAACGGATGCTCCATCTCACCAGGAGGTGTAGCATATGGGCCCCAAGCGGCTTCCTTCCTCGCTCTGCCGGTAGACCAGGTGACCCAAGCCACCACCGGCCTGTTTTTCAGGACCATGATCCCTCCTTCAAGCTTCTCTATGCCAATACCTGCACCGGAAGTGAACAAGAAGTCGGTCTTCGACCGGATCACTGCTACGACGGCCCCTGTCAACGAGTCGTCCATTACCAAGCCAACAGCCCCTGTCTTTGCTAGGCTGGATCAAAACTCTGAGGGGCCTACCAAGAAGTCTGTGAATCCCAAGGTGACTGTCCCAAGGAAGGCAATAGCCGCTGCTCCAGAAGTCGTCAAGGCGGCTTCTCCTGCTAAGAGATCAGTCTTTACAAGACTGACTGTCCCAACTCCTGCTCCTGCTGCTCAAAAGACATCAGTCTTCAATAGGCTGACGCCGGCAACAGCCCCACACTTGAACATGGGGCAAAAAGAGGCTGTTTCTGTCTCTGAACCAATACCGACGACTCGTCGAGCCCGACGTCGCCACTAGCTCCGAATAAGGAAGACTGGGGGCAACTCCCCTTCCGGGATAACTCCACCAGTTCCAACGGTGGAAGTTAATGCTGCTGTTCCGACTGGGAACATCTTTGAGCTACTGAATAGGGTGTGCATGAACTCGTCAACTGCGGTGCTCAAGAGATCTCCTACACCGGTAGAGACCGCTGTGGAAATAGAAAAGCCGGAGCAGCCTTCTCAATCGCTGTCCTCCAGGATTTACAAGACATGGCGACGAGTCTGAGAATCTGTCATTGATCCTAACTTCTCTCGCCAGCACAAGAAGTCGAAAGGTCGGCAGGAAAAAAATCCCCTGGTCAAGCAACGAAAGGCGACGACCGCTTGGGTGCCCAAAACAACGGCCCCCTCAACTTCTACGGCCCATAAAAGAAGAAGGCCGGAGAAAGTGCCGACGCCGATGACGAATATCAAAGGTGGTGAACCCAAACGCCCTAGGTCAGGGGGCATAATAGTTCATACAGTTTATGTGGCATCGGGAAAGGAGGATAGCCGCATATCAACAGGTCATAGACCGCACACGAGGTCAGTAACCAAGGCTCAGGAGCAACAGCAGAAGCTCCAAGAAATAATGAACGCTATGGCCGCACTTACAGGGCCAAAAGAAAACCCTGAAACGTCCTCGGATGAACTCCAAGAGGAAGAAACCGATGCCGAATTCCTTCGTCGAATATTGGAGAAGAAGGACAAAGAGGCTGCTGAACAAGCAGCCAACATACAGCGTATGGGCCTTCTCTTCCAAGACATGATAGGAATGATGATACAGCAAGATCCTCCGACCGAAGAGCCCCCGATCGTCCTTGGAGATGATAGGGGAGAGACATCGAATCCTCCGCCAGCCCTATCAATAGCTAAGGAGGATACAATCTCCAAAGCTGATTTGGATGAGTATATCGCCCAGCAAATACGGGTTCATCATGCGACCGAAGCAGCCGGCCAAGTCGCAAAAACGGGGCGGCCATATCCAAATTGGTATGACCAAATCAAGTACCCGCCAGGTTATACAATTCCCAAGTTCCATGTCTACAAAGGGACGGGCAATCCTCATCAGCATGTTGCCCAGTTCAGGGCACTCTGCAGTAACACCGGCGGTGATGACAAGCTGTTGCTTCGCCAGTTTGTTGGAAGCTTATCAGATACGGCGTTCGAATGGTACTCTGAGCTCCCGAACGACTCTATTAAAACCTTCACGGAGATGGAGCTGCTGTTTACTCAGCGTTTTGCAAGCGCCAGTGAACGTACCCCGATGACGGCACTGATTAACGCCAGGATAAAACCCGGCGAGACGTGGGTTCAGTACGCTATACGATGGCGGAACTTATGGTCGAAGTGCGAGCAACTCATTGAAGAAGCTCCCGCAGTGGGTATGTTTGTAGGAACCCTTGATCCGCAAGCAACCATCTCACAATTTATGATGTTTTTCAAGCTAACTACCTTCCAGGCTTTGATTGACAAGCTAGCGCAGATGGATCAGATGGGCCATAAACCCCCTCTTCCAAGGCCGGACTCCCGAAATGATAAAGGGAAGGGAAAAGCGATCGTCGTCGCTAATACTCAACAACAATCGAGCGACTCGAAGCCGGTTGCTCGTCAAAATAATATGCGCCCGTACGTACCCCTTTAGGATAGGATGGGACGTCCTTATTCCTTTCCCCACGATAAAACGAGGAGGTTATTCGAGCTGGCGTTACGCAACAGACTCATAAATCTGCCGGATCCAAAACGTCCGTTGCAACCAAGTGACGTCAACGAGCCCAACTACTGTCCTTATCATCGAGTACTGGACCATCCGATCGAAGACTGCTACGTTTTCAAGAATTGGCTTGAAAACCAGTACCGACAGGGCAAGTTCGCGTTATCTGACAAATGGAAGGTGAATCCCCCGCAGCCCCACACCTCTAAGGGGACGAATACGCCGGGGACAACATGCTCCGTCGTTGAAGAAGCTCCTTGGGAGGTTGTATTATCAACCAAGACAAAGAGGATGCTAAACGATTTTCAGACATGTCCAGCGATCAAGTGGAAAAACCCGCTGGAACCGCAGGTCATTGAAGGGATGTTGAAGCCACGTCCAACTCCAAAGACCGATGGTGGTGGTTCAAGCACTTGCAGCCAGCCATCAAAATCTTCTAAAAAGAAGAAGAAGAAATCTAAGAAGCCCGTGAAGCCTGGCGACAAGCGCACGGACTTACAAAAGCAAATTGACGCGCTGGATGAATACAACCAAAAGGCACGGACTCCCATTACGCTTCAAGAGTTCCTCAATCACGTCTTTCAAGAAGAAGACGAGGGAAGAAGTTCATCTGATGAATCCGAAGAATGCGTGGCGAGCTGTCATATGATTTCTTATTCGATCACGAACGATGAGGAGACTCCTTGCACTGAAAAGCTGGGGGCAGATCCTGAATCTAAAATTCTGGGGCTATCAGATGAGGTAATTGACGCATTCCTTAATGAAGCTCGGTTGAAAAGTAAAGCTAATCGAGAATGCGAGACGGCTATATTTGAAAGGGCCAAGTGCCAGCGACTTGATGAAGGAGCTGAGACGATCCCGCTGGAGCAAAACACCTCCGCTACCGACAAAAGCCAATTCAAGATGAGGAAAAAGTTTGCTAAGGCCATATCAATGGGCATGAAGCTACCATCCTCTGAAGGAAACATCGCCGGTGAAGTGGAAACGCACCCCTCTTATTGCTTATATCATCGAAAGATTTCGCACCCCACTGAAGAGTGCAAAGCTTTCGATAGATGGTGGCAAGGATATGTTGCTCATCGACAATGCTTTAAGCGGGAAAAGCGTAAAACTCGTCGAGAGCAAAGAAATACGACCGAAGGGCTTAAAAGAACTGCTGGCGATTGTTGCATGGTTAACACCGGTAGATCACAAGTGCCTACATTCGGGAGCGATTCTGATGAAGAGCTAGAACTTGCCCCTCTCTTTAAAGAGCCCGCTTCGAGAAAAGAAGAAGAACCGAAGGTTTGCGAAAATATCCGGCTACGTAATCGCACGCTGATCGAAAAGAACCTCGGACCCTCGAACAAAAAAGATATAGGGAAAGAAAAGGCCTCTAAAGATATCGTCTTAGATGACCAAGTGGTGGAAGAGCTAGCTGCCAAAGACCCGCCAAAAAAGAATAAGGTGGATTACAACGTTTTAGCACATCTGAGGAAGCTGCCCTCACAGCTCAGCATTCTTGACGCCCTTTTGCTATCAAAAGAGGCGAGAGATTCGCTGATTAAGGCGCTCCAAGACCCAGAATAATTCTAAGCATGCTTGGCCGAAGAAAAGATGAAGGATGAATTGGGGGAAGTGCACACGACCGATGTTACTTTTGGTGATGAAGACCTTCTACTTGGGATGCGCGAACACAATCGCCCTCTCTATGTCTCGGGATACTGCCATGATATAAAGATAGGCAAAATCCTGATCGATAATGGGTCGTCTGTTAACCTACTCAACGTGCGGGTGTTGAAGGAAATCTGTATGAGCGTCCAGCACCTTGCTCGGGACAAGATCACCATCTCCGGGTTCGACTCCCAATCGTCAAAGACTCTTGGATCTGTGATACTGACGCTACGCTTCAGACTACTCGTCACGGACATTAAGTTCCATGTCACAGACGTCAAGATATGCTACAACGCTTTGCTCGGCCGACCATGGTTACACGAGTACAACATCATCCCTTCTACACAACATCAGTGTATGAAGTATTTTAAGGATGGTTTCGAGTATACCGTGACGGGAGAACTGAACCCGTTCTCCGTGAACAAGGTCCGCAAATACGAAGATGCCAAATACTTCTTGCCGGATTTCGAAGACACGGAGAAGTGTCACAAGCCGGAGAATAAAACTAATGCCACCATCCCTGTCTTCGGCAGTGATACCGAGGAAGAAGAGGAAATAGTGTATTCGGGTCCGCCCCAACACAACAAGCCAGGACCGTCCACTCCTACGTTGGTCTTTGGTAGTGATTCGGAGGATGAGGTCCATGTCTTATTCTCTGCTCGACCTTCAATACAAGCTTCCGCTGACGAAGAGCAAAGTCTGCAAGTCGCCATGATGCCGCCTAAACATCATAAAGAACTGGATGCACTTAATATCTACAGTGTAGAAGAGCTGCGGACATTCTATATCCCTCCCAGGCGAGAAAACGAGAAAGCAATTCTGTTTTACCGCTCTGAAGAAACCTAGGTGGAAAAAGAAATCTGGCAGGGCGCGGATCCTACACTCGACAGGTTTCAGCCTATCCGTCTTCCCAGATATTATACAAAGGGTTTGAAAAAGCTGCTGAAACGCCAGGGGATATCCTTCAAACAAACCGTTAGAAAGACCAAATTCTATGACAGGGTCTGGAACGTCCCCGGGACTCAACGCAAACTGCCTAACGGGAGAATGGAAGCAAGAGGGCTTGGATACATCCGGTCAAAGAAACAAGAGTTACTACCCGGCTGCTACGTCGTGTATGACCTTGATGAAGAAGCGGATGCTCAATGGGAGGACGCTAATCCTAAGCCAGTGAAAGTTTCAGATGCAAAGAAGCCCAGTCCGTCGTTCGAGGAACAAATGGACAAACTTATAAAGAAAGCTGGTCAAAAAGTCCGAGATGATCACAATCGCGAGACGGCCATCCACGAGAAAGCCAAGACGCAACGCCTTCTCCAACAGGCCGTAAAGGATGAAAATGCCGCTCCTTGTCAACCTGTTATAGAGAAGGCTCGGCGCAAAAGCAGAAATAAGTCGAAAGGCCAAAAAGGCGACCAACAACAACAAAGCAGGGCTAAGAAGCTACGCAAACGGGAGTTGAGCGTTATTGATCTATCCCTCATGAAGAAAATGGGTCGAGCATACTCGT
This sequence comes from Agapanthus africanus, assembly GCA_030015575.1. Taxonomy (NCBI): domain Eukaryota; kingdom Viridiplantae; phylum Streptophyta; class Magnoliopsida; order Asparagales; family Amaryllidaceae; genus Agapanthus; species Agapanthus africanus. The sequence continues at coordinate 34,624,314 of CM057346.1, forward strand.
TTCCTCGGGACAAGACGAAGAAGATACTTGATCTTGCTCTAAAACATCAAATGCTTACATTGCCGGAGTCTAAACATCCCGAACGAGCGGGCGAAGTCTCACACCCGGACTATTGCTCTTACCATCGAGTAATAGGGCATCCTCTTGAAGATTGCTTCACCTTCAAGAATTGGGTCGAAGATCAGTATTAGCTTGGCAAATTCACTCTGTCTGACAACTGGAGGGTAGCGCCGCCACAGAAGCACGAGCCCAAGGCCACGAAAGAAGAACCGGTTGGAAGCGAATTCGCACCTGTCACATGATTACAATATTGAAAGAAGAGCCCGAGGACATAGATGAGCTCCCCTGATGCTTCGAAAACAGCAGCGACGAGATAATCTCAGAATTCCCACCAGCGCCAAAAGAGCTGGAAGATGGAATCCATACCACTGCAGATAACCTCAAGAAGATTGAGTTGGGGATGGCAAACGATCCACGACCGACATTCATCAGCGAGTTACTATCTGAAGAAAGGGTAGCTGCATTAAAGAATGTGCTTCTGCAGCATAGAGATTGCTTCGCATGGAACTATTCCGAAATGCCGGGACTAGATCCAGAAATTGCTGTACACAAATTGGCGATATCCCCGGATATCAAGCCAGTCAAACAGGTGCCCAGGAGAATGCGGCTCGAGCTCGAGATGAGTATCAACGCCGAGGTCAAGAAGCTGATCGACTCTGGCTTTATCCAGGAGGTTCAATATCCTGAATGGATCGCTAACATCATCCCGGTGATGAAGAAAAATGGGACGGTGCGCATATGCGTGGACTTTCGGGATCTCAATAAAGCTTGCCCGAAGGATGATTTCCCAGTGCCGGTCACCGAACTGATGATAGACAATACATCCACTCATGAGGTTTTCTCCTTCATAGATGGCTCATCAGGGTATAATCAGATAAAGATGCATCCCGAAGACCAGAAGCATACCACCTTCAGGACCCCTCTAGGTATATCCTGTTATAAAGTGATGCCCTTCGGTTTAAAAAATGCCGGTGCCACTTATCAAAGGGCCATGACGAAGATCTTCGATGACCTTATACACGAAATCGTCGAATGCTATATCGACGACCTCGTTGTTAAAAGCAAATCATATGAGGAACATCACGAACATCTGAAGACCGTATTTCAGCGCCTTCGGCAATACAACTTGAAGATGAACCCTCTCAAGAGTGCATTCGGAGTTTCCTCGGGCAAATTTCTGGGATTCATCGTCCGACACCGGAGTATCGAAATAGATCCGTCAAAGATCAAGGCGATCATGGAAATGCCTCCGCCCAGGACTCTCAAACAGCTGCGGTCTCTCCAGGGGAAGCTCGCGTATATACGGCAATTTATGGCCAACCTTTCAGGAAAGTGCCGTCCCTACAGTCACCTGATGAAGAAGGGAACTCCGTTCGTCTGGGACCAAAAATGCCAAAGCGCGCTAGACGAGATCAAGAAATACCTACAAAGCCCGCCAGTGTTGGCTGCTCCGGTCAAGGGAAAACCCTTCATTCTTTATACAACCGCCCTTGAAGGTTCTTTAGGCGCGTTATGGGCCCAAGAGAACGACCAAGGGAAGGAAAGAGCACTTTACTACTTAAGTCGAGTTCTGCTGGGGGCAGAAAGCAATTACTCTCCCATTGAGAAGCACTGCCTGGCGTTAATCTTTGCGATAACAAAGCTCAGACATTACGCATTAGCACATGAAGTCCGTCTCATTTCGAAGGTGGACCCTCTCAAATATCTAATGTCAAAGGCCATATTGACAGGTCGACCCGCTAAGTGGGCTCTGCTCTTGATGGAGTTCTCGATAACATATCAACCTCTCAAGGCAGTGAAAAGCCAGGCCATCGCCGATTTCCTCGCTGAGCATCCGATACCGGCTGATTCTCCTCTGAATTGCGATTTGCCAGACGAACATGCAATTGACGCGATCGACGGTGGTGATACCCAATAGGAACTTTATTTCGATGGAGCATCTTCCATGAAAAAGCGCAAACAAAGTACCCCTATAATCAAATCGGGGGTAGGCCTCATCTTCGTAACTCTACAAGGAGGGATTATGCGCTTCGCCTTCTCCTTAACAGAGCCGAGGACAAACAATGAAGCCGAATACGAAGCTCTGATAGCAGGCCTTGAGATCGCCGTCGACATGGGAATTGAAAATCTCCTCATATATGGGGACTCCCAACTGGTCGTTAGTCAAGTAAACGGCGATTACCAGACATGCAAACCAGAATTGGTGAAATATGGCGAAAAGGTGCAACAGCTGTTGACCCAAATCCCCTCCTACACTTTGGAGAACATACCGCGTGCCGAAAACACAAAGCAGACGCGTTGGCCAAACTTGCTAAAGAACTGGCCTACGAAAACCTCGATGACGTAAGAATCGTGGTACAAAGCCGTCGAGTGCTTACCCCAGCGGAGATATCTCTGGAATCACCCGAAGAGAAGGAAGCGATTGAGCAGATGACCTTACAAGTAAAAGAACGAGAAAAGGTTGAGGATTGGAGGAAAGTCTTTATAGACTACTTTAAGTCCCACCGAATGCCCGAAGAAGCATCCACAAGACATCAGCTCATGAAACGAGCTCTGTCTTTCGCCTTCGTCAATGATACTCTATACAAGAGGTCATTTGATTCTCTGTGGCTGAGGTGCTTAGGACCTGACGAAGCAGAAAGAGTCGTTCAGGAAGTTCACGACGGACTCTGTGGTTCTCACCAAGCGGGCCCAAAGATGAAGTTGAAGATCAAACGAATGGGCTACTACTGGCCCACAATGATCCAGGACTGCCTCGAATATGCGAAGCAATGCCACCCATGCCAAATTCATAGGGACTTCATTCATCAGCATCCAAATCCGCTACACCCGACAGTGGCTAGCTGACCATTCGAAATGTGGGGAACTGATATAGTCGGCCCCATTGAACCAGCATCGTCTAGGGGACATCGTTTCATCCTGGCAACGACTGACTACTTCTCCAAATGGGCAGAGGCAGTACCACTGAGGGAAGTAAAGACAGAGAATATCCTCCACTTCTTCAAGACGCACGTCATATATCGGTTTAGAACGCCAAGAAGGATCATCTCTGATAATGGGCCAGCCTACAGAAGCCACAAGATTAGTCGCTTTGCGCAACAGTACAATATAGACTGGAGATATTCCTCAGTTTATAATCCACGAGCTAATGGTCTAGCTGAGGCCTTCAACAAGACTTTGACAAAGATCATAAAGAAAACGGTATCCCGAAATAAGAAGGACTGGCACGAAAGACTGCAAGAAGCTCTTTGGGCATATCGAACTACGTTCAAGACGGCCACGAACACAACGCCGTACGCGTTGGTGTTCGGTACAGAAGCAGTACTTCCCCTCGAGATAGAGCCGCCCTCTCTACGAATGGCAGTCCACTACGAGCTGACGAACGAAAAAAATGCTAACCTTCGGCTTGAGTAGCTTGATGCCCTTGAAGAAACACGGCTCATAGCGCAACAAAATCTGGAAGCTTATAAAGAAAAGATGACGCACTCATACGAAAGATTGACCCGACCGAGGACATTTCGCCAAAACGAACTCGTGCTAGTGGTCAAAAGGCCTATAATCCCCAATCGCGCCAAGCGAGGAAAATTCGAGCCAAACTATGAAGGCCCGTACATCATAAATAAGGTCTACCAGGGTGGGGCCTATCTACTCATGGACATGCACGGTAAAAGGCCTTTGAGGCCAATAAACGGTCGCTTCCTAAAGAGATACTACGCTTAATGATCCACGGCCTAGGTCAATGATAGATGACGACGACTATGTCCGCTCGCTATCTTCCTAAGCTCAAGCTTTATAAGTAGTAGCCGGCCTTCTCCATGACGGACCGAAATGTCCTTAAACTAATAGCAGACCGAAACGTCTTTAAACTAATACCGCAGTATCCTTAGGCTAACGAGATAAAAAAAACAGTATGTTCATAAGCAAAAAAGGAACGGATGAAAACCCGAAAGGGCTCCGTGAGTAAAAACAGCAGGGGTACCGGCGAGTGTTCGTGAAAACCCGAAAGGGCGCGACCTCGTAAAAAAAAAGAGAAAAAGAAAATAAAAAGAATAAAAAAAAACGGTATGTCCATAAGCAAAAAGGGCACGGATGAAAACCCGAAAGGGCTCTGTGAGTAAAAACAGCGGGCTACCGGCGAGTGTTCGTGAAAACCTGAAAGGGCGTGACCTCGTAAAAAAAAAGAGAGAAAAAGAAAATAAAAAGAATAAAAAAAACGGTACGTCCATAAGCAAAATGGGCACGGATGAAAACCCGAAAGGGCTCCGTGAGTAAAAACAGCAGAACTACCGGCAAGTGTTTGTGAAAACCTGAAAGGGCGCAACCTCGTTAAAAGACACTTATAGGGTCCTCTCGACCTTGTAAGGAGAAACCACCTGCGTGAAACCCTTACGACTCACAAAGGTGCAACACACTTAGGGATCCCCACGATTCATAAGGAGAAAATACACTTGCGAGATCCTCACGACTCGTAAGGAGAACTCTCTTATGGGACCCTCACGGCTCATAAGAGTTGAAAGTCTTAAGTTACAGAGATATAAACCTGTGCTTAAGCAACCCTCACAACCTTCGATATTGCCCTACAAGTGGTCCAATACTGGCCCTTGTATACAATTCACGGGCACGAATAAACATTTCCCTAACCAAGATCCATCCGTGATTGGGGATATGTTCGCACGACCCTTGTAAGTCCTCTTGATTTACAAGGAGAAAACCCTCCTGTAGGATCCTTACGACTTACAGAGGAAACAAACACTTAGGAATCCTCACGATTCCTAAGAAGAAAATACACCTATAAGATCCTCACGACTTGTAGGGAGAAATAACTTTGTGAGACCCTTACGGCTCATGAAGTCAAAGCCTTAGTCGACAGGACCCTAACCCTGTTCGCTAAGCCACCTTTATTCGACATCTACAGAGGCAGATGATGATTTGCTCCTAGTAATATCCCAGTTGTAGCGGTGCTGATGCCGAAATCGGCTTACGGCGAAAAGCCAGTAGGCCGCACATGCATGCGAAATAGCCAAAATGATGGGGCAACTTGCAATAAAAGCAGCAAGTAAAATGTATGCATGCAAAATAGCCGAAATGATTGGGCAACTCGCAATAAAAGGCAGCGAGTAAAAAAATAAAAAAAATAAAATAGCCGAAATGATTGGGCAACTCGCAATAAAAAGCAGCGAGTAAAAAAATAAAAAAAATAAAATAGCCGAAATGATGGGGCAACTTGCAATAAAAAGCAACGAGTAAAAAAAAATAAAAATAAAATAGCCGAAATGATTGGGCACCGCGAAAAATAGCCGAAATGATTGGGCAATCGTGACCTTCGCGATATAAAAGCTGAAATGATAGAGCATCGCGGAGATAAAACAAAAAAAATGATGATGATAAAACTTTGGCCCTATAGTTAAGATCACATCGATCCCTGTATACAATCTAAGGGCGTAAACAAAGAGGGAACCATACTTTCCCAACAGGCTCCGCCAAAAGACGAAGCCAAATCTCGACGGTTCAGTCCAACTCCGAAGAAACCAGTGTCTTCAGCAAATTCCTCGACTCACGGATACAAACACTCCTTGATGAGAGCCTCCTGATCCGCGTCGACTCGCAGAGCCACCAGTGCCTCCGTGGGAAATCCTCGACTCGTTTCAAACCCCAAGGAAACAAATAATTCTTGGCTCTTGGGAAACAAATAATCCTTAGCAAATTCCTCGACTCACGGATACAAACACTCCTTGATGAGAGCCTCCTGATCCGCGTCGACTCGCAGAGCCACCAGTGCCTCCGTGGGAAATCCTCTGCTCGTTTCAAACCCCAAGGAAACAAATAATCCTTGGCGCTTGGGAAACAAATAATCCCTAGCAAATTCCTCGACTCACGGATACAAACACTCCTTAATGAGAGCCTCCTGATCCGCGTCGACTCGCAGAGCCACCAGTGCCTCCATGGGAAATCCTCGACTCGTTTCAAACCCCAAGAAAACAAATAATCCTTGGCGCTTGGGAAACAAATAACCCCTAGCAAATTCCTCGACTCACGGATACAAACACTCCTTGACGAGAGCCTCTTGATCCGCGTCGACTCGCAGAACCACCAGTGCTTCCGTGGGAAATCCTCGATTCGTTTCAAACCCCAAGGAAACAAATAATCCGTGGCGCTTGGGAAACAAATAATCCTTAGCAAACACCTCAACTCAAGGAAACAAACAATCCTTGATGAGAGCCTCCTGATTCGCATCTGCTCGCAGAGAAACCAGTGTCTCCGCGGGAAAATTCCCGATTCGTCTCAACTTGCAAGATGAAGCCTCAAGCAGCAGGGGTTAAAAAACTTGCTTCCTGAACAATGGGACCTTGAAAGTCGATCTAAACGGTCTCTTACATACTATTCATGGGTCCTACTCTCCGAAGTCGAGTTTCGACGAGGAGGGAAACAACCGCTTACGGGCCCTCTTGACTCGTAAGAGAAAAAAAATTCTCTTATAGGATCCTTACGACTTATAAGAGAAAACCACACTTAGGAATCCTCACGATTCCTAAGGAGAAAAACCCACCTACGAGATCCTCTCGATCCGTAGGAAAAAAAAAAGTCTCTATGAGACCCTCATTGCTTATAGAGTTGAAAAGTCTTAGGAGGCAGATCTGAACCTGCAGCCTAAGCCATCGCTATCTCTTGAAGAAACCAAGATGCCTACTCTATTATCTGTCAACCATGTTTATTAAGATAGCATGCCGATAATAAGAGAAAGAAGAAAGCTACAGAAGGAGCATCCGATTTACGTTTGATCAAGCGTTTGAGACGCACTCATTTATGCATGGGCAGAAGACTCAGGACGAGAAATAAGACAAGCTAAAATAAAAAAAAGGGTTTCCATTCATATTGCTAAAAATTCTTACAATCATAAGAGCAATGAATAAGAAACATTGTTCAAATTATTACAACGGTATAACCTCAGATCCGGGGCACGGATTGAGGAATTCAAAAGTAAGGCCATCCAGAGTTCTTCTGGCCTTTCTAATTATTCTTATGCGCAGCCTCTCGCGCTCCTCTGTGTCGAGATCCTCGGCAAGCCCTCCCGGCCTTCGATAAGCAGCAACTATCGTCGTCTGCTGGAAGGTTTGATGTAGGATGTCAATGAGGCTGTCCCGCCGTTTCTTCGAGATCAACCCCGTCAGGTACACTAAATGCACCTTGTCTTCGGCATCATCCAGCGCATTGAGCGGTAGGGCCTCGTGAAGACCCGGAAGTGCTCTCCATATTGCTTCCAGCACGACTTTCAAAAGAGCCGAACGACGAGGTAGCAGCCAATCACCGCTTGCGTTCAGACGACCCATGACCTCTGCACATTGGGCGTCTGTAAACTCTTGGTTTTGTTGACGGCCCTATGCACGAATATCCTCGTAGGTAATGAACTCGTGCAGACTGTATAGATGCACCGCCATAATGCCTGAAGGAAGCAACATTAGAAGATCAGCAATGAGGAAAAGGTATAGGGAGTTAAAACTTCTCGAGAGCAATGCTCTATAGACAGGAGTGACACCTGTCAAAAAACCAGTTATGAGGAGAATTTAAGGAAAATTCCCTAAGAACATTGAGAGCTTTGCTCTGAGAAAAAATGATATAATAATAGTGATAGTATCAAATGCCATGAAGAACTCTTAAGAGTTCTTCTATATGATTTGGAAGGAGCAAAGCTCCATTAATTAAGAAAATCCAAGGGAAACCTTTTGGAGAGCAGAGCTCTATTAATGGAACCCTAATGGGGTTCCCTTTAGTTCTCTTTGGACTGCTTTAGAGCAAAGCTCTGCTAAGTGAAACCCTGAATGGGTCTCCTTTAAATCAGGGATCTATCAAGAGCAAGGCTCTTAAAGTTGATTTAATTTAATCAAAATTAATATTTTTACCTAAAATTCTCTAAAGTTTGAACTTTTAAAAGTGTTTAAACAAGAGATCAAGACTCTGAGTTCTGAAAGTAAAAATCTGAAAGATGATAAGTATCTGTGGGGGACCAAAGGTCCTATTTATAGGCATCAAATGCCTCTTCAACTTCCAAAAGCTGCCGCGACGGTTGGGATTCTACCACCGTTGCGCTTGCGTTCGGAGGCCACGTAAGCGCAATGGTGGGGGGACATTTGTTTACCCCAATCAGAGCAAATCTCTGTTCAAATTCCGAGGTGGGAGATGAAGCAACGCTTCTTCTTCCCCCAATCAGAAACAAAGCTTTGCTTTGAAAATTTAAACTTTAATAAATGAAGCAACGCTTCGGATCCTTTGCACTGCGCGCGACGCACCACCTGTCTGGCGCAGATGCATTAGCGCAGCGTCCAAGAAGGCGCGCCCAATTAGAGCAAAGCTCTGTTAAAGGAAGCGCCGCGCTGCGCTCTGCGCTGTGCGACACGTGTCAGCGCAGTTGCGCTGCTCGACTCGTGTCAGCGCAGATGCGCTAGCGCAGTTGCGCTGCGCTGTGCCCTGCACGTGTCACGCGCTGGGGCATCTGCGCCAAACAGAATTAAAATTCTAAAGAAATCTTCCTGTTCTTGTTAAAACAAGAAAATTTTCTTCTGTAAAATGGAAGCCCTTAGATCAAAGATCCAACGGTAGGGAAATTCCCCAAATCACTCAGAGAAAGATCTCTTTAACTAATTTATGGGCACTATAAAAAGGACCCCAAGCCTAAAAAAAAAAGACATTTTTTTTCTTTCTTGAAAAAAGTCAAGAGCTTCAAACAGAGAGAGAACTCTGAGAAAATTTCAAAGAAAAAGGTAAAAACCTTCACGAGAGAGAAGAATTTAATAAATCATTGATCTAAAAACCAGATCAATGATCTTCGCATAATAAATAGTGCTTTGCACTTTTATGAACCTCTGGTTCTTGAAATAAAAAAAAACTTATTTTTCTTTGATCTAAATTAGATCAAGAAATCAAATAGTGCTTTGCACTTCTGTTCTTGAATCTAAAAGATTCTTAGTGTTTTGCACTTTCAGACTGCGCTGTTGCGCTCTTGGGAAAGCGCCACGTGTCAGCATCTGAATCACTTGCGCTATGAGTTTTGAGATAGAGCTTTGCTCTCTGTGATTGGCGCAACTCACCAAGGTGCGCCACGTGTCAGCAGCGCAAGCGCAACGCACTGCGCTTGATGACACGTGTCGTCATTGCAAGCGCTTGCGCTCTCTAATTGGCGCAAAGCGCCTGAAAATGCAATGCGTTTCCTGAAGGGCCAGGCCCAATTAAAAGACCAAACATGCCTGATTAAATTGATGCTCTGCATCATTTATAAATGGGCAAAGCCCAAAAAAAATAATAAAAATGCTATGCAGATGCCTTGTAGAGCCCAAAATAAATTGATGCTCTGCATCTTTTATGGGCAGAGCCCAAACAAAAAAATAGAAAATAATGCAATGCATTATTTAAAAATGGGCCAAGCCCTAACACATGTCTAACAGACCAAAAACAAATAAAAGGCGTTGAATACTTTTCAACTGGACTTAGCCCAATCACGGCCGCAAGTCCTCAAATTAAATTGACTGAGCGAGATTGCTCTCTTAAATCAATTTATATCCTGTTCGAGGGTACATCTCCGAGCTCCTCTGACACCTCTCGTTGTAATCCTTCAACGACGTCAGAGAGGCGACGGGTCCCAACGACCACACATGAATACGGACTGCGGGGTCCTTACACTCGTGGACCGGAACGTCCTTAAACTAATGTTGGACCGGAACGTCCTTAAACTAATAGCGGACCACCACGTCCTTAAACTGGAACATAGACCACCATGTCCCTAAACTGGAATGTGGACCGCAATGTCCCTAAACTACCTATGGACCACTATGTCCCTAAACTGGAACAATAGAGCTCCTAAATGCTCTTTTGTCGGATCTAAACGATCCCGTTTAAATTGATCTTAGCCTCAAATATGGCTAACGAATCCTTAAACATTCAAACAGACTTTAGTCCCAAATTGGACTATAAGACCCCCAATCAACTTTGGTTCAAAGGTACATCTCCGAACTCCTCTGACACATGTCGTTGTAATCCTTCAACGTCGTCAGAGAGGTGACGGGTCCCGACGACCATATATTAAATGGACCACCACGTCCCTAAACTGGAATACGGACCACCACATCCCTAAACTGGAATGCGGACCACCATGTCCCTAAACTGGAATATGGACCGCAATGTCCTTAAACTACTTATGGACCACTACGTCCCTAAACTGGAACGATAGAGCCTCCAAACGCTCTTTTGCCTGATCTAAACGATCCCGTTTAAGTTGATCTTAGCCCTAAACACGGCCAACGTATCCTTAAACATTCAAATGGACTATAAAACTCCAAATCAACTTTGGTTCAAGGGTATATCTCTGATCTCCTCTGACACCTATCGTTGTAATCCTTCAACGACGTCAGAGAGGTGATGAGTCTCGACAGCCATATATTAAATGGATCACCACGTTAAGTTGATCTTAGTCTCAAACAGGACTATCGTATCCTTAACGAACGTTTAAGTTGATCTTAGCCGCAACGCGACTAATGCATCCTTAAACTAAAAACACTAAACCCAAATCTAAGTAAATACGGATTTGGACTAATCCACGTCCTACGGGCGATGGCATTACTTAGTCTCCGTATACAATCCACGGGAAACCACAAACAAAACAAACACACACGACACGAAGTGAAATTCTGGAGAAGGAGAAAGTTGTTATCGCGATGCGGTAGCGTAATTAACTGCAGGGGCTTGCGCCTGCAGGGAAGAGCGTCCCCACAATAAAAAACCCCTCAAGCGAGGGGGAATCTGACGAAGTCTGCTACATCGGCCGCATCCGTCTAAACCTCCGATACACGGTGCCATAAATCAACTTGGCATCTTCGGAGAGGTAGACGGACAAAACCAAATAGTATCTGCCCCGAATCTCAGCGTCAGGACATCGCAGTCTTGTGCGCCGTCTTTCGGAGGGGAACAACAACCAACTCAACTTAATGCTGCCTTCTTTTCTCTCATGCGGAGTCTTACCCAACAAGCGGTGGCACAAATCTCCCAAATCATGACCGAATCTTGCTGCAACTATATGTCCGTCTATATTGAGGCCAAGAAATACAACGATGTTCTACAGGGTGATAGTCATCTCACCCACTCTGAAATGAAATGTGAACGTATCCGGTCTCCACCTATCTACCAACGTCATAATCAAGTATCTATCCAGACATACATACTCTAATCTGGACAGGAGATGAAAGCCTGCCCGTTGCAGCTGTGCCTGGACACAAGGATCTCGACATGGGATCCTGCTGCTCTGACGTGAGTGGTCAATGCACTGAATCACCTGATGACTCTGCCAATTAAAATAAGAGGACTTGTATCAGCAGCATATCAATAGCATATGAAATTCGATATAAATATTATAATTTTTTACCTGTACTAATACGACGTTGGCTGATCTATGATCAGCTTGTAAGTACAGAACACTCATATCGACAGGTCCAGGATCCATAAGTATATCTGCACAATAAGAAAGTCGTATTATATGTATTTTGAAAAAATGAGCATGTATATCAAAGGATACGTATATTTGCATATTTGCATGTATTTATGTGTGTGTACATATGGGTTTTTTTTTGTGCATGTGTGTCTGTTTGCATGTATTTATGTGTGTGTGTATGTGTGTGCATATGTATGTATGTTTTTTTTTGTATATGTGTGTGTTTGCATGTATATCAAAGTATATAATATGATTACCAAGGATGACATGGTGCTGGAACATTTTTGTATCGTGGCTTGTTATGATCATAAGCATTGCAGTTGCTGTATCTATTTTGCCTATGTCCTTTTCGTGATTCATCTATAACACCTTTGAAATGAGTAGAACGCGGACGTCTTGCTTGTCTCCTACCGGTAGGTGGATATATCTATGAACCATTGCACTCCTCCCAATACCGGCTATCGGGTATAGAATAGAACAATGGAGCATAAACAACTCTATATTTGGATACCAAATACCATTTTGAAGCAAGATCGTGATGTGCCATGTTTTTCCCACCCTCTGCTCGTGTACATACTGAAATTAAACGTGAACATGGAAACTTATGCAACTTGGAGATATTGCACGTACAACTGTAGTTTTTATTAATGACTACAGTGTATTATTTTCCACTTTTGTCAGTCGGCTGCCATTCAGACTGGCTGAATCTCACGATCCTAGCAAACCTAGCATCGGTAGCCCTGCTTGTTATTAACTGTTCGAACTTAGGACATAATTTCGTCGGCCACGTTTGTCCCTCCTCACGTCATGCAAAGAAGTATTTATTCGCATGGTAAAAAGTCTGTGTTACTAAGCCCTGAATAAAAAAAATCGAGATCCTTTTAAGATCTCGTTAAAACTTTATGAAGCATTCATAGTCATCATGCAAAATCGTTTACCACATCTTTCAAAAGAGACCATCCGACTTCTTCATTTTTAAGACTATTTTCAATCCAAGCATCTGCTCTTAGACATATACTTTTAAGTCCCGCTCTCAGTGCGATATATGTCAAGTCATCTGGTGCACATGCAATTTGAGAAAACGATTTCTATAAAGTTTTGTCACGAAATCCCCCAGTTGCGAGGTTGGCTCTGATATGTCGTATACAATAACGATAACTATAAAGTTCCGGTTATGACTTTCTTAGTGCAGTCGGAATCTCTTTTATCCGGTCAGATATGAAAGTAATGTGTCTTCCCCGCACAGATGGAATGTAGTTATGAATACAAGCAATGAACCACTCCCAATTGTTTGTGGTTTCACTATCAACTACAACATATGCCAAAGGATAAATACCTAACGACTTATGGATTTCGATGATCCTTTTATTTAGTTTTGATGATAGCTTAAACATGAATAGTTTGTTTAGTATCACTTACTTATCTTGCTTCATCCTATCGACACTAAACTTGTATACACTTAATGTTTAGCTTACTTATCCTAAATCTTATGTATACCGAGTAATATATCAATATTCCATGTTATACTTGTGTTATATTCTTGATTTCGATATATTACTTTCATTCATTATTTTGGTAATTCACAATATGAATTTGTATATACATGTGTTCTATATCTTGGTTTTCATATATCATGTATGTATGTGTGTGTGTGTATTGTATATCAATATTGCATGCTTTGAGTTTGTTTTATATAATGATATTGATATACTGTTCTTAGTTTGTGATATCAGAACAATGAATGTTTCATATACTTGTGTTTACATTTTGTCTATTTCATAACACTGTATATGATATACTTGGTTGTGTTGAGATTGATATTTCAGGATATTGGATATCTCATGGCACAAGCATCAAAAGGAGGATGGAGGAAAACGAGCTTAAATGTCATGTCTAATGGTGGTTGGAGGATATGGACGAATGCTTCACTATTTGCATGTTCAAGGTTCGTGATGCTAAGTAGCCAAGGTTTAAGGGATTCAAGAGTTCAAGCTACGAATAGCCAAGAAGCTAGAAGCCAAGTCTAAGTTTGAAGTGTCAAAGATCGAAATCGAAGCGAAGTTCATTTGAAAATTAAATATCGACTTTAAGACGCAAGTGAGTGGAATGACGTGTTTGAGTTTTGAAGTATCAAGTGTCGAAGCTAATTGAAGATCAATCGGCTAACGTAAAGTTCAAGCGAAGCACCAAAGTTTCAAGAGCTCGTGTCGAAAATTCAAGATTTTGAAGAAATACGATATCAACATAGGATTCTTTGTAAGTACTCTAATGAACATGGTTACTATTAATTAGAGCTCTTGAACACTCACATACGTATGCACAAATGTTTTACAAATATCGGATTTTTCAATTTCGAAGTTTCCTATTTTATGAAAACCCAATTTTCAGTTTTTGTGCTTATCCAAACGTTAGTCCCATTTGCCTTCATACGTCTATTCTGTTCTGTTTTTCAAAATATTTGAAAAACAAGGTTTTTGAACTTCAGGCATTAATCCAGTTGTTCTTCAGATGTTTGTCATAGTGATCAACCTTATTTTCTTTAAGTAATGATATTTCTGTAGTTTTTGGCCTTTAGACGTTTGTCTAAATATACTTCAGACGTCTATCGATGAAATAGACATCAGTTTTCTTAATAAACGTCAAACTGCCAGTCTCGAGTTGGATTTTTTTGTTCTTAAGACGTCTGTTGGTTTGTACTTCAGACGTCTGAAGTAGCATATCATGTGACTACTCGATCTTTAAGTAAAGGTTTTTTGTAAAGTTTGGTTCACGACAAACGTCTGAACAAAGACCTAACAGACATCTGGTAACAGTGAAAAATGACAATTTTAAGTTAAAACGGCTAGTTTTCTTTGGGACTTATAAAATGATTTTGTGTTGGTTTTTTTAGCACTAATCGCTTAGAGATTTCAATTGCCTATATTCTAAAGTGATCTTCAAACGAAAAATCTCATCTCTTGTGAGAGTTTGATCAAATATTCATTTGCTTATCTAAAATCACTCTCACACACAAAATCACTCAAGAGCTTCTAATTTGATTTGACATTCTTCTTGAGTATTAGCGCTTTATTGTAAACTCTTTTGAGAGTAATCTTAAGCTTGTATCTTGCCTCTTACTTCATTGAGAGGATTCTTGAGTGCAAGAGTGCCTTGTAAGAGAGAAGAGCTTATTGAGAGAAGAAGCGCTCAAGTATGAGCACGTGTGGTTGTTTTGAGAGAAGAGCGACGAGTTTGTAAAGGAGTGTTGTTCGAAGTGGCGAACGTGTGGTCTTTTGAGGAGACGTGTTGGTTCGGCCTCTACCGAAAGCGAGGTTGTGGGTTGCTTGCGGGCAACGTGTTTGTTTCCGAGAAAGACGTCAATTAGTGGAACGGGCACGTGAGCCCAAAAAAAGAGGACTAAGGAATCTCCCAAACCTCTATAAAAAACGACTTGTGTTTGAGTTTGCAATTTCTTTATTTCTCTCTTTATTACTTGCCAATTATATTTATGCTTAATTGGTTGCAAGTCTTCATAGATTAGAAATTGCATGCTCTTGCTTTATATGTTATTACTTGATTGATATCACCTGCTATATTCTATAATTTACAACTGTAGTTTGCTTAGTATTATATCATCTTGTCTCATATTGCCTAAGCTTTACAATTGAGGTTTTTGATTAGTAAGTGTATTGGTTAGAATTTTTAATTTGGGCATATAGTTAGCATAGTCCTATTCAACCCCCCTTTAGGACTATTTATGTCAGCTTCCGCATATTTTCAAGACTATCATTTGCTTCAGCACCGGCAACAATGAGCAAAGTCCTTTTGTATCTGCCGAATAAAAATGTCCCGTCAATACTAAGAACTGGACGGCAATGAACAAAACCGTCAATGGCCGGTCCAAATGCCCAAAATACATCGGTAAAATATCATATCTTTTCTGACAGTGGTTCGTTGGTAATGTGAAAGACAGTCCCGGGATTAATTGATCTGATGGCGACAGGGTATCGTGGCAAATTATAATACGACTTTTCCCAATCTCCATAAATTTTAGACATTGCCTTGTTCAATACATTTCATGCCTTCATATAATTTATATCAATGAATAAGGTTTCTTTTACCAGCACTTGAATCGTACGAGGAGTCATATCGACATCTTCTTTCACGAAAGGCTAGATCATGTTACATAGAAATGTAGAAATGATCTGTTTATGATTTGAATTCATTACAGAATTCATACAAGTATGATCACCCGCATGCTTATTTATCTCAAAATATCATGTCTGTGATTTCTTCGAGATATATGCATGAAGTGTTCAAGGGCGGTTCGCGTTTGTTTTACAAACTACAGTTTATTTGGTCTTGCTACTTTTGGTTGATCTAAAAGAAACCCCGTGTTTAATTGATTAAATATTGTCCGCCTGAATTAACTTTTAGTTATTCTTGAACACATCGCGTACTTTCAACCCACTGTCAGTACATACTGCCGAAAACATATCACGAAAGTTGACATTCTCCATTACGGCTATGGATAACATGTGGGTATCCGTCATGTTATCGCCAAGTGGATCTTCAAACATAATAAAGTCATTATTAACACATGAATTGTTAATCCACTGTGTATCATTCTCATCATTAAGGACACATGCAATTTGCATGCTATCTTATGCTTGAAAGTCGTCGTCATCACTAATATCATCATCATCACCATCATCTTCACTATGTTCTAACCACTGAATCCGTAGGAGGTACATTGGTTGCATATGCAAGACCAACATTAGGGATTTGCATGGTACTTGATATTCATGTTATATACTGACGATATCCTGACATATCGTCTGCAATCGGTGTCCATCCCATATTATATGACTGCGTGTGCTCGGTATTTTAGGGAAGAAAATTGAAGCCAAAGTTTGGCGTTGGCATGCAATTAAAGCCGATCGGTGGTATAAAGGAACTGCACACAAAATTTTCAATATTTAATAAAGTATAGCATACCTCCACTCTAAATAAATGGTGTTTCGCTAAATATATATGCGGTATAAAAGTATGCATGGTAATACTTAATAAACTAAAATTCACCAGTATTCCGCTTGATGTGCCTTCATCTATGTAACTTCGATCTCTATATTAGTCATTATCGGTGGGAGACATAAAACCGGTAGAATCAGCTTTCATATTGAGCATACGAGAATATTCTCCTTGCGGGTCATGCTCAGACGCTTAAAAAGAAGGATCCGACACTTTAGAAGAAGGTTTAAGCAATTGAGCGGGACATCAATATATTCTTCTTTACAAACAGCTCTATCGTTTTGAATCCCGAACCAAGCATGACGTTGTGTATCCTCATCATCGGATACTCAATGGAGGTGTATTCATTCTCCATCAACCATTTGCATATTAAGAAAATATTGAACTCTAGCTGGTTGAGTTTGGTAGTTTTGTATACTACTCGCTTCAACACGTTGTATGTGCTAGACTTTTTGACTCTCATGATCTTGCATCAACTCGTTGCATGTGCTAGATATATTTAGGCAACCATCTTATCTGTCATCTTGTCACGAATGAAGTGGCGATCTATTTTGATATGCTTGGTCCGCTCATGGAAAACTAGGTTCTCAGCAATGTGGATCGCAACCTTGTTATCACAGAAAAGTGTAGTCGGAAGAGAAGAAGGAACCCAAGGTCTATCAGAAAGGAGATAAGCCACACTAACTCAGCAGCTGTATGCGTCATAGATCTATACTCAGCCTCTGCAAAAGAATGAGCCGCTACATTTTACTTCTTACTCCTCCGCGTAACCAAGTTTCCTCCCAAGAAAACGCAATAGCCACCCGTGGAACGACTATCATCAATGGATCTAGCAAAGTCAGCATCCGCAAAGGCTATGAGCGACAACTTAGATGATGGTTTGTAAAGAAGGGCCTGTCTTAGAGAACCTTTGATGAATGTGTGAATATGCTCAACTGTCTTAAAGTGAGAGGTCAAAATATTCTGCATATACTGACCCACTGTGCTAACGGCAAAGGCAATGTCAAGACGAGTGACAGTGAGATAAATACGTTTCCCAACTTGACGCCGATACCGTTCTGGGTTAGGTAGTGGAGGATCTGAGGGGGACTCAATCGAGACAACTTGACTAAGGAATTCATAGGAGCGTTTGCTGGTTTACATTCCAGAAATCATGTTTCAGACAGAAGATCAGGTACATACTTACGCTGAGAGAGCTGTAATCTACCAGAATTCCATGATACTTCAATTCCAAGGAAATGTCTAAGTTGTTGGGAACTTAGGCACACTAGCAAACCAGTTTTCGAAGATGGAAACATGGATTTAAAAATTTTCTAGTTCGCTAAAATTTCCAAACCAAGAATCGAACTAAAGAGCTAGGACCTGTATACAAAACCTAGTGAGCTAAACTAATCTACTATGTGTAGAATACTCACATCCTCAAGTTTTCTTCAAGTGCTCCGGATCGCGATTGCAAGCCGGTCCTCTTTTGCCGAAGATGATCCACCTGAGAGAAACGATCCAAGCTGCAGCATCGCCTAGCGAAGCAACTGACACTCCAAGGTTGCTAGCAATGGAGAGTAGAGATGTAGGAATTTTCCACTATCTTTTTCTCTCATTTTTTAAGCTCAAGTAAGCAACTAAAGAAGAAGGAGGAGGAAGTGAGGAAAACATAGGCTTGACCAACTCAAGAAAGAATGAGCTAAGTGTTGAAAGAATGAAGAGTGTTAGTAGGGCTTATTGATAGTTAGCTGGCTACTATATAAATAGAATGACGACCCCAGAATTAAACTAGCACCTCATCTAAAAAGGCTCGAGAAGGCCTATCTTTAAGCTAAAAAAGAAGAGTTCCGGTGGTAGAATAGAATGGCTTGCCATTTTTCAACCATGCAAATTATTTCACATCTTTTTACAATAAACAAATAATGGATCATTCCTCTCTACATACCTCCAACCATGCTCATGCCACCTCACCCTTCACCTCATTTGCAAATGATTTTCTAAAAAGAAAATCATATAATGATGTATCCATTTTCTAGAAGATATTCCGTATAAATACGGAATACAACCCGATATACGTATCGAAATATATATATGGGTATTCGTATAAAAATACGAATAGCCAAGAGAGAAAATGGATAGTGAACAATAATACCAGAATACATATATTAAAAATATATATAAATTATTAAATCAAAACTTGATTTAATAATCCGGTTTAATTCTAAGCCACTAGTATTATCAACCGTCCGATTAAAATCCATGTAGCCTGTACACATATTTAATTGGACACCTGTATGTACCAACGTACGTCATCTATATCATATCGCCCGAACCGGAAAAACCCTCTTTGTAGAACTCTAAATACTCGTCAATACGCTGGCAGTAGGTTTAACCAAAAGCATGTCAGCGGCACTAGCTGTACATAACGGCTACTCAGGTATTGAGTGAAAGGAAGGCCGACGAGCAAACTCATCCGTACCTCTACTGAGCCTGTCTATGACAATCTCCGTACAGTCTGGTCTGTTCGTCTAAGAGTATCGCATATCGGGTCTACGGGTGGATAAAATCAGACCCCTAATAACGCGATATTTCGTGTCGATGTGAAGCCTATCACCTACTGAGAAACTACTGATCCAAATCAGTAATTCTCGTCCACCTTGGACAAGGATTTCTGATGAGGGTCACCCGTGCACAGCACGACATCAACCCCCAATACCGTGAGAGACGGATCCCCGACTATCCGCTTACCGCCTCCATGTAGCTCAGGACTTTACCCAACTAAAACCTATTTGCACGACTCCTTTGAGCCGTGGTAGGGTAGTAAGCACAGTGGGAACTCACACGAGACAAATGACAAACTCAGGTCGACAGACTAACCTGTACTCATGTCATCTGAGAACTGCTATCTAACAATAGGTATAATATCATCTAGCATGTTCCCGGTGAGTCCGTCCAGTGTAACTCATAACCCAATGAGCACCTATATACTATCTTAGGTGGCTAACTAATACCAATGGCTTGTGAGACCGGCTACCGTCCCTCGTCGGAGTTTTGAAAAGTATACACTAGTCTATTTCGGAGTATCGATGCCCAGTCTCGATACTCCCTCGACTAGGGACATTTAAGGATGTGCTTATGGATCATCCAACTCCCATGTATATGATCGCCATCATAATGCTGGTAGTTAAGTAAGAATCCTATGGGCTCTATCAACATATAATAGTGATCTGTAATTCCACATAATGCATGTACATGATGATAGAGACAAACCAGATAGTATATTATCATCTCGAATAAAACTGTTCTATCCGTATAGGTCCTCTACCTGCGATTACAATAATTGCCTACCTGCGATTACAATAATTGCCTTGAGGGCACTATAGCCAACATAAGTGGCCCAAGGTCCTTGGTATGAAAGTGTGAAATCAAATGTCCTTTCATCTTGGTGATTCCAGCAGAATCATCTCCGGTAATGATAATATTATCAACATACACCAACACGATTACCCTGTCCTAAGGACGACTATATGTAAAGAGAGATGTGTCGGTGCGACTGTATTTGAACCCAATCTGTCGTAGAACTGTACTAAACTTTTCAAATAAGGCACGCGGTGTCTGCTTCAATCCGTATAACGATTTATATAGAAGACAAACCATAGAAACCCTTGGTCGTTGAAATCCAGGAGGCTGCTGCATATAAATAGTCTCTGAAATATTGCCATTAAGAAATGCATTCTTTACATCAAGCCGATGAAGTGGCCATGCTTTAGAAACAGCTAAGGATATAAGAACACGAACCGGGGTCAATTTGGCAACTGGGTAAAAAGTCTCAATATAATCCCAACCATACTGTTGAGTAAAACCTTTGGCCACTAATCGAGTTTTGAGACGGTCAATCGTCCTATCTGGATTATGCTTAACAGTAAAGACCTATCGACGGCCGACAACATTTTTATTTGAAGGCAGAGATACCAATTTTCAAGTTTGACTAGAGTGCAGTTCGGCAATCTCCTCTAACATACCCGCATGACAGCCTGGGTGCTAAAGAGCTTCCTGAAACGAGGAAGAAAAGGTGATGGCAGAAAAGGAAGAAACAAATTGACGAGCAGATAATGTCGGTCTACGATAGGAAACGAAGTTAGAAATTGAATGTGCAATAGTACAGGAACGCTTACCCTTGCGTAAGGCAATAAGAAACGATTGATCTTCTTCTGAAGGCAGTGACGGTTGAGAATCAGAAACAGTGGACTGTATAGGAGTACCTGCAGAAGAATCGTTAGAAGAAGCATTGAGAAGAGGGGATTGGACAACTTTCTTACGACAATAATAAACCTGTGGATAAGGGTTTACAGGCTGAAAAATAGGGTTCACAGGTTGAACATACGAATCAAGCTCTGATAAAGGTAAGTGAGGAACAGAAACAGCAGGAGGGGGGTTCTTAACAGGTGGTGAAAATATGCTTGATTTTCTAAGAAGGTCACATCACAAGAAGTACAAACTTTAGATATGGTAGGGTCAAAGCAAACATACCTTTTTGGGGATCGTGAGTAACCTGCAAATACCATACAAGTGGCTATAGGATCAAGCTTGTTAATACAAAGACCTGGAATATGAGGATCACATAGACAACCAAATATCTTAGGAGGAACAGGAAAAGGGTTGCCATATGAAAACAAAATAGAGAAATGGAACTGGTTACTTAGGACCGGAGAAGGCAAACGATTGATATAAAAACAGGCAATTAAGACCGCAAAATTCCACAATCGTTTAGAGACATGGATATGCAAAACAAGAGAACAAACTACCTCAAGCAAATATCGGTTCTTCCATTCAGCAATCCCATTTTGCTGAGTATAAAAAAATGAAGTTTGATGCAATATATCATAAGTCTGATAAAAATCAGTAAGCTCCGTGCTAATATACTCCTTAACATTATCTGAATGAAGAATCTTTACCGAAACACCAAATTAATTAGTGATCTCAGCTATGAAGATTTTAAAATTAGATAAAAATTCAGACCTATTACGTAAAAAATACAACTAAGTCATATGTGAATAATCATCGATAAATGCCACAATATATTTATAACCAAATACACTAGAAAATTTAAAGGGACCCCAAATATCGGAGTGAACTAACGCAAAAGGTAAATCATGTCTTTTATTAACCGGAAGAAAAGAGGAGCGATGGTGTTTACCAAGAATACATGATTCACAATTGAACTCTGATAAATCAAGAGAAGAAAACATAGTACGTAAAGAAAAAAGAGGAGGATGGCCAAGTCTCCGATACCACTGGATAGTAGAAATGGCTGCAGACGTATTGGGAAGATGATCAATGTAATACAGTCCATTATGTTCATGCCCCCACTAATCCACTACTTCATCAGAAGATCATGTATCACAAAGTGAGATAGATAAATGTTATGAGGCGGTTAGAATCATTTGTAAGATGGCGAATAAAATCAAGTTTTGTTTTAAATATAGCACAATTAAAGTATTTTTCAGATTTAAAGATGAAGTGATAAATCAGCAAAACCAGAAACAGGTGTTGTTTACCGCCGAAAACGAAACGGAACCGAGTAGGTCGTCTTGCCTCAATTTAGGGGAAGATACTATTTGGATTTATCCGTCCATCTCTCCGAAAATACCAAGTTGATTTATGGCACCGTGTATCGGAGGTCTGGACGGATGCAGCCGTTGTAGCAGATTTCGTCAGATTCCCCCTCGTCGAGAGGGGTTTTTGACTGTGGGGACGCTCTTTCCTGCGGGCATAAGCCCCTGCAGTTAATTATGTTACCACATCGCGATAACCACTTTCTCCTGCTCCAGAAGTTCACTTCGTATCGTGTGTGTTTGTTTTATTTTTGGTTGCCCGTGGATTATATAAGGAGACTAATTTATGTTGTCGCCCGTAGGGCGTGGATTAGTCCAAATCCGTATATTCTTAGATCTGGGTTTAAGTTGATTTAAGGATCGTTAATCTCGTTCGGGATTAAAATCAACTTAAATTTTATTTAAGGATACGTTAGTCCAATTTTAGACTAAGATCTACTTAACGGGGTTTTAGGATCCTTCGGATCCAACAAAAGAGCATTTGGGCTCCATTGTTTTAATTTAGCGATGTTACGGTCCGTTGTTAGTTTACGAACGTTTCGGTCCGTATTGGGATGTGCCCATCTGTTTGGGAGTGCATCAAAGAGTTGTTGGTTGTCGGGACCCACCACCTCTCTGAAGACGTTGAAAAATTACAACGACATGTATCTGAGGTGTGGAGAGATGTACCCTTGAACCGATTTCCGGATTGAGGGGAGGTGTAAGATGAACATCCTGTCGGAAGATCAGTAGTCGTGTTTGGGACTAAGAACAACTTGGAAAATAATGAGCACATGGGCTCGGTTGATCTGAATTAGGGATTTGGTCAACTTGGGCTCAGCCCACTCAGTCTTTGTCATTTAAATAAAATGCGAAACACTTGCTCGGGCTAAGTCCCCTTTCTGTGCGAACAATACTGGGCATTTATATGGGTTCTGACGCTCACACCTTACTTTACTTTTCCACCTTTTTTTATGGAGTGTTAAACACTCTTTATGTCGCCCACATGCGGAGCTCGTGAGGCGCTTGGCGCTAAGCGCCAACCACTAAGTGCTAGGCACTCTTTATTGAGTAGCGCCCATGTAAGGGACTCATAAGATGCTTAGCGCTGAGCGCCAACCACTGAGTGCTAGGCACTCCTTATTGAGTAGCGCCCACGTGAGGGCCAAGTGAGGCGCTTGGCACTGAGCGTCAACCACCGAGTGCTAGGCACTCTTTATTGAGTAGCGCCCACGTGAGAGGCACGTAAGGCGCTTGGCACTGAGTTTTCTTCGTATATTCTGTTCTGAAGAGTTCAATTCTCTGTTCTTTTCTGGATCTTTGATCAAAAAAACAAGTTCATTCTTATAAGAATTAAATTCTTATTTGTGGGAGACTTGTCTCATGGATTTCAGATCCAGAGAAAGAACTAAGTTCTTTTATAACGGTTAAACCCTTGAATATGCAGATGAGATGCTCTGATCTCTATTATTTTTATTTAGCTCGAAGAATGGTATTCTTCCTTCTTCCCTCTTAAAGCTTTCTTCTTTCTTGCTTCTTTTTTTTAAAAGTTTGAAGCTTATGGGGGGTTCCTCTGTCCAAGACTTAAAGTCTTGGGTCCTTTATATAGCAGAGGCAAGTTTGTTGATTTAGTTAAAAAAATGTCTCATTGAGAGATCTTTAATTGATTAGGGGATTTTATTCACCGTTGGATATTTGATCCAAAGACTTCTGTTTTACAGAAAATATCTTTCTTGTTTTAAACAAGATTAGGAAAATGTTTTTTCCCATACAGAATTTATTCTGCAGATAGATGATTTTTAATCACCATTGGATTTTTAATCCAACGGTGCTATGTTTTACAGAGAATAATCTTTCTTGTTTAGAAAGATTTGAGAAATATTTTCTCAGCAGAATTTAATTTTGCATTTTAATGATTTATCACCTCCGTTGGATTTTTGATCCAACGGCTCTGTCTAATAGAGAGATTTTAGTTCTAGCACTGGCGCCCTCGTGCGAGACACATGAGACGTTGCCTCAGAGTTTTTAACTCTTGGCACTGGCGCCTTTGTGCAAGGCATGTGAGGCGCTGCCTCAGAGTTTTTAACTCTTGGTCGCTTCCTTTTCTTCAGACGACTCCGGAAATATTTCTGCTGGTGCGAGAATCTGGCGGCTTTGCACAATGATCCTTACGTCATCGAGGTTTTCGTCAGTCAGTTCCTTAGCAAGCTTGGCTAACGCATCCGCCTTGCTATTTTCCACACGCGGTATGCTTTCCTGGATGTAGGAAGGGATTTGCATATGCACTCTTTCACCATACCTGATCAGTTCTGGCTTGCACATCTGATAGTCATCATTTACTTGGCTAATGACCAGCTGGGAGTTTCCATATATGAGGATGTTTTCAATTCCCATGTCGACGGCAATCTTAAGACCTACTATCAAAGCTTCGTACTTAGCCTCGTTGTTTGTTGTTGGCTCTGTCAATGAACGGGCGAAACGCATTATCCTTCTTTGCGGAGTCACGAAGATAAGGCCGATCCCAGCTTTGATTATGGAGGTGTTTTGCTTTCGCTTTTTCAAGGAAGATGCTTCATCGAAGTAGAGTTCCCATAGGGCATTATTACATTCCTCCTCTCTGTCGATTGCGTTGAACGCGTGTTCATCTGGCAATTCGCAATTTAAGGGAGAATCGGCTGGTATTGGATGTTCAACGAGAAAGTCAGCGATGGCCTGGCCTTTCACTGCCTTGAGGGGTTGATATATTATCGAGAACTCTATCAAGAGGAGGGCCCATTTGGCAAGCTTTCTTGTTAGTATGGCTCTTGACATCAAATATTTGAGAGGATCCACTTTTGATATGAGATGGACCTCATGTGCCAAGGCATAATGCCGAAGCTTCGTTATCGCGAAGATTAGTGACAGGCAATGATTTTCGATAGGGGAGTAGTTGTTTTCTGCCCCCAGGAGAACTCGACTCAAATAGTAAAGAGCTCGCTCTTTTCCCTGTTCGTTCTCCTGTGCCCATAGCGCGCCTAAAGAACCTTCAAGGACTGTTGTGTACAGGATGAGGGGCTTTCCCTCGATCGGAGCGGTCAGTACCGGTGGGTTCTGTAGATATTGCTTGATTTCGTCCAGTGCATTTTGGCATTTACGATCCCAAACGAACGGGGTCCCCTTCTTCAATAGATGGCTGTAGGGGTGGCATTTTCCTGAGAGATTGGCTATGAACCGTCGAATATACGCGGGTATTCCTTAGAGACACCGCAATTGTTTAAGAGTTCTTGGCGAGGGCTTTTCTATAATCGCCTTGATCTTTGATGGGTCTATTTCGATGCCTCGGTGTCATATGATGAAGCCTAGGAATTTTCCTGAGGAGACTCCAAATGCACATTTCAGGGAAATACTATTTTCAAATGCTCCTAGAGCTCCTCATACGATTTGCTTTTCACCACGAGGTCGTCGATATAACATTCGACAATTTCGTGTATGAGGTCATCGAAGATCTTCGTCATAGCCCTCTGATATATAACGTCTACGTTCTTCAAGCCAAAGGGCATCACCTTATAGCAGAATATGCCTAGCGGAGTTCGGAAGGCAGTATGCTTTTGGTCTTCGGGATGCATCTTTATTTGATTATACCCCGAAGATCCGTCCATGTAGGAGAAGACCTCATGAGTAGATGTGTTATCGATCATCAGCTCGGTAATAGGCACTGGGAAGTCATCCTTCGGACAAGCTTTGTTGAGATCCCAAAAGTCTACGCAGATGCGTACTGTCCCATTTTTCTTCATTACCGGAACGATATTGGCGGTCCAATCATGGTATTGAACTTCCTGGATGAAGCCGGAGTCAATTAGCTTCTTAGCTTCGGCGTTGATACTCACCTCAAGTTCGAGCCGTATTCTCCTTGGCGCTTGCTTAACTGGCTTAGCGTCCGGCGATATAGCCAGTTTATGGACTGCTATTTCTGGATCTAGTCCCGGTATCTCGGAATAATTCCATGCGAAGCAGTCTTTATATTGCATAAGTACGTCCTTTAGTGTAACCACCTGCTCTTTAGACAGCAGCTCACTGACGAACGTTGGTCTCGGATCGTTTGCCGTCTCTAAGTCGATTTTTCTCAGGTTGTCTGCCATGGTATGCATCCCGTCCTCTAGCTCTTTTAGAGCCGGTGGAAATTCTGAAACCACCTCGTCCTCATCTTCATTTGCGAGGCACCGAGAGAGGTCGTCCATATTCTCGTGCTCTCCATCTTCTGATAGTGTTATCATGTGGTAGGTACGAGATCGTTTCCAAGACCGATATTGATCCGGTTCTACTCTCGCCGTATAGGTTGCTTTTAGCTCATGCTTGTATGGAGGGATCACCCTCCAACTTTCGGATAGAGCAAACCTGCCTTACTGATACTGGTCTTCGACCCAGTCTTTGAAGGTAAAGCAGTCTCCAAGGGGATGTCCTACTGCTCGGTGGCAGGAGCAATAAGCCAGATGATGGACCTCATTTACTTGTTCGGGGTACCGAGACTCCGGGAGCGTCATCATTTGATGCTTCATGACAAGGTTGAATATTTTCCTTGTCTTGTCTTAAGGAAAAGAGTATTCCTGACCTATCTTCTTCATAAAAGACGGATTCCAGCTGAATTTTTCTCGAACGCGTGGTTTCCTAGATTCGCTTCGCTGTTTTTGAACGTCATTCCTGTTCTTCACCTTGTTGTTGCCTCTGCATCGGGATTTTTCCTTGCCACGTGAGCGCACAGCTGGCTGAGGGTGAAAGGCTTCGTAGTCTTCTCTTTCCGTGGACTGCTGAATGAAACGTTACATCCTGGCTTTCTCGTAAATGGTCATTTCGCGGCTGTGGTCATCCCGAACCTTTTGACCTGCTTCCCTTATTAGCTTGTTAATCTGTTCTTCGAATGACAGACTTGGTATTCGTACGGCGGGATTTCGCTCTGTTTCAATATCAGCGCTATCTGGAAATTCGCTTCTCCACCGGGGTAATTTATAACATGGCAGCTATGGAATCGCTCCCGTTTCTTGGACCGAACGTATCGAAGCCCAGTCGTCTCCATCCTCCCGTTGGGCATCTTTCGTTGAGTCCTAGGAACGTCCCAAATCTTGTTGTAGAACTGGGCTTGTCGAGCAGTTTGTTTGAAGGGTACGCCTTAGCATATTAATAGCATTTTCAATCCCTCTGTGTAATATCTGGGCAGAAGGATTGGTTGAAGCCTGTCAAGCATAAAATCGGCACCATACCAGACTTCTTTTTCCACTTTAGTCTTCGTAGATTGGTAGAAGAGGATCGCTTTTTCACCTCTTCGTCTAGGAGGGACATAAAAGGTCTGCAGCTCTTGTACGCTGTATGCATCAAGTGCATCCAATTCTTTATAATGCCGCTGCGGAACCATGGCAATTTGCAAACTCTGATAAGATCCAGTGACGATTTGTATTGATGGACGAACAGAGAACACCGCGTTGACCTCGTCTTCAGAGCCGCTGCCAAAGACCAAAATAGGAGTAGATAGTCCTGGCCTGCTACCTTGGGGTTGCCCCAAGAAGACTATCTCTTCATCCTCCTCGGTATCGCTCCCAAAGATCGGGATAGTGGCTACGGATTTTTGTATATTCTCCGGTTTATGACATCATTCCGTGTCTTCAAAGTCTGGCAAGAAGTACTTGGCGTCTTCATACTTGCGGACTTCATTTTCGGAGAATGGGTTTAGCTCCCCGTAACTGTATACTCGAGGCCGTCTTCGATGTACTTCATACACTAATGTTGTGTAGAAGGGATGATGTTGTACTTATGTAACCAAGGCCTTCCGAGCAAAGCGTTATAGCAAGTCTTGGCCTCGATGACATGAAATTTGATGTCAGTGACGAGCGTACCGAAGCGTAATGTCAGTATTTCGGACCCAAGCGTCTGTGATGACTGCAAGTCGAACCCAGAGATAGTAATTTTGTCCCGGGCCAGGTGTTGAACGTTCATGCAGATCTCCTTTAGCACCTTCACATTGAGAAGGGTGACGGAGGACCCGTTGTCAACCAGGATCTTCCTATTTTGATGTCGTGGCAGTACCCGGTTACATATAACGGACAGTTGTGCTCGCACGTTCCGAGGAGGAGGTCTTCATCGCTGAAGGTGATGTCAGCTGTATGAACTTCTCCCGGCCCATCTTTCATCTTTTCTTCTGCAAGGAAGGCTTGAAACTGATCGGGCTCTTGTAACGCCCTGATCAGAGAATCTCGTGCCTCTTTAGACAGGAGAAGGGCATCCAAAATGCTCAATTGTAAGGGTATCCTCCTCGGATGTGCCAGGACATTGTAATCCACCTTGTTTTTCTTAGGCGGGTCCTTGGCTGTGAACTCTTCGACGACTCTATCATCGAGGGCAATTTTCTCTGGGACTTTTTCCTTCCCCTTGTCTCTTTTGCTCGAACCTTTGTTTGTAGGTCTGAGGTTCTTCTCAGGCAACGTGCGATTACGCAGCTGAATGTTCTCTCATTTCTTCACCTCTTCTTCTTTTTCAGAGGTGGATTCTTTGAAGAGAGGGCCAAGGGTTGTTTCTTCCTCGGAATCGCTCCCGAATGTAAGAACTTGATATTTCGCTTTTGTCGTACTGGTATCAATCATATGACAATTGCCAGCCGTTCCTTCACGCTCTTCTGTCGTGCTTCTTTGTTGTCGACGGGCTTCGCACTTTATCCGTTTGAAGTGTTGTCGATGGGCAACGTATCCTTGCCACCACTTCTTGAAGGCACTGCACTCTTCGGTAGGGTGTGTGGCCCTCCGATGGTATAAGCAGTAGTTCGGATGTACATCCGCTTCGTCGAGGCACGTACTCCCTGGAGTATCTCTTTTGAAAGGTGGCAGCTTCATTCCCATTGACAGGGCTTTGGCAAACCGGTTCCCCGTCTTAAACCTGCTTTTGTCTGCCGTGGGTGTGCTTCGATCTGGTTGGAGTACTTTGTGACTCTTCCTCGCAGCAGCTCCTTCATCCGGGCACCGGCGCTTGGCCTTTTTGTATATGTCTGTTTTATGCTCTCGGTCAGCTTTGCTCTTTTGAAAGGCTTCGTTTAGCATCCAGTCAATCAGGTCATCTGACGGCTCCAGGGATTTTTGCACCGGTCTTGCCCCTAGCTTCTCTGTGTTGCTTTCCGACGCTGAAGGAGTTTCTTCTTCTTTTAACGACGAGTGAGAAACTATGTGGCAACTCGCTACATAATCCTCCAGTTCTTCTGACGAGTCGTTTCCCTCATCAATGTCACTGTCTCTATTCTCAAGGATATGGTTGAGAAACTCTTCAAGAGTGACTGGGGTCCGCACCTTCTGGTTGTACACCTCCAGCGCATCAATGTACTTTTGCAGGTCCGTGAGCTCGTTATCAGGATGTACGGGCTTCTTGGTCTTCTTCTTTTTCTTCGAAGAGTTTGAAGGCTCGACCTGGGCGTTTTGCCCATCGTTACCAGATTTCGGTGTTGGGCGCAGTTTAAGCATTCCCTCAATGATCTCAGGCTCCAGCGGGCTTTTCCATTTGATTGCCGGACATACTTGAAAATCCTTCAACATTCTTTTAGTTTTAGCTGAAAGGACAACTTCCCACGAAGCTTCTTCTACAAATGAGCATGATGCCCTTGGCGTATCCACCTTTTTAGGAGCGTGCTACTGTGGCGGGTTTACCTTCCAATTTTCGAACAGCGCGAACTTTCCTTGTTGGTACTGGTCCTCAACCCAGTTTTTGAAGACATAGCAATCTTCGATTGGGTGGACCATTACTCTGTGGTAGGGGTAGTAGTTGGGACTGTTGACGTCACCAAGCTGCAGTGAGTGTCTCAGATCCAGCAAAATGATGAGCCTGTTGTGCACCGCCAATTCGAACAGTCTTCCTGTTTTATCCCGAGGAAACGAGTAAGGACGTATCAACTTCTCTTCGAGGGATTGGCGTGTGTTGCTTTGGCGAGCAACCGGTTTCTGGTCACTCGGTTATTATTTAGTGTTGGCAACGAATGTCGCTTTCCCTTTGCCCTTTTCATTCCGGAGATCCGTTTTTGAAGAGGACGGCCTATGGCCCATCTGGTCCATTTGGGCCAGCTTGTCAATCTAGGCCTGGAAGATGGTCGGCTTGAGAGCATCATAAATTGGGATATAGTTGCCTGAGGATCAAGGGTCCCCAAGAACATGCCCACGGCAGGATCTTCTTCTATACGTTGTTCGCATTTTGACCATAGGTTCCGCCACCGAATTGCGTATTGAACCCGGGTCTCTCCTGACTTCACCCTGGCATTGATTAATACCGTGATCGGTGTGTGGTCGCTTGCGCTGGCGAATCGCTGTGTGAATAGTAATTCCATCTCCGTGAATATTTTGACTGAGTCATTTGGGAGCTCGGAGTACCATTCAAATGCCGTCTCCGACAAGCTGCCAACAAACTGGCGAAGTAGCAGTTTGTCGTCGCCTCCAGTATTACCACACAAAGCTTTGAATTGAGCGACGTGCTGATGCGGATTGCCCGTCCCCTTATATACATGAAACTTAAGGATCGTCTATCTTGGCAGATACTTGATTTGATCGTACCAGTCTGGATAAGGTCGCCCAGTCCTGACGACTTGGCCTGGCGCTTCACTTGCTTGATGAGCTCATATCTGTTGAGCTATGTAGTCATCAAGGACAGCTTTGGAGATCGTCTCCTCCTTGGCTGCTGATAAATCCGGAAGAGGGTTTGATGTCTCCACACTGTTGTCTTCAACGATTATCGGTGGATCCTCGACTGGAGGGTCCGGCTGGATCATCATCCCAACCATGTCTTGGAATAAGAGCGCCATCTGCTTCATATTAGCGGCTTGTTCTGCGGCCTCCTTATTCTTTCTCTCCAGTACCCTTCGCAGGAACTCCGTATCGGTCTCCTGATCTTGGCGCTGTTCGGACGATACTTCCGATCTTTCTTTCTGCCCAGTGAGTGCGGCCATCTTTATCAGCATCTCCTGAAGTTTTTGTTGTTGCTCCTGAGCTTTTGTCACAGACCGTGTGGGTGGTCGATGACCCGTGGAAGTACGGCTTTCCTCTTTCCCGGAAACCACGTACACCGTGTGTACTACCATGCCCCCAGACATGGGGTGTTTGGGTCCACTGCCTTTGAAATTTGCCGCATACATGGGGATGTTCTTCGGCCTTCTCCTTTGTGGGAGGTCGAAGTTGAGGGGGCCGTTGCAGCATTTTTAGTTATATATATGCCCTAGAGGCCATTATTGTACATATAATGTATATTATAGTAGATGCTTGGACATACATAGGGAGGACTTTTTTGCTCGACATGATAGTATGCAATCTGGTTACTCTTTATCTTAAAATGTACACTGATTGTCTCTCTGTTACATGTTGATAAAGCTCTTAGGATGTTTACTTGACTACCTGGATTATGATGCGGATCATACTAGTGGGACAAAGGTAGTCCATGAGTACACCCTTTAAGGTTCCTAGTTGTGGGTGTATCGAGACGGGGCATCCATATACCAGAGTAGACTAGCGTATACCTTCTCGACCCATGTAGATGGGCGATGGATGATCCCATATCTATTGGTGTTTGACATCAGAGATGTTATACGGGTTCTCAGTGGAGACTGGGTACACTGGACGGACTCGCCGAGAACTTCTAGATGGTATTATACCCCACGTCAGATGGCAGTTATCTGATGACACTGGTACAGGTTAGTCTGTCGACCCGAGATCGTCATAGAGTCTTGTTTGATTCCCACTGTGCTTTGATTTCCACCTTAGCACGTTCAAGAGAACGTACAAAACGGTGGTTTTTGGGTACAGTCCCGAGTCACATGGAGGCAATGAGCGATAGGAGGAGATTTCTTCTCTCCCGGTATTGAGGGTTGATGTTGCGCTGTGCTCGATTGGCTATAACAGGAAGTCCCTGGCCAGGGCTATTTCTGAGATTTACCGGTAAGTGTCATCAGTAGTTTCTTGACCCATTATGAGCCTCACATCGGTATGACTTATCAAGCTATTGGGGTCTGACGATTACCATCCCCAGGCGAGATATGCGACATATCAGACGAAGAGACCGGACTGTATGGTAATGTTACTGATTGGATTCGCAGGAGTATGAGTAGGCTTGCTTTTTGATCTTCTGATCGCTCAATACCCGGGTGACCGTTACGTTTAGCAGACCGCTTGCGGCTTGTGGGTGTTTGATATGATCATCACCTACTGCCGGCGTATTGACGAGTCTTTAGAGTCTTACACAGAACTTTCCTGATTCATGCGAAACGAAGTAGGAGCACATATATGATATGTGCTGGACCGAGATTAATGCGCGTATGTGATACCGCATTATATTCTCACAATATGTGATATCGGTCGATTATATGTGATATAGTCGGGTTATCGGATCAAGTGTTGATTCGATAAGTTGTTACATTTGATATTAGTCGGTTGTATGTGATATAGCTAGATTATTAAATCAAGTGTTGATTTAATAATTTAATGTATAATTATATATGTGATATATTAATTTACATTAACTAATATTTGCTCACTAAGTATTTCTTTTTCTCACTTGTGTACACTTAGTATATATGTGATATATATTAATGTACATTTTTTGTGTCATGCTTGATGCCACATGTGACATGGATGTATGAGACTCACACCAATCTTATGATAATGTATGGTTTTATTTATCTAAAGTTAATCAAAATTAGTTGCTAATTAGTCGCATGGTTGAAGCTTGTAGAAGCTTGTGGAACCATTGACCAAGTCCACTAATTTTGTTTTACTTGTAGATATTTATTAACCTAACTATTATTATTAGTCATGGTTTATTCTCTACATGAGTTAGTGTATGACACTAACTCACTCATGGTTGCTATTCTCACATCAAGAGTTTCATTTTTTCTCTTCATCACTTCATCTTCTTCCTCTTGAGAAAAAACTTGCTAGCTTTTTTCTAAGTGAGAAAATATTGTGAGAAAATTAAATTTAAAGTGAGCTCATTTCCTACTTCATCATCTTCTACTATATTAGTCATTTAGTTTATAGTGTTTGCTTCACTAATCTACCATTAGTGAAGAGGTAGCATGAGCTTTAGTCTTCTCGACGTAGATCATCTTCGGTCTCGAAGACTTCGAGCAAGCTTGTTCATTTCTTCAGGTGAACCCTTACTAGAGTTCGGATGTTCACTACTTGGAGCGAAGGGACTACATGGAGATTTAGAAGTGAAGGACCGGTCTACAAAGATTGTATTTCTCATTCACTTAGATGTAAAGTTGTTTACATTGATTGTTCGTCTAAATCTCTAGTTAAGATTCTAGGTTAGGTTCTTTAGAACGACAAATTTTTGAAATTGGCATGGACGATACCTCCCGAAACCTTGCTGTCGTACTAGGCAACCCAACAGTGGTATCAGATCCAAGCTAGAGATTTAAATGATGTTTGTTAGATTATGAAACCGAAACTACTCCGAAACTTGAAACACTAAAAACTGGTTTTTGTCGAATTTTTAATGGCCTCTAAAAAGTTTTTTAGCAACTGCAGAATGTTGTATGTGATATAACATGAACACAGTAGAAAATTCACCCCCCCCGCCGGATTTTGGCCGGCCACAGAGCATGAGAAACCGGTGTGCTCAGTTTTCTATAGGAGTTTGGGGTTGAATATTTTGGTGTGTTTCAGTTTCTGGGTTTTGGTGTTTCAAGTGTTACTTGTTTTTGCTAAATTTGCATGTGATGTTAACTTTCTGCAAAGGCAATTCGGAGTGTTTCATAATCGTAATTCTAACATATATTCGGGTTATTTAGACGATATTAAAAAGTTCGAACGGATATCAATACCTATATTTTCCCTCGCTGGAAGTTTTCTAAGAGTTGGATTTTTTCCAAGTTTAAAATCTTCAAAAAATCATGCAAGCGATTCTGTGGATTCTCTAGAAGAACGATACCCAAACTCGACCTTTTGGATCGCGGAATCGTAGTAATACCCTAGGATTTGCGGCAGTTCCATGGCGACATGAGTGAGGCATGGGTCGGCCCTTCTACGGATGGTTCGTAGGAGCTGTGACATGTTCTGGGTACTTTTGAACTCCGCTCAAGTGTTGCGCTTGCTGGGAAATTTTGGGTATTTGTTTATTCGATCGAAAAGTTTAATATCGTCTAGCTATCTGTGATTGTGATACAATATTTGGAATCCATATAATTAGTTATGAGATAACTAGTTTGAATTTTATAAATCTAGCAATTTAGTCTCATTTGATCGGTTGCCACGGAATTTTGATGTGGATCAAAAGTCCGTCGCAATTACGTAGTGTACGCGGATACTCGCCGGGTAACCTTACTAGATAGCCACGTCCCATATCCCCGACCAAGTGACTGTAGGAGAACCCCGTCGCCAAAAGCATCCGTTCGGGTGCTCGCGGCCACGGTGTTCCGCCTTAGTGCACTTTGTCGACGGCATCGGGGGTGCGGCCGTCTACTAAAGTTTCCGACGAGCATTCGATCAGGTTCTTGATGAATTACCCGAAAGGTTATTGGAAAGTATTTTCAATATCGAGACTAAAATGCAGGGTTTATAATTGTTAGACATGTGATGTCTAAGGAATTCATTTGGTAAGGCATGAATTCCAAAGTATGTGATACATTGGGTTTATGATGTCTAAGGTGGTTGCGGATTCCAATTGTTGTAGTTTTTCACTTTCTTTTCTGCGACCGTAAGTGTAATGTGTGGTGTATCGTCAGTTTCGTTACTATATATCAATGACAATTGGGATACGCATATTTACTTACGTTGATGACATGTGATGTTATGTGTTGTTGTGATATATTATATTTGATCGTCGTGTTTTGAATAGCCGGGGTTTTTTATGTGAGATGAGAGTTTTTCATTTTCATTCATGTAAAAGTTTGTATGTAATATTCTTTTATTGGGGCACTTCCGGGTTGAGGATGATGTCACCATTGATGTATATTATTTACTTTTCCGCATTAGGATAGACCCAAGGAGGAGAGCACAAGTAACCGGGTTCTAGGGTCTAGTAGGAGACCATCTCGAGGAGTCGAGACCGGGTCTCCTAACTCTAGAATTGGTAGGGTTGCTTGCCGCTCTCGTAGGGGTCTAGGGATGTGGGTTTGGCTATTCATCACGACCGTGGAATCCGCGTTTTTTATTGGCTTAATTTAAAACACAGAATTCCTAGTATATCCAATATTTCATACGTGTTCTTCTGCTGCTGATATTTTGTGATGTGATCACTTGATATTCTGAGACAAATGCTTATATTATATATATGATATATAATAAATATTGTTGCTTTCGTTCCTTCTGTGATGCTTGTGAAGAATAATTGATGGGACTTCATTAATGAGATTAATGAAAGAAAAAAACCTAAAAATATTGTAGAAACTTGTTTTAAAAACTGGTAGCTCTAGTTCTTGTTTTGCATAGCGGTATTCCTTGTAGAATATCCAGCACCTTATTCAATAAGGAAAGAGCCGAGATCCCTTCACCGGGAGTGACCTCTTTAGTGAAACTGGCAGATGCTACAACCCACTCGGTTTGTCTTTTGATTGCTTCTATAGTTTTTGCTTCGCATAGTGGTATTGTGAAATATCGTGTATCTTATTCGATAAGGAAAGAGCCGAGATCCCTTCACTGGGAGTGACCTCTTTAGCAAAACTAGTAAAAGCCTAAAAAACACTCCTTTTAAAATTCACTCGATTCTACAACGATATCAAGTTCATTACGCAAAAGGTTTTCTTAAAAACCCGTCGTAACCCTCCGTCACTTCAGATAAGTACTACTTAGTATTCATGCTACGTTTGTTGGCATGCGTCAAGGCGTAGTGTGCGGTATCTAACTAGTGCTTATTTGCTGCATACGATGCGATTGGATTTGGGTAGTCGTGCGACTTTGTTGACCTACGTCAAGGGTCGTGCTGGTGGGCTTAATTCAATCATGAAATGTACGGGTTGGACTTGACTAGCGGACTGTGGTTTGTTGGCCTGCGTCAAGGTCATAGGACGCTAGGGGCAGAATATTATCGGGAATTTCAAGTGTTGAAATTTGCAATAAGATTGCATACCTTCTATGAGATAGTTGGATCCCAATACCCACTACGAGTAAGAGTTACACCTGGGAGAGTTTTACACATTACAATTAGCCGATCAAGTAGGTGTCTAGAAATGTGTTAATGGGGTTACGCACCTGGGAAAACGAGATTTATTTTAATTAGGTCCGTGCGAAAGCACGGGAAACCTCCCTCAAAGTACCGACACTGGCCTGGCTGAAAGATTGGCGAACTTGTAGCGTGTAATTAATCCCGGCTAGTCTTACTTTTTAGGGTTTGAAGGAAGATTTGATAAAAACAGTGGAAGCCATCCTGATTAGATAAACTAATAACCAATCTGATCTTGCAAGAGCGCACGCAGAGTGTTTTCTTCTCTCTTTCTCCTGGTACCGACCATGTCACGTCTTAATCAAGATAATAATATGGATGCATTGGCCGAACCTATTTATTATACTGTGTTAGGGAACGTTGGTTCCGCTCTATCTTATAACCGTTATAAGTCCGAGCAGAAAATAGGAGAATATCCGGATTCCCATGCCACCCAAATGAAGAAAGTGCATGATGATACATTTTTTTTGGGTGTGTTCATTACAGAGAACTATTTCTCAGTATCCTCTACGTCCTGGGTATGAGATACCGGATCAGGATCCCACATATGTAATCTGTTACATTGGCTACTGATATGTAGAGAACTGGGAATGGATGATAAGTTTCAAGAGTTGGAAATGGTGCAATTGTTGCAACAAAAGTTGTTGGCGGTTATCACCATGTATTACCAAATATATTGATTCTGAACGAATGGTATTAGATACTGAACCTGATATACAACATCATATCAGTCTCTTTATTTAGTAAAGAAGGATATAATTTTGTATTGATGGATATTGTCTTAAATATTTCCTATATCAAGAGTTGATCGGATCAGCCACGTTATCTAATGGCATATACGTTCTAAATCAAACTGCAGTTCTTAACGTACAGAACACACACAAGAAGAAGTGTTCAGAAATGAACGAATCTTTCTTGAGGCATTGTAGACTAGGTCATATCAATGCGACCCGACTAGCTAAGTTGCATTAAGATGCATATTTAAATCAGTTTGAATTTACATCTTATGAAACTTGCCAGTCATGTTACAAAGATAAAATGACCATAACTCCGTTTACTGGAAACAGAGAAAGAGTTAGTGAACTCTTGGGATTGATACATGATGATGTATGTAGGTCCCGTGTCTACACATACCAGGAATGGTTCTTTGTACTTCATTATATTCACTGATGATCTCTCAAGATTTGGACATATTTTCCTATTGAAACATAAGTCTGAAGTTTTTGAAAAATTCAAAAAATATAAGTCTGAAGTAAAGAACCAAAACGGGTATAAGTATTATGTCTTTTGATGAGATCAGGGAGGAGAATACTTAAGCACGGAGTTCCTGGACAATTCAAAAGGAGAATGAGATTCTCTCTAGGTATTACTCCTCCGCATACACCACAGCACAACGGAGTATCGGGGCAGAGCAATTGCACCCTATTAGATATGGTGCGCTCTACGATGAGTACTACAGAGTTGCCTATTTTCTTTTGGGGAATTATGCACTTGAGAAGTTGCATACCTATTGAATAGGGTTCCAACCAAATCAGGTGCCTACCACTCCATATGAGATATGGTATGGGAAGAGCCCATGTCTTAAGTAAGTTAAGATTTGGGGTTGTCCGGCCTATGTCTAAAAGCAAAATCGGACAAGCTTGAGGCAAGGTCAGTTCTGTGGAAGTTTGTTGGATATCCCAAGCATTCTCAAGGGAATATCTTCTACCGCACCGAGGAACAAAAGGTGTTTTATTTCTTGGCATGCCACCTTTTTAGAAAAGGATTTTTTTATGGAAGAAATTAGTGGTCATGAGATAGAACTGGAATAAGTTCCAACTATACAAACTACAGCTGATGATTTGGTAGAACCGGAGGATTCAAACTCCCGACGAACCTCAGCCTCTCCGCCGATCTGGTAGGGTTTCTCATCCGCCTGAGAGATACTTCAGTTTTCTCAATGACAGTGGGAGAGAGGATTGCATCATGAGATGATGACCCAACTAAGTTTCGAGCAGGCCATCAAAAGCGGGGACTCTGTAAGAATGGCTGGATGCTAAGCGATCTGAGATAGAATCTATATACACCAACAAAGTATGGACTTTGGTTGCTATATCTGAAGGGTTAAAACCCCATCAGGAGCAAGTATATCTTAAGAAGATTACTTGGTGTTGATAGAAAAGTTGAGACTTTCAAAGCTAGACTTGTTGTAAAAGGTTTTCGTCATCGACCAGGTGTGGATTATGATAAAACCTTTTCTCCAGTGGCTATGCTTAAGTCCATCCGGATCCTACTTGCCATTGCTACATACCATGACTACGATATCTGGTGGTTGGGTGTCATGACTGCTTTTCTAAATAGTGATTTAGAAGAGAGCGTCTATAAGTACACAGCCAGAAGGATCCGTAGACAGCGGGAGCAGCGGAAACGTGTGCAGGTTGCTTTACGGGTTAAAGAAGACATCACGGAGTTGGAACATCTGTTTTGATGTGGTAGTCAAAATGTTTGATTTCATCAAAATGCTAGATGAACCTTGTATATACAAAAAGGTAGTAGAGAGTAAGGTGGTCTTCCTCGTATTGTACGTATATGACAAACTCTTGATAGGGAAGGTATTTCCTATGCTACACTCGATCAATCTCCTCTTATCACAAGGATTCTCCATAAAGGATCAAGGTGATACATCCTAAATTCTTGGTTTTAGATGTATGAGATAGATCTAAGTGTAGTGAGATGGTATCAATCGATCATGGGGAGAATCACTGGATAGCTTTCAGGGTGGAAAGGTCGACTGAATGTCAGTCACAGGCATTGTCTTTACCTTCAGTATAGGGACGGTATGTTGGAAGAGTTCCAAGCTAGATACCGTGGCAAACTAGACAATAAAGGCTGGATACATCGCTACCAAAGATGCTACCAAAGAGACAGTCTGGGTGTATATTAGTTCATGAGATGAACTTCGTTCCTACCATTGTATGATAATGGAGTTGTGGCTCATGCCTAGGAACCCCCGTCCCATCAATGACCCAGACATATTCTAAGGCAGTATCATCTGATCATGGAGATGGTTGATCTCCAGGGAGAACGAGGTTAGGAGAGTAGACTCAGACGACAACACGGCGGATCCACTCACAAAGGCCTTTTCCCGAGAGAGACTTTTATGGGATGGTTGAGTATGAGATACTACAACCACTACTGATTGTTGGGTATTGGATATTACAACATATGGCCCTAGTGCAAGTGGGAAATTGTTAGTTATATGTATTCCCTAGATGCCATTATTATACATATGATGTATATTATAGTGGATGCTTGGACATACATAGGGAGGACTTTCTTGCTCGACATGATAGTATACTATCTGGTTACTCTTTATCTTAACATGTACACTGATTGTCTCTCTGTTACATGTTGATAAAGCCCTTAGGATGTTTACTTGACTACCTGGATTATGATACGGATCATACTAGTGGGACAAAGGTAGTTCGTGAGTACATCTGTCACGCCCCGCTTCCCAAAATACGGAATACGAGGGGTTGACAAGACCAGCCATGCTCCTACGGTCAAGGAAACATCTTGCCGTAGTTACACTTCGGCTTCTAGCTTTACATGGTAATCAGTACTCAATGCACTGGTAATGAGAAATGCAGTCACTAAATCAACACAAGTACAAAACTAACCAGATAGAGATCAAGGAAGTGTAGCGCTAAGTCGCGGATCCAGATATCTACAGTATCCTCGAGGTACGTCAGGTCCTGGTCCAAGCTAAATCCACTTCTCACTCTGAGCATGCATACTCAGGTCGTCAGAGCGACACAATACCAATATATAAATACAAATGTGAACACTTACAATAATGATGAATATGAAACAGTACGCAGGAAGTGATAACATGAGCATGAAGTAGCCAGTACAGGTAAACAGTAAAACAGGTAAACATCATGGCAGGTATATTGAATCAGTAATCAATACATGTCACTAACCCTATCAGTCTCTAAGTCTCACTGTCCAGGTCGCTAAACCTATCGTCAGTCCAAGTGTGAGAGTCAACCACTCGTGAGTATTCCCCACCCAAGGGTAGGACCCAAGGACAAGGGAACACGGGCCCGAGTCGCTCGCTAATAATCAGTAATATCCCAATATATCTCCAGAATCGCTGTATGTGCCGGCAATGGGACTCCTAAGATTCTGTTGAATTCACACTCAAACTACCCCACACCCCGTGGTCTACATTAAACGCTAACCATAAACTCAAATACCGGTCGGTCCATGACAAGTCTACGCGAGAACTGGAGACAGGATCTCCATCAAGCATGTCTCGACTGATACCCAAGATAAATGGACAGTATTTGGTGCTTTACCTATGACACTAATATATGTGCTTCCATAATCGTCTCATACCAATTATAGTCACACTTATACATGTCTCATAGACGTCGACAATGCAATATATCAATAGGGTCCGCTGATTGTGTACAGGTACTGTTCCCCTTCGAATGGCGGCGCACAGGACCGCGATGTCCTGACGCTGAGATTCGGGGCAGATGTTATTTGGTTTTATCCGTCCACCTCTCCAAAGATGCCAAGTTGATTTATGGCACCGTGTATCGGAGGTTTAGACAGATGTGGCCGATGTAGTAGACTTCGTCAGATTCCCCCTCGCTTGAGGGGTTTTTGATTGTGGGGACGCTCTTCCCTGCAGGCGCAAGCCTCTGCAGTTAATTACGCTACCGCATCGCGGTAACAACTTTCTCCTTCTCCAGAATTTCACTTCGTGTCGTGTGTGTTTGTTTTGTTTGTGGTTGCCCGTGGATTATATACGGAGACTGAGTAATGCCGTCGCCCGTAGGACGTGGATTAGTCCAAATCCGTATTTACTTAGATTTGGGTTTGGTGTTTTTAGTTTAAGGATACGTTAGCCACATTTGAGACTAGGATCAACTTAAACATTCGTTAAGGATACGTTAGTCTGATTTGAGACTAAGATCAACTTAACGTGGTGATCCATTTAATATATGGCCGTCGGGACTCATCACCTCTCTGACGTCGTTGAAGGATTACAACGATAGGTGTCAGAGGAGATCAGAGATGTACCCTTGAACCAAAGTTGATTTGGAGTTTTATAGTCCATTTGAATGTTTAAGGATACGTTAGCCGTGTTTAGGGCTAAGATCAACTTAAACGGGATCGTTTAGATCCGGCAAAAGAGCGTTTGGAGGCTCTATCGTTCC
Organism: Agapanthus africanus; assembly: GCA_030015575.1. NCBI lineage: Eukaryota > Viridiplantae > Streptophyta > Magnoliopsida > Asparagales > Amaryllidaceae > Agapanthus > Agapanthus africanus. The sequence goes on from CM057346.1 coordinate 34,665,791, forward strand.
AGTTTAGGGACGTAGTGGTCCATAAGTAGTTTAAGGACATTGCGGTCCATACTCCAGTTTAGGGACGTGGTGGTCCATATTCCAGTTTAGGAACGTGGTGGTCCGACATTAGTTTAGGGACGTTTCGGTCCAATGTTAGTTTAGGGACGTTTCGGTCCAACATTAGTTTAAGGACGTTTCGGTCCACGAGTTTAAGGACCCCGCAGTCCGTATTGATGTGTGGTCGTTGGGACCCGTCACCTCTTTGACGTCGTTGAGGAATTACAACGATGGATGTCAAAGGAGTTCGGAGATGTACCCTTGAACCGGATATAAATTGATTTGAGAGAAAGCATTTGTGCTCAGTTCAATTTAATTTAAGGACTTACGGCCAGAATTGGGCTAAGTCCAGTTGAAAATGTTCAACATTTTATTTATTTTTAGTCCATTAGGCCTGTGCTAGGGCTTTGCCCACACTTAAATAATGCATTGCATTACTTCTACTTTCTTGTTTGAGCTCTGCCCATAAAAGATGCAGAGCATCAATTTATTTTGGGCTCTGCAAGGTATCTGCATAGCATTTTATTATTTTTGTTTGGGCTTTGCCCATTTATAAATGATGCAGAGCATCAATTTAATTAGGCATGTTTGGTCTTTTAATTGGGCTTGGCCTTGCATTGCATTTGTTAGGCGCTTTGCGCCACTCACTGAGCGCAAGCGCTTGTGGTGAAGACACGTGTCATACTCTGGTGAGCGCAAGTGCAACAGTGCAATGCGCTGCGCTGTTGCGCTGCTGACACGTGGCGCGCTCTGGTGAGCGCAATCGTAACAGTGCAGTACGCTGAGCTAGTGCGCTGCGCTGTTGCGCTGCTGACACGTGGCGCGCTCTGGTGAGTTGCGCCAACTATTTCGTAGCGCAAGTGGTTTAGATGCTGACACGTGGCGCTCTCCCAAGAGCGCAACAGCGCAGTTTGCAAGTGCAAAGCACCAAGAATCTTTTAGATTCAAGAACAGAAGTGCAAAGCACTATTTGATTTCTTAATCTAACTTAGATCAAAGAAAAATAAGTTTTTTTTTCTTGTTTTTCTTATCTCAGAGAACCAAAGGTTCATGAAAAGTGCAAAGCACTATTTTTATTTTATTTTTATTAAAGATCATTGATCTTGTTTTTAGATCTATGATCTGTTCCTAAGAGAACTTTCTCTTTTTTCTAAAGGTTTTTACCTTTTTTTATTCTTGAGGAGTTTCTCAGAGTTCTCTTCTCTCTTTCTTTTTTTTTAGAAAGATCTTCCCTTTTTTTTAATTGAGGCCTAGGGTCCTTTTTATAGTGCCCATTAGTTAAATTTGTTAAAGAGATCTTTCTCTGAGTGATTTGGGGAATTTTCCCCACCGTTTGATCTTTGATCCAAGGGCTTCTGCTTTGCAGAAGAAAATCTTCTTGTTTTAACAAGAACAGAAAAGATTTCTTAAAATTTTAATTCTGTTTGGAGCAGATGCCCCAGCGCATCTGTACTGACACGTATTGCGCAGCGCACAGCGCAGCGCAACTTGCGCTAGCGCATCTGCGCTGACACGTGTCGCGCAGCGCACAGCACAGCGCAACTGAAGCGTTGCTTCCTTTAATAGAGTTTTGCTCTGATTGGATGCGTCTTCTTGGGTGCTGCGCTGACGTATCAGCGCCTGACATGTGGCGCGTTGCGCCCGAGAGTTGAAGCGTTGCTTCAGAATTTTGAATTTTGAATTTCAACAGAGCTTTGCTCTGATTGGGCGAAACAGGTACGTGTCATTTTCACTTATTCATTCACGCTTAAACACTAACGTACTTGCCATAATCAAAATATTAATATCTAACACTGGGCAATGTACACGACCACTAGGTCATCAATTTATGTGAGCTCTACATGATATGATGAGAATGCAATAATCATGATATGAATAAAATGTCATCAGCCAGTGTCCTACCACTTGCATAATTTACGATAAATAATACATGCAGAATTTAGCAAAACAATGTAAAAGGGGTAGGCAGTATGTTCTATTATCTATCTATAAAAATTGGTTTCGCACCAATCGGGTCTCAGGTTTGCTAGATACGGCCATTTCAATTTAAGTGTTCGCTGCTGGAAATCAGGTTTCAGAATCGGAAGTCCGTTTCGTAACACATTTTAATCCCAGTTGGGATCGTAATTAGGTGATGCTATAGTTAAACAATATTTAGGTTTATCAGTTATGTTTCCAACGTAATTGGCGGATCAGTAATATACTATATCAACAGAGAGTTATGATCAGGTTAAGGTTGATGTGTAAAATCTGTTACTGCAGAATTCAGCAGAACATACCGACATTAAAAAATGTGTTAAAAATATCATACAGTTGAGGAATCCAGTGATACCAGTGGGATAAGGAAGCTAACTAAATTCTCTTCGTAACGATATAGTGTTCCATACATTTCCGCATTGGTGCAAGGATATTCAGTGGATTAAAACAGAGGTTACCTGGAATCACTGCTCTGGACTGCAGTCCAGAATCGTGATTCACTGCAGTTTTCTCTATCGTAACTAGTTCAACATTAAATATCAATTTTAGGGTTCTGTGTCTTATTCCGTTGGATTCGATACGAGGCATGGAATGCTAAAATCCAATCTATACATAATTTAATTCATAATTTAATATAAATTTTACGGTTTAGCATATACGAAAGTTTTCAGGTTTTACGACAGAAATCAGGACACCATTTTACGTGAGCAAACGACATTGTTTGTAACCAAAATCTTAAGGAATGTTCATTATAACTCGGGCCATCTTTTATGTTTGCTTTCCGTCATTTTAAGGGAGTTTTCAAAGCATGGTTTGCGTCGAACACTTACAATTATATTAAATCGCAATCAAAAGATTGTATAATAGCATGAAGCAAGTGTGTAAACTTGCCTGATGACGATCGATGGTCACGAAGGAGATGATGGCGGTAGCCTACAGCAACGGCATGGTTAGCACACGCATATGGCTACACACGGCTAGGATTCAAGCTTGGACTCGGCGAAGAAGACGGAGCTTGGTGACGTAGTGAGGTGGTGAGGCGACGGCAACCGGAGGTGGTGGTCAAGGCAGCGATGATGTGGAGGCGGTCGGCGACCTGAAGTTCCGGCAATGGCTGGAAGCTTCGAAGGCTCAGGCGGCGATTAGGGATGGCGGCTACGGCTGCAGTGAGAAGGTGTCGGTGGTGGGTGTCGCTGGTGTTGTAGAGGTCGATGGAGAGAGGTGCGGAGACGGTGGGGTCGAAGCTCCGGCGAGGTGATCGGCGTGAGTGCAGAGGTGTGGTCGGGGCTATGGGTTCGAAGGTGGCGGGGTTGCTCGGAGTTGGGTCGTCGGGGAGGAGTATGAGGCATGGGCTTCAGTAAGGAAGGCGAGGAGGGCGGCGTTGGTTGGCCAGAGCAGGTGAAGGCGATGGGTGTGGGCATGAGTCGCGAGCGTCGGTTATGGCGATGGTGATTTTGGTTTTGGGGAAGTCCGGGGTGGAGAAGGTGGGGCGAGGGGTGCTCGAGGGAGGTAATCGGAGCTCCGGTGAGGAAGGGGCAGCGAAGGTGCTCGTGAAAGGAGTGGGTGCGGTGAAGGAGGTGGGGGAGCTCGGCTCTGTGTGAGAGAGAGAGGGAGCGGGAAAGAACAGTATGGAAGGGGAGAGAGAGAGGTGGTTACGGGGGGAGAGAGATGGAGACGCGGCCGAGGAAGGGGTCGCGGCGGTTGCGACGACGTGGGGGCGTGGGGAACGAGCGTGACGTAAGGGAGGAAAGAAAAAAGAGCGGGAAGGAGAGGGGAGTGGGGAGGAAGAGAGTGAAGCGGGTCGGGTATTTGGGGAAGGTGGGCCGGGCTTGGGCCGGAAGGGAAAATAAAAGGGAAATAGGGAGAGTGGGCTGGGCTGGGAAATAGGAAATGGGAAAATAAAAGGAAATAAGTAATAGGATTTGAGTTTAAGGTTTCAAGACAAATAAAATAATTATAAATATAATTAAATAAATTTTTCAAGTAACACTTTATAAAAATACGGATACTGGTGTACAAAAGAACCGGGTATTACAACATCCTTTAAGATCCTTAATCGTGGGTGTATCGAGACGGGGTATCGATATACCAGAGTAGACTAGCGTATACCTTCTCGATCCATGTAGATGGGCGATGGATGATCCTATATCTATTGGTGTTTGACATCAGAGATGATATACGGGTGCTCAGTGGAGACTGGGTACACTGGACGGACTCACCGAGGACTCCTAAATGGTATTATACCTCACGTCAGATGGCAGTTCTCTGGTGACACTGGTACAGATTAGTCTGTCGACCCGAGATCGTCATAGAGTATTGTGTGATTCCCACTGTGCTTTGATTTCCACCTTAGCACGTTCAAGAGAACGTGTAAAATGGTGGTTTTGGGGTACAGTCCCGAGTCACATGGAGGCAATGAGCGATAGGAGGGGATTTCGTCTCTCCCGGTATTGGGGGTTGATGTTGCGCTGTGCTCGATTGGCTATAACAGGAAGCCCCTGGCCAGGGCTGTTTCTGAGATTTACTGGTAGGTGTTATCAATAGTTTCTCGACCCATTATAAGCCTCACATCGGCATGACTTATCAAGCTATTGGGGTCTGACGTTTACCATCCCCAGGCGAGATATGCGGCATATCAGACGAAGAGACCGGACTGTACGGTAGTGTTACTGATTGGATTCACAGGAGTATGAGCGGGCTTGCTTGTTGATCTTCTGATCGCTCAATACTCGGGTGGCCGTTACGTTTAGCAGACTGCTTGCGGCTTGTGGGTGTTTGATATGATCATCACCTACTGCCGGCGTATTGATGAGTGTTTAGAGTCCTATACAGAGCTTTCCTGGTTCATGCGAAACGAAGTAGGAGCACATATATGATATGTGCTGGACCGAGATTAATGCGCGTATGTGATACCGCATTCTATTCTCGCGATATGTGATATCGGTCAATTATATATGATATAGTCGGGTTATCGGATCAAGTGTTGATTCGATAAGTTGTTACATTTGATATTAGTCGGTTGTATGTGATATAGCTAGATTATTAAATCAAGTGTTGATTTAATAATTTAATGTATAATTATATATGTGATATATTAATTTAAATTAACTAATATTTGCTCACTAAGTATTTCTTTTTCTCACTTGTGTACACTTAGTATATATGTGATATATATTAATGTACATTTTTTGTGTCATGCTTGATGCCACATGTGACATGGGTGTATGAGACTCACACCAATCTTATGATAATGTATGGTTTTATTTATCTAAACTTAATCAAAATTAGTTGCTAATTAGTCGTATGGTTGAAGCTTGTAGAAGCTAGTGGAACTATTGACCAAGTCCACTAATTTTGTTTTACTTGTAGATATTTATTAACCTAACTATTATTATTAGTCATGGTTTATTCTCTACATGAGTTAGTGTATGACACTAACTCACTCATGGTTGCTATTCTCACATCAAGAGTTTCATTTTTTCTCTTCATCACTTCATCTTCTTCCTCTTGAGAAAAAGCTTGCTAGCTTTTTTCTAAGTGAGAAAATATTGTGAGAAAATTAAATCTAAAATGAGCCCATTTCCTACTTCATCATCATCTACTATATTAGCCATTTAGTTTAGGGTGTTTGATTCACTAATTTACCATTAGTGAAGAGGTAGCATGAGCTTGAGTCTCCTCGACGTAGATCATCTTCGGCCTCGAAGACTTCGTGCAAGCTTGTTCATTTCTTCATGTGAACCCTTACTAGAGTTCGGGTGTTCACTACTTAGAGCAAAGGGACTACTACACGGAGCTTTAAAAGTTAAGGACTAGTCTACAAAGGTTGTATTCCTCATTCACTTAGATATAAAGTTGTTTACATTGCTTGTTCGCCTAAATCTCTAGTTAAGATTCTAGGTTAGGGTTCTTTAGAATGGCAATTTTTGAAATATGTATGGACGATGCCTTCCGAAACCTTGTTGTTGTACTAGGCAACCCAATAGCAGGAACCCATGCAGACGATACCTTCCGTAGTATGACGAAGGGATGGTCCTCCTCTTGCCGAGTCTTCGTTTTCTTCAGTTGGCAGGAGTAGTCTTTATCGATCACAGAATCTCGGACATTCCACCAGACTCTGTGGATTTTGGAGGACAACCGCTGAGGGGGTTACTCCGGCTTTGCCTGCATCATGTTTTCAGCATACGGGGGAGACTTCTTCAATACATCGCTTGAGGAGTTCTTTCATACCCTCCTGAGCGGATCGAAGTTGTTCCCAGTTAGAACAGCAACGTCAATTTCCACCGTTGGAGCTGGTGTAGTAAGTCCGGAGTGAGAGTTGCCCCCAGCTTTCCTCACTCGGCGCCAGTGGTGACGTCGAGCATGCCTTACAGATGGGATCACCTCAGTTGTGGGAGTGACATCGTCATGCCCCCTGCTCTAATAAAGGGCTACTGCTGGTGCCAGCCTATTGAAGACTGACGTTCGTTGAGAGGAGACGGTCAATCTTTCGAAGGCCGACCCTTTGGTAGGGGAAGTAGTCTTGATGACTTCACCGGAAGCAGGAGTTGGAATGAAAAATCTTGCGAAGACCGATCCTTTAGTAGGAGAATCCTCTTGGATGATTTCATTCGCCGGAACTGGAACAGCTATCCGTTTCGGGATAACCCCTTCGGGTATTGCGAGCCTCTTCGTAGACCCACTGGAGCTTTGGCTCAGCCTGTTGAAGACTGAGGTGGCAGGCTTGGACGAATCCGTTGAGAGGGACCGTGGTAGTTGCAAATCGATCGAAGACCGACCTTTTCGGAGCTTCCTGTAATGGCACTAAATCACTGAACCTCATTGGCGGGAGCATGGTCCCGAAGAACAATCCAGTGGTGGCCTGAGTCACCTGCTCCACTGGCATTGCAAAGATGGAGGCCGCATGTGGCCCATAAGTCACTCCTGTGTTCCCCGCCGAAAGACGCGAGAAGACGCGGTAAACGTCTTGTCTGAATTTCGGGGCAGATACTAATTGGTGCTATCTGTCCACCTCTCCGAAGATGCCAAGTTGATTTATGATATCATGTATCGAAGGTTTAGACGGATGCGGCCGATGTAGCAGACTTCGTCAGATTCCCCCTCATTAAGGGGTTTTTGATTGTGGGGACGCTCTTCCCTGCTGGCGCAAGCCTCTGCAGTTAATTACGCTACCGCATCGTGGTAACCACTTTCTCCTTCTCCAAATGGTCACTTCGTGTCGTGGGTATTTGTTTTGTGTTTCGTTGCCTGTGGATTGTATACGGAGACTAATTTATGTTGTCGCCCGTAGGGCGTGGATTAGTCCAAATCCGTATCTTCTTAGATTTGGGTTTAGGGTTGGGTTTAAGAATACATTAGCCTCATTTGAGACTAAGATCAACTTAAACGTTTGTTAAGGATACGTTAGCCTAATGTTTAGACTAAGATCAACTTAACGGGATCATTTAGATCCAACAGAAGAGCATTTGGACTCTAATGTTTAGTTTAGGGACATTGCGGTCGATTAGTTTAAGGACATTACGGTCCAATGTTAGTTTAAGGACATCTCGGTCCAGATTAAGGACATCGTAGTCAGTGGGTTTAAAGGGACCCCACAGTCCGAGGTTAGGGACATCGTAGTCTATGAGTTTAAGGACCCCACAGTTTGTAGTTTAAATACATCGTAGTCTATGATGTTTAAGGACATCGTAGTCCATGAGTTTAAGGACCCCACAATTCATAAAGTTTAAGGACATCATAGTCCATGAGTTTAAGGACCCCACAGTCCGTAAAATGTGTGGTTGTCAGGACCCGTCACCTCTCTAAAAATGTTGAAGGATTACAACAACAGATATCAGAGGAGTAAAGAGATGTACCCTTGAACCGGTGTGAATTGGTTGAAAGATCTATAGTCCAATTTAGAACTAAAATCTGTTAAATATTTATGAGCAGACGGGCTCAATTAAATATAAGTTGAGGACTTATGGCCAATCTTGGGCTAAGTCCAATCAGATTAAAATGTTCAACATTTTATTTAGGGCTGCTGAGCTTTTATTTAGGCTTGGCCCTTTTAATAATCTTGACAAAATTTTTATCTTGTATTGAATGCAGAGCATTCATCAGAGCTCTGGGCTTTATTAAAGAATAATTTTTGTTCTGACAATGCCAGGCGCTTTGCGCCAATTAAAGAGCGCAATGCGCTTCTGTCAAGTAGCGCACACGTAGAGGACATGTGTCGCGCTTGGCGCTAAGCGCCAGATAGTGAGCGCATTGCGCCAGTTTATGAGCGCTAAGCGCTAGTTTATGAGTGTATTGCACTAGTTTAGTGGCGCACACGTGAGTGACACGTGGCGCGTTAGGTGCTGAGCGTCAGCCCATGAGCACAGTGCGCTATTTCAGAAGCGCAAAGCGCAAGTTGCATACGTGGTTGACACGTGGCGCGTTTTGGCGCTGAGCGCCGGTTCAGAGAGCGCAGAAGCGTTGTTCAAGGGTGCAAGGCATATTTCAATAGTGCAAAACGCATTTCAATAAAGCAAAGCGCATTTGATCAAATTTATAATCTGTGAACAAATTTATGTTCTTTTAAAAGAGGCTTTGCCTCAGGATTCAAGAACAGCAGTTCTTATTTTTTTTTTGAAAGAGCTTTGCCTTTGTAGATCAATGATCTGTGAATGAAGTAAATACTTCTTTTGTTTTTATGATGAGATCTTTTGATCTCTTTTTATAAAAGACCTTGGTCTTTTGTAGATCTATGATCTTTTGAGAAGATAATTCTTCTTTTTATGAGATGATTTCATCTCTGTGTTCAAGAGTTATTATTTTTACCTTGAAGAAATGATATTCTTTTATTGAGAGCTTGCTCTTCTTTCTTTGAATTTTCTCAAAGTCTATGGGGGGGTTTCTCCATATCAGACTTGAAGTCTTGGGGCCTTTATATAGGGCAAATTGATTTGTTGAATCAGTTAAAGAGATCTTTCTCTGATTGATTTGGGGATATTTCCTCACCGTTGGATCTTTGATCCCTTCTATTTTACAGAAGACAATCTTCTTGTTTTTAACAAGATTGGAAAAATCTTTCCATAACAGAATTTTAATTCTGATTAATTAATGATTTATCATTATTAGATCTTTTGACCTAACGGTGGGGAACTTTTAATTCCAGCGCTGCTCAGAGCGCAGCGCACTTTGCGCTAGCGCACCTACGTTTGACACGTGGCGCGCAGCGCAGTGCTAGCGCAGCCTGCGCTAGCACACCCGTGTTTGACACGTGGCGCGCAGCGCGCCTAACGCTAGCCACACATAGCGCACTGCCTAGGGTGCAGCGCACCTGGCGCTAGCGCATCCGTGTTTGACACGTAGCGCGCAGCGCGCCTAGAGCTGGATCTGAAGCGTTGCTTCAATTTTTGAATTTTAAAACAGAATTTTGCTTTGATTGGGGGTGCACTGCCTAGGGCGCAGCGCACCTGGCGCTAGCGCATCCGTGTTTGACACGTGGCGCGTAGCGTACCTAGCGCCGGATCTGAAGCATTGCTTCAACGTTTAAATTTTGAATTTCAAAACAGAGTTTTGCTCTGATTGGGGGAAACAAATGCCCCCACACCGTTGCGCTCACGTGGCGCACACGTGAGTGTAGCGGTGGCAGCATCTGAGCCTTTGGATCAACTCAGAAGTTGAAGATGTGGTTCAATGCCTATAAATAGGACCTTTGGTCCCTTAGATGATTTTCATCTTCTTCTTGAGAATTTTTATTCAGAGCGTTGCTCTTCAGTTTAAGAACTTTTTTAAGAGTCAGAACTCTATCAAAACTTAGGTAGAGTTTTAAATTTTTTTCATAAACTAGGGTTTTACCTATTAACCGAGCCTTTCTCTTCATAGATTTTTGATCTAAAGAAAACCCATTTAGGGTTTCATTAGCAGAGCTTTGCTCTCATGAACCCATAGATCTAAAGAGATCTTTTCTTGGGGTTTCTTAGCCCATGAATCAGAGCTCTGCTCTTTTGCTCACATGTAGATTTCTTAATCTTTGATGAAGAACTCTTAAGAGTTTATTCATGGATCTTGAAGATCCCAGAATTTTTTAATTTATAAAAATTAATTGATTTTAATTTTCTTGATGGATTTTTCCATCATCATTACAGAGCTAGGCTCTTAAGGAATTTTATTCCTTCATGATCAGAGTTTGACAAGTGTCACTCTATCATAGAGCTTTGCTCTCAAAGGGAGATTATCTCCTTTTCCCGAGAGATCTCTCATTTAATGAGAATTTTCCCTGAGGATTTCCTCATTTAATTAACTGTTTCATCCAATGATGAGGCTGTTTTATTAATTGATGCATTGTCATCCAGATTTTGTGGGCTCTCTTTGGTCCCTCTCCACTGCATTGCAGTGTGGTACAAATTTTAAAGTACCGAGTGTCAGAATTTAAATTAAATTATAGTACTGACAGTTGACTTCTGTCTCCTTTTTTTGCAGGCGACATGTCTTTCGATCTCTCTTTCCCATTTGTTCGTTCAGAAGGAGGATTTCCTGGAGCACCTGTAGACCGGGAAGTCCTAGCTTTGATCAAAGATCATGACCCGGAACATAAGAATCTTCACCTCTGGGGGACATGGTATAATCATATTATTAAGGGTCGACAAAGATTTTCGTGCACGGTACCCTCGGAGCCTATCATGGCGATTCATTACGCCGACCCACCCCCGGTGAACTCTGCCGTGGAGATGGTTAGTTGGACTTCAGAAGGTCTTCTTCAGCCTTCTATAGTTGCGATACCCGTTCAGCCTTTCATGGCTTTAGATATCTTAGGACGACGTATTTGTGAAGGCGAGGCGCGGCCGTGGGGACAACCAAATATGATTGGCATGATCCCTCGTCATCCGACTGGTTATCTGCAGTGGGCTCGCTACATTTTATCAGCGAAGAAGTCGCAGTTGTTGAGGCTTAAGTTGTATCCCGCCATTTACGCTTCTCTTTTCCAGTATCCTACGCTTCCCGCCTGGTGGGTTAAAGCCTTTTTGGAGCAGTGGAATATCCCTACCCACACCTTCCTTTCGCTGGACCGAGAAGTATCAATCTCCTTAGAGGAATTTGATGAAGTTTCTGGCTTACCGGTCATAGGGGAGCAATATGAGGAACTGCTTCCTACAGATGAATATGTTTTTGGTGCCAAGCCAGTGATGACAGGCCTTACCCCGGTGAATGCCGTTGAACACCAATTTCCTAGTTTGATCAAAGTGTTGAATATTTACGAGGGCCTTTTCCTCGAATCTGGGAGCCGCGGGGTTAATTTCGAGGATTTCATCGCTCGTTTTCTTCATCCAGAAGTCCCTTCGAAGGAGGCTGTTAAATTCGCCACGCTTGACGACCCTTTTGGCTTAGGTTTAAACAACCTGCCAACGGCGGAAGTAGATCAGAAAGGTTTCTTCCTTCCCAACACCCCAGTTGTTCCTTTTACGGAGATCGCAGTTCCTGGGATTGATGAGGAAACATTTTTCTTGGGATTTCTTGGGCTATGGTTGAGCTGGTTCGCGCTCCCGATGCACCTTCGCCGTATGAGGCCGTCTGTCTTCTATCCGGCTCAACGAATGATTATTGGGGTGAAAGTGGTTGTCGGGGTCGCCGGTTTAGCCCATTTGTATTACGGCCTTAGTCAAGCGGCAGATACTACTGAACCCGGAGTGCAGCATGTGAACTTCTCGATGCATTACTTCATGTCATGGCTCGAGCTACATGCACTTGGCGTTTTTGGTATTCATAAAAGGCCTTCATTTTATGACAGGTGCAGCTTCCCCCGGATTATGCGATTAGTCGGCGCATCTATTATAAATCCATCACCGCGGGATGCTAGAGGTTTGCTCCTTCGTCCCCGCACGGTTGGAGACGGCATGACCTTCACCAACAAGGTTTTAACCATCGGAAAAGAGTCCGTCACAACGGTGCGGCCATTGCGGGACATTTTTAAAGATGGAGCCTCAGTTTTGAAAGCTCGGGAGATCCTCCATTTATATTCTATCAGACCGGGCTTCCTAGTGTTTAGGCAAAATGATGCGGCGCTTTTCATGAGATACAATCCGCATCGTTTTGCCCAACAATTGAGCTATATCAAGGAGTTCCGCTGGAGGCTTTCTTGCTAGAACCCACTGCCACTGAAGAGGGGATGCGAAACGCGCTACATCATTTCATGCGCTTGAACACGGGGTCTAATTTCTTTATCAGCGAACCGAGCTGTGTCCTGAAGGTCCTTAATGTGTACACGGCATGGTACCAGCATTCGATGGGCGCCGTCATTAAGGAAGAGAGGCGGCTGCTGCTCGATCGCAAAAGTGCACCTCCTGCCGGCGATCGCAACGTCCCTTTGAAGTGACGGACCACTGTCCCCCCTCCGCTAAAAGAGGTCACTGCAGTTGAGCCTCCACATATGCTAAGCCCTACGCGTGGGTTGCCCCCTTCCAGCGCATCTAAAAAAGAAGTGGCTGCCGCGTCCTCCGAGTCGGACGTAGGAAAAGAAATTGGGACTCGTCGTCCCAAGGTGCCTGCCAAGCGTAAGCTAGTGCTGGCAGCAACCGGAGCTCGCTCACAAAAGAAGAAGAAGAAGTCAATCCTTTCTGTCGACGTTGTACTTGGCTAGGAGCCTCACGCTCCTTACGGCGAGGGCCTAAGCGAGTATGGGACAAACGAGGGCTTATTCATGCCGCCAGATGATACTGATCTGGCGGCTGCCATTGCAGCTTCTGAGCAATTGGCAAGCCACGAAGCGGGGTTGGCTATCCTCGCGCGATCAGGTAACCATTAGCTGTATCTTTCGCCATTGCATCATATTTCTATTATCGTGTTTTGACTGACGCTTTTCCTTCTTTAACAAGCATTTCCACCGAAGAAGCTCTCACAGCTTCTCTCAAGACTTTTGAGGAAGAGGAACGACTTCGAGCATCCTTAGGCATCGGTACATTTCGGTTCGGTTCACCATGTTCCCGCTCCCGTTTCTTATGAGTAATCTGACGCCCCCTTTTTATCACAGGAACTACCTCTACTCATGTTATTCCGAGCGTGGCACCGACTTCACAGGGCGGTACGGAGACGCTTGCTGGGCCGGCTATCTCAGTTCCGCTAGTATTGTTGAAAGAAGCTTCACTTAAGCAACCGATGACGGATGCCATAACGGCTCCAGAGGTAACCCTTAGCGCTGATGACGACGTCCTATTGATGGAGGCGTCTAGAAGATCCGCTTTGATGGCCCGAGCGGAAAGGAAGCACCGAATGCGCACGGCAAGGGAGCATAGTGCTGCCTTGGCAGCGGGTCCGGGTTCGAGCACCACTACCCCTGCCCCTACTCCTTCAGAGGAATCCCCGGCTGCCTTGTCCACTGCCTATAGACGAGCAGCACGTGCAGCTCGGGAAGCAGTCGGAAGACCAACTCAAGGTAATGTGACACGGGGTTCCGTTGTCAAAGTTTTAAATATCAGTTCTCATATATCCTATCTTGCAGGGCCGAGTCTTACCGAAGAAGTGGCAGCGACCACTGAACCTGGGATAGCGGTAGAGAAGGTAGTCGAGATTGCCGAACCCGAGGCAGCGGTAGGCGAGATGGCTGCAATTGCCGGGCTCGAGGTAGTGACGGGTAAGACAGTCACGATCGTCGAGCCTGAGATGGTTGTAGGTGAGATGGCTACCATTGCCGAGCCTGAGATGGCGATGGGTGAGATGGCTACAGCTGCCGAGCCTGAGGTGATGATGGGTGAGACGACTATAGCTGCCGAGCCCGAGGTAGTCACTCTTTCGCAAGAGCCGGGCACTGCCCCGATCGTCGCTCTTTCTGCCTGCGGCTCTTTGCCATCTCCTGGCGTCGGAAGCGTTACGACGGCTCTTGTAGAGTCAGGGGATGAGGCGACGGGAGGTGAGACCATCCCGATGGAGGAGGGTGAAGCAGTTGCTGTATCAAGTGACGCCCTCGTCGCGATTCCGACTGGCGACTCATCAGGTAGATTTTGGGTCATTGGTTTTCTTTTTATTCTGCAATCCTTTTCAATCTTTCCTGACAGTATTTATCTCGTTTCTAATGCAGGCGTGGAGAGCGCTGAGCTCGCACTACCCGAGGCAACGCCATCAGTTACCGTTTTGACGATGACCCCTCCTCTACCTTCTCTCGCACCGTCTCAGATGTTGGAAGGTACGGATTTGTGACCCATCAGTCTTACTTCTAGGCTGTATAATTTATGTACTGACATTGCATTGCCGCGTCCTTGCAGGAGTCCTTTTTAATCACCTGTATCAGGTGCTACAGCCACACTTCTCCTTTCAGTCAAAGATTAGTCCGCCCGCTGGTGTTGGTGAGTATATTTTTTTTGACCAACGTCCTTCCTTTTAACGGGCAGTCATGTTATTGCTAATTCTTCTTTGCATTGCTTGTAGCCTTACAAATTGAAGGAGGAGACGAGGGTATTGTTGTGCCACCGGAACTCCCAGCTCTGCCCCCTGTTACAGCCGGTAGAGTAGACTCTGTTGTTCGTGTACTTTTATTTATTTCTTGAGCCGACATCTGATTGTGATTTGTTTTGTAGCGGTCACATCGATTCCAGCCCCTTTTGAGTCTCTTATTATAATGCCGACAGGGCCCTTTTCCAGACGTCCATCCTCAAAAGGTGTTGTGACCAGTCTGCGTATGCTGAGCGAATACGTCGAGGAGCTTGACGCGGAGGCTCCTACATCTGCCGCAGATTTCGCTGCCGATGTCAATCCAATGCTGGCGACACTTGTGAACTTCCATAATGAAGGCGTCGTCGAGTCTTGGGTTAATCATTGCAGGAAGATTGAGGCCTGGCTGCATGAGCTTGAGCTTATGCGTCCTGCCCCTGAGATTCAGGCTTTGAACTCCCAGCGGGCCGCATGGGTCGAGCAGAGCGTGTCCTTCCTCCACCATTTCGAACAAAAAGCGACCTTGAGGTGGAAGGAATGCGAGGAGGCTTCCGTTGAGTCTGTCCAATTACGTGCCCAGGTCGAAGCGAACGCCGCACAACTGTGAGCCGTCTTTGACACCTTGCAGCAATGTATCTCGGACGGGCTTGTATTGAAACGGAAGCTCGACTCTATCGAGCGGGTTACGCAGAGTCGCGAAGCTTCCCAATGGGAAATCGATGAGAAGATTTCGTCATGCTTGCAACAAAGGACTCGAATCGAAGCGGAGCTGGCCGCGGCGGCTGATCATGAGAAGGCACTGAAAGAAGTGCGAGAGCAGCTTACGGACTTGTTGAAAACGCTTCCTTCTCAGTAGTTGTTTTGTACTAATTACACACTTGTAATCTTTGAATAACATGTATCCATTTTTTATTCTTTTATATGATCTATCTTGTATTCAAATGAGTTCATGAATAAAGACACATTTTTCTTATCTCCCACTGTCGTTTTCTTTTCTTTGCTGTGTTGTTGGTATGTTACTCTGGCAAATGTGGCCTGTAGATAATAAAGAACATTTCATCTTGAACTCTTCAAGAGTTAGTGATGACTTAGGAAGCGGGTTCAGATCTGCTACCTAAGACTTTTCAACTTTATGAGCCGTGAGGGTCTCATAAAGACTTTTCTCCCTACGAGTCGTGAGGATCTTCTAGGTGTCTTTTCTCCTTAGGAGTCATGAGGATTCCTAAGTGCGTTTTCCCTTATAAGTCGTAAGAATCTTATAAGAGAGTTTTTTTCCTTACGAATCGAGAGGACCCGTAAGTGTTTAATGAGATTGACGTTATCCGCATTTCATGACGTCATTGGGTGACGTATTTCCGAGGCGGGGTCATGTGGATAACGTATTTCCGCGACGGGGTCATCTGGATGACGTATTTCCGCGGCGGGGTCATGTGGATGACGTATTTCCGCGACGGGGTCATGTAGATGACGTATTTCCGTGACAGGGTCATGTTGATGACGTATTTCCGAGTCGGGGTCATGTGGATGACGTATTTCCGAGACGGGGTCATGTGGATGACGTATTTCCGAGACGGGATCATGCGGAAGATGTGTTTCCGCTACGGGGTCATGCGGATGACGTGTTTCCATGACGGGGTCATGCGGATGACGTGTTTCCGAGACGGGATCATGAGGATGACGTATTTCCGCGACGGGGTCATATGGATGACGTATTTCCGAGACGGGGTCATGTGGATGACGTATTTCCGTGACGGGGTCATGTGGATGACGTGTTTCCGCGACGGGGTCATGTGGATGACGTATTGTCTATCGTAATGAGACGAATATCGAAGTGGTCTCCAAGTTTTCTGGGAACCATCGAGATTTGGAGTAGGGGCTTTCCCGTAGCTCCAGGGTTGATTGCAGCGTCTGAATCCTGATGGAATGTGGAAGAACGCTGTTGATGGTCTCTAGGCTATCCCTGAACCGTCGAGATTTGGCTTCGTCTTCTGATGGAGCCTGGGGAGGGAAGGTGTGATTTCTTCTTTGTTTGCGCCCCTGGATTGTATACAGGGATTGATGTGATGTCACCTGTAGGGCATAAATTTCATTTTTCTTTATTTCTTTCCGCGATGCTCTATCATTTCAGCTTTTATATCGCGAAGGTCGCGATCGCCCAATCATTTCGGCTATTTTTCGCAGTGCCCGATCATTTCGGCTATTTATTTTGTTTTAACTCGCTGCTTTTTATTACGAGTTGCCCAATCATTTCGGTTATTTTTGTAAGCATACATTTTTACTTGCTGATTTTGTTGCAAGTTGCCCCATCATTTCAGCTATTTCGTCTGCATGTGCGGCTTGCTGGCTTTTCGCTACAAGCCTGGAATTAGACACCGATTTCGGTATCAGCACCGCTACAACTGGGATATTGCCAGGGCGAATCATCATTTGCCTCTGTCGATGTCGAACAAAGGTGGCTTAGTAGACAGGGTTAGGATCCTGTCGACTAAGGCTTTTGACTTCATGAGCCGTAAAGGTTTCATAAAGGTTTTTCTCCCTACGAGTCGTGAGGATCTCGTAAGTGCATTTTCTATTTAGGGATCGTGAGGATTCCTAAGTGTATGGCTTCTCGTAAGTCGTAAGGATCTTACAAGAGTATTTTCTTCTTTTAAGTCGAGTGGACTTACAAGGGCTGTTCATTGTGTAAACATATCCCGAGTCACGGATGGGACTTTGTCAGGGAAATGTTTATTCGCGTCCGTGGATTGTATACAAGGGTCAGCGTTGAGCTGCTTGTAGGGAAAAATTGGAGATTGTGGTGGCCGCTTAAGAACAGATTCAGATCTCTGTAGCTTAAAACTTTCAAATCTTATGAGCCGTGAGGGTCCCATAAGAGGGTTCTCCTTACGAGTCGTGAGGATCTCGCAAGTGTAATTTCTCCTTAGGAATCATGGGGATCCCTAAGTGTTGTAAGTGCACGGCGGCTCCCCGGCCGTCAATCCGACGCCGGAATGCGGAAACGAAAAACTTTTCTAACAACTAGAAAACTGGCACCACCGCGCACTAAAACCCCGGATCGGGCCATTAACCTAACTCTAGCAAACAAGAAAAGGAGTAGAGAAGCTATACCAAGCGATCCGTGTCCTTCGGTCTTCGCCTCCACTCCGATCTTCTCGCGGAATCTCCGGTCGTCGCCTCCTCGTCGAAACGGGCACCACATCGCCGGGTTCTTTTACGGGCTCCCACCTCTGGACCGAGGCAACTCGGGCACGAAGTCGGCGAATCGACGTGTCTAAGATTTGCTGTAGACTAGTGTAGAATAGTTGTCTCTTGGGGTTATAGAAGTTGCCATGATAATGTGGAGGCAAAATGAACTTTGGAGAGATGTGAGAAATCTTGTAGCAAGCCAAAATGTATGATGAATAATTTCCCACCATCCAAATGAACTCTCTCTTCTCTCTCCCCTCTAATGTGGCCGGCCTCACAAAAAAAATGGTGGAGCCTCATTGCAATAATGCAAGGAAAGAGTATGTAGGATAAAAAATGAGAAGAAGAAAATGCCACACCATTTCTAATATAAACCCCATCACATTTAATGCAAAGGAAAAGACTAAAAAGGAATCTTATCATGAAGCCACACATTTATAAAGGACCCCCTCCACAAATGCTAATTTGCGAACTTGCAAATTAGCCCCTCCAACGGAAAAGTCCGGCCGGGAAGGAACAAAGGAAAACCGGCCGAAACCGAATGCAAACTGGCAACATCAGAAAACTGATCCCGTAATAAATTACAGGAAAACCCCGCGACTGCATATACATGCCCGCATTTGTATTCCCACTGAATACAAATGCAAAGAGACAAAATCTACACTGTACAATACTAGGATCCGGCTTAAACCAAAGCCCGCTAGTATTATCCGTCCGATCACGATCCGTGCAATACCGCACGTATCTGATCGAACCCTGCCATATCTCCATACGGCCTCTACAGCGTTTCGCTCGAAACTTGAGTAACTGTGTGTAGTGGACTCTAAAGATTCGTCAATACTATGGCCGTGAATTTAACCACTAGCACGTCAGAGGTATTAGCCATACGTGACGGGCTACCAGCTATTGACCAAAAGGGACGTCGATGAGCGAACTCATCCTGACACCCTACTGAGCCTGTCAGTGACAATATCCATACAGTCCGGTCCGTTCGTCTATAAGCATCGCATGGCGGGCCTAGGGGGTTGGTAAAAGTCAGACTCCCAAAAGCGGTACAAGTCGTGTCGGAGTGCAGCCCAGAACACCCTGAGATATTACTGGAATACCTACCAGTAAATCTCCTGCCTTGGCCAAGGACTTTTCATGTACTGGCTCTCCTAGACACAGCGCGACCTCACCCCCAATACCGGGAGAGACGAACCCCTGCAGATCCGCTCACTGCCTCCATGTGGCTCGGGACTGTACCCAACTAAAACCTGTTTGCACGTCTCCTTTGAGCGTGGTAGGGTAGTAATCAAAGCACAGTGGGAACTCACACGAGACAAATGACGATCTCAGGTCGATGAACTAACCTATACACATGTCACCAGGGAACTGCTATCTGACGTCAGGTATAATACCAACTAGCAGGTTCCCGGCGAGTCATGTCCGGTGTACTCATAACCCAATGAGCACCTGTATACATCTTAGGTGAACCAACTGACACCAGTGGCTTGTGAGACCGGCCACCGCCCCTCGTCGGGGTCTCGACTGTATACACTAGTCTACTCTGGAGTATCGATGCCCTGTCTCGAAACTCCCACGACTAGGGACCTTTTAAGGATGTGCTTATAGACCCTAGCTCCCACGTATATGATCGCCCTCATACTGCTGGTAGTCAAGCAAGAATCCTAGGGGCTCTATCGACATGCAATAGTGACCTGTAAGGTCACCTAAAGCAGTACACGATGATAAAGATAAACCAGATAGTATACTATCATCTTGAGTAAGAATGTCCTACCGGTATAGGTCCTCCCTCAATCATTGCAATCACGTGCCTGTGTTCCAATAATTGACTCTGAGGGCACTATCTCCAACAATCTCCCACTTGCACTCAAGGCTAATTATTGCGATGTCGCATACTCACAGCCCGTGTGATACCGAACACCCAACTCCTCTACTAGTCAGTCTCACAAAGCTCGTTTGCGAAACTATTGCGTTCGAGGAATAGCCTCAGTGAGTGGATCCGCTGTGGTGTTTCTTTCTATGTCTCTCTTTATCTCAAGTTCGCGGAGAAAACCATCTCCCGAAATGAGCAATACCTGTCTTAGAATATGTCTGGATGTCTGATGGGACCTAGCTCATAAATGAACTCCAAATCCAAACTTCTTAGACTGTATCGTCAACTGAACTTAATCAGTATCCTGCGCCATCCTTCCCTCAGTATCCACCTGGACCACCTGTCCAAAATACTGCCCCTCGTCAGAGGGAAAACTATAACTTTGACAACCACTCTGTCATCCTGGTCACCTTGGAAGCCTGGAATGATAACCGTCTCCCGAAGGAGAATGCTGCTATCATATCCCTAGAACATCCACTTATGTTCTAAAACTGCTTCCGATCGTTTCTCCAAGATTGGATTAATATCAACTTATTGCACCTACTGCAAAAACAACATCTGGTGTGGTACTTGATATCTCATGATTGACTCAATTGCCTAAGCAAGTGATCTTCCAATCATGCACATCCCTCTTCCCTTTAGTCTGTAAGACACCTTTAGAGAGGGTGACTCCATCACCTGCAGGTATACTACCGTGCCAGGAGTCGTCCATTCTAAATACTCATAGAATGCTGTCTAAGTACCCAGATTGGGAAACTACCCAAATCTAGATCTAAAACCATAGATCTAGTAACCAGAATGTTTGATACAATATCCAAGTCCTGTGTGGAGAAACCACTGTGTGACGACCAAAGTATAACCGGTTGTAGTATAGGAATTTGACTTCCTACTCTGTGTATGTCATCAAAATACCAGGACATCACACCTTACTACCTTCTTAATAGATCCATCCCCTATTCTGATGAAGTCAAACATATGACTGTCACATCAGAAATAGATGATCTATCTCCGCTGTATCTGCTTTAGTCTATAAATAGACATAAGCCACTTGTCCACCAATGCTTCCGCTGCTCCCACTGACTACGACAACCCTCTGGCTGAGTCATATAGACGTACACTCCTAAAGCCAGTTTAGAACGACGCTATACTCATCCTCCTGCCGGGTCTCACAGTCTGGAACAACAGTAATGGCAAGTCTGGGTAAACAAGAACCTCCCTGTCACCGTCCTTGAGCATACCGAATTACCTCTCGAGAGCCTGAGGTTACCCACCATATCTGCGGAGTGGCCAATGGAATGTCAAACCAGATTGAATGTTTAGGTTCTTATCAAATCTTCAGTAATCGTTTGCGATTCTGGAATCACTTCCAGTTCTACCATACTCCCACTACTGTTTTCTGAAAAAATCCGTTTTTATTAAAACTGTGGCAAGTCAAGAACAATATCACTATTGATCTTCTAGATGGTAGAATATCAACCCTCGTCATAGCCCGGGTCAACCCACAAACAGCCATTACAGAAACGTGCCTTGAGTTATCCGGAGTCTGGTTTTAAGCATAAGCCGGACAACTCCCCGTATCTTAACAATGTCAAGATATGAACTGTTCTATATCCAATATAGAAACAGAGGCACTGATTTAATATAACCAGATTCAAATCATGCAGATGTCTCCAGTGCATGTAAACTAAATGGAAGGAGGCCGATCAGCGTTACTCAACTTAGGAATGCTTCCAATTATGAGTAACCTGAAAGAGAAGTAAGTTCTCTTAATCATTACTATCAACTGAATACTATTCATAAGTATCTACATCTTCGATCACCTTGAAGAATCCCGATACTTGCAATACCTGGTTCTTTACTTTACTCATATACCTATAACTTCTCAAAACTTGGACCCTGTGTTTCAACGAAGCACTTGTCTAAGAACTAGAGAAGTCATAAGTAAACTGAATATAGTACGAGGACCAACCCCTTTGTCCTCACGGACACTAGACAACATACAATACTCTATATAAGTCCCTTGAGTCTAATGACTCATTCACTGTGTGTCGTAGGTTGAAAACTGTACTTACGGTTAAGAAGAATTACACCGCTGTTCAATGCTCCTTACCTAACCATCCACTGATATAGGTAAATGTCATAGACATAATTTCAAAAAAGTATATCTCACTCTATAAAAATAGACGTAAAGATATATCAATTTGAAATTGGTGCACAACAATGGATATTCAAAACCAAATATTTGCCGACCGGCAAACAGCCCAGGCAATTTCCTCAAATATCACCAATTACAATGAATCCCGATATAATGAGGATGATCACCTGATTCCCAAAAACTTACTCCCACTCATCATCTGTAAAACCATACAGATGTGAGAATCATACCTGGTAAATACATACCCTGGAGCAAGGGTTAATTGGGAAATCAGTTTTCTTTTAACAGTACACAGTGAAACTGAAACATTGAAATGTTTCGATGGGGTATCCTGGCATTCCTAGTAATGCCTCTTCCATTTTCCAGATTCACAACTGTAACCGTATAATTCTTTGCCATCTCTCCAAATCCCTTTATATGTCTTTAGTCATTACCTTCTGTACACCCTTTTAGGCCAAATGGTTTTCTTCCTTCCCTACCGTTCGGCACCAGCCTATGGTTTGGAAGAAGACTATCCAATAAGCATAATGGGTGTACTATCCTAATCCTAGGAACACTCGCAATGCAAGAGAAGGTGAAGATAAAAGACAACCGAATAAACCTTATTCCTATTTCTCCTGAACCAGAATCCATCCCCGAACTGGAACAAGTTCCTTTCGAGTTCGTATATAACCATACGATGGAGTATCCAATAAACTGTGGATCTTCGTAGTGATACGGAGTGTCCTGGAGAAATACAAAGGTGATTTAGGATTGGCGAAGAAATACTTGGTTTGGTCGTGAATAGCAGTCGCAATTTATTTTGCCCTCTTACTAATCCCTTGATATGTCTTTACTTAATACCTTCTGTACACCTTCGTTAGGCTAATTGGTTTTCTTCATTCCCCACCGTTCGGCACCAGCCTAAGGTTTGGAAGAAGACTATCCAATTTGCGTAATAGGCGAACTATCTTCTAAACCAAGGAGTACTCGCAACCTGAGAGAAGGTAAAAGGAAAAGACAACTGAATAGTCATATTCGTTTTCTCCAGAACCGGAAACCATCCTCGAATAAATTCCTTCGAGTTCATATATAACCATACGATGGTTTTGTCCAATGGAAGTGGATCTTCGTAGTAATACGGGGTGTCCTGGAGAAAAGGGTAAAAGTAGGAGTGGCAATGAGGTTTGCAACTCTGACAATCCGAAAGCCAGTGTTTAAGAAGGTTCGGTTAATTTTGGTCACTGAGTCATAGTCCAGGGTCAGGTCATGGTCGCTGCCAAAGAGAGAGAGAAAAGAAACACTCAGCACTCTAACCTAGATCAGAATGGTTATCACTTTATCTAATCTGGAAACCCCCCACCGTAACCTCAAATTCTTCTCCAACCCCAAAAGAAGAATTAGTCGGGATAACCCGAGGAGTAAACCAACTCATCAGTGGGAATCGGGATCCAACTATCATCGCATGATAACGTGATGGAATCCGCTCACGTTATCATACTCTAGAAAGTATGCGCATATCTAGCAAGTTTCAGTTTCTTTAGAAACTCCCGATGTGATTTTTGCCCCATGCTCTTATGACCTTAACTAAGGCCAACAAATCATAAGTCACATGTCAAGTTCTACCCGTCATTGTCTAGGTTAATTTAAACCCATCCGTACAAGCCCTTGACTAGGGCCAACAAGGCTATACGACTGTCCCAAACCAACGCATCTATCTATGCAGCAGAAAAGTAACAAGCAGCTACCATACACTATGCCTTGACGAAGGCCAACAAACATAGCATGAATACTATGTGCTACCCGTCTGAAATGACGGAGGGCTACGAATGGTTTCTGGCGAAAACCTTTAACGTAATGAACTTGATATCGTTGAAGGAACCGGATAGCTTTTATAAAAATATAGTAACGAAAATCTTTGCTAAAGAGGTCACTCCCGGTGAAGAGATCTCGGCTCTTTCCCCGTGGAATGAGGTGCAGGATATTCCAACTAAATACCACGATGCAAAGTAAAAGTAATCGGCTATAGTGAAGTTATTGCCCTGAAGCAAACTTTTGTCCAAGGGGTCACTCCGGGTGAAGGGATCTCAGCCCTTGCCTCGTCGACTGAGAAGCAGGATATTCCAACTGAATACCACTGTGCAAAACAAAAGAGAACGCCCTTGCAATAACAGCTTTTTGAAAAGTGTTCCAACAACATCAGAATAGGTTTGTTTAGCTTGCATTGATCCGAATCAACGCAGTCCTATCAATTGATCACACCACAAAAGAACGAAAATAATGATGTACGTGTATGCCATCCGCATTC
This sequence comes from Agapanthus africanus, assembly GCA_030015575.1. Classification (NCBI taxonomy): domain Eukaryota; kingdom Viridiplantae; phylum Streptophyta; class Magnoliopsida; order Asparagales; family Amaryllidaceae; genus Agapanthus; species Agapanthus africanus. Next base: position 34,689,704 of record CM057346.1, read on the forward strand.
GCCACTGGGTCCCGTCATCACCCGTTAGGTTACTTAACTAACGACAGAGCGGGGACTGGACTAGCGCGGATGCAAAACATATACAACATCTACTAGTATATATATCAATATATAATATTCGCTCAAGGCGTGATAAAATGCAACATCACAGAAATGTAACCAGCATCACAGAACAATACAGATATCTGGGATCCCCGGGTTTCATAGAGCCGCTAGTGAAACCCGACGTTCCCCTGGTCGTGTGGATAACCTGTGCAATGAAATCCTAGACCCCTACGGGCGCGGCAAGTTACCCTCCAAAACCTGAAGCGAGGCAGCCCGTTTCAGCAACGTGAATGGACCACCCAGCACTTCACGGAATCCGGTAACTTGGGCACCCCTCCTGGGTCAACCTGTACCCCCTACGAGTGCGGCGAATAGCCCGCCAATTCTAGAGTAAAGCCCCCTCCGTCTCAACGCCATGAGATGCGGGGTCGTTGCCCTCTAGAACCCGACTATCCGTGCACCCCTCCGCGGGGTAATCCTAGTACAGAAAGTAAAATATACAACGGGTACATCGACCTCGACCCGGTCGTGCCCCAAAAGAATAATATACAAACAGGCAGTGACGGCAGTCCACATGTCGGACGCTCGCCTCGCAATATCAAATGTACATATAAAACAAAACTGTACTAACATTGCATCCAGGCTATCCCCCACGACCAATCCGCAACATCACAGCACAACACAGAATATCAACGTGAATGTCACGTTCGCAAATCCGTCTAAAAGGACTATAGCAGATAGACTGGATTTACCGATCAAATGACATTCACGGTCGCAGATATAATGTAAATACTGTGAACTAACATATTTAAAATTCTCGATCGATCAAATATATCGAAGTGAGCCCCACGCACCACTGTAGCACTCACAGAAAATCTGGGCCCAAAAAGAATGTTCCAAAACCCCCATTTTCAACTCTTAAGCCCACTGTTAAAATTTGGTCAAATGAACAGTCTACCTTGCGGCGGAACCGCGGCCAATGCGTGGGTTTGGCCGCGGTTCCGCGGTGTAAAGGTGACGTCACACAACGAAATTTTCTCAGATTGCTTATAATTACCTGCACGTGTTTCTGCAACAACCTGAAAAATTTTTAGAGCTCAAAAAAATTCCGACAGAAACTCATGCAATGGAAATCGGGTTTTCGGAAATTTGTTTGATCGAACTTGTAAACACATTAGAGCAAGCTAGACTAGGTTAGCGGCGTGGCTCTGATACCGGTGTAAGTACACGGCGGCGCCCCGGCCGTCAATCCGACGCCGGAATGCGGAAACGAAAAACTTTTCTAACAACTAGAAAACTGGCACCACCGCGCATTAAAATCCCGGATCGGGCCATTAACCTAACTCTAGCAAACAAGAAAAGGAGTAGAGAAGCTATACCAAGCGATCCGTGTCCTTCGGTCTTCGCCTCGACTCCGATCTCCTCGCGGAATCTCCGGTCGTTGCCTCCTCGTCGAAACGGGCACCACATCGCCGGATTCTTTTACGGGCTCCCACCTCTGGACCGAGACAACTCGGGCACGAAGTCGGCGAATCGACGTGTTCAAGATTTGCTGTAGACTAGTGTAGAATGGTTGTCTCTTGGGGTTATAGAAGTTGCCATGATAATGTGGAGGCAAAATGAACTTTGGAGAGATGTGAGAAATCTTGTAGCAAGCCAAAATGTATGATGAATAATTTCCCACCATCAAAATGAACTCTCTCTTCTCTCTTCCCTCTAATGTGGCCGGCCTCACAAAAAAATGGTGGAGCCTCATTGCAATAATGCAAGGAAAGAATATGTAGGATAAAAAATGAGAAGAAGAAAAGGCCACACCATTTCTAATCTAAACCCCATCACATTTAATGCAAAGGAAAAGACTAAAAAAGAATCTCATCATGAAGCCACACATTTACAAAGGACCCCCTCCACAAATGCTAATTTGCGAACTTGCAAATTAACCCCTCCAACGGAAAAGTCCGGCCGGGAAGGAACAAAGGAAAACCGGCCGAAACCGAATGCAAACTGGCAACTTCAGAAAACTGATCCCGTAATAAATTACAAGAAAACCCCGCGACTGCATATACATGCTCGCATTTGTATTCCCACTGAATACAAATGCAAAAAGATAAAATCTACACTGTACAATACTAGGATCCGGCTTAAACCAAAGCCCGCTAGTATTATCCGTCCGATCACGATCCGTGCAATACCGCACGTATCTGATCGAACCCTGCCATATCTCCATACGGCCTCTACAGCGTTTCGCCCGAAACTTGAGTAACTGTGTGTGGTGGACTCTAAAGACTCGTCAATACTATGGCCGTGGATTTAACCACTAGCACGTCAGAGGTATTAGCCATACGTGACGGGCTACCAGCTATTGACCAAAAGGGACGTCGATGAGCGAACTCATCCTGACACCCTAATGAGCCTGTCAGTGACAATATCCGTACAGTCCGGTCCGTTCGTCTATGAGCATCGCATGGCGGGCCTAGGGGGTTGGTAAAAGTCAGACCCCCAAAAGCGGTACAAGTCGTGTCGGAGTGCAGCCTAGAACATCCTGAGATACTACTGGAATACCTACCAGTAAATCTTCTGCCTTGGCCAAGAACTTTTCATGTACTGGCTCTCATAGACACAGCGCGACCTCACCCCCAATACCGGGAGAGGCGAACCCCTGCAGATCCGCTCACTGCCTCCATGTGGCTCGGGACTGTACCCAACTAAAACCTGTTTGCACGTCTCCTTTGAGCGTGGTAGGGTAGTAATCAAAGCACAGTGGGAACTCACACAAGACAAATGACGATCTCAGGTCGATGAACTAACCTGTACACATGTCACCAGGGAACTGCTATCTGACGTCAGGTATAATACCAACTAGCAGGTTCCCGGCGAGTCCTGTCCGGTGTACTCATAACCCAATGAGCACCTGTATATATCTTAGGTGAACCAACTGACACCAGTGGCTTGTGAGACCGGCCACCGCCCCTCGTCGGGGTCTCGACTGTATACACTAGTCTACTCTGGAGTATCGATGCCCTGTCTCGAAACTCCCACGACTAGGGACCTTTTAAGAATGTGCTTATAGACCCCAGCTCTCACGTATATGATCGCCCTCATACTGCTGGTAGTCAAGCAAGAATTTTAGGGGCTCTATCAACGTGCAATAGTGACCTGTAAGGTCACCTAAAGCAGTACACGATGATAAAGATAAACCAGATAGCATACTATCATCTTGAGTAAGACTGTCCTACCGGTATAGTCCTCCCTCAATCATTGCAATCGCGTGCCTGTGATCCAATAATTGACTCTGAGGGCACTATCTCCAACAAGTGTGTTGCTCCCTTGTAAGTCGTAAGGATCTCACGCAGGTGGTTTCTCCTCACAAGGTCGAGAGGACCTTGCAAGTGTCTTTTAACGAGATTGCGCCCTTTCGGGTTTTCACAAAACTCACCGGTAGCCCTGCTGTTTTTACTCACAGAGCCCTCTCGGGTTTTCATCCGTGCCCTCTTCGCTTATGGACATACCGTTTTTTCCTTCTTTTTTTTTATCAGCTTTGGGATGCTGTAACCCACAGTTGCTTATCGACGTCTCAGTCAACAGCTAGTTTTGAGGTCATAGTGGTCCATCGTTAGTTTAAGGACGTTTCGGTCCGTTGTTAGTTTAAGGACGTTTCGGTCCGCGAATAGGAGGCCGGCTACTACTTACAGAATTTAGGCTTAGGAAGATAGAGAGCGGACATAGTCGTCGTCATCTATAGTTGACCTAGGCCGTGACTTGTCAGGCATAGTATTTCTTCAGGAAGCGACCATTTATTGGCCTGAAGGGCCTTTCGCCATGCATGTCCATGAGTAGATAGGCCCCACCCTGGTAGACCTTGTCTATGATATACGGGCCTTCATAGTTCGGCTCGAATTTCCCCCGTTTGGCACAATTGAGGATCATAGGTCTTTTGACCACTAGAACGAGTTCGTCTTGGCGGAATGTCCTCGGCCTAGTCAATCTTTCGTATGAGCGCGTCATCTTTACTTTGTAAGCCTCCAGGTTTTTGTTGCGCCATGAACCAAGTTTCATCAAGGGCGTCGAGCTCCTCAAGCCGAAGGTGAGTATTCTCTTCGTCCGTTAGCTCGTAATGAATTGCCACTCATAGAGAGGGTAGCTCTATCTCGAGGGGGAGTACCGCCTCTGTACCGAATACCAATGCGTACGAAGTTGTGTTCGTGGCCGTTTTGAATGTAATTCGATATGCCCAGAGAGCTTCATGCAGTCTCTCGTGCCAGTCCTTCTTATTTCGAGACACCGTCTTTTTCACGATCTTCGTTAAGGTCTTGTTAAAAGCCTCAGCTAGACCGTTAGCTCGAGGATTATAGACCGAGGAGTATCTCCAGTCTATGTTATGCTGTTGTGCGAAGCGGCTGATCTTGTGGCTTCTATAGGCTGGCCCGTTATCGGAGATGATCCGTCTCGGAGTTCCAAACCGATAAATGACGTGTGTCTTGAAGAAATGGAGGATATTCTCCGTCTTCACTTCCCTCAGCGGTACTGCTTCTGCCCATTTGGAGAAGTAATCAGTTGTCGCTAAAATGAATCGATGTCCTCTGGACGATGCTAGCTCAATGGGGCCGATTATGTTAGCCCCCCACATTTTGAACGGACAGCTAGCCACTGTTGGATGTAGTGGGTTTGGATGCTGATGGATAAAGTCCCTGTGAATCTGGCACGAATGGCACTGCTTCGCGTATTCGAGGCAGTCTTGGATCATCGTGGGCCAATAATAACGCATCCGTTTGATCTTCAGCTTCATCTTCGGCCCGGCTTGGTGAGAACCGCAGAGTCCGTCGTGAGTTTCTTGGACGACTCTCTTTGCCACTTTAGGTCCCAGGTATCTTAGCCATAAAGAATCAAATGATCTCTTATATAGGGTATCATTGAAAAAGGCGAAGGATAGAGCTCGTTTCATAAGCTGATGTTTCGAGGACGCATCTTCAGGTGTTCGACGGAATTTGAAGTAGTCTATAGAGACTTCCCCCCAATCCTTAGCCCTTTCTTGGTCTTTTATTTGTAGAGTCGTTTGCTCGGTCGCTCCTTTTTCTTCGGACGATTCCGGAGATATTTATGCTGGTGCAAGAACCCGATGACTTTGCACAATGATCCTCACATCATCGAGGTTCTCGTCGGCCAGTTCTTTAGCGAGCTTAGATAATGCATCCGCCTTGCTATTTTCCGCACGCGGTATGCTTTACAGGGTGTAGGAAGGAATTTGGGTCAGCAGCTGCTGCACTCTCTCGCCGTACTTCACCAACTCTGGCTTGCACGTTTGGTAGTCACCGTTTATTTGACTAACGACCAGCTGGGAGTCTCCGTATATGAGGAGGTTTTCAACTCCCATGTCGATAGTGATCTCAAGACCTGCTATCAAAGCTTCGTATTCAGCTTCATTGTTTGTCCTCAGCTTTGTTAAGGAGAAGGCAAAGCGCATTATCCCTCCTTGTGGAGTTACAAAGATGAGGCCTACCCCCGATTTGATTATAGGCGTGCTTTGTTTGCGCTTCTTCATGGAAGACGCTCCATCAAAATAAAGTTCCCACCGGATATCACTCCCGTCGATCGTGTCAAAGGCATGTTCATCTGGAAGTTCGCAATTCAAGGGAGAGTCAGCAGGTATCGGATACTCAGCGAGGAAATCGGCGATGGCCTAGCCTTTCACTGCCTTAAGAGGCCGATATGTTATCGAAAACTCCATCAAGAGCAAGGCCCACTTAGCAAGCTGCCATGTTAATATGGCCTTCGACATCAAATATTTGAGGGGATCCACCTTTAACATGAGATGGACCTTATGTGCCAATGCATAGTGTCTGAGCTTTGTTATTGCGAAGATCAACGCCAGACAGTGTTTTTTGATGGGGGAGTAGTTGCTTTCTACCCCTAGGAGAACTCGACTCAGATAGTAAAGAGCTCTTTCTTTCCCTTGGTCGTTCTCTTGTGCCCACAGCGCGCCTAAAGAACCTTCGAGGGCTGTTGTATACAGAATGAGAGGCTTTCCCTTGACCGGGGCAGCTAGCACTGGCGGATTCTGCAGGTACTACTTGATTTCGTCCAGCGTGCTTTGGCATCTGCGATCCCAGGCGAATGGGGTTCCCTTCTTCATCAGGTGACTGTAAGGACGGCACTTGCCTGAGAGATTGGCTATAAATCGCCGGATATATGCGAGCTTTCCTTGGAGAGACCGCAATTGCTTGAAATTCCTTGGCGGAGGCATTTCCATAATCGCCTTGATCTTCGACGGATCTATCTCGATGCCTCGGCGTCGGACGATGAATACCAGGAATTTGCCCGAGAAAACTCCGAATGCGCATTTGAGAGGGTTCATCTTCAAGTTGTATTGCCGGAGGCGCTGAAACACGATATTCAGATGCTCTAAATGTTCCTCGTATGATTTGCTTTTAACTACGAGATCGTCGATATAGCATTCGACGATTTCATGTATGAGGTCGTCAAAAATTTTCGTCATGGCCCTCTGATAGGTGACACCAGCGTTCTTTAAACCGAAGGGCATCACCTTGTAGCAGAATATGCCCAAAGGGGTCCGGAAAGCGGTGTGCTTCTGGTCCTCGGGATGCATCTTTATCTGATTGTATCCTGACGAGCCGTTCATGAAGGAGAAAACTTCATGAGTGTACGTGTTGTCTATCATCAGCTCGGTAACCGATACGGGAAAATCATCTTTCGGGCAAGCTTTATTGAGATCCCGAAAGTCCACACATATGCGCACCGTTCCATTCTTCTTCATCACTGGGAAGATGTTGGCGATCCAGTCAGGATATTGAACATCTTGGATAAAGCCGGAGTCGATTAGCTTCTTGACCTCGACGTTGATGCTCATCTCAAGCTCGAGCCGCATTCTTCTCAGCGCTTGTTTGATTGGCTTGACATCCGGAGATATTGCCAATTTGTGCACAACGATCTCTGGATCTAATCCTGGCATCTCGGAATAGTTCCATGCGAAGCAGTCTTTATGCTGCATGAGCACGTCCTTTAGCGTAGCCACCCTTTCTTTAGACAATAGCTCACTGACGAACGTCGGCCGCGGGTCACTTGTCGTCCCCAAATCAATTTTCTTGAGGTTATCTGCAGTAGTATGTATTCCATCTTCCAGCTCTTTTGGCGCCGGTGGAAACTCTGAGATTACCTCGTCATCATCGTTTTCGAAGCACCGGGGGAGTTCATCCATATTCTCGGGCTCTTCTTCTAACAGCATTATCATATGACAAGTACGAGATTGCTTCCAAGACCGATGTTGATCCGGCTCTACTCTCGTGGCTTTGGGTTCATGCTTCTGCGGCGGGGTTACCCTCCAGCTGCTGGATAGAGCGAACCCGCCTTGTTGATATTGGTCTTCGACCCAATTCTTAAATGTGAAGCAGTCTTCGAGAGGATGTCCTATTGCCCTGTGATAGGAGCAATATTCCGGGTGAGAGACTTCGCCTGCTTGCTCGGGGTGGTTGGACTCCGGAAGTGTCATCATCTGATGTTTTATGACAAGATCGAATATCTTCCTTGTCTTCTCTTGGGGAAAAGAATATGCTCGACTCATCTTTTTCATAAGAGACAAATCCGGACTGGATGATTCCTGATTGCGTGGCTTCTTGGACCCGCTTTGTTGCTGTCGAATGCCTTTCCCGTTCTTTGGCTTGTTTCTGCCTCTGCGTCGGGCCTTTTGTACAACGGGTTAACGAGGAGGAGCATTTTCATTTCTCACAGCCTGTTGAAGGAAGCATTGCGTCCTGGCTTTCTCGTAGATAGCCATTTCGCGATTATGGTCGTCTCGAACCTTTTGACCTGCTTCCCTTATAAGCTTGTCCATTTATTCTTCGAACGACGGACTGGGCATTTTCACAGCGGGAGCTCTTTCTGGTTCAGGGTTAGTATCTTCCCACAGAGCATCTCCTTCTTCATCAAAGTCATGTATGACGTAGCAGTCGCGGAGTAGCTCCCGTTTCTTGGATTGAACATACCCAAACTCGGTCGTTTCCATTCTTCGTTGGGCAACTTTCTTTGAGTTCTGGGAACATTCCAGATCCTGTTATAGAACCGTGCTTGTCGCACAGTTTGCTTAAGGGGTACACCTTGGCGTCTTAAGAGTCTCTTTAGTCCGTCTGTGTAATATCTGGGCAAACGGATGGGCTGGAGCCTGTCGAGTATAGAATCCACGCCATGCCAGATTGCTTTCTCCACTTTGGTTTCCCTAGATCGGTAGAATAGGATCGCCTTTTCACCTTTTCGCGTTGGAGGGACGTAGAATGTCTGCAGTACTTCCATACTGTAGGTATCAAGCGCGTCTAGTTCTTTATGATGCTTGGGCGGAACCATGGCAACTTGCAAACTTTGCTCTCCATCAGCGAAGGCTTATATTGATGGCCGAGCAGAGAATACTGCATGGACCTCATCTTCCGAGTCGCTGCCGAAGATCAACATAAGAGCGGACGGTCCCGGCTTGTTGCACTGGGGCGGACCTGAATAAACTATCTCTTCTTCCTCCTCGGTATCACTCCCGAAGACCGGAATGGTGGTGATAGCTTTGTTCTTCGGTTTGTAACATCTTTCCGTGTCCTCAAAGTCTGGTAAGAAGTATTTTGCATCTTCATACTTGCGGACTTCGTTCACGGAGAATGGGTTTAGCTCTCCTGTTACAGTATACTCGAGACCATCCTTGAAATACTTCATACACTGATGTTGTGTAGAAGGGATGATGTTGTACTCATATAACCAGGGCCGGCCGAGCAAAACGTTATAGCATGTCTTGGCGTCAATGACGTGGAACTTGATATCAGTGACGAGCAGCCCAAAGTGTAACGTCAGTATCACGGACCCAAGCGTCCGTAATGACTGGGAGTCAAATCCGGAGATGGTGATTTTATCGCGAGCAAGGTGTTGAACGCTCATGCAGATTTCCTTTAACACCCTCACGTTAAGGAGATTGACGGAGAACCCATTGTCGACCAGGATTTTACCTATCTTGATGTCATGACAGTATCCGGAGATATATAGAGGACGGTTGTGCTCGCATGTCCTAAGGAGGAGATCTTCATCGCCGAAAGTGATATCGGCTGTGTGTACTTCTTCCAGCTTGTCCTTCATCTTTTCTTCGGCGAGGAAAGCTTGGAACTGCTCGGGCTCTTGTAATACCTTGATCAGCGAATCTTGTGCCTCTTTAGACAGCAGAAGGGCGTCGAGAATACTAAGCTGCGAGGGTATCTTCCTCAAGTGTGCGAGAACGTTGTAGTCCACCTTACTTTTCTTTGGCGGGTCCTTGGCTGTCAGCTTTTCGACAGCTTGGTCATCAAGGATAATATCCCCATGGACTTTTTCTTTCCTCTTATCTTTTTTAATTGACCCACTGTTCGAGGGCCCAAGATTCTTTTCGAGCAGCGTACGGTTACGCAGCTGAATATTTTCACAGGTCTTTGGTTCTTCCTTTTTTCTCGAGGTGGACTCTTTAAAGAGAGGGCCAAGAGCCATTTCTTCGTCAGAGTCGCTCCCGAAGGTGAGAACTTGCGATCTCCAGGCGTTGACCATGCGACAGTTGCCGGCAGTTCTTTTGTGCTCCTCGGTCATATTTCTTTGCTCCCGACGGGTTTTGCGTTTCATCCACTTGAAATGTTGCCAGTGAGCAACATATCCATGCCACCATCTTTTAAAAGTGTCGCACTCTTCGGTGGGGTGCGAAATCTTTTGATGATATAAGCAGTAGTTAGGATGTGTTTCTGTTTCACCAAGGGCGTTTCCTTTGGAGGATGGCAGCTTCATTCCCATTGATATGGCTTTGGCGAACCTCTTCCTCGTCCTGAACCAGTTTTTATTTGCGACGGATGTACTTTGATCTGGTGGGAGTGTTTCAACCCTTTCGTCCAGTCGCCGGCGTTTGGCCTTTTCAAATATGGCCATCTCACGCTCCCGATCAGCTTTGCTTTTCGAAAGAGCTTCGTTCAGGAATGCATCAATCATTTCGTCTGATGGCCCTGGAAGTTCCGGCTCAGGATCTGCCCCCAGTTTCTCGGTGCAAGGAGCTTCTTCATAGTCTATCGACGAGTGAAAGATCACATGGCAACTTGCTACGTAATATTCAGATTCATCCGACGAGTCTTCTCCATAATTTCTGTCCTCAAGGACGTGGGTGAGGAACTCTTGGAGCGTGATTGGAGTCCGCACCTTCCGGTTATACTCTTCCAGCGCGTCAATCTGTTTTTGCAGGTTCGTGCGCTTGTCTCCAGACTTCATGAGCTTTTTGGTCTTCTTCTTCTTTTTCGAAGACTTTAACGGCTGGATGTGAGCGCTTTGGCTATCACCACCAATCTTTGGAGTTGGGCGCGGCTTCAGCATCCCTTCGATGATCTCAGGTTCCAGTGGATTCTTCCACCTAATTTCCGGACATGTGTGGAGATCCTTCAGCATTCTTTTCATCTTGGCTGAAAGAGCAACCTCCCATGGAGCTTCTTCTACGAAAGAGCGTGATGCCCCCGGTGTATCCGTCTTCTTGGGAGTGTGTGGCCGAGGCGGTTCACCTTCCAATTCTCAGATAATACGAATTTGCCCTGCTGGTATTGATCTTCTATCCAGCTTTTGAAGATGTAACAATCCTCGATCGGATGGCCCAACATTCGGTGATAAAGGCAATAGTTAGGATTGCTAATGTCGCCGGGTTGCGCTGGGCGTCTTGGCTCCGGCAGATTGATGAGCATGTTGCACAGTGCAAGCTCGAATAATCTCTTCGTCTTGTCTTGAGGGAATGAGTAAGGGCGTCTCATTTTATCTTCAAGAGATCGAGTTCTGTTATTTTGGCGATCAATTGGTCTCGGGCCACCGGGCTACTGTTGAGCATTGGCGACGACGATCGCTTTCCCGTTTCCCTTCTCATTTCGAGAGTCCGGCTTTGGAGGAGACGGTCTATGACCCATCTGGTCCATTTGGGCCCGCTTGTCAATCAAGGCCTGGAAAGTAGTCGGCTTGAAAAACATCATGAACTAGGAGATGGTCGCCTGCGGATCAAGAGTGCTCACGAACATGCCCACCGCCGGCGCTTCTTCGATACGTTGTTCGCATTTCGACCACAGATTCCGCCATCGTATTGCGTATTGAACCCATGTCTCTCCAGGTTTCACCCTAGCGTTAATCAATGCTGTAATCGGGGTGCGTTCACTAGCACTCGCGAATCGCTGGGTGAATAATAGCTCCATTTCCGCAAAAGTCTTGACGGAATCGTTCGGGAGTTCGGAGTACCATTCGAACGCTGTCTCCGACAAGCTGCCAACAAACTGACAGAGCAAAAGTTTATCATCGCCCCCGGTGTTGCCGCAAAAAGCCCTGAACTGAGCGACATGTTGATGGGGATTGCCTGTCCCCTTGTATACATGAAATTTAGGGATCGTATATCCCGGCGAATACTTTATTTGATCATACCAGCCTGGATATGGTTACCCAGTTTTAACGACTTGGCCGGCTGCTTCATTCGCCTGGTGAGCTCGTATTTGCTGAGCAATATAGTCATCCAGAGCGGCTTTAAAAATGGTTTCCTATTTGGCTGCTGAAAGAGCCGGAGGAGGGTTCGATGTCTCCCCTCTGTCGTCTTCAACGATGATAGGAGGGTCTTCAGCTGGAGGTTCCGGCTGTAACATCATTCCGACCATGTCTTGGAAGAGAAGCGCCATTCGTTTTATATTAGCCGCTTATTCTGCGGCTTCTCTGTCCTTCTTTTCGAGGACTCTGCGGAGGAAGTCAGCACCGATTTCTTGTTCATGACGCTGCTCCGATGATGCCTCCGGGCTTTCTTTTGGCCCGGTGAGTACGGCCATCTGCGTCAGCATTTCCTGAAGCTTCTGTTGCTGCTCTTGGGCTTTTGTCATGGATCGGGTGAGCGGTCGGTGACCTGTAGAAGCGCGGCTTTTCTCTTTTCCGGAAGCCATATAAATAGTATGCACGATTATGCCCCCAGACTTGGGGCGTTTGGGCGCAGCGTCTTTATGGTCTGCCGTAGTCACAGGGGCTTTCTCCGGCCTCCTTCTCTTTTGAGTGGTTGACGTTGAGGGGGCCGTTGCAGCGGACATCCACGTGGTTGTCGTCCTTTGTGGCTTGACAAGACAGTTCTCTTCCTGCTGAACCTTCACCTTTTTCTGTCGGCGAGAGTAATCTTGATCAATTACTAAGCCCTGAACCTGTCGCCAGACTTTGTAAATTTTGGAGGACAGCCGCTGAGGGGGCTGCTCCGGCTTCGCCTTCGATGCATTCTTCACGGGTGGAGGAGATCTTTTCAGTACGGCGGTAGGAGAGTTCCTGCGCACCTTGTTCAGCAATTCAAAGCTGTTACCGGTTAGAACAGCGGCATTGACTTCCACCGTTGGGGCTGGTGGAGTTAGCCCAGAGGAGGAGTTGCCCCCAGCTATCCTCACTCGGCGCCAGTGGCGACGGCGAGCATGCCGTGCAGATGGTGTTGGTTCAGCGATGGGGATGGCTTCGTCATGCCCCCTGTTTTGGAGAAGGGTTGTTGCCGGCGTCAGCCTCTTGAAGACTGATGTCCGTTGAGAAGCAATGTCCAATCTGTCAAAGACAGACCTTTGGGCAGGGGAAGCATCTTTGAGGACTTCGCCTGGCGCGGGAACCGGAGTGGGAGCCGGAACAGTTAGTCTTGAGAAGACCGACCCTTTGGCAGGAGAAGCCGCCTTGACGACTTCGGGAACAGGGATGGCTATCCTCTTCAGAATAATCTTTTCTGGAATTGCAGGCTTCATCATGGGCCCACATGAACTTTGGCCCAATCTGGCGAAGACTGAGGCGCTGGAGCTGAACGACCCATCGAGAGGGGCCGCTGTAGTTGCAAGCCGATCAAAGTCTGACTTCTTGGGAGCTTCTTGTGTTAGTATATGAGCGTTGAAGCTCGTTGGTAGGAGCATGGTCCCGAAAAACAATCCAATGGTGGCCTGAGTGACCTGTTCCACCGGCATCATGAACAGGGAGGCCGCTTGGGGCCCGTAAGCTATACCTCCAGATGAGGCGGAACGTGAGTTGCAGTTGCAGCTGGAACACTTCACGCAAGTAGAGGCCGTTGATGTTTCGTTTTCTGCGCCAAGCAAGAAACCAAATCTTAGTATCTCGAACCTAAGGGCAACCATTATCAAACCGCGATTCGTTCGCGGACACGACACATGAAGTGTGGAGTGGAAAGAGGAAAAGGTCCCACCGGGCGTACCAGAATCTGTTCCCCGCCGAAAGACGCGAGAAGACGCGGTAAACGTCTTGCCTGAATTTTGGGGCAGATGCTAATTGGTGCTATCCGTCCACCTCTCCGAAGATGCCAAGTTGATTTATGACATCATGTATCGAAGGTTTAGACGGATGCGGCCGATGTAGCAGACTTCGTCAGATTCCCCCTCGTTGAGGGGTTTTTGATTATGGGGATGCTCTTCCATGCAGGAGCAAGCCCCTGCAGTTAATTACGCTACCGCATCGCGGTAACCACTTCTCCTTCTCCAGATGGTCACTTCGTGTCGTGAGTGTTTGTTTTGTGTTTGGTTGCCCGTGGATTGTATACGGAGACTAATTTATGTTGTCGCTCGTAGAGCGTGGATTAGTCCAAATCCGTATCTTCTTAGATTTGGGTTTGGGGGTTGGGTTTAAGGATACGTTGGCCTCATTTGAGAATAAGATCAACTTAAACGTTTGTTAAGGATACGTTAGCCTAATGTTTAGACTAAGATCAACTTAACGGGATCATTTAGATCCAACAGAAGAGCATTTGGACTCTAATGTTTGGTTTAGGGACATTGTGGTCGATTAGTTTAAGGACATTACGGTCCAATGTTAGTTTAAGGACATCTCAGTTCAGGTTAAGGACATCGTAGTCCGTGGGTTTAAAGGGACCCCACAGTCCGAGGTTAGGGACATCGTAGTCCATGAGTTTAAGGACCCCACAGTCCGTAGTTTAAAGACATCGTAGTCCATGAAGTTTAAGGACATCGTAGTCCATGAGTTTAAGGACCCCACAGTTCGTAAAGTTTAAGGACATCATAGTCCATAAGTTTAAGGACCCCACAGTCCGTAAAATGTGTAATTGTCGGGACCCGTCACCTCTCTGAAGACGTTGAAAGATTACAACGACAGATATCAGAGGAGTAAAGAGATGTACCCTTGAACTGGTGTGAATTGGTTGAAAGATCTATAGTCCAATTTAGAACTAAGATCTGTTAAATATTTATGAGCAGACGGGCTCAATTAAATATAAGTTGAGGACTTATGGCCAATCTTGGGCTAAATCCAATCAGATTAAAATGTTCAACATTTTATTTAGGGCTGCTGAGCTTTTATTTGGGCTTGGCCCTTTTAATAATCTTGACAAATTTTTTATCTTGTATTGAATGCAGAGCATTCATCAAAGCTCTGGGCTTTATTAAAGAACAATTTTTCATCTGACAACGCCAGAAGCTTTGCGCCAATTAAAGAGCGCGGTGCGCTTCTGTCAAGTAGCGCACACGTGGAGGACACGTGTCGCGTTTGGCGCTAAGCGCCAGATAGTGAGCGCATTGCGCCAGTTTATGAGCGCTAAGTGCTAGTTTATGAGCGCCTTGCACTAGTTTAGTGGCGCACACGTGAGTGACACGTGGCGCGCTTGGTGCTGAGCGCCAGCCCATGAGCGCAGTGCGCTATTTCAGAAGCGCAAAGTGCAAGTTGCATACGTGATTGACACGTGGCGCGTTTTGGCGCTGAGCGCCGGTCCAGAGAGCGCAGAAGCGCTGTTCAAGGGTGCAAGGTACATTTCAATAGTGCAAAGCACATTTCAATAGCTCAAAGAGTATTTGATCAAATTTATGATCTGTGAACAAATTTATGTTCTTTTAAAAGAGGGTTTGCCTCAGGATTCAAGAACAACAGTTCTTATTTTTTTTTGAAAGGGCTTTGCCTTTGTAGATCAATGATTTGTGAATGAAGTAAACACTTCTTTTGTTTTTATGAAGAGATCTTTTGATCTCATTTTATAAAAGACCTTGGTCTTTTGTAGATCTATGATCTTTTGAGAAGATAATTCTTCTTTTTATGAGATGATTTCATCTCTGTGTTCAAGAGTCATTCTTTTTACCTTGAAGAAATGATCTTCTTTTGCTGAGAGCTTGCTCTTCTTTCTTTGAATTTTCTCAAAGTCTATGTGGGGTTTCTCCATATCAGACTTGAAGTCTTGGGGCCTTTATATAGGGCAAATTGATTTGTTGAATCAGTTAAAAAGATTTTTCTCTGATTGATTTGGGGATATTTCCCCACCATTGGATCTTTGATCCTAGAGCTTCTGTTTTACAGAAGACAATCTTCTTGTTTTTAACAAGATTGGAAAAATCTTTCCATAACAGAATTTTAATTCTGATTAATTAATGATTTATCATTATTACATCTTTTGAACTAACGGTGGGAAATTTTTAATTCCAGCGCTGGCGCACCCGTGCTTTGCACGTGGTGCACTGCTCAGAGCGCGACGCACTTTGCGCTAACGCACTTATGTTTGACACGTGGCGCGCAGCGCAGAACGCAGCGCAGCCTGCGCTAGCGCACCCGTGTTTGACACGTGGCGCGCAGCGCGCCCAGCGCTAGCGCACACATGGCGCACTGCCTAGGGCGCAGCATACCTGGCGCTAGCGCATCCGTGTTTGACACGTTGCGCGCAGCGCGTCTAGCGCTGGATCTGAAGCGTTGCTTCAATTTTTGAATTTTGAATTTTAAAACAGAGCTTTGTTCTGATTGGGGGTGCACTGCCTAGGGCGCAGCGCACCTGGCGCTAGCGCATCCGTGTTTGACACGTGGCGCGCAGCGTACCTAGCGCTGGATGTGAAGCGTTGCTTCAACGTTTAAATTTTGAACTTCAAAACAGAGCTTTGCTCTGATTGGGGGAAACATCCTCCATTCAGGGCGGAGCGAGAGCTGCTGTTGAGCAGGAAGCCATCGATGTTATCTTATTTTCTGCATAAGAGCGAGACACCAAATCTTAGTACCTCGAATCCATAGGCAACCATAGCAAACCGCGATTTTGTTCGCGAAACACGACACACGAAGTGTGGAGTGGAAAGAGGAAAAGCCCCCACCGAGCGTGCCAGAATCTGTTTACAGCCGAAAACGAAGACGGGACCGCGTAGGTCGTCTTGCCTGAATTTGGGGGCAGATACTATTTGGATTTATCCGTCCACCTCTCCGAAAATGTCAAGTTGATTTATGGCACCGTGTATCGAAGGTCTGGACGGATGCGGCCGTTGTAGCAGACTTCATCAGATTCCCCCTTATTGAGAGGGGTTTTTGATTATGGAGATGCTCTTCCCTGCAGGCGCAAGCCCCTGCAGTTAATCACGTTACCGCATCGCGATAACTACTTTCTCCTGCTCCAGAAGTTCACTTCGTGTCGTGTGTGTTTGTTTTATTTTTGGTTGCCCGTGGATTGTATACGGAGACTAATTTATGTTGTCGCCCGTAGGGCGTGGATTAGTCCAAATCTGTATATTCTTAGATTTGAGTTTGGGTTGATTCAAGGATCGTTAATCTCGTTCAGGATTAAGATCAACTTAAATGTTTGTTAAGAATACATTAATCCGATTTTAGACTAAGACCTACTTAACAGGGTTTTAGGATCCTTCGGATCCAACAAAAGAGCATTTGGGCTCCATTGTTTTAGTTTAGGGACGTTACAGTCCGTTATTAGTTTAAGGACGTTTCGGTCCGTATTGGGATGTGCCCATCTGTTTGGGAGTGCACCAAAGAGTTGTTGGTTGTCGGGACCCACCACCTCTCTGAAAACGTTGAAGAATTACAACGACATGTATCAGAGGTGTGGAGAGATGTACCCTTGAACCGATTTTCTGATCGAGGGGAGGTGTGAGATGAACATCCTGTCGGAAGATCAGCAGTCATGTTTGGAACTAAGACCAACTTGGAAAATAATGAGCACATGGGCTCAGTTGATCTGAATTAGGGATTTGGTCAACTTGGGCTCAGCCCACTCAGTCTTTGTCGTTTAAATAAAGTGCTAAACATTTGCTCGGGCTCAGCCCCCTTTCTGTGCGAACAATACCGAGCATTTATATGGGTTCTGACGCCCACACTTTACTTTACTTTTCCCCCTTTTTTGTTTTTTATGGAGTGTTAAACACTCTTTATGGCGCCCGCATGCGAAGCTCGTGAGGCGTTTGGCACTGAGCGCCAACCACTCCTTATTGAGTAGCGCCCACGTGAGGGGCACGTGAGGCGTTGAGCGCTGAGCGCCAACCACTGAGTGCTAGGAACTCCTTATTGAGTAGCGCCTACCTGAGGGGCACGTGAAGCGCTTGGCGCTGAGCGCCAACCACTGAGTGCTAGGCACTCCTTATTGAGTAGCCCCCACGTGAAGGGCACGTAAGGCGCTTGGCGCTAGGTTTTCTTCGTATATTCTGTTCTGAAAAGTTCAATTCTCCGTTCTTTTCTGGATCTTTGATCCTTAAGAACAAGTTCATCCCTATGAGAATTAAATTCTCATTTGTGGGAGATTTGTCTCATGGGTCTCAGATCCAGAGAAAGAACTAAGTTCTTTTATAAAGGTTAAACTCTTAAATATGCAGATGAGATGCTATGATCTCTATTATTTTTATTTATCTCGAAGAGATGTATTCTTCCTTCTTCCCTCTTAAAGCTTTCTTCTTACTTGCTTTTTTTTTAAGTTTGAAGCTTATGGGGGGTTCCTTTGTCCAAGACTTGAAGTCTTGAGTCCTTTATATAGCAGAGGAAAGTTTGTTAATTTAGTTAAAGAAATGTCTCATTGAGAGATATTTAATTGATTTGGAGATTTTATCCACCATTGGATCTTTCATCCAAGAACTTCTGTCTTACAGAAGATATCTTTCTTGGTTTTAACAAGATTATGGAAATATTTTCCTATACAGAATTTATTCTGCAAATAGATGATTTTTAATCACCATTGGATTTTTAATCCAATGGTGCTCTATTTTACAGAGAGTAATTTTTCTTATTTAGAAAGATTTTAGGAATATTTCCTTAGCAGAATTTAATTCTGTATTTTGATGATTTATCACATCCGTTGGATTTTTGATCCAATGGCTCTGTCTAACAGAGAGCTTTTAGTTCTGGCGCAAGCGCCCTTGTGCGAAGCATGTGAGGCGCTGCCTCAGAGTTTTTAACTCTTGGCGCTGGAGCTCTCGTGCAAGGCACGTGAGACACTGCCTCAGAGTTTTTAACTCTCGGCGCTACCTTTCAAATTTTGAACAGAGTTTTGCTCTTTTATTGGGGAAACAGGCGTGGTATTACCATCAGCCATGTAAATAAACTTATGAGGACCAGAAGTAAGATCAGACGGTCTATCACGAGACATCTGATGTAAGGTGCCGGAATCAGCTACAGAAGAAATGAGACGACGTAACTGGCCTCACTCAGTACTGGATAAAGGTAAATGGCCGGCAGAAGAGCAAAGTTAATCAGTATCAGCTGATGTAGAGGGTGTAGTTTTTTGACGCCGCCTAACGAAAAAACCCTCCTAAGAACTCTTTCCTCCATTACTCTCTTGCTGGTTTTATATTCAAACTCGATACGGGCATTTTGAAATAATGGATGGCCAAGAATAGACCATCTAAGTATAGCCGTCTAGTAGGATAGTAGAGCACCGAATAAAGTGTTTGGCGATAATTGCCAGATGTTTATTCATGATTTCTTTATGACCGTTTTCAGCATACGTACAAATCATCAACGTATATATGAGAGCATATTATGAAAGCGTGTATTGTTTTCTTGTTTTCCCTTTCTAATTGGTTTGACAATTCTAACCTGCGGTAAATCCTAATACTCAGTAAAGCCGATTCTTCGATTACATGCCTTTATCATATATATCAGCATTAGATCCAACAACGGATGCAGTCAACCCAGCTCCATAAAAATCCGAACAAACCATTTTTCGAAATTAGATTAGATCCAACGATAGCATAGTCCTTATTTGATAACGAGTTCACGTTATCCGAAACCATGGTTTCGTAAATTTCGAGGCAAACTCCAAATGCGAAACTTGAGACATTGTTTATAACAAAAATAGAGTTTCTCAAACTACGATAAAAAGATTTCGAAGTCTTGAAATCCTTCTTTGAAAATCCAAGAAGACCAGAGTCCGTAGATTTTTAAGCTGTTCTTTCTCCTTAACCCTAATCCAAAGCAAAATTTTAGTTTTAAGACCATTTATCAAAGGATCCTAAATTATATAAAACCCCATTATTACTAAAACGCGGTTTCGATTCCGCACATGCAATTTGGTTTTGAGGGAGATGAAACCGGGATTTCGGAACCTTTCGGCAAAAAGAAAAAAAATCTCGTGATTCAAGATCAGAGTGGGTTAAAAAAATACATTTTCCCAAAATGCCCTTGCCAGGAGTTAAGGAGGCCGCCGTTGTCTGGCTGAAAACCATAAAAAGGGCGCCAAATCGAAAAAGATCCAAGAGATCCCCGAACAAAAAGCGCGGGATCTCAAGAGTGAGAGAGAAAGTGAAATGAAAATGGAAGCAGAAAGCGAAGCGAAGAGCGAGATCGGCGGCGGCGGAGCGTCGTCAGTCCTTAATCTCACCTCCGGTTCCTCAATCCCGATACGCTACGACCCCCGCTTCGGATCTCACGACGATCTGCTCCTCCTCGAGATCGACGAAAAGATCCTTGCCGATCTCCTCAACAACAGGTAACCTTATCCCTCTCTCTAGTTAGGGTTTCGATAGTCGATCCAATTTGGTTGCTAATCTTTGATGCCGGCTTTCACTTGTTACCAAATTCGATGGCAATTGCTGAATTGTTGAAATTTCGATAGATAGCGTTTGCATACTGTTGTTTGTCTGAATATTCACTAGAAAATCATGATTTTTTTATTAGGCCCTGTGTGGGAATGGAGTTAATTTTCTTAATTGTGGTTTCATAAAGTTAGAAAGACTTACTCTAAAATCCTAACTTTGCCATGCTTCTTACTCATTTTGGAGTGTGAGAAAGTGAGAAAATTGCAGTTATCTAAACTCCAATTTTATCAAAGTCTAGATTGCTCCATTTTTGGAGTTTGAGACTTCCGAACCATAGTTTGCATCTCCCTACCTCCACTAAATAATAATCCATGGTTATCTAAACTCCATTCCCAAAACAAGGTCATAACCTGATGGAAGCTGTGTCTGAGACCTCTTGCTCAGCTACAAGAATTTTTACCACTATGCTACAGTGGCACTTGCAGAAAAACTCTTGATGTCCAACATAATCGGCCTTCTCAAGAATGTAGGCGAGTAATTGTGGTGTCCTAAATCAATTGTATCTTTCGGCGTGGACTAACGTTGTACCTTTTGAAAAATGCTCGGGCCCTATTTGGGAATGGAGTTAAGTTTGAATAACCGGAGTTTCATAAAGTTATCTGAAGTTAACTCCAAAATCTTAATTATGCCATATTTTGCTTTCATTTTGGAGTTTAGAAAACTCTAGCTATCTAAATTCCAAAACTTAGATAACCGGAGTTTACTAAACTTCAATCCAATCCAAGTTTTCTAACCTCCAAAAAGTGAAGAAAACACCCAGTTCGGAGTTTAGATAATCCAAATCAGTATTTTGAAGTTTAGAAAACTTCAAAGCCAAACACCCATCAAAGTTAAGTTTTTAAAATGCAAGTAGAGCCGTGCAAAGTAGAGTTTGTAGCTTTTACCTCCACTTAAAATAAACTCCAATTTTCATAACTCCGTACTAAACACCCATCAAAGTTAAGTTTTTAAAATGGAGGCAGGGCCATGCAAAGTAGAGTTTGTATAGCCTCTACCTCCACTAAAAAGTAAACTCCAATTTTCCTAACTCCATACCAAACAGGGCCTCAGTTGCCTACAGATTTCATTATATCTTCACACCTTAAAGCTCCTCAGGTGGCTTAATAGTTGCCATAAAAGAATTTATAATCATCTTTAGTAATTGGTTCGCACCCACCACCGCATAGAGCTTGCTAGAATTATTTTTCTGATTTGAGTCGGAGCAAGTACACATGAAATACCTCATATATTCATCTACAAGTGTTTAATATATCTTGGTACATGATGACTCAAATATTTTGAGACAATGGAAGTACATATTTCATAACAAATTCAGTAATCTCTTTGGCTCCTATATGCGTCTTGGCTCTGTTAGTTCAATTTCAAATTAGGAGGACCCTATTTGAAAACCAGAATACATCCAGTCTGCATTCAACCTTTACCATCTGGCTCCAGCCTCTGCATCATGCTTTAGTAGATATATAGATATTATGATTGTGACATTGAATTGGCAGAGGAAATAACTATGTTTGAACAAAACAAATTACCAACTGTAATGCCCTATATTAGGGTAAACAAATTTTATCCCTCACCCTAATTATGCCCCCAAAAGAAATTGTTAACTTAGTTATTTAATGCGCCATATTTGGGGGGAAATTTAATTGCTTTATGTAATTCCCCATTTATTGGAGGGAAGAGGGGGGGGGGGGTTAACTTGTTTACTTTAGGTAATGCCCTGTTCTGGATAAAAATTCTAATTACATATTGATTATATCCTTTTTCATTAAGGGTGATGATTCGAGGCCAGCCCGATGAAGAAGCTGTGCTCTGCACTCCTTCGTCTACTTACGCTATGAAGTTTGTAGGAACGTCAAACTCCGTGTTCCTAATACCTGGAGGAGAGTCAACTCCAACAAGCTCAGCATCTGTTCTCAAAATTGCTCCCGGGACCATGGAATTGACCCAAACTGCTCCAAGACTCGACAAACTAAGACTTCTGTTAAATGAACGACCCTACATTCTCGAAGAAGATTTAGAAACTGATCCTAGGAGCAAGAGAGGCATCTACCCATGGCAAGACCTTGTTAATTTGATCCAGGCTAGTGAAGAAGAGGTAAGAGCAGGACTCAAATCTCTTTCAGCCGTAGAAATCGATGGATGTTGGAGGATCGTGTGCGAAAAATCGATGGACAAAGTCCTAAACACAATCTTGAATAATTCGATATTATTAGACTTGCCCCTAGATTCGCTTGAAGAAGAGCAAATTGTTTCTTCATTAGAGGCAGACGGGTTTCCTCGAAGAATCGTTCTTCACTGCCTTGAAACTTATGGAAATAAAACGGAGAGTTTATGGAGCTTAGACGAGAAGCGTGTATGCTTGTGTTTTGCTTTGCAGATTTTGAGTGGAGGAAAGATGAAGTTAGAGAATTTTATGGAGAAATGGGTACAGAAAATTCCTTCACAGATGAATGCTGATTTGAAAATGCTAGAAGGGGAAGTGCTTTATGAAAAGATTGGTGTAGAAAGTTGGATTCGTGCTTATAGTGTCTCGGCTCTTCCGATGGTTCCAGCCGAACGTTTTTCTGCGCTTTTTCGAGAGCGAGCCAAATGGGAATGGAAGGACCTGGAACCTTATATAAGGTATTCACTAAACATTTCTCTCGCTATATGTTTTCTTTACTTATCACTATGAAAGATTTGTAGCTACAACTTATTTTGTAATCTGTAAACAGGGACTTGAGGTTACCAGGGATTTCTTCAGAGGGTTTACTTATCAAGTATACTCGACGATCACAACCAAATCCGGACGTGGAACCCATTTTCAGTGCTCGTTAAAGTTTTAAATCGATTATCTGTAGCTTATGTGCCTCAGACAACTAAAACCTGCATCTGCTATTTAAGGATTTGAGCTAAATTTATATATTAGGCTGAGCTAATACTTGATTCTTCTTTAGGTTAAGTTGCTGCATGGATGCGGTCTATAGATTACAGTAGTTCTTTGGTGATATGTTTGCGTAGTTGTAAGGTACAACACTACAATATGAGGTGTTGAGGTGTTTTGATGTGATGCTAATTTCTTTTTATTTTCTTATTTTTACATTGCATGATCTTTATCAATATATGAGAAGTTTCTTGTATAATTTATCTTATACAAGAAACTTATGATTCAAAACTTTGATCACTCATGCGGTTCCGGTGAAAGGTGTTTTTGAAGCTTTTATGTTAAAAATGGGTATTCACCGTTTATCGCCATAATAAATCAAGGTAATCAATGGAATGGTTGGTGCTATACACTTCTCATTATTTTGTATATCTCTTAAAAATAGAATTAAAAATAGAAATAGAAAGTGAATAAAATCAACTATTAGTTTCCTTGATTTAGTATCTTTGACAAAAAAAATTCAAAGACACCTTTCACTGAAACCGCGTCCACATAATAAATGTAAAAATAAAAAAGGGCGTCTTTGGGTTTTCAAATTTCGATGAACTTATTTATAAACAGAAATGTTTGCAATAGTTGCTATAATCAAAGAGAACGCATGCGTAGGGTGACACAACACAAGCAAGAGCATTTCTTTTAGATTGGTCAAAAAAGTTAACTTTCCATAACTTATTTTGGTGATCGGTATTGTCCATCTTAATCTTTACGGACGTTAAGCATATGTATGCCAATTAGCTCTTGATTTTTTTTTTAATTTTTGAATGGGGAAAGTAGGGAAAACCCTACTCAAAAAATATATAATTAGCTTTTGATTGTAGATTTGGTTACGGAAAACGTTTTATTATCGCCAAACAGTTAGATTTGCAACCCTATGATAGTAAGTGCAAGATTTGCAACCTATCGCCAAACAGTTAGATTTGCAACCCTATGATAGTAAGTAGATGTAATGAAATCTTATTGATTTGCAACCCTATGATAGCAAGTGCAAGATGTAATGAAATCACATTGCTTTTTGTGCGTGTGCGCATAAGAATATGTTGATCAAATAGATCAAGATCATTTAAAAAAAATTGCTAGATTGGAAAGGTTTTTTGCGTTACATTCCAAGTAATCAATACTTCATTCAATACATCAGAACAATTTGAGTACACAGTCGTTTTCACCAATGGCTAGCGTACTTTTTGATAAGATGCTTATAAAAGAAAATAAAACCATAGGTCTCCCTACCATTTAAAACAATTGATATTCATATTCATTTTTGACACAAAAAACTAGAGTTTCATCAAAGATTACAAATTCAACCATTTTGACAACTAATCAGTAATTATCATTAATATTTAAAATTTCATCCTGCATTAAAGAAAAAATAAATATTGAGCAAAATAACAACCATTCTTAAATCTCTGAACTTCCTCAAACACAACATATTTAATAAGTTAAAAATAGCAAAATGCCCTACAACTTCAATGCCAATTTCTCAGTTGCATTACAAGACAAAGGGCAGACATACAACTTTCGACGACGGTACGATTTCTGGCGACGAAAATTCAGATAACTTGAAACGGTCAGACTAAGCTTGCCATCTTTAGTTCAACTTGTGTATGAAATCATTAATGAGATCTTCGCGATTGCCTGAATCACCACCATCTTTGAAATGCTTCTTCTTCAGAGGGTGAAGGCTTTCGGGCTTCTTCAGCTTGAATGGCCACAGAAAGCTTGTCACTTCCTTGAAATGTGAGCCCACGCTATAAATCTCATGCACAATATCTTCATGACATATAATTCCATATTTTTGAAGTGCCTGGATTTCAAGACATAATACAAAAGAGAATTAGAGAAAAGCAAGAAATCTTTACTGTTTGTAAATAGTGCAAGAATAAATTCATGATGGCTGTATCTGGAGTAGATTTATTGTGTCCCTTGCAACCCCCAAAAAGTTTAATATACAAAGAACAAACCTTAAAAGCTTAACATTGGATGTTCATATGTCCGCCAAAAACACAATTTCATGGCATTGTTGATTTTGTAGCAGTTGGAAAAGAAAACTCCAATCATGCAAACACATAATTTCACTTCAAGGAATTAACTCATAGTCAAAAGCCATAACTGATAAGATTGACAGCGGTTGAAAACCAAACTATTGTATTTGTAATATGCACATGCCAACTAATAAACAACTAGAATATGAAGAATCACAACGTACATGCTTCAAAGATCATGTGCTGGGTATGTGTGAGTCTCAAAGGATGAGTTAAGACTTCTGAACAGGAAAATCTTATACTTTTATTCCCTTTCCCTGATATCCCGCAAATCCATTCCTATACTCATGAACAATCATGCTTGACCAAACTAATTCCTCGACCCATTTGCTTGACGAAATTAGAAGTACCAAAATCCTACAGAAACCTAACATCATGTCTTTGACATTTTGCCAGTTCATATATTCCAAGAACTTAAATTTTTGCAAAAGCACATCATTATCCAGGAATCATATTTTTCCCATCATATTGGGATGGAAATGGAGATTCAAGGATGGCAAGTATATCCTAGGAAGCCAGTTCGGTCAAGAAAGTTTAAGCTCTCGTCCAAAACTTCCCTAGATTGAGAATCCTATGGTGTTCAGCAACTAA
Source organism: Agapanthus africanus (assembly GCA_030015575.1). Taxonomy (NCBI): domain Eukaryota; kingdom Viridiplantae; phylum Streptophyta; class Magnoliopsida; order Asparagales; family Amaryllidaceae; genus Agapanthus; species Agapanthus africanus. The sequence continues at coordinate 34,715,113 of CM057346.1, forward strand.
CAATAATTTATATTGTGGCGTCTCGCCGATATATCTAAAGTATATGAAACTATTAGCTGGAAACTACTTGTAGCACATCAGTCGACGGTATGTTCAATACAATTTTGCAAGCTCCTTCCAAAGCTCACATTTGCTTCATATTTAAACATTAATCACATCACTGGATCTGCTCTTCTAACTTGCATGCCACATATTTAATAGCACATCTTTTAACAATGTTCCAGAAAGCGCCGTGTTGCACCATGAGGTTGATGCAATATCGCATCCCTAGACTGGTGAAACCCGATATCCATTTGCAATCACATCTTTAATCAAGCAATTTTTATATTTAATCTCTGTTTGAACATTTCAAGATCATTTGCTTTTGAAACCGCGATATGTATCAATTATATTGATCAAATATCATCAGAACACAATATTAAGTGAGAAATTTTCAATTGATAATTTATGTAGACGGTCCTGATTTTACTGGTGTTGTGCATCAGCATCTTGCACCAACAAATGAATAATTGTAGCATGTTGAGTTCCTAATGCGCTAGAAATAAAGTTTCCTTGATCAATTTTATTCCTTGGTCATGAAAACGAAATAGTGACGGTAAATTTATCACTCCTAAATTTTGACATACCCATCAATTTCAAACACTAGGTCGCACATCAAGCAAATGCTCTAGCACCGTCTTCCTAAAAGATAATAGAAGTGCATGTGCTAATACATTCTTTTGCTGAAAAAAATAGCGAATAAAGTAACTCTTTTATACTTCAAGGTTCTCTCTATGCAAAATAGATTTAAACACACGCTACGCACGTCCATACTCATTTTTTTAATTAAAATAAAAAAAAAACCTCTATTAGCTGTATTCCAAATCATATCCAAAGGAGAATTGGAAAAGAAAAATGTGATAGTACCAACGGTAATAAAATACTATGAGTTGCATACCTGTTCAATAACATCATTGTTGACGAGAGGAACTCTCTGATTCTCTATCTTGCCACAAGCCTTCTTAAAGATCAAATCTCTGACACTCTTTTCATTAGGATAGCTGTAGACAGAATTCATCTATAAAAGATGATACATAAAGATAAATTAAACCATGGTGTAAATGGAGAGTAATCGTTTCTTACCCATAAGTGATGAATGGTTCTACACTGAGTAACATCTTCAAAGTTGCATCATTGACCTTCAGAAACACACCAGTATATTTTTGTCTCAATCTCAACAAGCTTAGAGTTTTTCTGGTCTTAGAGCACATGTCCTTTGAACTGAAAACAGTGAAAACAAATCAAATAACCCTTTAGCAGCAGGTAAGGACCCAAAATGCAGCACAAACCTACGCAAAAAGATGACAGAAGAATATAATGCTCAAGTGACCAACCCTTGAATGCGAATTACAAAAAGTAATCTAGACTTTATGTCATCTCGGGATATCTTTCGAATCTTTAGTCTTCGTTTCATTTGAACATGGTCCAACTCCTAGAAGTTGATATGTAGAGTCAGCACAATATTATATTCAGCAATACACACAAACAGCATATCGAAAATACAGGCAATTTAGAGTTTAGACAATTTGTGCACCCCAATTTCAAAATCAAAGCCCAACATGGTGTGTTTAGATAACTCTACAAAACTTTGATCATCTTACCAACTCCAAATTCAAACAAATCTAGGGAATAAGAATCAAGTAGACCAACCTTTTGGTTCTTGCTTCTCAGCAAGTCAAGTTATCACTAAGCAGAATTTTTGCACATGCATCGGATGTGGAGGTAAAAATTGCTGGTGGAAGATTATGGAGTGGCAAATTTGATTTGAATTGAGATTTGCAACTGCTTGTAGGTAATGGGCAGTTTTTTTTCTTAATTAAAAAAATGCAACCAGATTAATGGATACATTTCCTATATTGGAAGATAAGGTATGTTGTGGACGTTCTGATAATTAAGGATTTATTTATATACTTCTTCAATTTTTTTCTTTGATTTAAAATTGGACGTGCCACATGACCCCTATGTGTTTACAAAAGTAGAGATAAGCTTCAACTTAATCATTCACTTGCTTCATACTTGATTAATAATAAAACTACCAACTCAACTACTAGAGATATTGAGTTAGGATAACCGGAGTTTATTTTTAACTGAAAGTAGTCGCCTAGTCGGTATCCAAACTACGGTTGCTAGCCGCAAACTCCATTTGATGGGGTGTAGTTATCTAAAACTCCAAAATGGGTGTTTTCTTTACAAATTTTGCAGTCAAGATAACTTTGGTTGGATTGGAGTTCAGTAGACTATGGATATCTCAACTTTGGAGTTTAGATAATCAAAGTTTTCTAAACTCCAAAACCATCCCAATCATGGCAAAGTTAGGATTTCGGAGTTATGTTTAGATAACTTTATGAAACTCCAGTTATCTAAACTCAACTCCATTCCCAAACAGGGAATGAAAAAATTATCATTTTTTCACATATAACCATTTTACTTGTTCGATTTTGAGAACATAAATTCCATGAACAAAAACAGCTAAATTTGCTGAAAGATTTCCCAGTTGAAGCTAATAAAAAATACTCACCTTGTCACGGAATTCTTTAACGAATTGCTCAGGCCTCTTGATGGCAAACTTGGCGATGTCTTTGTTCCTTTGCTTCTGAGCTTCGATTCGCTCCTTCCTCTTTATCGCCCACTCCTCGTTGTTTTTCCTCTTCTTCAGAACCGTCTCTTCGACGTACGCGAGGCGTTTCGGCTCCTCCTCTGCCATGCTGAATCTAAACCCTAGAATCGATACAAGCAAAAAAGCAAAATGTTTAATTTTTCATCCGAGAACCAAAAAGCCCTAAATCAATTCTTTGGGGTTAGGGCTTAGAGAGAGATAACCTTGTTGAAGATCGCCACCGACGATAATTAGCGCCGCTTCAGGGTTAGGGAAAATGAGAAAGAGAGAGAAAAAGGAGCTCGATGGAGAGAGGGGCCTTAAAATTCTTGGGCTTTATGCTTGTTATTGGGTACCGGGTCTGAAGGATCCGACCCGTTAGCTTAAGGGTTGCAACGGGTCGGGTACGTGTCCCACCCATCCGGCATTTTTTTTGTATTATTTGATTAGGTGGAATCTTTACTCATTTTTTGCACCTTCGCGGTCAGTAAAAATTCAATAGAGCTGAATGATTCTGGTACCATAATCAAATTTGAACTAACAAATATCACGCAAAGCGCTATTTGGCATGTATATCTTGTTGTTTTGTGTCTAAAGGCGCATATTTCCAAAAGATAATAAAAGACCGACGGTAAGTTTCGCAAGGAAATATAAACAAATATTAAACAACCTCCTCGTAGCAGCGAAATAAAAAACAATACATGTACAGCTTACTAATAATTTAAATGGATTTACTATTTTAACTCCAAAGGCGAAGATCTAAATTCCAAATTGGCTGACTCCATGTTCTTTATCCATTTCTTTAAATACAACAAAAGGAAAAGAAAATTAAAAAAATTCCATGACCTCAAACCTTACCTTTATCTCCCTGCCCCCTTTTCTCTTTCTCTAACCAGTCATTTCTCCTTTAATTTTTCAATACGTGTATCGCAAGTGTTTAAAAACTAAGCAAGTAGTGCGGCAGTTTGATCCGTAGACAAACCAAAACCTGTCAAAAATTTCCTATTTTCCTATGCATTTCCTCCAATGTTCTCTTTCTTTCTTTTCCTTTCTCTTCTTCTTCTTCTACTCTTAAGATACCGAGGCCTCTCTGTTCCTTGTATGGGAATTCCTCATAGAACTCTGATTTCGATCACCGAGGATGTGCCAAAATGATGTCTTTTACAGGTATCCCTCCGACTTTCTATCACCTGCTTATTTTCATCATGTCCGGGTTTTTGCCAAAATCCAGTAATAATCAAAAGGTTTTACAGCTAAAATTTCTTATTGCTGTTTGATGCAGTTGTGGGTCGTGCGGCTATGATTTAAACCTATCATCGTCTAATCGTGCTGTGCGATACATAGACCCAAAGTATAACAAATCTATCAAACAGGGTATCGTCTCCTTCGTCTATGTCGATCTTAGCAGGTTCACTCAGGTCGATGAGGTCAGTTGCTTTCCTGTCTCTTGTGGGCGATACCGTTCAAAAACAAAGCTTCTCTGTCGAAAATGTGGATGCTTTATCGGATATGGATATAGCGACTCTGTCATGATATGTGGCTGCGATTCTGCTAACTCATTGGCATCAATGAACACGAATTACAGTATAAAGATTCAAGCCTTGCAGCCTACAGAACAATCATGAGTAAGACTCCGCTTAGTCAATATATGAAGATGAAACTATTTTGATAGAATAGACAAGAATAAAGCAACATCTTGCAAAAAAGTTAAATTCAGCAACATCTCTTCTGTTTCGAAGAGGATGTTTTCCTCTCATGTTTCAATGCACATCATAATCAATAAAACAATAAAGAACATGTCATAACAATTGACGATCAGTTAATGTTCTCTTACACAAGGAAAAGTCCAGAAAATTAAAAGAATGAAAAATGATAAATTTGCAATATCAAAATTCATTCAGCTGGCCGCAAAACAATTAAACCAGTAGGATAATTTTCGCATATATCAAAGTTCAAAATTAATACGGCAGTAGGAGTGATCAATATGCATAATCAGAAAATAAAGAAATGCATACTAAGGCATAAGAGTTCAGAATGGCAGGTTGAGAATGAAATAGTTACTGTAACATACATTTCGTAACTTAATGTCACAAAATATTCCATAAATATACAAATGAGGACCTGAACATAATTAGATATTGTAGCATGAGTTCCTTGCGTAGAACTAGAATCGAAATCGGGAAAAGTAATAGAAACAATATTATGTCCCTCAACCCTGATGATAACAATGGAGTTTTTCTGCAGGGACTTTAAGATCAAAAATCATGCATATAAACATAAACTCATACTTTCAGTAGAATTGCTGCTTCATTATCATCGCTTGAAAGAACTTTAGTTTTGGGACATTGCACAAGAGAAGAATCAGAAGAATCGATGGACTCTTGCTTTGGAGGAAGACATCGTTTAGTGAAAAAACTTGTGATTCCTTTTCGCCTCACGCCTTTTTCTGTTTATTAGGCCAAACCAATGGAAATCATCTCAGGTTCCATTAAAAAAATAGCCCAAACCAATCAATAGCTGTGTGAATAGCCATAAAACTTGTTTATATTTAATTTGCAATGAATACAATAGAATATGTTTTTTACCTGTAGAAGTAGATAATCCAAGCTTGTACAAAATTTCGTTTTTAACCTGCAAAAGAAATCAAATTATTCATTATATCTTCGGTTTACAGAAAGAATTTTGGTTAAAAAAAATAGAGGAAAGAAAGCACAGTCTAGACTTCAGATACTAGATACCTGCCATCGATTATCCACATATTCCGATATCTCCCTTACTTTATTTCTCAACTGTTTCTTAGAGGTAGATGGAAACTTGACTTGCAACGACTCTAAAACTTTATTGATACCTTGCGAGTTTGACCGGATTGATGAAACCTGCATAAAAGTTTAAAACATACCAATTATGACAGTTGATGAACAAAGAAAGATACAAATAGAAAGGGTAAATTTCTCAGAAATATCCTTAACTATGGCTTTTTTCACGAAACTGCCTTGAAGTTTTATTTATTACAGTACACTCCCTTAAACTTTAGTTCTAAGGGAGTTTCTTTCCAAAATACCCTTAAACATATCAGTTTAAGGGAGTTTACTGTCGTTAAAAAACATAAACATTGTTAAATGAAAACAATGATGGTTAATGGTAGTTTAGTGTAATTTAGCCTAAAGAATATGATGTTTGCGCCCACTCACGAATTCTAGTAGATCTGCATCTGAAATGACTTTTGTAGGGGGACTAGGTATGATACTATTATAATGTGATTGTGAGACTCCCTCATCTTTATTTTCTGGGCATTGATCAGCTGATACATCCATTATACAGCCTCCAAGGTAAGATTGCATGCAAAGAGCTTGCAAACACATTTGCTCCATCTTAAGATCTCCATTGATATCTTCGGCCGGTTTTATTTCAGTCTTTCCATGCTTTAGGTTCAATATGACTAATGGATGGCCTTTTCGAAGAGCATGCTCGGTCAAACTTTGAAGATATTTCTGTCGTTGCCGCAATACTCTAAACTCTTCACTTTCAACCTCTTCGTCTCCGAGCAAGCTTTTGATCTCATCTAATTTGCCATCAACTTGAACACCCTGAACAAGAGAAATAAAATAAAATGTTTGCTAAAAATCTCAACGGATTATAATAAGCAAAGAAAATATCTGAGATATTTCAAATCTCGCAACATAATTTTTAGGCAAAAGCACCCGAAAAAATGCACTTAAAAATGAGAAGGGCACATTGGTCACGATATAATTTATTTTAATTTTCCATGTGGATATGGCTCATCTGTAGAGTAAACGATAGGTACTAAAGCGTACCTCATTTTCAGAAAGATAACCATCAGGCACAAAAAAGTCATCTTCGCTTTCCTCTTCATCGTCCAACTTAAAATTTTCTTCCTCTGCGTGCTCCTCATCAGCGTCCTTCTCACAATCAGAGAGGCTTTCCCCTGGTTCCTCCTGTATCGGAAAAACAATTGTTAAAACAATATCTCAATTTATACATAAAAAGGAAGAATTAATATGAATACCTCCTCCCATTCTTCATCGCTATCGACATCATAGTCCAAATCTGGATCCTTCTTAAAAGGATGTCGTGGTCCAACAGCACAACTATTATAGCCATGGATAAAGAGTTGTAAATTAACACATGGTCATCAAGAATTCAATATTGATAGACTAGATGTAATGATAAAAACTGGAAAAAGAAAGAAAAAAAAAGATGGAACTTGCCTTTTCTTGCTCCATGTACCATAGTACGCTGGTCTATTGCTCTTGTCAAACTGTAATAACTTCTTTCTAACGAACCGGACTGAAAGAGAGGCGGTATCAATAGTATCATTACAAAAAGGTTTTTCTGGCCCATCAGCAAGCTTATTAAGACTTGATTCGCAATTCTTACCACAGGCTACTTTGTTGGTTGGACTTTCATGCAGTTTAAGCTCCTTAACCTGCACATTTTTTGGATTACGCCTCACACCACAGCAGCAAGCTCTATTGCAGCAAGATAACTTTTTCCAGGCATTAAAGTGCATTTTGCAAAGGTCACTTGTAACAAAGCTTTCTTGACTAGAGAAGGCATTGTCCATTAATGAGGTTGTAGCATTAATCAACTCCATCTTGTTAAGCGAATTACATGTTGGCTCTTTATCCTCGTTATCTGATTTAGTATTGCACGTTTGTGCTTTAAGAAACCGTTCCATGATAGTAGCTTGCTTCTTAAGTGAACGCTCCTTTTTCAATTGGATTTCTTCCCTTTCACGGCGCTTTTTATCCTTTTCAGCTTCTTCTTGTTGCTTCTTGAGTTGTTTTTTAGATTCAGCTTCTTCTTTTTCTCGGCGTTTTGTTTCCTTTTCAGCTTCTTCCTGCAGCCGCTTAATCTCCTTTTCCTGTAAAAGAAATTTGATGTAAGAGCATGCATAGAAACTGACATGATTCCAACCAGATATTTCTATGAAGTACAAGATATTAAACATTAACAATAAGAGCATGATCTATAATGCTATAACCGTCTACATCAAAAAATTATCTACATTGCATGTAAATATGGAATACTAATACGGTAAATCCAAAATTCACAATGGATACTTATGGCACGTTCGAACAGCACATGGTAAATGACTAGTTAATGAAAAGGGAACAGAGATTATGGATCACATGTATGTAGCTTATTTTACATGGATACTTTGTTAGGGAGATGTGCATATTTGATTTGAACAAATATATATGTGGCTACTTCTCTCGACGCATTACCTAATGTGTATAGTATTCCTACACATCATACAACCAGACACTAGCAATATATGAGTCAATTGTTTGCGGATTAATCTTATTTTATTTATTTTTTTTACATATTCAAGGTTTTTTGGGGATAATGAGTGTGTTTACCTGAAAAGGGAAATAAACTCAACGCCTATACAAAGAGAAAAAGGTAGGACCTATTATGGGAAGGACTTCTGCTTGAAAAAGAGTAGATAGGTAGGTTCACTTATATACTGCAGTATAATTATATAAAGGTCATTGAATTTGCAAAATCACAAGAACTTTTTTTAATTGTTATTAACTGTTGTCAACATCAGAGCTGCTCATGGTGAAAACAGGGTTTGTAAAATAACTTTGTGATCGTGGGAAATTTTAACATGTCTTTATACCCAAATAAAAGCCTGTGACGTCTTTTAATTGTGTTTAAAGAAGTCGCTGGACATGAAGAAAAAAACATGCAAAAAACATCCCTGATTGCACTAAATTGCATGACCAATAAACCAGTCTGTCTATAAATAAAGTTAGTTTTCTAGGAATCTAGAAAATTTGTCCATAGAGACTCCTCATGTTGGAGTTTCCCCATAACCAACTCATCTGATGATAAATTATTTGATAAAGAAAAACAGAATTAAAGTCACCGAAATTTTGAAGAAAGGCAAAACGTAAATTCTAGTATAAGAAGATCAAAGTGGCAAAAGTGGCTGAACAACAGCAGCAAGGCTAACAATTAAAGTAATAAACTACCCTAAAATGGATTAATAAAAAATAAATAGATTTAAGCACGCATTTATACAATTCATGTAAGATATGGAACCTTGCAAATTTGTCAGCATGTTCATTCCAAAAGGCTTACTAGTAAGTTATAGACTCGAGAACTATAAATTTTAATTAGGTATTGTCTGATGTAGGATTTTTTTAGGTATCCTAGAAACATAGACCTTCTACAGAAGGCCCAAACATACTGACATCACCGTGAAGACCATATAATACAAACATTGGCACTCACAGTCTGCAGTTTTTCTTTCTGAATCTCCTGGTTGGACTCTTTTTCTTTTAGTTTAGCAGCTTTATCGGTCCTGTTGCGACATAAGCATATCATTATTAGAAAATACTGCACTGGTACAAGAAGATGCAAAGTAACCAAGAAGAAAAAAGATCAATATCTGAAATGGCTCAAGGAAAAATGCAATACATGCTGGTATCGTTTTTTTGTTTCTTCTTTTCGACTAATGAACGAATCTCCTCCAGATTCACTGTCTTCCCAAGCTTCATGGATGCTTTTCTGAGACTATTTTTGTAATTGTCATGATTTTCTGAAATTGCTAGAGCTGATAACACTGCTGCGATAGGGGAAAAAATGGTATAAGTACCTTTAATCACAATATAGAATAAACTCAGGTTTTGAACAAATTTCTTCAGAATAGAACTCTTCCATAAACTTCATTCAGAAACAACAGTTTCTTTCATAAAAGTAATTCCTGTAAAAGATAACCAAGAATAATGAATGACGAAGATAAAAAGGATTCTAAGATATTAAGGAAAGTCATTTTATCTCTGATAGGCAATGAAGCGGCAAAAAGTGATTACTAAATAGGCAGCCTAAAAATTTGTGCAGCAAAAAATTGGCTACGTTATAAGGCTGCAGGGGGGAAGGTACATAATTAAACAACAGGGGGGAATTTTAAGTCTGACAGAAATCAAACTAACACACAGCATGCTAGTTTATGCCATTGCATATTAGTCAACATCTACAACTAATACAGAATTCTAATGCAGTAGAATATGCATTTGCAATATCTGGCAAAATCTTTGCACAGTGTAATAAACTTCTGATAGATGAAGGAAAACAAGCTTAAAGGTAACAAAGCAAGTTCCACGGGTTAAACAGACCGTTTGAACATAAAGTCTAGGGTGGTAAAACATACTTATGAGTTAACGTGCACCAATTGATAGCTGCAACTGCTGAAGATTAAAAAATAAAATAAAATGCAATGTTTTGCAACAGAATAAACTTAGCCCGCTGTAAAATTTCAAAAGATGATTTAATTTTAGCAATATTGCAGTCCTCTCTGTCAACTTCATTAACACGATTAACAGTTACAGCAAAAAGTAATGACCTATTCAAGTCAGTATATAAACTTACCTGAAAGAGCAGAGATCCTTTCATGTATTTTCTTCCGCCCTAATCGTTGGGCATTCAAATCCCTGCGTTGATTTGCAGGAAGTAACTTCATATCTCTTGACTACACAACAAACATCATGAACAATACGGACGTTGAGAATCCCATGCACTCGCCAAAAATAATTATGATGTAGATTTCATATAGAAACAAAAAAAAATAAGAAAAGCGATAACAATTTACCTCCCAACACCACAAGCCCGATTCAGATTCATCTTCCAACACATCAGCACATTCCTTCGTGATCCCATACATCATTCTCTGCCCAATAGATAGCACCATGCTTCGCACATAAGCCAAAGTGACCCCCTCTTTTCCCGTTAACTTCTCGACTGCTCTCCTCCAGCAAGCAAGCGATCAATGAATTGTTGGAGGGACACTTGCCCTCCTCAAAATTCAGTCTTTGAGCTGACAACTCCTTATAATACTCAAACAAACGATCCATCTCTCTACTGCACTCGGTAGCAATAGACGCCTTATCATTGAGCATTTTGCCATCGATTGAAGCTCTCTTTCGCTTACCTTTGGCAGCTCCTTGAGACTCTTTCAATGCCTCGGAGCAATTGTTCTTCTCGCTTAATCTATCTAACATCATCTCGTTTCCGTCGAATTTAGACAGATCCTCAATCCCATTGGCACAATCTTTTTTGTACTCTTGAGATTGGTTTGGCTGCTCGGCAGAACATTCATGAACCATTTTGTCCTCGACAGATACAGATCGATTCAAAACCAAAAAAATGGGATTTTGAAATCAAATAAACTCAGAGTTTGCAATTCTAGGGTTTCTCCTGACTCTCTCAATTTTTATTCGATTCTTCAATCAACAGCAAGATTTCAATCACCATTTCAGCTTCCTTATTTTTCCCAGCAACAACACCTACAAAAATGAATTTTGACAAAAATCATAGAGAAATCGACCCATTTCTAGAATCTAGGGTTAACAATCAAGAACCATTTAAAAAATGAATCCTCATTTCTTACAGATTCTCAAGCTCGAATCGAGAAAACACGAATAAACTGTGAGAATTAGAAGTATTACCTCAAGATCCGATCGAACTCGAGAACGAGCGAGCGCTGCAAAAATTCGACTTTTAGGGATCTTTTCCCCCCTGATCTCCGAAGAAAGGTCTGATGAATTGCAAACGACGTTAAATGTCGAGCTGTTTTGATGGAGATCGGACGGCCATGAGCTATCTGTCAGGGGCGGGAATTGAAAACTTCTCCCGCCAAGGGTGGGTAGCCGAAATTGAAAAGGTAGATTACCTAAAATTGGAAAAAAAGCCGCAGCTATTGTAAAAATATTACCGGGTGCTCTGCAATGACCGGGGCCATATATCCTACCTGTTTTGCACCTGTACCAACATCAAAAGCCTCCATTTTACATAAATATCGACCGTTGGCTACTATTTTAGATGAATCTAGACAGTTCATTGCAATATAATGGATACTATTTTCCTGTTCACAACAGTCATTCCGAATCCCTAAAATCGAAGGTGAAACTGGGCCAAACCAATATCAGATTTAGACGAACGGGTCAGATTTTGCATGTTTTTTGGGCTTTGCTCTTATATAAGTAGGAAACGGGATCGCAGCAGGATATCGGCAGATCCCTCCCTCACGTAACATACAATCTTTCCAATACAAAATGCCGCAACATCGTCTGTTCAAGTGTCGCAATTTTAGCTGTCCCTCACAGCCCAGGCACAAAGATGCAATTATCAGGAGTGCGCTCTTCCACTGAGCCAATAGCCCTTCGTGCGGGCCTCCTGGTAGGAGGCCTGCTTTGCCAAAAGCGAGAGAAACTCCATCTTTCTCATTTCTGTTTGCGCCCCATGCCCCTCCAGTATGGCTAATGATCGAAAGACCAGCGGTGCATAAGTCTAGACGTTGGGCGTCTTGGGGAGGACGGTCCACTGGCATCTATCCAAGACCTTGCAGGTCCAATCTGCAGCGGCCTCTCACATGGGTCGGTGGGATCCGTCGACTATTTTGCAGTTAGACTGCTACACCTCGCTGGTTCATATGAGAGACCGTTGCAGTTTTGGAAGCACAAGGCCCTTTTTCTGCAAGGTGAGTTTTATCAAATACACGCACAGAATTTTACTCGATGCTTGAGATTAGCCGGTTCCCAAAAAAATACTTGAAGGTGAGTTTTATCAAATATATGCACAGATTTTTGCTTTAGCAAAACTATAGATTACACTTAAAAATTTAGCTGGACGGATATTATGCAATGCACGTTATAATATTAGAATTAAATGTCTCCCAAATATATTGAGTCAGGTTGGATATACTGAGTGATTGTGGTTGAGGTGTGGTCCAGGGCGGGTCCAGAGTCCACACAAACGGTTTTGATACAAAACCATTACCCGACACAAAATTTTGTATCTCATATTCATTTGTATTTTTAGTTTATTATTCTAAAATAAATAAAATTGCATCAATAACATCTAAATCGGAAATGAGTTCTCTCGGTTTGATCATAAAAATCTATTATTTTTTTATGACGTCTTCTAGCGGGCATGATCTTCTTCCGTTCAAGCGTCTATTCTTTTCTTCTGACGTCTTCTGGCTACATGATCTTCCTTTTTGAGCATTTCCGGTGAGACAGACTGCAGGTTATTCGGTCCATCTTGCAATCTGCAAAAAGATCAAAGGGTATTAATCCGTCGTGCTCGATACTTTAGATCTGTTGTTCTTGTCCGTCGTTCTCCAGGTTGGATATTTTGGTTCAAGATATTATCCAAACCATCGGTTATCCTCTGTAAGTTTAAGAGAGGCTGTTAGATTATAAGATGTTTGAGATTATAATTAGCGTGTGAGATTATTAGGATCACTGGTTATCAGCTTGTTATGTTATGAGCTGTATAAATTGAGATGATTTATCTTTTAATATGATTGATCGAGTTTACTGTTTTCTTATCACTTATTTTTTTATTCGAATTGTTATTGGGCCGGGCATCTTGCCCTGCTCTTATTTTCGGGGGAAAATAGTTTGATATTCTTCATTGTCTTGATTTGGTTGGGGAGTTGGGAAGGGGATGAAAGGATTTAAGGCTGCTGCAATTATTTTTCCCTGTTATTACCTGCTCTTAAAGTCAACCGCGAGAGTTGGGATAAAATAGGAGGGACACATGTTTGATTTATTTTGATATATGATGCATGGCTGGTTATGATCCTACAACAGCATATAAAAACCATGAAAATAACAGCCTAGTCCCAAAATCCAAGAAGAAGAGTGTGGCAAACCTTGAGCTGGGATACATGTGGATCATGAAAATTAAAAAGAGAAAAAACTAATGCATGACAAGATTAAGTAATATCAGACATAAAATTAAAGGTGTGGTAAGAAGGCTACTTCTATCGCCATTTTTTGCCGGATTTTAGGCCTGTGGTATTTATCTGAAATATCCGAGAAAAACATATGATATACATGAATAGAATATGGAAGGTCCCGGTATAATTTAGCGAATAATTACTATTTAATAAATGGAATCAGGCATTTTTTTTTATACTGCCATGTAAGCCTGACCCATAACCCAGGAACTCAACACACCCGCACCATGGAACCCATAAATTTTCCCCAAAACCGTTAAATTGTTGCCGCTTCCCCTTTTATTCTGGTATTGGTCAATGAGATCTCAACGTTTGCTGCAAGTACCCGGATCCTTTGAGTTTTTTCTCTCTTTTTTCCGAAATCAATCTCTTTCTGCGATCGAACTTGCGACCTCTCATATTGATGAGGAAATTGATATCAACCGAACTAAGCCCAACCGGTGGATCCTTGATTTGTTACAAATGTAATCTATTCATACTTTAATTAATATACGAAATGACTAATTAACACTAAAGATGACATGAAAAATGCCATTATATACTCTCCCTCACTTGTACTCTACACTCGCTAAAACCTAAATGCTGATTCCTCATCAAATCTCATGTCATCCCTAAATTAAACTGGGCAAACATTAAACCAGTGAAGGAAAAAAGGGGACACTTAATTTTATAGCATGGGATTGATTTAGCTTATGATTAAATTTTAATTAATTATTATTTTTCTTTTGAAGAGTTTTTCTAGTCAACGAAATGAAGGTTGCTTAACTGTGTTCTTTTAGTTGTATTCTCTCTCCATTTTAAGAGATCGATCTCCACTAGGAGAAGCACTCACAATTTATTAAAGCTTTTGATGCAAATCACTACTACAAAATACGATTTTGGTAACTGTTTAAACTGTTACTTTTGGAGATCGGAATCTCTCTTAGATGTTGTCCTCCGTCAATTTTTTTGCCAGCATGTTGAACGGTTGAGATTTGAGATGAAAGTTGAGCGCTTGGATCTTAATGGGTAGTTGGTTATTACCGACGCCGAGTTACCTGCAAGCGAGGTTTCGGGGTGGAAAACCACCGTAGGACCCTTCGACAATAAGGTAAATACCGAGAAATATTAAGGCAAAGTAGCGGCGAATTGAAATGAGTTCAAGATACCTGAATCGTCTAGAGGAAGGGTTTATATAGGGGTCGCATTGGAGCGGGCCGATACGAAATTCTCGCCGTCCGTTTCGTCCATGTGTCACGCCTGTGTTGATGGCGGGATGCGCCTATAAATGGCGAGATGCGCCCATTAATGGCGAGATACGCTAACAGGGGATACCGACGTGGAGCGGCGAAGATCTCCCGCGGCGAGATATATGGAGTCGTTACGGAGGCACTCATGCCCCGTGCTCCTGGCCAAACATGGACGCTGAGGAATCTCAGTTATAGGATAACTCGGAGACGAGCAAGAGATTTGAGAAATCTCAGCTATAGGATAGCTCGAAGACGAGTAAGAGAGCTGAGAAATCTCGGCTAAAAGATCGGGTGCAACCTCGAGGGCTAGACACCGAGGAACGCCCATAACGTATCATACCTATTCCAGCTCCATAGCCTTCAGAAATCTAGTAGGCTTATGTGGACGATACGCCATTTGTTACGTGTCATGATCTGGGGAATTTCCATTTATGAGCATTATCATTAGCACCCCACTCTCGTTCCGACCTATTTATGGATCGGATCGAGAGTGGTCTGCTCGGTTTTCTCTGTTCAGCTTGGTGCCGCGGATTCGAGTGGAATTAGAGCCGGGCCGGCAATCGACTGTAAGTGAGCTTTCTTTACTTGGGTCATGCAAGAGTCTGCTTACTTCGAGCATGCACGCTGGGTAGAGGTCTCTGTCTGCTGGTTTAACGTGAGGCCTTAGGATCCATCGTTTAGGCCGAGCGGGAAGTTACCCGGTGGTCTCGTGAGAGAGCTTCTGATCCACGGCATTGTTAGGCAGGAAGCTATTTGCTGTGGATGGGCCGGACAGGAAGCTACCCGACGGCCTTGTGATGAGGGCTTTAGATTCACGGCGTTGTTGGGCAGGAAGCTACCTGTGGTGAACAGGTCGAGCAGGAAGCTGCCCAGCGGCCTTGTGAGGAGGGCTTTAGATTTACGGCGTTGTTGTACAGGAAACTACTCACTGTGGATAGGCCAAGCAGGAAGCTACCCGGCTGCCTCGTGAAGAGGGCTTTGGATCCACGGCGTTGTTGGGCAGGAAGTTACCCGCTGTAGATGGGCCGGACAGGAAGCTATCCGGCTGCCTCGTGATGAGGGCTTTTGATCCATGTCTCCATTAGGCAGGAAGCTACCCGCGGTGGATGGGCCGAGCAGGAAGCTACCCGGTCGCCTTGTGATGAGGGTTTTGGATCCACAGCGTTGTTGGGCAGGAAGCTACCTGATGAGGATGGGCCGAGCAAGAAGCTGCATGGCGGCCTCATGAGGAGGGCTTTAGATCCATGATGTTGTTGGGCAAGAAGCTATCCGTTGTAGATGGGCCGAGCAGGAAGCTACCCAGTTGCCTTATAATGAGGGGTTTGGATCCACGACGTTGTTGGGCAGGAAACTACCCGCTATGGATAGACCGGGCAGGAAGATATCCGGTTGTCTCGTGATGAGAGCTTTAGATCCACGTCTTCGTTAGGCAGGAAGCTACCCGCGGTGGATGGGCCGAGCAGGAAGCTATCCAGCCGTCTCGTGATGAGAGCTTTGGATCCACAGGAAGCTACCCATTGCGGATGGGCCAGCAGAAAGCTGCCTGGCGGCCTCGTGATGAGGGCTTTAGATCCACGGCGTTGTTGGGCAGGAAGCTACCCGCGGTGGATGCGCCGGGAAAGAAGCTACCTGGCCGCCTCGTAATGAGGGCTTTGGATCCACGTCTTCGTTGGGCAGGAGGCTACCCACAGTGCATGGGCCGAGCAAGAAGCTGCCCGGCGGCCTCGTGATGAGGGCTTTGGTCGGCTACCTATAGGCACATCCGAGCTTCATTAACTTGAGTGAAGGACTGGTTTTTGCTTGACAGGCAGGAATCTACCCGTCGGCCAATTTAAACTCCCTTGCATTGAATGACCGGATTCGGTGGTGTCCTTATTGCTCGGACTCGGGTCGGTCAGTGACGATCATGATCTGCCCGATCGTCAACTCTCCGGTTTCAAGTTGGTCGGCTTGCCCCCTATCTGCTTGACGTTTGTCTCGCAGGTATTTTGCCAAGTGATCGGAGCGGATTAGCTCCTCGATGTAATCGCACAGCTGTTTAAAATTCTCGGTCGGGTGTCCTTGTGTCCGATGATAGGCACAATACAGGCCGCGGAGTCGCTTGCCCAGCTTTCGTGTCATCGGTGGTATCTTGAAGAATATTTCACTCTTTGCCTCCTCTAGCAGCTTAGCCTGCGAGACATTAAGAGGTATGTGTTCCCTCATAAAATAGGGCGGCGCCTCATGTGAAAGTCACATGAGCGTCGGCGTGCAAAGCACGTGGACACTTGTCTCTGATAAGATTAAATGCTAAGGTAGCGCCTCACGTGCATAACATGTGAGCGTCGTCGCCGGTCTTTGATAATGTTACACCCCGCTTCCCAATAGACGGAAACGGTGACGCGGCGAGGCCCACGACGCATTTATTTTGAGAAGGTCATTTCCTGGAATAAATACGCTAAGTGTAAAAGAAGCAATATAAAACGACAAGAAAATTAACATGAGATTTAAAATTCAACAATTTTATTTATATTCAACTTGATTCATTTACAATACATGATTTCAACTGAAAGAAAATATAAGAATGGAAATACCTAAACAGGCGGCATATATAAACTGAGAAAAAGATAACTAATCTAGGCCTGGGTCGCGATCTGTTCGTGCTCTTCCTCGGTAGTGTCTACCTACTCAGTCTCCATGATATCTGACGAACATTCCAAGAAAACAAAGAAGGGTAGAATGCCTGTTAGCGAACTTTCGCTCGGTAAGTCCTCAAGTAATGAAGTGAAATATAAAGTGTAATGAAAAAGAAAAATGTATATTATGAACATTTGATTATGAAGTATGGTGTGTCAGTATGCCGTTTAATGTAAACATGGCAAGTTTATTTACCATGCAGTTCTATACATCATGATAACGAACATGAGCAGAGTATAATATGGCTGTGTAGTGTAGGTATAGTGAATATGAAATGAATGTAAGTGTCTTAACGGTCTCTATTTGGGTATACTAATTCAACGTAAGTTCAAGAGTGAATGTCAATCAATCTCAAGAATGTTCTCGAACCTAACAGGCTGTAATCCAGAGGTAAGGAACTACGGGCCCGAATCAAGTGTTAGTAACGGGACTTCAACCTAGTGTTGAAGTGTTCCAAACTCAACAGGCTGTAATCCAGAAGCAAGGAAACGCATGCCCTCATGATACCTCTGTATTCTACATTATAGTTAAAATTGCTGGTCTTGCTCGAATCCATGAATACAACAAGTTTTCAAGAGCGAGTTCATGTCAATATCATATATTCGTGGCAAGTATTCTTGTATTCATGGTTCGAGAAGTCAGTTTTAATAGCAACCATTGTGTTCTGGTATTCATGTTAAATTCATGTCCAATTTTAACCAGGGTTTGGTCAAGTCACGTCAAGTACTCATATTTGATATCGATGATTTGAATTCGAGTGTTCACGTTCATGTTCAAGTATTCATGTTTGATTTTAGATTCATATTTAAATGGGATTCAGGTTTGAATTAGACTCAGACTGAGTCAGACACTTGTACCGATTTATATCTTAAATTAGGTTCGGGAGTCATTGGTAACTGCTGTACATTGGACGACATGATTTATGTCTTTTTCCAAGACAATTACCATTGATAACTCCGTTATGTTTTCTACATTAAATAGGTAAGCACTCACTTTCTCCGGCTCCCTAGGGCTCAAGAGAATTGATACCGCTTAAATCTATATTTACTAAAGTCATTAAATATTGTTTTATATAACTCGATGGGGGTTTATGAAAAATATTTTTAATAAAATTTCAAAATAAACCTCGAGAATTTATTTATATTATTTAGGGTTTTTATGGATACGAATTTTAAGGATTTGAGGTATTTTAGTTATAATTGCTTAGCTTGGAAAGTTCATGGTATTTTATTGTAAAACTTGTCTTTTGTTGGTATCTTGATGGTATTTTAGTGAAATTTATAATTCTTTCATTTTAAAAAAATGTAAGTTTATTATATTTTGAAAATATATGGATTTTGTAATTTTATATAATTATAAAAAACAAATTTTATTTAATTAGAAAAAATCGTTTTTCTTAAAAACCGTATTTAAAACATTTCGAGACCGAATGCTTCGTGAGGAGATCTGCATCTCGCTCTACTAGCCTAAAGATGTGCGATAATCCATACCATCCAATAGTGGGTCCCCTAAAGAGGGTTGTAGAGGCATAATCGCAAAGGAAATCGAAATACTGTTTTAAAAGAAAACCGGTTTTTAAAGTAAATGGTATTTTAATGTAATATTTTCCTCGAAACAAAAATTTATACAAAAGAGGTATCGTGTTATGGAACCAAGTGTGTACGTGTGGGGTAGGTTGTTAATCCGTGAAGTTTTCCTAAAGGTATGTTTTAACAAAACAATAAAAGATGATATTTAAAGTTCATGGTATTTAAATGAAAAACTTAAATTCAAGTTATTTTGCATGGAATTTTAAGTTAAAATTTATTCTAAACATTTATAATTAAGATTACAAGTATTGTGTAAAATTTTGTGTGACCAAAGATAAAAGGAATTGGAGTTATAGGATTTGGAAAATATGATATCGGTATTAACTCTGCTTACCGATATACGTTTTAAAATGAATTTTTAAAGAAGAGAAATGAAGATTAGAAGGGACTTACCGTTTGATTATGCTAAGAAGAGAGGGAGGAAGAGTAGGAAAGTTTTGGGATGTCGCGAGAGCACCGAAATTAGCTTCGATCTTTGCCGGAAGTTGCTTGCTTGCTAACTCCACTTACACCTGGGAACTTTTGAGAGGGTTTTGGCTAGAATTTTCAGAATGGTGAAGAGTTAGGGCATGGAGTAGTATTTATAGTGGAGAATTAGGGTTTTTGAATTGAAAATGTGAATTAAAAATCATTAAAATGTGGTTTAATTGTGAAATGAAGAGTCTCTGTTTGATTGCAGAGAAATTAAACAGTGCATGAGAGTTAGGGGTAGGTGAAGGGGTGTGTGTGCAAAGCCCGGGAACATTTGGCTCCATATGAACCGTCGGCGCCGGTCTTGATGAGCATTTGGCCGGTCGATTTGAGGAGTTGGGTCTCTGGATTTGAGGAGTTGGGCTTCCAAAAGTTGAAAAAGAAAAATCTGAAAAAAATAATTGTAGCTGATGGGAATCGAACACAGAGGCTACATCACAGCAGTGCAAGACTTTACCAGTGAGCTACAAGTTGTTTCTTACTTTTATTTAGCAAAAGTAATTTATAACTCGTACACAGGTTGTGATACTCTCTTCTGTATATTAAAAAAGAAAAAAATTTGTACAGCGATTTCAGAGTCGTTACAAATAGAATTAAGTCTTAGGACAAGCGCCTCACATGAAAGGCACATAAGCGCCGGCGTGCATAGCACGGGAGCACCGGCGCCCAAATTAAATCGGGTCTGCTTAGGTAGAATTAAATTCTGCATGGAAAATATTTCCATAAATATATTCTGTTAAACAGATCCGTTGGATTAAAAATCCAATAGTGATTAAAAATTATCAAAAGATAGAATTAAATTCTATATGCGAAAATATTTTCCTAATCTTTCTAAATTAGAAAGATATACTCTGTTAAATAGAGAACTTTTGGATTAAAAATCCAATGGTGATTAAAAATCACCGCTTGAATTAAATGATAGAATTAAATTCTATGCATGGGAAAATATTTCCCTAATTTTATTAAAAACAAGAAAATATATTCTGTTAAACAGAAAATCAATGGATCAAATATCCAACGGTGGATAAAATTCCTCGAATAATTTTTGAGACCGATTAAATTAATTGGTATTTCTCAAATGAGAGATTTTCTCAAACTAATTAACAGTTTGCCTTACCTATATAAAGGACCCAAGACTTCAAGTCTCATATAGAGAGACCCCCATAAGCTTTAGCAGTTACAACCAAGAATTCAATTCTCTCGCTGAAGAAAAGTCCATGCTCCTCTCAAAATCCTAGGTAAAGAAAACAGAGATCAAAATATCTCCTTTGCCCAACACATACAACGGTTTAACCCTCCAAAAATAACTTAGTTCTTTCTTTAGATCTGAGATTCATAAGGCAAATCTTTCATAAGTTGAGAATTTAATTCTCATCGGGATAATTTTGTTCTTCACACTCAAGATCTAGGGGGAAAACTAGGTATGAGGAAAGAAGTAAAAAAAAGAGAGAAAAGAGATAGAAGTCATATTCTAGGAATTTAAATCCTCTGAAAATAGGATTTAACCCTAAATGAAGAACTTAGTTCTTACAAAAAAGAACAGAAGGACTTAGTTTTCAAAGAAAATTTGATCCCCAGATCCTTAAAACAATGATCTCGGTGATCATTAATGGCTAAAATATCATTAATAAAAATTTAACTTCTTTTCAAACGATAAACAGAGAGTAAAATTCTAAAAGACTCAGCGCATCACGTGAAACACACGTGAGCGCCCAACGCTTAAATAACTCAGCACCACAAGTGTTTCACACATGAGCGCCCAAAAAGAAAATAAAGAAGAGAAAACTCGGTGCCGGTGTGCATAGCATGTAAGCGCCAGAAAGCAAACCAGATTAGTGCTTAGCACAATTGCAGCGCCTCATGTAAAGCACACGTGAGCATCAAGAAACTCAGCGCCTCACGTGGCAACACATGAGCGCTGAACAAAAGTGTTTAGCACTATATATATAGTCAAAAGACTACGTGCTTAGCACTGCTGAACGAGGGGAAAACCCAGTACTAAGCCCAAATTGGCTAAGGCTCTGAAACTTCTTTACAGTTGAGTCCATGTGCTCTGTTGATGGATCTTAAAAAAATTTAATGATCCCCAAACATATTTCTAAGTTGATCTTAGTCTCATAGAAGACCAACGTATTCTTAATTAAAATAAATTGAGCCAAAATACTCATATATTTAAGTTTAACTTAATCTAAAACAAGATTAACGATTCTTAAATAAAATAAAATATTATTTGAACTGACGGAACGTACAAGCTAAGTTCAAAATCCAAATCTAAAACATACGGATTTGGACTAATGCGCCCCTATGAGCGACGACATAAACTAGTCTCCATATACAATCCACGAGCAACGAAAATAAAAAAAATACAACACGACACGAAGTGACCTACCGGAGTAGGAGAAAGTTGTTATCGCAACGCGATAACGTAATTAACTGTAGGGGCTTACGCCTGCAGGGAAGAGCGTACCTACAATAAAAAAAACCCTCACAAATGAGGAGGAATCTGATAAAGTCTGCTACATGGTCGCATCTATCCAAACCTCCGATATACGGTGCCATAAATCAACTTGGTATCTTTGAAGAGGTGGATGGATATGCCCAAATAGCATCTGCCCCCAAATTCAGGCAAGACGTTCTATCTCAGTCCGTCTCTGTTTTCGGCGGTAAACAATGTCCAGTCGTGAAACCTCGGAGTGTAAGGTTTTGACCGATCAGCCTTCTTCTTGCCTTCTTCCCGGTCCCTTTTCTTTTGGCATGTCCGGTCTCCCCGGGAAAGATGAGCGTTAACCTCTGATTCGAGCTGGATTTCCCGTTTGTTCCAGACTTTTGCCTCGGCCAAGGTCTTAGGTTGCGCCAATGCAAAAGAGCGGAGCCACTCTTTGTGCCTAAAACCAGACCTCAGGGCGGTTATGACTGTCTTATCCCGGTACTCGGGTACCTCCAGAAGGGCATTGTAGAAATGGGTAATATAGTCTTTGTAAGACTTCTTGTCATCGCACTTGATGGTGAACAGGTAGTCAACCGATCTCTTCTGTTATCGGTTGCCGACGAAGTGGCTGAGAAACTGCATGGCCAATTTTTCAAAGGTCGAGATCGAGTGCGGAGTCAGGCCGCGGAACCAGTCTCGTCCTGCTCAGATGAGGGTGGTGGGGAATGCTCGGCATTGAGCGGCGTCCGAGTTATCCTGATAGCTCATGCCCGTGGTGAACGCGTCCAGGTGGTCTTTTGGGTCGAGCTTCCCATCGAAAAGGCCCACCTTGGACGGTTTGTTCCGGGATAAAACCCGCTCACTTAGTAATTGCTTCGTGAAGGGCCCCGTGAGAGAATCCGCTGAGTATTTTGCCGATCCTCCGGGTGAACAGGTGGCGAGCCGCATGTCCTCAATTTTCTTCTCGAGGACCTCGATTCGCTATTGGTACCCCGAGGATCCTCCATAATCGGAGCGCCTTGTAACAACCCAAATTTTCCTATACAGATTTTTTCAAATATTTTTCAAAAAATCCATAAAGGCGTATTTTAGCCTGAGCACAAGTTATAAGTAATTATTTTGCTTTTTAATTACAAGTTACAAGAATGTAGCAACTCCATTTTTAGTGTACAAAAAGTTGCTTTAAAATTAATGTATACTTGGGGTATTTGCATTTACTGTTATTACTTTAAGTAATTAATTAGCTCCATAATTACAAGAAGGAGCTTGCAGCTTATTGATAATACCTTGCACTGCTGAACCAAGCCACCGGAGTTCAAATCCCATACCCCACATTATTTTTAATATTGATTTTTTTTAAAACCTTTAGAATACCAAGAGTTCACACGTGCATATCTCACAAAAACCCCACTACACCCAAAAATGTAACATTTCTAGGAGTTAGATGAACCACCGGGGGGATCCCGGCCGCCTGACTCGGCCGGGAATCGGCCAAATCGGCCTTGACTCGGTCTGACTCCGTCCTCAGACCGAGTCACGACCGAGTCGGCCGATTCCGGCGACGACCCCAACATGAAAGTTGTGTCTTTTCATATTCCCTATGCACCTGCAAAATTTCAGCCTCAGACCATTCCAAGAGCTCTTTAAAAACCCCAATTACTCCACTTTTAATACATTTTATCACATTTTTATTTTAAACTTTTCATCTACCCTAACCCCAGCCTAACCTTATAAATACCAACCCTACACACTACCCTCTCACCCCAAAATCCTGAGCCCACTCTCTCAAAATTTTGAAAATAAATGAAGAATATTTAAGAAAAAGTGGAATTATACAGTTTTAGAAGAAGATATCGGTATTAACTCTACTTCCGACATATGTTTTGAAAATAAACTTCTAATGACGGGGAATGAGGATTGGAAGGAACTTACAAGCTAGTTAGGATAAGAGAAGGTCGAAGGAGGGAGGGTTGTCGTCGTGGCGTCGCGGGGTCGCCGAAATTTGCTTCGATCCTTGTCGAAACTTGATCGCTTGCTAACTTCTCTTCTACTTAAGAAATTTTGAGAGTTTTGGCTATAATTTTCAGAATGATGAAGGGCTAGGGCATAGGGTAGTATTTATAGTGTGGAATTAGGATTTTGGAATTAAAATGGTGAATTAAAATGCATTAAAATTTGGTTTAAAAGTCTCAATCAAACAGTGCAGGGATGTTAGGGGTAGGTGAAAGGACTTGTGTGCAAAGCACGGAGCTCATTGGCTCAAATCCAACTGTCGAGGCCGGGTTTTTTTCTTGGTTTGTTCGGTCAAATAAAGGAATTGGGGTGATGGATTCTTGCCACGTGTGATGCTCAGTGTTAACTCCCTTTTGCACATGTTTGATTTTCTGACTTTTCATTTTTATGTGCATTGCACGTGTAAACTTTTGGGCTTCCAAAAAGTTTAAAAACAAAATCAGAAAAAAATAAATGTGTCTGATGGAATTCAAACACAAGGGCCACGTCACAGCAGTGCAAAGCTTTACCAGTGTCACGACCCAAAAATGACACGTGATGGCCCTTAAACTACGCAACGTTTACAGGCGTAACGCAATTTAAGTAAGCCGAAAACCCAGCAATCTAAACCATCAAAAGTAGTAAGAAATAAGAACATTGCTAAAACTTTTGAAATCTCAAACCAAATTCTTTAAAGTCCAACTTTTCTTCCTTTAAAATTTTGGCAACACCTCCTTTGTAAAATAAGCCCCCTAAAATGGGTACAACATAATATAAGTAAAAGCATCCCAAACGGGAGCAAAATCCACGCCCAACGGCGGAAAACAACCACCACAACAGATATACGACGCCGTAGCGAAGAAAGAGACGATATAAATAAAACTGGATAAAAACCTCCAACTCACAAAATAATATACAATATCGTCCTCACCTCAAATCTCTAAGTCATACAAGATAATGGTAGATGGAGAGTACATGATACAACGAAATATACAACAAGCGACATTGGATAACCGCAAAACCTACCTAAGCAACACTGCACACTGTCAGGCGAAGCGGTATCCACAGCAAAAGATGATACGACAGATGGAACTAGCCCTGCCTCTGACTACTCTGAGGAACACCTGCAAAACACTGTGGCACAACGGGGGGCTGTTGCCAGATCGTGAATTGTAAAATAACATATGTAGGTAATCGCGAGTATGCACGTACAGCACGAATCTAACATAAGCATCTAATAGCAATGAATGATCATATGTAATGCATCAGTCGTGAAAGGTACGCTAGCAGGTACTACTAATACATGAAGCAATAATATGACAATCTGTATGCAATAATCATGTAAGGTACTCTATCAGGTATAAATAATATATGAAACAATGCATATAATAGTATGTAAATGCAACGGTCATGGAAAGTACTCTATCAGGTACAACTAATACATGAAGCAGCGCATAAACAATAAATGTGGAGTATGGAATAAAACATGTCATTCCCACGGAAATCCTAACCTCGTGGTACAACCAAAATCCAACAAGACAATCCAATTCCCAATTTCCACAAATCAGCCCCCAAATTGGCCCTCATATCATGTAAGTCTCATATATCTTTAATGTACAATATCAAGTAAATCTCATATATCCTGAATGTCCAACATCAAGTATATCTCATATATCCTGAATGTACAATATCAAGTAAATCTCACATATCATGTATGTACAATATCAGTATATCCCACATATCCCGTGTGTACAATAACAGTATCAAGTAAGTTTCATATAAGACGAGTGTCTAACATCGACACCCAAAACATCATGAAACAAGTGTCAAGTATCGACACCGAAATACTGATCTATCAGGTGCTGTCACCATGACTGGCCCTTTAATAGGTACGTATCATACGCTATACCGAAAAGCCCGAGTGCCTAGCTCCAACCCTCGTCTTTCCGCGTATCCATACGTACATGACTCCCGTCGGTATCCCCACGATAACCGCCGAGTCATAGGTACTGTCACCGGATGGTATGGTTCTCCTGCCAGGTTCAATCGGTAAGGTCCATTAATTGTCTTGCCCCGGGTACCTCCGGGCCCCACCATATACCCGCAGACGGTGCCTCCCGCTCCTCGAATCGGGTATAGAATCAGAACCGATAAAACTCATGGTGGCTGCTGAAATATCATATCAAGAGAAACCGGGTTTTTCAAATAATGCATAATTTCATAAAACAACCACGGTCCTCAAATCCAGAAAATATCAAGTAATGAATAAGTATAACTGCAGATCAATACATATATATTAGCGTCCCACTCCACTGTTATATATATATATATCCACTGTTATATATATATATATATATATATATATATATATATAACAGCGTCCTACTCCACTGTTATATATATTTAGGAGTAACAATATCAGAGAACATCATATGAAATCCAAGAATGTAACATATGCAGCATGAAACAGTAATATGAGCATATAAAGGAAAACCGCTATTTAACTGCAACAAGTTATTAAATATATATCATGCGGTTCCTGATTTCTCCGAAATCAGATGCAACATCATATACAGGTGAACATGTATCTATAACAAGGTATGCGTAATCATGTCGGTATAGCAAGATATGTGTGTCCATATGTAAGTATGTATGATGTAAAAATATCTGTAGCAAGATATGTCTCTATGCTTATCCATAATACCCCCCAGGTATATGTATGTATGTATGCCAGATGTACATGTAGCTATGTCTCGTATGTGTATATACCTATCACTAATGGTACACTACCCTATAGGTATATGGGTAACCAGCATGTAAGCATGTCAGTGCATATATGTAAGCATGTAGGTATACAGGTATGCTATATGTCATATGCACATTGAAAATAAGGATCATGTCTCAATGTCCCTAAGCAATCCAATATCACATATGTATAGGTGTTGTGCGTGTCATGGCAATTATTGACGGTGTGGGTGGCATACAATCAGTGCTCGTGCAATATGAACCGTCAATAATAGTGTTGTGTTTCATTAATACTATGTCCAAATACAATAGGTAAATGAGATATGCAACGAAATACACATGCACAACGAGTCCATATACTAAACACTAAAGGTCATATCATTTGATCTAGCCCAGACGTATAACGCCATGCGGGCGATCCCCCTGTAGATGTTAAGTCTACTCACCGATAGTCTTGAGCTAAGAAAATCCGACCACCTGCTTCCCTTTGTTCGCAGCATCCGAAGTCCTCGCTTGCGATGCTATAAATTCACAAACACATAGGCAGTGCAAAAATCTCAGAAATTGACCAATATAACGTAAAACTACGTTTAAAATGACGCACCAAAACTAAACTAACTCACAAGTGTGCGTAAAGTGGCTAACGTGCGTGGCGACGCTACGAAACCAACCCAAGTGCAGCAGCTGCACAAGAACATGATCCGTGTCGGATAACGTAACACGCGGACTCAAAACACTAGATTATAGGAAAACGATCCCAGATTTTGCATACTGTAAATACTAAGGATTTAAACAGTACCAAACACCCCTAAACCACAGCAGACAACTACCCATAAAAAAACCAACACCCAACTCCCCTCCAAAACCGGTGTCGCCGGAATTCTCCAAATCCGGTGGGGTGGTTCACGTGTCTCAGGTGGAATCTTAGGTTCACGAGTACAACACTACTATCTTGTTTGGTCACTCAGTAAAAATCCCTAATCACAGCAGATCACAGAGGCTCTAAAAAGACACTAAAATTACGATATTGCACTAATCGATACTTGAAGTGTTCTACACAATAACCAACGAGCTATACATCATAAAAACTCCTATGTAACAGTGTAGAGATTATACCTATCAATACTTGCTCACAAAATCCAAGCTTTCCTAGCTCCAAGTGATCAAAGAGGCAAAAGCAGGACTTGATGTGTTTTGTGAGATTATTTATGGAATTTTGAGGATTTATTAAGCTTGGAATTGTTTCAAATGGTGAAAGAAACACAAAGGGCAGGAGGAGGAAGAAGAGGCTCGGCCAAAAGAGGGAGTGGGGGATTTGTGAAGGCTTGTGTGGATTGTTCTAGCTAATTCTAGCAATAAATACACATAAATGCAACATGCCACCTCTTTCATTCTTTTCATTTCTTAAAAATCATAAATCCTTTTGCTCAAAAGATCTAGATATTATATGGAGGTTTTGTTTTACTTAAGTTTGATTAATTTGAAATGAAACAAATTTAGGAGTAATTACCTAAACCCAAAATGTAAATACCACATTAAAATAATATTAAAATAGGGGAAAATTCTATTTGAACCAAACCTTTCCATATATCCCCAAAGCTTGCGCACTAGTTTTATTTTAGCTAAATCATGTATCGGCAAGTTTATATGGACGTTTGATCACAGTCGGGTTAAAACGGAAAATACCGACAATTTTACCATATTACGGAAAAATTCGCATAACGATTTCTAAAACGTTATAACCAGTGAGCTCCAAGTTTTTTCTTATTGTTCTTAAACAAAATTTACTTATAACTTGTACTCAGGCTTATAAATTCCTTTCTGTACATTAAACTGAAAAATTTTGTACAGTAAATTCAGATTCTTTACAACTGAAGTTTGTAAGCCTGGTATTGCACTTTGAGGGGATAGCAATGAAGTTTGAGTGTCTGGCATTGTAGTATTAGGGCTTTGCACTGAAGCTTGATGGTCTTGAGGGACTTACACTGCAGCTTGAAGACAAGATCGTTGTGAAGGGCTTTTTCTAAATCTTGAACTTCTTCTAGAAGAAAGAATTTGTGGATGCTTTTGTTTTGATAGAGAGTGTTCAGAAGGTTTCGCCTCATGTGACATGAATAGCCGACACTTCCTTGAATGCATATGAGCATAAAGCATATCCATGTAATCTTTGTCAGTCTTAACAGTTTTGTAGTGTGGATGATCAACATTTAGCAGAACATAGGATAATCTAAGTTTCAATCTCCCTGTCGAAGGCAACCCCGAATTGATTTCAGCAATCAGGTCTTTCAGATTTGTCCTATCAATTTCCACTCTAATGGATTTCTGTGACCCACACTCATATTATATCCTTTTAGTTCTTAGAATATTCTTCCAGTAACCACTATTCTTAGAACATCTTAACAATATCTAAACAATATCTCAAAATCAACATTCATGTCTAACCAGCATGTAAGAAATTTTCACATACTCAATATCAAATTAACCCATAAATATTGTTAAAAACAATACTTTCACTGACTCTTAATATCAAATTAACCCACATTTGAAAAGTAAAAAACTGTGGAGTTCTAAAGTCAATATAACAATTATCTGCATATGAACAAGAACTATATCCACATCCAATTAACCCACATTTAAACAACAATTTTTTCTGTATAGTTCTAAAGTGTATAAATGCTTGTTCTTTGAAAGCCCCAATTCAGAAAAAAACAATCATTTGCGTATATGGTGCTTGTTCTTTAAAGAGCAATTCATAAATAGCAATCATTTGCTTGTTCTAAAGTGAACATATGGTGTTTGTTCCATCTATTATCACGGACTCTCAATATCAAATTATTCCACATTTGTTGTTAAAATCCAAAAATATGAACAAATTGCTAAAAAAAACACTGATTTCAAAGACTCCCATTATAAAATTTTCCCACAATTGAAGAGCAATTCAAAACCATGCTTTACTTGTTCTACGGTGTATATATGGTGCATGTTCTTCGAAAAGCAATTCAGAAATAAGAGAGCTGCTTTAAAGGGAAAAAAGAGAATATAGCCTACAATATCCCCAAATTTTGGACTGAATAACGCTGGATGCCTGAATAACACTGATGAAGCCCTAAATTATCACTTTTAAATAATAATTTTCTTATGACGTACATTTCAGGGAAGATTTAAGGCTTGATCAACCCCTAAATTAAAGAAGAAAAAATTGAGGAAAAAATCACACCGATAAAGCCCTAAATAATGCCTAAAAGCCCCAAATTTATTTTCCCCAAAATCAACACTCGATGCCTAACTCAAACCCTCAAAATACACAGAATAAACCTTACAGTATTCCCAAAATTTTAACTGAAAACCCAACGGTTTCGAATGCTGGCGTTGAAGAGAGGTCGAGAAAGGGAAATCGGGGGCTTCAAATGCAGGCGGCGGCGGCAGGCGAACTTCAAATCGATGGTTTCATAAAGAGAGAAGCGAAAGAGGAGAGAGAGAGAGAGGGAGAATTGTGAAAGGTATATGAGGTATTTGGCATCCAAAAGTAACCATAGTTAAGGTTTAACCTAAGATATACTTAAGGGAGTGGATTGGAGTGGGTTTTTTAGTTGACAACCTATTTTTGAATGGATTTGAAGCAAATAGCGATATGTGAATGGGGTATTTGAAAATAGTCGATTTTCGAGTGGGCAATATCAAAAAAACCCAAATTTTAACATCTTGCAGCACTTTTTTTTAATTTGATTTACCTACATTCCTGACCTAGATCGTGAAAAAATATCAAAACAGGATTTTCATACCATATTTCAGGGACCCGTTCATTTGCACGGCCCCCTTTCTAGTTTCTTAGAAAGATGATATTTCAAAATCCATTTTCATGCAAAAAACTGAACCGATTATGTTGTTCCAACTTTTTGATCTTATTTATCTCTGCTATTAGAGTCCTAATCTAAAAGGTCACCAGAAGATCGAGGAAACTTATCCACCATTTAAATTTCTCCCCATGGACCACATCAAATCTCTTCAATGTACACCCACGATACCCCTGTCAATGGGTCGGGTCTAGATGTTAATTTTGTTTGGTTCGTACCTGTTTAGATCCTACCCATGACCCTAATTTATCTGTATGAAAGTAATGTAGTTCTGCTAATTTTCTCTCCTCGGCTCTCATCTGCATCTCTGTTCAAGTTAGTTTTATATGCTGTGGATTATATTTATTAAGTTATATTTGCTGCTAATTTTAGAAATAGGATTATTAATTATTCAAGTTGATCTTTTATCATATTTTAGCATTTAAAAGTTGTTCTTAAACCTCTAAGATATGGCAAATGCACTTATAAAAATTTAAGTTGGTGAATGGGCCCGGACCCAATTAATAATGGGCCCGACCCAATTAACAATAGGTCCGGATCCGGATCCATTCTGTACAGACCAGTCGGATAAATATAATTTTACATTTTTTTCCTATTGAAGACGGTGAGTTAACATAAGCAGGGTTTGAATCCCAGACCTCCTTAGTCGATCAATAATGACATTCATCTTTTATTTATTTATTAATTAAACATAGAGTTTAATTATCCTATATATATTAACTTTTCCTAAGCCTATCATCAATGTAGACTAAAATTATTTAAAGCATAAAACTATACATATCTTGTTTAAAAATTTACATTATGCACAGAGAAACAATTACCAACTGTATCGGCCGATATATCGGTTATTGGCCATGCACCGATAGATTTTATATCGGCCAACATAAGGATATTTATCGTTTTAACCTAATGTCTGCCGATATATCGGTATATTGTATCCGACTAAATGGCGTCGATATTGTTTGGGAAAAGGATCTAGGTTTATATCTTTTGAGTTTCAACTGAACCCGAAACCCATTTAGAATTCAAAGGTACAAACTAAAATAATTAAACCTGATCCCATATTGTCATCTTAAGATTTTCTCATAAATTTTATATTTATAAAATTTGTTAATAAAAATAAGTAAAATGTTCAGTTATAAAGTGGATCAAAATGTCCAATATGTATGGTGAATTTTTCAATTGTTGACATCCGATGTATACGAGATTTCAATATCCTATATTGAAAATCTTGATTATGCATATAAAAAAAGCAACTTTAATTCATTAATAGAAAACAGTATAGGCGCATGAGTAAAAGTATCATAAAGGGCCAAAAAAGAGGGGAAAAAAAAGGATTAAAAAATTCTCTGTCTTGACGAGAGAGAGAGAGCGATTGATGTTTCCGAGATTCTTTCGGGAAATTACTGGGGGACTGCGGTTCAATCTCTTTCTCTTTTATGAACGAGCTCATGATTTATTTTTTGAAATAATTGAATACAGGAACGAGCACGCACACGTGTCAGATGGACATAGTGGTTACGCTGTGCGATCCATTGCGTTGTATTCGTCAGTGCCGGCAATCGTTCGACGGCGCCACCGGATTGTGCCAGCGTCGTGAGAATATTAATGAATATGTTTGCAAGTGCACCTTCCCTTTGTCCATTCCCTCCATTTGCATAAATATATTTGATGTATCTAGGATCCCGTTTTATATTCAATAAAGCATCGGGCCACTGTCAATTAGTCGTTTCATGCATACATGTCATTTTAATCTTTTTGGGCAATGAACAAGGAAATATTTTATTGAGGTGTTAATTGTCTATTATGTGTCTCTTGATCTATACATACATATAATTCCATTGACGAAGTTGAACTGGAACTCACCAACAAGAGATTTTGTGGTTTCTTTAGAGAGGTTAGTAGGGCTGTGAACATTCACATTATCATTTGCTGTGAATACACCGAGAGTCCTGGAACCTCTGTTTAAGTCGCAGTGGGACCATAAGAGGGTCGTGAATTCATTCACAGGGCTGTGAACCCATTTTTTTCCTTTTTTTTTCAATATCTATTAAAAAGTTGAAGATGATATTTTTCATCACAAGAAATTGGTATGATCTTTGCTAGTTTTTTGCACTTATGATGATGCACGTAAAAACCAGGATTTCAAATGTTCCAAATCTACTGTTTTTTAGGAGGAGAATTATAAATTATGAATGTAAGCACCCATGTGTGAAAGACTTTTTATTCTAGAGCGATATTTTTTCTACCCATAATTTGTCTATCTAAAAGTTTATCCAAGAGGCAAAATGGTAGGACTCTGACGTGGGTCGGATCACGTCAAGATGTTACCTTCCGTTGATCTGATGATGGCGGCGACGGATGGCTGAGATTGGATCTGGAGGATGGCTCCTGAAGCGTGTGGATCTCAATGTGTTTGAGGTTGTTTGGGCCGAGCTACCTGCAAGGAAGTCCCGGGATGGGTGGACCACCGAGGACCCTCCGACGATCAAATTAGATAGGAAATCCGAGCAGAGTAACGGCTTAGTGGAGTAAAAAATGGCTTACTTGAACCGTCTGAAGAAAGGGTTTATACAGCGGTGGCAGTAAGCAGGCAGGCGCGAGGATCACGCCGGCAGTTACGCACCCGACGTCACGCCCGCGTAATGAGCGGGATCCCGCATTAATGGCGAGGCGGGTTCGTTAATGGGGGGATCGTGATGGCGTGGAACGTGGGATGTGGCCGGCGGATATCTCGCGCATGGCGAGATTCGCGGGATGGCGGTTGCGCCAGTGAGTGGTGCCGTTGGTCGGTCGACAAGACCGAGGAAGATGACCTCGGCGGGAGAGCTCGCGGACGAGCGGGAGGGCCGAGCTATCTTGGTTCTGTTGTAGCCCGGAGACGAGCTGAGAGGGCCGAGGAGGCCAATTGTGCAGGGGCTCGGATGTGAGCCAACAGTTGTCTGTTTGTAGGACGGGCACAGGAGTGGCATGGTCGGCCACTGTAGGTCCTTTCTTGTGAGCTTCGGGACACGTCATCAGCCACGTGTCATGATCTGGGAGATCACCGATATCGAGCATCATCATTAGCCCCCCACTCTCATCCCGACCAGCTGACGGGTCGGGTCTAGAGTGGTCTTCCGGGTCACCCGAGATGAGCTCTTTTTCGAAGATATCGCGGCGTGTCCCCAGGAAATCTGCTGCATTCCCCTGGTTGCGTCAGCGAATCAGGGATCAGATCTTCCATTAAAGAGGGTGCACCGGATCGTGCGTACGATTACTGAAGCGACAGCCCACGTGTCGGGTGTTGGTTGGCTGATGCAACGTACCGCAGGTTCCCTGCGCCCGATGGGGTGCGGCCAATGCGCGGATGACAGGTGGAGCGATGGTGACCGTTGAACGCGAAGAGGCGTTTTGGCGGGAGATGACCGTCGCCGTTGGATGAGTACGCCGGTGGCCATAAATATAGGTGGGACCCACATGAGAGCATATCCCTCTTCATAATCTCCTCGTCTTTGGTCTTATTAGCTCGGCGTTCTCCTCCTTAGGTCGGGATTCCTGCGTTTTCTCCTCCGAGGACTTCTCTTCATCAGGTTAGATGTCTTCCTCTGAGAAGTTTGTAGATATAGTTGGCGTAGAGTCCGGGGTGTACCCCGCAGAGTCTGCCTTTTCTTTCTTCTTTTTCTTCTTCTTCTGAGTCGAGCCTGCTTCTCCCTTTGGCAGGACAAATGGATCGATCCGAGACCCTTGGTGCCCTCAGTGCTCCGTCCTAGAGGGGGGCCGGAGGTGTGGCCACACCTCGGACTGACCCGAGCCCCGCACCAAATGTGATCCCGGCGGCGGGGCCGTCTGCCTCGACCCGAGCTCCCGATGATTGTTCCGGCGGCGGCCAGAGGCGTCCATGGGTTCCTGAGCCCCGGACGAGGGATGCAGGAGAGGACGAAGACGGGGTTCCTCTTAAGAGGAAGAGGACGGTCTCTCGCGCGCCGCCGACTGAGATTCCTGAGGGGATCCCCGTGCAAGAGGGGGACGTCCGTTTCGTAGTCCCGTCCGGGCTCTCCGTTGCCGCTGACCTGCTTGCTGGCATAGAAGAGTCGGCCGGGGGCAAGATCCCGCGGGGGACCATAAGGGCCCAAATGGCGGCCATTGCTCAGGAAGCGGTGCAGGTATGTTCTCCCCCATGTGTTATTTTGAGCGCCTTTTCTTTAGCTCGGGCGTCCCTAAGTCTCTCAGCCGTTTTTCGTTAGGTCCTTCAGCATTGTGCCCTCGTTGCTCGCATGGAGGCCGAGGGGACTATCCACGCTAAGGGGTCGGCGGGGGGGGTGTCTTCTTTGGAGGCCGAGGATCTGCGACTTGAGCTGCGTTCGGTTAAGAAGAGGATGGCCGTCCTTGAAGCCCAATCGGCCATCGCGGAGCTCACCGTCTCAAAGTGCCAGGAGTCCTATCACCGTCTAAGGGAGTCCCACCGAGTCATTGAGGCTAAGTTGTCGAAGCTGGCGGATCTCTATGCCGCTATGAAGAAGGCGAGGGATTCCAGCAGGCGGGATGCCGAGGCGGCGCTTCAGGCGGCGGAGGTTGCCGAGATTCGTGCTAAAAAGGCGGTGACTAATTACAAAGGGTCTGATAAGTTTTACGCCGACCTCGGCGGGGCCTCTGCCATTGCATGGAACAAAGCTCTTGATGCCGTTAAGGAGCAGTTTCCGGGGTTTCCTGACGGTGAGCTCCGTGCTCGGGTCCCGCTCTCGGTGGTCGTGCATCCGGCTGACGGTGATGAGGGAGGTGATGCTTAGGCGCGGCTTGCGGCCTGAATTTTTGGTTTTTCCTCCTTTCTCTTTTTGTAAGCCTCCGGGCAATTCGGTAGGGCTGGGGAGCACACAATACCCATGTAAAGACTTTTGACTTTGTGAATAAATTCTCTTTGCAGTAGCAGTAGTATTTGTGCGCGTATTTTCCTTTGTCGGTAAACACTTGTATTTGCACAGCACTGCCTTCATGTCAGGTCGGTTCTTCGTCTAGCGATCACACGTCGAGTTTAACCTGCTCATTTGCCAAGTGTGCAAAGGCTGGTCGGTTGACGATATCTCCATGGCCCCGAAGTCGAGGTGGGGATCGCTTCAGAAGCAGATAGACCGGATGCCTCTTGGTGAGGGCTTTGTTCCTTAGCGTGGGAGGCACAGAGGCGTCCTTAAGGACGGGCCGAGCAGAGTAGCTGCTCGGTGCCTCTTGGCGAGGGCTTTGATCCCCGGCGTTGCGGGGTAGGGAGCTACCGGGCAGGGATAACCGAGCAAGGGTCGGGCCCGGTTGCCTCTTGCGGGGGCTTTAATCCTTAAGGATGGCCGAGCACGGTTGCTGCCCGGTGCCTCTTGGCGAGGGTTTTGATCCCTGGCGTTGTGAGGTATGGAGATACCAGCCAGGGATAACCGAGCAAGGGTCGGGCCCGGTTGCCTCTTGCGATGGCTTTTGATCCTTGGCGCGGGAGGGGCTGTAAGAGGCCTACTGAGGATGGCCGAGCAGGGTTGCTGCCCGGTGCCTCTTGGCGAGGGCTTTGATCCTTAAGGATGGCCGAGCAGGGTTGCTGCCCGGTGCCACTTGGCGAGGGGTTCGATCCCTGGCGCTGTGGAGTAGGGAGCTACCAGCCAGGGATAACCGAGCAAGGGTCAGGCCCGGTTGCCTCGTGCGAGGGCTTTTGATCCTTAGCGCGGGAGGGGCCGTAAGAGGCCTACTAAGGATGGCCGAGCAGGGTTGCTGCCTGGTGCCTCTTGGCGAGGGATTTGATCCTTAAGGATGGCCGAGCAGGGTTGCTGTCCGGTGCTTCTTGGCGAGGGCTTCGATCCCTGGCGCTGTGGGGTAGGGAGCTACCAGCCAGGGATAACCGAGCAAGGGTCGGGCCCGGTTGTCTCGTGCGAGGGCTTTTGATCCTTAGCGCGGGAGGGGCCGTAAAAGGCTTACTAAGGATGGCCGAGCAGGGTTGCTGCCCGGTGCCTCTTATCGAAGTCTTCGATCCCTGGCGCTGTGGGGTAGGGAGCTTCCAGCCAGGGATAACCGAGCAAGGGTCGGGCCCGGTTGCCTATTGCGAGAGCTTTTGATCCTTAGCGTGGGAAGGGCCGTAAGAGGCTTACTAAGGATGGCCGAGCAGGGTTGCTGCCCGGTGCCTCTTAGCGAGGGCTTTGATCCTTAAGGATGGCCGAGCAGGGTTGCTGCCCGGTGCCTCTTGGCGAGGGATTTAATCTCTGGCATTGTGGGGTAGGGAGCTACCTGCCAGGGATAGCCGAGCTGGGTAGCTGCTCGGCTGCCTCTTGGTGAGGGCTTTGGTCCTCAAGAATGGCCGAGCAATGATTGTCGCAAGGATTCGCCCGACCCCTCCCCCCCACGTGCAAACATCGAGAAGGGTAATAGCCGTGAATGACACGTGTCAGGAACGTACGGGGGAAGGTCGAACGTTTTGGAAGCCGCGTCAGCTTTGCCATGTGGCGGCGTGGTATTGGACAAGTCACTGCGATTCCCAAGATTTCGTTTAGGGTTATAAATAGTGAAGGAGATAGCAGCTCCTTCGGCACTGCCTCCTTTTGAGATGACTGAGCGCGTGTACTCGATCGAGGAGATCATCACCCTCGATGATGTTTCCCTGTACGACCAATCTCTTTCCGAGGTTGGGTACCGGGGAGTGGTTCGTTGCCTCGAGGATCACTTCGGCCGGCTTCTCCCTCGGCGGTCATCCCTGCTCGAGGCGTTGATGTACGCGATCTGGAGGAGGTCCCCGGGTTTGGATAACCCCTTCACCGAGGTTCTTCTGGACGGCTCTCGACAAGATGCACTCGATCTTCCTGTTCGGCCTCATCTCAAAGGCCAGGCGCGACCGATCCTTGGCTCTCATTCTAGAGTGTTTCAAGATGAGGTACATCGTAGGCCAAAGTTCAGAGGGCGGAGCGTTGGGTGCTTTTGTGGCGTCCCGGGTCCAAGTGCATCGTCGACGGGAGCGGGCCGTAGCGGCGAGGGCTCGGCTCACGGAAATCTACTCTGAGTATCACCAGGAGTACTTCCTTGATCTTGTTCCGCCTCTGTTGTAACTCTCTCTTTTTCTGTAAGGCTGAGGAGCCCATAATACCTTTTGAATGAATAAAGACTCTTCTTTTTGCAATGTTCTAGCATTCCCTTCTTGTTATTTGGATGGAAAGGACTTTTTAGAAAAGTTTACATTGTCTTTTGTGAAAGAAGAGATACATACTCGTAGGTATTCCCTTCACTGGTATAGCTTGAGCTTCTCAGCGTTGTAAGGCCGTGGAAACTTGCGCCCGTCCGCGTATTGCAAGCGGTAGGCTCCGCCGGGAAGTACCTCGGAGACGAGGAAAGGACCGTCCCACTTCGGGGAGAACTTGTGCAGCCTGCCTTGATCGACGGACTCGTTCCGCCTCAGGACCAGGTCCCTGGTCTTGAAGAAACGACGCTTGACCCGCGCGTTGTAGTACCGGGCGGTTTGCTGTTGATAGGCGGCAGCTCTGATCTGGGCCCGGTCTCGTTTCTCCAATAGGATGTCCAGGTTGGTCCGTAGTGCCGTGGTGTTCGCTTCGTCGTCGAAGTGTTCGACCCGGTGATTGGGTAGCTCGATCTCCGCTGGGTCCATTGCCTCGGTCCCGTAGCAGAGGCTGAAAGGGGTTTCCCCGGTAGGGGTATTCTTTGACGTGCGCAGGGCCCATAAGACTCGGGGCAACTCCTCGACCCAACTGCCTTGGTGTAACACCTTAAGAATGCGATTAGTGTTAATTAGATAATAATGCGGGTTTACTGTAAAAAGTTTACCAATTCGGGTTCCTTACATTTTATAACATTTAATCAATAATTTATTATTATTTATTATTATTTGTTATGACTTGCACACACATGTGCATGTTAATGTGAGGGTGTGTTTGTGTTAATCTAGTTTAGTGACCATGACAACTTTAAGCTAATCCAATCCTTATTTAAACCTTAACCTAGCATTTAACCATAATATATAGATATTTGAGTGAGAGAAGATATTTCTTCTTTGTGTGTTGTTTTGGGAAGAGGTGGCATGGGGAGTCATGGCCTTGCATTAATGAGAGAGTTAATGCAAGGGTGCACTCACCCCACTCTCACCCTACACTCACCTCTCTCTCTTTTCATCTCACCCTCTCTCATTCTCTCTCACTCTATCTCTTTCTAATTATTTTCTTCGTTCCTCAACCCTCAAACCGAACACTTGGATTTCCTTCACTAATCCTCACCAAAATTCATAAAATCTTCACCAAATCACTTCCTAAATCTTGTTTTGCCTCTTGGATGCCTTGGAGCTTGGGAAGCTAGGATCTTTGAGCTTGTGGGAGTAGGTAACAGACGCAGCATAGCACCAATGAAGAAAACAATTGTGGTTGATCGAAAAAGGAGCGTGATTTGTAACTACTGCCATGTACACGGACATGTGCGAAAGGATTGTCGAAGGAGGCTGGGACTCTGTTTTGTTTGTGGAGCGGCAGATCACGCCGTTAGTGCTTGTCCGTCGAAGCTTCGCACGAGGGATGTTATTCAGAAGCCTCCACAGAGGCCGTTCCAGGGATAGAAACAGCTGACTTAATAACCTAGTCAGGCTAGAGCTTTTACCTTGACAGCTGAAGAAGCTAAGGCATCAGGAGAGGTTGTTTCAGGCACTCTACTCGTTCATGGTTTTCCCGCATTAGTGCTATTTGATTCTGGTGCATCCTATTGTTTTTTGTCATCCAAGTTTATAACTACACACTCGATTGGATACACGACCCTGTCTAGTTTCTGGGACATACACACTGGGAATGGAAAAATCATAGCTAGTAGGGAATATAAAGATTGTATAGTTGTTGTGTGCGGACGGGAGCTTTTTGCAGATTTCATAGTGATTGATACGGGCAGCTACGAAGTCGTCTTGGGAATGAATTTTCTTGACACTTTCCACGCTCACATTGACT
The DNA here is from genome assembly GCA_030015575.1 of Agapanthus africanus. Lineage (NCBI taxonomy): Eukaryota > Viridiplantae > Streptophyta > Magnoliopsida > Asparagales > Amaryllidaceae > Agapanthus > Agapanthus africanus. The sequence goes on from CM057346.1 coordinate 34,754,439, forward strand.
GTAGGGAAAGGAAAGTAATTTTCCAGATTCCCGGACATCCCGAGTTTAGCTTCACTAGAGGAAGCAGTTCTGTCGGGCCAGTCGAGTTTAGGGCTAGGCCGACAAACAGTATTCTTGCATCTATGGAAGTTGATATAAGTAAAGAGCCGGCTGTTGTTCGTGATTTCATGGATGCGTTTGAAGATATATTGGGATTACCGCCGAAGCGAGACGTGGAGTTCGCAATTGATCTTATTCCTGGTGCAGCGCCAGTATCCAAAGCGTATTATCCAATGGCACCAGTAGAGTTGGAAGAAGTCAAGAAACAGGTTGCTGAATTGCTTGAGAAGGGTTGGATTCGAAGCAGTAACTCGCCTTGTGGAGCTCCAGTTCTTCTAGTAAAGAAGAAGGATGGCACAAGAAGGATGTGCATCGACTGTCGAGAATTAAACCGGGTGACTATTAAGAACAAGTACCCGATCCCTCGCATTGGTGAACTTTTCGAGCAGCTTAGTGGCGCGAGGGTATTCCCGAAGCTGGATTTGCGATCCGGATATCATCAGGTCCGAGTGAAAGCAGAAGATATTTGCAAGACGGCGTTCCGAACTCGGTATGGACATTACGAGTACTTAGTGATTCCCTTCGGAGTAACGAATGCGCCGGCAGTATTCATGGACTTGATGAACCGAATCTTTTCACCGTTCTTGGACCAGTTTATCGTGGTTTTTATTGACGATATTCTGGTTTATTCGAAGAGTTTTGAAGAACATTCTGAGTATTTGAAGATCGCACTGCAGACGTTGAGACATGAGAAGTTGTATGCGAAGATGAGTAAGTGCGAGTTTTGGCTGGAGGAAGTAAAGTTTTGGGGCATGTTGTGTCTGGCGATGGAATTGCCGTCGATCCAGAAAGATTGCGGTAGTACGAGATTGGCCGATTCCAAAGAGTGTTGCGGAGATAAGAAGTTTCCTTGGACTCGCCGGGTATTACAGAAGATTTGTGGAGAACTTTGCTCGTCTGGCGGAGCCGTTAACCAAGCTTATGCGCAAGGAGGTACTTTTGTATGGACGGACAAATGTACGTTAGCTTTTGAGACGTTGAAGCAGAAGTTGATAACCGCTCCTATTCTGACCGTGCCAGACAATTCCGGCGGATTGGTGATTCACAGCGACGCATCTAGGAAAGGATTGGGATGTGTTTTGATGCAGCATGGGAAGGTTGTAGCTTACGCATCGAGACAGTTGAAGACCCATGAGAAGAATTACCCAACTCATAACTTGGAACTTGCGGCTGTGATTTTCGCTTTGAAGATTTGGAGACACTACCTTTTGGGCGAAAGGGTCGAAGTTTTTACTGATCATAAGAGCTTGAAGTATGTGTTCACATAGAAGGAGCTTAATATGAGGCGGCGTAGATGGTTGGAGCTAATGGCTGACTACGATCTTGATCTTAAGTACCATCCGGGGAAGGTTAACGTCGTGCCGGATGCGCTTAGTCGGTTACCAGCAATTCAGGTATTAACTACGCAGAAGGAGATCGTTGCAGATTTTCGAACATTTGACTTGGAGGTTGTGCTACCGCATTCTACGGGACAGTTGATGCAGCTGCAAGTACAGTCATCGTTGATCGAGAATATTAAAGCAGCACAATCGCAGGACCCTAGACTGCAAAAGTTTCAAGGACAGGTTGAAGCCGGACTACGAACATATTTATTGATCCACGAAGATGGTTCGTTGAGGTATGGTAGCCGTTTGTGTGTGCCAAAGGGAGATATTCGTGAAGAGCTTATGAAGGAGGCACACAGTTCAGCTTATTCTGTACATCCAGGAGACACAAGGATGTACCGAGATATTCGACAGCATTTTTGGTGGGAAGGCATGAAACGGGAGATTGCTTGCTTTGTGGCGAAGTGCTTGGTGTGTCAGCAAGTTAAGGCTGAACATCAAAGGGTTGCTGGTTTATTGCAACCACTTCCGATTCCTCAGTGGAAGTGGGAACATATAACCATGGGTTTCGTGACGGCTTTACCGCGGAGTCCAAGAGGCAACAATGCTGTATGGGTGATTGTTGATCGATTGACCAAGGCGGCTCACTTCATTCCTTTTTGGGTTGGTCAATCAACAGAGACTTTGGCAGAGCGGTACATGCAAGAGATTGTAAGATTGCATGGAGTACCGGAGAGCATCGTGTCCGATCGGGACACTCGGTTCTTATCACACTTTTGGCGGAGTTTACAGGAAAGTTTGGGGACTCGATTGAAGTTTAGCACAGCTTATCATCCTCAAACTGATGGTCAGTCGGAGAAAACAATCCAAACTCTTGAGGATATGTTGAGAGCATGCATGTTGGATTTCAAGGGTTCTTGGGAGGATCATCTACATTTGGTGGAGTTTTCTTACAACAACAGTTTTCAGGCAACTATCCAGATGGCTCCATTTGAAGCTTTGTATGGTCGTAAATACCGTTCACCTGTTTGTTGGGACGATGTCGGTGAACGAAGATTATGGGGACCAGATTTGGTTGTGCAGACAGTTGAGAAGGTTAACACTATCAGAAATCTTATGAAGACAGCACAAGACCGACAGAAGAGTTGGGCAAACACGTCAAGAAGACCTCTGGAGTTCGCCGTGGGTGATTTGGTATTATTGAAGATATCACCGACTAGAGGGGTGATTCGTTTTGGAAGTCGAGAAAAGCTTAGTCCTCGATTCGTTGGACCCTTTGAGATCGTGGAGCGTGTTGGTGAGGTAGCGTATCGTTTGGCGTTACCGCAGTCCTTGGCGAATGTGCACGATGTGTTTCACGTATCTCAACTCTGTAGGTATGTTCGAGATGAAACGCACATATTGGATCATTCGGAGCTAACTGTACGAGAAGACTTGACTTTTGAGGAGCGACCGATTGAAATTGTGGATCGAAGGGAAAAGATTCTTAGGAACAAGGCAATCCCTGTTGTGCTTGTTTCTTGGGGTAATCGCTCGCATGGAGAGTCCACTTAGGAACGAGAAGATGAAATCCGGCAGAAGTTTCCTCACCTTTTCTTGTAGTTATCTATCTTTGTATTCTTGGAATTTCGAGGACGAAATTCTTTTGTAGTTGGGTATAATGTAACACCCGAGCCCAATGCTACTAATTTCAGTTACCGTTTGAACGTAGTGTGGCACTCATTTCATTTATCTTGCTTGATTGTTACTTACTGTAAAATTTTATCCGGCAAATTCATTTCTGCATATAACATTTTTTGGCATCTAAAATAAAATTAAAAATATTCATCCTGGTCTGCTTGGCACCCCTAATCCCGTTGTAGCGTCCGTGCATCGTGTTCTCGTCCCGTTCAGTGAAACGGGCGAGTTTGGACGGCTACGTGCACGTACGTGTGTCCGTTTTGGGGGTATACTTTTTGATTGCAAAACACTTCATTTTAAATTTTAGATCCTGCCTAAAATCCTATTATTTCAATTTCAAATTTTTGGACCCGACCCGGGCGCGATTTGGAAATGTTTTATTTTGCGCCAAAATCCCAAATTTTAATATTTTTAAACCATTCGTATATTCAATTCTTTTAACAATCTTATATATTTTTAAACTGTATAAGATTTCTAAACCTTTCACAAAATTCCAATCTCAACCAATCATAACATCTTTATCTCGTGGACCCCATCTCTCTCTCCTCTCTCTCTCCCGTCTCTCTATCTCTCTCCTCTCTCTCTTCCCCCCATATCTCTCTCTCTCTCTCTTCTATATTTAAAATCCATTCTCCCTCCTCTTTCCATTTCTCCTTTTTCTTTCACGCAGAACCCATCGCAAACCCTACCGCCGCCTCACCCCCTCGCCGCTGCAGCCCCAACGCCGACGACACCGTCACCAGCATCCTCGCCTCCTCGCCCTCGACCGACCTACTACACCTCCTTCCTCCTCTCCCTTCTTCCCGTACACCCTGCACCAGCTGCGGCCACCTGCATACCTCCCTGCACACGTCTATGCCGCCGGTGGCCTCGTCCCCGTGTCCCCAACTTTCGTGCGCACCCAGTAAGCTTCTTCTCCCTCCTCCTCTTTTCCTTTCTCCTTTTCCTTCTCTGTAGCGATTTTTTTTTCTTGATCTGCAGTTGGTCGGTGTCGTCGTAGGCCACCGCCGGAGCTCCATCGACGTGGTCGACCGTCACCACCCTTCACACGGATCATCGTGAGCACCCCTTCTCAGATCCTACTTCCTTTCTTCTCTATTTTTCTTTCTCTTCTTGTTTGCATGTCTTGATCTTTTACTGTTCATTCCTTGGCCGGAATCCGACGATGCCGACGACATGACCCGACGTTCCAGCGAGGTACCCCGACCTGTGTGGTTCCATTGTTCGTCGTTTGGGTTCATTCCGTGAACCGTGCGCCCGTTGCGAGTTTCCCCGCCGACATTTTACGTTCCGTTTTTCCCGGTTTGCGACCCGTCGAGGCAAGTAACCCTTGCTACATGCTAAATAATATTTACATATTCATTAATGACCCCCTAAACCTGCTTTTTAACTTTAGTATTATAATTTCCGATTTTATGTCAATATTGTTATATATCATTTTATCTTTCAAACTTGGAACCTACAGTTTGCATTTGAACCTAATAATCACATTTACATGTTTGTATTACACTTTCACTAATGTCGTAACTTATGGCACTTTATCTATCATTTTACTTCATTCGGACACTCGTGTATATTTAACCTGCATAAACTGTGATTTCATCCGTGGAACCTATATATATACATATAACATTGCATCCATGAAATTCTTAAACTGTTTAATATGATTTAACGGCCAAAATGGTCATACTGTATTCTTATGTTGTTGAAACCATCTCTGAAAACACAACTGATAACTGTACTTCTAATTGAGTGAATCTGCCTATTGCTTAATTCATTGCTTAGATCATGCTGTTGATAACCATGCTTGATTTTGTGACTGAGTATGAGCACACCCATGATATTGTTTACATCTTGACCTGACTTGATGCATATAGATTGCTTTACCCGACATGGTACCGTATACTGCTTGACTTGACCTGATGTACCATGACCTGACCCGTTACTTGATCTTGCGTCTAATGCCAACAAACCTGACATGTAGTCCTCATGGACCGTTTCTGTTGTCTATCCAGACAAACCTGTTTACCTGATCCTGCGTTGGCATTAGTTTCTTGATTACGGGACCTGACTCGACTTACATATAACTTGGGGGTATGGGGAAATCAGTATTGTAACCGAATGTAACTCCAAGGGCCATCCTATTGTTTGCCGTTTTTCCTGGCGTTACGGAATACCTATTGTTTACCGTTTTTCCGGGCGTTACGGAATGCCTATTGTTTGCCGTTTTTCCGGGCGTTACGGAATGCCTATTGTTTGCCGTTTTTCCGGGCGTTACGGAATACCCACTGTTTGCCGTTTTTCCAGGCGTTACGTGTTTACCCCAATCAGAGTAAAGCTCTGTTCAAATTCCAAGGCGAGAAACAAAGCAACGCTTCTGTTTCCCCCAATCAGAGCAAAGCTCTGTATTGAAAATTAAAATTAAAATAAAAATAAATGAAGCAACGATTCAGATCTCCTGCGCTGCGCGCAGAGCGCCACGTGTCAAAATCAGACACGATAGCGCAGGGAGCGCAGCGCCCAAGGCAGCACACCCAGTCAGAGCAAGGCTCTGTTTAAAATTCGAACTTTAATTAAAGAAGCAACGTTCCGGCTGGCCTGCGCTGTGCGCTGCACGCCACGTGGCAGCGCAGTTGCGCTGCGCTGTGCGCTGCGCGACACGTGGCACGCTCTGGAGTATTTGCGCCAAACAGAATTAAAATTCTAAGAAATCTTTCTCAATCTTGTTAAAAACAAGAAGATTGTCTTCTGTAAAACAGAAGCCCTTGGATCAAAGATCCAACGGTGGGGAAAATTCCTTAAATCACTCAGAGAATGATCTTTTTAACGAATTTTAACAAATTTATGGGCACTATAAAAAGAATCCCAGACCTCAATTCAAAGGCATCAACATTTCTTGAAAAATCAAGTGCTTCAAACAGAGGGAACTCTGAGAAAATTTTCAAGAAAAAGGTAAAAACCTTCATAAGAGAGAAGAAATTTCTTCTAATAGATCATTGATCTAAAAACAAGATCAATGATCTTCACATAATAAACAGTGCTTTGCACTTCTCATGAACCACTGGTTCTTTAAAACAAGAAAAACAAAATAAAGAATAGTGCTTTGCACTTTTATGAACCATTGGTTCTTGAATCTAAAAGATTCTTAAATTATAGTGCTTTGCACTTGTAAACTACGCTGTTGCGCTCTTAGATTGGCGCAAGCCACCAGAGCGCGCCACGTGTCAGCAGCGCAGGCGCAGCGCATTAGTGCAGCGCACTGCGCTTGCGCGACACGTGCCAGCACTACAAGCGCTTGCGCTATCTGATTGGCGCAAAGCGCCTGATAAATGCAAGACATTTCTTAAAGGGCCAGGCCCAAATCAAAAAGACCAAGCAGGCCTAATTAAATTGATGCTCTGCATCATTTATAAATGGGCAGAGCCCAAACAAAATCAATTTGTAATCGGTTCAAGGGTACATCTCCGAACTCCTCTGACACCTGTCGTTGTAATCCTTCAACGTCGTCAGAGAGGTGACGGGTCCCGACGACCATACATTAAACGGACCACTATGTCCCTAAACTAGAATAATAGAGCCCTAAAATGCTCTTCCCGTTAAGTTGATCTTAGTCTCAAATTAGACTAACGTATCCTTAACAAACGTTTAAGTTGATCTTAGCCTCAAAAATGGCTAACGTATTCTTAAACTAAAACACCAAACCCAAATCTAAGTAAATACGGATTTGGACTAATCCACGTTCTACGGGCGACGGCATTACTCAGTCTCCGTATACAATCCACGGACAACCACAAACAAAACAAACACTCACGACATGAAGTGAAATTCTGGAGAAGGAGAAAGTTGCTACCGCGATGCGGTAGCGTAATTAACTGCAGGGGCTTACGCCTGCAGGGAAGAGCGTCCCCACAATCAAAAACCCCTCAAGCGAGGGGGAATCTGACGAAGTCTGCTACATCGGCCGCATCCGTCTAAACCTCCGATACACGGTGCCATAAATCAACTTGGCATCTTCGGAGAGATGGACGGATAAAACCAAATAGCATCTGCCCCGAATCTCAGCGTCAGGGACTTCGCAGTCCTGTGCGCCGCCATTTGGAGGGGAACAGATTCTGGCACTCCCGGTGGGACCTTTTCCTCTTTCCACTCCACACTTCGTATGTCGTGTTCGCGAACAAATCGCGGTTTGCTGTGGTTGCCAGTGGATTCGAGGTACTAAGATTTGGTGTCTTGCTCCGTGCAGAAAACAGAAGATCAATGGCTTCAAACTGCACTACCTGCAACTGCAACTCTCGCTCCGTCCCTGCTGGAGGAGTGACTTATGGGCCCCAAGCGGCCTCCCTTTTTAAGATGCTTGTGGAGCAGGTGGCTCAAGCCACCACTGGACTATTCTTTGGGACCATACTCCCACCAATGAGCTTCAATGCCCTAATGACATCGCAAGAAGCTCCAAAGAAGTCGGTCTTCGATCGACTTACCACTGCCGCGATCCCTCTCAACGGGTCGCCCAACTCCACTCCTTCAGTTTTTAACGGACAAGGCCAGAGCTCTAACGGGCCCATGAAGAAGCCTGCAACCCCAGAAGGCGTTATCCCGAAGCGGATAGCTTTCTCTACTCCAGTTTCAGGTGAAATCACCAAGGTTGCTTTCCCTGCTCGGAAGTCCGCTTTTGACAGGTTGGCCGTCCCAGTTCAACGGACGTCGGTCTTTAAAAGGCTGGTACCAGCAGATCCTGACCAACACAGGGGGCATGAGGAGGTCACCCCTATAGCTGAAACAACTTCATCAGCACGACATGCTCGACGTCGCCACTGGCGCCTAGTAAGGAAGGCTGGGGGCAACTCCCCCTCTGGATTTACTCCTCCAACTCTAACGGTGGGGATCGATACTGCCGTTCCAACCGGGAACAGCTTTGAGTTGCTGAACTCGGTGTGCAGAAACTCTCCTACTGCGGTGCTGAAGCGAACTCCTTCATCTGTGAAGAATATTCCAGAGAAGAGGCTAGGACAGCCCCCTCAACAGCTATCCTCTAAAATTTACAAGGTCTGGCGACAGATCCAGGAGTCGATGATCGATGAAAACTATCTCCACCGACAGAAAAGGACGGAGATTCGGCAAAAGAAAGATTACTCTGTCAGGCCAGAAGAAGCAACGGCTACTCGGGTGTCTACTGCAGCGACACCCTCAACGCTAATCACTCAAAAGAGAAGGAGGCCGCAAAAAGCCCCTGTGAACAAGGCACATCGTAAAAGCGCTGGACATAAACGCCCCAAATCTGGGGGCATGGTAGTGCACACAGTTTATATGGCTTCCGGAAAGGAGGAAAGCCGCGCTTTGACGGGTCACCGACCGCTCACCCGATCAGTAACAAAAGCCTAGGAGCAACAGCAAAAACTCCAGGAAATGATGATTGCAATGGCCACACTCACTGGGCCAAAAGAAAGCTCTGAAACGTCTTCGGACGAGCGTCAAGAACAAGAAACTGACGCTGAGTTTCTTCGCCGGATATTAGAGAAAAAGGATAAAGAGGCTGCGCAACAAGCAGACAGCATAAAGAAAATGGCCCTCCTCTTCCAAGATATGGTAGGGATGATGTTACAGCCGGACCCTCCAGCTGAAGACCCTCCAGTCATTGTCGGAAATGACGGAGGGGAAACATCTGATCCTCCTCCGGCTCTTTCAGCAGCCAAGGAAGAAACCATTTCCAAGGCCGCGCTTGATGACTATATAGCTCAGCAAATACGAGCTCATCAGGCGAGTGAAGCAGCTGGGCAAACTGTTAGAACTGGACGACCCTATCCGGGCTGGTATGACCAAATCAGTTACCCACCGGGATATACGATCCCTAAATTCCACGTATATAAAGGGACAGGGAATCCGCATCAGCACGTCGCTCAATTCAGGGCCTTATGCGGCAATACTGGAGGTGATGACAAATTGTTGCTGCGCCAATTCGTCGGCAGCTTAGCGGAAACAACCTTTGAATGTTATTCAGAGCTACCTAACGACTCTGTCAAAACATTTGCAGAGATGGAGCTGCTGTTTACACAAAGATTCGCGAGTGCTAGTGAACGCACCCCGATAACAGCACTAATAAATACCAGAATAAGGCCAGGCAAAACGTGGGTCCAATACGCAACACGATGGCGAAACCTATGGTCGAAATGCGAATAACGCATAGAAGAGGCACCTGTGGTAGGCATGTTTGTGGGCACTCTCGATCCGTAGGCGACCATCTCGCAATTCATGATGTTCTTCAGGCCGACGACCTTCCAGGCCTTGATCGACAAATTAGCCCAAATGGACCAGATGGGCCATGGACCGTCTCCTCCAAAACCAGATTCCCGAAATGAGAAAGGAAAAGGGAAAGCGATCATCGTTGCCAATGCTCAACAACAGTCAAGCAACTCAAAGCCGGTCGTTCGTCAAAACAACGTGCCTCCACGCCCATCCCTCGAAGAGAGGCTAGGACGTCCTTACTCGTTTCCTCAGAATAAAACGAGAAGACTGTTCGAGCTGGCAGTGCGCAACAGACTCATCAATATGCCGAGTCCAAAGCGTCTGTCGCAGCCAGGCGATCTTAATAATCCCAATTATTGCCCTTACCACCAAACGGTAAGTCACCCGATCGAGGATTGTTTCGTCTTTAAGGGATGGATCGAGGATCAGTACCTACGAGGCAAGTTCGCGCTGTCTGAAAGCTGGAAGGTGAACCCACCACAGCCGCACTCTCCAAAGAAGACGGACACGCCGGGGGCAACTTGTTCTTTTGTCGAGGACGAAAACGATGGAGAAAATTCATCAGATGAATCCGAAGACTACGTAGCGACTTGTCATGTGATTTCTCATTCACTGACGGATGATGAGGAGGCTCTTTGCGCTGAGAAATCAATGGCGAACCCTGAGCCGGAGATTCTACAGCCATCAGACGAGTTGATCGATGTCTTCCTAAATGAAATTCGTCTGAAAGCAAAAGCCAATCAAGAGCGTGAAATGGCCATACTGGAAAGAGTCAAGGCATTCTCGTCAAATCAAAAGCCATACACCGCAGGTAAAAACAAATTCAAGACGAGGAAAAGGTTCGCCAAAGCTCTATCAGTAGGAATGAAGCTACCGCACTCTGAAGAAAATACTTTCGCTGAGGTAGAGATGCATCCTAACTTCTGTTTATATCATCAGAAGATCATACATCCTACCGAAGACTGCGAATCCTTTAACTGTTGGTGGTAAGGATATGTCGCTCAAAAGCAACACTTCGACAGGACAAAATGTGAAGCTTGTAGACGTCGAAAAATGCGATAGATGAGCGCAAAAGAGCCGCCGACGATTGTCATATAGCCGACTCTTAGGTATCGCAAATTATCACCTTTGGAAGCGACTCTGACGAAAAAGCTACCCCCAACCTTTCCCTCGGGGAATCTATTTCAAAAATGAAGGAATTGAGGAGCTGCGAGAACGTTCAGCCATGCAATCGCACGCTATTCGGAAAAAATCCCGGCCCCGCAAACAACGGAGCGAACAAAAAGGATAAAGGAAAAGGAAAAACGGCCTTCGTCGCCAGCGCTCAACAACAATTAAGTGACCCCATACCGGTTGCTCGCCAAAGCAACAAGCGGCAACCCCTCCAGGAAAAGTTGAAACGTCCATACTCATTTCCGCAAGATAAAACAAGGGGACTGTTCGAGCTGGCAGTGTGCGACAGACTCATCAATCTGACGAGTCCAAAACGTCCGTTGCGGCCAGGCGATGTTAATAATCCTAATTATTGCCCTTACCATCAAACGGTAGGTCATCTGATCGAGAATTGCTACGTCTTCAAAAACTGGGTTGAAGACCAATACCAACAGGGCGAGTTTGCGCTGTCTGAAAACTGGAAGGTGAGTCCGCAACAACCGTACGCTCCGAGAAAGATGGATACGCCGGGGGCATCATGCTCATTCATGAGGAAGGACCCATAGACCGAAAAGTCAATAAACTAGATATTCGCCTCAAATACGGCGATACTGGACCGAAACGTCCTTAAACTAATGATGGACCGCAATGTCCTAAAACTTGCAAATGACCGAAATGTCTTTAAAATACTACCGCAGCATCCTCAGGCTGACCAGAATATAAAAAAGAAAAGAAAAAAAATTAAACGGTATGTCCATAAGCAAAATGGGCACGGATGAAAACCCGAAAGGGCTCCGTGAGTAAAAACAACAGGGCTACCGGCGAGTGTTTGTGAAAACCTGAGAGGGCGCAACCTCGTTAGAAAAAATAAGAAGAATAAAAAGAATAAAAAAAACGGTATGTCCATAAGCAAAATGGGCACGGATGAAGACCCAAAAGGGCTCCGTGAGTAAAAACAACAGGGCTACCAGCGAGTGTTCGTGAAAACCCGAAAGGGCGTGACCTCGTAAAAAAAAAAGAAGAAGAAGAAGAAGAAAATAAAAAGAATAAAAAAAACGGTATGTCCATAAGCAATAAGGGCACGGATGAAAACCTGAAAGGGCTCTGTGAGTAAAAACAGCAGGACTACCGGCGAGTGTTTGTGAAAACCCGAAAGGGCGCAACCTCGTTAAAAGACACTTATAGGGTCCTCTCGACCATGTAAGGAGAAACCACCCGCGTGAAATCCTTACGACTCAGAAGGGAGGAACGCACTTAGGGATCCCCACGATTCCTAAGGAGAAAATACACTTGCGAGATCCTCACGACTCGTAAGGAGAACTCTCTTATGAGACCCTCACGGCTTATAAGATTTGAAAGTCTTAAGTTACAGAGATCTAAACCCGTGCTTAAGCAAACCCCCAACAACAACTTCCGATATTGCCCTACAAGTGGTTCAGTACTGGCCCTTGTATACAATCCACGGGCGTGAATAAACATTTCCCTAACCGAGTCCCATCCATGACTAGGGATATGTTCGCACGGCAAACAACCTTTGTGAGTCCTCTCGACTCATAAGGAGAAAACACTCTTGTAAGATCCTTACGACTTATAAGAGAACATATACTTAGGAGCACTTACGATTCCTAAGGAGAAAATGCACCTACCAGATCCTCACGACTCGTAGGGAGAAACAACTTTATGAGACCCTTTCGGCTCATGAAGTCAAAAGCCTTAGTCGACAGGATCCTAACCCTGTTTGCTAAGCCACCTTTGTTCGACATCGACAGAGGCAAATGATGATTCGCTCCTGGTAATATCCCAGTGGTAGTGATGCTGATGCCTAAAACGGTATCAAATTCTAAGTCCTTTTACGGCAAATGATGATTCGCTCCTGGCAATATTCCAGTCGCAGCGATGCTGATGCTAAGATTGGTATCAGATCCTAAATCCCACACTCGCGATAAAAAAAATCAGCGAGCCAAAAATGCATATGAAATAACCGAAATGATGGGGCAACTTGCAACAAAATCAGCAAGTAAAAATGTATGCATACAAAAATAGCTGAAATGATTGGGCAACTCGCAATAAAAAGTAGCGAGTAAAAATAAAATAAATAGCCGAAATGATTGGGCACCGCGAAAAATAGCCGAAATGATTGGGCAATCGCGACCTTCGCGATATAAAAGCTGAAATGATAGAGCATCGCGGAAATAAAATAATAATAAAAAAAAATGAAAATGAATGAAACTTCTGCCCTACAGGTTAGATCACATCGATTCCTGTATACAATCGAGGGGCGCAAACAAAGAGGGAACCATACCTTCCCAATAGGCTCCATAGAAAAGCAAAGCCAAATCTCGACGGTTCACAAACAACCCAGACACCATCTGAGCATTCGTCTCGTTACAGCAGATGAGGGGTCAATAAAGGCGTTCCTTCGTAGTCCATCAAGATGCAGATACAACGCCAACAAAAAGACCCTGCGGTCGAAACAAAGCGAAGCGACGGCAAAATCCCAGCTTCATTTCGACGTTCGTCTCGATACAGTAGACGCAACATCAACCCCAGTGTTCTTCCTCCAGCAGGGTTCGGACGTGACAAAAGCAAACGAAGCGAAGGCTAAATTCCTAGCTTCAAGGTCTTAACGGCGAGGCATATAAAGCCTGAAAGACAACCGGAGATCGTCTCACATCAGTGCAGAATGGTCACCACTTCGACGTTCGTCTCGACACAGCAGACGCAACATCACCAAAAGGAGCCACGGCAAAATCCCTAGTTCCAAACCTCGACGGTTCACCAGCAACCTAGAGACAACCTCGACGTCCGTCTCGATACAGCAGACGAGATGTCACCCCAACGTTCGTCTCGACACAGCAGACGCAGCGTCATCAAACGAATGGAGCCACGGCAAAATCCCTAGCTCCAAACCTCGGCGGTTCACCGGCAACCTAAAGACAACCTCGACGTCCGTCTCGATACAGCAGACGAGATGTCACCCCAACGTTCGTCTCGACACAGCAGACGCAACGTCATCAAACAAACGGAGCCACGGAAAAATCCCTAGTTCCCACCGCAACATTCGTCTCGATACAGCAGACGCAATGCCAGCAAACGACGCAAAGGCCAAATTCGTAGCTTCAGGGTCTTGATGGCAATTCACATAAAGCCCGAAAGACTATCGGAAATCATCCCCACACCAGCGCGGAGTGGTTATGACTCATCGGGGCTCGCCAAAATAAGCCTAGCCTCAAGTAAAAAGCGACATGGCAAATTCCTAACGCTTGCTCTTCCGACGGTCAAACTGCCAAGGAGGATTGCTTGAAGACGTCTTGTCCATCCCCCGAAGGGATCAGAGACACGGCAGTCGCAGGGCTACTCGAACAGCATGATTGCCTATCGAGGACTATATCAGCTTATGTGACGGTACGATGGCCAAAACCCTAAGTACCACCAACCTTAACGGGCTTCTGTCGTAAAGAGCAGAGGTTAAATGCGACGTTAAGATGTTCTTGCGAGAAACGCTAGATTCGTCTCGACTTGTAAAAAAATTGTTGAGGCGGCTCGACTCGTGAGATAAAGCCTTAGGCAGTGGGTATAAAAGAAGCCTGTTTCTTAAGCACTGGGACCCTACAAGTTGGCCCAAAACGGTCTCTTGCATACCATCCACGGGTCTCACTCTTCAAAGTCGAGTTTCGACAGGGAGGGAAACAACCGCTTACGGGTCCTCTCGACTCGTAAGAGGGAAAAATTCTCTTATAAGATCCTTACGACTTATAAGAGAAAACCACACTTAGGAATCCTCATGATTCCTAAGGAAAAAAACCACCTACGAGATCCTCTCGATTCGTAGGGAGAAAAGTTTCAATGAGACCCTCACGGCTCATAGAGTTGAAAAGTCTTAGGCGGCAGATCTGAACCTGCGGCCTAAGCCATTATTATTGCATAGAGAAATCAAGGTGCTTACCAGCTAATTGTAACAGTATACTGATAATAAGAGAGCGACAGAAAGAACATCCGATTTACACTTGATCAAGCGTTCGAGACACACTTATTCATGCATAGGCGAAAGACTCAGAACGAAAAATAAGACAAGCTGGGATAAAACTTTTCCATTAATATTGCCAAGAATTCTTACAATCATAAAGCAATAAATGAGAAATATTATTACAAGGGTATAACCTCGAATCCAGGACATATCTATGACTTTCCAGGCCTCGCGGACCATCCTAGTGTGCTTTCTTTCGCGAGCACAAGCATCAGGGTCCCCCCTGATGTCTTCCACCCTCCGATAAGCAGCAAGTATGGCAAACTGTTGAAAGACCTCGTGCAAGAGATCGATAAGACTGTCTCGCCGTCTCTTTGAGATAAAGTTCATCAGGTACACCGAGTGCACCTTATCCTCAGCGGCATCCAACGCCCTAAGCGGCATACCGGAACAGAATAGGGGAAGCGCTTCCCAGATGGCTCCCACGATAAGTTTCAGGAGGGAGGAACATCGGGGAAGAAGTGGACTGTTATATGCGTCGAAGCGGCTCATGATTTTAGCACACTCCGCGTTTGTGAACTCTCGATTTTGAGAACGGCCAAGTCGGCGGATGTCCCCGTAAGAGATGATTTCGTCAAGATTGTACATGTGGACGTTCATTGTTTCTGTAAAAGAAAATCAATAAAAATTATCAGAAAGACTGATTAAGCAAAACGATATAATGCACTGAGGAATAAAATGACATCTTTAACTTCCAAGATCCATGAAGAATTCTTAAGAGTTCTTCTATATGATTTAGGAGAAGCAAAGCTCCATTAATGAAATGAGAAAATACAGGGAAGATCTTTTAGAGAGCAAAGCTCTATTAATGGAACCCTAATAGGGCTCTCTTTAGTCTTCTATAGACCCCCTTAGAGCAAAGCTCTGCTAAGTGAAACCATAAATGGGTTTTCTTTAGATCAGGGATCTATTGAGAGCAAGGCTCTTAAGATTGATTTAATTTAATCAAAATTAATATTTTTACCTAAAAATTCTCTAAAGTTTGAACTTTTAAAAGAGTTTAAACAAGAGAGCAAGGCTCTGAGTTCTGAAAGTAAAATCGTGAAGATGAAAATCATCTAAGGGACCAAAGGTCCTATTTATAGGCATCAAATACACTTTCAACTTCCGAGAGTTGCCGCGATGGTTGGAATTCTGCCACCGCTGCGCTCATGTTTGGAAGGCCACGTAAGCGCAACGGTGGGGGGGGCATTTGTTTACCCCAATTAGAGCAAAGCTCTGTTCAAATTCCAAGACGGGAAACAAAGCAACGCTTCTGTTTCCCCCAATCAGAGCAAAGCTCTGTATTGAAAATTAAAATTAAAATAAAAATAAATGAAGCAACGCTTCAGATTTCCTGCGCTGCGCGCAGAGCGCCACGTGTCAAAATCAGACACGATAACGCAGGGAGCGCAGCGCCCAAGGTAGCGCACCCAGTCAGAGCAAGGCTCTGTTTAAAATTCGAACTTTAATTAAAAAAGCAACGCTTCGGCTGGCCTGCGCTCTGCGCTGCACGCCACGTGGCAGCGCAGTTGCGCTAGCGCAGGTGCGCTGCATGACACGTGTCACGCTCTGGAGCATTTGCGCCAAACAGAATTAAAATTCTAAGAAATCTTTCTCAATTTTGTTAAAAACAAGAAGACTGTCTTCTGTAAAACAGAAGCCTTTGGATCAAAAATCCAACGGTGGGGAAAATTTCCCAAATCACTTAGAGAATGATCTCTTTAACAAACTTTAACTAATTTATGGGCACTATAAAAAGGATTCTAGACCTCAATTCAAAGGCATCAACATTTCTTGAAAAATCAAGAGCTTCAAATAGAGAGAACTCTGAGAAAAATTTCAAGAAAAAGGTAAAAACCTTCACAAGAGAGAAGAAATTTCTTCTAATAGATCATTGATCTAAAAACAAGATCAATGATCTTCACATAATAAACAGTGCTTTGCACTTCTCATGAACCACTGGTTCTTTAAAACAAGAAAAACAAAATAAAGAATAGTGCTTTCCACTTTTATGAACCATTGGTTCTTGAATCTAAAAGATTCTTAAATTATAGTGCTTTGCACTTGTAAACTGCGCTGTTGCGCTCTTGGATTGGCGCAAGCCACCAGAGCGCGCCACGAGTCAGCAGCGCAGGCGCAGCGCATTAGCGCGGCGCACTGCGCTTGCGCGACACGTGCCAGCACTACAAACGCTTGCGCTCTCTGATTGGCGCAAAGCGCCTGATAAATGCAAGACATTTCTTAAAGGGCCAGGCCCAAATCAAAATGACCAAGCAGGCCTAATTAAATTGATGCTCTGCATCATTTATAAATGGGTAGAGCCCAAACAAAATAATAAAAATACTATGCATTTTAAAAGGGGCAGAGCCCAAACAAAGTATATGCATGGCATCATTTATAAATGGGCAAAGCCCAAAACAAATTGATGCTCTGCATCCTTTATGGGTAGAGCCCAAATAAAAATAATAAGAAATGTAATGCAAAAACAAATAAAAATGATAAGTATTTTCCAACTGGACTTAACCCAATCATGGCTGCAAGTCCTCAAATTAAATTGACTGAGCACGGCTGCCCCCTAAATCAATTTGTAATCGGTTCAAGGGTATATCTCCGAACTCCTCTGACATCTGTCATTGTAATCCTTCAACGTCGTCAGAGAGGTGACGGGTCCCGACGACCATACATTAAACGGGCCACTATGTCCCTAAACTAGAATAATAGAGCCCAAAAATGCTCTTCCCGTTAAGTTGATCTTAGTCTCAAATCAGACTAACGTATCCTTAACAAACGTTTAAGTTGATCTTAGCCTAAAAAATGGCTAACGTATTCTTAAACTAAAACACCAAACCCAAATCTAAGTAAATACGGATTTGGACTAATCCACGTCCTACGGGGGACGGCATTACTCAGTCTCCGTATACAATCCACGGGCAACCACAAACAAAACAAACACCCACGACATGAAGTGAAATTCTGGAGAAGGAGAAACTTGCTACCGCGATGCGGTAGCGTAATTAACTGCAGGGGCTTGTGCCTGCAGGGAAGAGCGTCCCCACAATCAAAAACCCCTCAAGCGAGGGGGAATCTGACGAAGTCTGCTACATCGGCCGCATCCGTCTAAACCTCCGATACACGGTACCATAAATCAACTTGGCATCTTCGGAGAGGTGGACGGATAAAACCAAATAGCATCTGCCCCGAATCTCAGCGTCAGGGACTTCGCAGTCCTGTGCGCCGCCATTCGGAGGGGAACATTACGGAATACCTAGTGTTTGCCGTCTTTCCGGACGTTACGGAATAACTACCGACGAGTTACGATGAGGATTACATTATTTGGTTTCAAAGACTTTAGAACCTGATAGAACAGTTTAGTTTACCCACTGCACACTATCCTGCACTGCTCTGATTTATATTATTTTTACCCTTTCTTTATTCATGTTTATATTCGCATTGCCTATTACCCTGTTATTATTTTATTACTTGATGACATGACGCGCTGACGTCTGGGTTTTGCATGGCCCAGATTCTGTACCACTGTTGCAGTCCGAGCAGGAGTACTTCAGCCAGCAGGCTGAACTGTGAGGTGTTAGTATAAGTTAGTTTTTCTTTCCTGCGTTTTATTCCTGATGTAAGCCCGCATTATGGGACATACATTCCAGTTATTTTGTATTGGATCTTTCGCTTCCGCATGTTATTATTCTTGACTCATGATATATTGAATTATGGATATGTTTAGATAGTTTTATTTTGTTCTTGATATCTCTACAGCCGTAATGTGACTGTGAAAGGATGCTTCCTACCCACAGGTAGCATGGTTGGCAATGTCACGTGCCCATTGTAGCGTACTCTGGGAAGCGGGGCGTGACATGGTTCTTTTGGTATCAGAGCCATAGGATAGTCGGGTTGATTCTTTTGTAGTTGGGTATTGTACCCAATACACGAATCAGAATACCCGTGTTTAGGAAACATGTCCTGCCACCTTGCCGTTTTACCATTCTTGAACCACATTCTTCCTGATTATATCTTTTACGATGTGCAAAGCTCCTTTGCATATCGACTCGAAACCAGATTCCTTGTTATCTCTAGGACTTATGCGACTTGGGTGGAGTTATATAATTGTGGCTATGATACCGCGACATAGTTATAATGCGGCACTCTATTTAAGTATCTTGGAGTTCTAGCCTTGATCTATATTTTGAATATATCATCATGCTAATATTGGGTATTTTGATTTGAGGAATATGGCCGGTAAGAATTTGAAGATGTACCAAAGACGTGTGGACAAAGCCGCCATGCGTAGAGTGATAAGGGGATTGCTGGAGAATCTAAAGAGACAGACCGAGCTGAAACCGGCGTCTGCACTGAACCAAACGTCCGTACGTAGAAGTGTTCCGGTGAACAGACGCAGCATAGCACCAATGAAGAAAACAATTGTGGTTGATCGAAAAAGGAGCATGATTTGTATCTACTGCCATGTACACGGACATGTGCGAAAGGATTGTCGAAGGAGGCTGGGACTCTGTTTTGTTTGTGGAGCGGCAGATCACACCGTTAGTGCTTGTCCGTCGAAGTTTCGCACGAGGGATGTTATTCAGAAGCCTCCGCAGAGGCCATTCCAGGGACAGAAACAGCTGACTCAAGAACCTAGTCAGGCTAGAGCTTTTACCTTGACAGTTTAAGAAGCTAAGGCGTCAGGAGAGGTTGTTTCAGGTACTCTACTCGTTCATGGTTTTCCCGCATTAGCGTTATTTGATTCTGGTGCATCCCATTGTTTTATGTCATCCAAGTTTATAACTACACACTCGATTGGATACACGACCCTGTCTAGTTTCTGGGACATACACACTGGGAATGGGAAAATCATAACTAGTAGGGAATGTAAAGATTGTACAGTTGTTGTGTGCGGACGGGAGCTTTTTGCAGATTTCATAGTGATTGATACGGGCAGCTACGAAGTCGTCTTGGGAATGGATTTTCTTGCCACTTTCCACGCTCACATTGACTGTAGGGCAAGGAAAGTAATTTACCAGATTCCCGGACATCCCGAGTTTAGCTTCACTAGAGGAAGTAGTTCTGTCGGACCAGTCGAGTTTAGGGCTAGGCCGACAAACAGTATTCTTGCATCTATGGAAGTTGATATAAGTAAAGAGCCGGCTGTTGTTCGTGATTTCATGGACGTGTTAGAAGATATATCGGGATTACCGCCGAAGCGAGATGTGGAGTTCGCAATTGATCTTATTCCTGGTGCAGCGCCAGTATCCAAAGCGTATTATCCAATGACACCAGTAGAGTTGGAAGAAGTCAAGAAACAGGTTGTTGAATGGCGCCAGTATCTAAACCGTTTTTCCGGGCGTTACGGAATGCCCACTGTTTACCGTTTTTCCGGGCGTTACGGAATACCTAGTGTTTGCCGTCTGTCACGCCCCGATTCCCAAAATACGGAATACGAGGGGTAAACAAGGCCAGCCATGCTCCTACGGTCAAGGAAAA
This sequence comes from Agapanthus africanus, assembly GCA_030015575.1. Classification (NCBI taxonomy): domain Eukaryota; kingdom Viridiplantae; phylum Streptophyta; class Magnoliopsida; order Asparagales; family Amaryllidaceae; genus Agapanthus; species Agapanthus africanus. Next base: position 34,774,434 of record CM057346.1, read on the forward strand.
GTCCTGCTGTAGTCACACTTCAGCTTCTAGCTTTTCATGGTACACAGTAAATGATGCGCAGGTAATGGGAAAATGCAGTAACTGAAAGGAACAATGTAAAGACTGACCTGAAGTGGAACAAATGAAAGTAACTCGGGAAGGCGAGTCAAGAAGTCTGTGAAACACGTCTAGTTCTGATCCAGGCTAAATCTTCTCCTCACACTGAGCATGCATACTCAGGTCGTCAGAGCGACACAATAGCAATATAATGTATATAATCAAGTAACAGTTCTAACAGTGGTGAAGGATATGAATAACAGTAAATCAATAACAGCATGAATATAAATGAGCAGAGATAAATGCAGCGGAAAAATAAAGCAGTATAACGATGTGTCACGAATGTCAAGACAGTATAGGATGAATGTAAATGACAGTAACCCTATCAGTCTCTAAGTCTCACTACACAGGTCAATAAGCCTATCGTCAGTCCAAGTGTGAGAGTCAACCACTCGCGAGTGTCCTCCACCCAAGGGTAGAACCCAAGGGCAAGGGACCACGGGCCCAACATGTAACGAGTGTATCACGGTGATATAGCACATACCCTGTAAATCTCCATATGACTCCCTAAATATATAAGCCGGCATGGGACTCCCGAGATTCTGTTGAATTCACACTTGAACTACCCCACACCCCGAGGTCTACATCAAACGCTAACCATAACCCTAAATACTAATCGATCCGTGACAAGTCTGCGCGAGAACTGGAGGCAGGACCTCCATCAAGCACGTCCCGACTAATACCTAAGATAAATGGCAGTGTCGGATGCCTTATCTGTGACATTCGTGCAAGCGCTTCCATAAGTGTTCCATACCACTTATAGTCACATGTACACGCATCCCACAGACGTCGACAATGCACTAGAATAAAAGGGACACTGATTGTGCACAAGTACGTATCACTTTCACTTAATCACGAATACACGAACACTGACGTACTTGCCACAATCAACACTAAAATCTAACACTGGGTAAATGCACGCTGTCACTAGGTTATCAATACAATGACATGGGTATGATATGATGCATGAACAAGTATGTAAACATGGTGAGGATGTTATGAAACCGCATTCTTTCACTTGCACGATTTATCATGAGACATATGGACATCGTTTAGCGAAATGATAAACAGGTAGTAATTAATATGTTCAGTTATCCATCCATAGAATTTTGTTTCAAGCCAATCGGGTTCCAGAATCAAAAGTTATAATCATTTCATTTTAAGCGCTCGCGGCTGGAAATCTGGTTTCAGAATCAGGAATCCATTTCTCAACGCATTTTAACCCCAGTTGGGATCATAATTTAGCGACGCTACAGTTGTATGAATTCTAGGGTTTTCAGTAAGGTTTTCAACGCAACAAACGGATCTTCAATCACGTCTGTACGTTAGGAGTTATAATCTGTTTAATATCAACATGCCAATTCTGATTCTGCTGGGACTGTTATGTGTCCCGATCATCTAAATTACAGATTAAATAGTAAATGATAACGAAACAGGATGAAACTAATTGTGTTGTCTAGCTAACAGAGTTACCTACAATAAGCAGCAGAGTTCCGCAACTTACGAGTTAAGGGAATTCTATGGTATTCAATACGAAACAGCAAACAAAGACTGGAGTCACTCTGGACTGCAGTCCAGAGTCGCACTCCGATCCGAATATCACCATAGTTTAAATACAGAAATGTCTGAAAACCAGTATAGGGTTAAAGTTCATCGAGTTGGCTTCGTTTTGAGCCCTCGAACGCACCATTCTAATATGTATATGATTTATGGTGAAATTAACGACTTTCAGATACAGTAGAATTCCAGTTTTACGGTTAAATTTGGGGGTAGCCGTTTTAATCTTTAACGGTCGTATTTTCTAACGAAACATGCACAAGGTGTTCATCATATCAAGGGCCACAGTAATTAATCCAGTTCCATCAAATTTGATAATGATTTTCTATGAGAACAAGCATCGAACAGTTTGTGGCAATATTTACATGAGGCAAAACATGTGATACATCTACGATTTTAATTTGTAAACTAGTAATAAATAGCATGTAGCAAGTAAGAACTTGCCTGGTGACGTATTGACGACGGTACGTCCACAGCGCGATCGCGACACGAACGTGGCACGGCAGCTCGACTGGGCTCGAGCTCGAGTCCACGGCAAAGTTATGGCTCCGTCGTGGGGTGGTTACGGAGTTGTAAAGAGAGACGTTGCAGATAGAGGGAGAGTGAGATTTAGAGAGCGAGAGTGTGCAGGGAGAGAGAGAATTGGAGAGAGCAGGGAGTGAGAGCTAGAGAGAGAGAGGTGTAGAGACAGAGAGAGAAGAGACAGAGAGTGAGGAAGAGAGAGAAAGACAGTGAGAGAGAGAGGGGGAAACGAGAGAGAGAGCACAGAGTGAGGAAGAGGCAGAGAGCGAGAGATCTGGGAGAGAGAGAGAGTTGGCGATGGAGATGATGTTGATGAGGAGGGTGAGGGTGTCGATGAGATGCAGGTGCGTCGACGACAAGACGAGGAGCTCGCCGGCGTCGGGACAGGGGAGTGGGTGCAGGGGAGTGGGTGCGGGTGAAGACGCTCGGGGCAGTGGAGGAAGAGGGGAGGAGGAGTGAGCGAGGTCGACGGTGCTGTTGTCGTGGGTCGTGAGGGCTGCAGTGGGTGAGATGGCTGTCGTCGTCGTCGAAGATGGTTGCAGCGGGAGTGGGTTGAGAGTGAAGAAGGGAGAAGGGAACGTGGGAGAGAGAGAATGGGGTCAGGAGAAGGGGCGCGTCGTGGGGAAAAACGGTGCGCGAGCGTGGGCGTCGCGGTCGCGAACGTTGGCGACGGAAGCGGCGGGGATCGCGGATCGCGTGCGCGGGAAAAGGGAAGGAGCCGTTGGGGACGGAGCACTGTTGGTGCGGGTCGGGTGCGTGGGTGAGGATGAAGCGGGCTGCAGGGAAAGCGTGGGCCGGGCCAACTTAAAAGAAAAAGAATTGAATTAAAAGGGATTGGCAGCTGCCGGGCCGGGCTGTGAACAAAACGAAAATCAAAAAGAAAATGACTTAGAGAAAAGGAGACCGGGCCAAAGGAATAAAAAGAATTAGAAGACAATTTAGAAAGAGAATGGGGCCGGCTGAAAAAGAAAAATAGATTTTAATGAAAAAATAAAAAGATGGGCCAAGGAGAGATGGGCTCGGAATTTAAATGGGGGAAAATTTATTTGAATTAGGGTTTGGGTTTAATTAGTTGGGCCGGAAAATGGGTAGTATAAATGGGAAGAAATACAATTAAATAACATAAATAAAATTCAAGAATACAAAATACGGATTTGGTATAATAAGAAGCTGGGTATTACATCATACCACCCTTACAAAAATTTCGTCCTCGAAATTTAAAATAAACTATAAGTAATACAACCATATGCGAAAGCTATTATTTTGCAATTTAACACATAAAGATGTACTAGAAATGAGTGGACGAAGAAATTTCGAGAATATAAAATACGTAAGAATAACATACAAAATATAGATTTAAGTAGGTATAAAATAGGAACAACTATAAGGGTAGTCACAAATATACGGAAATATAAATAACAACAATATGACACCATCATTCGAAGCGTACTCAATAAGATCGAAACTCCGATATATGCATATGCAAGTACGTCAAAAGTAGTACGTCAGAAATAAATAGTATAAGGCACAAACATTGGTAATAATAAACATTGGCACAAAAACCTAAAAATAAAATAATAAGAATAAAGTAGTGGAAATCTAGTCGTTAGGTTAAAATATTTTAGGATAATGCATCGGTCAAATAGTTTCAAAATAGTTTAGAAACTCATATAGTGAAAATAAGAAACATGTAACAAAATATACGCAGTTCAAGGTTGCGCTACTAAAAAGAATAATAATAATGCACTTAAAAATACGTAAAACGGGATAATCAATAACACGTACTTTTGACAAATGCAAAATACTAAAACTACATTTTAAAATAATAGTGCCCCTAAATATAGTCGGGGTAACACGGAAAAGCATAAGTGTGTCCAAGTTTAGGTAGGGTAGAGATTACAATGGGATGTGGCTGATACAAAAGGTCGAAAGATGACGGCTTTAGGCTGAAGATCAAGGAAATTGGGATCGGGTCAACACAAAAGTAGAGGTGAGCCACAAAGGGCTACAAGGGAAACAGTATGGGGAGGATAACTTTCAGTACATCGTATGAATCAGGAATTTGAAAGGCTAATGAACTCGATAATTCGTAAGGAAGGTCCTGCTCCCAGAAGGATCTCAAACAGGGTACAGACGAAGTATGAATGGTGGCTCATTCCAAGGATCGGAGTGTGGCACTTTCCAATCGAAACAAGAGTGAAAACTACACAATGAGTAGGGGTGGACAGTCAGGGAACTCGGCAGAAAATAAATGGATAAGGGCAATAAACAAGTACCAATCGAACCAATAATCAAAAAGTTTACGAATTCAGAAGATTTATTTCATTCAAGGAAATTTGAAACAAGACATTACCAAAAGGCGAAAAGTGGCCCTAAACTATACACATCTTATTTGGCCAGAAAAACAACATCAAAAAGGAATTCCGTCAGTCGCGGTTGTGGAGATTTAGTAGGTTGCGGTAGGCTCGCGCACTCAGGTAGGGGCGTCCATTCCCATAGCGTCTCGCGGGGACTGCCAAAGGGAGTTCTTCCACGGCAGGGTCTTGATCTTCTGGTCCTTCACCCTCGGATAAAGCTTCTTCATCGAGATCTGATTCCATGTGATTCTCTTTTCCTGGATTTTCTTCCACGAGATTTTCCTCCGCTGGATTTTCTTCTATCGGTTCTTCCTTGGGGTCTTCCTCTATCGGGTTCTCTTCAGGGTCTCCTTCTTCTTCTTCGGAATCAGCTAACACGTTAAACTCTGGGGCGGCTACTTCTTCGTTCTCTGAATCGTCGTTTTCGAATTTGACTTTGGGACTGTTGATCTCATCGACAGAACTCGTCTTCGTGTGGTCTAAGGATATGCATGTCTGTGCATCCTTATCTAGATGCGGTGCTGCTCTAGGGTGGGCCATGTTATGGAAAGGAAAGTCATGATTAAACAACGGGATACATCAAGAAGAATAGTCAAGTGTATGAAGTATAGAAAGATATGCGGTTGCAGGAATTTTAAAAGAATCATGATTAGAATGTTGTGCTAATGAATAACATGAACAAGGGAAATGCCAAGAGGAAGTTGCATATATTACGATTCAACTAAAAGTTCGATGGATACAAAGGTTCAAACGAAAGAAAGGTTTACAAGAGGATGACAACATAATACTGAAATTGGAAAACATAAAATTCTTCTTCGATTGCCAGAACGCTGCATCATCATCATGCGAGTTGAAACCTGTGTTGGGTCTGTCTATTTTCAAAGCTCGAACTACTCAGTGATCATCACTTGTCAGAAGTGTGGAGAGTGGACGAGCCTCCTCCTTGCAGTTCCTTCCTTTCTGGGCAGCCGTTGATGAGGTGTTTGTTGGAACCGTATATCAGACATTTCCCTTGGGCGCGGCGACAATCCCTCTGAAGGTGTCCTGGCTTCTTACAATATCCACAGCAGGGGTTCTTCTGATGCTTCTGTTGACGCTTCATCTTCTTCTTCTTCCCTCGTCCAATAGGGATCCCTTTATAATAGGAGACTCCCGCTGGTGCCTGATTCACCTGTCTTCTCAGTCCTTCAGTTAATAAGTCGTTCGTTCGCTCCTGAGCTTCCTTTAAACCTTGTAGTACACTAAGGATCTCAACCTTCTGATTCTGAGGAGTGGAGATAGAGGAAGAGTCGTTGGAAGACATGATCCTAAAACAATGATTTTAAGGATGATATAAGTCGCAAGATATACGAGTCAAAACGTAATATGGATAGGACAAAGATTCAAGAATATTAGAGGTGATGAATTTATTACAAGTGAAGAATCAACTGTATGCCTTTAAGTAACCCAAACCGAATACGGTAGTGCAATTGCAACCACGTAATCTTGTCAGGTCACCCGAAACCATAGCGAATGGATAGCTGAACATACGATGTGAATAAGGATCAAGAGTGACAAGTTTACAATCTAGACCGAGGGACGTCTTAGATTGCCAAACTGTACACGGAAAACTGCAATCCTAATCGATGCAAAACCTGTCTCTGATACCAACTAAACCATGTCACGCCCCGATTCCCAAAATACGGAATACGAGGGGTAAACAAGGCCAGCCATGCTCCTACGGTCAAGGAAAAGTCCTGCCGTAGTCACACTTCAGCTTCTAGCTTTTCATGGTACACAGTAAATGATGCGCAGGTAATGGGAAAATGCAGTAACTGAAAGGAACAATGTAAAGACTGACCTGAAGTGGAACAAATGAAAGTAACTCGGGAAGGCGAGTCAAGAAGTCTGTGAAACACGTCTAGTTCTGATCCAGGCTAAATCTTCTCCTCACACTGAGCATGCATACTCAGGTCGTCAGAGCGACACAATAGCAATATAATGTATATAATCAAGTAACAGTTCTAACAGTGGTGAAGGATATGAATAACAGTAAATCAATAACAGCATGAATATAAATGAGCAGAGATAAATGCAGCGGAAAAATAAAGCAGTATAACGATGTGTCACGAATGTCAAGACAGTATAGGATGAATGTAAATGACAGTAACCCTATCAGTCTCTAAGTCTCACTACACAGGTCAATAAGCCTATCGTCAGTCCAAGTGTGAGAGTCAACCACTCGCGAGTGTCCTCCACCCAAGGGTAGAACCCAAGGGCAAGGGACCACGGGCCCAACATGTAACGAGTGTATCACGGTGATATAGCACATACCCTGTAAATCTCCATATGACTCCCTAAATATATAAGCCGGCATGGGACTCCCGAGATTCTGTTGAATTCACACTTGAACTACCCCACACCCCGAGGTCTACATCAAACGCTAACCATAACCCTAAATACTAATCGATCCGTGACAAGTCTGCGCGAGAACTGGAGGCAGGACCTCCATCAAGCACGTCCCGACTAATACCTAAGATAAATGGCAGTGTCGGATGCCTTATCTGTGACATTCGTGCAAGCGCTTCCATAAGTGTCCCATACCACTTATAGTCACACGTACACGCATCCCACAGACGTCGACAATGCACTAGAATAAAAGGGACACTGATTGTGCACAAGTACGTATCACTTTCACTTAATCACGAATACACGAAAACTGACGTACTTGCCACAATCAACACTAAAATCTAACACTGGGTAAATGCACGCTGTCACTAGGTTATCAATACAATGACATGGGTATGATATGATGCATGAACAAGTATGTAAACATGGTGAGGATGTTATGAAACCGCATTCTTTCACTTGCACGATTTATCATGAGACATATGGACATCGTTTAGCGAAATGATAAACAGGTAGTAATTAATATGTTCAGTTATCCATCCATAGAATTTTGTTTCAAGCCAATCGGGTTCCAGAATCAAAAGTTATAATCATTTCATTTTAAGCGCTCGCGGCTGGAAATCTGGTTTCAGAATCAGGAATCCATTTCGCAACGCATTTTAACCCCAGTTGAGATCATAATTTAGCGACGCTACAGTTGTATGAATTCTAGGGTTTTTAGTAAGGTTTTCAACGCAACAAACGGATCTTCAATCGCGTCTGTACGTTAGGAGTTATAATCTGTTTAATATCAACATGCCAATTCTGATTCTGCTGGGACTGTTATGTGTCCCGATCATCTAAATTACAGATTAAATAGTAAATGATAACGAAACAGGATGAAACTAATTGTGTTGTCTAGCTAACAGAGTTACCTACAATAAGAAGCAGAGTTCCGCAACTTACGAGTTAAGGGAATTCTATGGTATTCAATACGAAACAGCAAACAAAGACTGGAGTCACTCTGGACTGCAGTCCAGAGTCGCACTCCGATCCGAATATCACCATAGTTTAAATACAGAAATGTCTGAAAACCAGTATAGGGTTAAAGTTCATCGAGTTGGCTTCGTTTTGAGCCCTCGAACGCACCATTCTAATATGTATATGATTTATGGTGAAATTAACGACTTTCAGATACAGTAGAATTCCAGTTTTACGGTTAAATTTGGGGGTAGCCGTTTTAATCTTTAACGGTCGTATTTTCTAACGAAACATGCACAAGGTGTTCATCATATCAAGGGCCACAGTAATTAATCCAGTTCCGTCAAATTTGATAATGATTTTCTATGAGAACAAGCATCGAACAGTTTGTGGCAATATTTACATGAGGCAAAACATGTGATACATCTACGATTTTAATTTGTAAACTAGTAATAAATAGCATGTAGCAAGTAAGAACTTGCCTGGTGACGTATTGACGACGGTACGTCCACAGCGCGATCGCGACACGAACGTGGCACGGCAGCTCGACTGGGCTCGAGCTCGAGTCCACGGCAAAGTTATGGCTCCGTCGTGGGGTGGTTACGGAGTTGTAAAGAGAGACGTTGCAGATAGAGGGAGAGTGAGATTTAGAGAGCGAGAGTGTGCAGGGAGAGAGAGAATTGGAGAGAGCAGGGAGTGAGAGCTAGAGAGAGAGAGGTGTAGAGACAGAGAGAGAAGAGACAGAGAGTGAGGAAGAGAGAGAAAGACAGTGAGAGAGAGAGGGGGAAACGAGAGAGAGAGCACAGAGTGAGGAAGAGGCAGAGAGCGAGAGATCTGGGAGAGAGAGAGAGTTGGCGATGGAGATGATGTTGATGAGGAGGGTGAGGGTGTCGATGAGATGCAGGTGCGTCGACGACAAGACGAGGAGCTCGCCGGCGTCGGGACAGGGGAGTGGGTGCAGGGGAGTGGGTGCGGGTGAAGACGCTCGGGGCAGTGGAGGAAGAGGGGAGGAGGAGTGAGCGAGGTCGACGGTGCTGTTGTCGTGGGTCGTGAGGGCTGCAGTGGGTGAGATGGCTGTCGTCGTCGTCGAAGATGGTTGCAGCGGGAGTGGGTTGAGAGTGAAGAAGGGAGAAGGGAACGTGGGAGAGAGAGAATGAGGTCAGGAGAAGGGGCGCGTCGTGGGGAAAAACGGTGCGCGAGCGTGGGCGTCGCGGTCGCGAACGTTGGCGACGGAAGCGGCGGGGATCGCGGATCGCGTGCGCGGGAAAAGGGAAGGAGCCGTTGGGGACGGAGCACTGTTGGTGCGGGTCGGGTGCGTGGGTGAGGATGAAGCGGGCTGCAGGGAAAGCGTGGGCCGGGCCAACTTAAAAGAAAAAGAATTGAATTAAAAGGGATTGGCAGCTGCCGGGCCGGGCTGTGAACAAAACGAAAATCAAAAAGAAAATGACTTAGAGAAAAGGAGACCGGGCCAAAGGAATAAAAAGAATTAGAAGACAATTTAGAAAGAGAATGGGGCCGGCTGAAAAAGAAAAATAGATTTTAATGAAAAAATAAAAAGATGGGCCAAGGAGAGATGGGCTCGGAATTTAAATGGGGGAAAATTTATTTGAATTAGGATTTGGGTTTAATTAGTTGGGCCGGAAAATGGGTAGTATAAATGGGAAGAAATACAATTAAATAACATAAATAAAATTCAAGAATACAAAATACGGATTTGGTATAATAAGAAGCTGGGTATTACATCATACCACCCTTACAAAAATTTCGTCCTCGAAATTTAAAATAAACTATAAGTAATTCAACCATATGCGAAAGCTATTATTTTGCAATTTAACACATAAAGATGTACTAGAAATGAGTGGACGAAGAAATTTCGAGAATATAAAATACGTAAGAATAACATACAAAATATAGATTTAAGTAGGTATAAAATAGGAACAACTATAAGGGTAGTCACAAATATACGGAAATATAAATAACAACAATATGACACCATCATTCGAAGCGTACTCAATAAGATCGAAACTCCGATATATGCATATGCAAGTACGTCAAAAGTAGTACGTCAGAAATAAATAGTATAAGGCACAAACATTGGTAATAATAAACATTGGCACAAAAACCTAAAAATAAAATAACAAGAATAAAGTAGTGGAAATCTAGTCGTTAGGTTAAAATATTTTAGGATAATGCATCGGTCAAATAGTTTCAAAATAGTTTAGAAACTCATATAGTGAAAATAAGAAACATGTAACAAAATATACGCAGTTCAAGGTTGCGCTACTAAAAAGAATAATAATAATGCACTTAAAAATACGTAAAACGGGATAATCAATAACACGTACTTTTGACAAATGCAAAATACTAAAACTACATTTTAAAATAATAGTGCCCCTAAATATAGTCGGGGTAACACGGAAAAGCATAAGTGTGTCCAAGTTTAGGTAGGGTAGAGATTACAATGGGATGTGGCTGATACAAAAGGTCGAAAGATGACGGCTTTAGGCTGAAGATCAAGGAAATTGGGATCGGGTCAACACAAAAGTAGAGGTGAGCCACAAAGGGCTACAAGGGAAACAGTATGGGGAGGATAACTTTCAGTACATCGTATGAATCAGGAATTTGAAAGGCTAATGAACTCGATAATTCGTAAGGAAGGTCCTGCTCCCAGAAGGATCTCAAACAGGGTACAGACGAAGTATGAATGGTGGCTCATTCCAAGGATCGGAGTGTGGCACTTTCCAATCGAAACAAGAGTGAAAACTACACAATGAGTAGGGGTGGACAGTCAGGGAACTCGGCAGAAAATAAATGGATAAGGGCAATAAACAAGTACCAATCGAACCAATAATCAAAAAGTTTACGAATTCAGAAGATTTATTTCATTCAAGGAAATTTGAAACAAGACATTACCAAAAGGCGAAAAGTGGCCCTAAACTATACACATCTTATTTGGCCAGAAAAACAACATCAAAAAGGAATTCCGTCAGTCGCGGTTGTGGAGATTTAGTAGGTTGCGGTAGGCTCGCGCACTCAGGTAGGGGCGTCCATTCCCATAGCGTCTCGCGGGGACTGCCAAAGGGAGTTCTTCCACGGCAGGGTCTTGATCTTCTGGTCCTTCACCCTCGGATAAAGCTTCTTCATCGAGATCTGATTCCATGTGATTCTCTTTTCCTGGATTTTCTTCCACGAGATTTTCCTCCGCTGGATTTTCTTCTATCGGTTCTTCCTTGGGGTCTTCCTCTATCGGGTTCTCTTCAGGGTCTCCTTCTTCTTCGTCGGAATCAGCTAACACGTTAAACTCTGGGGCGGCTACTTCTTCGTTCTCTGAATCGTCGTTTTCGAATTTGACTTTGGGACTGTTGATCTCATCGACAGAACTCGTCTTCGTGTGGTCTAAGGATATGCATGTCTGTGCATCCTTATCTAGATGCGGTGCTGCTCTAGGGTGGGCCATGTTATGGAAAGGAAAGTCATGATTAAACAACGGGATACATCAAGAAGAATAGTCAAGTGTATGAAGTATAGAAAGATATGCGGTTGCAGGAATTTTAAAAGAATCATGATTAGAATGTTGTGCTAATGAATAACATGAACAAGGGAAATGCCAAGAGGAAGTTGCATATATTACGATTCAACTAAAAGTTCGATGGATACAAAGGTTCAAACGAAAGAAAGGTTTACAAGAGGATGACAACATAATACTGAAATTGGAAAACATAAAATTCTTCTTCGATTGCCAGAACGCTGCATCATCATCATGCGAGTTGAAACCTGTGTTGGGTCTGTCTATTTTCAAAGCTCGAACTACTCAGTGATCATCACTTGTCAGAAGTGTGGAGAGTGGACGAGCCTCCTCCTTGCAGTTCCTTCCTTTCTGGGCAGCCGTTGATGAGGTGTTTGTTGGAACCGTATATCAGACATTTCCCTTGGGCGTGGCGACAATCCCTCTGAAGGTGTCCTGGCTTCTTACAATATCCACAGCAGGGGTTCTTCTGATGCTTCTGTTGACGCTTCATCTTCTTCTTCTTCCCTCGTCCAATAGGGATCCCTTTATAATAGGAGACTCCCGCTGGTGCCTGATTCACCTGTCTTCTCAGTCCTTCAGTTAATAAGTCGTTCGTTCGCTCCTGAGCTTCCTTTAAACCTTGTAGTACACTAAGGATCTCAACCTTCTGATTCTGAGGAGTGGAGATAGAGGAAGAGTCGTTGGAAGACATGATCCTAAAACAATGATTTTAAGGATGATATAAGTCGCAAGATATACGAGTCAAAACGTAATATGGATAGGACAAAGATTCAAGAATATTAGAGGTGATGAATTTATTACAAGTGAAGAATCAACTGTATGCCTTTAAGTAACCCAAACCGAATACGGTAGTGCAATTGCAACCACGTAATCTTGTCAGGTCACCTGAAACCATAGCGAATGGATAGCTGAACATACGATGTGAATAAGGATCAAGAGTGACAAGTTTACAATCTAGACCGAGGGACGTCTTAGATTGCCAAACTGTACACGGAAAACTGCAATCCTAATCGATGCAAAACCTGTCTCTGATACCAACTAAACCATGTCACGCCCCGATTCCCAAAATACGGAATACGAGGGGTAAACAAGGCCAGCCATGCTCCTACGGTCAAGGAAAAGTCCTGCCGTAGTCACACTTCAGCTTCTAGCTTTTCATGGTACACAGTAAATGATGCGCAGGTAATGGGAAAATGCAGTAACTGAAAGGAACAATGTAAAGACTGACCTGAAGTGGAACAAATGAAAGTAACTCGGGAAGGCGAGTCAAGAAGTCTGTGAAACACGTCTAGTTCTGATCCAGGCTAAATCTTCTCCTCACACTGAGCATGCATACTCAGGTCGTCAGAGCGACACAATAGCAATATAATGTATATAATCAAGTAACAGTTCTAACAGTGGTGAAGGATATGAATAACAGTAAATCAATAACAGCATGAATATAAATGAGCAGAGATAAATGCAGCGGAAAAATAAAGCAGTATAACGATGTGTCACGAATGTCAAGACAGTATAGGATGAATGTAAATGACAGTAACCCTATCAGTCTCTAAGTCTCACTACACAGGTCAATAAGCCTATCGTCAGTCCAAGTGTGAGAGTCAACCACTCGCGAGTGTCCTCCACCCAAGGGTAGAACCCAAGGGCAAGGGACCATGGGCCCAACATGTAACGAGTGTATCACGGTGATATAGCACATACCCTGTAAATCTCCATATGACTCCCTAAATATATAAGCCGGCATGGGACTCCCGAGATTCTGTTGAATTCACACTTGAACTACCCCACACCCCGAGGTCTACATCAAACGCTAACCATAACCCTAAATACTAATCGATCCGTGACAAGTCTGCGCGAGAACTGGAGGCAGGACCTCCATCAAGCACGTCCCGACTAATACCTAAGATAAATGGCAGTGTCGGATGCCTTATCTGTGACATTCGTGCAAGCGCTTCCATAAGTGTCCCATACCACTTATAGTCACACGTACACGCATCCCACAGACGTCGACAATGCACTAGAATAAAAGGGACACTGATTGTGCACAAGTACGTATCACTTTCACTTAATCACGAATACACGAACACTGACGTACTTGCCACAATCAACACTAAAATCTAACACTGGGTAAATGCACGCTGTCACTAGGTTATCAATACAATGACATGGGTATGATATGATGCATGAACAAGTATGTAAACATGGTGAGGATGTTATGAAACCGCATTCTTTCACTTGCACGATTTATCATGAGACATATGGACATCGTTTAGCGAAATGATAAACAGGTAGTAATTAATATGTTCAGTTATCCATTCATAGAATTTTGTTTCAAGCCAATCGGGTTCCAGAATCAAAAGTTATAATCATTTCATTTTAAGCGCTCGCGGCTGGAAATCTGGTTTCAGAATCAGGAATCCATTTCGCAACGCATTTTAACCCCAGTTGGGATCATAATTTAGCGACGCTACAGTTGTATGAATTCTAGGGTTTTCAGTAAGGTTTTCAACGCAACAAACGGATCTTCAATCGCGTCTGTACGTTAGGAGTTATAATCTGTTTAATATCAACATGCCAATTCTGATTCTGCTGGGACTGTTATGTGTCCCGATCATCTAAATTACAGATTAAATAGTAAATGATAACGAAACAGGATGAAACTAATTGTGTTGTCTAGCTAACAGAGTTACCTACAATAAGAAGCAGAGTTCCGCAACTTACGAGTTAAGGGAATTCTATGGTATTCAATACGAAACAGCAAACAAAGACTGGAGTCACTCTGGACTGCAGTCCAGAGTCGCACTCCGATCCGAATATCACCATAGTTTAAATACAGAAATGTCTGAAAACCAGTATAGGGTTAAAGTTCATCGAGTTGGCTTCGTTTTGAGCCCTCGAACGCACCATTCTAATATGTATATGATTTATGGTGAAATTAACGACTTTCAGATACAGTAGAATTCCAGTTTTACGGTTAAATTTGGGGGTAGCCGTTTTAATCTTTAACGGTCGTATTTTCTAACGAAACATGCACAAGGTGTTCATCATATCAAGGGCCACAGTAATTAATCCAGTTCCGTCAAATTTGATAATGATTTTCTATGAGAACAAGCATCGAACAGTTTGTGGCAATATTTACATGAGGCAAAACATGTGATACATCTACGATTTTAATTTGTAAACTAGTAATAAATAGCATGTAGCAAGTAAGAACTTGCCTGGTGACGTATTGACGACGGTACGTCCACAGCGCGATCGCGACACGAACGTGGCACGGCAGCTCGACTGGGCTCGAGCTCGAGTCCACGGCAAAGTTATGGCTCCGTCGTGGGGTGGTTACGGAGTTGTAAAGAGAGACGTTGCAGATAGAGGGAGAGTGAGATTTAGAGAGCGAGAGTGTGCAGGGAGAGAGAGAATTGGAGAGAGCAGGGAGTGAGAGCTAGAGAGAGAGAGGTGTAGAGACAGAGAGAGAAGAGACAGAGAGTGAGGAAGAGAGAGAAAGACAGTGAGAGAGAGAGGGGGAAACGAGAGAGAGAGCACAGAGTGAGGAAGAGGCAGAGAGCGAGAGATCTGGGAGAGAGAGAGAGTTGGCGATGGAGATGATGTTGATGAGGAGGGTGAGGGTGTCGATGAGATGCAGGTGCGTCGACGACAAGACGAGGAGCTCGCCGGCGTCGGGACAGGGGAGTGGGTGCAGGGGAGTGGGTGCGGGTGAAGACGCTCGGGGCAGTGGAGGAAGAGGGGAGGAGGAGTGAGCGAGGTCGACGGTGCTGTTGTCGTGGGTCGTGAGGGCTGCAGTGGGTGAGATGGCTGTCGTCGTCGTCGAAGATGGTTGCAGCGGGAGTGGGTTGAGAGTGAAGAAGGGAGAAGGGAACGTGGGAGAGAGAGAATGAGGTCAGGAGAAGGGGCGCGTCGTGGGGAAAAACGGTGCGCGAGCGTGGGCGTCGCGGTCGCGAACGTTGGCGACGGAAGCGGCGGGGATCGCGGATCGCGTGCGCGGGAAAAGGGAAGGAGCCGTTGGGGACGGAGCACTGTTGGTGCGGGTCGGGTGCGTGGGTGAGGATGAAGCGGGCTGCAGGGAAAGCGTGGGCCGGGCCAACTTAAAAGAAAAAGAATTGAATTAAAAGGGATTGGCAGCTGCCGGGCCGGGCTGTGAACAAAACGAAAATCAAAAAGAAAATGACTTAGAGAAAAGGAGACCGGGCCAAAGGAATAAAAAGAATTAGAAGACAATTTAGAAAGAGAATGGGGCCGGCTGAAAAAGAAAAATAGATTTTAATGAAAAAATAAAAAGATGGGCCAAGGAGAGATGGGCTCGGAATTTAAATGGGGGAAAATTTATTTGAATTAGGGTTTGGGTTTAATTAGTTGGGCCGGAAAATGGGTAGTATAAATGGGAAGAAATACAATTAAATAACATAAATAAAATTCAAGAATACAAAATACGGATTTGGTATAATAAGAAGCTGGGTATTACACCGTCTTTCCGGGCGTTACGGAATAACTACCGACGAGTTACGATGAGGATTACATTATTTGGTTTCAAAGACTTTGGAACCTGATCGAACCGTTTAGTTTACCCACTGCACACTACCCTGCACTGCTCTGATTTATATTATTTTTACCCTTGCTTTATTCATGTTTATATTCGCATTGCCTGTTACCCTGTTATTATTTTATTACTTGATGACATGATGCGCTGACGTCTGGGTTTTGCATGTCCCAGATTCTGTACCGCTGCTGCAGTCCGAGCAGGAGTACTTCAGCCAGCAGGCTGAACTGTGAGGTGTTAGTATTAGTTAGTTTTTCTTTCCTGCATTTTATTCCTGATGTGAGCCCGCATTATGGGACATACATTCCAGTTATTTTGTATTGGATCTTTCGCTTCCGCATGTTATTATTCTTGACTCATGATATATTGGATTATGGACATATTTAGATAGTTTTATTTTGTTCTTGATATCTGTACAGTCGTAATGTGACTGTGGAAGGATGCTTCCTACCCACAGGTAGCATGGTTGGCTATGTCACATGCCCATTTTAGCGTACTCTGGGAAGCGGGGCGTGACATATATCTTTGTTGTACCCCTTTTTGGGGCTGGTTTTTACGAAGGAGGTGCTGCCAAAATTTTTAAGAAATAAAGCTGGACTTTAAAGAATTTGTATTTGAGATTTCAAAAGTTTTAACAATGTTCTTATCACTTACTACTTTTGATTGTTTAGATTGCTGGGTTTTCGGCTTACTTAAATTGCGTTACGCCTGTAGACGTTGCGTAGTTTAAGGGCCGTCACGTGCCAAATTTCGGGTCGTGACACTTGGCGTCCTTCTAGGCGGGTTCGGAGACCTCGGAGGACGTCCCTATTCGCCGCCGAAAGACGCGACTGGGACGTTGGGACGTCCGGGCCTGAATTTTGGGGGGCAGATGCTATTTGGTTTTATCCGTCCACCTCTCCGAAGATGCCAAGTTGATTTATGGAACCATGTATCGAAGATTTAGACGTATGCGGCCGATGTAGCAGACTTCGTCAGATTCCGGGTTTTTGATTGTGGGGACGCTCTTCCATGCAGGCGCAAGCCCCTGCAGTTAATTACGCTACCGCATCGCGGTAACCACTTTCTCCTTCTCCAGATGGTCACTTCGTGTCGTGTGTGATTGTTTTGTTTTTGGTTGCCCGTGGATTGTATACGGAGACTAATTTATGTTGTTGCCCGTGGGGCGTAGATTAGTCCATATCCGTATTTTCTTAGATTTGGGTTTTGGGTTGGGTTTAAGGATCGTTAATCTCATTTGAGACTAAGATCAACTTAAACGTTTGTTGAGGATACGTTAGTCTAATTTTTAGACTAAGATCTACTCAACGGGATCATTTAGATCCAACAAAAGAGCTTTTGGGCTCTATTGTTTAGTTTAGGGACTTTGCGGTCCATAATTAGTTTAAGGAAATTACGGTCCATAGAGTTTAGAGACATCATAGTCTGTAAAGTTTAAGAACATCATAGTCCATGGGTTTAAGGACCCCACAGTCCAACATTAAGGACATCATAGTCTATGGGCTTAAGGACCCCACAGTCCATAAAGTTTAAGGACATCATAGTCCATGGGTTTAAGGACCCCACAGTCCATAAAGTTTAAGGACATCTTAGTCCATGGGTTTAAGGACTCCACAGTCCAAGTTTAAGGACATCTTAGTCCATGGGTTTAAGAATTCCACAGTCCAAGTTTAAGGACATCATAGTCCATGAAAATCTGGCTGTCGGGACCCGTCACCTCTCTGAAGACGTTGAAGGATTACAACGACATATCTCAGAGGAGTTAAGAGATGTACCCTTGAACCAATATTGGTTGAGAAGCTCTGGGAATTACTTTGAATGTCATATGGGATGATCAATTTTGGAAGACAAGAATATAGTTGGGGTTCATTTTTAAGGGATCTTGCCTCTCACAGGTCTTCATTTCTTCCGTTTCGGATGTGGGTTCATTGAAGAGAGGGCCAAGGGCTATTTCTTCATCAGAATCGCTCCCGAAGGTGAGAACTTGCGATCCCCCGGCGTCGACCATGTGACAGTTGCCGGTAGTCCTTTTGCGCTCCTCAGTCGTATTTCTTTGCTCCCGGCGAGTTTTGTGTTTCATCCGCTTGAAATGTTGTCGGTGAGCAACATATCCCTGCCACCAGTTTTTAAAGGCGCTGCACTCTTCGGTGGGGTGCGCAATCCTTCGATGATATAAGCAGTAGCTAGGATGTACATCCGCTTCATCAGGAGTGTTTCCTTCGGAGGGTGGCAGCTTCATTCCCATCGATATGGCTTTGGCGAACATTTTCCTCGTTTTAAACATGTTCTTGTCTGTGGCGAACGTGCTTCGATCTGGTTGGAGTACCTCAACCCTTTCATCCAGTCGCCGGCATTTTGCTTTTTCAAATATGGCCATCTCACGCTCTCGATCAGCTTTGCTTCTCAGAAGAGCTTCGTTCAGGAATGCATCAATCATTTCGTCTGATGGTCCTAGAAGTCCCAGCTCAGGATCTGCCCCCAGTTCCTCTGCGTCAGGAGCTTCTTCACCGTTTATTAATGAATGAGAGATCACGTGGCAGCTTGCCACATAATCCTTAGGTTCATCTGACGAGTCTTCTCCATTGTCATCATCTTCGTCCTCAAGGACGTGGCTGAGAAACTCTTGAAGTGTGACTGGGGTCCGTGCCTTCTGGTTATATTCTTCCAGCGCGTCGATATGTTTTTGCAGGTCTGTGCGTTTGTCACCAGGCTTCACGGGATTTTTGGTCTTCTTCTTCTTTCTCGAAGACTTGGATAGCTGGGTTTGAGCGCTTTGATTATCACCGCCAATTTTTGGAGTTGGGCGCGGTTTCAGCATTCCCTCGATGACCTCGGGTTCCAGTGGATTTTTCCACCTGATCGCTGGGCATGTTTGGAGATCCTTCAGCATTCTTTTCATCTTAGCTGAAAGAACGACCTCCCATGGAGCTTCTTCGGCGAAAGAGCACGATGCCCCCGGTGTGTCCGCCTTTTTGGGAGCGTGCGGCTGGGGCGGGTTTACTTTCCAATTCTCGGACAGTGCAAATTTGCCCTGTTGGTATTGGTTCTCAATCCACCCTTTGAAGACGAAGCAATTTTCGATTGCATGGCCTATCGCTTGGTGATAGGGGCAATAATTGGGATTATTAGCCTCACCGGGTTGCAATGAGCGCTTTGGATCCGGTAAGTTGATGAGCCTGTTGCGCACCGCCAGCTCGAATAATCTCCTCGTTTTGTCCCGGGGAAACGAATAAGGGCGCTTCATTTTCTCATTATAGAATCGCCGTCTCTCGTCTAGGCGATCAGTTAGTTTTGGACCACTGGGCTGTTGTTGGGCATTGGCGACGAAGGTTGCTTTTCCTTTCCCTTTTTCATTCCGCGGCTCTGGCTTCGAAGAGGAAGGCCTGTGGCCCATCTGGTCCATTTGGGCCAGCTTGTCAATCAAGGTTTGGAAAGTAGTCGGCTTGAAAAACATCATAAATTGCGAAATAGTCGCCTGCGGATCAAGAGTACCCACGAACATGCCTATCGCAGGCGCTTCTTCAATGCGTTGCTCGCACTTCGACCATAGATTCCGCCACCGTATTGCATACTGAACCCATGTTTCTCCAGGCTTCACCTTGGCATTGATCAATGCCGTAATTGGGGTGCGTTCGTTAGCGCTTGCGAAACGTTGGATGAACAGCAATTCCATCTCCGTAAAGGTTTTGACGGAATCATTGGGGAGCTCTGAATACTATTCGAACGCCGTCTCTGCCAAGCTGTCGACGAATTGGCGAAGCAGTAGCTTATCATCCCCTCCAGTATTGCCGCAGAGAGCCCAGAACTGAGCAACGTGTTGATGTGGATTTCCCGTCCCCTTGTATACGTGGAATTTGGGGATCGTGTATTCCGGCGGGTACTTTATTTGGTCGTACCAACTCGGATAGGGCCGTCCAGTTCTAACGACTTGGCTAGCCGCTTCATTCGCTTGATGAGCTCGTATTTGTTGAGCTATATAATCATCGAGCATGGCTTTGGAGATGGTCTCCTCTTTGGCTGTTGACAGAGCCGGCAGAGGATTTGATATCTCTCCTCTATCATCTTCAATTGTCACTGGAGGGTCTTCGGCTGGAGGGTCCGGTTGGATCATCATGCCCACCATGTCTTGGAATAGAAGGGTCATTTTTCTTATATTGGCTGCTTATTCCGCGGCCTCCTTGTCCTTCTTCTCAAGCATTCTCCGAAGGAATTCGGTATCAGTTTCTTGTTCACGGCGCTGCTCCGAGGATGTTTCCGGGCTTGCTTTCGGTCCCGTAAGTGCGGCCATAGCTGTCAGCATCTCTTGGAGCTTTTGTTGTTGTTGCTCCTGAGCCTTAGTCACTGATCACGTAAGCGGTCGATGACCTGTGGACATACGGCTGTCCTCTTTTCCGGATGCCATATAGATATGCACCACCGTGCCTCCAGCCTTGGGGCGTTTGGGTTCAGTGGTCTTGCGATTCGTCGCAGACTCCGGGATTTTCTCCGACCTTCTCCTCTTATGGGCGGTCGAAGTTGAGGGGGCCGTTGCAGTGGACACCCAAGTAGCTGTCGTCTTTTGTGGCTTGACATGATGGTCCTCTTCTCGCTGAACTTTCACCTTTTTCTGTCGGCGAGAGTAATCTTGATCAATCACCGAGTCCTGAACCTGTCGCCAAACTTTGTAAATTCTAGAGGAAAGCCGCTGAGAGAGCTGCTCCAGCTTCGCTTTTGGGGCATTCTCCATAGGTGGAGGAGATCTCTTCTGCACAGCAATCGGAGAGTTCTTGCGCACCCTCCTTAGCGGTTCAAAGCTGTTCCCAGTTGGAACAGCAGCATCGATTTCTACCGTTGGAGCTGGCGGAGTCAATCCAGAAGGGGAATTGCCCCCAGCTTTCCTTACTCGGCGCCAGTGGCGACGTCGAGAGTGTCTTGCAGTTGGTATCTGCTCAGTTATGAGGGTGACCTCATCATGCTCCTTGTTCTGGTCAGAAGTTGTTATTGGCGCCAGCCTATTGAAAACGGACGTCCGTTGAGCGGGGATAGCTAACCTATCGAAGGCAGACTTCCGAGCAGGGGAAGCAGCCTTGACGATTTCGCCTGGAACAGGAGATGAAACAGTCAATCTTGTGAAGACCGACCCTTTGGCAGAAGAAGCCGCCTTGATGACTTCAGGAGAAGGAATGGCTATCCGCTTAGGAATAGCACCTTCTGGTATTGCGGGCTTCTTGATGGGCCCGTTGGAGCTTTGGCCCAGTCTATTGAAAACCGAGGCACTGGATTTGGGCGACCTGCTGAGAGGGGCCGCAGTAGTTGCGAGCCGATCAAAGACCGACTTCTTCTTAGCTTCTTGTGATGGCAGCGGGGCATTGAAGCTCATCGGTGGGAGCATGGTCCCAAAGAACAGCCCATTGGTGGCTTGGGTCACTTGTTCCACCGGCATTGTGAACAGGGAGGCCGCTTGGGGTCCGTCGGTTACACCTCCAGATGAGGCGGAACGGGAGTTGCAGTTGCAATTGGAGAAATTAGAGGCCATTGCTGTTCTTTTTTCTGCACGGGAGCAAAACCAAATCTTAGTACCTCGAACCCAAGGGCAACCATATTAAACCGCGTTTCGTTCGCGAACACGACACACGAAGTGTGGAGTGGAAAGAGGAAAAGGTCCCACTGGGCATGCCAGAATCTGTTCTCCGCCGGAATACGCGACCGGGACGTTGGGACGTCGGGGCCTGAATTCTGGGGGCAGATGCTAATTGGTGCTATCCGTCCACCTCTCCGAAGATGCCAAGTTGATTTATGGCACCATGTATCGAAGGTTTAAACGGATGCGGCCGATGTAGCAGACTTCATCAGATTCCCCCTCGCTTGAGGGGTTTTTGATTGTGGAGATGCTCTTCCCTGCAGGCGCAAGCCCCTGCAGTTAATTACGCTACCGCGTCGCGGTAACCACTTTCTCCTTCTCCAGATGGTCACTTCGTGTCATGTGTGTTTGTTTTGTTTTTGGTTGCTCGTGGATTGTATACGGAGACTAATTTATTTTGTCGCCCGTAGGGCATGGATTAGTCCAAATCCGTATCTTCTTAGATTTAGGTTTGGGGTTGGGTTTAAGGATACATTAGTCTCATTTGAGACTAAGATCAACTTAAACGTTTGTTAAGGATACGTTAGTCATATTTTAGACTAAGATCAACTTAACGGGATCATTTAGATCCAACAAAAGAGCTTGTGGGCTCTATTGTTTAGTTTAGGGACATTGCGGTCCATTAGTTTAAGGACATTACGGTCCAAGGTTAAGGACATCATAGTCCATGGGTTTAAAGGGACCCCACAGTCCGAGGTTAAGGACGTCATAGTCCGTGGGTTTAAAAGGACCCCAAAGTTTGAGGTTAAGGACATCATAGTCCGTGGGTTTAAAGGGACCCCACAGTCCGAGTTTAGAGACATCATAGTCTGTAAGATTTGCTGGTTATCGGGACCCGTCAGCTCTCTGAAGACGTTGAAGGATTACAACGACATATATCAGAGGAGTGAAGAGATGTACCCTTGAACCAATATTGGTTGGGAGATCTACAGTCCAATTTGGGACTAAGATCAAAAGGTTAATGAGCATATGGGCTCAGTTAATCTGAATTAAGGACTTATGGCCAATCTTGGGCTAAGTCCACTTAGGTTTAAAATGTTGGACATTTGTTTGGGCTGCTGAACATTTGTCTAGGCTTGGCCCTTTTAATAATGCTGAGCATTGATTTGAGTTCTGACAGTATTTCTGTCTTTTATTGAATGTTGAGCATTCATCATAGCTCTTGGGCTTATTAAAGAACAATTTATGTTCTTTTTAGAGCACACGTGAGGAGCACGTGGTGCGCTTGGCGCCAGTCAAAGAGCGCAGAGCACTTCTGCTGAATAGCGCACACGTGAGAAGCACGTGATGTGCTTGGCACTGAGCGCCAGGTTAAAGAGCGCAAAGCGCTAGTTGTTCAATGGCGTACACGTGAGGAGCACGTGGTGTGTTCGGCGCTGAGCGCCAGTCCATGAGCGCAAAGCGCTATTTTATGAGTGCAAAGCGCAATTTGTTGAGTAGCGCACATGTGAGGAGCACGTGGTGCGTTTGCGCTGAGCGCCAGTCCATGAGCGCAAAGCGCTATCTGTTTAATGGCGCGCACGTGAGGAGCACGTGGTGCGCTTGGCGCCAGATTAGAAGCGCTGAGATGCTTCTTTTTAATATGGAGCGCTAAGGCTCCTTTATGCAGCGCTGTGCGTTAGTTCTGATGCGCCGAAGCGCTTCTTTTTAATATGGAGCGCTAAGGCTCTTTTATGTAGCGCTATGTGCTGAGAATTAAGTTATCTTTTAAAAGACTTTGTCTCATAGATCTAAGAATAAAGTTCTTAGTTTTAGAGGAGATGTTCAATCTCTTATATTTTGGTGAAAGGCTTTGCCTTTATGGATCTGTGATCCTAAGAGAATTGAATAATTCTCCCCCCTCCTTTTATATTGAGATGTATCGATCTCATTTTGTAAAAGACCTTAGTCTTGTAGATCTAAGATCTGCGAGAAGAATTATGTTCTTTTTCTTATTTTATATGAGGTCCTTTGATCTCCTTGTGAAAGTCCTTAGTCTTGTAGATCTATGATCTTAAGGAAAGAAGTGAATTCTTCTTTTTAATATGAGATGATTTCATCTCTCTGTTTATTTTTACCTTGAAGAAAATCTTCTTCTTCTATCGAGAGCTTGGCTCTTCTTTCTGAGATTTATCTCAAAGTTTATATGGGGGTTCCTCTTTTTGTTTCTGTATATTTCAGACTTGAAGTCTTGAAGCCTTTATATAGGGTGAGCTGATTTGTTAAATCAGTTAAGGAGATCTTTTCTCCAATTGATTTGGGGATTTCCCCCACCGTTGGATCTTGATCCAAGGGCTTCTGATTTACAGAAGACAATTTTCTTGTTTTTAACAAGATTGGGAAATCTTTTCCATACAGAATTTATTCTGTATTTTGGTGATTTTTAATCACCTTTGGATTATTGATCCAACGGTGCTCTGATTTACAGAGCACAATCTTTTTGTTTGGAAAGATTTTGAGGAATCTCTCCTTAACAGAATTTTATTCTGGTTAATTGATGATTTATCATCTTAATTGGTGGGGAGCTTTTAGTTCTAGCGCTAGCGCACCCGTGCTTTGCACGTGGTGCGCTGCTTATAGTGCAGCGCACTTGGCGCTAGCGCACCCGTGCTTTGCACGTGGTGCGCTGCTTATAGTGCAGCGCTCTTGGCGCTAGCGTACACGTGCTTTGCACGTGGTGCGCTGCTTAGGGCGCAGCGCACTTGGCGTTGCTATGAAGCGTTGCTTCATTTCAAAATTTGAATTTTGAACAGAGCTTTGCTCTGATTGGGGGAAACAACCATCACGTGTGGGCACGTGATGGGTATCCATGATTTGGATATTAAAGTGTTTGTCAGGGGTCACGTGCGTGATACCCTCTAAAGAGAAACTGTCTTGGCTCTATTCCCTTTTGTTTTGAGGAGTTTTTAAGGGTCACGTGGGAGCACGTAATATACCCCAAAAGAGAAACTGTCTTTATTGTTTTAAGGGTTCCCTTTTAAATAAGTGTTAAACAGTTTGGGAAATCTCTTTTTTGGTTCAAAGAAAGGGGGTCACGTGTTACCACGTGACCATCAATATGCATGTAATTCTGAGTGCTAACTTCTCTCCTCTTCTTTTTTTTTATATAGGAATTAAATTCCTTAGAAATTTGCATGGCAGAATCTCTCCAATAAGAATTAACTTTTCAATTTTTATGGGGAGATCTGCTTCTGCAGATCTATCACCATGAGGAAGAACGAAGTTCTTATATTAGAGGTTAAACCCTATCCTTGTTGGAGGAATTAAATTCCTATATGTTTTTGTGGGGGAATAGGATTCTCTGAACTTAGGTCTTCCCTTAGGTTTTAGATCTACATGGCAGAATCTCCCCGATGAGAATTAAATTCTCAACTTATGGTGAGATCTGCTTCTGTAGATCTTCAACCAGAGTAAGAACTAAGTTCTTATTTAGAAGAGTTAAACTCTTGGTTTTGAGAATTAAATTCTCTTTTGTTTTATGGAATGATCTCTTTCCATCTCTTACCTAGAGTTTCTTTCTTTTTCTGAAGAGATCTTCTCTCTGGAGAATTAAATTCTCTCTTTTTTTTATTCTCTCTTCTGTCTCCTTTTTTATCTCAAAATTTCTTCTCCATTCTTTCTTTTTTTTCCCTCTTCCTTCTTGGCTCCTATTTATAGGAGAAAGAAAAGAATCAGTTTGTTCAGTGCATTTCTCATTGAGAGATTTTGATTGATTTTATAACCAATATGATCTTTTAGATCACTCAGTGAATTTTATTCACCATTGGATTTTTAATCCAAAAGATATTTTATTTGTTGTTCCCGGCTAATTTTAGGAAAATATTTCCTTGTATAGAATCTTTCTATAAATTAGTGATTTTTAATCACCATTGGATTTTTAATCCAACGGTACTCCCTTTTACAGAGTGCAATCTTTTTTGTTTGGAAAGATCTAGGGAAATATTTTTCAATTAGGGTTTCTGATTCATTTTAATTAGAATTTAATTTTATTTGTTTCAGAGAGTTTAAGAGTCTATCACGTGTTGGCACGTGACCCCACTGATTAATCAATTAATTAGAATTTAATTCTATTGGTTCAAAGGGCTCAGGAACCCATCACGTGTTGGCACGTGACCCTACTGATTAATCATTTAATTAGAATTTAATTCTATTGGTTCAGAGGGCTCAGGAATCCATCACGTGTTGGCACGTGACCCCACTGATTAAGCATTTCCAATTGTTTATTTCATTCAACGCCTATAGGCTTTGCCTGTAAAAGGTCACGTGTGGGCACGTGATGCCCCCCTTTGGGGGTTTTCCTTGCTGCTTTATTTGTATTTTATTCAGTTCCCATGAGGGAACAAATGCTTTTAATTCTCTTTAAGTAGAATTTAATTTTATTAATTCAGTGGGTTCAAGAGCCCATCACGTGTGGGCACGTGACTTTATCAATTAGGCACTCAGGCGTAGATGGAATCTGCCCATAAAAGGTCACGTGTTTGCACGTGAGGCCCGGTCATGTGTGAGCACGTGATGCCCCATTTGGGATTTTTCCTTGTTGCTTTCTTTATATTTTATTCAGTTCCCTTGAGGGAACAGTCCCGATTAGCGACTTCAGCTTGTCCGTTGCATTGGGGATGTGCGACCGTGGCGAACTTCATGAGGATATGGTACTCACGGCAGAATTCCTTTACTTTCTCGTTTTCGAAGTTCGTCCCGTGGTCGGTGATGATGCACCTCGGGATGCCGAACCGGAGTATCACATTGTTCTGCAGGAACTTGATGGTCGTTGCGGCATCCGGTTTCCTGATGGGGATAGCCTCGATCCACTTTGTGAAGTAGTCCACCGCTACGAGGACGTACTTGTGCCCGCCCGTACCGGTAGGGAACTGGCCTATCATATCCAATCCCCACTGGACAAACGGCCACGGGGAGGTTAGGGCGGTTAGCTTGGTAGCCGGAAGACGAGGTATGCTTCCGTGGGGTTGGCAGCTCTTGCATCTCCTGACGAGCTTATGGGCATCCTGATGAATAGTTGGCCAGTAGTACCCCTGGAGCAACGCCTTTTGGATCAAGGTGCGGGCCCCCTGGTGTGCGCCGCCGACCCATTCGTGGATCTCGCGAAGGACGTAGTCGACTTCTTGGGGGTCAACACACCGGAGCAGGGGCCGAGTAAAGGACTTCTTGTAGAGGTTCCCGTTGCTCCAGACGAAGTGGCGGGCTTTGGCCCGGAGACGGCGGGCTGCTCCCCGATCTTCTGGGAGCGTGCCTTCCCTTAAGAATTCCACGAGGGACTTCCTCCGGTCTCGGTCTTCTTCCTGGGCTGTGTACACATGAAGTATTGTCGTCCTGTCTTCCACGCTGGGTCGTGGCAAGATTTCGAAAAGGATTGATCGCTTGTTGTTGGCCGAGTAGGATGAAGCCAGCTTACTCAGGGCGTCGGCTTGAGCATTGAGCTGTCTGGGTATCTGTTCTACCTGGACCTCATCGAAGTTGTTTCGAAGTTTTCTTACCTCGGCCAGATACTTCACCATTAGGGGTTCCCGAGCCTCGAATTATCCGGTTACTTGGCCAATGACCGGAGCTGAGTCACTGCGGATCCGAATTCTTTTCAGCCCCAGCCCGGAGGCCATGTGAAGTCCAGCCAGCAGGGCCTCGTACTCCGCCGCGTTGTTTGATGCCTTGAACCCATGCTTTATAGAGTACTCCATTTCTATGTCGCTCAGGCCTCGAATGATAAGGCCGACATCACGGCCTTCCTCGGTTGAGGACCCGTCGACGTAAATGACCCATTCAGGGACCGAGTCGGGTCTTCCCTCAATCGGGGGTCGAGTTGCGAGGGCTGGCGCGGACTCCGGCTCCTTACTGGGGATGGTGCACTCGACGATAAAATCGATCAGGGCTTGTGCTTTGATGGCCTGCATCGGTCAGTACTTGATGTCAAACTGGGACAACTCCCACTTCCACTTCTCTAAGCGGTCCGAGGATTCGGGTGAGGCGAGGATAGCCCCAAGCGGGTGTTCGGTAAGAACGAGGAAAGTGTGCACCTGGAAGTAGTGTCGTAGCTTCCTGGAGGCCATAATGAGGGCTAGGACTATCTTCTCTATGCCCGGATACCTTGTCTCTGCGTCTTTGAAGACGTGGCTCACGTAGTATACCGGCTTTTGCACTCCGTCAATCTCTCGGACGAGCACTGAGCCTGTTGCTTGGTCGGACACCGCCAGGTATAGTGAGAGCTCGTCTCCTTCAACTGGTCAGGTTAGCAGTGGTGGCGTCGCAAGGTGCCTCTTTAATTGGTCGAAGGAGGTCTGGCACTCTTCTGACCACTCGAATCTCAGGATCTTCCTCAGAGCTTTGAAGAACGGGAGGCACTTCTCTCCAGACCTCGACATGAAACGGCTCAGTGCGGCTACCCGCCCGGTTAGTCGCATGATCTCAATGTTGGTCTTGGGCGCGGCTATGTTGAGGATAGCGTCGATTTTCTCTGGGTTAGCTTCAATTCCACGGCGGGTGACCATAAAACCGAGGAACTTTCCTCCGGTGACTCCGAACGCACACTTGGCGGGGTTCAGTTTCATCTTGAACATGCGGAGTACTTCGAAGGCTTCGCCTAGATCCTTAGCGTGGTTGACCGACGAGACTGATTTGACGAGCATGTCGTCAACCTAAACTTCCATGTTCCTGTCGATCTGCGGCTTGAACATGCGGTTGACCAATCGTTGGTACGTAGCTACGGCGTTTTTGAGGCCGAAGGGCATCACTTTGTAGCAATATACCCCTCGGTCCATTGTGAATGCGGTGAGGTCTTCATCTGCCGGATTCATACGGATCTGATTGTAGCCGGAGAAGGCATCCATGAATCTCAACAGCTCGTGGCCAGCCGAGCTGTCTATGAGCTAATCTATCCGAGAGAGGGGATAGTTGTCTTTGGGGCATGCCTTGTTGAGGTCGGTGAAGTCGACGCACATGCGCCACTTCCCGCTGTACTTTTTAACCAGAACCACGTTCGCCAGCCACTCCAAATAGGGCACATTCCGAATGAAGTCAGCGGCCAGGAGCCGGTCTACTTCGTCTTTGATAGCCTTCTGTTTGACCGGGGCGAAGCTTCGCTTTTTCTGTCTGACGGGTCGGGCCGTAGGATCTACCCCGAGCTTGTGAGATATGATTTTGGGGTCGATCCCAGGCATGTCAGCAGGCGCCCAAGCGAACACGTCGGAGTTGTTTCTGAGGAAATGAACCAGGTCATCTCGCTGAGTCCCTGTCAGCAGTGACTTGATCTGAACGATTTTTTCGTCGTCCCCTTCTACGAGGGGGGCCTCTGTCAGAGGCTCCACCGGGATCCCTCGGACCTCTTTTTGCTCGTCCCGAGTGTCCAGAGCACCCCTGATGTCACCTTCGCCTTCGACATCGTCGATTGGCTGCTCAGATGAAGATGTCGTGGTGAAGCAAACCTTTGCAATTCACCGGTCTCCGTAGACCCGACCTATCCCGCCCTGGTCGAGAGGGAACTTCATCGTCAGGTGGTAGGTCGATATCCGGGCCCGGAGGGAATTCAACGTCGGGCGGCCGATGAGAATGTTGTAGGCCGATGGGATTCTTGCTACGATGAATTCCATAGGCACTGTTCGTGTAGGGCCGGCCTCCCCGACATTAAACTGCAGAGTTGTTACCCCTTCCGCCGGGATGGAGTGGTTAGTGAATCCTGAAAGGACGTGGGAGGTCGGCCTCAGGTCTGCCGGGGTGAGCCCCATGCACAGAAAGCAGTCGTAGAAGAGAATGTCTGCCAAGCTTCCCGAGTCGACCATGATCCTGTGCACCTCGTATTGATGGACACGAGCTGTAATTACCAGGGGGTCGCTGTGGGGCAGGGATATGCCATGGAAGTCCCCGTCGTAAAAAATGATCGGCTCGATCTCCCTGGCCTTCTTCCTCGGGCGGCCGTTGGCCTCCGCGGCTGGCGTGGGGTGCAAATCCTCACAGGTACTCGACGTACCCCCACCGTCAAGTCCATGATTTTTGGTGAGCCCTATGGCGAGGTAGTCTTCGAGCTGCCGTGACGAGTCTTGTCCGTGCGTTCCCATCGAGGGAGGGGGTGTCGGCCATGCCTGTGAACAGGCGAGCTGGCCGATATCTCCTCGGGAGGGACAGGTGCGCGAAGGAGCTCGAGGCGAGGCGCTCTGGCGACGTACCTCGGTGTTGAAGCGCGGGGCGCCCAGCGGGTTGCAGAATGTATTGGCCCGGGGGATCCACGGCCGTGGGAGGTAGCGAGGCGGTGGTCGGCAGCGCCGACGCGAGCAGAGTCTTCCCTCCCTCTGTACGGTTCTGGGTCGTGAGGTGAGCGAGCGGCGACTCGGGGAGCTTGCCCCGCCGTCTGGACACGGACGAGCGCGTCCACGACGGACGCGGGTCGATCTATTCGGACGGCGAGGGCGACGATGGTGTTCGGAGGAGGAGGTTCGTCGGCGCCTCCGTTGTGGGGGAGGCGGCGACTAGGGCCTGGGTCGTCATGATGATGGCTCGCCATTTGGTTGGGATCGGAAGATGAACTTTTTGTTTTGTGGAATCAAATTGTTCCCACAGACGGCGCCAGCTGACGTGGGTCGGATCACGTCAAGAAGTTACCTTCCGTTGATCTGATGATGGCGGCGACAAATGGCTGAGATTGGATCTGAAGGATGGCTCCTGAAGCGTGTGGATCTCAATGGGTTTGAGGTTGTTTGGGCCGAGCTACCTGCAAGGAAGTCCCGGGGTGGTTGGACCACCGAGGACCTCCCGACGATCAAGTTAAATAGGAAATCCGAGCAGAATAACGGCATAGTGTAGTAAAAAATGGCTTACTTGAACCGTCTGAAAAGGGGTTTATATAGCGGTGGCAGCAGGCAGGCAGGCGCGAGGATCACGCCGGCAGTTACGCTCCAGTCGTCACGCCCGCGTATTGAGCGGGATCCCGCATTAATGGCGAGGCGGGATCGTTAATGGGGGGATCGTGATAGCGTGGAACGTGGGATGTGGTCGGCGGATATCTCACGCATGGCGAGATTCGCGGGATGGTGGTTGCGCCTGTGAGTGGTGCCGTTGGTCGGTCGACGAGACCGGGGAAGATGACCTCGGCGGGAGAGCTCGCGGATGAGCGGGAGGGCCGAGGTATCTTGGTTCTGTGGTAGCCCGGAGACGAGCTGAGAGGGCCAAGGAGGCCAATTGTGTAGGGGCTCGGATGTGAGCCAACAGTTGTCTGTTTGTAGGACGGGCACAGGAGAGACATGGTCGGCCACTGTAGGTCCTTTCTTGTGAGCTTCAGGACACGTCATCAACCACGTGTCATGATCTGGGAGATCACTGATATCGAGCATCATCAGACTCACAACACCTAAGTAATAATGTCAAACAGGTTGGCCCATGGTGTTTGTCTCTTCGATAAACTTTTGGATATGGAAATTGTGGTAGAAAAAGTATTTTTGTTCATTCTTTTGTGTGGTTAGAGGAGAATGAACATTAATTTTGGATTGAGAAGAATTTTATTGGAAAAATAAATACTATTTAAAGTTATAAAATATGGAAAACTCAGCATGAGTTGCTAAGAATGCGATTAATTGTTAAGAATTCTTAATAATTTGTATTTATTTATAAAAACGAAAGCTCGAAGTGAGCTACATAATTGATTGTAAATTTGGTGGGCTCATATGAGTTAGAAATATTATAATAGCATAGATGAGAATTTAAAAAAAAATCAATCATACAAATGTTGTTAGAAAATCATGGAGTAAAGTAGATGTGAGATGGAAAAAGGGACAGTTATCATGATAAATCCTAGATCAAATCTAGGAGAAGAGGAAACCTCCAATTTTATTTAATCAAAAAACGAGTACAAAAGAAAACCCTAAACCCTTTAAATAGTCCAAACCTAATAAGGGAAAATTAATAAAAAAGGTTCCTTATTCAAGATAAATAGATATAACTAAATGCTGCGCCATAAACTTCGGAGCTTCTGCAGACACTCTAAACGATATTGTATCCTGATCTAGCAGGCCATCGGACCATAGATGGGATGGCATGTTCGGTTGAAAATAGAGCCTGTCTTGATGAATTTGAATTGCCGAAGAACCCTCTCCAAAATGAAACTAAAAACTTAGACTTTTTTTTTGGAGATAATAGGGGGATAATTAGCCATCCTGATATATTAAAAAAGTATTAATGAGTACACCAATAAGCCATATATGCCAAGATTAGCTAACATACATGATCCATGCAAACATTATAGCCACCTGGCCATCCTTTGATCGGCCCGTTTGAATTTATTTCCTTTCAAATAACATACATACTCGTTAACAGCCTTTCTGCATCAAATCAATGCTCCGAAACCTATTAATGTTTTAGAGAATTCATTGTTCTTTTGCACTGACGCTTGCTTGACAATTAGAAAGAGCAAAAAAACAAACAAACTTGAGGAGTGACTATTGATGTAACTTTTTTGATCAAAACCATTGATAAAACTTTGAAGCAATAAAACCCATTTAAACTTTAAAATCATGTGTTTTACCCGACAAACTCCAACAGTGTAACTTTTTCAATAAAATAAGAATCTTTTATTCCAAAAATGCACTTTCAAAACATTTTACTAACTACCGTAATATTCTCTATTCTTTTTTCTCATCTTTTCTAAATCTATACTTTCTTGAATCCATGCCCATTCTTTCAAAAGAAGTTTGAAGGAAAAAAATTTAGCTAAAAAAGAGCGAAAGAATTTCTCATATTTAAAGGTATGTTTAAGCAAAACAATAAAAGATGATAAATACAAACTTCATGGTATTTTAATGTAAATATTAAGTTAAAGTTATTTTGCATGATATTTTTTTATTAAAAATTGGTTCTAAGCATTGGTTTTATGTTTGGTGTAGGAATATGAACGAAGAATATACAAGAAAAAGTGAAATTATAGAGTTTTAGAAGAAGATGTCGGTATTAACTCCACTTCCGACATATATTTTGAAAATGAACTTTTAAAGACGGGGAATGAGGATTGGAAAGGACATACACGCTAATTAGGATAAGAGAAGGTAGAAGGAGTGAGGGTTGT
Source organism: Agapanthus africanus (assembly GCA_030015575.1). Lineage (NCBI taxonomy): Eukaryota > Viridiplantae > Streptophyta > Magnoliopsida > Asparagales > Amaryllidaceae > Agapanthus > Agapanthus africanus. Next base: position 34,807,047 of record CM057346.1, read on the forward strand.
CGTCGTGACGTCGCCGGAATTTGCATCGATTCTCGTCGGAACTTGATCGCTTGCTAACTTCTCTTCTACTTAAGAAATTTTGAGAGTTTTGGCTATAATTTTCAGAATGATGAAGGGCAAGGGCATGTGATAGTATTTATAGTGTGGAATTAGGGTTTTGGAATTAAAATGCATTAAAATTTGGTTTAAAGGTGAAATTAAAAGTCTCTGTTTGATTGCAGAGTGCAGGGATGTTAGGGATGGGTGAAAAGACTTGTGTGCAAAGCACGGAGCTCATTGACTCAAATCCAACCGTCGAGACCGGTTTTTTTCTCGGTTTGGTCGGTCGAATAGGGGAGTTTGGGTGATGGATTCTTGCCACGTGTGATGCTCAGTGTTAACTCCCTTTGCACATGTTTGATTTTTCTGACTTTTCATTTTAATCTACATTGCATCTGTAAACTTTTGGGCTTCCAAAAAATTTAAAAATAAAACCAGAAAAAAATAAATATGTCTGATGGGATTCGTACACGGGGGCTACATCACAGTAGTGCAAGGCCTTACCAATAAGCTACAAGTTGTTTCTTACTGTTCTTGAAAAAAATTTACTTATAATTTGTACTCAGACTTGTAAACTCCTTTCTGTATATTAAACTGAATAAATTTGTACAGTAAATTCAGAGTCGTTACAATTAAAGTTTGTAAGCCTAGTATTGCACTTTGAGGGCTTGCAATGAAGTATGAGTGTCTGGCATTGTAGTATCAGGGTTTTGCACTGAAGCTTGATAGTCTTGAGGGACTTGCACTGCAGCTTGAAGAGAAGATCGTTGTGAAGGGCTTTTTCTAAATCTTGAACTTTTTCTAGGAGAAAGAATCTGTGGATGCTTTTGTTTTGATGGAGACTGTTCAGAAGGTTTCACCTCATGTGACATGAATAGCCGACACTTCCTTAAATACATATGAGCATGAAGCATATCCATGTATTCTTTGTCAATCTTAACAGTTTTGTAGTGCGAATGATCAACATTTGGCAGAACATAGAATAATCTAAGTTTAAATCTACCTGTCCAAGGCAACCCCGAATTGATTTCAGCAATTAGATCTTTTAGATTTGTCCTATCAATCTCCACTGTAATGGATTTTTATGACCCACACTCATATTTTATCCATTTACTTCTTAGAATATTCTTCCAGTAACCACTATTCTTAGAATATCTTAACAATATCTCAAAATCAACATTCATGTCTAACCTGCATGTAAGAAATTTTCACATACTCAATATCAAATTAATCCACATATATTGTTAAAAACAATACTTTCACAGACTTTTAATATCAAATTAATCCACTTTTGAAAAGCAAAAAACTGTGTAGTTCTAAAGTCAATATAGCAATTATCTGCATATGAACATGAATTATATCCACATCCAATTAACCCACATTTAAACAACAATTTGTTCTGTATAGTTCTAAAGTGTATAAATGCTTGTTCTTTGAAAGCCCCGATTCAGAAAAAACAATCATTTGCATATATGGTGCTTGTTCTTTAAAGAGCAATTCATAAATAGCAATCATTTGCTTGTTCTAAAGTGAATATACGGTGTTTGTTCCATCTATTATCACAAACTCTCAATATCAAATTATCCCACATTTGTTGTTAAAATCCAAAAATATGAATAAATTGCTAAAAAAACACTGATTTCAAAGACTCCCATTATAAAACTTTCCCACAATTGAAAAGCAATTCAGAACCATACTTTACTTGTTCTATAGTATATACGTGGTCATCAAATTAACCAACATTTCATGAACCATACTTTGCTTGTTCCACGGTGTATACATGGTGCATGTTCTTCGAAAAGCAATTCAGAAATAAAAGAGCTGCTTTAAAGGGAAAAAAGAGGATATAGCCTACAGCATCCCCAAATTTTGAACTGAATAACACTGGATGCCTGAATAACACTGATGAAGCCCTAAATTATCACTTTTAAATAATAACTTTCTTATGATGTGCATTTCAGGGAAGATTTAGGGCTTGATCAACCCCTAAATTAAAGAAGAAAATATTGAGGAAAAAATAACACCAATAAAGCCCTAAATAATTCCTAAAAGCCCCAAATATATTTTCCCCAAAATCAACACTCGATGCCTAACTCTAACCCCCAAAATACACAGAATAAACCTTACGGTATCCCCAAAATTTTAACTAAAAACCCGACAGTTTCGAATGTGGGCGTTGAAGAGAGGTCGAGAAAGGGAAATCGGGGGCTTCAAATGCAGGCTAACTTCAGATAGATGGCTTCATAAAGAGAGAAGCGAAAGAGGAGAGAGAGAGAGAGTTGTGAAAGGTATCTGAGGTATTTGGCATCCAAAAGTAACCATAGTTAAGGTTTAACCTAAGATATACTTAAGGGAGTGGATGGGAGTGGGTTTTTCACTTGACGACGTATTTTTGAGTGGGTTTGGAGCAAATATCCATATGTGAATAGGGTATTTGAAAATAGTCGATTTTCGAGTGGGTAATATCAAAAAAGCCCAAAATTTTAACATATTGCAGCACTTTTTTTAATTTGATTTATCTACATTCCTGTCCAAGATCGTGAAAAAATATCACGGCCCCCTTTCTAGTTTCTAAGAAAGATGATATTCCAAAATCCATTTTCATGCAAAAAACTGAACCGATTATGTTGTTCCAACTTTCTGATCTTATTTATCTCTGTTATTAGAGTCCTAATCTAAAAGGTCACCAGAAGATCAAGGAAACTTATCCACCATTTAAAATTCTCCCCATGTACCACATCAAATCTCTTCAATGTACAGGCAGGATGCTCCTGTCGATGGGTCGGGTCTAGACCCCGACCCAACCCAGCCTGCTGATCAAAAAATCCGGATCTGGTTTACGTTCATCTAGATTCAGATCCTGATCCGACCCGACCCATACCCATACCCATTTAACTATTTAATAAATGGATCAGATATAATTTTGTTTGGTTCGTACCCGTTTAGACCCTACCCAAAACCCTAATTTATATGTATGAAAGTAATGTAGTTCTGCTAATTTTCTCTCCTCGGCTCTCATCTGCATCTCTGTTCAAGTTAGTTTTATATGCTGTGGATTATAATTATTAAGTTATATTAGCTGCTAATTTTAGAAATAGGATTATTAATTATTCTAGTTGAATTTTTTTTCTTCATATTTTAGCATTTAAAAGTTGTTCTTAAACCTCTAAGATATGGCAATGCACTTATAAAAATTTAAGTTGGTGAATGGGCCCAGGCCCAATTAATGATGAGCCCAGCCCAATTAACAATGGGTCCGAATCCGGATCCATTCTGTACAGATCCGTCGGATAAATAGATAGGTCTGAGTCCATAAAAAATAAATTGGTATGAAAATGGGATATGCCGATCCATTTACAGGCCTTCAATGGCCGTCAACCGTGCATACAAATATTACAATGCCCGTCAACCGTGCATACAAATATTAGAATAATGCAAAATCATTAAATAAACCTGCTGAATAATTTTTCTATTATCTTAAGGGCTTGTTTGGTTGCAGGTTTATGGAATTTGGATTCCAAAATAGTACCGTTGAAATTTCTGGATTTGGTAATTTGTTGTTTGGTAGGTTTTGGATTCTTGATATTAGATTTGTAAGTCCTTGTATTCTTTGTTTGGTTGGTGAAAAAAAGGTGGGATTTGAATTTGATGATTCTAGAGAGAGATAGATAGAAAGAGGATTATTAAATAAATAAAGCATACGGGTCCAATCTAAAAGTACAATGAATAGTGCCAAATCCTTGAAAATCCTTGAAATTTTTTAGGATTCAAGAATCCTTGTTTTGTGGTGGCCCCCCATAAAAAAACAAAGAAATCATAGAAATCCAAATCTATCAAACAAATACAAAATTATGGAATCTCAGGATTCCACGATCCAAAATCCAAATCCAAATTTATAATCCTGCAACCAAACAGGGCCTCCTTTGCTTTTTATGGAGGCCCACCACAATACAAGGATTCTTAAATCCTAAAAAATTTCAAGGATTTTCAAGGATTTGTCACTATTCATTGTACTTTTAGATAGACCCGTGTACTTTATTTATTTAATAATCCTCTCTCTCTCTATCTCTCTCTAAAATCCTCAAATCCAAGTCCTATTTTTTTTTACCAACCAAACAAAGATTACAATGCTCTACAAATCCAATACCAGGAATCCAAAACCAACCAAACAACAAATTACTAAATCCAGAAATTTCAACCGTACTATTTTGTTGGAATCCAAATTCCATAATCCTGCAACCAATCAGGCCCTAAGAGACTTCTATCCCTCCCCTCCTCCCAAAACAAAAAATCTCTTGATCTTCATTAATAAGGAAAAAAAATATTAATGCATGTGTACCTTCATTCTTTAAGAAAGAAAGAGCAAAATAATTTTTTTATATGTCAAATCCGTCTTCAAAGAAAAGGTAACCTGATATTCCTTAATTCATAGGGGAAATAAAAGGAAAATAATTATTTTTGTAGCTATCATTATTATTTTATTTCGAAATTCTGCCTAAAATGCATGAGCGTAAACCATGACTCATTCATTCTTACAAGTTGATCAGTTTATCTAATTTCGCTTTCTACCTCTATTTATACAACTTAATTAGGAGTTCAATTTCATCTAATCAAAAAACAAAGGCAATCAGAGATGAAGTTTTCGCTCATTATCTTCTTTTTTCTGGCTCTCCTTTGCTTCAACTCTCAACCAGGTATCTAAAAATATAATTTTACATTTTTTTTCTATTGAAGACGGTGAATTGACATAAGCAGGATTTGAATTCATACCGTCTTTTATTATGTAAGAATGTTTTACAATGCATAGTCCATCATTAATGACGTTCATCTTTTATTTATTTATTAATTAAACATAGAGTTTAATTATCCTATATATATTAACTTTTCCTAAGCCTATCATCAATATAGACTAAAATTATTTAAAGCATAAAACTATACGTATCTTGTTTAAAAATTTGCATCATGCACAGTGAAACCGGCTGTATCGGCCGATATATCGGTTATTGGCCATGCACCGATATATTTTATATCGGCCGACATAAGGATATCTATCGTTTTAACCTAATGCCGGCCGATATATCGGTATATTGTATCGGTCTAAATGTTGTCGATATTGTTTGGGAAAAGGATCCAAGTTTATATCTTTTTGAGTTTCAACTGAACCTGAAACCCATTTAGAATTCAAAGGTACAAACTAAAATATTTAAACCCGATCCCATATTGTCATCTTAAGATTTTCTCATAAACTTTATATTTATAAAATTTGTTAATAAAAATATGTAAAATGTTCGGTTATAAAGTAGATCAAAATATCCAATATGTATGGTGAATTTTTCAATTATTGACATCCGATTTGTCTGATTTCAATATCCGATATTGAAAATCTTGAATATGGAAAAAAAAAGCTTTAATTCATTAATAGAAAACGGTATAGGCGCATGAGTAAAAGTATCATAAAGGGCAAAAGAAGAGAAAAAAAAGATTACAAAAATCTCTCTCTTGACAAGTTGAGAGAGAGAGAGAGATTAATGTTTTCAGGCATCTTTCAGGAAATTACTCTGCAGGCTGCGGTTCAATCTCTTTCTTTTTCATGAACGAGCTCATGATTTATTTCTTGAAACGAATGAATGCAGGAACGAGCACGCACACGTGCCAGATGGACATAGTGGTTACGCCATGCGATCCATTGCGTTGTATTCGTCAGTGCCGGCAATCGTTCGACGGCGCCATCGGATTGTGCCGGCGTCGTGAGAATATTAATGAATATGTTTGCAAGTGCACCCTCCCTTGTCCATTCCCTCCATTAGGCCCAGCATAAATATATTTGATGTATCTAGGATCGCGATTTATATTCAATAAAGCATCGGGCCACTGTCAATTAGTCCTTTCATGCATGCATGTCAATGAACATGGAAATGTTTTATTGAGTCGTTAATTGTCTATTATGTGTCTCTTGATCTATACATACATATAATTCCATTGAGCAAGTTGAATTGGAACTCACCAACAAGAGATTTTGTGGTTTCGTTAGAGAGGTTAGAGAGGTTAGTAGGGCTGTGAACATTCACATTGTCATTAGCCATGATTGCATCCAGAGCCTCAGGACCCCTATTTAAGTCGCAGTGGGACCCATAAGAGGGCCGTGAATGCATTCACGGGGCTGTGAATATTCACAACCCCGTTTTTTCCTTTTTTTTTAAAGTCTATTAAAAAGTTGAAGATGATATTTTTCATCACAAGAATTTGGTATGATCATTGCTAGTTTTTTGCACTTATGATGATGCACGTAAAAACCAGGATTTCAAATATTCCAAATCTACTGTTTTTGCACTTATGTGTGAAAGGCTTTTTATTCTTGAGCGATATTTTTCCTACCCATAATTTGTCTATCCAAAAGTTTATTCAATAGACAAAATGGTAGGACTCACAACACCTAGGTAATAATATCAAACAGGTTGTCCTATGAAGTTTGTCTCTTCGATAAACTTTTGGATATGGAAATTATGGTAGAAAAAGTATTTTTGCATATTCTTTGTGCGGTTGGAGGAGAATGAACATTAATTTTGGATTGAGGAGAATTTTATTGGAAAAATAAAAACTACTTAAAGTTATAAAATATGGAAAATTCAGCATGAGTTGCTAAGAATGCGATTAATTGTTAAGAATTCTTAATATTTCGTATTTATTTCTAAAAACGAGAGCCCGTTGTGAGCTACACAGTTGATTATAAATTTGGTGGGCTCATATGAGTTAGAAATATTATAATAGCATTGATGAGAATTAAAAAAAAATCAATCATACAAATGTTGTTAGAAAATCATGGAGTAAAGTAGATGTGAGATGGAAAAAGGGACAGTTATCATGATAAATCCTAGATCATATCTAGGAGAAGAGGAAACCTCAAATTTTATTTAATCAAAAACGAGTACAAAAGAAAACCCTAAACCTTTTAAATAGTCCAAACCTAAGGGAAAATTAATAGAAAAAAGGTTCCTTATTCAAAATGGTAATAAAATATTTAGGAAAGGATAAACTAAAACTTATAATGGTATTTATTTGTAAACCTTTGATGAATCATGCTTGATGTTTATTAGAATTACTCGAGTTTTCAGATGATTTTCTTTTTCTTGTGCTTTTGATGATGGTTGGTTGCATACCAAACTCTGATCATTTTTTAGGATATGCTATGCATTTGTAACCAAGGTTCAAAATCCAGTTATGATATTATAATTTTTGTATCAGCAATAATGATAACACCACTTCATGCATCAAAACTACGAAATTATGATGAGGGTTGAGAGAATATATTTTATAAATATATTCTAACAATAATGGCTGAAATCGCTAGCAACGTCAATTTATGCCATGCAGTTAATTTCTCTAAACTTAGTCGATTGCATTGCATTGGATCAAATTTTGGAGGTTTTTTCTTGATTTTATTTTGAAGGGCATCATGGTTTAATCTTTCGCGGTTTCTGCTGGAATAACTCTCTATCATGGAGAGATATTTACACCTTGTTTGTGCCAATGCATGGAATGCAGTGGATTAACCTATTCGAACTACAAGGAGCTAAATGCGTTGTATGAGAAGTATAAAGACAAAGGTTTATATATGCTGTGGATCCTTTCTTTTCTAAATTTTGTACTCAAATCGAAGTTATTTGCATATCCTACAATTTAATCATGACAAGCTGTTCGCGCTATCTTATATCTTGATATAGGATTCAAGATACTCGCGTTCCGGTGCAATCAGTTTGCTGGTCAAGAACCGTGGAGCAATCGGGAAATTAAAGAGGTCGTCTGTACTGTGTTCAAAGCCGAGTTTCCCGTCTTTGATAAGGTAACTCGAATGAACACGGATTGTGTACCTTTCCTTTTATTACTTGGAAATTTAGCATGGTACAAAATTTCTGAGATTGCAGATCGACGTTAACGGAAAGAACGCCACACCCCTGTACAAATTCTTAAAAGCGCAGAAGGACGGGATATTAGTGAACGCCATCAAATGGAACTTCACCAAGTTTCTCGTCGCCAAAGATGGGAAAGTCACCGAGAGATATGCACCCACTACTTCACCCTTAAAGATCAAGGTCCTAATTGCGCACACTGTGATTTCTCCTATAAAATATCATTTCAACTAATATAATCCGTCAACCTTTTCGATCTTTTCGCAGATCGACATCAAGAAACTGCTCGAGGAGTCCTGAACTCGGCTTGCTTTTATCGGAAACGGTTTGTTGCAGCATGTTATATATGATAAATATAAATGCTTGGGATGAAATAGGTTTGTAGTATTCCTATGAGATCTAACAAAATCAATAAATTATGGACCCTTGATTATGTTTCTGTATATCATATAATTTCCATGACAAATATTTGTTGGACGAACTCGAAATGATAGATTCAGAAATGCGACAATATATATTCGCTCAACCCTCATCATAATTTCGGAGTTTTGGTGTAATGGAAGGGGCATTTCACATGGTATCACAGAGCAACACAGGTTGGATTCTATGAAAGCATCCGATAGCAAATTACTTGAACTAGACACACTTAAATTTTTCTTTTCCCTCTCATGACCTTGAATTTTTTTTCTTTCAGTCACAAGCCAATATTTACGATTTCTTAAAAATTGATGGTTAGCTCTCAGGAGCCTGTTGCATGCTTCCTTTCAACGGCAGAGACTCATAGCATCATCTGATTCTTATGAATGTACATACATAGCTTAATGCCTTTTGCTACCAAAGGAAAATATGATGAAATTGTGAGCATGAACTCTTTGATGCATGTCACCTACATAATTGAATAGTGCATGCCACAGCTTGTGCCCAATACCTCAGTCTTGCTTTCACTTCATCTGGATCATCTCCTGAGACCAAGCAAGGGAATAACAAATCTAAGTATATACTGGCTAAGAACAATTCCTAATTTTTAGACCCTACTCTCAATTACTGAAAAAATTGAAATAAAATATTTTGATGGCAAAAACACTGTCTCAAGATATTAGAGAGAAATCTACTATGTTTTTGGGGACGTCTACTTTGCACTTGTATACCTTTATTGATTTTTTCGCTCCATCTACATATCCTAAATTAATAACTGTTGATAATTCTAATAATTCATGGCTATAATTCACGAAAAAGGAAAAAGATAAAAATATAAAAGATGCCAAATAATATATATCCCTATAAATTAAAACCAGAGATGCAAAAGAAATAAAAGGCACCCAAATAAGAATAAGTGAAGGAAACTCACCAGGACTAGAAATTTTCCAATTTGCAACCAGCGTAGAAGAAGAAGCAGCAGCAGCAGTAGATGCAAGACTCACAGAATCCTCACTGGAAGAATCAGAGAATCTCCGCTTCTCATCTAAAAATCTCTGGCTCATAGAATAACACAACTCAAGAGCAGGCAAAGTGCTGCAGAGCTCAGGTATCTCATCATATCTGAACCCAAACCCTAAATCCAAACACCCTTTCAACTCATCTAAATCCTCATCAGTCAAGCTCTTTGTTCTTCCTACAACATTGTTGCTGCTGCTGCTGCCACCATTTTCTGAACCTTGATCACTGAAGCCATCCATGGATTCAATGTACCCTTCAAGTGCTACCTTGCATTTTCTTCTCTCATGATAGTTTGAGATGCTCTTCTTCTTTTTCTTGTTGCTCTTTCTCTCTGTTTCACAACAAGAGCTCTCCATTTTTGTTTTGTTTTGTTTTTTTATTTTTATTTTGGAGAGGGGGGACGTTGGGGTGTTTGAGGCGTGTTTGGGGTATTTAAATGAGGCGCTATGATGATGATGATGATGATGATGATAAATGATGAGTATGTGTTCATGTAAGGGTGGAGATGGGTATAGCATCAAGGAAAGTGGGACCCATGTTAAAAAAGAGACGATTTCTATGAAACCCCTAGAAAAACCCACGTGGCAATTTTATCACTCATAAACCCTTGAGCTCTACCTTAAACTATAGGGGTGTATTAGATTTCTCGCTTGCTGTTGAAATAAGGAATTTTCCCTTATAAAGCAAAGTCCACCTCGTTCACCTCATCATAATCCCATATTCTAATCATACATCCACCTCAGCCCCTCAATATTGGCTACGATTTCAAGCAAATCAAAGAGAGGGAAACAAATTGTATTTTCTCACTCTAAAGCATATTCTTGTATGCTTCCGATAGATACCATATCCATTCGGTCTAGACATGTACAGATATAACGGTAAGGATTTAGATTTGTTTGGTACATTTGACAGAAACATTAAAATAAGATTTTTCAAGCGTGTATTTTATTATAATATTGATCTCTCAACATGCAAATCCTATCATTTAAAACTGACTAATTATACAGTTTGTTTTTATTTTGTTATGTAAATCCTCTCATTTAGATTTGTAATCTAACTTGCAAATTATAGCTTTGATTTAATTTTCAATTCTAACTAGTCAAATATAGAATATTTATGGTGGAATAAGTTGGAATTATAAGCATTTTTTAAGGAATGCTGTAAAGCATTTTGAGATGTTAAAAATATATTAATTTTTTTGTCATTTGATTAATTTGATAAGTAATTGTATACGGCGGTTTCGTTTTCAAATAAAAACATCATCTCAATGTTATATAAATAAGTTTTTAATTTTTAATGATTATAAAAAACATCATTTGTTATAAAAATGATGTTTAATATTTTTCTTTCTTTATTTAAAAAAGGTTTAACGATAGAACCCAAATTACAATTGTTGTCAAATTTAGCATCCCCAATTAATGAAACATGGTTCCGTCCCTGGACTCCTGCAACAAACTTGGAGTTAACCCAAGGTTTGTCTACGGGTGGAAGAAACCATGATTAGACACGAGGCTGAAATATTTTTTATAATAAATTAAGGATGAATCATATTAGGATATTTAGGGGTAGCAACTTGGCATGAAAAGACTTGATAGGGAATTCACCAATATATAGATGTAGTTACAAATGAGAGATAGCAATGGACTATAAAGTTATTCCTGATGGGTATAACCAAGTTATTAAATTTGTATAAATTTTCTCTTCTTTAACTGGCTGGCTCGTAAGTTTTATCCATGTACACAGCATACCCATGCACACAGCGCACACGTGCATCCAGGAGACCCATAAATTTACCACGGAAACATTAAACAGTGGCCACATTCTTTCCTGAGGATCAACCCCGCACTCTCCCAAGAAGAGGAAGTGTCATACCAACTAACCTATGGCTCTTTTGGTATATATGACACTTCTAAAAAAAACGACGAGCAATGGATTTTCTCAAGATACAACATCGTCCCTATTTAGATCCTCTCCCACGCTTTCTCAATACAATTGAATACATCATCCGTCACAATATAAATCTATGAATTCTTCTGTTTGGAATGAATGATGAATACATTTACTTAACCGTCAAATGGTGCAGTGTACTAGTTCGGATAGAAAAAACCTTTACCTAGAGTTTGGAAGAATGAATCATAAATTTCCACCATGATGTAGTAGCATTAGAATTCCCATTCATTCTAATTCTCTTTTTTCCCTCTTTATTCTTTCATAAGCTCTTTGTTTCTTCTACTCTATTTACTCCTAATTAAGAAACCTTAATATAAAAGAACCCAAATTTTAGAAAATTCTGACCCAAAGGAAACATAGCATTATGCAAATACTAATATAAAAAATCCAAATCAATCAACATTTACAAAATTTAGCATCTAAATCAATCAAATGTTATAAGAAAAACCCAATCCGATCAAGCAATTTTTCTTTTAGGAATTTGAGAACATATAAGGTATGAGAAGGGACTGAAGGATATTTACATTTTTAATCAATTTTTTTCAAGATTGAACATCATTTAATGTTGTCAGAAGGTATTTAAAAACTTAAAGAACTTTAGAAGGTATAGGTAGGGCAGCAGCAGGTGAGATGAGATCTTAAAATGAGATGGAAAAATCCGACCGTTGGATCGGCGATCGAATTTTTTCATCATATTCAAGACATCAAAATATGTATGTGTATAAAAAAAATAGCCAATTCGGAGGCTTGTAAGTCATGCATAAAGGTATGCAATGTATACAACTTTTACAATTCTTTAGAAGCCATCCATTTTGCGACTGTGATATCCATACCTTAGAAATGTCTAAATTATCTAAATTTTTGTATATATATGTTGATTGGCATGTAGAATAAGATGTATAGAGCCGATCGTCATTTTGATTGATGGATGATGATCGGATTTTTCCATCTCACTTTAAGAATTCAATCTCGCCATATCGCTACCCGGTATAGGTAATATCGAAGAATAATGGGGTATATCAAATCCGCATAGAATTTTTGGTGTATATAAAAAATCCTTTGATATAAATATTTTAATTACATATTTAAATGAAGTGTATTTTGAAAATCAATTAAAGCCGAGTATATATTTCCTGCTATTGAAATGAAAGTTACGGGTATTTCCTGTCATTTCCAGTAAAACAAGATTTGCCATGTGCCCCCTTTTTATCTCGATCTTTCCAGTTATAGCTAGTAGAGTGAAAATATTCAATTCAAAATAATTGATTGGTAACTTGATTCTTTTTTTCATTTTTAAAAATAAAAACGAAAATCATGAGAAAAATCTATGTCGACATTAAATGCTCCATCTTTTTTTTCCCTCCATCTTTCTAGTTATAACTAGTAGAGAGAGAAAATATATTCAATTCAAAATAATTGATGGGTAACTTGATTTCTTTTTCATAATAAAAAGGAAAATCATGAGAAAAATCTATGTCAACATTTAATGCTCCGTCTTTTTTTTGTGCGTTTTTCTAGTTATAACTAGTAGAGAAAAAATATATATTCAATTCAAAACAATTGATTGGTAACTTGATTTTTTTTCAGTTTTAAAAATAAAAAGGAAAATCATGAGAAAAATCTATGTCAACATCAACTGCTTCATCCTTTTTACCGTGTAAGCCCTTAGATGGATTTGGGTTTTGTGCAAGTGAAGTTATCCAAGAGCTTGCAAGTAGCTTGCACTATGCAAGCCCTTGCATATTAGTTTTTCCCTCTTTTTCCGACCATTTATTTTCGTTTTAGCTGCTTTGCTTAAGTTCCGGTACTTACAAGTGTCAGGCTGTACAAATAGTAGGAATTATATTACAGGATAGTCTAAATTAAGTATTAATCTGTTTTCACACGATCCAACATACAATTAAAACTGAATTTTTAATTACAAATTTATGGATGAATATGCATTTTTATTCAAACAGAACATAATACCGATGAAGAGAAAGAAAAAGAACAGCGTGAAACGCAAATTAAAGTAAGATATATAGTTTTAACTATGATTTACATCTGATAGGAGCGCAAACGCTACAAAGAACCAAACACAACCTTTTCGAACTCCATTCACCATTACCAGCGGCATGTCATCATACAAACAGATCTCTCGACCCGAATGAACCACAACCTGCAAATCGTAAAAACTAAAATCCTAAACGCGCCCTAAGTATACTTACCATACCTTGCAAATCATTTTTTTTTTTGAGAAAAGAGAAGGGTCCGAACATACCTTGCAAATCATGAAGAAAAATAATAAGAAAAGGCTTGCCGGCGTAGAAAAATTCAGTCGTCATCGGAGTAGTCATCGATGTAATCGATTGCAGGAACCTTATCAAAATCATCCTCTGATTCATCAATAAATTGACTAGAAATTTGATATGAAGAATTAAGTAAAGGCCGGATCAAATCATTCTTCATATACGACGAATTAAGAAAAGGCCGTATCAAACCATTCTTCATATATATATATATATATATATATATATATATATATATATATATATATACCGCATTTTTCTCGTGTGCAAAAGTTGAATAGGAATGTTGTTGCCGAGATCGAACTAGAGCTCGCACGTCCATTTGAACCAGAGGCTTAAGGGGAAAGCGAGGAGAATTTTCTGCATGATCTCTATAGAGATATGTATTCCTTTAGATGCATCCATGGATTTTGCCTCTATTTGATAGCCCTAAAACCCTTTAGAGCTTAAACCCTAATCTTTTTTAATCTTTATAAAACAACACTGTAAATATATTTTTAAAACAGTATTTAAATCTTTTCTCATGATTTATGATAAATCTAATGTATGTATGCATGCATGACACGTGCAAAAAGCCGATATAGGATAAACCGATAAAGGTAGTATGGGCATGATATTTTTTCGTTTGCCGGAAGTATGATTTTGCTCGATCAAGAATATTTAATTAATTAATCGGCCTAAATTTGAACAGCGTGTGTCCCTCTTGGAGAGTTAAATTATATGGGGACATGCGATATCCTAATTTGGATATTTGAATAAAAATTTGGCTAAATGCAGTAAATACGTCTAATATTTATCCCAATAGCGGTAAATACTCGAGTTTCTAAAACCAATGCTTTGCCTCCCAACTTTAATTAATTCCCAAAATAACTTTTATATAAATATTTATTTAAAATATTTATATCAAGGATATTTTGAAATACCCCATAAAATTATATGCATATTTGATGTATACTCATTATTTTTCAATATTACCTGCACCTCCCAAAATTCTTTAACTTTTTTTCAATACAACATCATTAAATGATGATTAATTTTGACAGAAATCATAAATAAAATGTAAATATCCTTACAATCTCTTCTTATTTTTTACATACTTTCAAATTCCCAAAACAAAAATTAGTTGATCGACTTAGGTTCTTTTATAAAATATGATTGATTTAAGTGTTCTATTATCTAAGTGTTGATTGATTTGGATTTTTTTATGTTAGCGATGGAGCTCCTTTTCGGGCTTCCGTCAGATGTTGTCTTCTGTTGATCTCGCGGTGGACTTAGTTGGTTATCTTCCTTTGCGTGCGGGTCTCAATGGGTCTTTGGAGGAAGAGGTGAGGTGAGGGAGATGCTGCCGAGTACCTGTAAAGAAGTCCCGGGATGGTTTGGTACCACCAAGGACCCTCCGACGCTCAAGTTAGTGATGAGATCCGAGCAGAGTAACGTCATAAAAGTGTAAAAAATGGCTTACTTGATCTCTCTGTGATGAGGATTTATATAGCGGCGGCAGCACGCAGCAGCAGGCGCGAGAATCTCGCCGGCAGTTACGCTCCCGACGTCACGCCCGCGTAACATTAATAGGGATCGTGATGGCGTTGAACGTGGGACGGTGCTGGCGGAGAATCCGCGCGTGGCAAGATTCGCGGAGCGGCGGTTACTCCTGGGAATAGGTCGGAGGGCCGGGGAAGACGTCCTCGGCAAGAGCTCGGGGACGAGCAAGGAGGCTGAGGAGTCTTGGTCCTGTGGTAGCTCGGGGGCGAGCTGAAAGGCCGAGGAGGCCAATTTGCAGGGGCCCCAAGGGGGGCCAGCTTGGGCTTGCTGGTCCGGCACGGGGTGGCCTGATCGGTCCCTGCGGGTCCATTCTTCTGAGTTCTGGGACACGTCATCTGCCACGCGTCATGATCTTGGGGGTCGCCAATATCGAGCACTATCATTAGCCCCCCACTCTTGTCCCGACCAGATAGTGGTCGGGTCAGGAGTGGACTGCCGGGCCTCCCGAGATGAGATCCCTTCTATGGTTTCGCCGGGACGAGTCCTCGGGCCGTCGGTTGTCTTTTCCGCCAGCGAATCAGGGTGAGATCTTTGCATTTAAAGAAGGTGCGTCGGTTCGTGTGCTCTGCAGTCGAAGCGACGGCCCACGTGTCGAGCGTCGATTAGCCGATGTGACGTGCGTAGGTCTGTGGCGTCTGATGGGACTCGGTCCAGCGCTGGGCCGCCACGTGGAACGATCGGAGCCGCTGGGCGTGAGGAGCCCTTTCTGCGGGAGACGATGGGCGACGTTGGATGCGGCAATAAATACGGGTGGGGTCCGCCCTAGGGCCCTTACTCTTTCATATTTTCTTCTCTCAAGCCCCAGCTGCCCGGCGCTCGTCCCCCCCTTTCGTTTCCAACCTTTGGAGAATTTCTTCCCCAGGTTAGATGTCTTCCTCTGTAGAATCAGTAGACGTTGTAGGAGTAGATGCTAGGGTCCCTTTAGATGTTTCTGAGTCTTCTCGGGGAGCAGGGGCTGGGCCCTCTTCCCGGGGTCGTGAGGCGGGGGCCGCCTCCAAGGAGGAGGAGGCTGATGTGGCCCCCAGCACTTCGTGCTGGGTGAGGCATGAGGACGAGCTCGCCAGCGCTCGGGCTCGCTTCCACATTCCCCCGTGCTACACGCTCCGTCTAGCCGAGGAGGGAGAGAGGGAAGACTAGGTACGGGGCGGGGAGATTGCCCTGTATTTGGAAGATTTTTGGGGCGGAATGCGCCTGCCCTTCTCTCCTGAGGTCATCGCCGCTCTGAATTTCTTCGGCTTGGCCCCCGGCCAGTTAGTGCCGAACGCGTGGAGGATCCTCCTTGGGTTCTTGATCCGCCTGAGGCTGCAGGCGGTTCCTTTCAGTCTCTCCCTTCTTGATTCCTCCCTCGCTTTCAAGAGTCACCCTGCGGTCTAGCTGGCGACCCGAGATGGGTTTACTTTACTTTTAAGAAGCGGCCCGGGGTCACTGCCGGGACCGGGGACGTGGCCTTGCCCTCCCCCATTCATGATTGGAAAAAGAAATTTTTCTTCGTTTCCTCTCCCGAGGGCGAGGACTGGCCGGTGCCCACCAAGTGGTCGAGGGAGAAGTGTCTGCCGGGGAACCTGTCCGATGACCCCGCCGCGGTGAGAGCGGCGTCATGCGAGCCCGTCCCTCGACATGACGTGCTGCTGTTCGAGAGGGTTTTGAGCTGGGCCGGGCATAGCCCCGTCGAGTTCGTTGGTAAGTCATGCTTGCTTTTCGGGTTTACATTTTACTCGTGTTGCTGATCTGTTGGGTGTTCGTTTCGTGCAGGATCCATGGACTTCGGCTCTCTCCGAGATGCTATGCGCCAGCCGAGGCAGCCTACTAGGGCCGGGGGCGCCAGCTCTTCTCGGGCGCAGCCCGCTCCGGCCCCTACTGCTCCGGAGGCAGTGCCTCGAGGACGCTCGGTGGTGGATCCCGCCCCGGGCCCAGCAGAGTATCGGGTCGGAAGCGGGCCCTGATTCTGGAGGACACGGGTTCGGAAGAGGAGACCGGCTCTCCTTCGGAGCCGCTCAAGAAGAGTTCCCGGAGACCCTCCCGGGGCCGGTCTTCGCCGACCGTAGTGGAGGAAGGGGGCTCCGGTTCGCGGTGCCGTCGGGGCTGTAGGTCGCGGACAGCTTCCTGCACGAAATAGAGACCTCGGCCGGGGGTCGAGTGTTAGTTGTATGTATGCCCTAGAGGCCAGTATTGTACAGATGATGTGTATTATATTGGATGCTTGGACATATATAGAGATGACTTTCTTGCTCGATATGATAGTATGCTATCTGGTTGTTCTTTTTCTTAACATGTATACTTGTCTCTTTATACTGTCTTATGGTTACATGTTGGTAAAGCCCTTAGGATGTGTACTTGACTACCTGAACTATGATGCGGATCATACTAGTGGGGACATGGTAGTCCATAAGTACATCCTTCAAGATCCCTAGTCGTGGGTGTATCGAGACGGGGCATCGATACACCAGTGTAGACTAGCGTATACGCTTCTCGACCCATGAGATGGGCGATGGATGATCCCATATCCATTGGTGTTTGACATCAGAGATGGTATACGGGTGCTCAGTGGAGACTGGGTACACTGGACGGACTCGCCAAGAACTCCCAGATGGTATTATACCTCACGTCAGATGGCAGTTCTTAGGTGACACTTATGCAGGTTAGTCTGTAGACCCGAGATCGTCATAGAGTCTTGTGTGATTCCCACTGTACTTTGATTTCCACCTTACTACGTCCATGAGGGCGTGCAAAACGGTGGTTTTTGGGTACAGTCCCGAGTCACATGGAGGCAATGAGCGATAGGAGGGGTTTCGTCTCTCCCGGTATTAGGGGTTGATGTTGCGCTGTGCTCGATTGGCCGTAACAGGGAAGTCCCTGGCCAGGGCTGATTCAGAGATTTGCTGGTAAGTGTTACCAGTAGTTTTTCGACCCGTTATGAGCCTCACATCGGCACGACTTATCGATTATTGGGGTCTGACGTTTACCACCCCTAGACTTGATATGCGACATATCAGACGAGGAGATCGGACTGCACAGGTAGTGTTGCCGGTTGGCTCGACGGGAGTTGTAGCAGGTTCGCTTGTTCTCTTCTGATCGTTCAATACCCGGGTGGTCGTTACGTTTAGCTGACCGCTTGCGGCTTGGGGGTGCTTGATATGATCATCACCCACTGCCGGCGTATTGACGAGTCTTAAAGTCCTACAAAGGAGTTACCTAGTCCAGGCGAAACGTTGTGGTGAGCGTATGCGATATGCGCATGGACCTGGTTAAAATGCGCGTATAAGATACCGTATATTGATCGGGCGGCTTGTTATTGGTGGGGTCGTATGTGATATGACCGGATTGATAAATCAAGTGTTGATTTATCATTTAACCATTAGCTTCTTACTTGAAATCCTTTCTTGAGTTTGATGGATGTATGCATGCATGTATGCTTTCTTTATAGATTCATGCACATATGGATGTACACACACACACACACATACATACATACATCCTTCATGGTTGTACATACATGAAAATGGTGGCAATATAAGACTCACACCATGGTTTGATTTCTATATAAATTATTATTGCATTTGATTTAAAAACAAAAGAAAAGAAAAGGATAATTCATGGATGCTTTCTACACTCTTCTTGACCTAACCATACTCACCCATCTTTTAACCATGGATTACTTTTCCTTTTGGTTTTTAACTCAAGTTCAATAATTGTTCAACCATGGTTTGAGATGAGAGATAAAAAATATATAAAGATATATTTTCTATTTTTCATGGAGAAGTTTTTCTTATCTCTTATTCAAAAGGTCACCATCTTCTTCCTCCCTCATCTTTTGCTCTCTAGATTTATCTAGTGAGCAAGTTACTCATCAAGATAGGATTTTGAAGTGAGAAAAGCCATCACAACATCATTCTACACAAGTTTAGCCCACTTGTTTAGAGTGTTAGCTTCATTTCATTCTCTTGATCGAGTGAAGTCGCAAGTTTGGACAAAGCGGAATCCGGGTGGATCATCGTGGACCTAGAGGAGTTCGAGCGGACTTTTTCCAAACCCCAAGTAGCCGAGGAGTCTAATGTAGGGAGCTACAAAGGTTGTACTCTCAAAACCCTAGCTTTTCTTGCTTGTAAGATGTGCAAAATTTTGAAACCCTAATTTTTCTAGGAACGATTCTTTGTTTGTTAACTTAGCACCCTAAAAATTCAATCTTTGGTACATGTGATGCTTCCAAACCCTTCATGAGGTGCTAGGTTAACCCAACATCGAGTTCCTGGAGGGACCCTCAGGGCCCAGCTGGCGTCGATCGCCCAGGAGTCCGTGCAACTAAGTCCCCAGTTCATCGTGAGATTTGGTGCCCTTTTCTGTTTTCTGACCTTTTCATGTCTTCCCAGGTTCTCTAGCACGTGGCCCTCGCCCTCCGCGTGGAGACCGAGGTGGTAGCCCCGGCGTTGGAGGCCACGGGTCAGCTCGCCCCGTTGCAAGAGAGCTCCAGGCGAGAGCAGGAGGCGACGTCAGCGAAGATCGCCGCCCTGGAGGGCGAGGTGGTCGCCGGGAAAAGGGAGGTCACCCGGCATCGCGAGGCCGCCGCGATCCCCGAGGGCAAGCTCGAGGATTCCCAGGTGCTTGCCGGCAACCTGAAGAGGACGGTGAAGGCCCTCCAAAAGGAGCTGGGGGCGGCGGCCGAGGCATTTAAGTCGGCTGAATCGAGAGCAGTGGCGAGCTATAAGGGGTCGAAGGATTTTTATAATGATCTGGTCGTGGCCACGACCCGCATTTGGCACGACGCTCTTGATGCCGTTAAGTCCCGGATGCTGGGGTTCGACGACGCGGATCTCCGGGCAGAGTTCCCCCTTGTGGGCGCCGACGAGCAAGAGGGAGAAGTTCCCGGCGAGGAGGCGGCCGAGGACCCAGCGCATCAAGTGGTGGAGGTCGAGGACCCCGGGGTCGCTCCCGGCCCCGAGGTGTAGAGCCCCCGTTCTCCCATCTTCAATTTGTTTTTCTTTTGAATTTTGTAAGGCTGGGGAGCCCAAAAAATACCCTTTGGAAAAAAAAAACTTTTGTCATTGGCAGCAGTAATGAAGTTTCTTTTTTTCTCAGCTCCCTAGAATTGTGTTCTGCCATCTGTTTGTGAAGAGTTCTCGTGGATTATTTTTTGTCTGTATTGTTGTGCTTATACGTCAGGTTGGCTATCTGTCTAGCGATCGTCCGTCGAGTCGTCTGCAATCACTTGCCGACGAGCGCTTCTGAGGAGGTATCTCCCTGGGCCCCGGAGTTGAGGGAAGATCGTTTAGGCTTGGACAGACCTGACGCCCCTCGCTGGGGTCTCGGGTCCTCCATGACCGCAGATGATTCCGAGCGTTGGTCACCATCCGGGGTTGACTGGGCAGGGTAGCTGACTTGTCACCCCTTGCTAAGGCTTTATGCTTCCTGGCGCGGTGGTAGGGGAGTTGCCCACCAAGGATGGCTGAGCAGGGTAGCTGCTCGGCGGCCTTTGGGCGAGGGCTTTGACCTCTGGCGTCGTGGGTAGGCGACTACCAGCCGGAATTTTTACCGAGCAAGGTAGCTGCTCGGTTGCCTCTTGCGAGGGCTTTGATCCTTCAGGACGGGGACCGAGCAGGGTCACTGCCCAGTGCCTCTTGGTAAGGGCTTTGATCCCCGTCGGTTGTGGTAGGAAGCTACCAGCCGGGGATAGCCGAGTGAGGGCCCGACTGCCTCCGGGAGGACTTTGGTCCTTGGCGCGGGAAGAGCTATAGGGCTGCAAGAAGCCTACCAAGGACCCTTGGCCGGGCAGGGTTACTGTCCGGTGCCTCTTGGCGAGGGCTTTTGTCCTGAAAGGTAGCCGAGAGAGGGAACCTCGGGCTCGACTGCCTCTGAGAGGGCTTTTTGATCCTCGGCGTTGTGGCAGGGAAACTGCCCGCCGGGGATAGCCGAGCGAGGGGACCTCGGGCTCGACTGCCTCTGGGAGAGCTTTTTGATCCCCGCCGTCGTGGGTAGGCGACTACCAGCCAGAGTTTTTACCGAGCTGGGTAGTGTAGGGTGTTTTTCGTCACCCCATTAAGATGGGAATACGCGCACGCTTCTCAGGTGTACTACAGATTCCCCCTGCCTAGGGTAGGCCGGGGTTTAATGATTGTGGGGATCTGAATCTCCGGCAGCCGCGGACTAAGCTGCCGTTAATTACCCCTCGCCTTTGGGGCGAGGGAACCTCCGATTAACGGGTTAAACTGGTCATGCGAACTCAATGTGCAGTGTACGTGTGTTTTGTTTTGGAGGGGGGTTTGGATATATCGGGAGCCACGCAGAGTTTTTACGGGGGTCCCGCTACCCGGATAGCGGGCTGGGGATCAAGGGGGCTAGCAGCCCCCTTGCGGGGTGCGGGGCAGCGTCCCGTTAGAAATTTTTTTCTAACAGGGACCGTGTCGTGGAGTATGTGTATGTGGACATTTGTATACATATGTACATATGTAAAAAAGGGGGAAAAAGACATCCAAAGGATGCGTGGGGCCAGCGCCTGGGCGCTTGAGCGCAAGTGCGCCACGTGTCGGCACGTGGGCGCTTTGCGCTGGGGCGCAGAGCGCTGGAGCGCAAGCGCGCCACGTGGGCGCTTTGCGCTCGAGCGCGGAGCGCTGGAGCGCAACGCGCCACGTGTCGGCACGAGGGCGCTTTGCGCTCGAGCACAGAGCGCTGGAGCGCAAGCACGCCACGTGTCGGCACGTGGGCACTTTGCGCTCGAGCGCAGAGCGCAAGCACGCTAGAGCGCAAGCGCGCCACGTGTCGGCACGTGGGCGCTTTGCGCTCGAGCGCGAGGCGCTGGAGCGCAAGCGCGCCACGTGTCGGCTCGTGGGCGTTTTGCGCTCGAGCGCGAGGCGCTGGAGCGCAAGCGCGCCACGTGTCGGCACGTGGGCGCTTTGCGCTCGAGCGCTAGCGCACCAGCGAGGAAAAAGTAGGGGTTTTTAGCCCCGGAAATTCTCTAAAGAGAAAATAGGGTGGAGTTAAACTCCTAAGATGCTTTGGATTAAGGAAATGGGTCCTTCTTCTTCCTTTGCTGGCCGGATCTTGGAGATAAAGAGATGTGAGATTTAAAAATCTTTTCTTATTGAGATCTGATGGCAGATCTGAGTTCCCCTTAATGGGTTCTGTGGTGAAAAACTAATTTGTTTTATAAAAGGAAGAGTAAAACTCTTGATTTAATTCAAAAGAAAAAGGAAGGTTTTGGAATCTTGAAGAAGGAGAAAAGATCTCAGATCTGAAGAAAATTTTGAGAGAGAAAAATTGTTTAGATATTTCATTATCTTTGCCTTTATAGGCTATACACTTTACACATAGCCCCTTGGGCTTCACAAAATGGCATTTTGCCTATCCCATGGATCATGTGCCATTTCTTTTTGCACATAAGCCATAGGCTTTACAAAAATTTGGCTTTATGCCTATTTTTCTTACATTTACCCATAAAATAAAATAAAATAAAAGAAATGCAACAAAATTATTTATTACAAATTTTTTATCTTGGCATGGGGGGAGGCCGGCCGCTTCATGTTCGGGCTCGACCCGGGCATGGGCCCACTGGATCTGGGCTTGAGCCCACTTGGCTTGGGGTTGACTTTGATTTTGACTTGGTCAACCGGGGTGTAAATTTTTACCCCAACAAATTGCCCCCCATCAATAAATGCACAACACATATGTGGGTCGTGTGCATGAAATTGATGGATCTTCTTTTACTTGGAGGCGACCTGATTTGGTTCCCGTTTTTTGGGAAACTGGCACTGCCCTTTTTACGACATGGACGGTCGTTGCTGCCCTTTTTGCGACTTGGACGGTCGATGCTGCCCTTTTTGCGACTTAGACGGTTGATGCTGCCATTTTAGCGACTTGGACGGTCGGTACTGCCACTTTTGCGACTTGGACGGTCGGTGCTGCCATTTTAGCGACTTGGACGGTCGGTACTGCCCTTTTTGCGACTTGGACGGTCGGTGCTGCCATTTTAGCTACATGGACGG
This sequence comes from Agapanthus africanus, assembly GCA_030015575.1. NCBI lineage: Eukaryota > Viridiplantae > Streptophyta > Magnoliopsida > Asparagales > Amaryllidaceae > Agapanthus > Agapanthus africanus. Next base: position 34,830,183 of record CM057346.1, read on the forward strand.
TCGGTGCTGCCATTTTAGCGACGTGGACGGTCGGTGCTGCCATTTTAGAGACTTGGACGGTCGGTTCTGCCCTTTTTGCGACGTGGACGGTCGGTGCTGCCATTTTAGCGACGTGGACGGTCGATGCTGCCCTTTTAGCGACGTGGACGGTCGGTTCTGCCCTTTTTGCGACGTGGACGGTCGGTGCTGCCATTTTAGCGACTTGGACGGTCGGTTCTGCCCTTTTTGCGACGTGGACGGTCGGTGCTGCCATTTTAGCGACGTGGACGGTCGGTTCTGCCCTTTTTGCGACGTGGACGGTCGGTGCTGCCATTTTAGCGACGTGGACGGTCGATGCTGCCCTTTTAGCGACGTGGACGGTCGGTTCTTGATTTGACTTGCTCTGCTTCTTGCAGTGTCAGGGGTAGACTTGACTTGCTCCGCTTCTTGCGGTGTCGAGATTGGATTCTGACTTGCTCCGCTTTCTGCGGTGTCGGAGTGGAAGTTGACTTGTTGATTTTGATTTGGGTTGACATCGGCATCGCTATACTGGAATATGGTACCAGGAGCGAATCATCATCTGTCATTGAGAGGATTTTCAGATTTTGGTTTTTGTTTGGCATCTGCATTGCTGCACGGGAACAATGCCAGGAGCAACTCATCATTTGCCCCGGGAGGATTTTGGAATTGTTTTTTTTTAATTATTTTTTTATTATTATTTTTTTGGTGGGACTTTGAATGTGGTCTCACCGGTAGGACTTGGGAGAGGTTGGGATTGTTTTACGCCCGTGGATTGTATACGGTTTTGCAGGACGTATGATCCAGACCGTAGGGCCGGAAAAATTTCTGGACTCTGTCGGCGTCTGCATCGCTGCACTGGAATATGGTACCAGGAGCGACTCATCATTCGCCGTTGGGGTATGGGATTTGGAATTTGGTTAGCGTCTGCATCGCTGCACTGGAATATGGTACCAGGAGCGACTCATCATTCGCCATTTGGGGATTGGGGAGCGATGGCTTAGGAGACAGGTTTAGATCCCTATCACCTAAGGCTTTTCAATTTCATGGGCCGTGAGGGTCCCATAAAAGCATTTTCTCCCTACGAGTCGTAAGGATCCCGCAGGTGTATTTTCTCCTTAGGAGTCATGAGGACTCCTAAGTGTGTTTTTCCTTTATGAGTCGTAAGGATCCCACAAAGGTTTGTTCTCCTCATATATCGTGAGGACACATGAGTGGGTCTTATCAATGGAGCATCATTCCCAAAGCGGAGACCAGCCGCGTAACTGGTGATTACAGTGGGGCATGGGTATGATGAGAATTATTTGAGCCCGTGGATTGTATACGATGGTCAACTTGGGGACCCACCGTAGGGCCGGGAGAATTTTGAGAAATTGGATTTTGGTTGGCGTCTGCATCGCTGCACTGGGATGTGGTACCAGGAGCGACTCATCATTCGCCGTTTGGGGACTTGGAATTTGGATCTTGTTTGGCATCAGCATTGCTGCACTGGAATAATGCCAGGAGCAACTCATCATTTGCCTTAGGAGGACTTGGGATTTGGGTTTTTGGTCGGCATCAGCACCGCTAACACTGAAGCGAAATGCCAGGAGCGACTCATCATTTGCCGTTGCCCGTTGGGGAACGATGGCTTAGGAGACAGGTTTGGGTCCCTATCACCTAAGGCTTTTCAATTTTTATGGGCCGTGAGGGTCCCATAAAAGCATTTTCTCCCTGCGAGTCGTAAGGATCCCGCAGGTGTATTTTCTCCTTAGGAATCGTGAGGATTCCTAAGTGTGTTGCTCCTTTGTGAGTCGTAAGGATCTCACGCAGGGTTTTCTCCTCACAAGGTCGAGAGGATTTTGTGAGTGTATTTCATCTCCTTTCACGAGTTTGCGCCCTTTCGGGTTTTCATAGACTCGCCGGTAGTCCTGCTGTTTTTACTCACGGAGCCCTTTCGGATTTTCATCCGTGCCCGTTTTGCTTGTGGACATACCGTTTATATTTATTTATTTTTTTTATTTCTTTTATTATTATTATTATTTTTTTCCTTTTTTTTTGCCGCTAGTGGGACTTTAAAAGTAGTCTCACCGGCAGGATTTGGGAGAGATAGGGGTCTTTTACGCCCGTGGATTGTATACGGTTTTGCAGGATGTATGATCCAGACCGTAGGGATAATGTGCTCAATTCGCCTGCGACTTGGAGCATTCACGTGTAGTATTTCTTAAGATATCGGCCATTGATGGGTGGCATGGGCCTTTCTCCCTCGGCACTTATCAGTTGGTAGGATCCTCCGTCGAACACTTTCTCAATGACGTATGGTCCTTCCCAGTTTGGCTCGAATTTTCCCTTGGCATGTCGATTGGGGATGATCGGTCTTTTGAGGACCAACACCAATTCACTTTTCTTGAAAGCGCGGAGACGGGTTATCTTGTCATAAGCCCGTGACATTTGGGCTCGGTATAGCTCCAGATTTTGCTGCACCGCGAGCCTCTTTTCTTCGAGGGCATCGAGCTCTTCAAGCCGAAGGAGAACGTTTTCCTCCACCGCCAACTCGTGTTGAACGGCCATTCTTAAGCTTGGAACTTCGACTTCGAGGGGGAGGACCGCCTCCACTCCGAAGAGCAATGAGTATGGAGTGGACTGTGTTGGAGTACGGTGCGTGGTACGATATGCCCACAACGCCTCGTAAAGTTTGAGATTCCAGTCTCTCTTGTTGGCTGAAGCATTTTTCTCAGGAGCTTGCATAGAGTCTTATTGAAGGCTTCGGCTAGCCCATTGGCTCTTGGATTATAGATAGAGGAATATCTCCAGTCTATCTTGTGCTGAGTAGCGAACCTTGAGACATTGAAGCTCTTGAAAGAAGGCCCGTTGTCAGAAATGATTCTTCTTGGTGTACCGAAGCGGTATAGAATATTATGCTGGAAGAATGTCAGAATATCTTTTGTCTTGACTTCTTTTAGTGGGACAGCTTCAGCCCATCTGGAGAAGTAGTCTGTCGCGGCCAATATGAACCGGTGGCCTTTGGATGATGGAGGATCAATTGGGCCAACAATGTCGGTGCCCCAGACATCAAAGGGCCATGACGCCACCGTTGGATGCAACGGATTGGGATACTTGTGAATGAAATCACCATGGATTTGGCAGATCTGACATTTCTTTGCATGCTCTCCGCAATCCCGTATCATGGTGGGCCAGTAATACCCAAGCCGTTTGATTTGAAGTCGCATCTTGGGGCCGGATTGGTGAGCACCGCAAACGCCCGAGTGAACATCTTTCATGACCTTTTGGGCTTCGGCCAATGACAGACACCTGAGCCAGAGTTGGTCATATGACCTGCGGTATAACGTGTTATTTACAAACACGTATCGGAGAGCTCTTTTCTTCAGCTGAATCCTTGCAGATTTTTCTTCGGGCAGCTTGTCGTATCGGAAGTACTCTATGAAGGGTTCTCTCCAATCGGGCTCATCTTGGATGATCGAAGCTTCTTCGGCAGGACTGCTCATCTGTTCCGCGCTTTCCTCTTTCCGTAGAGAGAATGGGGGTAGAATTTATCGGCTCCTAACTGTGATCAGAATTTCGTCCATGTCAGGATCAGCCAGCTCCTTGGCTAGGCGAGCGAGTATGTCGGCTTTTCCATTAAACGCTCTGAGGATTCTCATTAGTTCAATATGAGTGAACCGTTTCATGAGTTCCACCGCTCGGCCTCTGTACCGAGCTAACTCGGGTTTGTATATCTTATAGTCGCCGCTTACTTGGTTGACAACAAGCTGGGAGTCACCGTAAACCCGTAGCCGAAGAATTTCCATTTCTATGGCGAGCTCCAAACCAGCTATCAGGGCCTCATACTCAGCTTCATTGTTTGTCCTAGGCTCGGTGAGAGCGAAAGAACGCCGTAGGGTTCCCATTGATGGCGTGATGAACACCAATCCTATCCCTGCTTTTACCTCCGGGATGCTTGATTTACTGGAGGTCCTTATCGATGAGGCCCCATCGAAGTAGAGCTCCCAACATGGCTCATCTTCCTCGAGGTGCAGCACTTGTTCGTCGGGTAACTCACAATTTAGCGGCGACCCTTCTGGTATGGGATGAGCAGCGAGAAAGTCTGTAAGAGCTTGCCCTTTTACTGCTTTCTGAGAGGTATAAACTATGTCAAACTCAAGTAACATGACAGCCCATCTTGCCATTCTGCCGGCTAGGCTCGCTCTGGTCATCAAGTGTTTGAGCGGGTCGACCTTGGAGATCAGCATAACCCGATGAGCAAGCAGATAGTGCCTCAGCTTCTTCACTGCAAATATCAGAGCCAGGCATTGCTTTTCGATTGGGGAATAGTTGTGTTCCGCCCAGACTAGAGTTCGACTAAGGTAGTAGAGGGCGTTTTCTTTTCCCTCCTCGTTATTCTGGGCAAGGAGCGCACCGAGTGACTCATCCAGCGCGGCAGTGTAGAGAATCAGCGGTTTATTTGGAATGGGAGCGGCCAGCACTGGAGGGTGCAACAAGTATTGTTTGATGCTTTCGAACGCTGCTTGACATTCGGCATCCCAGATAAAAGGAGCTCCTTTCTTCATGAGCTTCGAGAAGGGCCTACATCTCCCCGATAAATTTGAGATAAACCTCCGTATATAAGCAAGCTTGCCTTGAAAAGATCTTAGCTGCGTTAGACTCTTCGGAGGGGGCATCTCCATGATGGTCTTTATCTTTGATGGGTCAACTTCGATCCCTCGATGTCGGACTATGAAGCCCAGGAATTTTCCCGATGACACGCCAAAAGCGCACTTCAGAGGATTCATCTTCAGATCGTATTCCCTCAGTCTGGTGAGAACAATCCTAAGATCTTGGATGTAGTCGGCCTTGGTTTTAGTCTTAACGACCAGATCATCAACATAACATTCGATGACTTTATGAATTAGGTCATCGAAGATATTGGTCATTGCCCTTTGATATGTAGCACCTGCGTTCTTCAGCCCGAACGGCATTACCTTGTAGCAATATATTCCGATCGAGGTTCGAAATGCTGTGTGCTTCTCATCCTCAGGCGACATCTTGATCTGATTATATCCAGACGAGCCATCCATAAAGGTGAACAACTCGTAATTTGAGGTGTCATCGACCATCATTTCCATGACCGGTAGCGGGAAGTCGTCCTTTGGACATGCCTTGTTGAGGTCCCTGAAATCGACACAAACTCAGATCTGCCCATTTTTCTTCTTCACTGGGACTATGCATGCGATCCAGTCCGCATATTTCTCTTCCCTGATGAAGCCAGCATCGATGAGTTTCTTGGTTTCCTCGATGACCTTTTCTTCTAGTTCCCTTCTCATTCTTCGAGGAGCTTGTTTGACTGGTTTAGCATCAGGAGATATAGCCAACTTATGTACGGCCACTTCAGGGGAAAGGCCAGGCATTTCTTTGTAAATCCACGCGAAACAGTCGACGAACTCATGCAGCAGGGCAATTATCTGCGCTTTTATTTCTTCTGACAAGAGCGAGCTGATGTAGGTCGGCCTTGGATTATCGGGCGTTCCTAGGTCAATTTCGATTAGCTCGTCAAAGGTTGCTTGTCCGCCATCTTCGAGCTCTTGAGGGGCTTCTTCTGGCTCGGCTGTCTCGTCGTCGTCATTTGATCTTTCGCTGGCCTCACCAACATGGATCATGTAGCATGCTTTGGAATCAGGTTGAATGTAGCCTATGCCCCGTCTATCTGGAATTCGTCCATCGATGAGTGCTCGGACCTGGGGCGGATACCATAGCCCTTCGTAAAACTTTGCTTCGGACTCCGTTTGATATAACCGGCATCCGCACTTCTTAAAGTATTCCCGCATCTCGGGCGCATAGTATCTGGGATTGAGGACGGCTCTTATGCCTCTCTCATAGGGAAGGCACGTGACAGAAAGATCGTCCGGGTGCACAACGGGGTTTGACCTGTAAAACAGGATGCCCTTCTGTCCATTTTTCCTCCCGGGCACGTAGAAAGTTTTCAGCTGGTCCACGGTAGAGACTGACAATGCGTCGAGCTCTTTGCACATCCGTTCCGGCACCCTTGTGATGGCCAGGGACCCTTCTGCGACTTCGAAGGTCTCTCGTAGTTTCGCTTGCTGCATGGGGGGCCAATCTGCACAGCTGTTGCACGGCAGGTCCTCTTCTTCTGACTCTTCAGTGTCACTGCCAAGATGAGGGCGGACTTTGCTGCTAGATGGGCCTTCAGCATCAGATTCGTCCGTATCGCCGCCGAAACGAGGGCGGGTTTTATGGAAGGACGGGCTTCCAGCGTCGGACTCATCAGTATCGCTACCGAAATGTGGGCACACTTGGGCGTTTTTACTTTTGAAAGTGACAATCGGCGCAGATTTGCTTTTGGGTCTTAGGGCCGGTCTATCCTCAGTCAGTTGTGGCTTAGCATTTTGGTGGTTCATAAAGTACCGAGAATCTTCATATCGGACTTCATGCACACCGAACGGCTGGATGTCTCCGTCAATGCGTCTTTCTTCGCCATTTTTAGTATACTTCATGCATTGATGGAGCGATGACGGAATGATGCCGTAATCATGGAGCCACGGCCGTCCCAAGAGAATCTTATAAGACGTGTCGGCGTCGATCACGTATATCTTAGCTTCAGTTTGCAGATCCCCAAATTTGATTGGCAAAGCTATAGACCCCAGAACTTGCTGGCAATTTTGGTTGAAGCCCTGAATGACAATCCTTTCCCTTGACAGGTGTCGGACGTCCATTGACAAACTCTTCAGTGTCCGCAAGTTCATGATATTCACTGAAGACTCCGGATCAATCAATATGCGATTAATCCGATCTCCGTCGCTGTACCCGGTCACGTAAAGCGGCCGATTATGCTCAGCCGTTCCCAGTAGCAAGTCTTCATCCTTAAATGTGACTGCGGCGGCATGCAAAGCGTGCGGGGCTTCTTTCATATTAATTTCCGCAAAGTGAGCCTGATACCGCTCGGGGTTTTGAAGAGCGTGAATAAGAACATTTCTAAGCTCCTTAGATAGGACCAAGGCGTCGTAGATGCTCAGGAGAGACGGAAGCCTTCGAAGGTGAGCCAAGACATTATAGTCCACCGAGGAAGGACTTGAGTTTTCATCAGCCGGTTCTCTGCCATTTTCATCATTAGCCACATGTTTTTCCTTCCCTTTTGGGGCGTTGCCCTGATTTGGCGGTAGAGCCCTGCCGCTTCTGAGCTGGATTTGATTGACCTTTGTGGCGAGCTCCTCATCTTCTTCGGGAAAACAGAGTTCATCCTCGGAGTCGCTGCCAAGATGGATAGCGTAGCAGGTCACTACTGGGATCTCTTCATTGGAGTCTTCTTCTAACTCCTCCAGAATTTCAGCCGCTTGTACAGGGAATAACTCCTTCAATCGAATCAATGTTCTTTCCTTTTGTTCATATTCTTTGAGGGAATCGATATATTTTTGAATGGTCGATCTCCCTGCAGACTCCTTTTCGCGTCGAGCCGCACTTTTCTTCTTCTTGAGTTTCTTGGATTTTGAGCGTGATGGAGCCGCATTGGCAGCTGGACTGGTAGGCTTCTTCTGCCCTCCCCATTCTGTCCTGGGCTCTTTCCGAAGTAGCTTTATCATCTTCTTCGTCTTGTTAGATATGTGCGTACTCCACGAAGACCGCGATGAGTCCGTCTCATTTCTCGGGGCAGCGGGTTCGGCTGTCTGCTCCCAGAAGGCTTCAACTTCTGTCTGTATAAAGTTGGTGGTTGCAACTTGATTGTTCACCAACACACTTTTGGACAGCTCGATCTTTCCAGCCTTGTACTGCTTCTCGACCCAGTCTTTGAAGATATAGCAATCCTCGATCGCATGGCTCACTACTCGGTGGTACGGGCAATACAGGGGATTGTCGGTCATTTTTGCTTCTTGGGGTCTTTTCGACTCCGGCAATTGTAGGCCGTTGTTCTAAGTCGATGTACAACACCCCACGACTTGCGGGGAGGCGGAAATATGGAAAACGATCTTGTTCTTTGCTTAAACATCGACTAACCGAATGAATCGAAGCTAAACGATAACTAACATCAAACATAGAAGTTAACAACTACTATGTAAAGGGATTATACCTAAAGAACCGTGTCCTTCGTCTTTACGAACTCCACCTCCTCCTCGGCCTTCTCGAAGTAGTAGACGATCCACCCGAGAGCTTTACTCCAAGCTTAGCCTCTAAACTTGAGGCAACTAACTTTCTTTAAGTGCTAATCAAAGAAGCTAGGTGATATAGAGTGAGGGTTATGGTTTAATTAGTCTAACTAATCCTTGTACTCAACACATGAGAGGGGAGGATTAGGGTTTGAAGAGGGAGAGCTTGAGGAGAGAGAAGATGAACATAATAATGAAGTGAGAATAATGAGTTATCATAATATATATCAAGCATTTTGTAATATCAAGAAAAGAAAAGAAAATGATTTACAACCATGCTTGATAAATATCTTGTGGTGATTCATCTCCATGAGTCATTAAGCAATTATGAAGCATTAATGACATGGATGAATCATCCATATGACTCACTAATCTCATTTAATGTATATGCCACCTAAACCTCCTTAGTCACCATCTTCTAGAAGCTTCTCGCGCAATTATGAGAACGCCCCTCCTTTCCGCAAAAATACGGAAAAACTTTAGACTGTATAAATCCAATAACCGGATACCAGTAACTGGCTTAAACCAAAGCCGACTGGTAAAAACTGTCCGAAAGTCGTACGTGCGTAAACACACGTATGCGTCCGAACCCTTGTCGTAAAACCATACGACCTCTATATCGTTTCGCCTGGAGTAGGGAAACTCTCTGTGTGGGACTCTAGAGACTCGACTACTACGCTGGCAGAGGGTTTAACCACAGACCGCAAGTGGCACTAGCTGTACGTAATGGTCCCCAGGTAGATGTCGATAAGAAGGCCGATGAGGAAACCCATCCGAACTCCTACTGAGTCTGATGTGACAATCTCCGTACAGTCCGGTCCGTTCGTCTAAGACTATCGCATATCGGGCCTAGGGGGCGGGCAAGCGTCAGTCCCCTAATAGCGGTATAAGTCGTGTCGGAGCGAAGCCCATTACACCCTGAGAAACTACTGGAACCTACCAGCAAATCTCGCTTGCCTTGGCCAGGGACTTTGCGTAATGGCTCTCTGACACAGCGCGATATCAACCCCCAATACCGGGAGAGACGAATCCTGTCTAACCGCCACTGCCTCCAAGTGCTCGGGACTGCACCCAACTGCTACCTGTTTGCACGACTCCTTTGAGCCGTGGTAGGGTAGCAATCTAAGAACAGTGGGACACACTCGAGACGAAGTAGCAGTGTCAAGTCTGCGGACTATGCTGTACTCATGTCACCTGGGAACTGTTCTCTGACGACTGGTATAAAACCATCCAACAGTTCCCTGTGAGTCCTGTCCGGTGTACCCGTAACCCAACGAGCACCTGCATACTATCTCCAGTACGACGTACTGACGGCTGTGGGACAGACCATCTCCCTAACTGGGATGAGAAGCGTACACACTAGTCTACTCCGGAGTATCGATGCCCTGTCTCGATAATCCAACGACTAGGGACCTGAATAAGGATGTGCTTGTAGACTACCCAGCCCCCACTAGTGTGACTGCCATCACAACGCCGGTAGTCAAGAAAGATCCTAAGAGCTCTATCAATACGTATACTCACATATTAAGATAGAAAAACCAAGTAGCATACTACCATGTTTAGCAAGACTGTTATATACATGTGAATATCCCAAGCTTCCATTAAGTAATATACAAACTAGTATGATACAATAATGGCCCCTAGGGCATATACACTAACAATCTCCCACTTGCACTAGGGCCATGTACTGGCATATCGAAGACCGATGATCTCGAGTAGCCTCTAAAACTGAATCTGAGGTAGGGCCTTCCTGAATGGATCAGCAATGTTCTCTTTAGAAGCAACTCTCTGTACCTCGATCTCCTGACGATCAATGATCTCCCTGATCAGGTGATACCGCCTTAAGATGTGTCTGGACTTCTGATGGGACCTTGGTTCCTTTGCTAAAGCTATAGCTCCGTTGTTGTCGCAATACAGAGGTATTGGATCAACTATGGTAGGAACCACCTGAAGTTCTGTTAGGAACTTCTTCATCCAGACTGCTTCTTTTGCGGCATCGCAAGCAGCTATATACTCCGCTTCCATCGTCGAGTCAGCAACGGTGTCCTGCTTGGAGCTCTTCCAGCACACCGCCCCTCCATTGAGGGTAAAGACATAACCCGACATGGATTTGGAATCGTCCTTATCACTCTGGAAGCCGGAATCAGCAAAGGCCTCCAACCTGAGGTCTTTTCCGCCGTAAACCAAGAACATCTCCTTAGTCCTTCTCAGGTACTTGAGAATGTTCTTTACTGCTATCCAGTGCTTCTCCCCTGGGTCTGACTGATACCGGCTTACCACGCTCAGTGCGTAAGCTACATCTGGTCTGGTGCACAACATCGCATACATTATAGAGCCTACCGCAGAAGCGTAGGGTATAATAGACATGCGTTCCCTTTCCAAATCAGTCTTGGGAGACATCTCTTTGGAGAGGGTGATTCCATGATAAGCCGGTAGATTACCGCGCTTAGAATCTTCCATACTGAATCTTTTCAGTACAGTGTCGATATACCTGGACTGCGAAAGTCCCAACATCCTCTTGGATCTATCACGATAGATCCGGATCCCCAGAATGTAAGAGGCATCACCCAGGTCTTTCATGGAGAACCTGTGTGACAAGAATCCTTTGACAGATTGTAGCATAGGAATGTCATTTCCTATGAATAGAATGTCATCCACGTACAAGACGAGGAATACGACACTTCTGGCTACAACTTTACTATATATGCACGGTTCATCTGGATTTTTGATAAAGTCATATTCTTTGACTGTTTCATCAAAATAGATGTTCCAACTCCGCGATGCCTGCTTTAGTCCATAAATGGACTTAAGCAGCTTGCATACTTTCCCGCTGCTCCCACTCTGATTGAAACCCTCTGGCTGATCCATATAGACGCACTCTTCTAAATTTCCATTCAGAAAAGCCGTCTTTACGTCCATCTGCCAGATTTCATAATCATGGAAGGCAGCAATAGCAAGAAGAACCCGAATGGATTTGAGCATAGCCACTGGAGAAAAAGTTTCGTCATAGTCCAAACCAGGTCTTTGACGAAAACCCTTTGCAACAAGTCTAGCCTTATAGGTTTCCACCTGTCCATCTACACCAATCTTTTTCTTGAAGATCCATTTGCATCCTATGGGTTTTACCCCATCTGGAGCAAAGTCCAAAGTCCATACTTTGTTGGTGTACATGGACTCCATTTCGGTCCGCATTGCATCTAGCCATCGTACCGAGTCGCCGCTCTGGATGGCCTGCTGGAAGTCAGTAGGTTCATCATCATTTATGATGCAATCCTCTCTATCCCCATCTATGAGAAAACCGTAGTATCTCTCAGGCGGATGAGACGGCCTACTACTCCTGCGGAGGGGTGCGGGAATGTCCTGTTCTTCTTGAACTACCGGTTCTACCAAACTTTCAGTATTAGTTTGTGGTTCTGGAATTTCTTCCAGTTCTATTTCGCTCCCACTTGATTCCTTTTCTAAAAACTGATGTTCTAGAAAATGGGCATTACGAGAAACAAATACCTTTTTTTCCTCTGCGTAATAGAATAGATATCCCCTGGAATTCTTTAGATATCCCACAAACTTACACTTTACTGATCGTGCCTCGAGCTTGTCCACATGCTGCTTTTTAACAAAAGCTGGACATCCACAAATCTTTATATACTGTAGATGGGGTTTCTTCCCGCTCCACATCTGATATGGAGTGGTAGGCACAGTCTTGGTAGGAACCATGTTCAAAAGATATGCCGCTGATTCTAGCGCATAACCCCAGAAAGATCGCGGTAACTCAGCATTACTCATCATGGATCGTACCATATCCAATAGGGTTCGATTCCGTCTCTCCGATACACCGTTATGCTGTGGAGTGTATGGAGGAGTAAGCTGAGAGAGAATTCCTTTCTCTTTTAGGTAACCTAGGAACTCGGCACTCAAGTATTCACCACCTCGATCAGATCTAAGTGTCTTGATACTTTTGCCGGTTTGGTTTTCTACTTCATTCTTATACTCTTGGAATTTCTCAAAAGCCTCGGATTTATGTTTCATCAGATAAATGAATCTGTATCTTGAGTAATCATCCGTGAAAGTAATGAAATAGGAAAAACCACCTCTTGCATGTGTAGACAATGGACCACATACATCGCTGTGTATGAGTCCTAAGAGCTCGCTCGCTCTTACTCCTTGTCCAGTGAATGGAGTCTTTGTCATCTTTCCTTTGAGACAAGATTGACAAGTGTCATAAGTTTGATATTCGAACGAGTCTAAATATCCTTCTCTATGCAACTTAGTCAACCTTCTCTCATTGATGTGACCCAGTCTACAATGCCATAAGAAAGCTTTATTTAAATCTGGAGACTTTCTTTTAAGTGTGTTCTGGACATTGAAAATTTGGAGTTGGTTTAAAACATATATACCGTTATTTAGTGTACCGGACCCAATCAAACCATGATTAAGGTGGATGTTAACAACATCTCTTACAAACGTGAAATCATAACCTTTATTTGATAACAAGGAAACTGATATGATATTACACGTTAAGCTTGGTACAAAAAAACAGTTATGTAAAACCAAAATGTGTCCACTCGTCAATCCTAGGTGATAGACCCCGACGGACGTAGCTCCCACGCTAGCTCCGTTAGCAACCTTTAGGGTCATATCACCTTCCTTCAGCACTCTACGGTTTCTCAGTGCCTGCAATGAATTGAAAATATGAGATCCTGATCCGGTATCCAATACCCAGGAAGTAGAGTTGATCGACAGACAATTCTCAATTACAAACACACCTGAAGTCGAAACCACAGCTTGCTTTGGTTCCTGGTTCTTGGCGTTCCACGCTTTGCAATTTTTCTTCCAGTGCCCTTTCCTGTGACAATGGAAGCACTCATCCTGGCTAACTACCGGTACCGCAAACTTTTTCTTTCCCTTCCCTCCCACCTTACTAACACCTCCTCTAGGTTTGGTGGCGGCCTTCTTCTTCTTTCCTTTGGCCCTAGCCTTGGACCTGGAAGAAGATGCACCGCTAACAAACATAGCGGGTGTTTCCCTTGTCTTCTGCAAGGTGCCCTCTGCACTCCTTAACATGTTCAGGAGTTCCGGAAGTTCAACTTCTTTTCTTTGAATGTTGAAGTTCAGGATAAACTGGGCGTAGGTGTGAGGAAGGGACTGGAGAATAAGGTCTGTATAGAGCTCATTATCCAAAGTCGTCCCAAGGTCTGCGAGCTCTTCAATATAGCCGATCATCTTTAGGACATGTTCTCCTACCGATGACCCGACAGCCAACCTCGCTCGAAACAAGTTCTTAGAGGTCTCGTATCTTGCTATACGAGATTGCTCTTCATAAAGTTCTTTTGTATGGAGAAATATGCCATCTAGGTTCATATCCTCGTGCCTCCTCTGATGTTCATTGTTCATCGAGGCAAGCACGATGCACTTGGCTTTCGCGCAATCTAAATCCCAGGTTTTGCGGATTTCCTTATCCGCATTACTGGATTTGGGACCAGGGACAGCAGGTGCCGTAGCGGTGAGGACGTACCCCAATTTGTCATAGGTCAAAGCCATTTTGACATTCCGCAGCCAATCTTTATAGTTTGGCCCTGTCAGTATATTTTTCTCTAAAAGTAACTTAAGTCCAGTCATTTTCAGGGTCGCTGCAATTAGGAGAGAGAGAAGAAAACTCTTTAGCATGATGCTCTTGCAAGTTTAGAGTGGTTTTTAGTTTATCTAAATTGGATGGCTCCCACTGTTTCTCGAATCCTTCCTCAAACCATAAAAGAAGAATTAGCCAGGACTATTCTCACTGTACAATTCTTGCTTAACCGTTCAGCCAGGCTAGTGTCGATACTTCGAGGGAGGTTTTCCAACGCTTTCGCGAAGTTCCTTAATTAAATAACCTCTTTTCTCTGGGGGCGTAACCCCGCTGACACCTTTCTTGACACCTACTTGGTTTATAGCATTGATCGTTAAGTGACGAATATCCTGATAAGTAGCATATACTCACAGTAGGATCGGGATCCAAATATCATTGTATGATAATGTTGAAGGAATCCTACCAACATTCATCAAACTCCAAATGGTATGCAACTCTTTGCAAATTTCAGTTTCTTTAGAAATTCCCGATATATATTTTTGCCCCATGCTCTTATGACCTTGGCGTTAGGTCAAAATGTCATAAGTCACATGTCAAGTTCTACCCATCATTATCTTGTCAATTTGAACCCATCCGTATATATCCTTGACGTTCGGCCAAAATGATAATACGACTGTCCCAAACTAACTCATCTATCTATGCAACAAATGAATACCCAATAGCTACCAAACACTATGCCTTGGCGTTAGGTCAAAATACATAGCTTGAATACTACTGAATACCCAGATGAAATGACGGAGGGCTACGAATGGTTTTGGCGAAACCGTGAACGTAGTGAACTTGATATAACCGAAGGAACCTGATAGCTTTTAAAATGAGTGGTTAAAGCTCCGCATTTAAAAATATCTGTTTTTAAAATTAACCGAGTGGTTTCTTTTAAATTGTTCCAACGATTAAACTTTTTGGTTTATTTTCTTTGCATTATAAATAATGCGTCCCATCATTAACCTATCATTGCAGAAAACTACGAAAATACAACGTCCTCTTATGCCATCCGCATTCGCCACGGGGTCCCGTCATCACCCGTTAGGTTACTTAACTAACGACAGAGCGGGGGCTCGGCTAGCGCGGGTGTAAAACATAAGTGACGTCTAAATAGCTATCATATATAGATATTGTACATTCGTCAGACGCAATAATAGGCATTCCAGATCACAGATGAACTTTATTGGATTTGCAAGCAATCCGTGTTTGTTTTGAGCCTGCAACAAAAGACGGATTACACAGTTGTGATGAATAGCCATTATCCCACCCAAGACCCCAACGGGTACGGCAAACTACCCGCCCGGCAGTTTGTGCACCCCACCTTGGGTCTGTCCTAGGAGCAAAAACAGTAAAATGAAATAATACAACGGTGGCTACAACCGCAACCTGGATGTTCCCCGCAAAATAATATTACAACAAATTACATTTACATCAAATGAATTAAATAATAACCCATCACACTCATCACATAACCCCGGCTATACATCACAACAGTCCAACACAGTTCATATCCACAAACAGTAAAAACCATTACAGAAATGTGCAACCCCCTGCCAACCGACATACTAGCAGTTAGGGGAGGTTTACGAACACATTATACAAACACAGATATAATCCAACAAGCAAATACTGTATAATTTCGATCGATTAAACACTTTTAATTTTGCTCCAATACTTCTCTGTAAATCTGAAACCTGAGCAAAAATAAAAACTTCCAGAAAATACCAAATATCACAGAGAAGCAACACAGGAAAATTGGGTTCCTGAATCGCCAACTCGGCGGCGGAATCGCGGCGGATCGGTGGGATCCGCCGCGGTTCCGCGGCGCTTTAGGCGATTCAGGGGCCCAATTTTCTTGGGTGTTCTTCTACTGTCTTTTCAAGCTTTCTGAACATCCTTGAAAAATTTTTGGACTTCATTTAAAAATCGACAGAAACTTGTGATTTCGGGCTTTTCCGGTTTCGTTTTTTCCATTCGAAATTCATACAAATTTGCAAATAAGTTATTTATTGTTTAGCGAGGCTCTGATACCACTGAAAGTCGATGTACAACACCCCACGACTTGCGGGGAGGCGGAAATATGGAAAACGATCTTGTTCTTTGCTTAAATATCGACTAACCGCATGAATCGAAGCTAAACGATAACTAGTATCAAACATAGAAGTTAACAACTACTATGTAAAGGGATTATACCTAAAGAACCGTGTCCTTCGTCTTTACGAACTCCACCTCCTCCTCGGCCTTCTCGAAGTAGTAGACGATCCACCCGAGAGCTTTACTCCAAGCTTAGCCTCTAAACTTGAGGCAACTAACTTTCTTTAAGTGCTAATCAAAGAAGCTAGGTGATATAGAGTGAGGGTTATGGTTTAATTAGTCTAACTAATCCTTGTACTTAACACATGAGAGGGGAGAATTAGGGTTTGAAGAGGGAGAGCTTGAGGAGAGAGAAGATGAACATAATAATGAAGTGAGAATAATGAGTTATCATAATATATATCAAGTATTTTGTAATATCAAGAAAAGAAAAGAAAATGATTTACAACCATGCTTGATAAATATCTTGTGGTGATTCATCTCCATGAGTCATTAAGCAATTATGAAGCATTAATGACATGGATGAATCATCCATATGACTCATTAATCTCATTTAATGTATATGCCACCTAAACCTCCTTAGTCACCATCTTCTAGAAGCTTCTCGCGCAATTACGAGAACGCCCCTCCTTTCCGCAAAAATACGGAAAAACTTTAGACTGTATAAATCCAATAACCGGATACCAGTAACTGGCTTAAACCAAAGCCGAATGGTAAAAACTGTCCGAAAGTCGTACGTGCGTAAACACACGTATGCGTCCGAACCCTTGTCGTAAAACCATACGACCTCTATATCGTTTCGTCTGGAGTAGGGAAACTCTTTGTGTGGGACTCTAGAGACTCGACTACTACGCTGGCAGTGGGTTTAACCACAGACCGCAAGTGGCACTAGCTGTACGTAACGGTCCCCAGGTAGATGTCGATAAGAAGGCCGATGAGGAAACCCATCCGAACTCCTACTGAGTCTGATGTGACAATCTCCGTACAGTCCGGTCCGTTCGTCTAAGACTATCGCATATCGGGCCTAGGGGGCGGCAAGCGTCAGTCCCCTAATAGCGGTATAAGTCGTGTCGGAGCGAAGCCCATTACACCCTGAGAAACTACTGGAACCTACCAGCAAATCTCGCTTGCCCTGGCCAGGGACTTTGCGTAATGGCTCTCTGACACAGCGCGATATCAACCCCCAATACCGGGAGAGACGAATCCTGTCTAACCGCCACTGCCTCCAAGTGCTCGGGACTGCACCCAACTGCTACCTGTTTGCACGACTCCTTTGAGCCGTGGTAGGGTAGCAATCTAAGAACAGTAGGACACACTCGAGGCGAACTAGCAGTGTCAAGTCTGCGGACTATGCTGTACTCATGTCACCTGGGAACTGTTCACTGACGACTGGTATAAAACCATCCAACAGTTCCCTGTGAGTCCTGTCCGGTGTACCCGTAACCCAACGAGCACCTGCATACTATCTCCAGTACGACGTACTGACGGCTGTGGGACAGACCATCTCCCTAACTGGGATGAGAAGCGTACACACTAGTCTACTCCGGAGTATCGATGCCCTGTCTCGATAATCCAACGACTAGGGACCTAAATAAGGATGTGCTTGTAGACTACCCAGCCCCCACTAGTGTGACTGCCATCACAACGCCGGTAGTCAAGAAAGATCCTAAGAGCTCTATCAATACGTATACTCACATATTAAGATAGAAAAACCAAGTAGCATACTACCATGTTTAGCAAGACTGTTATATACATGTGAATATCCCAAGCTTCCATTAAGTAATATACAAACTAGTATGATACAATAATGGCCCCTAGGGCATATACACTAACAATCTCCCACTTGCACTAGGGCCATGTACTGGCATATCGAAGACCGATGATCTCGAGTAGCCTCTCGAACTGAATCTGAGGTAGGGCCTTCGTGAATGGATCAGCAATGTTCTCTTCAGAAGCAACTCTCCGTACCTCGATCTCCTGACGATCAATGATCTCCCTGATCAGGTGATACCGCCTTAAGATGTGTCTGGACTTCTGATGGGACCTTGGTTCCTTTGCTAAAGCTATAGCTCCGTTGTTGTCGCAATACAGAGGTATTGGATCAACTATGGTAGGAACCACCTTAAGTTCTGTTAGGAACTTCTTCATCCAGACTGCTTCTTTTGCGGCATCGCAAGCAGCTATATACTCCGCTTCCATCGTCGAGTCAGCAACGGTGTCCTGCTTGGAGCTCTTCCAGCACACCGCCCCTCCATTGAGGGTAAAGACATAACCCGACATGGACTTGGAATCGTCCTTATCACTCTGGAAGCCGGAATCAGCAAAGGCCTCCAACCTGAGGTCTTTTCCGCCGTAAACCAAGAACATCTCCTTAGTCCTTCTCAGGTACTTGAGAATGTTCTTTACTGCTATCCAGTGCTTCTCCCCTGGGTCTGACTGATACCGGCTTACCACGCTCAGTGCGTAAGCTACATCTGGTCTGGTGCACAACATCGCATATATTATAGAGCCTACCGCAGAAGCGTAGGGTATAATAGACATGCGTTCCCTTTCCAAATCAGTCTTGGGAGACATCTCTTTGGAGAGGGTGATTCCGTGACAAGCCGGTAGATTACCGCGCTTAGAATCTTCCATACTGAATCTTTTCAGTACAGTGTCGATATACCTGGACTGCGAAAGTCCCAACATCCTCTTGGATCTATCACGATAGATCCGGATCCCCAGAATGTAAGAGGCATCACCCAGGTCTTTCATGGAGAACCCGTGTGACAAGAATCCTTTGACAGATTGTAGCATAGGAATGTCATTTCCTATGAATAGAATGTCATCCACGTACAAGACGAGGAATACGACACTTCTGGCTACAACTTTACTATATATGCACGGTTCATCTGGATTTTTGATAAAGTCATATTCTTTGACTGTTTCATCAAAACAGATGTTCCAACTCCGCGATGCCTGCTTTAGTCCATAAATGGACTTAAGCAGCTTGCATACTTTCCCGCTGCTCCCACTCTGATTGAAACCCTCTGGCTGATCCATATAGACGCACTCTTCTAAATTTCCATTCAGAAAAGCCGTCTTTACGTCCATCTGCCAGATTTCATAATCATGGAAGGCAGCAATAGCAAGAAGGACCCGAATGGATTTGAGCATAGCCACTGGAGAAAAAGTTTCGTCATAGTCCAAACCAGGTCTTTGACGAAAACCCTTTGCAACAAGTCTAGCCTTATAGGTTTCCACCTGTCCATCTACACCAATCTTTTTCTTGAAGATCCATTTGCATCCTATGGGTTTTACCCCATCTGGAGCAAAGTCCAAAGTCCATACTTTGAAGCGATTCGGCTTAATCTCCGCGAACCGGCTGGCCCGCTCAGAGGTGCTCGTCCGCGAATGCTACGAGCCAAGGCTCGGGGTCGATGCCCGCGGGGGGAACCGGGGACAGAGGTTGGAACTGGCGAGGCCCCGGCTGGCGGAGATTTTTACCGAGTACCACGAGCAGTACTCGCTGCACCCCCTTCCCCCACTATTGTAATTTTCTTTTCTTTTTGCATGTACGGCTGAGGAGCCCATAATACCCTTTGAATAAACAAAGCTTTTTTTTCTTTTCCGCAGCGCTCCATTGATCTTTATTAAATTAACAATAGATCCTAGGAAGAATTTACATTGCTTTAAAAGAAAGGTACAGGCTAGAAGATGACATTATTGGCTGGGGTCGAGCTCCCCGGAGGGCTGTCTACCCCCGCGTTTGGCATAGGGCATGGGGCTCCCTGAGCTCCGGGTTGGCCGTCCGCTGAAGCAAGCATGATCTTACCGATGGTCAGGTCGGCGGGAGGGCGATGTTGCTCCTGTTCGCGGTCGGTCTACCGCTTGTCCCTCAGGTAGGCGGCGAGGTGTCCAGACCGGATGAGTTCTTCGATGTAGTCCCTCAGTTGTTTGCAGTCCTCCGTGGCGTGGCCCAATACCCGATGGAAAGCGCAGTAGGGGCTCCGGGTTCGCTTCGCAGCCTGCCGCGGGACCGGAGGGTACTTGAAGAACCCCTCGTTCTGGGCCTCCTCCAGCAACACCGCGAGGGAGACGTTGAGGGAGGTATACTCCTGGAACTTCGGGTGATAGGGCTGCTGACGCTCCGGCCTCTCCTCCCGAGCCCTCTTCTTCTGGTCGGGTCGTTCTGCCCGGGGAAGGTTAGCGTTCACCTCGGATTCCAGCTGGACCTCACGCTCGGTCCACGCCTTGACCTCGGCCATGGTCTTAGGTTGCGCCAACGCGAAGGAGCGCAACCATTCCTTGTGCCTCAGACCGGATCTGAGTGCCGTTATGACGGTTTCGTCTCGGTACTCGGGCACCTCGAGAAGGACGTTGTAGAAACGGGTAATGTATGCCTTGAACGTTTCCTTGTCCCCACTCTTAACCGTGAGGAGGTAGTCGACCGTGCGCTTCTGTCAACGGTTCCCCACGAAATGGCCGGGGAACTGAGTAGCCAGCTCGTCGAAGGTCGAAATCGAGCGGGGCTCGAGCCCCCGGAACCAGTCCCGACCTGTGCGGATGAGGGTGTCCGGGAAGGCCCTGCATTGGGCGGCGTCGGAGTGATCCTGGAAGCTCATCCCCGCGGTGAAAGCGTCCAAGTGGTCCTTCGGGTCGGTTTTCCCGTCAAACAGTGAGACCTTTGGGAGATTGTTGCGCGAGGAGACGTGGACGGCGAGCAGTTCCTCGGTGAACGGCTTCGTGAGCGAGTCGGAGGCGTACTTAGCTCCGTCGCTCGAGAGGTGAGCTTCTCGGCGCATGCCCTCGATCTTCTTCTCGAGGGCGTCGAGCCGACCGTGGTACCCCGGG
This sequence comes from Agapanthus africanus, assembly GCA_030015575.1. Taxonomy (NCBI): domain Eukaryota; kingdom Viridiplantae; phylum Streptophyta; class Magnoliopsida; order Asparagales; family Amaryllidaceae; genus Agapanthus; species Agapanthus africanus. Next base: position 34,850,850 of record CM057346.1, read on the forward strand.
GAATCGGCGCCTCGGGATCTCTGGCCCCCACTGTGGGTGACTTGCGTCTGGGAGCATCCCCGGTTCTTCTCAATGAGGTGCCTCAGGTCCCGGGGTGAGGTAGCTCTTGAGCCGCCTGGGCGGACTGTAAGGTTCCTAGGCACACTAATGAAGTCTCACAAGGCATCAAACATGGCTAATTCAAATTTTACATGTGCCTACAAACCCTAATACGGATCGTTAACTAGATTTATAGGCTATGCGATGCAAGTAAACAACTTTAACAAAAAGGAAAGAAGGTACAACCTTTGTAGATCCGGTCCTCCACCTCCTAGGCTCCGTGATGACGTCCCTCCGCTGTCCAAATTGAATCCATGACTCTAGCATCGGCTTCATCGGAGAAAAGGGCGGACTTGGTCGTCGGTTCGATGCCGAAGATGATCTACGTCGAGGCATCACAAGATCAAGCTCCAACTTCACCAAGCCATAAAAACTTGTGAAGGAAACACCCTATACTACTTGGCAAGAGGTAGAGGATGAAGAAATAGGAGGTGGGTTCACTTTAGAATTGGATTTCTCACTTGATTTCTCAAGTTGCCATTGGTGTAGAAAGCTTTTCTTTTTCTTGCTCATGAAGAAGAAGAAGAAAAAGATATGATAAGTGTTGAATAAATTAGATAAATAAATCAATACTTATCATTTAATAACCCTTGGTTAAGTGTAGAGAATGTACTATGGTTAGTTCATATGGTTAGGGTTAAGCATGAGATAAGAATGGTGACTTAGTCAAAGTTTCATGAATGTTCAACTAAAAACAAATAAAGCCACCATTCATCTTTCTCTTTTCCAAAATGAATAAGATAAATAAATAGATAAATAAGTAAATGAAAAAACAAAACCCTAATCATTTGTTTAACCATGGTTTAATTCTTTACACTTAACCAAGTAAGCATGTATCATCAAACATGATACAATCATGTGCACAAATGTATATCACATATACAACTTGCACAATTCAAGTGAGAAAATCCATTTAAAGTGAACCAATACTAGTTAATGCAAAGTAATATATCAAATATATAATTATACATTAAATCATTAAATCAACACTTGATTCAATGATCCGGTCATGTCGCATATAACCGGCTAGTATCCAATGTATCGGCTTATCGAGTCAATCCTTGATTCGATAACTAGGTTATATCGCATACAACCATTCGACACATTCATCGCGAGAATGAAATACGGTATCATATACACGCATTATTCTCGGTCCCGCACATATCTCATATGCGCTCCTATTTCGTTTCGCTTGAGCCAGGAAACCTTTGTGTAGGACTCTAAAGACTCGTCAATACGCCGACAGCAGGTGATGATCATATCAAACACCCACAAGCCGCAAGCGGTCTGCTAAACGTAACGGCCACCCGGGTATTGAGCGATCAGAAGATCGACGAGCAAGCCCGCTCACACTCCTGTGAATCCAACCAGTAACACTTACCGTACAGTCCGGTCTGTTCGTCTGATATGCCGCATATCTCGCCTAGGGGTGGTAAACCTCAGACCCCAGTAGCTCGATAAGTCATGCCAACGTGAAGTCCATGACATGTGTGAAACTACTGATAACACTTACCAGTAGGTCACTGCAACCCTGGCCAGGGATTTCCTGTTATGGCCAGTCGAGCATAGCGCAACATCAACCCCCAATACCGGGAGAGACGAATCCCCTCCTATCGCTCATTGCCTCCATGTGAATCGGGACTGTACCCAAAAACCACCTGTTTGCACGACTCAGTAGAGCCGTGGTAGGGTGGAAATCAAAGCACAGTGGGAGACACACAAGACTCTATGACGATCTCGGGTCAACAGACTAAGCTGTACCAGTGTCACCAGAGAACTGCCATCTGACGTGAGGTATAATACCATCTGGGAGTTCTCGGCGAGTCCGTTCAGTGTACCCAGTCTCCACTGAGCATCCAAATACCATCTCCGATGTCAAACACCAATGGATATGGGATCATCCATCGCCCATCGCATGGGTCGAGAAGATATACGCTAGTCTACTCTGGAATATCGATGCCCCGTCTCGATATTCCCTCGACTAGGAACATTAAAGGATGTACTCATGGACTATCCAGGCCCTACTAGTATGATCTGCATCACAGTCCTGGAAGTCGAGTACACATCCTAAGGGCTTTATCAACATGTAACAGAGAGACAGAAAGTATACATGTTAAGATAAAGATCAACCAGATAGCGTACTATCATGTCGAGCAAGAAAGTCCTACCTATATATGTCCCAGCATCCACTACAATATACATCCAATGTACAGTAATGGCCTCTAGGGCATACATATAACTAACACGGACCTCTTCTGTGCGGCCCCGCCGATGGTGGTCTGGCCGACCATGCCCGTGGACAGGCGAGGTGACTGACATCTCCTCAGGGGGATAGGGGTCACGAGGAGGCTCGAGGCGAGGCGCCCAGGCGGCGGATCTCGGTGTCGAGCCCTGGGGCGCCCAACGGGCCTCAGGGAGCACCGGTTCGAGAGACCGGCGGCCAGGGGACGCGGCTTGTTGGTGATCGGCCGTCCAGACAGGGACAGAGCCTTCTAGAGGCGGTGGAACGACGATCTAGGGCCCGGGCGCGGCCGTTTGGGTGCGGACGAGGGCCTCCACGAGGGATTGCAGGCGATCTATCCGGCCTGCGAAGGCGTTGATGACCGTCATGGGAGGAGGTTCATCCCCGCCTTCAGTGGGTGGAGGACGGCGGCTGGTACCGGGATCTCCAGGATGGTCGTCTTCCATGAGGGTGGAGATAGGAAGGCCAACTTTGTATTTTGTGGAGTTATTTTCCCACAGACGACGCCAACTGATGGAGCTCCTTTTCGGGCCTTCGTCAGATGTTGTCTTCCGTTGATCTCGCGGTGGACTTAGTTGGTTATCTTCCTTCGCGTGCGGGTCTCAATGGGTTCTTGGAGGAAGATGTGAGGTGAGGGAGGTGTTGCCGAGTACCTGCAAAGAAGTCCCGGGGTGGTTTGGTACCACCAAGGACCCTCCGACGCTCAAGTTAGTGATGAGATCCGAGCAGAGTAACGGCATAAAAGTATAAAAAATGGCTTACTTGACCCCTCTGTGATGGGGGTTTATATAGCGGCGGCAGCACGCAGCAGCAGGAGCGAGAATCTCGCCGGCAGTTACGCTCCCGACGTCACGCCCGTGTAAAGAGCGGATCGCCCATTGATGGGGATCGTGATGGCGTGGAACGTGAGACGTTGTTGGCGGAGAATCCACGCGTGGCAAGACTCGCGGAGCGGCGGTTACGTCTGGGAATAGGTCGGAGGGCCGGGGGAAGATGTCCTCGGCAGGAGCTCGGGGACGAGCAAGGAGGCCGAGGAGTCTTGGTCCTGTGGTAGCTCGGGGGCGAGCTGAGAGGCCGAGGAGGCCAATTTGCAGGGGCCCCAAGGGGGGCCAGCTTGGGCTTGCTGGTCGGGCACGGGGTGGCCTGATCGGTCCCTGCGGACCCATTCTTCAGAGTTCTGGGACACGTCATCTGCCACGCGTCATGATCTTGGGGGTCGCCAATATCGAGCACTATCAGTTAGAATGCGTAATTGTTTTGTTAGAATTTTCTAAAATTTAGGTTCTTTTATATTATGGTTTGTTAATTTGGAAACAAACAGAGGAAAGGAGAAGAAACAAAGAGTTTATAAGAACAATGAAGAATATAAGAGAACTAGAATGAATGGGATTGCAGGATGAGAAGAAAGAAGATGAAAGTAGAGTTTTGTCTGGTTGTGATGAAGAGGAAGATGACGATGAGAGTAAAGTTGGTAATTGAAAAAAAAATTAAATTAAAAAAAAACTTAACAACCTGTTATTGGAGGTATTTAAAAAAACTTATTTTTTTTTTTGAAAGGTGTAGCTAATATTGAAAAATAATGAGGGTATAATAAGAAAGAGATAAAAAATATTTTTTAATTAAATATTTATATAAATGACATTTTGAAAATCAATTAAACTCGAGGAAAATAATCGGCTGGTTTTAAAAAATTAGAAGCTGACATTTAGCATTTGCATAAACTAATAAAAGAAAGAGATTTCTTCACATTTTAGAGTACACCTCATCAATTCATAATTTTAAGGAAAAAATATTAAATAAAACCATGACAAGCTATTAGAATTTTATCAAAACTTAATAAGTCTCTAATCTTAACCAAAGTTCTGCAAGAATCTGTATAAATTCGTTTAAAAATCTTCCAAGATTTTTTGCATGTGAACTCATTAGCACATACACACGTGTTTCGTACGTGCAGAACTCTAGTCGCGTTATATGGTATATGATGTTCGACATGATGAACAAGATATGAATAGGAGACATTTTTAAGGATACGAAATAATTTGTACGGTTAAGAATTAAAAAAAACTTAAATATTGTTCCCCCCCTCAGAATTATGAGTATCTTTATAGTCACGCTTCTTAATTAGTTTCATCTTTTGGGTTAAAATAGTAAAGATTTAAAAAAGTGCTGATTATTTTTAACTGTTTGTTTGATCATTAATTAGATTCATCGACTCAAGACATGACATGGAGCAAACTGCTCAATTATTGACACAGATAGACACAAATAATAAAATTAATTCAATTAATAGTTAATAAATCATCAAGTGTGTGATTGGGACTGCCACGTACAAACAAAATTCTCTCCTATTTAAAAGGATTATTTTAAAAGTGGTGACATACAAGTCCTATGCAATTTCTCTCTCCGGAATCTTGCTTTGTCCCTCTTTAAACTGTTGGACCCTCTTCCTAATCCTGCCAAATCTTACCCTCCTTTATTTTACACTAATCTCAACCGTCGAAATTTCAAAATAAAAAAAAAACAGCAGAGGATTGGTACGTGACACACACACACATATATATATGAGAATAATGGAGGGAAGAGGCCATAGGAGGGGATTTCCTCCTATGGAGTCGGAAAAATACAACCTCCATCATTAAAGAAGCCATAAGAGGGATTTCCTCCTCTGACGTCGGAAAAACACAAACTCCATCATTTTTTCTAACGATCGGCATCCATCATCTTCATCGTTATCATCTAAGATGTGTATACACCAAATTTCATGTGATTTCACCACTTTTTCACTGTTAAATTAGCAATATAAAAAGTTCTATTGTCGGTAAACCATTAATTTTGCACCAACTAAATCAACGGTGAAAAAATGGTATAACCACATGAAATTTGGTGTATCCACGTCTTAGTTGATAAAAATGGAGGTGATGTATATCGATCGTCGAAAAAAATCATGGAGGATGAATTTGTCCGACGCCATAGGAGGAAATTCCCTCCTATGGCGCACGCGCGCGCACATATATATTTATATATATATAGAGAGAGGGAGAGAGAGGAGGAGGAGGAGGAGGAAAATAGTAAAGGATTGGCACGTGACACACACACACATATATATATAGAGAGAATAATGGAGGAAAGATGCTAATTTCCTCCTATGGCGTCAAAAAATACACCCTCCATCATTTTTTCCGACGATCGGCACCCATCATCTTCATCATTATCATTTATGATGTGGGTATACCAAATTTCATGTGATTCTATAATTTTTTCAACGTTGATTTAGTGGGTTCAAAATTAACGGCTTACCGACAACATAACGTTTTGTTTTGCTGAATCAACGGTGAAAAAGTTGTAGAATCACATGAAATTTGCTGCACCCATATCTTAGATGATAACGATGAAAATGATGGGTGTCGATCGTCGAACAAAACGATGGAGGATATAATTTTTCGGTGCCATAGGAGGAAATTTTCTTTTTTGGCGTTGAAAAAATACACTCTACTATTTTTTCCAACGATCGGCATACATCATCTTCATCTTCATCATCGAAGATGTGGATACACCAAATTTTATGCGATTCTACCACCTTTCACCGTTGATTTAGCGGGTGCAAAACTAACGGTCTACCGACAATAGAACTTTTTACATTGCTAATCCAACGGTGAAAAAGTTAAAGAATCATGTGAAATTTGGTGCATGCCTGTCTAAGATGATAAAAATGATGATGATGGATGCCGATCGTTGAATAAAATGTTGGAAGGTATATTTTTTCAACGCCGCCTAACGAAAATCCCTCTAAGGGCCTCTTTTCTCCATTATATATATATATATATATATATATATATATATATATATAAAGAGAGAGAGAGAGAGAATAATGGAGGATAGATGCCATAGAAAGGAATTTCCTCCTATGGCGTCGAAAAATTACAATCTCCATCGTGTTTTCCGACTATCGGCACCCATAATCTTCATCGTTATTATCTAAGATATGGGTATATCAAATTTCATTTGATTCTACAACTTTTCACCGTTGAATTAGTGGGTTCAAAATTAACGGTTTACCGACAATAGAACTTTTTATATTTCTAAGTCAACGGTGAAAATGTTGTAGAATCACATGAAATTTGGCGTATCCACATCTTAGATGATAACGATGAAGATGTTGGATTCCGATCGTCGGAAAACGCGATGGAGGGCTTATTTTTTGACACCATAGGAGTAAATTCCCTCCCAGGCCTGTTTCCTCCGTTATTCTTTCGCGCGCGCGTGTGTATATATCTCAAAATTAGTCTCTTTGGTTGTTAATTGTAATGAATGCATGTACGACATGTGATGATGGGCATGCATAGTCCATGATGATAATGTATGTGGATGGGGGATGGGATGTCGAATGGAATGGGCATGCATGGGGTTTGTGAATCCCAAGGGGCCACGTCGGATACACGTAAGCAGGGGTTGAAGGGGGCACCCACTTGATACCAACCAACGTGGCTCGTCCTCATCACCCAATAGTTTAGATATAATAATTCATGGAATATCCTGTATTGTGCCGGCTCGATACTTTTTATATGCTTTTTGAGCACTAAATAAATAAATCAGTGCACGTGCAGAAACTGCCTCGTATTTAAACAACTATATATAGATCACTGTATATCCCTGATATACTGGATCCATTCGCATAATTGGATGTTCAATTCGTCTTAGCCAAGCTAGAATAATCAAACAATACATTTTATTTTTACTTTTTTTAGAAAATCAGGCCTTAACCATTCTTTATAAGCAGCATTTCAAGTTTACATCCAAACAGTATATTCAGTAAGAATAGGTGGAAAACTTGAAATCTGGAAACCAAATGATTGGAATGTAAACTCGCTTGTGCAATATCATGTATTGCTTGATAAAAGTTACGCTTAACATGCGACGTTGTGAGTGAGCAATATGGAGAAGCCTCCGGCCTCCATTGATAATGTGTGCTGAGCATCGGGAAGAGTGAAAGTCGACCTTAGCACCACCATGAGATTCTAGAGTTATCAATCATGCCAAATTTTAATTTTTATTAGGTGCTAAGCTAGACTAATAAGATCTTTACTAGATTATTAGGGTTTGCCATTGTGATGTGATTAACTCAAGAGAAAAAAAAGCATATAACCTTTGTAGTTCTAGTCCTTCTCTTCTATAGCTCCGGATTGAAGTCCGCGTGACTCTACTAGGCTCCTTTTCGAGTTGAACGAACCTCCTTCGTGATTTTCGCGCCTAAGACGATCCACCCGAAATTCCTTTAGCCCAAGCTAACTCTACAATTAACTTCTTTGGTGTAGCAAACACACCACACCAAATTGCTAGTTTGGTGTGAAATGGTGAAGTAGGGGATGTTAAAAGCTCAGAAGATTATTTTTAAGCGTCATGATTCACATCTCATATGAGAGTTGAAACTTGAACCATGACAATTGAGGAAGAAGATGAAGGTACAGAGCAACCATGAGAGCAACTAAAAAAAAATGGCTAAGTGTTGAGAATGAGCTAAGAATGAATGGCAATTCCCGACCTCCACCCATTCAAACATGGAATTTTGCAATATAAAATTGCAATCATGCTTGAATAGTGAGTCAAGATGAATAAACTATGAATAAAGCCCATGCTTGCAACCATGCTCTCATTTTCCACCTCTTTTTCTATTTTTCTCAAAAATAGAAATCATGCCATGCTTCATTATATATATATATATATATATATATATATATATATATATATAATAAAGAATAATTAGTGAGCTAATGTTATTAGTTAAGATATAATTATATCACATATAATATATATCACATTATTAAATCAATACTTGATTTAATAATCCGGTTATATCACATATGACCGACTAATATCATATATCTGTATATCACATTATCAAATCAACACTTGATTCGACAATCTGGTTATATCACATATAACCGAACCGATACTAGATAACCGCCAGATTACAATTCGGTATCACATACACGTATTTAATCAGGCCCACACACATATCACATATGTGTCCTACTTCGTTTCGCTTGAACCAGGAAACTTCTGTGTGGGACTCTAAAGACTCGTCAATACACCAGCAGTAGGTGATGATCATATCAATCACCTATAAGCCGCCAGCGGTACTAGCTGGACGTAACGGCTACCGGGGTATTGAGCGATATGAAGATCAACAAGCAAGCTCGTCCATACTTTCCATGAAGTCTATCAGCAACACTATCGTACAGTCCGGTCTTTTCGTCTGATATGTCGCATATCATGTCTAGGGGTTGTAAAGGTCAGGCCCCAGTAACGTGATAAGTCATGCCGATATCTGGCCTATAACGGTTTGAGAAACTACTAATAACTCCTATCTGTAAATTTCAGCAGTAGCCCTCGCCAGGGACTTCCAGTTATAGCTAATCGTGCATAGCGCAACATCAACCCCCAATACCGGGAGAGACGAAACCCCTCCTATTGCTCATTGCCTCCATGTGACTCGGGACTGTACCCAAAATCCACCTGTTTGCACGACTCCTTTGAGCCGTGGTAGGGAGGAAATCAAAGCATAGTGGGAGCCACACAAGACTCTATGACGATCTCGGGTCTACAGACTAATCTGTACCAGTGTCACTAGAGGACTGCTATCTGACGATAGATATGCTACCATATAGGAGTCCTCGGCGAGTCCTGTTCGGTATACCCATTCTCCAATGAGCACCTGTGTACAATCTTTGATGTCACACATCATTGGTTGTGGGATCAACCATTGCCCTCTAAGGGACAAAAAACGTACACACTAGTCTGCTCTGGAATATCGATGTCCTAGTGTCGATATTCCCTCGACTAGGAACTGATTAAAGGATGTACTTCTGGACCACCCTGGCCCTACTAGTATGATCTCATCATAGTCCAGATAGTCAAGTACATATCCTAAGGGGTTTATCAACATGTGAGAGCAAGACAGTAGAGAATACCAGCCAATATGTTAAGATAAAAATTAACCAGATAACATACTATCATGTCGAGCAAGAAAGTCATCTATATATATGTCCAAGTATCCACTATAATATACATCACATGTACAATAATGGCCTCTAGGGCATACATATTCCTAACAATCTCCCACTTGCACTAAGGCCAGTTGTTGTAGTATCTCATACCCAACGTTCCAAAAGTCTCTCGAATAGCATCTGGGGGATGGCTCGGTGACTGGATCCGCTGTGTTATCCACTGTGCCAACTCTCCCAACCTCGATCTCCCGGAGATCAATTATCTCCCTGATCAGGTGATATTGTCTAAGAATATGTCTAGATCGCTGACGGGACCGGGGTTCCTAGACCAAAACCACAGCTCCATTGTCATCACAATACACATGCACTGGATGCCCAATGGTAGGAACCAAGTTCATCATATGAACTTTTTCATCCTGACAATCTCTTTGGCAGCATCGTTGGTAGCGATATAATTAGCCTCTATCAACGAGTCTGCTACGGCATATAGCTTGGAACCCTTCCACCATACCGTCCCTCCACTGAGGGTAAAGACAAAACCCGAGACTGACTTTCAGTCGTCCTTAACACTCTGGAAGCTCGAATCGGTAAAGGACTCCATCTGGAGTTCACCGTTACCATACACTAAGAACATCTCTTTAGTCCTTCTCAATCACTTAAAAATGTTCTTCAGCTGTCCAGTGGTTTTCCCAAAAATCTTTTTGATACTTATTCACTACACCTAGTGAGTAAGCTACATCTGGTCTGGTACATAACATCACATACATGATTGACCCGTCTTCTAAAGCATAGGGCATCCCTTGTATGCGAGCCCTCTCCAAATCAGTCTCGAGAGACATCTCTTTGGAGAGAGTGATTCCTGAACAAGCGGGTATATTACCACGCTTAGAATCATTCATACTAAACCTCTTTAGCATGGTGTCTATATACCTGAATTAGGACAATCCCAAATCCATTTAGATCTATTTCTATAGATCTATATCCCCAGAATGTAGGAGACATCAGTTAGATCTTTCATGGAGAACATGCGTGATAAGGGGTGCTTGACCGAGTGTAGCATAGGAACACCCTTTCCTATCAAGAGTATGTCACCCGCGTACAATGCGAGGAAGACAACCATACTCTCTACAACCTTCTTATTTAAACATGGTTCATCTACCTTTTGATGAAGTTAAACTCTTTGACAATTTCATTAAAACAGATATTCCATCTCCACGATGCCTGCTTTAACCCGTAGATGGATTTAAGAAGCTTGCACATGCTTCCGTTGCTCCCACTATCTACGAAGCCCTCTGGTAGTGTCATATACACGCTCTCTTCTAAATCACCATTTAGAAAAGCGGCTTTGACGTGTAGTCTGCCAGATTTCGTAGTCATGGTATGTGGCAATGGCAAGTAGGATCCTGATGAACTTAAGCATTGCTTTGAAAGTCTCAACTTTTCTATCTACACCAAATTATCTTTCTCAAAGATCCTCTTACTCCCGATGGGTTTTACCCCTTCAAGAGAAACATCCAAAGTCAATACTTTGTTGGTGTACATGGATTCCATCTTAGATCGTATAGCATCTAGCCATTTCACATAGTCTCCACTTGTGATGGCCTGCTCGAAAACTAGTTGGGTCATCATCTCCGTGATGCAATCCTCGCTCCCACCGTCTATGAGAAAACCATAGTATCTCTTAGGTGAATGAGGAACCCAACTAGATCTGCGGAGTGGCCGCGGTTCGTCGGGAACTATTGAATCCTCCGGTTCCACAAAATCGTCAGTTATAGTTTGTGTTTACTGGAACTATTTCCAGTTCTACTTCATGCTCACTAATTTCTTCCACAAAAAATTCCTTTTCCAAAAAGGTGGCATGTCGAGAAACAAAATATCTTTTGTTTCTCGGTGTGGTAGAAGATATACCCTCGCAAATGTTTGGGATATCCTACAAACTTGCACAGAACTAACCTTGCCTTAACCTTGTCCGGATTATACTTTTCAACACAGGTCGGATGTTCAGTTGAAAATATTGCACTTTGGTATGATTATTTTCCTTACATTTCTTAAATATTTAAAAGTGTTTATTATAAATATAGAACATATTTGGATTTATCTGCAAAATACTATTTACCATATGTTTATATATTATAATTAATATTATGAAGGAAAATATAGGCATTTTATATTTATATAATATTTTGGTAATTGAAAATATGCATATCATATCAAATATTCTAATCACAATTCTTAAAAGATATAATATCATACAAATGGTTAGAATAATATTTCAAAATATATGCATAATATTTTAGTAATTAAAAGATGCATAGTATATCAAATATTCTTAATCATGTTTCTTAAAGATTTATTACCATATAAAGTGAATAGCATATTAAATATTCTTAATCAGTTTCTTAAAGATGTATTACCATATAAAGTAATTAAGATACTATCTTTAATTTAATAAATATTACTAACATTATTCATGGAGATTTTATGCAATATTTAGCTCAGGTCAAGAGATCAAGATTTTCAAGATGTCAGGATCAAAAATCTGCCAAAATTATAAAATCAATACCGACAGAGACTCAGAATCCAGGCATGGAAATCACCATATTAGGAAATCACCATATTAGGCAATCACTATATTAGGTAACTTGGTTTTCTGATTTGAGAGCTATATAAAGGACCGAGGGCTAAAATTAGAGGGCATCACCTTTACCACAAAGCAAATCACCGTCAAAGAATAAGTGATCCACGACAGGTCCACGATTCGATGTGATAGGGCGACATGAAAATCGACGGAGCATCTACTTCCTACGGGGCAGAGATCGAGAGCAACTTCTTCTTCTTGTAATCTAAATTTGTAGGATTTGTACTTGTGAAGTTGATTAATAAAGGTAGATCATTTTGTTTAATTATTTATTTTCTGTATTATTTCTGCATTATGATTTTTTTAACTATCCTTTCTTCTTCTATTCCTAACATGCGCGAGTAATTCTCCGCTTATTAGGGTTCGTAGGATTAGGGTAGATCAATGGATGATTAAAATCTTTTAACTCTTTTTACGTCTTATAAAGTTTATAAACTTTATCAAAAGAATTGTTAACATCCTAATCGGGCGTGCTATCAATTCATTGGTAGTCACGACCGCGATTTGAGATTAGATTAACAATTGTTTTGGTAAAGGCTAGACATGAACGGAGATCTATGTAAAGATAGGGGTTACGAGTGGGAACCCTATTCCCTCCGAAAACCCTGAATCTACATGCATCACCGTCGATCTAGTTTTAAATCTATTAAAGGATAAAAGGAGCAATTTTTAATTAATCATCCATGACTACTAAATCTTAACGAACCCTACAAGACTTTTTCTTATATAATTTACATCCGTAATTAATTTAGATCTTAAATAAACCATTCTCCTTTCATCTTTTATTTTATTCATGAAAGGTTCCTAGGCACCCTATAGAGGTCACACAAGGCATCGAACATGCCAATTTAAAAAAATGGTGCCGAGAAACCCTAGACTACGGATCGTTGCTAGAAATCTAGGCGAAAAGTAAACTAGTTAACACTTAACTACAAGGATATGGAAATTACAACCTTTGTAGATCCGGATATCCACCTCCACGGCTCCGCAACGAAGTCTCCTCGCTGTCCATGTCGAACCCCGGGCTCTAGCGTCGGCTTCATCGGAGAATGAACGGGCTTGGTCATCGACGACGATGCCGAAGATGATCTACGTCGAGGCATCGCTAGATCAAGCTCCCTACTTCACAAAGTGATGAAACTTGTGAAGGAAACACACTCTACTACTTGGCAAGAGGTAGAGGATGAAGAAATAGGAGGTGGGTTCTCTTTAGAATTGGATTTCTCACTCTCAAGCTCAAGTTGCCATTGATGGCCTCAAGGTTTCAAACTTGAAGATGAAGAAGAAGATGAGCTAGAAATATGATAAGTCTTTTTAAAATAAAAAGAAAAAGGAATACTTATCATAATTCTTACTAGGGTTAAGTGTAGAGAATAGACCATGGTTAATGGATGGGTTAGGGTTAAGCATGATGACAAGAAAGGTTAAGAAGTCAAAGCTTCATGAAGCTTCAACTAAAAGACAAAGAAAGCCACCATTCTTTTTTATTTCCAAATAAATAAATGAACAAATAAATAAATGAATATGCAAAACCCTAATCAACACTTAACCATGGTTTTAATTCTTTACACTTAACTAAATAATCAAGCATCATCAAACATGATACAAGTATGTGCACGAAAATATATCACATATACAACTTGCACATTAAGTGAGAAAATCCGTATAAAGTGAACCAATACTAGTTAATGCAAAGTAATATATCAAATATATAATTATACATTAAATCATTAAATCAACATTTGATTCAATGATTCGGTCATGTCGCACATAACCGACTAGTATTCAATGTATCGATTTATCGAATCAATGATTCGATAACTAGGTCATATCGAATATAACCAATCGAAACATTTATCGCGAGAATGAAATGCGGTATCACATACACGCATTATTCTCGGTCCTGCACATATCTCATATGCGCTCCTATTTCGTTTCGCTTGAGCCAGGAAACCTCTGTGTAGGACTCTAAAGACTCGTCAATACGCCGGTAGCAGATGATGATCATATCAAGCATCCACAAGCCGCAAGCGGTCTGCTAAACGTAACGGCCACCCGGGTATTGAGCGATCAGAAGATCGACGAGCTAGCCCGCTCACACTCCTGCGAATCCGACCAGTAACACTTACCGTACAGTCCGGTCTCTTCGTCTGATACGTCGCATATCAAGTCTAGGGGTGGTAAACGTCAGACCCCAATACTCGATAAGTCGTGCCGATGTGAGGCTCATAACGGGTCGAGAAACTACTGGTAACACTTACCAGCAAATCTCTGATCAGCCCTGGCCAGGGACTTCCCTGTTACGGCCAATCGAGCACAGCGCAACATCAACCCCCAATACCGGGAGAGACGAAACCCCTCCTATCGCTCATTGCCTCCATGTGACTCGGGACTGTACTCAAAGACCACCGTTTTGCACGCCCTCATGGACGTGGTAAGGTGGAGATCAAAGCACAATGGGAATCACACAAGACTCTATGACGATCTCGGGTCTACAGACTAACCTGTACAAGTGTCACCTGAGAACTGCTATCTGACGTGAGGTATAATACCATCTGGGAGTTCTCGGCGAGTCCGTCCAGTGTACCCAGTCTCCACTGAGCACCCGTATACCATCTCTGATGTCAAACACCAATGGATATGGGATCATCCATCGCCCATCACATGGGTCGAGAAGCGTATACGCTAGTCTACTCTGGTATATCGATGCCCCATCTCGATACACCCACGACTAGGGACCTTGAAGGATGTACTTATGGACTACCATGTCCCCACTAGTATGATCTGCATCATAGTCCAGGTAGTCAAGTACACATCCTAAGGGCTTTACCAACATGTAACTATAAGACAGTATAAAGAGACTAGTGTACATGTTAAGATAAAGAGTAACCAGATAGCATACTATCATATCGAGCAAGAAAGTCATCTCTATATATGTCCAAGCATCCAATATAATATACATCATCTGTACAATACTGGCCTCTAGGGCATACATACAACTAACAATCTCCCAGTTGCACTAGGGCCAGCTGCTGTAGTATCGCATACCGAGCATCCCGAAGAGTCTCTCAAACTGTATCTGGGGAATGGCCTTCGTGAGTGGATCCGCCGTGTTATTCTTCGTGTCAACCCTCCTGACCTCGATCTCCCGGCGATCAACTATCTCCCGGATCAGGTGATACCGCCTCAGAATATGCCTGGATCGCTGATGGGACCTGGGTTCCTTGGCCAAAGCCACCGCTCCATTGTTATCGCAATACAAAGGTATTGGACGCTCAATGGATGGAACCACTCCAAGTTCAGTAATGAACTTCTTGATCCAGACAGCCTCTTTGGCAGCATCGTTGGCAGCGATGTATTCAGCCTCCATTGTCGAGTCTGCCACGGTTTCCTACTTGGAACTCTTCCAGCTAACCGCCCCTCCGTAAAGGATAAAGACAAAGCCCGACTGCGACTTAGAGTCGTCCTTATCACTCTGGAAGCTCGAATCGGTAAAGGACTCCACTTGGAGTTCTCCGTTACCATACACCAAGAACATATCTCTAGTCCTTCGCAAGTACTTGAGAATGCTCTTCACAGCTGTCCAGTGACTCTCTCCAGGATCAGCTTGATACCTGCTCACTATACTTAGTGAGTATGCTACATCGGGTCTGGTACATAGCATCGCATACATGATAGAGCCTACTGCCGAAGCATAGGGTATCCCTTGCATGCGAGCTCTCTCCAAATCAGTCTTGGGAGACATCTCTTTGGAGAGAGTGACTCCAGAGATCGTGGGCAAGTTCCCACGCTTGGACTCTTCCGTACTAAACCTCTTTAGTATGGTGTCAATGTACCTGGATTGGGATAATCCCAAAATCCGTTTGGATCTATCTCTATAGATCCTAATTCCCAATATGCAGGAGGCATCACCAAGATCTTTCATTGAGAATCTTTGTGATAAGAAGAGCTTGACCGATTGCAGCATAGGAATATCATTTCCTATCAAGAGTATGTCGTCCACGTACAATACGAGGAAGACAACCTTACTCTCTGCCACCTTCTTGTAGATACAAGGTTCATCCGGGTTTTTGACGAAATCAAACTCTTTGATAACGACGTCAAAGCAGATGTTCCAACTCCGCGATGCTTGCTTTAATCCATAAATGGATTTAAGCAGCTTGCACACCTTCCCGCTGCTCCCACTGTCTACGAAGCCCTCTGGCTGAGTCATGTACACGCACTCTTCTAAATCACCGTTTAGAAAGGCGGTCTTAACATCCATTTGCCAGATTTCGTAATCATGGTAAGCAGCGATGGCAAGCATGATCCGGATGGATTTAAGCATAGCCACTGGAGAAAAGGTCTCGTCATAGTCCACACCTGGTCTTTGACGAAAACCCTTTGCTACAAGTCTAGCTTTGAAAGTCTCCACTTTCCCATCTACACCAAGTTTCTTCTTGAAGATCCACTTGCTCCCAATGGGTTTTACCCCTTCAGGAGCAACGTCCAAAGTCCATACTTTGTTGGTGTACATGGATTCCATCTCAGACCGCATAGCATCCAGCCATTTCACTGAGTCCCCACTCGTGATGGCCTGCTTGAAGCTAGTTGGGTCATCATCCTCCATGATGCAATCCTCGCTCCCACCATCAATGAGAAAACCGTAGTATCTCTCAGGTGGACGAGAAACCCTACTAGATCGGCGGAGTGGCTGGGGTTCATCGGGAACTACGGAATCCTCTGGTTCCACCAGATCTTCTGTTGTAGCTTTTGCAGCTGGAACTTCTTCCAGTTCTACCTCATGACCACTAATCTCTTTTTCAAGAAATTCCTTTTCTAAAAAGGTGGCATGCTGAGAAACAAACACTCTTTGTTCCTCAGGGTGGTAGAAGATATACCCTTGAGAATTCTTGGGATATCCTACAAATTTGCATAGAACAGACCGTGCCTCGAGTTTGTCCGGATTTTGTCGTTTGATATAGGCTGGACAACCCCATATCTTAACATAGTTAAGACATGGTCTCTTCCCTTTCCATATCTCATATGGAGTGGTAGGCACTGATTTGGTGGGGACCATATTCAGTAGATGTATGGCTGTCTCAAGCGCATACCCCCAGAAGGAAATAGGTAACTCAGCTGTGCTCATCATAGAGCGCACCATATCTAATAGGGTGCGATTCCTCCGTTCTGATACACCGTTGTGCTGTGGTGTATATGGAGGAGTCAGCTGAGAGAGAATCCCATTCTCTTTTAGGAAGTCCAGGAATTCATTGCTCAAGTATTCACCTCCTCGATCAGATCGAAGGATTTTAATACCCTTTCCGGTTTGGTTTTCGACTTCTTGTTTATATTCTCTAAATTTCTCAAATGCTTCAGACTTGTGTCTTATTAAGTACACATGTCCGTATCTTGAGAGATCGTCAGTGAATGTAATGAAGTACGAAGAACCTTCCCTGGCATGTGTAGACATGGGACCACATACATCACTATGTATCAGTCCCAAGAGTTCGGTAACTCTTTCTCCGTGTTCCGTAAATGGAGTTTTGGTCATCTTGCCTTTGAGACATGACTGGCAAGTGTCATAAGATGAAAATTCGAAAGGTTTCAAATATCAATCCTTATGCAACTTAGCCAGTCGTGTCACATTGATGTGACCCAGTCTACAATGCCACAAGAAGGATTCGTTGAGTTCAGAACTCTTCCTCTTGTGTGTGTTTGTTATGCTCAGAACTGTTGATTGATTTAGAACATAAATGCCATTGCATAACGTGCCTGATCCAACCAACTTTTGGTTACGGAAAATGTTCATAACATTATCCTGTAATACAAAATTATATCCTTCTTTGCTTAATAAAGAAACCGATATATTGTTGCATATCAGGTTCGGCATGTAATAGCATTCGTTCAGAACCAATGTATTACCAGTTGGTAATACAAGGTGATATTCCCCGACAGTCTTAGCTGCAACAATTGCACCATTTCCAACTCTGATGTCTTTATCACCTTCCCCAAGTTCTCTACCTTTCCTGAGCCCATGTAACTGATTACATATATGGGATCCTGACCCGGTATCTAATACCCAGGACGTAGAGCAAATGGAGAAACAGTTCTCAGTAACGAACACACCCGAAGAAAATGCATCAACATGTACTTTCTTCATTCGGGTGGCATGGGAATCCTGGTATTCTCCTATATCCTGTTCATTCCTATAACACTTATAAGAAAGAACGGAACCAACGTTCCCCAGCACAGTATAACATGCGGGTTTGGTCAATACATCCATATTATTATCTTCATTAGGGCATGAAATGGTCGCTACCTGGAGAGAGAGAGAAGAAAACACTTTAGCGTATGCTCGTGCAAGATCAGATTGGTTATTATCTTATCTAATCAGGATGGCTCCCACTGCTTTTTATCAAATCTTCCTCCAAACCCTAAAAGGAAAGACTGGCCGGGATTAATTACACACTACAAGTTCGCCAATCTTTCAGCCAGGCCAGTGTCGGTACTTTGAGGGAGGTCCCCCGTGCTTTCGCACGAACCTAATTAATGTAAACCTCGTTTTCCCAGAGGCGTAACCCCGTTGACACCTTTCTAGACACCTACTTGATCAGCTAATTGCAATGTGTAAAACTCTCTCAGGAGTAACTCTTACTCGCAGTGGGTATCGGGATCCAACTATCTCATAGAAGGCATGCAATCTCATTGCAAATTTCAACACTTGAAATTCCCGATAATGCTTTTGCCCCTAGCGTGCTATGACCTTGACGAAAGCCAACAAACCACAGCCCGCTAGTCAAGTTCAACCCGTACATTTCTTGACTGAATTAAACCCACCCGCACGACCCTTGACGAAAGCCAACAAAGCCGTATGACTACCCTAATCCAGTCGCATCATATGCAGCAGATAAACAGCACATAGCTACCGCACACTACACCTTGACGAAAGCCAACAAATGTAGCACGAATACTATATGTAACCTATCTGAAATGACGGAGGGCTACGCAGGTTTTTCTGAAAACCTATTGCGTAATGAACTTGATATCGTTGTAGAATCAAATGAAGTTTTGAAATGGAGTGATTTTGAGGCTTTTCTAGTTTTGCTAAAGGAGTCACTCCCGGCGAAGGGATCTCGGTCCTTTCCTCGTCGAATGAGGTGCGGGATATATCATATATATCGCTGTGCAAAACAAAAACCCAAAAGCAGTCAAAAGCAAACGGAGTCTGTAGCATCAGCCAGTTATTGCTAAAGGAGTCACTCCCGGTGAAGGGATCTCGGTCCTTTCCTCATCGAATAAGGTGCGGGGTATATCATATATACCGCTATGCAAAGCAAGAACTGTAGCTACCTGTTTATTTTAAAATTTGATTCCACAACATCTTAGGTTTTTTATCTTTCATTAATCACATTAATGAAGTCCCATCATTTAAATACCTAAACATCACAGATAGATATGACGTACACTTATGCCATCTGCATTCGCCTCGATGTCCCCTCGTGCACCGTTAGGTTAGGTAACTAACGACAGAGCAGGGCAGGGCTAGCACGGGTGTAAAACATAAGTAACGTCTATATAATATATCATATATACTATATATTATATCCATCACAGAAACACATCACAGATATCGCAGCAGAATAAACATATGAAATATTGGATATACTAGGACGCCCGTGTTTTCAATACGAGTCAGTATAAAACACGGATTCCACGGTCGTGATGACTAGCCAATCCCACACCCCTAGACCCCTACGAGAGCGGCAAGCAACCCTGCCAATTCTAGGGTTAGGAGACCCGGACTCGACTCCTCGAGTTGGTCTCCCACTGGACCCCAGAACCCGGTTACTTGTGCTTCCCTCCTTGGGTCTATCCTAATGCGGAAAAGTAAATAATATACAAAAGGTGACATCTTCCGCTACCTGGAAGTGCCCCAAATAAAAGAATATTACATACAAGTTTTTACATGAATGAAAATGAAAAACACTCATCTCACATAAAAAACCCCGGCTATTCGAATACGACGATCCAATATAACATATCCAGTAACACATAACATCACATGTCATCAACGTAAGTAAGTATGCATACCCCAATTGTCGTTGACGTATAGCAACGAAACCGGCGATATCTGCATACTACACTTACGGTCACAGAAAAGAAAGTGTAAAACTACAACAATTGGAATCCGCAACTTCTTTAGACATCGCATGCCTAATTAAATGAAATACTTAGACATCACATGCCTAACAGATATAAATCCCGCATTTTAGTCTCATTATCGGAAACTCTTTTCAATATCATATGGGACTAAACTGCTAAATTTACAACATTCATTCAGTTATCACATAACTGTTTGTGAATTCCAATTATTGTATCACATTCCAGATAAACAGAAAATGTTAAACTTTCCGATCGAACAGTCGAATACCCAAGTTTTCCCGATACAGCTCAACACATGAAATAAGTCTAACAACATTCAGTTCGTTCCTCAGTACCGACGGTCCAGCCGTAGAAGGGTCAAGCCAACGCCTCACATGTGGCATGCCGTACTGCCCCAAACCCGAAGGTTCAAAGGGCAGTTCAAGACGGTCACATAATCGAGTTAAGGTTTGTTGTCTTTTAGAGGGTCCATCGCGTTACTTGCACTACTTAGAACGTCGTTAAACTACGGAAAAATCCAACACTTGGAAATTTCCCGACAGGGGAAAAATTGGGTATTTATATCCGGTCGAACTTTTTAACATATTCTAAAGTTATCCGGAAATCTACATAGACAAAATCTGATAGCCCGAACGAATAACTGAATCCCTAAAGCAACCCCAAAATACTCTTCTGTAGAGTCACAATAAAAATACCCAGAAAATATAATATCTGAATTCATGAATTACTGTGAAAAAATCACCAGACAAGGGGACAGTACGGCCGCGGAACCGCCGCGCATGCATGGCTCATACCGCGGTTCCGCGGTGGAAAAGTTGAATCAGGCCCTCGAATTTCACAGTATTTCATATAAGACCCTGCATGATTTTCTGCATATTTTTAATTGACAAAAATCCAAAATTTCAGAAATTTTCCAGAGAGCACCTTGGAATTATGGTTTCGGGTTCGTTCGGACTTCAAACTCCGTCTAGACTTCGCCTAAGGCTCTAGCTAGGCTCTGATACCAGTGAAAGGTTCCTAGGCACCCTATAGAGGTCACACAAGGCATCGAACATGCCAATTTAAAAAAAATGGTGCCGAGAAACCCTAGACTACGGATCGTTGCTAGAAATCTAGGCGAAAAGTAAACTAGTTAACACTTAACTACAAGGATATGGAAATTACAACCTTTGTAGATCCGGATATCCACCTCCACGGCTCCGCAACGAAGTCTCCTCGCTGTCCATGTCGAACCCCGGGCTCTAGCGTCGGCTTCATCGGAGAATGAACGGGCTTGGTCATCGACGACGATGCCGAAGATGATCTACGTCGAGGCATCGCTAGATCAAGCTCCCTACTTCACAAAGTGATGAAACTTGTGAAGGAAACACACTCTACTACTTGGCAAGAGGTAGAGGATGAAGAAATAGGAGGTGGGTTCTCTTTAGAATTGGATTTCTCACTCTCAAGCTCAAGTTGCCATTGATGGCCTCAAGGTTTCAAACTTGAAGATGAAGAAGAAGATGAGCTAGAAATATGATAAGTCTTTTTAAAATAAAAAGAAAAAGGAATACTTATCATAATTCTTACTAGGGTTAAGTGTAGAGAATAGACCATGGTTAATGGATGGGTTAGGGTTAAGCATGATGACAAGAAAGGTTAAGAAGTCAAAGCTTCAACTAAAAGACAAAGAAAGCCACCATTCTTTTTTATTTCCAAATAAATAAATGAACAAATAAATAAATGAATATGCAAAACCCTAATCAACACTTAACCATGGTTTTAATTCTTTACACTTAACTAAATAATCAAGCATCATCAAACATGATACAAGTATGTGCACGAAAATATATCACATATACAACTTGCACATCAAGTGAGAAAATCCGTATAAAGTGAACCAATACTAGTTAATGCAAAGTAATATATCAAATATATATAATTATACATTAAATCATTAAATCAACATTTGATTCAATGATCCGGTCATGTCGCACATAACCGACTAGTATTCAATGTATCGATTTATCGAATCAATGATTCGATAACTAGGTCATATCGAATATAACCAATCGAAACATTTATCGCGAGAATGAAATGCGGTATCACATACACGCATTATTCTCGGTCCTGCACATATCTCATATGCGCTCCTATTTCGTTTCGCTTGAGCCAGGAAACCTCTGTGTAGGACTCTAAAGACTCGTCAATACGCCGGTAGCAGATGATGATCATATCAAGCATCCACAAGCCGCAAGCGGTCTGCTAAACGTAACGGCCACCCGGGTATTGAGCGATCAGAAGATCGACGAGCTAGCCCGCTCACACTCCTGCGAATCCGACCAGTAACACTTACCGTACAGTCCGGTCTCTTCGTCTGATACATCGCATATCAAGTCTAGGGGTGGTAAACGTCAGACCCCAATACTCGATAAGTCGTGCCGATGTAAGGCTCATAACGGGTCGAGAAACTACTGTTAACACTTACCAGCAAATCTCTGATCAGCCCTGGCCAGGGACTTCCCTGTTACGGCCAATCGAGCACAGCGCAACATCAACCCCCAATACCGGGAGAGACGAAACCCCTCCTATCGCTCATTGCCTCCATGTGACTCGGGACTGTACCCAAAGACCACCGTTTTGCACGTCCTCATGGACGTGGTAAGGTGGAGATCAAAGCACAATGGGAATCACACAAGGCTCTATGACGATCTCGGGTCTACAGACTAACCTGTACAAGTGTCACCTGAGAACTGCTATCTGACGTGAGGTATAATACCATCTGGGAGTTCTCGGCGAGTCCGTCCAGTGTACCCAGTCTCCACTGAGCACCCGTATACCATCTCTGATGTCAAACACCAATGGATATGGGATCATCCATCGCCCATCACATGGGTCGAGAAGCGTATACGCTAGTCTACTCTGGTATATCGATACCCCATCTCGATACACCCACGACTAGGGACCTTGAAGGATGTACTTATGGACTACCATGTCCCCACTAGTATGATCTGCATCATAGTCCAGGTAGTCAAGTACACATCCTAAGGGCTTTACCAACATGTAACTATAAGACAGTATAAAGAGACTAGTGTACATGTTAAGATAAAGAGTAACCAGATAGCATACTATCATATCGAGCAAGAAAGTCATCTCTATATATGTCCAAGCATCCAATATAATATACATCATCTGTACAATACTGGCCTCTAGGGCATACATAAACTAACAATTCAACTCTTCTAAGGTAAGATTAAAAGTTCCACGCATCCCTGTGGACGACCCGTACTCATCTCGGCTAGCTACAAGCGACGCCGTTATTGATTGCGGTTATTCTACTACACTCTTTCACGATCAATCAAATGGCACCATTGCTGGGGATACGTGCGTAATTTTCTTTTCTTACTATTCGTGTTGAAATTCGATCTATATCATAAAATAAATAAAACTGCAAATTGTGTATTTAACGATTATTGTGTGAATTTTGCAAGGAGATCTGAAGTCACAGATTTGAGGAAACAGAGATTCAGAGACATTCATCAAGATCCAGAGGTACAAGCGAGGCTACGTAGCAAAAATCTTCAAAAGATCCTTCAGATTGGCGGCGGAAACGCGGCACAAAGAGCATATTGGCGGCGGATCCGCGGTGCATTTGGGGATCTAGGGCTATAAACTTCTCTGGTATCTTTTCTATATCTTTCTCTCTCCTCTGAAAAATCCAATAATATATTTTCTGCAGAATTCTTTGCAAAATATCGCCGCTCAAAAATCTTTTTGCAAGTTTTGTTTTGTGGTTTGTTTTTGCATATTTTAATACGGACTCTAAGGGGCAAGACCAAAATTCAGATTAGGTGGGATTTAATCACCTTTCCTAAGACCCACAAATCACAAAACGAGTATCCGCATCAACCCTACATTAATTAAAAAATATCTAGACAAGACTCTAAGGACTGTCGCGCTCAAATAAGACAGAGGAAGGTCGTGGGTAATCTACCGCTTATCCGCATTACTTTTGTGGTGTCTAGGTAAGTGTGTCTAAGGCAAGTGGATACTTAATTAGGTCCGCTATTTTCGGTGATTCGTATAGCGGATACCTCCCACTTACCTAGCACTTACCTGGCCACAAGAGTAGTAAAGAGGTGGTAGAGGATTGATCCTGCGGCTTGTCCTTTGGAAGTTTAGGAGCGGTCTAGTGACTTGACCTGGGTGACCTTAGTTCTAGGGTTGATTGTGCATTTTTGTATAATTTGTCTTAAGTCTGACACTTTTCAAAACAAACCAATTTTTAAATATCACACACGCTGCCACTTGCGCTAAACCCGCTTAGTGCATGCTTGGCTGGACACGGGATTCTAGTGCCCGTCTTGTCCGCGTTTTTGCTATCGACTCCGAAGTCGGTGCTTCTTCATTCTCTTTTTTCCCTCCACCCACGACATCTCTTGAAATGGACGGATCTCCATCGGGATTGAACGATACCACTCTGCCACCACTCGCAGGTGTGCAGAACCCACCGCGCATCTCTCTTCAAGAAAGATGCTATCCTATACGTGGTCCCTTTTCTACTTGTCTATCCATTCCACCAACCAACGGGGATAATTTTGAAATTAAACCCCACTTCATCAACCTGTTACCCAAATTTCATGGGCTCGAGTCTGAAGACGCGTACGTTTTTATCACCAAATTCGAAAACGTATACGCAATGATGGGTACATCACAACTTTCTGTGGATGCTATGCGCCTGCGTCTTCTCCCTTTCACCTTGTGCGACTTAGCAGAAAAATGGCTTTATAACACTGCCGCACACTCTATTACCAATTGGGACAAATTCGTGATACCATTCCTTAAGAAATTTTACCCCAATCATAAGACCGCCCGTGTTCGGAGCGAAATCAATCAGTTTACCCAGCTTCCTAATGAACCATTTTGGAAATGCTTTGAACGGTTCAAGGATCTGCTTGTCCAATATCCTCATCACGGAATAAAGAGATGGGATTTGTGCTGAATTATATATGAGGGCATTAATCCAGTAACAAAGCAGATGCTTGAAACCATGTGTCAATGCAATTTCATGTCCAAAGACGATGGTGAAGCCTGGAAATACCTGGAGGATCTTGCTGAAAACAATTTGCAATGGGAAAGCGTTAGACCATCTTTATCTAGGGGAGGTATCCATTAGCTCTATATTTCCATCGCAGTAAAAGCCGAAATGGCAGCGATACAAAAGAAACTCGACGCTATAGAGAGCAAATTCTCATCAGTCTCCCTAAACCAGGTTACGCTTCCCAAAACCATATGTGGTTGCTGTTCCGACCCATCACATTTGACGGAAGAATGTCCTATGAATGCACCGTTTCAAGGTCAAGAACACACCAATGCTACTTTTCAGCAGTGACCTAGAAACGATCCTTATTCTTCCACATACAATCAGGGGTGAAGGAATCATCCTAACTTTACTTGGAACCAAAACCAAACTAAAAATCAAAACCAGTTCCAAAGCAATTACCAAAGACCTCCTCCACAACAACAGCAACCACCACAACAGAGTCAGCACCCCTTTCAATCACAAAATTTTCAAAATCCGGTCAACAATTCTGTACCTTCTAATAATTCTTTCCAAATGACCGGTACCGATATCTCTTCTTCACTCGCACAAACTTTGGATTTGTTTATGAAACATTCTATCCAAATGTCGGCTGATATGAGGTCTTCTATTGATACCATAAAGAAAGACTCCGCCTCCCACGGTGAGAGTATTAAATCAATATAAGCCCAAATTGCACAGTTGAATGCCGCGATGAGTGCGAGAGAAAAAAGGAAACTCCCATCTCAACCCTTACCGAATCTTGGCCACTCACAAAATCATAATGTGAGTGCCGTTACTACGTTGAGATCGAGAAGAGTGCTGGATAACCGAGTGGATGAACAAGTTGATGACGTTAGTGATACCAATGATACCCCGGCTTTTACTTCTTCCCCCAATTCGTCTAGTCTCCCACATACTTCCGAGCCTATTCTACGTTTCCCACTAGGTTCGAACCCTCCGCCGAGTCTCCCTAAAATGATTTCCACTCTAATTTTGGGATCCATTCCATCCCCATAATTTTCTCCAATGTTGGACCCAACCCTTATTGATAAAGCACCTTATCTAAATAGGTTAAGGGGCAACAAACCAAGTTCACAAATGGAGAAGATTGTGGAAATTTTTAAGCAAGTTAACATAAACATTTCTCTACTAGATGTTATTCAACAAGTTCCGTCTTATGCGAAAATCCAAAAGGACTTGTGCACTAGGAAGAGAAAAGTTCAAGTACCTAAACAAGTTTTCCTTGTGAGTAATGTGAGCACTGCTTTTACACAACAACTACCCAAGAAACGAAAGGACCCTGAAAGTCCTACAATTTCTATTTCTATCAGGGGTAAAAATATCAATCGTGCTCTACTCGATTTAGGTGCTAGTGTTAACTTACTTCCGTATTCTGTTTATGAGCAATTAGGGATCGGAGAGTTAAAACCTGCGCATTGCACTCTTCAGATGGCCGATCGATCTATCACCAAACCTAGAGGTGAGCTAGAGGATGTGTTAATCAAAGTCGGGGAATTTATATTTCCTGTGAACTTTATCGTTATAGATACACAACCTGTAGCGAACCCACGAAACTAAATTCCGGTGATTTTAGGTCGACCTTTTCTTGCGACTTCCAACTCAATAATCAGTTGTCGAAACGGCTCTATGACCCTATCTTTCGGGAAGATGTCAATTGAGCTTAACATTTACAAGTTAGGAAGTGAACCCTCCGAACCCTATGCTCATGTGTGTTCTGTCGAAACAATAGATTTCGACAGTAGCGAAATTGAAGAGCTTCACGATACTGATCTCGACTCCGCTATTACGTTGTTGTCCGGGTCAACATCTAACGCTAAATGTGAACCTTTTATGGAGTCAGAGTATCATCCCATTCTTTCCAATGAGATTATTATCCGGGATATCGATGAAAGCTTTGAAGAAATCTTCGCTGAAGAACTCGCATTCTTAGAAGGCATGGGCGTTGTGATGAATCAATCCCAACCCAAAGAAGTTGAACCGCCACATCTTCTTCTTATCAAGAATGAGAATGCGAGTAATCCATCATCATTGTTTCGTCTCTACAAACTGAGACGTAAACCTTTTCCATTACACCTCTTATCTCCTCCCCACTTCTTCACGTCAATAGGCGACATGTTCTTCCACCAACCTTGGTGCTTCATCGATAAAATTTTTGAATGGTTGGTGTTGACGTTTGGTCTTTGTAAGGTTTTACTTTGACCAATAACTTTAACCCCCCTCATAATTTTAAATGCTTAATACGATTTTACTCAAGTTTGGGGAGGAATATTTTGGCTCTTCAAAGAAAATTTTACAAAATTACGAGCGAAAAATAAGTTTGGGGGAGAATTTCACTTTCATTATTTCTTGTCCCCTTTGATAACTTTTCCTCCCAAGTCTACAGATTTTGATATTTAAAAGATGACAACAGTGAGGACACCGCTGCAAACAGGTTTGAGGGAGCTTTGTGCTTATTTACGCGTTACTTTGCATTATACTATATATAAGCACAAAAAAATTTTGATAATGAAAGTTAGAAAGTGCAAATTTACATATGAAAGATAGAAATAGTTTGAGAAAAGTAAGAAAATTAGATATTTTCTTAAACAAAACTAGTAATAAGTAGTTATGAGCTGTTGTCCCAAGGGTTAGTAAGATAAAGGAAGTTGCTAATCTGAGGATAAAAATAAGTCTGAAAAATAGTCCCTATTCTTGAAGCCAAATATCTGAATGTTGATACCCTACTATACGCACACATACATCTTGCAACTTGGGATAGTAGTGAATACTGTGAAATGCTCTTGTCTAAAAACCTTAGTATGAAGGGAAAAAAAGTATAAGTGGTGAAGAAAGAAAAAATGAACACTGGTTTTGTAATTTCTTAAGGCAGCTTAAAAAAAATATAGCGATAGTGCTTTATCACCTAGTGCCTTAGACCAACTGGTTTGGGAGCCACTGCTAAGCCTTAGGTATTGCGAAACGAGGAATTACGCCTAAATGCGCGAGCATATTTTGTAATCGGTTGGTTAGTACCTCAAGAAATATTAACGGTCGCATGAAAAATGTGTGAGCAATTTTATCGAAAATATTCACCAACTATAAAGTACTGTGGAAGATGGACAAGAGTATGATAGCTTGAATTGAATTCTTTAAGTGTAGGGATGTCATTTACACACGCGTAGGGGTATATGATCGATGTTTGGATAAAAGATAGGGAGGAAGAATAAAGGCGATGTTTTATTGAGGGATGATGTAATTTCTAATATCTTTTCACGACCATTAAGATAGGGCTCATGGCAACTGAAAAGCTAGTATAGTTGGAAACTCTTATTTTCAAGTTCTTTCTTTATTAATTCATATCTTTATATGTAACTTTCACCATCTTCCTTTTATTATGGGATTTTGTGGGTGTAATCCGTTGAAAACCCTCAGGAGACAACACTCCTCCTACTAGAGACACCTAGAGATTTAACGGCTTTTTGCACGTGCTCAGTGCAATCGTGCTTACCTACGAAAGTGTGCTACTTAGGTTTTTCTTTTTCTTTTTTCTTCTTCTCTTGAATAACTAGTTTGCTCGGGACGATCAAAGTTAAGTTTAAGGGTATTTGTTCAGTTGAAAATATTGCACTTTGGCATGATTATTTTCCTTACATTTCTTAAATATTTAAAGGCGTTTATTATAAATATAGAACATATTTGGATTTATCTGCAAAATACTATTTACCACATGTTTATATATTATAATTAACATTATGAAGGAAAATATAGGCATTTTATATTTATATAATATTTTGGTAATTGAAAATATGCATATCATATCAATTATTCTAATCACAATTCTTAAAAGATATAATATCATATAAATGGTTAGAATAATATTTCAAAATATATGCATAATATTTTAGTAATGAAAAGATGCATAGCATATCAAATATTCTTAATCATGTTTCTTAAAGATTTATTACCATATAAAGTGAATAGCATATTAAATATTCTTAATCAGTTTCTTAAAGATGTATTACCATATAAAGTAATTAAGATACTCTCTTTAATTTAATAAATATTACTAACATTATTCATGGAGATTTTGTGCAATATTTAGCTCAGGTCAAGAGATCAAGATGTTCAAGATGTCAGGATAAAAAATCTGCCAAAATTATAAAATCAATACGGGCAGAGACTTAGAATCCAGGCATGAAAATCACCATATTAGGCAATCACCATATTAGGTAACTTGGTTTTCTGATTTGAGAGCTATATAAAGGACCGAGGGCTAAAATTAGAGGGCATCACCTTTACCACAAAGCAAATCACCGTCAAAGAACAAGTGATCCACGACAGGTCCACGATTCGATGTGATAGGGCGACGTGAAAATCGATGGAGTATCTACTTCATACGGGGCAGAGATCGAGAGCAACTTCTTTCTCTTGTAATCTAAATTCGTAGGATTTGTACTTGTAAAGTTGATTAATAAAGGTAGATCATTTTGTTTAATTATTTATTTTCTGTATTATTTCTGCATTATGATTTCTTTAACTATCCTTTCTTCTTCTATTCCCAACATGCGCGAGTAATTCTCCGCTTGTTAAGGTTCGTAGGATTAGGGTAGATCAATGGATGATTAAAATCTTTTAACTCTTTTTACGTCCTATAAAGTTTATAAACTTTATCAAAAGAATTGTTAACATCCTAATCGGGCGCGCTATCAATTCATTGGTAGTCACGACCGCGATTTGAGATTAGATTAACAATTGTTTTGGTAAAGGCTAGACATGAACGGAGATCTATGTAAAGATAGGGGTTAAGAGTGGGAACCCTATTCCCTCCGAAAACCTTAAATTTACATGCGTCACCGTCGATCTAGTTTTAAATCTATTAAAGGATAAAAGGAGCAATTTTTAATTAATCATCCATAACTACTAAATCTTAACGAACCCTACAAGCCTTTTTCTTATATAATTTACGTCCGTAATTAATTTAGATCTTAAATAAACTATTCTCCTTTCTTCTTTTATTTTATTCAACTCTTCTAAAGTAAAATTAAAAGTTCTACGCATTCCTGCGGACGACCCGTACTCATCTCGGCTAGCTACAAGCAACGCCGTTATTGATTGCGGTTATTCTACTACACTCTTTCACGATCAATCACCGGACAACCCCATATCTTAACTCGTTTAAGAGATAGTCTCTTCCCATTCCATATCTCATATGGAGTGGTAAGCAGCGGATTTGATCGGAACTCTATTAATTAGGTATGCATCTTCTCAAGTGCATGTCCCTAAATGGAATTAGGTAACTCAGCAGTACTCATCATGGAGCGCACCATATCTCATAGGGTGCGATTCCTCCACCCCGATATACCGTTGTGCTGTGGTGTATACGGAGGAGTAAACTGAGAGAACTCTCATTCTCTTTTAAATAGTTTCGGAATTCCGTGCTCCAGTATTCTTCTCCCCGATCATATCGAAGGATTTGAATACCTTTACCTATCTGGTTCTCAACTGCGTATTTATATTCTTTGAAATTCTCAAAAGACTTAGATTTGTGTTTCAACAAGAACACATGTCCGTATCTTGAGAGAACATCGGTGAATGTAATAAAGTACGCGGAACCATCCCTGGCATATGTAGACATAGGACCGCATACATTACTATGTATCTGTCCAAGAGTTCAGTAGCTCTTTCTCCATTTCCAGTAAACGGAGATTTGGTCACCTTGGTCTTTGAGACATGACTGGCAAGTTTCATAAGATATTAATTCGAACGGATTCAAATATGCATCCTTATGGAACTTTAGCTAGTCTTGTTTCATCGATATGACCCAGTCTACAATACCATAAGAAGACTTTGTTCATTTCTGAACTTTTCCTCTTGTGTGTGTTTTGTACGTTAGAACCGTGTTTTGATTCAGAATGTGTACACTGTTATACAACGTACCTTACCCAATTGACATTTGATTTAGGAAAATATTCACAATATTATTGATACGAAATAACAGTCTCTAAGAATCAATATATTATCTGTTGGTAACACCAAGTGCTATCTGCCAACTGCTTTGGTTACAATAATTGCACCATCTCACTACTTAGAAACATATCACCCTGTCCCAGTTCTCTACCTCAATACCCCATGTAACAAATTACATGTGTGGGATCCTGATCCGGTATCCCATACCCAGGACGTAGAGTAAACTAAGAAACAGTTCTTGGTAACGAACAAACCTGAAGACAATGCATCAACATGTTTTTTCTTCGTTTGGGTAGCGTGGTACTCCGAATATTCTCCTATTCCTTACTCAGACTTATGACAATCATAAGGTAGAGTAGAACCTAGCCCATTATAATAAGTAGGTTCGGTCAATACATCAATATTATTATCTTGATTAAGGTATTTCATTGGTCGCTACCAGGAGAGAGAGAGAAGAATAATCACTTTGCGTGCGCTCTTTGCAAGATTAGATTGGTTATTATCTTATCTAATCAGGATGGCTCCCACTGTTTTTATCAAATCTTCCATCAAACCCTAAAAGGTAAGATTAGCCGGGATTAATTACACCCTACAAGTTCGCTAACCGTTCGGCCAGGCCAGTGTCGGTATTTTGAGGGAGGTTCTCCGTCCTTTCGCACGGACCTAATTAAAATAAACCTCATTTTCCCATAGGCATAACCCATTGACACCTTTCTAGACACCTACTTGATCGGCTAATTGTAAAGTGCAAAATTCTCTTAGGAGTAACTCTTACTCGCAGTGGGTATCGGGATCCAACTATCTTATAGAAAGTATGCAATCTCATTACAAATTTTAACACTTGAAATTCCTGATAATGTTTTTACCCCTAGCCACTTATAACCTTGACAAGGTCAACAAACCATAAGCGCTAGTCAAGTTCTACCCGTCATTTCTTGATTGAATTAAACCCACCCGCACGATCCTTGACAAGGTCAATAAGGCCGCACGAGTACCCTAACCCAATCGCATCTCATACTGGCAGATAAGTACTAATCAGCTACCGCACACTACGCCTTGACAAGATCAACAAACGCAGCACGAATACTAAATAGTACTTATCTGAAATGACGGAGGGCTACGCGGGTTTTTAATAAAACTATGAGCGTAATGAACTTGATATCGTTGTAGACTCCAGTGATTTTGAAAAGGAGTGTTTTTGAGGCTTTTGCTAGTTTCGCTAAAGAGGTCACTCCCGGTGAAGGGATCTCGGCTCTTTCCTCTTCGAATGGGGTGCTGGATATTCATGAATACCACTATGCAAAGCAGGAACTAGAGAAGAAATAAAAAAACAAAACCGAGTGGCTTGTAGCATTTTCTAGTTTCGCCAAAGAGGTCACTCCCGGTGAAGGGATCTCGGCTCTTTCCTCATCGAATGAGGTGCTGGATATTCATCAGAGAATGCCACTATGCGAAGCAAAAACTAGAGCTACCCTTCTTGAAAATTTGATTCTACAACATCTTTTGGTTTCTTTCTTTTCATTAATCACATTAATGAAATTCCATCAATTAATGTTTCCTAAACATTACAGAAAAATGAAACGAAAATAAAATGTACGTTTATGCCATCCGCATTCTCCACGGGGCCCCGTCATGCACCGTTAGGTTACTTAACTACCGGCAGAGCGGAGGCTGGACTAGCACCGGTGCATAATATAAGCAACGTTTATTATATCATATATATAATATTACATTCGTCTCACACAGTTATATGATCAACATCACAGAATCAAGCAACAGAAGCAACATATGAAATATTGGATATAGTAGGATGTCCGTGTTTTAAATTTAGCCAATAATGTAAAACACAGATTCCACAGTCATGATGAATAGCCAAACCCACATCCCTAGACCCCTACGAGAGCGGCAAGTAACCCTGCCAATTCTAGAGTTAAGTGACCCGGTCTCAACTCCTTGAGATGGTCTCCCACTGGACTCTAGAACCCGGTTACTTGTGCTCCCCATCTTGGGTTTATCCTAATGCGGAAAAGTAAATAATATAAAACAGTGGCGACATCATCCTCAACCCGGAAGTGCCCCAATAAAAGAATATTACATACAGATTTTACATGAATGAAAATAAAAACTCTCATCTCATATAAAACCCCCCGGCTATTCTTTCACGGCGATCCAATAAATCATATCAATAGCAACACATGACATCACATATCATCAACGTAAGCAAATATTTGTATCCCTAAATCTCGTTGACATATAGCAACGAGATTGGGATACCACACATATTACACCGACGGTCGCAGAAAAGCAACATAAAACTACAATAATTAGAATCCGCAATATTCTTAGACACCATAAACCCGGAATATCTCATATTCCGGATTTCATGCCTAACTTATAAAACTTGCATTTTAGTCTCAAATTGAAAACTCTTTTCAATTAGTTGTCGGATAATTCAACAAGATTCCCGGTTTAGTGATCGCGTACAATATGCAATTGCGACGGAGTTTTGATCCGAATCAAAACTTCATGGCAATCGATCAATTGAGACTAAACGGCTAGCTTTACAATATACTAACCAGTTGTCATAAAACTAATTAATCTGGATTCTAATAATTGTATCACCCAAATCACAAAGCTTGTAAATTAACCACGACATTAGAATTCTGCACGTAATTAGCAAACTAAACCAATTTTCCAACACTTGAAAAATCTAGTGAGCTAAAGTTCCAAAACCAATCATTTTGAGCCAATCTGGGAGTCGAAACGATCTCGAAACCCGCCCGAATCTTCACGGGGGCGAAGACCCAAAATAAAATATCGAATGGGGGCCTAGAGGGGGTACCCCACCCACGAAGCCACCATGAGGTGGCCAGGGGGTGAGGCAGACCCGAAATTGCCTATGGTAGGGCAGTTTCTGGTCCCCACCGACAAGACCACCTTGTGGTGGTCTTGGGGAGTGGGCCCAGCCATTCGGTCCCCCCCGGGGTTTTTCCGGGGTGCGCACGCTCCACCTCACGACTTCTCGGTTCAAACCGTGAGCTCGCGGGGTGTGCAAACAACTCAAAACATCAATTTCGAAACTGTTTTATCAGCAGTTTTTGCACGACAAAAACGACGGATTTCTAACGTCGCTACAAGTTACCCTAATGTTCTAGCTTGTCTCTAATACCATGAAAGTCGACCTTAGCACCACCATGAGGTTCTAGAGGTATTAAACATGCCAAATTTTAATTTTTATTAGGTGCTAAGATAGACTAACAAGATCTTTAGTAGATTATTAGGGTTTGCCTTTGTGATGTTATTAATTCAAGAGAAGAAAAGAGCATATAAACTTTGTAGTTCTAGTCCTTCTCTTCTATAGCTCTAGTTTGAAGTCCACGCGACTCAACTAGGCTCCTTTTCGAGTTGAACGAA
This sequence comes from Agapanthus africanus, assembly GCA_030015575.1. Lineage (NCBI taxonomy): Eukaryota > Viridiplantae > Streptophyta > Magnoliopsida > Asparagales > Amaryllidaceae > Agapanthus > Agapanthus africanus. Next base: position 34,885,421 of record CM057346.1, read on the forward strand.
TCTCTTTCATGATCTTCGTGCCAAAGACGATCCACCCGAAATTCCTCTAGCCCATGCTAACTCTACACTAAACTCCTTTAGTGTAGCAAACACACCGCACCAAATTGCTAGTTTGGTGTGGGATGGTGAAGTAGGGGATGTTAAAATCTCACAAGATTGTGTTCAAGCTTCATGATTCACATCTTATGTGAGGGTTGAAGCTTGAACCATGGCAATTGAGGAAGAAGATGAAGCTAGAGAGCAATCATGGGAGAAACTCAAGAAAAATGGCTAAATGTTGAGAATGAGCTAAGAATGAATGGCAGCTCTTGACCCCCACCTATTCAAGCATGGAATTTTGCAATATAAAATTGCAACCATGCTTGAATAGTGAGTCAAGATGAATAAACTATGAATAAAGCCCATGCTTGCAACCATGCTCTCATTTTCCACCTTTTCTATTTTTCTAAAAAATAGAAATCATGTCATGTTTCATTATATATATATATATTATAAAGAATAATTGGTGAGCTAATGTTATTAGTTAAGATATAATTATATCACATATAATATATCACATTATTAAATCAATATTTGATTTAATAATCTGGTTATATCACATATGACCAACTAATATCATATATCTGTATATCACATTATCAAATCAACACTTGATTCGACAATCTGGTTATATCACATATAACCGAACCGATAACAGATAACTGCCAGATTACAATTCGGTATCACATACACATATTTAATCAGGCCCACACACATATCACATATGTGTCCTACTTCGTTTCGCTTGAACCGGAAAACTTCTGTGTGGGACTCTAAAGACTCGTCAATACGCCAACAGTAGGTGATGATCATATCAGTCACCTACAAGCCGTCAGCGGTACTAGCTGGACGTAACGGCTACCCGGGTATTGAGCGATATGAAGATCAACAAGCAAGCTTGTCCATACTCTCTATGAAGCCTATCAATAACACTACCATACAATCCGGTCTCTTCGTCTGATATGTCGCATATCATGTCCAGGGGTGGTAAACGTCAGGCCCCAGTAACGTGATAAGTCATGCCGATGTCTGGCCTATAACGGTTTGACAAACTACTGATAACTCTTATCAGTAAATCTCAGCAGCATCCCTGGCCAGAGACTTCCAGTTATAGCCAATCGTGTGTAGCGCAACATCAACCCCCAATACCAGGAGAGACGAAATCCCTCCTATCGCTCATTTCCTCCATGTGACTTGGACTGTACCCAAAATCCACCTGTTTTCACGACTCCTTTGAGCCGTGGTAGGGAGAAAATCAAAGTACAGTGGGAGCCACACAGGACTCTATGACAATCTCGGGTCTACAGACTAACCTGTACCAGTGTCACCAGAGGACTGCTATCTAACGATAGGTATGCTACCACATAGGAGTCCTTGGCGAGTCCTGTTCGGTGTACCCATTCTCCAATGAGCACCTGTGTACAATCTTTGATATCACACACCAATAGTTGTGGGATCAACCATCGCCCTCTAAGGGACAAGAAACGTGTACACTAGTCTACTCTGAAATATCGATGCCCTAGTGTCGATATTCTCTCGACTAGGAACTGATTAAAGGATGTATTCTAGACCACCCTGGCCCCACTAGTATGATCTCATCATAGTCCTGGTAGCCAAGTACATATGCTAAGGGCTTTATCGATATGTGAGAGCAAGACAGTAAAGAATACCAGTCAACATGTTAAGATAAAGAGTAACCAGATAGCATACTATCACGTCGAGCAAGAAAGTCATCTATATATATATCCAAGCATCCATTATAATATACATCACATGTACAATAATATCCTCTAGGGCATACATATTCCTAACAATGAGGAGCTAAGAGAATCTGTTATCCGATTGACAGTGTTAGAAGTGTCACAATAAATATGTTAAACGCTTTATGATTGCTTAAAAAAAACAACCATGGGCTTCACCGTCTCTGAATCTATATGAGAATTTGCACATGAAACGATGAAAATGACTAATCCTTTTTTGTTCGATGGCCTCCTATGCCAAAGAAGTCAAATTAGTGGTTTGATCAACATTGGCGGTTAAAGATGCATATGGATGCAGTGTCGAGCGAGGAATATTGGGAGGTGCGTTGGAGGAAGATGCGTGATTATCCGTCGGCAGCTTCATTATAATGTGAATAGTTGTAAGTCGATTAATGACCCTTTCGATGGTTGGGCAAGTTTGTGAGAAGACCAGTTGTTCACCGCCGAAATCGGGAGACGAACCGCGTTGGTCGTTTTGCCTGAATTTGAGGGCAGATACTATTTGGATTTATCCGTCCACCTCTCCGAAGATACCAAGTTGATTTATGACATCGTATATCGGAGGTTTGGACGGATGCGGCCGTTGTAGCAGACTTCGTCAGATTCCCCTTCGTTTGCGAGGGTTTTTGATTGTGGGGACGCTCTTCCCTGCAGGCGCAAACCCCTGCAGTTAATTACGTTACCGCGTCGCGATAACCACTTTCTCCTGCTCCAGAGGTTCATTACGTGTCGCGTGTGTTTGTTTTATTTTTGGTTACCCATGAATTGTATACGGAGACTAATTTATATTGTCGCCCGTTGGGCATGGATTAGTCCAAATCCGTATATTCTTAGATTTGGGTTTGGTTTGATTTAAGAATCGTTAATCTCGTTTGAGATTAAGATCAACTTAAATGTTTGTTAAGGATACATTAGTCCAATTTTAGACTAAGATCTACTTAACAAGATTTTAGGATCATTCAGGTCCAACAAAAGAGCATTTGGGCTCTATTGTTTTAGTTTAAGGACGTTACGGTCCGTTGTCGCTATTTTGGGAAGTGCACCCAAAATCAGTTGGTTGTCGGGACCCGACACCTCTCTGAAGACGTTGAAGAATTACGACATGTATCAGAGGTATGGAGAGATGTACCCTTGAACCAATTTCCAGATTGAGAGGAGAAGGAATTGATGGTCGAGCCCAGAAATCATTAGTCGTATTTTGAGGCTAAGATTTCTTCATTAGTTTTGGGAAGTCATGAGCATAGAGGTTCGATCTATTTGGAGATCGAAGATATTTTAATCTCAAGAAGACTTAGCCAACTTGAGGGTGGAGTTTATTTCCCATAGTGTTAAACACTAGTGTATGTTCAGCACTCACGTGTTCCCACGTGAGGTTCTAAAGCAGTGTTAAACACTTGATTCCGGGGGTGCTCACGTGTGGCACGTGAGGCACTTCAAAGCTAGCGCTGTACATTGGGTTCAATTCACCGATTATATATAAGTGTTAAACACTTAATTCTTGTGGCACTCATGTGTGAGCACGTGAGGCGCCCCAAAGTTGGTACCGCCTTTTTGGGTTTTATTTCCCTCCTTTTATAAGTGCTAAGCACTCGGCTCACGTGTGAGCACGTGAGGCGCCTGAAATAGGAATTGTTCTATGGATTTTGTTTCTCTTTCCTTTATAAGTGCTAAGCACTTGGACCCTATGGTGCTCACGTGCGAACATGTGAAGCGCGTTCAAAATGTGAGAGCTGTTTTTTTTGGGTTTGTTCCCTTTTTCATATAAGTGCTAAGCACTTGATTGAGGGTCGTTGTTCCCCGCCGAAAGACGCGATAAGACGCGATAAACGTCTTGCCTGAATTTCGGGGCAGATGCTAATTGGTGCTATCCGTCCACCTCTCCGAAAATGCCAAGTTGATTTATGGCACCATGTATCGAAGGTATAAACGGATGCGGCCGATGTAGCAGACTTTGTCAGATTCCCCCTCGTTTGATGGGTTTTTGATTGTGGGGACGCACTTCCCTGTAGGCGCAAGCCCCTGCAGTTAATTACGCTACCGCATCGCGGTAACAACTTTCTCCTTCTCCAGATGGTCACTTCGTGTCGTGTGTGTTTGTTTTGTTTGTGGTTACCCGTGGATTGTATTTAAAGACTAATTTATGTTGTCGCCCGTAGGGCGTGGACTAGTCCAAATCCGTATCTTCTTAGATTTGGGTTTGGGGGTTGGGTTTAAGGATACGTTAGCCTCATTTGAGACTAAGATCAACTTAAACGTTAGTTAAGGATACGTTAGTCCTATTTTAGACTAAGATCAACTTAACGGGATCGTTTAGATCCAACAAGAGAGTAATTGGGCTCTATTGTTTAGTTTAGTGACATTGCGGTCGATTAGTTTAAGGATATTACGGTCCATTGTTAGTTTAAGGACATCTCGGTCCATTGTTAGTTTAAAGACATCACGGTCGAGGTTAAGGACATCATAGTCCATGAGTTTAAGGATCCCATAGTCCAGTGTTAGTTTAAAAATATCACGATCGAGGTTAAGGACATCATAGTCCATGGGTTTAAGGACCCCACAGTCTAATGTTAGTTTAAAGACATCACGGTCGAGGTCAAGGACATCATAGTCCATGAGTTTAAGGACCCCACAGTCCAATGTTAGTTTAAAGACATCACGGTCGAGGTTAAGGACGTCCATGGGTTTAAGGACCCCACAGTCCAATGTTAGTTTAAAGATATCACGGTTGAGGTTAAGGACATCATAGTCCGTGAGTTTAAAGACCTCACAGTCAAGATTAAGGACATCATAGTCCGTGAAATGTGGGGTTGTTAGGACCCGTCACCTCTTTGAAGACGTTGAAGGATTACACCGACAAATATCAAAGGAGTGAAGAGATGTACCCTCGAACCAAAGTGGATTAAGCGATCTGTAGTCCAAATTGGAACTAAGATCAATTAATTATATTATGAGCACATTGGCTCAGTTAAGTCTGAATTGAGGACTTATGGCAAACTTGGGCTAAGTCCAATTAAGTTTGAAATATTGGCCCTTTGCTGGACCATTAGACATTTGTCTGGGTTCAAGCCCACATTGTTTAGCAATGCTAAACCAGAGTTTGAGGGCTCTGATAACATTTTTATCTTTGGCTGAGCATTAAATATTATAGATCTGAATTTTACTCAATTTTGAGATTCAGTTGAAGGGGAGGCTTTTGCTTCTGGAAAATTAGCCAATTTGGCTAAAAATAGTGTTAAACACTAGAGAACAACAGTGTTAAACACTGGAAATAAAATTCTCAAATTAGTGTTAAACACTAGAAGACAACAGTGTTAAACACTGGAAATAAACTTCTCAAATTAGTGTTAAACAATAGAGAGGAGGAGGTCATGTGGGGACACGTGAGGGCACCTAAAGGCGGGGCCAGATCTCCTTTGTTTTATTCTCAAATCTGCGAATAAGTGTTAAACACTTTTAATTTCCTGGCCATCACGTGTGGGCACGTGATAGGCACTCATGCACTGATTTGTTAAAGCTTTTATTAGGGGTTATGTGAGGGCACCCAAATTAGAATCCGCCTTTACTTTAATTCTTGTTGTTTTGGAGGTCATGTGGGAACACGTGAGGCATTGCCTCTGGGCTGTTTCCTTCTCATTTTTGGGGGATCTGTTTAGGGGTCACGTGACCTTAGTTCTTTGCATGCATGGAGATCTTTCAAGTCTCTTTATTTTTAAGAATTAAATTCTCTGTAGGGTTAAACCCTAATTATGGTTTTAGAGGAACTAAATTCCTATGTATGTGAAAGAATTAAATTCTTATGTAGGGTGAAACCCTAATTTCATTTAGGAGGAATTAAATTCCTGTGAATTTGAGAGAATTAAATTCTTAAGTAGGGTTAAACCCTAGTTTTATCTTGAAGGAATTGAATTCCTGGAAGTTTGGGAGAATTAAATTCTCATATAGGGTTAAACCCTAGTTTTATCTTGGAGGAATTAAATTCCTGTGAATTTGGGAGAATTAAATTCTCTAAACTCAATTCTCCCTCTAAGTTTTGGATCTGCATGGCAGAATCTCAACCCGATGAGAATTAAATTCTCAACCTATGGGAAGATTTGCTTCTGCAGATTTTCAACCAGAGGAAGAACTAAGTTCTTTTGTAGAAGAGTAAAACTCTTAGATTGAGAATTAAATTCTCTTTTTGAAGTTTTGGTCCCTTTCCCTTTTCTCACCTAGGGTTTTCTTTCTTGAGAATTAAATTCTCCTTTCTTTTCTCTCTGCTATTTTCCTTTAGAAAATTTCAAGATCCCAAAATTCTTTATCTTTCTTCTCTTCTTGGCTCCTATTTATAGGAGAAGGAAAAGAATCAATTTGTTTAGTAAATCTCTCATTGAAATATTTTGTTTGTTTTTCGTAACTAATGTGATCTTTTAGATCACTCAGTGAATTTTATTCACCATTGGATTTTTAATCCAAAAGATATTCTGTTTGTTATTTTTGGTGAAATTTAGGGAAATCTTTCCTTATCTAAAATCTTTCCATAAATTGGTGATTTTTAATCACCCTTGGATTTTTAATCCAACGGTCCCCAATAATCCTTTTTTGTTTGGAAAGATTTAGAGAAATACTTTTCCAGTTAGGGTTTTTGATTTCCCTTAATTAGAATTTAATTCTACAATGGCTTTCAAAGCTTATCACGTGTTGGCACGTGACCCCTCCTCCTTCAGAATTTTAATTCTGTCTTTTAACTGGGCTAAAGACCATCACGTGTCCGCACGTGACCCCCCATTGGAGTCTTTCCTTAGCCATTTGTTTACACTTTTACTTTATTTAGAATTTAATTCTGTAAAGAGATCACGTGTCAACACGTGACCCTTGGTCATGTGTGAACACGTGATACCTCATTGAGGTAATTCCTGATTTTTAATCAGGGAACAATCGCGTGGAAAACACGGGACTGCCCTAGGAGACACTTCTTGTTCTCTTTAAATGCTCGCGTGTGAAACATGTGACTCAGTCCCAGCTATTCTTTTTTGTTCATCAGAGGTGCTCACGTAGGGAAACACGTGAGGTTTCGTTATAGTGTTGAACACTAATGAATCACCGGTCTTTCCTTCTATGTGCATAGAGATTTTGATCTCATATTAATGATGCTGGGACCTGAGTTTAGAGAATTTCAAGTCTCTTATTTTATAAGAATTAAATTCTTTTTACAGGGTTAAACCCTAGTTTTATCAGAGGAATTAAATTCATATATACTTTTGTAAGAATTAAAATTTTTGAACTTAGTTCTTTCCCCTAAATTTTGAATCTGCATAACAGAATCTCCCTGATGAGAATTGAATTCTCAACTTGTGGGGAGATCTGCTTCTGCAGACCTTAACCCGAGGAAGAACTAAGTTCTTTTTATTTGAAGGGTTAAACCCTTAAAGAGGCAAAGAAGGGATAAGATAATCTCTGTGTTTTCTTCTTACCTAGGGTTTTTTTTTTTGTTTAAGAAGGGGATTTTCTTCTTTTAGAGAATTGAATTCTCTTTCTCTCTTTTTTCTCCTTTTTTTTGTATCCTCTCTTCTGTTTCTGATTTTCTCTCTCTTTCTTTTCTCCCTTTTTTATAAGGGTTATAAGGGGACAAATAGCTCTTGGCCGAAAATTTTGGTGGGGACAAATGCCTCCCGCTACTTTACCCACGTAAGTATGTACGTGGGTGAAGTAGTGCAGAGTTATGCATGGCTATAGAATTGAGGGCTTAGGAGACAAGTTTAGGGTCCTTGTAGCCTAAAACTTTTTTCATCTTCATAAGCCGTAAGGGTCTTAAGAAGTTTTTTTCTCCCTATAAGTCGAGAGGATTTCATAGGTGCATATTCTCCCTAGAAATCGTGAGGATTTCTAAGTGTTCATTGCCTCCGTGAATCGTAAGGATCTCACTCGGGTATTTTTCCTTACGAATCGTGAGGACCTGTAAGTAGCTTCTTTATTTTATTGGCGAATGTGGCCCGTGGATAGTGTACAAGAGTCTGTTTGGACCTTCTTGTAGGGCAGCGATGGCTTAAAAAACAGGTTTGGATCTGCCGCCTAAGACTTTTCAACTTTATGAGCCGTGAGGGTCTCATAAAGGGTTTTCTCCCTACGTGTCGAGAGAATCCCGCAGGTGTATTTTCTCCTTAGAAGTCGTGAGGATCTCCCAAGTGCATTTTTTCTTGAGAGTCGTATGGATCCCACAAGAGAATTTGCCCCCTTAAAAGTCGAGAGGACTCGTAAGTGGTTTTTTTCCCTCCTTGTCGATATTCGACTTTTGAGAATATGGCCCGTGGATAGTATACAAGAGTCAGTTTGGACCTGCTTGTAGGGTTTCAGTGCTTAGGAAACAGGTTGATATCCCCGTTGCCTAAGGCTTTTCACCTTCATGAGCCGTGAAGGTTTCATGAAGATGTTTTTTCCCTACGAGTCGAGACGAGTCGAGAAGTTCTCACAGGATCATTGTTTTCCCTATGAGTCGAGACGAGTCGAGAAGTTCTCGCAAGAATGTACTAACGTCACAGTTAATCTCTGCTCTTTACGACAGAAGTCCGTTAGGGTCTATGGTACTAGGGATTTTTGTCCATCATACCGTCGCGTTGGCTGATGCATTCCCCGATATGCAATCTTGTTGTTCGAGTAGTCCCGCGACTGTCGTATCTCCTATCCCTTCTGAGGCTGGACAATACGTCTTCAAGTAATCTTCCAGGTCATATTACCGTCGAAAGAGCAAGCGTTAGGGATTTTCCATGCTGCTTTTTACTTGAGGTTAGGCTCAGTTTGGGAGCCCCGATGAGTCATAACCACTCCGCGCTGGTGTGAGATGATCTACGATAGTCTTTCAGGTTTTATTTGAGTTTCCGTCAAGACTCTGAAGTTAGGGATTTTCCTTTGCTTTGTTTGTTGACATTGTGTTTGATGTAACGAGACGAATGTCGAGTTTGTCTCTAGGTTGTCTGTGAACCATCGAGGCTTGGAACTAGGGATTTTGCCATGGCTCCGTTTTTTTGACCCTGGGGTCTGTTGTTGATGTCACGTCTGCATCCTGTTGGAGTGAGAATAAACACCGTTGTTGCTCTCTTGGCTGTCTGTGAACCATCGAGATTTGGAACTAGGGACTTTTCCATTGCTCCGTTTTGTTGACGTTGCGTCTGCATCCTGTTGGAGTGAGAAGAAACACCATTGTTGATCTTTAGGCTGTCTGTGAACCGTTGAGATTTGGAACTGGGGACTTTTCCATGGCTCCGTTTTGTTGACGTCGCGTTTGCATCTTGAAACTAGGGACTTTGCTATGGCTCTGTTTTGTTGACGTCGCGTCTGCATCTTGGAACTAGGGACTTTGCCATGGCTCCGTTTTATTGACGTCGCGTCTGCATCCTGGAACTAGAGACTTTGCCATGGCTCTGTTTTTTTGACATCGCGTCTACATCCTGTTGGAATGAGAAGAAACACCGTTGTCGATCTCTAGGTTGTCTGTGAACTGTCGAGATTTGGAACTTGGGATTTTGCCATGGCTCCGTTTTGTTGACGTCGCGTCTGCATCCTGTTGGAGTGAGAAGAAACGCCATTGTTGATCTCTAGGTTGTCTGTGAACCGTCGAGATTTGGAATTAGGGACTTTGCCATGGCTCCGTTTTGTTTTGACCCTAGGGTCGGTTGTTGACGTTACGTCTGCATCCTGCTGGAGTGAGAAGAAAGTCCGTGGTGGTCTCTAGGCTGTAGATGTTGCCGTCAAGATTGGGAACTAGGGACTTTGCCATGGCTCCGCTTTGTTTCGACCCTGGGGTCGGTTGTTGATGTTACGTCTGCATCCTTTTAGAGTTGATAAGGAATGTCGTTGTTGATCTCTAGGTTGTCTGTGAACCGTCGAGAGCTGACTCTCCCTTTGACAGAGCCCGGTAGGGAAATTTGGTTCCCTTTTCGTTTATGCCCATGGATTGTATACAGGGGTTGATGTGGACTCTCCTGCAGGGCAAAAGTTTCATCATTTTTTTTTATTTCTTTCCGCGATACTCTATCATTTCAGCTTTTTATATCGCGAAAGTCGCGATTGCCCAATCATTTCGGCTTTTTTTATCGCGGTGCCCAATCATTTCGGCTATTATTTTCTTTTTTACTTGTTTTTTATTGCGAGTTGCCCAAACATTTCGGCTGTTTTTTATATGCATATATTTTGCTCGCTGATTTTTATTGCGAGTCGCCCTATCATTTCGGCTATTTGATATGCATATATTTTGCTCGCTGATTTTTATTGCGAGTTGCCCCATCATTTCGGCTATTTCATATGCATTTTTTGCTTGCTGATTTTTGTTGTGAGTATGGGACTTGAGATCTGATACCAATCTTGGCATCAGCAACACTGCGACTGGAATATTGCCATGAGCGAATCATCATTTGCCGTGAAAGGACCTGGAATTGACCCCCGTTCAGGCATCAGCAACGCTGCGACTGGAATATTGCAAGGAGCGAATCGTCATTTGTCTTGAAAGGACTTAGCATTTGATACCAATTTAGGCATCAACATCACTACGACTGAAATATTTCTAAGAGCGAATCATCATTTTCCTTGAGAGGACTTGGAATTTGCTACCAATTTAGCCATCAACATCGCTGCGACTGGAATATTTCCAGGAGCGAATCATCATTTGCCTTGAAAGGACTTAGCATTTGATACCAATTTAGGCATCATCATTGCTACGACTGGAATATTGCCAGGAACGAATCATCAATTGCCTTGAAAGATTTAGAATTTGATACCAATTTAGGCATCAGTATCTCTGCAACTGGAATATTTTCTGTAACACCCGAGCCCAATAATACTATTTCTGTTACTGGTTGAGTGTTTGGCATTGCTCATTTCATTTATCTTGCTTGTTTGGTTCTTATTGCACAATTTTAACCGGCTAAGTCATTCTGCATATAACAAATCTTAGCACCCAAAATAAAATTGAAAATATTCTTCTTGGCCTACTTGACACCCTTAGCCTCGTGGTAGCGTCCGTGCATTGTATTCTCGTCCCGTTCAGTGAAACGGGCGAGTTTGGATGGCTACGTGCACGTGCGTGTGTCCGTTTTGGGAGTATGCTTTTTAATCATAAAACTTTTCATTTTAAAATTTGGAACCCGCCTAAAATCCTATTATTTGAATTTCGAATTTTTGGACCCAACCCGGGCGCAATTTGGAAATGTTTCATTTGGCGCCAAAATCCTAAATTTTAATATTATTAAAACCATCGCATATATTTTTCTAACTAACCTGATATCTTACTGTTCATTACCTATCTTTTAAATCTTTAAGTTAACCATATAATATTTTTACAATCTTTATATCCTTCTTAATTTATTCTCTCAGCCAATCGCAACCTCCCCTTTAACCCCGTGGGCCCCACTTTCTCTCTCTCTCTCTCTCCACTTTTTCCTCTCTCTCCCTCTCCCTCATATATTCTCTCGTACTTCTCTTTATCATTTTTCTCTTCTTGCTTCATGTCTCGTTTCTCATTTCTTTTAACTGTTCTTTTGTTGCCGGAATTCCGTCGTGCCGGTGACGTTTCTCGACGTTCCAGCGAGATACCCCGACCCGTGTGGTTCCTTTGTTCGTCGTTTGGGTTCATTCCGTGAACCGTGCGCCGTCGCGAGTTTTCCCCGCCGACGGTTAACGTTCCGTTTTCCCGATTCGCGACCCATCGAGGCAAGTTAATCTTGCTACATGCTATATACTTTTATAATCTTCATTTTATAATATTATACATTTGAAAATCTTATAGTTTACATATGAAATGTCGTTGAAAAATCGGATATGACAAATCTGAAATTTACTGTACACCTTATCTTATAAAATTCATTATAAATCATAGAAAAATCATTAGGATACGTTCTTTAGTTCGTTACGAAGCTAATTCAGAATACTATAACTCTATGAAATATTTACTTGCAAAATAAATTGTTTAATTAACGTAAAATGCAAATGAACACGTCTCTAAACTGCTGTCCAGGGAAATTCCAGCAGCAAACTTTCAACTTTGAATATTCATAACTTTTTGTAGGGATAACCTGAGATGCTTATACTTATAAAACTGAAAACCTTATTGAATTATCTTTGTTTTGGTATAAGACACGTCTCTTTTGGAGAACGTTTGTTATTTTTAAGCTATTTTACAAATTAGGGTGACGCTGAATTTCTGAACGGAACCTTCTTGTGCATGGTTAATCAATACAGCTTTTATAGTTACTAATCGCTTTGAATATGCTATCCATATTAATATTATTATATAAATATTTATATCACATATTGCTTAGTTGTACATCCCACACTACCATTTTATAGTTTTATAACTCTTCGGATACCCGTTTGCATCCATCGCATTTAAGATAAATATAATTGCATCCATAGATCACATTACTACATAATAACGTGATATTAATACTCCATGTTTAATAAATTGCATCCTAATTAATATTGGAACTATAAATGTAACCCTAATCAATAACTGTGCATCCATATCCTTGAAATTATATCTATTTGCCTATCATATTACATGTTCCAGTTTATTGTTCTAATAGTACTCATGCTTGTTTATTTATACACATGTTTATGATAGTTTGATTATGAGCACCCACATGACATCTTGTGCTTCCTGACATGACCTGTTACACTTCCTACTTGACATGATATGGTACCGTACACTCTTGACATGACATGACACCTTTATACATTACCTGACCTGTTACCTGATCTCATGCCTAATGCCGACAAACCTGACCATTCCCGCTGTCTATCCAGACAGACCTACTTTTACTCGACCTTGTGTTGGCATTAGTCCTTGACTACTGAATACCTGACCTGACATACATAGCTTGGGGGTATGGGGAAATCAAAGGTGAAACCGACTTGTAACTCAACAGTTCGATACTTGTTCTGATCAGTCTTACGGGCTTGGCCAGCTCCGGAGTGTTGATGCTGACATCACTCATCTATCCTACTACCTTTTACTGCTTAGCGGCACGTCTCGGATTCAGCCCCGAGGATCATGACCGTGGTCCCGGGCATGCACGGGATACTATTGAGTTACATCGACGATTCATCAATTGGTTTCAAAGACTATAGAGTAGAAACCTGATAGGACAGTTTAGTCACCATTGCACATTACCCTGCTCTGTTATTTCTTATTACTGCTTTATTCATGTTCATACTCGCATTGCTTATTATCATGTTTACATTATATACTTGATGTCATGACGCGCTGACGTCTGGGTTTTGCATGGCCCAGATTCCGTACCACTGTCGACGACCGAGCAGGAGTACTTCAGCCAGCAGGCTGAACTGTGAGTTCTTTAGGGTTTAGTTTATTTATTTTCATTTCATTTCCAGATGTGAGCCCGCTTTATGGGACGTATTGTTTATTCATTGTTTTGGATCATTAGCTTCCGCACTTATTGTTTATTGATTCTTGTTATTATGGATTTGGACATGTATTAGATTAGCTTATTATCTTGTTCTTGATATCCTTACAACCGTAATGTGACTGTGGATGGATACTTCCTACCCACAGGTAGCATGGTTGGCTATGTCACGTGCCCAATCTTGCGTACTCTGGGAAGCGGGGCGTGACATGGTTCTTTTGGTATCAGAGCCATAGGTTAATTGGGTTGATTCTTTGTAGTTGGGTATTGCACCCGATACACGAATCAGGATACCCGTGATTAGGAAACATGTCCTGCCACTTTGACCGTTTTACCATCCTTGAATCATTCTTCCGGATCATGTCGACATGCAAACTTACTTTGCATTGTCAACTCGAAAACCTAACTTCTTGTTATCTTTAGGACTTAGGCGACTTGGGTGGAGTTAAGTAATTGCGGCTATGATACCGCGGCATAGCTACAATGCGGTACTCTATTTAAGTATCTTGGAGTTCTAGCCTTGATCCACATTCAGAATCTATCATCATGCTAATGTTGGGTGTTTTGAGTTCAGGATTATGACAGGTAAGAAGTTGAAGACGTACCAGAGGCGTGTGAATGAAGCCGCCATGCTTGGAGTGATAAGATAAATGCTGGAAATCAAAGAAACAGACCGAGCTGATCCAGCAGCAAGCGGACTTGTTTCAGGAAGGTTTGCAGATCGTTCAGCAGTCTGTAAACGATGTTGGAACTAGACCAGTTGACCGAGTAAGGACCGTAGCAGATTTCAGACTTTTGGATCCGTCTACTTTCACTTTTCTGGAGGAGCCGTTGCCAGCCGAGCCGTGGCTAGCGACACGGAGAATTTGCTGATTGCGACACAGATTCCAGAGGACAAAGGAGTTGATGTGGTGCGCATTCAGTTAGTGGATTACGCCCGAGAGTGACGGCTTGTGGAGGAGACCCGCTTGCCCAAGCCGATCAGTTGGGCGAAGTTTTTCTAAGAACCCCCTGGAGAAGTTCTTCCCGCAGACTGCGCGGAGGAAAGGGAAGAAATTTATCGGACTAAGGCAGAATGGAGCAACCGTGGACGTGCATGCAGCGGAGTGGACGAGACTCAGTAGTCTCGCTGGACCTTTCGCGGCCAACGATGCAGACAGCAGTTGCGGTAAGGAAGCAGTTCTGTCGGGCCAGTCGAGTTTAGGGCTAGGCCGACAAACAGTGTTCTTGCGACTATGGAAGTGAATAGTAATGAAGAGCCGGCAGTTGTTCGCGACTTTATGGATGTGTTTGCAGATATTTCGGGCTTACCGCCAAAGCGAGATGTGGAGTTCGCGATTGACCTTATTCCTGGTGCAGCGCCAGTATCAAAATCTTATTATCCGATGGCACCGGTGGAATTGGAAGAAGTTAAGAAACAAGTTGGTGAATTACTCGAGAAGGGATGGATTCGAAGCAGCAACTCACCTTGGGGAGCTCCAGTTCTTTTAGTAAAGAAGAAGGATGGCACGAGAAGGATGTGCATGGATTATCGAGAATTGAACCGGGTGACTATTAAGAACAAGTACCCGATCCCTCGCATTGGAGAGCTTTTTGAGCAGCTTAGTGGCGCGAGGGTGTTCTCGAAATTGGATTTGCGATCGGGATATCATCAGGTCCGAGTGAAAGCAGAAGGCATTTGCAAGACGGCGTTTCGAACTCGATATGGACATTTCGAGTATCTAGTGACGCCCTTCGGAGTGACTAATGCGCCGGCAATATTCATGGATTTGATGAACATGATCTTTTCACCGTTCTTGGACCAGTTTATTGTGGTATTCATTGACGATATTCTGGTGTACTCGAGGAGTCCGGAGGAGCATGCTGAGCACTTAAGGATCGCACCGCAAACGCTGAGACAAGAGAAATTATTTGCGAAGATGAGTAAGTGTGAATTCTGGCTGGAAGAAGTGAAGTTTCTGGGGCATGTCGTGTCGGGCGATGGAATCGCCGTCGATCCCGAA
Source organism: Agapanthus africanus (assembly GCA_030015575.1). Taxonomy (NCBI): domain Eukaryota; kingdom Viridiplantae; phylum Streptophyta; class Magnoliopsida; order Asparagales; family Amaryllidaceae; genus Agapanthus; species Agapanthus africanus. The sequence goes on from CM057346.1 coordinate 34,900,613, forward strand.
AAGATTGCAGCAGTTCGAGACTGGCCTATTCCAAAGAATGTTGCAGAGATAAGGAGTTTTCTTGGACTCGCCGGATACTACAGAAGATTTGTGGAGAACTTCGCTCGCGTAGCTGAGCCGTTAACCAAGCTCACACGAAAGGAGGTACCGTTTGTTTGGACGGATGGATATGCATTGGCCTTTGAGATGTTGAAGCAGAAGTTGATAACCGCCCCTATCCTAACCGTACCGGATGATTCAGGAGGACTGGTGATTCACAGCGACGCATCTGGAAAAGGATTGGGATGTGTTTTAATGCAGAATGGGAAAGTCGTCGCTTACGCATCGAGACAACTGAAGACTCATGAGAAGAACTATCCGACTCATGACTTAGAGCTTGCAGCCGTGATCTTCGCCCTGAAGATTTGGAAACACTACCTTCTGGGCGAGAGAGTTGAAGTCTTTACGGATCACAAGAGTTTGAAATATGTGTTCACTCAGAAGGAATTGAACATGAGGCAACGTAGATGGTTGGAGCTGATGGCCGACTACGACCTTGATCTTAAGTACCATCCGGGAAAAGTTAACGTCGTGCCAGATGCGCTAAGTCGGTTACCGGCAATTCAGGTATTGACTGCACAGAGAGAGATCATTACGGATTTTCGGAGATTCGACTTGGAGGTTGTGCTACCCCATGCTACAGGACAGTTGATGCAGTTGCAAGTACAGTCGTCCTTAGTTGAGAAGATTAAAGCGACACAATCGCAGGATCCTAGACTGCAAAGGTTTCGAGAGCAGGTTGAAGCCGGACTACGAACAGATTTATTGATCCACGAAGATGGTTCGTTGAGGTATGGTAGCCGTGTGTGTGGGCCAAAAGGGGATGTGCGTGAAGAGCTTATGAAGGAGGCACACAATTCAGTTTACTCTGTACATCCAGGAGGGACAAAGATGTACCAAGATATTCGACAGCATTTCTGGTGGGAAGGCATGAAACGGGAGATTGCTCGCTTCGTGGCTAAGTGCTTGGTATGTCAGCAAGTCAAGGCTGAACACCAAATGGTTGCTGGTTTATTGCAACCATTTCCGATTACTCAGTGGAAGTGGGAACATATAACCATGGATTTCGTGACGGCTTTACCGCGGAGTCCAAAAGGCAACAATGCAGTATGGGTGATTGTTGATCGGTTGACCAAGGCAGCTCACTTTATTCCTTTTCGGGTTGGTCAATCAATAGAGACTTTGGCAGAGCGGTACATGCAGGAGATCATAAGATTGCATGTAGTACCGGTGAGCATCGTGTCCGATCGGGACACTCGGTTCTTATCACACTTCTGGAGGAGTTTACAGGAAAGTTTGGGGACGCGATTGAAGTTTAGCACAGCTTATCATCCTCAAACTGATGGTCAGTCGGAGAGAACGATCCAAACTCTTGATGATATGTTGAGAGCATGCATGTTGGACTTCAAGGGTTCGTGGGAGGATCATCTACACTTGGTGGAGTTTTCTTACAACAACAGTTTTCAGGCAACTACCCAGATGGCTCCGTTTGAAGCTTTGTATGGTCGTAAATGTCGTTCACCTATTTGTTGGGATGATGTCGGTGAACGAAAATTGTTGGGACCAGATTTGGTGATGCAGACAGTTGAGAAGGTTAACACTATCAGAAATCATATGAAGGCAGCACAAGACAGACAGAAGAGTTGGGCTAACACATCGAGAAGACCTCTAGAATTCACCGTGGGTGATTTGGTGTTCTTGAAGATATCACCGACTAGAGGGGTGATTCGTTTTGGAAGGCGAGGAAAGCTCAGTCCTCGGTTCGTTGGACCCTTGAGATCGTGGAGCGTGTTGGTGAGGTAGCATATCGTTTGGCGTTACCACAGTCCTTGGCAAATGTGCATGATATGTTTCACGTATCTCAACTCCGTAAGTATGTTCGAGATGAAACACACGTTTTGGATCATTCGGAGCTAACAGTACGAGAAGACTTGACTTTTGAGGAGCGACCAGTTGAAATCAAGGATCGAAGAGAAAATGTTCTTAAGAACAAGGTTATCCCCCTTGTGCTAGTCTCTTGGGGTAATCGATCGCATGGAGAATCCACTTGGGAGCGAGAAGACGAGATCCGGCAGAAGTTTCCTCACCTTTTCCTGTAGTTATCTATCTTGAATTCTTGGAATTTCGAGGACGAAATTCTTTTTGTAGTTGGGTATGATGTAACACCCGAGCCCAATAATACTATTTCTGTTACTGGTTGAGTGTTTGGCATTGCTCATTTCATTTATCTTGCTTGTTTGGTTCTTATTGCACAATTTTAACCGGCTAAGTCATTCTGCATATAACAAATCTTAGCACCCAAAATAAAATTGAAAATATTCTTCTTGGCCTACTTGACACCCTTAGCCTCGTGGTAGCGTCCGTGCATTGTATTCTCGTCCCGTTCAGTGAAACGGGCGAGTTTGGATGGCTACGTGCACGTGCGTGTGTCTGTTTTGGGAGTATGCTTTTTAATCATAAAACTTTTCATTTTAAAATTTGGAACCCGCCTAAAATCCTATTATTTGAATTTCGAATTTTTGGACCCAACCCGGGCGCAATTTGGAAATGTTTCATTTGGCGCCAAAATCCTAAATTTTAATATTATTAAAACCATCGCATATATTTTTCTAACTAACCTGATATCTTACTGTTCATTACCTATCTTTTAAATCTTTAAGTTAACCATATAATATTTTTACAATCTTTATATCCTTCTTAATTTATTCTCTCAGCCAATCGCAACCTCCCCTTTAACCCCGTGGGCCCCACTTTCTCTCTCTCTCTCTCTCCACTTTTTCCTCTCTCTCCCTCTCCCTCATATATTCTCTCGTACTTCTCTTTATCATTTTTCTCTTCTTGCTTCATGTCTCGTTTCTCATTTCTTTTAACTGTTCTTTTGTTGCCGGAATTCCGTCGTGCCGGTGACGTTTCTCGACGTTCCAGCGAGATACCCCGACCCGTGTGGTTCCTTTGTTCGTCGTTTGGGTTCATTCCGTGAACCGTGCGCCGTCGCGAGTTTTCCCCGCCGACGGTTAACGTTCCGTTTTCCCGATTCGCGACCCATCGAGGCAAGTTAATCTTGCTACATGCTATATACTTTTATAATCTTCATTTTATAATATTATACATTTGAAAATCTTATAGTTTACATATGAAATGTCGTTGAAAAATCGGATATGACAAATCTGAAATTTACTGTACACCTTATCTTATAAAATTCATTATAAATCATAGAAAAATCATTAGGATACGTTCTTTAGTTCGTTACGAAGCTAATTCAGAATACTATAACTCTATGAAATATTTACTTGCAAAATAAATTGTTTAATTAACGTAAAATGCAAATGAACACGTCTCTAAACTGCTGTCCAGGGAAATTCCAGCAGCAAACTTTCAACTTTGAATATTCATAACTTTTTGTAGGGATAACCTGAGATGCTTATACTTATAAAACTGAAAACCTTATTGAATTATCTTTGTTTTGGTATAAGACACGTCTCTTTTGGAGAACGTTTGTTATTTTTAAGCTATTTTACAAATTAGGGTGACGCTGAATTTCTGAACGGAACCTTCTTGTGCATGGTTAATCAATACAGCTTTTATAGTTACTAATCGCTTTGAATATGCTATCCATATTAATATTATTATATAAATATTTATATCACATATTGCTTAGTTGTACATCCCACACTACCATTTTATAGTTTTATAACTCTTCGGATACCCGTTTGCATCCATCGCATTTAAGATAAATATAATTGCATCCATAGATCACATTACTACATAATAACGTGATATTAATACTCCATGTTTAATAAATTGCATCCTAATTAATATTGGAACTATAAATGTAACCCTAATCAATAACTGTGCATCCATATCCTTGAAATTATATCTATTTGCCTATCATATTACATGTTCCAGTTTATTGTTCTAATAGTACTCATGCTTGTTTATTTATACACATGTTTATGATAGTTTGATTATGAGCACCCACATGACATCTTGTGCTTCCTGACATGACCTGTTACACTTCCTACTTGACATGATATGGTACCGTACACTCTTGACATGACATGACACCTTTATACATTACCTGACCTGTTACCTGATCTCATGCCTAATGCCGACAAACCTGACCATTCCCGCTGTCTATCCAGACAGACCTACTTTTACTCGACCTTGTGTTGGCATTAGTCCTTGACTACTGAATACCTGACCTGACATACATAGCTTGGGGGTATGGGGAAATCAAAGGTGAAACCGACTTGTAACTCAACAGTTCGATACTTGTTCTGATCAGTCTTACGGGCTTGGCCAGCTCCGGAGTGTTGATGCTGACATCACTCATCTATCCTACTACCTTTTACTGCTTAGCGGCACGTCTCGGATTCAGCCCCGAGGATCATGACCGTGGTCCCGGGCATGCACGGGATACTATTGAGTTACATCGACGATTCATCAATTGGTTTCAAAGACTATAGAGTAGAAACCTGATAGGACAGTTTAGTCACCATTGCACATTACCCTGCTCTGTTATTTCTTATTACTGCTTTATTCATGTTCATACTCGCATTGCTTATTATCATGTTTACATTATATACTTGATGTCATGACGCGCTGACGTCTGGGTTTTGCATGGCCCAGATTCCGTACCACTGTCGACGACCGAGCAGGAGTACTTCAGCCAGCAGGCTGAACTGTGAGTTCTTTAGGGTTTAGTTTATTTATTTTCATTTCATTTCCAGATGTGAGCCCGCTTTATGGGACGTATTGTTTATTCATTGTTTTGGATCATTAGCTTCCGCACTTATTGTTTATTGATTCTTGTTATTATGGATTTGGACATGTATTAGATTAGCTTATTATCTTGTTCTTGATATCCTTACAACCGTAATGTGACTGTGGATGGATACTTCCTACCCACAGGTAGCATGGTTGGCTATGTCACGTGCCCAATCTTGCGTACTCTGGGAAGCGGGGCGTGACATGGTTCTTTTGGTATCAGAGCCATAGGTTAATTGGGTTGATTCTTTGTAGTTGGGTATTGCACCCGATACACGAATCAGGATACCCGTGATTAGGAAACATGTCCTGCCACTTTGACCGTTTTACCATCCTTGAATCATTCTTCCGGATCATGTCGACATGCAAACTTACTTTGCATTGTCAACTCGAAAACCTAACTTCTTGTTATCTTTAGGACTTAGGCGACTTGGGTGGAGTTAAGTAATTGCGGCTATGATACCGCGGCATAGCTACAATGCGGTACTCTATTTAAGTATCTTGGAGTTCTAGCCTTGATCCACATTCAGAATCTATCATCATGCTAATGTTGGGTGTTTTGAGTTCAGGATTATGACAGGTAAGAAGTTGAAGACGTACCAGAGGCGTGTGAATGAAACCGCCATGCTTGGAGTGATAAGATAAATGCTGGAAATCAAAGAAACAGACCGAGCTGATCCAGCAGCAAGCGGACTTGTTTCAGGAAGGTTTGCAGATCGTTCAGCAGTCTGTAAACGATGTTGGAACTAGACCAGTTGACCGAGTAAGGACCGTAGCAGATTTCAGACTTTTAGATCCGTCTACTTTCACTTTTCTGGAGGAGCCGTTGCCAGCCGAGCCGTGGCTAGCGACACGGAGAATTTGCTGATTGCGACACAGATTCCAGAGGACAAAGGAGTTGATGTGGTGCGCATTCATTTAGTGGATTACGCCCGAGAGTGACGGCTTGTGGAGGAGACCCGCTTGCCCAAGCCGATCAGTTGGGCGAAGTTTTTCTAAGAACCCCCTGGAGAAGTTCTTCCCGCAGACTGCGCGGAGGAAAGGGAAGAAATTTATCGGACTAAGGCAGAATGGAGCAACCGTGGACGTGCATGCAGCGGAGTGGACGAGACTCAGTAGTCTCGCTGGACCTTTCGCGGCCAACGATGCAGACAGCAGTTGCGGTAAGGAAGCAGTTCTGTCGGGCCAGTCGAGTTTAGGGCTAGGCCGACAAACAGTGTTCTTGCGACTATGGAAGTGAATAGTAATGAAGAGCCGGCAGTTGTTCGCGACTTTATGGATGTGTTTGCAGATATTTCGGGCTTACCGCCAGAGCGAGATGTGGAGTTCGCGATTGACCTTATTCCTGGTGCAGCGCCAGTATCAAAATCTTATTATCCGATGGCACCGGTGGAATTGGAAGAAGTTAAGAAACAAGTTGGTGAATTACTCGAGAAGGGATGGATTCGAAGCAGCAACTCACCTTGGGGAGCTCCAGTTCTTTTAGTAAAGAAGAAGGATGGCACGAGAAGGATGTGCATGGATTATCGAGAATTGAACCGGGTGACTATTAAGAACAAGTACCCGATCCCTCGCATTGGAGAGCTTTTTGAGCAGCTTAGTGGCGCGAGGGTGTTCTCGAAATTGGATTTGCGATCGGGATATCATCAGGTCCGAGTGAAAGCAGAAGGCATTTGCAAGACGGCGTTTCGAACTCGATATGGACATTTCGAGTATCTAGTGACGCCCTTCGGAGTGACTAATGCGCCGGCAATATTCATGGATTTGATGAACATGATCTTTTCACCGTTCTTGGACCAGTTTATTGTGGTATTCATTGACGATATTCTGGTGTACTCGAGGAGTCCGGAGGAGCATGCTGAGCACTTAAGGATCGCACCGCAAACGCTGAGACAAGAGAAATTATTTGCGAAGATGAGTAAGTGTGAATTCTGGCTGGAAGAAGTGAAGTTTCTGGGGCATGTCGTGTCGGGCGATGGAATCGCCGTCGATCCCGAAAAGATTGCAGCAGTTCGAGACTGGCCTATTCCAAAGAATGTTGCAGAGATAAGGAGTTTTCTTGGACTCGCCGGATACTATAGAAGATTTGTGGAGAACTTCGCTCGCGTAGCTGAGCCGTTAACCAAGCTCACACGAAAGGAGGTACCGTTTGTTTGGACGGATGGATATGCATTGGCCTTTGAGATGTTGAAGCAGAAGTTGATAACCGCCCCTATCCTAACCGTACCGGATGATTCAGGAGGACTGGTGATTCACAGCGACGCATCTGGAAAAGGATTGGGATGTGTTTTAATGCAGAATGGGAAAGTCGTCGCTTACGCATCGAGACAACTGAAGACTCATGAGAAGAACTATCCGACTCATGACTTAGAGCTTGCAGCCGTGATCTTCGCCCTGAAGATTTGGAAACACTACCTTCTGGGCGAGAGAGTTGAAGTCTTTACGGATCACAAGAGTTTGAAATATGTGTTCACTCAGAAGGAATTGAACATGAGGCAACGTAGATGGTTGGAGCTGATGGCCGACTACGACCTTGATCTTAAGTACCATCCGGGAAAAGTTAACGTCGTGCCAGATGCGCTAAGTCGGTTACCGGCAATTCAGGTATTGACTGCACACAGAGAGATCATTACGGATTTTCGGAGATTCGACTTGGAGGTTGTGCTACCCCATGCTACAGGACAGTTGATGCAGTTGCAAGTACAGTCGTCCTTAGTTGAGATGATTAAAGCGACACAATCGCAGGATCCTAGACTGCAAAGGTTTCGAGAGCAGGTTGAAGCCGGACTACGAACAGATTTATTGATCCACGAAGATGGTTCGTTGAGGTATGGTAGCCGTGTGTGTGGGCCAAAAGGGGATGTGTGTGAAGAGCTTATGAAGGAGGCACACAATTCAGTTTACTCTGTACATCCAGGAGGGACAAAGATGTACCAAGATATTCGACAGCATTTCTGGTGGGAAGGCATGAAACGGGAGATTGCTCGCTTCGTGGCTAAGTGCTTGGTATGTCAGCAAGTCAAGGCTGAACACCAAATGGTTGCTGGTTTATTGCAACCATTTCCGATTACTCAGTGGAAGTGGGAACATATAACCATGGATTTCGTGACGGCTTTACCGCGGAGTCCAAAAGGCAACAATGCAGTATGGGTGATTGTTGATCGGTTGACCAAGGCAGCTCACTTTATTCCTTTTCGGGTTGGTCAATCAATAGAGACTTTGGCAGAGCGGTACATGCAGGAGATCATAAGATTGCATGGAGTACCGGTGAGCATCGTGTCCGATCGGGACACTCGGTTCTTATCACACTTCTGGAGGAGTTTACAGGAAAGTTTGGGGACGCGATTGAAGTTTAGCACAGCTTATCATCCTCAAACTGATGGTCAGTCGGAGAGAACGATCCAAACTCTTGATGATATGTTGAGAGCATGCATGTTGGACTTCAAGGGTTCGTGGGAGGATCATCTACACTTGGTGGAGTTTTCTTACAACAACAGTTTTCAGGCAACTACCCAGATGGCTCCGTTTGAAGCTTTGTATGGTCGTAAATGTCGTTCACCTATTTGTTGGGATGATGTCGGTGAACGAAAATTGTTGGGACCAGATTTGGTGATGCAGACAGTTGAGAAGGTTAACACTATCAGAAATCATATGAAGGCAGCACAAGACAGACAGAAGAGTTGGGCTAACACATCGAGAAGACCTCTAGAATTCACCGTGGGTGATTTGGTGTTCTTGAAGATATCACCGACTAGAGGGGTGATTCGTTTTGGAAGGCGAGGAAAGCTCAGTCCTCGGTTCGTTGGACCCTTGAGATCGTGGAGCGTGTTGGTGAGGTAGCATATCGTTTGGCGTTACCACAGTCCTTGGCAAATGTGCATGATATGTTTCACGTATCTCAACTCCGTAAGTATGTTCGAGATGAAACACACGTTTTGGATCATTCGGAGCTAACAGTACGAGAAGACTTGACTTTTGAGGAGCGACCAGTTGAAATCAAGGATCGAAGAGAAAATGTTCTTAAGAACAAGGTTATCCCCCTTGTGCTAGTCTCTTGGGGTAATCGATCGCATGGAGAATCCACTTGGGAGCGAGAAGACGAGATCCGGCAGAAGTTTCCTCACCTTTTCCTGTAGTTATCTATCTTGAATTCTTGGAATTTCGAGGACGAAATTCTTTTTGTAGTTGGGTATGATGTAACACCCGAGCCCAATAATACTATTTCTGTTACTGGTTGAGTGTTTGGCATTGCTCATTTCATTTATCTTGCTTGTTTGGTTCTTATTGCACAATTTTAACCGGCTAAGTCATTCTGCATATAACAAATCTTAGCACCCAAAATAAAATTGAAAATATTCTTCTTGGCCTACTTGACACCCTTAGCCTCGTGGTAGCGTCCGTGCATTGTATTCTCGTCCCGTTCAGTGAAACGGGCGAGTTTGGATGGCTACGTGCACGTGCGTGTGTCTGTTTTGGGAGTATGCTTTTTAATCATAAAACTTTTCATTTTAAAATTTGGAACCCGCCTAAAATCCTATTATTTGAATTTCGAATTTTTGGACCCAACCCGGGCGCAATTTGGAAATGTTTCATTTGGCGCCAAAATCCTAAATTTTAATATTATTAAAACCATCGCATATATTTTTCTAACTAACCTGATATCTTACTGTTCATTACCTATCTTTTAAATCTTTAAGTTAACCATATAATATTTTTACAATCTTTATATCCTTCTTAATTTATTCTCTCAGCCAATCGCAACCTCCCCTTTAACCCCGTGGGCCCCACTTTCTCTCTCTCTCTCTCTCCACTTTTTCCTCTCTCTCCCTCTCCCTCATATATTCTCTCGTACTTCTCTTTATCATTTTTCTCTTCTTGCTTCATGTCTCGTTTCTCATTTCTTTTAACTGTTCTTTTGTTGCCGGAATTCCGTCGTGCCGGTGACGTTTCTCGACGTTCCAGCGAGATACCCCGACCCGTGTGGTTCCTTTGTTCGTCGTTTGGGTTCATTCCGTGAACCGTGCGCCGTCGCGAGTTTTCCCCGCCGACGGTTAACGTTCCGTTTTCCCGATTCGCGACCCATCGAGGCAATTTAATCTTGCTACATGCTATATACTTTTATAATCTTCATTTTATAATATTATACATTTGAAAATCTTATAGTTTACATATGAAATGTCGTTGAAAAATCGGATATGACAAATCTGAAATTTACTGTACACCTTATCTTATAAAATTCATTATAAATCATAGAAAAATCATTAGGATACGTTCTTTAGTTCGTTACGAAGCTAATTCAGAATACTATAACTCTATGAAATATTTACTTGCAAAATAAATTGTTTAATTAACGTAAAATGCAAATGAACACGTCTCTAAACTGCTGTCCAGGGAAATTCCAGCAGCAAACTTTCAACTTTGAATATTCATAACTTTTTGTAGGGATAACCTGAGATGCTTATACTTATAAAACTGAAAACCTTATTGAATTATCTTTGTTTTGGTATAAGACACGTCTCTTTTGGAGAACGTTTGTTATTTTTAAGCTATTTTACAAATTAGGGTGACGCTGAATTTCTGAACGGAACCTTCTTGTGCATGGTTAATCAATACAGCTTTTATAGTTACTAATCGCTTTGAATATGCTATCTATATTAATATTATTATATAAATATTTATATCACATATTGCTTAGTTGTACATCCCACACTACCATTTTATAGTTTTATAACTCTTCGGATACCCGTTTGCATCCATCGCATTTAAGATAAATATAATTGCATCCATAGATCACATTACTACATAATAACGTGATATTAATACTCCATGATTAATAAATTGCATCCTAATTAATATTGGAACTATAAATGTAACCCTAATCAATAACTGTGCATCCATATCCTTGAAATTATATCTATTTGCCTATCATATTACATGTTCCAGTTTATTGTTCTAATAGTACTCATGCTTGTTTATTTATACACATGTTTATGATAGTTTGATTATGAGCACCCACATGACATCTTGTGCTTCCTGACATGACCTGTTACACTTCCTACTTGACATGATATGGTACCGTACACTCTTGACATGACATGACACCTTTATACATTACCTGACCTGTTACCTGATCTCATGCCTAATGCCGACAAACCTGACCATTCCCGCTGTCTATCCAGACAGACCTACTTTTACTCGACCTTGTGTTGGCATTAGTCCTTGACTACTGAATACCTGACCTGACATACATAGCTTGGGGGTATGGGGAAATCAAAGGTGAAACCGACTTGTAACTCAACAGTTCGATACTTGTTCTGATCAGTCTTACGGGCTTGGCCAGCTCCGGAGTGTTGATGCTGACATCACTCATCTATCCTACTACCTTTTACTGCTTAGCGGCACGTCTCGGATTCAGCCCCGAGGATCATGACCGTGGTCCCGGGCATGCACGGGATACTATTGAGTTACATCGACGATTCATCAATTGGTTTCAAAGACTATAGAGTAGAAACCTGATAGGACAGTTTAGTCATCATTGCACATTACCCTGCTCTGTTATTTCTTATTACTGCTTTATTCATGTTCATACTCGCATTGCTTATTATCATGTTTACATTATATACTTGATGTCATGACGCGCTGACGTCTGGGTTTTGCATGGCCCAGATTCCGTACCACTGTCGACGACCGAGCAGGAGTACTTCAGCCAGCAGGCTGAACTGTGAGTTCTTTAGGGTTTAGTTTATTTATTTTCATTTCATTTCCAGATGTGAGCCCGCTTTATGGGACGTATTGTTTATTCATTGTTTTGGATCATTAGCTTCCGCACTTATTGTTTATTGATTCTTGTTATTATGGATTTGGACATGTATTAGATTAGCTTATTATCTTGTTCTTGATATCCTTACAACCGTAATGTGACTGTGGATGGATACTTCCTACCCACAGGTAGCATGGTTGGCTATGTCACGTGCCCAATCTTGCGTACTCTGGGAAGCGGGGCGTGACATTTTCAGGAGCGAATCATCATTTGCCTTGAGAGGACTTGGAATTTGCTACCAATTTAGGCATCAGCATCGCTGCGACTAGAATATTGCCAGGAGTGAATCATCATTTGCCTTTAAAGGACTTAGCATTTGATACCAATTTAGGCATCAGTATCGCTATGACTGGAATATCGCCATGAGCGAATCATCATTTGCCTTTGTTGATTTGAACAAATGTGGCTTAGTAGAAAAGGTTAGGATCCTGTCGACTAAGACTTTTTGACTTTATGAGCCGTAAAGGTCTCATAAAGTTATTTCTCCTTACGTGTCGTGAGGATCTTGTAGGTGTATGTTCTCCTTAGAAGCTGTGGGGACTTCTAAGTGGTATTTCCTCTTATAAGTCGTAAGGATCCTATAAGAGTATTTTCTTCTTATAAGTCGAGAAGACTTACAAGTGTCGTTCACTATATGAGAGCATTCCTCATGATTAGTGGAACTTGGTGGGGAAATGTTTATTTGTGCCCATGGATTGTATACAGAAGCCAGCATTATACCGCCTGTAGGGCAACTTGGGGAGTGTGATGGTTTAAGAACAGGTTCAGGTCCCCTATCTTAAGGCTTCTGAATCCTATGAGCCGTGAGGGTCTCACATGGGGAATTCTCCTTACGAGTCATGAGGATCTCGTAAGTGTAATTTATCTTTAGGAATCGTGGGGATCCCTAAGTGTGTTGCTCCCTTGTGAGTCGTAAGAATCTCACGCTGGTGTTTACTCCTCACAAGGTCGAGAGGACCTTGCAGGTGTCTTTATTTTAACGAGATTGCGCCCTTTCGGGTTTTCACAAACTCGCTGGTAGCCTTGCTGTGTTTACTCACGGCGTCCTTTTCGGGTTTTCATCCGTGCCCATGTCGCTTGTGGACATACCATTTTTTTAACAACGAGATTGTGCCCTTTCAGGTTTTCATAAGCTCACGGTAGCCCTGCTGTTTTTACTCATGGCGCCCTTTCGGGTTTTCATCCGTGCCCATTTCATTTGTGAACGTACCATTTTTTTACCCCTCTGTTCGCCAATGGAACTTATGGGAGACTTCGCCACCGGGGCAGCTGCGCGGCCAGCGGGACTTAAGTTGCAGTCCTCGCCGCTGGGACTTATGGACTTGAATTCCACCATCGCCGTGTTTGAGGCGACGTATTTAGTTTAAGGACATTACGGTCCATTATTAGTTTAGGGACATCTCGGTCTGTTGTTAGTTTAGGGACATTGCGGTCCATGGCCAGCTTCGAGGTGAAGTTTTGCCGGATACTACTTATAGAGTCTTGACTCGGGAAGACAGCGAGCGGACACGAGCGTTGTCATCTATCATTAACTTGAGTTGTGATTTGTCAAGCGTAGTATTTCTTAAGGAACCGGCCGTTTATTAGCCGGAAGGGTCTTTCGCCATGCATATCCATGAGCAAGTAGGCCCCACCTTGGTAGACCTTGTCTATGATGTATGGACCCTCATAGTTCGGATCAAATTTCCCCCGCTTTGCACGGTTGGGGATCATAGGTCTTTTTACGACTAGCACGAGGCCGCCTTGGCGGAATGTTCTCGGCCTGGTTAGTCTTTCATATGAGCACGCCATCCTTTCTTTGTAAGCTTCCAGGTTTTGCTGAGCCATGAGACGAGTTTCATCGAGGGCATCGATCTCCCCAAGCCAAAGATGGGTATTTTCTTCATCCATCAGCTCATATTGAACTGCCACGCGCAGAGAGGATAGCTCTATCTCCAAGGGAAGTACTGTTTCTGTGCCGAATACCAACGCGAATGGCGTTGTATTCGTGGCTGCTTTGAACGTGGTTCGATACGCCCATAGCGCTTCATGCAGTCTCTCATACCAGTCCTTTTTATTTCTGGACACCATTTTCTTCATGATCTTCGTCAAGGTCTTGTTGAAAGCCTCAGCGAGACCATTAGCTCGGGGATTATAGACTGAAGAGTATCTTCAATCTATATAATGCTGTTGTGTGAAGCGGCTGATCTTATGGCTCCTGTATGCCGGCCTATTATCCAAGATGATTCATCGTGGAGTGCCGAATCGGTAGATGACATGCGTCCTGAAGAAATAGAGGATGTTCTCCATCTTCACCTCCCTCAGCGGTACTGCCTCTGCCCACTTAGAGAAGTAATCGGTAGTTGCCAATATGAACCGATGTCCCTTGGACGATGTTGGCTCGATGGGCTCGATTATATCGGTTCCCCACAATTCGAACGGCTAGCCAGCCAAAGTTAGGTGCAGCGGATTTGGATGCTGGTGGATGAAGTCCCCGTGAATTTGGCATGGGTGACACTGCTTCACATATTCGAGGCAGTCCTGAATCATCGTGGTCCAATAGTAACCCATTCTCTTGATCTTCAACTTCATCTTTGGTCCGGCTTGATGAGAACCGCAGAGTCCGTCGTGAGTTTCTTGGACGACCCTCCTTGTTTTCTTCGGTCCCAAGCATCTTAGCCACAAACAGTCGAACGATCTCTTATATAGAATATCATTGACGAAGGCGAATGATAGAGCTCGTTTCATGAGTTGATGTCTTGACGACACGTCTTCGGGCGTTTGATGGGATTTGAAGTAGTCTATGAAGACTTCTCTCCAATCCTTAGCCTTTTCTTCGTCTTCTATTTGGCAAACTGCTTGTTTGGTCGCTTTCTTCCTTTCAGACGATTCCGGAGAAATTTCTGCTGGCGTGAGAATCCGGCGTCTTTGTATAATGATCCTTACGTCATCGAGGTTTTCGTCGGCCAGTTCTTTAGCGAGCTTGGCTAATGCATTCACCTTGCTATTTTCTGCGAGCGAAATGCTTTTCAGAATGTAAGAGGGCATTTGTGTCAGCAATTGCTGCACTCTCTCGCCATATTTTACCAACTCTTATTTGCATGTCTGATAGTCGCCATTTACTCGGCTAATGACTGGCTGGGAATCTCCATATATGAGCAGGTTTTCGATTCCCATGTCGACAGCAATCTCAAGACCTGCTATCAAAACTTCGTACTCAGCCTCGTTGTTTGTTCTCGGCTCTGTTAATGAAAGGGCAAAATGCATTATCCCTCCTTGCGGAGTCACGAAGATAAGACCCACCCCGGCTTTAATTATGGGGGTGTTTTGCTTTCGCTTTTTCATGGAAAATGCTCCATCGAATTAGAGTTCCCATTGGGCATTATTTCCTTCCTCCTCCCTGTCTATTGCGTCGAACGCGTGTTCATCTGGTAATTCGCAATTTAAGGGAGAGTCGGCTGGTATTGGATGTTCAACGAGGAAGTCGGCGATGGCCTGGCCCTTTACTGCCCTGAGGGGTCGATAGATTATCAAGAACTCCAAAAAAAGGAGGGCCCATTTGGCAAGCCTTCCTGTTAGTATGGCTCTTGACATTAAATATTTGAGAGGATCCACTTTTGATATGAGATGGACCTCATATGCTACCGCATAATGTCGAAGCTTCGTTATCGCAAAGATCAGTGCCAGGCAATGCTTTTCGATGGGGGGGTAATTATTTTCTGCCCCCAGGAGAACTCGACTCAAATAGTAGAGAGCTCTCTCCTTCCCTGATCGCTCTCCTGTGCCCATAGCGCGCCTAGAGAACCTTCAAGGACTGTTGTGTTCAGGATGAGGGGCTTTCCCTTGACAGGAGCGGTCAGTACCGGTGGGTTCTGCAGGTATTACTTGATTTCGTCCAGTGCACTTTGGCATTTACGATCCCAAACGAACGGGGTCCCCTTCTTCATTAGATGGCTGTAGAGGCGGCATTTTCCAGAGAGGTTGGCTATGAACCGTCGGATATATGCGAGTGTAATGTTTCTAAAATCGTTATATGAATTTTTCCGTTTTAGGGTAAAATAGCCGGTATTTTTCGTTTTAACCCGATAGTGATCAAACTTCTGTATAGACTCGTTTGCAACTAGTTTTGCTAGAATAAAGCTAGTTTGCGGGTTTTGTGGGTCACTTGGAAGTTTTGGTTCACTTTGATATTTTCCCTAATTAAAGTATTATTTTAAGTTGTTAATTATGCACTTAATTAGTGGTAATTACAATTTTGGTTTGGATTAATTATTTCTAATATGAATCTATGCTAATCTAATCACTAGATTAATCTTAATCCATCCATAGAAAAATATCTAAATATTTGAGATTAAAATTGAAATTTTAAAGAAAAGGAAATGAGGTGTCTTGGATTTTATTGCATAAGTGTATAGTTGTAGATATTTTACACTAGATATTTCCCCAAATTACACAAACCCCCCCTCTTCTTTCCTCTTGGCCGAACTCCATTCCTTGCCGCCCTCTCTTGATTCCTTGCTCATTTTCACTTCATCATGCTCACAAAAATCATCACAAATCCTTAAATATTCACACAAACTCATAAATTAATCCTTACCCACAATTCTTCATCTCCAAAGTAGCTTGGATCTTCAATAAAGACTTCATTTTTGATGATAAATTTGGAGTTAGTTGCTAAATGGTGATCTTGTTTGTGAGGTATAAATCCTAACCCCAATCCTTTATTGTTGCTTAAATCCTTAAAGCTTGCTTATTTAGATGTTTTATATAGCTTCAAGTTCATGTTTAGTTCATTCATGAAAAGGATTTTGAAAATCAAGCTAGAGTTTTGAACGGTTAAAGTGGTTAATCTTGATGTGTAGACTTGAAAAACTTAAACAAATTGTGAGAATGTTATTTGTTGTTTTTCCTAATTGTCTTTTAAGCTTAATCGCAAACTAGGTTTTTCTAAATCATTTTTGGGTAAGATTAAAATTATGGAATTAATTCGGATCACTAAATTAAGCTGCTTTGTATTGTTGGAAATGGCTAGAATTGTTAAATATCTAGACTTGTGCTAAATTTTCGATAAGGTTGCTTACTAGGTTTTCGGCAAAATTTGACGTGAGTTTTAATGGAAGTGGAGATGACGTTAATATTACTATATACAATAATTATTGTGTTGTAAATAAGTATTGGTACTATTGGGTTTTTGGCGTAGCGGTTTTCATGTATAGCGACCCAATTTAGGGTTTTGGCTATGTTTTTCCGGTATTTGGATTCTTGGTTTTGGAGTTATGGTATTGTATTTGGTCGTTGGACGTTTTTACGTCAACGACGAGAGTTGTTTGGTTGTTTTGCATGCGCGGGCTATAGGTTCTAACCTATGAGCGCACCGCGTGTCGTTTTTGGATTTCGGAATTTGATATTAATAGCTTTGCGAATTCCTATTGATTGTAGGTATCTTCGCATGGATTCCGTGACGACGAAGCGCATCGACTACGGCTAAGCGAGTAGTTTAGCAGGTGAGTAGATTTATATCTATGGGGGAAGTTGGGTGGATGGCGTATAGCACCCCCGCAAACATTGATATGGATTATCGTTGATTATTATATCCTGATAAATGATATGCGACGAACATGATTATAGGATCTAATAACGATAAAATGATGAAAGTTGACACTAATGAACATATTGACATATGAGATTATGAAATGATAAGTGAATCATGATAGGTGCGAATTGAAAGAAATCAAGTGTGATATTTATAAAATGTGATGCGAGATATTAATGTGATGAACGAGTATACAATGTGATATGATGACTTAGTGTGATATGTCGTTATATGGATTCGAGTCGATATGAGATTGCTGAAACCTTTGTAGGTCTCCTGATAAGAGTTTGACATGGACGTGACCTGAGAGATAGGTATATTTATATGGATAATGTTTTGCATATTGAGTGATATGCCGTACGAGGCTTAGATCCGTACCCCGATATTGTATAGGTTGATACAATCCCTATTTGTTTAATGCCGCTGTATGATGGATTTACCATACGCGATGAGTTTTATCTGTTGATTTATCCATACCGTTGTTTAGAGGATGCCGTATGATGGATTGTACCGTACGTGATATTGTGAGACTGGATGCCGATTGATAGATTCACCGACTCGGTCATGTTAGATACGTATACCTTATAGCATTTAGTTCATGATGTGCATTATGCTGCATTCATATTATTCTCATTGCATTTCATATACCTGTGTTAGTACACCTACACCATTATCGATGATGCGTATGTTACACTTATACATATTGCCGGCTCACACACTTCATCATCGATAATTGCTATGTCACTACACAGTAGAACTGCTATATCATGCTATAATATACTTGCTATGCTCACATCACTGTTCCTTGTTGCATGACAAACGGATATACTTACATTCTGTTATATGTTGTATACCTACATGCTCACACATATACCATGCTATAGTTATATGTTCCACTTTATATGACATATATATCGGTGGTATGGGACACTATTATATATGTATATTGGATTCGGATACTTGGGGACCGCATGATATATTTAATGACTAGATGCATTTAAATAGCGGACTTTTCCCGTGATATGCTCATATTGTTGTTCTATGTTGCATATGTTATATTACATGGATTTACGCATTTGAGATATGTTTTCATGCGATTTGGGGATTTCTAGTGTCGATGTTAGGCACTTATATTTCGAGAGATTTATGGATATTAGAACCGATACGTGGAACACAAGTGTCGAGGTTGGACACTTGGGTTTTGAGGAACGTATGGATATCAGAAAATCGATACGTGAAACACAAGTGTAGAGGTTGGACACTTGGGTTTTGAGGTACGTATGGGTATGAGTATTTATGTGTCGATGCTAGACACTAGTTTTCATGATGTTTTCGGGTGTCGATGTTTGCCACTCAGGTTTCATGAGACTTACAGTTTTAAGGGCCGATCCGAGGATGCGGTGTTACCTGCATGTGTTTTCATGATGTTTGCATGCATGAGTTGTTGAGTCAGTGGTTGACATGTGGACGGGATCCACTGCATACATGCATTGATTTTATTACTGGACGAGATCCACCTGCTTACATGTATTGATTATATTGTTGGATGATATCCACTTGCTGATAGGCATTTATTATGTATTGGCACTTATGCAGATACGGTCACCCTAGATATCATAGTATTAGCTTTAGGATATAGTTGACCTAGGAATCGTTGTTTATTTCGATTTCTACCTGATAATGTTTTTCTATTCACGAGTTGGCAACTCACCCCCGTTGTGCCACAGTTCTTGCAGGTTGACCGCAGGGATCAGTTGCGACATCGCTGGCACACAGCTGTTTTCAGGTGACTTGCTTGTGGTAGGTGGTACATGTTGGATCGTGCCCCTCTTGTATTCATTATTCTTATCGTATCTAGTCACTCCATCAATTCAGAAACTAGTTATTGTATATGTTGCAGACTTAGAAGACTTGTAGTTGCGAGACTTGAGCGATGGGTTTTATGTTCGCTTTTGGGGTTGACTCGCTTTACTTTATTTCCTTGCGTGGATCTTCGCCGTTGGGCGTCGTATACTTGTTTTTATACTTGTGGTGGTTGTTTCCGCCGTTGGGTGTGATTTGCTCCTATTTGGGGATGCTTTATTATATTTCTGTGTTGTACCCGTTTTCGGGGTTTGTTTTTACAAGGGAGGTGCTTCCTAAATTTTCAAAAGACAAAACATGATTTACTATATCTTTATTTCAAAGCTTCACATCTTTATTTCTTAAAAAGGTTTTGATTTCTTGGTTTCAGCTTACTTAAATTACGTTACGCCTGTAGACGTTGCGTGATTTAAGTGCTGGCCGCGAGCTAATGTTTTGGGTCGTGCCAGCGAGCTTTCCTTGGAGAGACTGCAATTGTTTGAGAGTTCTTGGCATGGGCATTTCCATAATCGCTTTGATCTTTGATGGGTCTATTTCGATGCCTCGGTGTCGTATGATGAATCCTAGGAATTTTCCTGAGGAGACTCTAAACGCGCATTTCAGAGGGTTCATCTTCAGATTATATTTCCGAAGACGCTGGAATATTATTTTCAAATGCTCCCAGTGCTCCTCGTACGATTTGCTTTTCACCACAAGGTCGTCGATATAACATTCGACAATCTCGTGTATGAGGTCATCAAAGATCTTCGTCATGGCCCTCTGGTAGGTAGCGCCAGCGTTGTTCAGACCGAAGGGCATCACTTTATAGCAGAATATGCCCAGCGTGGTCCGGAAGGCAGTATACTTTTGGTCATTGGGATGCATCTTTATTTGATTATACCCCGAAGATCCATCCATAAAGGAGAAGGCTTCAAGGGTGGATGTGTTATCGATCATCAGCTCGGTAACCGGTACTGGGAAGTCATCCTTCAGACAAGCTTTGTTAAGGTCCCGGAAGTCCACGCAGATGCGTACTGTACCATTTTTCTTCATTACCGGAACGATATTGGCGATCCAGTCAGGATATTGAACTTCTTGGATGAAGCCAGATCCAATTAGTTTCTTGACTTCGGCGTTGATACTCATCTCAAGTTCGAGCCGCATTCTTCTTGGCGCATGTTTGACTGGATTGACGTTCGGTGATATCGCCAGTTTATGCACAGCTATTTCTGGATCTAGTCCCAGCATCTTGGGATAGTTCCATGCGAAGCAGTATTTATACTGTATAAGCACATCCTTTAGAGTGGCCACCTGCTTTTTAGACAGCGGCTCACTGACGAACGTTAGCTTCGGCTCGTTTTCTGTCCCCAAGTCGATTTTTTTTTAGGTTGTCCGCTGTGGTGTGTATCCCATCTTCCAACTCTTTTGGCGCCTGTGGAAATTATGAGATCACTTCGTCCTCATCCTCATCTGCGAAGCACCGGGAGAGGTCATCCATATTCTCGTGCTCTCCCTTTTTTGATAGTGTTATCAAATGGAAGGTACGAGCTCATTTCCAAGCTCGATGCTGATCTAGACTTTCCCTCGCAGTGTAGGTTGCTCTTAGCTCATGATTTTATGGTGGGGATACCCTCCAACTGTCAGATAGATCAAACCTGCCTTACTGATACTGGTCTTCGACCCAGTCTTTGAAGGTGAAGCAGTCTTCAAAAGGATGTCCTACTGCTCGGTGGTAGGAGCAATAAGCCAGATGATGGACCACGTTTATTTACTTGGGGTGCCGAGACTCTGGGAGCGTCATCATTTGATGCTTGATGACAAGGTCAAATATTTTCCTTGTCTTGTCTCGGGGGAAAGAGTATTCCCGACCCATCTTCTTCATAAAGGACGGATTCCAGCTGACTCTTTCTCGATTGCGTGGCTTCTTGGATATGCTTTGCTGTTCTAGAACATCATTCTTGTTCTCCATCATGTTTTTGCCTCTGCGTCGGACTTTTCCATTGCCACGAGAGCGCACAACGGGCTGAGGGTGAAGGACATTGTAGACTTTTCTCTCCGCAGACTGCTGAGCGAGACGCTGCGTCCTGGCTTTCCTATTAACGGCCATTTCGCGGCTGTGGTCATCCCGAACCTTTTGACTGACTTCTTTCATTAGCTTGTAAATTTGTTCTTCGAATGACGGACTTAGTATTCTTACGGCGGGATCTCGCTCTGGTTCGATATCAGCGCTATCTGGAAATGCATTCGCTTTTCCACCGGAGTTATTTATGACATGGTAACTGTTCCCTCATAAAAATATCAGGAATACCCCAATAGGGCATCACGTGTCCACACGTGACCAGAGATCACGTGCAGACACGTGATGGGTTCCTGTGATCTCTAATTTATAGAGTTAAACTCTAATTTTTAGAGTTAAACTCTAGTCAAACAATCAATCGATGGAATCACGTGTCCACGCTTGATGGGCCCTTTAAACTCACTAAAAAGAATTAAAAGTATAGTAAAATAACTAAGGAAAAACCCCAATGGGGCATCACGTGCTAACACGTGACCAAGGGTCACGTGCTGACACGTGATGATTCCTTAGTTCTTTAAAACAGCAGAATTAAATTCTGGTTAAAATATTAATCAAGGGGGGTCACGTGTCAACACGTGATGGGTCCCTAATCTCTTTAATTAATAAAATTAAATTCTATTTAAATGATCAAACAATGGGATCACGTGCTAACACGTGATAGGCTTTTCAAGCCTTCTGAACTAATAGAATTAAATTCTAATTAAGAAGAAATCGCGAACCCTAACTGGAAAATATCTCTCTAAATCTTTCCAAACAGAAAAGGAAAAGATGGTGCTCTGTAAAAGGAGCACCGTTGGATTAAAAATCCAATGGTGATTAAAAATCACCAATTTATAGAAAGATTTTATACAGGGAAAGATTTCCCTGAAATTCACCAAGAATAACAAACAGAATATCTTTTGGATTAAAAATCCAATAGTGAATAAAATTCACTGAGTGATCTAAAAGATCATGTTGGTTACAGAAACAACCAAAATCTTTCAATGAAAGATTGACTAAACAAATTGATTCTTTTCTTTCTCCTATAAATAGGAGCTAAGAAGAGAAGAGATGGATCTTTGGGATTTTTTTTAGAGAGATACAACAACAGAGAGAAAAAAGAGAGGAGAATTTAATTCTCAAGAGAGAAAAGGATTTTCTCAGAAGAGAAAGAAACCCTATGTGAGAAGGGAAAAGAGATCTAAGCTCCATAAAACAAAAAAGATAATTTAAATCTCAATCTAAGAGTTTAACTCTTCTGAATAAGAACTTAGTTCTTCCTTTGGTTGAGGATCTGCAGAAGCAGATCTCCTCACAAGTTGAGAATTTAATTCTCATCGGGGAGATTATACCATGCAGATCCAAAACTTAGAGGAAGAATTGAGTTTAGAGAATTTAATTCTCCCAAATTCGTAGGAATTTAATTCCTCCAAATGAATCCAGGGTTTAACCCTATATGAGAATTTAATTCTCCCAAATTCATAGGAATTTAATTCCCCCCAAATAAAACTAGGGTTTAACCTTCCATAAGAATTTAATTCTTCCATATACACAGGAATTTAATTCCTCAAAACAGAATTAGGGTTTAACCCTACCAAAGAATTTAATTCTTAAACATAAGGACTTAAATTATCCATGCACGTAAACCTGGTCACGTGGCAACACGTGACCCTTCCTTTAATGATCAGAAAAGAACGAACGAGACATGGTCACGTACCCCCACGTGACTCTCAAACAGACTCCTCAAAATGAGAAAGAAAAAGCATGAAGGCAATGCCTCACGTGCTCACACGTGACTCTTAAAATAAAGGGAACAAAGCCAAGGGCAGAATCAATTTTGGGCGCCCTCACGTGTCCCCACGTGACCCCTAATAAACACTTTAAAAATTAATACATGGGTACCCATCACGTGCCAACACGTGATGACCTGAAGACCAAAAGTGTTTAACACTTATATTCTGAGAACAAAATAAAGGAAGTCTGGCCCTCATCTTCAGATGCCTCACGTGCTCGCACGTGATGGCCTGAAGGCTAAGTGTTTAACACTTATTGGCAAATTTGAGGGTAAAATAAAGGAGGTTTGGCCCAATTCTCAGGCGCCTCATGTGACCCCACGTGACCACCCCATTTTTAGTGTTTAATACTATTTTAAGCATTTTGTCCCCAGTGTTTAACACTATTTTAAAGCGCGTCACGTGAGAACATGTGATCGCCAAATATCTTCTAGTGTTTAACACTATTTTAAAACCAATCTTGCCCAAATTGGCTAAGTCTTCCAGAGGCAAGACTGCCCTTTGATTAAACCCCAACTACATTCTTTCAAACTTAACTCCAGAGCCATGATGAATGGTCAATGCCCAATAAAAGACAAAATGTTGTCAGATCCTCAAACCCTTGTTTAGCATTGCTAAATAATGGTGGGGGGGGGTGGTGAACCCAGACAAATGCTCAACAGCCGAAACTAAGGTCTAACATTTAAACCTTAATTGGACTTAGCCCAAGTTGGCCATAAGTCCTCAATTCAGATTTAATTGAGCCAATGTGCTCATAATTTAATTAATTGATCTTAGTTCCAAATTGGACTACAGATCTCCCAATCAACTTTGGTTCAAGGGTACATCTCTTCACTCCTTTGATATCGGTCGTTGTAATCCTTCAACGTCTTCAGAGAGGTGACGGGTCCCGATAACCAATCATTCCATGGACTGTGGGGTCCTTAAACTCATGGACTATGATGTCCTTAAACTTTATAGACTATGACATCTTTAAATTTCGGACTGTGGGGTCCCTTTAAACCCATGGACTATGATGTCCTTAACCTTGGACCGAGATGTCCTTAAACTAACATTGGACCACCATGTCCTTAAACTGGTAAACGACCACAATGTCCCTAAACTAAACAATAGAGCCCAATCGTTCTTTTGTTGGATCTAAACGATCCCGTTAAGTTGATCTTAGTCTGAAATTAGACTCACGTATCCTTAACGTACGTTTAAGTTGATCTTAGTCTCAAATGAGACTAACGTATCCTTAAACCCAACCCAACCCCAAATATAAGAAAATATGGATTTGGACTAATCCACGCCCTACGGGCGACGACATAAATTAGTCTCCGTATATAATCCACGGGCAACCAAAAACAAAACAAATACCCACGACATGAAGTGACCATCTGGAGAAGGAGAAAGTGGTTACCGCAATGCGGCAGCGTAATTAACTGCAGAGGCTTGCGCCTGCAGGGAAGAGCGTCCCCACAAACAAAAACCTCTCAAATGAGGGGGAATCTGACGAAGTCTGCTACATCGGCCTCATCCGTTTAAACCTTCGATATACGGTGTCATAAATCAACTTAGTATCTTCGGAGAGGTGGACGGATAGCACCAATTAGCATCTGCCCTCGAAATTCAGGCAAGACGGACCTACGCGGTCGCGTCTCCGTGTTTCGGCGGGGAACAGTAACCATGGATTCACTCCCGTTTCTTGGACTGAACGTATCCAAGCCCAATCGTCTCCATCCTCCCGTTAGGCATCTTTCGCTGAGTCCCGGGAACGTCCCAAATCTTGTTGTAGAACTGGGAATATCGAGCAGTTTGTTTGAAGGGTACGCCCTTGCATCTTAACTGCCTTTTCAATCCCTCTGCGTAATATCTGGGCAAACGGATTGGTTGAAGCCGGTCAAGCGCAAAATCGGCGTCATGCCAGACTTCTTTTTCCATTTTGGTCTCCGCAGATTGATAGAAGAGGATCGCCTTTTCACCTCTTCGCCTAGAAGAAACGTAGAAGGTCTGCAGCTCTTGCACGCCGTATGTATCGAGCGCATCAAGTTTCCTATAATGCTGCTGCGAAATCATGGTGATTTGTAAACTCTGATCAGCTCTAGTGAAGGTTTGTGCTGGCGAGCGGACGGAGAACACTGCGTTGGTCTCGTTCTCAGAGTCACTGCCGAAGACCAAAATAAAGGCATATGGTCCGGGCCCATTGCCTTGGGATTGCCCCAAGTAGACTATCTCTTCATCTTCCTCGATAACGCTTCCAAAGATCGGGATGGTGGCGACGGCTTTTTGTCAGTTCTCGGGTTTATGACATATTTTCGTGTCTTCGAAGTCTGGTAGGAAGTACTTGGCGTCTTCATATTTGCGGACTTCATTTACGGAGAATGGTTTTAGCTCCCCTGTAACTATGTACTCGAGGCCGTCTTTGAAGTACTTCATACAATGATGTTGTGTAGAAGGGATGATGCTGTACTCGTGTAACCAAGGCCGGCCAAGCAGAGCGTTATAGAAAGTCTTGGAGCCAATGACATGAAATTTGATGTCAGTGATGAGCATCCCAAAGTGTAATGTCAATATCACGGACCCAAGTATCCGTGATGACTGCGAGTCGAATCCGGAGATGGTAATTTTGTCCCGAGCCAGGTGTTGAACGTTCATGCAAATCTCCTTCAGCACCTTCACGTTGAGAAGGTTGATGGAGGACCCGTTATCGACCAGGATCTTCCCTATCTTAATGTCGTGGCAGTACCCGGTGACATATAGAGGACGACTGTGCTCGCATGTTCCGAGAAGGAGATCTTCATCGCCGAATGTGATGTTAGCTGTATGAACCTCTGCCAGCTCGTCCTTCATCTTTTCTTCCGAAAAGAAAGCTTGGAACTGATCAGGCTCTTGTAGTGCCTTGATTAGAGAATCTCGTGCCTCTTTAGACAGGAGGAGAGCATCCAGTATGCTCAGTGTCACGCCCCGCTTCCCAGTATACGGGCAGAGGACGCGATGAGGCCGCTACGTATTTACTCTGAAGTAAACACGCTAAGCGTATCTAAGCAATATAAGTAAAATGCATAAGAGACAGTGACAATAGATATAATTGAACAACAACTTTATTTATTAACATTCTTTTTACAATACATCTGGAAAGGTAAATACATGGAATGAAAGCAATGCCTAAACAGTGGCATAACAGAAATGTAAAGGAAATGTAATGTACAAGTGAACTAGAGCTTTGGATCTTCAGCAAACTGGTCCAAGTCCTCGCTGCTGGGCTCGATCTCCAGTGAGTCCGAATCACCTGACGACATTCCAAAGAAGAAGAAAGAGAATGTCGTCAGCGAACAAATCGCTCGGTAAGTCTCAAAGATGAGGGAGAAGTAGAATAGACAGAGAGAGAGTAGTTTTATAATATTTTATTATAATATTAGCGCAGTTGTTTGTAGCTTGGTACAGAAATTGCCAGTGTATACGAGAGGTGTCCAACTTACACCATGGATTTTGGTAACCCGTAGTACAAGGCTCCGTCGATAATACCACGGAACAACGGTATGGATGCAATTACGTCTTAAGTGACCACCTCGTATCACCTTTAACATGTTCCGTACCAGTCTACCCCTTTATAAACTTCACGATGTCTTGATTGTATTGATTATATTGTATTGTCTTGTAAATTGTATATATGGATGACTTGCCGAAACCATGATATCAGTAATGGAACAAATATAATGGAAGAACATGTAAATGGAATATATCCATGGTTCAGTTCGGTCAATATAGATTGATATAGATTGAATAGATTGAATATATGGATTCATGGATTCATGTTGAATTGTGGTTTTATACTTGAATGATATTCAAGTCAGAATTATTATATTGAGACTCAGTCTGAGTCAGACAATTAGAAAAGAAATTGAAGTCCCGAATTATATTTTGGTGCTATCGGTAACTGCTGCACATGGACGACAGGATTTGTGTCTTTTTCCAACACAATTACCGTGTTGATAACACTATTTGTTATATTGTTTATCTTAACTAGGCAAGCACCCATATCTCCAACTCTCTGAGGCTCAAGAGACTGGTCCCGCTTAAACATATGTTTACTAGGGTCCTTATTGTAATTTAGTATAACTTGAGCGGGTTTTATGTAAAATTAATATTAGTATAATTTCAAAATACACCTCAAGTATTTAATTATCGTCTTTAGAGTTTTCATAGATGTTTCTTTTATTAAATGTGAAATTTCTAGTGAATATGACCTAGTTTTAAAGTATAAGGTATTTATTTGAAATATTAGAATTGTATGGTATTTTCTTGTAAATAGAATGTGTTTCTTGAATTTTGGAAATGTAGAATATTATAAATATTAAAAATAGATATTTTGATATTGATTACATATATATTTATTTATTAAAAATATAAGTTTTATTGATAATAGAAATCACATTTTCAAAAGAAAAATGTATTAAAAATCTTTCGAGATCGTATGCTCCTTGCGGAGGTCTGCATCTCACTCTACTAGGCGTGAGGATGTGCGATAATCCGCACCATACCGAACGGGTTTCCCAAAATGGGTTGTAGAGGCGCAATTGCAAAGATTTGTTAAATGCACTTCTTATAGAAAAATGTTTTATAAGTTGAAGGTAGTTATATGTAAAATCGTATTTTTCCAAATCTATGTTCCCAATTTCATCTTGCTATGTTAAATATGTGTGTTGTGAGAAGGTTGGTCATTACCTCGTGAGTTTTCTAAGGTAATACGGTTTAAAAAGTTTAAGCATGTCGAAATGAAACATGAATGTATTTTAATGTAAAAGTGGAATAAAACTTGCTACTGTTATTATTTTGATGTCAAACTTGTTCTATTGTCTTTAAACAATATATCAAAATTTGTAGATTTGTTATTATGAAAAATTTGTATTTTTAAAAGAAAAGAGAATCGGAATTCGGATAACTCCGCTTCTGAGATATTTTAAGAATGAAGGGTTTGGGAATAGCAAAAGGGAGAAAGTAGGGGGGATTACTGGCTTTGATGAGAGGGAAGAGGAAGGAGGAGGTCTAGGATTCGTCGGTACTTCGTTTCGTTGCCGGAAACTCCTTGTATCGTCACCGGAACTTCATCGGAGCTTCGCCCTTTTTAACTCCACTTGCACACTATGAGAACTTGGAATTTTCTTGAGAGTTTTGGCAGGGAATTGTGAGTGAGGAGGTGTGAAATGAGGTGGTATTTATAGGGAAAATTAGGGTTTAGGGTGTATAAAGAATGCTTTGAAATATGCATTAAAAATTAGGATTAAATGGTATTTTATTGCTCTCTGGAAATATTCAGAATAAACCAACAATGTGAGGCTAGTGGGGTAGCTGAAGAGGTTCAGGGGGTGATGTTTGGAAGCATTTAGGACGGTTTGACCCGACCTCGCTGGATTTTTTGAGCTTGTCACCAGTTTTGTACCGTTGGGTGGGGCTAGGGTTTAGGCCACGTGTCGGGGTCGCTTCAATTTCCCTCGTGTTTATGTTTATTTATTCTGTAAATTATCCTATTACGTGTGTTGCACGTGTAGACTCTTAGGCTTCTAAAAGGTTAAAAGAATTTAAAATAAAATGAATATGTGGCTGATTGGATTTGAACTCTGTTGCTTTGGTTCAGCAGTGCAAGGTCTTACCAGTGAGCTACAAGCTCCTTCTTGCTGTTCAAAAGCAAATCAAATTTATAACTTGTGCTCAAGCTTAAGTACCCCTTTCTATATTTTTTTGAAAAAAAATGTACAGAAAGTTTAGGGATGTTACATTCTACCCTCTTTAAAAAAAATCCATACTCGAAATTTGTAAAAGGAAAGTGTAACGGATTCAAGGAAAGTTTGGTGATAGAACTATTGGTAGTGTATGAAAAATATGAGAAAGAATAAAACATTTGAAAAGAGTTGAGGAAATTACAAGGGTTACCTTGGTCTACGGCCTCTGCTTCTTCAGCCGATAAAAGGAAAGCCTGACGCCGTGGTTCATTCCTCCTAGCTGGGGGCACATTCCTCTGTCCTTGGGGCATGTTTCTCTGCCCTCGAGGCATGTTCCTCAGAGCCTGATGGAATTAGTGAGTAGGCTGTGCAGGTGGTGGAGCTGAGAGTGCAAGACGAGGTGTAGGAGCCTGGATAGCTGGCCGTTGCGGGTAGTTGGTGGGTGTATAAGTTGGGTTGCGTTTATAAGGACAGTTTCCAATTCCGTGATTGGATGCGCCACAAACAAGGCACATGCTATTTGCGCGCCTACAGTCCTTCCACAAGTGTCCTTCCCTTTTGCAATAGAAGCAAAAATCGGGTCTCGGCTGGTTATGGGTTTCATTCGGTCTCCTGGGTTCAACAGTTCACCTTGAAGAGGCTCCTCCTGCCATCTGAGTGGTAGGGCATTTCACTTCAGCAGTTTGAGGTCTGCCCTTCCTCTTTTCTACCGCCTCATATCTTCGGACAGCTTTCAAAGCCAATTCATGGGTTGATAAATCCCCTATAGCTAAGGCAGCTTGGATCTTCGGATCTAACCCTTCCTGAAATCGTCTAGACCTGATCTCAGCAGTCGGTATCAAGTGTGCCGCGAATCTATTGTGGTCTAGTGTTAGCTGTGTAGTATGTGATATTTGGAATCGAAATATTGAGACATATCTTACCGACTGAGCATTGTGAACTCAGCATCGTACTCATCCATGGATTTGGTCCACAATGAACCCTGTTGTGGGTGAATGAACTGTTGTTCCATGTCGAATCCGGCAGTCTCGGGATAGTACTTTGCGTCGAACATATCGTGGAAAGTACTCCATTCGATCGATTGGGTGAGACAACTTTCTTCCGCCTTCTACCAAACCCTTGCATTGTCCGTGAGCTGCAACTTCGCAACACGAATCTAAGCTATTTCTGGTACTTGTGCCGCTGCCAGGTCATCTTCAATACTCTGAGCCCATTCCTCAGCTTCTAAGGGGCTCTCTTTTCCTACGAATTGCTTGGGGTGCAAGGCCCTGAATTGTTTCACCCCAGGTGCTTCTGCCTCTGGTCTGTTCATCAGGATAGCAGTCTGCTGCTGCTGTCCTTCCGGGAGGCTGCGGATTGTCTCAAGCAGAACCGTCTGCTCGTTGAACGGAGCAGCGACGG
The DNA here is from genome assembly GCA_030015575.1 of Agapanthus africanus. Taxonomy (NCBI): domain Eukaryota; kingdom Viridiplantae; phylum Streptophyta; class Magnoliopsida; order Asparagales; family Amaryllidaceae; genus Agapanthus; species Agapanthus africanus. Next base: position 34,930,605 of record CM057346.1, read on the forward strand.
CAGGTTTGAGTGGTAGTAGTGGGGGAGTGTTGTTGACATTCGTGCTGGTGTTGTTTGGGGGAATCCATAACTCTAAAAGAAAATTTTGGGTTAGGACAGATTCAAATTATATGAAATGATAAGAGTCAAGGAATATAAATTGTAAAGAATGTTTTCAGTTGCTGGTTCTTGTGTTGTATTGCTTAGGTTGTCCATACAGTGCTGACCTGCATGTCCACACAGAGCTGACCTGTATGGGCCACCAACAAAACCTGTCACGCCCCGCTTCCTAATATACGGGCAGAGGACGCGACGAGGCCGCTACGTATTTACTCTGAAGTAAACACGCTAAGCGTATCTAAGCAATATAAGTAAAATGCACAAGAGACAGTGACAATAGATATAATTGAACAACAACTTTATTTATTAACATTCTTTTTACAATACATCTGGAAAGGTAAATATATGGAATGAAAGTAATGCCTAAACAGTGGCGTAACAGAAATATAAAGGAAATGTAATGTACAAGTGAACTAGAGCTCTGGATTTTTAGAAAACTGGTCTAAGCCCTTGCTACTGGGCTCGATCTCCAGTGAGTCCGAATCACCCGACGACATTCCAAAGAAGAAGAAAGAGAATGTCGACAGCGAACAAATCGCTCGGTAAGTCCCAAAGATGAGGGAGAAGTAGAATAGACAGAGAGAGAGAGAGAGAGAGAGAGAGAGTAATTTTATAATGTTTTATTATAATATTAGCGCAGTTGCTTGTAGCTTGGTACAAAAAATGCCAGTGTATACGAGAGGATTCCAACTTACACTGTGGACTTTGGTAACCCATAGTACAAGGCTCCGTCGATAATACCACGGAACAACGGCATGGATGTTATTACGTCTTAAGTGACCACCTCGTGTCATCTTTAACATGTTCCGTACCAGTCTACCCTTTTATAAACCCCGTGATATCTTGATTATATTGATTGTATTGTATTGTCTTGTAAATTATATAAATGGATGACTTGCCGAAACCATGATATCAGTAATGGATCGGATATAATGGAAGAACATGTAAATGGAATATATCCATGGTTCGGTTCCGTCAATACAGATTGATATAGATTGAACAGATTGAATATATGGCTTCATGGATTCATGTTGAATTGTGGTTTTATACTTGAATCATATTCAAGTCAGATTGATTATATTGAGACTCAGTCTGAGTCAGACAATTAGAAAAGAAATTGAAATCCTGAATTATGTTTTGGTGCTATCGGTAACTGCTGCACATGGACGACAGGATTTGTGTCTTTTTCCAAGACAATTACCATGTTGATAACATCGTTTGTTATATTGTCTACCTTAACTAGGCATGCACCCATATCTCTGGCTCCCTGAGGCTCAAAAGACTGGTCCCGCTTAAACCTATGTTTACTAGTGTCCTTATTGTAATTTAGTATAACTTGAGGGGGTTTTATGTAAAATTAGTTTTAGTATAATTTCAAAATATACCTCAAGTATTTAATTATCCTCTTTAGACTTTTTATATATATTTCATTTATTAAATGTGAAATTTCTAGTGAATATGACCTAGTTTTAAAGTATAAGGTATATATTTGAAATATTGGAATTGTATGGTATTTTCTTGTAAATAGATTGTTTTTCTTGAATTTTGAAAATGTGGAATATTATAAATATTAAAAATAGATATTTTGATATTAATTACATATATATTTATTTATTAAAAATATAAGTTTTATTGATAATAGAAATCACATTTTCTAAAGAAAAATATATTAAAAATCTTTCAAGATCGTATTCTCCTTGCGGAGGTCTGCATCTCACTCTACTAGGCCTGAGGATGTGCGATAATCCGCACCATACCGAACGGGTTCTCCAAACTGGGTTGTAGAGGCGCAATTGCAAAGATTTGTTAAATACACTTCTTATATGTAATGTCGTATTTTCCCAAATCTATGTTCCCAATTTCATTGTGCTATGTTAGATATGTGTATTGTGAGGAGGTATACCATTATCTCATGAGTTTTCTAAGGTAATACGGTTTAAAAAGTTTAAGCATGTCGAAATGAAATATGAAGGTATTTTAATGTAAAAGTGGAATAAAACTTGCTACGGTTATTATTTTGATGTCAAACATATTCTATTGTCTTTGTTAGTGATTACTAAACAATATATCAAAAGTTGTAGATTTGTTATTAAGAAAAAGTTGTATTTTTAAAAGAAAAGAGAATCGGAAGCCAGATAACTCCGCTTCCGACACATTTTAAGAATGAATGGTTTGGGAATAGCAAAAGGGAGAAAGAAGGGGGGCTTACTGGCTTTGATGAGAGGGGAGTGGTAGAAGGAGGTCTAGGATTCTTCGGTGCTTCGTTTCGTTGTCGGAAACTCCTTGTATCGTCGCCGGAACTTCGTCGGAGCTTCACCCTTTGTTAACTCCACTTGCACACTATGGGAACTTGGAATTTTCTTGAGAGTTTTGGCAGGGAATTGTGAGTGAGGAGGTGTGAAATGAGGGTGGTATTTATAGGGAAAATTAGGGTTTAGGGTGTATAAAGAATGCATTGAAATATGCATTAAAAATTAGGATTAAATGGCATTTTATCGCTCTATGGAAATATTCAGAGTAAACAAACAATGTGGGGCTAGTGGGGTAGCTGAAGAGGTGTAGGGGATGAAGTTTGGAAGCATTTGGGATGGTTTGACCCGACCTCGCCGGATTTTTTGAGCTTGTCGCTAGTTTTGTACCGTCGGGTAGGGCTAAGGTTTAGGCCACTTGTCGGGGTCGCTTCAATTTCCCTCGTGCTTATGTTTATTTATTCTGTAGCTTACCCTATTACGTGTGTTGCACGTGTAGACTCTTGGGCTTCTAGAAAGTTAAAAGAATTTAAAATAGAAAGAATATGTGGCTGATGGGATTTGAACTTTGTTGCTTTGGTTCAGCAGTGCAGGGTCTTACCAGTGAGCTACAAGCTCCTTCTTGCTGTTCAAAAGCAAATCAAATTTATAACTTGTGCTCAGGTTTAAATACCCCTTTCTGTATTTTTTTGAAAAAAAATGTACAGAAAGTTTAGGGTTGTTACACTCAGTTGCGAGGGTATCTTCCTCAGATGTGCCAGGACATTATATTCCACCTTGTTTTTCTTAGGCGGGTCTTTGGCTGCAAGCTCTTTGACGACTCCATCGTTGAGGGCAATTTCCTAAGGGACTTTTTCCTTCCCCTTGTCTCTTTTTCTCGAACCTTTGTTTGTTGGCCCGAGGTTCTTCTCAGGCAGCGTGCAGTTACGTAGCTGAATGTTCTCGCATTTCTTTGCCTCTTTTTCTTTTCCAGAGATGGATTCTTTGAAGATAGGGTCGAGGGTTATTTCCTCTACAGAATCGCTCTCGAATGTGAGAACTTGAGTTTTCCTTTTTGTCGAACTGGTATCAACCATATAACAGTTGCCAGTCGTTTTTCTGCGTTCATCTGTCGCATTTTTGCGCTGTCGACGAGCTACACGCTTCATCCGTTTGAAGTGTTGTTGATTGGCAACGTATCCCTGCCATCACTTCTTGAAGGCACTGCACTCTTCGGTGGGGTGTGTAACCCTCCGATGGTATAAGCAGTAGTTCGGGTGTATATCCGCTTCATCGAGGCATGTACTGCCGGGAGTATTCCTTTGAAAGGTGGCAGCTTCATCCCCATTGACAGGGCTTTGGAGAACCGTTTCCCCGTCTTAAACCTGCTTTTGTCTGCCGCGGGTGTGCTTCGATCTAGTTGGAGTACTTTGTGACTCTTCATCGCGGCAACTTCTTCATTCTGACGCCGATGCTTAGCCTTTTCGTATATGGTCGTTTCACGCTCTCGGTTAGCTTTGCCATTTTGAAAGGCTTCATTTAGCAACCTTTCAATCAAGTCGTCTGACGGCTCCAGGGATTTTTGCATCGGTCTTTCCCCCAGCTTCCCTGCGTTGTTTTCCGACACCGAAAGAGTTTCTTTGTTATTTAATGATGAGTGAGAGAACATGTGGCAACTCGCTACGTAATCCTCGAGTTCTTCTGACGAGCCGTTTCCCTCATCAATGTCACTATCTCCATTCTCAAGTATGTGGTTGAGAAAATCTTCGAGTGTGATTGGGGTCCGTGCCTTTTGGTTGTATTCCTCCAGTGCATCGATGTATTTTTGCAGGTCCATGCGCTTGTTATCAGGCTGTACGGGCTTCTTGGTCTTCTTCTTTTTCTTCGAAGAGTTTGAAGGCTTGAATTGGGTGTTTTGCCCATCGTTACCAGCTTTCGGTGTTGGGCGCGGTTTGAGCATCCCCTCAATGTTCTCGGGCTCCTGCGGGCTTTTCCACTTGATCGCCGGACATACTTGAAGGTCCTTCATCATTCTTTTAGTTTTAGCTGAAAGGACAACTTCCCATGGAGCTTCCTCTATAAATGAGCATGATGCCCCTGGCGTGTCCACTTTTTTAAGAGCGTGCTTTTGTGGTGGGTTCACTCTCCAATTTTCGGACAGCGCAAACTTGCCTTGTTGGTACTGGTCCTCGACCTAATTTTTGAAGACGTAGCAATTCTCAATTGGGTGGCCCAATACTCTGTGGTAGGAGCAGTAGTTGGGACCATTGAAGTCACCAGGCTACAGAGGACGTCTTGGATCCGGCAGAGTGATAAGTCTGTTGCGCACTGCCAGTTCGAACAGTCTCCTCGTTTTATCCCAGGGAAATAAGTAAGGACGTCCTAGCTTCTCTTCGAGGGATCGGCGTGGGCGCTTTTTGCTTTGGCGAGCAACCGGTTTCGGGTCAATTGGTTGCTGTTTAGCGTTGGCAACGAAGATCGCTTTCCCTTTGCCCTTTCCATTCCGGGGATCTGTCTTTGAAGAGGACGGCCTATGGCTTATCTGGTCCATTTGGGCCAGCTTCTCGATCAAGGCCTGGAAGGTGGTCGGCTTGAAGAACATCTTAAATTGGGATATAGTCGCCTGAGGATCAGGAGTCCCTACGAACATGCCCACGGCAGGAGCCTCTTCTATGTGTTGTTCACATTTTGACCATAGGTTCCGCCACAGAATTGCATATTGAAACCAGGTCTCTCCTGGCTTCACCCTGGCATTGATTAATGCCGTGATCGGGGTGCGCTCGCTTGCACTTGCGAACCGTTGTGTGAATAGTAATTCCATCTTCGTGAATGTTTTGACAGAGTCATTTGGGAGCTCGGAGTACCATTCAAATGCCGTCTCCGACAAGCTGCCAACAAACTGGCGAAGTAGCACTTTGTCGTCGCCTCCGGTATTACCGCACAAAGCTCTGAATTGAGCAACGTGCTGGTGTGGATTGCCCGTCCCCTTATACACATGGAATTTAGGGATCGTATATCCCGGCAGGTACTTGATTTGATCGTACCAGCCTGGATATGTTCGCCCAGTTCCGACGACTTGGCCAGCCGCTTCACTCGCTTGATGAGCTCGTATTTGTTGAGCTATGTAGTCATCAAGGGCAGCCTTGGATATCGTTTCATCCTTGGCTGCTGAGAAAGTTGGAGGTGGGTTTGACGTTTCCTCTCTGTCATCTTCGATGATTATCGGAAGGTCTTCTGCTGGAGGTTCCGGCTGGATCATCATCCCAACCATGTCTTGGAAAAGGAGCGCCATCTGCTTTATATTAGCCACCTGTTCCGCGGCCTCTTTATCCTTTCTTTCTAGCACCCTCCGCAGGAACTCGGTATCGGTCTCTTATTCCTGGCGCTGCTCAGACGTTGATTCCAGGCTTTCTTTCTGCCCGGTGAGTGCTGACATTTTCATCAGCAAGCTTTTGTTGCTGCTCCTGAGCTTTCGTCAATGACCGAGTTTGTGGTCGATGACCCATGGAAGTATGGCTTTCCTCTTTCCCGGAATCCATGTACACCGTGTGTACGATCATGCCCCCAGACTTGGGGCATTTGGATCCATCACTCTTGGGATTTGCCTCCGGTGGTGGTAGATTCTCTGGCCTTCTCTTTTTATGAGAAGTCGAAGGAGCTATCGTAACAGGCGCCTGAGAAGTCCCTCGATGCATGCTAGAGAGATGATTGTCCTCTTACCGAGCCTTTGTTTTCTTCGGTCGGCGAGAGTAGTTCTTGTTGATCACAGAATCCTGGAATATCCGCCAGACTCTGTAGATTCGGGAGGACAGCCATTGAGGGGGCTACTCCGGCTTCTCCTGTACCATATTTTCAACAGGCGGAGGAGACTTCTTCAATACAGCGGTTGGAGAGTTCTTTCGCACCCTCTTGAGCGGATCAAAGTTGTTCCCAGTTGGAACAGCAGTGTCAACTTCCACCATTGGAGCTGGTAGAGTAAGTCCAGAGGGAGAGTTGCCCCCAGTTTTTCTTACTCGGCGCCAGTGGCGACATCGTGCATGTCTTGCATACGGGATTGCCTCAATTGTGGAAGCGGCTTCGTCATGCCCCTTGCTCTGATGAAGGGCTACTGCTGGTGCCAGCTTGTTGAAGACTGATGTCCATTGAGAGGGGGCAGTCAATCTTTCGAAGGCCGACCTTTTGGTAGGCGAAGCAGTCTTGATGACTTCACCGGAAGAAGGAGTTGGAACGGCCAATCTTGCGAAGACCGGTCCTTTAGCAAGAGAAGCCCTGTCGACGACTTCTCTCGCCGGAGCCGGAACGGCTATCCATTTCGGGATAACCCCTTCAGGTATTGAGAGCCACTTTACAGGCCCACAGGAGCTTTGGCTCAGTTTGTTGAAGACTGAGGTGGAAGACTTAGACAACCTGTTGAGAGGGTCCTGGTGGCTGCAAGTCGATCGAAGATCGACTTCTTTGGAGCTTCTTGTGGTGGCACCGGGGCGCTGAAGCTTGTAGGCGGGAGCATGGTCCCGATGAACAATCCAGTGGTGGCCTGAGTCACCTGTTCTACTGGCATTGAGAAGACGCAGGCCGCATATAGCCCGTACGTCACTCCTCCAGCGGGGACGGAGTGGGAGTTGCTATTGCAGTTTATGCAGCTAGAAGCCATTGATGTTCACTTTTTCTTTCTGCACATGAGCAAGACACCAAATCTTAGTATCTCGAATCCAAAGGCAACCATAACAAACCGCGATTTTGTTCGCGAACACGATACATGAAGTGTGGACTGGAAAGAGGAAAAGGTCCCATCGGGTGTGCCAGAATCTGTTCACCGCCGAAATCGGGAGACGAACCGCGTAGGTCGTCTTGCCTGAATTTGGGGCAGATGATATTTGGATTTATACGTCCACCTCTCCGAAGATGCCAAGTTGATTTATGGCACCGTGTATTGGAGGTTTGGACTGATGCGGTCGTTGTAGTAGACTTCGTCAGATTCCCCCTCGTTTGCGAGGGGTTTTTGATTGTGGGGACGCTCTTCCCTGCAGGCGCAAGCCCCTGCAGTTAATTACGTTACCGCATCGCGATAACCACTTTCTCCTACTCCAGAGGTTCACTTCGTGTCGTGTGTATTTGTTTTATTTTTGGTTTCCCGTGAATGGTATACGGAGACTAATTTATGTTGTCGCCCGTAGGGCGTAGATTAATCCAAATTTGTATGTTCTTAGATTTGGGTTTGGTTTGATTTAAGGATCGTTAATCTCGTTTGAGATTAAGACTAACTTAAATGTTTTATTAACGATACGTTAGTCCAATTTTAGACTAGGATCTACTTAACAAGGATTTGGGATCATTCAGGTCCAACAAAAGAGCATTTGGGCTCTATTGTTTTAGTTTAAGGACGTTACAGTCCGTAGATCACCATTTTTGAGGTGAGGTTTTAGTTTAAGGACGTTATGGTCCGTTGTCGCCATTTTGGGAAGTGTACCCAAAAGCAGTTGGTTGTCAGGACCCGCCACCTCTCTGAAGACGTTGAATAATTACAACGACATGTATCAGAGGTGTGGAAAGATGTACCCTTGAACCAATTTCCAGATTAAGGGGAGAAGGAATTGATGGTCGAGCCCAGAAATCATTAGTCGTATTTTGAGACTGAGATTTCTTCATTAGTTTTGGGAAGTCATGAGCATAGAGGCTCGATCTATTTAGAGATCGAAGATATTTTAATCTCAAGAAGACTTAGCCAACTTGAGGATGGAGTTGATTTCCCTTAGTGTTAAACACTAGTGTATGTTCAGCACTCACGTGTTCCCACGTGAGATTCTAAAGCAATGTTAAACACTTGATTCCGGGGGCGCTCACGTGTGGCACGTGAGGCACCTCAAAGCTGGCACTGTACATTGGGTTTAAGTCCTCGTTTATATATAATTGTTAAACACTTAATTCTTGTGGCGCTCATGTGTGAGCACGTTTGGCGCCCCAAAGTTGGTACTACCTATTTGGGTTTTATTTCCCTCCTTTTATAAGTGCTAAGCACTCAGTTCACGTGTGAGCACGTGAGGCGCCCGGAATAGGAATTGTTCTATGGATTTTATTTCTCTTTCCTTTATAAGTGCTAAGCACTTGGACCCTATGGTGCTCACGTGCGAACACGTGAGGCGCATTCAAAATGTGAGCGTTGTTTTTTTGGGTCTGTTCCCTTTTTCATATAAGTGCTAAGCACTTTATTGAGGGTCACGTGGAAAACACATGAATGCCGTAGGAGGCACATCTTGTTCTCTTTAAATGCTCGTGTATGAAACATATGACTCGGTCCTAGCCATTCTTTTTTTTCATCAGAGGTGCTCACGTGGGGAAACACATGAGGTTTCGTTATAGTGTTGAACACTAATGAATCACCAGTCTTTCCTTTTATGTGCATGGTGATTTTGATCTCATATTAACGATGCTGGGATCTGAGTTTAGCGAATTGAAAATCTCTTGTTTTATAAGAATTAAATTCTTTTTACAGGGTTAAACCCTAGTTTTATTAGAGAAATTAAATTCCTTTATACTTTTATAAGAATTAAATTCTTTGAACTTAGTTCTTTCCCCTAAGTTTTAAATCTGCATAACAGAATCTCCCCGATGAGAATTAAATTCTCAACTTATGGGGAGATCTGCTTCTGCAGACCTCAACCAGAGAAAGAACTAAGTACTTATTTTTGAAGGGTTAAACCCTTAAAGAGGCGAAGATAGGATAGGATAATCTCTGTGTTTTCTTCTTACCTAGGTTTTTTTTTGTTTAAGAAGGGGATTTTCTTCTTTTAGAGAATTGAATTCTCTTTCTCTCTTTTTTCTCCTTTTTTTTGTATCCTCTCTTCTGTTTCTTCTTTCTCTCTCTCTTTCTTTTCTCCCTTTTTTATAAGGGTTATAAGGGGACAAATAGCTCTTGGCCGAAAATTTTGGCGGGAACACCAGTTCCCAACAACATTTTTAGATGCACAAAGTAATGCAACACAACCAACCTACTTTCTCACCACAGGCGATGCCATGTTTGAAAGGTAAAATATAAAAAATATGAGAGAGGCGAAGCAACAGGACGGTATTAATTTTGGGTGCAAATATACTCCAAATAGATGCACGACAGAGGGCAAGACAGAAGAAGATGCTCGATAATTTCATTATGATGATGGAAATTGGACCCCTCCATATAAAAAGTTTCGCTGAAGGCCAGATAGTTTTTTCCTTACGCATTTTGGTAAGGACTGGTGCAAAGCTATATTGTTGACGAATGGTGGTTGGAAAATAGACGCATAGGAGATTTTAAAAACTCTTACAAGAGAATAACCATCGTGTGTAGGAGTCCATCAAAGATGATCTAAGATCGACTATCACAGAGATTAATAGCAGTACTAAGAATGAGTTTGGCTATTGCGGCCTCAAATAAAAATAGAACAACATGTTGTTCCACAACATATTTCCTGAAGTATCCCAAAGATGAGATACACGTGTAATATGAGGATTCCAGTTTAGTGGTGTCACACCCCACCCTCAATATAAAGATTATTTTCCGCTCTGCTTGAAACTGCACGGTTTTGTCCTTCAGGGCGAACATGACCCGACCAGGAGCCACTTCCCAGGAGGCCACCCATCTCAGAACTTCCTTGGCTCGAGTACTCTTAACTATGAAGTTCTCAAGCTCCTGTAGTACCGGTTCACTTAAAAAGCGCCTCTATATTGAAGAGTGGTAACATTCTATTTATAGCACAGATCTTACCTTTTTCAGAATGTAATCCGAAGAGTCCCCTATTGTTCTATAGTGGGTCCCATAGACTTAATAGGTAGCCCCCACGGATTCAAAAGGTGCCCCCACCCCCTTAGCATGACACTTGCTGTGGCACTTTGTTCTGTGAGCAAGAACCGGGTCCCAACGTCATCCCCACATTTGAACAACGGTTCGTCCTCGAACCACAGACCAGCTATTGGCGAACCGGACCCGACCAGGGGCCACTTCCCAGGAGGTCACCCTATCCCAGAACTTCTCTGGCTCAAGCACGCTTAACTATGGAGTTCTCAAGCTCATGTAGTGCCGGTTCACTTAAAATCCGCCTCTGTATTGAAGAGTGTTATCATTCCATTTATAATACAGATCTGCCCTTTTTCGGAATGTATTTCGAAAAGTCCCCATTGTTCTATAATGGGTCTCACGGACTCAAGAGGTGGCCTCCATGGATTCAAGAGGTGGCCCCCGCCCCCTTTGCATGACACTTGGCGTGGCACTTTGTGTCGAGCCCCGCTTGCCAGTAGACAGAAGCAGGTACGTGACGAGACCTGCGATGTATATATTTCAAAAAGATCATTTCCCGGAATAAATACGCTAAGCGTAAAATAAGCAATATAAAATGACAAGAGAATAAACATGAGATTTAAAATTCAACAACTTTATTTACATTCAACTTAATTCATTTACAATACATGATTTTAACTGAAAGAAAATACAAGGATGGAAATACCTAAACATGTGGCGTATATAAACTGAGAAAAGGTGACCGGTATAGGTGTAAATCTCTAGTTCCATGTATATTTTTCCGTATTTTCCCCATAATTTTCTTATTAATTTTTACACATTATATATATATATATATATATATATTATTTTATTTACTATAATTTCCTAACCTAAACCCATTTCCCTAACCCTACCCGACTCGTTTCCTTAATCCGACCTGACTTGTACTCCTTCTTCTTCTTCTCCTTCTCCTTTTCTTTTCCCGCCTCCCCCTTCCTCGTGTCCACACCCGCGATACACGTGCCCACCTCCGCGACGAACTCGTCCACTCGCTAACGATATCCCCGAGACCCCTTCCCCCAAATCCTCACTTGCTCCCCTCTCTCCTCCTCGCCGACGTCTCCGCGAGACCCGCTCAACCCACGACCGAGCTCTCCCCCAACTCTTCACCGAGATCCCAGTGCTCACCTCCCCTCTCTTAGTCTCACACTCTCTCTTTCTCGCTCCATCTCCTACAACTCAAACCCCGACCCCTCTGCACAACACCACTGCCGCCACTGCCCAACGCCGACGAACTCTCCTCCGTCGATACCTAGCCCTCGACACCACCCCCTTCCTCATCAAAGCCTCCTCCACTTCCTCCCATCTTAAAAATTGAACCCACCACCATGAACGCACCCCACTCCCTCTCTTCTACCCAACTCCCTTCGCCATCACCACCGTCATTGAGCCATCGCCGACTGCCTCCCCGACATCGACAACTCCACAGCGGAGCACCTACTCCCCTCTCGCAGGCCTCCTCCTCTCTCAAGCACCCATCCTTGACCCATACAGCGCCACCACCATGCTCACATCGAACCCGCCTCTGCACCGCCACCGTGCCACGGCTGCACCACCGTGTACCCAGACGTGTCACGCCCCGTACCCACTCCCCGTACCACACCGTACCCTCACGTCGTGCCAGCCCTCGTGCCGCGTCGTGCCACTCCCACATCACGCACCGAGCCAGGACCACGCCCACTACCGTGTCACACCCGCGTTGTCACCGTGCCCAGTACCTGATCTCCACGCATCGCGCTCGTGCCACGCCCCATGTCCAGCATCGCATCGTCTCGTGTGTCGAGACGAAGTCCGCAAGCGGTGTCTCTTCTATATCAGCGATCGAAGGTAAGAGAAAACCCAACTCTTGCTAATCATGCTATATATATATATAAGTAATTAATAATGTTAGATAAGTGCATATATGTGTGTGTATCTATATTGCGTTAAGTGATGATCGAATACTTGTGCATTGAGCCATCGTGATTGGTTGTATTGAATCGAACCCAACTCGGTCCATTAATCGTATGGATATCATATTACAATTTACATTAAGTAATTGTTTTCGATCGACACTTGTGTATACATACTAGGTGTTTGATGCGAAACCTTAAACCAAAACCCATTTAAAAATGGTGGAATTTTATGACTAATGAATCACTCTATGGATAATGAATGTCGTTTAGGGATTTGAGTTAAAAATACTTAGGTTATACCCATGAAAAGTCGCCCCCTAAAGGCGACACTAAATCTGGAATGCACCGTACATGCCACGTCGAAAAATATATATTAAATTAAATACCTGAATTTAAGCGCCTGCACATCCCTACATAAAACTGAAAATGCACGGAGTTCTATATAGTCGCGTAGATAATTTAGTTAGCTAACACATGGATCTGGTCTCGTTCAGTTTCACAGTCATTTGATATTTTGTTTGTATTTTAAAATGTCAACGTGTTCTGCAGTTTCTGCAGTGACATTTCTTTTGCCTCCACACTAAACATAACATATCTTCTAGTACAGAAAGGGTATTATTAATACGTTTGATGCGTTGGAAACCTAACAAATAGAACTAGGTTTTATTCAACTGTGGAAACACCTGAATATAAATACAATCCCTAGTAAACAGCGCGCGAAGTTAGACTTCCAGTTCTGAAACTGGGATTCCAGCAATTGATCGCCAATTTAAAATGTTGATAAGTTCCTAACCTGAATTTCTATTGACATGAAACCAATTTTACCGCTTATATAATCAAGTATACTTCGTACGCCTTTCATATTGTTTTGGTCGATTCTATACGTGTGATTTATGGTGAATTTTGCAAGTCATATGGCGTTGGGTGTCATAATTTAATGAATATCTGTTGAGTGCATTTCTACCTATTTTTGTGTTTTCTTTATACCTTTTGCATAGTGATCGTTTACACTGAGACCTAGCGACAGTTTTGCACTGTTGATATATAAGTGTTAGTGATTGGATTGTGGCAAGTACGAAATTGAACCAGCGATTGAAAGTGATATTGATAAATGGAAATGCGATTGAAAGTGAAAGCGATACGTATTTGTTCACAACCTATCTAATACCTGAATACATACTATAACCTGGGGAATGGGGAAATCAAGGTGGAATTGAACTCGTATTTAGCGAGGTAGAGTGATTTATAGGATGATTATTCGATATTAGTGATATATATATATACATACATTAGGTCGTCGGCCTAGCGGCACGGCTGCAGGGTTATGTCCCGGGCAACAGTGGACCGTAGTCTCGGACATGCACGAGACCCTTGTTAAACACGAGCATCTCTTCCACCAATTGATTTCATTGACTTAATGACTGATAAATAGTGACATACACATTGCCTGTTTTACTGACATAATACATATATCGCGCTGTGCATATTCAAATGATATCCGTTATTCTCTTGTTTTTGTATTTCATCGCACCTTTCATGTTTAATAATATTGTATGCACATCATATATTTATTGCCATACGTGTCTCCCTGACGACCTGAGTGTGCATGCTCAGAAGACGAGGTGGACCTAGTCAAGGAGCAGGACCTGCCATTCGAGATCGTGGAGGTCTAGACCGTGACCTCAGTGCCATCCCTTTCTTGCTATAAGAGTATTGCTTTTTCGTTGGTTAGTTATTTCCTTATACAAAATAAATGTATCTCGAACTCTTTTATCGTATTGTAATAAAGTTGTGAACTGTGATTTCTTTTACTCTAATACTGTTTACTAACTACCATGTAATGCTAGAAGCCTAAGTGTGACTACGGCGGGATTATTCCCTGACCGTAGGAGTATGGCTGACCTAGTCACCCCTCGTATTCCGTATTTTGGGAAGTGGGGCGTGACATGGTTTTGTTAGTATCGGAGCAAGCTTTGGATGAAATTACAGTTCCGTCGAGAGATCCCTAAATTGAGTTATAACCTTGATATGTGCTTTATTACCTTTCGTTTTCACTTCCTAATCCTCGTTGAATCATCGTGTACCCCTTATTTGAATCTGATTTCTTTTGATTATCTTTCAGAAATATGAACTCCTCGGGAAACTCCTTAGGTGCCGGTTCCCACGATCGTACCGAGAAGATACTCACCACACTGATGACCTAAGACCAGGCTCAAGAGAGGAAGACTGATCTTCTGACCGAGGGATTGAAGGCGGTACAGAAGACCACAATTACCGATCTGGAGAGATCTACGGCTGTCCCCGCCGCCCCCGAGGGCGCCCTTGTACCGACTACACAGGCTAGGGTTGGTGCCATTTTGGACTTTAGGAGGCTTCATCCAGCGGTTATCACGGGATCAGCAAATCCATTCGAGGCCAAGCAATGGCTCATCAACATAGAGAACCTTTTAATGGCCGCTCGAGTTTCTGACGATAACAGAGTGAACGTGGTGAAGATTCAGCTGGAGGACGAGGCCTGCACGTGGTGGTCCATAGAAGAAAGCCGGATAGAGAAACCTGTTTACCGCCGGAAACCGGGAAGACAAACATCTTGCCTGAATTTGGGGGCAGATACTATTTGGTTTTATCTGTCTACCTCTCCAAAGATGACTAGTTGATTTATGGAACCATGTATCGAAGGTTTAAACATATGTGGCCGTTGTAGCAGATTTTGTCAGATTCCTCCTCGTTTACGAGGGGTATTTGATTGTGGGGACGCTCTTCCCTGCAGGCGCAAGCCCCTTCAGTTAATTACGTTACCGCGTAGCGATAACCATTTTCTCCTGCTCCAGAGGTTCACTTTGTGTCGTGTGTATTTATTTTATTTTTGGTTGCACGTGGATTGTATAAGGAGACTAATTTTGTTGTCGCCCGTAGGGCGAGAATTAGTCCAAATCCGTATTTTCTTAGATTTGGGTTTGGTTGATTTAAGGATCGTTAACCTCGTTTGAGATTAAGACCAGCTTAAATGTTTGTTACGGATACGTTAGCCTAATTTTAGACTAAGATCTACTTAACGTGGGTTCAGGATCATTTTTGATCCAGCGAAAGAGCATTTGAGCCCTATCGTTTTAGTTTAGGGACATTACGGTCCATTGGGTTTAAGGACATCATAGTCTATCTTTAAGGACATCATAGTCCATAGAGTTTAATTTAGGGACGTTGCGGTCAATTGGGTTTAAGGACATCATATTCCATGGAGTTTAGTTTAGGGACGTTGCGGTCCACTGGGTTTATTGATTGTCGGGACCCGCCACCTCTCTGAAAACGTTGAAAAATTACAACGACATGTATCAGAGGAGTGAAGGGATGTACCCTTGAACCAATGAATTTTCATTAGGGACTTGGTAGTCTTGTTTGGCACTAAGGCCAATTTAGACGAAGACCTATGGGCTCGGTCGATTTGGGGTTTGGCCAACCTTGGGCTTAGCCCACTTGATTACTTATTTGGGGTTGATCCCCTTTTTTTCAACAATACTGAGCATTGATATGAGCTTTGATGCTCATCCTTTTTTTTGTTTTCAATTGAGTGTTAAACACTCTTTATGGCGCTGGGCTCTATTTACAGAGCGCACTTTATTTTATCAGCGTCCACGTGAGGGGCACGTGGAGCGCTTGGCGCTGAGCGCCAACCAATGAGTGCTAAGCACTCTTTATTTTATTAGCGCCCATGTGAGGGGCACGTGGAGCGCTTGGCGTTGAGCGCCAACCACGGAGTGCGAAGCACTCTTTATTTTATTAGCGCCCACGTGAGGGGCACATGGAGCGCTAACTACTGAGTGCTAAGCACTCTTTATTTCATTAGCGCCCACGTGAGGGGAACGTAGAGCGCTCGGCGCTGTTTCCTTCTTTGTGTATTTTTCTGAAGAGTTTGATTCTTTGTTCTCCCCTGGATCTTCAATCCCCGAGAACAAATTCATCCCTTCGAGAATTAAATTCTCATTTTTGGGACACTTGTCTCATGGATCTCAGATCCAGGGAAAGAACTATGTTCTTTTATAAGGGTTAAACCCTCAGGTATGTCGATGAGATACTATGATCTCTATTTACCTTGAGGAAGGTTCTTCTTCTTTCTTCTCGCTTCAAGCTCTTTTGCTCCCTCTTCTTTTTGAACTTAAAGTTTATGGGGGGTTCCTCTGTCTCAGACTTGAAATCTTGGGGTCTGAATATAAGGGAAGTTGATTTGTTGATTCAGTTAAGGAAATCTCTCATTGAGAGATTTCTTAATTGATTTGGGGAATTTATCCACCGTCGGATCTTTGATCCAAGCACTTCTGTTTTACAGAAGAAAATTTTCTTGTTTTTTTAACAAGTTTGGGAAAATATTTTTCCATACAGAGCTTATTCTGTATCTTGGTGATTTTTTAATCACCATTAGATCTTTGATCCAACAGTGCTTTGATTTACAGAGCACAATCTTTCTTGTTTAGAAAGATTTGAGGAGTTTTTCCTCAATCAGAATTTAATTTTGTATCTTGGTGATTTTTAATCATCATTGGATCTTTGATCCAACGGTGCTCTGATTTACAAAGCATAATCTTTCTTGTTTAGAAAGATTTGAGGAGTATTTCCTCAATCAGAATTTAATTCTGTGCTCTGATGATTTATCACTTCCGTTGGATCTTTTGATCAAAGGGTGGAGAACTTTTAATTCTGGCACTGGCACTCTCGTGCGTTGCACGTGAGGCGCTGCCTCAGAGATTTTTAACTCTTGGCGCTGGCGCTCTCGTGCCTTGCACGTGAGGCGCTGCTTCAAAGTTTTTAACTCTTGGCGCTGGCGCTCTCGTGCCTTGCTCGTGAGGCACTACCTTAGAGTTTTTAACTCTGGGCGCTGCCTCCGAGTTTTTAACTCTTGGCACTGGCGCTCCCATGCTTTGCATGCGAGGCGCTGCCTCAAAGTTTTTAACTCTGGGTGCTGCTTCAGAGTTTTTAACTCTTGGCACTGGCGCTCTCGTGCTTTGCACGTGAGGCGCTGCCTTAGTTCAAATTTTGAACAAAGCCTTGCTCTCTTATTGGAGGGAAATTGCCCCCCACCATTGCACTCACGTGGCTCACACGTGAGTGTAGCGGTGACACCCTTTCCACCGTTGGATCATCTGGAAGTTGGATCGTCTTCCAGCGCCTATAAGTAGGGCATTTGGTCCTTGAAATGACTTCTGTTCATCTTCTTTCTTTCTTGTTTCTGAGAATTTAATTCTCCCTTCAGAGCTCAGATATCTGCCTAAGGAAATTCCTTTTAGAGTTAGAACTCTGTCCAAATTTGGTAAGGATCATAATTGAACCCCTTAAACAGAGCTTTGCTCTTATTAGATCATAGATCTAAAAAATGGATTTTTTGGATTACCTAACCCGTTAATTAGAACACTGTTCATCTCTTTGAAGAACTCTTAGAGTTCGTTTTGTAGATTTTAAAGATCTTGGAGTTTTTACTGTGCAAAAAGCTTTGCTTTTTTAAGTTTCTGATGGATTACTCCAACGTTTTCACAGAGCATGGCTTTTAGAAATTTTGGGGAATTTTTATTCCTCTTATAATTAAAGTTGACAGATGTTATTTCTGTTTGCAGAGCACTGCTCTCGATGGAGTTTAACTCCTTGGCCCTAATGAGTTTCTCATTAAATGAGAATCTTTTTAGGATTTTCTCCTTAATGATTGAATGTCTCATCAATGATGAGCCGTCACTTTTATTTTGTGGGTCCCCCTCGGTCCATTTCCACTGCATTGTAGTGTGGTACAAATTTAAAGTACCAAGTGTCAGAATTTGAACTATAGCATTAACTGCTAACCCTCATTCCTTTTCGCGCAGGTACTATGTCTTTCGACACTTCTTTCCCATTTGTCCACCCCGAGAGTGCATATACCGACGCACCTGTGGATTGGGAAGTTTTTGGACTGATTAAAGATCATGACCCAGAGCAGAAGTCTCTTCATTTATGGGGGTTGTGGTACAACCAAATTATCCGGGGTCGGCGCAGCTTCTCTTATGCGACGCCTTCAGAGCCGATTTCAGCCATTCACTACGTCGACTCACCCTCGATGAATTATGCTGTGGAGGAGGTTAACTGAATTCGGATGGACGCCTCAATCCCTCTATGGGCTCGATACTTGTAGAGCCGCCGATGGCTTTAGATATTCTGGGGCGGCGCATATGTCAAGCCGGATCGCGCTCTTGGGGATAGGCATACATGATAGGCTTGACTCCTCGCCTTTCAGCCGGATACTTGTGTTTCCTGATTTAAAATCAGGAAAGGTTACGAAGGAGGCATCACGTGCTAGCACGTGACCAGCAGTCACGTGTTGGCACGTGACATTTAAAAGCATCGGCAAGGCAGATTCAGCTCCCCGTGTACATCAAAGAAAAGGGCTTCAGAAAGGGTCACGTGCTCCTACGTGACCTGGGTCACGTGTTGGCACGTGACATGTAAAAGCGGCTTCAAAAGCAAACCGGTTCCCTAATCAAATCAAGGAAAAGGGCTTCAGAAAGGCTCACGTGCTCCTACGTGACCAGGGTCACGTGTTGGCACGTGACACTCAAAAGCAGCAGACTCAACTCCCTGATTAAATCAAGAAAAAGGCGCCAGACGAGGGTCACGTGCTCACACGTGACCAGGGGTCACGTGGTGGCACGTGACGGCTAGACGACAGCCAGAAGGCAGAGCGCAAAAAGGAAGAAGAGGTCTCGTTCCAAGGGGGTCACGTGCCCACACGTGACCGGCTTTCAAAGCCTATCTGTCAACAGAATTAAATTCTGAGAAAAAGCCTCTCAAATCTTTCCAAAGGAACCGATTGAATTAAAGATTTAAAGATTCTTAAAAATCACCTATCTATGGAAAAATCCTGAACTTGGAAAGATTTCCCCTTAAAATCTAACCGAAATAACAAAGGAGAATCTCTGGATTTAAAATCCAATGGTGATTAAAATTCACATAATAATCCAAAGGTCCAAAACGAATGATGGATACAAATCAAATCTCTCAATGAAAGATTCATCAAAAACTGATTGACTCGGCTGCTTCTCCTATAAATAGGAGCCAAGAGACACACAAAAGGACATACATGCAGAAAGGAATCGATACATAAAAAAAAGAGGAGAGCCTTGATACTTTAGAGGAATTTGGATCTTCTGAAAAAGAAAACCCTAGGTAAGAAAGGGAAGGCTTTTTGAAAGGAAAAGAGAATTTAATTCTCAATAGAGTTGAACTCTGATATATAAACAGAAGGACATATTTCTTCTCTCTTTGATGGAGGATCTGTAAAGTGCACATCTCCCATTTAGTTGAGAATTTAATTCTCAATGGGTTGAGATCCCGCCATGCAGATCCAAAGCATAGAGAGGGAATGGAATCACGAGAATTTAATTCTCACAGAACTATAGGAATTTAATTCCTTCAAAATAAAATTAGGGTTTGACCCTGTATTATGGGAATTTAATTCCTTCAGAATGAAAAGAATCAGGGTTTAACCTTAGTTAAGAACTTAGTTCTGTTAAAAGAACAAGAATTTAATTCCCTTAATCTTATTCCCCAGAATAATTCTCTAACAGAGAGTGGGGGTTTAATTCCTTAAAGCTTTTATTAGGATTTAACCCTATTCAGTTCTTCACATATATGAGGAATTTAATTCCTACAGAAAATTCAGAGTTCAACTCTTCAAAAGGAATTAGGAATTTAATTCATCTGAAATTATTGCCAGGGTTCAACCCTACGAGGAATTTAATTCCTGAAAGGGATTAACAGATCTTCTAAACAACTACAGAAAAGTAGGGTCACGTGTCACCACATGACCTCCCCAAAAGATCTACAGAAAGCCCCTTTGAGGCAGTGCCTCACGTGACCCACGTGACCCTTGGCAGAAGCTTTAACATACTCCATTTAAACACCCGTCACATGATGGCACGTGATGCTCCAAAAGATGCGATATTCTCAGCAGAACAAATGAAGGGAGGGCGCCCTCACGTGCTACCACGTGACCCCTCTTGCCTTAGCGTCTAACGCTAAATTGGAACCCCTGAATCCAGTGTTAAAACACTGTTTGGCCTTAGTGTTCAACACTAATCAAAAAGCTTTATTTGCAGTGTTCAACACTGATTATCTTAGTGTTTAACACTAATTTGAGATCTCTGCTGCCAGTGTTTTGACCTGTTTTAGTGTTTAACACTAATTTGAAAGCCTTGTTGCTGGTGTTTAACATCAACTATCTTTTAGTGTTAAACACTAACTTATCAATCTCATTCCCAGTTTTCAACACTGATTGGTCTTTTGTGTTTAACACTAGGCATTGGGCCAATTGGCTAAATGGCCAGAGGCAAAGCCTCTCCTTCAATGGACCAACAGAGGGCCAATATTTTGGACTTAGCCCAAACTGGCCATAAGTCCTCAAATCATCTTGAACTGAGCACATCTGCTCTTTCAACCAACTCATTGGTTCAAGGGTACATCTCTGAACTCCTCTCATATTTGTCGTTGTAATCTTTCAACGTCTTCAGAGAGGTGACGGGTCCCGACAACCACACATCAACACGGACTGTGGGGTCCTTAAACTCATGGACTTATGCGTCCCTAAACCAAGAGACGGACTGTGGGGTCCTTAAACCCGCGGACTTATGTGCCCTTAAACTAACGGACTAATGCGTCTTTAAACACACCCATATGGACTGTGGGGTCATTAAACCCATGGACTTATGAGTCCTTAAACTACCATCGGACCACTATGTCCCTAAACTGGAACATGGACCACCATGTCCCTAAACTGGCAATGGACCACCATGTCCCTAAACTGGAACAATAGAGCCCCCAAATGCTCTTTTGTCGGATCTAAACGATCCCGTTTAAGTTGATCTTAGCCTCAAATATGGTTAACGTATCCTTAAACCTTCAAACAGACTTTAGTCCCAAATTGGACTATAGATCTCCCAATCAACTTTGGTTCAAGGGTACATCTCTGAACTCCTCTGACATCTGTCGTTGTAATCCTTCAACGTCGTCAGAGAGGTGACGGATCCCGACGGCCATACATTCAATGGACCACTATGTCCCTAAACTGGAACAATAGAGCCCAAACGCTCTTTTGTCGGATCTAAACGATCCCGTTAAGTCGATCTTAGTCCCAAACTGGACTAACGTATCCTTAACAACCGTTTAAGTTGATCTTAGCCTCAAATATGGCTAACGTATCCTTAAACCCTCAAACAGACTTTAGTCCCAAATTAGACTATAGACCCCCCAATCAACTTTGGTTTAAGGGTACATCTCTGAACTCTTTTGACATCTGTCGTTGTAATCCTTCAACGTCGTCAGAGAGGTGACGGGTCCCGACGGCCATACATTCAATGGACCACTATGTCCCTAAACTGGAACAATAGAGCCCATTGCTCTCTTGCCGGATCTAAACGATCCCGTTAAGTTGATCTTAGTCTCAAACTAGACTAACGTATCCTTAACAAACGTTTGAGTTGATCTTAGCCTCAAATATGGCTAACGTATCCTTAAACCAAAACCCCAAACCCAAATCTAAGAAAACACGGATTTGGACTAATCCACGTCCTACGGGCGACGACATAAATAGGTCTCCGTATACAATCCACGGGCAACCACAAACAAAACAAACACCCACGACACGAAGTGAAATTCTGGAGAAGGAGAAAGTTGTTACCGCGATGCGGTAGCGTAATTAACTGCAGGGGCTTGCGCCTGCAGGGAAGAGCGTCTCCACAATCAAAAACCCCTCAAGCGAGGGGGAATCTGACGAAGTCTGCTACATCGGTCGCATCTGTCTAAACCTTCGATACATGGTGCCATAAATCAACTTGGCATCTTCGGAGAGGTGGACGGATAGCACCAATTAGCATCTGCCCTGAATCTCGAGCGAGACGACCGTGTCTTGGGCGCCGTTCGGAGGGGAACAGATTCTGGCACGCCCGGTGGGACCTCTTCCTCTTTCCACTCCACACTTCGTGTGTCGTGTTCGCGAACGAATCGCGGTTTACTGTGGTTGCCTGTGGATTCGAGGTACTAAGATTTGGTGTCTTGTTCCGTGCAGAAAACAGAAGATCAATGGCTTCAAACTGCACTACCTGCAACTGCAACTCTCACTCCGTCCTTGCTGGAGGAGTGACTTATGGGCCCCAAGCGGCCTCCATCTTCGCTAGGCCGGTGGAACAGGTGACTCAGGCCACCACTGGGCTATTCTTCGGGACCATGATCCCACCAATGTGCTTCAATGCCCCATTGCCATCGCAAGAAGCTCCGAAGAAGTCGGTCTTCGATCGGCTCACAACTATCGCGGCCCCTCTCAACGAGTCGCCCAAGCCCAATGCTTCAGCTTTCAGCAAACCGGGCCAAAACTCATGTGGGCCCATGAAGAAGCCTGCAATACCAGAAAAGGTCGTTCCGAAGAGGATAGCCATCCCTGCTCCTGAAGTCGTCAAGGCGGCTTCTCCTGCCAATGGGTCGGTCTTCACAAGACTGACTATTCCGGCGCCCGTTCCTGCTCGAAGGTCTGTCTTTGACAGATTGGATACCGCTACTCAAAAGACGTCAGTCTTTAAGAGACTGACACCGGCAGCGCTTCATCTGGACAGGGGGCAGGACAAAGCCATCCCCATTGCTGAACCAACGCCGTCCGCTCGACACGCTCGACGTCGCCACTGGCGCCGAGTGAGGAAGGCTGGGGGCAACTCCCCCTCTGGGATAACTTCGCCAGCTCCGATGGTGGAAATCAATGCCGCTGTCCCGACCAGGAATAACTTTGAACCACTTAGGAATGTCCGCAAGAACTCTCCTACTGCAGTGCTGAAGAGAATTCCTTCACCTGTGAAGAATGCTACAGAGAAGAAGCCGGAGCAACCTCCTCAACGGCTATCCTCTGAAATTTACGAGGTTTGGCAACAGGTCCAAGAGTCGGTGATCGATGAAAACTATCTCCGCCGACAGAAAAAGATGAAGGTTCGGCAGGAGAAGGATTACTCTGTAAAGCCACCAAAAGCGACAACTACTTGGGTACCCACTACAACAGCCCCCTCGACTTCAACTGCTCAAAAGGGGAGGAAGCCAAAGAAAGCCCCTGTGACTGCGGCAAATCGTAAATACGCTGGGCCCAAACGCCCTAAGTCTGGGGGCATGGTGGTGCACACTGTTTATATGGCTTCTGGAAAGGAGGAAAGCCGTGCTTCGACGGGTCACCGACCGCTCACCCGATCCGTAACGAAAGCCCAGGAGCAGCAACAAAAGCTTCAGGAGATGATGACTGCAGTGGCCGCACTTACCGGGCCAAAAGAAAGCTCGGAGGCATCATCAGAGCAGCGTCATGAACAAGAAACTGATGCTGACTACCTACGCAGAGTCCTCGAAAAGAAGGACAAAGAAGCCGCAGAGCAAGCGGCTAACATAAAACAAATGGCGCTTCTCTTCCAAGATATGGTAGGGATGATGTTCCAGCAAGATCCTCCTGCTGAAGATCCTCCGATTGTCCTTGAAGATGACAAAGGAGAGACATCGAATCCTCCTCCGGCTCTTTCAGCTGCCAAGGAAGAAACCATTTCCAAGGCCGCACTGGATGACCATATAGCTCAGCATATACGAGCTCACCTGGCAAATGAAGCGGCTGGGCAAATTGGTAGAACCGGACGACCCTACCCGGGCTGGTATGACCAAATTAGTTACCCGCCGGGATATACGATCCCTAAGTTCCACGTATATAAAGGGACAGGGAATCCGCATCAGCACGTCGCTCAATTTAGAGCCATGTGCGGCAACACTGGAGGTGATGATAAATTGCTGCTCCGCCAGTTTGTTGGCAGCCTGTCAGAAACGGCATTTGAGTGGTACTCTGAACTCCCAAATGACTCTGTCAAGACATTCGCAGAGATGGAGTTGCTATTCACCCAGCGTTTTGCAAGCGCTAGCGAACGCACCCCAATCACGGCATTGATCAATGCCAGGGTGAAGCCTGCAGAAACTTGGGTCCAGTATGCGATACGGTGGCGTAATCTATGGTCAAAGTGCGAGCAGCGCATCGAAGAAGCTCCTGCCGTGGGCATGTTCGTGGGTACTCTCGACCCTCAAGCGACCATCTCCCAATTCATGATGTTTTTTAAGCCGACCACCTTCCAGGCCTTGATTGACAAGTTGGCCCAAATGGATCAGATGAGTCACACACCA
This sequence comes from Agapanthus africanus, assembly GCA_030015575.1. Classification (NCBI taxonomy): domain Eukaryota; kingdom Viridiplantae; phylum Streptophyta; class Magnoliopsida; order Asparagales; family Amaryllidaceae; genus Agapanthus; species Agapanthus africanus. The sequence continues at coordinate 34,954,832 of CM057346.1, forward strand.
TCTCATTCAAAGACGGATCCTCGGCATGAAAAGGGGAAAGGGAAAGCAACTTTCGTCGCTAATACTCAACAACAGTCGAGCAACTTGAAGCTGGTTGTCCGTCAAAACAATATGCGTCCACGCCCATCCCTCGAGGAGAGACTGGGATGTCCTTACTCATTTCCTCAGGATAAAACGAGAAGACTGTTCGAGCTGGCAGTGCGCAACAGACTCATCAATCTGCCGAGTCCAAAACGTCCGTTACAATCAGGCGATGTCAACGATCCCAATTATTGCCCTTACCACCAAACGGTAAGTCACTCGATCGAGGATTGTTTCGTTTTTAAGGGGTGGATCGAGGATCAGTACCTACAAGGAAAGTTCGCGCTGTTTGAAAAGTGGAAAGTAAACCCATCATAGCCGCACACTCCAAAGAAGACGGACGCACCGGGGGCAACTTGCCACGTGATCTCCCACTCATTTACGGACGATGAAAAAGCTCCTTGCACCGAGAAACCGGGGGCGGATCCTGAACCAGAACTTCTGTAGCCGTCAGATGAGATGATCGATGCCTTCCTGAACGAAGCCCGTCTGAAAAGTAAAGCCGACCGGGAGCGTGAGATGGCCATATTTGAAATGGCCAAACGCCGGCGACTGAACAAAAGGGTCGAAACACTCCTACCAGATCAAAGTACATCCGCCGCAAATGAAAGCAGGATCAAGACAAGGAAACGATTCGCCAAAGCCATATCAATGGGGATGAGGCCGCCCTCTTTTAGAGAAAAGTCTCCTGGTGGCATACATCTTGATGAAGCGGACGTGCATCCTAACTTCTGCTTATATCATCAGAAGATCGCACATCCTACTGAGGACTGCAACTCCTTTAAGTGTTGGTGGCAAGGGTATGTCGCTCACAGGCAACTCTTCAACAGGACAAAGCGTGAAGCTCGGAAACAGCAGAAAAATGCGACAGATGAGCGTAAAAGAATTGCCGGCAATTGTCATAGGGTTGATCCCGTGGGACCGCGAGTTCTCACATTCGGGAGCAATTCCGACGAAAAAGTAGCCCTCGGCCCTCTTTTCAAGGAGTCCATCTCTAGAATGAAAGAATTGAAGAGTTGCGAGAGCATTCAGCCTTGCAATTGCACGATACCCGGAAAAAATCTCGGACCCGCAAGCAACGGTTCGAACAAAAAGGATAAGGGAAAGGGAAAAACGGCCTTCGTCGCTAACACTCAACAATAGTCGAGTGGCCCTAGAACGGCTGTTCGCCAAAACAACAAGCGGCAACCCCTCTATGAAAAGTTGAAACGTCCTTACTCGTTTCCCCGGCACGAAACAAGGAGGCTGTTCGAACTAGCTGTGCACGACGGACTTATCACTCTACAGGAGCCGAAATGCCAGCTACAACTGAATGAGGTCAACAATCCTAATTACTGCCCTTACCACCAAGTATTGGGCCATCCGGTCGAAAATTGCTACATCTTCAAAAACTGGGTTGAAGATCAATACCAACAGGGCAATTTCGCGTTATCCGAGAACTGGAAGGTGAGCCCGCCACAGCCTCATGCTCCTAAAAAGATGGATATGCCGGGGGCATCATGCTCATTCATAGAGAAAGCCCAACGGACCACTACGTCCTAAAACTGGATAATAGACCGAAACGTCGTTAAACTAACAACGGACCACTACGCCCTAAAACTGGATATGGACCGAAACGTCTTTAAACTAACGGCAGACCGCAATGTTCTAAAACTTGCAAATGACCGAAACGTCGTTAAACCACTCCCAACCCGCAGCATCTTCAGGCTGACGTGGTTAAAAAAATAAAAAAAAACGGTACGTCCACAAGCAAAATGGGCACGGATGAAAACCCGAAAAGGCTCCGTGAGTAAAAACAGCAGGGCTACCGGCGAGTGTTCGTGAAAACCCGAAAGGGCGCGACCTCGTTAAAAAAATAAAAAAAATAAAAAAAATAAAAAATAAAAAGAACGGTATGTCCATAAGTAAAATGGGCACGGATGAAAACCCGAAAGGGCTCCGTGAGTAAAAACAGCAGGACTACCGGCAAGTGTTTGTGAAAACCTGAAAGGGCACAACCTCGTTAAAAGACACTTACAGGGTCCTCTCGACCTTGTAAGGAGAAACCACCCGCGTGAGATCCTTACGACTCACAAAGGAGCAACACACATAGGGATCCTCACGATTCCTAAGGAGAAAATACACTTGCGAGATCTTTACGACTCGTAAGGAGAATTCTCTTATGGGACCCTCACGGCTCATAAGATTTGAAAGTCTTAAGTCACAGAGACCTAAACCTGTGCTTAAGCAAAATCCCCCATACCCTTCGACATTGCCCTACAAGTGGCTCAATACCGACCCTTGTATACAATCCACGGGCGCGAATAAACATTTCCCCAGCAAAGTCACACCCGTGACTAGGGACATGTCCATATGGTGAACAACCCTTATAATTCCTCTCGACTTATAATGAGAAAACCCTCTTGTAGGATCCTTACGACTTACAGAGGAACATACACTTAGGAATCCTCACGATCCCTAAGGAGAAAATACACCTACAAGATCCTCACGACTTGTAGGGAGAAATACCTTTGTGAGACCCTTACGGCTCATGAAGTCAAAAGCCTTGGTCGACAGGACCCTTAACCCTGTTTACTAAGCCACCTTTGCTCGACATCGACAGAGGCAAATGATGATTCGCTCCTGGCAACATCCCAGTTGCAGCGGTGCTGATGCCAAAATCGGTGTCTAAAATCCAAGCTTGCGGCGAAAAAGCTAGCAAGCCACACATGCATACGAAATAGCCGAAATGATGGGGCAACTTGCAATAAAAAGCAGCAAGTAAAAATGTATGCGTGAAAAATAGCCGAAATGATGGGGCAACTCGCAATAAAAAAACAGCGAGTGAAAATGAAAAAAAATAGCCGAAATGATTGGGCACCGCGAAAAATCGCTGAAATGATAGGGCAATCGCGACCTCCGCGATATAAAAGCTGAAATGATAGAGCATCGCGGAAAAAGAAATAAAATATAAAAAAAAGGGGTTTCAATTTATGCCCTACCTGTGATGTTCCATCACACCCTGTACACAATCCAAGGGCGTAAACAAAAAAAAAGGATCATACTTCTCCCCCAGGTTTCATCAGAAGAGGAAGCCAAGTCTCGACGGGCTAAAGGAGACCTGGAGATCGTTTCAACACTCGTCTCGTAACAACGGACACAACGCTAAGCTAAGCGGAACAGCGGCAACTCCCAGTTCCATGGCTCGATGGTATACATATCGCCAACAGTCAAACTTCCATCCCGTGAAATGCGGATACAATCAGCAAAATTCCTGGTTACGTGGAACGCGGATAACGTCACTCTTTGACCCCGTGGAAAACGTCCAGAGCGGATCCTGGTCCCCGGGGCGCCTATATTGAAGGCTCGGGAGATTCTGCATTTATATTCAATCCGGCCGGGCTTTTTAGTGTTCAGACAGAATGACTCGGCGCTGTTCATGAGGTACAACTCGCACCGTTTTGCTTAACAGTCGAGTTACGATCAGGGTGTCCCGCTTGAGACTTTCTTAGTTGAGCCGGTTGCTACAGAAGAGGGTATCCGCAGCACGCTGCACCATTTCATGCGGCTAAACACCGGGTCCAACTTTTTTATCAGTGAGCCGAGTTGTGTTTCGAAAGTCTCGAACGCATATGTGGCATGGTACCAGCATGAGATGGGCGCTGTTATTAGGGAAGAAAAGCGGTTACTGCTCAACCGCAAGGGTGTGGTCTCTGCCGGTAATCCAGCCGTCCACTTAAAGTGACGGACCATTGTTGGTCCTTCCTTAAGAGAAGCCGCAGTGGTTGCGATCCCGCGCGCCTTTCCTGAGAAGTCTCTACCCCATGTTCCTGTAGAAGCGGTAGCTGCAGCGCCCCCGGAGTCTGGAGTGGGTACGGAAATCGGGACTCGTCGCCCAAAAATGCTCATCAAGCGTAAGCTCGTGTCATCGACCGCTGGCGTTCGCTTACAGAAAAAGAATAAGTCGCTCTTTTCTTCTAACGTTGTACTCAGCCAGGAGCCCCATGCTCCCTACAGCGAAGGCTTGTGTGAGTATGACACTAACGATGGCTTGTTCGACACGCCTGTGATCGACACCGATCTACAGGCTACCTTTATGGCCTCCTAGCGACTGGCTTGCGAAGAAGCGGCGCTGATCACCATCGTGAAGTCATGTATACTTCAGTTGTTTTTTTTCGCGTTCATTCCTTCCTGTTCCCCTCCGAAGGACCGCGCGACGAGAGACGTCTTGCCTGAGATTCAGGGCAGATGCTATTTGGTTTTATCCGTCCACCTCTCCGAAGATGCCAAGTTGATTTATGGCACCATGTATCGAAGGTTTAAACGGATGCGGCCGATGTAGCAGACTTCGTCAGATTCCTCCTCGCTTGAGGGGTTTTTGATTATGGGGACGCTCTTCCCTGCAGGCGCAAGCCCTTGCAGTTAATTACGCTATCTTATCGTGGTAACAACTTTCTCCTTCTCCAGATGGTCACTTCGTATCGTGGGTGTTTGTCTTGTTTGTGGTTGCCCGTGGATTGTATACGGAGACTAATTTATGTCGTTGCCCGTAGGACGTGGATTAGTCCAAATCCGTATTTTCTTAGATTTGGTTTTGGGGTTTTTGTTTAAGGATATGTTAGCCATATTTGAGGCTAAAATCAACTTAAACGTTCGTTAAGGATACGTTAGTCTAATTTGAGACTAAGATCAGCTTAACAGGATCGTTTAGATCCAACAAGAGAGCATTTGGGGGCTCTATTGTTCTAATTTAGAGATATAGTGGTCCATTACCAGTTTAGGGACATGGTGGTCCATTGCCAGTTTAGGGACATGCTGGTCCAACATTCCCATTTTGGGGACGAATATTGGTTTAAGGACGCATTAGTCCATGAGTTTAAGGACCCCATAGTCCGTAGCAATGTGTGGTTATCGGGACCCGTCACCTCTCTGACGACGTTGAAGGATTACAACGACAAATATCAGAGGAGTTCAGAGATGTACCCTTGAACCGGGTGTAAATTGATTTGAGAGAGCAGTTGTGCTCAGTTCAATTTAATTTGAGGACTTATGTAACAACCCTAATTTTCTTATACACTTTTTCTATACAAAATTTTTCAAAATCCACAAAGGGGTATTTTAGCCTGAGCATAAGATATAGGTAATTATTTTGTTTTTAATTACAAGCTACAAGAATGTAATAACTTCATTTTTAGTGTACAAGAAATTACTTTAAATTTAATGTATACTTGGAGTATTTACTCTTGCTGCTATCATTTTAAGTAATTAAATAACACCATAATTACAAGAAGGAGCTTGTAACTCATTGGTAATACCTTGCACTGCTGAACCAAGCCACCAGAGTTCAAATCCCATGTCCCACATTATTCTTGTATTTATTTTGTTTTAATTTTTTTGGAAGTCAATAGTCAAAAGGCCATAACTCACAAAACTTGAACTGAACATAAAAAGTTAGATGCACCAAAATTCCCCCTAGGAAAAACCCCACCCGACGACCTTCCGACTCGGCCCGACTCGGCCGGCGGACCGGCCGACTCGGGCCGTCGCCGCCGGCCGGACTTGGCCGGACGATCGAGTCGTCAACGGTGAAAACGTGCTTTTTGACTTGGTCTTCTCACCTGCATACACTAAATTTCTTGACCGGTTACAGAAAACCCCATAAATCCCTTTCACTCCAAAATTTTAATGATTTTAAAGATTTTTCATATATTTTTATATATTTTTTAATTAAAACCCTAAGCCTAGCCTAACCCTATATAAACACCCCTACCCTCTACCCTCTTATCCTAAATTCCTAAGTCTACTCTCCCAAAATCCCAAGAGAACTTGGTACGTCGGAAAACGAGCGAAAGGCGAAGCGCTGACGAAATTGACGGCGAAATCCCGGCGATTGTACTAGGACCTTTTCACGACGTTTCGATGCACCGGCAAACCCACTACCTTCCTCTCACTCTCTAGCGTTGTCCAAACCCGTAAGTCCCCCTTTTTTATCCTTCTTTTCTTTCATAAAAATACGATTTTATAAACCCGACAGAAATCGGAACAACCCGATTTCCGATTCGGTTTTCTATCAAATCTCACTTATCACTAATTCCATAATACTTAAATATCTTCATGTTGACTATTAATCACTTAAAAATTAATTTGAACAAGTTTTCACACATGAAATGATAGCCTTTTCAATATACCGTATTCTTTCACTTTAATACCATCATGTTTAGTTTATCACATTTAACCCCTAAACTTAAGGTATATCACGAGGTAATGACCTACCTCCACACACACTCATATGTAATCATAACACGCTACCTTGAAAACTTAGAATACGATAAAACAAGATTTTTCATTAAAATACCATTTTCTTTATAAACCTTTTCTAAAAATTCTAGGTTTTATACAATTTTAAAACAATATCTTTTAATAGGAAATACGATAAGTTGTAGACATCGATCGTTTATCTAAACCTGACTTTGTGGTATCTAGGCTAGGCAAGTGAGAAAAGGTAACTCAGTAGTGCGAGATTCAGACCTCCGCAAGGAGCATTCGGTCTCGAAAGGTTTAAAATACGACATTTAAGAAAAATGAGATTTTTGGAAAACAAAATATTTATTAAAAATTATTCTTGTATAAACATATGTATACTTATCATTTAAACACCTATTTTATTATAAGATAAAGTTTCCACCTTTTCCTAAAAAATTACAAGATTAAAAGTTACATTAAAATACCTTGAATTTCAAATAAATCAATATTACAAATTAATACCTTTATTTATGTAATTAGGATATTTTCACTAGAAATACAAATAAAATTCACACTCATTATAACTATAAAGACGAATAATAAATACTTGAGATGTATCTTGAAAACTATACAAAAGTATTTTTACATAAAACCACTCAAGTTTTATAAATTACAATAATGACCCTAACAAATATAGAACTTCGACTTATATTTCTTTTAGTCTGACTCAAGTTTGAGTCTGATTATTTCTGACTTGAATATGATTCAAGTCAATCTATATTCTTTAATATTCCAACTCAATATGAACACATGAACCCCAGAATCCAGTTAACAATCTATACAACTTGACTGAATCAAACCATGGATATACATCCATTATTCCATTACTCCATTTACCTGATTATGCAGTTACAATCTGTTTACTGATTTCATGGTTTTGGTCAGTCATCCAACTTATACAATACAATACAACAATACAATCAAAACACTACGGGGTTTAATGGGTAGATTGGTACGGAAGGTGTTAAAGGTGGCACGAGGCGGTAAGATTAAGACATCTGACATGAATCCAATTGCCGTTGTTCCGGGTTGTATAACGGAGCCTTGTACTTCCATTTGCCCTGGTCTCTAGCATACTGAGACCCCTCTCGTATACACTGGCATCCTTCCGTACCAAGTTACAAACAACAGCGTGAACACAATACTCTACAATATTATTCTTTAGAAGATACCTCTTATTCTGTCTTGTCTAATTCTTCCTTATCTTTGGGACTTACCGAGCGACCTGTTCACTGACGACATTCTATTTCTTTCTTCTTTGAATGTCGTCAGGTGCTTTGGACCCAGCAGAGATCGAGCCCACCGGTGAAGACTTGGATCAGTTTCACGAAGACCCCGAGCTCTAGACATTGTACCTTGTTCTATTCAGTATTTTCATTTTCTGATATGCTATTGTTTAGGCATCGCTTTTCACTCCAGTTGTATTTACTTTTCATGCATTGTGCAAAAGAATGTTATTAATAAAGTTGATGTTATTTCTATATCTCTTGTCTCTTGTGATTTACTTTTATATTGTTTAGATATGCTTAGCGTGTGTACTTCTAAGTATATACGTAGCGGACCTCGTCGCGTCCCCTTCGCCGTACACCGGGAAGTGGGGCGTGACAACTTATGGCCAGAATTGGGTTAAGTCCAGTTAGAAACATTATATTTGGCCTGTTAGGCCTTTGCTTAGGCTCTGCCCCTTTTTAAAATAATGCACAACATTTAGATTAGGCCTGTTAGGCCTTGTAATTGGGCTCTGTCCCCTTTTAATAATGCATAGCATTTGTTTTGGTCTGTCAGACCTTTTAATTGGGCTCTGCCCCTTTTTAATAATGCAGAGCATTTAATGGTCTGACAGCGCGCCACGTGGCCTGTTAGGCGCTTTGCGCCGATTGAGGAGCGCAAGGCGCAAACTGAGATGGAGGTGACACGTGTCACGCTCTGGTGAGCGGAAGTCTGTTAGCGCAGTGCGCTCCTCTCAATTTGGCTCAGACCTTGATGCAGCGACTTGCGCTGCGCTAGTGCGCTGCTGACACGTGGCGCGCTCTGGTTTAGTGCGCCAATCCAAGAGCACAACGCTCTGTTTTTAGGAGCGCAAGGCGCAGATTTGTTATGTGATTGACACGTGGCGCTTTCTGGTGCAGTGCGCCAGTCCAAGGAATGCAACAGCGCAAATCAAGAGTGCAAAGCACTGTTCAGTAGCGCAGGACGCATCTTGATCTAATTTAGATCAAAGAAAAGAATGTTTTTAGAGGTTTTACCTCAAGATTCAAGAACCGATGGTTCATCAAAAGGCAATGCCTTTATATAGATCAAAAGATCTGATAAAGAAGTAAATTACTTCTCTCTTTTTTATTTATTTATTGGATCTTCTTTGATCTTTTTCTCTTTTATGGAAGATCTTGATCTTGTTCTTAGATCATTGATCTTTTTAGAAGAAATTCTTCTTTTTTCAAAGGTTTTACCTTTTTCTTTTCGAGTTCTTCTCAAAGTTTTTAGAGGAGTTCTGTATATGATCTGAGACTTGGAGTCTAGGGGCCTTTATATAGGGCCAATTGGTTTGTTATGTTGGTTACAGAGATCTTTCTTTGATTGATCTGGGGATATTTCCCCATCGTCGGATCTTTGATCTAAGGGCTCTGTTTTAGAGAAGATAATCTTCTTGTTTTAACAAGATTAGAAAGATCTTTCTAGAATTTTAATTCTGATTTAGTGCTGGGACAGTTTGCGCAAACGTATCTGCGCTTGACACGTGTTGCGCAGCGCAGAGCGCAGCGCAACTGCGCTGACACGTGTCGCGCAGCGCAAAGCGCAGAGCGCAAGTTATCTGAAGCGTTGCTTCCTTTATTTTTTTAAAATTTAAATTTTAAAACTGAGACTTTCTCTGATTGGGGGAAACGGAAGCGTTGCTTCATTTCCCGCCTTAGAATTTGAACAGAGCTTTGATCTGATTGGGGGAAAAAAATGCCCCCCCCACCGTTGCGCTTATGTGGCCCCATACGTGAGCGCAGTGGTGGCAGAATTCCAGCCGTTGCGCCATCTTTTGGAAGTTGGAACGGCTCTCACTGCCTATAAATAGGACCTTTGGTCTCTTAGATGATTTTCATCTCTTCATAAGAATTTTTGTTCAGAGCCTTGCTCTTTTGTTTAAGCACTTTTAAGAGTTAAAACTCTAGAAAAAAAATTTTAGGTAAAAATTAAATTAGATTAAATTAAATTAATTTTAAGAGCCTTGCTCTCAATAGATCCCTGATCTAAAGAAAACCCATTTAGGGTTTCATTAGCAGAGCTTTGCTCTATAGGTCTAAAGGGATCTAAAAAGAACTAAAGAGAACCCTATTAGGGTTCCATCAATAGAGCTTTGCTCTCTAAAAGGATTTTTCTTGTGTTTTCTTAATTCATTAATGAGGCTTTGCTCCTTCCAAATCATATAGTCTTGATGAATTATATCATCTTGCTTAATCAGTCTGTCTGCTAATTTTTGTTAATTTTCTTTTACAGGAGTAATGGACGCCCACATGTATGATGTTGACGAGATTATCTCTTACGAGGACATCTGCCGACTCGGCCATTCTCAGAATCGAGAATTCACCAACGCCGAGTGTGCCGAAATCATGAGTCGCTTCGACGCATACAATGGCTAACTGCTTCCTCGACGCTCCCCTCTCTTGAAGCTTATTGTGGGAGCAATTTGGGAAGCGCTTCCCCTATTCTTTACCGGCGTGCCGCTCAGGGCGTTAGATGCCGCCGAGGATAAGGTGCACTCGGTGTACCTGATGAACTTAATCTCGAAGAGACGGCGAGACAATCTTGTCGATCTCCTGCACCAGGCCTTTCAATAGTCCGCCATACTTGCTGCTTATCGGAGGGTGGAGGACATCAGTGGGGATCCCGATGCTCGTGCTCGCGAAAGAAAGCACACTAGGATGGTCCGCCAGGCTTGGAAAGTCCTGGATAAGGTCACTTTCGAGTTCCTCAATCCATGTCCTGGATTTGAGGTTTTGCCATTGTAATTATTTGGATAATGTCTTTGTTTATTTCTTTATAATTGTAAGAACCTTTCCGAGTATGAATGACAGATCTTTTGCCTCCTTCCTTTCATTTTCTGCTTTGTTATTGGCATATTCCTTAAGTAAGCTTAGACTGTAGGTGATATAGAACATTCCGTCTTGAATACTTTGGGGAGTAGTGATGGCTTAGGAAGCAGGTTCAGATCTGCTACCTAAGGCTTTTCAACTTTATGAGCCATGAGGGTCTCATAAAGACTTTTCTCCCTACGAGTTGAGAGGATCTCGTAGTGTGTATTTTCTCCTTAGGAATCGTGAGGATTCCTAAGTGGGTTTTCTCTTGAGAGTCGTAAAGATCCCACAAGAGAATTTTCTTCCTTACAAGTTGAGAGGACTCGTAAGTGATTGATGAGTTGATCTACTCCCGAGTTAATGCATTGCTTCAACAGGGAGTCGAGGGTTGACTTTGGGTTGTCTGTGCACCGCTGAGTCATGGAACTGGGAACTTTGCCACGGCTCCACTTTGCCGACGTTGTATATTCCTGCAGAGACACTGATTTCTCTACGGGTCGGCGCGAATCGAGATATTCTCGTCAAGGACGCTGATTTCCCTGAATCAAGGTATTTTCCAAGGACACTGATTTCCTCGGGGTTGAGACGAATCAAGGTATTCCTGCAAAGACACTGATTTCTCTGCGGGTCGACGCGAATCAAGATGCTCTCGTCAAGGACGCTGATTTCCCTGAATCGAGGTATTTGCCAAGGACGCTGATTTCCTCGGAGTTGAAACGAATCGAGGTATTCCTGCAAAGACACTGATTTCTCTGCGGGTCGACGCGAATCAAGATACTCTTGTCAAGGACGCTGATTTCCCTGAATCGAGGTATTTGCCAAGGACACTGATTTCCTCGGAGTTGAAACGAATCGAGGTATTCCTGTAAAGACACTGATTTCTCTGCGGGTCGACGCGAATCAAGATGCTCTCGTCAAGGACGCTGATTTCCCTGAATCGAGGTATTTGCCAAGGACACTGATTTCCTCGGAGTTGAAATGAATCGAGGTATTCCTGTAAAGACACTGATTTCTCTGCGGGTCGACGCGAATCAAGATGCTCTCGTCAAGGACGCTGATTTCCTTGAATCGAGGTATTTGCCAAGGACACTGATTTCCTCAGAGTTGAAACGAATCGAGGTATTCCTGCAAAGACACTGATTTCTCTGCGGGTCGACGCGAATCAAGATGCTCTCGTCCGAATATCCTAACGTCACAGTTACCCTCTTCTCTTTACGACAGAGGTCCGTTAGGGTCTGTGGTACTAGGGTTTTGTCCGTTGCACCATCGCATTGGCTGATGTATTCCTCGACAGGCAGTCTTGCTGTTCGAGTAGCCTTGCGATTGTCATGTCTTCGATCCCTTCTGGGGCTGGACAAGACGTCTTCAAGCAATCCTCCTAGGCAGTTTGACCGTCGGAAGAGCAAGCGTTAGGAATTTTGCCATGCCGCTTTTTACTTGAGGTTAGGCTCATTTTGGAGAGCCCCGATGAGTCATAACCACTCTGCGCTGGTGTGGGATGATCTCCGATAGCCTTTCAGGCTTTATATGACTTGCCGTCAAGACCCTGAAGCTAGGAATTTAGCCTTTGCTTCGTTTGCTGGCATTGCGTCTGCTGTATCGAGACGAATGTCGCGGTTGTTTCTAGGTTGCTGGTGAACCGTCGAGGTTTGGAACTAGGGATTTTGCCGTGGCTCCTTTTAGTGATGTTGCGTCTGCTGTGTCGAGACGAACGTCGAGGTGGTGACCACTCCGCACTGGTGCGAGATGATCTCCGATTGTCTTTCAGGATTTATATGACTTGCCGTTAAGACCCTGAAGCTAGGAATTTGGCCCTCGCTTCGTTTGCTGGCATTGCGTCTGCTGTATTGAGCCGAATGTCGCGGTTGTCTCTAGGTTGCTGGTGAACCGTCGAGATTTGGAACTAGGGATTTTGCCGTGGCTTCTTTTGGTGATGTTGCGTCTGCTGTGTCGAGACGAACGTCGAGGTGGTGACCACTCCACACTGGTGCGAGATGATCTCCGATTGTCTTTCAGGCTTTATATGACTTGCCGTTAAGACCCTGAAGCTAGGAATTTGGCCTTCGCTTCGTTTGCTGGCATTGCGTCTGTTATATCTAGACGAATGTCAAGGTTGTCTCGAGGTTGTTGGTGAACCGTCGAGATTTGGAACTAGGGATTTTGCCGTGGCTCCTTTTGGTGATGTTGCGTCTGCTGTGTCGAGACGAACGTCGAGGTGGTGACCAGTCCACACTGGTGCGAGATGATCTCCGATTGTCTTTCAGGCTTTATATGACTTGCCGTTAAGACCTGGCTCCGTTTTTTGATGGAGCATGGGGAGGGAAGATGTGTTTCCTTCTTTGTTTGTGCCCCTGGATTGTATACAGGGATTGCTGTGGTATCGTCTGTAGGGCAAAAGTTTCATTCATTTTTTTATATTATCATTTTATTTCCGCGATGCTCTATCATTTCAGCTTTTATATCGCGAAGGTCGCGATTGCCCAATCATTTCGGCTATTTTTCGCGGTGCCCAATCATTTCGGCTATTTTTCTTTTTACCCGCTACTTTTTATTGCGAGCTGCCCAATCATTTCGGCTGTTTTTTTTATTTTACTCGCTGCTTTTTATTGCGAGTTGCCCAATCATTTCGGCTGTTTTTGTATGCATACACTTTTACTTGCTGATTTCGTTGCAAGTTGCCCCATCATTTCGACTATTTCATATGCATTTTTGGCTCGCTGATTTTTTATCGCGAGTGTGGAACTTGGAATATGATGCCAATCTTAGTATCAGCATCGCTACTACTGGAATATTAGATCCACCGTATTGCGTATTAGACCCACGTCTCGCCTGGCTTCACCCTGGCATTAATCAGTGCTGTTATCGGGGTGCGTTCACTAGCACTCGCGAATCTTTGTGTAAACAATAGCTCCATCTCTGCAAATGTTTTGACAGAGTTATTAGGTAGCTCCGAATACCATTCAAAGGCCATTTCTGCTAAGCTGCCGACGAATTGGCGAAGCAACAGTTTGTCATCGCCTCCAGTGTTGCCGCATAAGGCCCTGAATTAAGCGACATGCTGATGTGGATTCCCTGTCCCCTTATACACATGGAATTTAGGGATCGTATATCCCGGCGGGTAACTGATTTGGTCATACCAGCCCGGGTAGGGTCGTCCGGTTTTGAAAACTTGATCGGCCGCTTCATTTGCCCGATGGACTCGTATCTGATGAGCTATATAGTCATCCAGGACAGCTTTGGAAATTGTCTCCTCCTTGGCTGCTGAATGAGCCGGAGGAGGATTAGATATTTCTCCTCTGTCATCTTCGTGGACAATCGAAGGATCTTCGGCAGGAGGGCCCTGCTGGATCATCATACCTACCATATCTTAGAAGAGGAGCGCCATTTGTTTTATGTTAGCCGCTTGCTATGCGGCTTCTTTGTCCTTCTTTTCGAGGACTCTGTGTAAGAAGTCAGCGTCAGTTTCTTGTTCGTGACGCTGTTCTGATAATGCCTCCGAGCTTTCTATTGGCCCGGTGAGTGCGGCCATTGCAGTCAGCATCTCTTGAAGCTTCTGTTGTTGCTCCTGGGCTTTTGTCACGGATCGGGTGAGCGGTCGGTGACCCGTAGAAGCGCGGCTATCCTCCTTCCCAGATGTCATGTAAACAGTGTGTACCACCATGCCCCCAGACTTGGGGCGTTTAGATTCAGTGTCTTTGCGATTTGCCAAAGACACAGGGATCTTCTCCGACCTGCTTCTTTTTTGAGCGGTTGAAGTTGAGAGGGCCGTTGTAGTGGGCACCCAAGTAGCTGTCGTCCTTTGTGGCTTGACAGAGTAGTCCTTCTCCTGCTGAACCTTCATCCTTTTCTGTCGGCGGAGATAGTCTTGATCCATTACGGAATCTTAGACTTGACGCCAGATCTTGTAAATCTTAGCGGACAGCCGTTGAGGGGGCTGCTCCAGCTTCACCTTTGGGGCATTATCCACAGGTGGAGGAGATCTTTTCAGCACTGCAGTCGGAGGGTTCTTGCGAACCCTCCTAAGCGGTTCGAAGCTGTTCACGGCATCAACTTTCACCATTGGAGCTGGCGGCGTCAGTCCAGAGGGGGAGGTGCCTCCGGCCTTCCTTACCCGGCGCCAGTGACGACGGCGAGCATGTCGAGCGATTGGGGTTGGTTTAGCCGTAGGGGTGACCTTTTCATGCCCCCTGTGTTGGTCAGAATTCGCTGGTATCAGCCTTTTAAAGACCGACGTCCGTTGAATGGGGATGGCCAACCTATCAAAAGTAGACTTCCGAGTAGGGGAAGCAACCTTGGTGATTTCTGCTGGAATGGGAGCAGGGATGGCTATTCGCTTCGGGATAACGCCTTCTGGTATTGCAGGCTTCTTCATGGGCCCGTTGGAGTTCTGGCCTAGTCTGTTAAAAACTGAGGCAGTGGAGTTGGGCGACCCGTTGAGAAGGGCCGCAGTAGTAGCAAGCCGATCAAAGACCGACTTTTTTGGAGCTTCTTGCGACGTCATTGGGGCATTGAAGCTCATCAGTGGGAGCATGGTCCCGAAGAATAGTCCGGTGGTGGCTTGAGTTACCTGCTCCATTGGCATCTTGAAAAGGGAGGCCGCTTGGGGCCCGTAAGTCACTCCTCCAGCAAGGACGGAGCGAGAGTTGCAGTTGCAGGTAGTGCAGTTTGAAGCCATTGATCTTCTATTTTCTGCATGGAGCAAGACACCAAATCTAAGTACCTTAAATCCACAGGCAACCATAGCAAACCGCGATTCGTTTGCGAACACGACACATGAAGTGTGGAGTGGAAAGAGGAAGAGGTCCCACCGAGCGTGCCAGAATCTGTTCCCCTCCGAAGGACGGCACGACGAGAGAAGTCTTGCCTGAGATTCTGGGCAGATGCTATTTGGTTTTATCCGTCCACCTCTCCGAAGATGCCAAGTTGATTTATGGCACCATGTATCGAAGGTTTAAACAGATGCGGCCGATGTAGCAGACTTCGTCAGATTCCCCCTCGCTTAAGGGGTTTTTGATTATGGGGACGTTCTTCCCTGCAGGCGCAAGCCCCTGTAGTTAATTACGCTACCGCATCGCGGTAATAACTTTCTCCTTCTCCAGATGGTCACTTCATGTCGTGGGTGCTTTTTTTGTTTGTGGTTGCCCGTGGATTGTATGCGGAGACTAATTTATGTTGTCGCCCGTAGGACGTGGATTAGTCCAAATCCGTATTTTCTTAGATTTGGGTTTGGGGTTTTGGTTTAAGGATACGTTAGCCATATTTGGGGCTAAGATCAAATTAAACGTTCGTTAAGGATACGTTAGTCTAATTTGAGACTAAGATCAGCTTAACATGATCGTTTAGATCTAACAAGAGAGCATTTGGGGGCTCTATTGTTCTATTTTAGGGACATAGTGGTCCATTGCCAGTTTAGGGACATGGTGGTCCATTGCCAGTTTAGGGACATGGTGGTCCAACATTCCCATTTTGGGGACGAATATTGGTTTAAGGACGCATTAGTCCATGAGTTTAAGGACCCCACAGTCCGTAGGAATGTGTGGTTATCGGGACCCGTCACCTCTCTGACGACGTTGAAGGATTACAACGACAAATATCAGAGGAGTTCGGAGATGTACCCTTTAACCGGGTGTAAATTGATTTGAGAGAGCAGTTGTGCTCAGTTCAATTTAATTTGAGGACTTATGGCCAGAATTGGGTTAAGTCCAGTTAGAAAAATGTCTAAAATATATTTGGCCTGTTAGGCCTTTGCTTGGGCTCTGCCCCCTTTTAAAATAATGCACAGCATTTAGATTAGGCCTGTTAGGCCTTGTAATTGGGCTCTGCCCCTTTTTAATAATGCATAGCATTTGTTTTGGTCTGTCAGACCTTTTAATTGGGCTCTGCCCCTTTTTAATAATGCAGAGCATTTAATGGTCTGACAGCGCGCCACGTGGCCTGTCAGGCGCTTTGCGCCGATTGAGGAGCGCAAGGGGCAAACTGAGATGGAGGTGACATGTGTCACGCTCTAGTGAGCGCAAGTCTGTTAGCGCAGTGCGCTGCGCAGGTGCGCTGCGCTAGTGCGTTGCTGACACGTGGCGCGCTCTGGTGTAGTGCGCCAATCCAAGAGCGCAATGCTCTGTTTTTAGGAGCGCAAGGCGCAGATTTGTTATGTGATTGACACGTGGCGCTTTCTGGTGCAGTGCGCCAGTCCAAGGAGCGCAACAGTGCAATTCAAGAGTGCAAGGCACTGTTCAGTAGCGCAGAGCGCATCTTGATCTAATTTAGATCAAAGAAAAGAATCTTTTTAGAGGTTTTACCTCAAGATTCAAGAACCGATGGTTCATCAAAAGGCAATGCCTTTATATAGATCAAAAGATCTGATAAAGAAGTTCTGTATATGATCTGAGACTTGGAGTCTAGGGGCCTTTATATAGGGCCAATTGGTTTGTTAGGTTGGTTACAGAGATCTTTCTCTGATTGATCTGGGGATATTTCCTCACCGTCGGATCTTTGATCCAAGGGCTCTGTTTTACAGAAGATAATCTTCTTATTTTAACAAGATTAGAAAGATCTTTCTAGAATTTTAATTCTGATTTAGTGCTGGCACAGTTGGCGCAAGCGTACCTGCGCTTGACACGTGTCGCGCAGCGCAACTGCGCTGTCACGTGTCGTGCAGCGCAGACCGCAGCGCAACTACGCTAGCGCAACTGCGCTGACACGTGTCGCGCAGCGCAGAGCGCAACTTATCTGAAGCGTTGCTTCCTTTATTTTTTTAAAATTTAAATTTTAAAACTGAGCCTTGCTCTGATTGGGGGAAACGGAAGCGTTGCTTCAATTCCCGCCTTGGAATTTAAACAAAGGTTTGCTCTGATTGGGGGAAACACTTCCTTATTATTATGCTTTTACTAATGCCCTTTTCTTCAACAGGTATTTCTGCCGAAGAGGCTCTCGTGGCTTCCATAAAGACTTTGGAGGAGGAAGAGAGGCTCCGCGCTTCTTTGGGTCTTAGTATAATTCAGCTCATTGTGCCTCCCTTCCCCTTTTTTATTCGTGCTCTGACCCACTCCTTTATTTTGTTGTAGGGACTACCTTGACTCGGGTTATTCCGAATGCTGTACCGATCCCGAGTGGCGTTGCAGCGACGCTTCCAGAGCCAGCTATTGTGGCCCCAGCTCCCCCAACATTACAGCAGGAGGCGTCGCTAAAGCAACCGATGACAGATGCCGTAACGTCTTCGGAGGCAGAGCTTGGCTCGGACGACGACGTCCTTTTGTCAGAGATCTTGAGGAGATCATTTCTCACTGCTCAGACCGAAAATAAGCGTAGGAAGCGTGTAGTGAGGGAACGCGATGCTAGTTTGGCCGTAGGTGCAGGCTCAAGCAGCATCCCCCTTGTTGATACTCTTTTGGCGGATGTTCCCCCTGCGTTGTCTACCGCCCGTAGACAGCTTGCACGTGCGGCTCGGGAAAAGACTGAAAAGCTTCCCCAAGGTAACGAAATGCTGAGACTTTTGTTAAAACTTGATCTTTGAATTTTGACCCATGCATTTTCTTTTATGGCCGAGTCTTGGCGATGGGATGACAGGTGAAAGCGTGATGGTTACCGTGCCCGAAATTGCTACCCTTTCTTTAGAATCCGGGACCATCCAGACCGCTGCTCTTTCCCTGTGTGGCTCCCTGGTATCGGCGGGCGTCGCAAGCATCACGACGTTCCTCGTCGAATCAGGGGATGAAGCCATGGGCGCAGAAACTACTCCTCTGAGGAAGAGCGAAGAAGCCGCTACGCCTGGTGATACTTCCGTCGCGGTTTTGGTTGATGACCCGTCAGGTAAGTCTTGAGTCACCGTTCTCTTTTTATTTCACAATCCCGTTCAGCTTCTTCTGACGATACTTTTTTTGTAGGTGCAGCAAACGTTGAGATTGTGCCATTTGAAGCACCTCCGGTCGCCGCCATGACGGTTGTTGTTCCCTTGCCTTCTCCTATGTCCTCCGAAATGCTGGAAGGTATAGGTTTGCGATTTATTTAGTTTAACTGTGGACACCATCTTCTTTGTATTGACAGTATATTGTCGTAACTCTGCAGGAGTCCTTTTCGACCATCTATACCAGGTGTTGAACCCGTATTTCTTCTTCCAGTCGGAAGTCATTCCGTCTGTTGGTATTGGTTGGTATATTCTTTAGCTATTGTCTCCCTTTCTTTTTATGAATAGCCGTATTGTTGCTAAGTATTCCTTATATTAATCGCAGTGTCACGGATCGGAGGAGGGGACGAGAGAATAGCCGAGCCTCCGATACTATTCAGATTAATATATATTCCTTGTATTAATCGCAGCGTCACGGATCGTTGGTTTGATAATGTGATATTCAGATTAATGATAGTAGTCGGTTATATGTGATATAACCGGATTATTAAATAAAGTATTGATTTAATATTTTGATATATATTATATGTGATATAATTATATCTTAACTAATATCATTAGCTCACTAATTGCTTTATATATATATATATATATATATTAATGTATATTTGATATATATATATATATATTATATGAAGCATAGCATGTTTTTCTATTTTTAGAAAATAGAAAAATGAGGTGTAAATTGTGGAGATATTTGTGGTATGGTTCACGGCATGGGTTTATATGTTTTTATATTACTCTTGACTCACTATTCAAGCATGGTTGCAATTTTAATTTCATTTTTATTCCATGCTTGAATGAGTGAGGTAAGAGATGATTCATTTTATTCATTCTAGACTTGCTTCATAGTTCATGCCTTAGCCATTTTTCAAGAGCTCTTTTCTTCTCTCGCTCTCGACAATTTTCTTCACCTCACCTCCAAACTTAAAACCCTCACATGAGATGTGAATCATTGAGCTTGTGAGACCTTAGTGAGCTTTACTTATCTCCTACTTCATCATTCCACACCAAACTAGCAATTTGGTGTGGTGTGTTTCCTACACTAAAAGTGTTTAGTGTAGTGAAAAGCTTGTGCTTGTGGACTTCGGGTGGACCGTCTTTTGCGCGAAGATCACGAAGGAGGTTCGTATAACTTGGAGAGGAGCTTTAAAGAGTCGCGTGGACTTCATCCCGGAGTTTTTGAAGAGAAGGATATGAACTACAAATGTTGTATGCTCTTTTCCTTCTCTTAAGTTTAATCACATCACAAAGGAAAACCCTAAAATTCTAGTAATGATCTTGGTAGTCTAACTTAGCACCTAGAAAAATTAAAATTTATCATGCTTGATGCCTCTTGAACCCCTTGACGGTTCTAAGGTCGACTTTCATGCAGATGTTGCCGTCGAGATCTGACTCTCCTTTTGACAGAGTCTGGTGGGGAAATGTGGTTCTCTTTTCGTTTATGCCCATGGATTGTATATAGGGGTTAGTATGGACTCACCTGTAGGGCAAAAGTTTCATCTCTTTTTTTTGTTTCCTTCCGCGATGCTCTATCATTTCATCTTTTTATATCGCGAAAGTCGCGATTGCCCAATCATTTCGGCCATTTTTCGCGGTGCCCAATCATTTCGGCTATTTTTTTACTCGATACTTTTTATTGTGAGTTTCCCAATCATTTCGGCTATATATTTTTTTGTATTTTTGGCTCGCTGATTTTGTTTCGAGTATGGTCCTGAGATCTGATACCAATCTTAGCATCAGCATCGCTGCGATTGGAACGTCGCCAGGAGCGAATCATCACTTGCCGTGAAAGGATCTGGAATTTGTTATCGATTTAGGCATCAGCATCGCTACAACTGGGATATGGTCAGGAGCGAATCATCATTTGCCTTTGTCGATTCGAACGAAGGTGGTTTAACAAACAGGGTTAAGATCCTGTCGACTAAGGCTTTCGACTTCATGAGTCGTAAGGGCCTCATAAAGGTGTTTCTCCCTACGAGTCGTGAGGATCTCGTAGGTGCGTTTTCTACTTAGGAATCGTGAGGATTCTTAAGTGCGTGTTCTCTTATAAGTCGTAAGGATCTTACAAGAGCGTTTTCTCCTTATAAGTCGAGAGGACTTACAAGTGTCGTTCACCACATTAGGACATTTCGCGCCATTGGTGAAACTTGGTGGGGGAGACGTTTATTTGCGCTCGTGGATTCTATACAAGGGTTAATATTGAACCGCTTGCAGGGCGGTTTGAAGGATATGATGGTTTAAGAACATGTTCAGGTCCTTATAGCTTAAGGCTTTTGAATCCTATGAGCCATGAGGGTCTCATAAGGGAATTCTCCTTACGAATCGTGAGGATCATGTAAGTGTAATTTCTCTTTCGGAATCGTAGGGATCCCTAAGCGTGTTGCTCACTTGTGAGTCGTAAAGATCTCACGCAGGTATTTTCTCCTTACAAGGTCGAGAGGACCCTGCAAGTGTGCAGAATATTTTTTTATGAGTCTGTGCCCTTTCGGGTTTTCACAAACTCGCCAGTAGCCCTGCTGTTTTTACTCATGGAGCCCTTTCGGGTTTTCATCCGTGCCCATTTCGCTTATGGACATACCCTTTTTTTTGCCGCGTTAGCCTAAGGATGCTGCAGTTCGTAGCAGTTTAAGGACGTTACGGTCTATAGCTAGTTTCAGGACATTTCGGTCCATCGTTAGTTTTAGGGATATTTCGGTCCGTAGCTAGTTTCAGGACATTTCAGTCCGTCGTTATTTTTGGGACATTTCGGTCCGAGGTAGTTTTCTGCGGCGAAGTTTTGCCGGATAGTGCTTACAGAGTTTGGTACTCAGGAAGGCAGCGAGCGGACACAAGCGTCGTCATCTATCATTAACCTGGGCTGTGACTCGTCAGGCGTAGTATTTCTTAAGGAATCGGCCGTTTATTGGCCGAAAGGGTATTTCTCCATGCATATCAATGAGCAAGTAAGCCCCACCTTGGTAGACTTTGTCTATGATGTACGGGCCCTCATAGTTTGGCTCGAATTTCCCCTATTTGGCACGATTAGGGATCATAGGTCTTTTTACGACTAGCACGAGTTCGTCTTGGCGGAATATTCTCGGCCTAGTCAATCTTTCGTATGAGCGCGTCATCCTTGCTTTGTAGGCTTCCAAGTTTTTCTGTGCCATGAGACGAGTTTCCTCGAGTGCTTTGAGCTCCTCAAGCCAAAGATGAGCATTCTCTTCATCTGTTAGCTCGTAATGAACTGCCACTCGTAGAGAGGGTAGCTCTATCTCGAGGGGGAGTATCGCTTCTGTGCCGAATACCAACGCGAATGGCATTGTATTTGTGGTCGTTTTGAATGTGGTCCGATAAGCCCAGAGAGCTTCATGCAGTCTCTCATGCCAGTCCTTTTTATTTTTGGACATCGTCTTCTTTAGGATTTTTTTCAAGGTTTTGTTGAAAGCCTCAGCTAGACTGTTAGCTCGGGGATTATAGACTGAAGAGTATCTCTAGTCTATATTATGTTGCTGTGAGAAGCGGCTGATTTTGTCACTTCTATAGGCCGGTCCGTTATCAGAGATAATCCGTCCCGGAGTGCCGAACCGATAGATGACGTGTGTTTTGAAGAAGTGGAGAATGTTCTCTGTCTTCACTTCTCTTAGCGCTATGGCTTCTGCCCACTTAGAGAAGTAATCGGTTGTCGCCAATATGAACCGATGTCCTTTGGACGACACCGGTTCGATGGGTTCGATTATGTCAGTTCCCCACATTTCGAACGGCCAGCTAGCCACTATTGGGTGTAGCGGGTTTGGATGCTGATGGATGAAGTCTCCATGAATTTGGCACGAATGGCATTGCTTCGCGTATTCGAGACAGTCCTGAATCATCGTGGGCCAATAGTAGTTCAGCTTCATCTTCGGCCCAGCTTGATGAGAACCGCAGAGTCCGTCATGAGTTTCTTGGACGACTCTCTTTACTTCTTCCGGTCCTAGGCATCTCAGCCACAGAGAGTCGAACGACCTCTTATATTGAGTATCATTGACGAAGGAGAAAGACAGAGCTCGTTTCATGAGCTGATGTCTTGTGGATGCATCTTCCGGTGTTTGATGGGATTTGAAGTAGTCTATAAAGACTTCTCTCCAGTCTTTAGCCTTTTCTTGGTCCTCCATTTTTAGGGCTATTTGCTTGGTCGCTTCCTTTTCTTTAGACGACTCCGGAGATGTTTTTGCTGGTGCGAGAACCTGACGGCTCTGCATAATGATCATTACGTCCTCGAGGTTTTCGTTAGCCAGTTCTTTAGCTAGTTTGGTTAGTGCGTACGCTTTGCTATTTTCTGTACGCGGTATGCTTTCCAGGTCATAAGAGAGAATTTGAGTTAGTAACTGTTGCACTCTTTTTCCATACTTTACCAACTCTGGTTTGCACGTTTGATAGTCACCGTTTACTTGGCTAATGACCAGTCGGGAGTCTCCGTATATGAGGAGGTTTTCGATTCCCATGTCGACGGCGATCTCAAGACCTGCTATCAAAGCCTCATATTTTTCTTCATTGTTTGTCCTCGGCTCTGTTAAGGAAAAGGTAAAGCGCATTATCCCTCCTTGTGGAGTCACGAAGATGAGGCCTACCCCAGATTTGATTATGGAGGAGCTGTGCTTTCGCTTCTTCATGTAAGATGCCCCATCGAAGTAGAGTTCCCATCAGGTATCACTCTCTCCACTCTCCCTGTCGATCATGTCAAACGTGTGCTCGTCTGGCAATTCACAATTTAGGGGTGAATCGGCAGGTATCGGATGCTCAGCGAGGAAGTCGACGATGGCCTGGCCTTTCACTGCCTTGAGAGATCGGTATGTTATCGAGAATTCCATTAAGAGTAAGGCCCATTTAGCGAGCCGTCCCGTTAATATGGCTCTTGACATCAAATACTTGAAAGGATCCACATTTGATATGAGATGGACCTCATGCGCCAAAGCATAATGCCGAAGCTTTGTTATCGCGAAGATCAATGCCAGGCAGTGTTTTTCGATAGGGGAGTAGCTGTTTTCTGCCCCTAGTAGAACTCGACCCAAATAATAGAGGGCTCTCTCCTTTCTTTGGTCGTTCTCCTGTGCCAATAGCGCGCCTAAAGAACCTTCAAGGGCTGTTGTGTACAGGATGAGGGGCTTTCCCTTGACCGGAGCAGTCAATACCGGCGGATTCTGCAGGTATTGCTTGATTTCGTCCAGTGCACTCTGGCATTTACGATCCCAAATGAACGGGGTTCCCTTCTTCATCAGGTGACTGTAGGGACGACATTTTCCTGAGAAGTTGTCTATGAACTGCCGGATGTACGCGAGCTTCCCTTGTAGAGACCGCAATTGTTTTAAAGTTCTTGGAATGGGCATTTCCATAATCGTCTTGATCTTCGATAGATCTATTTTGATGCCCCGGTGTCGTATGATGAACCCTAGAAATTTGCCTGAGGAAACTCCAAATGCGCATTTCAGGTGGTTCATCTTCAGGTTATACTTACGAAGGTGTTGGAACACTATTTTCAAATGCTCCCAGTGTTCCTCGTACGATTTGCTTTTCACTACGAGGTCATTGATATACCATTCGACGATTTCATGTATGAGGTCATCGAAAGTCTTCGTCATGGCCCTCTGGTAGGTAGCGTCGGCATTCTTCAGACAGAAAGGCATCATTTTGTAGCAGAATATGCCCAGAGGAGTCCGGAAAGCGGTATGCTTCTGGTCCTCGGGATGCATCTTTATTTGATTGTACCCCAATGATCCATCCATGAAGGAGAAGACTTTGTGAGTGGATGTGTTATCTATGATCAACTTGGTAACTGGTACGGGAAAATCATCCTTCGGGTAAGCTTTGTTGAGGTCCCGAAAGTCCACGCAGGTGCGCACCGTCCCCTTTTTCTTCATCACTGGGACAATGTTGGCGATCCAATCGGGCTATTGAACTTCTTGGATGAAGCAGGAGTTGATTAGCTTTTTGACTTCGGTGTTGATACTCATTTCAAGTTCGAGCCGCATTCTTCTTGGTGCTTGTTTGACTGGCTTGACGTCCGGAGATATCGCCAATTTATGCACAGCTATTTCTGGATCTAGCCCCGGCATCTCGGAATAGTTCCATGCGAAGCAGTCTTTATACTGCATGAGCACGTCTATTAGCGTAACCACCTGTTCATTAGACAGCAGCTCACTGACGAACATAGGCCATGGGTCATTTACCGTCCCCAAGTCGATTTTCCTTAGGTTATCCGCAGTAGTGTGTATTCCATCTTCCAACTCTTTTGGCGCCGGTGGAAATTCTGAGATCGCCTCGTCTTCATCCTCATTTTCGAAGCACCAGGAGAATTCATCCATATTCTCGTGCTCTCCTTCTTCCGACAGCGTTATCACGTGGCTGGTACATGATCGTTTCCAAGACCGATGTTGATCTGGTTCTACCTTCGCTATATACGCTGCTTTTGGTACATGCTTTTGTGATGGGGCTACCCTCCAATTGTTGGATAGAGCGAACCTGCCGAGTTGATATTGGTATTCGACCCAAATTTTGAAGGTGAAGCGGTCTTCAAGAGGATGTCCCATCACTCCGTGATAGGAGCAATAATCCGGGTGATGAACCTCGTTTGCTTGATCGGGGTGCCGAAACTCTGGGAGTGTCATCATTTGATATTTCATGACAAGGTCAAAGATTCTCCTTATCTTGTCTCGAGAGAAAGAATATGCTCGATCCATCCTTTTTATAAGAGATGGATTCCGACTGACCTTTTCTCGATCGCGTGGCCTTTTGGATCCGTTTTGCCGCTGTCTAACGTTTTTCTGTTCTTTAACTTGTTTTTGCCTCCGCGTCGGGCCTTTTTCTTGTCTTGGGAATGCATGGCGGGCTGACGGTGAAGGGCATTGTCATCCTCCGTAGGCTGCTGAAGGAGGCGTGGCATCTTGGCTTTCTCGTAAATGGCCATTTCGCGGCTGTGGTCATTCTGAACCTTTTAATTTGCTTCCCTTATTAGCTTGTCCATCTGTTCTTCAAACGACAGACTCGACATTTTTATAGCAGGACCTCGTTCTAGTTCAACATCAGTGTCACGTCCCGAAAGTACGGAATATGACCGGCACTTAAACTACGAACGTCTCAAGGCGTACGTAATCTAAGTAAGCCGAAAACCCAGAAATCCAAACCAAGAAAAGTAGTAGAGTGAAGGAAAACCAATTAAAACAAGTCGTTTCAATAGCATAAGTCGAATTATGCGGTTTTTAAAAAAAAACATCAAACATTTCCCGAAAATTTCGGCAGAGTCTCCTTTGTAAAAACTGGCCCCCAAACGGGATACAACATGAATAGTATACGAAATCAAAAATGCATCCCCAAGCGGGAGCTAGCTCTTCGTCAATCGACGGTCACAACCACACCAGCAATATAATATACAACACCAAGGGCGAGGATCAAAACTCAAAAAGGAAACTCAAAACCACACGAAATCCACAGAAATATAACGCGCGACTCTAAGGTCGAAAGAATAACATCACCGGTCTCTATCTCTGAAATAAATACATGTTTAGTTGATGGAACTTCTAGATACAACTGAATAATAATATACAATGAAGAATGATGGGTACGATACAAATAAACCCACCTACTAGCAAGTCACCCGAACGAAACTGTACCCGCAAAGCTGTAAAGAAACCTGTACGGCGAAACCTGCAAGAAACTAGGGCACAACGGGGGTGAGTTGCCAACTCGTGAATAGAAAAACATCTACGAATAGAAATCGCATGTATGACGCAATCCTAGGTCATACGATCAATATATATAATCCTCAAATAAAACCAGCAGTCTATAACAATGACTAGGGTAAATATCTAACCCGAGTATAATCTCATGTGCCCGTGTCAGTGCCTTAGGTAGCAATATATCATGAATGAGGTATGAATGCATGAAAACAGATTACATGTAAATGAAGAAACTGTTTTCATAATTTAGTGAGATTTCCTTTGTATTTTTAAAATAAGGTATCTTAAATGAAATCAGCATCAACAGTGTCCAGCATCGACACAAAACATAAATCTCAAAGTCTCGAAACCTCAGGCTCCGGCTATCCGGACTGGCCTGTATCATCAAATCTCAGTACCTCAATATCTCGAAATCTCAGTGTCTCAATCTCAATATCTAGGGCGCCGTCAGTCCAGACCGGCCCCTACCATCCATCTCAACACCACGACGGTATCCTCCGGATATCCGACGCGTCGGGTAATATCACCGGTCGGTAGTGCTCCCCTGCCAGGCTCAACGTCAACAACACGGCCTTCTCGCCCCGGGGTACCGCACCGGGGCCACCATGTACCCGAAACGGTTCATCCAACTCCTCGAATCGGGTCTCGAAATCCATCAGCAAACTCATGGTGGACGACTCATACATCATGGGAAAACCGCATTTTTATTTAAAAAGAGAGAAAGCAGTTTATATATGTTTTGCGGTTTTCCTCCAAATCCAGAAAATATCATGGAAATCCGAATCATCAATAGCATGTAAAACCATGAATATAAGCATGAGAATGAATAACAGTATGCATGAAGCGACAAGTAATAACTACAATATCTAAGCTGGCATATAAGGTATGTACACTAATATTATGTCAAACTACTGGCTATCAAGCTAAGTTAAGCAATAATATTTTCTAAGGTGTACGTGACATGGCAATTACCGATGAAGATGTGTGTGAGCCGGCAAGTAAGTGTATGTGGTACATACGCATCATCGGTAATGGTGCTGGTGTCCTAACAGCATAATGTCAACAATGCAATATGAAATAACAATGTAAATATGCGATGCGGAGCGAGCAACCAAAATGAGCGGGAGCTAAATATTAAACAATAGTGCCATTTGAAATAACACGAATCGCGGGGTTTTGAAAATAGGGGTTACGGTGGTTTTTAAGAAAGGATACGTCTTTTGAAATATCCGTAGATCCCTTGACCTGTCTTTTAAAATACCCGCGATCCGCTAGTTTTGAAATAGGTAGGAGTCTAATCTAATCTAACAACTACACTGAACTATACGGCTGAACTAACAAGCTGAACTACAGGTAAGGAAACTGCCTATCATCTGAGTCGATACATATACATACCTGTATATATACAGTCGGTGATCCCGCCTCAATAATATCATATCCGATACCATATCTATAAGCAGGCATCCCAAGTCAAGAGTGCGGATCAATCATCAATATAGCTCGTACGTAAATCCGTCGTACGGCATCCCAAATCTGGGTACGGGTCAATATCACATTCATCATACTATTCACCTGGTATCCTCTTATCAAACATCATGATCGGGGTACTGATCTACGTCTAGTACAATACTAATATCATCAATATAGTCATGATCTGACTACTGATCGACAGTCTCGTACAAACCGATATCATCAGCACATATCATCATCAAGGGGTATACATCGCCCAATACGGCCTAGTATCAATATCCTAGCATATCATATCTCATATCACGATCACATGTCGACCATTTTATTTATAGCACTATTCACTCGTATCGTCGTTCAAAGACCCGCTATAACATCAGGACGTATCTCAAATACGAATCCTGCCATACACCGATATCACAACCTCAACCCAAATCTCATCGACTCATCTCAAACCCAAGTATCATTCTCAAATCCGTATGTGAACACATAGTCCCATACCCATGTGAACACATAACTATATAATCCCGAATAAGCACAAATGAAAGAAGAAAGTATGCAAGTATGGGTGGTTGTGTGCATGTGTGGTGCGACCACTACTCTAGGGTTTCGCGACACTAAGTCATCCAAGAACACCAAATATCCATATTATCATCAATAACTCAAACAATATATAAACAATATATATATGTGTGTATACGTGTTCGTATACATCACCACGAACTGCGGGGGTGCTATACGCCATCCACCCGACTTCTCCCCATAGATATAAATCTACTCACCTGTATCCTGCGTGTCGGTGTCGATAACGCCATGCTCCGTCGTCACGGAATCCACGTGAAGGTACCTACAATGATCAACCATAGCAATGCATATGAAAATCAAAGCAGAAAACCGATACAGCACACAGTGTGCTCATAGGTTGGAACCTATGGCCCAAACATGCAAATCCAACAAACAACCCCTGTTGTCGATGTACGAACACCCGACAACCAAATACAAATCCCAATATCAAAAAAGTGCATTTAAAAATATGGAAAATATCGCCTAAAACACACCAAAATGCTCCCAGATTTTCCCCAGATGACAATTAGCCAAAACTGCATATAGGAGGGGTCTAATTTAGTGCAAAATGAGCCCTGGAACAAAAATGGACCGATTCTCTTCTACTCTGGCCGCAATTTGCGGCCAGAATGATTAAATCTGCGGCCGTAGGTTTGAGTTAGGGGCTTGGGTCTTGGTGGTAGCTTCCTAGGTGCCTGCACGACTCACTGTCAGCTCAATTTTATTTTTGGTGCCCCCGGGTTGCTCCAGATTCCAGAACACCTTCACAGATCACACAAACCGACATGAAAAGTTTCGTAATTCTGTATTTTTGGGTTTCAGGTTGTGCTAGGCCAGTGCTTTGGTCAATATAGGGTCTAAGGTCACCATTTAAGTCCAATTGCATAGCCACAACTCAAGTTTACCCTAACCCTCTCTAGGGTTTTCCAAAGTGTATAAAACCTCGACAAAACGACACTAAACTTTAAAAGAGGCTAAATCACTTGAAATACTACCATATTTGTGAAGGAATTACCTCAATAGAGACTCAAGAATCTTCCCACAGCACCAAAACACCAACTTTCTTGGTCCATTCTAAAGCTTGTGAGCTTGTGCACACTTTTTGTGAAAGGGAGGTGAGGTTTTGAGTTTATTTTTGAGATGAAGTGAGGGGATTTGTGGAGGGAAGAATGGGGGCAGTAGCAGCAGCAGCACTAAGGGGGAGAGGGGAGAGAAAATGAGAGGAAGAGATGAAGAGAAAGGCCAAGTCAACACCCTCACCTACCCCCTCTCTCTTACCATACCTCATTTCTTTAATCAAAATCCTTTTCTTTTCTTTTCCAAAACCTTCTCATTCAAATAGTAAACCCAAAGTAATAGCCATGGTAAGAAAATGTAACACAAGTGTAGGAAAAAGATATGTGTATGTTTTGCACAAAATTACTAAAAACCGATTAGCGATTTTTAATCGCGATTAGCGCTAAATTAGCATATAATTAATCATAAAAACTTAAAAATGGCATAATTCCATAAAATACCCTATTTTAGAATTTTCCATAATTTTTCCCATTTATCGGTATTTAATTATACCGAAATATTAAAATATTCATTAAAAATCAATATTGAATTATAAAAATTCCCAAAAACAATATTTTATTTTTTTGAAATGTTACAATCAGCGTCTTTTAAAAGAGCATCCCCTTCTTCAACGAGGTCATTTATGACATGGCAGTCATGGAATTGCTCCCGTTTCTTAGACTGGACATATCCAAGCCCAATCGTTTCCATTTTCTCGTTGGGTAATTTTCGCTGAGCTCCGGGGACGTTCCAAATCCTGTTATAGAACTGGGCTATTCGGAGAGTCTGTTTGAAAGGTACGCCTTGGCATGTTAATAAACTTTTCAATTCCTCCGTGTAGTATATGGGCAGACGGATGGGTTGGAGCCTGTCGAGAGCAAAATCGGCACCATGCCAGACTTCTCTTTCGACTTTTGTTTCCGCGGATTGATAGAATAGGATCTCCTTTTCACCTCTTCGCCTGGGAGGGACGTAGAACATCTGTAGCACTTGCACACTATATATCTCAAGCGCATCAAGCTCTCTGTAGTGTTACCGTGGAACCATGGCGATTTGCAAACTCTGATCATCTCCAGTGAGGGCTTGCATTGATGGACGGACCGAGAACACTGCGTTGATTTTGTCTTCAGAGTCACTGCCAAAGACTGGAATAGGGGTAGATGGTCCCGGCCTGTTGCATTGGGGCGGCCCCAAATAGACTATCTCTCCTTCCTCCTCGGTATCACTCCCGAAGACCGGAATAGTGGTGATAGATTTTTGCTTATTCTCCGGTTTATGGTATCTTTCCATGTCTTCAAAGTCTAATAGGAAATACTTTGCATCTTCGTACTTTCGGATTTCATTTACGGAGAATGGGTTTAGTTTCCCCTTCACGGTATACTCGAGACCATCTTTGAATTATTTCATACACTGATGCTGTATAGAAGGGACTATGTTGTACTCGTGTAACCAAGGCTTACCGAGTAAAGCGTTGTAGCAGGTCTTGGCATCAATGACATGAAATTTGATGTCAGTGACGAGCAGCCCAAAGCGTAACGTCAGTATTACAGACCCGAACGTCTGTGATGACTGCGAGTCAAACCCGGAGATGGTGATTTTATCCCGAGCGAGGTGCTGAACGCTCATGCAGATTTCTTTTAGTACCCTCACATTTAGGAGGTTGACAGAGGACCCGTTGTCAACTAAGATCTTCCTTATCTTGATGTCATGGCAGTACCCGGTGACATACAGGTGACGGTTGTGCTCGCACGTTCCGAGGAGGAGATCTTCATCGCCTAAAGTGATGTCAGCTGTGTGCACTTCTTTTAGCTCGTCCTTCATCTTTTCTTCGACAAAGAAAGCTTGAAGCTGCTCGGGCTCTTGTAATGCCTTGATCAGGGAATCTCGTGCTTCTTTAGACAGGAGAAGGGCATCCAAGATACTCAATTGTGAGGGTATCTTCCTCAGGTGTGCCAGGACATTGTAATCCACCTTGTTCTTCTGGAGCGGGTCCTTGGCTGTGAGCTCTTCGACGACTCAATCATCGAGGGCGATATCCTTAGGGAATTTTTCTTTCCCCTTATCTTTTTTCTTCGATCCCTTATTTGTAAGTCCGAGATTCTTTTCGGGCAACGTACGATTACGCAGCTGAATGTTTTCACAATTCTTTATCTCTTCCTCTTTTCCTGGGGTGGATTCCTTGAAGAGAGGGTCGAGGGCTACTTCTTCATCAGAGTCGCTTCCGAAGGTGAGAACTTGCGATCCCTTGATATCAATCACGTGACAGTTGCCGGCAGTTCTTTTGTGCTCATCTGTCGTGTTTTCTGCTCCCGACGAGTTTGGCGCTTCATCCGCTTGAAATGTTATTGGTGAGCAACGTATCCCTGCTACCACTTTTTAAAGGCCATGCATTCTTCGGTAGGGTGCGCAATCCTTTGATGATATAAGCAGTAGTTGGGATGTACATCCGCTTCGTTAAGATGTATACCGCCAGGAGTATTTACTTTGAAAGATGACAGCTTCATTCCCATTGACAGGGCTTTAGCGTACCTTTTCCTCATTTTAAGCCCGTTTTTGTCTGCTGCAGGCATGCTTTGATCTGGTTGGAGCACTTTGCAACTCATCCCTGCCCTGATTTCTTCAACTTGACGCTGATGCATGGCCTTTTCAAATATTGCCATTTCACGCTCCTGATCAGCTTTGCTCTTCTGACGTGCTTCATTCAGCAACATGTCAATCATCTCGTCTGACGGTTCCAAGGATTTTGGCACCGACCCTGCCCCCAACTCCTCTATATTATCTTCTGATACCGAGTGAGGTTCTTCATTATTTATTGGTGAACGAGAGATCATGCGACAACTTGCCACATAATTCTCTGGTTCTTTTGACGAGTCTTCTCCCTCATCATTGTCATCATCTCCGCCCTCAAGGATATGGTTGAGAAACTCTTGGAGTGTGACTGGGGTTCACGCCTTCTGGTTATATTCTTTCAGCGCGTCAATATGCTTTGGCAGGTCCATGCGCTTGTCAACAGACTGCGCGGGCTTTTTGGTCTTCTTTTTTTTCTTTGAAGACTTTGACGGCTGGGCCTGGGTATTTTGCCCATTGCTACCAACTCTCGGCGTTGGGCGCGGTTTCAGCATCCCCTCAATGATCTCTGGCTCCAGTGGGCTCTTCCATCTAATTATCGGACATGCTTGAAGATCCTTGAGCATTCTCTTAGTCTTATCTGAAAGAACAACCTCCCATGGAGCTTCCTCTATAAATGAGCATGATGCCCCCGGCGTGTCCACCTTTTTAGGAGCGTGCGGTTGTGGGGGGTTTACCCTCCAGTTTTCAGGCAGCGCGAATTTGCCTTGTTGGTACTGGTCCTCAATCCAGTTTTTGAAGACAAAGCAATTTTCGATTGGGTGGCCCACTATCCGGTGGTAGGGGCAGTAAATGGGATTGTTGACGTCACCGGGCTACAATGGGTGTTTCGGATCCGGCAGGGTGATGAGCCTGTTGTGCACCGCTAGTTCGAACATTCTCCTCGTTTTATCCCGGAGAAATGAGTAAGGACGTCTCAACTTCTCGTCGAGGAATCACGGTTTGTTGCCTTGGCGAGCAACCGGTTTCGGGTCACTCGGCTGTTGCTGAGCGTTGGCGATGAAGGTCGCTTTCCCTTTGCCCTTTTCGTTTCGAAGTTCCGTTTTCGAGGAGGGCAGTCTATGGCCCATCTGGTCCATTTGGGCCATCTTATCGATCAAAGCTTGGAAAGTGGTCGGCTTGAAGAACATCATGAATTGGGATATAGTTGCCTGCGGATCCAGGGTCCTCACGAACATGCCCAGGCAGGAGCTTCTTTTAAGCATTGTTCACATCTCGACCATAGGTTCCGCTACCGAATTGCATACTGAACCCACGTCTCTCCTGGCTTCACCCTGGCATTGATCAATGCCGTGATCGGGGTGCGTTCGCTGGCGCTTGCAAAACGCTTAGTGAATAGCAACTCCATTTGATGGAGTCATTCGGAAGTTCCGAGTACCATTCAAATGCCGTCTCCGCTAAACTGCCGACGAATTGGCGAAGCGGCAGTTTGTCGTCACCTCCAGTATTTCCGCGTAGTGCCCTTAACTGAGTGACGTGTTGATGGGGATTGCCTGTCCGTTTATACACATGAAATTTAGGGATCGTGTATCCCGACGGGTACTTAATTTGATCGTACCAACCTGGATAGGGTCACCCAGTTCTGACGACTTGGCCAGTAGCTTCACTTGCCTGATAATCTCGTATTTGTTGAGCAATGTAGTCATCAAGCGCCTCTTTCGAGATCGTCTCCTCCCTGGCCGCTGATAAAGCCGGAAGAGGGTTTGATGTCTCCTATCTGCCGTCTTCAATGATTATTGGGGGATCTTCGGCTAGAGGGTCCGGTAAGATCATCATCCCCACCATATCTTGGAACAGGAGTGCCATTTGTTTTATATTAGCCGCTTGTTTCGCGGCTTCTTTATCTTTCTTTTCGAGCATTCTTCGGAGTAACTCGGCATCGGTTTTCTGCTCCTGGAGTTGATCCGATGATACTTCCGAGCTTTCCTTCTGCCCAGTGAGTGCAGCCATCTTCGTCAGCATCTCTTGGAGTTTCTGTTGTTGCTCTTGAGCCTTTGTTATGGACCTTGTAATTGGTCGATGACCTCCAGAAGCACGGATTTCCTCTTTTCCGGAAGCCTTGTAGACGGTGTACTCTATTATGCCCCCAGACTGGGGGCGTTTGGATCGATCACACTCAGAATTTGTCGCCGGTGGTGGTTCATTCTCTGGCCTTCTCTTTTTATGGGAGGCCAAAGTTGAGGGAGCTGTTGCAGACGATACTTTCCGTGGTATGATCGAGGTATGGCCCTCCTCTTACCGGACCTTCATTTTCTTCGATCTACGGGAGTATTCTTTGTCGATTACAGAGTCTTGGATTCTTCACCAGTACCTTTGGATTTTTTAGGACAACCACTGAAGGGGCTGCTCCGGCTTCGCTTTAGTAATATTTTTAGCGGGTGGAGGAAACCTTTTCAATTCGGCAGTTGGAGAGTTCTTGCGCACCCTCCTGAGCGGCTCAAAGTTGTTCCCAGTTGGAACAGCAGCATCAACTTCCACCATTGGAGCTGATGGGGTCAGTCCAGAAAGGGAATTGCCCCCAGCTTTCCTCATTCGGCGCCAGTGATGACTTCGAGTATGTCGTGTAACCGGGATCACCTCTATCGTCGGAATAGCTTCGTCATGCCCCCTGCTTTGAGAAGAGGCTATTATTGGTGCCAGCCTGTCAAAGACTGACATCCGCTGGGAAGGAATAGTCAACCTGTCGAAGGCCGACTTTCGAGTAGGTGAAGTAGTTTGGATGACTTCACCTGCAGCAGGAGTTGGGGTAGCCTTTTCTGGTATTGTGAGCCTTTTGGCGGGCCCATTTGAGTATAGGCTCATCTTGTCGAAGACTGAGGCAGTGGACTTGGACGACCCGTTGAGAGGGGTCGTGGTAGTTGCAAGCCGATCGAAGACCGACTTCTTCGGAGCTTCCTGTGATGGCACTGGGGCGTTGAAGCTCATTGGCGGGAGCATGGTCCTGAAGAACAACCCAGTGGCGGCTTGTGTCACTTGTTCCACGGGCATTGCGAAGATGGAGGCCGCTTGGGGCCCGTAAGTTACTCCTCCAGACGTGACGGAGTGGAAGTTGTTGTTGCAGTTGGTGCAGCTGGAAGCCATTTTCTCTGCACGGGAGCAAGACACCAAATCTTAGTATCTCGACTCCACGGGAAACCATATTAAACCGCGATTCGTTCGCGAACACGACACACGAAGTGTGGAGTGGAAAGAGAAAAAGGTCCCACCGAGCGTGCCAGAATCTGTTTACCGCCGGAAACCGGGATGACAAACATCTTGCCTGAATTTGGGGGCAGATGCTATTTGGTTTTATCCGTCTACCTATCCGAAAATGCCAAGTTGATTTATGGCACCATGTATCGAAGGTTTAAACAGATGCGGCAGTTGTAGCAGACTTCGTCAGATTCCTCCTCGTTTGCAAGGGTTTTTGATTGTGGGGACGCTCTTCCCTGCAGGGGCAACCCATGCAGTTAATTATGTTGCCGCGTAGCGATTACTACTTTCTCCCGCTTAGAGGTTCACTTCATGTCATGTGTATTTGTTTTATTTTTGGTTGCCCGCGGATTGTATACGGAGACTAATTTGTTTTGTCGCCCGTAGGGCGGGGATTATCCCAAAACCGTATTTTCTTAGATTTAGGTTTGGTTGATTTAAGGATCGTTAATCTCGTTTGAGATTAAGATCAGCTTAAATGTTTGATAAGGATACGCTAGCCTAATTTTAGACTAAGATCTACTTAACGAGGTTTCAGGATCATTTTTGATCCAGCGAAAGAGCATTTGGGCTATATCGTTTTAGTTTAGGGACATTACGGTTCATTGGGTTTAAGGACATCATAGCCCATGTTTAAGTAGATCATAGTCCATGGAGTTTAGTTTAGGGACGTTGCGGTCTATTGGGTTTAAGAACATCATAATCCATGGAGTTTAGTTTAGGGAAGTTGCGGTCCATTGGGTTTATTGATTGTCGGGACCCGACACCTCTCTGAAGACGTTGAAGAATTACAACGACATGTATCAGAGGAGTGAAAGGATGTACCCTTGAACCAATGAATTTTCATCAGGGACTTGGTAGTCTTGTTTAGCACTAAGGCCAATTTAGAAGAAGACCTATGGGCTCGGTCAATTTGGGGTTTGGCCAATCTTGGGCTTAGCCCACTTGATTACTTATTTGGGGTTGATCCCCTTTTTGTTCAACAATGCGGAGCATTGATATGAGCTTTGATGCTCACCCTTTTTTTTGTTTTTTATGAGTGTTAAACACTCTTTATGGCGCTGGGCTCTATTTACAGAGCGCACTTTATCTTATCAGCGCCTACATGAGGGGCACGTAGAGCGCTTGGCGCAACCACTGAGTGCTAAGCACTCTTTATTTTATTAGCGTCTGTTCATATCAGAATTCTGCATTATTATATTCCCCATTCTTAATCATATTGCAAATAAATATGTGCTTTTGATCCATGTCTGTTAAATAGTTGCAGGCTACAGGTTCTCGGAACAATACAGTGAAAATGGTGAAAAGACGCTACAAAAGTGAGAGTACGACCAACAAATAGAAGAATCTTTATGATGCCGCCTACAGTTTAAGGAACAAGTGAAGATCAATGAACAGTTCAATTGCACAAGGTACGAAGGCAGCACAAGATTCAAGACTTCAACACGAAGCGAACGGTAAAAGTCCAAAACATTCTACACTGTGGAAATCTGGAAGAAACTAGAAAAGATTCTGAAGAACCAAGTAAAGAAAATAGAAGGAAAAAGCAACAGAAAGCAACCCTAGAAAATTGAGACAGAGAGCCCCCAAGATGGCCGCGGATCCGTAGTTATTTTTCCGCACGTTAATTAGATTATTAAAAGAAAATAAAAAAAAGAATTCTTTTGTTAATTCCCTAATGAGTGAGTAGTTCCTCACTTGTTAGGGTTAGGTTTGGGGAAGGTTTGAGAGATGAAAATCTCTCATTCCTTTCTTGCCTGTTCAATATCTTAAAATAAGGGCTCTATGCAAAACAACCACACACCGCTCACTACGGCACCCTATCCCACGAGATAGCGGTGCTTCCCTAGTTAAGACCGGCTGTGGTTGATTTCCATAGAGATTAGGGATAAGAGTTAAGAAAGGACGGAGAAGGACCAAAGGGAAGAAACCTAGTTTCTTCCCGGTCGTGCTAATCCCCTTTGTTAACTATTACCTTAACACCTAAAGTTCTTAATTAGGGCAAAGAAAGCGGTGAGAATAATTTACTTTCCAAACTAACCTAATCCTAACCCTAGTAAGGTTTTAATCCAAATCAATTTCAACCTCAGTTTTTTTTATAGAAAATCAAAACCTACCACAAATAGGAATTGACTCGTTAGAACAACTAGAAAATACACGTTTTCCCTGTGGACCGACCCGTACTCAACCGGCTAGCTATCAAGCGACACCGTTCTTGATTGCGGTATTCTTAACTTTGATTTCAAAAGCGCACGTACGCAAACAGCTCTTACCAATCAAATGGCGCCGTTGCCGGGGATAACGGTAGTTATTCTTTTTGTAATTTCGGGTTAATTAAAAAATCATAAAAATCATAAAAACTGAAAATTATAAAAAAAAAAGAAAAAAGAAAAAAAAATTTATCATCTTGTTATTTTTTGAAGGGTTTTCGTGCGAATTGTGCAGGATCGGAAAGACGAACAGATTCAGATCTGGAAATATCCAATGAACAAAACAACAAACAGCAGATCTGAACATACAGAGGAGAACCGCAACAGAAAACAGAAAGAATTTGGAGATATGAACCGACTATTCAACCGCGGATCCGCCGCACTTGCCTGCTTTTGACCGCGGAACCGCCGCGTGTTGGAGACGTCAGCAAGTGGAATCTTCTCTGTAAGCATTCTTTTCCTCTCTGTAACCCTCTGATCTCCTCTGAAAAATTTTCCTGCAGGGTTCTTTACGCAAAACTTCTCTCCGTTCTCCAATAACTTGATTTTGTGCAGGATTCTTTGCGCCGCAAATAAAAGAAAGATTTTTGGCAAGTGTTTTGGATTTTTGTGTGTTTACTGCTTTGCATTTTAAAACGGACTTTTAAGGGGTTATAACACCAATCCAGATTGGGTGGGGATTTAATTACCCTTCCTAGGACCCCAAAAATCACAAAAAGCATTTTGCATCAACCCTCGAGTTAATTTAAAAAAAATATTAGACTCAGCCAATAAGGATTGTCGTGCTCATTAGGACAAAGGAAAGGTTGTAGGCATCGGTCGTTTATCTAAACCTGACTTTGTGGTGCCTAGGCTAGACAAGTGAGAAAGGTAATTTTAAAAGGCCCGTCTCACGGTGATTCGTGAGCGGATCCCTCATTTCTTTACTTGTGCTTACCTGGCCACAATTGGAGGTGAAGAGGCGATCTGAGGATCTCACAACTTGCCCTTTGGAACAGTTATGAGCAGTCTAGTTGACTTAGGAGACCCTAGCTCTAGGCTTGATTGTGCATATTGTGATTGCTTGAAAGTGTGTCTAAGCTACTTATAAAAATCTTTTGCAAAAACTCCTTATAAAAAAAACCACAAAACAAAATTTTTACAAAAACTTGCCATTTTTGTCGCTAGAAATCCATTGCACCCCACATTCTCTCATTGACGTTTTCTTACCCACACATTCTGTTTTTACCTTTTGACTACACTACACCTCGTTAGTGTATGTCCAGTTGGACTAGGGACACTAGCGCCCGTTTAGTCCGTGTCTCGTTAGTGCCTACTGACGATGCTTTCGACTCCGAAGTCGAATTTCCCTCCACTTCTTTACCTTCATCTTCAAATTCATCATCTTCTAAATAGATGTCGGGATTCAATCCTAACAACCCCTTTCCTACGGGACTGATTCCACCTCAACTGGGTGTGAATAACCCACCACACCCTCCTGTCGAAGCGTCCCAATGAATCGCGCTCCGGGATCTTTTCTATCTCGTCCGCACCGCACTTCTCACTTGTCTTTCACTTCCACTGGCTAATGGGGATAACTTCGAAATTAAACCCCACTTCATCAATATGTTGCCCAAATTTCACGGGCTGGAATCCGAAGATGCCTACATCTTCATTAACAAATTCCAAAATGTTTGCGCAATGATGAAGACCACACAACTTTCTGATGATGCTATAAGGCTACGTGTCATTCCATTCATTTTATGTGACCTAGCTGAAAAATGGTTATATAGCACAGCATCACACTCCATAAAAAATTGGGAAGAGTTTGTTAAGGCTTTTCTAAAAAAGTTTTACCCACACCACAAGACCGCGAGAATTCGCAACGAAATTATTCAATTTTCCCAGCTTCCTTCCGAACCTTTTTGGAAGTGTCTCGAAAGATTTAAGGACCTTCTTGTTCAGTGCCCTCACCACGGTATCGAGAATTGGCAACTTTGCCAAACTTTATACGAAGGACTGAACCCAGCAACTAAGCAGTTGTTGGAAACTATTTGTCAAGGTCGCTTTCTTACAAAATCAAACGAGGAAGCTTGGCAATTTCTCGACGATCTTGCTGAACAAACACTTCAGTGGGAAAGCACTAAGACCACTTCATCTACTTCATCAGGTCAGTCTAGGACAGGCATACATCAACTTGATATGTCGATTGCAATGAAGGCCGAAATGGCTGCACTCACGAAAAAACTTGAAGCAATTGAGAGAAAATTCTCATCGTCTTCTCCTGCCCCAGCTTTACCCCCACGCACTGTTTGCGCTTGTTGTTCGGATCCGTCCCATCTAACCGAAGAGTGTCCTTACAACCCACCTGTTCAAGGACAAGATCAAGTCAATTCTTCTTTTTAGCAAAGACAAAGAAATGATCCATACTCTTCAACTTACAATCCTGGTTGGAGGAGCCTCCCAAATTTTGCTTGGAATCAACAATTCCAAGGCAATAACAACTTTCAAAGGCCCCCTCCACAACAACAAGCCTCTCAACAAACTCAATATCAGCAACCTTTCCAACCCCAACCTTACCAAAACCAAATGAACAATTTTGTACCAAACAACTCTTATCCTAAAAAAAATTTTGTTCAGCCGAATAACGATAAGGTTTCCTCGCTAGAACGAAGTCTGGATGCGTTTTTAAAACAATCTACGCAATCCTCAGCCAGCATCCAATCGTCCATTCAGTTTTTGGTGCAACATACTGCTTCACATGATCAGAGTATCAAAACAATTGAAGCCCAAATTGCACAACTGAATGCTGCGTTAAGCGAGCGAGAAAAAGGGTAAACTTCCATCTCAACCACTGCCAAATCCCGGTCACACACAAAATACATATGTTGCTCATGAACAACAAAATCATAATGTGAGTGCTGTGACTACATTGAGATCTGGAAAGGTATTGCACAACAATGTTGGCGATAATGACACCCCGGCCACTGCTTCTTCATCTTCTTCAGAGCCTGTTCTTCATTCTTCACAAGGCTCTACTTCTTCTAATTCGAACGGACCCACATCTCACTCCACGAAAACACCAACACTGGGATCCGTTCCAACTCCGCAATCTACTCCACAAACATTGGACTCAACAAATTTTCAAAATATTCCATTTCCAAACAGGTTGAGATCCAATAAACCTACTCCACAAATGGAGAAGATTGTGGAGTTATTCAAACAAGTTAGTATTAACATACCTCTCTTGGATGCAATCCAACAAGTCTCTTCTTACGCTAAAATCTTGAAGGACTTATGCATCAAGAAGAGAAAATCGCAGGTACCTAAGAAAGTTTTCTTGGTTAGTGCAGTAGTGATGCTCTTACCCAACCTTTACCCCAAAAACATAAGGACCCTGGCTGTCCTATAATTTCAATAACAATTGGGGATAAGAACATCAATTGCGCACTTTTCGATCTTGGTGCCAGTGTTAATTTGCTTCCCTATTCGGTGTATGAACAATTAGGCGTTGGAGAGCTTAAACCCACACATTGTACTCTCCAAATGGCCGACCGATCCATCACCCATCCTAGGGGTGAGTTAGAGGATGTGTTAATTAAAGTAGGGGACTTCATTTTCCCCGTTGATTTCATTGTTATAGACACACAGCCTGTAGCTAACCCCCGGAGTCAAATTCCGGTGATACTTGGTCGACCATTCCTTGTGACTTCTAATGCGGTGATCAATTGTCGAAATGGTTCGATGAACCTATCTTTTTGAAATATGACAATTGAACTCAACATTTTTAAGTTGGGGAATCAGCTCCCCGAGCCTAATGCTAATATACTTGATATTTGCTCGATCCAAGAGATCATGCAGGAGGACTGTGAGCTCGTAAAATTTCTGTTCGATCACAGCAGTTTTGACGCCACTAGTGTGTTCCTCCTTGAATCTGACACAGCTTTTACACCCGATAACGATTACGAGTGTTTCACCTTTTCGGACGATTTTGAAGAATCACCACCCGAGTTTGAGTCCTTTGAATTTTCGGATGAACCATCCGACTCGGTTGCTTACACTCGCTTCGAACCATTGTTGGAATCCTTCGAGTTCAAGACAGTTTCACCAATTTTACCTTCAATTGTTTCACCTCCAAAACTCAAACTCAAACTATTGCCGTCTCACCTTAAATACGTTTACTTAGGTGAGAATGAGACCCTTCCTGTCATCATATCGGCCTCTCTAACACTCGAGCAAGAGACAGCCCTTTTAACGGTCTTACAAAATAATCGGCAAGCTTTTGGCTGGACTATGGCGGACATCAAGGGGATTAGTCCCCTCATAGTTGAACATCATATACATATGATGGATGATGCCAAGCCAATTAGGGATCCACAGAGACGCCTCAACCCCATAATGAAGGAGGCTGTTAAAAAGGAGATTGTAAAATATCTTGATAGTGGTATCATTTACCCTATCTCTGATAGCCAGTGGGTTGATAGATTAGCACAATCGCTTTTTACACATCGGTCATTACAAATAGTGCTAATTTATACACTCCATCTCCACCCTCAAGTTCGTATTCAACTTCTTTCTCCCACTTTCTCAGGTTCTTCTTCTATTCTTCCTATAATTTCAGTGAGTGTTGATGAATCACAATCCGATAATTCAAGTTTGATCATTCCAGAAAGCCAATTTGATTTGGATACTTTTGAAAATGAGGTAGATGAGTTTTTCAAATCTCCTACCTCCATAATTTTTTACAAATCAAGTATGATAAATTCTGGCACAAAACTTGCTGACAGCAAAATGTTCAATTACATCGATGAGAGTTTTGAAGAACTTTTTGCTGACA
Source organism: Agapanthus africanus (assembly GCA_030015575.1). Lineage (NCBI taxonomy): Eukaryota > Viridiplantae > Streptophyta > Magnoliopsida > Asparagales > Amaryllidaceae > Agapanthus > Agapanthus africanus. The sequence continues at coordinate 34,996,783 of CM057346.1, forward strand.
AACTTGCATTCCTAAACAACATGGATTTTATGATTAATCAACCTCCACCTATAGAAGTTAAACCACCACCCTTTCTTCTTATAAAATACGAGAATGCCAATATTCCACTCATTTCTGATCATTCACATTCTCGTTTTTATTTATCATCACCTCTTATCTCCTCACATTCACATTCACGCAAACCCTTTCCATATCACCACTTATCTCTTCCCCACTTCTTCTTGGCTCTATATAACATGTTCTTCCACCGACCTATATGTTACATTGATAAATTCTTCGAATGGTTGGTGTTGACTTTTGGTCTTTGCAGAGCTTGGCATTGACCGATAACTTTGACCCTCCCTCTTTAAAAAGCTTAGCATTGTTTAATTTAAATTTGGGGAGGGGGTTATAATTTGGCTCTTGAAAATAATTTTTTTTTAACTCAAAGTGGTGAGTCAAAAATAAGTTTGGGGGAGATTTTCACAATCATATTTTACGTCCCCGTTAATAAATTTTTCCTCCTAAGTTTACAAGTTTATGAGATTTTAAAAATGGCAACAGTAGAAACAATGTTTCACTTAAGTTTGGGGGGAACTGTTTTGTGTATATATATTTTGATTTCTTTTTCTGTTAATAATAAAATAAAAAACAAACAAACAGAGGAGTGCCGACAATTTTGACCCTTTTGGTGTAGCCTGACAGTGAGGGCACTGTCAAGTTTAAGTTTGGGGGTGTGCTCGGAAATCTTTCTTCCTTCGCATTCATATGTATATTTTTGGATTTGCATACTTATTTTAAAACCCATAAAAATTGGAAAATTTTAAAAAAATTATAAAAATTGAAAAATTCTTTTTTGGCCATAATTAACTTAAGTTTGACAAGTCGGTTGACTAGTTCGGAAAAACTAGATCCTAAACTTAGTAAATTAAAAACCCTAAAAATAACATTTCTTAAAATTTAACGGTAGAAAATATATGTCCTTGTGGTTTACTTAGAAATAGACAAATTTTGAGTCCACTTCTCGGGCTAAGTCAAAATAAGGGAGGAGTATTGAAATTTTTATTGATGTGTAAGTCTGAAAAATAATTCCGAACCTTAAGTTTAAATTCTGAAAATATATACCCTACAACTCGCACAACATGCACCTTGAAACTTGGAATAGTAGAGGATACCTTGAAATGTTCTTGTCTAAAATCCTTAGTATGAAGGAAAATAAAATTATAAGTATGAATAAAGAGATATAAAAAAAAATGAACACTGGTTTTGTAATTACTTAAGGCTGCGTAAAATAAAAAATATATAGCGAGGGTGCCTTATCACCTAGTGCTTTAGACCAACTGGTTTGGGAGTCACTGCTAAAGCCTTAGGTATTACAAGACGAGAAATTACGGCTTAATGCGCAAACGCATTTTGTAATCGGTCGTTAGTATCTCAAGAAATATTAATGGTCGCATGAAGAATGTGTGAGCAATTTCATCTAAAATTCACCAGCTAAAAGTACTTTGGACGATGGACAAGAGTATGATGGTTTGATTTGAATTTCCAAGTGTAGGGGTGATACATACACACACGTAGGGGTATATAATTGGGGTTTGGATGAGAGATAGGAATGAAAAATAGGACTTATATCTTCAGTAGAAATGATAACAATTCCTAAGTTGAGATGGAACCTTAGAAGGAAAACTCAAAAGATACTGAGAGCTAAATAAATTTACATAACATATACAATCTTAAGTTAAATGATAAGGAAGCGTGAAAAATATGGGTTGATAATTTCTGAGTTAAAGATAATATAATTTCTTGCTAGAACACCAAATTGAAGAATGAAAGTCAATAGGCCAAATTGATAGGATTTTGTGGGTAGTATCCGCTGAAAATCCTCAGGAGACAACACTCCTCCTACTAGGGACACCTAGAAATTTAATGGCTTATTGCACGAGCTCAGTGCAATCGCGTTTCCCTGCGAAAGTGAGGTTAGGCTTTTTCGAGAATAAACTAGTTTTGCTCGGGACGAGCAAAAGATAAGTTTGGGGGTATTTGTTCATATCAGAATTTTGCATTATTATATTCCCCATTCTTAATCATATTGCAAATAAATAGCTGCTTTTGTTCTATGTCTGTTAAATAGTTGCAGGTTACAGGTTCTCGGAACAATACAGTGAAAATGGTGAAAAGACGCTACAAAAGTGAGACTACGGCCAACAAATAGAAAAATCTTTATGATGCCGCCTACAGTTTAAGGAACAAGTGAAGATCAATGAACAGTTCAATTGCACAAGGTACGAAGGCAGCACAAGATTCAAGACTTCAACACAAAGCGAATGGTAAAAGTCCAAAACATTCTGCACTGTGGAAACCTGGAAGAAACTAGAAAAGATTCTGAAGAACCAAGTAAAGAAAATAGAAGGAAAAAGCAACAGAAAGCAACCTTGGAAAATTGAGACAGAGGGCCCCCAAGATGGCCGTAGATCCGCGGCCAAACAAGGCATATGGCCGCGGATCCGCGGCCGTGCTGTGCACGTGTTGGCGCGTGTCGGTGCGTGTTGGTGGAGTCGGTGCATTGACCCGGTTTTCTTTGGGTATTTTTGTAATTCTAGATATGGATCAGATGTAAACCCTAGGGTTTCTATTATCTATAAATAGGAAGCCTACAGCTCTTTTTGGAGCATGCCTCTTTTTATTTCTCTAGTTTAAAATTTCATTCATTGTAATCGTCAAAGAATGCATCAATAAAAAGTAAGTTTTTTATCTTGAATTTATTATCTGCAATTTTATTTCTCTGCAATTTTTATCTGCCGTAGTTATTTTTCCGCACGTTAATTAGATTATTAAAAGAAAATAAAAAAATGAATTCCTTTGTTAACTCCCTAATGAGTGAGTAGTTCCTCACTTGTTAGGGTTAGGTTTGGGGAAGGTTTGAGAGATGAAAATCTCTCACTCCTTTCTTACCCGTTCAATATTTTAAAATCAGGGCCCTCTGCAAAACAACCACACACCGCTCACTACGGCACCCTATCCCACGAGATAGCGGTGATTCCCTAGTTAAGACCGGTTGTGGTTGATTTCCATAGAGGTTATGGATAAGAGTTAAGAAAGGACGGACAAGGACCAAAGGGAAGAAACCTAGTTTCTTCCCGGTCGTGCTAATCCCCTTTGTTAACTATTACCTTAACACCTAAAGTTCTTAATTAGGGTGAAGAAAGCGGTAAGAATAATTGACTTTCCAAACTAACCTAAGCCTAACCCTAGCAAGGTTTTAATCCAAATCAATTTCAACCTCAGTTTTTTTATAGAAAATCAAAACCTACCATAAATAGGAATTGACTTGTTAGAACAACTAGAAAATACACGTTTTCCCTGTGGACCGATCCGTACTCAACCGGCTAACTACCAAGCGACACCGTTCTTGATTGCGGTATTCTTAACTTTGATTTCAAAAGCGCACGCACGCGAAATCTCTATCAATCAGCGTCCACCTGAGGGGCACGTGGAGCGCTTGGCATGAGTACCAACCACTGAGTGCTAAGCACTCTTTATTTCATTAGCGCCCACGTGAGGGGCACGTAGAGCGCTCGGCGCTGTTTCCATCTTTGTGCATTTTTCTGAAGAGTTCAATTCTTTTTCTCCCCGGGATCTTCAATCCCCGAGAACAAATTCATTCCTTCGAGAATTAAATTCTCATTTTTGGGAGACTTGTCTCATAGATCTCAGATCCAGGGAAAGAACTATGTTCATTTATAAGGGTTAAACCCTCAGGTATGCCGATGAGATACTATGATCTCTATTTACCTTGAAGAAGGTTCTTCTTCTTTCTTCTCTATTCAAGCTCTTTTGCTTGCTTTTCTTTTTAAACTTAAAGTTTATGGGGGGGTTCCTCTGTCTAAGACTTGAAGTCTTGGGGTCTTTATATGGGGGAGGCTGATTTGTTGATTCAGTTAAGGAAATCTCTCATTTAGAAATTTCTTAATTGATTTGGGGAATTTATCCACCGTCAGATCTTTGATCCAAGGACTTCTGTTTTACAGAAAACATTTTTCTTGTTTTTTTAACAAGATTGGAAAAATATTTTCCCATACAGAGCTTATTCTATATCTTGGTGATTTTTTAATCACCATTGGATGTTTGATCCAACGGTGCTCTGATTTACAGAGCACAATCTTTCTTGTTTAGAAAGATTTGAGGAGTATTTCCTCAATCAGAATTTAATTCTGTATCTTGGTGAATATTAATCACCATTGGATTTTTGATCCAACGGTGCTCTGATTTACAGAGCACAATCTTTCTTGTTTAGAAAGATTTAAGGAGTATTTCCTCAATTAGAATTTAATTCTGTGCTCTGATGATTTATCATCTCCGTTGGATCTTTTGATCCAAGGGTGGAGAACTTTTAGTTCTGGCGCTGGCGCTCTCATGCTTTGCACGTGAGGCGCTGCCTTAAAGTTTTTTAACTCTTGGCGCTGGCGTTCTCGTGCCTTGCACGTGAGGCGTAACTCTGGGCACTGCCTCAGAGTTTTTAACTCTTGGCGCCGGCGCTCTCGTGCCTTGCACGTGAGGCGCTGCCTCAGAGTTTTTAACTCTTGGCGCTGGCGCACTTGTGCTTTGCACGTAAGGCGCTGCCTCAGTTCAAATTTTGAACAGAGCCTTGCTCCTTTATTGGGAGGAAACAAAAACCTATCGGATGGGATATGTTCTCCGCGTGCTTTCTAGATCACTATTTTCCGGCCACTGCCAAGGCCGAGATGGATGAGAAATTTATCATGTTGAAGCAAAATGAACGCTCAGTGGATATCTACGCCGCAGAGTTTAACCGGCTGAATCGCTTCGCACCATACATGGTAGCTACCAAAGCCGCCAGGGCAAGACGGTTTCAGTAGGGGCTCGATATTAAACTGCAGCAACTTATCGCGTCTCTCGATCTACCGACCTTCGCTCAGGTGTTGAACACTGCCCGAGTACAGGAAAGATTGGCGGAGAAGGCTAAGGGCCAACGATCGGTGGACAGGAGACCCCACGTAGTTCTAGCATGGGCTACCATTTCCTTATGGAGCGATCTCAGTTCATAGGCCGGGTGTTACGCAGATGAAGCATACTTTTGTAAGTCCATGTCACGCACCCCACGAACTTGCGGGGAGGCGGAATATATGAAAAATGATTATCAAAGTTTCGTAACACGGACTTGAGTGTATGAATCGTATCTAAACCGTTGCTAACTAAATGCTTGAGATTTAACTACTCGGATTCGAAGTTATACCTCACGTTACATGTCCTTCGGGTCTTCATCGCTGTCCTCCACTCCTCGTAGGCTCCTTGGAACATCGGCACCTCAACGGCCTCCTCGAGTCAAAGACGATCCACCCGAAAGCTCCTTCTCCAAGCTTGATCTCTAAACTTGAGATAACTAGGTTGCTCAAAGTGCTAATCTAAGCTACCTAGGGGATATAGAGTGAGGTTATGGATATATTAGTCTAGCTAACTCTTGATCTCAACTCATGAGAGGTTAGGGTTAGGGTTTGAAGAATGAGAGAGCTTGTGGAGAGAGAAGGTGAAGATGAGAATGATAATGAGATAATAATCTATCATAATATATATGAAGCATTATTATTTATCAAATAAATAAATAAATGATTTAACAACCATGCTAAATAAATACATATGAGTGATTCATCTCCATGAGTCATTAAGCATTTATGATGCATTAATGACATGGATGAATCACACAAATGAGTCACTAATCTCATTTAATGCAATGCCACCTTACCCCCCAAGTCACCATGCTTCTAGAAGCTTCCCGACAAATTACGAGAACGCCCCTCCTATCCGTGAAAACACGGAAAAACTTTAGACTGTATAAATCCAATAACCCGATACTAGAATCTGGCTTAAACCAAAGCCGGCTAGTAAAAACTGTCCGAAAATCGTACGTGCGTAAACACACGTACGCGTCCGAACCCTTGTCGTAAAACTATACGACCTCTATATCATTTCGCCTGGAGCAGGGAAACTCTCTGTGTGGGACTCTAAAAACTCGACACTACGCTGGCAGTGGGTTTAACCACAAACCGCAAGCGGCACTAGCTGTACGTAACGGTCCCCATGTAGATGTCGATAAGAAGGCCGATGAGGAAACTCATCCGAACTCCCACTGAGCCTGATGTGACAATCTCCGTACAGTCCGGTCTGTTCGTCTAAGACTATCGCATATCGAGCCTAGGAGGCGGCAAGCGTCAGTCCCCTAATAGCGGTATAAGTCGTGTCAGAGCGAAGCCCATTACACCCTGAGAAACTACTGGTACCTAACTGTAAATCTCGCTTGCCCTGGCCAGGGACTTTGCGTAATGGCTCTCTGACACAGCGCGATATCATCTCCCAATACCGGGAGTGACGAATCCTGTCTAACCACTACTGCCTCCAAGTGCTCGGGACTGCACCCAACTGCTACCTGTTTGCACGACTCCTTTGAGCCATGGTAGGGTAGCAATCTAAGAACAGTGGGACACACTCGAGGCGAAGTAGCAGTGTCAAGTCTGTGGACTATGCTGTACTCATGTCACCTGGGAACTGTTTAACTAACGATGGGTATAATACCAACCAACAGTTCCCCTGCGAGTCCTGTCCGGTGTACCCGTAACCTAACGAGCACCTGTATATTATCTCCAGTACGACGCACTGATGGCTGTGGGACAGACCATCTCCCCAACTGGGATGAGAAGCGTACACACTTAGTCTACTCCGGAATATCGATGCCCTGTCTCGATAATTCAACGACCAGGGATCTGTATAGGATGTTGCTTACAGACTACCCAGCCCCCACTAGTGTGACTGCCATCACAATGCTGGTAATCAAGCAAAGATCCTATGGGCTCTACTAATATGTATAAGTGATACGTTACAAGAAACATACGCACATATTAAAGTAGACACAAACCAAGTAGCATACTACTATTTTTAGCAAGACTGTTATATACAACTGTGAATATCCTAAGCTTCCATTAAGTAATATAAAACCTAGTATGATACAATAATGGCCCCTAGGGCATATACACTAACAATCTCCCACTTGCACTAGGGCCATGAGCTGGCATATCGTAGACCTATTATCTCGAATAGCCTCTCGAACTGCGTCTGAGGAATGACCTTTGTGAATGGATCAGCAATGTTATTCTCTGTCTCTACTCTTTTCACCTCGATCTCCCGGCGATCGACGATCTCCTTGATCAGGTGATACCGCCTTAAAATGTGTCTGGACTTCTGATGGGACCTGGGTTCCTTCGCTAAATCTATAGCGTCGTTTTTGTCGCAATACAGAGGTATTGGATCAATACTGGTAGGAACCACCTGAAGTTCTGTGAGGAACTTCTTCATCCAGACAGTTTCTTTTGCGGCATCGCAAGCAGCTATGTACTCCGCTTCCATCGTTGAGTCAACAACGGTTTCCTGCTTGGAACTCTTCCAACAAACCGCCCCTCCATTGAGAGTAAAGACATAACCCGACATGGATTTGGAGCCATCCTTGTCAATTTGGAAGCCGGAGTCGGCAAAGGCCTCCATCAGGAGGTCTTTTCCGCCATACACCAAGAACATCTCCTTAGTCCTCCTCAGGTACTTGAGAATGTTCTTTACAGCTATCCAGTGCTTCTCCCCTGGGTTTGCTTGATATCGGCTTACTACGCTCAATGCGTATGCTACATCTGGTCTGGTACATAACATTGCATACATTATAGAGCCTACCGCAGAAGCGTAGGGTATAATCGGCATGCGATCCCTTTCCAAATCATCAAGGACTTTAGCAAGATCGCTAGACCCTTGACTCTCTTATTGGCCAAGGACACAACATTTGCTTTCGACTCCACATGCATTGAAGCATTCAAGTCTTTGAAATACTCTCTCATCTCTGCGCCCATTCTTTCATCTCCAGACTGGACGCACCCTTTCGAAATCATGTGCGACGCATCAGATTTTGCCATCAGCGCTGTTCTTGGACAGCACATTAATAAAATGTCGCATGTGATTTATTATGCTAGCCGAACACTAAATGAGGCCCAACTAAACTACACAACAACAGAGAAAGAGTTTTTAGCGGTTGTGTTTGCACTTGAAAAATTTCGGCCTTATTTAATTGGCTCTCCAGTCGTTGTATATACTGATCATTCAGCTCTTCGTCACCTTTTTGCGAAGAAGGATGCTAAGTCAAGGCTAATACGTTGGATCCTTTTACTACAAGAGTTTGACCTTGTCATAAAGGACAAAAAAGGATGTGAAAACGTAGTGGCTGATCACCTATCACGACTTCTTTCTTCGCCTACGCTTGATCATCCAATCACTGATGTTTTTCCTGATGAGCAACTCTTGACCGTTTCTTGCGAACCATGGTTCGCCGATGTTTCGCCCAATCAGAGCAAAGCTCTGTTCAAATTCAAAATTCAAAATTTTGAAGCAATGCTTCAAGTCTCGGGCGCAACGCGCCACATGTCAGGCGCTAATACGTCAGCGCAGCGTCCAAGAAGACGCGCCCAATCAGAGCAAAGCTCTATTTTTATGAAGCAACGCTTCAGTTGCGCTGCGCTCTGCGCTGCGCGACACGTGTCAGCGCAGATGCGCTAGCGCAGTTGCGCTGCGCTCTGCGCTGCGCGCCACGTGTCAGCACAGATGCGCTAGCGCAGCTCTGCGCTGCGCGACATGTGTCACGCGCTGGGGCATCTGCGCCAAACAGAATTAAATTTCCAAGAAATCTTCTCTGTTCTTGTTAAAACAAGAAGATTTTCTTCTGCAAAGCAGAAGCCCTTGGATCAAAGATCCAACGGTGGGGAAAATTCCCCAAATCACTCAGAGAAAGATCTCTTTAACAAATTTAACAAACTTATGGGCACTATAAAAAGGACCCTAGGCCTCAATTCAAAGGCATCAACATTTTTCTTGAAAAATCAAGAGCTTCAAACAGAGAGAACTCTGAGAAAAATTTCAAGAAGAGGTAAAAAACCTTTATAAGGGAGAAGAAATTTCCTCTAATAGATCATTGATCTAAAAACAAGATCAATGATCTTCATATAATAAATAGTGCTTTGCACTTCTTATGAACCACTGGTTCTTTAAAACAGAAAAAAATAAATAAAAAATAGTGCTTTGCACTTTTATGAACCTCTGGTTCTTGAAATGAAAGAAAAATTTATTTTTCTTTGATTCTAATTTGATCAAAGATAAAAAATAGTGCTTTGCACTTCCAAACTGCGCTGTTGCGCTCTTGAGAGAGCGCCACGTGTTAGCTGTAGAACAACCTGCGCTACGCGCTCTTAAGATAGAGCTTTGCTCTCTGGAATTGGCGCAACTCGCTAAGAGCGCGCCACGTGTCAGCAGCGCAACGCGCTCACCAGAGCATGACACGTATCATCATCATATGAGCTTGCGCTCATTACTTAGCGCAAAGCGCTTGACGAATGCACTGTATTGCTTACAAAAGGGGCCAAGCCCAATTAAAGAAGGCCTAACAGGCCTAATAAAATGCAACGCATTACTTTGAAAAGGGCAGAGCCCAAACTAAAACAGATGCGCTGCATCATAAAGAAAAGGGACAGAGCCCAATTAAAAGGCCTAACAGGCTCAATCAAATATGCTATGCATTTTAAAAAGGGCAGAGCCCAAACAAAATAGATGCTCTGCATCATTTATAAAGGGCTGAGCCCAATCAAAACAAGAATAATGCAGTGCATTACTAAAAGGGGGTAAAGCCCTAGAACAGGCCGAAGACAAAAAAAAAATATTGAAGCTGGACTTAGCCCAATTTTGGCCATAAGTCCTTAAATTAAATTAACTGAGCAGAATGGCTCTCCTAAACCAATCCACATCCGGTTCGAGGGTACATCTCCGAACTCCTTTGATATCCATTGTTGTAATTCCTCAACGACGTCAAATAGGTGACGGGTCCCAACGAACACACACCCATATGGACTGCGGGGTCCTTAAACTCGTGGACCGAGACGTCCCTAAACTAATATCGGACCGAGACGTCCCTAAACTAATATCGGACCGAGACGTCCCTAAACTAATATCGGACCGAAATGTCCCTAAACTAATGACGGACCACCACGTCCCTAAACTGGAACATGGACCACCACGTCTCTAAACTGGAACAATAGAGCCAATTGCTCTTCTTTCGGATCTAAACGATCCCGTTCAAGTCGATCTTAGTCCAAAATAGGATTAACGTATCCTTGGCGAACGTATAAGTTGATCTTAGCTGCAACGCGACTAACGCATCCTTAAACTAAAAAACACCAAACCCAAATCTAAATAAATATGGATTTGGACTAATCCACGTTCTACGGGCGACGGCATTACTCAGTCTCCGTATACAATCCACGGGCAACCACAAACAAAACAAACACCCACGACACGAAGTGAAATTCTGGAGAAGGAGAAAGTTGTTACCGCGAAGCGGTAGCGTAATTAACTGCAGGGGCTTGCGCCTGCAGGGAAGAGCGTCCCCACAATCAAAAATCCCTCTAGCGAGGGGGAATCTGACAAAGTCTGCTACATCGGCCGCATCCATCTAAACCTTCGATACACGGTACCATAAATCAACTTGGCATCTTCGGAGAGGTAGACGGATAAAACCAAATAGCATCTGCCCCGAATCTCAGTGCCAGGACATCGCGGTCCTGTGCGCCGTCTTTCGGAGGGGAACAGATTCTGGCACGCCCGGTGGGACCTCTTCCTCTTTCCACTCCACACTTCGTGTATCGTCTTCGCAAACCAATCGCAGTTTGTTAAATGGTTGTCTTCGGATTTCAAGCTACTAAGATTTGGTCTTTTATTTGGCGTAGAATTCAAGATTCAATGGCCTCTAACTGCACCAACTGCTCGAAGTGCCACTGCAACGGACGCTCCACCTCACCTAGAGGTGTAGCATATGGGCCCCAAGCGGCCTCTTTCCCCACTCTGCCAGTAGACCAGGTGGCCCAAGCCACCACTGGCTTATTCTTCGGGACCATGATCCCACCGACAAGCTTCTCTATGCCGATACATGCACCGGAGGCGAACAAGAAGTCGGTCTTCGACCGGCTCACTGCTACGACGGCCCCTGTCAACGGGTCGCCCGTTACCAAACCAACAGCCTCCGTTTTCGCCAGACTGGATCAGAATCATAGAGTGGCCGTCCCAAAGAGGGCAACGGCCGCTGCTCAGGAAGTTGTTAAAGCGGCTTCTCCCATCAAAAAGTCGGTCTTCGCAAGATTGACGATTCCCATTCCTGCCCTTGCTGGTCAAAAGGCATCAGTCTTCGATAGGCTGACATCAGCAGTCACCCCACACTCAAACAGGGGGCAAAAAGAAACCATCTCAATTTCTGAGCCAGTCCCGACGGCTCGTCGTGCGCGACGTCGCCATTGGCAACGAGTGAGGAAAGCAGGGGGCAATTCCCCCTCGGGGCTAACTCCACCTGCTCCGATGGTGGAAGTCAACACTGCTGTTCCAACTGGGAACAGTTTTGAACTGCTGAGGAGGGTGCGGAAGAATTCTCCAACCGCTACACTAAAAAGATCTCCTCCGCCTACGGAGAGGGCTCCGGAAACAAAACAAGAACAACCCCCTCAACGGCTGTCTTCAAAGATTTATAAAGTTTGGCGAAGGGTTCAAGACTCTGTGATTGACCCAGGTCGCTTTCTTCGCCAGAAAAAAGCGAAGGTGGAAAAAGACAAGGATTGTCCCATTAAACAGCAGGGGACAGCAGCTGCTAGGGTGCCCCCTACAATGGTTCCTTCAACCTCAACGACCCACAAAAGGAGGAGGCCAGAGAAAACCCCCGCGTCAATGACAAAGTCTAAAAGCGGTGAACCTAAACGCCCCAAGTCAGGGGGCATAACGGTTCATACGGTTTATATGGCTTCTGGAAAGGAGGAAAGCCGCACTTCTACGGGTCACCGACCGCTCACCCGATCAGTGACCAAGGCTCAGGAGCAGCAACAAAAGCTCCAGGAGATGATGAATGCTATGGCCGTGCTTACAGAGCCAAAAGAAAACCCTGAAGCGTCCTTAGATGAGCGCCGAGATGAAGAGGCCGACGCCGAGTTCCTTCGCCGAATATTGGAAAAGAAGGACAAAGAGACTGCTGAACAAGCGGCCAACATACAGCGTATGAGCCTCCTCTTCCAGGACATGATAGGGATGATGATACAACAAGATCCCCCGAATGAAGAACCTCCGATCGTCCTTGGAGACGATAGGGGAGAGACATCGAATCCTCAGCCCATTCTATCAACGGCTAAAGAGGATACAATCTCTAAAACTGATCTGGACGAATACATAGCCCAGCAAATAAGGGTTCATCATGCGGCCGAAGCAGCCGGCCACGTCGGAAAAACGGGGCGGCCATATCCAGGCTGGTATGACCAAATCAAGTACCCGCCGGGTTACACAATTCCCAAGTTCCATGTCTACAAGGGGACCGGCAATCCCCATCAGCATGTTGCCCAGTTCAGGGCGCTTTGCGGTAACACCGGCGGCGATGACAAGCTTTTGCTCCGCCAATTCGTTGGAAGTCTATCAGATACGGCGTTCGAGTGGTACTCTGAACTCCCTAATGATTCTATTAAAACCTTCACGGAAATGGAGCTGCTGTTTACCCAACGCTTTGCAAGTGCAAGTGAACGTACCCCGATGACGGCACTGATTAACGCTAGGGTAAAACCCGGCGAGACATGGGTTCAGTATGCTATACGGTGGCGTAATCTATGGTCGAAGTGTGAGCAGCGCATAGAAGAAGCCCCTGCGGTGGGAATGTTTGTTGGAACCCTTGATCCACAAGCAACCATCTCACAGTTTATGATGTTCTTCAAGCCGACTACCTTCCAGGCTTTGATTGACAAACTAGCGCAGATGGACCAGATGGGCCATAAACCCCCTCTCCCAAAGCCGGATTTCCGAAATGACAAAGGAAAGGGAAAAGCGATCGTTGTCGCTAATGCTCAACAACAACCGAACGACTCGAAGCCGGTTGCTCGTCCAAACAATACGCGCCCGTACGTACCCCTTGAGGATAGGATGGGACGTCCTTATTCCTTCCCCCGCGATAAAACAAGGAGGTTATTCAAGCTGGCGTTGCGCAACAGACTCATAAATCTGCCGGATCCAAAACGTCCGTTGCAACCAAGTGACGTCAACGAGCCCAACTACTGTCCTTATCATCGAGTACTAGGCCACCCGATCGAAGATTGCTACGTTTTCAAGAATTGGCTTGAAAACCAATACCGACAGGGCAAGTTCGCGTTATCTGACAAATGGAAGGTGAATCCCCCGCAGCCCCACACCTCTAAGGGGACGAATACGTCAGGGGCAACATGCTCCGTCATCGAAGAAGCTCCTTGGGAGGTCGTATTATCAGCCAAGACAAAGAGGATGCTAAACGATCTTCAGACATGTCCAGCGGTCAAGTGGAAGAACCCATTAGAGCCACAAATTATGGAGGGAATGCCAAAACCTCGTCCGATTCAAAAGATTGGTGGAAGTGGCCCAAACACTCATAACCAGCCGTCAAAGTCTTCGAAAAAGAAGAAGAAGAAATATAAGAAGCCCGTGAAGCCTGGCGACAAGCGCACGGACTTACAGAAGCAAATTGACGCGCTGGACGAATACAATCGGAGGGCACGAACCCCCATTACATTCCAAGAGTTCCTCAGCCATGTCTTTCAAGAAGAGAATGAGGGAGAAAGTTCATCAGATGAATCCGAGAAATATGTGGCAAACTGTCATATGATTTCCCATTCGATCACGAATGATGAGGAGACTCCTTGCACCGAAAAGCTGGGGGCAGATCCTGAACCAAAGGTTCTGGGGCCATCAGATGAAGTAATTGACGCACTCCTTAATGAAGCTCGGTTGAAAAGTAAAGCTGATCGGGAGCACGAGGCGGCTATATTTGAAAGGGCCAAGCGCCAGCGACTTGATGAAGGAGCTGAGACGATCCCGCTGGAGCAAAACACCTCCGCTACCGACAAAAGCCAACTCAGGATGAGGAAAAAGTTCGCTAAAGCCATATCAATGGGCATGAAGCTACCATCCTCTGAAGGAAACATCGCCGGTGAAGTGGAAATGCACCCCTCGTATTGCTTATATCATCAGAAGATTTCGCACCCCACTCAAGAGTGCAAAGCTTTCGATAGATGGTGGCAAGGATACGTTGCTCATCGACAACGCTTTAAGCGGGAAAAACGTAAAACTCGTCGGGAGCAGAGAAATACGACCGAAGGGCTTAAAAGAACGGCTGGCGATTGTCGCATGGTTAACACCGGTGGATCACAAGTGCCTACATTCGGGAGTGATTCTGATGAAGAGCTAGAACTTGCCCCTCTCTTTAAAGAGTCCGCTTCAGGAAAAGAAGAAGAGCCGAAGGTCTGCGAAAATATCCGGTTGCGGAATCGGACGCTGCCTGAAAAGAACCTCGGACCCTTGAACAGAAAAGATAAAGGGAAAGAAAAGGTCTCTGAGGATATTACTCTCGATGACCAAGTTGCGGAAGAGTTAACCACTAAGAACCCACCAAAGAAGAATAAGGTGGATTACAACGTCTTAGCACATCTGAGGAAGCTGCCCTCACAGCTCAGCATTCTTGACGCCCTTTTGCTATCAAAAGAAGCGAGAGATTCGTTGATTAAGGCACTCCAAGACCCGGAACAATTCCAAGCATGCCTGGCCGAGGAAAAGATGAAGGATGAATTAGAGGAAGTACACACGGCTGATGTTACTTTTGGTGATGAAGACCTTCTACTTGGGACGTGCGAACACAATCCCCCTCTCTATGTCTCGGGATACTGCCATGATATAAGGATAGGCAAAATCCTGATCGATAACGGGTCTTCTGTTAACTTACTCAACGTGCGGGTGTTGAAGGAAATCTGCTTGAGCGTTCATCACCTTGCTCGGGACAAGATCACCATCTCCGGGTTCGACTCCCAATCATCAAAGACTCTTGGATCTGTGATACTGACGCTACGCTTTAGGCTACTCGTCATGGACATTAAGTTCCACGTCATAGACGCCAAGACATGCTACAACGCTTTGCTCGGCCGACCATGGTTACACGAGTACAACATCATCCCTTCTACACAACATCAGTGTATGAAGTATTTTAAGGATGGTTTCGAGTATACCGTGACGGGAGAACTGAACCCATTCTATGTGAACGAGGTCCGCAAATACGAAG
Organism: Agapanthus africanus; assembly: GCA_030015575.1. NCBI lineage: Eukaryota > Viridiplantae > Streptophyta > Magnoliopsida > Asparagales > Amaryllidaceae > Agapanthus > Agapanthus africanus. Next base: position 35,011,955 of record CM057346.1, read on the forward strand.
ATGCCAAATACTTCTTGCCGGATTTCGAAGACACGGAGAAGTGTCACAAGCCAGAAAATAAAACTAACGCCACCATCCCTGTCTTCGGCAGTGATACCGAGGAGGAAGAGGAGATCGTTTATTCGGGTCCGCCCCAACATAACAAGCCAGGACCGTCCACTCCTATATTGGTCTTTGGTAGTGACTCGGAGGATGAGGTCCATGTCGTATTCTCTGCTCGACCTTCAATACAAGCTTCCGCTGACGAAGAGCAAAGTCTGCAAGTCGCCATGGTGCCGCCTAAACATCATAAAGAACTGAACGCACTTAATATCTACAGTGTAGAAGAGCTGCGGACATTCTATATCCCTCCCAGGCAAGAAAACGAGAAGGCAATCCTATTCTACCGTTCTGAAGAAAACAAGGTGGAAAAAGAAGTCTGGCATGGCGCGGATCCCACGCTCGACAGGCTTCAGCCTATCCGTCTTTCCAGATATTATACAGAAGGTTTGAAGAAGCTGCTGAAACGCCAGGGGATATCCTTCAAACAGACCGTTAGAGAGGCCAAATTCTATGACAGGGTCTGGAACATTCCCGAGATCCAACGCAAACTGCCTAATGGGAGAATGGAAACAAGAGGGCTTGGATACATCCGTTCAAAGAAACGAGAGTTACTACCCGGCTGCTACGTCGTATATGACCTTGATGAAGAAGCGGATGCTCAATGGGAGGACGCTAATCCTAAGCCAGTGAAAGTTCCAGATACAAAAGAACCCGGTCCGTCGTTCGAGGAACAAATGGACAGTCTTATAAAGAAAGCTGGTCAAAAGGTCCGAGATGATCACAACCGTGAGACGGCCATCTACGAGAAATCCAAGACGCGACGCCTTCTCCGACAGGCTGTAAAGGATGAAAATGCCGCTCCTTGTCAACCTGTTATAAAGAAGGCTCGACGCAAAAGCAGAAATAAGCCGAAAGGCCAAAAAGGCGCTCAACAGCAGCAAAGCAGGGCTAAGAAGCCACGCAAACGGGAATCGAGCGCTATTGACCTATCCCTCATGAAGAAAATGGGTCGAGCATACTCTTTTCCTCGGGATAAGACAAGGAGGATATTTGAGCTTGCTCTAAAACATCAGATGCTCGCGTTGCCGGAGTCTAAACACCCTGAACAAGCAGGCGAAGCCTCACACCCGGGCTATTGCTCTTACCATCGAGTAGTAGGTCATCCTCTTGAAGATTGCTTCACCTTCAAGAATTGGGTCGAAAATCAATATCAGCTTGGTAAATTCGCTCTGTCCAACAACTGGAGGGTAGCACCACCACAAGAGCACAAGCCTAAGGCCACGAAAGAAAAACCAGTTCCATACTGGGATTGGAAGCGAATTCGTACCTGTCACATGATAACAATACTGCAAGAAGAATCCGAGAACATGGACAGCCTTCCCTGGTGCCTCGAAAACAGTAATGATGAGGTGATCTCAGAATTTCCCCCAGCTCCGAAAGAACTGGAGGATGGAATACATACCACTGCAGATAACCTCAAGAAAATTGAGTTGGGGACGATAAAAGATCCGCGACCGACATTCGTCAGCAAGCTGCTGTCTGAAGCAAAGGTGGCTGCGTTAAAGGACGTCCTTATACAGCATAAAGATTGCTTCGCATGGAACTATTCCGAGATGCCGGGACTTGATCCAGAAGTTGTTGTACATAGACTGGCAATATCCCCGAGTGTCAAGCCAGTCAAACAACCGCCAAGAAGAATGCGGCTTGAGCTCGAGATGAGCATCAACACTGAAGTCAAAAAGTTGATAGACTCCGGCTTTATCCAGGAGGTTCAATACCCTGAATGGATTGCTAATATCGTCCCAGTGATGAAGAAAAATGGGACGGTGCGCATATGCGTGGACTTTCGGGATCTCAACAAAGCCTGCCCGAAGGATGATTTCCCAGTACCAGTCACCGAACTGATGATAGACAATACGTCCACGCATGAGATTTTCTCATTCATGGACGGCTCATCAGGATATAATCAAATAAAAATGCATCCTGAAGACCAGAAACATACGGCTTTTCGGACTCCTTTGGGAATATTCTGTTACAAGGTGATGCCCTTCGGTTTAAAGAACGCCGGTGCAACCTACCAAAGGGCCATGACGAAGATTTTCGATGACCTTATACACGAAATCGTTGAATGCTATATCGACGACCTCGTTGTTAAAAGCAAATCATATGAGGAACATCTCGAGCATCTGAAGACCGTATTTCAACGTCTTCGACAATACAACTTGAAGATGAACCCTCTGAAGTGTGCATTCGGGGTTTCCTCGGGCAAATTCCTGGGATTCATCGTTCGACACCGAGGTATCGAGATAGATCCGTCCAAGATCAAGGCAATCATGGGAATGCCTCCGCCGAGGACTCTCAAACAGTTGCGGTCTCTCCAAGGGAAGCTCGCATACATACGGCGATTTATAGCCAATCTTTCAGGAAAGTGCCGTCCTTACAGTCACCTGATGAAGAAGGGAACCCCATTCATTTGGGATCACAAATGCCAAGGCGCACTGGATGAGATCAAGCAGTATTTACAAAACCCTCCAGTGTTGGCTGCTCCAGTGAAGGGAAAGACTCTCATTCTTTACACGGCCGCCCTTGAAGGTTCTTTGGGCGCATTATGGGCACAAGAGAATTACCAGGGGAAAGAAAGAGCACTTTACTACTTAAGTCGAGTGCTGCTGGGGGCAGAAAGCAATTACTCCCCCATTGAAAAACACTGCCTGGCGTTGATCTTCGCAATAACAAAGCTTAGACATTACGCATTAGCGCATGGAGTCCATCTCATTTCAAAGGTGGACCCTCTCAAATATCTAATGTCAAAGGCCATATTGACGGGATGACTCGCTAAATGGGCCCTGCTCTTAATGGAGTTCTCGATAGCATATCGACCACTCAAAGCAGTACAAGGCCAGGCCATCGCCGACTTCCTTGCTGAGCACCCGATACCGGCCGACTCTCCTTTAAACTGCGATCTTCCAGACGAACATGCGTTTGATGCGATCGATGGTGATAATACCCGATGGGAGCTTTATTTTGACGGAGCATCTTCCGTGAAGAAGCGCAAACAAAGTACCCCTATAATCAAATCGGGGGTAGGACTCATCTTTATAACTCCACAAGGAGGGATAATGCGCTACGCGTTCTCCCTGACGGAACCGAGGACAAACAACGAAGCCGAATACGAAGCTCTGATAGCAGGCCTCGAGATCGCTATTGACATGGGAATTGAAAACCTCCTCATATACGGAGATTCGCAACTGGTCGTTAGTCAAGTAAACGGCGATTACCAAACATGCAAACCGGAATTGGTGAAATACGGGGAAAAGGTGCAACAACTGCTGACCCAAATTCCCTCCTATGCTTTGGAAAGTATACCACGCGCAGAAAATAGCAAAGCGGACGCGTTAGCTAAGCTTGCTAAAGAACTGGCTGACGAGAACCTCGATGAGGTTAGAATCATGGTACAAAGTCGTCAGGTGCTCGCCCCCGCAGAAATACCTTCGGAATCACCCGAAGAGAAGGGAGTGACTGAACGAGCGACCTTACAAATAAAAGACCACGAGAAGGTTGAGGATTGGAGGGAAGTCTTTATAGACTACTTCAAGTCCCACCAAATGCCTAAAGATGCGTCCGCAAGACATCAGCTCACAAAACGAGCTCTGTCTTTCGCCATCGTCAATGATACTCTATACAAGAGGTCATTTGATTCTCTGTGGCTGAGATGCTTAGGACCAGACGAAGCGGAAAGAGTCGTTCAGGAAGTTCATGACGGAATCTGCGGTTCTCATCAAGCGGGCCCAAAGATGAAGTTAAAGATCAAACGGATGGGCTACTACTGGCCCACGATGATTCAAGATTGCCTCGAATATGCGAGGCAATGTCACTCATGCCAAATTCATGGGGACTTCATCCATCAGCACCCAAATCCATTACATCCAACGGTAGCTAGCTGGCCATTCGAAATGTGGGGGACTGATATAGTCGGCCCCATCGAACCAGCATCGTCTAAAGGACATCGCTTCATCCTAGCGACGACTGACTACTTCTCTAAGTGGGCAGAAGCAGTACCATTGAGAGAAGTGAAGACGGAGAATATCCTCCATTTCTTCAAGACGCATGTCATATATCGGTTTGGAACTCCGCGACGGATCATCTCCGATAACGGGCCAGCTTACAGAAGCCACAAGATCAGTCGCTTCGCGCAAGAGCATAATATAGACTGGAGATATTCTTCGGTTTATAATCCGCGAGCCAATGGACTAGCTGAAGCCTTCAACAAGACATTGACAAAAATCATAAAGAAAACGGTGTCCCGTAATAAGGAAGATTGGCACGAAAGACTGATGGAAGCACTTTGGGCGTATCGAACCACGTTCAAGACAGCCACAAACACAACGCCATACGCGTTGGTGTTCGGTACGGAAACAGTACTCCCTCTCGAGATAGAGTTACCCTCTCTACGAGTGGCAGTTCACCACGAGCTAACGGACGAAGAAAATGCTCACCTTCGGCTTGAGGAGCTTGACGCCCTTGATGAAACTAGGCTCATAGCGCAACAAAATCTGGAAGCTTATAAAGCAAAGATGATGCGCTCATACGAAAGATTGACCCGACCGAGGACATTCCACCAAGGCGAACTCGTGCTAGTGGTCAAAAGGCCTATGATCCCCAATCGCGCCAAGCGGGGAAAATTCGAGCCGAACTATGAAGGCCCGTACATCATAGATAAAGTTTACCAGGGTGGGGCCTATCTACTCATGGACATGCACGGTGAAAAGCCTTTCAGACCAATAAACGGTCGCTTCCTAAAGAAATACTACGCTTAATGAGCCACAGCCTAGGTCAACGATAGATGACGACGACTATGTCCGCTCGCTATCTTCCTAAGCTCAAACTTTATAAGCAGTAGCCAGCTTCTCAACAGCGGACCGAAATGTCCTTAAACTAACAGCGGACCGAAATGTCCTTAAACTAACAGCGGACCGAAATGTCCTTAAAATAATAGCAGACCGAAACGTCTTTAAACTACTACCGCAGCATCTTTAGGCTGACGAGATAAAAAAAAACATATAAAAATAAAATAAAATAAAAACGGTATGTCCATAAGCAAAAAGGGGCACGGATGAAAACCCGAAAGGGCTCCGTGAGTAAAAAACAGCAGGGCTACCGGCGAGTGTTCGTGAAAACCCGAAAGGGCGCGACCTCGTAAAAAAAAGAGGGAAAAAGAAAATTAAAAAAAATAAAATAAAAGCGGTACGTCCATAAGCAAAATGGGCACGGATGAAAACCCGAAAGGGCTCCGTGAGTAAAAACAGCAGGACTACCGGCAAGTGTTTGTGAAAACCCGAAAGGGCGCAACCTCGTTAAGAAATACTTGTAGGGGCCTCTCGACCCTATAAGGAGAAACCACCCGCGTGAGATCCTTACGATTCACAAGGGAACAACACACTTAGGAGTCCCCACGATTCCTAAGGAGAAAATACACTTGCGAGATCCTCACGACTCGTAAGGAGAACGCTCTTATGGGACCCTCACGGCTCGTAAGATTTGAAAGTCTTAAGTTACAGAGATCTAAACCTGTGCTTAAGCAACCCCCACAACCTTCGATATTGCCCTACAAGTGGCTCAATACTGACCCTTGTATACAATCCACGGACGCGAATAAACATTTCCCTAACCAAGGTCCATCCGTGACTGGGGATATGTTCGCATAACCCTTGTAAATCCTCTCGATTTACAAAGAGAAAACCCTCCTGTAGGATCCTTACGACTTACAGAGGAACAAAACACTTAGGAACCCTCACGATTCCTAAGGAGAAAATACACCTATAAGATCCTCACGACTTGTAGGGAGAAATAGCTTTGTGAGACCCTTACGGCTCATAAAGTCAAAAGCCTTAGTCGACAGGACCCTAACCCTGGTCGCTAAGCCTCCTTTGTTCGACAATGACAGAAGCAAATGATGATTCGCTCCTGGCGATATCCCAGTTGTAGCGGTGCTGATGCCGAAATCAGTGTCCAAGTTCAGGTTTACAGCGAAAAGCCAGTAAGCCGCACATGCATACGAAATAGCCGAAATGATAGGGCAACTTGCAATAAAAAGCAGCAAGTAAAATGTATGCATGCGAAATAGCCGAAATGATTGGGCAACTCGCAATAAAAAGCAGCGAGTAAAAATAAAATAAACAGCCGAAATGATTGGGCACCGCGAAAAATAGCCGAAATGATTGGGCGATCGCGACCTTCGCGATATAAAAGCTGAAATGATAGAGCATCGCGGAAAGAATAAAAAAAATGAAAGAATGAAACTTTTTGCCCCACAGTTAAGATCACATCGATCCCTGTATACAATCCAAGGGCATAAACAAAGAGGGAACCATACCCTCCCAGCAAATTCCTCGACTCACGGATACAAACACTCCTTGACGAGAGCCTCCTGATCCGCGTTGACTCGCAGAGCCACCAGTGCCTCCGTGGGAATTCTAGACTCGTTTCAAACCCCAAGGAAACAAATAATCCTTGGCGCTTGGGAAACAAATAATCCCTAGCAAATTCCTCGACTCACGGATACAAACACTCCTTGACGAGAGCCTCCTGATCCGCGTCGACTCACAGAGCCACCAGTGCCTCCGTGGGAATTCTCGACTCGTTTCAAACCCCAAGGAAACAAATAATCCTTGGCGCTTGAGAAACAAATAATCCCTAGCAAATTCCTCGACTCACGGATACAAACACTCCTTGACGGGAGCCTCCTGATCCGCGTCGACTCGCAGAGCCACCAGTGCCTCCGTGGGAATTCTCGACTCGTTTCAAACCCCAAGGAAACAAATAATGCTTGGCGCTTGGGAAACAAATAATCCCTAGCAAATTCCTCGACTCACGGATACAAACACTCCTTGACGAGAGCCTCCTGATCCGCGTCGACTCGCAGAGCCACCAGTGCCTCCGTGGGAATTCTCGACTCGTTTCAAACCCCAAGGAAACAAATAATCCTTGGCGCTTGGGAAACAAATAATCCCTAGCAAACTCCTCGACTCACGGATACAAACACTCCTTGACGAGAGCTTCCTGATCCGCGTCGACCCGCAGAGCCACCAGTGCCCACGTGGGAATTCTCGACTCGTTTCAAACCCCAAGGAAACAAATAATCCTTGGCGCTTGGGAAACAAATAATCCCTAGCAAACTCCTCGACTCACGGATACAAACACTCCTTGACGAGAGCTTCCTGATCCGCGTCGACCCGCAGAGCCACCAGTGCCCCCGTGGGGATTCTCGACTCGTTTCAAACCCCAAGGAAACAAATAATCCTTGGCGCTTGGGAAACAAATAATCCCTAGCAAACTCCTAGACTCACGGATACAAACTCCTTGATGAGAGCTTCCTGATCCGCGTCGACCCGCAGAGCCACCAGTGCCCCCGTGGGGATTCTCGACTTGTTTCAAACCCCAAGGAAATAAATAATCCTTGGCGCTTGGGAAACAAATAATCCCTAGCAAACTCCTCGACTCACGGATACAAACACTCCTTGACGAGAGCCTCCTGATCCGCGTCGACCCGCAGAGCCACCAGTGCCCCCGTGGGAATTCTCGACTCGTTTCAAACCCCAAGGAAACAAATAATCCTTGGAGCTTGGGAAACAAATAATCCCTAGCAAACTCCTCGACTCACGGATACAAACACTCCGTGACGAGAGCCTCTTGACTCATGTCAACTCGTAGAACCATTACCCTCTCCGCGAGCAAATTCCCGATTCGTCTCAATTTGTAAGAAGAAGTCTCAGACAGCAAGGATTGAAAAGCTTGCTTTTTGAGCAATGGGGCCCTGCAAGTCAATCCAAACTGGTCTCTTGCATACTATTCACGGGTCTCACTCTCCGAAGTCGAATTTCGACGAGGAGGGAAACAACCGCTTACGAATCCTCTCGACTCGTAAGAGGGAAAATTCTCTTATAGGATCCTTACGACTTATAAGAGAAAACCACACTTAGGAATCCTCACGATTCTTAAGGAGAAAATCCGCCTATGAGATCCTCTCGATCCGTAGGGAGAAAAGCCTCTATGAGACCCTCACGGCTCATAGAGTTGAAAAATCTTAGGCAGCAGACCAGAACCTGCGGCCTAAGCCATCGCTATTTCCTAAGGAAGTCGAAATACTCGTTTTAGACATCCATCAACCATGGTTATTAAGACAGCCTGCTGACAATAAAAAAAAAAAGAAAATGACAGAAAGAATATCCGGTCTACATTTGATCTGGCGTGCGTGACGCATTCATTTATGCATGGGCAGAAGACTCAGGACAAGAAATAAGACAAGCTAAAATAGAAAAGGGAAGGGTTTCCATTCATACTGCTAAAAAAATTTCTTTTACAAGCATAAGAAACATTATTCAAATTATTACAACGGTATAACCTCAGATCCAGGGCACGGATTGAGGAAATCAAAAGTAAGGCCATCCAGAGTTCTTCTGGCCTTTCTAATTATTCTTATGCACAGTCTTTCTCGCACCTCTGTATCGAGATCATCGGCGAGCCCTCCTGGCCTTTGATAAGCAGCAACTATCGTCGTCTGCTGGAAGACTTGGTGTAGGATGTCAATAAGGCTGTTCCGTCGTTTCTTTGAAATCAGCCCTGTCAGGTACACTGAATGCACCTTGTCTTCGGCATCATCCAGCGCATTGAGCGGTAAAGCCTCATGAAGACCCGGAAGTGCTCTCCATATGGCTCCCAACACGACTTTCAAAAGGGCCGAACGACGAGGCAACAGCCAACCACCGCTTGCGTTCAGACGACCCATGACTTCTGCACATTCAGCGTCTGTAAACTCCTGGTTTTGTTGACGACCCTGAGCGCGGATATCGTCGTAAGTAATGAACTCGTGCAAACTGTATAGATGCACCGCCGCCATTATGCCTAGAGGGAAATATTACAGGAAGATCAGCGATAGAAAGGCAATAATATACATAGAGGGCTAAGTTTTCTCTAAAAAGCTCTTCTGGTTAGGATTAATTAGAGTTAATCCAAGAATCGGTGTTACCTGAAGTTTTTCTGAGAACGTTGGAAGGAGGAGCAAGGCACCGGAATTCTTGAAGGCAAGAACAAAGCTCTGAGGTCTTCGAAAATAGAAATCTGAAAGATGATAAATATCTAGGGGGGACGAAAGGTCCTATTTATAGGCATCAAGTGCCTCTTCGACTTCCAAGAGTTGTCACGGCAGTTTACCCTAATCGGAGCGAACTTCTGTTCAATTCCGAGGCGGGAGATGAGCAACGCTTCGTCTTCCCCCAATCAGAGCAAAGCTCTGTCTTGAAAATTAATTTAATGAAGCGACGCTTCAGATTATTTGCGCTGCGCAATACGCCACGTGTCTGACGCAGACGCATCAGCGCAACGCCCAAAACAGCGCACCCAATCAAAGCAAAGCTCTATTTCAAGCAAAACTAAAGGAAGCAACGCTTCAGCGGCGTATGCGCCGTGCGCTGCGTGACACGTGTCGGCGCAGATGCGCTAGCGCAGTTGCGCTGCACTGTGCGCTGTGCTACACGTGTCATACCCTGGAGCATTTGCGCTAAACAAAAATTAAGGTTCTGAAGAAATCTTTTCTGTTATTGTTAAAACAAGAAAATTATCTTCTGTAAAACAGAAGCCCTTGGATCAAAGATCCGACGGTGAGGGAAATCTCGCCAAATCTTTCAGAAAAGGGATTTCTTCAACAAATTGAACTTACTTCTTAATTTGCAAGATGAGGTCTCAGGCAGTAAGGATTGAAAAGCTTGCTTCTTGAGCAATGGGGCCCTGCAAGTCAATCCAAAATGGTCTCTTGCATACTATTCACGGGTCTCACTCTCCGAAGTCGATTTTCGACAAGGAGGGAAACAACCGCTTACGAATCCTCTCGACTCGTAAGAGGGAAAATTCTCTTATAGGATCCTTACGACTTATAAGAGAAAACTACACTTAGGAATCCTCACGATTCCTAAGGAGAAAATCCACCTATGAGATCCTCTCGATCCGTAGGGAGAAAAATCTCTATGAGACCCTCACGGCTCATAGAATTGAAAAGTCTTAGGCGGCAGATCTGAACCTGCGGCCTAAGCCATCGCTATCTCTTGGAGAAATTAAGTTGTCTGCCACTCAGGTTCATCGACAACATCATGATGTAAAGGCAGAAAACAAAAGAGCATACAAGATATTGTAAAAGAAAGTGTGTAGCTTTATTCATTGACCTCAATCAAATAAATGGTGAATCATACAAAAGAGCAAAGAACGGATACATGTTACTCAGAAAAGAAAATTTTTACAAATACATTGATACAAAGACAGCTATGGGGAAGGAAGTGTCTTAAGTAGCTCTATCAGTTGTTCGTACACTTCCTTCCATGCCTTTTCCCGATTGGATACCACTGCCAACTCCGCCTCCACCTGGGCCCGTTGCTGTGCGACGGATGCAAGCTGATCCCTGACGGCTTGATGAGCAGCTTCACGGCCTGGAGTGTCATGCTCGGCGACATCAAGTGCCCGCTTTAGTCTCAGCCCATTCGATATGCGCTCCAGAAGACCCTCGAAGACGGTCTTTACCTCAGCGGCGTTCGCCTCAACTTCGGCACGCAAGCGAGCAGTTCTGCTTGAAGAATCTTGGCACTCCTTCAACCTTAAAGCCACTTCTTGTTCCAGATGACGGAAATGAGAAGCGCTTTGCTCGAGCCATGCTCCCCGTTGAGTGCTCAAGGCCAAAGTCTCGGGGGACAGGCGCATTGACTCCAGCTGATGAAGGCGAGCCTCGATCTCCCGACAATAGTTAACCCAAGAGGCGACAATGCCCTCGTCATGGAAGGTGGCAAATATCGCCAACATCGGGTTAACCGTCGTGGCGAAGTCCTCAGCAGATACAGGAGCCTCGATGTCGAGTTCCTCGATGTAGTCGCTCAACATGCGCAAACTATTCGCGGCACCTTTTGAGGACGGACGTCTCTGGGAAGGGCCGCCCGGTATTGTAATGCGAGACTCGAAAGGCACCGAGACTGGAACGACAGCTGGAAAAAGACGAAATGCGATTAGATGATGATTCAATAGATTTGAAGTAAGTCATTGATAAGATAGTTTACTATACCGGTGGAGACAGGTGGCAAGGCCGGAAGGGCTGGTGGCGCAGCCGATCTTTCTGCTCCCCCTTCGATTTGCAGCACTGCAGTCAGAACAAGAGAGAGTTAGATTTAATTCTACCACTGAAAAGACAAAGCTACCAATCGGGAACGGTACTCACCAGCGCCACCAGAGGGAGAGGCGAATTCAGATGGGAAGGAGAAGTGTGGGAGCAACACTTGATAGAGATGATCAAAAAGCACTCCTGGAAGATACAACAGTGTGACTTTAGTACACAAATTATACATCTGGAAGATAAGATTAATAAATCGCAAACACATACCTTCCAACATCTTCGAGGGTATCAGAGAGGGTTGAGAGGTGACCACCGCCAAGGCAGTCGTTGAAGGCGTTCCCTCGAGCAGTGGGGCATCGGCACTGGCTGCACCTACGTTACGAAAAGGTGAACTTGTTAGAAAAGATAGTAAAGTAAAGAAAAGCAGCAACTTGGGGTTTACCTGAGGAGCTCCCGGCTGAAACAGAGGTGACTCCCTCCTCTATCGACATGAGACCACCGCCCGTGACCTCATCGCCCGACTCGATGGGGACCGTTGCGGTGCTCGCGAGACCTGGAGACGGAGGAGGACCATAGATGGGGAGGGCTATGACTGGAGTATTGCCAGATTCCAGAGAAGGAGCGGTTGGCTCGTCCTCGGGAATCATGGCCGCCTCACCCACCACTCTCTCAGGTTCAGTAGTAGCAGTTGTATCGTCCACCATCGCCGGGGGATCGCCGGCCTCGAGCGCTTCATTCGCCACCACCCTGGACTCATTTATAATGATCATATCATCTGCCACCACTTCAGGTTCGGCATCAATGACCTTCTCGGCGGCAGGCCCCTCGACCTCCGCCTCAGACTCTAAAGCCACAACGACGTTGCCCACCGTCGGCTCGAGTTCGGCAGGTACCGCCTCCTCTGCTTCTTTGGGATCAACGGTTTCCGCCTCCCCCTCGATCGGACTCGGCCCTGCAAGATGAGAGATATAAGGACCAATGACATTAAAAACCCTTATAATAAAAACTCTGAGAGAAATATTACCTGAAGCGGATTTACCGTTTGCGCTCCGAACTGCGTGCGCCACCTCTCTGCGGGCAGTGGATAGGGCGACAGGGGCCTCTTCGGATGGAGTATCAGCGCGAGGGACGGTGCTGGGGCCCGCTCCCGCAGCCAAGACAGCCCGGCGCGCCTTCGCCTCATGCCTTTGCCGCTTCCTCTCTTCCCGGGCTATCGCAATGGACCTTAGTGACGCCTCCTTCAAGGCGTCGTCATCCTCGTTCAGGGATGCCTCAAGAGCCTTTAAGGCATCCTTCATCGGCTCTTCAAGACGAACCCCCTGCGGTGGCCTAGAAGAAGCGGGAACATCGGCAGTTGGTAAAACATCTGCATCGCTTGGTGGGAACGGCATTGAGGTTTCTGCAATAAAAAGAGAAAGGTTAGATCGACCATAACACGAGGAAGATGGAAACTTGATGGATTAAAACTTACTAAGGCCCATAGACGCTCGGAGACGTTCCTCCTCCTGGAAAGTCTTTAGAGAAGCGGCAATGGCTTCTTCATCAGTGATGCCTGTTAAAAGAAAGGAAAGAAAAGCGTTAGTCAAAGGCAATGGAGAATACATATTGCAATAAAGAAAGGCGATTAGTAGTTATCTGACTGCGCAAGCTTAGCTAACCACGCGTCACGTCTCGCCAACCATGCTGAAGCTTTGAGAGCAGCCTCCAAGTCTGTATCGTCCGGCGGCGGCATCACTAATCCTGCGTTAGTCCCATATTCGAGCAGAACCTCGGCATAAGGAGCATGGGGTTCCTGACCGAATACGACGTCCGCAGCGAAGAGCGACTTCTTTTTCTTTTGCCCTCCGACCCTAGGCTCACGGGGGATCGACTTCCGCTTAGCAGCCACTTTGGGACGACGGGTCCCGATGTCCGCACCCACGCCAGACTCCGGCGAGGGTACAACCACTGTCTCCACTGGAGCACAGGGTGCGTGAGGTGCATCTGCGATATCAGGGAGCGGCAGTTCACGTGGAGGACTTTGCGCACGTGATGGTCTACCCCCGGCATCTTTTAGAGGAGGAGCCACCAGGGTCCTTGGCGCTAAGGGAGCATTACGGTTGGTACCGGGAGGTGCTTCTTTACGGTCGATCAGCACTCGCCTCTCCTCCTTTATAACGGCCCCCGTCGCATGATTGTACCACTCTTTATATACGTTAAGGAGGCATGGAGCACAGGCCGGCGCGCTGATAAAAAAATGAGAACCCGTGTTCAGGCGCATGAAGTGATGTAACGCATTCTCCATCCCTTCTTCATTGGCGGCAGGTTCCAGTAAGAAAGCTTCCAAGGGTACCCCTTGATCGTAGCCCAGTTGTCGGGCGAAACGATGTGGGTTATATCTCATGAAGATTGCCGCACCGCCCTGCCTGAAAACTAAGAAGCCCGATCTAATAGAATATAAGTGGAGGATCTCCCGGGCCGTCAACACTGAAGCTCCATCCTTAAAGTAATCCTGTAATGGTCGCACCGCAGTGGTGGACGCTTTCCTAATGGTTAATACCTTATCAATAAAGGACATCCCGACTCCAACGGTGTGAGGGCGAAGCAATAAACCCCTGGCATCCCGTGGTGAGGGGGTCACGATTGATGAGCCAATCAACTGTATAATACGAGGAAAACCGCACTTGTCGAAGAATGAAGGCCTTTTATGCATACCAAAGTCACCCGCCGTGTGTAGCTCAAGCCACGATGCAAAGTAGTGCATCGGGAAGACCGCGTGCAGTACCCCGGGCTCACTGGCATCCGCTGCTCGGCTGAGGCCATGATATAGGTGCGCCAAGCCAGCGATCCCCACAGCTACCTTTATCCCGATGACCATTCGGTGGGCTGGGTAGAAGACGGAAGCCGCATGCGATGAGAGTGCATTAGGATCGCGAACCAACTCAGCCACAGTCCGAGAAATCCTAAAAAGAAAGCCTCCTCATCCATTCCAGGGGCCGCAATTTCTGCGAAAGACATAGTTGGGAAGTTAGGAAGAAAAAAGTCATTTTGGTCTGTGTCTTTCGCTGGCAGGTTATCCAAACCTAAACCAAAAGGGTCATCCAGGGTGGCAAACTTGGCAGATCCTGGCGAAATGACGCTCGGACGGAGGAAGCGAGCGATGAAGTCCTCAAAATTAACTCCTCGGCTCCCGTGTTCGATGAAGAGGGACTCATAAATGTTCAACACCTTGATCAGGCTCGGGAATTGGTGTTGAACAGCATTTTCCGGCGTGATCCCCCTTACCATAGGCTTAGCGCCGAAGACGTACTCATCTGTCGGGAGCAGCTCTTCATAGTGTTCCCCCATGACCGGTAGACCGGATACCTCCGCGAATTCCTCCAAAGAAATGGACACTTCCCGATCCATGGCAAGGAAAGTGTGGGTGGGAATATTCCATTGCTCTAAGAAAGCCTTGAACCACCAGGTGGGGAGCGAGGGATACTGGAAGAGAGAGACGTAAACCGCGGTGTACAATCCTAATCTTATCAACTGCGACTTCTTCGTCGACAGGATGTACCGGGCCCATGGCAGGTAGCCAATCGATGACGGGGGATCAGACCAATGTTATATGATTGCCCCCAAGGTCTCGCCTCGCCCTGACAAATACGACGTCCTAGGATATCTAAGACCATAGGACGTTGGACCGGAACCGCATCCATAGCAGGGTGAAGAAAGCTGTTTGCGGTCCAATCCACCATCTCCACGGTGTACTGCACCGGGGGTGGGCTAGCGTAATGAATCGCCGTTATAGGTTCTGACGGCACCGCGCATGTGAAGCTCCGACGGCCCATGATGATCTGATTGTACCATGACCCCCAAAGATGGAGACTCTTGTATTCCGGGTCGAACTCCTTAATCATGGCCAGGACTTCGCGGTCCGAGGGTGCCTCGGGAAATCCCTCCTCCGAGCGGACGAACGGGAATGAAGTGTCTAGAGACATGATCGCTGCAAAAGAACAATTTAGCCGTTAGTGTTGTAATTCCAACGTTTGGCGTCTAAAAAAATGCATTAATTAAATTAAATTAAAATTAATTAATTACACCATATAGCAGTGCAGTGAGTAGGGGACCAAAGGGGGACCCACAAAATCTGGATGACAATGCATCATTTAATAAGACAGCCCCATCATTGGATGAGACTGTCAACTAATGAAAAGATCCCTAAAAGAACATCCTCATTAATAATAAAAATCCCTAGAGACAAGGAGAAAATCTCCTCTTTTAGAGCAAAACTCTGTCACAGAGTGACACTTGTCCAACTCTGGTCTCAGGGGAATAAGATTCCTTAAAGGAGCCTAGCTCTGTGATAATGATGAGAAAATCTAAAAAGAAAGGTTTTTCTTTAAACTCCTAAAAGATTAAATTTTTTTTTTTGGGATCCTAAAAGATCCATGAAGACTCTTAGAAATTCTTCATTTTTTCTTTTTAGATCAAAAAAGATCTACATTTTGATCCATGAGCAAAGCTCTGTTCATGGGTTAGAACCCATGAACAAAATCTCTTCAGATTTATGGATTCTTGAGAGCAAAGATCTGTTGGTGAAACCCCAAAGAGAATTTCTTTAGATCAAAAGATCTATGAGAGCAAAGCTCTGTTGGTTAAAATTGATTTAAATTAATTTAATTTAATTTTAAATTAATTTTACCTAAAGTTTTCTAACTTGGAAAATGAGAGCAAAGCTCTAAAGTTCTGAAAGCAAGAGCAAAGCTCTGAAGTTCTTAAAACAAGAGCAAAGCTCTGTAAATCAAAAATCTAGAAAATGGTGAAGATTTTCTAAGGGCCAGGGGCCTATTTATAAGGCGCTTGCGCCCCTTCAGCTCACCCGTTGATCCAACGGTCAAGAGCTTGCCACCGCTGCACTCACGTGTGCGCCACGTGAGCGCAACGGTGGGGGGGCATTTGTTTCGCCCAATCAGAGCAAAGCTCTGTTCAAATTCAAAATTCAAAATTTTGAAGCAATGTTTCAAGTCTCGGGCGCAACGCGCCACGTGCCAGGCGCTAATACGTCAGCGCAGCGCCCAAGAAGGCGCGCCCAATCAGAGCAAAGCTCTATTTTTATGAAGCAACGCTTCAGTTGCGCTGCGCTCTGCGCTGCGCGACACGTGTCAGCGCAGATGCGCTAGCGCAGTTGCGCTGCGCTCTGCGCTGCGCGACACGTGTCAGCGCAGATGCGCTAGCGCAGTTGCGCTGCGCTCTGCGCTGCGAGACATGTGTCACGCGCTGGGGCATCTGCGCCAAACAGAATTAAATTTCCAAGAAATCTTCTCTGTTCTTGTTAAAACAAGAAGATTTTCTTCTGCAAAGCAGAAGCCCTTGGATCAAAGATCCAACGGTGGGGAAAATTCCCCAAATCACTCAGAGAAAGATCTCTTTAACAAATTTAACAAACTTATGGGCACTATAAAAAGGACCCTAGGCCTCAATTCAAAGGCATCAACATTTTTCTTGAAAAATCAAGAGCTTCAAACAGAGAGAACTCTGAGAAAAATTTCAAGAAGAGGTAAAAAACCTTTATAAGGGAGAAGAAATTTCCTCTAATAGATCATTGATCTAAAAACAAGATCAATGATCTTCATATAATAAATAGTGCTTTGCACTTCTTATGAACCACTGGTTCTTTAAAACAGAAAAAATAAATAAAAAATAGTGCTTTGCACTTTTATGAACCTCTGGTTCTTGAAATGAAAGAAAAATTTATTTTTCTTTGATTCTAATTTGATCAAAGATAAAAAATAGTGCTTTGCACTTCCAAACTGCGCTGTTGCGCTCTTGAGAGAGCGCCACGTGTTAGCTGTAAAACAACCTGCGCTACGTGCTTTTAAGATAGAGCTTTGCTCTCTGGAATTGGCGCAACTCGCTGAGAGAGCGCCACGTGTCAGCAGCGCAACAGCGCAGCGCACTGCGCTGTTGCGCTTACGCTCACCAGAGCATGACACGTGTCATCATCATATGAGCTTGCGCTCATTACTTAGCGCAAAGCGCCTGACGAATGCACTGTATTGCTTACAAAAGGGGCCAAGCCCAATTAAAGAAGGCCTAACGGGCCTAATAAAATGCAACGCATTACTTTGAAAAGGGCAGAGCCCAAACTAAAACAGATGCGCTGCATCATAAAGAAAAGGGACAGAGCCCAATTAAAAAGCCTAACAGGCTCAATCAAATATGCTATGCATTTTAAAAAGGGCAGAGCCCAAACAAAATAGATGCTCTGCATCATTTATAAAAGGCTGAGCCCAATCAAAACAAGAATAATGCAGTGCATTACTAAAAGGGGGTAAAGCCCTAGAACAGGCCGAAGACAAAAAAAAATATTGAAGCTGGACTTAGCCCAATTTTGGCCATAAGTCCTTAAATTAAATTAACTGAGCAGAATGGCTCTCCTAAACCAATCCACATCCGGTTCGAGGGTACATCTCCGAACTCCTTTGATATCCATCGTTGTAATTCCTCAACGACGTCAAAGAGGTGACGGGTCCCAACGACCACACACCCATATAGACTGCGGGGTCCTTAAACTCGTGGACCGAGACGTCCCTAAACTAATATCGGACCGAGACGTCCCTAAACTAATATCGGACCGAGACGTCCCTAAACTAATATCGGACCGAAATGTCCCTAAACTAATGACGGACCACCACGTCCCTAAACTGGAACATGGACCACCACGTCTCTAAACTGGAACAATAGAGCCAATTGCTCTTCTTTCGGATCTAAACGATCCCGTTCAAGTCGATCTTAGTCCAAAATAGGATTAACGTATCCTTGGCGAACGTTTAAGTTGATCTTAGCCGCAACGCGACTAACGCATCCTTAAACTAAAAAACACCAAACCCAAATCTAAATAAATATGGATTTGGACTAATCCACGTCCTACGGGCGACGGCATTACTCAGTCTCCGTATACAATCCACGGGCAACCACAAACAAAACAAACACCCACGACACGAAGTGAAATTCTGGAGAAGGAGAAAGTTGTTACCGCGAAGCGGTAGCGTAATTAACTCCAGGGGCTTGCGCCTGCAGGGAAGAGCGTCCCCATAATCAAAAACCCCTCTAGCGAGGGGGAATCTGACAAAGTCTGCTACATCGGCCGCATCCATCTAAACCTTCGATACACGGTACCATAAATCAACTTGGCATCTTCGGAGAGGTAGACGGATAAAACCAAATAGCATCTGCCCCGATTCTCAGTGCCAGGACATCGCGGTCCTGTGCGCCGTCTTTCGGAGGGGAACAACCGATATTGTAAACTACTTAGTCACCGGCCTGATACCTAAAGATTGGTCGAAACAGGATAAACTTCGATTTTTGTCCCAAGTAAAGCATTTTTACTGGGATGAACCCTATCTTTTTAAATACTGTTCCGACCAAATCATTCGTCGGTGTGTACCTGAAAGTGAGGTCAAGAGCGTGCTGTCTTTTTGCCACGATCAAGCATGTGGCGGGCACTTTGGCCCAAAGAAGACAGCCGAAAAAGTTTTGCAGTGTGGTTTCTATTAGCCACGACTCTTCAAGGATGCTTACGAATACTGCAAAACTTGCTCCCGGTGCCAACACTTGGGCCGGATATCGCGAAGAAACGAAATGCCGCTCCAACCTATTTTGGTTGTGGACATTTTTGATGTTTGGGGTATAGATTTCATGGGACCATTTCCTAACTCTTTTGGAAATGTGTATATTCTTTTGGCCGTTGACTACGTTTCAAAGTGGGTCGAGGCTATGTCCAGCCGAACGAACGATAACAAGGTTGTCGTTCGATTTCTTAAGGAACACATCTTTTCTCGATTTGGGCACCCTCGGGCGATAATAAGTGATAATGGTTCTCACTTTTGCAATAGGACTTTCGAGTCCTTAATGCGCAAATACTCTATCACCCACAAGCTGTCAACGCCATATCACCCCCAAACATGTGAGCAAGCCGAGATTTCAAATCGGCAAATCAAGCAAATCCTGGAGAAAACGGTTTCTAAAAACCGTAAAGATTGGTCACTTAAACTGATTGATGCACTATGGGCTTTCCGTACTGCATAAAAGACTGATCTTGGTATGTCTCCATACCGGCTTATTTACGGGAAGGCTTGCCACCTCCCAGTGGAAATTGAGCATAAGGCATTTTGGGCTATCAAAGAGCTGAATTTATCTTTAGGGGATGCGGGCAGCAATAGAAAGCTGCAATTGAATTAACTAGAAGAGCTGCGGGATGAGGCATATGATAATGCCATAATTGCTAAAAACCGAGCTAAGGTGTTCCACGATAAACACCTTTTGCGAAAAACTTTTGAACCTGGTCAACAGGTTTTACTCTATGACACTCGGTTACATTATCACCCCGGCAAGCTCCGTTCTAGATGGAGAGGACCTGTTGTAGTCCGCACCGTTTATCCGCACGGTGCGGTTGATCTTGAAAATCCTGAAGATGGTACCTTATTCAAAGTGAATGGGTATCGACTGAAACCGTTCTTCACAGCGGACCCATTGGAGGAGCTCCTATTTTTGCAGGAGCCGATTTACACTAATTGATGTTCCTCCACTTTCACCCCCGAATTGCCAATCATTTTTTTTCCAAAATCGTATTTCGAATAAGTTTGGGGGTGTGTATCATTTGTAATAATATGAATAAACAGGGGATGCCGACATCTTGACCCTCTTGGTTCAGTATGACAGTGAGGACACTGTCAAGCTCAAGTTTGGGGGTATGCTCGGTAAGTTTTCTTTCCTTTGCATTCATATGTACATTTTTGCATTTGCACATTTATTTGAAAACCCATAAAAATTGAAAATTTTCAAAAATTATAAAAATTTATGTATTCAATTTTGGCTAATTGACTTGAGTTTGACAAATAGGTTAACTGGCTAGGAACAACTAGATCTTAGACTTGGTAAATTAAAAACCCTAAAAATAACCTTCTTTAAAGATTAACGGCAGAAAGTATATGTCTTTGTAGTTTATTTAGAAATAGGCAAATTTTGAGTTCACTTTTTGGGCTAAGTTGAAATAAAGGAAAAATATTGATATTCTTATTAGAGTATAAGTTTGAAAAATAATTCCTGGCTTAAGTATGGATTCTAAAAATGTATACCCTATAAAATTGCACAATTACACACCTTAAAGCTTGGAATAGTAGAGGAGACCTTGAAATGCTCTTGTCTAAAAGTCCTTAGTACGAAGAAAATGAAAAATACAAAAGTGAATAAAAAAAATGAACACTGGTTTTGTGATTACTTAAGGCTAAAAATAGAAAAATATATAGCGAGAGTGCTTCATCACCTAGTGTCTTAGACCAACTGGTTTGGGAGTCACTGCTAAAGTCTTGGGTATTGCAAAATTAGGACGTACGCTTTAAAATGCAAACGCATTTTGTAATCGGTCGTTGGTACCTCAAGAAGTATTAACGGTCGCATGAAGGATGTGTAAGCGAAATTCACCAATTAATAAGTACTTGGGACAACGGATAAGGGTATGATTGCTTGATTTGAATTTCCAAGTGTAGGGGTGATCTATACACACACGTGAGGATATGTGATTAGAGTTTAGATAAGAGAAAGGAATGAAGAATAAAACTTATATCTTTAGTAGAGTTGATAGAAAAATTCCTAAGTGGAGATGGAACCCTAAAAAGAAAACCTAAGAAATGCCGAAAGCTGAGTGATTCTATAGAACATATATAATTTTAAGTTAAATGATGAGGAAGTGTGAAGAATATGGGTGGATATTTTATGAGTCGATGATAATAGAATTCTGTGTTAGAAAACCTAATTGGAGAATTATTGTCGAAAAAGTCAAATTGATAGGATTTTGTGGGTGTAATCCGCTGAAAACCCTCAGGAGACAACACTCCTCCTACTAGGGACACCTAGAGGTTTAACGGCTTGTTGCACGAGCTCAGTGCAATCGCGTTTTCCTGCGAAAGTGCGGCTAGGTTAGGTTTTTATCGAGAATAAAAAAAATAAGTTTGCTCGAGGACGAGCAAAAGATAAGTTTGGGGGTATTTGTTTATATCATAATATTGCAATTCATATTCCCCAATTCTTATTCGTTTTATAACTAAACAGGTGTTTTTGACGTATGTCTGCTGCATATTACAGGATACAGGCTCTTGGAACGAAGACAGTGAAAGAGACAGAAGAAGACACAAAAAAGGGACTTTTGACCAACAAGTAGACGGATCTTACTCAAGCCTAGACGAAGAACAATTCACAAGACAATGCATGGTCCGAAATGTTAAAGGAAACGGTTAAAAGACCACTATAAATTTCACTGAAGAATCTAGAGAAGATCCAGAATCCAACTAGAGAAAAGTACTGCAGAAATAAAGAGGAATAGACACCAGAATGAAGCTCAAGAAGTTTGGTGAGCTGAGCTCACCAAAGGGCCGCGGAACCGTGGCCCAAGGCCCACATTTGCCGCAGTTCCGCGGCCATTAAGTGCCCGTGTCGGTGGATTTTTCTGGTGTCGGTGCGTCGGTGCGAGGGTTGGGATTTTCCGTGGGCAAATCTGTAATCGCACATGTATGAATCCCGTAACCCTAAATTCCCCTGTTTAATTATAAATTGTAATCAGAAATTGTAAAACCCTATACCTCTTTTCAATCAATAAAATTTCAGAATTGTTGGGAGAAAAAGAGCATCATTTCTGTAAGTTTTTAATTTTTATTTCTGCCTTAGTGTTAATTTAATTGTTGCCCTAGCTCTCTAGTATAATTCTTGCCGTAGATTAATCATACAATTGCCCTAGTTCATTTAGTGTAGCTCTTCCAAATGCAATCGGTAAGTGCTTTCAAAACGTCATTTTTAAAAGACATCCTAATGAGCGAGTAATTTTCTCGCTTGTTAGGGTTAGGACTAAGGGAGGGATTGAGAGATGAATATCTTTCATCTCTTTCAATGCGAATAATTTGTTATAAGTAGAACTTCATGCACGCATGCATGATCCGCTCCCTACGGCACCCTACCAACTAGGTAACGGTGAAACCATAGTATAAAGGACCGGACATGCATGACGTCCATGAAGGTTATAGCAATTAGTAGGAAAGGACGGACAAGGATCAAGAGGAAGAAACTTCGTTTCTTCCCAATCATCCTAATCCCCTTTGCTAATAATTGTTATGACTTCTAAAAAGTTTTAATCGAGTGCATTGAAAGAGGTGATAAGATCAATCTCATAAAACCCCACTTTAGACCTAACCCTAGCAAGTTCCTTAATATCGTACAACTTAGTTTTTAAAATCAATCGAGAAAAATCAAACCACAATTCGAATCAACTTGTAAAAACACATAAGAAAATTACACATCTCTGTGGATCGACCCGTATTCACCGGCTAGCTACAAAGCGACGCCGTTTCTGATTACGGTTAACATACATAATTTTTGAACTAATCACCTAGAGCAGGGAAACTCTCTGTGTGGGACTCTAAAGACTCGACACTACGCTGGCAGTGAGTTTAACCACAAACCGCAAGCGGCACTAGCTGTACGTAACGGTCCCCAGGTAGATGTCGATAAGAAGGCCGATGAGGAAACTCATCTGAACTCCCACTGAGCCTGATGTGACAATCTACATACAGTCCGGTCTGTTCGTCTAAGACTATCGCATATCGAGCCTAGGGGGAGGCAAGCGTCAGTCCCCTAATAGCGGTATAAGTCGTATCAGAGCGAAGCCCATTACACCCTGAGAAACTACTGGTACCTACCAGTAAATCTCGCTTGCCCTGGCCAGGGACTTTGCGTAATGGCTCTCTGACACAGCGCGATATCATCTCCCAATACCGGGAGTGACGAATCCTGTCTAACCACTACTGCCTCCAAGTGCTCGGGACTGCACCCAACTGCTACCTGTTTTCACGACTCCTTTGAGCCGTGGTAGGGTAGCAATCTAAGAACAGTGGGACACACTCGAGGCGAAGTAGCAGTGTCAAGTCTGCGGACTATGCTGTACTCATGTCACCTGAGAACTGTTTAACTGACGATGGGTATAATACCAACCAACAGTTCCCCTGCGAGTCCTGTCCGGTGTACCCGTAACCTAACGAGCACCTGTATACTATCTCTAGTACGACGCACTGATCGCTGTGGGACAGACCATCTCTCCAACCGGGATGAGAAGCGTACACACTTAGTCTATTCCGGAATATCGATGCCCTGTCTCGATAATCCAACGACCAGGGACCTGTATAGGATGTTGCTTACAGACTACCCAGCCCCCACTAGTGTGACTGCTATCACAACGCTGGTAATCAAGCAAAGATCCTATGGGC
This sequence comes from Agapanthus africanus, assembly GCA_030015575.1. Classification (NCBI taxonomy): domain Eukaryota; kingdom Viridiplantae; phylum Streptophyta; class Magnoliopsida; order Asparagales; family Amaryllidaceae; genus Agapanthus; species Agapanthus africanus. The sequence goes on from CM057346.1 coordinate 35,035,418, forward strand.
TCTACTAATATGTATAAGTGATACGTTACAAGAAACATATGCACATATTAAAGTAGACACAAACCAAGTAGCATACTACTATTTTTAGCAAGACCGTTATATACAACTGTGAATATCCCAAGCTTCCATTAAGTAATATACAACCTAGTATGATACAATAATGGCCCCTAGGGCATATACACTAACAACTTTCTCACCTCAGCAGCCGCAGCGGAGGGCCCTATTTTGTGATTATTGCCAGAGGCTAGGGCACATGCAGAGAGATTGTCGTAGAGCCAAGGGGCAGTGTCTGCTTTGCGGATCCAGCGAGCACAGGATCAGTGGATGTTCCTAGTGATCTGAGCTACAGGGAGGGTTCGAGCAACATCAACCGTCATACGGCACTTTAGCTCAGAGGGGTCCACCTCTGGTATCCCAGTAAGGGTTATTCGATCATAGGCATACTGGTATGGGTCAGAATCAGGGACAGGCTTTCACCATGTCCGCCGAGTAGGCAGAGATTTCTGGAGAAGTAGTTACAGGTACCCTCTTTGTTTATTCTGTACCAGCTAGAATTCTTTTTGATTCGGATGCTTCGCATTGCTTTATTTCTACATGGTTTGTTGACACACACTCTATACCTCACGAGCCGTTGACCAAGAGTTGGTAGATACATACGGGTAACAAAATTATTGTGTCTAACCAAGAGTGTAGATTATGCCTTGTGGTGGTTTGTGGTTGGGAATTTTATGCAAACTTCCTTTTGATTGGGACTGGTAGTTACGACGCCATTCTGGGAATGGATTGGTTGAGCACGTTTCATGCTGTTATCAACTGCCAGGCTAGGAGTGTGATTTTTCACATTCCTAATCATCCGGAGTTCGTGTTCGTGGGCGGCAGCGAGTCTTTGGAACCAACTAAATTCCGAGCAAATCCGAAGACCTTGATAGCTATGGAGATAGACAAGGAGCCAGCACCGGAGGTAGTTCGAGAGTTTCTTGATGTGTTCCCCGAAGATCTACCTAGTTTAACCCCGCCTCGCGTATTGGGCTTCTCGATTGACCTGATTCCAGGAACGGTGCCAGTTTCTAAAGCTCTCTACAGGATGGCGCCAATGGAGTTGGCAGAATTAAATAACCAAATAGAAGATCTTCTGGACAAGAGATTTATCCGTCTAAGTGCTTCCTCATGGGGTGCTTCTGTGTTACTGGTCAAGAAGAAAGAAGATTCCTTGCGCATGTGCATTGACTACCGGGAGTTGAACCGAGTGACCGTGAAGAACAAGTATCGCATTCCCTGCATCGACAACTTGTTTGACCAGCTGGGTAGTGCTCGAGTATTTTCTAAACTAGACCTTCGGTCATTGTAACAACTCCAATTTTAGAGTACATAAAATTCATTTAAAGTTAATGTATACTTAGGGTTTTTACAATTCCTATGAGTACTATAAGAATTTATTTTGCTTTTGAACAGCAGGAAAGAGCTTGTAGCTCATTGGTAAGACCTTGCGCTGCTGTTACAAAGCACCAGAGTTCAAATCCCATCAGCCACATTATCTTTTTCATTATTTTTCTTTTAATCTTTTAGAAGCCCAAAGGAATACACGTGCACAACCCGTAAAACCAAGAGTCACGGCCTAAACAAATATATCCACGAGGCTAGACCAAGCGTTAGGGACACGTGGCACCAAGACGAGCCCCGACTCGCCCGACTCGGGCCGGCGAAAGGCTTGATTCGGCCGGCGCCACCGGTCCAAACCCCATTTTTCTTTAACTCCGGCGAATCTTAGACTCCCCCCTAACTCCTGTATTATTTTTTTCCTGCACATTTACAGAACACATTAAAACACAGATTTAATCCATTTTAATACAAATTTTTAATACACCCTTTCACTACCCTAAACCCTAATTTTTCCTATAAATACCACCCTCAAAATCACCCCTCCTCACTCCCAAATCTCTGCCCAAACTCTCAAGAAAATTCCTAAGTCTTTTGTGTGCAAGTGGAGTTAGCAAATGGGCGAAGCTCTGACGAATTTCCGACGACAACGCAAAGAGTTTCCGACGACGAAATGACGCACCGACAATTCCCAACTCTTCCTATTTCTCTTCTCTAACCAATCATCCAGTAAGTTCCTACTTCTCCTTCTTTTCTCTATTCTAAAAAACATTCAAAACTAAAACCCGACGGAAACGGAGTTAGTCCGACTTCCAATTCGGTTTTCTTTAAAAACTACAATTTTTCTTAATCAAGATACCTTCATATCATCACATATTGTTCATTAAATATTAAAAAACTTAATAAAACAAGTTTCACATAAAACTAATCATTTTTGTAACTTTAATTATACTTTTTTAGAAAAATACCCTATAGTTTAGTTTCGACATCAACCATCATAATTCCTTATTATACCTATAGATAGTTCACGAGGTAATGACCTACCTCCTCACAACACTCATATCTAACATAGCACGATGGAATTCGAGAACAAAGATTTCGGAAAATACGACTTTACATATAACTACCTTCAACTATTAAAACATTTTTCTACAAGAAGTGTATTTCAACAAATCTTTGCAATTGCACCTCTAACAACCATTTGGAGAACCTGTTCGGGGTGGTGCGGATTATCGCACATTCTCGGGCTTAGTAGAGTGAGATGCAGACCTTCGCAAAGAGCATACGATCTCGAAAGATTTAAAATACAATTTTCTTTAGAAAATGTGATTTCTATTATAAATAAAACTTATATTTTTAATAAATATATATATATGTAATTAATATCAAAATATATATTTTTAATATTTATAATATTCCATATTTCCAAAATTCAAGAAAAACGTCTCATTTACAAGAAAATGCCAAACAAATCTAATATTACAAATAAATACCATATATTATGAAATTAGGTTTTATTCACTGGAAATGTCACATTGATAAAATATACATTCATGAAAACTCTAAAGGCGATAATAAAATACTTGAGAGGTATTTTGAAAATATAACAAAACTATTTTTACATAAAACCCTCTCAAGTTATACTAAATTACAATAAGGACCCTAGTAAACATAGGTTTAAGCGGGATTAGTCTCTTGAGTCTCAGGGAGCTGGAGATATGGGTGCTTGCCTATTTAAGGTAGACATCTTAACAAACGGTGTTATCAACACGGTAATTGTTTTTGAAAAGACACAAATCCTGCCGTCCATGTGCAGCAGTTACCGCTAGCACCAAAACATAATTCAGGACTTCAATTCCTTTTCTAATTGTCCGACTCAGACTGATTCTCAATATAATCAATCTGACTTGAATATGATTCAAGTATCAAACTACAATTCAATATGAATCCATAAATCTATATATTCAATCTGTTCAATCTAATCAATCTATATTGATTGAACCGAACCATGGATATACATCCATCTGTATGATTCTCCAGTTACATCCATTTACTGATATCATGATTTCGGCAAGTCATCCATCTACATGCAATATATAATTCAAACAATACAAACAATATAATCAAGACATCGCGGGATAAGGGGTAGACTGGTACGGAAGGTGTTAAAAGTGGCACGAGACTGTAACCATAATACACCTAACCTGAATTCAATTTCCGTTGTACCGTGGCTGAGCGGTTCCTTGTGCTCCGTATACCTTAGTCTCCGGAATAATGGGGCTCCTCTCGTATACACTGGCATTCTTCTGTACCAAGCTACAAACAACAGCGTTAATACTAAATACAATATTATAACAATATACTCTCTATTCTATCTATTCCATTCTTGTATATTTACGGAACTTACCGATCGATTTGTTCGCTGACGACATTCTCTTTCTTCTTCTTTGGAATGTCGTCTGGTGATTCGGACTCACAGGAGATCGAGCCCACCAGCGAGGATTTGGACCATCTAACTTTCGACCCAGAGCTTTAGATTCCTTGTACACATTTACATTCTGTATTTTCCATTTCTGTTATGCCACTGTTTAGGCATTGATTTCCATTCCATGTATTTACTTTTCAGTTATATTGTAAAAAGAATGTTTAATAAATAAAGTTGATATTCAATTATATCCATTGACATTGTCTCTTGTGCATTTTACTTATATTGCTTAGATATGCTTAGCGTGTTTACTTCAGAGTAAATACGTAGCAGCCTCGTCATGTCCTCTGCCCGTATACTGGGAAGCGGGGCATGACAGTCATTGTATCACCAAATCAGGGTTAAGGCAGAGAATGTATGCAAGACGGCTTTTCGAACCCGATATGGCCACTATGAATTTCTTGTGATGTCGTTCGGTGTTACCAATGCACCGGCCATATTTATGGAATTGAAGAACATGGTTTTCTCCAAGTACTTGGATCAGTTTGTTGTCGTATTCATCGACGACATTCTCGTCTATTCGAGAAGTCGAGAGGAGCACGCCGAGCACCTACGAATTGTATTGCAGGTTCTACGGGAGGAGAAGCTCTATTCTAGGCTAAGTAAGTGTGAGTTTTGGCTCAACAAGGTGCTATTTCTGGGGCATGTCGTTTTGAGTGGCGGCATTTTAGTGGATCCGACGAAAATCAAATCTATTAAAGACTGGCCGATATCGAAATCAGTTGCTGAGATAAGAAGCTTCTTGGGATTGGCTGGGTATTATTGACGGTTTGTCCAAGATTTCGCTAGAATAGCGGAACCATTGACGAAGCTCACACGAGAGGTGCCTTATGTTTGGTCGGAGGAATGCACCCAGGCGTTCGAGCTGTTGAAACTGAAATTGACCATAGCCCCAATTCTGACTGTTCCAGACAGCTCGGTTGGCTTGGTTGTTCATAGTGATGCGTCGGGAAAAGGTTTGGGATATGTATTGATGCAGCACGGTCGAGTGGTGGCATACGCCTCTCGTCAGATGAAAACTCACGAAAAGAACTACCCCACGCATGGCCTGGAGTTAGAGGTCGTTGTGTTCGCTTTAAAGATATGGAGGCATTACTTGCTAGGCGAAAGAGTGGAGGTGTACACGGATCACAAAAGTTTGAAATGCGTGTTCACTCAGAAGGAGCTAAATATAAGACAACACAGATGGTTGGAATTGATGGCAGACTACGATATTGATCTGCAGTATCATCCGGGAAAGGTGAACGTCGTTCCTGACGCTCTCAGTCGCAGGCTGTCAGCTGCATTGCTGACTTGTCAGAAGGGGATTCTCGATGACCTTCAGAGACTCGAGTTGAAGGTAGTTACTTCGAGTATGCCCGGACAGCTCTGGAAGTTTCAAGTTCAATCATCGCTTATAGATCGCATAAAAGCTGCACATTCTGGAGACCCTCAATTGCAGAAGTTCAGAGGGTTAGTTGAGGCCGGTTTGAGGACGGATTTGCAAATTCACGGGGATGGCTCTCTGAGATTTGGCAGCCGGCTGTGTGTCCCAAAGGGGATATACGAGATGAAGTCCTGGCTGAAGCACATAGTTCCGCTTACTCGGTGCACTCAGGTGGAACCAAGATGTACAAAGACCTGAAGCAGCACTTCTGGTGGAACAGGATGAAGAGGGAGATTTCTAACTCATGAGAATGCTTTGGAAGCTGCCCGCAGTTATGAGGCAGTGATAAAAGCAAGGAGCAGGCCTCAGTCTGCAGGAATTAAGCGTCCTGCCAACCAGATGGCAGGAGGAGCCTCGTCTAGACCACATTTTGTGCCAAGACGTCCAGGAGCACCAATCAACAGGCCCAGCCCAGCCTTTTGTAACTACAGCAAGAGAAATGGGCATCTGGCGAAAGATTGCCGGCGTGCGAACAACCTTTGCTTGATCTGCGGCTCAGCTGCTCATGGTATTGGGTCTTGTCCTCATAAACAAAATCCAATTGCTGCATCCAGGCCAGCAAACAATTACCCACAGTGCCCAGCCATCCAAGCCCCTGCTCCAAGACTTGCACTACCTGCACCACCCAGAGGACCACAAGTTGCACCACTTCCTCTTCAGTTCCATCAAGCTCAAAGGAACGTTCCGAGGAATGCTCCTCAGGCCAGGAGGAATGTACCAAGGCGCCAGGCTTTCACTATGTCAGTAGAAGAAGCTGAGGCCACTGGCCAAGTCATCACTGGTAAACTTTTCTTCTCAAACTTTTCTTTCAGTCTTGTTTATCTACACACTTTCCCTATACCTAAAACATATTCCACATACTTTAGGTACAATCTTAGTAGCCTCACTACCTGCACTAGTACTGTTTGATACTGGAGCATCTCACTGCTTTATGTCGCAACGGTTCGTCCGAACCCATGCGATTCCAGTCTCATCGCTTGTATCCAGCTGGAATGTCGGTTCAAGAAATGGTGTTCTAAAGGCAACCATGGGATACATCTTGTGTCCAGTCATCGTCTGCAGCAGAGAGTTTTATGCTGACTTCTAAGTACTGGACATACCGAACTTCGATGTGGTTCTAGGAATGGATTGGCTTGAAACTTTTTATGCTACCATCGACTGTAGTCAAAGGAGGGTAGTATTCGAGATTCCAGACTATCCGGTCTTCTAATTCAAAAGTAGAGACCGTACCCTGGAGCCAAGTACCTACAAAGCGAAGCCAAGAGAAGCAGTAGTTGCATCAGCTCAAGCGGAGGAAGAATCAAGACCAGAGGTAGTTCGAGAGTTCGACGATGTATTTCCTGACGATATATCAGGTTTGCCTCCCGATCGAGCTCTTGAATTCAGTATTGATTTAGTACCAGGAGCACAACCGGTGATCAAAGCACCTTATAGATTAAGTTCGGAAGGTTTGAAGGAAGTCCGAACACAGTTGGACGAATTATTGGCGAAAGGGTGGATTCGTCCCAGCACTTCAAGTTGGGGAGCACCTGTACTACTTGTGAAGAAGGAAGGTTCATACAGAATGTGCATCGATTATAGAGCCTTGAACGAAGTCGCTATAAAGAACAAGTATCCACTCCCGCGCAACGATGATTTATTCGATCAGCTAAGTGGATCTTGTGTTTTCTCTAAATTGGATCTTCGTTCAGGTTATCATCAAGTGAAGGTCAAGAAAGCTGATATTCACAAAACAACTTTCAGAACTCGCTATGGACATTACGAATTTCTAGTGATGCCATTTAGAGTGACCAATGCACCAGCAATATTCATGAATCTAATGAATCAAGTTTTCCGGGAGTACTTAGACAGGTTTGTTGTCATCTTCATCGATGACATCCTGGTGTATTCTAAGAGTCAGAAAAAGCATGCAGAGCACCTACGAATTGTCCTGGAAACTCTTCGACAACATCAGCTCTATGCCAAGTACAGCAAGTGCGAGTTTTGGCTAAAGCAAGTTGGTTTTCTTGGACATATCGTATCAGGAGAAGGAATCTCTGTGGATCCAGCGAAGGTTTCAGCAGTTAGCGAATGGCCTCGGAGTTTCTTGGGTTTAGCTGGATATTATAGAAGGTTCATTGAAGGTTTTTCGAAGATAGCAACACCCCTGTCCAAGCTCACACGTAAAGATGAGGAATTTGTGTTGTTAGAAGCATGCGAACAAGCTTTCGTAGAACTCAAGTCAAGGTTGACATCAGCACATATTCTCGTAATACCGGATCAATCTGGAGGATTTGAAGTGCATTGTGATGCATCCGGTAAGGGATTGGGATGTGTTCTACATCAGCACGGTAAGGTTGTGGCTTATGCTTCAAAACAACTGAAGACTCATAAGCGCAATTATCTGACGCATGACCTGGAGTTGGCAGCCTTCATCTTTGCTCTCAAGATTTGGCGCCATTACCTACTTTGTGAACGAGTGAACATCTACACAGATCATAAAAGTCTGAAGTACGTATTTACTCAGAAGGAGTTGAATATGCGGCAGAGAAGATGGTTAGAACTCATGGCGGACTTTGACATCAACTTGCAATATCGCCCAGGGAAGGTGAATGTAGTAGCTGATGCACTTAGTCGTCAACCATTAGCAATGAATCTCACCGCTCAGTGGAAGCTTCAACAAGACTTGCATCAGATGGAGATTGAGGTAGCCATGCCAGGTAACGCTTCAAGTTTGATGAATTTACAAGTTCAATCAACCATTGTCAATCAGATCAAAGCAGCTCAAGCAAGTGATGCTAAGTTGCAAAAGATCAGAGAACAAGTGGAGAATGGACCCAGAATAGACTTCATCATTCATGAAGACGGATCTTTGAGATACGGCAGCAGATTGTGTGTACCAAAAGGTCCTATACGGGAAGAGTTAATGAAAGAGGCTCACAGCTCTCCCTACTCAGTACATCCTGGAGGTACCAAAATGTACAAAGATCTACTTCAGAATTATTGGTGGCATGGAATGAAGCGTGAAGTAGCCAGAAGCGTCGCAAAATGCTTGGTGTCAGCAAGTAAAGGCTGAACATCACAGGACAGCTGGACTATTTCAACCGTTACCAATCCCAGAATGGAAGTGGCAACACATCACGATGGATTTTTTGACTGCTCTTCCTCGCAGCACAAAAGGTAACGATGCCATATGGGTCATTGTGGATCGACTCACAAAGTCGGCTCACTTCATCCCATTTCGAGTTGGCCAATCAACTGAGACACTAGCAAAGAAGTACATGGAGGTAATAATCTACTTAAAGATTTAAACTCTTCATAGTGTACTATCTCTGATACCCATGAACTCATACAGGAAATTGTGAGACTTCATGGAGTACCGGTCTGCATTGTCTCCGATCGTAACACCAGGTTCCGATCGCATTTTTGGCAGAGTCTGCAAGCAAGCTTGGGAACAAGTCTGAACTTCAACACGGCTTATCATCCACAAACAGATGGTCAGTCTGAGCGAACTATTCAGATTTTGGAGGATATGCTCAGAGCGTGTATGTTAGACTTCAAAGGATCGTGGGAAGATCACCTGCATCTTGTGGAGTTCGCGTACAATAACAGCTACCAAGCAAGCATTAGCATGGCACCTTTTGCAGCATTGTATGGAAGGAAGTGTCGATCACCATTAAGTTGGGACGACATCGGAGATAGGGAACTCCTTGGACCAGAGATGATAGTAGCGACTAATGATGTGGTTCGTACTATCAGGGAAAGGATGCGCATAGCCCAAGATCGACAGAAGCACTGGGCTGATGCAAAGAGACGACACTTGGAGTTCCAACCAGGAGATCACGTATTCTTGAAGATATCTCCGAACCGCGGAGTGATCCGATTTGGAAGACGGGGTAAATTAAGTCCGAGATACATTGGACCGTTCGACATAGTTGAACGAGTCGGTGAAGTGGTATACCGCTTAGCACTTCCACCCTCATTGGAAGGAGTGCATAATGTGTTCCACATATCCCAACTCAGAAAGTATGTGAGTGACCCTAGCCACGATCTTGATCATTCCGAGCTTACTATACAGCCCGAATTGTCTTATGAGTAACAGCCTGTGGAGATCCTGGACAGAAAAGTGAAGACACTTCGGAACCAGGAAGTTAACTTGGTCCGAGTGATGTGGAAGAAAGACACTCCAAGAGAGTCCACTTGGGAAAGCGAAGATGAAATGCATGCAAAATATCCTCACCTCTTTGTAAACTAGTCCTCACATAAAAGTTGTAAATTTCGAGGACGAAATTTTTGTAAGGAGGGTAAACTGTAACAACTCCATTTTTAGTATACATAAATTTGATTTAAATTTGAAGTATACTTGGGGTATTTAATGTTGCTGTTACCACTTTAAGTATTTATTTCACACAATAATTACAAGAAGGAGCTTGTAGCTCATTGGTAATACCTTGCACTACTGAACCAAGCCATCAGAGTTCAAATCCCCTGCCCCACATTATTTCTTTTTTTGTTTTGTTTTAAATTCTTTGGAAGCCCAACAGTCCACACACAATAACTCCAAAAACTTGAACTGAACCTGAAAAACTAAATATACCAGTGCCTACTCCCGGCGACTCCCCACCTACCCGACCCCCGACTCGGCCGGACGGCCGAGTCGTCTTTTCAGCTTCTAAACTCCCCTGCACACTCCAATTAAATGGATCGGTTTCAGAGAGCTAATTATACCCCATTTACTACAATTTTTAATGAATTTCCTACATTTTTACAATATTGTTAATTAAAAACCCTACACCTATCCTAACCCTAGCCTAACGCTATAAATACATCCTACCCCCTACCATTTCACCCCAAAATTCTGAGCCCACTCTCTCAAAAATTTCCAAGAATCGTGTACTTTGAAAACGAGCTCGAGGCGAAGCTCCGACGAATTCCCGGCGGAAGTTCCGGCGATCGTTTTAGGAACTACCGGCGGCGACGCAACACATCGGCGATTCCTCTACTTCCCTCTCACTCTTTTGTGTGATCTAAAACCCGTAAGTCCCAAATTTTACCTATCTCTTCTATCTAAAAATACGGTTTTATAAAACCCGACGGAATCGGAACAAATCCGATTTCCGATTCGGTTTCCTATAAAATTCCACTTCTCACTAATACAATCATACTTAAACTTTCTCATGATGACTATTAAACACTAATCAACCAAATTGATCAAGTTTCATCATATGAAATGATAGCTATTTCAATTTATCGTATTTTTTCACTTAAATACCACGTTGTTTCAACTTTACATTTAGCTCTATTAAACTTGCTATATCTTTAAGGTAGAGCACGAGGTAATGACCTACCTCCTCACACGCTCATATACAACCTAACACGATACCATCGAAAACTTAGAATACGAGAAAATGATATTTTCATTTAAATACCCTTGACTTAATAAAACCATTACTAAAACATTTAGTATTGATACACTTTTTAAATAAATACCTCTTATTATGAAAATACGATAAGTTGTGGACATCGGTCGTTTATCTAAACCCGACTTTGTGGTGTCTAGGCTAGGCAAGTGAGAAAGGTAACTTTAAAAGGCCCGTCTCACGGTGATTTATGAGCGGATCCCTCCTTTCTTCACTTGTACTTACCTGGCCACAATTGGCGGTGAAGAGGGGATTGAGGCATCTCACAACTTGTCGTTTGGACCAGTTAGGAATAGTCTAGTTGACTTAGGAGACCCTAAAACATAGAATACGGAAAATTGACAAATAAATACCATTTACTTCATAAAACCGTTTTCTAAAGGATTTAGTATTTTACAATCTTTGCAAAGCGCCGCTACAACCCATTTTGGGGAACTCGTTCGGGATGGTGCGGATTATCGCACATCCTCGGGCTTAGTAGTGCGAGATTCAGACCTCCGCAAAGAGCATTCGGTCTCGAAATATTTAAAATACGACATCTTAAGAAAATGAGATTTTTAGAATATAAAAAAATATATTAAAATTATTTTTGTATAAATATATGTATATTTATCATTAAAATATCTATTTTTTTATGATATAAATATTTCACTTTTTTCTAAAAATCACAAGAATCAATTTTACACTAAATTACCATGAATATTACAAATAAATACCTTTATTTATGAAACTAGGATATTTTCACCAGAAATATCACAATATAAAATCCACATTCATTACAACTCTAAAGACGAATAATAAATACTTGAGGTGTATTTTGAAAAGTATATAAAAGTATTTTTTACATAAACCCCCTCAAGTTCTATAAATTACCCTAAAGACCCTAGTAAACATAGCTTTAAGCAGAACCAATCTCTTGAGCCCCAGGGAGTCGGAGAAGTGGGTGCTTGCCTATCTAAGGTAGACAAATTAATAAAAACAATCAGGACTTCAATTTACTTTGCTAATTGTCTGACTCGGTTTGAGTCTCTGTAAAAATCTGACTTGAATATGATTCAAGTTCAATCTACAATCTATAATTTTCAATATTACAATTCAACATGAATCCATGAACCCAATTATCAATCTATACAACTTGACCGAACCGAACCATGGATATATATTCCATTTACATGGTTCTCCAGTTATTCCATTTGCATGATTCTACAGTTGCATCCGTTTACCGATATCATGGTTTCGGTCAGTCAATCAATTATACAATCAATACAATTTACAAACAATACAATCAAAACACTATGGGGTTTAAGGGGTAGATTGGAACGGAAGGTGTTAAAAGTGGCACGAGATTGTAAAACTTAATACACCTAACATGAATCCAGTTGCTGTTGTACCGTGGCATAAACGGTTCCTTATACTATACGTGCCTATAGTTTCTGGCATATAAAGACTCCTCTCGTATACATTGGCATTCTTCTGTACCAAGCTACAAACAACAGGATTAATACAACATTACAACAAGATAATAAAATTTTAAAAGATACCTTCTTATTCTGTCTATTCTATTTTCCTCTTATCTTTGGGACTTACCGAGCAACCTGTTCGCTGATGACATTCTATTTTTTCTTCTTTGAATGTCGTCAGGTATTTTGGACCCGTCAGAGATCGAGCCAACTGCAGAAGACTTGGATCAGATTGCTGAAGAACCAGAGCTTTAGTTTCATTGTACACATTTTCTTTCAGTACTTTACATTCCTGTTATGCCATTGTTTAGGCATCGCTTTTATTTCAGTTGTATTTACTTTTCATGCATTGTACAAAAGAATATTAATAAATAAAAGTTGTTGTTTTTATTATACCTTGTCTCTTGTGTACATTTTCTTTTATATTGCTTAGTTACGCTTAGCGTATTTGCTTCTGAGTAAATACGTAGCGGACCAGTCCCGTCCCCTTCGCCGTATACCGGGAAGCGGGGCATGACAAGTTTTGTTGGTGGCCCATACAGGTCAGAGTTGTATGGAACACTGCCATGCAATTCTATTCTGCGTGAACAACCTAAGCAATATAACACAAGAACCAGCAACTAAAACATTCTTTACAATTCATATTCCTTGAATTTTACAATTTCATGTTCCTTGAATCTTATCATTTCAAGTACTTGAATCTGTCCTAACCCAAATTTTTCTTCAAGATTATGGATTCCCCGAACAACACCAGCACCAATGTCAACAACACACCTCCACCACTACCTCTCACACCTGTTGTTCCTGCTCCACCCACCGAGCAAACGGTTTTACTTGAGGCGGTGCGCAGCCTTCTTGAGGGACAGCAACAACTCCTGAACCGTCCCGATACTGACGCGCCTGGGGTAAAGCAATTCAGGGCTTTACATCCCAAGCAGTTCTCCGGAAAGGGAAGCCCTCTTGAAGCTGAGGAAAGGCACAAAGCATAAAGGATGATCTGGCGGCAGCACAAGTTCCAAACATAGCTTGGGTCCGTGTGGCGAAACTGCAGCTCACGGACAATGCTCGCAACTGGTGGAAGGCGGAAGAAAGCCGTCTTGTACAGCCTATTGAATGGAAGACTTTTCGCGAGAAGTTCGACGTGAAGTACTTCCCTATGACTGCCAGGTTTGCCATGGAACAGCAGTTCATTCATCTACAATAAAGTTCGATGTGGGACAAGTCAGTAGATGAGTATGACGCTGAATTCACCATGCTAAGTCGGTAAGATATGTCACAATAGTTCAATTTTTAAATATCACATACTACACAACTAACACAATCCTTTAAACAGATTCGCGGCATACTTGATACCGACGGATGATATCAGAGCCTGTCGCTTTCAACAAGGTTTGGACACAGAAATTCAGGTTGCACTAGACACAGGGAAATTTCTGACTCATGAGGATGCTCTGGAAGCTGCCCGCAGTTATGAGGCAGTGATAAAAGCAAGGAGCAGACCTCAGTCTGCAGGAGTTAAGCGTCCTGCCAACCAGATGGCAGGAGGAGCCTCGTCCAGACCACCTTTTGTGCCAAGACGTCCAGGAGCACCAATCAACAGGCCCAACCCAGCCTTTTGTAACTACTGCAAGAGAAATGAGCATCTGGCGAAAAATTGCCGGCATGCGAACAACCTTTGCTTGATCTGCGGCTCAGCTGCTCATGGTATTGGGTCTTGTCCTCATAAACAAAATCCAATTGCTGCACCCAGGCCAGCAAACAATTACCAACAGCGCCCAGCCATCCAAGCCCCTGCTCCAAGACTTGCACTACCTGCACCACCCAGAGGACCACAAGCTGCAACACCTCCTCGTCGGTTCCATCAAGCTCAAAGGAACATTCCGAGGAATGCTCCTCAAGCCAGGAGGAATGCACCAAGGCGCCAGGCTTTCACTATGTCAGTGGAAGAAGCTGAGGCCAGTGGCCAAGTCATCACTGGTAAACTTTTCTTCTCAAACTTTTCTTTCAGTCTTGTTTATCTACACACTTTTCTTATACCTAAAACATATTCCGCATACCTTAGGTACAATCTTAGTAGCCTCACTACCTGCATTAGTACTGTTTGATACTGGAGCATCTCACTGCTTTATGTCGCAACAGTTCGTCCGAACCCATGTGATTCCTGTCTCACCGCTTGTATCCAGCTGGAATGTCGGTTCAGGAAATGGCGTTCTAAAGGCAACCATGGGATACAGCTTGTGTCCAGTCGTCGTTTGCAGCAGAGAGTTTTATACTGATTTCAAAGTACTGGACATACCGAACTTCGATGTGGTTCTAGGAATGGATTGGCTTGTAACTTTTTATGCGTTAAGTGATGATCGAATACTTGTGCATTGGGCCATCGTGATTGGTTGTATTGAATCGAACCCAACTCGGTCCATTAATCGTATGGATATCATATTACAATTTACATTAAGTAATTGTTGTCGATCGACACTCGTGTAAAAATACTAGGTGTTTGATGCGAAACCTTAAACCAAAACCCATTTAAAAATGGCGGAATTTTGAGAGTAATGAATCACTCTATGGATAATGAATATCGTGTAAGGATTTGAGTTAAAAATACTTAGGTTATACCTATGAAAAGTTGCCCCCTAAAGGCGACACTAAATCTGGAATGCACCACACATGTCACGTCGAAAAATATATATTAAATTAAATATAGATTGGAATGTAATGTTCTATGGCTCATATCGAATCCGAATCGATAATCTAGAACCCCTTAAAGTCTACCCTTCAATGCTGATAGGCCACTGTAACGAGAATTGACTGGGAATGCGGCTCTGGACTGCAGTTCGGGGCAGCATTCTTCGAGGATACCTGAATTTAAGCGCCTGCACGTCCCTACATAAAACTGAAAATGCACAGAGTTCTATATAGTCGCGTATATAATTTAGTTAACTAATACATGGATCTGTTATCGTTCAGTTTCACAATCGTTTGATATTTTGTTTATATTTTAAAATGTCGACGTGTTCTGCAGTTTCTGCAGTGATATTTCTTTTACCTCCACACTAAACAGGACATATCTTCTAGTACAGAAAGGTTATTATTAATCCGTTTGATGCGTTGGAAACTTAACAGATAGAAATAGATTTTATTCAACAGGGGAAACACCTTAATCTAAGCACAATCCCTAGTAAACCGCGCACGAAATTAGACTTCCAGTTCTGAAACCGGGATTCCAGCAATTGATCGCCAATTTAAAATGTTGATAAGTCCCTAACCTAAATTCCTATTGACATGAAACCAATTTTACCGCTTATATAATCAAGTATATTTTGTACGCCTTTTATATAGTTTTGGTCTATTCTATACGTGTGATTTATGGTAAATTTTTCAAGTCATTTGGCGTTGGCTGTCATAATTTAGTGAATATCTATTCAGTGTATTTCTGCCTATTTTTGTGTTTGTTTTATACCTTCTGCATAGTGTTCGTTTACACTGAGACCTAGCGAATGTTTTGTATTGTCGATATATAAGTGTTAGTGATTGGGTTGTGGTAAGTACGAAATTGAACCAGCGATTGAAAGTGATATTGATTAGTAGAAATGCGATTGAAAGTGAAAGCGATACGTATTTGTTCACAACCTATTTAATACCTGAATCCATACTATAACCTGGGGAATGGGGAAATCAAGATGGAATTGAACTCGTATTTAGCGAGGTACAGTGATTTACAAGATGATCATTCGATATTAGTGATATATATACATATATACATACATTAGGTCGTGTGCCTAATGGCACGGCTGCAGGGTTTTGTCCCGGACAACGGTGGACCGTAGTCTCGGGCATGCATGAGACCCTTTTTAAACACGAGCATCTCTTCCACCAAGTGATTTCATTGACTTAGTGACTGATAAATAATGACATACACATTGCCCGGTTTACTTACATGATACATATATCGCGTTGTGCATATTCAAATGATATCCATTATTCTTATGCTTCTGTATTTCATCGCACCTTTCATGTTTAATAATATTGTACGCATATCATATATTTATTGCTATATGTGTCGTCCTGATGACCTGAGTGTGCATGCTTAGAAGACGAGGTGGACCCAGTCAAGGAGCAGAACCTGCCATTCGAGATCGCGGAGGTCTAGACCGCGACCTCAGCGCCATCCTTTTCTTGCTATAGGAGTATTGTTATTTCGTTGGTTAGTTATTTCCTTATGCAAAATAAATGTATCTCGAACTCTTTTATTGTATTGTAATAATGTTGTGAACTATGATTTTCTTTACTCTAGTACTGTTTACTGACTACCATATAATGCTAGAAGCCGAAGTGTGACTACGGCGGGATTATTCCCTGACCGTAGGAGCATGGCTGGTCTAGTCACCCCTCGTATTCCGTATTTTGAGAAGCGGGGCGTGACACTTGGCCTGGGTTTCGGTCTGATCGTGCTCTTCTTCTGAGATGTCTACCTCTTCAGTCTCCACGGAATCTGACGAACATTCCAAGAAAACAGAGAAAGGTGGAATGCCCGTCAGCGAACTTTCGCTCGGTAAGTCCCAAGGAATGAAGTGAAATATAAAGTGTAATGATAAGGAAAATGTATATCATGAACAATAGATTACGAAGTATGAAGTGTCAGCATGTCGTGTAATGTAAACATGGCGAGTTTATGTAGCATGCAGTTTTATCATAATATAGGTGAACAAGTATGGTAATGTATGACATGTAAATAAGCATGATAGCATGAGCATGGCAAATAAAAGTAACATGGCCATGTAGTGTAAGTATAGTGAATATGCAGTGAATGTAAGTGTCTTAACAGGTCTCTAATTGGGTATACTAAATTAACGTAAGTTCAAAGATGAATGTCAACTAATCTCAAGAGTGTTTTCGAACCCAACGGGCTATAATCCTGGGGTAAGAAACCACGGGCCCGAATCAAGTGTTAGTAACGGGACTTCAATCTAGTATTGAAGTATTCCAAACTCAACAGGCTGTAATCCAGGAGTAAGGAAATACGGGCCCTCATGATAGCTTGCTTTTGTTAATAGATATGGATTCATGATCTAGTGGGATTCCTGAGATTTCATTATATTCACGCATAAACTACCCCAGGACCCTATATATGCTAAGTTGCAGCTAAAATTACCAGGCTTGCTCGCATCCATGAATACATCAGTTTGTAAGATAGAGTTAATGTATATATCAAGTATTCTTATATTCATATCAAGTTGTATTCATGGTTCGTGTCAAGTCAAGTCATGTATTCAAGTTCGATATATGTGTTTGAATTCAGTTATTCCGGTTCATGTTCACGTATGCATGCTAGACCTGGGTTCATGTTTGAATTGGATTCTGACTTGAGTTTGGATTCAAGTTCATGATCAAGTATTCATATTTGGTTTTAGATTCAGGTTTGAGTTTAGATTTAGACATGAGTTAGACTCAGACTTGAGTCAGACACTTTAAAATGATTTAGATCTTGAATTAAGTTTAGGAGTTATCGGTAACTGCTGCACATGGACGACAGGATTTGTGTTTTTTTCCAAGACAATTACCATTGATAACACCGTTAGGTTTTTCTATCATAAATAGGCAAGCACTCACTTTTTCCGGCTCCTTGAGACTTAAGAGAATTGATCTCGCTTAAACCTATATTTACTAAAGTTCTTAAATGTAATTTTATATGACTCGATGGGGTTTTATGAAAAATATTTTTAAGATATAGTTCAAAATAATCTCGAAAAATTATTTATATTATTTAGGGTTTTCATGGATATGAATTTTAAGAGTTTGAGGTATTTTAGTGATAATTATCTTAACTTGAATAGTTCATGTTATTTTACTGTAAAACTTGACTTTTGTTGGTATCTTGATGGTATTTTAATGAAACCTGTAATTCTTTTATTTTAAAAAAATAAGATTCCTATATTTTGAAAATATATGGATTTTATAATTTTTATATAATTATTAAAAATTAATTTTATTATTAAGTAGAAAATTACGTTTTTCTTAAAATCGTATTAAAAACCTTTCGAGACCGAATGGTCCGTGAAGAGGTTTGCATCTCGCTCTACTAGTCCAAGAATGTGTGATAATCTGCACCATCCAATAGCGGGTCCCCTAAAAAGAGTTGTAGAGGTATATTTGCAAAGGGTTTTAAAATACAATTCAAAAGAAACCCAGTTTTTATAGTGAATGGTATTTTAATGAAACGTTGTATTCGTATCAAAAATACATTCACAGAGTATCGTGGTATGAAAACATGTGTGTATGTAAGGGGTAGGTCATTACCCCGTGAGGTTTTATAAAGGTATAATTAAGCAAAACTTTTAAATATTTAAGATACAAAGTTCATGGCATTTTAATTTAAAAGTTAAATTAAGGCTATGTTTCATGATATTTTTGAGTGAAAGTTTGTTCTAACCATTAGTTATATGATTACAAATATGGTGTAAGAATATAAATGAAAAATATGTAAGAAAAAGTGAACTTTTTAGGTTTTAGAATAAAATGTCGGTATTAACTCCACTTACCGACATATTTTGAAAAAGAGAATTTTAAAGTGAAAGAAGAGAGATTGGAAGGAACTTACCGTTTGATTATGTTAAGAAGAGAAAGAAGAAGAAGGGGAAAGATTTGGGATGCCGCGGAAGCTCCGGAATCGGCTTCTATCTTCGCCGGAATTTGCTTGTTTGCTAACTCCACTTGTACTCTTCTTGTACTTAAAAAACTTTGAGAATTTTGGCTTGAATTTTCAGAGTGAGGATGGATTAGGTCATGGGGTAGTATTTATAGTGTGGAATTAGAGTTTTGGAATTAGAATAGTGAATTAAAATGCATTAAAATGAGGATAAATGGGGTATTGAAAGGTCTCTGTTTGATTACATGGAAGTTAGGGGTAAGGGAAAGGGCAAGTGTGCAAAGCCCGGGTTTCATTGGGCCAAATCCGACCGTCGAGGCCGGTAGAAATGCCTGTTTGGCTGGTCGATTGAGGGAGTTGGGGTGATGGATTGGAGCCACGTGTTCATCTCGGTGTTTAAACCTTTAGGAACATATTTGATTTTTCTGCCTTTCGTTTTTATGTGCATTGCACGTGTAAATTTTTGGGCTTCCAAAAAAATTAAAAGAAAAATTAGAAAAAATATAATGTGTCAAATGTGATTCAAACACAGGGCCTACGTCACAGCAGTGTAAAGGCTTTACCAGTGAGCTATAAGTTGTTTCTTGCTGTTCTTAAACAAAATTAATTTATAATTTGTACTCAGGTTATGAAACTCTATTCTGTATTTTCACAGAAGAATTTCCGTACTATGATTTCAGAGTCGTTACACTTTGTTCCATATGGCACTTTATTCCGTGAGCAAGAACCGGGTTCCGACAAGTGGCTTTCTCGATGGAGAAGGGAAAGGTAAGTATATTATTAAATATACTGATACTATAACCATTAACGACCAATAAGAATGAGCACAAAGAAAATCTAATAAGTGATAAATCCCTTACCAAACCGATGAGCAAGGAATCCTTAAATTAGCTTCAAAATGTGTGTGTTTTAGAAAGTATTTTGCTTCCAACGGTTTAGTCCGAACGGAATCAGCATTAGCAAGCAATTTCCGTCCTATCTCATCAAATGTATAAGAAAAGCTTTTAGAATCAATGCCATAAAACCATAAAAAAAAATAGCTTTAAAATGGAAAAGTATTTAATGAGATGATCACTTTCAAGAAAAACTTTAACGATTATAACATATCTAATTTCCACAAAAAGAATTATTATTACAAATATATAATTTATTTCAGTAACCAACTTCTTGGGAAAAATACAAGATGCCTAATCTAAATAATATACAGTAAAGCCCATAAGTCAAGTTTTAAACTAATAAAAAATTGGGAAAATTATTTTTTAGGCCCAGCTTGAAAAGATGACTTATTTTTAAACCTGCAAAGTTCAAAAAAAACATAAATA
The DNA here is from genome assembly GCA_030015575.1 of Agapanthus africanus. NCBI lineage: Eukaryota > Viridiplantae > Streptophyta > Magnoliopsida > Asparagales > Amaryllidaceae > Agapanthus > Agapanthus africanus. The sequence continues at coordinate 35,055,533 of CM057346.1, forward strand.
TATTTTGGCATTATTTTAAACTCAAATCCTGATTTGCATACCTATTTATGTATGCATTGCCTATAATGCCCTTAAATATATTTTAACATATAAGAACATGAGATTATTTGGATTTCTCACGATGTTAGAACATGAGATTTTTTTATTATGTATATATAGTTTTCCATGACTTCCTTATTATCGTCTCTTTATCATTACTTGCTCTAATTTTTTTCTAAACACATCTTCTTTGTCGTTGCTTGTCGTCTTTATTATCGCTCGTCCTAATTTCCGACTTCTTTACTATGCCCTCTTTATTATTGATTGCCCTAGTTTCAACCATAATGGGAATGGAGATGCCGGAAATGAGTGAGGAGATTGGGTAATTGGGAATGGAGATAGATGAATCGGGGGACTAGGGATTGGGGATTGAATTGAAGATTAGGCGTTTGAAAGATGAATAATTATTTTTAGAGAATAATAATATGTGTATTTGATTAAAAAGAATGAGAATAAACCTGAAAATTTTGTAAAAATATCCTAAGTTAATACATTCAACCTATTTTGAGTTTGAAACATCTTTATTTTATAAATAAATATTGAGTTTTTTTTAAAGCAATTTTGAAATTACATGGGATAAAAATAAATCATCTCTCAAAACTTGGCCCCGGAAACAATCTTTCCTAAAATATTATAGTGATGAAACAAAGACGTATTTAAATTACTGACTTGTAATATCCCTTTAAAATAGCTTCTTAATTTAATTGTGTTGCCAGAAAACCAAGGGCTGAACTTCGTAACTACTTTAGCACCATATAGCCCATGAAATCTTTATTTTATTTTTTATTAAAAATATATGTAATTCTTAAAACAGCCATTCAAAACTCTAACACATACCTTATTACATCTAATTAGTTAGTTATCTTACATTTAAAAAGAAGAGTAAATTGTATAAAAAAAAACCGGCTCGGGAGCTGTCTAAAACCCCTTGTAATTTTTGAAATTGTTGGGAAAGATCAGCTATTCAAAATCTGTATGAAAAATCCCCTGAGCTTTATTTCATTTAGGCATTGCATTCTATTAACTATTCGGATATCACAGTCAACTATTTAGATATTACATGCAAGCGTTTAGATATTACAGACAACTGCAACTGATTAGATATTACAGGCAATTGGTATACATAGTGTTTTGATTGGGCCCAGGGGTTTTGTAACAAGAGAAAATCCTAGGGGTTTGTAGAAGCAGGCCTGGTGCTTTTTGAACAATTTACCCTTAAATGAAATAAAATTGGGCTTTAACAAGAAGGAAGGCTACTTGTGGGCTTTTTTCCAAGCAACTGCGGCCCACATCTATCTAAGACGTTGGTGATATAGCCCACTTAAACGCTGGTACACCTCTATTCCTCATCTCGGCTTCATCCCATTTTACAATTGTAATTCTCCTCTCTTAAAAGAAAGTTTATTACATAAAGAGAAAGCACAGCTCTTTTCACCATGTAGCTTAGACAAAACATAAAATAAAGATGATGGCATGGATATACTAAAGTGTTGGCTAATAGATTGGGATGCTATTTACCTAATCTCTTGAGTAAGACTCTTTTTGCTTTCAAGGGAAACAAATCCACTTTGGATTGCTTAACCATTGCTCATAAGTTGGTTCATGCATGCTCTAAAACAAAATCCGAATATGTTATGCTTAAGATTGATTTTCAAAAAGCTTTTGAGTCCATACATTGGGATTATATTATCATTTTTTTGAAAATTAGAGGTTTTGGCAATAACCGGCCGGATAAAGTGGATACACATGATTTTGTACTCTTCAAGCTCTCAAGTTATTGTAAATAGTTGTCTCGGAAAAATCATTAAATGCAGAAGAGCTTGTTTTGATCCCTTATCTTCTTTACTCTTAAGTTTAGCAGTTGATACTTTAGTTAGAATGTTATTGCAAGCAAGAAAGAATGACAAGTTTTCCACCCCTAATCTAAAGGGAGAACTCAAATACCTTCCTTTTATACAGTTTGCTAACGACACTGTTTTGTTTTACAAGGCAAATGAAGAGGAAATTCTTACTATGAAAATCTTGTTATATGTTTTCGAAGGTTATTTTGTTCTCAAAATCAAAGAATTGTCTCATCCTCATCACCAGGATTCAATCCAAGCTGTCCTTCTAGAAAGGTAAATCATTCTCTATAGGGGGAAGGTTTACTCTTATAAACTCAGTGTTTTCTTCACTCCCTTTTTAATATATGTCCTTTTTCAGGTTACCCAAATGCTCATTAAGAAAATTGATAATATTAGAGCTACTTTTCTTTGGTGAGGATGGGTAGAGGGTGGGGGTCAATAAAGATAAAAGGGGTACCATTTAGTTAATTGAAAGAAAGTTTGTACTAGTAAAGGTTGAAGGGGGCTTGGGATCAAGAATATCAGTCACTTTAATATCTCTATTCTTTGAAAACGGTAATGGAAGTTATACAAATCAAACGAATATTCTATTGTTGTCCTTAGATCCGTGTACAATCATAAGAATAGGTTAACCAATACTCATAATACATCTAATTTTTGGAAAAGTTTTATGTTTACTTTCTTTATGGACATCCAACGCTTGAACGTTGAGACAAACGTGAATTTAAACAAAACAAATTATTTAATGTTTTTTTAAAAGTTGACCAGAAATTCCTGAATTCGAGATTTCCCGCAGTGCAAGTGCATATCATTAATTACACTCTATTGTTACAGGATGTACCCATAGTCACAAATTCGCCGTTCGGGAATTATTCGGCGAGGTCGAAAATTCGAATTTGGAGAACTATTTGGAAAAAATTGGCAAGTATTCGGGAAAGATTCGGCAAGTATTCGGGAAATGTTCGGGAAGGATTTCGGGAAATAAATTAATATATGAGGCGCTGGGTTTTGATATTGCGAATTATTCACTGTTTTTGTGAATTATTCGCCGTTTATTTGAATTATTCGCGAATAATTCGTGAATAATTCGAAGCGTTCGCCAGTGGCGATTAAATCGGAGATTTAATCGGCCGATCAAAAATTCACCGAATCGTGAATTATGTGACTATGGACGTACCTGGATGACATACAGTGCTAGCTCATTTCAAATGGCATCATCATGGAGATCGTATACATAGATATGAAATACTTGCAAGAAGAGAACAAAACAAAAGATTATGTATTTTATTCATCCGGATCGTATTTATGTACAACTTGAATGTAAATTACATCAATATTGTAAAGGAATGTAAAGTTACATAAGGCTAACACTTGAATGTAAATTACATCAATATTGTAAAGGAATGTAAAGTTACATAAGGCTAACATTTGAGAGTTAAATTGAAATACTTGAGGGTATTTTAGTGTCAATTTGGTAAAAGTTGATAGGCACTGCCCGATGTAAGGTCCACATCACTTCCTTTGAAGTGCAGGTGGGACGCCTTAAGTGTGGTCTACACCGTCTTCTTTAAGATAAGGGTATCATCTTATTTGAAATATAAACAATATTTCATTTGGAGTATGGATGGCATTTCATTTGAAGTGCAAGTAGGACATCCTAGATGGGGTCCACACTAGTCAAGCATGAGTAGAACATCCTAGATGGAGTCCACACCATTTCATTTGAAGCAGGAAACACCCCATTTGAAGTGTAGATGGAACCCCAAGATGTGGTCCACACATGTTTAAGGAAACAGAGATATTTCTATTTAGGGAAGCCTATATATGGGGCCTCCTGAAGGATTGAGAGGGGTCCCGAAGCAGCCGAGAGGTCATTTTATGGCCTCCCAAAAGCTTGTTCAATCCATATCAGAAAAACTCTGATATAGAGTTTTCTTAAATGAAACTCATTTATTTTGAGTTTCTTGCAGATACTGAGAATGTATGCGATTATTCTCAGTAATTTGTACAACATGAACACATGGTTTGTGTTCAAGAATAAAGCATGGCCTTTTAGTGCCATGTTCATGAGATGAATGCACTACATTCTAGGAACAGATGTGTTTTGCACATCTGATTCATGAATAGGGTTTTCCGATTCATGAGGATCCTGAAAGTATGATTTTCATGTCTCAGACTATGAATGGAGGGTTCCATTCATATATGTCTGTTATGGACATGCATCATGCACAGATATGTTTCATGTCTGAAAATGAATAGGGTTTTTCTATTCACATGACATAAGACATGATATTTCATGTCTTGTGAATTGGATTGTCCTATTCACAGATATTTTCAAGCCATATTTTTATATCTCAAGGTGAATAGAATATTCTATTCACCTATATTCACAGAGAAGGACATGGAGTTTTGATCCATACCCTTCAGGAAATAGTATATCTATTTCTGTTAAGTATGCAGAGAATAGGGGGTCATATTTCAAAGTATGCAGAATATAGGGTGACCTATGTTCTTGGTTTGGTTCATCTCGGTCAAGAACACATTGTGTTCTAGGGTTTCTTCTTACCTGTGAAAAGTCATAACCATGGCTTTCAAACTCTTTTGTGTAAGAGCTGGAAACTTGAGTATTTCCATCCTCGGTTCTCTGATCAGAGAGAAAGACTGAGAAGAGGAGATAGAGATAGGGATAGAGAGAAAGAAGAGAGAAGGAATGTGGTTATCTCATTCTCATATTCCCACCTTCTTCTTTTCTTTTCTTCTTCCTATGCTTTTTCTTCCTCCTCTCGGATCTTTTTATAAAAGTTCTAGGGTTTTGAGCGCAAAGGAGTTTGATGCCTTTTTTTGATCTTGATCTTCTGTTTTTTTAGTTTCTCACAGGGGGTATTTATACCCCTATGTGAGTAGCGAGTAGTGGTAACTACTCACTTGATATCAGGGGAAGTGAGGGGAAGGAAATCCCCCTACTATCTCCTTAAAAATAAGTCAAATCTATTCGGTAGAAGGAGGTTCCGACACTATTTAGTGTCGGGGCTCCCTAATTAAGGGTCTCCCGAGATCGGGAGGGGGGATCCTAATAAGGGATGCCCCAAATCAACTCAATTTTGAGTTGAGGCAACTCAGTGTTGAATTATATTGGGGGGACCTCCTTAGACAGGGGTCCCAACAATGATGAACAAGTGTTTGGCCTGTTCTTGATCATATTTCGATCAAATATTTGATCACTAGGGAAATATTGTAAGTATTCCAAGGTTTTTTTGGGAGTTAGAATTTTAACTCCAATAGAGGCCTCCCGGTATCGGGAGGGGGGATCCCAATTGAGGAATGTTTAGAACAAATCGTTTTTGAGTTGTTTCCAAGGGAACTGTCCAAGGCAAGGGGTCCTTCTTATGATGAACAAGTATTTGGCTTGTTCTTATTATCATAGCCTCCACTTTTGAGTTTAAGTGATCAAGTTCTTGATCATTTGTTCAAATATTGGTATGAGTATTTTAAATATCTTAGGAGTTAAGATTTTAACTCCAACAATGGATATGCACAAATTTGTGCATATCTCATTGTTGTTTGGATCTCATTTGATTTTAGATGCAAGAACTAGATTTCTAGTTCAGACCCGCCGGCCTAAGCATTAACTGAGCCAAGCAGAGGCATGTGGGGGGCCATGTGCACACAAGTGGTGACGATCCAGTGGTTACTGGATAGTCTCTTCCCCTCCCATCTTATTTAAACAGAGGAGGGAGGAGAGAGAAACTCATTGAGTTTCTCTCCCTTCTTCATAATAGAAAAATTCAAGAGAATTCTTTTCCTCTTCTAGCTGAAGATCATCAAGATAGGTCTTGGTGATGAAGCCCTGCTTCTTTGGACAAAGAGAAACCTTTTAGGCTTCTCTGGCAACCTGTCGTTGATCTCCTTCGGAGATCGACTTCGGCAGGGGCGGCGAACTCTTATGGGTTCGTCATAGCTGATCTGGGAACAAAGGAAAACCCTTGCTCTTGTTTCATGGAAATAGCTGTAGGCTATTTCTTTGCATGGAATTAGGTTTTCCTGATTCTTTGGGTGAGAACTAGGGTTTTCCCTATTTCTCCTCATAAAATCGACAAGTCTAGGGAAGTCTCTGTCGAAATTTCTTTGAAATTTCACGAAGGAATTTCTCGAGGAGATTCCTTCATCTTTGGGAGGCCTCCCGATAACTTAGGAGGGTCTCCCGATAGAGGCTTTTCCTCTGTGCGACTTCGGGACCCCAGTTCTGGGGTTCCAGATTTATCCAAGTTTGGCCAAGTCTTGGAGGATCATTTTGTGACCCAAAGACTTCTTGACGGAGGCTTTTGCCCTATCGGGATCCCTCCCGACCAAGTTTTACTTGGTGAGGATCCCAGTTCTGAGGTTCCAGATTTAGCCAAGTTTGGCCAAGTCTTGGAGGATCACTTTGTGATCCAGAGACTTCTCGATGGGGGTCTTTGCCCTATCAGGACCCCTCCCAACCAAGTTTTACTTGGTGGGTCTAATACACATCAAAATTTGGCTAAGTGTTATATAGGATTACTTTGTAATTCCTGTGGGAGTTTTGTTTAATATTTCTTAAAAACCTTGAATTTGAACATAAATGTCAAAATAAGCCATGTTCTTTTAGGGGGTTCAATCAACATTGGTAAGCCTAACTTGGATTTAATCAGGCTTTAAAGACTTTAAAATGAGGTCTTTTCACGCGTCTTTGCTTGTACAGGTTTCGATTATGTATTAACACATGAACTTTTGAATTATGCAACTAACATGTCGTCCAAATGATGCTGCTGACACCAATCCGTCTTTGAGAGCGCTCTACCCCTGTTCAGAATGATAACGGGGTCGTCCCAATAGAAACTGAGGTCTTCCCTGGTCTGGGTGAGGAATTCCTCTCCTACCCTGTGAATATCAGATCTTCCTCCTCTTCCGAGAAGTCCTTCCCTTTTGAGGATTGCGGAGGAATAGGATTTAGTTGATTATAACCCTTCGGATAACGAGGAGGCTGTCCCGACAGGGCCTGAAGAAGGGGTCGATTTCCAGCAATCTCCTGCGGCTGAGGGGTCTATTTCTGAAGAAGGACTGCCGATGGATGCAGCTTCCACCACTCAGGTAGGCGAGGAAGGAGAAATCCTGATGGATGCCGAGCTTGTCGGGGGTGAACCGTTTCCTGTCAATCCCTATCTATAGAATCGTAGTAATGCTCTCCTCTTTCATGTGCCTGGAGAGGCTGTGGTGGAAGCGCATTACCGCCGGGTGGAGCCTGACTTGACGAAGAGGGCCAAGTTTCACATCTATCTGTTAGTGGGACGTTGCATGTGGGGAGGTTTCTTCGAGCGTCACCTTATTCTGAAGACTTACAAGGTCGTCCTCAGGGTTTGTCTTTCCGAGGATCTGACCGATTTATGCTCTAAGGTGCATTTTTATCCCGCTTGGGTGGATGATAATGGCGTATTGTTACACCGTCGGGATTATAAGCACTATTTTCATGTGGTGGCTCCTTACAATACACAACCACGGCGCTTCTATCCAGAGTTGTTGTAGAATCTAATTGTGAGTGGGGCACAAGAGCATTGACCTTCGATTTTCAAATTCTATAAAGTCCCCAGCTTTCTTTCTGGGTATGCAAAGTGGGCCAAGCATATCATTAGTTACGAGTATGAGAATCTTCACTCGACTAGCCTCTACGAGGCAATTTACTGCTCATTTTTCTCGTATGCCCCTGCAGCTGATTATTTGAGGGTCTTTCTTAAGAACTTCGAAACTTGGACTAACACGGCATACTCGATGATGGGTGAAATAGACATGACGCTAATGGATGTTCAAGATTTTTTCGGATTGCCGATTACCGGGGAGATATATGACGAGTGTAATCCCCTCGAGGAGCTTTTATTTAGGCAAGACCCTGCCTATTAGCGTTACGTCCATCCCTCTTGCGTGGACTTGTATAATGCATATTATAGTCTCGCATGCGGCAGCTCTGAGTACCCGGTTAGGATGGTAAGCTTTGAGCTCTGGATTGGGTATTTCCAGGACTTAGAATCAATGGATCCTACGGATGACTTCTTGAGTATTAGGTGTCCTTTTTCTGATGGAAAAATCCCTCCCCTAGTAAGAAGAAACATGGTAAGAAAGGACGTAAAGGCAGCTTGTCTAGTGAAGTTGAAGTGGTTGGTGAGACGAGCAAGGGGCGTGATCCGCTTTAAAACAAGGATTACCTACCGAAGGCGAATCCTTTTAGGGAAGAAGCCGTGCGTAAACTCTACCCGAAGAGAGAGATAAGCAGGGAGACATTCCTGAGTGTCTTCATTGTGCTTTGGTTATTCTATTTTGCTATGCCAAATAAGCTCGTCATGCGACCCGAAGTATTCTTGATGGCATCTCATATGGCGCAGGACATTAAGCATGCAATAGGGGTGCATGTATACACTCAAATTCATATATATATATATATATATATATATATATATATATATATATATATATATATATATGCACCTTTTTGAGCGCTAGTTGGCCAGGGCTCGTAGCAGTTTATACCCCAATGCAATATATCTACGCCTTCTTGGGAAAACATATCCAGGGAATGTATTGACCAAAACATCCTCCAGTTTTCCAGGATCACCCTTGGCCATCGATGCTTGCCATTGCCTCTGCTACACCGTATACCGAGGGCGACTATCGTGTGAAAGCGAGGAAGGCTTTTCGATCACGATCTGCTAAGTAATTGTTTGAGAGTAGATACGTCAGGTGAGACTTTCGCAATAATGTAGATTTTACGACAAATGAAGCATCGTTAAAAAACCTTAAGCTTTCAAAGCGGTCCGCCACCTATAATTCATGACCTCTCTTCGAAATAAAATAATTATGTATAGGTGTAAGGACAAAATGCGCCTTATATTGTGAACCACTTTGGGCATTGGTTGGGGTTAGACTAGCACATCCTTATTGAGTTTGCTCTCATCACAATACCGCATAATCTGGAGCTCTTAGGTCAGTGCCGGTATGAGCTCAGGTATTACCCTAGGGGTGTTCGCTTCCTTATCCCCGTATTTCATCGTCATGGTGCCATATCTCACGACTACCTGCGGCAGCTGAGAACGAATTATAAGGCTTATTTTTCTCATAAGATGACCAGGCTAATTTGGATGGGTAAGGATACAAAGATCCATCCCCAGGATGTTCCTGTGGGTGCTCGTGAATTCGTGCGGCTCCAGGCGGTGGGCATTTTAGAGCCCATTCTTGGGAGAGCGGGGTTTGGTCAGGCCAGCCATTTCTTTCCGGCCTATGACATGATATTTGCCCAGAACCAGGCCTATCAAAAGAAGGTGAGGTCTGAGGCCTAAGAGTGCCGACGATAGCAACTGCGTGTTGATGTCAGTGCTGCTGAACATGTGTAATATGCGAGGCTTGAAGACACCTCTTAGTGGTGGGGGTGAGAATGATGTTCCTGCTGTCCGTGTCTTGTTCGATCCCGTTGGGACCTCGGTTGAGGCTGAGCCGGCCCCGGCTTATGATGAGGATGGTATGTTGGTTATTTTATGGAAACTATGTTTAATTTATTTTCAATTGCATCTTGGTTTAATATGCATGCTTTTAAACTGCAGGAGAGGGTTCTTCTAGAGGCATTTTGATAGCTTATGGTTTTTGATGATCCTATTATTTAGTTTTGATGATAGCTTAAACATGAATGGTTGTTTAGTATCATGTGCTTATCTTGTTTACATTATCGACACTAAACTTGTATACACTTGTTGTTAGCTTTCTATCCTATAATTTGTGTATACCGAGTAATATATCAATATCACTTGCTTTACTTGTGTTATATACTTCGATATTGATATATTATTCTCATTCATTGATTTGGGATACGATTCGTATATTCGTAATACCAAAACAATGAATGTTTCATATAGTTGTGTATATTTATAACTTGCGTATTTTTTAATACTGTATATGATGAGCTTGATCTTTGAGATTGCATTTCAGTATATCGGATATCTCGAGACGAAGCTCTAAAAATAAAGATGGAGGAAATCGAGCTTAAATGGAATATTTAATGGAGGTTGAAGGATTCAGATGAGTGCTTCTTAATTTGCCAATTCAAGCTATAGATAGCTAAGAAGCTGAAGTCCGAGATTTGAAGCGTTCATGTCCAAGTTCAAGATTTGAAGATCAAAGAACGACTTCAAGACGCTTGTGAGTGGCGAAGATCAATGGAAGTACAATTGAAGATTAATTGAAGATCGAAGCACCAAAGGTTCGAGAGCTCGAAGACGTCAAAGATTCAAGGTTTCGAAGTTTTGCCAATACCGACATAGGAATCTTTGTAAGTACTCGATCTAATTATGGTTATATCATTTAGAGCTCTTGAACACTCACACACGTCTGCACAAAAGTTTTACATTGTATAAATGTTGGGTTTTTCGATTTCGAAGTTTCCTATTTTTACAAAAACCCAAATATCTGCTTTTTATGTTTAGCTAGACGTCTGCATTATTGTGATTCAGACATCCGCCCTCTGGTTATTTCCAAATGTCTGAAATATCATAAATCCAGAGAAGATACAGAAGTTTGTAGTTCATGTCGGCAGACGTCTGATGAAGGTTTTCAAAATGGCATTTGAAAACTTCAAACGTCTGCCCATGTAAACTTCAGACGTCTGTCTAGCGCTCTATTATTTGCTTTGAAATACTAGACGTCTGCAGCTCATCGGGGTATACGTCTGATGTTAAAATGTTTTCAAAAATATAGCCGTTGGGACTTTTTATTTGAACTTCAGATGTTTGCCCTTTTGTTAAATCTGCTGGCATCATTTAAAACGGCTAGTTTTTTGTAGGATGCTATAAAAGTGTTTTCTAAACTATTTTTCATGATTATCACTTCCATAAACTGAAACTTGAATATCCAAGCGTTCATATCACATCTTGTGAGAGCAAAATCTTTATTATGATTATATCCTCATTCTTTCACACACAAAAGATTCAAGAGCTCAAATTTGATTATCCATACTTCTTAGAGTATTAGAAGTGAGCTTGAGAGAAACTCATTGTAGAGTGATTATGCCTATATTTTTTCTTTTTTTCTTTGTATGGGAACTCTTGAGTGCAAGAGTTGCTTTGTAAGAAAGAAGTGAGTATAAGGTTCAACTCCGACCGGAAGTGGAGAATGTTCGTTGCTTGTGTGTCGAGCAATGTGAGGTCTTTTGAGGAGATGTGTTGTAAGGTTTAGCCTCCACCGGAAGCGAGATTGTGGGTTGCTTGCGGGCAACGTGTTTGTCTCTTTAAGAAATACGTATTTATTGGAACGGGTTTGTGCGCCTTAAAAAAGTGGACTAGGAGATCTTCCAAACCGCTATAAAAACGACTCTTGTTTGTGTTTACAATTTTTTTATCTCTTATTGTTCATTAGCTTAGAAATTGCATGCTTTTTCCCTACTTGCATTATATGCTCCTTGCTTATTCTTAATATTGTACTTGCTTGCTTATTGTTTTTGTTGCACAATTGTAGTTTTGCTTAGCCTCTTTATCTAATGGTTTATCGTTTGTTAAGCTATTCAATTGTGTTATCTTTGCAAGTGTAGTATAGAAATTTTAATTTGGGCATATTGGTAGATTAGTTCTATTCACCCCCTCTAGGATTTCTTACAATTAGTATCAGAGCTTGGTGCTCTTATTTGCTAGGCTTTACAACCTAAAGTGATCCCATGGCTTCATCTTGCTCTTTCATTAATAGTTATTCTATTCTTGATCCTCCATGTTTCGATGGAAATAAATTTGATTTTTGGAAAATAAAGATGAAGCATTTTCTTGAATGTCGGGGTATGGATTTTTGGAAAATTGTTATGAACGACTATTCTATTCGTTCTATTTCTAAATTTAAATGGAGTAATCGTGAAAAAGATTTGTTTTCTTTAAACATCAAAGCTATACTATATTTTCAATTTGCTTTAGATGTTGATATTTTAAACAATTTTTCATCTTGCAAGACGGCTCACGGTATTTGGTGCTTATTAGAGCAAACTTATAGAGAGCACATAACTTGCAAGGAAGTGACTTACTTAGCGACTTTAGATGGTTCTCAACAAAATGCAAATCAAGAGAGAAAATCCAACTCTAAGAAGTCAATCATGCACTCTTTTGATCATTGCATTGTAAATAACCCTTCTTTTGATATTCATGAACTTACACATGATCAACTTCTTGATGCATATCATGATCTTAATGAAAATTCTAATGTTATTGCATCTAAAAATGAATTCCTCGAAAAATGTTCTTATGATTTCAATATTGAGCGAAAGGAATTGATAAGTTGTTGCGATTCTTTTGAAACGTTGAATAGAGATTTTATTGCCAAATATAACACTTATCTTGTTCTCATGATTCTCAGGTAGCTTTAATTAATAAATTAGAAATTGAGAAAAATGTGTTGTTTTCAAAGCTTGCTTCACAATCTTGTATTATTGATGCTTTGAGAATTGAAAATGAAAATTTGGCCTTTTCTTGTGAGGTCTTGAGAAAAAAAAAACCTTCATTCGATTTCAAGTTTTAAAAATGAGATTGATGATTTGAAATCGACTATTTTGTCTTAAGAATCTCTTATTTTAGAAAACTCTTCTCTTAAGGAGAAAAACATTGCTTTAAATTCTTTGCTTGCTACGTTTTCAAGTTTTGATTCTTTATATAGCAAGGAGGAGAAAGTTTTAAATCGAAGAGGCGTTGGTTTTAAGAATTCAAAATTTCAAAAACCCTTTTCGTCTAAATTTGTCAAACGTGCTTCGAAATTTGCTAAATATCATGTTCGCTCACATGCTTATCTATATAGATTTAGTTCAAGACAAACGTTTAAGAAGCATGCGCATCATTCACTTGCTTTATCTCATACTTTTTTGACACTTCTAGGACTACCATACTTGCACACACTCACACTTGCAATTTTTGTGGTGCACATGACTATTTGACATAATCTTGTGATTTAAAGAAAAATATATCTTTATATGCCAATGTGAGATGGATTCCCAAATTTAACCCATACGGATCCAAGAAGATTTGGATACCGAAATCCCTTTCCATATCTTATTTTATAGGTATGGACCAATTGACGACTTGAGGGATTTGGGAGCATGATGAGCAAGAGCACTTCAATGAAATATTTACTTGGCTCATCGTATTATGGGGTAATGTATTCCTTGGTATACTCTTTTAGAATATCGCATATTCATTTGTGCTTAATGTTGATATTCTAAATGCGTATGTTATTTATTTATATACCCTTTGATGCACTTGTTTTATCTTGAATATCTTTTTGTGCTTGTTTCATATATGAGATACTATCTATATTGCTATCCTTTTGCTCATATATGAATTCTTGTGCTCATTTATTCTTAAACTTGTGATTATTTAAACTTGAGCACACTTTGGTATGAAAACTAGATTTATATTTTCATATCCTTTAGCTTTCTTGCCATAACTCACCATCATTTACTTGAATTGGTTTTTTAATCTTATATGTGAAAGTTTGTATCCATGTAGTTTTAAATTGTTTAAATCCTTTTTATATGGATACATTTGGCACATATTTTATCTTTGAACCATTTTCTTTTGGTATCATTATTTGTGCCTTATTTAGGGTGTTAGCGCTTAAACCTGCTTATATTGTTTGCACATCCTTTTGCATGAGTAGATTTCTTCATTTGGTATTCACTTCTTTTTCATCTAACCAAATAGCTTCTGCAACCCTTTTAGGAAGCCAGTTGTGGATTCCGTTAATTACAACGAATCCTATTCATGTGTCTAGCGGGGAGAATTAGAAACCCTTCACCGGGGAGTCGATTCTTATGATGAGGAAACCAGGTCTTTATCTACATGGCTTAGGATCGCTCATGCTTGCCCTCACATGCCATTAGAACTTACTAGTCTCTTTCATGTAGTTGATTTTACATGTATATTGCTTTACTTTGTTATCTCCTATACACATGCTTTTGGATACGAGTTATATTTTCAAAATTTGCATTTTACTTATACTCGTATCCATCTCCTAGTGTTTTCCTATGCATACATTTAGAGAGAGTGATTCAAACGTTTGATTCATTTTAGGTGTACGCATATGTTTAGGGGGAATAGTTTAAGCGTTGCAATTTTCTTAAACACCCTTTTTGATTATGTCAAAAAGAGCAAGAATAATAGGATTGTGAGTATATCAATATCCGAGATTTGGTTTTTTTGGATATAGATATACTATTTCCTATTCATGTTTTTCCATCATCAAAAAGGGGGAGATTGACAGCTTATGGATTTTGATGATTCTATTATTTAGTTTTGATGATAGCTTAAATATGAATAGTTGTTTAGTATCACATTCTTATCTTACATTATCAACACTAAACTTGTATACACTTATTTATTAGCTTGCTATCCTATAACTTGTGTATACCGAGTAATATATCAATATCACCTGCTTTACTTGTGTTATATACTTCGATATTGATATATTATTCTCATTCATTGATTTGGTATACGATTCGTATATTCATAATATTAAAATAATATATTTCATATACTTGTGTTTATTCATAACTTGCGTATTTCTTAACACTCTATATGATGAGCTTGGTCTTTGAGATTGCATTTCAGGATATCGGATATCTCGAGACAAAGCTCTAAAAAGGAGGATAGAGGAAATCGAGATTAAATGTAATATTTAATGGAGGTTGGAGGATTCAGACGAGAGCTTCTCAATTTGCCAATTCAAGCTATGAATAGTGTCATGCTCCGCTTTCCAAAAGATGGTATTTTTCCTATTTTTATTCATTAATAAATGGTGTTATTTATAATTTAAGAATATATGTGGTTTTGTGTGTAAGAAGATATTGTCATATATTTCTTAACTTATAAGTAATATAATAAGGAGTATTATATTGCATATCTTTTCAGATAAATATCCATTTGATTCATAAGTAAAATAATCACAACCATATCCTTTTAAATAATTAGTTATATTTTTCTTAAATATTAAGTAATTTAATTGTGAGCAAAAATGGATTGGAATATTTTCTCTAATAGAATAAATGCTACTAATAATTTGATTTGAAATATTGTACAGATTTTAAAAGTAGCAAATCATTTCAAGATGGCAATTAGAGTTCAAAAGATCAAATCAAATCAAAGTTAGCAAATCAAAGCAGCTTAGTTTGGAAACAGATTGAAAATTCACGCAACTGCGGATAAACGATAATATTTTCAAGATTTTATCATCTAAAAAGCGTTCTAAAATCGCGTGAAAGATACAGAAAAAAATTGGAGTTAAGATTCCAAAATCTTGCGGCTAAACAGTCGCGTCCTAGTATAGATGTGCGACTAAACTGCTACGCAATGGTGGCCGTTCGATTCAATTTTTTATGGGCATGATAGTCATTTCACGTGCGTCGATATGAGCTCTAGGGTTTCAGATCCAAAGGCCCATATAAAGAACCAAGTAGTATTGAGGAAATGCTATCTAGGGTTTCACATCTTATGGTTTAAAAACTATAGTTTCCTCAGTAAATTTTAGCCATTAAATTCTTGTATGAAAGTTGAAGTTATGAATAAAAGGTAAATCAATTTTATTATCCTCGTCTCTTATTTCTTCGCACTTACTATTTTCCTTGCAATTTAATTCTCTCGCATTTATTTATCGCACTTTAATTTTTATTATATAGATGTTAGTTTTTATGACTTCCCTTTCTTCTTTTTAATGTTTTCAAAACGATGATACCAAAAAGAATTTCCTTGCTATCGTGAGGGATCTAAGGGCTAGCTTTCTCGAAATAAATTCTTCTCTTTTTCTTTGATCTATTATTTTAATCTACAATGATTCCCAATGGTTGTTTTTCGCTTTTGTGAGAAACTTAACGGTTAGCATTTTAGTACTTTTCATATCCCTTATCAATTTCCCATTATCATTTTATTTCAACGAGTGAGTAGATTCTCGCTTGTTATGGTTGTAGAAAAGGGTAGTATAAGGGATGGAAAATCCCTTATAATCTTCTTATGTTTTCATTTTATAAACTTTAACAAAGAGAATATTAACCCCTTATTTGGGTGCACTATCAATTCATGATAGTTGCGATCTCGATTTGAGAATTAATTAATACTTGTTTTGTTGGAAGCTTGAGTTTAATAGGGATCAATGGAAGGACATAGGTCAATAGAGGGAATCCCAAGTACCCCTCTAACTACCTAATCCACATTTATTTCTATTCCTCTAGCATTAAATAATTAAAAGATAAAAAAGAATCATTTTTAAATCACTATCTTTTAACTACCTATTCCGAAAACCCTATTAAGTTTTTTTCTTATTGTTATTTTTATCTCAATTTTAGAATAGAAACAAAATCCAATTTTTTCTGAATTAACTCGTCTAAAACATAATAATTAATATTACCATCTCCCTGTGTACGACCCGTACTCATCACGGCTAGCTATTGCGACCATAATCACATAATTCGTGAATTATTCGGCGAATTCGCGGATAATTTGCGAATTATTGATATAACGATTAAATCTGCGAATTATTCATCGTCGCCGAACACGGCGAATTATCCACGAATTATTCGCGAATAATTCCCGAATTATTCATGAATTATTCAAAAAAACAGCGAATTATTCAAAAAACAGCAAATAATTCACAAAATTAAAATCTAGCGTCTCATATATTAATTTTTTGCTCGAAATCCTTCCCGAATATTTTCCGGACACTTACCGAATCTTTCCCGAATACCTGCTGATTTTTTCCGAATAGTTCTCCGAATCCGAATTTTCGACCTTGCCGAATTATTGCCGAGTCACGAATTTGTGACTATGATTGTGACACTGTATTGATTGCGGTACATTAGAACACAAAAACTCAAATTTTCACATCAATCAAATGGCGCCGTTGCTGGAGAGACGGTAGTATTATTTTTCTTGTTATTCAGGTTGATTTCTTTTTATTTCAAAAAAAAATTAAAACTGTATTTTGATATGATTTATGATGTTTGTTCGAGTTGTGCAGAAAATCTGGAGTATCTGGGTGAGCCTACGGTAAATATAATTGCTTGAACCAGGAGAACAAGGAATAAGGAGGTCGGTGCCAGAGAATTGGGCAGGTCGGCTGATTGATGTGAAAAACTGTGTCTTTATGTGTTCTAGTTGCCGCAATCAATAACGGTGTCGCAATTGCTAGCCGATAGTGAGTACGGATCGTCCATAGGGAAATGGTGAATTAATTATCTTGTTTTAGACAAGTTAATAAATAAAGGTGAGATTTTTATCGTTTTAAAGTAAAGAGATTTGAAAATTTTCGAGAAGGGATTGTAGGGTTTATACGATTTAGTAGTTAATGGATGGAGTTTAAAAATAATTTTTGTAATCTTTTAATTATTTAATATTAAAGAAATAGCGATGAATGTGGATTAGGGTTCTTGAAGGGATTAGGGTTTTTCTCTACTGACCCTTATCCTTCCATTAATCCCTATTTATCTCAAGCCCTCAACAAAGCAAGTATTAACGAATTTCAAATTATAGTCGTGACTATCATGAATTGATAGTGCGCTCGATAAGAGAGTTGAGATTTATTTTGCTAAAATTTATAAAAATAAAAATTTAAAAGATTTTGGTCATCCATTATACTACCCTATCCTACAAACCCTAACAAACGAGAATTTACTCGCTCATGGAGATAAAAGAAGTAAACAAGGAGAGATTAAAGATTGATGAACCCATAAGAAATAACAAAATTAAAATTGTGTAAACTAAATGCAGAAATTAAAATGCAGAAAGTAATGAGACAAGATAAAAAAATCTATCTTTTATTGAATAAACAATTGCATTACAGACTTTGACTGCTGAAAAATAAAACTACAAACCCTAGTTTTCTTAAGAGATCTAGATTGCTTGATCGGTCGATCAGTGGATGGATAGATTAACCCTAATTGCTCTCGGTCCTTGTCATGCCCCGCTTCCCAGAGTGCGCTAAGATCGGCACGTGACAGAGCCAACCATACTACCTGTAGATAGAAAACATCCCCCCACAGTCATATTACCGCTGTCTAGAGATATCAAGAACAGTAGAAATAAAATAAACTATCTAGTACAAGTCCATGAGCCAGAATAAACGAGTCAAGAAATAATATGCGGAAGTAATAAATCCAATGAGTAATAACATCTGGAAAGTAAACATAACTAAACTTGATACTAACTGGATACTAACAGGATCCTCACTGCTCGGCCCGACGGCGGAAATACTCATGATCAGCCTACGACAAGGGTAGAGGATCTGGGCCATGCAAAACCCAGACATCAGTGCGTCATAATATTAACAATAATATAATCAGGAGGTAACAAGGCATGCAGGAATGAGTATGAACAGTAATAAAAGTATAACAGTAACACGAATAAAGAACAATGAAGGGTATAAGCACATGTGATGTGCAGTGAGTAATCTGAACTAAACTACTGGGTTAATTACTCTCAAGTCTTTGAAATCAATTTAATGAATCGTCGATGTAACTCAATAGTATCCCGTGCATGTCCGGGACCACGGTCCAGATTCTCGGGCCGAATCCGAGACATGCCGCTAGGCACTAAACAAGAAACATGTACAGATGAATGATGTCAGCAGCAGCATCCCCGGGCTGGCCTAGCCTGTAAAACTGATCAGTATAAGTATCAAACTGTCGAGTTACAAGTCAGGTTTCATCATTGATTTCCCTATACCCCCAAGTTATGTGTTCAAATCAGGTATCGATAAATCTGGAGCTAATGCCAACACAGGATCAAGCAGGTACATGTTTGTCTATACAGACAACAAGATATGTCCATCGGGACAACATGTCAAGATTGTTGGCATTAGGAACATGATTAGGTATTAAGTCAAGCAGTGGTGCAACAGGTCATGTCAGGTAGTGCCCAACAATAAAATGTAGCAAGTATGGATGCACGATAATAGCATGGATGCACAAATATTTATCATGGGTTATATCATGACTATGTAGGATGCATAATATCAAGTATGGGGTGCTAATAAAACAATAATATGGATTAATATAATCTGTAGATGCAACTGGATATAAAGAATTAATGGTATGGGTACACAATAAAACATGGATGCATGAATAACTGTTAGGGATTGCAACTATAGCTCCATTACTAGGTAGGATGCACATTTTCTAGCATAGGGTGTTAATGTAGCAGTAATATGAAATAACGTGACTTGAAATGCAAATAGATATATAATCAATGGTATGGATACACAATTATCGATTAGGGTTAAATTTACAGTTCCAAGACTAAGTGAGATGCACATTATTAAGCATGGGGTGTTACTACAATAATAATATGAATTAATGTGATCTATAGATGCAGTTATATATATTTTAAATGATATGGATGCAAGCGTGTATCCGAAAACAATAAAACTGTAAAATGGATGCATAATGTGATAATCGGGTAACATTTTACTCATATGGATGCACAATACTATATCTAGCATGTAGCAAAATGAATTAGCATGCGTCTAGATATGTAAATAATGATATGGATACAAACGGACATCGTAAAACTATAAAACTATAACATGGGATGCATAATTTAAAATACATGTATTATATTTATTCAAATGGATGTAAATAGAGTAACATAGCATGTAGCAAGATAAATTTGCCTCGATTGAATCACACGACGGATACGCACGGCACGTCCGACGTCGGTAAATCGTCGCAACGTACACGCGGCACGCGGGACGGGTCTAGGCAAGGCGAGAGGGTGATCACGCAGGTAAGGTACGTCCACTGGGTCGTCTGGAACGGCAGTGGCGACGCGACTCCGGCGAACGCTGAAATTACAAGATTCAAGAAAAGAAAAGAAAAAGAAAAAGAAAAGAAGAAGAGGAAGAAGAAGAAAGAAGTGCTCACTGGGTAGGTGCACAGGGATCAAGAGAGAGGTGAGGGCGACGGCGAGATCAACGGAGCTCCGGCGAGGCTAGGGTTTGGCTTTGAGGAGTTAGGGTTTGGGCTCGGGTGTTAGTGCAGGCTGGGGTCGGGTGCATGGATCTTGGTGTAGGAGGGAGAAGAGAAAAGAAGGAGATGTTGGAGATGAGGAGAGAAAGAGTTGCTGGCGATGATGAAGTGATCGGCGGCGATGGAGGTGCAGGTGAAGGGTTCTGTGGACTTGGGTGTGCAGGGTGATGGGTGCTCGGCAATGGAGGAGGAAGAAGAAGAGGACGACGACGAGGGGGAGGAGGAGGTGAGGGTTGAGGTCGAGGGCAGTGAGTTTTAAGGTTAGGGTTTGAGGAGGCTGTGGGTTTTCCTCGTGGCGCTCGGGGTTTTAAATAGGGAAGAAGAGGAGAGAAAGAAGGAGGAAGGCGACGAGATCGCGCGGGCAGTGACCACAGTCGAGAAGCGAACAGTGTTCGCGAGAGGAGAGAGAGAGGGCGAGAGAGGAAAGAGAAAGGAAGAGAGAGAGAGAGACTCAGCGAGGAGAGAGGAAAGAGAGAGAGAAAGAGAAAGAGAAATGAGAGAGACTGAGTGGGAGAGAGAGAAAGAGAGAGGGCTGGGGTTGTTAAAAAGGTTATGATTTTGATTTAATAAAATTTCGTTAGTTATTTAATTTTTGTTAAACTGTTATCTAAATTTTAAATATTATATTAAATAAAATTGGATTTTCTGGTAAATACAAATTTAGTCCAAAATATGCCCGGGTCGGGTCTAATATTCAGTTTTAAAATACGAAAAATATATGCGTCGACCAAAATTAAGAATGAATGTCCGGGTAATGAAAATGCATACCCCCAAGAACGGATGTACGTGCGTGCGCGTAGCCATCCAAGCAAGTCTGTTTCACTGAACGGGACAAGAACAAGATGCGCGGATGCTACGACAGGGTTAGGGGTATCATGCAGGCCATGCAATGTATTTTTAAAATATTTTATGTGACTTATATGTTATATTTTAAAAAATGCAGATGCCAGATAAAATACCAGTATGCAGTATGTAAATATGGAAGTGCACGAGTCCACATAACAAGTCAGGATAAATCATAAATATGAATCAAGACAGGTTTCAAGCAAGCGGGTCGGGTCGGATGCAAATACAGAAGTCAAACACACTATTCGCACCCAAAACACTATGAATCAGGAAAATATCATAATAATGAAATACTTGAACTAGAACTGGTATTAATGAACTAGGGTGTTACATTATACCCAACTACAAAAAGAATTTTATCCTCGAAATTCCCAAAACAAGAAAAGATAAACAAACATGAATCTACAAGAATAGGTGTGGAAACTTCTGTCGAATCTCATCTTCTCATTCCCAAGTCGATTCTCCGTGCGAGCGATTTCCCCAAGAAACAAGTATGAGAGAGATAACCTTGTTCTTAAGGAATTTTTCTCTTCGATCAACAATTGACATCAATCGTTCCTCAAAGGTCAAATCCTCTCTTACAGTCAGCTCCGAATGATCCAGCACGTGTGTTTCATCTCGAACATACTTACGGAGTTGAGATACATGAAACACGTCATGAACCTTCACCAAGGATTGTGGTAACGCCAATCGATAAGCCACTTCTCCAACACACTTCATAATCTTAAAAGGCCCTACGAATCGAGGACTAATCTTGCCTCGACTCCCAAAACGAATCACTCCTCTAGTAGGTGATATCTTCAAGAATACAAGATCACCAATAGCAAACTCTAGAGGTCTTCTCGATGTGTCGGCCTAACTCTTCTTCCGATCTTGTGCTGCCTTCATGTGATTCTGGATAGTGATAACCTTCTCTACTGTTTGCACGATCAAATCCGGTCCAACGATCTTCGTTCTCCAATATCGTCCCAACAAACAGGTGAACCACACTTGCGACCATACATTGCTTCGAATGGAGCCATCTGAATAGTCGCCTGAAAGCTGTTGTTGTACGAAAACTCCACCAAGTGTAGATGGTCCTCCCACGAACCCTTGAAGTCTAACATGCAAGCTCTCAACATGTCTTCAAGAGTTTGGATCGTTCTCTCTGACCGGCCATCTGTCTGAGGATGATAAGCTGTGCTAAACTTCAATTGTGTCCCCAAACTTTCCTGTAAACTCCTCCAGAAGTGCGATAAGAATCGGGTGTCACGGTCGGACACGATGCTCACAGGTACTCCATGCAATCTCACAATCTCCTGCATGTACCGTTCTGCCAACGCTTCCGTTGATTGACCAACTCAAAATGGTATGAAATGAGCTGTCTTGGTCAATCGATCAACAATCACCCAAACAGCATTGTTGCCCTTTGGATTCCGCGGTAAAGCTGTCGCGAAATCTATGGTTATATGTTCCCACTTCCATTGAGGAATCGGAAGTGGTTGCAATAAACCAGCAGCCCTTTGATGTTCAGCCTTAACTTGCTGACACACCAAGCACTTCGCTACAAGGCGAGCAATCTCCCTTTTCATGCCTTCCCACCAGAAATGTCGTCTTAGATCGCGGTACATCTTCGTGCCTCCTGGAGCAAGGTCTTTCTTTCTCTTTTCAATCAAAGAAAGGTTTTCTTCGAAAGCACCAGAGTTAGCCGAGTAGCTCGAGAAGGAAGCTGAGAAAGGGAAACCAAACGTCGGATGCCGCATGGCGGTACGGAATACGCGGAACTGTGCGCCTCCTTCATAACTTCTTCGCGAATATCTCCCTTCGGCACACACAAACGGCTACCATATCGCAACGAATCATCTTCATGAATCAACAAGTCCGTTCGAAGTCCAGCTTCAACCTGTTCTCGAAACTTCTGCAATCTTGGGTCCTGCGACTGTGCTGCTTTAATACTCTCGATCAACGACGACTGTACTTGCAACTGCATCAATTGTCCCGAAGAATGCGGTAGCACGATTTCCAACTCGAATCTCCGAAAGTCATCTATAAGTTCTTTCTGTGCAGTCAACATCCGAATTGTTGGCAACCGATTAAGGGCATCCGGCACAACATTAACTTTTCCCGGATGGTAGTTAAGATCAAGATCGTAATCAGCCATCAGCTCCAACCATCTATGCTGCCTCATGTTTAGCTCTTTCTGTGTGAACACATACTTTAGGCTTTTGTGATCAGTGAATACTTCAACCCTTTAGCCCAATAAGTAGTGTCTCCAAATCTTCAAAGTGAAAATCACAGCTGCAAGTTCCAAATCATGAGTTGGGTAATTCTTCTCATGGCTCTGCAATTGTCTCGATACGTAAGCTATAACTTTCCCATGTTGCATCAAAACACATCCCAAACCTTTCCCAGATGCGTCGCTGTGAATCACCAATCCTCCGGAACTGTCTGGTACGGTCAAAATAGGAGCGGTTATCAATCTTTGCTTCAACGCCTCAAAAGCTGACGCACATTTATCCGTCCATTCGAACGGCTACTTCCGTATAAGCTTGGTCAAAGGCTCATCTAAGCGAGCAAAATTCTCCACAAACCTTCTGTAATATCCGGTAAGTCTAAGAAAACTTCTGATCTCTGCTACGTTCTTCGGAATTGGCCAATCTTGAACTGCTGCAATCTTTTCAGGGTCAACGGCGATTCCATCTCCGGATAGAACATGCCCCAAAAATTTCACTTCTTCAAGCCAAAACTCGCATTTGCTCATCTTTGCATACAATCTTTCTTGCCTCAATGTCTGCAGTGCGATCTTCAAGTATTCTGCATGCTCTTCAAGACTCCTTGAGTAGACCAGAATATTATCGATGGATTACCACTATAAACTGGTCCAAGAACGGTGAAAAGATTCGGTTCATCAGGTCCATAAATATCGCCGGTTCATTCGTGACTCCGAATGGCATCACTAAGTACTCGTAATGTCCATATCGAGTTCGGAACGCAGTCTTGCAAATATCCTCTGGTTTAACTCGGACCTGATGATATCCGGATCGCAAATCCAGCTTCGAGAATACCCTCGCGCCACTAAGCTGCTCGAATAATTCGCCAATGCGAGGGTTCGGGTACTTGTTCTTAATAGTCACCCGGTTTAATTCTCGATAATTGATGCACATCCTCCTTGTGCCATCTTTCTTCTTGACTAGAAGAACTGGAGCTCCCCAAAGTGAATTGCTGCTGCGAATCCAACCCTTCTTAAGTAATTCGGTAACCTGCTTCTTGACTTCTTCCAACTCCACTGGTGCCATCGGATAATACGCCTTTGAGATTGGCGCTGCACCAGGAACAAGATCGATTGCGAACTCCACATCTCGTTTTGGCGGTAAACCTGAGATGTCCTCGAACACGTCCATGAACTCTCGAACTACAGCTGACGCTTCCTCCTTATCAACTTCCATCGACGAAAGACCACTGTTTGTCGGCCTAGCCCTAAACTCGACTGGCCCGACAGAACTGCTTCCTCCAGCAAAAACAAACTCCGGATGTCCAGGAATCTGGAAAATCACTTTCTTTTCCCTACAATCAATGTGAGCGTGGAAAGTGCCAAGAAAATCCATTCCCAAGACAACTTCATAACTGCCGGTATCGATCACCAAGAAATCTGCAAAACATGAACTGGTAAGCAATGAAACTGAGAGAACCAGGGTAATAAAACGACCATGGAACAAGGAAATGAATCAAGATCGGGACTCCAAATTACTTAAATAGAGTACCGCATTGTAACCATGCTGCAGTTCATGGGTACAATCACATAACTCCGTTCAAGTTGCCCAAATCCTAGTATCAGAATAGAAAGAAACAATAGGGAACCAGAAGGTTTCAAGTCGAGATGCAAAGTTGTTTGCATATCGTCAAGACAAAGGATCAAGAGAAAGATAAGATTCAAGAATCACGAGAACAAGGTGGCAGGACATGTTCCTAATTACGGATCTTCCGATTCGTGTATTGGGTCCAATACCCAACTACAAAAGAATCGAACCCGATTAACCTAAATCCAATGGCTCTGATACCAAACAAACCCTGTCACACTCCGCTTCCCAGAGTGCGCTAAGATCGGCACGTAACAGAGCCAACCATGCTATCTGTGGATAGGAAACATCCCTCCACAGTTACATTACGGCTGTCTAGAGATATCAAGAACGGTAGAAATAAAATAAACTATCTAGTACATGTCCATGAGCCAGAATAAACGAGTCAAGAAATAATATGCGGAAGCAATAAATCCAATGGGCAATAATATCTGGAAAGTAAACATAACTAAACTGGATACTAACTGGATACTAACAGGATCCTCACTGCTCGGCCTGACGGCGGAAATACTTCTGATCAGCCTGCGACAAGGGTAGAGGATCTGGGCCATGCAAAACCCAGACGTCAGTGCGTCATAATATTAACAATAATATAATCAGGAGGTAACAAGGCATGGATGCATGGGTATGAACAGTAATAAAAGTATAACAGTAACACGAATAAGGAACAGTGAAGGGTATAAGCACATGTGATGTGCGGTGAGTAATCTGAACTAAACTACTGGGTTAATTACTCTCAAGTCTTTGAAATCAATTTAATGAATTATCGATGTAACTCAATAGTTTTCCGTGCATGCCCGGGACCACGGTCCAGATTCTCGGGCTGAATCCGAGATATGCCGCTAGGCACTAAATAAGAAACATGTACATATGAATGATGTCAGCAGCATCATCCTCGGGCTGGCCTAACCCGTAAAACTGATCAGTATAAGTATCGAACAGTCGAGTTACAAGTCAGGTTTCATCATTGATTTCCCTATACCCCCAAGTTATGTGTTCAAGTTAGGTATTGATAAATCTAGAGCTAATGCCAACACAGGATCAAGCAGGTATATGTTTGTCTATACAGACAACAGGATATGTCCATCGGGACAACATATCAGGATTGTTGGCATTAGGAACAGGATCAGATATCAAGTCAAGCAGTGGTGCAACAGGTCATGTCAGGTAGTGTACATGTATCAAGTGGGTGCCCAACAGTAAAATGTAGCAAGTACGGTTGCACGATAATAGCATGGATGCACAAATATTTATCAGGGGTTACATCATGACTATGTAGGATGCACAATATCAAGTATGGGGTGCTAATAAAACTATAATATGGATTAATATAATCTGTAGATGCAACTGGATATAAAGAATTAATGGTATGGGTACACAATAAAACATGGATGCATGAATAACTGTTAGGGATTGCAACTATAGCTCCATTACTAGGTAGGATGCACATTTTCTAGCATGGGGTGTTAATGTAGCAGTAATATGAAATAACGTGACTTGAAATGCAAATAGATATATAATCAATGGTATGGATGCACAATTATCGATTAGGGTTAAATTTACAGTTCCAAGACTAAGTGAGATGCACATTATTAAGCATGGGGTGTTACTACAATAATAATATGAATTAATGTGATCTATAGATGCAGTTATATATATTTTAAATGATATGGATGCAAACGGGTATCCGAAAACAGTAAACTTGTAAAATGGATGCACAATGTGATAAACGGGTAATATTTTACTCATATGGATGCACAATACTATACCTAGCATGTAGCAAGATGAATTAGCATGCGTCTAGATATGTAAATAATGATATGGATACAAACGGACGTCGTAAAACTATAAAACTATAACATGGGATGCATAATTTAAAATACATGTATTATATTTATTCAAATGGATGTAAATAGAGTAACATAGCATGTAGCAAGATAAACTTATCTCAATTAAATCACACGACGGATACGCACGGCACGTCCGACGTCGGTAAATCGTCGCAACGTACATGCGGTACACGGGTTAGGTCTAGGCAAGGCGAGAGGGTGATCACGCAGGTAAGGTACGTCCACTGGGTCGTCTGGAATGGCAGCGGGGACGCGACTCCGGCGAACGCTGAAATTACAGGATTCAAGAAAAGAAAAGAAAACGAAAAATAAAAGAAGAAGAGGAAGAAGAAGAAAGAAGTGCTCACTGGGTAGGTGCACAGGGGTCAGGAGAGAGGTGAGGGCGACGACGAGATCAACGGAGCTCCGGTGAGGCTAGGGTTTGGCTTTGAGGAGTTAGGGTTTGGGTTCGGGTGTTGGTGCAGGCTGGGGTCTGGTGCAGGGATCTTGGTGTAGGAGAGAGAAGAGAGAAGAAGGAGATGTTGGAGATGAGGAGAGAAAGAGTTGCTGGCGATGATGAAGTGATCAGCGGCGATGAAGGTGCAGGTGAAGGGTTCTGTGGACTTGGGTGTGCAGGGTGATGGGTGCTCGGGAATGGAGGAAGAAGAAGAAGAAGAAGAAGAAGACGAGGGGGAGGAGGAGGTGAGGGTTGAGATCGAGGGCAGTGAGTTTTAGGGTTAGGGTTTGAGGAGGCTGTAGGTTTTCCTCATGGCGCTCGGGGTTTTTAATTGGGAAGAAGATGAGAGAAAGAAGGAGGAAGGCGACGAGTTCGCGCGGGTGGTGACCACAGTCGAGAAGCGAACAGTGTTCGTGAGAGAAGAGAGAGGGCGCGAGAGGAGAGAGAAAGGAAGAGAGAGAGAGACTCAACGAGGAGAGAGAGAAAGAGAAAGAGAAAGATAAAGGAGAGAGACTGAGTGGGAGAGAGAGAAAGAGAGAGGGCTGGGGTTGTTAAAAAGGTTAGGATTTTGATTTAATAAAATTTCGTTAGTAATTTAAATTTTGTTAAACTGTTATCTAAATTTTAAATATTATATTAAATAAAATTGGATTTTCTGGTAAATACAAATTTAGTCCAAAATATGCCCGGGTCGGGTCTAAAATTCAGTTTTAAAATACAAAAAATATATGCGTCGATCAAAATTAAAAATGATCGTCCGGGTAACTAAAATGCATACCCCCAAGAACGGATGCACGTACGTGCGCGTAGCCATCCAAACAAGTCCGTTTCACTGAACGGGACGAGAACAAGATGCGCAAATGCTACGACAGGGTTAGGGGTATCATGTAGGCCATGCAATGTATTTTTAAAATATTTTTTATGACTTTATATGTTATATTTTCAAAAATGCAGATACCAGATAAAATGCCAGTATGCAGTATGTAAATATGGAAGTGCACGAGTTCACGTAACAAGTTAGGATAAATCATAAACATAAATCAAGGCAGGTTTCAACCAAGCGGGTCGAGTCGGATGCAAATACAGAAGTCGAACGCACTATTCGCACCCAAAACACTATGAATCAGGAAAAATACCATAATAAAGAAATACTTGAACTAGAACTGATATTAATGAAGTAGGGTGTTACAGTCCTTTTTATAGGCTCTGAAACTTGAAAGCCTAGACGCCATATTGAAGTATGTGTAAGGACGATCAAGCCCCTAAATTTTCATATCCAACGGCCACTAGATGACCATGCTTCCGCCGCCATATGTCCCTAACGGCTGCGGTTCCGCCGCCCTTTGGTGGAGTTTCGTCTCCAAATTTTTCGTGTTATCTTCTCGTGATGTTAGAAGATATTTCTGATAATAATATTTTGAAAATATATTCTTCTCTCTGCAGTTGCGGGATTCTTCAATTTGCTCTTAACATTCGGCAGATTTGGTTTGGTAATTCGATTTGATGTGGATCTCCTACTTATATTTCAGATCTGAACTGATTTATTATAATTGCTGCACAATATCTCAAATCAAATTGTTACTAGCATTTGTTTTATTTGAGATAATATTCCAAACAATTAAATGATTTGATATCTTAATAATATGGGTTAAAAATATTTGATATGATATGATATGCATATTTTAATAATTAATAATCTCATGAATATTTTATTTAAATATGATATGCATATATTCCCCAATTATATTAAATATAAGTTAAGAAACATATGACAATAATATTTTTACAAATAAACCCACATATGTTCTTAATTTACAATTAACACATTTTAGTAATTAATAATATAATAGGGAAAATGACTGTACAAATATGCAAAAATATGACCGATCAAGGACCTCCTTAGGAAGGGGTCCCGACAGTGATGGACAAGTTTTTGGTTTGTTCTTGATCATGTTTTGATCAAAAATTTAATCACTGCGAAATACTCTAAGTATTCCAAGTTTCTTTTGCGAGTTAGAATTTTAACCCCAACGAAAGCCTTCCGGTATCGGGAGGGAGGTCCCGATGGGGGAATGTTCAGAACAACTTATTTTTGAGTTATTTCCATGGGATCTTCCCAAGACAGGGTGATGGAGCTCCTTTTCAGGCCTCCGTCAGATGTTGTCTTACGTAGATCTCGCGGCGAACTTAGCTGATTATCCTTCGTTGCATGTGGGTCTCAATGGGTTTTTGGAGGAAGAGGTGAGATGAGGGAGTTGTCGCCGAGTACCTGCAAAGAAGTCCCGGGATGGTTTGGTACCACCAAGGACCCTCCGACGCTCAAGTTAGTGATGAAATCCGAGCAGAGTAACGGCATAAAAGTGTAAAGAATGGCTTACTTGACCCCTCCGTGATGGGGGTTTATATAGCGGTGGTGGCACGCAGCAGCAGGTGCGAGGATCTCGCCGGCAGTTACGCCCCCGACGTCACGCCCGCGTAGAAAGCGGATCGCCCATTAATGGGGACTAATGGCATGGAACGTGGGATGTTGTTGGCGTAGAATCTGCGCATGGAGAGATTCACGGGGCGGCGGTTACGCCCGTGAGCGGTGACTTTGGTCGGAGGGCCAAGAAAGACGGCCTCGGCTGGGAGCTCGGGACAAGCGAGGAGGCCGAGGAGTCTAGGTCTTGCGGCAGCTCGGCGCAAGCTGTGGGGCCGAGGAAGCCAATTTGCAGGAGGCCCCGAGGTGGGCCAGCTTGTGTTTGCCGGTCGGGTACAGGGTAGCCGGGTCGGCCCCCTGTGGGCCCTCTTCTGGGTTCTGGACACGTCACCTGCCACGTGTCCTGATCTTGGAGGTTGCCAATATTGAGCATCATCATTAGCCCCCCACTCTTGTCCCGACCAGCTAGCGGGTCGGGTCAGGAGTGGACTGCCGGGCCTCCCTAGGTGAGCTCCTTCTCAGGGTTATGTCGGGATGAGTCCTCAAGCCGTTGGTTGTCTTTTCCGCTAGCGAATCGAGGCGAGATCTTTGCATTTAAAGAGGGTGCGCCGGTTCGTGCACTCCGCAGTCGAAGCGACTGTCCATGTGTCGAGCGTCAATTAGCTGATGTGACGTGCGCAGGTCTGCGGCGTCTGATGGGACGCGGTCCATCGCTGGGCTGCCATGTGGAGCGATCGGAGCCGTTGGGCGCAAGGAACCGTTTCGGCGGGAGACGATGGGCGCCATTGGATGAGGCCGTATGTGGTAATAAATACGGGTGGGGCCCGCCCTAGGGCCCTTATTCTTTCATATTTCTCTCTCTCAAGCCCTAGCTGCTCGGCGCTCGTCTCCCCTCTTTCGTTCCCAACCTTTGAAGAATTTCTTTCCCAAGTTAGATTTCTTCCCCTGTAGAATCAGTAGATGTCGTAGGAGTAGATGTTAGGCTTCCTTTAGATGCGTCCGAGTCTCCTCGGGGAGCAGGGGCTGAGCCCTCTCCCCGGGGCCGTGAGGTAGGGGCCGCCTCCAGGGAGGAGGCGGTAGATGTAACCCCCAGCATCTCGTGCTGGGTGAGGCATGAGGACGAGCTCGCTAACGCTCGAGCTTGCTTCCACATTCCTCCATGCTACACGCTTCTTCTGGCCGAGGAGGTAGAGAGGGCAGACCAGGTACGGGGCAGGGAGATTGCCCTGTATTTGGAAGCTTTTTGGGGCGGAAGGCGCTTGCCCTTCTCTTTTGAGGTCATTGCCGCTCTGAATTTCTTCGGCTTGGCTCCCGGCCAGTTAGTGCCGAACGCGTGGAGGATCCTCCTTGGGTTCCTGATCTGCCTGAGGCTGCAGGCGGTTCCTTTCAGCCTTTCCCTTCTCGATTCCTCCCTTGCTTTCAAGAGTCACCTCGGCGGTCAAGCTGGCGACCCGAGGTGGGTTTACTTTACTTTTAGGAAGCAGTCCGGGGTCGCTGCCGGGACTGGGGTCGTGGCCTTGCCCTCCTTCATTCACGACTGGAAGAAGAAATTTTTCTTCGTTTCCCCTCCCGAGGGCGAGGACTGGCCGGTGCCCACCAAGTGGTCGAGGAAGAAGTGTCTGCCGGGGAACCTGTCCGATGACCCCGCCGCGGTGAGAGTGGCGTCGTGGGAATCCATCCCTCGACACGACGTGCTGCTGTCCGAGTGGGTTTTGAGATGGGCCGGGCTTAGCCCCGTCGAGTTCGTCGGTAAGTTATGCTTGCTTCTTGGGTTTACATTTTACTCGTGTTGCTGATCTGTTGGGTGTTCGTTTCATGCAGGATCCATGGACTTCGGATCTCTCCGGGATGCTATGCGCCAACCGAGGCAGCCCGCTAGGGCCGGAGGCGCCAGCTCTTCCCAGGCGCAGCCTGCCCCTGCTCCTACCGCCCTGGTGGCGGTGCCCCGAAGACGCTCGGCGGCGGATCCCGCCCCGTGCCCCAGCAGAGCGTCGAGTCGGAAGCGGGCCATGATTGTGGAGGACACGGCCTCGGAAGAGGAGAACGGATCCCCCTCGGAGCCACTCAAGAGGAGTTCCCGGAGACCTTCCTGGGGCCGGTCTTCGCCGACCGTGGTGGAGGAAGGGGGGTTCCGGTTCGCGGTGATGTCTGGGTTGTCGGCCGCGGACAGCCACCTGCACGAAATAGAGACCTCGGCCGGGGGTCGGGTTCCTGGGGGAACCCTCAGGGCCCAGCTGGCATCGATCGTCCAGGAGTCCGTGCAGGTAAGCCCCCAGTGCATTGTGAGATTTGGTGTTTCTTTCATTTCTCTGACCCTTTTTTTTATGTCTTTCCAGACTCTCCAGCACGTGGCCCTCTCCCTTCGCATGGAGACCGAGGTGGTAGCCCCGGCGGTGGAGGACGCGGGCCAGCTCGCCGCATTGCAAGAGAGCTCCAGGTGAGAGCAGGAGGCGATGTCGGCGAGGATCGCCACCCTGGAGGGTGAGGTGGACGCCGGGAAAAGGGAGGTCGCCCGGCATCGCGAGGCCGCCGTGATCACCGAGGGTAAGCTCGAGGACTCTCAGGTGCTCGCCGGCAACCTGAAGAAGACGGTGAAGGCTCTCCGAAAGGAGCTGGGGGCGGCGGCTGAGGCCTTTAAGTCGGCTGGATCGAGGGCCGTGGTGAGCTATAAAGGGTCGAGGGACTTTTATGACGACCTGGCCGTGGCCACAACCCGCATTTGGCACGATGCCCTTGATGCCGTCAAGTCTCGGATGCCGGAGTTCGACGACGTGGATCTCCGGGCCGAGTTCCCCCTCATGGGCACCGACGAGCAAGGGGGAGAGGCTCCCAGCGAGGAGGGGGCCGAGGACCCAGCGCCCCAAGTGGTGGAGGTCGAGGACCTCGAGGTCGTGCCCGGACCCGAGGTGTAAAGCCCCCGTTCTCCTACCTTCATTTTGTTTTTCTTTTGAATTTTGTAAGGCTGAGGAGCCCAAAAAATACCTTTGGTAAAAAAAAACTTATCGTTGGCAGTAGTAATAAAGTTTTTCTTCAGCTGTGATAGAGTTTTTCTTCAGCTCCATAGAATTTTGTTCTGCCATCTGTTTCTGCCATCTGTTTGTGAAGAATGCTCGTTTGGGATATTTTTACTTGTGCCGTTGTGCTTTCATGTCAGGTTGGCCCTCTGTCTAACGATCGTCCGTCGAGCTGACTGCAATCGGTTGCCGACGAGCGTCTCCGAAGAGGTATCTCCTTGGGCCCCGGAGTCGAGGGGAGATCATTTAGACTTGGACAGACTTGACATCCATTTCTGATTTAGAGTATTGGCCACCATCTGGGGTTGACCGGGCAGAGTAGCTGCGCCGTCATCTCCTGCTAAGGTTTCATGCTTCTGTCGCGGCGGTAGGGGGGTTACCCGTCAGGGATAGCCGAGCAGGATAGCTGCTCGGTTGCCTCTTTCGAGGGCTTGGTTCTTTAGAGTCGTGGGTAGGCAACTACCAGCCTGGGGTGGAGGAGCGGGGTAGCCGCTCCGATGCCTCTTGTGAGGGCTTTTGATCCCTGGCGTAGAGGGTAGGAGCCGGAGTTTGACCGGGCAGGGTAGCTGCTCGGGTGCCTCTTTATGAGGGCTTTTGATCCTTTAGGACGGTGGTAGGAAGCTACCAGCCGTTGATGGGCGGGCAAGGATCCGACTTCCTCTGGGAGGACTTTTTGATCCCCGACGTGTGGCAGGGAAGCTGCCCGCCGGGGATAGCCGAGCAAGGGAACCTCGGGCTCGACTGCCTCTGGGAGGGCTTTCTGATCCTTCAGGACGGGGACCGAGCAGGGTTACTGTCCAGTGCCTCTTGGCGAGGAATTTGATCCCTGTCGGTTGTGGTAGGAAGCTACCAGCCGGGGATAGCCGGGCAAGGACCCGACTGCCTCTGGGAGGACTTTGGTCTTTGGCGCGAGAAAAGCTATAAGGCTGTAAGAAGCCCACCAAGGACCCTTGGCCGGGTAGGGTTACTGCCCGGTGCCTCTTGGCGAGGGCTTTTGTCCTGAAAGATAGCCGAGTAAGGGAACCTCGGGCTTCGACTGCCTCTGGGAGGGCTTTTTGATCTCCGGCGTTGTGGCAGGGAAGCTGCCCGCGGGGGATAGCCGAGCGAGGGAACCTCGGGCTCGGCTGCCTCTGAAAGGGCTTTTTGATCCCCAGCGTTGTGGCAGGGAAGCTGCCCGTTGGGGATAGCCGAGCGAGGGAACCTCGGGCTCGGCTGCCTCTAGGAGGACTTTTTGATCCCCGGCGTTGTGGCAGGGAAGCTGCCCGTTGGGGATAGCCGAGCGAGGGAACCTCGGGCTCGGCTGCCTTTGGGAGGGCTTTCTGATCCCCAGCGTTGCGGCAGGGGAGCTGCCAGCTGGGGGATGACCGAGCACGGTAGCTGCCGAGTTGAATCTTTGACGAGGTGCGGCCTGGCCATTCAGCTATAGGTGCGGGGGATGGGAACGGTCAGGGCAACGGCGCGCAGCTAGTGCATTGAATACGGGGGGAGGCGAAGCGACATGGGCGTGTCGCTTCGTTTCCACCGGATAACGTTCGATGGACGCCGCGTGGCGGTGACTCCCTAGGCGAAAGCGGGCGGCTGTTGGGCTGCACAACAGGCTATATAAGAAGTACTGGTTCTTCCCCCTTCGCAAACAGGCCATCGAGAATGGAGGATTTCCCGTTCACCATTCCCGACATCGTCAGCTTTGAAGATGTGTATCTTTACGACCCCTACTGCACCGAGGACATGGTGCAGTTGGTTTACGGGCGCATTGAGGAGTATTTCGGCCGGCTGCTCCCCAGGTGCTCCTCCCTGCTGCAGCTACTAATGTACTCCATCTGGAGGGCATCGCCGGGGCTCTACAACCCCCTGTCGGAGCTGCTCTTCGATGAGGCCGTGGGAAAGTTGCGGTTTTTGAGGCGTTTCGGCTTGATCTCCGCACACCGGCTGGCCCGCTCAGAGGCGCTCGTCGGCGAATGCTACGAGCTAAGGCTCGGGGTCGATGCCTGCGGGGGGAACCGGGAACAGAGGCTGGAACTTGCGCGGCCCCGGTTGGGGGAGATCTTCGCCGAGTACCACGAGCAGGTACAGGCTAAAGGATGACTTTGTTGGTTTGGGCCGAGCTCCCTGAAGGGCTGTCGGCCCCCGCGCTTGGCATAGGGCATGGGGCTCCCTGAGCTCCGGGCTAGCCGTTCGCTGAAACAAGTATGATCTGGCCGATGGTCAGGTCGGTGGGAGGGCGATACTGCTCCTGCTCGCGGTCAGTCTGCCGTTTGTCCCTTAGGTAGGTGGCGAGGTGCCCAGACCGGATGAGCTCCTCGATGTAGTCCCTCAGTTGTTTGCAGTCCTCCGTGGCGTGGCCTAGTACCCGGTGGAAAGCGCAGTAGGGGCCCCGGGTTCGCTTAGCGGCCTGCCGTGGGATCGGAGGGAACTTGAAGAACCCCTCGTTCTGGGCCTCCTCCAGCAACACTGCAAGGGAGACGTTGAGGGGGGTATACTCCTGGAATTTCGGGTGGTAGGGCTGCTGATGCTCCGGCCTCTCCTCCTGAGTCCTCTTCTTCTGGTCGGGCCATTCCGCCTGGGGAAGGTTAGCATTCACCTCAGATTCCAGCTGGACCTTGCGCTCGGTCCACGCCTTGACTTCGGCCATGGTCTTAGGTTGAGCCAGCGCGAAGGAGCGCAACCATTCTTTGTGCCTCAGACCAGATCTGAGTGCCGTTATGACGGTTTTGTCTCGATGCTCGGGCACCTCGAGAAGGGCGTTGTAAAAACAGGTAATATAGGCCTTGAACATTTGCTTGCCCCCGCTCTTAACCGTGAAGAGGTAGTCGACCGTGCGCATCTGTCGACGGTTCCCCATGAAATGGCCGAAGAACTGGGTAGCTAGCTCGTCGAAGGTCGAAATGGAGCGGGGCTCGAGCCCCCGGAACCAGTCCCGACCCGCGCGTATGAGGGTGGCCGGGAAGGCCCTGCACTGGGCGGCGTCGGAGTGATCCTGGAAGCTCATTCCCGCGGTGAAAGCATCCAAGTGGTCCTTCGGGTCGGTTTTCCCGTCGAACAGAGAGACCTTCGGGGGCTTGTTACACGAGGAGAAGCGCACGGCGAGCAGTTCCTCGGTGAATGGCTTCGTGAGCGAGCCGGAGGCGTACTTAGCCCCGTCGCTCGAGAGGTGAGCTTTTCGGCGCATACCCTCGATCTTCTTCTCGAGGGCGTCGAGCCGACCG
This sequence comes from Agapanthus africanus, assembly GCA_030015575.1. NCBI lineage: Eukaryota > Viridiplantae > Streptophyta > Magnoliopsida > Asparagales > Amaryllidaceae > Agapanthus > Agapanthus africanus. The sequence goes on from CM057346.1 coordinate 35,091,054, forward strand.
TATTACCTCGAGGAATCGGCGCCTCGGGATTCCTGGCCCCCGCTGCGGGTGACCTGCGTCTGGGAGCGGCCCCAGTTTCTCTCGATGAGGTGCCTCAGGTCCCGGGATGGGGTATCTCTTGAGTCGCCGGGGCGGACCCCTTCTGTGCGGCTCCGCCGATCATGGTGGGGTCGGTCATGCTTGTGGATAGGTGAGGTGACCGACATTTCCTCAGGGGGGTAAGGGCCACGAGGAGGCTCGAGGCGAGGCGCCCCGGCGGCGGATCTCGGCATGGAGCCCTGGGGTGCCCAGCGGGCCTCAGGGAGCACCGGTTCGAGGGACCAGCGGCCAAGGGATGCAGCATGTTGGTGGTCGGCCGTTCAGACAAGGACAGAGCCTTCTGGAGGCGGCGGAACGGCGGTCTGGGGCCCGGGCGCGGCAGATTGGATGCGGACGAGGGCCTCCACGAGGGACTGCAGGCGATCTATCCGGCCTGCGAGGGCGTTGATGACGGTCATGGGAGGAGGTTCATCCCCGCCTTCGGTGAGTGGAAGGCGGCGGCTGGTACCGGGATCCCCAGGATGGTCGTCTGCCATGGGGATAGAGATCGGAAGGCCAATTTTGTTTTTCGTGGAGTTTCTTTTCCTACAAACGACGCCAACTAATGGAGCTCCTTTTCAGGCCTCCGTCAGATATTGTCTTCCGTTGATCTCGCGGCGAACTTAGCTGATTATCCTTCATTGCGTGTGGGTCTCAATCGGTTTTTGGAGGAAGAGGTGAGGTGAGAAAGTTGTCGCCGAGTACCTGCAAAGAAGTCCCGGGATGGTTTGGTACCATCAAGGACCCTCCGACGTTCAAGTTAGTGATGAGATCTGAGCAGAGTAACGGCGTAAAAGTGTAAAGAATGGCTTACTTGACTCCTCCGTGATGGGGATTTATATAGCAGTGGTGGCACGCAGCAGCAGGTGCGAGGATCTCGCCGGCAGTTACGCCCCCGACGTCACGCCCGCGTAGAAAGCGGATCGCCCATTAATGGGGACTGATGGCGTGGAACGTGGGATGTTGTTGGTGTAGAATCTGCGCATGGCGAGATTCGCGGAGCAGCGATTACGCCCGTGAGCGGTGACTTTGGTCGGAGGGCCGAGGAAGACGGCCTCGGCTGGGAGCTTGGGACAAACGAGGAGGCCGAGGAGTCCAGGTCTTGCGGCAGCTCGGCGCGAGATGCGGGGCCGAGGAAGCCAATTTGCAGGGGGCCCCGAGGTGGGCCAACTTGTGTTTGCAGGTCGGGTACAGGGTAGCCGGGTCGGCCCCCTGCGGGCCCTTTTCTGGGTTCTGGACACGTCACCTGCCACGTGTCCTGATCTTGGAGGTCGCCAATATTGAGCATCATCACAGGGGGTCCCTTTTATGTTGAAAAAGTATTTAGCTTTTTTTTTATAATCATAGCTCCTATTTTTTAGTATAAGCGATTAAGTTTTTGATCATTTGTTCAAATACTAGTATGAGTATTTTAAATATCTTGGAAATTAAGATTTTAACTCCAACATTTATAAGGATGTAGTTCCACTTTCTTTGCTTGTGTTTCCTGGAATGTAGGTGATGGGAAGCAAATATATTTCTAAAAAGATAAATGGGCCTCTCATTCAGCATTATCAGATATTTATCTATCTCTGTACAGAATTGCATGGAATCAAGATGCATTAGTGTACACACAAAGGTTATTATAGTGAAGGTACGTGGGCTTGGAAACCATCTTTTAGTAAAATTATTTCTACGAATGATACATATGCAGAGTCTTATGGCTAATGTTAATTATACCATTGATAACAGCGTCATGGATAACATAGTTTGGTCTAAATCTAGTAGTGGTCTATTCTTTGTTAAATCTGCATATGACATTATTAATAGCACCAGTCAACAATATCCTTTGCATAAAGTTATTGGATTAACTCTGCTCCCACTAAAATCAAAATTTTCTCTTGGTTATTAGCTCAAAATAGGATATTGACTAAGGAAAACTTAACTAAAAGATGTGGGTATGAAAATACTGCATATGTCTTTGATACCTGCATAATTGAAACTTCCATACATATCTTTTTTGAATGCAAAAATACAAAACTTATTTGGAAGGATATTTTGAAAGCTATCTGTAACACCCTAGCATGATCGTACGATATTATTTTTATTATATTGAATAGATGTGTGGGACAATTTAATTATTATTGCTATTAGGATATGGATTGGTATTTGGATGGTCATGCGTGATTATCATATTTGTTCCCAACCCGCTTGCATATAAAACTATTATTAATTTGGAGTTCATTATTTTTTTTATAGAATATATTATGGTTATCTAGTTTGTTAATTAGACGACGATTAATATTTAAGTTAGCGGGCCGATATAGGAATATCTTATTTTAATTATTCATATAATATATTCTTTTACTACATTAGATATGTCACAATGGTATATATTGATATGATTGTATTAAGATATAATAAGATACGATAAGTTTTGTAAGTCCTTTTAAAATCTTTGTGTGATCTGTTAAAACAAGTCTTGATGGTTTGTTGCAAGAAGATTTTGTAATGGGGGATTTTTGGAAGTTTGGCATCCAAAACTATATAAAACAACTTCATCTCCCATCTTCCTCTCTCTCTCCTAACCAAAAACCTTAACTCTTCCAAAACCCATCATCCTCAACCCTTGACCGCCGCAGCACCCTCCTTCACCGGAGCCTCCGCCTCGTCCTTCCAGTCGTGGCCGGCTTCTCCTCCTCTCCTCACGTCGCCAACGACCCAACTTTGCCCACACCCATTTCCTAACGACAGTCCCTCCTCCATCAAACTCTGGCCATCACCTCGTCCACAGTCATTGCCACCTCCCTCATCTTCACCTAACCCATAACCGCAAGCCCTAGCCTAACACCGAACCCAAGCACCTCGCCATCGCCATCGCCATCGCCTTCGATCCCTCATAAACCGAGCGCCCATCACGGCCGCTGCCCCTATCGCCGTCGGTATCAGGCTAGCAGAAACCCATCGCCATAGCCAAAGTTTATAGCGGCGTGCAAAGGGGCTGCTCTTCGATCGTCAACGATGAGGGCGACGCGCCCACGTCAATCGATCTCATTCCCATCACCAGCGAGGAGCAGTTCGATCGGGTCCTCGCCGAGGCCCAGCAGCTCGAAGAATCCATCGTCCTCCTCTGGATGGGGAATTGGTGCAGAAAGCGAATATATTTGAAGGCCCTTGCTACCACAGCCAAGCACCATCGAGATCCAGAAACCGAGCCTAAGTTCTGGTCGTAGTTCAAGTCTCGATCTTGTATCGCATTGGGTTCACGTGTTGTAGTGTTGTTTACGTGACCATCTCCGGACAAATTTTTACTTGCTTCATGCTATAGTTGAGTCATCCATATACATATTGCCCTAATATTATTATAGTTAATGATATCATGCCATTAACTAATGTACTGATAATAAGTTTGAACATGTTGCTATTAATAAAAACAAGTTTCAGCAAGCAGCATGTTCATGAATGTTATAAATTCTATGCAAAAGTGAGCTAAACAAATAGTAATTTATATGTAGCACTAAATATATGGCAAGCAATTTCAGTTCTCTGGATGAGTGCAAATATATCATGTTCAGCTGGATAATATATATACTAAATAAAGGAGAATGAACTGGTGTGTCATAAAAATGATATGTTTTATTAAAGAACCATAAAGAAACCAATCCAACTAAGAATTTAAGTCACATACAAATTATAAGAACTAGTTATATTATACTGTAATATACACTGTGATGGTCCAAGTCAACATTTAAGCATACATCTAAAATTAGAGATATTAATTCATAGGCATGTTGCAAAATTCATTTGTGATTGATCAGACTATAACAAAAGGTTTTTCGGTCTACGATTAAGATTTAAGGATAGACCAAATAATAATATAATAAACCTATTTTGTAAACATATGGTACCTAGTTAACGATATTTACTTGTTTGATTAAACACTTGTTCAAGGCAAATTTGATTGTCTCACTACTAAAATAGGGGGTTGCCCCTACGGATAACGGAATCCGTAGGGGCAGATTTAGTTTGGCCCTACAGATTAGTCCGTAGGTCCAAAAGGTTGCCCCTACGGTCCTTACAAATTAATTTAAAAAATATTAAATCGTAAATTGTTGTTTCACCCTACGGAGCCGCAAACCAAGAGCCTACGGACTTATCCGTAGGGGCATATAAATAGAGATTTAATTAAAAGGGCACGGATCGATCCCTACGCTCATTACCTAAAAATTATTTTCCTATCGCGAGCGAACCCAAAATCGCCAAACCCTCGTTCCCGCCGATCGCCTATGTTTCGTCGCCGTTCTCGTCGTCGCCAGCGCTGGCCGATTCGTCGTCGCCACCGCCTGGGCTTTCCTCATCTCCAATTTTGTCGTCGCCTCCTTTCGTCGTCGCCTCCGATCGATCGTCGACGCCTTCACTGCACAGGTTAGGAAATCTTAAATTAAACAAATATTTGATTATTTTAGGGCTAGGGTTCATGGTTTGGGTACCGATGAGGCATCCGTTGGGGTTAGCGTAGGGTTAGGGTTGCGGTTGGGGCTGGGGCTGGGGCTGGGGTTGCGGTTGGGATTGGGGTTCGGCAGGGGGTTACGGTTGGGGTTAGGGTTAGGGTTGGGGTTAGGCTGGGTATTAAAATATTAAGATAAGCAAGTATAATCATTTTAGAGTAAGGATCCAAAATGATTTGATTACTTTTATGGCAATGCAGTCATCTGGACATCATCTCTGAGGATGGGGAGTTTTAAATATTCTCTTGAGTGTGTAGTCCAAACAAACTTCACAGTATGGAAGTAGAATTCTGATAATTTGATTAAAATTTTTTAGTAGAAATGCCTATTTTTAAGCGAAGACTATCTAAATAGGAAGGAGAATAGGTTCAGTCAACGACCACCTAGAGGCCAAGATTGATCATGAATGGATCATACAATGATCCCGCATCTCCCCCAAAATTTATACACCTCCACCTACTACATAACTCCTAAAAGTATAACCCCTTTGTTAATGCTTCATATAATATGCTTATACAATACTAAATCATAGTTGTGAGATGTGCTGGACTTTCTTCTTTTGGTTTGTTTATCTGTCTATTTGTCTCATTATTCAAGGTCCAAGTTTCAGCTAAAATCTATGTCACTTGATGGAAATGTTATTTGAAAAAGCATTGTACTGTATGATATCTTGATTAGTTATGTTGATTGTAGATTAATGAGTAGGGCTGCATACTTTTCTAATTCCTATTAGTCAGAGAGTTGCCTTTTTGAATGTTACGTGACGTTCATTTATCTGTTGCTAGTCAAATAGGATGTGTAGTCTAAGTATATCATGCTTTGTTGCCCGTTAACATCCAGCGTACTGTCTACTTTTAAAGATGTATTGCAAGTCTGGTTTTAATTAGAATCTTACTGTTTATTACTAGACCTTATTTGCATGTAAAAGGCAGGAACCTTCTTATAGAACATGAATAATCTATACAGGGCAGATTGGTTTCTAATTAAATTAACAAATAAAATAAACTTCACGAAAAACTGTAAGATCATTATCCAAATTTTGTTTATGAAATTGACTGTAACAAAGGAATTACTGATTTTACAGTAGCTTTCCGAAATAGTAATAACTAGATACGGATATCAAAAACTTTAATTTTCTTTGTCCAAAATACCTTTTCCCGCACTATGTTTCATTTAATTTTTTTCACTTATGACCGCTCTCTTTTCTCATTTATGTCATCTTGCTTCATATCATCTCATTCCTATATCAAGGTACTTCATGTCATTTCTCTCCTTTTCGTTGTATTTGTGGAATATCCTATTGGAGGAATCTTTATACATGTGTAGTCGAAGAAGCTCTTTGTGAGGCTGAAGTTCCAAGGTTTCTTATAGGAGTTTCAAGGATTTCTTATAGGAGAATATGCAGGACTAGATTTGATGACGATGACGGGAGCAGTGAAGGGTGGCAGGAGCTCTAGCCGCGGCACCGGCAGAGGCAGAGGCAGAGCGGTTAAGCCGCCCGGAGAGCTGCGTAGGGAGCTTCAGAGGGCCGATCTTGCACCCAGATCGGAGACCCCTTCGGTTGCCTCCTTCCGTATGGACTTTGCCACACTTCCAGGTATATTGCACGCATATCCATTTTGAATGTAATATTATAGATATTCATGCTTTTTTATGTCAAAATTACTTATATTGTCAATATTTGATTGTCTAGTTGTTGATGATGCGTCTATATCAGGGACAGAGGCCACTTCCGCTCCTCCAGATATGTTTATATATCATATAGTGCATGTATATTGATTTAGAATGCTATATCATAAATATACACACATTCTTTTTTGCTCTTACTTAGATAGTAATTTTTATTATTGTCTAGCTGTAGGTGGTGACACCACCGCACCTGCGGGTATGTTTATATATCCTATAGTGCATGCATGTTGATTTAGAATGTTATATTATTGATCTACACATTCTTTTTGCAATTACTTATATAATCTATTTTTAGTTGTCTAATTATAGGTGGTGCGTCTACATCTGACGCATGGGCCACTCCTGCCACTTCCGTACCCTCCGCATCGTCTGTAGGTCAGTATGGATAAATATAAAATATTTATTCATTTTACATATGCTCTATACTGATTATCTTAATAAATGTTCATTGGCATGTTACCAACTACCTTGTGTTATCATTTATCACATTTCTCTTCTTTTAACATATTCCTGTCGGAGAAGTTCATACCACAACTTTCCTTTTTGAAGAACCGCATCGTCTGTAAGGTGAAATTGAACAATGAACATTTATCTAAACGATACAACCCTACAAGCAAGGTAAAATTAAGAGGTTTCATATCTACCTAACAACTAGCCACTTGGTGGGAGGCCTATATAAATAGAGAGGACAGGCCTAATGGTTTGGTCAAATGGCATTTTCCATCTCGAATGCCACATAGGTTAAGAGCAGAGATACCTGGAACTTTCTTTTCCCCTTGATTCCATAAATTTATACAAGGAGCTGTTATACCGGTCATGTAGGCATAGGGAATTTGGTATTCATTAAGCATAAGTATTTCCCAATCAGCTTCAAGAAGCTTTATACCTGATTGTCTAATTCAAGAAAACCTTTTTCTGTCACAATTCTCTGGCTTGATTGTTATCACTCAATAGTAATATTACATCGATTTTCTCTAAATCAATGTATTACTTCTTCATTTACAAACTAAGTATTAAGTTGTCACCTGAATATCTGCCTAGTTGAAGAAGCCAGAGTTAGGCTAGAGCATTCACTAAGCATATTGTTTGATGACTGATGTAGCGCACATACTGTTGAAGCATCATATTTATGCATTTCATGGGGCTTCAGGATTCCAATTACCTTTTGTTTATACATTATATACACTCATGGAAGCAACTTTGTTCTCGATGTGAAGATCAACATACCATATTTTGCCATTGTGGCTCACTAGGTTAGCCTTTTCTCTTCTCTTAACCATCTTGCTAATCTGCTTGGTAAATTTATTCGGAATCGGCTGCGAATCATTATATGACATGCATAAGAAAGACAGCTAAAATACAGATATATAGCATACCGATACATCGAATTAGTTCTCATGATATGATTGCATCAACTAAGAAAATATCTACCCAAGGTGTTTAAAAGCTTTAATTACTTTATACTAATAATACTTTCCATGTTCTCAAATATTTGTCCATGATGCCTGACGCATTCGCACGCGCACCACGTGTGTAGAAATAAATATCTCTGGATTGTCATCGCAACTTTGAAGTTTCGATGTATCGGTATGCTATATATCTGTATTTTAGCTTTCTTTCTTATGCATGTCTTTTAATGATTCGCAGCCGGTTCCGAATAAATTTACTAAGCAGATTAGTAAGATGGTCAATAGAAGAGAAAATGCTAACCTAGTGAGCCACAATGGATAATTTGTCATTGTTAATCCATCTTCCTGAAAACGGTTTATACGGAGGAAGTATATTTCATGGTACTTGAGAAAAATATATGTTGAAGTCAAAAGTTATCAAGATTTAAATGCTCGCTTATAGTCTTCCAAGATATTTTATATTCCAAGGCAAGGTGACAATAATTGCATGCTTGTGCATGATTTGGTATGTAGATTCAAGGTTATGCATGGCTACGACCCTTTCTTATGGTTTCTTATCATAATTTTCTGTACACTTGTAGTTTATAAAGACAGTTAGATCATATCACTATAAGGAAAAACTTAAAATAACAACCTTTATACTTAAAAAATTATATATGCTATTACTTAGTAGTTTATGGTTTTTAGATGCAAAAGCCATTTGAGAAATACTTTTCCTACCCACTATTAATCCATATTTTCAATATAGTCATTGAATTTGCACGCGCACATAATAAGAAGGAGAAGACAGTAATGTGGCAGAAGAAGAAGGAGAAGATAGTAATGTGGCAGAAGAAGAAGAAAATGACATTCATTGTTCTCTGTTTCAGCATCAATCTTCTGATATGAATTAATGATGGCTTTCACATTGGCTTTTCCCTTTAGAGACTTCTTAGTGTCCAATGGAAAACATACATCAGATTTGTGCAGGTCAGGTTCTTCTATGATTTTCAAGAGTTTCAACTGATTCTGTAAATTACACCCTTGTTGGGTGATACTTTTATCACTTCTCACTGCAGGTGCGCTCTCTAATATCCATTTTGAATGTAATATTATAGATATCCATGCCTGTTTATGTCAAAATTACTTATATTGTCAATGTTTGATTGTCTAGTTGTTGGTGATGCGTCCATATCAGGGACAGAGGCCACTCCCGTTCCTCCAGGTATGTTTATATATCATATAGAGCATGTATATTGATTTAGAATGCTATATCATAAATATACACACATTCCTTTTGCTCTTACTTAGTAATTTTTATTATTGTCTAGCTGTAGGTGGTGACAGTAGTTGACAATAAAATTTGTCATCCTAGAAACTATGATTTTTATATGTGCTCGCATGCGGGAATGATTGTAAGTCGTGGACCTTGTTTAGTCGTCCAACTCATTATCATGGGCTGCTTGATGAGATTAGATTTGCGCCTGATGATCTACAAGAGCTTGTTCACTTCCTGTCTTATGTGTAAGCAGCGCTATATGCGAGTTTACCTCGTTAATATGTATGTACTGAAATTAATTAATATTATTCAAATTTTGATACATGCAGATACCAGAGAAGCACATCTTCTATCTCTGTAGGTAAGGCTTTGAATTTGTTGATTTTGGTATTTCTTGTCAATTTTATAGACCAGTATGTGCTAAATATAATGTTTTGACAGTTGCTAGGGGGAAGGCAGCATTCGAGGCTGCTGACCCCAGTCCTGGACGCTGCACACGGACGGCACCACGGAGGTTGGGAGAGAGGCCGAGGACTGGGCTCTAGCAGGGCCCATATGAGGTTGGACTCCACCCTGGCGGTTACTTCCTCCGTCTCCAGTAAGCGATGTATCCAGCAGGAACTGGAGAGCTTGAAGGCCACCGTTCAGGAATTGAAGGAGATGCTGGTATGTATACTACTTAATAGTAAAATATCATGTCATATTATAGATATCAACATATCCAATATCAGTACGTAGCCTGAGCTTATTTGGTTGTAGACTTAGGTTTGATTAATCATACATGTACATATCTAATTAAAATAAACTACGGTTTTCCAAACTAGATATCTAAATGGGGTTTCGAAATAACTCGATAATGATAAGAATTCGAATAATACATAGTTCTTACACGCTTATTGCACACATTAGGTCCAGACGCGACGGGGTAGGCGCAAGATTCTAGCGTTTATCAGAGGTGGAGCTGGAACGAGCTAGGCTAGCTTTTTGATTCTTATTTTTTGAAACATGTATTTATTTATATGATACATATTGTACTACATTTTGAAACATTTTGGGCGATATTGATTTTGGTTTATATTTATATCATATTCAGTTTTTTGGTTTCGTTTGTATATTATATGCGTGAGATGTGATTATGAATACTGCGATATATGTTGTGTGATGATTAATTTTATATTTGATTGATGTATATATTATTGTGCACATGGCGGGAAAAAATCAAGCAGCCCATTTTTTAAAAAAAATACAGATAATGTGTACCTACGGATTAATCCGTAGGTACCCATGTTGCCCCTACGGATATACCCGTAGGGGCACAATATCAGCAGTAACTGATATTTCCCCCTGATCTCAGTACCAGGGGTTGGGAGTGCCCCTACAGATATATCCGTAGGAGCCACAGCCTCGCCCCTACGGCGTTATCCGTAGGGGCCAAATATCAAGAATCCTGATATTTGGCCCCTACGGGTAGGTACCTACACGGATATCCGTAGGGGTTATAGCATGGACCTACGGTTATGTCCGTAGGTACATTCAATATATTAAAAAAAAACCGTAAATAATATAACTTTTTTTACCCTACGGCCTACTCCGTAGGGGCAACAGGACCTACACATAAATCCGTAGGGGCAATAATTTGCCCGTAGGGACAAGTTCAGGGCTTCAACTTGCACCTGCGACCTTTGCACCTACGGGGTATTTTTTCGCCCCTACGCATATATCCGTAGGGGCAACCCTTATTTGTAGTAGTGTATCAACTAAATAGAAACATGACATGACTTGTTAATCTATATCAGTTTACGATTACCGATATACTATTATGACCATATTGCTTGCTTTACATCTTGACTTGTCTATGATATGTGGCTGCGATACATACACCTTACCTGATTGATTATATCATCCCTGTCATGCTTGTGCATTAATTCATGACATCCTGCTATCCTGTTATTGTTACTGTACTGTTACTGTTATCGTGCCAATACATATTTTCCATGTAATGTTTACCAATGCCAACAATCCTGATATTGACATGATTGATTTGACATGTTGTCTTGATAGACATAAGATGTACCTGCTTGTTCCTGTGTTGGTATTAGATAGATATTATATTGATACCTGACTTGAACATGAAACCTGGAAAAAGGGGGAAATAAAAAATGTAACTGAAACGCGACTCAAGAGAATAATATTGTTGCCGTAATTCCGGGGATGAACGGAATAACCATTGTTGATTGATATACATTGTTGCCGTAATTCCGGGGGTGAACGGAATAATCATTGTTGATATAGACTATTGAGTTATAATGAGAATTACATTAATTGATTTCAAATACCGGTAGGATAGATAACTTAGAGACATGTGCCCATAGGATACACATGATATGATTGATTCCTTATATCTTGCTTGTTACATCATTGTTTGTGCTATTGTTTGTTATTTATATACATGACATTGAATTCTTGTAACCGGTATATTGTATCATATTCCAGTTATATCATTATTATGTTATTTACGACACACTGACGTCTGAGTTTTGGATGGCCCAGATATTTTGACTTTAGCACAGGAAGATCGTGAGTACTTCGATAGGATTTTCGATCAGTGAGGTGCATGCCACTGATCTAGTTCTTAGTTATGGTTTAGGTATTCTTTTATTTTCATGGATCTTTATTGCTTCCGCTATTGTTTCCTGTTTGGGGTTATTGTGGCTATTGGACATGTTTAGAGACAGATATTTATTTTATTGTTCTTGATTACCGATTGACAAGTTTAATGTGAATATGAAAGGATATTTCCTTACAGTAGGTAACATGGTTGGCTTTATTACGTTCCTATATTTTTGTATATTGGGAAGCGGGGCGTGACACTATCAACATTTATACCATTCCTGATTCTTTTGTTCATTCTATTGCTGGTTCGAAAAATGCTAACACTCATGCCAATCTTGATCAGATATGGATCTTATTACTTTACCCTGTATGTTGGAATATCTGAAAATGCAGAAACAATTTTTTTTTAATAATGTGATTTGCTCACATACTCAAACCGTCATGCCCCGTTTCCCAAAAACGAGAAACGAGAGCGACAAGCCTGTAACATATTCATATCGAGAAGCACTCTTTCTCAATATAAATACGCTAAGCGTCTATATAAGCAGTAAAGGAAATTATAGTACAAGAATTTTTTTAAAACTTATAAAATATCCAACAATATTTATAATAGTCCCAAAGATGATAACTAGACACAGTTCGAAAATTCAAGAAATTAGGAATGAAAGATAGCTTTAAACAAAAGACATACTTACTAAAAAGGAAAACTAGAGTTCGACCTGACCTGTAAGATATTGACCGTCCTGCTCGGTTGGTACCACCTTGTATCTAACCTCGTCATCAGTTCCAAAGTCATCTGACGACATTCCAAGAAAAGGGAATATGAAAACATGAATGTCGTCAACGAACTAAAGTTCGGTAAGTTCCCATTTTATTAGAAAACAATATTTTTCTATGTTAATAGTATTTACAATGAAACATGATATTTTGGCTAAAATTTAATTATTAATGTTTATAATCTAATAGGTTTGATACAAGGTTTCAATTAGTTGGAACAAATGTAACACAATAATAATGTTTGTTTAATTTATATAAAACCATAATAATAAAGTTTTGTAATTTAGAAATAACAATATGTATAGAGTTGTTATCAACATCATCAAAAGGTAACAAGCTATAAAGATTCATGATTATAAAAATATATAAGGTATATTTTATTTTAGAATTATTTGATAATAAATTAGTTTAGTAAAGTATCATGTCATACTAACAAGAATGTAGTGTAAAATTATTTTTGGTATATGATTGGTGCGAAAAAAGTGAGTGTGTGTGTTGTAAATAACCGCAATCAAGACGATGTCACAAATAGCTAGCCGTGATGAGTGCATGTCGTCCGCAGTGAAACATGAATTTCTTTTCTTATTTTAGACGGGTTGATAAAAGAGAGGAGGGATTATTGTCGTTTTAAACTAAGATGGTTAGAAAATTTTATAATAGAAAGGCTTGTTGGGTTTATAGTACTTAGTACTTAATGAATGAAGATTTATAAACGATTCTTTTTATCTTTTAATTGTTTAAAACTCGAGAGACAGCGATGAATGTGGATTAGGATTCTTGGAGAGAATTAGGGTTTCCCACTACTGCCCCTTGTCCTTCCATTGATCTCTATTTATCTCAAGCCCTTAACAAAACAAGTATTAACCAATTTCAAATACTGGTTGTGACTATCATTAATTGATAGTGTGCCCGATAAGAGGGTTAAAATTTAGTTTGCTAAAATTTATAAATATTAAAATATCAAAAGAAGTTAAGAGATTTTTTCCATCCATTATTCTACCATATTCTAGAAACCCTAGCAAGTAAGAAATTACTCGCTCATGGTTATTAGCGATTTAAAAGAGAGATGGAAGATGAATGAAACAATAATTAAAATCAAAATGTAATGCTGAATGTAATACAGAAAAATAATGCGTAAAAGTGATGAAGAAAAGTAAATGCGAAAAGTAAAATGCGAAAAGAACAAAAGACTACCTTTATTAATCAACTATTGCATTACAAAATTTCTCTTTAAAGAGGTAGATTGCAAGAACCCTAGTTTTGCTCGTAGATCTCTCTCTTGATCGATAGTTCGATGAATAGATGACGAGATTCGATAATTTTTGGAATGCACAGCTCTCGGTCTTTTATATATCCCCTGAAAGTGCAAACCCTAGATGCCATATTGGATTAGTTAAGATTACGATCAGATCCATGAAATTTCACATCCAACGCCCTAGAACCGACCGAGGTTCCACCGCCTTTCCCACCTATTGACCACGGATCCGCCGCCTCCTAGTGGTTATGGGACTTGTGGAATTTTTTATGGCTTTTTCTCTCGATATTTGGAGATCCACTTGATATATAGATTCTGAAAATATTAGTCTTAGTCTCTGCCGTTGCTAGATTCTCCGATTTGCTTCTAATATTTGGCAAATTCGGTCTGATATTTTGAGTTGATGTAGATCTCCTACTTAGATTTCAGACCTAAGCTAATACCTGCACAATATCTCAAATCACATTGTCAGTAGCATTTGGTGTTTTTGAGATAGTATTCCAACCATTTACATGATATGATATCTTAAAAATATTGATTAGGAATATTTGATATGATATGCATATTTTAATATGAATAAACTTATTGATATTTTATTTAAATATGATATGCATTTATTTTCCCTAATTATATTAATTATAAATGAAGAAACATATGATAATAATCTTTTTATAAATAAACCGACATATGTTCTTTATTTACAATTAACACGTTTTAGTATTTAATAATAATAGGGAAAATGTCCATACAAATGTGCAATATATTTGACTAATCAAATACCTCCAAACTTATCTTTGATCGTCCCGAGCAAACTATTTATTAAAAAAAAGAAAAACCTAACACACTTTCGTAGGCAACACGATTGCACTTAGCTCGTGCAACAAGCCTTTAAATCTCTAGGTGTCCTTAGTAAGAGGAGTGTTGTCTCCTCAGGGTTTTCAACGGATTACACCCATAAAATCCCAAAATAAAAGAAAGAAGACAAAAATTATATGCAAAGATAAGAAACATATAAAATAAAGAATTTGAAAATAAGTGTTTCAAACAACACTAGTTTTTTAGTTGTCATGGGCCCTATCTTAATGGTCCTGAAAAGATATCAGAAATCACATCATCTCTCAATAAAACATTGTCTTTAGTCTTCCTCCCTACCTTTCTTCCAAAATTCAATCATATACCCCTACGTGTGTGTAAAAGACATCCCTACACTTGGAAAATTCAATTCAAGCTATCATACCCTTTATCCATATACCTTAGTACTTTTTTGTCGGTGATATTTTAGATGGATTTGCTCACACATTCTTCGTGCGACCGTTAATATTTCTTAAGGTACGAACCAACCGATTACCGAATGTGCTCACTTATTAAGGCGTAATTAGAAATATTTTAGTCCTGCAACACGTAAGACTTAGCAGTGACTTCCAAACCAGTTGGTCTAAGGCACTAGGTGATAAGGCACACTCGCTATATTTTTTATGCTGCCTTAAGTAATTACAAAATCAGTGTTTATTTTTCTTCACCATTTATATTTTATGTGTCAATTATATTTTTGTTAATTTATATTTTTTTTCTTCATACTAAGGCTTTTAGATAAGAGCATTTCAAGGTGGCAAGCCTTCCCAAACACTAATCGGTATGGAGACATGCCGAGATGGTCTTATAGGCAGTATGAAATGTCCAAAGAGTATCCGTCAATTTGGTGAACCAATCTTTACGGTTCTTAGAAACCGTTTTCTCCAAAATTTGTTTGATCTGTCTATTGGAGATCTCAGCTTGCCCGCTCGTTTGGGGATGATAGGGCGTAGAAAGTTTGTGGTTGATTGAATATTTCCGCATCAAAGTATTGAAAGACCGATTACAGAAACGCGTCCCATTGACGCTAATTATAGCGCGAGGGTGCTCGAACTGTGAAAAGATATTTTCTTTAAGGAACTTAACAACAACCTTGTTGTCATTAGTACGACACGGTATCGCTTCCACTCATTTGGAGACATAATCAACTGCTAATAAAATGTATAAATTCCTAAAAGAGTTGGGAAATGGGCCCATAAAATCAATTCCCCAAATATCAAATATCTCCACAACCAAGATAGGTTGGAGCGGTATCTCATTTCTCCTTGAAATCCGACCCATGTGTTGATACCGTGAACAAGTTTTGCAATAATCATATGAATCTTTAAATAATATTGGCCAATAAAAACCACATTGCAAAACTTTCTCCGCCGTTTTCCTTGGACCAAAGTGACTGCCACATGCCTGATCATGGCAGAAAGACAATACACTCTTGAACTCATTATTAGGGACACATCGGCGAATGATCTGATCGGGTCAATACTTAAAAAAATAGGGTTCATCCCAGTAAAAGTGTTTTACTTAGGATAGAAATCGGTGATTGTCTTATTTTGACCATTCGCTGGGTAAAAGTTCCGTTGCTAAATAATTTACAATATCCGCGAACCAAGGCTCGCTAGATATGGTCAAGAGCTGTTCGCCCAGAAAGGAATCGTTTATTGGCAAGGTCAACGTTGGCGAAAAAGAAAGTCGTGAAAGATGGTCGGCTACGACATTTTCACATCCACTCTTATCTTGAATTACAAGATCAAATTCTTGTAGCAAAATGATCCAACGTATTAGCCTAGAATTAGCATCCTTCTTTGATAAAAGAAGTCTTAAAGCGGAATGATCGGTTTAAACTACAACCGGAAAGCCAATTAAGTAGGGCATGAATTTTTCTAATGCAAATACAACCGCCAAGAGTTCTTTCTCAGTGGTTGTATAATTCATTTGGATATTGTTCAAGGTCCTACTTGCATAGTAAATTACATGTGGCATCATATCAATGTGCTGTTCTAAAACTGCACCAATAGCAAAATCAGATGCATCACACATAAGCTTAAAAGGGTGATTCCAATCTGGTGATGATAGAACGTGGGCTGTAGTGAAGGAACGTTTAAGCGATTCAAAAGCAGCCACGCAATCCGAGTCGAAATGAAATATTGTATTCTTGGCCAAGAGAAGAGTTAAGGGTATAGCAATTTTGCTAAAGTCCTTAATAAATCATCTATAAAATCCGGTATGAATAAGAAATGATCGTATATCTTTGACCCATTTAGGAGGAGGAAGGTTGAAAATGACATCTATTTTAGCTTTGTCTATCTCAATGCCTTTTCGTGAAATGATATGCACTAAGACAATACCTTCTTGAAACATGAAATGACATTTTTCCCAATTCAAAGTTAAATTCTTATCCTTACAACGGGTAAGAACAGTGTCAAGATGACGTAAGCATTCCTCAAAGGAGTCCCCAAATATGAAGAAATCGTCCATAAATATCTCCAGAAAATTCTCGACCATGTCCGAGAATATCCCCATCATACACCGCTGAAATGTAGCGGGAGCATTGCATAACCCAAAGGGTATGCGTTTATAAGCAAACGTACCGAAAGGACAAGTAAAAGTCGTCTTATCTTGATCCTTTTTGACGATGGGAATCTGGTTATAGCCTGAGTATCCATCCAAAAAACAGTAGTACTCATGCCCGGCTAAACGTTCCAACTTCTG
Organism: Agapanthus africanus; assembly: GCA_030015575.1. Lineage (NCBI taxonomy): Eukaryota > Viridiplantae > Streptophyta > Magnoliopsida > Asparagales > Amaryllidaceae > Agapanthus > Agapanthus africanus. Next base: position 35,108,181 of record CM057346.1, read on the forward strand.
GTCAATGAAAGACAGAGAGAAGTGATCTTTCCTCGCCGCGGCATTGAGTTTTCTATAATCAATACATACCCTGTAACACTTTGAATTTCGTTAGGAATGTTTTCGCGTTAATTAGCAATTGTGCGCGTTTTTCATAAAAACCCGATTATCTTATTTCCTTTCTTGACTAGTGATAATCGTGTTGTGAAGTGTTATATATATTTATATATATATATATATATAGGGCTATTAATTATAATTTAGTTGTGTTTACCCTAATTGGGAATTTTTGTGTTAGGTGCACACATGCACACTTAGCACAATTTTGTGACTTAGGTTTTAAGTGTTGGCAAGTAACCATTTTCTTTCTTGCATGGTTGTTAAATTCCCCACCAATTTTTGATCAAGTCAAACCCCTTTTAATAATTCAAAATTTAAATGGAAAATGGAAGCATGGTGTTAGGTGAGAAAGATTGACTTTTTGACCCATTTTTCTCTCTCTCTTCTCTCTTTCTCTCATTTCTGAAATTCTGCAGAGAAGCAGTAGCAACAATAACATTTTCTTCATCTTCTCTTCTATTTTCACTTCTCATTTGAATCTACACAAAACTCTACACAAAACAACCCTTTTTCTTCACAAAACCTTGGGGAAAATGATCTTTTAGGGGAGTTTAATGGCAAGTCTGGGCACTTGAAGCTAGAGCTGGAGATTTTGGTTTTTCTAAGGTCATTTGAAGGTATTAAACTCAACCATGTTACCCTATTTTCTTAACTTGCGTGTTTGGTTGCTAAAAATCACATTTTTATGCATTTTTAGTGCTAATGAAGGGATTTAGTAAAGTTTTTGTTAAATTAACCTTTGTATGGCTTGCTTAGCTTGGTAATGTGTTATTAGTGTGGTTTTAAACATGGGTTTGCTTCAGGTTTCACAAATATACCTTAATGTATCGTTTTAGTGTCAAAATGGACTTTTTAACTAGAAATTGGGCTCTGTTGAATCTGTTACTACCCGAGTTGCTTCAGATTAAAATTGTAATTACTGTAGCATGTACATAGGGTATTGAGTGCACACACAAAACCCGGAAGCCCATCTCCCTACCCTGGCCGCCGGAAAAAGCTTTCTGGCCGCAAATTGCGGCCAGATGGGTGAATTGGGGGTTGGGGTTTGGACAGCAGGAGTCTGAAACTATTTTAAAAAGCGGTTTCTCCCTTTTACTTATAGTATGACTTGATGTACATATCACATCGCATTGACTTACTCATTGGTTTTGGGATTTCATGTGATTTCTGGTTTTGAGGACCGTGGGGTTATTTAAGAAATTATGCACTATTTGAAAACCCGGTTTCTCTTGATATGATATTTTGGTGCGTCCACCACGCGTTTTCTCGGTTTTGAGACGTGTGTTTGAAACCCGATTCGAGGAGTTGGATGATCCATTTGCGGGTTCATGGTGGACCCGGTATGGTTCCCCGGGGCGAGAAATGTTTTTCGTGGAGTAGACGATGAGCTTGGCAGGATGGTGAGTACCTACCGGTGATTGGTTGGACCTGACGGTTATCCGGAGGATACTGACCAGAGTCGATAAATGGATCTGCCGGGGCCGAGGGCCGATACCGCAGACGGGGCTCGTGGGCTGATCCGGACTGACGGAGCCCTATATATGAGGATTTGCGTGTCGATGCTGGACACGGGTATTTATGATATTTGAGTGCCGATGTTGGGCATTCGTGATTCTCTGAGATTTACAGGATTTGAGGGCCGATGGGAGTGCCGGCGCCTGAGTTTATTGGGATTTGGGTGCATTGATGGGCACCGATTATTTTTCCACGCTGACATTCCGTGTAGATGTTATTTCATCTCATGCTCAGCATTTATTATTATGTATCTCATCCTGTAGTTATTTTACTTGACAGACACTTGCATGATTATGCACATACTGCTTATCGCTACAGACTTTATCTGCTGTCATATAATAGAGTAGCGCAGCACGTGCATGCTTGCGATTACCTTTAAATGTTATCTCTATTCACGAGTTGGCAACTCACCCCCGTTGTGCCACAGTATTTGCAGGTTGCCCTCAGAGTAGTCGCGGCAGGTTGCCTTCTTACATCTTTTGGCTACAGATACCACTACAGTTGGTGGGAGAGCAGTTTTGCTGTTAGGTAAGTTGTGGTATCTGGTTACTTCAATTGTACACAATTTTGTATCTAGTATTCTCCATCTACCTTTATATGTATTTGACTTAGAGACAGTGTGAGGATGATGATGTATATTATTTGTATTCTGGTGTCAAGCTCGTGGGAGCCGACTTTATATATGCAGTTTTATTATTCTGTGATGTTTTTACTTATTGCCCATTTCTTCGCTACGGCGTCTTATATTACTCTTATGGTGATGATTTCCGCCGTTGGGCGTGATTGCTCCCGTTTGGCGATGCTTTATTTTTCATTGTATATCATTTTCACTTATATCCTGTTTTATACCCGACTTCGGGGTTAGTTTTACAAAGGAAATGCTGCCAAAATTATTAAGATGATAACTTAACCTTAAAGAAGTTCATTAAACTACTTAAGGTTTTCTAAATGTTTTAATCAAATGTTTTCAACACTCACTACTTTCAAATGGTTTTGATTTCAGGGTTCGGCTTACTTAGTCGAGTGTTCCCGCCAAAAATTTCTGCGCAAAAGAGTCCAAGGTATCGAATGGCAGCGATATGCTTAAGGAAATGCGAACCAGTATCTTCAAGCCTGTATTTTGATAAACTCCCAAAAGATAAACAGCTAAATTCTGATGATATTGGAAGCATCTCGAAAAACCCTTCGATTTGATATATTATGGGCCTCATAATTCATCCGGGATCAAAAGTTATATGCTATGCACTGTTCCCTGATTAAAAATCAGGAATTATCTCAATAAGGTATCACGTGCTCACACGTGACCAATGGTCATGTGTTGACACGAGACAATCGAAACAGAAATGAAATAATAAACGGCTGAAGGAAATACCTCAATGAGGTATCACGTGCTCATACGTGACCAATGGTCACGTGTTGACACGTGATGGTTAAAACAACAACATAAACAAGCGGCTGTTAAAGGAACGAATTTGGGGGTCACGTGCTTACACGTGACCAAGGGTCACGTGCCAGCACGTGACAGGCTTTGAAAGCCTTACGGTTTAATAGAATTAAAATTCTAAATTTCTCTAAAATCTTTCAAAATAGAATTAAAATTCTAAAAGCTTCTAAATCTTTCCAAATGGAAAAGGATTATGGGGACCGTTGTATTAAAGATCCAAGGGTGATTAAAAATCATTAATTTATGGAAAAATCTTAGACAAGGAAAGATTTCCCCTAAATCTCATCGAAAATAACAAACAGAATATCGTTGGATTTAAAATCCAACGGTGAATAAAATTCACTGAATGATCTAAAGGCTCATATTAAATATGAAAACAAATCAAATCTTTCAATGAAAGATTTGTTAAACAAATTGAGTCTTTTCCTTCTCCTATAAATAGGAGCCAAGAAGAAAAGAGAAGGGATCTACCTTAGAGAGAGAAGAACAGAGAGAGGAGAATTTAATTCTCAACAAAGAAAACCCTAGGTGAGAAAAGGGAAAAGGATCAACTTCGAAAAGAGAATTCAATTCTCAAAATTTAAGAGTTTAACTCTTCTGCAAATAAAGAACTTACTTCTTCTGGTTGAAGATCTGCACAGAGCACATCTCCCCATAAGTTTAGAATTTAATTCTCATCGGGTCGAGATCCTGCCATGCAGATCCTAAACTTAGAAGGGGAATTGAGTTTTGAGAATTTAATTCTCCTAAAACAAAACTAGGGTTTAACCCTGATCAAGAATTTAATTCTTTTACATATCTGGGAATTTAATTCCTTTAAAAAGAAATCAGGGCTTTATCCTAAATAAGAATTTAATTCTTTCACAATAGGAATTTAATTCCTCCAAAATCATAATTAGGGTTTAACCCTACAGAGAATTCAATTCTTAAAAGATCTCTGTTCATGAAAAGAACTAGGGTCACGTGCCCCCACGTGATCCTTGAAAAGATCCCTGAAGAAAAGAAGCTTTGAGGCAATGCCTCACGTGCTCCCACGTGACTCCCAAAATGCAGAAAGAAAAAACAAATTGGACTTTAGATCCCCCAATCAACTTTGGCTCAAAGGTACATCTCTGAACTCCTCTGACATCTGTCGTTGTAATCCTTCAACGTCGTCAGAGAGGTGATGGGTCCCGACGGCCATACATGTAATGGACCCCTATGTCCCTAAACTGGAACAATAGAGCCAATTGCTCTTTTGTCGGATCTAAACAATCCCGTTAAGTTGATCTTAGTCTCAAACTGGACTAACGTATCCTTAACAAACGTTTGAATTGATCTTAGCCTCAAATATGGCTAACGTATCCTCAAACCCAAACCCCAAACCCAAATCTACGAAAACACGGATTTGGACTAATCCACGTCCTACGGGCGACGACATAAATTAGTCTCCGTATACGATCCACGGGCAACCACAAACAAAACAAACACCCACGACACGAAGTGAAATTCTGGAGAAGGAGAAAGTTGTTACCGCGATGCGGTAGCGTAATTAACTGCAGGGGCTTGCGCTTGCAGGGAAGAGCATCCCCACAATCAAAAACCCCTCAAGCGAGGGGGAATCTGACGAAGTCTGCTACATCGGTCGCATCCGTCTAAACCTCCGATACACGGTGCCATAAATCAACTTGGCATCTTCGGAGAGGTGGACGGATAGCACCTATTAGCATCTGCCCCGAATCTCAGGTGAGACGTCGCCCGTCTCGGCCGCTGTTCGGAGGGGAACGGATTCTGGCACGCCCGGTGGGACCTTTTCCTCTTTCCACTCCACACTTCGTGTGTCGTGTTCGCGAACAAATCGCGGTTTGCTGTGGTTGCCTGTGGATTCGAGGTACTTAGATTTGGTGTCTTGCTCCGTGCAGAAAACAGAAGATCAATGGCTTCAGACTGCACTACCTGCAACTGCAGCTCTCACTCCGTCCTTGCCGGAGGAGTGACTTACGGGCCCCAAGCGGCCTCCCTTTTCAAGATGCCAGTGGAGCAGGTAACTCAAGCCACCGCTGGATTATTCTTCGGGACCATGCTCCCACCGATGAGCTTCAATGCCACAATGACGTTACAAGAAGCCCCAAAGGAGTCGGTCTTTGATCGGCTTACCACTGCCGCGACCCCTCTCAACGGGTCGCCCAACTTCAATACCTCAGTTTTCAACAGACTGGGCTTAAACGTCTACAAGCCGGCGATACCCGAAGCTGCCATCCCAGAGCGGATAGCCATCCCGGCTCAGGCGGACGAAATCATTGGAAAGGCTCCTCCTTCCAAGAAGTCAGTTTTTACAGGGCTGGCCATTCCGGTTGCTGCTCCAGGCGAAATCACCAAAGTTGCTTCCTCTACTCGGAAGTCTGCTTTTGATAAGTTGGCCGTCCCCATCCAACGGACGTCGGTCTTTAAGAGGCTGATACCAACAAATTCTGACCAACACAGGGGGAATGACAAAGTCACCCTTATAGCTGAAACAACTCCATCCGCGAGACACGCTCATCGTCGCCACTGGCGCCGAGTGAGGAAGGCTGGGGGCAACTCCCCCTCTAGGATAACTCCGCCAGCTCCGACGGTGGGGATCGATGCTGCTGTTCCAACCGGGAACAGTTTTGAATTGCTGAACACGGTGCGCAGAAACTCTCATACTGCGGTGCTGAAGCGAACTCCTTCACCTGTGGAGAATACTCCAGAGAAGAAGCTGGAGCAGCCCCCTCAACGGCTGTCCTCTAAAATTTACAAGGAATGGCGTCAAGTCCAAGACTCCATAGTGGATCAAGACTATCTCCGCCGACAGAAAAAGATAAAGGTTCGGCAGGAGAATGACTACTCCGTCAAACCACAAAAAGCAACAGCTACTTGGGTGCCCACTTCAACGGCCCCCTCAACTTCAACCACTCAAAAGAAAAGGAGGCCAAAAAAAACCCCTGTGAACATGGCGAACCGTAAACGCACTGAGCACAAACACCCCAAGTCTGGGGGCATGGTGGTGCACACTATTTATATGGCTTCCGAAAAGGAGGAAAGCCGTGCGTCGACGGGTCACCGACCGCTCACCTGATCCATGACGAAAGCCCAGGAGCAGCAACAGAAGCTTCAAGAGATGATGACTGCTATGGCCGCACTTACCAGGCCAAAAGAAAGCTCGGAGGCATCGTCAGAACAGCGTCACGAACAAGAAACTGACGCTGACTACCTACGCAGAGTCCTCGAAAAGAAGGACAAAGAAGCCGCAGAGCAAGCGGCTAACATAAAACAAATGGCGCTCCTCTTCCAAGATATGATAGGGATGATATTACAGCCGGATCCTCCAGCTGATGACCCTCCAATCATTGTTGAAAACGATAAAGGGGAGATATCTAATCCTCCTCCGGCTCTTTCAGCAGCCAAGGAAGAAACCATTTCCAAGGCCGCACTGGATGACTATATAGCTCAGCAAATACGAGCTCATCAGGCAAATGAAGCGGCTGGGCAAATTGTCAAGACCGGATGACCCTATCCGGGCTGGTATGACCAAATAAGTTACCCGCCGGGATATACGATCCCTAAGTTCCATGTATATAAAGGGACAGGCAGCCCTCATCAGCATGTCGCTCAATTTAGGGCTCTATGCGGCAACACCGGGGGTGACGATAAGCTACTGCTTCGCCAATTCGTTGGCAGCTTAGCGGAAACGGCCTTCGAATGGTATTCGGAGCTGCCTAACGACTCTATCAAAATATTTGCGGAGATGGAGCTACTGTTTACACAAAGATTTGCAAGCGTCAGCGAGCGCACCTCGATCACCGCATTGATCAACGCCAGGGTAAGGCCAGGCGAGACATGGGTCCAGTATGCGATACGGTGGCATAATCTATGGTCAAAGTGCGAGCAGCGCATCGAAGAAGCTCCTGCCGTGGGCATGTTCGTGGGTACTCTCGACCCTCAAGCGACCATCTCCCAATTCATGATGTTCTTCAAGCCGACCACCATTCAGGCCTTGATTGACAAGCTGGCCCAAATGGACCAGATGGGCCATAGGCCTTCCTCTTCAAAGACAGAGCCTTGGAACGAAAAGGGCAAAGGGAAAGCAACTTTCGTTGCCAATACTCAACAACAGCCGAGCAACTTAAAGCCAATTGTCCGTCGAAACAATATGCGTCCACGCCCATCCCTTGAGGAAAGACTAGGACGTCCTTACTCGTTTCCTCAGGATAAAACGAGAAGACTGTTCGAGCTGGCAGTGCGCAACAGACTCATTAATCTGCCGAATCCAAAACGTCCATTGCAGCCAGGCGAGGTCAACGATCTCAATTATTGCCCTTACCACCAGACGGTAAGCCACCCGATCGAGGATTGCTTCGTCTTTAAGGGATGGATCGAGGATCAGTACCTACAAGGCAGGTTTGCGCTGTCCTTAAAGTGGAAAGTAAACCCACCACAGCCGCACACTCCTAAGAAGACGGACACACCGGGGGCAACTTGTTCTTTCATTAAAGAAGCTCCGTGGGAAATCGTGCTTTCAGTAAAGACCAAAAGAATACTGAATGAGCTCCAGACATGCCCGGCGATCAGGTAGAAGAACCCGCTGGAACCCCAAATCACTGAAGGGATGCTGAAGCCGCTCCCAACTCCAAAGATCGGTGGTGATGGCCCAAGTACTCACACCCAGCCATCGAAATCTTCAAAGAAGAAGAAGAAGAGGTCTAAAAAGCCCGTGAAGCCTGGCGACAAGCGTACGGACTTACAGAAACAAATTGGCGCGCTGGAAGAGTACAATCAAAAGGCGCGGACTCCCATCACACTCCAAGAGTTCCTCAACCACGTCTTTCAGGAGGAAGATGATGGAGAAAGCTCGTCGAATGAATCCGAGGGAAACGTGGCGAGTTGTCATGTGATCTCCCACTCATTTACGGACGATGAAAAAACTCCTTACACAGAGAAGCTAGGGGCAGATCCTAAGCCAGAACTTCTAGGACCATCAGATGAAATGATTGATGCATTCCTGAATGAAGCCCGTCTTAAAAGCAAAGCTGATCGAGAGCGCGAGATAGCCATATTCGAGAAAGCCAAGCCCCGGCGACTGGACCAAAGGGTCGAAACACTCCCACCAGATCAAAGTACATCCGCCGCAAATGAAAGCAAAATCAAGACAAGGAAACGATTCGCCAAAGTCATATCAATGGGGATGAGGCCGCCCTCTTTCAGAGAAAATTCTCCTGGTGGTATACATCTTGATGAAGCGGACGTGCATCCTAAGTTCTGCTTATATCATCAGAAGATCGCACATCCTACTGAGGACTGCAACTTCTTTAAGTGTTGGTGGAAAGGGTATGTCGCTCACAGGTAACATTTCAACAGGACAAAGCGTGAAGCTCGTAGACAGCGGAAAAATACGACAGATGAACATAAAAGAATTGCTGGCAATTGTCATAGGGTTGATCCCGAGGGACTGCGAGTTCTCATCTTCGGGAGCGACTCCGACGAAAAAGTAGCCCTCGACCCTCTCTTCAAGGAACCCATCTCTGAGACGAAAGAATTGAGGAGTTGCGAGAACATTCATCCGTGTAATCGCACGCTACCCGGGAAGAATCTCGGACCCGCAAACAAGAGATCGAATAAAAAGGATAAAGGGAAGGGAAGAACGACCTTCGTTGCCAACGCTCAACAACAATCGAGTGACCCTAGACCGGTTGTTCGCCAAAGCAACAAGCGGCAACCCCTCTATGAAAAGTTGAAACGACCTTACTCATTTCCCCGGGATGAAACAAAGAGACTGTTCGAACTAGCAGTGCGCAAAAGGCTTATCACTCTACCGGAGCCGAAACACCAGCTACAACTGAATGATGTCAACAATTCTAATTATTGCCCTTACCACCAAGTATTGGGCCATCCGATTGAAAACTGCTACGTTTTCAAAAACTGGGTTGAAGACCAATACCAACAGGGCAAGTTCGCGCTGTCCGAAAACTGGAAGGTAAGCCCGCCACAACCACATGCTCCGAGAAAGGTGGATATGCCGGGGGCATCATGCTCATTCATAGGGAAAGCCCTATAGACCGAAAAGTCAGTAAACTAGAGATTCGTCTCAAATACGGCGACGGCGGACTAAAACGTCCTTAAACTAACGGCGGAAAGCAATGTCCTAAAACTTGCAAATGACCAAAACGTCGTTAAACTCCTCCCAACCCGCAACATCTTCAGGCTGACGTGGTTAAAAAAAAAGCGGTACGTCCACAAGCGAGATGGGCACGGATGAAAACCCGAAAGGACGCCGTGAGTAAAAACAACAGGACTACCGGCGATGTTTGTGAAAACCCGAAAGGGCGCAGACTCGTTAGGGAAAAAAAACAAAAAAAACGGTATGTCCATAAGCAAAATGGGCACGGATGAAAACCCGAAAGGGCTCCATGAGTAAAATTAGCAGGGCTGCCGGCGAGTGTTGTGAAAACCCGAAAGGGCGCAATCTCGTTAAAAGACACTTACAGGGTCCTCTCGACCTTGTGAGGAGAAACCACCCGCGTGAGATCCTTATGACTCACAGGGAAGAAACACACTTAGGGATCCTCACGATTCCTAAGGAGAAATTACACTTGCGAGATCCTCACGACTCGTAAGGAGAATTCTCTTATGGGACCCTCACGGCTCATAAGATTTGAAAGTCTTAAGTTATAGAGACTTGAACCTGTTCTTAAGCAACCCCCCACAATCTTCGATAGTGCCCTACAAGTGGCTCAGTACTGACCCTTGTATACAATCCACGGGCACGAATAAACATTTCCCTAACCAAGTCCCACCCGTGACTGGGGATATGTCCATACGGTGAACAACCCTTATAAGTCCTCTCGACTTGTAAGGAGAAAACCCTTTTGTAAGATCCTTACGACTTACAGGGGAACGTACACTTAGGAATCCCCACGATTCCTAAGGAGAAAACACACCTACAAGATCCTTACGACTTGTAGGGAGAAATACCTTTGTGAGACCCTTACGGCTCATGAAGTCAAAAGCCTTAGTCAACAGGACCCTAACCCTGTTTACTAAGCCACCTTTGTTCGATATTGACAGAGGCAAATGATGATTCGCTTCTGGCAATATCCCAGTTGAAGCGATGATGATGATGCCTAAAACGGTATCAAATTCCGAGTCCTTTCATGGCAAATGATGATCCGCTCCTGGCAATATTCCAGTCGTAGCGATGCTGATGCTAAGATTGGCATCAGATTCCATGTTCCACACTCGCGATAAGAAAAATCAGCGAGCCAAAAATGCATACGAAATAGCCGAAATGATGGGGCAGCTTGCGACAAAATCAGCAAGTAAAAATGTATGCATACAAAATAGCCGAAATGATTGGGCAACTCGCAATAAAAAGCAGCGAGTAAAAATAAAACAAATAGCCGAAATGATTGGGCACCACGAAAAACAGCCGAAATGATTGGGCAATCGCGATTTTCGCGATATAAAAAGCTGAAATGATAGAGCATCGCGGAAAGAATAAAAAAAATGATGAAAGAATGATACTTTTTGCCCTGCAGGTGAGATCACATCGATCCCTGTATACAATCCAGGGGCACAAACAAAGAGGGAACCATACCTTCCCAACAGGCTCCATCAGAAAGCGAAGACAAATCTCGACGGTTCATAGAAAACCTAGAGACAATCTCGACATTTGTCGCAATGTTGCAGACACAATGTCAACAAACGAAGCAAAAGAAGATCCCTAGCTTCACGGTCTCGACGTCGATATCAACAACTTAGAGATCACCAACGGTGTTTCTCCTCATTCCAACCAGATGCAGACGTGACGTCAACAATCGACCTCAGAGTCGCAACGAAATGGAACCATGGCAAACTCTCTAGTTCCAAATCTCAATGGCCACATTTGCAGCCTGGAGACCAACAACAGTGGGCCTCCTCATTCCAGCAGGACACAGATGTTACGCAATCAAATGGAGCCACGGCATAGTCCTTAGTTCCAAATCTCGATGGTTCACAGACAACCTAGAGACCATCTCAGCATTCGTCTCGATACAGCAGACGAGACGTCAATGATGGCGTTCCTCCGCAGTCTAGCTGGATGCAGATGAAACGTCAACGAAAGACCCCATGGTCGAAACAAAGCGAAGCGACGGCAAAATCCCAGCTTCACCTCAGCATTCGTCTCGTTACAGCAGACACAATGTCAACAACGGCGTTCCTTCGCAGCCCAGCAGGATGGAGAAGCAACATCAACAAAAAACCTCATGGTCGATATAAAGCAGAGTGACCGAAAAATCACAGCTCCACCTCGACATTCGTCTCGTTACAGCAGACGCAACGCCAGCAAATGAAGCAAAAGGCCAAATTCCTAGCTTCAGGGTCTTGACGGCAACTCATATAAAGCCTGAAAGACATTCGGAGATCATCTCGCACCAGCACAGAGTTGTCACCACCTCGACGTTCGTCTCGATACAGCAGATGAAATGTCACCCCAGCGTTCTTCCTCCAACAGGATTCGGACGCGCCAAAGCAAATGAAGCAAAAGGCTAAATTCCTAGCATCAGGCTCTTGACGGCAAGTCATATAAAGCCTGAAAGACAATCGGAGATCATCTCGCACCAGCGTGAAGTGGTCACCACCTCGACGATCGTCTCGATACAGCAGATGAAATGTCACCCCGGCGTTCTTCCCCCAGCAGGATTCGAATGCGCCAAAGCAAATGAAGCAAAATGCCAAATTCCTAGCTTCAGGGTCTTGACGGCATGTCATATAAAGCTTGAAAGACAATCGGAGATCATCCCACATCAGCATGGAGTGGTCACCATCTCAACGTTCGTCTCGACACAGCAGACGCAACATCACCAAAAGGAGCCACGGCAAAATCCCTAGTTCCAAACCTCGACGGTTCACCGGCAACCTAGAGACAACCACGACATTCGTCTCGATACAGCAGACGCAATGCCGCCAAACGAAGCAAAGGCCAAATTCCTAGGTTCAGGGTCTTAACGGCAAGTCATATAAAGCCTGAAAGACAATCGGAGATTATCTCGCACCAGTGCAGAGTGGTCACTACCTCGACGTTCGTCTCAACACAGCAGACGCAACATCACCAAAAGGAGTCACGACAAAATCCCTGGTTCCAAACCTCGACGGTTCACCAGCAACCTAGAGACAACTGCGACATTCGTCTCGATACAGCAGACGCGATGCCAGCAAACGAAGCAAAGGCCAACTTCCTAGCTTCAGGGTCTTAATGGCAAGTCATATAAAGCCTGAAAGACTATTGGAGATCATCCCACACCAGCGCGGAGTGGTTATGACTCATCGGGGCTCTCCAAAATAAGCCTAACCTCAAGTAAAAAGCGGCATGGCAAATTCCTAACGCTTGCTCTTCCGACGGTCAAACTGCCTAGGAGGATTGCTTGAAGACGTCTTGTCCAGCCCCCGAAGGGATCAGAGACACGGCAGTCGCAGGGCTACTCGAACAGCACGATTGCCTATCGAGGGATACATCAGCCAATGCGATGGTACGACGGGCAAAACCCTAGTACCACAGACCCTAACGGACCTCTGTCGTAAAGAGCAGAGGTTAACTGTGACGTTAGGATATTCTTGCGAGATCTGCTCGATCCGTTTCGACTCGTGAGGAAATTGATGTCTTCGCGAGAACTGCTCGATTCGTCTCGACTCGTGAGGAAAAGCCTTAGGCAGTAGGGATTAAGAAACCTGTTTCCTAAGCACTGGGACCCTGCAAGTCGGCCCAAAACGGTCTCTTGCATACTATCCACGGGTCTCACTCTCCAAAGTCGAATCTCGACAAGGAGGGAAACAACCGCTTACGGGTCCTCTCGACTCGTAAGAGGGAAAATTCTCTTGTGAGATCCTTACGACTCTCAAGAGAAAACACACTTAGGAATCCTCACGACTCCTAAGGAGAAAAAACACCTACGAGATCCTCACGACTCGTAGGGAGAAAAGTCTTTATGAGACCCTCACGGCTCGTAAAGTTGAAAAGTCTTAGGTGGCAGATCCTAACCCTGTCTCCTAAGCCATCACCGCCTTGCAAAGAGGTCAAGATGGACCATCTATGAGCCACACTCGCCAAAGCTACATGCCACTGAAATGGAAAAGCTACTCATGAGCATATAAACTATTTCACGCCAGAGTAAGATATAAAGAGATAGAAAGGTGCGGCTCATGGAGTTAAAGGTTTGGAAATATATCTCTTAAGAGTTGAGATTTGAGTCAAAGATAAATGACGACGCTTGTGTCCGCTCGTTATCTTCTCAAATCAAGATTCTGAAAATTATATACCAACCCGAAACTGGTCATACGCTATGCATTACTCTGCACTACTTCACCCACGTATATACTTACGTGGGCAAAGTAGTGGGGGGCATTTGTTCCCGCCAAAAATTTCTGCGCAAAAGAGTCCAAGGTATCAAATGGCAGCGATACGCTTAAGGAAATGCGAACCTGTATCTTCCGGCCTGTATTTTGATAAACTCCCGAAAGATAAACAGCTAAATTCTGATGATATTGAAAGAATCTCGAAAAACCCTTCGATTTGATATATTATGGGCCTCATAATTCATCCGGGATCAAAAGTTATATGCTATGCACTGTTCCCTGATTAAAAATCAGGAATTATCTCAATAAGGTATCACGTGCTCACACGTGACCAATGGTCACGTGTTGACACGTGACAATCGAAACAGAAATGAAATAACAAACGGCTGAAGGAAATACCTCAATGAGGTATCACGTGCTCACACGTGACCAATTGTCACGTGTTGACACGTGATGGTTAAAACAACAACATAAACAAGCGGCTGTTAAAGAAACCAATTTGCGGGTCACGTGCTCACATGTGACCAAGGGTCACGTGCCAGCACGTGCCAGGCTTTGAAAGCCTTACGGTTTAATAGAATTAAAATTCTAAATTTCTCTAAAATCTTTCGAAATAGAATTAAAATTCTAAAAGCTTCTAAATCTTTCCAAATGGAAAAGGATTATGGGGACCGTTGGATTAAAGATCCAAGGGTGATTAAAAATCACTAATTTATGGAAAAATCTTGGACAAGGAAAGATTTCCCCTAAATCTCATCGAAAATAACAAACAGAATATCTTTGGATTTAAAATCCAACGGTGAATAAAATTCACTGAATGATCTAAAGGCTCATATTAAATATGAAAACAAATCAAATCTTTCAATGAAAGATTTGTTAAACAAATTGAGTCTTTTCCTTCTCCTATAAATAGGAGCCAAGAAGAGAAGAGAAGGGATCTACCTTGGAGAGAGAAGAACAGAGAGAGGAGAATTTAATTCTCAACAAAGAAAACCCTAGGCGAGAAAAGGGAAAAGGATCAACTTCGAAAAGAGAATTCAATTCTCAAAATTTAAGAATTTAACTCTTCTGCAAATAAAGAACTTAGTTCTTCTTCTGGTTGAAGATCTGCACAGAGCACATCTCCCCATAAGTTGAGAATTTAATTCTCATCGGGTCGAGATCCTGCCATGCAGATCCTACTTAGAAGGGGAATTGAGTTTTGAGAATTTAATTCTCCTAAAACAAAACTAGGGTTTAACCCTGATCAAGAATTTAATTCTTTTACATATCTGGGAATTTAATTCCTTTAAAAAGAAATCAGGGTTTTATCCTTAATAAGAATTTAATTCTTTCACAATAGGAATTTAATTCCTCTAAAATCATAATTAGGGTTTAACCCTACAAAGAATTCAATTCTTAAAAGATCTCTGTTCACGAAAAGAACTAGGGTCACGTGCCCCCACGTGATCCTTGAAAAGATCCCTGAAGAAAAGAAGCTTTGAGGCAATGCCTCACGTGCTCCCACGTGACTCCCAAAATGCAGAAAGGAAAAACAAAAGAAAATAAGCTTTGGGCGCTCTCACGTGTCCCCATGTGACCCCTCAGCAAGTGCTGTAATTATCGATGCATAAATCCCCATCACGTGCCAACACGTGGTGCTCTAAAATAAAGATGAAAAGTGTTTAATACTTATTCGCAGATTTGAGGATAAAACAAAAGGAGATCTGGCTCCACATTTAGGGCACCCTCGCGTGTCCCCACGTGACCCCTAACAAATCCCTTTAATATCTAATGGGTGGATGCCTATCACGTGCCCACACGTGATGGCCAGGAAATAAAAACTGTTTAACACTTAATTGCAGAACGAAGAAAGGGATCTGGTCCCCCCTTTGGACGCTCTCACGTGTCCACACGTGACCCCTCTTTCTTTAGTGTTTAACATTAATTTGGGGATTATATTTCTAGTGTTTAACACTAAATTGAAGATTATATTTTCAGTGTTTAACACTGATTGTCTTTTAGTGTTTAACACTAATTTGAGAGTTCTACCTCCAGTGTTTAACACTGTTGTTCTCTAGTGTTTTATACTACTTTTAGCCAAATTGGCTAGTTCTCCAGAGGCAAAAGTCCCTCCTCCAAATGAATCTCAAAATTGAGGAAATCAAACACAAAATGTTGTCAGAGCCCCCAAACCTCTGTTTAGCACTGCTGAATGATGGGGGGCTGAACCTAGATAAATGTCTAATGGCCCAAAGGGCCAATATTTCAAACATAATTGGACTTAGCCCAAGCTGGCCATAAGTCCTCAAATCATCTTGAATTGAGCACATCTGCTCTTTCAACCAACTCATTGGTTCAAGGGTATATCTCTGAGCTCCTCTGATATTTGTCGTTGTAATCCTTCAACGTCTTCAGAGAGGTGATAGGTCCCGACAACCATACATTTTATTGGACCACCATGTCCCTAAACTGGCAATGGACCACTATGTCCCTAAACTGGAACAATAGAGCCCAAATGCTCTTTTGTCGGATCTAAACGATCTCGTTTAAGTTGATCTTAGCCTCAAATATGGCTAACGTATCCTTAAACCTTCAAACAGACTTTAGTTCCAAATTAGACTCTAGATCCCCCAATCAACTTTGGCTCAAGAGTACATCTCTGAACTCCTCTGACATCTGTCGTTGTAATCCTTCAACGTCGTCAGAGAGGTGATGGGTCCCGACGGCCATACATGTAATGGACCCTTATGTCCCTAAACTGGAACAATAGAGCCAATTGCTCTTTTGTCGGATCTAAACGATCCCATTAAGTTGATCTTAGTCTCAAACTGAACTAACGTATCCTTAACAAACGTTTGAGTTGATCTTAGCCTCAAATATGGCTAACGTATCCTCAAACCCAAACCCCAAACCCAAATCTAAGAAAACACGGATTTGGACTAATCCACGTCCTACGGGCGACGACATAAATTAGTCTCCGTATACGATCCACGGGCAACCACAAACAAAACAAACACCCACGACACGAAGTGAAATTCTGGAGAAGGAGAAAGTTGTTACCGCGATGCGGTAGCGTAATTAACTGCAGGGGCTTGCGCCTGCAGGGAAGAGCGTCCCCACAATCAAAAACCCCTCAAGCGAGGGGGAATCTGACGAAATCTGCTACATCGGTCGCATCCGTCTAAACCTCCGATACACGGTGCCATAAATCAACTTGGCATCTTCGGAGAGGTGGACGGATAGCACCTATTAGCATCTGCCCCGAATCTCAGGTGAGACGTCGCCCGTCTCGGCCGCCGTTCGGAGGGGAACATCGAGTTATGCATGTAGACGTTGCGTGGTTAAGTGCCGGTCACGAGTTGAATTTCGGGTCGTGACATACCCGCTACCCAGTTTGGGTTCGTGTTTGGATCAACTCATTAGCCTCATTAGTTATGACCGTGATACCAGACTTTTTAGGGACACATGAATAGGACTTACCTATTGGCTATCAGATATTGGGTAAATTATACCATTATCTAGGCATTTGACAATTTTTTTCTTCACCGCCTCTTTCATGACAGGATTCAACCGTCTTTGTGGGTCTCGGGTTGGTTGAATTCATCCATCAAATGTATATGATATTCAACAATCAAGAGACTAATCGCTTTGATTTCCGCCATTGTCCAACCAAATGCTTGCCGATTCGGTCTCAAGGCTGACAAAAGTGCCCTCTCTTGCTTTAAAACTAGAGAAGCTGATATGATAACGGGCAAAGACACATTCTTACCTAAATATGTATATTTAAAATGAGATGGCAGCGGCTTGAGATCAAGTGTCGGCGGAGAGACGATAGATGGTAGGGTAAGGGAATGATACCCGGACTCCAAAAGAGGTTCATAGCTAGCGTAAGAGGTTGACTCGGATAGCTCAGCTAACTTATGCTACAAGTCAAAGGATTCAGACTCGAGGGTGGACTTGTCGACAGAATGGTCCTCACTCGTATAATAAATAGCTGGATCAAATAATAACGCACCAGTGGCGTTGAGATCATTATCGTAAAACTCCTCAAATTCACAGCTGTCGGATGCTATCTCGTTGACAGAACATATATCAATTATATGAGCAGAAGGTTCGAAGGGTTGACTTCCTACCCTAAAAATGTTAAGTTCAATTGTCATCTTCTCAAAGGATAGGTTCATGGAACCGTTATGAAAATTGATAACTGCATTGGATGTTGCTAGAAAAGGTCGACCAAGAATCACCGGAATTTGGTTCCGTGGATTCGCCACAGGCTATGTATCTAGAACTATAATGTCCACAGAGAATATAAATTCCCCGACTTTGATCAACACGGTCTCTTGCTCACCCTTAGGGTGGGTGATAGATCGATCAGTCATCTGGAGAGTGCAGTGCGTAGGTTTCAACTCTCCTATGCCTAATGCTCATACACATAATACAGAAGCAAGTTAACACGAGCATCTAGATCAAGTAGAGCGCGATTGATGTTTTTACCCCCAATAGTTATAGAAATTGTAGGAAAACTGGGATGCTTATGTTTCTTGGACAAATGTTGGGTAAGAGTATCGCTCCCATTGCTTGCTAAGAAACCCTTTTTAGGCACTTGAGTTTTCCTTTTCTTAGTGCACAAGTCTTTTAGAATTTTCGCATAAGATGGAATTTGTTGGATAGAATTTAAGAGAGAAATATTTATGTTAACTTGCTTAAATATTTCCACAATGTTATCTATTTTTGGACTTGGTTTGTTGGGCCTCAACCGGTTTGGAAAAAGGAGCTTTATCAACAGGGGTTGGGTCCAACACTTGTGGAGAAATTTGTGGGGATGGAATGGATCCCAAAATTGGATTTGGGATGGTCTGAGATGGTAGTTCATTCAAGAAAGTGGACTGAGGGGTCCAGCCCAGTGAAGAACGGAGAATGGGTTTGGAAGAAGATGTTGGATTAGACGAAATAGGAGTAGAAGTAGTAGCTAGGGTATCATCGACGTCATTAACTTATTCACCAACATAGTTTTTCAGCACTCTTCCCGATCTCAACCTGGTTACGGCACACACGTTATGATTTTGTCGGTTAAGGACGATGTTAGCGCTTTGTGAGTGGCCGGGATTTGGTAGAGGTTGAGATGGAAGCTTTCCTTTCTCTCTCTCACTCATCGCGGTATTTAACTGTGCAATTTGTGCTTCAATAGATTTTATACTTTCACCATGTGAAGCAGTGTGTTGCACTAGCGTTTGGATAGAAAACGTTAAATTGGCCGATATTTGTGCGGATTGTTTAATAAACATTCTAAGCTTCTTTCGAGTGCAGAGATTTTATCGGTACCGGCCGTTGGAATACTAGTCTATGGCTGGAAAGGATTATTATAAGGGGCAAACTTGTTGGCCAGATTTTGGAAAGGTTGCGGTTGAAAGGGCTGCTAAATTTGTTGTGGTGGCTGTTGTTGCTGTGAGGGAAACCTTTGATAGATATTTTGGCTTAGGAACTGATTTTGAGTTTGAATTTTGTCTTGGTTCCAAGCAAAATTAGGACGATTTCTCCATCCCTGATTATATATGGAGGAATAAGTATCATTTCTAGGTCGTTGCTAAAAATCAGCATTAGTTTGTTCTTGACCTTGAGACGGAGGATTCAAAGGACATTCTTCCGTTAAATGTGATGAGTCAAAACAGCAACAACATACGATTTTGGGGGGCGTAACTTGGTTTAGGGAGGCTGAAGAGAATTTGCTTTCCATAGCTTCGAGAGTCTTTTGCATCGCAGCCATTTTGGATTTCACTGCGATGGAAACGTCGAGCTGATGGATACCTACCCTAGATGAAGACAATGTGGTTGGTCTAGTGCTCTCCCATTGTAATGTCTGTTCGGCGAGATCTTCCAGAAATTTCCATGCTTCGCCGTCATTTTTTGATATGAAATGAAATTGACAAATGGTTTATAGCATTTGTTTCGTAGCTGGATTGATACCCTCATACATAATTTGGCAAAGTTGTCATCTGTCGATTCCGTGATGAGGGCATTGGACAAGAAGATTTTAAACCGTTCAAAACATTTCCAAAAGGGTCCGTTGGGAAGTTGGGCAAACTGGTTAATCTCGCTCCGAATACGGGCAATCTTGTGATGAGGATAAAATTTCTTAAGGAATGGTTTAACGAATTCATCCTATTTAGCGATAGAATATGCAGCGGTGCTATAAAGCCACTTCTGTGCGAGATCACACAAGGTAAAAGGGAGAAGACGTAATTGCATAGCACCCCCTGAAAATTGGGTGGTGCTCATCATTGCACATACGTTTTCGAATTTGGTTATAAAAACGTATGCATCTTCAGATTCAAGCCCGTAAAATTTAGGCAACAAGTTGATGAAGTAGGGTTTAGTTTCGAAATTATTCCCATTGGCTGGTGGAAGAGACAGACACGTAGGAAGGGGTCTGCGTACGGGATAGCACCGGTCTTGAAGAGTGATGCGTGGTGGATTCTGAATTTGCGCAACTACGGGTGGTAGCAAGGTGTTGTTAAAACCCAATGGAGATCCGTCCATCTCGGGAGATGTGGTAGGTGGAGAAGAAATAGAAGATGAAGAAGTATCGATTTCAGAGTCGACAGCAAAAACGCGGACTAGACGGGCACTAGAATCCCATGTCCAGCCGATCATGCATTAAGCGGGTTTAGTGCATGTGGCAGCGTGTGATGTGTGTGGGAACGATTTTTAAGAAGGCTTGTTTTGAAAAAATGTCGGACATGAGGCTTGACTGAACCAATCACAAAATACACAATCAATCCCTAGGGCTATGGTCACCTAGGTCAAGTCACTAGACCGCTCCTAGACTTCCAAAGGACAAGACGTAGGATCAATCCTCTGCCACCTCCTTATCAATCTTTCCGCCAGGTAAGTACCAGGTAAGTTAGAGGTATCCGCTATACGAATCACCGAAATAACGGGCCTAATTAAGTAACCACTTTCCTTAATGACATTTGCCTAGACAACAGAAGAGAAATGCGAATAAACAATAGATTACCCACGACCTTCCTCTGTCCTAATTGAGCGCGACAGTCCTTAGAGGCTTGGTCTAAATATTTTTTATTAATGTAGGGTGATAGTATATTTGTTTGTGATTTGTGGGGCCTAGGAAGGATGATAAAATCCCCACCTAATCTGAATTTGGGTTTACTTCCCCTTAATGTCCGGTTTAAATATGCAAAACAAACCGAAATCAAAACACGCAAAAAGATTTTTTTAGCGGCGATGTTTGCAAAGAATCCTACAGGTAAAATCATTTTATTGGAGCTTTAGAGGAGAGAGGAAGATGATAGGAGAATACCAGAGAAGCTTGGAGGCCCAATTCCTCAATACGGCCGCGCTTCCGCCGCCAAAGGCACCCAAGGACCGCGGTTCCGCTGCCTGTTGATGAGTTCTTTTCTTCAAATTTCTTCAGAGCACCCCTATGCTCTTCTGGTCCAAATTGAAAGTCTCTGAATCTCTGTTGGCCTGCTCCAATTACTCCAGAATCCTTTGCAAAACTCGCACAATAATCGTTAAAAATACAAGATGCGGTTTTTGTTCTCTTTTATTTTATATTTCTGGTTTTTATAAGAAATCAACCCGAATAACAAGAAAAAATAATTATGACCGTTTCCCCGGCAGTGACGCCATTTGATTGGTTTGCGAAAAGTGTGAGTGTGTGTGTTGTAAATAACCGCAATCAAGACGGTGTCGCAAATAGCTAGCCGCGATGAGTACGGGTCCTCCGCAGGGAAACGTGAATTTCTTTTCTTGTTTTAGATGAGTTGATAAAAGAGAGGAGGGATTGTTATCGTTTTAAACTAAGATGGTTAGAAAATTTTATAATAGAAAGGCTTGTAGGGTTTATAGGACTTAGCAGTTAATGGATGAAGATTTATAAATGATTCATTTTATCTTTTAATTGTTTAAAACTCGAGAGATAGCGATAAATGTGGATTAGGGTTCTTAGGGGGAATTAGGGTTTCTCACTACCACCCCTTGTCCTTCCATTGATCTCTATTTATCTCAAGCCCTTAACAAAACAAGTATTAACTAATCTCAAATTGTGGTCGTGACTATCATTAATTGATAGCACGCCCGATAAGAGGGTTAACATTTATTTTGCTAAAGTTTATAAATATTAAAATGTCAAAAGTGAAGGGTTCCTAGGCATGCTAATGAGGTCTCACAAGGCATCAACCATGCCAATTTCAAATTTTGCAAGTGCCGAGAAACTCTAATACGGATCGTTAACTAGATATATAGGCGACAAATGAAACTAGTTAACAACTTAACTACAAGAACGGAAATACAACCTTTGTAGATCCGGTCCTCCACCTCCATAGCTCCGCAATGAAGTCTCCTCACTGTCCAAATGGAAAACCCGGGCTCTAGCGTCGGCTTCATTGGAGAAATGGGCGGGCAAGGTCGTTGGCTTCGTGCCGAAGATGATCTACGTCGAGGCATCGCAAGATCAAGCTCCAACTTCACCAAGCCATGAAAACTTATGAAGGAAACACCCTATACTACTTGGCAAGAGGTAGAGGATGAAGAAATAGGAGGTGGGTTCACTTTAGAATTGGATTTCTCACTCATTTTATCAAGTTGCCATTGATGGAGGCAAGCTTCATCTTGAAGAAGAAGAAGAAGATGATGAAGTATATTATGATAAGTATATCTCAAAAATAAAATAAAATGAATACTTATCATAATCCAACCATGGTCAAGTGTAGAGAATGAACTAGGGTTAAGTGGAATGGTTAGGGTTAAGCATGAGACAAAATGGTGACTTAGTCAAAGCTTCATGAAGCTTCAATATCAAACAAAGAAAGCCACCATTTTCTCTTTATCATTTTCTTTTGTCAAAATGAACAAAAGAAAGAAATAAATGAATAAGTAAATAAACCAAAACCCTAACCACTCATATAACCATGGTTTAATCTTTACACAAACTCAAGTAAGCATGTATCATCAAACATGATACAATCAAGTGCACAAAAGTATATCACATATACAACTTGTGAACTATAAGTGAGAAAATCCATTTAAAGTGAACCAATACTAGTTAATGCAAAGTAATATATCAAATATATAATTATGCATTAAATCATTAAATCAACACTTGATTCAATGATCCGGTCATGTCGCACATAACCGACTAGTATCCAATGTATCGACTTATCGAATCAATCCATGATTCGATAACTAGGTTATATCGCATACAACCATTCGATACATTCATCGCGAGAATGGAATACGGTATCACATACACGCATTATTCTCGGTCCCGCACATATCTCATATGCGCTCCTATTTCGTTTCGCTTGAGCCAGGAAACCTCTGTGTAGGACTCTAAAGACTCGTCAATACGCCGGCAGCAGGTGATGATCATATCAAACACCCACAAGCCGCAAGCGGTCTGCTAAACGTAACGGCCACCCGGGTATTGAGCGATCAGAAGATCGACGAGCAATCCCGCTCACACTCCTGTGAATCCAACCAGTAACACTTACCGTACAGTCCGGTCTGATCGTCTGATATGTCGCATATCTCGCCTAGGGGTGGTAAACGTCAGACCCCAATAGCTTGATAAGTCGTGTCGATATGAGATCTATAACAGTTCGAGAAACTACTGATAACACTTACCAGTAAATCTCAGCAACCCTGGCCAGGGATTTCCGGTTATAGCCAATCGAACACAGCGCAACATCAACTCCCTATACCGGGAGAGACGAATCCCCTCCTACCGCTCATTGCCTCCATGTGATTCGGGACTGTACCCAAAAGCCACCGTTTTGCACGCTTTCTTGGACGTGGTAAGGTGGAAATCAAAGTACAGTGGGAACCACACAAGACTCTTGACGATCTCGGGTCAACAGACTACTCTGTACCAGTGTCACCAGAGAACTGCCATCTGACGTAAGGTATAATACCATCTGGGAGTTCTCGGCGAGTCCGTCCAGTATACCCAGTCTGTACTGAGCACCCGTATATCATCTCTGATGTCAAACACCAATGGATATGGGATCATCCATCGCCCATCTGTATGGGTCAAGAGGGTATACGCTAGTCTACTCTGGTATATCGATGCCCCGTCTCGATATACCCACGACTAGGGACTTTGAAGGATGGACTTATGGACTACCATGTCCCCACTAGTATGATCCGCATCATAGTCCAGGTAGTCAAGCACACATCCTAAGGGCTTTACCAACATGTAACAAAGAGACAATCAGTGTACACGTCAAGGTAAAGTGTAACCAGATAGCATACTATCATGTCAAGCAAGAAAGTCCTCTCTATATATGTCCCAGCATCCACTACAATATACATCCTATGTATAGTAATGGCCTCTAGGGCATACATATAACTAACAATCTCCCACTTGCACTAGGGCCATCTGATAGCAGTGGTTGTAGTATCTCATACTCAACCATCCCATAAAAGTCTCTCTCTGGGAAAAGGCCTTTGTGAGTGGATCCGCCGTGTTGTCCTCTGAGTCTACTCTCCTAACCTCGATCACCCTGGAGATCAACCATCTCCATGATCAGGTGACACTGCCTTAGAATATGTCTGGATCACTGATGGGACGGACGTTCCTTGGCATAAGCCACAACTCCATTGTCACACAATGGTAGGAACTTAGTTCATCTCATGAACTAGTATACACCCAGACAGCCTCTTTGGTAGCATCTTAAGTAGCGATGTATCCAGCCTTTATCGTCTAGTATGCCACGGTATCTAGCTTGGAACTCTTCCAACACACCGTCCCTTTACTGAGGGTAAAGACAATGCCTGTGACTGACATTCAGTCGTCCTTATCATTCTGGAACCTTTCCAGTGATTCTCCCCAGAATCAATTGATACCATCTCACTACAACTAGTGAGAATCCTAACATCCAATTAGATCTATCTCATAGATCCAAAACCCAGGATTTAGGAGGTATCACTTTGATCTTTTATGGAGAATCATTGTGATAAGCGGAGATTGACCGAGCGTAGCATAGGAAACTCCTTCCCCATCAAGAGTATGTCATCCACGTACTCTACGAGGATCACTACCATACTCCCTACTACCTTCTTGTATATACAAGGTTCATCTACCATTTTGATGAAGTCAAACTCTTTGACTTCCACATCAAAACAGATGTTCCAACTCCGCGATGCCTGTTTTATCACATAAAACATCTTGCGCACGCTTCCGCTGCTCCCATTGTTTATGAAGCTCTCTGGCTGTGTACTTATAGACGCTCTCTTCCAAAACATTATTTAGAAAAGCAGTCATGACATCCAACCACCAGATATCGTAGTCATGGTATGTAGCCGTGGTAAGTGGGATCTGGATGGATTTAAGCATAGCCACTGAAAAAGGATTCATCATTATCCACGCCTGGTCGATGATGAATACCTTTAACATGTCTAGCTTTGAAAGTCTCAAATTTTCCAAGTACACCAAGTAATCTTCTCAAGATATACTTGCTCCTGATGGGGATTTAACCCTTCAGATGTAGCAACCAAAGTCCATACTTTGTTGGTGTATAAGGATTCCATCTCAGATCACTAAGCATCCAGCCATTCTTATAGAGTCCCACTCTTGATGGCCAGCTCGAAACTAGTTGGGTCATCATCTCATGATGCAATCCTCGCTCCCACTGTCATAAAGAAACCGAAGTATCTCTCAGGTGGGTAAGAAACCCTACTAGATCGGCGGAGAGGCTGAGGTTCGTTGGTAACTATTGAATCCTTCGGTTTTATCAAATCATCTGCTGTAGTTTGTATAGCTGGAACCTTTCCAGTTCTACATTACAGACCTTGCCTCGAGCTTGTCCGGATTTTGCTTTTCAGACATAGGCTGGACAACCCCAAATCTTAACTAACTTAAGAGATAGGCTCTTCCCTTATCATATCAAATATGAAGTGGTAGGCAACTGATTTGATTTGAACACTATTCAATAGGTATGCAGCTTCTCAAGTGCATAACTCCCAAAAAGGAAATAGGAAACTCAGTAGTACTCATCATAGAGCACACCATATCGAATAGGGTGCAATTGCTCCGCCCCGATATACCATCGTGCTATGGTGTATACGGAGGAGTAATCCTGAGAGAGAATCTCATTCTCCTTTAGAAAAGTCCAAGAATTTCGTGCTCAAGTATTCTCCTCCTTGATCTCATCAAAGGACATAATACTTATACCCGTTTTGGTTCTCTACTTCTAACTTATATTCTGTGAATATCTCAAAAGGTTCGGACTTGTGTTTCAACAGGAACATAGGTCTGAATCTCGAAAGATCATCAGAGAATGTAATGAAGTACAAAGAACCAGTCCTGGCATATGTAGACAGGGGACCTTACATACATCAACATGTATCATCCCAAGAGTTTACTGACTCTTTCTCTGTTTCCAATAAACGGAGCTATGGTCATCGTATCTTTGTGACATGACTGGCAAGTTTCATAAGATGTAAATTCAAACAGATTTAAATATGCATCTAAAATGAAACTTCAGCTAGTCGAATCGCATTGATATGACCTAGTCTACAATGCCTCAAGAAGGATTCGTTCATTTCTGAACTCTTCCTCTTTTGTGTGTTCCGTATACTAAGAACTGTAGTTTGATTTAGAACATTAATGCTTTTAGATAACGTGCCTGAACCGATCAACTTTTGATATAGGAAATGTTCAAAACATTATCCAACAATACAAAATTATATCCTTTCTTTACTAATAAAAAGATTGATATGATTTTGTATATCAGGCTCGGTATCTAATAACATTCGTTCAGAATCAATGTATTGGTAATACTGGGTGACAGTGACCAACAGACTTGGCTGCAACACTTGCCCCGTTTTCTGCCTCATGAAACTTATCACCCGTTCTCAGTTCTCTACCTTTCTGTAGCCCTATGTAACAGATTACATATCTGGGATCCTGATCTGGTATCACATACCCAGGACGTAAAGGATACTGAGAAACAGTTCTATATAATGAACACACCCAAAGACGATGCATCAGCATGCACTTACTTCGTTTGGGCGGCACGGGAATTCTGGTAATCCCCAATTTCCTGCTCTGTCTTATAACAATTATAAGTTGGAGCGGGACCAACGTTCCCCAGCTCAGTATAACAAGCGGGTTCGGTCAAAGATCCGTATTATTATCTTGATTAAGGCGTGATATGGTCGCTACCTGGAGAGAGAGAGAAGAAAACACTCAGCGTGCGCCCTTGCAAGAATAGATTGGTTTTTATTTTATCTAATCAGGATGGCTCCCACTGCTTTTTATCAAATCTTCCTTCAAACCCTAAAAGGAAAGACTAGCCGGGATTAATTACACATTACAAGTTCGCCAATCTTTCAGCCAGGCCACTGTCGGTACTTTGAGGGAGGTCCCTCGTGCTTTCGCACGAACCTAATTAATGTAAACCTCGTTTTCCCAGAGGCGTAACCTCGTTGACACCTTTCTAGACACCTACTTGATCGGCTAATTGTAATGTGTAAAACTCTCCCAGGAGTAACAATTACTCGCAGCGGGTATTGGGATCCAACTATCTCATAGAAGGTATGCAATCTCATTGCAAATTTCAACACTTGAAATTCCCGATAATATTTTGCCCCTAACCTCCTATGACCTTGACAAAGGCCAACAAACCATAGGATGCTAGTCAAGTTCAACCCGTCATTTCCTGATTGAATTAAACCCACCCGTACGGCCCTTGACAAAGGCCAACAAGGTCACACGACTACCCTAATCCAATCTTCATCATATGCATAAGCAGATAAGCACCAGTTAGCTACCGCACACTGCGCCTTGACAAAGGCCAACAAACGCAGCACGAATACTAACTACTACTTATCTGAAATGACGGAGGGCTACGACAGGTTTTTCTGAAAACCTATTGCGTAATGAACTCGATATCGTTGTAGAATCAAATGATTTTTGAAATGGAGTGCTTTTGAGGCTTTTCTAGTTTTGCTAAAGGAGTCACTCCCGGTGAAGGGATCGTCGGTCCTTTCCTCGTCGAATGAGGTGCGGGATATATCATATATATCACTGTGCAAAGCAAAACATTTAAAAGCAATCAGAAGACAAACCGAGTGTGTAGCATCTGCCAGTTATTGCTAAAGGAGTCACTCCCGGTGAAGGGATCTCGGTCCTTTCCTCATCGAATAAGGTGCAGGATATATCACATATACCGCTATGCAAAGCAAGAACTGTAGCTACCTGTTTTATTTTTGAAATTCAAATCTACAACATCTTTAGGTTTCTTTTTCTTTCATTAATCACATTAATGAAGTCCCATCATTTAAGTACCTAAACATCACAGATAAATACGATGTACACTTATGCCATCCGCATTCGCCTCGATGTCCCCTCGTGCACCGTTAGGTTAGGTAACTAACGGCAGAGCAGGGCAGGGCTAGCGCGGGTGTAAAACATAAGTAACATCTATATAATATATCATATATACTATATGCTGTATCCATCACAGAACATATCACATGATCACATCACAGATATCGCAGCAGAAGAATCATATGAAATATTGGATATACTAGGACGTCCGTGTTTTCAATACGAGCCAGTATAAAACACGGATTCCACGGTCGCGATGAATAGCCAAACCCACACCCCTAGACCCCTACGAGAGCGACAAGCAACCCTACCAATTCTAGAGTTAGGAGACCCGGACTCGACTCCTCGAGTTGGTCTCCCACTGGACTCCAGAACCCGGTTACTTGTGCTCCCCTCCTTGGGTCTATCCTAGTGTGGAAAAGTAAATAATATACAAAGGGTGACATCTTCCGCAACCTGGAAGTGCCCCAATAAAAGAATATTACATACAACTTTTTTACATGAATGAAAATAAAAAACACTCATCACACATAAAAACCCCCGGCTATTCAAACACGACGATCCAATATAACATATCCAGCAACACATAACATCACATGTCATCAACGTAAGTAAATATGCGCATCCCAATTGTCGTTGACATATAGCAACGAAACCGGCGATGCCACATATTACACTTACGGTCACAGAAAAGAAAGTGTAAAACTACAACAGTTGGAATCCGCAATCTGTTTAGACATCGCATGCCTAATCAAATGAAATACTTAGACATCACACGCCTAACAATTATAAACCCCGCATTTTAGTCTCATTATCGAAAACACTTTTCAATATCAAGTTGGGCAATTCAGCAAGATTCCCGACATCCTGATCGAATGCTCGTCGCAAACTTTAGTAGGCGGCCGCACCCCCGATACCGTTGATGAAGTGCACCAAGGCGGAATACCGCTGCCGCGAGCACCCGAACGGATGCTTTCGGCGACGTGGTTCTCCTACAGTCACTTGGTCGGGGCTATAGAGTGAGGCTGTCTATTAAGTTTACCCGGCGAGTATCCGCGTACGCTACGTGATTGCGACGGACTTTTGATCTCATCAAAATTCCGTGGCAACCGATCAAGTGAGACTAAACTGCTATGTTTATAACATTCATTCAGTTATCTCATAACTTCTTGTGAATTCCAATTGTTGTATCATATTCCGGATAAGATAGAAAATGTTAAACTTTCCGATCGAACAATCGAACACCCAAGTTTTCCCGATACAGTTCAATACATGAAATAAGTCTAAAAACATTCAGTTCGTGCCTCAGTACCAACGGTCCAGCCGTAGAAGGGTCAAGCCAACGCCTCACATGTGGCATGCCGTACTCCCCCAAACCCTAAGGTTCAAAGGGCAGTTCAAGACGGTCACATAATCGAGTTAAGGTTTGTTGTCTTCTAGAGGGTCCATCGCGTTACTTGCACTACTTAGAACGTCTTTAAACCACGGAAAAATCCAACACTTGGAAATTTTCCGGCAGGGGAAAAATTGGGTATTTATATCCGGTTGAACTTTTTAACATATTCTAAAATTATCCGGAAAAGCACATAGACAAAATTAAAAAATCCGATCGAAACACCGAGTCCCCAATACAACCCAGAAAACTCAACTCTTGAATAAATATTAAAAAATTCCCAGAAAACTCAGCATTTCAAGAAAGAAGTTACTGTGCAAAAACTTTTGAATGAAGTGATTAACTGGCCGCGGAACCGCCGCATTAGCCATGCTAATGCCGCGGTTCCGCCGCTCAATGATCGAATCATTGGTCCCGTTTTGTACAGTAATTCTTAGAATCCCCTGCTGAGTTTTCTGCATATTTTTAATTTGGAAAAAACCCAGTTTTTAGAAAAAGTCCAGAGAGCATTATCGGGTTAGGGTTTCGGGTCGATCGGGTTTCAAACTTCGTCTACGCATCGCCTAAGGCTCTAGCTAGGCTCTGATACCACTGTAGGTCAGGCAGCCACCCCATCCAATGGGATCGTCGTGGCACCAACGGGTCCCTCGGCAACTACTTTTTACGCATGCCCCCTCGCGAGGACTACAACCCGCCGGAACACCTTCCGGTCTTGGGACACCCTGGGGGTAAGAGCCTATGCTTCGCCACACTGTCACATAGTGAGAACCCCCCATAGGTCGACATCTAATGCCTAGTAGCTCTGATACCACTGTAGGGTTCCTAGGCACGCTAATGAGGTCTCACAAGGCATCAACCATGCCAATTTCAAATTTTGCAAGTGCCGAGAAACTCTAATACGGATCGTTAACTAGATATATAGGCGACAAATGAAACTAGTTAACAACTTAACTACAAGAACGGAAATACAACCTTTGTAGATCCGGTCCTCCACCTCCATAGCTCCGCAATGAAGTCTCCTCGCTGTCCAAATGGAAAACCCGGGCTCTAGCGTTGGCTTCATCGGAGAAATGGGCGGGCAAGGTCGTCGGCTTCGTGCCGAAGATGATCTACGTCGAGGCATCGCAAGATCAAGCTCCAACTTCACCAAGACATGAAAACTTGTGAAGGAAACACCCTATACTACTTGGCAAGAGGTAGAGGATGAAGAAATAGGAGGTGGGTTCACTTTAGAATTGGATTTCTCACTCATTTTATCAAGTTGCCATTGATGGAGGCAAGCTTCATCTTGAAGAAGAAGAAGAAGATGAAGTATATTATGATAAGTATATCTCAAAAAGAAAATAAAATGAATACTTATCATAATCCAACCATGGTCAAGTGTAGAGAATGAACTAGGGTTAAGTGGAATGGTTAGGGTTAAGCATGAGACAAAATGGTGACTTAGTCAAAGCTTCATGAAGCTTCAATATCAAACAAAGAAAGCCACCATTTTCTCTTTATCATTTTCTTTTGTCAAAATGAACAAAAGAAAGAAATAAATGAATAAGTAAATAAACCAAAACCCTAACCACTCATATAACCATGGTTTAATCTTTACATAAACTCAAGTAAGCATGTATCATCAAACATGATACAATCAAGTGCACAAAAGTATATCACATATACAACTTGTGAACTATAAGTGAGAAAATCCATTTAAAGTGAACCAATACTAGTTAATGCAAAGTAATATATCAAATATATAATTATGCATTAAATCATTAAATCAACACTTGATTCAATGATCCGGTCATGTCGCACATAACCGACTAGTATCCAATGTATCGACTTATCGAATCAATCCATGATTCGATAACTAGGTTATATCGCATACAACCATTCGATACATTCATCGCGAGAATGGAATACGGTATCACATACACGCATTATTCTCGGTCCCGCACATATCTCATATGCGCTCCTATTTCGTTTCGCTTGAGCCAGGAAACCTCTGTGTAGGACTCTAAAGACTCGTCAATACGCCGGCAGCAGGTGATGATCATATCAAACACCCACAAGCCGCAAG
The DNA here is from genome assembly GCA_030015575.1 of Agapanthus africanus. NCBI lineage: Eukaryota > Viridiplantae > Streptophyta > Magnoliopsida > Asparagales > Amaryllidaceae > Agapanthus > Agapanthus africanus. The sequence continues at coordinate 35,139,364 of CM057346.1, forward strand.
CGGTCTGCTAAACGTAACGGCCACCTGGGTATTGAGCGATCAGAAGATCGACGAGCAAGCCCGCTCACACTCCTGTGAATCCAACCAGTAACACTTACCGTACAGTCCGGTCTGATCGTCTGATATGTCGCATATCTCTCTTAGGGATGGTAAACGTCAGACCCCAATAGCTCGATAAGTCGTGTCGATATGAGGTCTATAACAGTTCGAGAAACTACTGGTAACACTTACCAGTAAATCTCAGCAGCCCAGTACGGGTGGGTTTAAATTAACCTGGACAATGACGGGTAAAACTTGACATGTGACTTATGATTTGTTGACCTTCGTCAAGGTCATAAGAGCATGGGGTAAAAATCATATTGGGAGTTTCAAATATACAGGAAACTTGCCAGGCATGTGCATACCTTCTGGAGTGTGATAACTTGAGTGGATTCCATCAAGTTATCTTGCGATGATAGTTGGATCCCGATTCCCACTGATGAGTTGGTTCACTCCTCGGGTGATTTTAGATGATCTCGACTAATTCTTCTTTTAGGTTTGGAGGAGAATTTGAGGATACAATGGGAGACATTCTGATTAGATAAAGTGATTAACCATTCTGATCTAGGTTAGAGTGCACGCTGAGTGTTTCTTTTCTCTCTCTGGTAGCGACCATGTCCCGACCCTAGACTATAACTCAGTAACCAAGTTAACCAAACTTTCTTAAAACACACTTGCTTTTGGATTGTCAGAGTTGCATATTTCATTGTCACTTCTACTTTTACCCTTTTCTTTTCTCTGGAACATTCCGTATCACTATGAAGATCCATATTTATTGGATATGACCATCGTATAGTTACATACGAACTCGAGGAAACTTGTTTCAGATTCAAGAATTATTTCCGGTTCTGGAGAAAATGAATAGGACTATTCAGTCGTCTTTTCCTTTTACCTTCTCTCAGGTTGTAAGGGCTCCTAGGATTAGGAAAAGATACACCTATTACGCTTATTGGATAGTTTTCTTCCAAACCATTGGCAGGTGCCGAACGGTAGGGAAAGAAGAAAACCATTTATCCTAAGTGTGGTGTACAGAAGGTAATAAGTAAAGACAAATAAAAGGATTAGAAAGAGAGCAAAGTAAAATGCGACTGCTATCATTCACGACCAAACCGCGTATATCATCGTCACTCCTACTTCACCTTTGAATTTCTCCAGAACACCTCGTATCACTACGAAGATCCACATTTAATGGATAATCCATTGTATAGTTATATACGAACTCGAAGGAACTTGTTCCAGTTCGAGAATGGATTCTGGTTCAGGAGAAATAGAATAAGGATTATTCAGTTGTCTTTTATCTTTACTATCTCTCAGGTTACGAGTGCTCCTTGGATTAGGAGAGTACAACTATTACGCTTATTGGATAGTCTTCTTCCAAACCATAGGCTTGTGCCGAACGGTAGGGAAGGAAGAAAACCATTTAGCCTAAGGGTGATGTACGGAAGGTAATGAGTAAAGACAAATAAAGGGATTTGGAGAGATGGCAAGAAAATATACGGTTACAGTCTTGAATCTGGATAATGGAAGAGGTATTATTAGGAATACCCGGATACCCCTTCGAAACATTATCATGTTTCAGTTTCACTATGCATTGTTAATTGAAAACTGATTTCCCAATTAGATCCTTGCTCCAGGGTATGCATTTACCAGATTTGATTCTCACATCTGTATGGTTTTACAGATGATGAGTGGGAGTAAGTTATTGGGAATTAGGTGATTATATCCTCTTTATATCGGAATTCGTTGTAATTGGTGATATTTGAGGAAATCACTTGGAGTTTTTTCCTGACGGTAAATATTTGGTCTTGAATATCCGTTGTTATGCACCAATTTCAAACTGAAATATCTGTACGTTTATTTTATAAAGTGAGATATAACTTTTTGAAATTATGTCCATGACATTTACCTATATCGGTTGATGATTGGGTAAGGAGTATTAAACAACGGTGTAATTCTTCTTAACCATAGTACAATTTTCAACCTACGACGGACAGGTTTTGAGTTATTCAACTCGGGGGACTTATACAAAGTATTATATATTGTCCAGTGTCCATTAGGACAAATGGGTTGGTCCTCGTACTATATTCTGTTTACTTGTGACTTCTCAAGTTTTTTGACAAGTGTTTCGTAGAAATACAAGGTCCAAGTTTTGAGAAGTTATAGGTATAAGAATAGAGTAGAGAACCATATGTTGCAAGTATCAGTATTCCTCAAAGTGATCGAAGATGTAGATACTTGTATTTGGTATTCAGTTGATAGTAATGGATTTGAGAACTTGCTTCTCTTTCAGGTTACTCATATCTGGATGCACTCTTAAGTTGAGTAATGCTGATCGGCCTCTCTCCATTTAGTTGACATGCAGTGGAGACAGCTGCATGATTTGAATCTGGTTCCAATTAAATCGGTGCTTCAGTTTCTATATTGTATATAGAATGGTTCATATCTTAACGATGTTAAGGTATATGGAGTTGTCCGGCTTATGCTTAAAATCAGATTCTGGACATACTCAAGGCACGTTTCTGTAATGGCAGTTTGTGGGTTATCCTGGGCTATGACGAGGGTTAACTTTCTACCATCTGGAAGATCAATAGTGATATTGCTCTTGACTCGCCACAGTTTTAGTAAAATGGACTTTTTCAGAAAACAGTAGTGGGAGTATGGTAGAATTGGAAGTGATTCCAGAACCACAAACGATTACTGAAAATTTAATAGAACCTAAACATTCAATCGGGTTTGACATTCCATTGGCCACTCCGCAGATATGGTGAGTAACCTCAGGTGTCCGAGAGGTACTTCGGTATCCTCAAAGACGTGTCAGGGAGGTTCTTGTTTACCCAGACTTTCCATTGCTGCTGTTCTAGACTATGAGACCCGGCAGGAGGATGAGTATAGCGTCGTTCTAAACTAGCTTTAGAAGTGCACGTGTATATGACTCTGCCAGAGGGTTGTTATAGTCAGTGGGAGCAGCGGAAGTATAGTGGACAAGTAGCTTGTGTCTATTTATAGACTAAAATAAGTATAGCGGAGATAGATCATCTATTTTTGATGTAACAGTCATGGGCTTTGACTTCATCAGAATAGGAGATGGATCTGTTAAGAAGGTAGTAGGGTGTGATGTCCTGGTATTTGGATGACATGCACTTGTAGGAAGTGAAATTCCTATACTACGATCGGTTATACTGTGGTTGTCACACAGTGGTTTCTCCACATAGGATTTGGATATTATATCAGGTATTCCGGTTACTAGATCTATGGTTTTAGATCTAGATTTGGGTAGTTTCCCAATCTGGGTACTTAGACAGTATTCTAAAGGTGTTTTAGAATGGACGACTCCTGGAATGGTGGTGTACCTACAGGTAATGGAGTCACCCTCTCTAAAGGTATCTTACAGACTAAAGGGGAGAGGGATGTGCATGATTGACATCTCACTTACTTAGGCAATTGAGTTACTCATGAGATGTCAAGTACCACATCAGATGTTGTTTTTGCACTAGATGCAATAAGTTTATATTAATCCAATCCTGAAGAAACGTTCGGAATCATTTTATGAACATAAGTGGATGTTCTAGGGATTTGATAACGGCAGCCTCCTTCGGGAGACGGTTATCATTCCTGGCTTCCAATGTGACCTGGTTGACAGAATGACTATTAGAGTTATAGTTTTCCCTCTTGACGATGGGCAGTAGTTTGGACAGGTGGTCCAAGCGGATACTGAGGGAGATATGGCGCAGGATATTGATTAAATTCAGTTGACGATACAGTCTAAGAAGTTTGCTGGATTTGGAGTTCATTTGTGAACTGGGTCCTATCAGAAATCCAGACATATTCTAAGACATGTATTTCTCATTTCAGGAGATGGTTTTCTCCGCGAACTTGAGATAAAGAGAGACATAGAAAGAAACATTGAAACGGATCCACTCACTAAGGCTATTTCTCGAACGCAATAGTTTTACAAACGAGCTTTATGAAACTGATTAGTAGAGAAGTTGGGTGTTCGGTATCACACGGGCTGTGAGTATGCGACACCGCAATAATTAGCCTTAAGTGCAAGTGGGAGATTGTTGGCTATAGTGCCCTCAAGTCAATTATTGGATCGCAGGCACGTGATTGCAATGATTGAGGGAGGACCTATACCGGTAGAACAATCTTACTCAAAATGATAGTATGCTATCTGGTTTGTCTTTATCATCGTGTACGTGCTTCAGGTGACATTACAGATCACTATTACATATTGATAGAGCCCATAGGATTCTTGCTTGACTACCAGCAGTATGATGGCGATCATATACGTAAGAGTTGGGTGGTCTATAAGCACATCCTTAAAGTGTCCCTAGTCGTTGGTGTTTCGAGACTGGGCATCGATACTCCGAGAGTAGATAGTGTATACGGATCGAGACCCCGACGAGGGGCGGTGGCCGGTCTCACAAGCCATTGGTGTCAGTTGGTTTACCTAAGATGTATACAGGTGCTCATTGGGTTATGAGTACACCGGACGGACTCGCCAGGAACATGCTAGTTGGTATTATGCCTATTGTCAGATAGCAGTTCCGTGGTGATATGTGTACAGGTTAGTCTATCGACCTGAGATCGTCATTTGTCTCGTGTGAGTTCCCACTGTGATTTGATTACTATCCTACCACGGCTCAAAGGAGTCATGCAAACAGGTTTTAGTTGGGTACAGTCCCGAGCCACATGGAGGCAGTGAGCGGATCGTCAGGGGATTTGTCTCTCCCGATATTGGGGGTTGATGTCACGGAGTGCACGTGTAGCCATCACTAGAAATCCTTGGCCAAGGTAGTCGAGAATTACTGATCTAAGATCGATAGTTTCTCAGGTGGTGATAGGTTTCATGCCGACACTGAATATTAAGTTATTAGGGGTCTGACTTTATCCACCCCCTTAGACTCGATATGCGATATTCATAGACGAACGGACCGGACTGTACGGATATTGTCACTGTCAGGCTCAGTAGGATTTCAGGATGAGTTTGCTCGTCGGCCTCCCTTTCGTTCAGTACCTGAGCAGACGTTATGTACAGCTAGTGCCACTGACGTGCTTGTGGTTAAACCCACTGCCAGCGTATTGACGAGTCTTTAGAGTCCCACACAGAGGGTTTCCCTGGTTTGGGCGAAACGTTGTAAAGGCCGTATGGTTTTATGGCAGGGTTTGATCACGTACGTGTACTTGTGCACGGATGATGATCGGACGGATAATACTAGTGGGCTTTGGTTTAAACCGGATCCTAGTATTATATTGTTCGATTACTTTCGTCTCGTAGTATTCGTATTCAGTCGGAATACGAATGCGGGTATGTATATACGGATGAGAGGTATTCTTGTAATTCATTACAAGATTTCTTTAGTTGATGCCATTTCTTTTTGGGATTAAACATTTTGGTTTAAATGTTTAATTAATGGAAAATGTGAGTGAAAGCCTTGGCTTTGTTGCATTGATTTATAGCATGTGCACTTGGTGACTCATGGTATTGGGTCATGGGATGATTTGTTTTGGGTTAGATATTTGTTGTGAGATATTTGTAGTGAGCATAGAAATGAGATGGCAGATATTTTTCTTGGGTTGGTTTTTTCTTTATGTGCTCACAACAAATACTCACACAACACAATATTCTAGCAACTTCTTCACTTGCTTTTTCTTGAGCTCACACTCTTCACCTCTAGGCATCTTCTTCAACCTCCACCCTATTGTTTCATGAGTTAAGAATCCATGGCTGTATTGAGACAAAGTATTTACACACACTCTCTACATCATCTTGGCTATCTAGGCTAGCAAACTAGATACCCGAGTTGCTTCGGTTTTAAGGCGGGAGCCTGTATTACTAACCCTCGACGTGGATCTTCTTCGATGTGGGGAGACCGGAGATCAAACTTGATCGGGGAAGCCGCGAGGAGCTTGAGACAGAGGTTGAAGACCGAAGGACACGGATCGATCGGTATAACCTCTCTAAACTCCTTTTATAGAACTAGTATTGGGTTAATGGTTCGATCCGGGAATCGGGTTCCGTTAGCACCGGGTTTTTTAAAGTTTTTGTTCCGCATTTGGCCAAGGATTGATGGCCGGGGCATTGCCGTAACCCAACACCCAGGTAGCCGTTACGTACAGCTAGTGCCGCTGACGTGTTTGTGGTTATAGATTTATCCAGTAATTCACTGCCGGCGTATTGTCGAGTCTTTAGAGTCTCACACAGAGGGTTTCCCCTGGTTCAGACGAAATGATGTAGTAGCCGTATTGGATACGTCCAGGGTTCTGATTGATTGATGGTACTATGTACCCAGACTTTCGATCGGACAGTTGATAATACTAGCCGGCTAGGGTTTTGAGCCGGATTATTAAATCAGGTATTGATTTAATAATTTACATATACTTCGATATGTATATTCTAGTATTATGTTCTTTGTGTTATTCTATCTCTTTGGGTATTTGTGTTTTTATGCGAATGCAGGTATGTATATATAGTAGACTGTAATCCGTATTTTATACGGAAAACATTTTAGAAGGTGGACACCTCATTCTTGATTTTTCCATTTATTCATAAATGGAAAATGAGGTGTAAAGTGAGGTGAGGAGAGTATGGTGAGAGCCATGCCTAAATAGTGTTGACAAATGAATTTTCAATTCATTTGTGCGCACTATTGAAGCATGGTTGCTTTATTATATTGTAAAAATCATTTTACAAAACCTTTGTGAGGATTTTCTCTCACTTGCATGCTTCATTATTTTGAGCTCACCATTTTGCTTCACTCTCCTCTTCCTCTCTTGAGCTCCACCACCTTCAAGTTCAAGCTCCTCTCTACCTTCTCATGAGTTGAGAATCAAGAGAGGAGGTGAGATAGAAACTCACTTAGGACCCTAGATTACATCCTAGAGTTCTTAGACTAGCAATCCAAGTTCTCTAGTCGCTCCATTTGATACTTAGTTTGGAGCTAGAGCCATGGACTATATCTCTTGGATGGATCATCTTCGACGGAGGGAGACGGACGATCAAGTTCGATCATGGAGGCTACTAGGAGCTAAAGAAGAGAAGAGAAGATCGAAGGACATGGATCTTTTGGTGAGACTCTTTCATCATAGTAGAAAGCTTCTCCTAGTTAGCTAGTTTAGGGTTTATGGTAGATTCTAGACGGGTTTCATTTAGTGCCAGTTTTAAACCCAAGAAAAAATTTTGTTCCGCAAATGGCTATGGTAGATGGCCGGGGCGCTAGTGTAACCTAACACCAGCACCAAAAGAGCTGGAAGACGAGATACACACTACGACGGAGAACCTAAGGAAAATTGACTTAGGGACAGAAAACGATCCGAGGCCAACGTTCATCAGTGAACTGCTATCTAAAAAACAGTCAGCCGCGTTAAAAGATGTGCTCATGCAGTATAAAGAATTCTTCGCATGGAACTATTCCGAAATGCCGAGTCTAGATCCAAAGGTAGCAGTACATGAACTGGACATATCGCCGGACATAAAGCCAGTCAAACAGGCGCCAAGAAGAATGCGGCTCGAACTTGAGATGAGTATAAATACTGAGGTCAAGAAACTAATCGGCTTCGGTTTCATCCAAGAAGTTCAATATCCCGACTGGATCGCTAACATCGTTCCGGTGATGAAGAAAAATGGGATGGTGCGCATCTGCGTAGACTTTCGGGAACTCAAAAAAGCTTTCCCGAAAGATGAATTCCCAGTACCTGTTACCGAGCTAATGATCAATAACACGTCTACCCATGAGGTCTTCTCCTTCATGGATGGATCTTCAGGATACAACAAAATAAAAATGCATCTTGAAGACCAAAAACATACCGCCTTCCGGACTCTGCTGGGCATATTCCACTATAAGGTGATGCCTTTCGGTTAAAGAATGCTGGCGCTACCTACCAGAGAGCCTTGACGAAGATCTTCGATGATCTCACCCATGAGATTGTCGAATGCTACATCGACGACCTGGTGCTGAAGAGTAAGTCTTACGAGGAACATTGGGAACATCTAAACGTAGTGTTCCATCGTCTTTGGAAGTACAATCTGAAAATGAATCCTCTAAAATGCGCGTTTGGAGTCTTCTCATGCAAATTCCTAGGATTCATCATACGGTACTGGGGTATCGAAATCGATCCCTTAAAGATCAAGACGATTACAGAAATGCTCACGCTAAGGACCCTCAAACAGTTGCGATCTCTTCAAGGAAAACTCGCGTATATCTGGCGGTTCATAGCCAATCTCTCTGGAAAATGCCGTCCCTACAGTCATCTGATGAAGAAGGGGACCCCGTTCGTTTGGGATGAAAAGTGCCAAAATGCACTAGACGAAATCAAGCAATATCTGCAAAATCCGCCGGTTTTGATCGCTCCGGTTAAGGGAAAACCCCTTATCCTATATACGATAACCCTTGAGGGTTCTCCAGGCGCACTATGGGCACAAGAGAACAATCAGGGAAAGGAGAGAGCTTTGTACTATTTGAGCCGAGTTCTCCTGGGGGTAGAAATAACTACTCCCCATCGAAAAGCAATGCCTGGCACTGATCTTCGCGATAACGAAGCTCAGAAATTACGCCTTGGCACATAAGGTCCATCTCATATCAAAGGTGGATCCTCTCAAATATATAATGTCAAAGGCCATATTAACAGGAAGGCTTGCCAAATGGGCCCTTCTCCTGATGGAGTTCTCGATAATGTATCGACCCCTCAAAGCAGTGAAAGGCCAGGCCATCGCAGATTTTCTTGCCGAGCATCCGATACCAGCCGACTCCCCCTTAAATTGCGAGTTGCCGGATGAACATGCGTTCGACACAATTGAAGGAGAGAAGGAAGAAAATGATCCCCGATGGAAACTCTACTTTGATGGAGCATCTTCTATGAAGAGGCGAAAGCAAAACACCCCCATAATCAAAGCCGGGATGGGCCTTATCTTCGTGACTCCACAAAGAGGGATATTGCGTTACACCCTCTCCTTAACGGAGTCGAGGACTAATAACGAAGTTGAATATGAAGCTTTGATAGCAGGTCTCGAGATCGCTGTCGAGATGGGAATCAAAGACCTCCTCATACATGGAGACTCCCAGCTGATCGTTAGCCAAGTAAATCGTAACTATCAGAGATGCAAGCCGGAGCTGATAAGGTATGACGAAAGGGTGCAACAATTGTTGACACAAATCCCTTCCTACATCCTGGAGAGTATACCGCATGCGGAAAATAGAAAGGCGGATGCGTTAGCCAAATTGGCTAGAGAATTAGCCGACGAAGACTTCGATGACGTAAAGATCATCGTGCAAAGTCGCAGGATCCTCGCGCCGACAGAAATATCTTCGGGGGACTTAACAGAGCCATCCGAAGGAAAAGAAATGACCGAACAAGTAGCCCTCCAGATAGAGGACAAAGAAAAGATCAAGGATTGAAGGGAAGTCTTCATAGACTACTTCAAATCCCAACGAACGCCCAAAAATGCGTCGTTTAGACATCAGCTCATGAAACGAGCTCTGTCTTTCGCCTTCGTCAATGATACTTTATACAAGAGATCATTTGACTATCTATGGCTAAGATGCCTGGGACCAGAAGAAAAGAAGTGAGTCATCCAAGAAACTCACGATGGACTCTGCGGTTCTCACCAAGCTGGGCCAAAAATGAAGCTGAAGATCAAAAGAATGGGTTATTATTGGCCCACAATGATTTAGGACTGCCTCAAATATGCGAAGTAGTGTCACTCATGCCAAATTCACGAGGAGTTCATCCACTAGCATCTAAACCCGCTATACCCAACGGTAGCTAACTGGCCGTTCGAAATGTGGGGAACCGATATAATCGGCCCCATTGAACCAGCATTGTCCAAAGGACATCGGTTCATACTGGAAACGACCGACTGCTTTTCTAAGTGGGCAGAAGCAGTACCGCTAAGGGAAGTGAAGCGGAGAATATCCTCCATTTCTTCAAGACACATGTCATCTATCGGTTTGGCACTTCACGAAGAATTATCTCGGATAATGGGCCATCCTATAGAAGCCATAAAATCAGCCGCTTCGCATAACAACATAAGATAGATTGGAGATACTTTTCAGTCTATAATTCTCATGCCAACGGTCTAGCTGAAGTTTTGAACATGACCTTGACAAAGATTATAAAGAAAATGGTGTCCAGAAACAAAAAAGACTGGCACGAAAAGCTGCATGAAGCTCTCTGGGCGTACCGAACAACGTTCAAAACGACCACGAATACAACACCATACGCGTTGATATTCGGCATGGAAGCAGTGCTTCCCTTGGGAATAGAACTCCCTTTTCTGCGAGTAGCGGTTCGATACGAGCTGACAGATGAAGAAAACGCTCATTTTCGGCTTGAGAAGCTCGATGCCCTCGACGAAACTCGCCATAAAGCACAACAAAACCTGGAGGCTTATAAGGCAAGGATGACACGGTCATACGAAAGACTGACTAGGCCGAGAACATTCGCTAAGGCGAGCTCGTGCTAGTCGTCAAAAGACCAATGATTCCCAATCGTGTAAAACGGGAGAAATTCGATCCAAACTATGAAGGCCCGTACATCATAGACAAAGTCTACCAAGGTGGAGCCTACCTGCTCATTGATATGCATGGCGAAAGACCCTTCCGGCCAATAAACGACTGATTCCTCAAAAAATACTATACCTAACGAGTCATGACCTAGGTCAATGATAGATGACGACGCTCGTGTCTGCTCGCTATCTTCCTGTGTCAAAAACTCTGAGAGTAGTATACAAAGAAGCTCTGTTGCCTCAAACATGGCAACAACGGACCGACATGCCCTTAAACTAAGAATTTGCCTCAAACATGGCAACAACGAACCGAAATGTCCTTAAACTAAAAATTTGCCTCAAACATGGCAACAACGGACCGAGATGTCCTTAAACTAAAAATTCTCTCCAAACATGGTGATGACGGACCGAGATGTCCTTAAACTAATTATTCACCTTAAATATGGCGATAACGGACCGAGATGTCCTTAAACTAGAACCTCGCCTCAAATTTGGCGACATCGGACCGAGATGTCCTTAAACTAAAACTTCGTCTCAAAAACGGCGATACCGGACCGAAATTTTCTTAAACTAATTACTAGCTTCAAATATGGCGATATAGGATCGAGAAGTTTTTAAACTAACTATCTGCCTCAAACATGGCAATACAGGACTGAGATGTTCCTAAACTAAAATTTCGCCTCAAATATGGCGATATAGGACCGGAACGTCCCTAATCTAGCGCATTGCCCTAAAAACGGAAATCCACTCCCTTGAGATCTATATTGCAATCAAAGTCCTAACGGCAGAGGTTGCAACTCAAGTCTCACTGGCTACGCAGCTATTTTAGCGATGAAGCCACCTCCAAATCCCACTAGTAAATAAATGGGTCACCCGCGACGAAGCTACTTTCAAGAGTTCCATTGTTCGAAAAAAGGTGTATGTCCACAAGAAAAATGGGCGCGGATTAAAACCCGAAAGGGCGTCATGAGTAAAAACAGCAGGACTGCCGGCGTGTTTGTAAAAACCCGGAAAGGGCGCAAACTCGTAAAATAAAAAATTCCTGTGCATTCGCAAGGTCCTCTCCACCTTGTGAGGATAAAACACCCGCGTGAGATCCTTACGACTCATAAAGGAAGAACGCACTTAGGAGTTCTCACGATTCCTAAGGAGAAATTACACTTACGGGATCCTCACGACTCGTAAGGAGAATTCCTCTTATGAGACCTTCACGACTCATAAGATTCAAAGCCTTAAGCTGCAGGGATCTGAACCTGTTCTTAAGCCGTAACATTCCCCAAAGTTGCCTACAGGCGGTCCAATATTGACCCTTTTATACAATCTACGGGCACAAATAAACATTTCCCCCACCAAGTTCCACCGATGGCGAGAAATGTCCCATATAGTGAACGACACTTGTAAGTCCTCTCGACTTATAAGGAGAAAATCGCTCTTCCAAGATCCTTACGACTTGCGAGAGAAAATATCATTTGGGACTCACGATTCCTAAGGAGAAAATACACCTACGAGATCCTCACGACTCGTAGGGAGAAATACCTTTATGAGACCCTTACGGCTCACAAAGTCAAAAAGCCTTAGTCGACGGGATCCTAACCCTGTTTGCTAAGCTACCTTTGTTCAAATCAACAAAGGCAAATGGTGAGTCGCTCCTGGTAATATTCCAGTCGCAGCGATACTGATGCCTAAAAAAGGTATCAAACTTCGAGTCCTCTCAAGGCAAATGATGATTCGCTCATAACAATATCCCAGTTGTAGGGATATTGATGCCAAGATTGGTATCAGATTCCAAACTCCCAATAGAAACAGCAACGAGTAGCAAAAAGAAAATGCATATAAAAATAGCCGAAATGATGGGGCAACTCGCAATAAAAATCAGCGAGTAAAAAATATATGCATATAAAAACAGCCAAAATATTTGAGCAACTCGCAATAAAAAGCAGCAAGTAAAAATATATAAAAAATAGCCAAAATGATTAGGAACCGCGAATAAAATAGCCGAAATGATTGGACAGTCGCGACTTTCGCGACATAAAATCTGGAAAGATAGATCATCGCGGAAATAAAAAATAAAAGAAAATGATATTTCCTCTGCCCTGCAAGTATGTCCATATTGATTCTTGTATACGATCCATGGGCACAAATGAAAGAAAGGGAACCATATATTCCCACCAGGCTCCGTCAAAAGGAGAGCCAGATCTTGACGACAATATCTACAGCTTAGAGATCATCTCGACGTTCATCTCATTCCAACAGGGTGCGGATGTGACGTCAACAAAGGCTCCAAAAAGCCAAATAAAAAAGGAGTGACGGCAAAATCCTAAACTCCAGCTCGATGAGGTTCTCATGCCAACAGAATGCAGACACAACATCAACAAAAGACCCAAGGGTCGAAACAAAAATGGAGCTATGGAAAAATCTATCTCCAAGTCTTGACAGTACATATACAACTCAGAGACTGTCCCAGCGTTCCTTCTCAGTACAGACGCAACGTCAGCAAAAGTCCCAAGGGTCGAAACCAAAAAATGGAGTAACGGCAAAATCCTAACTCTAAGTCTCGACGGCGCATATACAACCTAGAGACCATCCCGACGTTCCCCCTCATTTCAGAAGGATGCGAATGAGGCTATCTAATGAAATTGGAGCAATGGCATATTCCTAACTCCGGACTTCAATTGCGATACTTACAGCATAGAAGTCTTACAGATGTCTACCCTACTTTCGCAAAGAATCGGCGCGATATCGTCAAAACAAAAAAATGAAGCAATGGCATATTCCCAGCTTGGGGTCTTGAAAGCAACTCATATAAAGCCTAAAAGACTATCGGAGATCATCCCACACCAGTGCAGAGTGGTTATGACTCATCGGGGCTCCAAACTGAGGCTAACCTCAAGTAAAAATCGTCATGGCAATTTCCTAACGTTTGCTCTTCCGACGGTAATATGAGCTAAGGAGATTACTTGAAGATGTCTTGTCCAGCCCCCGAAGGGATCAGAGACACGATAGTCGTGGGGTTACTCGAACAACGGCTTAAAAACTGCATATCGAGGAATATATCAGCCAACGCGACGGTACCACGGACCAAAACCCTAGTACCACAAACCTAACGGACCTCCATCCTAAAGAACAGGGGTTATCTACCTACAACGTTAGGACAAGTTTGCCTGTAAACCCAAGGGATGCAAACCAAATAAACTCTAAAAATGAGTACATAAACTAGAAACTCTGAAACGAGTGAATAAACTAGAGACTCTGAAGCGAGTGAATAAACTACATACTCCGAAACGAGTGCACAAACTAGAGACTCCGAAATGAGTGAATAAATTAGAGACTCCGAAACGAGTGAATAAATTAGAAATTCCGAGACGAGTGAATAAACTACAGACTCCAAAACGAGTAAGTAAACTAATGGGCGCTAAAATTAAAACATCGGACACGGAGGAACGCATGCAAAAAGGGGAGAATTCTTTATCCATAAATCAAAATGGTTTACATTTATATAAGGAAAAGTGGGAAATACAATTCTCGCCGTTAAGAAGGCGGGGCTTTCAATAAACTAGCAACCTGCTCACTCTCTTCCCGCAGTGCCTTTTTGCACGCCACTATGGCATCCAGCATCGCTTCAACTTGAGTCCGTTGTTGCAAGCACGATGAAAGCTTTTCAGCAATTTCCTGTTTAGCCACTTCGCAATCTCGTATGCTCCGCTCGGTAAAATCGAGGTTCTGCCTCAGCACCATTCCTTTAGACAAGCATTGCTGAAGACTTTTAAAGATAACCTGCAGTTGCGCGGCATTCGCTTCAACTTGGGCACGCAATTGGCTGGATTCGCCAGAAGCTGTCTCATGATCCTTTCGCTTCAGAGCCAACTTTTGCTCAAAATATTTAATGGAAGCGGCACTTTGTTCGATCCATGCTACCAGTTAAGCCTTTGAAGTTAACGCTTCAGGTGCAAGATGTTTGCTCTCAATCTCATGGAGACAAGTTTCAATCCACCTACAATAGTCAACCCAATGCCGACGAAGTCAACCCAATGCCGACGAAGTCTCCATTGTGGAAATTCACAAGCGCCGCCAGCATAGGGTTGACCTCGTCAGCAAAATCCGCAGCAGAGGCGAGGGCTTCAACGTTAAGATCTTCGATGCACTCACTTAGCATCTGCCTGCTATTCGCCGCACCCCTGGAGGATTGGCGCTTAGAAAAAGGCCCTGTGGGCATGGAAATGCAAGCTTCAAAAGGAGCCAAAGCCGGTACAACTGCTGCAGAATAAAGCACACATAAAGAAGGGTTAGATTTCAGCATAAAGAAAAACAATAAAGAAGAATAATGACGAACGAGATCTACCATACCAGTGGTCGAAAGTGGCAAGTCAGGAAGCACAGGAGACTCGACTAGTCCTTCGTTCTCCCCTTCAAGCCGTAATACTGCGGTCAATACGAGGAAAGATCAGCAATAGGAAGTTTACTCGCGGAAAAATGAAATAGAAGGTGAGGAATACATTGACCAACGCTTGAAGGAGGAGCGAATTTCGATTGGAAAGCGAAGTGCGAGCTTAACATCTGGTATAAGCGGTCAAAAATCACTCCTGCAGGATTGCTACAATATATGGTAAATCGATCCAAGAAAGAGAATGTCTGCACTGAAACAAAGAAACGATAGATCTTTACCTTCCTTCATTAAACCCGAGAGAACTCGAGGGGATACAAAAGAGAGGGGTGGAACCGTGACAGTCGTGGCATTGGCTGGCAGTAATTCTTCAGTCAGGACAGCATCGGGGTTTACCACGCCTGTACTCAGAATAAAGGAGATATCATTAAAGATGCCTAGCAGCATTAAAAAACTCAAAAGTAACAACTCGAGGAATACCTGACGGGGCAGAAACCAAGACAGTGTCCGAAGCGTCACCAGCTGTGATGGCTTCCTCGGTTTCCACTGGGAAGGTGGATTCAACATCTACTCCCTCATCACCTGAATCAATAAAGGCCGTCGTAATGCTTGCATCACCTGCTGATATCAGGGATTCACAGGGAGAAGAAGCGGCAATCGGAACAGTCCCAGATTCTGAAGGAAGGTTTGCCACTTCAGGCTCTTCAACCGCCGGCACTTCACCTGCCACGTTACCGCCTAAACTTCGCCCTGTTAAAAAATTTGTGTTATGATTCAAGAAAGAAGGCTGTTGCTAGGTTTTAACAAGAAACCGTGCATTATTCTACCTTGAACTAACCGTTCGGCCTCTTCCCGAGACGCACGCGCAACCTGTCTATGACCGGTGGACAGGGCAGAAGGAGCGTCCGCCATAGGAACGCTAGAAGGTCGAGCATCACTCGAACCCACATTCACGGCCAAGATAGCCTGATGCTCCCTTGTTGCGTGCTTTTTACGCTTCCTCTCGGTCTGGGCTGTATGAACCGATCTTCTCAAAATCTCCGACAGGGGACATCATAGTCCAAATCAGGCTCGGCCTCCGGATCTGTTGAAACATCCATCATCGGCTGCGTTAGAGACGCCTCTCATGATACCCGTGGGGTGACCTCAACCATAGCCAATGGCCTTGAAGGCTCCTCCGCACTACCGCCTAAGGACGGCATGGTGATTGGAACAGCAGGAGTAGCAGTGGTTCCTATAATAAAAGAAAAAATCAGGGTATATATGAAATGAATTAGATATGTAAATGTATCGCGAATCATACCGAGGCCCATGTAAGCTCGGAGCCTCTCCTCCTCCTCCTCAAATTTTTTGAGGGACGCCAAGAGAGCCTCTTCAGTGGAGATTCCTGTTAAAAGAAGAGCGTTAATAAAGCATAATAAAAAATGTGTATACAGAAAAATGTAAATGAAATATACCGGAAGCCGTAAGAGAAGCTACTGCTGCTTGCTCACGAGCCAGTCTTTCAGAAGCTTCGATGGCAGCTTGAAGATCAGTAGTAGCGGGGGCTTCGAACAAACCCTCGTTGGTGCCATACTCAGACAAACCTTCGTTATAAGGAGCATGAGATTCCTGACCGAATACGTCGTCAGCTGAGAATAAGTATTTCTTCTTTTTCTGCGAACTGGCACCAATAGCTGATGATAAGAGTTTTCGCTTAACGGGCTTCTTTGGACGGCGGGTCCCGATCTCCGAACCAATGCCCGATTCTGGAGACACCACGGTTACCGCAGTCGCAGGAACATCTGGTCGAAGCTTCTCTGGAAAAGCTCGCGGGACTATGGCCATGGTGATCTCTCTCAAAGAAGGAAACACAATCGCCCGTCGCTTCAGTAGGACCGATGGATTAATGGATGGGACAGCATCCTTGTGGTCAAGCAGCAGTCTCTTCTCCTCCCTGATAACAGCGCCCGTCGCATGTTGGTACCATACAAGATAATCATTTGAGGCCCTTGGAATATGACTCGGCTCGCTGACAAGGAAGTGAGACCCCGTATTCAGACGCATGAAATGATGCGTCACATGGCGAACGCACTCCTCAGCAATAGTTGGATCAACAATGAACGCCTCGAGGGGAACGCCTTGGTTGTAACCCGATTGCTGGGCTAAACGGTGCGGGTTATATCTCATAAACAAGACCGAGGCATTCTGTCTGAATACTTGGAAACCCGGCCTGATAGAGTACAAATGGACAATCTCCCGGGCCCTCAACATAGGAGCTCCGTCCTAAAAAACATCGTGTAGCGGTTGGATCACTTTGGAAGATTCCTTGCCGATGGTCAGGACTTTATCGACAAAGGATATGCTGTCCCCAACCATGCGCCGGCGAAGAAGCAATCGCCGAGCCTCCCGCTGTGTTGGGTCTGGAGCAGAAGCATCGACCAAGTGCATAACCCAAGGAAAATTGTATCCTTCATAAAATCTGGGTCGTTTATGCACACCAAAAGCACCCAGCACATGTATCTCGATCCACGAGGTGAAGTAGTGCAATGGGAGATTTACGGGCTGCACTTCCGGCTGAGTGGTGTCGGCTGCTAGACTCAGGCCATGATATAAATGAGCCAGTTCCGCAACTCTAATGGCCATGTGCGTCCCTGCGACGATGTGATGAGTTGGATAAAAGACAGATGGTCTCATATAGCGGGGGTGTATCGGAAGCGCGAACCAACTCGGCCACAAGCCAATAAACCCTATGAAGAACGTCTCCTCGTCAATGTTCGGAGCGACAATCTCTGCAAAGGGGACGACTGGAGTATCCGGAATAAAGAATTTCTTTAAATCTTCCTTCGCAGTCGGCAGTTTGTCCAAACCAAATCCGAATGGGTCGTCGAGTTTGGTAAACATCGCAGCTTGCTTAAACAGAGCCTCCGGATGAAGGAAGCGGGCGATGAAATCCGTAATGCTAACTCCGTGCCCACCAGACTCCAGGAATAGGCTCTCGTATATGTTCAACACCTTGATCAAGCTTGGAAACTGGTGTCAAACGACATTCTCCGGGGTAAGACCCATTACCATTGATTTGGTAGCAAAGATGTACTCGTTAGGGGGAAGTATCTCCTCATAATGTTCCCCTCTGACGGGTAATCCAAAGATCTCCGCGAATTCCTCTAACGAGATTGAGACCTCCCGATCCGATAAGAGAAATGTGTGGGTCCGGATGTTCTATTGTTCCAGAAAAGATTTGACCCACCACACATGGGGAGTGTGGTAATGAAAGAGGGACGCATAGATCGCGGATATAGCCCGGTTTTCAGTAGCAGCGACTTCTTGGCCGACAGGATATATCGGGCCCACTGCAGATAGTCAGCCGAATGACGGGGAGTCATTCCTATCATGTAAAATTGCCCCTAAGGACGTGATTCTCCTTGGCATATGCGACGTCCTAGAATGTCTAGGGCCATTGGCGGCTGCACTGGTATTAATGTCATGGAAGGTTGGAGATGAACTTCCGAAATCCAGTTGACATCTTCTACTACGTAAGCGATTTGCGGAGGGTCGACGTAATAGATTGACGGGATCGGTTCTGACGGCGCTGCGCAAGTAAAGTTGCGCCGACCCTGGATATTTTGACTGTACGATGACCCCACAGATGAAGAGACTTTTTCCTTGGATCATAATCCCGAATGAGCGCAAAGACTTCCCGATCTGTAGGCGCATCGGCGAAAGCACTCTCCGAGCGAACGTAGGGGAAGGAGGAATCAGAAGTCATAGCACCTGAAAGTAAAACCCGTAGAGGATTAGTTATCGACGCAATGAAAAAGGGACAATGGGCCTCACAAAATCAAGGTTACGTCCCATCAATGATGAGAAAGGCACTCATTGCAAGAATCCAAAAGGATTCTCATTTAATGAGAAATCTCATTGAACTATGGAGTTAAACTCCCTTGAAAAATGTGTTCTACAATAGATTTCAAATCTGCTAAAGAACCCTAAAAATAAAATAAGAAAAGAAATAAAAATTCCCAAAAGAACTTCTTAAAAAAAATTCTCAGAGCTAAGCTTTGTAGACCAACCCGGAATTGAATTCCTCTCATAATAGGATAAAATCCCAGAAATCTGCTCAGGAAATGGAATTAAATTTAAAATAACCTTCAAAGATCAAAAGTCGGTAATAGGGTAAAACCCTAAGTTCTCCGAGACCCATGGTCTACCTAAACAAAGTTTTTAGATCTCTTAGAGATCGTTCCAAGAGAAGAGCAAAGCTTTAATAGGTTAAAAATCCAAGACAAAAAAGAGTCTCTTTTGAGAAAGAAATGGTCATAATCCGTAACAATTTTTTTTGACAGAGTTTAACTCTGAAAGAGTTTCTTTGAACAGAGATCTAAGCTCTGAAAAAAGAATTAAATTCTTAAAAAAGAAGAAGACTCAGGAAGATGATGAAATGACAGTCATCTTAAGGGCCAAAGGCCCTATTTATAAGACATGAAAGGACGGTTCAACTCTCCAGGAGATCGAACGGTAGAAAAGGTGACATCATTGCACCCACGCGTAAGCCACATGAGAGCAATGGTGGGGGCATTTGTTTCTCCAATATTTAACCTAATAAAAGAGCAAAGCTCTGTTTGAATTAAATGAGGCAGCGCCTCACATGCTCTCCACGAGGTCACCAACGCCAGGATTAAATCTTTTGGTGGCGCCACACGTGTTCCTCACGCGGGCGCCAATGTGCAAAGCACAAAAGAATCTATTAAATAAGAGTTAAACTCTTAAATCTCACACGGGCGCCAATGTGCAAAGCATAGGAATAACAATCTTTAGAATTAAAGTCTTAAATGGCGTCCACGTGTACAACACGTGAGCGCCGGTGCCCAAGTAGAATTAAATTCTACTCTCTGTCAAACAGAGCCGTTGGATCAAAAATCCAACGGGAATGATAAATCATCAAAATATAGAATCAAATTCTATTAGGAGAAAATATCTCCCAAATATTTCTAAATAAGAAAGATGCTCTCGGTTGGTTCAATGATCCAATAATAGAATAAAATTCTATTTTGGGAATATATTCCCTCAATCTTTCTAAACGAAAAAGGTTGCTATCTGTAAAATAGAGAACCCTTGGATTAAAAATCCAATGGTGATTTCAAATCACCACTTGACAAAATAAATTCTGTATATGGGAGAACATTTCCCCGATCTTGTTAAAAACAAGAATAACATATTCTGTAAAACAGAAGTCCTTGGATCAAAAATCCAACGGTGGGTAAAATTTCCCAAATCAATTTTGAGACTAATTAAATCAATTGAAATCTCTAAATGAGAGATTTTCTCAAACTAATTAACAGTTTGCCTCTACTATATAAAGAACCCGAGACTTCAACTCTCATATAGAGGGAACCCCCTATAAGCTTTTAAAAAAAATACAGAAAGCTTCCAAAACAAAAGAGAACTCATTTCTCAAGGAAAAAAAGAGCTTCATTCTCGAAACTCTAGGTAAAGAAAAGAGATCAAAATATCCCTACAATATCACATCTAAGGGTTTAACCCTTTTAAAAGAACTTAGTTCTTTCTCTGGATCTGAGATCCATAAGACAAGTCTCCCTGAAGTTGAGAATTTGATTCTCATCGGGAAGATCTTTTTCTCGAGAATCAAAGATTCAGAGGAGAATATAGATACAAGAACATTAAAAACATGGAGTGCATAATACTCCAAGAACTTAGTTCCTTCAAATCAAGAGCTTAGTTCTTTAAAAAAACCGATCTAAGATCCTCAAAATAATGATCTTGGTGATCGTTAATGGTCAAAATACCATTAACAGAGATTTAAGTTCTCTAAAAATATCAACAGAGATTAAATCTCGATATAAAAAAAACTAGTACCTCACGTGTTTCCCACGTGGGCGCCCTTCTTCAACAGCGCCTAACGCCTTACGTGCTACTCATGTGGGGCTACATAAAGAGTGCTTAGCACTTCATAAATACCCAAAACGACCAAGTGCTTAGCACTGATTGGGCAGTGCCAAGCGCCTCACGTGCTCCTCACGTGGGCGCCACAAAAATAATAAGAGCGGCTGAGTGCTTAGCACTGATTGGACAGCGCCCAGCACCTCACGTGCTCCTCACGTGGGTGCCACCAAAAAAGAAAAGAAGAAAAACAGTGCCTAGCACTTCATAAACAGCCAAAGTGGCAGAGCGCTCAGCGCTCATTGGGCGGCGCCCATAATTAAATGCTTCACATGACACTTATGTGAGTGTCAGAGCGTCAAATAAGTGCTTAACACTTTTACATAAAAAGAAAAGAGCTGAACAAACAAAGTCTAAATAAGTGCTTAGCACTTTTTGAATAAAAAAGAAGAAGAAGAGTAGACAGACTAAAGCCCAAATTGGCTAAGTCCCTGAAGTTTTCTTGCAGCTGAGCCCGAATGCTCTTTTTGCTGGATCTCAAGTAAAAGTGATCCCAAAATATTATTAAACTGATCTTAGTCTCAAACATGATTAATGATCACTCTTTGAAGATATCAAAAATGATATTCATCCTATATCTCTTGAGTTGATCTTTGTCTCAAATATTACTAACGATTCTTATGTCCACAACAACTTCTTTTTCCTCAAATACAGGATTTGGTTTAAGGGCACATCTCTTCACATTTCTGATACATGTCGTTGTAATTCTTTAACGTCTTCAGAGAGGTGGCGGGTCTCGATGACCAATAACTGCTTGATGCACTTCCAAATTGACGTGCATGCCTCAAATCGGATCGCGTCCCAAATTGGACACATTCCATATCTTCATTGTTCACTTCGTCACGTAACAAATACGCATGCGTGTAAGATGAATGTCGAACCGAGAATTCCTTAAACTAGTTATTCGCCTCAAACATGGCGATAATGGACCGAAATGTCCCTAATATAACATTCGTCCCTAAAATGGGAATGTTAGACCGAAATGTTCCTAAACTAATATTCGCCTCAAACATGGCAATAATGGACCTTGATGTCCTTAAACTAAAATAATTGGACCCAAATGCTCATATATTTAAGTCGACCTTAATCTCAAATCAGATTAACAGTCCTTAAATAAACCAAACCCAAATCTAAAAATATACGGATTTGGACTAATCCGCACCCTACGGGTGACGACATATACTAGTCTCCATATACAATCCACGGGCAACCAAAACAAAAAAAACTACACGGCACAAAGTGAACTTCCGGAGCAAGAGAAAATGGTTATCGCAATGCAGTAACGTAATTAACTGCAGGGACTTACGCCTGCAGGGAAGAGCATCTCAACAATCAAAAACCCCTCATAAACAAGGGGGAATCTGATAAAGTCTGCTACAACGGCCGTATCCCTCCAAACCTCCGATATATGGTACCATAAATTAACTTGGTATTTTTGGAGAGGTGGATGGATAAATCCAAATAGCATCTGCCCTCAGATTTAGGCAAGACGACCCATCCCGATTCGTCTCCGTTTCCGGCGGTGAACATGCCTCCAGACAGTTATTTCTGACAATGAATCGGAGGATGAGGAAGTTGATGTTGCAGCACCAGAGTCTATGATGGCAACTGACTCCGAAGACGAAGAAGAAGATCCTATAGAAGATGAACCTAGGGAGGATGATCCTGAAGAGGTGGCTTCCGTAGAAAAGGAAGTCCCTGCAGAGGGGGAATTTGAGAACGAGGCTCCTGCCGAGGATGAGTCGAAGGACGAAACTTCTAGTGAAGAGGAACTCGAGGCCGAAAAATCTCAGGCAGTAGGCCCCGCAAGACATTGTGGGGATAGCCGTCCCTCTCTTAGTGCGAGAGCCTATCGCAACATATTGAACTCCCATAATCGAGATTAATAAGACTTATTTTTTTTCCCTTTTGGCCGAATAAAATGATGTATAGCAGTAGGGACATGTCCTTCCTTTCAGTTGTACTCTTCTTACTGAAGTTGAATAATAAAATCCTAGTTTCGGGCAAAATCTCTCCTGTATCTCTTGCCTTCCTATTTATTTATTTTCCTCTTGCATAAATTGTTGTTCTTTCATGCGAGTTACTATCTTGTGTCACCCCTCAGTCCGTTTGTAACCTGACCCCTTATAATTCAGATCACAATGGCCGGATGACACCATAACCGCAACAGAAGGGGAAATAGGGTCAAAGAAGCCGCTGCTCAACAAGCAGCTATGTTACAAATAATGCAAGTACTACTAGAACAACAACATCAACAGACGGCTGCCATTCATCAAGAGCTGCGAGAAAGTTGGCAACAACAAGCGGAGGTTTTAGGGAAGGCACTAGCCCCCGTTCCTCAAGGTGCAGCAGGGGTGAAGCAATTCAGATCACTTCACCTTAAGACCTTTTCAGGGAAGGAAACTCCCTTAGAAGCTGAGGAATGGCTCAAAGAAACAGTCAATGATCTCGGTGCCGCTCAAATTCCTAAGGAGGCGTGAGTGAACATTGCTAAACTACAACTCACGGATAATGTCAGAATATGGTGGGAAGCCGAGGAAAGTAAACTGAAGGAGCCCATCGACTAGGAAATGTTCAAATAACGTTTTGATACTCAATACTTTCCAGTCGTAGCACACCTAAAGATGGAAAGAGAGCTTATACAACTCCAACAAGAGAGCTTGCGGGATAAGCCTGTGGATGAGTATGCATCGGAGTTCGCAAGGTTAAGTCGGTTCGCGCATCACCTGGTAGCAACCCCTGAACTATATGCTAAGAGGTTCCGACAAAGGTTGGACCAAAAGACGCAGCCCTCCATATCTTCCGCTACCTTTTCTACGTATGACACAATCTTATATGCAGCGCAAAACTTTGAAGATCTACAGAAACGCATAAAGAAGAATGGCCATTCTTCAGGTGTTAAGTGACCGACAAGCCAATTGTCTGGAGAATCGTCTTCCAAATTCAACGGAGGGCAGCAATTCAAGAGGCCAGTAGGGCCAACTGTTTCAAGAAAAATAGTCGTTATATGTAACCATTGTGGATGAACCGGACACTACATGAGAGACTGTCGCATTTCGAACAAACTTTGCATAGTCTGTGGGTCTCCGGATCATGCTATTAGGGACTGTCCTCAGAGAAGGAGACAATTAGGCCCCGTCAATAAGCCGGCTAACTATGGGACACCACAACAGGGAAACCGGCCACTTTCCGCCACTAAACCAACCGGTCAAGGGGCATCACCAAAGGAACCACCCTTACCATCACAAGAGCGTGTTTTTCAGCAAGCGCGGCGGAATGGACCCAAACACCAGACCTTTACCATGACAACCGAGAAGGCTGATGCAACAGGGCAAGATAGCAGAGATACCCTTTTTTTTTTCAACCTTCCTTTTCGATACCATACTTATTTATCCTTCGATGCAAATCTTAGTTAGACTCACCATAATTTTTCTTAAATCCATAGTTCGACCAGCTGCCCTTATACTTCTATCTCTTAAGTTTTCTTGCATATCCCATTATACATTTTCCATTAGTTTAGAAATACCTCTAACCTTCCTTCAACTTCAAAACTTTTCTATCCTGAAGCAACTACTAATTTTACACTTTCCGATTCTTTATATCTAAACCATTCATAGACTTTCCATGCATCAAGCGATACACTAACTCTCGGGAGCGACACATGTAGTAAAAGAGGGTTCTTGACACCGTTACTGATTTCCGTGCTAAGTAGTGGCTACTCCTTTGAAAATTTCAAATATGAAATTACTCTAAGGAGGGTAGGTCATAACTAATGCACCTATCTTTTCCATACTCAATAGACCCGGAAGTTTTGACATCTACTACGATGTTTTCGGGGAAGAGACTTGGTGGTGCGATGTAGCAGCATGGTAATGTAATACATATGCGTCAAGATAACTAAAGACTCGTGAACGCAATTATTCTATCTCGATCTAGAACTGGCAATTGTGATGTTCATCTTGAAGATATAGAGACACCACCGTAAAGAGGACGGGTGAACACGGATGGTGGGAGCATATGAAGAAGATTGAGAGGGGTCAAGTTTTATATGGAAGAAGTGGCGATCTACTGGGACAATCCTGAAGATTGAAAACTTATGAGATTGAGATGATTGTAGAAACAAAGGAGGTAGTGATACTGTAATATTTCAGAAAAAATAAAATATTATTTTTGTAATTTAAATAAATAAAATAATAAATTTTATGATATTATAAAAAGTATGGAAATTAGTTTTAATGAAATTGTATGTTATATACATATAGTTTGGAAATATATTTGAAATTAATATGAATTATTGATTTTGGAAGTATTTATTTGATTTGGACATTTTATAAATTATTATGCAATTAATTGTATACAAATTAATACTAAACTTGATTAATATTTCACTAATTATGCATTAATCTTATTTATGTATATGACATGCAACAAAATATGTTGCAAAACCTTGTTACATTTTTATGAACCATGGATTCTTTCTTTAAAATGAATTTTTTTCCTTTAAAATGAGAAGAAAAGAAAAAGGAAAATAAAAGAAAAGATATTTTGTGAGAGGAGAGCAAGGGGGTATAGGGTGAGAGAGGGGGGAGAGAGAAAGAGAGTGAACCATGGTCACATATGTTTACTAGCTTCACCCTTATATCTCTTCATCTCTTATTTTCTTCACTCCCTCCTTCTTCATCTTCCCCTTCATCTTCCTCAACCTCCACTACCACCCCACAAACACTCCCAAATCTCCACCAAAACACCATGTCACATTCACAAAAATTTCTCATCACCTCAATACAAACCCCATAGCAGGATCAAATTGAGGTTTTGAACACTTTGGCACCTTAGAAGTTTCTTGAGTTGCTTCCAAGAGGTAATCCCTACACTTTTAGTTAAGTTATTAGTTTTCCTAACATCCTAAAGTAGTTTAGAGTTAATATGTGTATGTTTTCTAGACTTAGAATTTCTAAAGTGAGAATTAGTGAGTGAAACTTGTAGTGGTGATGTAGTAAAGGTTTAGTGAGTGTATACAAACTCCTTAGTGATATGTGAGAGTGTTTTAGGGGAGAAATCTTTGGATAACTTGAGTTTAGAATTTCCGATGTCGGTTTTGGGGAGTTTTTGAGGATCAAATGAATTCTAAAGAAACTTGGTGTATTTATAAGAAAAAAAAACAACTACATTGACCTAGTTAAACTACTAGAAGACCACCACAGAAGAACAAGACCCAAATTCCAAATTTGACCCGTCGCCGCCCGTTACTGTAGCACTTCTCGGCGGCCAAATTTTGGAATTTGATATTGGGGTTTGGCTAGTAGCTCACACTCCTTATAACTTAGACATTGTATCGTTTGTTTTGTCATAGTCTACCTGTGCTAAAATCTGGGAGTATTTTGAGATGGTTTTGATAATATTTTCCGATATTTGAAACTTAGATTTTTGAATTTCTTGATTTGACTTGGTCGTTCGACGTTCTATGTCGACGTTAGGTATTATTTTGTTGTTTTAGCGCGCATTGACCATACGTTCTAACCTAGGTGCGCTTCGCGTGTCGTATCGGTTTTGGATATAGATTTCTATGTAATTCGATTCGGGTTTCTTATTGGATTTTTGTTTACAATACAACATGCTTGAACTGTAGGTACTTTCGCATAGGCTTCGGGACGACAAAGAGAGCAAGGCTTCATCGACTTTGGCTAAATCAAGGATTATAGGTGAGTAGATGTATATCTACGGGGGAAGTCAGGTGGATAGCGTATAGCACCCCCGGAACCGTAGAATATGATACTTATATATTTATGTCGATGTGAGATATGGATATTTAGCAAGTAGGTTTCTAGGAGACTATAGGTTAAATTAAGCGTACTCGTAGGAAGGTATACCCTTAGTCTATTTCCTCTTAGTCGTGAGCCTTGGTTTTATGTTGTTACACATGCACACACATACACACTTGGTATAAGATGTGTGTATGTGTGTGTGTGTGTGTGTGTGCGCGTGTGTGTTTATACACACACACACACACATGTGAGATGAGGATATGTTATGTTAAATTGATATGTGTCGATATGATCGGACATGATGTCACGAGGTTATAATATATGTTTGCTATTTGAGATTGAAGCATCATTTTATGACATGATATATTAAAGGATCATTGGGTGATATATACATATAACATGCGGTAACATGCGACTTGATGAGATAATAGATTGTACGTGATCTTAGATCGGTACCCTCGATCATGATACAGTACGATGGATTATACCGTACGAGATATGATATATATGATGATTGAACCGTATTCTTGATTTGAGGATATCGTACGACGGATTATACCATACGAGATATGATATATATGATGATTGATCCACATTCTTGACTCGAGGATGCCGTACAATGGATTATACCGTACGTGATACTATGAGGCTGGATCGCCGACTGCTAGATATATCGACTCGGAAATGCTTTCGATTTCTATTTACTTTCGACTCGAGTTTTTAGTTTAGTCTTTTAAATTACTTAAGTGGATGTTAGAGTATAATATTGGAGTCATACCTATTTTCAAAACTAACGAATCATATGTATTTTCAAAAGACAACCAGAGGGACGCTACGGATTTTCAAAAGGTATCTCTTTTCTCAAAAACACTGTAGCCCCTACTTTTTTAAAAACAACAATTCGTGCTATTTTAAATACGATAACTGTATGGCTCGTATGCAGATATATATATATATCTTATATTGTTGCGTTTACTGTTTTCTTTTCTGCTATGCTCATGTCGTTCTCATTGCGTTTTATATATATACATGTTCTTTCATTTGCTGTTATGATCTCGTCTGTTAGGACACATGCAACATTATCGATGATGCGCATGTTGCACGTACACTTACTTGCCGGCTCACACACATCATTATCGGTAATTGCCATGCCACGTACACATTAGAAACCTTTACTTCACTCGTACAACCTGATAAATTGTAGCTTAGTAGTATTGTTTAGCATTCATGATCTCACATGCTAGTTTAGATACTGCATTTCTTACTTAGATGCTACATGCATTTATATACATGCATTCTGGTTATGCACTGTAGATTGGCCCTATGCTGGTATTCATTGTTTCATTATTAGCTTATGATTATGAGGTTTCAGTTTTCATGAGATTTTTGGATTTGGGAAACCGCATGTGAATTTGAAAACTTACGATCATTTTAAAAGAAAAATGCAGTTTTTCGTGATATGATGTGTGGCGTCCACCATGAGATTTCTCGGTTCTGAGCATATATGTATACCCGATTCGAGGAGCGAGGAGACACCGTCTGCGGGTACATGGTGAACCCGGTGCGGTACCCCAGGGCTAGAAGATCATATAGAGAGATATTGAGCCCGGCAGGGGTGATTACTAGCGATTCCGGCTTCATGCAGGCGAGTTGCAGCCTGCAATCCGAACTGAGGACGGGTTTTTGGAGTTAGCTCACCCTCGCAGGAGCACTACCGACCGGTGATAGTTTGGCGTGGCAGATATCTGGAGGATACGGACCGTAGTCGTGAGATCAGATGATATAGGGCCGATCCGGACTGACGGAGCCCGAGATATGAGGATTATGTGTCACTGTTGGACAAAGTTTTCATGATGTTTTCGAGTGTCGATACTGGAAACTCAGGTTTTATCATGATTTTAGTGTGTCGTTGCTGGACACACGTTGGATGATGCATTTAGACATAATACACAGGACATGTTATTACATTATGACACGGACACGAGTACATTGGTATTACATCTATGTTTATACTCTTACCCTTACTACCACTCGATGTTATGGTATTATTATTATATTATTGTATGACCTAGGAGATCTTCATACATTCGATTTCTAGTCGGTGATGTCTTCTACTCACGAGTTAGCAACTCATCCCCGTTGTGCTACAGATTTCTTGCAGGTTGACCGCACAGGTTCCGTTGCGGCTTGTTGGCACACCGCTTTCTTCCAAATGATTGCTTTGGTGGGTGGGGTTACACTTGCATCGTGACCACCATTGTACTTGTATATTCTTTCAGTTGTATCTAGTTAAAAACTCCATCAACCAGACTATGTAATTTAGTAGACTTAGAAACCTCGACTTGTATATTCTTTTGGACTTAGAGTCACGCTCATGTATTTATTCTTTATTCTGGTTTTCTTTGATGATGTTTGGTTTCCTTTCTTTTTTGTGTTGATCTTCGTCTTAAGGCGTTGTATATATATCATTTGCGTGGTTGTTTCCGCCAATTTGGGGAAGAGCTAGCTCCCGCTTGGGGATGCCTATTATTATTATTGTTTGTATTGTTTTCGGGTTAAAATTTACAAAGGATATGCTGCCCAAATTTCAAATGACGAAAATGTTTCAAGATAGATACAAAACATTACTGTTTCCCCCAATCAGAGCAAAGCTCTGTTCAAATTTCAAATTTTGAAATGAAGCAACGCTCCATAGCAGCGCCAAGTGTGCTGCGCCCTAATCAGGGCACCACGTGCAAAGCACGTGTGCGCTGCACTCTAAGCAGCGCACCATGTCCAAAGCACGGGTGCGCTGGCGCTAGAACTTAAAGCTCCCCACCATCAGATCAAAGATCCAATAAAGATGATAAATCATCAATTAACCAGAATAAAATTCTATTAAGGAGAGATTCCTCAAAATCTTTCTAAACAAAAGGATTGTGCTCTGTAAATCAGAGCACCGTAGGATCAATGATCCAATGGTGATTAAAAATCACTAAAATACAGAATAAATTCTGTGTGGGGAAAGATTTCCCAATCTTGTTAAAGACAAGAAAATTGCCTTCTGTAAATCAGAAGCCCTTGGATCAAAGATCCAACGATGGGGAAATCCCCAAATCAATTGGAGAAAAGATCTCCTTAACCGATTGAACAAATCAGCTTGCCCTATATAAAGAGCCCAAGACTTCAAGTCTCATATAGAGGAACCCCCCTATAAACTTTGAGAAAGCTCTCGGCAGAAGAAGAAAATTCTCTTCAAGATAAAAAGAACAGAAAGACGAAATCGTCTCATATCAAAAGAAGAATTCACTTCTTTCTTTAAGATCATAGATCTATAAGACTAAGGTCTTTCACAAAGAGATCAAAGGATCTCATCATAAAAAAATAATAATAAGAAGAAGAATATAATTCTTCTCACAGATCATAGATCTATAAGACAAATTGTCTTTTACAAAAAGAGATCATGAACATCTTATTATAAAAAGGGGGGAGAATGATTCAATTCTCTTAGGATCACAGATCCATAAAGGCAAAGCCTTTCACCAAGAACATAAGAGATTGAAATATCTCCTATGAAATAAGAACTTTGTTTTTAGATCCATGAGACAAAGTCTCTTATAAACGAGAATTTAATTCTCAGAGCGCAGAACTGATCAAAATTGCATAAAAGAAGAGCCTTAGCGCTCCAATTTAAATGGAGCGCTTCAGCGCTCCACATCTAGCGCAAAGGGCTGCAGAGCCTTAGCGCTCCTAATTTAAAAGAGTCTTAGCGCTCCAAATTTAAAGAAGCGCTCTGCGCTCAAGACTGGCGCATGGCGCCAAGCGCGCCACGTGCTCCTCACGTGTGCACTACTTAACAGAAGCGCTTCAGCGCTGCAGCACCTTAGCGCTCAAAATATAGCAAACTACGCTCATTGACTGGCGCTCAGCGCCAAGCGCGTCACGTGCTCCTTACGTGTGCGCTACTTAACAAAAGCGCCTCAGCACTCCACATTTAGCGCAAAGCGCTGCAGCGCCTTAGCGCTCCAAATATAGCGCACTGCGCTCATTGACTGGCGCTCAGCGCCACGTGCTCCTCACGTGTGCGCTACTTCACCAGAAGCGCAATGCTCTTATTAACTGGCACTAGTGCCAAGTGCGCTACGTGTTTCTCACGCGTGCGCTGATAGAACATAAACGGTTCTTTAAATAAAGTCCTAGAGCTATGATGAATGCTCAACATTCAATAAAAGACAGAAAGGCTGTCAGAACCCAAACCAATGCTCAGCATTGTTAAATGTTTAACATTTTAACTGAATGGGACAAGCCCAAAGTGTCCATAAACCCCTCATTCAGATTAATCGAGCCCATATGCTCATAAATCTTTGATCTTAGTCCCAAATTGGACTACAGATCTCCTAACCAATATCGATTCAAGGGTATATCTCTTCACTCCTCTGATATTTATCGTTGTAATCCTTCAACGTCTTCAGAGAGGTGACGGGTCCCGACAACTATACATTCCATAAACTATGACGTCTTTAACTGGACTATGGGGTCCTTAAACCTATGGACTATGATGTCCTTAACCTCGGACTATGGGGTCCTTAAACTAATGGACTATGATGTCTTTAACCTCGGACTGTGGGGTCCTTAAGCCCATGGACTATGATGTCCTTAACCTCGAACTGTGGGGTCCTTAAACCCATGGACTATGATGTCCTTAACCTCGGACTGTGGGGTCCTTAAGCCTATGGACTATGATGTCCTTAACCTCGGACTGTGGGGTCCTTAAGCCCATGGACCGAGATGTCTTTAAACTAACATTCGACCGAGATGTCCTTAAACTAACATTGGACCGCAATGTCCTTAAACTAATTATGGACCGCAATGTCCCTAAACTAAACAACAGAGCCCAAACGCTCTTTTGTTGGATCTAAATGATCCTGTTAAGTTGATCTTAGTCTAAAAATTAGACTAACGTATCCTTAACAAATCATTAAGTTGATCTTAGTCTAAAATTAGACTAACGTATTCTTAACAAACGTTTAAGTTGATCTTAGTCTCAAATGAGACTAACGCGTCCTTAAACCCAACCCCAAACCCAAATCTAAGAAAATACGGATTTGGACTAATCTCCGCCTTACGGGCGACAACATAAATTAGTCTCCGTATACAATCCACGGGCAACCAAAAACAAAACAAACACACACGACACGAAGTGACCATCTGGAAAAAGAGAAAGTGGTTACGGCAATGCGGTAGCGTAATTAACTGCAGGGGCTTGCGCCTGCAGGGAAGAGCGTCCCCACAATCAAAAACCCCTCAAATGAAGGGGAATATGACGAAGTCTACTACATCGGCCGCATCCATTTAAACCTTCGATATATGGTGTCATAAATCAACTTGGTATCTTCGGAGAGGTGGACGGATAGCACCAAATAGCATCTGCCCTCGAAATTCAGGCCCGACGTCCCAACGTCCCGGTCGCGTCTTTCGGCGGAGAACAATTACATTTTCATATGTTATCACTTATACTTTAGAAAAAGAACTTGATTTCACTATACCGTTATTTCAAAACTTCACCTCCACTATTTTCCCTAAAAGGTTTGGATTTCTAGGTTTTTGGCTTACTTGGATTAGGTAGGGTCCTATAGACTTCACGTGATTCAAGTGCTAGTCACGTGTCTTTTCCGGATCATGACATATACGATACAGGAAGTATAGAAAGCTCAGTCCGTGACTCATCGACCTTTTAACATCCCGGAAAGAGATGGTGTGGTTGCGTATAGCCTAGTTTTTCTACTTTCTTTGGAGGGCGTGCTTAATGCTTTTATATCTCGCGGTTAAAAAAAGGGTATGTCGGTGACCCTAGTCATATTTTTTATCATTCCAAAATCACCGTAGAGTCTGATTTAACCTATGAACATCAACCGGTTGAGATTTTAGACCAGAATAAGAAGATCTTGCGGGACAAGACGATCAAATTGGTTAGGGTCATGTGGAGAAAGGACTCTCCGGGCGAGTCCACATGGGAAAAGGAAGATGAGATGAGAGAATGATATCCTTACCTATTTGGGGTTTCCCCCTTTGTAAATTCTTCTCTTTCGTCTACCTTCATAATTTTGAGGACGAAATTATTTTAAGGAGGGTAGATTGTAACAACCGTATTTTCTGATACCTAATAAAAGGTCTTTTATTTAGTACTAAGTATTTAACTGCGTATCTACTTGATAGAAAAATATTTTATCTTAATAATTTTTATTTTAAAGTGATGCGAGTAATTGTTAAAGCATTGAAATATAATTAAAGCAATTTTCTAAAATCTATTTATATGTTTCTGGGATTAAAATGTTATAATGAAACTTTATAATGCCTTAAAATAATTTACGTATTTTTATTATAAATTAAAATAATTATTTCGCAATTAAAATATTTTCGAGAATAAAATAGATTTTTAAATAGTTATGATAACTAACAAATATCATATATATACGAATATTATTTAGTTTTAGCCCAAAATCATTTTTAAACTGGAGATATCGATAAAATATATTTTCTGGAATTTTCTTATATTTTTCCCGTATTTTACAATATTTTTAACAAATTTTTAAAAAAAACAAATTCGATTTTAAAAATAAACAATTTAGATTTTTTATTTATAAAAAAAATATATATTAAACCAACTTTTAACCTGGACCATTGGATAGGAGATCCAACGACCCAGATTGGCTGGCGGCGCCCACATGGTGGGGGACCACGCGAAACCGCATGATCAATCACGCGGCCACGAGGCGCGCTGGGCGGCGGCTCATGGGCAGTTGGATTCAGATCCAACGGCAGCGATTCGGTGGCGGCGGTGGCAATCATCATATGATGATTTAGAAAATCATTAGGCGCGGATTTTAGGGTATTTGACCCGATTTTTTTTGGATTTTATTGTTGGAGAAAGACCCTATAAATAGAGACCATCAAACTCTATTTTCTCACACCACAGAACTCCGAAAATTCTGAAAAAAATACCCAGACCTTCGTATCGCCGACGCCGACGTTGTGGTTCCACCCAAATATTGAAGAAAAATCCAAGCGCGGAGTTATTTAGATCGTAGTACAAGTATACGCTTTCGACCCATCGACATCCAACTCAAACCAAAGGTTGGATCCGCCTCTCACTACTTGTCTGTCACCTTTTTTCCTTTAGTGGTCTTAGTTTCATGTTCTAATCTCCAACCTTATTTTAAAATGATGTTAAAAATAATTTTGTATGCCTTTTGTGATACCTCCTGAGCATAGATTTGACACATGCTTGAAATGGAATAAATAAATCATCCTTATATGCATAAATATTGCACCATCATCCTACATGGAAAATGATATGCTTGATGTTATAACCGACGGGGTATCAATTCACCCTTTATGTACACACGCTTACCTATGATACCAATAAGATCTCGAAATAGGTTACTTCCACAAAATACCCTCATTTTATTAAAATGTTGTATCTGATTAAATTACCCATATGATATAAGATGATTTGAAAAAATACTTTAGTCACTCTAAAATGATATACTTTTACTCGCACTCTTATCCACTATTTACCTTAGTTTTGTTAAAATCCCTTTACCTTTTGAAAATGGGTAATACTAATCTAAATAATTATGCTATGGTTTTCCAACTAAACCCCCTTTCACTTAGAGAGAATATTCTTATATTAATTTTTCATAGCCTTGTTGGAAATAGTGCCCTCAGAGTCAATTATTAGGTCACAGGTACGTGATTGTAATGATTGAGGGAGGACCTATCCCGGTAGGACAGTCTTACTCGAGATGATAGTATGCTATCTGGTTTACCTTTATCATCGTGTACTGTTTTAGGTGACCTGACACGTCGCTATTACACGTTGATAGAGCCCCTAGGATTCTTGCTTGACCACCAGCAGTATGAGGGCGATCATATAAGTGAGAGCTGGGGGTCTACAAGCATATCCTTAAAATGTCCCTAGTCGTGGGAGTTTCGAGACCGGGCATCGATACTCCATTAGTAGACTAGTGTATACAGTCGAGACCCCGACGAGGGGCGGTGGCCGGTCTCACAAGCCACTGGTGTCAGTTGGTTCACCTAAGATGTATACAGGTGCTCATTGGGTTATGAGTACACCGGACAGGACTCGCCGGGAACATGCTAGTTGGTCATATACCAGACGTCAGATGGCAGTTCCCTGGTGACATGTGTGCAGGTTAGTTCATCGACCTGGGGATCGTCATTTGTCTCGTGTGAGTTCCCACTGTACTTTGATTACTACCCTACCACGGCTCAAAGGAGTCGTGCAAACAGGTTTTAGTTGGGTACAGTCCCGAGCCACATGGAGGCAGTGAGCGTATCTTCAGGGGTTCGTCTCTCCCGGTATTGGGGGTGAGGTCGTGCTGTGTCTAGGAGAGCCATTACACAAAGTCCTTGGCCAAGGCAAGGAGATTTACTGGTAGGTATTCCAGTAGTATCTCAGGGTGTTCTGGGCTACACTCCGACACGACTTGTACCGCTTTTGGGGGTCTGACTTTTACCAACCCCCTAGGCCCGCCATGCGATACTCATAGACGAACGGACCGGACTGCACGGATATTGTCACTGACAGGCTCAGTAGGGTGTCAGGATGAGTTCGCTCATCGACGTTCCTTTTAGTCAATAGCTGGTGGCCCGTTACGTATTGGCTTATACCTCTGACGGGCTAGTGGTTAAATCCACAGCCATTGTATTGACGAGTCTTTAGAGTCCGCCACACTTTCAGTTACTCAAGTTTCGGGCGAAACGCTGTAGAGGCCGTATGGAGATATGGCAGGGTTCGATCAGATACGTGCGGTATTGCACGGATCGTGATCGGACGGTTTTTACTAGCCGGCTTTGGCTTAAGCCGGATCTTAGTATTTGATAGTGTAGTTTTGTCTCTTTGCATTTGTATCCGGACGGAATACAGATGCGGGTGTGTATGCACAGTATCGGGGTTTTCCTGTAATTTATTACGGGACCAGTTTTCTGGGGTTGCCAGTTTGCATTCCGTTCCGGCCGATTTTCTCTTTTTCCTTCCCGGTCGGACTTTTCGTTGGAGGGTGTTAATTGCAAGTTTGCAATTAACATTTTGTTGAGGGGGTTTCTTGCAAAAGGATTTTTTTTTTATGAAATCTTTTTGGCTTTTCATGCATTAATTAAGGCATGTTTGAGTATGGGTTTTGTGGTGGGGCCGGCCACTGTTTGAGTGAGTGGTGTGATGGGCCGGCCACTGTGGGAATGGAGTGGGTTATGGATTGTATAGTGGAATGAATAAAGATAAGGGAATGAATAAATTAATTTGGGTGTGCTGGTGCTTTATTTGGTGATGGTGGATTAATATATATTTGGTTGCTTTGATGCACACATTCTTTTTCCAGCAAGTTTTTTTTGGCTTCATTTTCTTCCAGCAAGCACTAAGTTGTGGCCGAGCTCATTCCTTATGGATGCTCCATTTCATTTCCTAAGCAAGCTCCATTTTTCATCAAGTGTTCATGAAAAATCATTGTGCAAAATTCCTCCATATATGGCAATCTCTTAAACCCCAAAGCGACAAGTTTCTACATTATTCTACAGCTAATCTTGGGCGCGTCGGCTAGCCAACTTCGCGCCCGAGTTGCCTCGGTATTGAGGTGGGAGCCCGTAAAAGAATCCGGCTACGTGGTGCCCTTTCCGACGAGGAGGAGACGGACGGAGATCCCGCGAGGAGATCGGAGTGGAGATGAAGACCGGAGGACTTGGATCGTCGGTATACATCTCTTTCCTTTCTTATTAGTAGCGTAGACTTGTTAATGGTTACGATCCGGAGTTTAGTGCGCGGTGGTGCCGGTTTGCAAAGTCCGCAAAATTTAAGTTTATCACCGTTTCCGCATTCCGGCGTCGGATTGACTGCCGGGGCGCCGCCGTGCACTTACAGTGGTATCAGAGCCTCTCCATTAACTTAGTCTAGCTTTGTGTAATGTGTTTGCATTTCCGATCGATCAAAAAGTCCAAAAACCCGTATTTTGTCGCATCAGTTTTCTGTTGGAATTTTTTAGTGTCGAAAAATTTTTCAGGTTGTAAAATATTGATGTACTAAAAATTATAAGACCACTGTTCAAATTCGATGCATTGATCTTCTGACCAGACCGCGGAAGGGCGGCCAAAACCCACTTTTGGCCGCGCTTCCGCGGCAGCATTAAGGAATCAGTGGGTTGGGTTTTCTACAGTGGGCTTCTGGGGAGATTTTAGGGTTTCTGGAACATTAACATTGGGCCCAGAATTTCTTTAACTGCTACAGTATTGCTTTGGGGCCCGCTTGTTAAAATTTGATCGATCGGATATTTTAAACACATTTTCACAGTATTTACATTATATCTGCGACCGTGAATGTCACTCGATCGGTAAATCCGGTCTAACTGCTATAGCCCGGTTAGACGGATTTGCGAACGTGACTTTCACGTTGATGTTCTGTGTATTTGCTGTGATGTTGCGGATCGGTCGTGGGGGATAGCCTGGATGCAATGCTAGTACAGTTTTGTTGTATTATGTACATTTGATATTGCGGGGCGAGCGTCCGACATGTGGACTGCCGTCACTGCCAGTTTGTATTATTATTTTGGGGCACGACCTGGTTGCGGTCGATGTACCCGGTGTATGTATATTTTACTTTCTGTACTAGGGTTACCCCGCGGAGGGGTGCACGGATAGCCGGGTTCTGGAGGGCAACAAGCCCGCATCTCATGGCATTGAGACGGAGGGGGCTTCACTCTGGGATTGGCGGGCTATTCGCCGCACTCGTAGGGGGTACAGGTTGACCCAGGAGGGGTGCCCAAGTTGCCGGATTCCGTGGAGTGCTGGGTGGTCCATTCACGGAGCTGAAGGGGGCTGCCTCGCTTCAGGTTTTGGCGGGTGACTTGCCGCGCCCGTAGGGGTCTAGGTTTTCATTGCACAGGCTATCCACACGACCAGGGGAACGTCGGGTTTCAGCGGCTCTGTGAAACCCGGGGATCCCAGATATCTGTATTGTTTCTGTGATGCTGTACATTTCTGTGATGTTGCATTTCTTTCACGCCTTGAGCGAAATACTATATATTGGTATATATATATTAGTAGATGTTGTATATGTTTTTCATCCGCGCTAGTCCAGTCCCCGCTCTGCCGTTAGTTAGCTAACCTAACGGGTGATGACGGGACCCAGTGGCGAATGCGGATGGCATATACGTACATCAGTATATTTTCGTTCTTTGTGGTGTGATCAATTGATGGGACTGCATTGATTCGGATCAATGCAAGTTAAACAAACCTATTCTGATGTTGTTGGAACACTTTTCAAAAAGCTGTTATTGCAAGGACGTTTACTTTTGTTTTGCATCGTGGTATTCATTAGAATATCCTGCTCCTCAGTCGACGAGGCAAGGGCCGAGATCCCTTCACCGGGAGTGACCCCTTGGACAGAAGTTTGCGTCAGGGCATTAACTTCACTATAGCCGATTACTTTTGCTTTGCACCGTGGTATTCATTTGGAATATCCTGCACCCCATTCTACGGGAAAAGAGCCGAGATCCCTTCACCGGGAGTGACCTCTTTAGCAACGGTTTTCGTCACTATATTTTTAAAAGCTATCCGTTCCTTCGACGATATCAAGTTCTTTACGTTAAAGGTTTTCGCCAGAAACCATTCGTAGCCCTCCGTCATTTCAGTTAAATATTCGGTAGTATTCAAGCTATGTATTTTGACCTCACGCCAAGGCATAGTGATTGGTAGCTGCCGGGTATTTATCTGTTGCATAGATAGATGCGTTGGTTTGGGACAGTCGTACTACTATTTTGGCCTACGTCAAGGGTATGTACGGGTGGGTTCAAATTAACCTGGATAATGACGGGCAGAACTTGACATGTGACTTATGATATTTTGACCTCACGCCAAGGTCATAAGAGCATGGGGCAGAAATCACATCGGGAGTTTCAAAAGTACTGAAACTTGCCAGATATGCGCATACCTTCTGGAGTGTGATACCGTGAGCGGATTCCGTCACGTTGTCATGCGATGAGAGTTGGATCCCGATTCCCACTGATGAGTTGGTATACTCCTCGGGTGATCCCGACTAATTCTTCTTTCAGGTTTGGAGGAGAATTTGAGGTACAGTGGGAGGTTTCCAGATTAGATAAATTGGTAACCATTCTGATCTAGGATAGAGTGCACGCTGAGTATTTCTTCTCTCTCTCTCTCTGGCAGCGACCATTGACCCGACCCTAAGACTTTGACTCAGTGACCAAGTTGGCCGAACCTTCTTAAACACCGGCTTTTGGATTGTCAGAGTTGCAGACCTCATTGCCACTCCTACTTTTACCCTTTTCTCCAGGACACCCCGTATTACTGCGAACGTCCACTTCCATTGGACAAAGCCATCGTATGGTTAGATACGAACTCGAAGGAATTCGAGGATGGTTTCCGGTTCTGGAGAAAACGGATAGGATTATTCAGTTGTCTTTTCTTTTCACCCTCTCTCAGGTTGCGAGTACTCCTTAGTTTAGGAGTAGTACACCTATTATGCAAATTGGATAGTCTTCTTCCAAACCTTAGGCTGGTGCCGACCGGTAGGGAATGAAGAAAACCAGTTAGCCTAAACGGTGTACAGAAGGTATTAAGTTCAGACAAAGCAAGGGATTAGTAAGAGGGCAAAGTAAATTGCGACTGCTATTCACGACCAAACCAAATATTTCATTACCACTCCCACATCACCTTTGTATTTCTCCAGGACACTCCGTATCACTACGAAGATCCACAGTTTATTTGGATAATCCATCGTATGGTTATATACGAACTCGAAAGGAACTTGTTCCAGTTCGGGGATGGATCCTGGTTCAGGAGAAATAGGAATAAAGTACATTCAGGTGACTTTTATCTTCACCTTCTCTCGCATTGCGAGTGCTCCTAGGATTAGGAGAGTACACCCTTTATGCTTTTTGGATAGTCTTCTTCCAAACCATAGGCTGGTGCCGAACGGTAGGGAAGGAAGAAAACCATTTGGCCTAAAAGGGTGTGCAGAAGGTAAAGACTAAAGACATATGAAGGGATTTGGAGAGGTGGCAAAGA
Organism: Agapanthus africanus; assembly: GCA_030015575.1. Classification (NCBI taxonomy): domain Eukaryota; kingdom Viridiplantae; phylum Streptophyta; class Magnoliopsida; order Asparagales; family Amaryllidaceae; genus Agapanthus; species Agapanthus africanus. The sequence continues at coordinate 35,179,070 of CM057346.1, forward strand.
ACTATACGGTTACAGTCGTGAATCTGGAAGAGGCATTACTAGGAATACCAGAATACCCCATCGGAACATTTCAATGTTTCAGTTTCACTGTGTAATGTTAAAGGAAGACTGATTTCCCGATTAGATACTTACTCCAGGGTATGTATTTATAAGGTACGATTCTCACATCTGTATGGTTTTACAGATGATGAGTGGGAGTAAGTTATTGGGAATTGGGTGATTATCCTCATTATATCGGGATTCGTTGTAATCGGTGATATTTGAGGAAATCACCAGGGCTGTTTGCCGGTCGGCAAATATTTGGTTTTGAATATCCGCTGTTATGCACCAATTTCAAATTGATATATCTGTACGTCTATTTTCATAGAGTGAGATATACCTTTATGAAATTATGTCTACGACATTTACCTATATCAGTGGATGGTTAGGTAAGGAGCATTAAACAGCGGTGTAATTCTTCTTAACCATAAGTACAGTTTTCAACCTACGACACACAGTGAATGAGTTATCAGACTCAAGGGACTTATACAGAGTATTGTATGTTGTCCAGGGTCCATCAGGACAGAGGGGGTGGTCCTCGTACTATATTCGGTTTACTTATGACTTCTCTAGTTTTTAGACAGGTGTTTCGTGGAAACACAGGGTCCGAATTTTGAGAAGTTATAGGTATTTGAATAGAGTAGAGAACCAGGTATAACAAGTATCGGGATTCTTCAAAGAGATCGAAGATGTAGATACTCGTGTATGGTATTCAGTTGATAGTAATGATAAAGAGATCTTGCTTCTCTTTCAGGTTACTCATAATTGGAAGTATTCCTAAGTTGAGTAACGCTGATCGGCCTCCTTCCATTTAGTTGACATGCGCTGGGGACAGCTGCATGATTTGAATCTGGTTCAATTAAATCAGTGCCTCTGTTTCTATATTGGATATAGAACAGTTCATATCTTAACGATGTTAAGATACGGGGAGTTGTCCGGTTTATGATTAAAACCAGACACTGGACAACTCAAGGCACGTTTCTGTAATGGCTGTTTGTGGGTTGACCCAGGCTATGCAGAGGGTTGACTTTCTACCATCTGGATGAACAATAGCGATATTGTTCTAGACTCGCCACAGTTTTATTAAAAATGGATTTTTTCAGAAAACAGTAGTGGGAGTATGGTAGAACTGGAAGTAATTCCAGAACCACAAACGATTACTGAAGATTTGATAAGGAACCTAAAGATTCAATCTGGATTGACATTCCATTTGGCCACTCCGCAGATAAGGTGGGTAACTTCAGGCACCCGAGAGGCACTACGGTAGCCTCAAGGACGGTGACAGGGAAGTTCTTGTTTACCCACAATTGCCATTGCTGTTGTTCCAGGTTACGAGACCCGGCGGGAGGATGAGTATAGCGTCGTTCTAAACCAATTTTAGAAGTGTACGTCTATATGACTCTGCCAGAGGGTTGTCGTAGTCAGTGGGAGCAGCGGAAGCATTGGTGGACAGGCTGCTTATGTCTATTTATAGACTAGAGCAGATGTAGCGGAGATAGATCATCAATTTCTGATATGACAGTCATGGGTTTGACTTCATCAGAATAGGGGATGGATCAGTTGAGAAGGTAGTAGGGTGTGATGTCATGGTGTTTGGATGACATACACAGAGTAGGAAAGGAAACTTCTACACTACGATCGGTTATACTTTGGTCGTCACACAGTTGTTTCTCCACAAAGGAAATGGATTTTATATCAGACATACTGGTTACTAGATCTATGGTCTTAGATCTAGATTTGGGTGGTTTCCCAATCAGGGTACTTGACAGCATTCTAAGAGTATTTAGGATGGACGACTCCTGGCACGGTAGTGTACCTGCAGGTAATGGAGTCACCCTCTCCAAAGGTGTCTTACAGACTAAAGGGGAGAGGGACGGGCATGATTGGCAGATCACTTGCTTAGGCAATTGAGTCAATCGTGAGATGTCAAGTACCACACCAGATGTTGTTCTTGCACTAGATGCAATAAGTTGACATTAATCCAATCCTGGAGAAACAGTCGGAAGCAGTTTTAGAACATAAGTGGATGTTCTAGGGATATGATAACGACAGCCTCATTCAGGAGACAGTTATCATTCCAGGCTTCCAAGGTGACATGGACGACAAGGAGGTTGTCAGAGTTATAGTTTTCCTTCTGATGAGGGGCAGTATTTTGGACAGGTGGTCCAAGGCAATACTGAGGGAGGCATGGCGCGCAGGATACTGATTAAGTTCAGTTGACGATACAGTCTAAGAAGTTTGGATTTGGAGTTCATTTATGAGCTATGTCCCATCAGACATCCAGACACATTCTAAGACAGGTATTGCTCATTTCGGGAGATGGTTTTCTCCGCGAACTTGAGATATAGAGAGACATAGAAAGAAACAACAAAGCGGATCCACTCACTGAGGCTATTCCTCGAACGCAATAGTTCCGCAAACGAGCTTTGTGAGACTGACTAGTAGAGGAGTTGGATGTTCGGTATCACACGGGCTGTGAGTATGCGACATCGCAATAATTAGCCTTGAGTGCAAGTGGGAGATTGTTGGAGATAGTGCCCTCAGAGTCAATTATTAGGTCACAGGTACGTGATTGTAATGATTGAGGGAGGACCTATCCCGGTAGGACAGTCTTACTCGAGATGATAGTATGCTATCTGGTTTACCTTTATCATCGTGTACTGTTTTAGGTGACCTGACACGTCGCTATTACACGTTGATAGAGCCCCTAGGATTCTTGCTTGACCACCAGCAGTATGAGGGCGATCATATAAGTGAGAGCTGGGGGTCTACAAGCATATCCTTAAAAGGTCCCTAGTCGTGGGAGTTTCGAGACCGGGCATCGATACTCCATTAGTAGACTAGTGTATACAGTCGAGACCCCGACGAGGGGCGGTGGCCGGTCTCACAAGCCACTGGTGTCAGTTGGTTCACCTAAGATGTATACAGGTGCTCATTGGGTTATGAGTACACCGGACAGGACTCGCCGGGAACATGCTAGTTGGTCATATACCAGACGTCAGATGGCAGTTCCCTGGTGACATGTGTGCAGGTTAGTTCATCGACCTGGGGATCGTCATTTGTCTCGTGTGAGTTCCCACTGTACTTTGATTACTACCCTACCACGGCTCAAAGGAGTCGTGCAAACAGGTTTTAGTTGGGTACAGTCCCGAGCCACATGGAGGCAGTGAGCGTATCTTCAGGGGTTCGTCTCTCCCGGTATTGGGGGTGAGGTCGTGCTGTGTCTAGGAGAGCCATTACACAAAGTCCTTGGCCAAGGCAAGGAGATTTACTGGTAGGTATTCCAGTAGTATCTCAGGGTGTTCTGGGCTACACTCCGACACGACTTGTACCGCTTTTGGGGGTCTGACTTTTACCAACCCCCTAGGCCCGCCATGCGATACTCATAGACGAACGGACCGGACTGCACGGATATTGTCACTGACAGGCTCAGTAGGGTGTCAGGATGAGTTCGCTCATCGACGTTCCTTTTAGTCAATAGCTGGTGGCCCGTTACGTATTGGCTTATACCTCTGACGGGCTAGTGGTTAAATCCACAGCCATTGTATTGACGAGTCTTTAGAGTCCGCCACACTTTCAGTTACTCAAGTTTCGGGCGAAACGCTGTAGAGGCCGTATGGAGATATGGCAGGGTTCGATCAGATACGTGCGGTATTGCACGGATCGTGATCGGACGGTTTTTACTAGCCGGCTTTGGCTTAAGCCGGATCTTAGTATTTGATAGTGTAGTTTTGTCTCTTTGCATTTGTATCCGGACGGAATACAGATGCGGGTGTGTATGCACAGTATCGGGGTTTTCCTGTAATTTATTACGGGACCAGTTTTCTGGGGTTGCCAGTTTGCATTCCGTTCCGGCCGATTTTCTCTTTTTCCTTCCCGGTCGGACTTTTCGTTGGAGGGTGTTAATTGCAAGTTTGCAATTAACATTTTGTTGAGGGGGTTTCTTGCAAAAGGATTTTTTTTTTTATGAAATCTTTTTGGCTTTTCATGCATTAATTAAGGCATGTTTGAGTATGGGTTTTGTGGTGGGGCCGGCCACTGTTTGAGTGAGTGGTGTGATGGGCCGGCCACTGTGGGAATGGAGTGGGTTATGGATTGTATAGTGGAATGAATAAAGATAAGGGAATGAATAAATTAATTTGGGTGTGCTGGTGCTTTATTTGGTGATGGTGGATTAATATATATTTGGTTGCTTTGATGCACACATTCTTTTTCCAGCAAGTTTTTTTTGGCTTCATTTTCTTCCAGCAAGCACTAAGTTGTGGCCGAGCTCATTCCTTATGGATGCTCCATTTCATTTCCTAAGCAAGCTCCATTTTTCATCAAGTGTTCATGAAAAATCATTGTGCAAAATTCCTCCATACATGGCAATCTCTTAAACCCCAAAGCGACAAGTTTCTACATTATTCTACAGCTAATCTTGGGCGCGTCGGCTAGCCAACTTCGCACCCGAGTTGCCTCGGTATTGAGGTGGGAGCCCGTAAAAGAATCCGGCTACGTGGTGCCCTTTCCGACGAGGAGGAGACGGACGGAGATCCCGCGAGGAGATCGGAGTGGAGATGAAGACCGGAGGACTTGGATCGTCGGTATACATCTCTTTCCTTTCTTATTAGTAGCGTAGACTTGTTAATGGTTACGATCCGGAGTTTAGTGCGCGGTGGTGCCGGTTTGCAAAGTCCGCAAAATTTAAGTTTATCACCGTTTCCGCATTCCGGCGTCGGATTGACGGCCGGGGCGCCGCCGTGCACTTACAAGCCTATTAACTAAGGTTTAATAAGATACCCTAATAGGGTAGTATTTTACTTGAAACCCCTGTGGCTAATAGACAATCGTCCCTAAAAAGGACACAAATCCTGTCGTCCATATGCAGCGGTTGTCAACGCGGAGTGGTTTTTGTAGAATATCACATTTAATAAAATACCATAATTTTTATAGGATAATTTTTTACGTAAATACCTCGTGGTTGATAGGCGATCGTCCCTGAAAAGGACACAAATACTGCCGTCCATGTGCAGTAGTTGCCAACACGGATGTATTTCTAAAATGTTACTCCCAAATAAAAACCATAACTTTATAAAATTATTATTTGCAATAAAATACCTTAATCCATTCTAAAAGGATATAATTTCACTTAAATACCTTAATCTTTACTAAAAGGCTAATTTTAGAAAAAAAACCATAACCTTTATAAATGATATTTTCAAAAAAGAATACCTAAAAATTTATTGAAAGATAATTTCAAATAAATACCACAATCTTTCATTAAAAAGATATTTTCATTAAAATACCATGGGTTTTCCCAAAAAATATAATTACTCTAAAATATCATGGTTTCTTATAAATAATAACTACCATTTAATGTCATGATCTTTTTAACTAAGCGTTCTATAAAATAATATGATGCACCTTACAGACTTTAAAAGATAACAAGATAAAATGGGTGGTTGTGGAAGGCCATATTAAATGAGATCGACTTTTTAAATACAAGTTACAACATACATGATACATGATGCGGTTAGGGTTAGAATGCGCGAACCTAGGTATGGAATATTTATAAGTGAAGATCCCTACAGAGAGGGTGAATAGTCCAATATGTGGACAACTACTAACCCGATATTCGGCCGAATACTAACCTTATTTTGAGGGCGAATGGTCCAATGTGTGGATGAATACTAACCCGATATTGGGCGAATACTAACCCTATTTTGAGGGCGAATAATCCAAAATGTGGATGACATACAATATGGAAATTCCATGCCTAGGTGATATACGCACTAACTCTAACTCGTCAAAACCTGTACATTGAATAACGGGGATGGGTAGTTTGATTAGGCAAGGAGATTCGGAACTTGGATTCCCCTACTACTTGATCATGATCCCGGTAAGTGAAACGGTACATTTCACTTCCCCAGTTGTTGTTCCGTGGCCACAACGGAATAATCGCAAGTATCCAAACCCTTTTTAACAAACTAATATGAACTTTTACCTAACATATACCTCATACAAACATACTCTTATTCACATACACCTCATACAACATACTCATATTCACATATACCTCTGTCAACCTGTCTTATTTGTATACATCTCATACCCTTATACCCATATACATCATATCTGTGCATACACATCACACTTATATACACTTGCTCGTTCTGTACCTTTACATCCTTATGAGGCAATCCTGCCCGAGTGTAACTCGCTGACGGACTTTCCTTTTCTTTCTCTATCTTTGGAATGTACGCTAGATGAGAATGAGTATTATGACGAAGATCAAGGTGTGGAGCCAACTAATGAAGATTATGCGGACTTGACGACGGGAGATTAGCTAGTTTTATTTTTGTTTGTTGCCCACATGTTTAGGTCTTTTGCTCTTCTTCGATATAATTAAACTATTTAGTTTATTTTACTCTTTCTTTTGGGATATAATAAAGTTTGGTTAATGAAAATAAATGACTTTTTCTTTTATTATTTTGTTTTGGTACATATCCTGCATGTTATAGATATTCATACGCTTAACGTAACTGTATTGAATAGACCACCTATAATACAGTTAGGTTGCGGACCATACCATGTCACATTTCACCTTCTTTTGGGAAGCGGGGCGTGACAGGTACGATCGTGGGTACTTTCGAGACGACGAAGAAGGGTGAGGCATCCGTTGGCTTTGACTAGGACGAGGCGTTTAGGTGAGTAGATGTATATCTATAGAGGAAGTCGGGTGGATGGCGTATAGCATCCCCGCAACCATAGTAGTTAGAATACTATATATACTAGAATCATATCCCTAGTATAACCACATGCGTATAGTAGTATACTTAGTAGAAGTTATATATCTAGTCTCTATTCCTTAGCCTCTGAGCTATATCTACTTGTGTGTGTGTGTAATATTAGTATACTTACGATATAAGTATACAATATGACATAAGATGATCTGAGATGATTTGAGATGATATTGGATGATATGAGATGAGATGATGTATGCGACTATAGATCCATACCATATTGATTGGATGATATCATACGATGGATATTCCGTATGTGATATGATGAGGATTGATTGCCGATTGCAGCCGATATTTATTTCGACTCGAGGAGTCTTATTAATATTTCAAAGATGGAAATTATGTGATGTTTAGAGCCATACGTATTTTAAAAACTAACAAATTGTTATGTATTTTTAAATGATAACTAAAGGGTGCTCTACGACTTTTTAAATGATATCGATTTCAAAATGCATCGTAGTCCCTTATTTCCAAAACAACGTTTCGTGCTATTTGAAACTATAATTGTATGGCTCATACGTAGTTTGATATTTTTAAAACTTGTTCATGTTACGATTTCATTATTCTATATACGTTCGCATTTCTCTTTCCTTATTTCTGCATACGCTCACGCTTCGATTATTTACGATATATATTACGTTCATACCTTTAACTCTACTTAACTTCATGTGCTAGGACATGCGCACCATTACTAATGATTTATGTTGCACTTGCATATACTCGCATGTTACACGTACACCTCATCGGCAATTACCATACCATGTACACATATAGAAATTGTTATGTCACTCGTATCGCACTATACCCTATTAGCATTATAAATTATTGTTTAGTACCTGTTCATTTCATAATTTTGCACTTTTATACCACCCATTCTTGATCGCATTTCATATATGTAGATGGTTTTGATCCGTGTTTGGTACACAATTACAGGTTATAGGTTCTCAGTCCAAAACAATGCAAATCAAGAACAGCCAAGACAAATTCAGGACAACTGCGATAAAAATACGCGTTAGGTGCCGCCCACCAGTTCAGGAGACAAGATCGAGCGAGGGTCATTCGTATCTTGGACAAGCACAGAACACGGGAGAGGCGGCATAAGAATCAAGAAGGCAACACGGAGCTCGAGGAAAATCAAGGCAAAAGTCCACTCATTTTCATCTTTGGGACTTTTGAAAATCTAGGAGTAATTTGGAATGATCCTGCAAATACAAGTGTACTAAACAGAAGAACAAAGCAACACGAAGAAACACAGAGAAAACGACACGCCAAATCAACCAGACGACCGCGGATCCGCGAAGTTTGGCCCTTATTGACGGCGGATCCGCGGTCTGAACATCGTATCTCGCGACCAGTTTTCAGAGGCAGTTTTGTAATTTTATATGGGCTCAGAATATGGCCCAAGGGTTTCACTTCTCTGCCTATAAATACTCCAGATCAGAGCCAAACCTAGAATGTATATTTTCACCTAGTTTTAGTTAGAATTTAGTGTAACTTCTTCTTCTACTTTATCTTTCCACCATTAAAAATTGTATGAGAGCTCTTTGAGTGGATGATTAATAAAGTTGAGGGCTCATATGTTCATATCTTGCACAATTGTTAACTAGTTCTATTTACTTGCTTCTATTTTCCTTAAATGTATAATATTTTATTTATCGGTTTTTTATTTCTTCTTTTTCTATTTTTATTTATCATTGTAACCATGATACTCGAGTACGATTCTTGCTTAGGTGAGATCCTAAGTAGTTGGTTGCCGTTTTCTTTCCTATTTCTTTCTATCTTCTCTACTTGTTTTTATTTTCCTTTTTTTTATAATGGGTGAGTAGTTTTCAAACTTGTTAGGGTAGGATAAGAGAAGTTTAAGAGAAGGAAATCTTCATCACTTTTTTCTTTGCCCAACAGTTTAAATTGAACTCCCGTTAATCCATCCACAATTCGCTCCCTTGTGAGACCAGTTGTGGTTGAATTGACCGGAGATTATGGTTAAGAGCCAAGAACGCACGGATAAGAACCAAAAGGAAGGAACTAAGCGTTGAAAAACCTAATTTATACTCACAAGTATCTTTCCTAGTCATGCTAATCCCCGTTGTTGCCGATTACCATAACGTCAATATCAAGAGAGGCAATTGAAAGAAGTGAGTGAACTCCTAGCTTAAACTAACCTAATTCTAACCTTAACAAGTTTCCATTAACATACATATCAATACACATAGTTAGCATCGAACAAACTTGGACAAAATTTAACTTAACTTGTTAAAATATTAAGAAAAAGACTTCCATCTCTCCGTGAATCGATCCGTACTCAACCGGCTAGCTACAAGCGAAGCCATTTTGATTGTGGTAAGTTGGAACACATAGAACGCATAGCACAAACCTTACAATCAAATGGCGTCATTGCCGCTGAGACGGTAGTTTATTCCTTTATGTAGTTTTAGGTTAATTTTTGAATATAAAAAGAAACAAACAAAACCATAAAAATTAACTTGTTATTTTTTGATTCTTTTTGTGCGAGTGTGCAGGATAGGAAGAAGGGCACAGTGCCAAAGTCGTGGGGAGTTAGCCCCACATCTCGCGGCTACACCGCGGTGGATCAAGACGAAACCGTGACTAACCGTACGAAGTTCTGGAGAAAGTTCAGTGACCAAATCAAGTGCCAAAGGCCAAACACCAGAAGAGGAGATCCATTATAGTGCACAGAACAAGATTGGAGGACAAATTCACCAACTCGACTGCGCTTCCGTGGCCAAATAAGGGGTTTGAACACAGTTCCGCGGTCAAATTATTGACTCCGAACCCAAACTTTTTAGTGAGTATTTCTTTCTTCTGGAAACCCCCTCTGCACTCCATTGAACTATTTTTCTGCAGTATTCTTTGCGCAAACTTTCCCCCTTTCTAATAAACTGTTTTTTTGCAGGATTCTTTACGCTACCGCCAAATAAATTTTTTTGCATGTGTTTTAGATTTTTGTTTGTTATCGTTTTGCATAAATAATATGGACTTTAAGGGGCTATAACACCAATTCAGATTGGGTGGGGATTTCATCACCCTTCCTAAGACCCCAAAAATCACAAAAAGTATACGCATTACCTTTGAGCTTAATTAAAAAATATCTAGACTCAGCAAATTAAGAATTTGTCGTGCTCAATAGGACAAAGAAAGATTGTGGTTATTCGGTTATTTATCTAAACTTAACTTTGTGGTGCCTAGGCTAGAAAAGTGAGGAGGTAATTTTAAAAGGCCCGTCTCATGATGATTCGTGAGCGGAACTCTCTTTACCTCACTTGTGCTTACCTGGCCACAATTGGCAGTAAAGAGGAAATTCGAGGGTTATCTCACAGTTTGTCGCTTTGGAACAGTTAGGAGCGGTCTAGTTGGACCTTGAGGACTATTGCTTTAGGTGTGATTGTGTATATTGTGACTGTGATTGTTTGAAGTTGTGTCCGTAATTCCGTATATATTTTTTAAAACTCTCTAAAAGAAAATAAATAAAAAAAACTAAAAACTTTCATAAAAAACTTACCATTTGTCACCAAATTTTCATTTCACCTACCTTTCACCTACATTTCTTATAATCGTTTTCTTACCCTCATATTCTATTAACACGCTTTGACAATACTAAACATGTTTAGTGTATATCCGCTTGGACCCGGGACACTAGTGCCCGATTAGTTCGCGTTACGCTAGTCCCTATCGACTATGCGATCGACTCCGAAATCGATTCATCTTCCCCTACGCACACCTTACCTTTGCCGGTCAACACCGAGGTTGATTGAGATTCTGTTCACACATCTTTACCTTTTTTTGATCCCGTATCTCTTCTCATGAAATGTCGGGACCTCCACCTTTTCTTGACCAGACCGATCCCGCATTTCCCAACATGATTCCACCACCTCTTGGTGCGAATAATCCGCCTCCTCCGGGAATGATACCACCTCCTCTTGGTGCGATTAATCTACCACCTCCCGTAAGAGCACTGCCACGAATTGCGTTACAAGACCGATGCTATGCTATCCGTACAGCTCTTCCCACCTGTCTTTTTGTACCACCAGCCAATAGGGATAATTTTGACATTAAGTCTTATTTTCTCAACATTATTCCAAAATTTCATAGGCTTGATTCCGATGACCCATACGTCTTCATCAACAAATTTGAGCAAGTGTGCCAGATGATGAAAACGACTCAACTTTCTAATGATGTGATCCGCTTAAGGATGATCCCTTTCACCCTTTGTGATTTAGCGGGAAAATGGTTTTATTCCACCGCATCTCATTCCATATCCAGTTGGGATGAGTTTGTGAAAGCCTTTTTAAAGAAGTTTTACCCAAATCATAAGACTGCACGTATCAGAACAGAAATCAATGAATTCACCATGCTTTCTACCGAACCATTTTGGAAGTGTTTCGAACGGTACAAGGATCTCCTTATGCAGTGTCATCATCATGGTTTTGAAAAATGGAAATTTTGCCGCACTTTATATGAAGGACTACTTCTAGAAACTAGACAGTTACTGGAAACCATTTGTCAAGGTCACTTCCTATCTAAATCTGAAGAGGAACCCTGGCCATTCTTGGAAGATCTTGCTGAGCAAACTCTGCAATGGAAAAGCACCCGACCGACTGCTTCATCTTCAACATCTTCTTCCGGTCAACTTCGGGCAGGACTTTTCAATTGCGATGAAAGCCGAACTGGCCTAAATCACACGAAAACTTGAAGAGATTGAGAGCAAATTTTCATCCCCTGTCCCTAGCCCTGTTGCTCCACTCCGCACCATTTGTGCTTGTTGTTCGGATCCGTCACACTTGACGGAAGATTGTCCTTATAATCCATCATCTCAAGGACATGATCAGCTTAATGCTGCATTTCAGTAAAGACCAAGGAACGATTCATACACTTCCATATATAATCCCGGTTGGAGGAACCACTCTAATTTTGCCTGGAACCAGAACCAAAACCAGTTTCAAGGCCAAAATAACTTTCAGAGGGCTACTCCACAACAACAACAACCACAACAACAATTTCAGCAACCTTTCCAGCCGCAACCTTTTCAAGACCAGATGAACCATGCTGCTCCGTACAATAATTCGTTCTCTTCGAACTATAACTTTGACGTGCCCGATAATGATAAGGTTTCCTCGCTAGAACAGAGTCTTGATGCTTTTGTGAAGCATTCAACTCAATCCACCGCGAATATCCAATCGTCTATTCAATCACTTGTGCAACACACAGCTTCTCATGGACAGAGAATCAAAACCATCAGGACCCAGATTGCACAGCTTAACGCGGTATTGAGCGAGCGAGTGAGAAGAAAACTTCCGTCTCAACCATTGCCCAATCCTGGTCACCCACATAATGCATATGTTTCTCTCGAACAGCAGAATCATAATGTGAGTGTCGTGACTGCGTTGATATCAGGGAGGCTGCTGAACAACCACGTTGATGCCCCAATTGCTGATGAAGACACCCCGGCTGCTATTTATTCCATTCCACTTTCTTCTTCTTCTCCTTCTAAACCTGTTCTCCATAAATCACCGGGTTCTTCTCACAAGTTTGTTGCTTTGAACGGACCCACATCTCACTCAACTCAAACTCCAGTTTTTGGTTCCATTCCATCTCCACAACCTTCCGCACGGGTATTGGACTTAACCATTTTAAATAAAACTCCTTTTCAAAACCGGTTGAGACCCAATAAGCCCAGTTCAAAGATGGAGAAGGTTGTGAAACTGTTCAAACAAGTGAACATCAACATCCCTCTTTTAGATGCGATCCAATAAGTTCCTTCGTACGCGAAAATCCTTAAGGACTTGTGCACTAAAAAGAGGAAATCTCAGGTACCTAAGAAGGTTTTCCTGGCTAGTAATGTGAGCGATGTTCTTACCCTTGATTTGTCGAAAAAAAGGAAGAACACTAGTTATCCTACAATCTCAATTACCATCGGGGATAAGAATATCAATCGCGCTCTTCCAGACCTCGGTGCTAGTCTTAACTTGCTCCCATATTTAGTTTATGAGCAACTCGGTGTAGGGTAACTGAAACCCACACACTGTACGCTGCAAATGGCCGACCGATCCATCACCCATCCTAGTGGTGAGTTAGAGGATGTGTTGATTAAAGTCGGGGAATTCTTATTCGCCGTAGAATTCATAGTCTTAGACACACAGCCTGTGGCTAACCACCAGAATCAAATTCTGGCGATCTTCGGTCGTCCATTTCTGGCCACCTCAAATGTTGTAATCAATTGTCGTAATGGTTCTATGAACCTATCATTCAGAAAAACGACAATTAAGCTCAACATTTTTAGGTTGGGAAATCAGACCTCTAATCCGAGTGCTCATATTATGAATATCTATTCCATCCAAGAAATCGATCCAGAATCTTACGAGTTTGATAAATTTCATGTTGATCCGGATTATCTCAACTCCACTAGTGCGTATCTTTTTTATCTGATTGCTTCGGGGACGGTGAGTGAATACGACTGTTTCACCTTTTCGGATACTCCTGACACGTCTCCACCCGAGTTGGAATTCTTTGGATTTGCGGATGAGTTAATTGAACCATCCGACTCTGTTGCCTACACTCACTTTAAGCCCTTCTTGGAATCCTTTAAGTTCGAGACACATTCTCCGATCTTACCTTCCGTTGTTTCTTCACCGACGCTTGAACTTAAGTCTCTGCCATCTCACCTTAAGTATAATTACTTAGGTGAAAACGAGACTCTCCCGGTGATCATTTCATGTAACGACTCTGAAATTACTGTACAAAAATTTTCTTTTTATTGTACTAAAAAGAGTATTACAGCCTGTGTAAGAATTAAAAGTTGCTTTTGTTAAATAAAAGCAAGAAGAAACTTGTAGCTCACTGCTAAAGTCTCTACACTGCTGTGATGTAGCTTGTGTGTTCGAATCCCATCAGACACAATTATTTTTTCTGATTTTTCTTTTTAATTTTTTGGAAGCCCAAGAGTTGCTTGTGCAATACACGGGGAAATGAAAAGTCTTAGAAAAATCAAACAGGCGCATTGAGATGTACACACACAAAAACCCACGTGGCACGAATCTCGAGGCAACTGCCTCAGATCCGACCGTCCATATTGCCCAATGGGCCGGCACCGACGGTCAGATGTGCCCCGTTTGCTCCCGTGCTTTGCACACACACCCTTCGACTCCCCTTAACTCATCTGCACTGTTTGATTTCCCTGCAATCTAACAGAGACCCTTCATTTCACCAATTAACACCTTTTTAATACTTTTTAATCCAAAATTTTAATTCACAAACCCTAATTCTTCACTATAAATACCACCCCATGCTTAATCTCTTCACCATTCTAAAATTCTAGCAAAAATTCTCTCAAAAATTTCCTAAGTGCAAGCGGAGTTAGCGTCCAAGCTTTTTCCGTCGAAAATCGAAGCCATTTTCGGAGCTCCCGTGATGCCACAAAGCCCTCTCCCTTCTTCTTAATCCATTTCTTGATATTTCCAAACAGTAAATCCCTCCCAACTCTCTTTCTTTCCATCGAAATTCATCTCCTAATCATATATCGGTAAAGTGGAGTTATTCCTGATACTTTATTTTTAAAACCTAGAACTCCCTTTTTTTTTATATCTTGGTCAATCTAATTTTACCACCCTACTTGTAACTTTAATTACAAATGTTTAGATTCAAGTTTAACCAAAATTTTCATATGAAAGGAACATAAACGAATTTTTTCATTAAAATACCTTGAACTTTATTATCATCTCTTTTCGATATTCTTAAAACAATACATTTAGGAAAACTTCACGGGGTAACGACCTACCCCACACGCACACTTTGGTTTCATAGCACGATATCTACATATACATATAGTTGGTTCAAAGAATTACTTTTACAATAAAATACCATATCTTTTAAAAACCGGGTTTCTTTTGAAGCGGTATTTTGTAATCCTTGGCAAATATGCCTCTACAACCCACGTTACGGGATCCGCTAATGGATGGTGCTAATTATCGCAGATCCTTAGGATAGTAGAGCGAGATGCAAATTCCTCACGGAGGATTCGATCTCGAAAGGAAATAAAATACGGTTTTTAAGAAAACGCGATTTTTCTAAACAAAACTAATTTTTTAAAATTATATAAAATTATAAATCCATATTTTCAATATATTATGAAACTATATTTTTCTAAAAATGAAAGATTAAAAAAATGTTAATAAAATACTATCAAGTTACCAAAAAGGGTTAGTAATCAATAAAATACCATAAACTTTTAAAAGCTAACCATTCATCATTAAAATACTCCAATAATTAAAACACATGCTCATGAAAACCCTAAATGTTATAAATCACCCTTGAGGTTTATTTTTAAACTATATTAAAATATTTTTCATAAAACACACTCGAGATATACAAAACAATATTTTAAGGACTCTAGTTTAATATAGGTTTAAGCGGGATCAATTCTCTTGAGCCCCAGGGAGCCGGAGAAAGTGATTGCTTGCCTATTCAGGTTAGACAACTTAACGGAGTTATCAATGGCAATTGTCTTGGAAAAATACACAAATCCTGCCGTCCATGTCCAGCAGTTGCCGATTACTTACGAACCTAAGAAAGTCAAGAGTTAAATCCGTTCACAAGTATCTGACTCAATCTGAGTCCAAACTCAAACCAAAATCAAAAATCAAACTTGAACTTGAACACTTGATCATGAGCATGAATACTCGAAATAAAACAGCAAATTCAAACTTGTATACTTGACTCGACTTGACCGATCCATGGTTATAACATGACATGAACTCGACATAACAACTTGAACACATGATTACATCCTGAACATGAACCTGAACATTTTATATTCATGGATTCGGCCAAGACCTATAATCTTAATCTATATAACACAATATGCGGGGATAAAGGGGTAGATTGGTACGGAATGTATATCGTGGCACGAGAGGTCACTTAAAAGACACCTACATGAATTCACGTGTCGTTGTCCCGTGGGTTATGACGGGGCCTTGTACTACATATAACCATAGTCCATGGGGTAAGATGGACTCCTCTCTTATACATGAATACCTTCCTTATCAAACTACAAATAATCACGTTAGAATAACTATCATATACCTGTAGATGATCATATAAAATTTCACCTATCTTTTGTTCTTTTAGTTCCAATTCACATGATATATTATTCTCCCTTGTTTCTTTTGGGACATACCGAGTGCTAGTTCGCTAACGATATTCCTCTCTATTTTCTTTTCTTGGAATGTTCGTCAGGAGGACCGGACTCTGAGGAGATAGAGCCGAGCCAGGAGGACTTGGACCAGCTTACAGCTTAGCCTGAATACTAGTTTCTTCCTGCACTTACTTTCTGTATGCCATTGTTTAGGCATTGCTTTGTTTATTGTATCTTTTTTTCCAGACATTTATATGTAAAGTTGAATGTAAATAAATTTGTTATTTCATGTTATTACTCTTATCATTCTTTTGCATTTTTATATTGCTTAATTATGCTTAACATATTTATTTCATAGTAAATAGGTTGCGGGCTTGCCACGTCACCATTTCCGTCTATTGAGAAGGGGGCGTGACAGGTTTTGTTGGTGGCCCATGCAAGTCAGTTATGCATGAAGTCTTAAGCAATATATCACAAGAATTACAAGAATCAACAACTATACATTCCTTACATTTCAAATTTCTTGAATTCATCCTAACCATTCATTTTTCTATCAAGGTAATGGATTCTCCCAACAACACCAGCACTAATGTCAATGGCAACACACTACCACCTACTTTACCACCTCCCCCTACCATTGCTGCTTCGACTAATGAACATACGGTGCTTCTAGAAGCTATCAAAAGTCTTATGGAGGGCCAGAAGCAGCAGACTGCTATTCTTATGAACCGCCCGGAAGCCGAAGCACCTGGAGTAAAGCAATTCCGTGCATTGCATCCCAGAAACTTTTCAGGGAAAGAGAGTCCTCTTGAGGCCAAAGAATGGGCCCAGAGTATAGAGGACGACCTGGCCGCAGCAAAGGTACAAGACATACCTTGGGTTCATGTGGCTAAGCTCCAGCTCACAGACAATGCAAGTGTCTGGTGGAAAGCTGAGAAAATCCATCTCATACAACTTATAGAGTGGAAGACGTTCCACGATCTGTTCGATGTGAAGTTCTTCCCCGAGACTGCCCGTTTCGAGATGGAACAATAGTTCATCCACCTGCAACAAAGCTCCATGTGGATAAAATCAATGGATGAATATGATGCCGAATTCATCATGCTTAGCAGGTAAAGAATTTGTATCAAGTTCTGTTCCGTAAAACACATCACTATCCTGACATCATCATCTGATCAGGTTCGCGACACATTTGATCCCGACCGATGAGATTCGGGCTAAAAGATTCCAACAGGGTTTAGACCCTGAGATTTAGGCGGCATTAGCCACAGGTGACTACCCAACTCATGAACTTGCCCTGAAGGCAGCACGTCGTTACGAAGCTGTGGTCAAGAAGAAGGGTAAGCCCTAAACAGCCAAAATCAAACGCCTTGCTACCCAGATGACAGGAGGAGCCTCTTCTAGGCCGACCTTTGCACGCAGGAGGCCAAGAGGATTATTTAACCGGTCCAGTCCAGATTTCTGTTTCTACTGTAAGAGAACTGGATACCTGGAGAAAGACTGCAGGCGTGCAAATGGACTGTGATTGATTTGTGGCGCATCTACTCACTCTATAGGACCATGCCCATATCGTTTTAACATAACACTAGCACACAGACCCGCAATCACAGCCCCGCAGAGGCCAGCCATTCAGGTACCTGCACCGTGCCCAGCTCTTCCTGCACCAGTTCCACGTGAACCGCCTGCACAGCCTCATCGTCAATTCCACCAGGCATAGAGAACGTGCCTCAAGGGCAGAGAAACATACCCCAAGGATAGAGGAATGTGCCTCCGACAAGGAGGAATGTACTGAGACAACATGCTTTTACAATGACGGTCGAGGAGACCGAAGCCACAGGACAAGTCATCACTAGTAATTCCCCCATCCTTTCAACCTTTCAACTCATGTATATCGTTATACTTTTCCTATATCTAAACCTAACCTCACACAACTTAGGTACTATACTAGTATCCATCCTTCATGCACTCACATTTTTCGATACTGGAGCTTCACACTGCTTCATGTCACAACGATTCATGAGAACGCATGCAATTCACGTGAAGCCACTCATTTCAAGCTGGAATGTCAGTTCCGGGAATGGAGTCTTGAAAGAAAATTTGGGGTATGATAAGTGCCCAGTTGTAGTTTGCGGTCGAGAATTCTACGCAAATTTCAAAGTACCGGACATACCAAATTTCGATGTGGTGTTGGGAATGGATTGGCTGGGAGTATTCTATGCTACTATTGACTGCCGTCAAAGGAGGGTAGTATTTGAGATACCAAATCACCCAGTCTTCTATTTCAAAAGTGGAGATAGAAATTTGGAGCCAGGAAGCTACCGTGCTAAACTGAAGAATATAGAAGTATTCTCTCTACCGGCAGAAAAAGAAAAGCCTGAAGTAGTTCGAGAGTTCAAGAATGTGTTCCCTGAAAACATATCATGTTTGCCTCCTGATCTAGCTTTTGAATTTAGTATTGATTAACAACCTGGTACACAACCTATAAGTCTGGAGGGATTGAAGGAGATCCATAGTCAGTTGGACGAACTGCTAAAGAAAGGTTGGATCCGACCCAGTACTTCGAGCTGGGGATCTCCGGTACTACTGTTGAAGAAGAAAGAAGGTTCCCACAGGATGTGTGTGGATTATCGAGCTCTGAACGAAGTGACGATTAAGAACAAGTATCTACTACCGCACATCGATGACCTTTTCGATCAGTTAAGTGGGTCTTGTGTATTTTCAAAGCTAGATCTTCGTTCGGGTTATCATCAGATGAAGGTTGAAGAGTCCGACATTCTGAAGACGGCGTTTAGGACTCGTTACGGTCATTATGAATATCTCGTAATTCCATTTGGAGTGACCAATGCACCTGCCATCTTTATGAACCTGATGAACCAAGTTTTCCGAGAGTACGTAGACAGGTTCGTTGTCATCTTCATCGACGACATTCTGGTGTATTCAAAGAATCGGAAGGAACACGTTGAGAACTTACGGATTGTCCTGGAGAAATTGCGACAACATCAGCTCTACGCCAAGTACAGCAAGTGTAAATTTTGGCTAGATCTTGTCAGATTTCTCAGACATATCGTTTCAGGCGTAGGAATCTCAGTAAATTTTGGCTAGATCTTGTCAGCTGTCAGTGAGTGGCCGACACCAAAGAACGTGAAGGATATACGAAGTTTCCTGGGATTAGCAGAATACTACCGACGATTCATTGAAAGCTTCTCAAAGATCGCAGCACCCCTGACCAAGCTTACACGTAAAGATGAAGCATTCATGTGGTTAGAAGTATGTGAAAAGGCTTTTGTAGAACTCAAGTCGAGGTTAACCTCTGCACCTATCCTTGTAATAGCGGATCAATCTGGAGGATTTGTTGTGTATTGTGATGCGTCCGGTAGAGGATTAGGATGTGTTCTACACCAGCATGGAAAGGTTGTGCCTTTTGCATCAAGACAACTAAAGGTTCATAAGCGCAACTATCTAACACATGATCTGGAATTGGCAGCCGTCATCTTCGCACTTTAGATTTGGTTCCACTATCTTTGGGAGAACGAGTGAATATATACACTGACCACAAAAGTCTAAAATATGTATTTACTCAGAAAGAACTAAACATGCGGCAGAGAAGATGGCTAGAACTCATGGCAAATTTCGACATCAACCTACAGTATCATCCTAGGAAGGTGAACGTAGTTCCTGATGCGCTTAGTCGCTAGCCATTAGCAATGAACCTCACCACTCAGTGGAGACTACAACAAGAATTGCATGGATTGGAGATTGAAGTAGTTGTGCCAGGCAATGCTTCATATTTGATGAAATTACAAGTCCAGTCAACTCTTGTAAATTAGATCAAGGTAGCTCAAGAAAATGATACTAAGCTACAAAAGATCCGAGAACAAGTAGAAAGTGGACTACGAACTGACTTCATCACAACTGACTTCATCATCCACAAAGATGGATCCTTGCGATACGGAAGCTGTTTATGTGTACAGTCGGCTCTGTTCAAGAAGAGTTGATAAAAGAAGCTCACAGCTCTCCGTATTCGGTACACCCCAGCGGTACGAAGATGTACAAGGATCTACGGCAATACTACTGGTGGCATGGAATGAAGCGAGAAGTAGCTAGAAGCGTAACAAAGTGTTTGGTGTGTCAGCAAGTGAAGGCTGAACATCACAGAACTGCTGGTCTACTTTAGTCGTTACCAATCACGGAATGGAAATGGCGGCACATTACCATGGACTTCGTGACTGCCCCCCCGGCAGCACGAAGGGTAACGATGCAATTTGGGTTATTGTGGATCGACTCACCAAGTCGGCTCAGTTTATTCCATTTCGAGTTGGCCAGTCAACCGAGACGTTATCAAAGAAGTACATGGAGATGAGCAGAAATCTAAAGTAAGATTTAAACCTTCAAGATGTACCATATTTGATACCCATAAACTCATGCAGGAGATCGTGTGATTACATGGAGTACCTGTTTGCACCGTCTCCGATCGTGATACAAGATTCCGATCACAGTTTTGGCAGAGTTTCCAAGCTAGCCTGGGAACGAGTCTGAATTTCAGCATGTATTATCATCCACAAACAGATGAACAGTCCTAGCGAACAATTTAGATTCTGGAAGGCATGCTAAGATCCTATATGTTAGACTTTGGAGGTTTGTGGGAAAATCACCTACACCTTGTAGAGTTTTCATACAACAACAGCTATCAGGAAAATATTGGAATGGCACCATTCGCAGCACTCTACGGACGGAAGTGCCGTTCACCGCTAAATTGGGACGACACTGGAGATCATGAACTCCTTGATCAGAGATGATCGTAGCAACTGTGGACGTGGTTTGAACGATCAGGGAAAGGATGTGCATAGCCCAAGACCGACAGAAGCATTGGGCAGATGCAAAGCGTCGACATCTAGAGTTCCAACCTGAAGACCATGTATTCTTGAAGATATCTCCGAACAGAGGTGTTATACGATTTGGAAAATGGGGTAAACTGAGTCCAAGATATATAGGACCATTCGACATACTCAAACGAGTTGGAGAATTGGCATACCGTTTAGCACTACTACCATCATTGGAAGGAGTGCACAATGTGTTCCATATATCTCAGCTACGACGATATGTGAGCGACCCCAGCCACATACTTGATCACTCAGAGCTCATAGTACAAACTGACTTAAGCCGCGAGTAACAACCAGTTGAGATCCTAGATCGAAAGGTGAAGACATTGCGGAACAAGGAAGTAAACTTGGTCCGAGTGATGTGGAGAAAGAATTCGCCAGGAGAATCAACTTGGGAAACAGAAGAGGATATGCGTACACGATACTCTTACCTTTTTGAAAATCATTCCCTATATAATTGTAAATTTAGAGGATGAAATTTTTATAAGGAGGGTATAATGTAACGACTCTGAAATCACTGTACAGAAATTTTCTTATTATTGTATAGAAAAGAGTATTACAGCCTGTGTAAGAGTTAAAAGTTACTTTTGTTAAATAAAAGCAAGAAGCAACTTGTAGCTCATTGGTAAAGTCTCTACACTGCTGCGACGTAGCCTGTGTGTTCGAATCCCATCAGACACAATTATTTTTTCTGATTTTTCTTTTTAATTTTTTTGAAGCTGAAGAGTTGCACGTGCAATACACGGGGAAATAAAAAGTTTCAGAAAAATCAAACAGGCGCAATGAGGTGTATACACAAAAAAAAATCCACGTGGCAAGAATCTCGAGGCAACTGCGTCAGATCCGACCGTCCAAATTGCCTAATAGGCCGGCGCCGAAGGTCAGATGAGCCCCGTTTGCCTCCGTGCTTTGCACGCATACCCCTTCAACCCCCCTTAACTCCTCTGCACTGTTTGATTTCCCTGCAATCAAATAGAGACCCTTCATTTCACCAATTAACACCTTTTTAATGCTTTTTAATCCAAAAATTTTAATTGACAAACCCTAATTCTCCACTATAAATACCACCCCATGCTTTAGTTCTTCACCATTCTGAAATTCTAGCAAAAATTTTCTCAAAAAGTTCCTAAGTGCAAGTGGAGTCAAGTGGAGTTAACGACCAAGCTTGTTCCGTCGAAAATCGAAGCCATTTTCGGAGCTTCCGCGACGCTACGAAGCCCTCTCCCTTCTTCCTAATCTTTTTCTTTATATTTCCAAACAGTAAGTCCCTCCCAACTCTCTTTCTTTTCATCGAAATTCATCTCCTAATCATATATCGGTAAAGTGAAGTTATTCCCGATACCTTTTGTTTTAAAACCTAGAACTCCCATTTTCTTTATATCTTGGTCAATTTAATTTTACCACCCTACATGTAACTTTAATTACAACTGTTTAGATTCAAGTTTAACCAAAATTTTCATGTGAAACGAACATAAACGAATTTTTTCATTAAAATACCTTGAACTTTATTATCACCTCTTTTCGATATTGTTAAAACAATACCTTTAGGAAAACTTCACGGGGTAACAACTTACTCGACACGCACACTTTGGTTTCATAGCACGATATCTACATATACAAATAGTTGGTTCAAAGAATAACTTTTACAATAAAATACCACATCTTTTAAAAACCGGGTTTGTTTTAAAGTGGTGTTTTGTAATCCTTGGCAAATACGCCTCTACAACCCTCGTTAGGGGACCTGCTAATGGATGGTATGGATTATCGCACATCCTTGAGATAGTAAAGTGAGATACAGAACTCCTCACGAAGTATTCAATCTCGAAAGGAAATAAAATACGGTTTTTAAGAAAACACGATTTTTCTAAACAAAACTAATTTTTAAAAATTATTTAAAATTATAAATCCATATTTTCAATATATTATGAAACTATATTTTTCTAAAAATGAAAGATTAAAAAAATGTTAATAAAATACTATTAAGTTACTAAAAAGGGCTAGTTTTTAATAAAATACCATAAACTTTTAAAAGCTAAGTATTCATCATTAAAATACCCCAATAATTAAAACACATGCTCATGAAAACCCTAAATGTTATAAATCACCGTCGAGGTTTAATTTTAAACTATATTAAAATATTTCTCATAAAAACCCCTCGACATATACAAAACAATATTTTAAGGACTCTAGTTTAATATAGGTTTAAGCGGGATCAATTCTCTTGAGCCCCAGAGAGCCGGAGAAAGTGAGTGCTTACCTATTCAGGTTAGAAAACTTAACGGAGTTATCAATGGCAATTGTCTTGGAAAAAGACACAAATCCTATTGTCCATGTGCAGCAGTTGCCGATTACTTCCGAACCTAAGAAAATCAAGAGTTAAATCCGTTCACAAATATCTGACTCAATCTGAGTCTAAACTCAAACCAGAATCCAAAATCAAACTTGAACTTGAATACTTGATCATGAACATGAATACTCGAATTCAAACATCAAACTCAAACTTGTATACTTGACTCGACTTGACCGATCCATGATTATAACGTGACATGAACTCGACATGACAACTTAAACATATGATTACATCCTGAACATGAACCTGAGCATTTTATATCCATGGATTCGGCCAAGACCTATAATCTTAATCTATATAATACAATACGCGGGGATAAAAGGGTAGATTGGTACGGAACATATATCGTGATTCGAGAAGTCACTTAAAAGACACATACATGAATTCACGTGTCGTTGTCCCGTGGGTTATGATGGGGCCTTGTACTACATGTTACCATAGTCTATGGGGTAAGATGGACTCCTTTCATATACTTGAATACCTTCCTTATCAAACTATAAATAACCACGTTAGAATAACTATCATATACCTGAAGATGGTCATATACAATTTCACCTATCTTTTGTTCTTTTAGTTCCTATTCACATGATATACTATTCTCTCTTGTTTCTTTTGGGACTTACCGAGCGCTAGTTCACTGACAACATTCCTCTCTATTTTCTTTCCTTGGAATGTTTGTTAGGAGGACCGGAATCTGAGGAAATAGAGCCGAGCCAGGAGGACTTGGACCAGCTTACAGCTCAGCTTGACTACCAGTTCTTCCTGCACTTACTTTCTGTATGCCATTATTTAGGCATTGCTTTGTTTATTGTTTCATGTTATTACTCTTGTCATTCTTGTGCATTTTTATATTGCTTAATTACGCTCAACGTATTATTTCATGGTAAATACGTTGCGGGCTTGCTACGTCACCGTTTCCGTCTATTGGGAAGCGGGTGTGACATTTCGGCTTTTCTAGATTTAGAGCTAGAGAAAACCCTGCTTTCGATCTTGCAATCAAATCGGCAAGTTTTTGGCTGGACTATGCAGGACATCAAAGGGATTAGTCCCCTAATCGTTGAACATCATATTCACATAATTAATGATGCCAAACCAGCTAGGGATCCACAGAGATGATTAAATCCAATCATGAAGGAGGCTGTGCAGAAGGAAATCGTCAAATGTCTGATAGTGGTATTATTAACCCGATATCTGACAGTCAATGGGTTAGTCCGATATACGTTGTCCTTAAGAAATCGGACATTACGGTCATCACCAATGATGCGAACGAGTTAATCCCCACTCGCACCCAAACCGGATGGCGAGTATGCATTGATTATCGAAAACTCAACGCCGCGACGTGGAAGGATCACTTCCTGCTTCCATTCAATGACTAAATGCTAGAAAGATTAGCTGGACATGAGTTCTACTATTTTTTGGACGGTTACTCAGGTTACAACCAGATTCCCATTGCCGAAAAAATCAGGACAAAACCACTTTCACTTATCCTTTCGGCATGTACGCATATCACCGCATGCCCTTTGGGTTGTGCATTGCTCCCGCTACATTTCAGCGGTGTATGATGGGAATATTCTCCGACATGGTCGAGAAGTTTCTGGAAATATTCATGGACGATTTCTCCATCTTTGGAGATTCCTTTGACAAGTGTTTACAATACCTTGACGCTGTCCTTACCCGCTGTAAGGAAAAGAACTTGACTTTAAACTAGGAGAAATGCCATTTTATGGTTCGTGAAGGTATTGTCTTAGGACATATTATATCACAAAGTGGCATTGAAGTCGATAAGGCTAAAATCGACGTCATTTCAAATCTTCCTGCTCCCAACTGCGTCAATGACATCTGTTTCTTCCTTGGCCATACCGGTTTTTATAGATGGTTCATTAATGACTTTAGCAAGGTTGTTAAACCCTTGACTTTTTAATGGCCAAGGACTCGACATTCCATTTCAACTCGGAATGTTTTACCGTCTTGAACTTGCTGAAACAGTCACTCACTACTACTCCTGTTTTGTCATCTCCTGACTGGAACCATCCGTTCGAAATTATGTGTGATGCTTCCGACTTCGCCATCTGTGTTGTTTTAGGACAGCATATCGATAAGAAGCCGCACGTAATTTATTGCGCGAGCCGTACCCTGAATGACGCCCAATTGAACTATAAGACGATTGAGAAGGAGTTCTTAGCTGTTGTATTTGCTTTAAAGAAATTCAGGCCATACCTTATGGGCTCCCCAGTCGTCTGTTACACGGACCATTCAGCTCTGAGGCATCTTTTTGCTAAAAAGGATGCCAAGTCTTGGTTAATATGTTGGATTCTCTTGCTCCAAGAATTCGATTTTTTCATCAAGGAAAAAAGTGGATGTGAAAACGTTGTCTCCGACCATCTTTCTCGACTCACTTCTGCTCCATCACCTATTGTGCCAATCAATGATTCGTTTCCTGATGAACAACTCTTGACAATATCATACGAACCTTGGTTCGCGGATATTGTAAATTACCTTACTACTGGACTTGTACCAAACGAATGGTCAAATCAGGACAAATATCGTTTTCTTTCCCAAGTAAAACACTTTTACTGGGAAGAACCCTACCTATTCAGGTATTGTCCTGATCAGATCATTCGCCGGTGCGTGCCCAACACTGAATTTCAGAGTGTTCTATCTTTCTGCCACGATCAAGCATATGGCGATCATTTCGGCTCCAGAAAGACTGCGGAAAAAATCTTGCAATGCGGCTTTTACTGGCCGATGCTATTCAAGGATTCAAATGAATACTGCAAGACCTGCTCTAAATGCCAGCACATTGGCCAAATTTCGGAAAAAAATCAAATGCCGCTCCAACCAATCTTGGTTGTTGAGATTTTCGACGTCTGGAGAATTGACTTCATGGGCCTGTTCCCTAACTCATATAGGAACCTATACATTTTTCTTGCAGTTGATTATGTTTCAAAATGGGTTGAGGCCATCCCATGCCGAACTAACGACAAAAAGGTTGTCGTTAAGTTTCTCAAAGAAAACATTTTCTCTCGGTTTGGACACCCTCAAGCTATTATCAGTGATAACGCATCATACTTCTGCAATCGTTTTTTCGAGACTATAATGCGAAAGTATGGAATCAACCAAAAGCTCTCCACGCCCTACCATCTCCAAACGTGCGGGCAAGTCGAGCTCTTCAATTGGCAAATTAAGCAGATTCTGGAGAAAACGGTTTCCACAAACCGTAAAGATTGGTCTTCAAAATTGACCGATGCCCTTTGGGCATTTCGAACCGCATATAAGACCGATATTGGCATGTCTTTGGTAAGGCTTGCCATCTCCCGGTCGAGATCGAGCACAGAGGTATTTGGGCAATCCTGGAACTTAATGCCGATTTTTCTCAAGCCGGTAGCTTTCGGAAGGTATAGATAAACGAGTTGAACGAGCTTCGGGATGAAGCGTACGATAACGCGTTTATCGTAAAGAATAGGATGAAGGTGTTTCATGATAAACACCTTGTGCGCAAAACATTCATGCCAGGACAACAAGTCCTTCTTTACGATACCCGACTGCATTTTCATCCGGGTAAGTTACGATCTCGTTGGACGGGATCTTTCTTGGTGCGGTGTGTGTACCCACACGGTGTGGTGGATTTGGAGAATCCGAAAGACGGTTCACTATTTAAGGTGAACGGACACAGAGTAAAACCTTTCCTTACCGCAGAACTATCGGAGGAGCTCATGATGTTGCAGGAGTCGGTTTACATTGCCTGATCTTCCTCCGTTTACCACCAAATTTTAGTTATCCAGCCATAAACAGTGGAAACGCTGTTTCAAATAAGTTTGGGGGTATATATATACCATCTTGTGTGTGTGTGTGTGTGTGTGTGTATGGATATTCTTGTCCTGTGCGTATCCATTTTTTGTTCTTCTGACGAGCATCCCTATCTTATAAATGCTCGTTTTATGTGTGTCAGGATATTTCTTTCCTGGTGAAATCCCCATTTGTAAAAACAAAATAAAGAGAAAATAAAAAACATAAAAATAAGGGTTTTTTGTTGTAAATATTCAAAAAAATATATACCAAGTTTTGAGGGGTTTTAGTGCAAAAGAGGTCACCTTTTGACTTCCTCTTTTTAAAACACCTCGTCTTTTCTATTTTTCCCCAACCTGAGACTTCCTCTCCCCTCTCTCCCCAAACCCTAGCCGCACAAGAAAACTCCACCTGAAATCTGCCTAAAGGACCGCGCACCCGCCGCCTTCAAGTGCCTACGACTGTACATCCGCCGCCCATTCGCCACATCAACCTCTGAAAATTTCAGGGGAAGTTTGCTTTCCCCATCTCTTCTCTCTCGAACTATTAACACTATGTTTTCGTTTCAATGGCTCTTAATTTTCAACCCGAGAGAGATTTCTCTTCCATATTCATCCATGACTTTTATGGTAGTTATTTGGCGAAGAAATCTGGAAATACGGGTGGAATTACTTATTGTACAACCATCCAAAAGTATTCGCGCTTCCGGATCTCGTTGGTTGCTTCTTTGAGAGCATGGAGGAAGGGTGTTTAGGGAGTTATGGGTATATACGCTTGTTTTGGAGGATCGGGAAATTGTTATAGATAGGGACTTGATTCATGAAGTAACTTTGATCCCCCGCATTCCCGCTCATGACCAACCCCTTCGATTTGAGGATTACATGCCGTTGATGGGTGCAAATTGTGCTAGAGAGCTGAAGAAAGGAATTCTTGGACGTACGTTGAATGTGAACGTATTAACCGTATGCCGTCGGGCACAAAATAATATTTTTGGTAGTTCGCATAACACCACCTTTTTTACTCCATCCCTACAAATTGTGCACACACCAATGATGAAAAATCCAAGTTATGACATATGCACAGTGTTGTTACACTCGATTGGCGCCGGCAAAGGGGCAGCCAATTATCCATGCCTGATATTAGTGACACAATTGTGTCGCTATTTTCTTCCTATGTAAGAGTTCGATGTTTACATGCAGATAGGGGTTCCCATTCGACCTTTAATTGAGGGTGCGTCCACGTCATACACTAGGCTTCACGAGTTATTGTCACGCATCGAGCCGACCGAGGATGTGATGGCGAAGACTCCTAACTCGAGTTCCACAGCGAGCGATGAGGAGCTGACCCCCGCCGGGCAAGCACGCTTGCTGCGGTGCACTAACAGGAGGTTGAGAGAGTGTTAGGGATGCTGACTACTTTTAATCAGCGTATTACGAGTCTGGAGCAGGAGATGTCTACCCTGTTAGCACATGGTAATAGGGCGAGGTCTAAGGGTCGTAGTGTTGACACCAGTGGGGCCGGCACGAGTAGTGCTGGCACGGTGGTACTGCTCTGGTTTTAGGAGACGCAGTAGGCAGCAGTGAGAGCACTGTTGCCAGTAAGTTTGGGGGTGGGGTTTATTGTAAATAGTTA
The DNA here is from genome assembly GCA_030015575.1 of Agapanthus africanus. Taxonomy (NCBI): domain Eukaryota; kingdom Viridiplantae; phylum Streptophyta; class Magnoliopsida; order Asparagales; family Amaryllidaceae; genus Agapanthus; species Agapanthus africanus. The sequence continues at coordinate 35,207,690 of CM057346.1, forward strand.
TCCATACATTCTGCATTTGCACGTTTATTTCTCTGCTTGTAAATATTTGTTCTTTTGTTTGCATATTTAAATTCCGCATCGCATCATATTTATATTTCTGCATTGCATTGTTTTTTCAAAAACGCCATAAAATTTTGAAAACGAAAAAAAACCAGAAAACAAAACAAATTTTCCCTCCATCATAGTTGGCTATTTAGACTCAAATTCGACATGATGGTTGACTAGTTAGAAATAACTAAATCGTAGGCTTAGGAATGGAAAACCCTAAAAATAACCCTTCTTGAAGTATAACCGTAATAAATATACGTCCTTGCAGTTTATTAGAAGTAAGTAATCTTGAGTTTAGTTCTTGAGTTAAGTTGAAATGAAGAGAAAGAATTGAAAGTTTTATTGAAGAATAAATCTGAAAAATAGTTCCTATTCTTGAGTCCAAATTCAGAAATTATATACCCTACAAATTGCACTCACACACACCTTAAAACTTGGGATAGTAAAGAATACCTAGAAATACTCTTGCCTGAAAGCCTGGTATGAAAGAAAAAAATGGTATTTGAAACTAACCACCAAAAGAGCATCGCTGAAAAATATATCCGGTCTTAAAAAAAAAGAAAAAACGGAAAAAAAATTATATAGATTACAAGACCTGGAAACTGCTATTTACGCCTTAATAACCTTATACACTCAGTAATCGGCTGATTAGTGCCTCAGGAAGCAGTAGTAGTCATATGAAAGGTGTGTGAGCGAATCCACCCATCATTAATAAAAAGAAGTAGTACTAGATATTAGGGCAAAGGTACCATAGCTTAAATTGAATTTCTAAGTGTAGGGGTGAAATTACACACATGTAGGGGTATATGATCGATATCTGGAGGAGAGATAGGAATGAAGAGTAAGTCTTATCTTCCTTAAAGGTGATAAAAATTCCGGATTGAAGACTACACTTTAGAAGGAAATCTCAAGAGAAACCGAGATCTTTATAAACTAACAAAACGTATAGAATCTTAAATTAAATGGATAGGAGGTGTGAAGAATAAAGGGTGGATATTTCTAACTTAGAATGATAGAGTTCTAACTAGGATGCTGAACTATAGGATTAGAGTCGATGGCTAACTTGATGAGATTTTGTGGGTGTAATCCGATGAAAACACTCAGGAGACAAAACTCCTCTTCTAGGGTAACCTAGGGATTTAACGGCTTGTTGCACACGCTAAGTGCAACCGTGCCGCCTAAGAAAGTGAGCTTAGGACTTTTTGAAAATAAAATGGTTTTGCTCGGGACGAGTAAAAGATAAGTTTGGGGATATTTGTTCATATCAGAATTTTGCACTTTTATACCACCCATTCTTGATTGTATTGCATATTGGTAGGTGCTTTTGATTCGTGTTTGCTACACAATTGTAGGTTACAGATTCTCAGTCCAAAACAATGCAAATCACGAACAGTCGCGACAAATTCAGGACAACTGCTACAAACGGATAAAAATACGGGTTCCGCTCACCATCCGTCAGGTGCCGCCCACCAGTTCAGGAGACAAGATCGAGCGAGAGTCATTCGTGTCTCGTACAAGTATAGAACACGAGAGAGGCAGCCCAAGAACCAAGAAGGCAACACGGAGCTCGAGGAAAATCAAGGCAAAAGTCCACTCATTTTCATCTTTGGGACTGTTGAAAGTCTGGAAGTAATTTGGAATGATCCTGCAAATACATGTGTATTAAACAGAAGAACAAAGCAACATGAAGAAGCATAGAGAAAACGGCGCACCAAATCAACCAGACGAACGCGGATCTACGAAGTTTGTCCCCTATTGGCGGCGGATCCGCTGTCTGAATATCGTATCTTGCGACCGGTTTTTAGGGGTAGTTTTGTAATTTTATATGGGCTCAGAATATAGTCGTTTCACTCCTCTGTCTATAAATACTCCAGATCAGAGTCAAACTAAGGATGTATATTTTCACTTAGTTTTAGTTAGAATTTAGTGTAATTTCTTCTTCTATTTCATCTTTCCTCCATTAAAAATTGTATGAGAGCTCTTTGAGAGGATGATTAATGAAGTTGAGGGTTCATTTGTTCATGTCTTGCACAATTATTAACTAGTTCTATTTACTTGATTTTATTTTCCTTAGCAGATAATTTTTTATTTATCGGTTTTTTATTTCTTCTTTTTCTATTTTTATTTATCATTGCAACCATGATACTCGAGTACGATTCTTGCTTAGGTGAGATCCCAAGTAGTTGGTTGCCGTTTTCTATCCTATTTTTTCTATCTTCTCTACTTATTTTTATTTTCCTTTTTTTTTATAATGAGTGAGTGGTTTCTTACTTGTTAGGGTAGGATATGGGAAAAGAAATCTCTCTCACTCTTTTTTTTGCCCAACAGCTTGAATTGAACTCCCGTCAATCCATCCACAATCTGCTCTCTACGGTACCCTATCCTCTATGATGGCAGTGACACCCTTATGAGACTGGTTGTGGTTGGATTGACCGGAGGTTATGACTAAGAGCCAAGAACAGACGGATAATGACCAAAAGGAAGGAACTAAGCATGGGAAAGCCCTGTTTATACTCGCAAGTATCCTTCCTAGTCGTGCTAATCCCCGTTGTTGCCGATTACCGTAATGTCAATATCAAGAGAGGCAATTGAAAGAAGTAAGTGAACTCCTAGCTTAAACTAACATAATGCTAACCCTAACAAGTTTCCATTAACATACATATCAATACACATAGTTAAAATCGAACAAACTTGGACAAAATTTAACTTAACTCGTTAAAACATTAAGAAAAAAACTCCCATCTCTCCGTGGATCGACCCGTACTCAACCGGCTAGCTACAAGCGAAGCCGTCTTGATTGCGGTAAGTAGGAACACATAGAACGCATAACACAAACCTTACAATCAGTACCCAGCACCACATATTATTCGGGATATCGTACTTTCTTTACATTGCTTATAAGAACACGATTATATGAACACACCTTCTGTCACGCCTCACTTCCAAATACACGTAAACTACGACATGTGACAGAGCCAACGATGCTACCTGTGGCTAGGAATCATCCCTCCATAGTCACATTACGGCTGTCTATAGGATATCAAGAACAGTAAAAGAATATAATCTAGCTAGTACATGTCCATTTGCCACAGTAAATAAAATCAAGAAACTGCATAAAGTGGAAACGAATCAAGATCCAATAAACAATATCTAAACACGTCCTAATATGGGCTCACATCAATAAACAAAACTACGAAAATAAATAAACTAAATATCTCTAATAATACACGGTCAATTCCTCATTGCTCGGCTTGATTGCTAAAGTACTCTTGATCTGCCTGCGATAAAAGTAGAGGAACTGGGCCATACAAAACTCATACGTCAGTGCGTCTAATATCAAAACAATAATAACCAGGATATGATGCTATGATTAAACAAGAATATAAATAATAAACACCGATATAAACAGTGAGCTATGTGGATGTATGGGTGTATGATGTGTAACCTAAATCTTTGCTTCTAGGTTATCTATTCTAAAAGTCTTTGAAATCAATTAATGTAATTCTCATCGTAACCCAACAGTATATATCCCGTTCATTCCCCACGGGACCACAGTAACAGTATTTTATTCCGTAACGCCCGGAAACACGGCAAACAAATATTTATTCCGTAACGCCCGGAAAAACGGCAAACAATGATTTATTCCGTAACGCCTGGAAAAACGGCAAATAATAATAATATCCTCTTGAGTTACGTTTCGGTTACATTCTTTATTTCCCCTTTTCCCCAGGTTTGTGTTCAAGTCTAATACCAACACAGGATCAAGCGGGTACAGTTCTTTTCTATGCAGACAACAAGTCACGTCCATCAGGATAACAAATCATGATTGTTGGCAATAGCAATAAGATCCAAGTAACAAGTCAGGTAGTGTATCGTGAACATTTCATATAATGCATATTAACCAAATAGATACCCAATGTGAAACTGTAATCAATATCGGAACACGGTAAACATAACTGATTCCAGGATGTATATGTATTTATCTGTAATAACCATTATACATCCATTATCATGTATGATGCGAACTAGATAACATGTTGTACTGGTATAGTAGTATAATGATATCATGATATTCCGGCATGCAACTAGATAAACGATTATCAGTACGGATACGAACGGATGTCGTAAAACTGTAAATCTGTAATAGTTACTGAATAATAAAACACATGCACTATTCTTATTCATATAATTATCGATATAATAACATTGCATGTTGCAAGTTAAAACTTGCCTGATCGGATCTCATGACGGGATACGGATGCTATGTCCGACGTCAGAATAACATCGCGATGCAAACTTACACGCGTAGGACTGGACCTGGCTGAGCAGTGACGTGACGTGGTGACTAGGATGGACGACGACGGTGACTAGGTCTTATAGATCGTCGGCGATACGCGCAACTCCGGCGAGCCAATCGGAGAATCAAGAAACGCAAAAAAGAACTAAAGAAGAGTGGGTGTTGTTGTGTTGGGTTCTGGGGTGGCGAGAAAAGAGTCAAAATGATGGTGACGATGGACGACGGTAACGATAGCTGCGTCGGCAGTGAGTTCTTGGGTTAGTGATTGGGGTCGGGAAGTCATGAGGTTGGTGGCGACGGTCTGGGGTGACGGGAGAGGAAAGGGAGGAGAGGAGGTGAAGGTGGGTGGGGACAGCGAGATCTCCGGCGAGGTTATGGTGTTTCTGTTGTCGGCGTCGGGGGAGGTTGTTGTGTGCTTCGGGAAGAAGAGAGAGGGAGAGGAGGTGGAGGTGGTGACGGAGGTGTTAAGGGCGAAGAGTTGAGGGCGACCACGAGGTGAGGTCGGCGGTGAGGGTGCGGGCGTGGGCTAGGGTTTTCTCAGGGTTCTCGCGGGGGAAGTAAAGAAAGAAAGAGAGGAAGAGAGAGAAATGTTAGGGTATAATATAATATTAGGTTATATATATATATATATATATATAACTATATATATATATATATAGTTAGGGAGAGAGAGCCAGATGGGATAGAGAGATGCTGAGAGAGAGACAGAGATTCAATATAATTAGTTTATATTATATATATATATATATATTATATAAACTGTTTAGTTTAAGAATATATTATTATATATATATATTTGGGGATTATACAGCTAATATCAAATTATTCCGAAAATTACCCGGGTCTCTTCTAAAAATCTAGTTTTTAAATATGGAGAATATACGTAAAAGTTAAAATCATAATGTTGTTTCCCCAATCAGATCAAAGCTCTGTTCAAATTTTGAAATTTGAAATGAAGCAGCGCTTCATAACAGCGCCAGCGCTAAGAGTCAAAAACTCTGCTGCAGCGCTCACGTGCAAAGCACGAGAGCGCTGGCGCTAGCAGCATTAGCGCTAAGAGTCAAAGACTCTGATGCAGCGCTCACGTGCAAAGCACGAGAGCGCTAGCGCTAGAACTAAATGTTCCCTGCCATTGGATCAAAAATCCAATGGCGATTAAAAATTACCAAGATACAGAATAAATTCTGTATGGGAAAAGATTTTCCCAATTTTGTTAAAATCAAGAAGATCGCCTTCTATAAAACAGAAGCCCTAGGATCAACGGTGGGGAAATCCCCAAATCAATTAGAGAAAATATCTCTTCAACTGATTCAACAAATCAGCTTGCCCTATAAAAAGGCCCCAAGACTTCAAGTCTGGGATCGAAGAAACTCCCCATAAGTTTCAGATAGAGGAGACCCCCCGTAAGCTTTGAGAAATTTCAAAAGAAAAGAGCAAGCTCTCTGAAGAAAATGAATTTCTTCAAGGTAAACAGAGAGATGAAAATATCTCATAAAGGAAGAAGAATATAGTTCTTTTTCTAGATCATAGATCTATAAAGGCAAAAGTCTTTCATAAAAATAGAAGAGATTGGAGAAGAACTTAGTTCTATTTAGATCACGGATCTATAATACAAAGACAAAGTCTTTCACAAAAAACAGTAGAGATTGTAAAATCTCCTATTAAAAATAAGAACTGAGTTCTTAGATCTTTGAGACAAAATCTCCAATGAACGAGAATTTAATTCTTAGAGCGCAGAACTAATAAAAGTTGCCTAAAAAAGAGCCTTAGCGCTCCAATTAAAAACAAACGCCTTAGCGCTCCAAGACTGGAGATTGAATCGTTATTTCCATGTCGTGTTTTGAAAAGTGTAAAAGATCACAACCAAAGAAATTTGTAAACCGCAATCAATTAACGGTGTCTATTGTAGTTTCGTTAGCGAGAGCGGATCGTCCACTGAGAAAGTGTGATTTGTTCGAAATCGTTTTATTTGAGTTGAAAAGAAAAGATAAAAGAAAATGATTCAATATTCATGAGATTTTAGTTTCAAGAATCATAAAGAAATAGATCTAAAATCAAGAATCAATAAAAATCAAGAAAATGTCCAAACCAATTGAATTCTCAAGATTTGAAAAGTAGCTTGTAGAAATCGATCAAATTGATAGTGATGATGAATATTAATGATTACGAATTCTTATCTATTGAGGATTTTTTGCTAGATCGATAAAGATCAACGGGGTTTAGGGATCTTGTCACGCCCCGCTTCCCAAAGTACGCTAAAGTGGGCACGTGACATAGCCAACCATGCTACCTGTGGATAGGAAAATCCTTCCACAGTCACATTACGGCTGTGGAGATATCAAGAAAAGGAAAATAAACTAACTATCTAGTACATGTCCATAAGCCAGATTAAAAGAATCAAGAGATAACAATATGCGGAAGCCAAAAGATACAATAAATGAAACACCTGGAGTGAAAATACATACCGACAGGAAACTCACCGCTCGTCTAATAGCGGCAAAACTCCTAATCAGTCTGCAACAGGGTAGAAGAATCTGGGCCATGCAAAACCCAGACATCAGCGCGTCAAGTCATCAAGTAATAACATAATAAACAGGCAATGCGAATATAAACATGAATAGAGTAAGGGTAACAATAATATGAATCAAGCAGTGCAGGGTAGTGTGCAGTGGATAAACTGGACTGTTCTATCAGATTCTCTATTCTAAAGTCTTTGAAACCAAATAATGTAATCCTCATCGTAACTCGTTGGTAGTTATTCCGTAACGCCCGGAAAAACGGCAAACAATGGGTATTCCGTAACGCCCGGAAAAACGGCAAACAATAGGTATTCCGTAACGCTCGGAAAAACGGCAAACAATAGGTATTCCGTAACGCCCAGAAAAATGACAAATAAGGGGTATTCCGTAACGCCCGGAAAAACGGCAAATAATAGGATGGCCCCTGGAGTTACGTTCGGTTACAATACTGATTTCCCCATACCCCCAAGTTATATGTGTAAGTCAAGTCAGGTATCCCGTAATCAAGAAAATAATGCCAACACAGGATCAGGTAAACAGGTTTGTCTGGATAGACAACAGGAACGGTCCGTGAGGACTACATGTCAGGTTTGTTGGCATTAGACACAAGATCAGGTAACGAGTCAGGTCATGGTACATCATGTCAAGTCAAGCAGTATACGGTACCATGTCGGGTCAATCAATGTGTAGGTAGCAAGACAGGTCAAGAAGCAAGCGATATCATAGGTGTACTCACAATCAGTTATACAATCAGGCATGGGTATTAACAACATGAGATAAGCAATGAATTAAGCAATAGGCAGATTCATTCAATTAGCAATACCGTTATCAATTGTGTCACAGGGATGATTTCAACCATATAAGAATGCAGTAAGACAATTGTAGCCATTTAATCATGTTAACAAGTTTAAGACTTTAGAGGTGCAATGATTTATATAAGGTTCAATACAGCTATTACAGGTTAAAATGCATACGAGTGTCCGAATGGAACAAAACTATAGAGATAAATGCCATAAGCTATGTCAATATTAAAAATGTGATTAAACAGGTAAACGTGGTTATTAGGTTCAATTGCAAACTGTAGGTTCCAAGTTTAAAGATAAAATGATATATAACAATATTGTATATGAAAATGAGAAATGATCGTACCAAAGTTAAATTTACAGGTTTAAGGTGTCATCAATATGTATGTAAATATTATTTAGCATGTAGCAAGGGGTACTTGCCTCGACGGGTCGCGAATCGGGAAAACGGAACGTAGAATGTCGGCGGGGAAAACTCGCGACGGGCGCACGGTTGACGGAAAGAACCCAAACGACGAACAGTGCAACCACACAGGTCGGGGTATTTCGCTGGAACGTCGGGACGCGTCGTCGGCATCATCGGATTCCGGCCAAGTTCAGAACAGTAAACGGTCATGACAATGCAAACAAGAAGATAAGGAAAAACAGAGAAGAAAGGAAGTAGGAACTGAGAAGGGTGCTCACGATGATCCGTGGGACGGGTGGTGACGGTCGACCTCGTCGACGGAGCTCCGGCGGTGGCCTACGACGGCAGCGACGAGATCCTGCAGTTCACGAATTTTCACAGAGAAGGGAAAAAGAAGAAAGGAAAGAGGAGGGGAAGTTATCTCACCGAGGGGTGTGCTTGCGAGGCCGGGGCTACGGAGGCGAGGCCGTCGGCGGCGGCAGATCCGGCGTGCAACGCGTGTGCAGGGGTGCACGGGTTTGGTCGGGGTGCACCGGGAGAAGGGAGAAGGAGGAAGTGGATCTGTGGTTGAGACGAGGACGATGGTGGTCGAAGGGGGAAACGAGATCGCCGGCGTTGGGGCTGCGGCGGCGAGGAGGTGCGCGGCTAGGGCTCGCTGGGGTGATGGGTTCTCGTTCTTAAAAAATAAAAGGAGGGGAGAGGGTGATTTAAATATAGGAGAGAGGGAGGGAGAGAGAGAGAGAGAGGAAGGAGAGAGGTAAAGAGAGAGACTGGAGAGAGAGGAGAGAAGTAGAGAGACAGACTGGAGAGAGAGGAGAGAGAAGGGGGCCCACGGGAGTGAAAGAGAGAATGTGATTGGTTGAGAGGGATTCAGGTTAGTTAAGGAAATGATTTTAAGATTATAAAAATATTGTATAAGTTTAAAATATTTCGACGGTTTAAAATATTTAAATTTAGGATTTTGGCGCAAAGTGAAACATTTCCAAATCGCGCCCGGGTCGGGTCCAAAAATTTGAAATTGAAATAATAGAATTTTAAGCGGGATCCAAAAGTGAAAATGAAGTATTTTATGATCAAAAAGCATACCCCCAAAACGGACACACGTATGTGCACGTAGCCATCCAAACTCGCCCGTTTCACTGAACGGGACGAGAACACGATGCACGGACGCTACAGCAGGGTTAGGGGTGTCAAGCAGGCCAAGATGAATAATTTTAATTTTATTTTAGATGCCAAAAATTGTTATATGCAGAAATGAATTTGCCGGGTAAAAATTTACAGTAAGTAACAAACAAGCAAGATAAATGAAATGAGTGCCACACTACGCTCAAACGGTAACTGAAATTAGTAGCATTGGGCTCGGGTGTTACATTATACCCAACTACAAAAAGAATTTCGTTCTCGAAATTCCAAGAACAAGATAGGATAAACAAACAAGAAATTACAAGAAAAGGTGAGGAGACTTCTGCCGGATTTCATCTTCTCGTTCCCAAGTGGACTCTCCATGTGAGCGATTATCCCAAGAAACAAGCACAAGAGGGATCACCTTGTTCTTAAGAACCTTTTCCCTTCGATCCACGATTTCAATCGGTCGCTCCTCAAAAGTCAAGTCTTCTCGTACTGTTAGCTCCGAAAGATCCAATATGTGTGTTTCATCTCGAACATACCTCCGTAGTTGAGATACGTGAAACACATCGTGCACATTCGCCAAGGACTGCGGTAACGCCAAACGATACGCTACCTCACCAACACGTTCCAAGATCTCAAAGGGTCCAACGAATCGAGGACTAAGCTTTCCTTGACTTCCAAAACGAATCAACCCTCTAGTCGGTGATATCTTCAAGAATACCAAATCACCCACGGCGAACTCTAAAGGTCTTCTTGATGTGTCTGCCCAACTCTTCTGTCGGTCTTGTGCTGCCTTCATATGATTTCTGATAGTGTTAACCTTCTCAACTGTCTGCACAACCAAATCTGGTCCCAATAATCTTCGTTCACCGACATCGTCCCAACAAACAGGTGAACGGCATTTACGACCATACAATGCTTCAAATGGAGCCATCTGGATAGTTGCCTGAAAACTGTTGTTGTAAGAAAACTCCACCAAATGTAGATGATCCTCCCAAGAACCCTTGAAGTCCGACATGCATGCTCTCAACATATCCTCAAGAGTTTGGATCGTTCTCTCCGACTGACCGTCAGTTTGAGAATGATAAGCTGTGCTAAACTTCAATCGAGTCCCCAAACTTTCCTGTAAACTCCGCCAAAAGTGTGATAAGAACCGAGTGTCCCGATCGGACACAATGCTCACCGGTACTCCATGCAATCTTACAATCTCTTGCATGTACCGCTCAGCCAAAGTCTCTGTTGATTGACCAACCCGAAAAGGAATGAAGCGAGCTGCCTTGGTCAATCGATCAACAATCACCCATACAGCATTGTTGCCCTTTGGACTCCACGGTAAAGCCGTCACGAAATCCATGGTTATATGTTCTCACTTCCACTGAGGAATCGGAAGTGGTTGCAATAAACCAGCAACCATTTGATGTTCAGCCTTAACTTGCTGACACACCAAGCACTTCGCCACAAAGCATGCAATCTCCCGTTTCATGCATTCCCACCAAAATGCTGTCGAATATCTCGGTACATCTTTGTGCCTCCTGGATGTACAGAATAAGCTGAACTGTGTGCCTCCTTCATAAGCTCTTCGCGAAAGTCTCCCTTTGGCGCGCACATAAACGGCTACCATACCTCAACGAACCATCTTCGTGGATCAATAAATCTGTTCGTAATCCGGCTTCAACCTGTTCTCGAAATCTTTGCAGTCTAGGGTCCTGCGATTGTGCTGCTTTAATGTTCTCGATCAATGATGACTGTACTTGCAGCTACATCAACTGTCCCGTAGAACGCGGTAGCACAACCTCCAAGGCAAATCTTCCAAAATCTGCAACGATCTCCTTCTGCGTAGTTAACACCTGAATTGCTGGTAACCGACTAAGCGCATCTGGCACGACGTTAACCTTTCCCGGATGGTACTTAAGATCAAGATCGTAGTCAGCCATCAGCTCCAACCATCTACGCTGCCTCATATTAAGCTCCTTCTGTGTGAACACATATTTCAAGCTCTTGTGATCAGTAAAAACTTCGACCCTTCCGCCCAATAGGTAGTGTCTCCAAATCCTCAACGCGAAAATCACAGCCGCAAGCTCCAAGTCATGCGTTGGGTAATTCTTCTTATGGGTCTTCAACTGTCTCGATGCGTACGCTACAACCTTCCCATGCTGCATCAAAACACATCCCAATCCTTTCCCAGATGCGTCACTGTGAATCACCAATCCTCCGGAATTGTCTGGCACGGTCAGAATAGGGGCGGTTATCAACTTCTGCTTCAATGTCTCAAAGGCTAACGCACAATTGTCCGTCCACACAAACGGTACCTCCTTGCGCGTAAGCTGGGTCAATGGCTCCACCAGACGAGCAAAGTTCTCCACAAACCTCCTGTAATATCCGGCGAGTCCAAGAAAACTTCTTATGTCCGTAACATTCTTTGGAACCGGCCAATCTCGAACTGCTGCAATCTTTTCTGGATCGACGGCAATTCCATCGCCAGACACAACATGTCCCAAAAACTTTACTTCCTCCAGCCAAAACTCGCACTTACTCATCTTCGCATATAACTTCTCCTGTTTCAACGTTTGCAGTGCGATCTTCAAATGCTCGGTATGCTCTTCAAAACTCTTCGAGTAAACCAGAATATCGTCAATGAAAACCACGATAAACTGGTCCAAGAACGGTGAAAAGATTCGGTTCATCAAGTTCATGAATACTGCCGGCGCATTTGTTACTCCGAAGGGCATTACTAAGTACTCATAATGTCCATACCAAGTTCGGAACGCCGTCTTGCAAATATCTTCGGTTTTCACTCGGACCTGATGACATCCTGATCGCAAATCCAGCTTCGAGAATACCCTCCCGCCACTAAGCTGCTCGAAAAGTTCGCCAATGCGAGGGATCGGGTACTTGTTCTTAATAGTCACCCGGTTTAATTCTCGATAGTCGATGCACATCCTTCTTGTGCCATCCTTCTTCTTTACTAGAAGAACTGGAGCTCCCCAAGGCGAGTTACTGCTTCGAATCCAACCTTTTTCAAGCAATTCAGCAACCTGTTTCTTGACTTCTTCCAACCCCACTGGTGTCATTGGATAATACGCTTTGGATACTGGCGCTGCACCAGGAATAAGATCAATTGCGAACTCCACGTCTCGCTTCGGCAGTATACCCGATGTATCTTCAAACACGTCCACAAAATCAAGAACAACAGCCGGCTCTTCACTTTTATCAACTTCTATTGCTGCAAGAATATCGTTTGTCGGCCTAGCCCTAAACTTGACTGGCCCGACGGAACGGCTGCTTCCTTACCGTAGCTGCTGTCTGCTGCAAACTCCCCTTCATCCCAGATAAACTCTGCTGCTCTTGGGCTGCCGCAAGTACTTGTGAGAAAGTGGTCAAACCCAGGGAGACAAACTGCCTCTGGATGTCCACGTCCAAGCTGCGCATGAACCCCTGTGCCCTGTCTGCATCGTTGGCAACCAGAGGTCCAGCGAATCTGCTGAATCTTGTCCATTCTGATGCATGCACATCCACTGGTGATCCATTCTGCTTTAATCTGATGAATTTCTGTTCCATTTCCTCCCGTGCAGTCCGCGGGAAGAACTTCTCCAGGAAACGCTTTGAAAAATCCGCCCACTTGATCGGCTTGGGCAAACGGTTCTCCTCCACAAGCCACCATTCTCGGGCGTAGTCCACTAACTGAATGCGTACCACATCAACTCTTTTCTCATCTGGAATCTGTGCCGCAATAAGCAAATTCTCTGTGTCAACTAGCCACTGCTCTGCTGGCAACGGCTCCTCCAACCCAGTAAATGTAGACGGACCCAAACGCCTGAAATCTGCTACGGTCCCTACTCGGTCAACTGGTTTAGCTCCAACATTGTTCACAGACTGCTGAACGATCTGTAAACCTTCTTGAAATGATTCCGCTTGCTGCTGGATCAGCTCGGTCTGTTTCTTTTGATTCTCCAGCATTCCCCTTGTTACTCCAAGCATGGCGGCTTTGTCCACACGACTTTGGTACGTCCTCAAATTCTTACCGGCCATATCAAACATTCAATATTTGCATGATGATAGATTCAAAATATAGATCAAGGCTAGAACTCCAAGATACTTAAATAGAGTGCCGCATTGTAACTATGCCGCGGTATCATAGCCACAATTACATAACTCCACCCAAGTCGCCTAAGTCCTAGAGATAACAAGGAATCAGGTTTCGAGTCGATATGCAAAGGAAGTTTGCACATCGCAAAAGATATAATCAGAAAGAATGTGATTCAAGAATGGTAAAACGGTCAAGGTGGCATGCCATGTTTCCTAAACACGGGTATTCTGATTCGTGTATTGGGTACAATACCCAACTACAAAAAGAATCAACCCGACTATCCTTTGGCTCTGATACCAAAAGAACCATGTCACGCCCTGCTTCCCAAAGTACGCTAAAGTGGGCACGTGACATAGCCAACCATGCTACCTGTGGATAGGAAAATCCTTCCACAGTCACATTACGGCTGTGGAGATATCAAGAACAGGAAAATAAACTAACTATCTAGTACATGTCCATAAGCCAGATTAAAAGAGTTAAGAGATAACAATATGCGGAAGCCAAAAGATACAATAAATGAAACACCTGGAGCGAAAATACATACCGACAAGAACCTCACCGCTCGTCTAATAGCGGCAAAACTCCTAATCAGTCTGCAACAGGGTAGAAAAATCTGGGCCATGCAAAACCCAGACATCAGCGCGTCAAGTCATCAAGTAATAACATAATAAACAGGCAACGCGAATATAAACATGAATAGAGTAAGGGTAACAATAATATGAATCAAGCAGTGCAGGGTAGTGTGCAGTGGGTAAACTGGACTGTTCTATCAGGTTCTCTATTCTGAAGTCTTTGAAACCAAATAATGTAATCCTCATCGTAACTCGTCGGTAGTTATTCCGTAACGCCCGGAAAGACGGCAAACAATAAGTATTCCGTAACGCCCGGAAAAACGGCAAACAATGGGTATTCCGTAACGCCCGGAAAAACGGCAAACAATAGGTATTCCGTAACGCCCGGAAAAACGGCAAACAATAGGTATTCCGTAACGCCCGGAAAAATGGCAAACAAGGGGTATTCCGTAACGCCCGGAAAAACAGCAAACAATAGGATGGCCCCTGGAGTTACGTTCGGTTACAATACTGATTTCCCCATACCCCCAAGTTATATGTATAAGTCAAGTCAGGTATCCCGTAATCAAGAAACTAATGCCAACACAGGATCAGGTAAACAGGTTTTTCTGGATAGACAACAGGAACGGTCCGTGAGGACTACATGTCAGGTTTGTTGGTATTAGACACAAGATCAGGTAACGAGTCAGGTCATGGAACATCATGTCAAGTCAAGCAGTATACGATACCATATCGGGTCAATTAATGTGTAGGTAGCAAGACAGGTCAAGAAGCAAGCGATATCATAGGTGTACTCACAATCAGTTATACAATCAGGCATGGGTATTAACAACATGAGATAAGCAATGAATTAAGCAATAGGCAGATTCATTCAATTAGCAATACCGTTATCAATTGTGTCACAGGGATGATTTCAACCATATAAGAATGCAGTAAGACAATTGTAGCCATTTAATCATGTTAACAAGTTTAAGACTTTAGAGGTGCAATGATTTATATAAGGTTCAATACAGCTATTACAGGTTAAAATGCATACGAGTGTCCGAATGGAACAAAACTATAGAGATAAATGCCATAAGCTATGTCAATATTAAAAATGTGATTAAACAGGTAAACGTGGTTATTAGGTTCAATTGCAAACTGTAGGTTCCAAGTTTAAAGATAAAATGATATATAACAATATTGTATATGAAAATGAGAAATGATCGTACCAAAGTTAAATTTACAGGTTTAGGGTGTCATCAATATCTATGTAAATATTATTTAGCATGTAGCAAGGGGTACTTGTCTCGACGGGTCGCGAATCGGGAAAACGGAACGTAGAATGTCGGTGGGGAAAACTCGCGATGGGCGCACGGTTGACGGAAAGAACCCAAACGACGAACAGTGCAACCACACGGGTCGGGGTATTTCGCTGGAACGTCGGGACGCGTCGTCGGCATCATCGGATTCCGGCCAAGTTCAGAACAGTAAGCGGTCATGACAATGCAAACAAGAAGATAAGGAAAAACAGAGAAGAAAGGAAGTAGGAACTGAGAAGGGTGCTCACGATGATCCGTGGGACGGGTGGTGACGGTCGACCTCGTCGACGGAGCTCCGGCGGTGGCCTACGACGGCAGCGACGAGATCCTGCAGTTCATGAATTTTCACAGAGAAGGGAAAAAGAGGAAAGGAAAGAGGAGGGGAAGTTATCTCACCGAGGGGTGTGCTTGCGAGGCCGGGGCTACGGAGGCGAGGCCGTCGGCGGCGGCAGATCCGGCATGCAACGCGTGTGCAGGGGTGCGCGGGTCTAGTCGGGGTGCACCGGGAGAAGGGAGAAGGAGAAAGTGGATCTGTGGTTGAGACGAGGAGGATGGTGGTCGAAGGGGGAAACGAGATCGCTGGCGTTGGGGCTGCGGCGGCGAGGAGGTGCGCGGCTAGGGCTCGCTGGGGTGATGGGTTCTCGTTCTTAAAAAAGAAAAGGAGGGGAGAGGGTGATTTAAATATAGGAGAGAGGGAGGGAGAGAGAGAGGGAGGAGAGAGGTAATGAGAGAGACTGGAGAGAGAGGAGAGAGGTAGAGAGAGAGTGGAGAGAGAGGAGAGAGAAGGGGGCCCACGGGAGTGTAAGAGAGAATGTGATTTGTTGAGAGGGATTTAGGTTTGTTAAGGAAATGATTTTAAGATTATAAAAATATTGTATAAGTTTAAAATATTTCGACTGTTTAAAATGTTTAAATTTGGGATTTTGGCGCAAAGTGATACATTTCCAAATCGCGCCCGGGTCGGGTCCAAAAATTTGAAATTGAAATAATAGAATTTTAAGCGGGATCCAAAAGTGAAAATGAAGTATTTTATGATCAAAAAGCATACCCCCAAAACGGACACATGTACGTGCACGTAGCCATCCAAACTCGCCCGTTTCACTGAACGGAACGAGAACACAATGCACGGACGCTACAGCAGGGTTAGGGGTGTCAAGCAGGCCAAGATGAATAATTTTAATTTTATTTTAGATGCCAAAAATTGTTATTTGCAGAAATGAATTTGCCGAGTAAAAATTTACAGTAAGTAACAAACAAGCAAGATAAATGAAATGAGTGCCACACTACGCTCAAACGGTAACTGAAATTAATAGCATTGGGCTCGGGTGTTACAGATCTATTGAAGAAACTATGGTTTCTCCTTCACCATCCATTGTCCTTTCATTGATTATCATTTAAATTCTAGGCTCTAGCAAATTAAATCATCGATCGTTGATCTCTAATTTGGAGCTAAAACATTCAAGAAAGCAATCTCGCTCAAATTAGGTCTTCGATGATTCAATTTCCTAAAGTTTACAAAACTCATAAGACTTAAGAATCGTTCAAGAATTTAATCATCATCATCTACCTATTCTTTAGTAGGACTCTAAGTTTACAAAACACATGTTATTTTATATTTCGCAGACGAATTGCTAATATGTGCTATATTTATACCAAACATTTTTAGATGATTATAAAAGAGTAGGGAAATTGATGTGTTAAGAATGCAATATTTTCGACTGATCAAATTCCCCCAAACATAATTTTGATCGTCTCGAGCAAAAGTCTTTTATTCAGGTGAAGGAGAAAAGAAGAAGAGAAAGAAAAAGAAAAACTAACTAGCACACTTTCGTAGGCAAACACGATTGCACTGAGCACGTGCAACAAGCCTTTAAACCTCTAGGTGTCCCTTGTAGGAGGAGTGTTGTCTCCTGAGGGTTTTCAGCGGATTGCACCCACAAAATCCCATAATAAAGGAAGACTGTGAAAATTACATTTAAAGATAAGAATTATAAAAGAAAAACTTTGAAAATTAGAGTTTCCAACTATACTAGCTTTTCGGTTGTCATGAGCCCTATCTTAATAATCATGAAAAGATGTTAGAAATCACATCATCCCTCAATAAAACATCGTCTTTATTCTTCATTCCTACCTTTATTCCAAACACTGATCATATACCCCTACGTGTGTGTAAAGGACATCCCTACACTCGGAGAATTCAATTCAAGCTATCATACTCTTGTCCATCTACCTCAGTACTTTTTAGTCGGTGAATATTTAGATGGAATTGCTCACACATTTTTCATGCGACCGTTAATATTTCTTAAGATACTAACCGACCGATTACTCATGTGCTTGCTTATTAGGTGTATTTAGTATTTTTCTCGTCTTGCAACACCTAGGGCTTAGCAGTGACTCCCAAACTAGTTGGTCTAAGGCACTAGGTGATGAAGCACCCATGCTATATTTTTTTTATACTGCCTTGGTGATTACAAAACCAGTGTTCATTTTTCTTCACCATTTTATCTTTTTATGCTTCATTTATTATTTTCTTTGTACTTTGGCTTTCAGACAAGAGCATTTCAAGGTATCCTCTACTATCCCGAGTTTCAAGACATGTGTAAGTGCGTATAGTAGGGTATCAACATTCAAATGTTTGGCTTCCAGAATAGGAACTATTTTTTCAGACTTATTTTTATCCTCAGATTAGTGACTTCTTTTATCTTACTAACACTTGGGACAACGGCTCATGACTACTTATTACTAGTTTCGTTTAAGAAAACTTCTAACTTTTTTGGTCTTCTTAAATTATTCTAATCTTTTGGATGTAATTTTTCACTATCTAATCTTTTATTATTAAATATTAAATATTATTTCTTTTATATGTTTTGTGCTTATGCAAAGTATAATGCAAAGTGATGCGCAAATAAGCACAAACCTCTCCCAAACTTGTTTTCAACAGTCTCCTCGTTGTTGCTATCTATTAAAGCTCAGAACCTGTAAACTTGGGAGAAAAATTTGTTAAAGGGGACATGAAATATGATCTTGAAAATCTCCCCCAAACTTATTCTTTATTTATATAAAAAAAATTATTATTTTGTTTTGTATATTTCTTTTATCAAATGTATGTACAAGTTGACTCACCTCCATTCTAAAAAATATGACAAAATTACTAAGTCATGGAGGTGAGGTGGAGGAAAATTAGTCATTATAAAGCGGCTCCTGTAAAAACAGGAGCTCCTCCGAAGGGTCAGTGGAAAAATACAGTTTTAGTCTATATCCATTCACTTTAAAAATTGTACCGTTTTCAACATTTTCAACCTCAATTGCCCCGTGCGGGTATACATACCGCACAACAAAAGGTCCTTCACACCGAGATTTTAGCTTAGCCGCATGAAGATGGAGTCGTGAATCATAAAGAAGGACTTTTTGACCATTTGTAAAAGTTTTTCTCAAAATGTTTTTATCGTGAAATACCTTAGTTCGGTTCTTTACAATTACAGCATTATCATAAGTTTCATCGCGGAGTTCGCTTAGCTCGTTTAATTGCAGCTTCCGAAAGTTGCAGTCTTGATTTAAGTCAAAGTTAAGTTCTCTAATGGCCCACATTGCTTTGTGCTCAATCTCGACCAGAAGGTGACAAGCCTTTCCAAACACTAGTCGGTAAGGAGACATACCTAGATCGGTTTTATATGCAGTACGGAATGCCTAAAGAGCATCCGTCAATTTGGTTGACCAATCTTTTCGATTTTTAGAAACTGTTTTCTCCAAAATTTGTTTGATTTGTCTATTTGAAACCTCAGGTTACCCGTTCGTTTGGGGATGATAGGGTGTGGAAAGTTTGCGGTTGATTGCATATTTCCGCATCAGAGTCTCGAAAGACCGATTGCAGAAATGCGTCCCATTATCGCTAATGATAGCGCGTGGGTGTCCAAATCGCGAAAAGATGTTTTATTTTAAGAACTTAATGACAACCTTTTTGTCATTAGTACGACAAGGAATATCTTCCACCCATTTCAAGACATACTCAACCGCAAGCAATATGTATAAATTCCCAAAGGAGTTGGGAAAAGGACCCATAAAGTCAATACCCCAAACGTCAAAAATTTCAACCACCAAGATGGGTTGAAGCGGCATCTCATTTCTCCGGGAAATCCTACCCGTGTGTTGACACTGTGCACAGGTTTTGTAATGATCAAATGCATCTTTGAACAAAGTCGGCCAATAGAAACCGCATTGCAAAACCTTTTTCGCCGTCTTTCGAGGACCAAAGTGACCCCCGCATGCCTGATCATGATAAAAAGATAGAACACTCTTGAATTCATTATTAGGGACACATCTACGAATGATCTGGTCAGGACAATACTTAAACAGATAGGGTTCATCCCAGTAAAAGTGTTTTACTTGGGATAGAAATCGATGATTGTCCTGTTTTGACCATTCGCGGGGAATAAGTCCCATAGCAAGATAATTCACAGTATCTCCGAACCAAGGTTCAGTGGATACTTTCAAGAGTTGTTCTTCTGGAAAAGAATCATTGATTGGCAACAGGTGAAGAAGAGATGCGCGACAGATGGTCGACTACTACGTTTTCACATTCTTTCTTATCTTTAATAACAAGGTCAAATTCTTGTAATAGAAGGATCCAACGTATTAGCATACCTTTAGCATCCTTCTTCGCCAAAAGATGTTTCAAGACGGAATGGTCAGTGTACACAACAATTGGTGAGCCAATCAAGTAAGGCTTAAATTTTTCTAATGCGAATACAACTGCCAAAAGTTCTTTTTCGGTAGTTGTATAATTAATTGAGCATCGTTCAGGGTCTTACTTGCATAATAGATCACGTGTGGCATCTTTTCAATGTGTTGTCCTAAGACTACACCAACTGCAAAATCTGATGCATCACACATAAGCTCAAACGGGTGGTTCCAATCTGGAGATAATAGAACGGGGCTGTAGTGAGAGAGTTTTTAAGTGAGTCAAATGCAGCCTCACAATCCGAGTCAAAGTGAAAGGCTGTGTCCTTGGCCAAGAGAAGAGTTAAAGGTCTAGCAATTTTGCTAAAATCCTTAATGAATCTCCGGTAAAAGCCTGCATGGCCAAGAAAAGATCTTATATCCTTGACGCATTTGGGATGAGGAAGGTTTTGAATGACATCTATTTTAGCTCTGTCAATCTTAATGCCTTTCCGTGAAATAACATGTCCAGGCACAATTCGCTCTTGGACCATGAAATGGCATTTTCCCAATTCAAGATTAAGTTCTTCTCCTTACAACGAGTAAGAACTGCGTCAAGTTATGATAAGCAGTCAGTAAAAGAATCTCCAAATATCGAGAAATCGTCCATGAAAATCTTCAGAAAATTCTCGACCATGTCTAAGAATATCCCCATCATACACATCTGAAATTTAGCGGGAGCATTGCATAACCCAAAGGGCATGCGTCTATAAGCAAAAGTACCAAAATGACAAGTAAATGTGATTTTATCTTGATCCTTTTCGGCAATAGGGACCTGGTTATAGCCAGAGTATCCGTCCATGAAGCAATGGTATTCACGTCCAGCTAAGCGTTCCAGCATCTGGTCCATAAAAGGTAGAGGAAAGTGGTCTTTCCTCGTTGCGGCATTGAGTTTTCTATAATCAATACATACACGCCACCCAGTTTGAGCACGTGTCTGGATTAACTCATTAGCCTCATTTGTTATGACCGTGATGCCAGATTTCTTAGGGACTACATGAATTGGACTTACCCATTGGCTATCAGAGATTGGGTAAATGATACCACTGTCAAGGCATTTGACGATTTCTTTCTTTACCGCATCCTTCATGACGGGGTTTAACCGTCTCTGTGGTTCTCGGGTTGGCTTGGCTTCATCCATCAGATGTATATGATGTTCAACAATCAAGAGACTAATCCTTTTGATGTCAGCCATAGTCCAACCAAACGCCTGGCTATTAGATCTCAATACCGTCAAAATCGCATTCTCTTGTTCTAAAGCTAGAGAAGTAGATATGATAACAGGCAAAGACTCATTCTCACCTAAATATGTATATTTAAGATGAGAAGGTAAAAGTTTGAGATCTAATGCTGGCGGAGAAACTATAGAAAGTGGGGTAAAAGAATGACATTCAGAGTCACGAAGAAGCTCGTAACCTGCAAAGGATACAGAATCGGAAAGTGATGAGTCAAAAGTTTCAGACTCGGGAGTGGGAAACGTGTCCTCACTAAGATGTGTAAGATCCAACATTGATGTGCTAGTGTCGTCGAGATTTTCAAAGCAAAGTTCATCAACTTCGCAACTTTCGAGAGCTATCTCGTGGACAGAACAGACATCAAGTATGTGAGCAGAGGGTTCAGACGACTACGACTGACTTCCAATTTTATAGATGTTCAGTTCAATTGTCATTTTTCCGAAAGATAGGTTCATAGAACCGTTTCGACAGTTAATGACAGCATTGGAAGTGGTAAGGAATGGTCGACCCAAAATCACCGGAATTTGGCTCTGTGGGTTTGCTACAGGTTGTGTATCGAGAACAATGAAGTCCATAGGGAATATAAATTCCCCGGCTTTTATCAACACATCCTCAAGTTCACCCCTAGGTTTGGTGATTGAACGGTCTGCCATTTGGAGAGTGCAATGAGCTGGTTTCAATTCTCCAATCTCTAACTGCTCGTAAACAGAATATGGAAGCAGGTTAACACTTGCACCCAGGTCAAGTAAAGCACGATTAATGTTTTTACCCCCAATAGAAATTGAGATTGTAGGACATCCAGGGTCCTTACGTTTCTTTGGTAACTGTGGGGTAAAAGCAGTGCTAACATTATTGGTCATGAAAACCATTTTGGGCACTTGAGTCTTCCTCTTCCTAGTGCACAAGTCCTTAAGAATTTTCGCATAAGTGGGGACTTGTTGAATAACATCTAGGAGAGGGATATTGATGTTAACCTGTTTGAATATTTCCATAATCTTCTCCATATGTGGACTCGATTTGTTTCCCCTTAACCTATTCGGATAAGGAGCTTTAGCAATAATAGCCGGGTCCAACATTGGAGAAGGAGGTGTGTGTAGAACTGATCCCAGAATAGGAGTGAGGATCGTCTTTGGTGGACTAGAAGAAATATGCTGAGGGTTCGAGCCTTGAGGAAAACGAAGAATAGGCTCGCAAGAAGGTGATGGGGTAGATAAAGTAGGATTAGAAGTATAAGTGGATGTGGAAGGAAAAGTGGAAGTGGAAGCCGGGGTGTTATTAATTAATTCAACATGATTATCAATCTCTTCACTGACTTGATTATTCAGCACTCTTCCGGATCTCAACGTTGTAATGGCATTCACATTGTAATGTTGTGAATGCCCAGGATTTGGTAGGGGTTGAGACAGAAGTTTCCCTTTCTCTCTAGCACTCATTTCGGCATTTATTCGGGCAATTTGTGCTTCCATCGATTTAATACTCTCACCATGGGAGTCAGAGTTTTTTTGGATTTTATCGACAGAAGTCTTTATTTCAGCCGAAACTTGCATGAAATTTTTCAGAATCAAACTCATGGTTTGTGCGAGAGAAGAGGATTCATCAGTACCGGTCAATTGCAAAGAACTAGATGGTGTAGAATTGTTGACCGGATTTTGAAAGTTTTATGATTGATAGGGGTGCTGAGTCAGTTGTAGTGGTTGTTGTTGTTGTGGAGGGACCCTTTGAAAGTTGTTTTGGTTTGGAACCGTGTTTTGATTTTGGTGTTGGTTCCAAGCAAAATTAGGATGATTCCTCCAACCCTGATTATAAGTGGAAGAATACGGATCGTTCCTAGGTCTTTGTTGGAAAGCAGCATTGGTATGCTCTTGACCTTGAAACGGAGAATTTAGAGGACATTCTTCCGTAAGATGAGATGGTTCAGAACAGCATCCACAGACAGTTTTAGAGAGTGACATCTGATTTAGGGAGGCTGCTAAAAATTTATGTTCCATAGCTTCGAGTTTCATTTGCATTGCTGCCATTTCAGCTCTAACTCCTATGGAAACATCAAGTTGATGATTGCCACCCCTAGACGATGACTGGTTTACACTCTCCCACTGTAAAGTTCTTTCAGCGAAATCTTCTAAAAATCTCCAGGCTTCACCATCATCTTTATTCATGAAGGTGTCTTGACACATGGATTCAAGGGTCTGTTTTGTCGTAGGATTAATTCCCTCATAGATGATTCTGCACGGATCCCATCTAGAAATTCCGTGATGAGGACATTGAACTAACAGATCCTTGAAGCGTTCAAAACACTTCGAAAATGGTTCATTGGGACGCTAGGTAAATTGATTTATTTCGCTACGGACTTGAGCTGTCTTATGATTAGGGTAGAATTTCTTTAGGAAAGCTGTTACGAATTCTCCCCAGTTCGAAATAGAATGTGCGGCTGTGTTATAAAGCCACTTCTCGGCTATATCGCACAAAGTGAATGGGAGAAGACGTAATCTCATAGCATCCACAGAAATCTGTGAAGTACCCATCATAGCACATACATTTTCAAATTTGGTAATAAAAACGTATGCGTCTTCAGACTCGAGACCGTGATATTTGGGTAGAAGATTGATGTATTGTGGTTTGATTTTAAAGTTGTCCCCATTGGCTGGTGGAATGGTAAGACAGGTCGAAAGAGGACCTCGCATAGGGTAACATCTCTCTTGGAAAGAGATGTGGGGTGGATTCTGCGCACCTGCGGACGGTGGCAGAGTAGCGTTAAAGAAGTTCGATGGAGAACCGTCCATCGAAGTGGGTGTGGTAGTGGGTTTAGAAAAAGTAGACGTAGAATTACCGAGTTCGGAATCTATAGGAGGAACGCGGACAAGACGGGCACTAGAATCCCGTGTCCAGCCGAGCATGCACTAAATGGTTTAGCATAAGTGGCAGCGTTAAGTGATAATTAAGGAAAAGATGAGTTGGTGTTTGTTTTGAAAAATTATGGATTTTTTAAAAAATTCACACAAACAATGCACAAGCAACCCTAATTCTAATGGTCACCTAGGTCAAGACTCTAGACCGCTCCAAAACTTCCAGAAGACAAGTCGCAAGATAAATCCTCTACTGCCTCTTTGCCCCTTCTGTGGCCAAGTAAGTGCCAGGTAAGTGGGAGGTTCTCCACTACGTAAGTAGTGGGCCTAATTAAGTAACCACTTGCCTTATACACACTTGTCTTAGACACCACAACAGAAACGCGGATAAGCAATAGATTATCCACGACCTCCTTCTGTCCTAAGTGAGCGCGACGGTCCTTAGAGTCTTATCTAGATTTTTTTTAGTTAATGAAGGTGATGCAGATGCAAGTTTTGTGATTTCCGGGGCTTAGGAAGGGTAATGAACTCCCCACCTAATCTGAATTTGGTCTTTTCCCCTTAATTTCCATATTAAAAATGCAAACAACCAAGATCAAACACGTACAATTTTCTTTTTGCGGCGCTGCAAATTTGCAAAGAAACCTGCAGAAATTTGTTAATGGAGCAGATCAGAGAGGAGATAAGAAAGACAGAAAGAGACCTGAGAAGTTTGGTGCACTGAAACCCTAATCTCGCCGCGGAACCGCCGGCAAAAGGCTACTTTGGCCGCGGATCAGCCGCAAGACAGAGAGATCTCTGCACAAAAATTTCAGGAACTGTTCCAATTGACTCTCTGGACATTTTGAGATGTCCTGAATGTTAGTGTATATGTCCTAGGGGCCATTATTGTATCATACTAGTTTGTATATTACTTAATGGAAGCTTGGGATATTCACATGTATATAACAGTCTTGCTAAACATGGTAGTATGCTACTTGGTTTTTCTATCTTAATATGTGAGTATACGTATTGATAGAGCTCTTAGGATCTTGCTTGACTACCAGCGTTGTGATGGCAGTCACACTAGTGGGGGCTGGGTAGTCTACAAGCACATCCTTTTTCAGGTCCCTAGTCGTAGGATTATCGAGACAGGGCATCGATACTCCGGAGTAGACTAGTGTGTACGCTTCTCATCCCAGTTAGGGAGATGGTCTGTCCCACAGCCGTCAGTACGTCGTATTGGAGATAGTATACAGGTGCTCGTTGGGTTACGGATACACCGGATAGGACTCGCAGGGAACTGTTGGTTGGGTTTTATACCAGTCGTCAGTTAACAGTTCCCAGGTGACATGAGTACAGCATAGTCCGCAGACTTGACACTGCTACTTCGCATCGAGTGTATCCCACTGTTCTTAGATTGCTACCATACCACGGCTCAAAGGAGTCGTGCAAACAGGTAGCAGTTGGGTGCAGTCCCGAGCACATGGAGGCAGTGGCGGTTAGACAGGATTCGTCTCTCCCGGTATTGGGAGTTGATATCGCGCTGTGTCAGAGAGCCATTACGCAAAGTCCTTGGCCAGGGCAAACGAGATTTACTGATAGGTTCCAGTAGTTTCTCAGGGTGTAATGGGCTACGCTCCGACACGACTTATATCGCTATTAGGGGACTGATGCTTGCCGCTCCCTAGGCCTGATATGTGATAGTCTTAAACGAACAGACCGGACTGTACGGAGATTGTCACATCAGGCTCAGTAGGAGTTCGGATGGGTTTCCTCATTGGCCTTCTTATCGACATCTACCTGGGGACCGTTACGTACAGCTAGTGCCGCTTGCGGTCTGTGGTTAAACCCACTGCCAGCGTAGTAGTCGAGTCATTAGAGTCCCACACAGAAAGTTTCCCTACTCCAGGCGAAACGATATAGAGGTCGTATGGTTTTACGACAAAGGTTCGGACGCATACGTGTGTTTACGCACGTACGACTTTCGGACAGTTTTTACTAGTCGGCTTTGGTTTAAGCTAGATTCTAGTATCAGGATATTGGATTTATACAGTCTAAAGTTTTTCCGTGTTTTCACGGATAGGAGGGGCGTTCTCGTAATTTCACGAGAAGCTTCTAGAAGATGGTGACTTGGGGGTTTAGGTGGCATATGCATTTAATGAGATTAGTGACTCATTTGTGTGATTCATCCATGTCATTAATACATCATAAATGCTTAATGACTCATGGAGATGAATCACCCATTTGTATTTATGAAGCATGGTTGTTAAATCCTATTTTCTATTTATTTGATAAAGATTAATGCTTCATATATACCATGATAGATCACAATCTCATTCTCATTCTCATGCTCACCTTCTCTCTCCTCAAGCTTTCTCTCTTCAAACCCTAATCCTCCCCTCTCATGTGATGAGATCAAGGATTAGATTAGACTATTTAATCCATAACCCAACTCCATATCACCTAGGTTATTTAGATTAGCACTTTAAGAAACCTAGTTACCTCTAGTTTGAGGTGAAGCTTGAAGTATAGCTCTCGGGTGGATCGTCTACTACTTGGAGAAGGCCGAGGAGGAGGTACCAAACGAAAAGACGAAGGACATGGTTCATTAGGTATAATCTCTTCACATAGTAGTTTAGAACTCTTATGTTTATTGTTAGTTATCGTTTAGCAACGATTCTTGCGGTTAGTCGATGTTATAGCAAAGAATAAGATCGTTTTTCATATTTTCGCCTCCCCGCAAGTCGTGTGGTATTGTACATCGACTTACACTGAAAAAAAATTTCTCTCGCTCCAGAGATTCCAGATTTCCTTGAAACAAATCACAACAAATATTTAAGCACTTGATGCGAATTTTAATCTAAAAATTCTGATGGAATAATAAATTTTCCAACTCAAATTACAAAAACGAACAAATTAGCACACGATTCCCCGGCAACGGCGCCATTTGATTGAATCGTTATTTCCATGTCGTGTTTTGAAAAGTGTAAAAGATCGCAACCAAAGAAATTTGTAAACCGCAATCAATTAACGGTGTCTATTGTAGTTTCGTTAGCGAGAGCGGATCGTCTACTGAGAAAGTGTGATTTGTTCGAAATCGTTTTATTTGAGTTGAAAGGAAAAGATAAATGAAAATGATTCAATATTCATGAGATTTTAGTTTCAAAAATCATAAAGAAATAGATCTAAAATTAAGAATCAATAAAAATCAAGAAAATGTCCAAACCAATTGAATTCTCAAGATTTGAAAAGTAGCTTGTAGGAATCAATCAAATTGATAGTGATGATGAATACTAATGATTACAAATTCTTATCTATTGAGAATTTGTTGCTAGATCGATGACGATCAACGAAGTTTAGGGATCTATTGAAGAAACTAGGGTTTCTCCTTTACCATCCCTTGTCCTTTCATTGATTATCATTCAAATTCTAGCCTCTAGCAAATTAAATCACCGATCGTTGATCTCTAATTTGGAGCGAAAACATTCAAGAAAGCAATCTCGTTCAAATTAGGTCTTCGATAATTCAATTTCCTAAAGTATACAAAACTCATAAGACTTAAGAATCGTTCAAGAATTTAATCATCATCATCTACCTATTCTCTCGATTCCGCTACAAGCGGAGATTTCACTCAAACATCATGAAAAAGGAAAGAATCAAGAATCGGTGACTTTTCATAATGCAAGAATATAAAGAAAGGCAAGATTTACAATATTCACCTTTATTAATCGACGATTAGGTACAATTCACTCAATTCGAGGTTACAAGATTTGAGAAGGTAACTAGATCCGCCGAAATTAGCTTCGCATCGATCTTCTTGAGTTGCGGATCATCTTAGATCTCTTGCTCGGATGAAGATCGGTGTTGCTTCAAAGGTTTGTTGAAGGCTTGCTTGATTCGCTTCTTGATGGATCTTGATTTGGCTTTGGAATTGGTTTTGGGTTAGGGTTTTGAGTTACAAGTTGTATCACTCAACTTGTGCAAATTTGGCTCAATGTTCAACAACTCAACAACCTTTTCAATGAAGCCCTAGGTCTCCTTTTATAGTTTTCCCTTTTAGCTTCTCCTAGAAGCTTGGTTGTTATGAAGCTTGTATGAGAAGCTTGGTAGGTATCAAACTTGCATAAGAAGCTTGGATGTTAGAAGGAAAGTTTCTGGAGAAATCTACACAATTTGAAGCATCTTAGAGAAGTTTAGCCGATAAAAGAAGAGCCCTGCAAAAAGTTCCAACCAACGACGAGTCAACTCGGCCGCGGATCCACGGCCGTTTTGTGGAGTTGCTGCATGAAATTTCCAGTGCTGATTTGTGTTGGCTTTATGTCACTTTCCTGATATCTGGAATATTTTTATACTTTCTTGTTTACTGCCAGATCTCAAGTCTTGGACTTTATGTATTTTATCAGCACTTTTAGCAGTTCCGGCTCTTTTACCTAGAGAATTTCTGCACACAATCTCGAGACAAGTGTTGATATATAAAAAATCTTGCGAGTAATAATAAACACACAATTTCCCTCATAAAGCCGGTTATAATGTATAACACATGTTATTTGATATTTCGCAGACGAATTGCTAATATGTGCTATATTTATACCAAACACCTTTAGATGATTAAAAATAGTAGGGAAATTGATGTGTTAAGAATGCAATATTTTCGACTGATCAACTGGCGCACAGCGCCGCAGCGCTCCTAG
Organism: Agapanthus africanus; assembly: GCA_030015575.1. Classification (NCBI taxonomy): domain Eukaryota; kingdom Viridiplantae; phylum Streptophyta; class Magnoliopsida; order Asparagales; family Amaryllidaceae; genus Agapanthus; species Agapanthus africanus. The sequence continues at coordinate 35,236,318 of CM057346.1, forward strand.
TGCTCCAATTTAAAGAAGCGCCTTAGCGTTCCTAGTCTGGCGCTCAGCGCCAACGCTCCAAGTGCTATTTTAAAAGAAGCGCCCGGCGCTTCAAGGTTGGCGCTCAGCGCCAAGCGCACCACGTGCTCCTCACGTGGGCGCTATTTTATAAAGACCGCTCCGCACTCATTGACTGGCGCTCAGCGCCAAGCGCGCCACGTGCTCCTCACGTGTGCGCTACCTCACAGGAAGCACCTTAGCGCTCTAAGTCTTGCTCTCAGCGCCAAGCGTGCCATGTGCTCCTCACGTGTGCGCTGAGAGAACATAAATTGTTCTTTAAATAAAGTGCAGAGCCATAATGACTGTTCAACACTCAATAAAAGACAAAAAGGTTGTTAGAACCAATGCTCAGTATTGTTAAATGAAAAGGACTGAGCTCAATTAAATGTTTAACATTTTAACTGAGTGGGCCGAGCCCAAGTTGGCCATAAATCTCTCAGTCAGATTAACTGAGCCCATGTTCTCATAATATTTTAACTGATCTTAGTCCCAAATTGGACTACAGATCTCCCAACCAACATTGGTTCAAGGGTACATCTCTTCATACATCTGATATATATCTTTGTAATTCTTCAACGTCTTCAGAAAGATGGAGGGTCCCAATAAATAATAATTTTTTGTGCATCCCCAAAGGGTTGAACCAAAACCATATAGACTATGACGTCTTTAAACTGGACTATGATGTCCTTAAACTTTACGGACTATGAGGTCCCTAAACTCATGAACTATGATGTCCTTAAACTTATGGACCGCAATGTCTCTAAACTAAACTCTACAGACTATGATGTCTCTAAACTAGACTATGATGTCTTTAAACTGCATGGACTATGATGTCCTTAAACTTATGGACCGCAATGTCCCTAAACTAAAACAATAGAGCCCAAATGCTCTTTTGTTGGATCTAAATGATCCTGTTAAGTAGATCTTAGTCTAAAATTAGAATAATGTATCCTTAACAAACGTTTAAGTTGATCTTAGTTTTAATGAGATTAACGATCCTTAAACCCAGCCCAAATCCAAATCTAAGAAAATACGAATTTGGACTAATCCACGCCCTACGGGCGACAACATAAATTAGTCTCCGTATACAATCCACGGGCAACCAAAAACAAAACAAACACACACGACACGAAGTGACCATCTGGAGAAGGAGAAAGTGGTTACCGCGATGCGGTAGCGTAATTAACTGCAGGGGATTGCGCCTGCAGGGAAGAGCGTCCCCACAATCAAAAAACCCTTACAATGAGGGGGAATCTGACGAAATCTGCTACATCGGCCGCATCCGTCTAAACCTTCGATATATGGTGCCATAAATCAACTTGGTATATTCGGAGAGATGGACCGATAAAACCAAATAGTATCTGCCCCTAAATTAAAGCAAGACGGCCTACGCGGTTCCGTCTCTGTATTCAGTGGAGAATAGATTCTGGCACGCCCGGTGGGACCTTTTCCTCTTTCCACTCCACACTTCGTGTATCGTGTTCGCGAACGTATCGCGGTTTACTATGGTTGCCTCTGGATTCGAGGTACTAAGATTTGGTGTCTTGCTCCTAAAAACTAACTAAAATCTTTTTATATAAAAATCCTAACTATTTTACATACACAACTCTCTCTCCCCACTAAAATCCAATTTTCTTTCTCCTCCTCTCTCTCTCTCTCTCCTCTCGCTTACTCTCTCTCTCCTCTCGCGTATCTTTCTCTCTCCTCTCGCAGTGAGAACGAGTCGCGTCACCTTCCTGAAGGCTTATCGTCACCTCCCTTATCAAACCCCCATATCTTCTCCTTCTTTTCTTATTTATAACCCGAGCAGCCTCTCCTCGTAAACCCATCACAACTCGAAACCTAACCCTAAAAACTCCATTGCCTCTTCACCCTCACATCACTGAGCCTCCTTCTCCTCTTCATCGACATCTCCTTCTTATTCTCTCTCCATTCCCGAGCACTTCCTGCACCCTCAAACCCACAGAACCCTCACCTCATCGTCGTTCCCCCACCTCCAATGACCCCAGCTTCACACCACCATCATCATCATATCCTCCTCTCCCTCTCCTCTGCACTTCTTCTCTTCATCTCTTCCCTGCACCCAAATCTCAGCCAACAACACACCCGACCCAAACCCTAACAACCAAACCACATTCGCCGGAGCTCCGTTCATTGCCGTCGACACCATCACCCCCTCTCTGCAAACACAGTGCACCATCCTGTGAGCAATCCCTCTTCCTCTCTTCTTCTCTTCCTCTTTCTTTTCTTTTCTTTCTTTGATTCTTTATCTCTGTTTTTCATAGTTCGCCGGAGCCGGGATCGACGCCGACGATCCAGACAACGTACCTTACCTGCATGATCATCCTCGTGCGTTACTTGGACCCGTTCCGTGTACCGTGCGTACGTTGCGACATTTTGCCGACGTCGGACGTACCATACATATCAGTTTCTTGATCCGTCTAGGCAAGTTAATCTTGTTGCATGCTATAATAGCATATTCTATATCTATTTGAAATATAATACTTCAAAATGGTTAATTTTGCAATCCACATTATTGTTTTCGGTTTTATCGATTTATTCGATGTCCGTTTACATTCATATAATACATTTTAGATCTAGGGCATGAAGACCTGTATTGTTACTTATTGCATCCAGTTTAGTATAACAGTTCATATTATTTAAAATGTACTTTCCGTAATTACCAGATTATTATTTTACGGGTATACGATATCCGTTTGCATCCATTCATATAGAATGCATATAGCTGCATCTACAGATCTCATTAATAACCTAATATTGTTGTTGTAACACCCCATGTTTAATAAAGTGCATCCTAATTAGTATTAGAACTATAAATGAAACCCTAATCGATAATTGTGCATCCATTGATTTTATACCTACCATGTTACATTATTTCATTGTATTGTTATATTTGATTTCGTGCATTCATACTTACTACAGTTGATTATAATTACCCATTTGTTACCTGTGCACTACCTGACTTGACCTGATACCCTATTTGACATGACTTGATACATGTGCACTACCTGACATGACCTGATATATTACTACTTGACTTGTTACCTAATCTTATTACTAATGTCGACAATCTTGACCTGTCGTCCCTACGGACATTTCCTGTTGTCTATACAGACAGACTTGTACCTGCTTGATCCTGTGTTGGCATTAGCTCCAGATTTATCAATACTTGACTTACACACATAACATGGGGATATGGGGAAATCAAGAATGTAGCCGAACGTAACTCAAAGGGCTATTATCCTTTTACCGTGGTCCCGTGGCGTTGAACGGGATATAGACTCACAGTCTATTATCATTTTACCGTGGTCCCATGGGGTTGAACGGGGCATAGACCGATTGGTTACGATGAGGATCACATTAATTGATTTCAAAGGACTTTAGAGTAGATAACCCTATAGCACAGTTTGGACTACTCACTGCACTTCACCCGTTATATCATGTTCACTGATCTTTATTCATGTTACCATTTATTTCCTGATAACTTGTTTATACTTCATGCATGCATATTTCATCACATCCTGCTTGCTTAGAATTATTGATATTATGACGCACTGACGTCTGGGTTTTGCATGGCCCAGATCTCTTATCCTTATCGCAGGCAGTCCAGGAGTATTTTGATCAACAGGTCGAGCAGTGATGACCTGTTATTAGTTTAGTTTAGTTTCCTTTCAGTATTTTCATTCCTGATGTGGGCCCGCATTATGGGACGTACATTCCAGTTTATTATTGTACTTGGATCTTTTGCTTCCGCATTATTTTATTTCATGACTCGTTTATTCTGGCTTATGGACATATGTTAGATAGTTTATTACTGTTCTTGATATCTCTACAGCCGTAATGTGACTGTGGAGGAATATTTCCTATCCACAGGTAGCATGGTTGGCTCTGTCACATGCCTATCTTAGCGCACTCTGGGAAGCGGGCGTGACAGGGTTTCTTTGGTATCAGAGGCATAGGATTTAGGATTAGTCGGGTTTGATTCTTTTTGTAGTTGGGTATTGAACCTAATATACGAATCAGAATACTCGTGATTAGGAACATGTCCAGCCACTCTACCATCTTGCCATTCTTGAATCTTAACTTTCTCTTGATCCTTTTCCTTGACGATATACAAACCACTTTGCATCTCGACTTGAAACCTTTTGGTTCCCTATTGTTTCTCTCTATTCTGATGCTAGAATTTGGGCGACTTGAACTGAGTTATGTGATTGTAACTATGAACTGCAGCATGGTTACAATGTGGTACTCTATTTAAGTAACTTGGAGTTCTAGTTTTGATTCATATCCTTAATTCATGATCATCATTCATCGTAAGTTTTGAATCTTATTTATCATACTAATCCACTTTGGTGTCTTGGTTGCAGGATCATGGCAGCCAGGAATCTACGATTGTACCAGAGGCATATGGATGATGCCACTTTGCTTAGAGTAATTCGTGACTTGCCAGAGGACCACAAGCAGCAGACCGAGCAGAAGCCGGCGTTCGCACCAAACCAAACGCCCGTACGTAGAGATATTCCGGTGAACCGACGTGGCGTAGCACCGATGAAGAAAACAGTCGTTGCTGATCGGAGAAGGAGCGTGATTTGTGACTTTTGCCATTTACCTGGACATGTACAAAAGGAGTGTCGGAGGAAGCTTGGACTCTGTTTAATTTGTGGATCGGCGGATCATACTATCAATGCTTGTCCGTCGAAGTTTCGTACGAAAGAAGATGTTCCTAGGCCAGTTTTGCCCAAGTAAAAAGGAAGGGTGTTGTGCGATTACTGCCAACGACCGGGTCATTGTCGAAGGGATTGTCGTATGAGGTTTGGACTTTGTTTTGTTTGCGGATCAGCAGATCACATCATTGATACTTGTCCGTCAAAGTTAAGTTTGAAGGAAGATACTCAGAAGCCACCGCAGAAGCAGTTTCGGGAGCAGAAGCCGTTGACTCAGGGACCCAATTAAGCTTGAGCATTTACCCTGACGGCTGAAGAAGCCAAGGCTTCAGAGGAAGTCGTTTCAGGTATCCTACTTGTTCATGGTTTTCTCGCATTAGCATTATTCGATTCTAGTGCATCCCATTGATTTATGTCGTCCATATTTAATACTACACACTCGATTACTTGCACGACCCTGTCTAGTTATTGGGACATACACACTGGGAATGGGAAAATCATAGCTAGTAGAGAATGTAAGGATTGTTCTGTAGTTATTTGCGAACGGGAGTTATTCACAGATTTCTTGGTGATTGATACCGGTAGTTATGAAGTTGTCTTGGGAATGGATTTTCTCGGCACTTTCCACGCTCACATTAATTGTAGAGCAAAGAAAGCGATTTTCCAGATTCCCGAACATCCGGAGGTTGTTTGGAGTTAGCAGTTCTGTCGGACCAGTCGAGTTTAGGGCTTGGCCGACAAACAATGTTCTTTCATCTATGGAAGTTGAAGCACCAGCTGTAGTTCAAGATTTCATGGACGTGTTCGAGGACATCTCGGGTTTACCGCCGAAACGAGATGTGGAGTTCGCGATCGACCTTGTTCCTGGTGAAGCGCCAATCTCAAAGGCGTATTATCCAATGGCACCAGTGGAATTGGAAGGAGTCAATTACTTGAGAAGAATTACCTAACTCATGATTTGGAGGTAGCAGCCGTGATTTTCGCTTTGAAGATTTGGAGACACTACTTATTGGGCGAAAGGGTCGAAGTATTCACCGATCACAAAAGCCTAAAGTACGTGTTCAAGCTGAAAGAGCTTAACATGAGGCATCGCAGATGGTTAGAGTTGATGACTGACTATGATCTTGATCTTAAGTACCATCCGGGGAAGGTTAATGTGGTGCCGGATTCACTTAGTCGGTTGCCAGCAATTCGGATGTTGACTGCACAGAAGGAGCTTATCAATGACTTTCGGAGATTCGAGTTGGAGATCGTGCTACCGCCTTCTTTGGGACAATTGATGCAGCTGCAAGTACAGTCGTCGTTGATCAAGAATATTAGAGCAGCACAGTCACAGGACCCAAGATTGCAGAAGTTTTGAGAACAAGTTGAAGCGGGACTTCGAACGGACTTGTTGATTCATGAAGATGGTTCGTTGCGGTATAGTAGCCGTTTGTGTGTGCCAAAAGGAGACATTCGTGAAGAAGTTATGAAGGAGGCACAAAGTTTCGCGTATTCCGTACATCCTGGAGGCACGAAGATGTACCGTAATCTACGACAGCATTTCTGGTGGGAAGGTATGAAAAGGGAGATTGCTCGCTTTGTAGCAAAGTGCTTGGTGTGTCAGCAAGTTAAGGCTGAATATCAAAGGGTTGCTGGTTTATTGCAACCACTTTCGATTCCTTAATGGAAGTGGGAACATATAACCATGGATTTCGTGACAGCTTTACCGCAGAGTCCAAAGGGCAACAATGCAGTTTGGGTGATTGTTGATCGATTGACCAAGGCAGCTCATTTCATACCATTTCGAGTTGGTCAATCAATGGAAGCATTGGCGGAACGGTACATGCAGGAGATCGTGAGATTGCATGGAGTACCGATGAGCATTGTGTCCGACCGTGACACCCGTTTCTTATCACACTTCTGGAGGAGTTTACAGGAAAGTTTGGGGACGCGATTGAAGTTTAGCATAGCTTATCATCCTCAGACAGATGGCCAGTCGGAGAGAATGATCCAAACTCTTGAAGACATGTTGAGAGCTTGCATGTTAGATTTCAAGGGTTCATGGGAGGATCATCTACACTTGGTGGAGTTTTCGTACAACAACAGTTTTCAGGCGACTATTCAGATGGCTCCATTCGAAGCATTGTATGGTCGCAAGTGTCGTTCACCTTTTTGTTGGGACGATGTTGGAGAACGAAGATTGTTGGGACCGGATTTGATCGTGCAAACAGTAGAGAAAATTAACACTATCCGGAAGCATATGAAGGCAGCACAAGATCGGTAGAAGAGTTGGGCCGATACATCGAGAAGAGCTCTAGAGTTCGCTGTTGGTGATCTGGTATTCTTGAAGATATCACCGACTAGAGGAGTGATTCGTTTTGGGAGTCGAGGCAAGTTTAGTCCTCGATTCGTAGGGCCTTTCGAGATTTTGGAGCGTGTTGGAGAAGTGGCTTACCGATTGGCGTTACCACAATCTTTGGTGAATGTTCATGACGTGTTTCATGTATCTCAACTCCGTAAGTATGTTCGAGATAAAACACACGTGCTGGATCATTCAGAGCTGACCGTGAGAGAGGATTTGACCTTTGAGGAGCGACCGATGTCGATTGTTGATCGAAGAGAAAAGGTCCTTAAGAACAAAGTTATCCCTCTCGTACTTGTTTCTTGGGGGAATCGCTCGCGTGGAGAATCAACTTGGGAACGAGAAGATGAAATCCGACAGAAGTTTCCACACCTATTCTTGTAGTTCCTTGATTGTTTATCTTTCCTTGTTCTTGCAAATTTCGAGGACGAAATTCTTTTTGTAGTTGGGTATAATGTAACACCCTAGTTCATTCATACCAGTTCCAGTTCTCGTATTTGCTTATTTTTGGTATTTTTCTTGATTTATCATGTTTTGGGTGCGAATGGTATTTCACATTAGTATTGCATCCAACCCAACCCGCTTGCTTGAAACTTGTTTGATTTATATTTATGAATTATCTTGACTTGTTACATAGACATGTGCACTTTCATAAATACTGCATACTGGTATTTTATCTAGCATTGCATCTTTTACCATATAACATTTTAAGTCACGTAAAATATTTTAAAATACATTGCATGGCCTGCATGATACCCTTAACCCTGCCGTAGCATCCGCGCATCTTGTTCTTGTCCCGTTCAGTGAAACGGACTTGTTTGGATAGCTACGCGCACGTACGTGCATCCGTTCTTGGGGGTATGCATTTCCGTTACCCGAGCATTCATTTTTAAATTTGGTCGTCGCATATATTTTTCATATTTTAAAACTAAATTTTAGACCCGACCCGGGCGTGTTTTGGAATATTTTTGTATCTCGCCAAAATTCAAATTTATTTAATATTTAAAATTTATTTAACCGTTTAAATTTTCGTTAACAGTTCGAATTTCCTAAAAACTAACTAAAATCTTTTTATATAAAAATCCTAACTATTTTAAATACAGAACTCTCTCTCTCCCCACTAAAATCCAATTTTCTTTCTCCTCCTCTCTCTCTCTCTCCTCTCGCGTATCTCTCTCTCTCCTCTCGCGGTGAGAACGAGTCGCGTCACCTCCCTGAAGGCTTATCGTCACCTCCCTTATCAAACCCCCATATCTTCTCCTTCTTTTCTTATTTATAACCCGAGCATCCTCTCCTCGTAAACCCATCACAACTCGAAACCTAACCCTAAAAATTCCATTGCCTCTTCACCCTCACATCACCGAGCCTCCTTCTCCTCTTCATCGACATCTCCTTCTTATTCTCTCTCTATTCCCGAGCACCTCCTGCACCCTCAAAACCATAGAACCCTCATCTCGTCGCCGTTCCCTCACCTCCGACGACTCCAGCTTCACACCACAATCATCATCATCTCCTCCTCTCCCTCTCCTCTGCACTTCTTATCTTCATCTCTTCCCTGCACCCAAACCTCAGCCAACAACACACCCGAGCCAAACCCTAACAACCAAACCACATTCGCCGGAGCTCCGTTCGCTGCCGTCGACACCATCACCCCCTCTCTGCAAACACAGTGCACCATCCTGTGAGCAATCCCTCTTCTTCTCTTCTTCTCTTCCTCTTTCTTTTCTTTTCTTTCTTTGATTCTTTATCTCTGTTTTTCATAGTTCGCCGGAGCCGGGATCGACGCCGACGATCCAGACAACGTACCTTACCTGCATGATCATCCTCGTGCGTTACTTGAACCCGTTCCGTGTACCGTGCGTACGTTGCGACATTTTGCCGACGTCGGACGTACCGTACATATCCGTTTCTTGATCCGTCTAGGCAAGTTAATCTTGTTGCATGCTATAATACCATAATCTATATCTATTTGAAATATAATACTTCAAAATGGTTAATTTTGCAATCCACATTATTTTTTTCGGTTTTATCGATTTATTCGATGTCCGTTTACATTCATATAATACATTTTAGATCTAGGGCATGAAAACCTGTATTGTTACTTATTGCATCCAGTTTAGTATAACAGTTCATATTATTTAAAATGTACTTTCCGTAATTACCAGTTTATCATTTTACGGGTATATGATATCCGTTTGCATCCATTCATATAGAATGCATATAGCTGCATCTACAGATCTCATTAATAACCTAATATTGTTGTTGTAACACCCCATGTTTAATAAAGTGCATCCTAATTAGTATTAGAACTATAAATGAAACCCTAATCGATAATTGTGCATCCATTGATTTTATACCTACCATGTTACATTATTTCATTGTATTGTTATATTTGATTTCGTGCATTCATACTTAGTACAGTTGATTGTGATTACCCATTTGTTACCTGTGCACTACCTGACTTGACCTGATACCCTATTTGACATGACTTGATATTTGTGCACTACCTGACATGACCTGATATATTACTACTTGACTTGTTACCTAATCTTATTACTAATGCCGACAATCTTGGCCTGTCGTCCCTACGGACATTTCCTGTTGTCTATGCAGACAGACTTGTACCTGCTTGATCCTGTGTTGGCATTAGCTTCAGATTTATCAATACCTGACTTACACATATAACATGGGGGTATTGGGAAATCAAGAATGTAGCCGAACGTAACTCAAAGGGCTATTATCCTTTTATCGTAGTCCCGTGGCGTTGAACGGGACATAGACTCACAGTCTATTATCCTTTTACCGTGGTCCCGTGGGGTTGAACGGGGCATAGACCGATGGGTTACGATGAGGATTACATTAATTGATTTCAAAGGACTTTAGATTAGATAACCCTATAGCACAGTTTGGACTACTCGCTGCACTTCACCCGTTTATATCCTGTTCACTGATCTTTATTCATGTTACCATTTATTTCCTGATAACTTGTTTATACTTCATACCTGCATATTTCATCACATCCTGCTTGCTTAGAATTATTGATATTATGACACACTGACGTCTGGGTTTTGCATGGCCCAGATCCCTTATCCTTATCGCAGGCAGTCTAGGAGTATTTTGATCAACAGGCCGAGCAGTGATGACCTGTTATTAGTTTAGTTTAGTTTCCTTTCAGTATTTTCATTCCTGATGTGAGCCCGCATTATGGGACGTACATTCCAGTTTATTATTGTACTTGGATCTTTTGCTTCCGCATTATTTTATTTCATGACTCGTTTATTCTGGCTTATGGACATGTGTTAGATAGTTTATTACTGTTCTTGATATCTCTACAGCCGTAATGTGACTGTGGAGGGATATTTCCTATCCACGGGTAGCATGGTTGGCTCTGTCGCATGCCTATCTTAGCGCACTCTGGGAAGCGGGACGTGACAAAAGGAGAAGGCCGGAGAAGATCGTTCCGCCTGTGACGAATCGCACAGGCACTAAACCTAAATGCCCTAAGTCTAGGGGCATAGTTGTGCACACGGTTTATATAGATTTCGGAAAAGAGGAAAGTCGTGCTTCTATGGGTCACCGACCGCTCACCCGATCAGTGACAAAGGCTCAGGAGTAACAACAGCAAAAGCTCCAGGAGATGCTGACAACTTTGGCTGCACTCACTGGGCCAAAAGAAATCCCAGAGGCGTCATCGGAGCAGCGTCAAGAACAAGAAACTGATGCCGAATTCCTCCGAAGAATGCTCGAGAGGAAAGACAAAGAGGCCGCAGAACAAGCGGCCAATATAAAACAAATAGCGCTTTTATTCCAAGATATGGTCGGGATGATGATACAGCCGGATCCTCCAGATGAAGACCCTCCGATTATCCTTGAAGACGACCGAGAGGAGACGTCAAACCCTCTTCCAGCTTGTTCAGCAGCCAAGGAGGAGACCATCTCCAAAGCCGCCCTGGATGACTATATCGCTCAGCAGATACGAGCTCATCAGGCGAGCGAAGCGGCTGGCCAAATTGTTAAGACTGGACGCCCCTATCCGGGTTGGTACGACCAAATAAAGTACCCTCCGGGATATACGATCCCTAAATTCCACGTATATAAGGGGACAGGGAATCCACACCAGCACGTTGCTCAATTCAGGACTCTGTGCGGCAACACCGGAGGTGACGATAAGCTACTGCTCCGCCAGTTTGTTGGCAGCTTATCGAAAACAGCATTCGAGTGGTATTCCGAACTCCCGAATGACTCTATCAAGACATTTGCAGAAATGGAGCTACTGTTTATACAGAAATTCGCAAGCGCTAGCGAGCGCACCCCGATCACTATACTAATTAACGCCAGGGTGAAGCCAGGTGAAATATGGGTTCAGTACGCGATAAGGTGGTGGAATCTATGGTCGAAGTGCGAACAGCGCATAGAGGAAGCTCCAGCCGTGGGCATGTTCGTGGGGACCCTCGACCCTCAGGCAACCATTTCCCAATTCATGATGTTCTTCAAGCCCACCACTTTCCACGCCTTGATCAACAAACTGGCCCAAATGGATCAGATGGGCCATAGACCGTCTTCCTCGAAGATGGAGCCTCGAAACGAAAAGGGAAAAGGGAAAGCGACCTTCGTCGCCAATGCTCAGCAGCAGCACAGTGGTCCAAAGCCGGCTGATCACCAAAGTGATAGACAGCGATTCTTTAATGAAAAACTAAAACGCCCTTATTCGTTTCCCCCGGATAAAACGAAGAGACTGTTCGAGCTGGCGGTGCGCAACAGGATCATCAATCTGCCAGATCCAAGACGTCCGCTGCAGCCAGGCGACGCCAACAATCCTAATTATTGCCCCTACCACCGAGCATTAAGCCATCCAATCGAAGATTGCTTCATCTTTAAAGGCTGGATTGAGGACCAATACCAACAGGGCAAATTCACACTGTCCGAGAACTGGAAAATAAGCCCGCCCCAGCCACACGCTCTTAAAAAGTCAGACATGCCGGGGGCATCATGCTCTTTTGTAGAAGAAGCTCCATGGGAAGTAGTTCTTTCAGCGAAAACTAAAAGAATGCTGAAAGATCTCCAAGCATGTTCGGCGATTAAGTGGAAGAGCCCGCTGAAGCCCGAGATCATTGAGGGAATGCTGAAGCCGCGCCCGACGCCAAGAATTGATAGCGATAGTCAAAATGCCCATGTCCAGCTGTCAAAGTCTTCAAAGAAGAAGAAGAAGACCAAAAGGCCCGTGAAGCCTGATGACAAGCGCACGGACCTGCAAAAACATATTAACGTGCTAGAAGAATACAACCAAAAGGCGCGAATCCCGGTCACACTCCAAGAGTTTCTCAACACTATCCTTGAGAGCGGAGATAAAGACAATAACGACGGTGATGACTCGTGAGAAGAATCTGAGGATTATGTAGCAAGTTGCCACATGATCTCTCATTCGGCGTTAACTAGCGAAGAAGCTCACTCGGCGTTAAAAGACAGCATAAAAGAGCTGGGGGCAGGGTCGAAGCCAAAACCCTTGGAACCGTCTGACGAGATGATTGACCTGCTGCTGAACGAAGCCCGTCAGAAGAGCAAGGATGATCAAGAACGCGAAACGGCCATATTCGAAAAGGCCAGGAGTCGGCGTCAATTTAAAGAGGTCATGGGTCATGAAACACTCCAACCGGATAGAAGCACTTCTGCCGCCAGCAAAAGCAGATTTAAGATAAGGAAGCAGTTCGCTAAAGCCCTGTCGATAGGAATGAAGTTGCCACCTTTCAAAGAAGACACTTCAGAAAATACGTTCCCCGACGAACTAGAAGCACATCCAAACTACTGCTTATACCAACGGAGGATCACACACCCTACTGAGGAATGCATGGCCTTTAAAAATTGGTGGCAGGGATACGTTGCTCATCGACAGCATTTCAAGCGGATGAAGCACAAAACTCGTCGAGAGCAAAGAAGCGCGACCGATGAGCATAAAAAAACTGCCGGCAACTGTCACATGGTTGATTCCGGGGGATCGCAAGTTCTCACCTTCGGGAGCGATTCTGATGAAGAAATAGCTCCCGGCCCTCTCTTCAAGAAATCCATCTCCAAAACAGAAGAGATAAAGACCTACGAGAACATTCAGCTACGTAATCGTACGGTACCCGAAAGGAATCTCGGGCCCACAAACAACGGAGCGAATAAAAAAAGTAAAGGAAAGGAAAAAGTCCCTGAGGATATCGCCCTCGATGATTGGGTCATCGAAGAGCTGACAGCCAAGGACCCGCCAAAGAGACAAGGTGGATTATAACGTTCTGGTACACCTGAGGAAGATACCCTGGCAACTAAGCATTCTCGATGCCCTCCTGCTATCCAAAGAGGGGAGAGATTCTTTGATCAAGGTATTGCAAGAACCCGAGCAGTTCCAAGCTTTCCTTGCCGAAGAAAAGATGAATGACGAGCTGGAAGAAGTGCACACGGCTGATATCACTTTCGGCGATGAAGATCTCCTCCTCAGAACGTGCGAGCACAACCGTCCCTTGTATATCACCGGATACTTCCATGATATAAAGATAGGGAAAATCCTAGTTGATAACGGGTCCTCTGTAAACCTCCTAAATGTGAGGGTGTTAAAAGAAATTTGCATGAGCGTTCAACACCTCGCTCGGGATAAAATCACCATCTCCGGGTTCGACTCCCAGTCATCACGGATGCTCGGGTCTGTGATACTGACACTACTCTTAGGCTGTTCGTTACTGACATCAAGTTTCACGTCATTGACGCCAAGACTTGCTACAACGCTTTGCTCGGCTGGCCTTGGCTACACGAGTACAATATCATCCCTTCTATACAGCATCAGTGTATGAAGTATTTCAAAGACGGTCTCGAGTACACCGTAACGGGGGAGCTAAATCCATTCACCATGAATGAAGTCCGTAAATACGAGACGCCAAGTATTTCCTTCCAGACTTCGAAGACACGGAGAGATGCCATAAACCGGAGAATAAGCAGAAAGCTATCACCACTATTCCGGTCTTCGGGAGTGATACCGAAGAGGAAGAAGAGATAGTTTATTCAGGGCCGCCCCAATGCAATAAGCCGGGACCGTCCACCCTTATTTTGATCTTTGGCAGCGACTCTGAAGAGGAGGTCAACACGATATTCTCGGTCCGACCACCAATACGAGCCTTCACTGGCGATGAACGGAGTTTGCAAATCGCCATGGTTCCGCAAGAGCATTACAAAGAGCTCGACACACTTGATACCTATAGTGTGCAGGAACTGCAGACGTTCTACATCCCTCCCAGGCGAAAAGATGAAAAAGCGATCCTCTTTTATCGATCCGCGGAAACCAAAGTGGAGAAAGAAATCTGGCATGGTGCCGATTCTGCACTTGACAGGCTCCAGCCCATTCGTCTGCCCAGATACTGCACAGAAGGGTTAAAAAGGCTGTTGAGGTGCCAAGGCGTACCTTTTAAGCAGACCGCGCGACAGGCTCAATTCTACAACAGGATTTGGAACATCCCCGGAACTCAGCGAAAATTGCCCAACGGGAGAATGGAAACGATCAGGCTTGGATATGTTCAATCCAAGAAACGGGAGCGATTCCATGGCTGCTACGTTATACATGACTTTGATGACGAAGGAGATGCTCTACTAGAAGACGCTAACCCTGAACCAAAACGAGGTCCCGCCTTGAAAGTGCCAAGTCCGTCGTTCGAAGAACAGATGGACAAGCTAATAAGGGAAGCGGGTCAAAAGGTCCGAGATGACCATAGCCACGAAATGGCCATTTACGAGAAAACCAGGACACAGCGCCTCCTTCAACAAGCTACAGAGAATGACGATGCCCTTCGTTGCCAGCCCGTCGTAAAAAAGACCCGACGCGGAGGCAAAAACAAGTCAAAGATCGGAAAAACGTTCGACAGCGGCAAAACGGGTCTAAGAAGCCGCGTGATCGAAAATTGAACAGCCGGGATCCGTCTCTTATAAAGAAGATGGGTCGAGCATATTCTTTTCTCCAAAACAAGATAAGGAAGATATTTGATCTTGTCATGAAATATCAAATGATTATGCTTCTGGAGTACAAACACCCCGAACAAGCGGACGAGGTCTCTCACCCGGATTATTGCTCATATCACCGAGCCATAAGTCATCCTCATGAAGACTGCTTTACATTCAAAAACTGGGTGGAAGACCAATATCAGTAAGGCAAGTTTGCTTTATCCAGCAGTTGGAGGGTAACCCCACCACAGAAGCATCTACCGAAAGCAATGTATGCAGCGAGAGTAGAACCAGATCAACATCGGTCTTAGAAACGGTCTCGTACCTGCCACGTGATAACGCTGTCAGAAGAAGGAGAGCGCGACAATGTGGATGACCTCTTCGGTGCTTCGAAAATGAGGATGAAGATGAGTTGATCTCAAAATTTCCACCTGCCCTGAAAGAGCTGGAAGATGGAATGCATACTACAGCGGACAACCTGAGAAAAATCGACTTGGGGACGGCAAACGACCCGCAGCCTACATTCATCAGTGAGCTGCTTTCTAAAGAGCAAGTGGCTACGCTCAAAGACGTGCTCATGCAGTATAAAGACTGCTTCACATGGAATTATTCTGAGATGCCAGGGTTAGATCCGGAAATAGCTGTGCATAAATTGGCGATATCTCCAGACGTCAAGTCAGTTAAACAAGCACCGAGAAGAATGCGGCTCGAACTTGAAATGAGCATCAATGCCGAAGTTAAGAAACTAATCGACTCCGACTTCATCCAAGAAATCCAATACCCTGACTGGATTGCCAATATTGTCCCAGTGATGAAAAAATGGAATGGTGCGCATCTGCGTAGACTTTCGGGATCTCAACAACGCCTGTCCGAAGGATGATTTCCCCGTTCCGGTTACTGAGCTGATGATAGACAACACGTCCACTCACGAAGTCTTCTTCTTCATGGACGGATCATCAGGGTACAATCAAATAAAGATGCATCCCGAAGACCAGAAGCATACCGCTTTCTGAACCCCGCTGGGTATATTCTGCTACAAAATGATGCCTTTCGGTCTGAAGAACGCCGGCGCCACCTATAGAGGGCCATGACGAAGATTTTCGATGACCTCATACATGAAATCATCGAATGCTATATCGACGACCTCGTAGTTAAAAGCAAATCGTACGAGGAAAATTGGGAGCATCTGAAGATAGTGTTTCAGCGCCTTCGGAAATACAACTTGAAGATGAACCCTTTCAAATGCGCATTCGGAGTCTCCTCAGGTAAATTCCTAGGATTCATCGTACGATACCGGGGCATCAAAATAGACCCATCAAAGATCAAGGCGATTATGGAAATGCCTCCCCCAAGGACTCTGAAACAACTACGGTCTCTCCAAGGAAAGCTCGCATATATCCGGCGGTTCATCGCCAATCTCTCCGACAAGTGTTGCCCCTACATTCATCTAATGAAGAAGGGGACTCCGTTCATTTGGGATCGCAAATGCCAAAGTGCACTAAATGAAATCAAGCAATACCATCAGAATCCACCGGTACTGACCGCTCCGTTCAAGGGAAAACCCCTCATCCTATACATAACAGCCCTTGAAGGTTCTTTAGGCGCATTATGGGCACAGGAGAACGACCAAGGAAGGGAGAGAGCCCTCTACTACTTGAGTCGAGTTCTACTGGGGGCAAAAAACAACTACTCCCCTATCGAAAAGCACTGCCTGGCATTAATCTTCGCGATAACGAAGCTCAGACACTACGCGTTGGTGCATGAGGTCCATCTCATATCAAAAGTGGATCCTCTCAAATATTTGATGTCGAGAGCCATACTAATGAGACGGCTCGCTAAATGGTCCCTCCTCCTGATGGAGTTCTCGATAGCTTATCGTCCCCTCAAGGCAATGAAAGGCCAGGCTATAGCCGACTTCCTCGCCGAGCATCCAATACCTGCCGACTCCCCCTTGAACTGCGAATTGCCCAATGAGCACGCGTTTGACACGATCGACAAGGAGAAAGGAAGGAGCGATACCCGGTGGGAACTCTACTTCGATGGGGCATCTTCCATGAAGAAGCGAAAGCACCGCTCCCCTATAATCAAATCTGGGGTAGGCCTTATCTTCAAGACTCCGCAAGGAGGGATAATGCGCTTTGCCTTCTCCTTAACAGAGCCGAGGACAAACAATGAAGCCTAATATGAAGCTTTGATAGCAAGTCTTGAGATCGCTGTCGACATGGGGATCAAAAACCTCCTCATATACAGAGACTCCCAGCTGGTCGTTAGTCAAGTAAACGGCGATTATCAAACGTGCAAACCAGAGTTGGTGAAGTACGGCGAAAGAGTGCAACAATTGCTGACTCAAATCCCTGCCTACGCCCTGGAAAGCATACCGCGTGCGGAAAATAGCAAAGCGGATGCGTTAGCCAAACTCGCTAAAGAACTGACTGACGAAAACCTCGATGAGGTGAGGATCGTTGTGCAAAGTCGTCGGGTTCTTGCGCCAGCAGAAATATCTCCGGAGCCGTCTGAAGAAAAGGAAGCGACCAAGGAGACAGCCTTACAAATGGAAGACCAGGAAAAGACTAAAGATTGGAGGGAAGTCTTTATAGACTACTTCAAATCCCGTCGAACACCTGAAGATGTGTCCTTAAGACATCAGCTCATTAAACGAGCTCTGTCCTTCGCCTTCGTCAATGATACTCTATATAAGAGATCATTCGACTCTTTATGGCTAAGATGCCTGGGTCCGGAAGAAGCAAAGAGAGTCGTCCAAGAAACTCACGACGAACTCTACGGCTCTCATCAAGCCGGGCCGAAGATAAAACTGAAGATCAAAAGGATGGGCTACTATTGGCCCACGATGATCCAAGACTGCCTCGAATACGCGAAGCAGTGCCACTCGTGCCAAATTCATGGAGACTTCATCCATCAGCATCCAAATCCGCCACACCCAACGGTGGGTAGCTGGCCGTTCGAAATATGGGGAATGGACATAATCGAGCCCATCGAACCGGTATCATCTAGAGGATATCGGTTCATATTGGCAACCACCGATTACTTCTCTAAGTGGGTTGAAGCAGTACCATTGAAAGAAGTGAAGACGGAGAATATCCTCCATTTCTTCAAGACACACGCCATCTATCGGTTCGGCACTCCATGACGGATTATCTCCGATAATGGACCAGCCTACAGAAGCCACAAGATCAGCCGCTTCGCACAGCAGTATAACATAGACTGGAGATACTCTTCGGTCTATAATCCACGAGCCAACGGTCTAGCTGAGGCTTTCAACAAGACCTTGACGAAGATCATAAAAAAGACAGTGTCCAAAAATAAGAAAGACTGGCACGAGAGACTGCATGAAGCTCTCTGAGCGTATCAAACCACGTTCAAAACGGCCACAAATACAACGCTATATGCCTTGGTATTCGACGCAGAAGCGATACTTCCCTTGGAGATAGAGCTACCCTCTCTATGAGTGGAAGTTCATTACGAGCTAACAGATGAAGAGAACGCTTATCTTCGGCTGGAGGAGCTCGACGCCCTTGACGAAACCCGGCTCATGGCGCAACAAAACTTGGAGGCGTACAAAGCAAAGATGACGCGCTCATACGAAAGATTGACTAGACTGAGGACATTCCGCCCAGGCGAGCTCGTGCTAGTGGTCAAAAGACCTATGATCCCTAATCGTGCCAAACAGGGAAAATTTGAGCCAAACTATGAGGGCCCGTATATCATAGACAAAGTCTACCAAGGTGGGGCTTACTTTCTCATGGATATATATGGCGAAAGACCCTTCAGGCCAATAAACGGCCAGTTCTTGAAAAAATACTACGCCTGACGAGTCGTGGCCTAGGTCAACGATAGATGACGACGCCTATGTCCGCTCGCTATCTTCCTAAGCCCAAACTCTATAAGCAAAACTGTTGTCTCCAAAACGGCAATAATGGATCGCAATGTCCTAAAACTAACGACTGACCGAAATGTCTCTAAACAACTATGGACCGCAGTATCCTAAGGCTGGCGCGCAAAAAAAAAACGGCACGTCCATAAGCAAAATGGGCACGGATGAAAACCCGAAAGGGCTCCGTGAATAAAAACAGCAGGGCTACCGGCGAGTTTGTGAAAACCCGAAAGGGCGCAATCTCGTTAAAAGACACTTGCAAGGTCCTCTCGACCTTGTAAGGAGAAAATACCTGCGTGAGATCCTTACGACTCACAAGAAAGCAACACACTTAGAAATCCTCACGATTCCTAAGGAGAAAATACACTTACGAGATCCTCACGACTCATAAGGAGAATTCCCCTATGAGACCCTCACGGCTCATAAGATTCAAATGCCTTAAGCTACAGGGATCTAAACCTGTTCTTAAGCCGTCATACCCCCCCTAATTTTGCCCTACAAGCGGTTTAATACTAGCTCTTGTATACAATCTACGGGCATAAATAAATGTCTCCCCCACCAAGTTCCCGCCAATGGCGCGAAATTTCCCCGCTTGGTGAACAACACTTGTAAGTCCTCTCGACTTATAAGGAGAAAACACTCTTGGGAGATCCTTACGACCCTCAAGAGAAAACGCACTTAGGAGTCCTCACGACCCCTAAGGAGAAAACGCACCTACAAGATCCTCATAACTTATAGGGAGAAATACCTTTATGAGACCCTTACGGCTCATGAAGTCAAAAACCTTAGTCGACAGGATCATAACCTTGTTTGCTAAGCCACCTTTGTTCGAATCAACAAAGGCAAATGATGATTCGCTCCTGGTAATATCCCAGTCGTAGCGATGCCGATGCCTGAATCGGTATCAGATCCCAGGTCCCTTTCTCTCGGCAAAAAGACAGCGAGCCATAAATGCATATGAAATAGCTGAAATGATGGGGCACCTCGCAATAAAAATCAGCGAGTAAAATATATGCATACAAAATAACCGAAATGATTGGGCAACTCGCAATAAAAAGCAGCGAGTAAGTTCTGATTGAATGAGATTCTTTACGAAAAGAAAAATAGCCGAAAAGATTGGGCACCGCGAAAAAAATAGCCAAAATGATTAGGCAATCGCGACTTTCGCGATATAAAAAGCTGAAATGATATAGCATCGCGGAAAGAAATGAAAAAAATGAAATGAAACTTTTTGCCCTGTAGGTAAGTCCATACTGACCCCTGTATACGATCCATGGGCATAAACAAAAAGGAATCACATGTCCCAAACAAACTCTGTCAAAAGGAAGAGTCAAGTTTCAGCGGCAATATCTGCATCCCAGAAGACCCGCAACGGCGTCCCTCCTCATGCCAACTAAGCACGGACTCGACATCATCAATTGGAGCCACGGCAAAGTCCCTAGTTCCAAGACTCTGTTGGATATATATGCCCTAGAGGCTTTCATTGTATAGGATGCTTGGGATATGTATGTACATGACAATCTTGCTTGATATGATAGTATGCTATTTGGTTTGTCTTTGTCTTAACATATGATATATTTTACATTGTATTTATATATACATGTTGATAAAGCCCATAGGGTATTTGCCTGACTACCGGCGTTGTGATGGCAGTCATACTTGTGGGAGCTGGATAGTCAATAGGCACATCCTTAGATGTCCCTGGTCGCAGGAGTATCGAGATTGGGCATCGATATTCCAGAGTAGACTAGTGTATACATATTTAGACCCTGAGGAGGGGCGATGGACTGGTCCCACAGCCATTGGTGGAGTGCACCTAAGATAGTATACAGATGCTCACTGGGTGTGAGTACACCGGATAAGACTCCCCGAGAACTGACTGGATGGTATTATACCTAACGTCAGATAGCAGTTCTTAGGTGACATGTGTGCAGATAGTTCGTTGACTTAAGGTCGTCATTTGTCTCGTATGAGTTCCCACTGTGCTTTGATTACTACCCTACCACGGTTCAAAGGAGTTGTGCAAACAGGTTTTAGTTGGGCACGGTCCCAAGCCACGTGGAGGCAGTGAGCGACTGTTAGGGATTCGTCTCTCCCGGTATAGGGAGTTGATATCGCACGGTGATCGGTTGGTCATTACCATAAGTCCCTGGCCAGGGCTGATTGAGAATTACTGATGGACTGATCAGTAGATTCTCGGATGGTCTTGAGCCATGCCGACACGACTTGTACGGTTATTAGGGGTTTGACGTCCACCACCTCCCTAGACCATACATGTGATACTCTTAGACGAACAGACCGGACTGCGCGGATATTATCACGGACAGGCTCAGTAGGAGTTCGGATGGGTTTCCTCATCGGCTTTCTTATCGACATCTACCTGGGGACCGTTACATACAGCTAGTGCCGCTTGCGGTCTGTGGTTGAACCCACTGCCAGCGTAGTAGTCGAGTCTTTAGAGTCCCACACTAAGATTTCCCAACTCCAGGTGAAACGATATAGAGGTCGTATGGTTTTACGACAAGGGTTCGGACGTATACGTGTTTAAACGCACGTACGATGTTCGGACGGTTTTTACTAGCCGGCTTTAGTTTAAGCCAGATTCTAGTATCGGGTTATTGGATTTATACAGTCTAAAGTTTTTCCGTGTTTTCACGGATGGGAGGGGCGTTCTCGTAATTTTCCGGGAAGCTTCTAGAAGGATGGTGACTTGGGGGTTAAGGTGGCATTTTCATTAAATGCAATTGTGACTCATTTTGTGTGATTCATCATATTATTAATGCATCATTAAATGCTTAATGACCCATATAGTGAATCACTCATATTGAATTAATGAAGCATGGTGAATAATCATATTTATTCATTTATTTGATAATTCATTATGCTTCATATATATTCAAGTGAGAAGCTTTTTCATTTCATTATCCTGTTCACCTTCTCTCTCCTCAAGCTCACTCTCTCTTCAAACCCTAATCCTACCACTCATGAGTTGAGATCAAGGATTAGAATAGACTAAACACTCCATAACCTAACTCTATATAACCTAAGTTCCTTTGATTAGCAACTAGAGAAACTTAGTAACCTCAAGTTTAGAGGTAAAGCTTGGATTAGAGTTCTCGAGTGGATCATCTATCACGGAAAGGAGGCCGAGGAGGACGTAGAGATCGTAAAGACGAAGGACACGTATCACTAGGTATAATCTCTTTACATAGTAGCTAAGAACTTCTACGGTAGTTGTTAATTATCGTTTAGTAAAGATCTTCAGTTAGTCGATGTTTGCATACAAAACAAGATCGTTTTTCATATTTCCGCCTCCCCACAACTCGTGGGGTGTTATACATTGACTTACAGTAGTATCAGAGCCTCACTAAACAATAATTAACTCATTTGCAAAGTCGTATGAATTTCGAACGCAAAACAAACCAAAAAATACACGGATATCACATAGTTTCTGTCAATTTTAAAATGAGGCCTAAAAATTTTTCAGGTACCTCGAGAATAACATACATGAAATTATAAGAACACTGGAAAAAAATGGGCTCCTGAATCGGCCACTGAGCCGCGGAACCGCGGCCGATCCCACCGATCCGCCGCGGATCCGCGGCCGAGTTGGAGCCGATTCAGCCCAGTTTTTCCCTGTGCATCTTTTGTGATATTTTGTATTTTCTGGAATAATTTATTTTCTACTCAAGTTTCAGATTTACAGAGAAGATTTGGAATAGAATCTAATGTGTTTAATCGATCGAAATTATACGATGTTTCCTTGTTTGGTTATATCTGTGAACTGTATTATGTTTTCGTAAACCTCCCCTAACTGCTAATATGTCGGTTGGCAGGGGGTTGCACATATCTGTGATGTTGGTTTTAACTGTTTGTGATTATGAACTGTATTGGATTGTTATGATGATTAGCCGGGTTTTGTGATGGGTTATTGTATTAATTCATTCGATATAATTGTAATAAGTTGTAATATTATTTTGCGGGGCACATCCAGGTTGCGGTTGTAGCCACCGTTGTATTATTTCATTTTACTGTTTTTGCTCCTATGATAGACCCAAGGTAGGGTGCACAAACTACCGGGTATTTCGAAGTGTTTAGTGGCCTACTCATGTTGTTGAGGGAGACCGCTTCACTTCGGGTACTTGACGGGTAGTTTGCCGTACCCGTAGGGGTCTGGGGTGGGGTAATGGCTATTCATCACAACTGTGTAATCCGTCTTTCATTGCAGGCTCAAAGGAAACGCGGATTGCTTGCAAATCCAATATTGTTCATCTGTGATCTGGAATGCCTATTATTGCGTCTGACAAATGTACAATATCTATATATGATAGCTATTTAGACGTCACTTATGTTTTACACCCGCACTAGCCCAGCCCCCGCTCTGCCGTTAGTTAAGTAATCTAACGGGTGATGACGGGACCCAGAGGCGAATGCGGATGGCATAAGAGGACGTTATATTTTCATTGTTATCTGTAATGATAGGTTAATTAATGGGACGCATTATTATTAATGCAAAGAAAATAAAACCTAAACTGAATCATTGGAACAATTTCAAAACCACTTGGTTTTCTTCAAAAAGCAAATTTTAAATGCGGAGCTTAAACCACTCCTTTTAAATAAAAGCTATCTTTGTTCCTTCGATCATATCAAGTTCATCACGTTAATGGTTTTTTTGCCAAAAACCAGCCGTAACCCTCCGTTGTTTCAGATAGACAGCACATCGTATTCATGCTATGCTTGTTGGCCTACGTCAAGGCATAGTGTATGGTCGCAGTATGTTTGCCTATTTGTTGCATAGATAGATGCATTAGTTTAGGACAGACGTACAACCTTGTTGGCATACGTCAAGGGCATGTACGATGTACCTAAATTGATCAGGACAACGACGGGTAGAACTTGACTTGCGTCTTATAATTTGTTGGCCTACGTCAAGGTCATAAGAGCTTGGGGTAAAAATCATATCGAGAGTTTCAAACATAAAGGAAACTTGCAGATTTAGCATACCTTCTGAAGTGTGGTGACTAGAGTGGCTTCCATCTAGGGCATCATGCAATGCAATGATAGTTGGATCCCGATCCCACTGATGAGTAGGATTACTCTCGGGAATTTTTCTCACTTAACAATCAATGCTATAAACCAAGTAGGTGACAAGAAAGGTGTTAGAGGGGCTACGCCTCTAGAGAAAAGAGATTATTTAATTAAAGAATTTCACGAAAGCATTGGAAAACCTCCCTCGAAGTACCAACACTGGCCTGGCTGAATGGTTAAGCAAGTATTGTAACGTGTGATTAAAACCTGAATAATTCTTCTTTTAGGTTTTGAAGAAGGATTTGAGGAAACGGTGGGAGCCATCCTGTTTAGATAAATTAAAAACCAATCTAAACTTGTAAGAGCATATGCTGAGTGTTTTCTTTTCTCTCTCTCTGGCAGCTACCATGACAGGACTAAAACTATTACTTGAAAAAATATACTGACCGGGCAGAACTATAAAGATTGGCTAAGGAACGTCAGTATTGCACTGACTTATGACAAAATAGCATATGTTACCACCGCTGTTCCTCCCCTTATCCCAGGACCAGATTCCTCAGTTGTGGATAAGGAAGTTCGCAAAACCTGGGATCTAGACTATGAGCGAGCTAAGTGTATCGTGCTGGCGTCCATGAACAATGAACTCCAGAAATAGCACGAGAGAATGGATATTATATCCATCTTTCTCCCTGTCAAAGAATTGTATGGGAAGTACTCCCGTATCGCGAGGTACGAAACCTCAAGGAAACTCTTCCAGATGAGGTTAGCTCCAGGATCGCCTGTAGGAGAGCACGTCCTCAAAATGTTCAGCCTCATTGAGGAACTCGCAAACCTGGGATGCGTGCTAGAAAATGATCTGTACATCGACTTGATTTTGCAGTCCCTTCCCCACACCTTCTCTCAGTTCGTGCTGAACTTCAACATGCACGAAATGGAAGCTGATCTTCCAAAGCTCCTCAATATGTTGAGGATAGCAGAGACCTCCTTGAAAAAGGAGAAGACCCCCGTTCTGTATGTTGGCCAATCATCTTCTTCTAAATCTAAAGCGAAAGCTAAAGGGAAGAAGAAGATGAAAGCCACCAAACCGAAGGGTGGGGTCAAGAAGGTGCAGGGAACGAACAAGGCAGGAAGGGTGAAGACAGAAAAGAACGAGTGCTTTTATTGTCACAAGCAAGGGCACTGGAAGAAGGATTGTTTGGCTTTCAAAGCCAAGGACAAGAAGCAAGCTGTTGCTTCTGCTTCAGGTGTGTTCGTAATCGAAAATTGTCTTTCAGTAAACTCTACATCATGGGTACTTGATACTAGTTCTGGTTCTCACATCTGTAATTCATTGCAGGATCTGAGAAATAGTATAGCACTGGGGACAGGTGATATGACTCTCCGGATGGGCAATGGAATGCATGTAGATGCAATTGCAATAGGGGAATATCACCTAAGGTTGACTAGTGGGCACATTTTGGTGTTGTACAGCTGTTTTTGTATTCCCAGTATGTTGTGTAATATTATATCAGTATCTTTATTATCTAATGAAGGATATAATTTTGCGCTTGAAAGAAATGTCATGAACATTCTCCTAAATCAAGAACTGATTAGGTTTGGCACACTGGAAAACGGCATATACATACTTAATCAACCTCAAATTTTCAATATTCAAAACACGCTTAAAAGAAAGGCTCCAGATTCAAATCAAGCCTTCCTATGGCATTGTAGACTTGGTCATATAAATGAAACAAGGTTGACTAAGTTATATAAAGATGAATATTTAGATCCATTTGAATATTCATCATATGCAACTTGTCAATCATGTATCAAAGGAAAAATGACCAAATCTCCGTTCACCGGACACGGAGAAAGAGCCACAGAACTCTTGGGACTTGTACACAGTGATGTATGTGGTCCAATGTCTACGCATGCGAGAAGCGGTCACTCCTACTTCATCACTTTTACTGATGACTTCTCTAGGTATGGACATATATTCTTAATGAAGCATAAATCCGAGGCCTTTGAGTAGTTTAAGGAGTATAAAAATGAAGTAGAGAAACAAACTGGTAAAAGCATCAAGACACTTCGATCTGATCGAGGTGGAGAATACTTAAGTACCAGTTTCCTTGAATGCTTAAAAGAGAATGGAATTCTCTCTCAGCTCACTCCGCCTTATACACCTCAGCATAATGGTGTATCAGAAAGGAGGAATCGCACGCTATTAGATATGGTGTGTTCAATGATGAGTAGTGCTGAGTTGCCACTTTCCTTCTGGGGATTTGCTCTAGAATCAGCAGCATACCTATTGAATAGAGTTCCAACTAAATCTGTGCCTACCACTCCATATGAAATGTGGAGCGAGAAGAGACCATATCTCAAGTATATCAAGATATGGGGGTGTCCGGCATATGTTAAAAAGCATAATCCGGACAAGCTCGAGGCACGATCGGTTTTATGCAAGTTTGTAGGAAACCCCAAGCATTCAAGGGGGTATATGGTCTACCACACTGAAGAACAAAAGGTGTTTGTCGCTCGCCACATTGTCTTCTTAGAAAGCAAATTTTTTGCAAAAAAAATTAGTGGGAGCGCGGTAGAGCTGGAAGAAATTCCAGAACCTCAAACTGCTACCGAGGACTTAGTAGAACCTCAGGTTTCAATAGAACATGACGAACCAACGACTCTCCGCAGATCTAGTAGGCTTTCTCATCCTCCTGAAAGATACTATGGTTTTCTTCTAGATGGGGATAGAGAGGATTGCATCATCGATGATGATGAGCCTACTAGTTTTCAGCAGGCAATCACGAGTATAGACTCGATGAAATGGCTGGATGCTATGAGATCCGAAATGGAATCCATGTACACCAATAAAGTATGGACTTTAGAAGTTGCTCCTCCTGGAGTAAAACCAGTTGGATGCAAGTGGATCTTCAAAAAGAAGATTGGTGCATTTGGACAAGTGGAAACCTACAAAACTAGACTCGCTGCAAAAGGTTTTCGTCAAAGACCAGGATTGGACTATGATGAAACCTTTTCACCTGTAGCTATGCTTAAATCCATTCGGATCCTACTTGCGATTGCTGCCTTCCATGACTATGAAATCTGGCAGATGGACGTAAAAACAGCTTTTCTAAATGGACATTTAGAAGAAAGTGTTTACATGGATCAACCAGAAGGTTTCTTAGACAGTGGGAGCAGCGGAAGAGTATGCAAGTTACTTAAATCCATTTATGGATTAAAGCAAGCATCGCGGAGTTGGAACATCTGCTTTGATGAGACAGTCAAAGAATTTGACTTTATTAAAAATGTAGATGAACCATGTATTTATAGGAAGATTGTAGAAGGAGCAGTAGTCTTCCTCGTTTTATAAGTCGACGACATACTACTGATAGGGAATGATATCCCTATGCTACAATCAGTAAAGCTCTTCTTGTCACAAAAATTCTCCAAGAAAGACTTGGGAGATGCATCATACATTCTGGGCATTAAGATCCATCGTGATAGATCTAATAGAATGTTGGGACTTTCACAGTCCAGGTATATTGACACTATACTAAAGATATTTAGTATAGAAGATTCCAAGCGCGGTAATATGCCCGCTTGTCACGGGATCACCCTCTCCAAAGAGATGTCTCCAAAGACTGATGAAGAGAGGGCTCGCATGGGCATTATACCCTACGCTTCAGCAGTAGGATCTATAATGTATGCGATGTTATGTACCAGACCGGATGTAGCTTACGCACTTAGTGTGGTAAGCAGGTATCAATCTGACCCAGGTGAGAAACATTGGATAGTGGTAAAGAACATTCTCAAGTACCTGAGAAGGACTAAGAAGATGTTCTTAGTTTACGGTAATGGGGACCTCCAGGTAGAGGTTTTTACCGACTCCGGCTTCTAAAGTGACAAAGATGATTCTAAATCCATTTCGGGTTTTGTATTTATCCTCAATGGAGGGGTGGTATGTTGGAGGATTTCCAAACAGGATACCGTCGCAGACTCAACTATGCAGGCTGAGTATATAGCTGCTAGTGAAGCCGCAAAAGAGGCTGTCTGGATGAGGAAGTTCATCTCTGAACTTCAGGTGGTTCCGTCCATTGCCAATCCAATACCTTTGTATTGTGATAACAGTGGGGCTGTAGCATTAGCGAAGGAACCAAGGTCCCATCAGAAATCCAGGCATATCTTAAGGCGGTTTCACCTGATCAGGGAGATCGTGGATCGTCGGGAGATCGAGATACGGAGAGTGGATACAAAAGACAACACGGCAGATCCATTCACCAAGGCCATCCCTCAAGTGCAGTTCGAGAGGATGTTTGAGATGTTGGGCATACGGTACGCCAGCAACTGGATCTAGTACAGACAGTGGGTACTCATTGCGCCAATTATAGGCCTTAGTGCAAGTGGGAGATTGTTGGATATATATGCCCTAGAGGCCTTCATTGTATAGGATGCTTGGGATATGTATGTACATGACAATCTTGCTTGATATGATAGTACGCTATTTGGTTTGTCTTTGTCTTAACATATGATATATTTTACGTTGTATTTATATATACATGTTGATAAAGCCCATAGGGTGTTTGCCTGACTACCGGCGTTGTGATGGCAGTCATACTTGTGGGAGCTGGATAGTCAATAGGCACATCCTTAGATGTCCCTGGTCGCAGGAGTATCGAGATTGGGCATCGATATTCCGGAGTAGACTAGTGTATATATATCTAGACCCTGAGAAGGGGCGATGGACTGGTCCCGCAGCCATTGGTGGAGTGCACCTAAGATTGTATACAGATGCTCACTGGGTGTGAGTACACCGGACAGGACTCGCCGAGAACTGACTGGATGGTATTATACCTAACGTCAGATAGCAGTTCTCAGGTAACATGTGTGCAGATAGTCCGTTGACTTAAGGTCGTCATTTGTCTCGTGTGAGTTCCCACTGTGCTTTGATTACTACCCTACCACGGTTCAAAGGAGTCGTGCAAACAGGTTTTAGTTGGGCACAGTCCCGAGCCACGTGGAGGCAGTGAGCGACTATTAGGGATTCGTCTCTCCCGGTATAAGGAGTTGATATCGCACGGTGATCGGTTGGTCATTACCATAAGTCCCTGGCCAGGGCTGATTGAGAATTACTGATGGACTGATCAGTAGATTCTCGGATGGTCTTGAGCCATGCCGACACGACTTGTACGGTTATTAGGGGTCTGACGTCCACCACCTCCCTAGACCATACATGCGATACTCTTAGACGAACAGACCGGACTGCGCGGATATTGTCACAGACAGGTTCAGTAGGAGTTCGGATGGGTTTCCTCATCGGCTTTCTTATCGACATCTACCTGGGGACCATTACGTACAGCTAGTGCCGCTTGCGGTCTATGGTTAAACCCACTGCCAGCTTAGTAGTCGAGTCTTTAGAGTCCCACACAGAGATTTCCCAACTCCAAGCGAAACGATATAAAGGTCGTATGGTTTTACGACAAGGGTTCGGACGCATACGTGTTTAAACGCACGTGCGACGTTCGGACAGTTTTTACTAGCCGGCTTTAGTTTAGGCCAGATTCTAGTATCGGGTTATTGGATTTATACAGTCTAAAGTTTTTCCGTGTTTTCACGGATGGGAGGGGCATTCTCGTAATTTTCCGGGAAGCTTCTAGAAGGATGGTGATTTGGGGGTTAAGGTGGCATTTTCATTAAATGCAATTGTGACTCATTTTGTGTGATTCATCATATCATAAATGCTTAATAACTCATATAGTGAATCACTCATATTGAATTAATGAAGCATGGTGAATAATCATATTTATTCATTTATTTGATAATTCATTATGCTTCATATATATTCAAGTGAGAAGCTTTTTCATTTCATTATCTTGTTCACCTTCTCTCTCCTCAAGCTCACTCTCTCTTCAAACCCTAATCCTACCACTCATGAGTTGAGATCAAGGATTAGAATAGACTAAACACTCCATAACATAACTCTATATAACCTAAGTTCCTTTGATTATCAACTAGAGAAACTTAGTAACCTCAAGTTTAGAGGTAAAGCTTGGATTAGGGTTCTCGGATGGATCATCTATCACGGAAAGGAGGCCGAGGAGGACGTAGAAATCGTAAAGATGAAGGACACGTATCACTAGGTATAATCTTTTTACATAGTAGCTAAGAACTTCTATGGTAGTTGTTAATTATCGTTTAGTAAAGATCTTCAGTTAGTCGATGTTTGCATACAAAACAAGATCGTTTTCATATTTCCGCCTCCCCGCAACTCGTGGGGTGTTGTACATCGACTTACGGACTCTACGGTGCACAGACAACCTAGTGTCAACCCCTGACATCCTTGTCGTCAAGCAACGCTTCGATTTGGATACATGTCAACCCCTGATCTCCTTATCGTCAAGCAACGCTTCGACTTGGATACATGTCAACCCCTAACCTCCTTGTCGTCAAGAAGGTCGGGGATACATGTCAACCCTGATCTCCCTGTTGTAAAGCAATGCTTCAACTCAGAGATAAGTCAACTCATCAACCACTTACGAGTCCTCTCGACTTATAAGGAGAAAATTCTCTTGTGAGATCCTTAAGACTCTCAAGGGAAAGCACACTTAGGAATCCTCACGATTCCTAAGAAAAAAATACACCTATGAGATCCTCACGACTCGTAGGGAGAAAAATCTTTATGAGACCCTCATGGCTCATAAAATTGAAAAGTCTTAGGCGGCAGATCTGAACCTGTTTCCTAAGCCATCACTACCCTGCGAAGAGTTCAAGATGAACTATTATCTATCATTTACAGGCCAAATTTGCTAAAATCACATGACAACAAAGCAAAGAAAAGAAGGTGATAACACAATATAAAAAAAGAAATGTGTCATTTATTCATAAATTCAATTGGATACAAGTTACATCATATGAAAATGAATAAAATATGATGATGAAATGAATACATGTTATTCATAAGTTACAAATGTACAATCGATACAAAGGCAGCTACTGAGAAGGAGGCGTTTTCAATAAATCAGCGAGTTGCTCGCGCACTCCTCTTAGCTCCTTTGCGCGATCAGCCACCGCAGCCAGCTCCGCTTCGACTCGAGCCCGTTGCTGCAAGCAAAAAGAAAGTTTCTCATCGATCTCCCGTTGAGCAACTTCGCGATTCTGCGTAACCCACTCTAAGAAGTCGAGTTTCTGCCTTAGCGCTAACCCGTCCGAAATGCATCGTTGCAAATTGTCGAAGACGGCTCTCAGTTGCACAACGTTTGCTTCAACCTGGGCGCGCAGCCGGGCGGATTCACCTGAAGCCTCCTCTCATTCCTTCCGCCTTAAGGTCGCTGCTTGTTCAAAATGGCGAAGGAAAGGAACGCTCTGCTTAATCCATGCAGCCCGTTGGGAGTTCAAAGCCAACATTTCCAGAATAGGACGCCTAAGCTCGATCTCATACAGACATGCCCCAATCTTCCTACAGTGATTAATGCAAGACTCAACGACACCTTCGCTGTGGAAGTTCGTGAGCATCGCCAACATGAGATTAACTTCAGCAGCAAAATCTGCAGCGGATGCGAAAGCCTCGGCATCAAGATCCTCGACAAACTCACTTAACATTCGCAGGCTGTTCGCGGCACCCCTGGAAGATGGGCGTTTAACAAAGGGCCTTGCCGACATTGGAATTTGAGACTCGAAGGGAGCTAGAGTCGGTGCGACCGCTGCAAAACAAATCATAATCAGATGTCGGCTCAAGAAATAAAGAAAATGAACGAACAATAGAGTCTACTATACCGTCTGCAACAGGGGCAGAGCTAGGAGTACTGGTGGAGCGACGATACTCTCGTCCCCTCCTTCAATTTGTAGTGCTGTAATCAATTCAAAATTAACAACGGCCGGGTCACCCGTCAAAGAAAAAAGGATGTCCGTTAAAAACTATACTCACCGGCACCGGCAGGCAAAGTGACTTCAAACTGGAAGGAGAAATGCGGGTTCAGCACTTAATATAGATGATCAAAGAGAACTCCTGCAAGGTTACGATGATACATGGTCAGTACAAGAAAGACGGTGGTCATAGTTCAATTAAATGGATCGCAAATCTATACCTTCCAGCATCTTGGAGGACATAAAAGAAGGCAAGGGAGCAACCGTCTTGACAGCGACCGCAGGTGTTTCAGATGACACAATCTCAGTGTTCGCTACATCTACAAATAAAATACCGTCAGAAAAAGCTGAAAAGGATTGTGAAATAGAAAATAAACAGCGACCTGAAACCCACCTGATGGGTCATCAGCCAGAATTGCAACGGAAGCATCACTCGGTGTTGCGGTTTGTTCGCTCTCCTTCAGTGGAATGGTTTTAGCGCCAGTGGCCTCATCCCCTGATTCTACAGGTGCCTTCGTGACACTCGCAATGTCGGGCGATGGCGGGGAACCGCAGAGAGAAAGAGCGGCGGTTTCGACGGTCCCGGACTCCCGAGAAAGAGTAGCCGCTTCAGGATCGATAGTTGCCGTCATCTCACCTACCGTCTCATCGCCAGGACTTAGCCCTACAGGATATAGTATATAAGAATTTGAAGATCAAATTCTAAAAAAAATCAGCGTTATGTTACCTTGGGGCGACTTTTCAGCTTCTTCCCGAGCCGCGCGCACCGCCTGTCTATGGGCGGTAGACAGGTCAGCTGGAGCATCTTCGGAAGAAATAATGACAGATGGAATGGCGCTTGAACCGGCACCCACGGCCAAGCTGACATCACGTTCCCTCGCTGCACGCTTTCTGCGCTTCTTGTCAGCCTTGGCAGTAAGAAGTGACCTCCTCAAGACCTCCGTCAAAGTGACGTCGTCGTCCGAGCCCGGAGCTACCTTTGGAGCCGTTACGGCGTCCGTCATCGGCTGCTTGAGCGAAGCCTCTTTCGGCAATACTGGGGGAGCTGGGACTTCAGCAGCCGGCCCTGGAAGCGTCGCAGCGCCACCCTGCAGGATCGGCACTGCACTCGGGATAACCTAAGTCGAGGTAGTCCCTGCAATAAGATGAAAAAGAAGGGTCAGACTATCCATGAAGAAAAAGGGAACGAAGGCACAATGATCCGAAATATACCAAGGCCCAAGGAAGCACGAAGCCTCTCTTCCTCTTCAAAAGTCTTGAGGGAAGCTGCGAGAGCCTCTTCAGCAGAGATGCCTGTTGAAGAAGAAAGCATCAGTCAAAGTATAATAATTAAAACAACCACGGAAAGATACGACTGAGGTCTACCTGACTGTGCGAGGGTGATCATTCCTGTTTTGTTGCTAGCTAATTGCTTAGAAGCTGCGATGGCAGCCTCTAGATCGGTATCATCCGGCGCCATAAATAAACTCCCGTTGGTCCCGTACTCACTTAGGCCCTCGCTGTAAGAAGCATGAGGCTCCTAGCCGAATACAACGTCTGCAGAAAGTATCGACTTCTTTTTCTTCTTCGAGCGAGCGCCGGCAGCCGGCAACAAGGGCTTGCGTTTAGCAGGTAAATTTGGGCGACAAGTACCAATCTCTGTGCCTACGCCAGACTCGGGAGATGCCACAGCTACCGCTTCTACAGGCATGCGGGGTAGGGGAAGCTCAGGCATAACACATGGTATCACAGCCGCAGTAGCTTCTCTCAAGGGAGGACGGACGATGGTCCATCGCTTCAAGGGAACGGCTGGATTACCGGCGGGGGCGGTGCCCTTGCGATCAAGCAATAATCGCTTTTCTTCCCTAATAACGGCGCCCATCGATTGTTGATACCACGCCATATATGCGTTCAAGATTCGCGGAACCCAACTCGGCTCACTGATAAAGAAATTGGAGCCGGTATTCAACCGCATAAAATGGTGTAATGCTTTGCGAATACCTTCTTCTGTGGCAGTAGGCTCGGCTAAGAAGGCCTCGAGCGGGACGCCCTGATTGTAGCTTGATTGCTGGGCCAAACGGTGCGGGTTGTACCTCATGAACAACGCCGAATCATTCTGCTTAAACACGAGAAAGCCCGGCCTGATGGAGTATAAATGAAGAATCTCCCGAGCTTTCAAGGCAGAGGCCCCATCTTTAAAAGTATCGCGCAAAGGCTGCACCGTTTTTGCGGATTCTTTGCCGATGTTTAAAACCTTATCGACAAAGGTCATGCCATCTCCAACCATACGTGGACGAAAGAGCACACCCCTAGCCTCCCGCTGTAACGGATTTACGACGGACGCGCCAACTAGGTGCATAATCCGAGGGAAGTTGTAGTTGTCGTAGAAATGAGGTCGTTTATGGGCACCGGAAGCGCCAAGTACGTGCCACTCAATCCATGAAATAAAATAATGCAGCGAGAAAGTGACGGGCTGTACCCTCGGCTGAGTGGTATCCGCCGCTAAGCTGAGACCATGGTACAGGTGTGCCAACCCAGCAATCCCGATAACCACTTGCACTCCCGCAACCATACGATGGGCTGGGTAAAAGACTGATGGCCTCATATAACGAAAGTGCATTGGAAGCACGAACCAGTTCAGCCATAAGCCAATGAACCCCAGCACGAACACCTCTTCATCAATGTCCGGAGCAGCAAGCTCCGCGAAGGGAACAACAGGAGCAGCCGGAATAAAGAAACTTTTTAAGTCCGCCTCCGCCATGGGTTGGTTATCCAAACCAAAACGAAACGGATCGTCAAGCTTGGTGAACAGCGCAGCTTGTTTCAATAAGGCTTCCGGACGAAGAAAGCGAGCGATGAAGTCTGTGTAGCTAACTCCATGCCCTCCGGACTCCAGATATAGACTTTCGTAGATATTCAACACCTTGATCAAGCTCGGGAATTGGTGTTGAATAGCGTTCTCCGGGGTAAGACCCATTACCACTGATTTAGTGGCAAAGATGTACTCGTCCGGAGGAAGCAGCTCCTCATAGTGTTCTCCCCTAACGGGTAAGCCAAAGATCATTGCAAACTCTTCCAAAGATACTGAGACTTCTCGATCCGACAGAAGGAAGGTGTGAGTCAGAATATTCCATTACTCTAGAAAAGCCTTGACCCACCATGCAGGAGGTGCGGAATATTGGAAGAGAGAAGCGTAAATCGTGGGATACAACCCGAGCTTCAGCATCTGCGACTTCTTGGCCGACAAAATATAGCGGGCTCACTGCAAATACACGGCTGGATGGAGAGGAGTTAGGCCTATCATGTACGGCTATCCCCACGGGCGCGACTCGCCCTGGCATATACGTCATCCTAGAGTATCCAAAGCCACCGGCGGCTGTACGGGTATTGCAGCCATAGAAGGCTGAAGGAGACCCTCTGAGGTCCAGTTGACCTCTTCCATAGCATAGTTCACCGGAGGTGCGTCAGCATAAGGAATCGTCGAAATAGGCTCCGAAGGTGCAGCGCAAGAAAAGCTCCGTCGGCCCCTGATAATTTGACTGTACCATCTGCCCATAAATGGAGATTCTTTTGCTTCGGGTCGTGATCTTTGATCAACGCGAAGACTTCCCTGTCCACAGGAGCTTCAGGAAATCCGCCTTTCGAACGGACAAACGGGAAAGAAATATCGAAAGACATAGTACCTGCGCGAAAAAGAACAAAAAAAATTAGTCGTTGATGCTACAGTTTAAGTTCTATCACTTGGTATTTCAAATTCGTACCGCACTGCAATCCAATGGAAAGGGACCAGGGGGACCCACACAATCCGGATGATGGCTCATCATTAATAAAACAGTCTCATCATTTGATGAGACAGTCATTAAATGAGGAAATCCTAAAAGGATTCTCATTTAATGAGGGCCCCTCGGGCCAAGGAGTAGATCTCCCTTGAGAGCAGCGCTCTACAACAGAGTGACATCTGTCAATTCTGATGATGAAGAGAATAAAAATTCCTCAAGGAAAATTCTGAAGAGCCATGCTCTATAAAGATGATGGAGTAACCCATCAGAAAACCCAAAAGTAAAGCTTTTAATGAATTAAAAATTCCGAGATCTTCAAGATCTATGAACAAAACTCTAAGAGTTCTTCATGAAAGATTAACAAATCTATATGATTTGAAAGAGCAAAGCTCTGTTAGTAGGGTAAGAAACTCTAAGAAAGATCTCTTTAGATCTATGTAGAGCAAAGCTCTATTGAGAAACCCTAAAAATCTATATGATTTGAAAAGAGCAAAGCTCTCTTAATGGGTGAAACCCTAGATTATAAAATAATCTCTTCAAAAGATTTGATCTTTACCTAAAAATTTTGACAGAGTTCTGTCTCTAAGAGAGTTCTTAAAGCAAAGAGCTATGCTCTAAAAAAGAATTAATTCTCAGAAAAACAAACAAGAAGATGAACAGATGTCATCTCAAGGGCCAAAGGCCCTATTTATAGGCACTGAGATCCGTTTCAACTTCTGAGCTGATCCAATGGCAGAGATGCTGCCACCGCTGCACTCATATGTAGGCCACGTGAGCGCAACGGTGGGGGGGCATTTGTTTCCCCCAATCAGAGCAAAGACTCTGCTGCAGCGCTCACGTGCAAAGCACGAGAGCGCTAGCGCTAGCGCTAGCAGCGTTAGCACTAAGAGTCAAAGACTCTGATGCAACGCTCATGTGCAAAGCACGAGAGCGCTCGCGCTAGCAGCGCCAGCGCTAGCGCTAAGATTCAAAGACTCTGTTGCAGCGCTAGAACTAAATGTTCCCTGCCATTGGATCAAAAATCCAATGGCGATTAAAAATCACCAAGATACAGAATAAATTCTGTATGGGAAAAGATTTTCCCAATCTTGTTAAAAACAAGAAAATTTCCTTCTATAAAACAGAAGCCCTAGGATCAAAAATCCAACGGTGGGGAAATCCCCAAATCAATCAGAGAAAAGATCTCTTCAACTGATTCAACAAATCAGCTTGCCCTATATAAGGGCCCCAAGACTTCAAGTCTGGGATCGAAGAAACTCCCCATAAGTTTCAGATAGAGGAGACCCCCCGTAAGTTTTGAGAAATTTCAAAAGAAAAGAGCAAGCTCTCGGAAGAAAAAGAATTTCTTCAAGATAAATAAAAACAGAGAGATGAAAACATCTCATAAAGGAAGAAGAATATAGTTCTTTTTCTAGATCATAGATCTACAAAGACAGAAGTCTTTCATAAAAATAGAAGAGATTGGAACATCTCATCATAAAGGAGGAAGGAGAAGAACTTAGTTCTCTTTAGATCACAGATCTATAATACAAAGACAAAGTCATTCACAAAAAACAGTAGAGATTGTAAAATCTCCTATTAAAAATAAGAACTGAGTTCTTAGATCTATGAGACAAAGTCTTCAATGAACGAGAATTTAATTCTCAGAGTGCAGAACTGATAAAAGTTGCCTAAAAATAGCCTTAGCGCTCCAATTAAAAAGAAGCGCCTTAGCGCTTCAAGACTGGCGCACAGCGCCGCAGCGCTCCTACTGCTCTAATTTAAAGAAGCGCCTTAGCGCTCCTAGTCTGGCGTTCAGCGCCAACGCTCCAAGCGCTATTTTACAAGAAGCGTCCGGCGCTTCAAGGTTGGCGCTCAGCGCCAAGAGCACCACGTGCTCCTCACGTGGGCGTTATTTTATAAAGAGCACTCCGCACTCATTGACTGGCGCTCAGCGCCAAGGGCGCCACATGCTTCTCACGTGTGCGCTATCTCACAGGAAGCGCCTTAGCGCTCTAAGTCTGGCGCTCAGCGCCAAGCGCGCCACGTGCTCCTCACGTATGAGCTGAGAGAACATAAATTGTTCTTTAAATAAAGTCCAGAGCCATAATGAGTGTTCAACACTCAATAAAAGACAAAAAGATTGTCAGAACCAATGCTCAGAATTGTTAAATGAAAAGGACCGAGCTCAATTAAATGTTTAACATTTTAACTGAGTGGGCTGAGCCCAAGTTGGCCATAAATCTCTCAGTCAAATTAACTGAGCTCATGTGCTCATAATATTTTAACTGATCTTAGTCCCAAATTGGACTACAGATCTCCCAACCAACATTGGTTCAAGGGTACATCTTTTTATACCTTTGATATATGTCGTTGTAATTCTTCAACGTCTTCAGAGAGATGGAGGGTCCCAATAACCAATAATTTTTTGTGCATCCCCAAACGGTTGAACCAAAACCACATAGACTATGACGTCTTTAAACTGGACTATGATGTTCTTAAACTTTACGGACTGTGAGGTCCCTAAACTCATGGACTATGATGTCCTTAAACTTATGGACCGCAACGTCCCTAAACTAAACTCTACAGACTATGATGTCTCTAAACTAGACTATGATGTCTTTAAACTCCATGGACTATGATGTCCTTAAACTTATGGACCGCAATATCCCTAAACTAAAACAATAGAGCCCAAATGCTCTTTTGTTGGATCTAAATGATCCTGTTAAGTAGATCTTAGTCTAAAATTAGACTAACGTATCTTTAACAAACGTTTAAATTGATCTTAGTCTAAATGAGATTAACGATCCTTAAACCCAGCCCAAACCTAAATCTAAGAAAATACGGATTTGGACTAATCCACGCCCTACGGGCGACAACATAAATTAGTCTCCGTATACAATCCACGAGCAACCAAAAACAAAACAAACACACACGACACGAAGTGACCATCTGGAAAAGGAGAAAGTGATTAGCAATGCGGTAGCGTAATTAACTGCAGGGGTTTGCGCCTGCAGGGAAGAGCGTCCCCACAAACAAAAAACCCTCACAGTGAGGGGGAATCTGACGAAGTCTGCTACATCGGCCGCATCCGTCTAAACCTTCGATATATGGTGCCATAAATCAACTTGGCATCTTCGGAGAGGTGAACGGATAAAACCAAATTGCATCTGCCACCAAATTCAGGCAAGACGGCCTACGCGGTTCCGTCTCTGTATTCGGCGGAGAACAAATGCGATGTCCGGTCAATAAAAATGCATACCCCCCCAAGTATGAGTCTACGTAAATATACGTAGCGATCCAAACGGGTTTGTTTTAACAATTAGGATATGAACATGATGTATGGATGTAACCACATGATATGGGGTACGATAACATGCCATGCTAGATATCAAAAATATATTATTTCGTTTTTTAATTTGTATTATTAAATGATATGCGGATAAAAAAATACTATATATGTGTATAAAATCTAGATGTGCATGGATCCTCGGTACTAGCAATTATATGACGTAATCTTGAACCATGATGGGTTTCAAACATGCGGGTCAGGTCGGATACTAACCACAGTTACCAAATGCACTATCTGCACCAAAAAGCAATAATAAAGAAATCTGTCGCAAAATTTGAAATACCCCAAATAAAATATAGTATAACAGTGCTAGGATGTTACACTTGCCATGCATTATATTATCGTTCTGTTCCATCATTTCTATGTTCTTATGAAATTATGTTTTCATGCGATTTCTGAGATTTGAGAAATTGCAGATATGATTTTTTAAAACTTGTGAATATTTTTAAAACGCGGATTTCTCTTGATATGATATTTCGGCATCCACCATAAGTTTTTTCGGTTCTGAGCTATGAGTATTATCTGAATCGAGAGAGGAGGAGGAACCGATTGCAGATACATGGTGAACCCAGTATGATACCCAGGAGCAAGAAGATCATATAGAAAGGCGTTGATCCTGGTTGGGAACACTACCTACCGGTGACGGTATGGGACTCGACGGATATCCGGAGAATACCGACCGGAGTGATATGATACAGGTGGATATGAGAGCCGATCTGATGAGACGACGCCTGAGATATGGGGGCCGATCCGAGAGACGACGCCTGAGATATGAGGATTTTATGTGTCGATATTGGACATGGGATTTATGAGAATTTCGAGTGTTGATGCTGGACACTCGGTGTTTTATGATGATTTGGAGTGTCGTTTATGGACACTCATTGGATGACATATATAAACATGCTATGGATGACATGTTACCACATATTGATACAGACACGATATTATATATATATACACGTTCACTTTCGTTACCACATAGTAGGATAATATTATTATTACAGTATGACCTAGGTAGATCGTTATGCATTCGATTTCTACCTGATAATGTCTTCTACTCATGAGTTGGTAACTCACCCCTGTTGTGCCATAGTTTTCTTACAGGACCGACTGCTCGGATCTGTAGCGGCTTGCTGGCGTACTTCTTCTTTTGGGTGATTGCTTGGTAGGTGGGTAACATTACATATCGCAACTGCCGCTTATATACTTTTATTCATTTGTAATCTAGTTAAAAACTCTATCAACCAGACTTGTATATTTGTGGACTTAAAAACCAGACTTGTATATTTGTGGACTTAAAAACCAGACTTGTATATTCTTTTAGACTTAGAGACGAGACTTGTATATATTCTTTTATATGCGTTGATTTGGATATTGTCGAGCTGGTGATGTTTTTGGTATTTTCTTTACTTTCTTTCTGGTGTTGATCTTCGCCTTGGGCGTCGTATATACTGCGTGATTGTGATTTCGCCGATTGGCGATGAGATAACTCCCGATTGGGGATGCGGATTTTAATTATGTATATGTGCTGGTTTTGATCAACATTTATAAGGAGGTGCTGTCAAAATTTCAGATGACGAAAATGTTTTCAAATCTTAGTATACAATCCACTTGTATTTTCAACGAATTTATTTATACTTTAAAAGCGGAACTTGATTTCATTAATAACCATTTTCCAAAACTCCACCTCCATTATTTACTTAAAATGTTTAGATTTCTGGTTTTCGGCTTACTTGGGTTACGATGGGGTCCTGTAGACTTCACGTGATTCAAGTGCCGGTCGCGTGCCGTTTCCGGGTCGTGACAATTAATGATATACTTGAAAGTTCTGGACTTCCTAAATATTTATGGGGAGAGGCTTTGAATAAAGATTGCCATATTCTGAATAAAGTCTTTTAGAAGTATACAGAAAGTAGTCCGTTCGAACTTTGGATCGGTCGAAAGCCTAGATTGAAATACCTTAAAGTGTGGGGGTGTTTTGAAAAAGTACCAGTCTAAGAACACAAAAGGAAAAACCTTAGTCCTAAGACTGTAGATGCTATCTTTTTGGGCTATGTAGAAAACACATGTGCATTAAGAATTTTAGTGATTAAGTTTGAAATCTCTGGCACATATGTTAACACTATAGTTGAGTTTCGTGATGCAACTTTCTTTGAGAATATTTTCCTTATGAAAATTGGTATACCTCAAAATACTACTAATAAAGATTCCAACACTGTCTCGACTTTCATTCATGATCATGTGGAAAGGATGACAAATATGGGGGGGAATTCCAACTCTGGATCTCATAGATCTGAAGAGTTGGATGAACCCAGAAAAAACAAAAGAGCCAAAACCTTTAAAGATATTGGAAACAATTTTGTTGTTTACAATGTCGAGGAAGATCCTGCTTCCTACAGTGCTGTTATGGCCTCGAAAGAGGCTAAGCACTAGAAATATGCTATAAAGAGTGAGAAAGATTCCATTGATTCTAACGGAACTTGGGAATCAATAGATCTTTCTCATGGGTGTAGTACCATTGGGTGTAGATGGATTTTCAAAAGAAAGCTGCAACCATATGGAACCGTCGATAATTTTAAGGCCAGACTTGTTGCCATGGGGTTTAAACAATTAGAAGGTATTGACTTCTTTGACACTTATTCTCCGGTTGCCCCCATGACTATAATCAGAATGCTTATAGCATTGACCTCCATATATGATTTCACTATCCACCAGATAGATGTGAAAACCGCTTTTCTTCATGGTACTTTTGAAGAAGAGATTTATATGAATCAGCCTGTAGGATTTGTAGCTGTTGGTAATGAAAGAAAAGTATGCAAACTTGTGAAGTCTCTTTATGGAATTAAACAAGCTTCTAAACAATGGTATGAGAAGTTTGATACTGTAATATTTCAGAAAATGAGAAATATTATTTTGGAATTTAAATAATAATATAATATGTTTTATTAAAATAATACAAATTTTCGAATTGGGCTATCGTATTTTGGCATTGATGATACTAATAAGTATTTTGGGCATGGTTAGCTTAATTAACATTGGTATTTTCTTAATTGGAAATATATATATTTTACAAGTATGCATGGTTGGGTTTTTTTAGATTGAATTAAAAGAAAATATGTTTTTTAAGACATGAGAGACATGGGCTCTCATGCCTTAAGCCCCTCCCATGCCTCCACCATCCCTCTTTGTTTCCTCTTCTCTCTTCCTCTCATTCCTCTCACCCCATGGATGCCCCTTCTCTCCCTCATACTCTCACTCTCATAAAACACAAGCTCTTTGCATAATCCAAGCTCCAAACTCACCCTGAGCGACTCCAAATTCAAGCTAGATCAAGTGGAAGCCCCCATCATCTCTTCAAGTGCTCTCTACAAGTTTGAATCTTCTACTTCATCTTTCTATATAGGTAAGAATCCTTCTTTTATAAAGTTTTGCATCTGTTTAGAGTTTCAAATATTAGTAAAAGTTTTCAAAAACTAGGAGTTTTAGTGTTCAAACGAAATCTGCTGTAGTTTGGGATTTCTGGAAAATATTTTGCGTATAGATTTGGCCTATTTAGACCACTAGGAGACATCAGAAGAAGCACGAGCCCCAAACTCCCAGTCATGGCCACAAATTACGGTCCAAACTAATTTTTTGTGGCCCAATTTTGGATTTAGGTGTCGGAGTTTGGTCAATAGATCTTATACATAATATATAAGCCCTTTTTATATGCTAAATTGTCCCAGATTTCTCGAGTCAAAATCTGGAGTTGTTTTACTTAGCTTCTAGACGACGTTTTAAGGTTTTTGAACTTGATAATCCATATTTGGAAGTCTTGATGTGTTCTTTTATAGTAGAAAAGAGAGTCTGGGGTTAATTCGTGGTAGTTAGCACACGGATGACTCTCGATTGGTCATAGGTTCCAAACTATGGGTGTTACTTGTTATATCGATATCGAATTAAATTCTTATATGTGTGTGCGGTTATGTGAATACTAGGTTTGATTTCGGAGACCTTCGAGGCGGCGATGAAGGGCAAGGCGGTCGTAAGATACATCTAGCTCGATCAAAAACTGTGAGTAGATTATATTTACGAGTGGGAAATCGGGTGGATGGCGTATAGCACCCCCGTGAAACATATCTTTTATTAAATCATTGAAATTACTTAGGATTCATGCCATATATGTTAGACTTGTTCAATATGTAGTATAATTATGTTTGTATTGCTTAGTAGGAAGATTGTAGGTACACTTGGTAGAACACTGGCACAAATACTAATGATTACCATGTTGAACGATCACAGACTCCCATGTACACTACACATCATTAGTACAGCCATGTCACGTATAACTTGCCATACTTATGTATTGTAGTAGGATCGACGTTATAGTAGGAAGATGTATATTCGATTCATATTGGATGCGCGTACGAGACTTAGAGTTCGTACTAGTCGTCGTGCATGTACGTGAGGTATCTGTACCGACCGTGGGGTGGGTGCGTGAACGAGATGTCCGCACCGGTGC
The DNA here is from genome assembly GCA_030015575.1 of Agapanthus africanus. NCBI lineage: Eukaryota > Viridiplantae > Streptophyta > Magnoliopsida > Asparagales > Amaryllidaceae > Agapanthus > Agapanthus africanus. The sequence goes on from CM057346.1 coordinate 35,279,697, forward strand.
TATGTTTGTACGTGACTAGATGTCTGTACTGTTGATATTATATTGCTATATGTCTACGTAGACTTGATGTTCGTACCAGTTAAATTATGTATTTGGATACGTAGATTAGATATCTGTACCAATCATTATTATGATCTGGGATAATAGAATATTAGATGGTTATCGTACGAGATGAGATTCCATACGGGATGATATGATGAGGATAGATGATGATGATTAGTCGAATATGGCCCTATTTTTACCTGACTCGTGGAGTCTTACTATTTTACTCGTTTGGGAGATTTTACTGATATGTCGGTATTACCCACTTTCTAAAAACAACGATTCATTTCATATTTTTAAGAAGCAATAATGAAAGGATGTGCTACTTGGATTTCAAATGGGTATATATGTGTGTTTTAAAAATATCGTAGGCTCCTTATTTTCAAACAACGTTTCGTTCTGCTTTAAAAATATATAAGTGGGAATATTAGAATGAATTACATATTTACTGTTCTTTTATGCTACGCTTACTTTACATATTATTCACTCGCACTTTATTTACCTTATTCGTTATGCTACGCTTTATGATTTCCGCTACGCTTTATGATTTCCGCCACACGTCATATATTGTTGATGTTATACCTCAGTGGTATGGGACACTAATATATATATATATATATATATATATATATATATGCTACGCTTATATTATTGGCTTATGCTATGATATGTTACCCGTATGTGCTATGCCTAGTTCACACAGACTAAAAGGGTACGAGTTGACTAGATTTATATTACTATCGATATGATGTGATATAATATCAATCATAAAAGATTGAATATATATAAAGGAATAAAAGAAGATAAAGATGATTCAGACATGATGGATATAGCCGGGGATACATGATATGTGTGTGTGTGTGTGATCAATCCATGAGGGATTGACGTAGGGAGAGACACGATGTCACCCATTGATATATGTGTGATCAATCCATGAGTGATTGAGGGTAGTTGATACATGATGTCTCTACGGATATTATATATGTGTGAGGGATCGATATAGATGCCCTGCATTGAGATGGATATTATATATATGTGAGAGATCAATATAGATGCTCTGCACTGTTGAGATATATTATGCTATATATAGTAGCCGGACAGGACTGGTCCACGAGACAGTACCTGAATATTATTTTCATACATCGATGTATTCTAAAGAGGTTTTCAAAGGAGTTATAGTCTCACTATTTTCCACGTGTCTAGGATCGACATAGACTTTTACAATAGAAAACCCCTTTTTAAATAAATCATTTTTAAAAAGGCGGGACACATACTTTAAACGAGATGCATATTTTTCTTCACAAAACAACGTCCGCTACATGTGTTGTTATATATATATATACCACACAGATATTTTGAGAAGATTTCATATACATACATTTTCCGGTTACATTTATATGATTGCATATGGATGGGTGCTATATATATGTATTATATCCTTGATTATGTTCTGCTTAGTCGTGTGCTATAGATATTGCACTACGGCTACGGTGATCGTGATTTGACACTGTTGTGTGTATATATATACGCAGTGAGTTATCGACGATTGTTGGTTGTTAGCGTTTTATTTCACAGTATTGTATTTACTTCCTGAACTCACATGCTTTCAGATGCTTATGGTTACGTTGCGTCCGTACCAGGCCAGATACCGATTACTTGATGTTGATACGATAACCACACACAGATTCATATTTTACATGTTAGAATAGCGGTACACGAGTTGTACATGAGGGCTTACTACCTTATATTCCATTGCTCGAACTCTAGTTTTGACGCGTGCTTATTTTACCTTTCTTAATGTACACATTTATCGTGCTTAATTGTTTCACCGCTTATCCATGCGACTTCTAGGTTGTTATATAATTCTACTCACGAGTTGATAAACTCATCTCCATTATGCCATAGTTCTTTGCAGGTTTGACCGCTTAGATCCGTAGCGACTGATTTGGCACGTTCACTATCTTTTGGGCATGGTTGCATATATTTTGAGTTAATGGGTTTCTTTTTGGATCGGGTTTTGCCTTGTACCTTGTAACAACCTAAAATTTCTGTACGAATTTTCTTTCAAAATACAAAAAGGAGTATCTTAGCCTGAGCACAAGTTATAAATTAAATTTGCTTTTGAACAGCAAGAAAGCACTTGTAGCTCATTGGTAAAGTCTTGCACTGCTGTGACGTAGCCCCTGTGATCGAATCCCCCCAGCCACATATATTTTTATTGTATATTTTTTTTTAATCATTTTAGAAGCCTAAGAGTCTACACGTGCACAACACGTAAACTGAAGAGTCACTGATTAAACAAACACGTGCACGAGGCTAGCTGAAGCGACTAGGACACATGGCGAGAATCCGAGCCCCATCCCACCGGTTTAGACCGGCGAGATGAGAAGTGGAGATCGGCACCGACGGTCAAACCCGTAGGTAATGCCTTGAATTCTTGCCCCCTACAACTCTTGGCCTACCCCACTTCCCCCACATTGTTTGATTTTTCTGCACATTGGCAGAGGGATTAAAATCACCCCTTTAACCCTTTTAAATGCAAATTTTAATGCATTTCTTTCACCCCTAAAACCCTAATTTTTTCCTATAAATACCACACCATATTTCACCCCTCCTCACCAGAATTTCATTACAAAAACTATACAAAATTCTCAAGTCCTTTAGTGTACAAGTGGAGTTAGCAAAATGGTGAAGTTCCAGCAACGATACAAGGAGATTCCAGTGACGAAACGACGCCCCGAAGACTTCTTTAGCTCCCCCTCTCCCTTCTCTTATCCTAAAGCTAGTAAGTTCCCTCTCCCCCTCTTTTCTTCTACTTTAAAAATATTCATTTCTAAAACCCGACGGAAGCGGAGTTAATCCGACTTCCGATTCGGTTTTTCTTTAAAAACGCTACTTTTCTTAATCAATAAAATTTCATACTCTCACATATTGTTTAAAAAACATAAACAAATCTATTAAAACAAGTTTCATCTCAAAATATTCTTTATTGTAATTTTTATCGTAGTTTTACAGTAAAATACCACAAACTTCATTCCCGACATAAAACAACATAATATCTGTTTCACCTATAAATAGTTCAAGATGTAATGACCTATCTCATCACAACACACATCTCTAACATAGCATGATGGAAATTTGGAAATATAGTTATGGGATAAAATGACTTTCCAAATAAATACCATCAACTTATAAAACCATTTCTATAAAAAGATGTATTAAACAATTCCTTACAATTGCGCCTCTACAACCCACTTTTGGGGACCCCGTTCGGGATGGTGCGAATTATCGCACATCCTTGGGCCTAGTAGAGTGAGATGCAGACCTCCGAAAGGAGCATTCGATCTCGATGGAATTTTTATATATTTTTTCTTTAGAAAATGAGATTTCTACAAGAAAATAAATAAATTATTTTCATTAAATATATATATATATATCTACTATCAAAATATCTATTTTAATTATATAAATATTCCAAGTTTTCAAAATCAAAGGAATCACCATTACATGAAAATACCATCCAAATACAAAACAATTCCAATATTTTAAGAAAATACCATATATTATGAAATTAGGTTTTTTTACTCACTAGAAATTTCACATTTATAAAATATACATCTATGAAAACCCTAAAGACGATAATTAAATAGTTGAGGTGTATTTTGAAAATTATATCAAACTATTTTTACATAACCCTCAAGTTATGTTAAATTACAATAAGGACCCTAATAAACATAGGTTTAAGCGGGACCGGTCTCTTGAGCCTCAGGGAGCCGGAGATATGGGTGCTTGCCTATCTAAGGTAGACAATCTAAATAACGGTGTTATCAACACGGTAATTGTCTTGGAAAAAGACACAAATCCTGTCGTCTATGTGCAGCAGTTACCGATAACATCAAAACTAATTCAGTATTTCAAGTCCTATTCAAAGTGTCTGACTCAGACTGAGTCTCAATCTAATCAATCTGACTTGAATATGATTCAAGTATAAACTACAATACAACATGAATCCATGAATCCTTCTATTCAATCTACATCAAACTATATTGACTGAACCGAACCATGGATATACTCCATCTACATGTACATTCATTATATCTGCTCCATTTACTGATATCATGGTTTCGTCTAGTCATCCATATACAATCTACAATACAAGACAATACAATACAATCAATACCAAAGACATCGCGGGGTTTATAAGGGGTAGATTGGTACGGAAAGTGTTAGAAGTGGAACGAGACTGTAACCATAATACACCTAACCTAAATATCCATTGCCGTTGTACCGTGGCTGAACGGTTCCTTATGCTCCGTATACCTTAGTCTCCGGAATAGTGGGACTCCTCTCGTATACATTGGCATTTTCTGTACCAAGCTACAAACAACAACGTTAACAATATAATAAAACACTAAAACTTATATTCTCTTTCTGTCTATTCTATCTCTACCTATTGTTGGGACTTACCGAGCGATTGTTCGCTAACGACATTCATTTTCTTCTTTCTTTGGAATGTTGTCAGGTGGATCGGATTCACTGGAGATCGAGCCCAGCAGTGAGGACTTGGAACAGTTAGCATTCGACTCGGAGCTTTAGATACCTATACACACTATTTTTATTTCGGTTATGCCATTGTTTAGGCAATTCTTTCATTCCATATATTTACATTTCAGTTGTATTATAAAAAGAATGTTAAATAAATAAAGTTGATGTTCATTTTCATCTTGCCTCTTGTGTACTTTTACTTTATATTGCTTAGATACGCTTAGCGTGTTTATTTCTGAGTAAATACGTAGCGGCCCTTGTCGCGTCCCCTTCCCGTACACTGGGAAGCGGGACGTGACATACCTATTTGTATCTAGAAGTACTCCATCAAATACCAAGTCTAGTTTTGTTGAGACCTTAGAGTTGTATATTTTGCTGTAGTCGGACTCGTGTGAAAGTCGACTTGATGTATATTTATGTTGTTTACTTTCCGCTTATTGATCCTTCGCCGTTTGGCATCGTATATTACTGTGTGGTTGTGATTTCGCCGTTTATGCGTTGATTTAGCTTCCGTATGTGGGGATGCTTGTTATATATTTATCATTGTATTAGTTTTGTTCAAAATTTACAAAGGAAGTGATGTCTGTTTTTCAAACAATCTTTCGAAACAAGTTATACTTTTTATAAAACTTTTCTAAAACTTCACCTCTACTTATTATTATCTATTTCCTTATATATACGGTTTAAATTCCTGGTTTTGGCTTACTTAGGTTACGATGGGGTCCGTTTGACTTCATGTAATCCTTATGCCGGTCATGTGCCCTTTTCGGGTCGTGACAAAGTTGGTATCAGAGTAGTAGGTTTTACCATTGTCGAGTCTAGCTTTAACCATGTGGGGTCTAGGTTGTAACGTTTTAAAACTTAGGCCTAATCTTATGGAACTTAGACTTGACTTTGGGGTATTAAACACAAACTTCATTTTTCTTTGTTAATTTTAGGTTTGACCATGCGGAGTCTAGGGTATGATCTTTTAAGACCGAGGCTTATCCTTGCGGAACTTAAACTTGACATTGGGTGTCTTAACCCGACCTTTTGACTTATAAGCTACTCTTTGTATGATGGAGTAGGTAGATTAAGTAGAGTTACGTACCGTACGTATGTTCCGCAGCATATTTACGATACGACACTCTGCTTAAATGACCTTAGGATGTATATTTCGTGTTCTTCCGAGATTCTCTTTCTTCTTTCCCAAGCTGTTAGCATTGCATTGCTATCTCATTGAGAATCGTTAGTCAATTGTTGTTGTTTCTTGTTCCATTCACCATATCATTAGAGACTGTGCGAGCCGAGAAGGCTACATTTTAAGATGGGGTCAGGGTAGGCTCGTCTGACATGAGGACTGACCAGGACGGTATTCCGGTGACAGTGGAACGGGTTGATTTTATTCCTATTTATGATTAGATTTCTCATTTGGAGGCGAGCATTCCTGATCTATATCGTTCGATTGGATCGTTAGCTGAGACTATTCGGACCCAGGGGCCTGTTGTTATACAGCCGGCTCTAGAGATTTTGGGACAGCACGATATTCAGAGATCAGTTATGCTTCCGGTGATTGGGACGTTAGATGTGTCGCTTCCCAAGTTTTTGAGGCTGAAGCTTCCGATGTTTACTGGAATGGATGCGTCAGAGGATCCGCTGTCGTTCCTCGATAGGATGGTGAGGATATTTCATTTGATGAGATGCTCCGATGCGAGATCAGTGGAGTTAGCCAGTTTTCGGTTAGAGGGTCTTGCTCAGACCTGATGCGATTCGGTCGAGAGAGGCCAAGTGGTGAGTCTTTGTCACGCCCCGCTTCCCGGTGTACGGGAAGGGGACGCGGTGAGGCCCGGTACGTATTTACTTAGAAGTAAACACGCTAAGCGTATCTAAGCATTATAAAGTAAAATGTATACAAGAGACATGAATATAATGAACAGAAACTTTATTTATTAAACATTCTTTTACAAGTACAACTGGAAATGTAAATACAAGAATGGAAAGCAATGCCTAAACAATGGCATAAACTGAAAAGAAAATATGTACAAGTGACTATAGCTCGGGGTCTTCAGTGTACTGCTCAGGGGTCTGCTCCAAGTGCTCCTGGCTGGTCTCGAACTCTTCAGAGTCGGGTCCTCCTGACAACATTCCATAGAAGAAGAGAAATATGAATGTCGTCAGCGAATAATCGCTTGATAAGTCCCAAAGAAGGAGAGAAGTAGAATAGACAGAAAAGAGAGTATATCTAGTATAATGTTTGATTGTTATGTTAACGTAGTGTTTGTACCTTGGTACAGAATATGCCAGTGTATACGAGAGGTGTCACGCCCCGCTTCCCAAAATACGGAAAACGATGGATGACTAGGCCAGCCATGCTCCTACGGTTAAGGAATAATCCCGCCGTAGTCACACTTCAGCTTCTAGCATTACATGGTAATCAGTAAACAAAGCACAGGGGTAAAGGAAATACATCACTAAATTATTACATCAACTTCCATTGTTCACAATTTACAATAAAACAAGAAAAAGAGCTACTAACCAAGTTCGAATACAAGATCTCTTTAGGGAAAGCAGTAAAAGTGAAGGAGGTACTCCCGACTAAATCTCTGCAAGCTTGAAGGGCAAGTCCGACTCCTGTACCAGTTCTTCCTCGAGATCTGAGCATGCATACTCAGGTCGTCAGAGCGACGTAATAACAATATTATAATAGTGAAAAAAAACAAGCAAAGAAGGTAATAACCGTGGAAGTAAAATGCAGGTAATCAATATGTAACTAGCTGATGCCAAGTATGATATGTGTCCCTATCAGTCTCTAAGTCATCCTTGAAATCGAGTTGTAGAAAGAAGGATCATGTTTAACGAGGGTCTCGTACATACCCGAGACTACGGCCCGCTATCGCCCGGAACATAACCCTGTCAGCCGGACCGCCAGGCCCAACCTAATATATATAAGAGTCGTTGTTCGAATGATCATCCTCTAAATCACTGTTATCGCTAAATACAATGCTCTTTCCACTTCGATTTCCCCTTTTTCCCTAGGTTTCACTATTCATGAGTATGGTCTAGTCGTGTACAAGTAGGCACCAATAATACGGTTTTAGTCACTGTTCACTGTATTGTTCACTATCACGAATCATTCATTTTTCACTAACGTACATGACACTCCTAAACTAATACCATTCACGCACGATAATGTATTGTACACTGAACAATAACGCGCACTACCACTATAAGTATGGCAATCGGGTAAGATATGTGCATTTATGCAGTTAAACAAATCATGTGTAATAAGAGCTATCATGCATCTTATAAACTTATAAAAATTGCCTTAAATCATACATTCAAAATTCAGTAAAATGGTACAAAGATAGTAGCAAGTAAACTCAGTCGGCAATACAATGAAATTAATTTCAGGCCAAACGGGTTTCGGGTTCACAAGTTATAGACGTTTCAAATTAAGTGTTCGCTGCTGGAATTTCAGTTCCTGAACTGAAAGTCCGTTTCGCAACACCGTTTTCACCCTGTTGGGATCAAAATTTGGCGACGCTATAGTTGAAAAAAATTTAGGTTTATCACTTAGGTTTCCAACGCACTAGACGGATCGATAATATCCATGGTGTACTGGAAGTTATGCACTGTACAACAATGGTGTATACGTTCTGTCCCTGTTTGGGACTGCTATTTGTTCTGTTGGCTTAAAATACAATTTAAATAGTAAACGACAGTAAAAATGAATGAAATCACTTTTAGTGATTATCTAACAGACTTATTTTCGCTATGGTATAGGGTTACGCATCATAACATTTTCACACAGCAGGGTGGAAGCATTACAAAACTAGAATCGAAGGCCAGAGCTGCTCTGGACTGCAGTCCAGAGCCGCACTCCGAACCAGTTTCCGTCATCCTTTTAGTATATAAGCACATTAAAACTCTTATGGAGTTCTAATTCGTCGAGTCGTCTTCGATATGAGCTCTCGAACGTAACATTCCAATTTATAATCAATTATCTATGATTTTTACGAGTTTCGGGTACGGGAAAAATTCAGTTTTACGGGTCTAAAATGGGAAAGGCCTATCACGACATTAGAGACCGTATTTTCCAGCCAATTCGTAACACGATGTTCATTATTACAAGGGACATCCTATGTGATCAGTTTCCGTCAATTTAACGGGGGCTTTCCCCTCGAGTTTTGCATCGAACACGTGCATTATATTAATTCGCACGAAGTGTATAAACGGAATTTATCGGTATTTCGAATTGTAATAGATAAGATTAGCATGAAGCAAGTAGTAAACTTGCCTGACAACGTGTTGACGACGGTAAGGCAACGGCAATGGCAACGGCGTGATCACGACACGAGCACGGACTAGGCACGACACGGCAACACGAAGAGTTTGTTCTTGGATCAAGCTCGGTGCGGCGATGGTGGAGCTCGATTGATGGATACGGTGGCCGGAACCATGGTGGGCATAGTGGTCGGTGAAGGAAGCAATAGTAATGAGCTCAAGTGTGAGATGAAAGCTCGGACTTGGCTTGTAGCTGGGGCTCAGCCAAGGAGTAGGTCGGGTCTGTAGAGAAGGGTTTGGGCTCGATGGCTCGTCTGCGGTGGTCGTCGGAGTTGGTGATGGAGGAGGCTTTTGGGTTCGAGGAAGGAGGAGGTGGCGGCGTCAAGCTCCAATGGAGGTTATAGTGAGGTGAGAGGAGCTCGGGGTTAAGATGGTGGTGGTGACGAGGTTGCAGAGGTAAGAAGAGGAGGGTGGCAATGAATGGCGGCGGTGAAGGAGCTCCAGCAAAAGCGACCACGAAGTGGAGCTCAAGGTTGTTGGCTATGGAGATGAAAAAGTGGGTTGTAGCAGCGATGGCCGGCGATGTAGGTTATGGCAATGGGGAGATGGATTCGGTGATGGTGCTCTGGGGTGGTCGTCGCGAGCGTGGGTTTGGACATGGGTGTGGGTTCGTGAGAGGGGAGCGGGAAGATGTGGGGAAGAAGAGAGGGAGAACGAGAGTGAGGGGGAAAAAGAGAGAGAGTGTTAGAGAGACGAGGTCGAGAGGGGTGAGTGGGCGCGCACGAGATCGTGGGTTTGAGGAGTGGGGACATGGGGCGATGAGGCGTGGAGCGTGGGGAAGAAGGAAGAAGAAGTGGGAAAGGAAACGGAAGTGGGGAAAAGAGAAGTGGATCGGGTCGTATGGAGCTTGGGGCCGGGTATGGGCTTGGGCCAGGCCGGGAAAAAATTTTGTTTAGGAAATTAAATTTTCAGAATTAAAATAAACACAAGTATCTAAATTTATACACAAAAATTTGTAGAGAAAATTTTGAAAACTTTCAAGGGGACAATTTTGTATTTACGGAACTGGGAATTTACAAGAGGAGTCCAACTTACACCGTGGACTTTGGTAACCCATAGTATAAGGCTCCATCGAAAATACCACGGAACAATGGCATAAATATAATTACGTCTTTTAGTGACCACATAGTACCATATTTAACATGTTCCGTACCAGTCTACCCCTTTATAAACCCTGTAATATTTATTGTATTGACTGTATTGATATTATTGTATTGTCTTGTAGTAAATGGAAGACTTGCCAAAACCATGATATCAGTAAACGGAATGGATATAATGGATAAACATGTAATCAGAGTATATCCATGGTTCGGTTCGGTCATGTTCATGTTATTATAGATTGTATTCCGGTATTCGTGGATTCATATTGTATTGCAGATATACTTGAATTGAATTCAAGTCAGATTATAATCAGATTTGACCATGACTTGAACCGTAATCTTTAGGGTTTTCATAGATGTATATTTTATAAAAGTGAAATTTTCTAGTGAGTAGAACCTAGTTTTCATTATATATGGTATTTTAATGAAATACTGGAATTTGTATTGAATTGTAATGGCAGTTTCATGAACTTATGATTCTTTTGATTTAGAAAACATGGAATATTCATATAGTATATTTAAAGTAGATATTTTGATAATATTTATATATTTAATATTTATAAAAATTAGAATTTATTTATTAAATAGAAATCACATTTTTCTTTAAAAATTGCATTAAAAATTTCATCGAGATCGAATGCTCCTTGCGGAGGTCTGCATCTCGCTCTGCTAGGCCCGAGGATGTGTGATAACCCGCACCATCCCGATCGGGGTTCCCCAAAATGGGTTGTAGAGGCGCAATTGCAAGGTATTTAATTAACACACTTTTTAAAGAAAACGATTTTGAATGTTCAAGGTATTTATTCGTAATCTCGTATTTTCCCATAAACTAGAGTTTTAAAATTCATCGTGCTATGTCAAAGATGTGTGTTGTAATGAGGTAGGTCATTACCTCGTGTGCTATCTAAAGGTAATACAAGGAAATATGTTGAATTGTGTTGAAAGTATAATATATGGTAATTTACCGTAAAAATGCGATAAAAGTTGCATAATAGATTGTTTTGAGATGAAACTTGTTCTAATATATTTATTAATGATTACTAAACAATTTATTAAAAATTTGTAGGTTTGTTATTTAGAAAAATTAGATTTTTTTAAAAAAAGAGAATCGGAAGTCGGAATAACTCCGCTTCTGACGAGTTTTGAAAAGGAGAAGTTTTAGAATAGCAAAAGAGGAGGGGAGAGGGAACTTACTGGCTATAAATAAAGAGGGGAGGTAGGGAAAGACTTTGGAACCGTCAGGACGTCGTTTCGTCGCCGGATTTTTCTTGGAACGTCGGCGGAACTTCGCCTCTTGCTAACTCCACAACTTGGGACTTGGAAATTTCATAGAGTTTTTGTAATAGAATTCTGAATGAGGAGGGGTAAAATATGGTGTGGTATTTATAGGGAAAATTAGGGTTTAGGGTAATGAAGAATAGAATTAAAATGCGCATTAAAATGTGGATTAATGCCCATTTTTAATTCTCTGGAAATGTACAGAGAAATCAAACAGCATAGGAGTAATAGGGGGGTCCAAAGGTTTAGGGTTAAAAAATTAGGAAGCATCCCCTACGAGGGGCCCGGCGGTGCGGTCGTAGGCTTAATCTCGCTGGCCCAAATCCGGTGAGGGGGCTTGGGATTTATGCCACATGTCGGGGTCTGTGTAAATATCATTTCCTATGTGTTTGTTTTCTGTGTGACTTTTCACTTTACGTGTAGTGCACGTGTAAACCTTTGAGATTCTAAAAGATTAAAAGAAAAATCAATTAAAAATATATGTGGTTGGGATGATTCGATCACAGGGGCTATGTCACAGCAGTGCAAGACTTTACCAATGAGCTACAAGTGTTTTCTTGCTGTTCAAAAGCAAATTAAATTCATAACTTGTGCTCAGACTCAGGTGTTCCTTTCTAAATTTTTGAAAAATTTTGTACAGAAAGTTTAGGGTTGTTACAGTCTTCTTCCTATGACTTAGGACGAGTTTTCGAAGGTCTTCCTAACCTAATTTCTACCTCATAATGTTAGAGGCGCCCGAGCACGTATTTTTGAGTCTTTGCGCAAGACTCCGGACATGATACTTGCCGAGTATGATCTTCAGTTCACCCAGTTGTCGCGATATGCTCTTTATTTGGTTCCTACGGAAAAGATCCGGATTAAGAGTTCTATGCACGGACTAGATGTACAGCTGTTTTTATCCGTTGGTGCCCAGCATTTCGATACCTACGTAGAGGCATTGGATACGGCCACGCTGATAGATGAGCGTTATATTGAGATTGGAGCGACTCTAGAGCTGAAGCGAGATCGAATGGAGACTCCATCCGTTGAGCAGGATAGCGTCCCGACGAGCTGCTTTGTTTACTTTTCCCCCTCTATCGGTGATTACTCAGGTTCCATCCAAAGATAGGATAGGTAGTGGATGTGATGGTCCTGTGCAAAGAGGACAGGGATCCAGTGTTAGAGGACGTTAGGCCGTGAGCAGTGGGCAAGGGAGAGTTCTTGCTCTGCCAGCTCCGGATGCTCAGGCACCTGTCGACGTTGGAGCAGGTACGCTTCAATGTCAGTTGTTTGATTTGTATTTTTGGCGATCTGGATATCACCTTTTGCCCTGTCCTCGATATTTTTATGATTCGAGTATCACACTTTCGACGTTGAAGAAGGAATATTTTGATGTCGGTGGTTTGATTTATGTGTTTTGATGACTTGATTGATGCTTTTGTGTATGGTAGTTGCACTTGATTTCTGTTTCGTGCATACCCGTTGCACTTTGTTTTGTTTTCATGCATACACGTTGCATTTGATTTCGTGATTCATGCATTGTACGTTGTATCATATCCGGTGTGGTTAGTGTAGTGAGTATTGGAGTTCCAGTTATCTGGGTTTCACACTTTCATTCCTCATGCATACATATTGCATCATGATATTTTGGGATTTCGAGTGTCGATGATTGGCACAGATTTTTATGATGTTTTACCGATGAGGATTTCATATGGTGCGTGATCTTTTAGGATATGCATGTTTTTACTTAATACTATATGTATACCCGTTATCACACCTTATGTAATATTTCTATCTTGTGTGAGACTTCGGAGCCCCGTTGATTTGGTTTATTGAAATATTTTAAGATATGGGGTTTAAATTTTAAATTCGGGGACCGAATTTATTTAAGGGGGGATATTGTAATATTTCAGAAAATGAGAAATATTATTTTAGAATTTAAATAATAATATAATATGTTTTATTAAAATATTACCAATTATCAAATTGGGGTATCATATTTTGGCCTTGATGAAACTAATAAGTATTTTAGGCATGGTTAGCTTAATTAACATTAGTATTTTCTTAATTGGGAATATATATATTACAAGTATGCATGGTTGGGTTTTTTTAGATTCAATTAAAAGAAAATATGTTTTTTAAAGATATGAGAGGCATGGGCTCTCATGCCTTAAACCCCTCCCATGCCTCCACCATCCCTCTTTGTTTCCTCTTCTCTCTTCCTCTCATTCCTCTCTCCCTATGGTTTCCCCTCCTCTCCCTCACACTCTCACTCTCACAAAACACAAACTCTTTGCATAATCCAAGCTCCAAGTTCATCCTAAGCTACTCCCAACTGAAGCTAGATCAAGTGGAAGCCCCCATCAACTCTTCAAGTACTCCCAACAAGCTTGAATCTTCTCCTTCATCTCTCCATATAGATAAGAATCCTTCTTTTATAAAGTTTTGCATGTGTTTAGAGTTTCAAATATTAGCAAAAGTTTTCAAAAATTAGGAGTTTTAGTGTTCAAACGAAATCTGCTGTAGTTTGCAATTTCTGGAAAATATTTTGCGTATAGATTTGGCCTATTTAGACCGCTAGGAGACTCCAGAAGAAGCACAAGCCCCAAACTCCAAGTCATAGCCGCAAATTATAGTCCAAACTAATTTTTTGATGGCCCAATTTTGGATTTAGGTGTCAGAGTTTGGCCAGTAGATCTTATACATAATATATAAGCCCTTTTTATATGCTAAATTGTCCCAGATTCCTCAAGTCAAAATCTGGAGTTGTTTTACTTAGTTTTTGGATGATGTTTTAAGGTTTTTGAACTTGATAATCCGTATTTGGAAGTCTTGATGCGTTCTTTTATGGTAGAACAGAGTGTCCGGGGTTAATTCGTGGTAGTTAGCACAAGGATGGCTCCCGATTGGTCATAGGTTCTAATCTATGAGTGTTGGTCGTTATATCGATGTCGAATTAAATTCTTATATGTGTGTGTCGTTATGCGAATGCTAGGTTTGATTTCGGATACACGAAAGGCAAGGCGGTCGTAAGATATGACTACCTCGATCGAAAACTGTGAGTAGATTATATCTACGAGTGGGGAATCGGATGGATGACATATAGCACCCACGTGAAACATATCTTTTATTATATCATTGAAATTACTTAGGATTCATGCTATGTACGTTAGACTTGTTCGATATGTAGTATAATTACGTTAGTATCGCTTAGTAGGCGGATTGTAGGTACACTTGGTAGAACATTGGCACAATACTAATGATTGCAATGTTGAACGATCACAGACTCGCATGTACACTACACATTATTAGTACTGTCATGTCACGTAGAACTTGCCATGCTTAAGTATCGTAGTAGGATCGACATTATAGTAGGACGATGTATATTAGATTCATATTGGATGTGCGTACGAGACTTGGGGTCTGTACTAGTCGCCGTGCGTGTACGTGACACAAGGTGTCCGTACCGACCATGGGGCGGGTGTGTGAACTAGATGTCCGCACCGGTTCTATGTTTCTGCATGACTAGATGTCCATACTGTTGATATTCCATTGCTATGTGTGTACGTAGACTTGATGTCCATACCAGTTATATTATGTGTTTGGGTATATAGATTAGATATCCATACCGATCATTATTATGATATGGGATAATGGAATATTTGATGGTTATCGTACGAGGTGAGATTCCGTACGGGATGATATGATGGGGATAGATGATGATGATTAGCCAGATATGGCTCCATTTTTACCTGACTCGTAAAGTCTTACTATTTTACCCTTTTGAGAGATTTTACTGATATGTTGGTACTACCCACTTTCTAAAAACAACGATTCGTTTTATATTTTTTAAAAACTATAATGAAAGGATGTGCTACTTGGATTTCAAATGGGTATATATATGTGTTTTAAAAACATTGCATGCTCCTTATTTTCAAACAACGTTCCGTTCTACTTTAAAAACATATAAATGGGAATATTATAATGAATTACCTATTTACTGTTTTTTTACGCTACACTTACTTTACATGTCATTCGTTCGCGCTTTATTTATCTTATTCGTTATGCTACGCTTTATGATTTCCGTTACACGTCATATATTGTAATATTATACCTTAGTGGTATGAGCCACTGATATATACATATGGGTAAAAGGGACCTGAGCTCAGCCTCAGGGAAATTATCTGAGCCTATTACAAAAAAAAACCTCTCATTTTCTAATTCTAATTGAGTCTGAGAAAAAAAGGCCTCATTAATTTTTCCATCATCACCACTTTCTATCTCTCTCTCTTCCACTCGCCCTCACAAACCCAAACCTCGCATCCTTTGCTCATCCCTCGCCGTCGTCGCCGATGGTGGTTGTGATGATGATGGTGGTGGTCATAGTGATGGTTGTGGTGATGATGGTGACGATGGGGGCAGCGGTGATCGGAGGCAGGGGCAGCTATTGGAAGCGATGGAGAGGGTTAGAGAGAGAAGTTTTCTATAGTGGTGGTGGTGATGATTGTGGGTGATGGCGGTGATGGTGGGTGATGGCGGTAGTTGTTGTGCTGATGATGACGATGGTGGTTGATGGCAGTGGTGATGATTGTGGTGGTGTGGGGCAGCGGTGAAAGAGGCAGGGGCAACAATCAGATACGCGGTGAGGGTTAGGGAAATGTTTTTTCCCCTTCCGTTCGGCCTGGGTTTGAAAAGGAGAGGGGGTTTTCTGTAATGGGCTCGGGAATTTTCCCTGTGCTTGAGCTCAGGACCATTAAGCCCTATATATATATATATATCGCCACACTTATATTATTGGCTTATGCTATGATATGTTACCCATCTACGCTATGCATAGTTCACACAGACATAAAGGGTACAAGTTGATGAGATTTATATTACTATGAATATGATGTGATATGAAATCAATCCTAAGAGATTATATATATATATAAAGTAATAAAAGAAGATAAAGATGATTCGGACACGGTGGATATAGCCGGGAATCCATGAGATATATAAATGTGTGTGTGTGTGTGTGTGTGTGTTTGATCAATCCATGAAGGATTGAGACAGAGAGAGTGTAACACCCTAGTGCATTTATACTATTCATTTGGGGTATTTCAAATCTTGCGGCAAAATTCTTGATTATTGTTGCTTTTGGGTTCCGATTGGTGTTATTAGCAGTTGTGGTTATTATCCGACATGTCCCGTATGTTTGAAACCCATCATGGTGCAAGATTACATTAAATATTTGCTGGTACAGAGTATCCGTGTAAATCTAGATTCTATACACATATATAATATATTTTAGTATCCGCATATCTTTTATAATACAAAATAAAATTCAAATAACATATTTTGATATCTAGCCTTACATGTCATCACACCTCATATCATGTGTGTAACATTTCAGAAAAATAAAATATTATTTTTGGGAATTTATATAATAGAATAATAAATATTATGAATATTTTAATGTGTGGAAATTAGTTTTAAAACGATATGGTATGATTAAATACCGATAAATTGGGAAATATTGGAAAAAAATACATTTGAATGCTGATTTTGAAAGAATATTATATGATTTAGACACTTTATAAAAAAAATTATACAATTAATTGTGTATGGGATATTACTAAACTCGATTAGTGTTTACTAATTTTTCATTAAGTGTGATATGTGCATGATATGTAACATGATATTTTGCATAATACTTGTTACATTTCTTTTTATCAAAGCCATGCTTCATTTCTTTCATAACTTGGTTTTATATGTGTTTAAATTGAAAAGGAAAAAGAAAAGAATAAAGAATGGAGGTATGGGCAAGAGAGAGAGGGTGAGAGGTCTTGTGTTGACTTGGCTATTTCTCTTCACTTCATTTCCTTTCACCATTTTCTTCTCCTTCTTCATGCATGGCTGCCGTCCTCCCTCCATCACCTCTACCACCTCACTTCACCCCCAAAAACACATCAAAACCATGCACCCTTTTCACAAAAAAATGTGCACAATCTCATTACAAGCATGAGGAACCAAGAAAAATAGGATTTTGATGCTCCAGGGGATTCTTGAGTCCCAATTGAGGTAATTCTTTTACCATTAGTGTAATATTGATTTACTTTAGCATCCGTATTAGTTTAGAAGTGTTTAGTTAAGGGTTTAGTGGTATTGAAAATTCCAAGATGAGGGTTAAGATCTTCCTTGCGTTGGGATGGTGTAATTGAGATGTATTAGTGACTACAAACCTCCTTTGGTGTTGAAAATTAGCCCAAACAAGAACTAGAACCCCAAACTTGAAACTTTAGATATCCAAATGTCGGTTTTGTCTTTAATTGGTGGCTTACAGGGAATCTGGAATAAACCGAGACCTTAACAAGAAAAACTAGCAACCCCAAAGACCTCGTTGGACCACTACGAGACCACCCTGCAAGTACGAACCCAAACCAAGCACCTTAGGCCGAGCAGGCCGGATTTTGAGGGTGTGTGGCCGGTCAAAGTGAGGGTGATGGTGTCTAGGTTGGTTCTGTTGCTCATATACCCCCTATACTACACCACTGTATTATTTGATTATCCCCATTTTACCTGAACCAAAATCTGGAGCAAGTTTTCATGAGTTGCTGTATTGTTTTTGTAACTTTCCGTGACTTGAAGTTTTGATATTTGTGTTTTGTATTGGTCACTTGACGTTTGTACGTCGATATCGGGTATTGTTGGCTCTTTTGCATGAGTAGACCATAGGTTTTAACCTATGTGTGATTCGTGTGCCGTTTTGGTTTTCGTGCGCGATTTCTGTTTACAATACTATGTGTTATATGTGTAGGCACCCTCGCGTGGACTTCGGATAACAAGGAAGAGCATGGAGACCTCGACTTCGGTAAATAAGGATTAAGGTGAGTAGATATATATCTACGGGGGAAGTCAGGTGGATGGCGTATAGCACCCCCGCAGTTTCTTAGTGTAGTATGTGATATTTATATATATAATTATGCGTATAGTGGTACGTGAATAATTTAGAGGAAAGGCTTTAGGAGATCATGGTTAGTTTAGCGTAATTGAAAGTTAGTGTTCTTAGTTTAGTTCCTTAGTTGCGAAACCCTAGTGTAATGGTTCACACACACACACATGCACACACGTGTTATGTTTTTGGTGTATATGATATATGTATGTATATATATATATATATGTATGTATGTATGTATGTATGTATGTGGATGTGTTGCTATACATGCGCGCGCGCGCGCGCACACACACACACGTATGATGAGGATAGTGTTTGATACTTGGAAATGAGTCGATATGATCGGGCATGATGCCGTGAGATTAGTTTTACGATTTGGGTCGTGCTATGAGACACGATAGGATATTTTAGCGGATCAATGAGCGATGTGTTTTCATACACACGCGGATATATGTTGATGGTATCGGAATGTACTAGACTTTAGATCAGTACCCCTAGTTTATTATTTTATGATAATGATACTAGATGAATAATGAGGTATATATGATATTGACCCGTACCCCGATTTTGGGATGCCGTACGATAGATTTGACCGTACGATGTATAAATATGATGATTGATCCGCACTTTCGACTCGAGAATGTTGTATAATATATTTTATTGTACGTGACGTTATTGAGGCGGGATCACCGACTACTTGATATATCGACTCGGACTTAGGTGGATTTCCTTACCTTTTTTACTAGTCTCTTAGCTTCGTACTATAGTTTACTTGGTAGATGTTAGATTGGGCTCGAGTCATACTTATTTTCAAAATTAACGAATCGTGAGTATTTTAAAGACGGGCTTAGGGATACTACGGATTTTTCAAAGGATGCATCTTTTCTCAAAGACCCCGTAACCCTATTTTTACTAAAACCACGATTCGTGCGATTTCATATACCAAAAACTGTATGACTCGTATATAGAAATGTATATTTCTTTATTGTTGCATTTACTATTCATTTTCCATATATTCTTGCTGTTCGCATCGCAATGCATGCTTATATGTGTTTTCGTTAGTTATTATGAACCTTGTTGTCAGGACACCAGCACTATTACTGATGATGCGTATGCTATATGTACACTTATTTGGCGGCTCACACACAACATCATTGGTAATTTTCATGTCACGTACACATTAGAAAACACCACTTCATTGGTATAAATTGCTAGTTGGTAGTTTCGACATAGTACTAGTACACTTGCTTTTATATGCTAGTTTAATTATTGCATTCCTTACTTGATATCCAATGCATTCATATACTCATTTGTCATGCAATATTATGGGGCTTTAGGCCGGTAATTCACTGTTTATTTACTCCTGAGATTGGGATTTCGGATTTCCATGAGATTTCTGGATTTGGAGAAACCGCAAAGATTTTATAAACTCATTATCAATTTAAATATAGAAATTTGCGGTTTTCTCAAGATATGATTTGAGAGGTGTCCACCATGAGTTTTCTCGGCTCTTGAGCGGTATCATACACCCGATTCGAGGAGGAGGAGGAACCGTCTGCGGGTGCATGGTGGACCCGGTGCGGTACCCCGGGGCAAGATGGTCGCAGATGATGGCGTTGAGCCTGGCAGGGGAGCACTACCGACCGGTTATTTGTGACACGGCGGATATCCAGAGGATACCGACGTAGTCGTGAGATTTGATTATGGGCCATTCCAGATTGCCAGAGCCCGGGGCCAGTCCGGATTGCCGGAGCCCGAGATATTGAGACATTAAGATATTGATATTTTATGATTTGGGCCAGTCCAGATTGCCGGAGCCCGAGATATTGAGATATTGGGATATATATATTTTGTGTCGATACTTGACACGGATTCTATATTGGTTTTATTGATGATACCTCGATTTTTATATACAAAAATCTCACTAAATTAAGATAACAGTTTTCTCATTCATGATGTATTCTGTTTTCATTTGTAATGCATTTGTACATCATATATGTGATATGTTGCTACCTAAGGCACTGACACGAGCACTTGATACTACACTATAGTAGATGTTTATCTCGTCATTACTAGATGCTTCAGGCTATATTATTATGAGGATATTATTGTATGACCTAGGATAGAGTCATACATGCGATTTCTGCTCGGTGATGTTTTCTACTTACGAGTTGGCAACTCACCCCCGTTGTGCCACAGTTTCTTGCAGGTTTTGCTTACAGGTTTCGTTGCGGCTTGCTGGCACACTGCTTCCTTCCGGGTGATTGCTTTGGTAGGTGGGTTCACTCGCAGCGTGACCATTATTGTACCTTATTTATATTTTGTTGTATCTAGTAACTCTATCAACCAGACTTGTATTATTGATAGACTTAGAAGACCAGTGTATATTCTTTTGACCTTAGAATCGCGCTTGTATTATTATTGTTTTCTTGAGAATATTGGTTTTCTTTCTGAGTTTTGATTCTCGCCCTTCGGCGTTGTATATTATTTTGCTTGCATGGTTGTCTCCGCCAATTGGCGAAGAGCTAGCTCCCGCTTGGGGATACCTTTATTCATTATATATATTATTCATGTTTGAACTCGTTTGGGGCCAGTATTTACAAAGGAAACTCTGCCGAAATTTTTGGAAAAGACTCGATGTTTTAAAAATGCATACTACGGCTTATTTGTTAAACCACTTGCTTTAAAACTAAATTTTTCTTTCTCTCTCTTTTCAAATGGTTTAGATTTCTGGGCTTTTGGCTTACTTGAATCAGATGGGGTCCTATAGACTTCATATGATTCAAGTGCCAGTCACGTGCCATTTCGGGTCGTGACAATGTGGTTGCACCCATATATCTTGTTCATACCCTAATTGTTAAAACAGACTCATTTTGGATCGCTACGTATATTTACGTAGATCCGTATTTGGGGATATATGTTTTTATTTACCGGATATCACATTATGGTTTAAACTTTTACATATATTCTCCATATTGAAAAACTAGTTTTTTCAAATGGTTACAGGTAATATTCGGAGCAATCTATATTATTTGTAAAACTCTATAATATATATATTATATTATTATAACTAATATATATAATACAGATATATATATAATATAATATATTAGTTATATTAACTAATTAATCCTTCTCTCTCTCGTATCTCTCTCTCTCTTTAATATATATATATATATATATATATATATATATATATAATAATAATAAAACTTATAATAAAACCTAACGTTACTCTCTTCCTCTCTTCTTCATCACGATGCAAACCCAGAGCCCTAACCACGCCCTCGTTGTTGCCGTCCAGTCGCCGCCCCCTCACCATCACTATCTCCCTCTCAACCTCACCTCTTCTCCTCCTCACCCCGAGACCTCCTCTTTTTCCTCTTCCCGAGCACACCCTGCAACTTCCTTGATCACCATTCAAGGTTTACAGCCACACCCCGCCACGTCGCCGTCGGCCATCGTCGCCACCATCCCCTCTATCCTCGCCAACTAGAGAGAACCCACAGCAACTCTCCTCCTCCTTCTTCTTCTTTCTTTTCTTTTCTTGATTTTCGGCCGTCTCGCCGGAGTTACGCACGTCGCCGACGATCCAGATGACCCAGTCATCATTGTCGTCTAGCCCAGTTACTACGTCATGCAACTTCTCAGCCAGGTCCAGTCCTGCGCACGCAAGTTTTGCATCGCAACGTTATTTCAACGTCGGAACGTGGCATCCGTACCTCGACGTGAGATCCGATCAGGCAAGTTCTAAACCTGCAACATGCTATGTTATTATATCAATATCTATTTGATAAATTATAGTGCATGTGTTTTACTATCCAGCAGATATTACCGATTTACAGTTTTACAGTATCCGTCTGTATCTGTACTGATAATAGGTTATCCAGTTGCATGCCGGAATATCACGATAATATCATACTACTATATCAGTTCAATATGTTATCTAGATTGCATCATATATGGTAATGGACGTATAACGGTTATTACAGATAGATACATATGCATCCTGGCAGTAATTGTTTTTCGATATTGATTACAGTTTTACATTGGTATCTATTCTGGTTAATATACAGTATATGATATGTTCACGACACATTACTAGACTTGTTACTTGGATCTTATTGCTAATGCCAACAATCCTGATTGTTGTCCTGATGGACGCGACTTGTTGTCTGTATAGACAAGACCTGTACCTGCTTGATCCTGTGTTGGCATTAGATTATATTGGCAACACCTGACTTGAACACATAACATTGGGGGAAAGGGGGAAATCAAGAATGTAACCAAAACATAACTCAAAAGAATATTATTATTGTTTGCCGTGATTCCGGGCGTTATGGAATAAATCATTGTTTGTCGTGATTCCGGGAATTACGGAATAATCATTGTATCGTGGTCTCGTGGGGGAATGAACGGGATATATTGTACCGTGGTCTCATGGGGCATGAACGAGATATATACTTTTGAGTTACGATGAGGATTACATTAATTGATTTCAAAGACTTCTAGAATAGATAACCTAGAAGCACAGACTTTAGAATACACATCACATACATATAGCTCACTATTTATATATGTGTTTAATCATATCATCATATCCTGGTTATTACTATTGTTTTGATATTTATGACGCACTGGCATCTGGGTTTTACATGGCCCGGTTTCTCTACCTTTACCGCAGGCAGATCAGGAGTATTTTAGCAATCAAGCCGAGCAATGTGAAGCTAGCTATTTAGTTTAGAGACTCTTAGTTTATTTACTTCAGCAGTTTTATTTTCATCGATGTGAGCCCATTTTGGGACGTGATTCAGATACTATTGTTTATTGGATCTTGATTCGTTTCCACTTTATACATTTCTTGATTTTATTTATTGTGGCAGATGGACATGTGTTAGCTAGATTATATATTTTTCTTTTCTTGATATCCTACAGACAGCTGTAATGTGACTGTAGAGGGATGATTCATATCCACAGGTAGCATGGTTGGCTCTGTCACGTGCCGTAGTTACGTATTTTGGGAAGCGGGACGTGACAGGATTTGTTTGGTATCAGAGCCATAGGATTTAGGGTTAGTCGGGTTTGGTTCTTTTTGTAGTTGGATATTGAACCCAATACACTAACCAGGAAACCCGGAATTAGGAACATGTCCTACCACATTATTTTCTTGTCATTCAAATTCTTGAAGTTTATCTTTCCCTTAACTTTTTTATCTTGACATTATGGAAATGACTTTGAATCCTCCTGATTCCTTATTGTTTCTCCCCTCTTATTTCTTCGTTTCTGATAGAAGGATTTGGGCGATTTGAATGGAGCTATGTGATTGTAACTATATACCGCAGCATGGTTACAATGCGGTCCTCTATTTAGGTAACCTGGAGTCCTATTTTGATTCATTTTCTTTACTTATGGTCGTTGTATTACCTTGTTTCCTCTCGGCGTCATTGCTTACGAGTTTATGCCTTATTGCGAGCTCGAATCCAGCAACCGCGTTATATCATTCCTCTCGAACTAATCCGTTTGTATTTTGAAGAATAAGGAGAAACACAGGAGAAGCTTTTGATGATTGCAATAGTGCGAGATTAACCCCGGCGGGAGCTGGTACAGACCGCTTCAAGGACGATCAGATATAAGATATTTAATTGAAGAAGTTTTGATAGACCCGCCTCAAATTATCAAAGTAGCGCAGCGGAAGAGAGGTAGGCTGATAACCCACAAGTCTTAGAACAAACTTGCAAATTCATGATGAAAGGAACCGTTTACTGAAGGGTGAAGTTCGTAAACAAGTTGCAGAAGTTTCAAGAACAAGTAGAAGCAGGATTTCGAACAGACTTGTTGATTCATGAATATAGTTCGTTACGATATAGTAGTCGTTTATGTGTTCCCAAAGGAGATATTCGAGAAGAAGTCATGAAGGAGACTCATAGTTCCGCATATTCGGTACACCCGGGAGACATAAAGATGTACCGAGATCTATGACAACATTTCTGGTGGGAAGGCATGAAAAGGGAGATTGCTCGCTACGTATCGAAGTGCTTGGTGTGTCAGCAAGTCAAGACTGAACATCAAAGGGTAGATGGTTAATTGCAACCACTTCCGATTCCTCAATGGAAGTAGGAACATATAACCATGGACTTCGTGATAGCATTACCACGGAGTCCAAAGGGCAATAATGCAGTTTAGGTCATTGTCGATCGATTGATCGAGGTAGCTCATTTTATACCGTTTCGAGTTAGTCAGTCGACGGAGGTTTTGGCAGAGCGGTACATATAGGAGATTGTGAGATTGGATGGAGTACCCATGAGCATCGTTTCAGATCGTGATACTCGTTTTCTATCGCACTTTTGGAGGAGTCTACAGGAAAGTTTTGGGACTCGCTTGAAGTTTAGCACAACCTATCATCTTCAGACAGATAGCCAGTCTGAAAGAACGATCCAAACTCTTGAAGATATGTTGAGAGCATGCATGTTAGACTTCAAGGGTTCATGGGAGGATCATTTGCACTTGGTGGAGTTTTTATACAATAACAGTTTTCAGGAGACTATACAGATAGCTCCATTCGAAGTATTATACGGTCATAAGTGTCGCTCACCTATCTGTTGGGACGATATTGGAGAAAGAAGATTATTGGGACCGGATCTTATTGTGAAAACGGTGGAGAAAGTTAACGGGGTCCAAAATCATATGAAGGTGGCAAAGGATCGACAGAAAAGTTGGGCTGATACTGGACGAAGACCTTTGTAGTTCGCAGTTGGTGATCTTGTGTTCTTGAAGATATCACCGACTAGAGGAGTAATCCGATTTGGCAGTCGAGGTAAGCTTAGTCCTCGATTCGTGGGGCCTTTCGATATCATCGAGCGTGTTGGAGAGGTAGTTTATCGATTGGCTTTACAACCATCCTTGGCGGGTATTCATGACGTGTTTCATGTATCTCAACTCCACAAGTATGTTCGAGATGAGACGCACGTCCTAGATCACTCGGAATTGACAGTAAGGGAAAATTTAATATATGAAGAACGACCAATGGCGATTGTGGATCAAAGAGAAAAGGTCCTCAAGAATAAAGTTATCCCACTAGTACTTGTTTCGTGGGGGAATCGTTCGCATGGAAAATTTACTTGGGAACGTGAAGACGAGATTCGACAGAAGTTTCCACACCTCTTTCCTTAGATCCGTATTTTCTTGTCTTTTCTTGTTCCGGAAATTTCGAGGACGAAATTCTTTTGTGGTTGAGTATAATATAACACCCTAATGCATTTATACTATTCATTTGGGGTATTTCAAATCTTGCGGCAAAATTCTTGATTATTGTTGCTTTTGGGTTCCGATTGGTGCTATTAGCAGGTTTGGTTATTATCCGACCCGACCTGCATGTTTGAAACCCATCATGGTTCAAGATTACATTAAATATTTGCTAGTACAGAGTATCCGTGCAAATCTAGATTCTATACACATATATAATATATTTTAGTATCCGCATATCTTTTATAATACAAAATAAAAATCAAATAATATATTTTGATATCTAGACTTGCATGTTATCACACCCCATATCATGTGGTTGCACCCATATATCTTGTTCATACCCTAATTGTTAAAACAGACTCATTTTGGATAGCTACGTATATTTACGTAGATTCGTATTTGGGGGTATATGTTTTTATTTACCGGATATCACATTATGGTTTAAACTTTTATGTATATTCTCCATATTGAAAAACTAGATTTTTCGAATGGTTACGGGTAATATTCGGAGCAATCTATATTATCTGTAAAACCCTATAATATATATATATATTATTATTATTATAACTAATATATATATATAATACTGATATATATATATAATATAATATAATATATTAATTATATTAACTAATTAATCCTTCTCTCTCTCTCTCGTATCTCTCTCTCTCTTGTAGGGTGTTTTTCGTCACCCCATTGAGATGAGAATACACGCGTGCTTGTCAGGTGTATTACAGATTCTCCCTGTCTAGAGTAGGCTGGGGTTTATTGATTGTGGGGATCTGAATCTCCGGCAGCCGCGGACTAAGCTGTCGTTAATTACCCCTCGTCTTTGGAGCGAGAGAACCTCCGATTGACGGGTAAAACTGGTCATGCGAACTCAATATGCAGTATGCGTGTGTTGTGTTTTGGAAGGGTTTTGGATATATCGTGGGCCCCGCAGAGTTTTACGGGGGTCCCGCTATCCGGATAGCGGGCTGGGGGTCAAGGGGGCTAGCAGCCCCCTTGCGGGGTGCAGGGCAGCGCCCCGTTAGAAAAATTTTCCTAACGGGAGACATGTTTCTGGTGTGGAGTGCATAGAAAATGAGGGGTGAGGAGCGTCTTAAAGACGCATGCATGACACGTGGGCGCTAGATGCCCACGGGTCACGTGCCTGGCGTGTGGGCGCATGGCGCCTGCGGGTCACATGTCAGGCGCGTGGGCGCATGGCGCCTGCAGATCACGTACCAGGCGCGTGGGCGCTGGGTGCTCACGGGTCGCATGCCCTGCACATGCCCGCTGGGCGCCAGTGGTTCACGTGCGCGGCACGTGACCGCTGGGCGCCCATGGGTCACATGCGCGGCACGCGATCGCTGGGGCGCTCGCGGGTCACGTGCCCTACACGCGACCGATGGGCGCCCATGGGTCACGTGCGTGGCACGCGACCGCTGGGCGCCCGCGGGTCGCATGCGCTGCACGCGACCGCGGGTCACCCGTGGGTCACGTGCGCGGCACGTGACCGCTGGAAACACCAGCGGGAGAGGGGCCTAGCCCCTATGCTGGGAGTTGAACTCCCAAAGGGTTTTGAGTGGAGTTAAACTCCAAAAGGTTTAGATTTGGAGTTAAACTCCTAAATGATCTGGAATAGGAGTTAAACTCCTTTGAGGATTTGGGTCGAGTTGATCTCCCCAAAGATCTTCAGAGGTGATCAAAGGGGACCCCTCTCTTCTCTCTTTAGCCCAAGAGCTTCTTTTGAGCCTTGGATCTGTCCAATGTTGGATTTTTGGAGATGAGTCTTCTTCTTCCTCCTCTTGATCGGCTGGATCTTGGAGAAAAGGGGGGTGAGACTTAAAAATCTCCCTTTTTCGAGATCTGATTGAAGATTCGAGCTCTCCTTCAAGGGTTTTGTGGTAAAAAAAACTATTTCTTTTTGGAAAAAGGAAAAGTTAAACTCTTGATTTAATTTTAAAAGGGGGAAGGTTTTAAAACCTTGAGAAAGGAGAAGGAGGCACAAACCCTAATTTTTTAGGGAGAATGAAAAGTTCTTTTTTATTTAATTATCATGTTGCCTTATATAGGCTTATAAATTTATATATAGCTTCTTGGGCTTTACAAAAATGGTATTTTGCCTATCCCATGCCTCATGTGCTCATTTCTTTTGCACATGAGCCATGGGCTTTACAAACATTTGGCTTTATGCTCATTTTTCTTGCATTCAGGCATAACAAATTACATCAAAATTATTTATTACATGATTTCATTTCGGCATGGGGGAGGTTGGCCACGGGGCTCGACTTGGGCATAGGCCCACTTGGCCTGGGCTTGGGCCCACCTGGCTTGGGGTTGACTTTGACTTTGACTTTGACTTGGTCAACCGGGGTTTAATTTTTGACCCCAACATCTCTCTCTAACCTTTCTCTCTCTCTAATAATATATATATAATAATAAAACTTATAATAAAACCTCACGTTACTCTCTTTCTTCCTCTCTTCTTCATCACGACGCAAACCCAGAGCCCTAGCCATGCCCTCATCGTCGCCGTCCAATCGCCACCCCCTCACCATCATTGTCTCCCTCTCAACCTCAACCTCTTCTCCTCCTCACCCCGAGACCTCCTCTTTCTCCTCTTCCCGAGCATACCTTGCAACTTCCCCGATCACCATTCAAGGTTCACTGCCACACCCTGCTACCTCGCTGTCGGCCATCGTCGCCGTCACCTCGTCACCACCATCCCCTCTGTCCTCGCCAAGTACATAGAACCCACACCAACTCTCCTTCTTCTTCTTCTTCTTCTTTCTTCTTTCTTTTCTTGTTCTTTTCTTTTCTTGATTTCCGGCCGTCTCGCCGGAGTTGCGCATGTCGCCGACGATCCAGACGACCCAGTCACCGTCGTCGTCTAGCCCAATTACTATGTCATACAGCTTCTCAGCTAGGTCCCGTCCCGCGTGCACAAGTTTTGCATCGCAACGTTATTTCAACGTCGGAACGTGGCATCCGTACCTCGACGTGAGATCTGAGCAGGCAAGTTCTAAACTTGCAACATACTATGTTATTATATCAATATCTATTTGATAAATTATAGTGCATGTGTTTTACTATCCAACAGATATTATCGATTTACAGTTTTACAGTATCCGTCTGTATCCGTACTGATAATAGCTTATCCAGTTGCATGCTGGAATATCACGATAATATCGTACTACTATATCAGTTCAATATGTTATCTAGATTGTATCATATATGGTAATGGACGTATAACGGTTATTACAGATAGATACATATGTATCCTGGCAGTAATTGTGTTTCGATATTGATTATAGTTTTACATTTGTATCTATTATGGTTAATATATAGTACATGACATGTTCACGACACATTACCAGACTTGTTACTTGGATCTTTTTGCTAATGCCAACAATCCTGATTGTTGTCCTGATGGACGTGACTTGTTGTCTGTATAGACAAGACCTGTACCTGCTTGATCCTATGTTAGCATTAGATTATATTGGCAATACCTGACTTGAACATATAACCTTGGGGGGAAAGGGGAAATTAAGAATGTAACCAAAACGTAACTCAAGAGGATATTTTTATTGTTTGCCGTGATTCCGGGCGTTCAGAATAAATCATTGCTTGTCGTGATTTCGGGCGTTATGAAATAAATCATTGTTTGTCGTGATTCCTGGCGTTACGGAATAATCATTGTACCGTGGTCATGTAAGGAATGAACGGGATATATTGTACCGTGGTCCCGTGAGGCATGAACGGGATATATATTGTTGAGTTATGATGAGAATTACATTAATTGATTTCAAAGACTTCTAAAATAGATAACCTAGAAACACAAAGTTTAGGATACACATCACATACATATAGCTCACTATTTATATATGTGTTTATTATTTATATTCATGTTTAATCATATCATCAAATTCTGGTTATTACTATTGTTTTGATATTTATGACGCACCGACGTCCGGATTTTGCATGGCCTAGTTGCTCTACCTTTACCGTAGGCAGATCAGGAGTACGTTAGCAATCAAGCCGAGCAATGTGGAGCTAGATATTTAGTTAGACACTCTTAGTTTATTTATTTCAGCTGTTTTATTTTCATCGATGTGAGCCCATATTGGGACGTGATTCAGATATTATTGTTTATTGGATCTTGATTCATTTCTTCTTTATGCATTTCTTGATTTTATTTATTGTGGCAGATAGACATGTGTTAGCTGGATTATATATTTTTCTTTTCTTGATATCCTACAGACAGCCGTAATGTGACTGCGAAGAGATGATTCCTAACCACGGGTAGCATGGTTGGCTTTGTCACGTGCCGTAGTTACGTATTTTAGGAAGCGGGGCGTGACAGAGAGACATGATGTCGCCCATTGATATATGTGTGATCAATTCATGAGTGATTGAGGGTAGTTGATACATGATATCTCTACAGATATTATATGTATGTATGTATGTATGTGAGAGGTCGATATAGATGTCCTGCACTGAGATAGATATTATATATATGTGTGGGATCGATATAAATGCCCTGCACTGAGATGGATATTATATATATGTGAGAGATCGATATAGATACCCTACAGTATTGAGATATATTATGCTATATATAGTAGCCGGACAGGACTGGTCCACGAGATAGTATCTGAATATTATTTTCGTACATCGATGTATTCTAAAGAGATTTTCAAAGGAGCTATAGTCTCACTATTTTCCACGTGTTTAGGATCGACGCAGACTTTTACAAAAGAAAAGCCCATTTTAAATAAATCATTTTCAAAAATGTAGGACATGTATTTTAAACGAGATGCATATCTTTCTTCACAAAACAATGCCCGCTACATGTGCCGCTATATATATACCACGCGGATATTTTGAAAGGATTTCATATACATATATTTTCCTGCTACGTTTATATGATTGCATGTCACGCCCTGCTTCCTGGTATACGGCGAAGTAGACGCGACGAGGCCCGCTACGTATATACTCAGAAGTACATACGCTAAGCGTATCTAAGCAATATACAATAAATACACAAGAGACAAGATTTAAAAGAACAGCAACTTTTATTTATTAACATTCTTTGTACAATGCATGAAAGGAAATACACTGGAATAAAAGATGCCTAAACAGTGGCATAACAGGAAATGAAAAGTACTGAAAAGAAAAAGTGTACAATGAACTAAAGTGCAGGGTCTTCGGCAAACTGCTCCAAGTCTTCTTCCGATGGCTCGATCTCTGCCGGGTCCAAACAACCTGACGACATTCAAAGAAGAAAGAAATAGAATGTCTTCAGCGAACAGGTCGCTCGGTAAGTCCCAAAGATAAGAGGAGAATAGAGAGAGAGTAAGAGAGAGAGAGTGTCTGTTACAGTTGTATTACATTGTTATATTATTGTAGTATTGTGTTAACGCTGTTGTTGTAGCTTGGTACAGAAGGATATCAGTGTATACGAGAAGGGTCTCTATATGCTAGAGACCATGGCAAACGGAATATAGAGTATAAGGCTCCGTTATACAACCCGGAACAACAGCAATTGGATTCATGTTAGGTGTCTTAATCTTACCGTCTCGTGCCACCTTTAACACCTTCCGTACCAATCTACCCCTTAAACCCCGTAGTGTTTTAACAGTATTGTTGTATTGTTTTATGTAAGTTGGATGACTGACCAAAACCATGATATCAGTAAACATGTTGTAACTGCATAATCAGGTAAACGGAATAACAGGATAATGGATGTATATCCATGGTTTGATTCAGTCAAGTTGAATAGATTGTTAACTGGATTCAGGGATTCAGGTGTTCATATTGAGTTGGAATATTAAAGAATATAGATTGACTTGAATCATATTCAAGTCAGAAATAATCAGACTCAAACCCGAGTCAGACTAAAAGGAAAGTAATTTGAAGTTCTATAATTGTTAGGGTCCTTATTGTAATTTATAAAAACTTGAGGGGGTTTTATGTAAAAATACTTTTGTATAGTTTTCAAGATACATGTTCCCGCCAAAAATTTCTGCGCAAAGGAGTCCAAGGTATCAAATGGCAGTGATACGCTTAAGGAAATGCAAACCAGTATCTTCCGGCATGTATTTTGATAAACTCTAGAAGGAGGAACTGTTAAATTCTGATGGTATCGAAAGAATCTTGAAAAACCCTTCGATTTGATATATTATGGGCTTCATAATTCATCCGGGATCAAAAGTTATGAGCAAATATGTTATGCACTGCTCCCTGAAATCAGGAATTACCTCAATGAGGTGTCACGTGCTCACACGTGACCAATGGTCACGTGTTGACACGTGATAGTTAAAACATGAATAAAAACAAACGGTTGAAGAAGGACCCAATTGGGGGTCACGTGCTCACACGTGACCAATGGTCACGTGTTGACACGTAATGGTTAAAACTGAAGCATAAATAAATGCTGAGAAAAGGACTCAATTGGGGGTCACGTGCTCACACGTAACCAAGGGTTACGTGTCAACACGTGACTGGCTTCGAAAGCCTTACAGTTGATAGAATTAAATTCTAAAAGCTTCTAAATCTTTCCAAATGGAAAAGGATTATGGGGACCGTTGGATTAAAGATCCAAGGGTGATTAAATATCACCAATTTATGGAAAAATCTTAGACAAAGAAAGATTCCCCCAAATCTCACCGAAAATAACAAACATAATATCTTTGGATTTAAAATCCAACGGTGAATAAAATTCACTGAATGATCTAAAGGAGCATATTAATTATGAAATCAAATCAAATCTTTCAATGAAAGATTTACTAAACAAATTGATTCTTTTCTTTCTCCTATAAATAGGAGCCAAGAAGAGAAGGGGAGACCTTTTTGGAGAGAAAAACAGAAAGAGGAGAATTTAATTCTCAAGAGGGAAGTAAGGAAAGGAGAATTTAATTCTCGACAAAGAAAACCCTAGGTGAGAAAAGGGAAAAAGATCAACTTCAAACAGAGAATTTAATTCTCAAAATCTAAGAGTTTAACTCTTCTGCAAATAAAGAACTTAGTTCTTCTTCTGGTTGAAGATCTGCACAGAGCACATCTTCCCATAAGTTGAGAATCTAATTCTCATCGGGTAGAGATCCTGCCTTGCAGATCCTAAACTTAGAAGGGGAATTGAGTTATGAGAATTTAATTCTCCCAAAACAAAACTAGAGTTTAACCCTATATAAGAATTTAATTCTTTTACATATTTGGGAATTTAATTCCTTTAAAAAGAAATTAGGGTTTTACCCTAAATAAGAATTTAATTCTTAATCTTACAGAGAATTAAATTCTCAAAATAAAATGAAGAGACTTAAAAGGTCTCCATGCATGCAAAAGACCAAGGTCACGTGTCCCCACGTGACCCTTGAAAAGATCCCCAAAAATAAAAAGGAAACAGCTTTGAGGCAATGCCTCATGTGCTCCACGTGACCTCCAAAACATAGAAAGAAAAAGCAGAAGAAATGTTGGCTCTGGACGCTCTCACGTGTTACCACGTGACCCCTAATAAACGCCTTAACAAATCAGTGCATGAATGCTTATCACGTGCCCGCACGTGATGGCTAGAAAGTCAAAAAGTGTTTAACACTTGTTTGCAGAACAAAATAAAGGGGATCTGGCCCCACTTTTTGATGCCATCACGTGCTCCCACGTGACCCCTTCCTCTTCTAGTGTTTAACACTACTTTTAGCCAAATTGGCTAATTTTCTAGAGGCAAAAGTCCCTCCTCCAAGTGAATCTCAAAATTGAGGAAATCAAGGACAAAATGTTGTCAGAGCCCCTAAACCTCTGTTTAGCACTGCTGAATGATGAGGGGCTGAACCCAGACAAATGTCTAATGGTCCAAAGGGCCAATATTTCAAACATAATTGGACTTAGCCCAAACTGGCCATAAGTCCTCAAATCATCTTGAACTGAGCACATATGCTCTTTCAACCAACTCATTGGTTCAAGGGTACATCTCTGAACTCCTCTAACACCTGTCGTTGTAATCCTTCAATGTCGTCAGAGAGGTGACGGGTCCCGACGACCATACATTCAATGGACCACTATGTCCTTAAACTGGTATTGGACCACTATGTCCTTAAACTGGTATTGGACCTCCACATCCCTAAACTGGCAATGGACCACTATGTCCCTAAACTGGAACAATAGAGCTCCAAGATGCTCTTTTGTCGGATCTAAACGATCCCGTTTAAGTTGATCTTAGCCTCAAATATGGGTAACATATCCTTAAACCTTCAAACAGACTTTAGTCCCAAATTGGACTATAGATCCCCCGATCAACTTTGGTTCAAGGGTACATCTCTGAACTCTTCTGATGCCTGTCGTTGTAATCCTTCAACGTCGTCAGAGAGGTGATGGGTCCCGACGGCCATACATGCAATGGACCACTACGTCCCTAAACTGGAACAATAGAGCCCCAAAATGCTCTTTTGTCGGATCTAAACGATCCCGTTAAGTTGATCTTAGTCTGAAATGAGACTAACGTATCCTTAACAAATGTTTAAGTTGATCTTAGTCTCAAAAGAGGCTAACGTATTTTTAAACCCAAACCCCCAAACCCAAATCTAAGATAATACGGATTTGGACTAGTCCACGCCCTACGAGCGACGACATAACTCAGTCTCCGTATACAATCCACGGGCAACCAAACATAAAACAAACACACACGACACGAAGTGACCATCTGGAGAAGCAGAAAGTTGTTACCGCAATGCGGTAGCGTAATTAACTGCAAGGGCTTGCGCCTGCAGGGAAGAGCGTCCCCACAATCAAAAACCCCTCAAGCGAGGGGGAATCTGACGAAGTCTGCTACATCGGCCGCATCCGTTTAAACCTACGATATACGGTGCGATAAATCAACTTGGCATCTTCGGAGAGGTGGACGGATAGTACCTATTAGCATCTGCCCTGAATCTCAGGCAAGACATCTGTCGCGCCGCCTTTCGGAGGGGAACAGATTCTGGCACGCCCGGTGGGACCTTTTCCTCTTTCCACTCCACACTTCGTGTGTCGTGTTCGCGAACGAATCGCGGTTTGCTGTGGTTGCCTGTGGATTCAAGGTACTAAGATTTGGTGTCTTGCTCCGTGCAGAAAACAGAAGATCAATAGCTTCAAACTGCACTGCCTACAACTGCAACTCTCGCTCTGTCCTTGCTGGGGGAGTGACTTATGGGCCCCAAGCGGCCTCCCTTTTCAAGATGCTAGTGGAGCAAGTAACTCAGGCCACCACTGGATTATTCTTCGGGACCATGCTCCCACCGTCGAGCTTCAATGCCACAATGATGTTGCAAGAAGCCCCAAAGGAGTCGGTCTTTGATCGGCTTACCACTGCCGCGACCCCTCTCAACGGGTCACTAAAGCCCAATGCCTCAGCTTTCAGCAAACTGGGCCAAAACTCATGTGGGCCCATGAAGAAGCCTGCAATACCAGAAAAGGTTGTTCCGAAGAGGATAGCCATCCCTGCTCCTGAAGTCGTCAAGGCGGCTTCTCCTGCCAAAGGGTCGGTCTTCACAAGACTGACTATTCCGGCTCCCGTTCCTGCTCGAAGGTCTGTCTTTGACAGATTGGATACCGCTACTCAAAAGACGTCAGTCTTCAAGAGACTGGCACCAGCAGTGCTTCATCTGGACAGGGGGCAAGACAAAGCCATCCCCATCGCTGAACCAATGCCGTCCGCCCGACATGCTCGCCGTCGTCACTGGCGCCGAGTGGGGAAGGCTGGGGGCAACTCCTCCTCTGGGTTAAATCCGCCAGCTCCAACAGTGGGGATCGATGCTGCTGTTCCAACCGAGAACAGCTTTGAATTGCTGAACACGGTGCGCAGAAACTCTCCTACTGCGGTGCTGAAGAGAACTCCTTCACCTGTGGAGAATACTCCAGAGAAGAAGCTGGAACAACCTCCTCGACGGCTGTCCTCTAAAATTTACAAGGTCTGGCGACAGGTCCGGGAGTCAGTGATTGATCAAGACTATCTCCGCCGACAGAAAAAGATGAAGGTTCGGCAGGAGAAGGATTACTCCATCAAGCCACAAAAAGTAACAGCTACTTGGGTGCCCACTACAACGGCCCCCTCAAGTTCGACCGCTCACAAGAAAAGAAGGCTGGAGAAAATCCTTGAGTCTGCGATAAATCGCAAGACCACTGAACCTAAACGCCCCAAGTCTGGGGGCATGGTGGTCCACACTGTTTATATGGCTTCCGGAAAGGAGGAAGGCCGTGTTTCAACGGGTCACCGACCGCTTACCCGATCCGTGACAAAAGCCCAAGAACAGCAACAGCAGAAGCTTCAAGAGATGTTGACTACAATGGCCGCACTTACCAGGCCAAAAGAAAGCTCGGAGGCATCGTCAGAACAGCGTCACGAACAAGAAACTGATGCTGACTACCTACGCAAAGTTCTCGAAAAGAAGGACAAAGAAGCCGCAGAGCAAGCGGCTAATATAAAACAAATGGCGCTCCTTTTCCAAGACATGATAGGGATGATGTTACAGCCGGACCCTCCAGCTGATAACCCTCCAATCATTGTTGAAAACGATAAAGGGGAGACATCTAATACTCCTCCGGCTCTTTCAGCAGCCAAGGAAGAAACCATTTCCAAGGCCGCACTAGATGACTATATAGCTCAGCAAATACGAGCTCATCAAGCGAATGAGGCGGCTGGGCAAATTGCTAGAACCGGACGACCCTACCCAGGCTGGTATGACCAAATCAGTTACCCGCCGGGATATACGATCCCTAAATTCCATGTGTACAAGGGGACAGGGAACCCACATCAGCATATCGCTCAATTCAGGGCCTTATGCGGCAACACTGGAGGCGATGACAAATTGTTGCTTCGCCGATTCGTCGGCAGCTTAGCAGAAACGGCCTTCGGGTGGTACTCTGAGCTCCCAAACGACTCTATTAAAACATTCGCGGAGATGGAGCTGCTGTTTACCCAACGTTTCGCAAGTGCCAGCGAACGCACTCCGATAACGGCATTAATAAATGCCAGGGTGAAACCAGGTAAGACGTGGGTCCAGTACGCTATACGCTGGAGAAACTTGTGGTCGAAATGCGAACAACGCATTGAGGAAGCACCCGCGGTAGGCACGTTCATGGGCACCCTAGATTCTCATGCAACTATCTTACAGTTTATGATGTTCTTTAAGCCAACCACGTTTCAGGCTTTGATCGACAAGCTAGCCCAGATGGATCAGATGGGACATAAACCATCTCCTCCAAAGCCAGACTCTCGAACTAAGAAAAGGAAAGCGATCGTTGTTGCCAATACTCAACAACAGCCGAGCAACTTAAAGCCGGTTGTCCGTCGAAACAATATGCGTCCACGCCCATCCCTTGAGAAAAGATTAGGACGTCCTTACTCGTTTCCTCAGAATAAAACAAGGAGACTGTTCGAGCTGGCAGTGCGCAACAGACTCATAAATTTGCCGAATCCAAAACGTTCGTTGCAGCCAGGTGATGTCAACAATCCTAATTACTGCCCTTACCACCAAACGGTAAGCCATCCAATCGAAGATTGCTTCGTCTTTAAGGGATGGATCGAGGATCAGTACCAACAGGGCAAGTTCGCATTATCCGAAAACTGGAAGGTGAACCCGCCACAGCCTCATGCTCTTAAAAAGGTGGACACATCGGGGGCATCGTGCGCTTTTGTTGAAGAGGCCCCATGGGAGGTGGCCCTTTCAGCCAAAACCAAAAAGATGCTGAATGATCTCCGGACATGTCCGGCGATCAGGTGGAAGAATCCGCTAGAACCCCAGATCGTCGAGGGAATCCTGAAACCGTGCCCAACTACAAAATCCGGTGGTAATGGGCAAAACACCCAGACGCAGCCGTCAAAATCTTCAAAGAAAAACAAGAAGAAATCCAAGAAGCCCGTGAAGCCTGGCGACAAGCGCACGGGTTTGCAGAAACAGATTGACGCGTTGGAAGAATATAATCAGAGGGCGCAGACCCCAGTCACACTCCAAGAATTTCTCAGCCACGTTCTTGAGGACGGAGATGATGACAATAGAGAAGACTCGTCGGATGAATCTGAAGATTATGTGGCAAGCTGCCATGTGATCACTCACTTGTCAATAAATGACGAAGAAGCTCCTTACACAGAGAAGCTGGGGGCAAATCCTGAGCCAGAACTTCTAGGACCATCAGACGAAATGATTGACGCATTCCTGAACGAAGCCCGTCTTAAAAGCAAAGCTGATCGAGAGCGCGAGATGGCCATATTCGAGAAAGCCAAACGCCGGCGACTGGACAAAAGGGTCGAAATACTCCTACCGGATCAAAGTACATCCGACACAAATGAAATCAGGATCAAGACAAGGAAACGATTCGCCAAAGCGATATCGATAGGGATGAAGCTGCCCTCTTTCAGAGAAAAGTCTCCTGGTGGCATACATCTTGATGAAGCGGAAGTACATCCTAACTTCTGCTTATATCATCAGAAGATCGCACATCCTACTGAAGACTGCAACTCCTTTAAGGGTTGGTGGCAAGGGTATGTCGCTCACAGGCAACACTTCAACAGGACAAAGCGTGAAGCTCGTAGACAGCGGAAAAATGCAACAGATGAGCGTAAAAGAATTGCCGACAATTGTCATAGGGTTGATCCCGGGGGATCACGAGTTCTCACCTTCGGGAGCGACTCCGACGAAAAAGTAGCCCTCGGCCCTCTCTTCAAGGAATCCATCTCTAAAACAAAAGAGTTGAGGAGTTGCGAGAACATTCAGCCGTGCAATCGCACGCTACCCGGAAAGAATCTCGGACCTGCGAACAAGGGATCGAACAAAAGGGATAAGGGGAATGGAAAAGCGACCTTCGTCGCCAACGCTCAATAACATACGAGTAACCCGAGACCGTTTTGTCGTCAAAACAATAAGCCGCGATACCTCAATGAGAAGTTGAAACGTCCTTACTCGTTTCCCAAAGATAAAACAAAGAGATTGTTCGAGCTAGCAGTGCGCAGCGGGCTCATCACTCTGCCAGATCCAAAACGTCCGTTGCAGCCAGGTGACGTTAACAATCCTGACTATTGTCCCTACCACAGAGTAATGGGTCACCCACTCGAAAATTGCTACGTCTTCAAAAACTGGGTTGAAGACCAATACCAACAGGGCAAGTTCGCACTGCCCGAAAAATAGAAGGTGAACCCACCACAACTACATGCCCCGAAAAAGATGGACATGCCGGGGGCATCGTGCTCTTTCATAGAGAAAGCCCCATAGACCGAAAAGTCAATAAACTAGAAATTTGCCTCAAATACGGCGACGGCGGACCGAAACGTCCTTAAACTAACAGTAGACCGAAACGTCGTTAAACTAACGATGGACCACTATGTCCTAAAACTGCTGAAGACCGAAACGTTGTTAAACTAACGATGGACCACTATGTCCTAAAACTGGCTGATGACCGAAACGTAGTTAAACTACTACCAACCCGCGGCATCTTCAGGCTAACGTGGTAAAAGAAAAAAAGAAAAAAAAGAAAAAAAAAATGGTACGTCCATAAGCAAAATGGGCATGGATGAAAACCCGAAAGGGCGCCGTGAGTAAAAACAGCAGGACTGCCGGCGATGTCTGTGAAAACCCGAAAGGGCGTAGACTCGTTAAAAAAAACGGTATGTCCATAAGCAAAATGGGCACGGATGAAAACCCGAAAGGGCGCCGTGAGTAAAAACAGCAGGACTGCCGGCGATGTTTGTGAAAACCCGAAAGGGCGCAGACTCGTTAAAAAAAACAAAAAAAACGGTATGTCCATAAGCAAAATGGGCACGGATGAAAGCCTGAAAGGGCTCCGTGAGTAAAAACAGCAGGGCTATCGGCGAGTGTTTGTGAAAACCCGAATGGGCGCAACCTCGTTAAAAGGCACTTACAGGATCCTCTCGACCTTGTAAGGAGAAACCACCCACGTGAGATCCTTACGACTCACAAGGGAGCAACACACTTAGGGATCCTCACGATTCCTAATGAGAAATTACACTTGCGAGATCCTCACGATTCGTAAGGAGAATTCTTTTATGGGACCCTCACGGCTCATAAGATTTGAAAGTCTTAAGTTACAGAAACCTTAACCTGTTCTTAAGCAACCCCCACAACCTCCGTACTGCCCTACAAGCGGCTCAATACTGACCCTTGTATACAATCCACAGGCGCGAATAAACATTTCCCTAACCAAGTCCCACCCGTGACTGGGGATATGTCCATACGGTAAACAACCCTTGTAAGTCCTCTCGACTTATAAGGAGAAAACCCTTTTTTAAGATCCTTACGACTTACAGGGGAACATACACTTAGGAATCCTCACGATCCCTAAGGAGAAAACGCACCTACGAGATCCTCACGACTTGTAGGGAGAAATACCTTTATGGGACCCTTACGGCTTATGAAGTCAAAAGCCTCAGTCGACGGGATCCTAACCCTGTCTACTAAGCCACCTTTGTTCAACATCGACAGAGGCAAGTGATGATTCGCTCCTGGCAATATCCCAGTTGTAGCGATGCTGATGCCTAAATCGGTATCAAATTCCAAGTCCTTTCATGGAAAATGATGATTCGCTCCTGGCTGTATTCCAGTCGCAGCGATGCTGATACTAAGATTGGTATCAGATCCCAAATCCCCTATTCGCGAGAAAAAAAATCAGCGAGCCAAAAAAAAATGCATACGAAATAGCCGAAATGATGGGGCAACTTGCAAACAAAATCAGCAAGTAAAAATGTATGCATGCAAAATAGCCGAAATGATTGGGCAACTCGCAATAAAAAGCAGCGAGTAAAAAGAAAAATAGCCGAAATGATTGGGCACCGCGAAAAATAGCTGAAATGATTGGGCAATCGCGATTTTCGCGATATAAAAAGCTAAAATGATAGAGCATCACGGAAAGAATAAAAAAAATGATGAAAAAATGAAACTTTTTGCCCTACGGGTGAGATCACATCAATCCCTGTATACAATCCAGGGGCACAGATAAAGAGGGAACCATACCTTCCCAATAGGCTCCATCAGAAAGCGAAGCCAAATCTCGACGGTTCATAAATAACCTAGAGACAACCTCGATATTTGTCGCAATATTGCAGACATAATGTCAATAGACGAAGCAAAAGGAAGATCCCGAGCTTCAGGGTCTCGACGTCGATATCGACAACTTAGAGATCACCAACGGCGTCTCTCCTCATTCCAACCAGATGCAGACGTGACGTCAACAATCGACCTCAGAGTCGCAACGAAACGGAACCATGACAAACTCCCTAGTTCCAAATCTCAATGGCCATATTTGCAGCCTGGAAACCAACAACGGTGGGCCTCCTCATTCCAGCAGGACACAGATGTTACGCAATCAAACGGAGCCACGGCATAGTCCTTAGTTCCAAATCTCGACGGTTCACAGAAAACCTAGAGACCATCTCAGTATTCGTCTTGATACAGCAGACGAGATGTCAACGACGGCGTTCCTCCGCAGTCCAGCTGGATGCAGATGCAACGTCAACGAAAGACCCCATGGTCGAAACAAAGCGGAGCGACGGCAAAATCCCAGCTCCACCTCAGCATTCGTCTCGATACAGCAGACGAGATGTCAACAACGGCGTTCCTTCGCAGTCCAACAGGATGTAGATGTGACGTCAACAAAAGACCCCATGGTCGAAACAATGCGGAGTGGCGGCAAAATCCCAACTCCATCTCGGCATTCATCTCGTTATAGCAGACGCAATGTCAACAACGGCGTTCCTTCGCAGTCCAGCAGGATGCAGATGCAACGTCAACAAGAGACCCAATGGTCGAAACAATGCGGAGTGACGGCAAAATCCCAACTCCACCTCAGCATTCGTCTCGTTACAGCAGACGTAATATCAACAACGGCGTTCCTTCGCAGTCCAGCATGATGTAGTTGCAACGTCAACAAGAGACCTTATGGTCGAAACAATGCGGAGTGACGGCAAAATCCTAACTCCACCTCGGCATTCGTCTCGTTACAGCAGACGCAATGTCAACAACGGCGTTCCTTCGCAGCCCAGCAGGATGCAGAAGCAACGTCAACAAAAGACCTCATGGCCGAAATAAAGCAGAGTGACGGAAAAATCCCAGCTCCACCTCGACATTCGTCTCGTTACAGCAGACGCAATGCCAGCAAATGAAGCAAAGGTCAAATTCCTAGCTTCAGGGTCTTGACGGCAAGTCATATAAAGACTGAAAGACAATCGGAGATTATCTCACACCAGCGCGGAGTGATCACCACCTCAACGATCGTCTCGATACAGCAGACGAGATGTCACCCCAGCGTTCTTCCCCCAGCAGGATTCGGACGCGCCAAAGCAAATGAAGCAAAAGGCCAAATTCCTAACTTCAGGGTCTTGACGGCAAGTCATATAAAGCCTAAAAGACAATCGGAGGTCATCCCACATCAGCGCGGAGTGGTCACCACCTCGACTTTTGTCTCGATACAGCAGACGAGATGTCACTCCAGCGTTCTTCCCCCAGCAGGATTCCGACGCGCCAAAGCAAATGAAGCAAAGGCCAAATTCCTAGCTTCAGGGTCTTGATGGCAACTCATATAAAGCCTGAAAGACAATCGGAGATCATCTCGCACCAGCACGGAGTGGTCACCACCTCGACGATCGTCTCGATACAGCAGATGAAATGTCACCCCAGCGTTCTTCCCCGAGCAGGATTCGGACGCGCCAAAGCAAATGAAGCAAAATGCCAAATTCCTAACTTCAGGGTCTTGACGGCAAGTCATATAAAGCCTGAAAGACAATCGGAGATCATCTCGCACCAGTGCAGAGTGGTCACCACCTCGACGTTCGTCTCGACACAGCAGATGCGACATCACCAAAAGGAGTCACGGCAAAATCCCTGGTTCCAAACCTCGACGGTTCACCAGCAACCTAGAGACAACCGCGACATCCGTCTCGATACATCAGACGCGAACGAAGAAAAGGCCAAATTTCTAGCTTCAGGATCTTAACGGCAAGTCATATAAAGCCTGAAAGACTATCGGAGATCATCCCACACCAGCGCGGAGTGGTTATGACTCATCGGGGCTCTCCAAAATGAGCCTAACCTCAAGTAAAAAGCGGTATGGCAAAATTCCTAACGCTTGCTCTTCCGACGGTCAAACTGCCTAGGAGGATTGCTTGAAGACGTCTTGTCCAGCCCCAGAAAGGATCGGAGACACGACAATCGCAAGGCTACTCGAACAACACGATTGCCTATCGAGGAATATATCAGCTGATGCGACGGTACGACGGCCAAAACCCTAAGTACCACAGACCCTAACGGACTTCTGTCGTAAAGAGCAAAGGTTAACTGTGACGTTAGGATATTCTTGCGAGAAATGCTCGATTCGTCTCGACTCGTGAGGAAATTGATGTCTTTGCGAGAACTGCTCGATTCGTCTCGACTCGTGAGGTAAAGCCTTAGGCAGCAGGGATTAAAAAACTTATTTCCTAAGCAATGGGATCCTGCAAGTTGGCCCAAAATGGTCTATTGCATACTATCCACCCGTCTCACTCTCCAAAGTCGAATCTCGACAAGGAGGGAAACAACCGCTTACGGGTCCTCTCGACTCATAAGAGGGAAAATTCTCTTATAGGATCCTTACGACTTATAAGAGAAAACGCACTTAGGAATCCTCACGGTTCCTAGAGAGAAAATACACCTATGAGATCCCCTCGATCCGTAGGAAGAAAAGTCTTTGTGAGACCCTCACGGCTCATAAAGTTGAAAAGTCTTAGGCTACAGGGACCCTAAACTTGTCTCCTAAGCCCTCAATTCCATGGCTACTCATAACTTTGCACTACTTCACCCACGTATATACATACGTGGGCAAAGTAGTGGGGGGCATTTGTTCCCGCCAAAAATTTATGCGCAAAGGAGTCCAAGGTATCAAATGGCAGTGATACGCTAAAGGAAATGCGAACCAGTATCTTCCGGCATGTATTTTGATAAACTCCTGAAGGAGGAACTGTTAAATTCTGATGGTATCGAAAGAATCTTGAAAAACCCTACGATTTGATATATTATGGGCTTTATAATTCATCCGGGATCAAAAGTTATGAGCAAATATGTTATGCACTGCTCCCTGAAATCAGGAATTACCTCAATGAGGTGTCACGTGCTCACACATGACCAATGGTCACGTGTTGACACGTGATAGTTAAAACATGAATAAAAATAAACGGTTGAAGAAGGACCCAATTGGGGGTCATGTGCTCACACGTGACCAATGGTCACGTGTTGACACGTGATAGTTAAAACAGAAATAAAAACAAATGGCTAAAGGAAATACCTCAATGAGGTATCACGTGCTCACACGTGACCAATGGTCACGTGTTGACACGTGATGGTTAAAACTGAAGCATAAATAAATGCTGAGAAAAGGACTCAATTGGGGGTCACGTGCTCACACGTAACCAAGGGTCACGTGTCAGCACGTGACTGGCTTCGAAAGCCTTACAGTTAATAGAATTAAATTCTAAAAGTTTCTAAATCTTTCCAAATGGAAAAGGATTATGGGGACCGTTGGATTAAAGATCCAAGGGTGATTAAATATCACCAATTTATGGAAAAATCTTAGACAAAAAAAGATTCCCCCAAATCTCACCGAAAATAACAAACAGAATATCTTTGGATTTAAAATCCAACGGTGAATAAAATTCACTGAATGATCTAAAGGAGCATATTAATTATGAAATCAAATCAAATCTTTCGATAAAAGATTTACTAAACAAATTGATTCTTTTCTTTCTCCTATAAATAGGAGCCAAGAAGAGAAGGGATGACCTTTTTGGAGAGAAAAACAGAAAGAGGAGAATTTAATTCTCAAGAGGGAAGAAAGGAAAGGAGAATTTAATTCTCGACAAAGAAAACCCTAGGTGAGAAAAGGGGAAAAGATCAACTTCAAACAGAGAATTTAATTCTCAAAATCTAAGAGTTTAACTCTTCTGCAAATAAAGAACTTAGTTCTTCTTCTGGTTGAAGATCTGCACAGAGCACATCTTTCCATAAGTTGAGAATCTAATTCTCATCGGGTCGAGATCCTGCCTTGCAGATCCTAAACTTAGAAGGGGAATTGAGTTATGAGAATTTAATTCTCCCAAAACAAAACTAGGGTTTAACCCTATAAAAGAATTTAATTCTTTTACATATTTGGGAATTTAATTCCTTTAAAAAGAAATTAGGGTTTTACCCTAAATAAGAATTTAATTCTTAATCTTACAGAGAATTAAATTCTCAAAATAAAATGA
Source organism: Agapanthus africanus (assembly GCA_030015575.1). Classification (NCBI taxonomy): domain Eukaryota; kingdom Viridiplantae; phylum Streptophyta; class Magnoliopsida; order Asparagales; family Amaryllidaceae; genus Agapanthus; species Agapanthus africanus. Next base: position 35,324,383 of record CM057346.1, read on the forward strand.
AGAGACTTAAAAGGTCTCCATGCATGCAAAAGACCAAGGTCACGTGTCCCCACGTGACCCTTGAAAAGATCCCCAAAAATAAAAAGGAAACAGCTTTGAGGCAATGCCTCACGTCCTCCACGTGACCTCTAAAACATAGAAAGAAAAAGCAGAGGAAATGTTGGCTCTGGGCGCTCTCACGTGTTACGACATGACCCCTAATAAACGCCTTAACAAATCAGTGCATGAATGCTTATCACGTGCCCGCACGTGATGGCTAGAAAGTCAAAAAGTGTTTAACACTTGTTTGCAGAACAAAATAAAGGGGATCTGGCCCCACTTTTTGAGGCCATCACGTGCTCCCACGTGACCCCTTCCTCTTCTAGTGTTTAACACTACTTTTAGCCAAATTGGCTAATTTTCTAAAGGCAAAAGTCCCTCCTCCAAGTGAGTCTCAAAATTGAGGAAATCAAGGACAAAATGTTGTCAGAGCCCCTAAACCTCTGTTTAGCACTGCTGAATGATGAGGGGCTGAACCCAGGCAAATGTCTAATGGTCCAAAGGGCCAATATTTCAAAAATAATTGGACTTAACCCAAACTGGCCATAAGTCCTCAAATCATCTTGAACTAAGCACATATGCTCTTTCAACCAACTCATTGGTTCAAGGGTACATCTCTGAATTCCTCTAACACCTGTCGTTGTAATCCTTCAATGTCGTCAGAGAGGTGACGGATCCCGACGACCATACATTCAATGGACCACTATGTCCTTAAACTGGTATTGGACCACTATGTCCTTAAACTGGTATTGGACCTCCATGTCCCTAAACTGGCAATGGACCACTATGTCCCTAAACTGGAACAATAGAGCTCCCAGATGCTCTTTTGTCGGATCTAAACGATCCCGTTTAAGTTGATCTTAGCCTCAAATATGGGTAACGTATCCTTAAACCTTCAAACAGACTTTAGTCCCAAATTGGACTATAGATCCCCCGATCAACTTTGGTTCAAGGGTACATCTCTGAACTCCTCTGACACCTGTCGTTGTAATCCTTCAACTTCGTCAGAGAGGTGATGGGTCCCGACGGCCATACATGCAATAGACCACTACGTCCCTAAACTGGAACAATAGAGCCCCAAAATGCACTTTTGTCGGATCTAAACGATCCCGTTAAGTTGATCTTAGTCTGAAATGAGACTAACGTATCCTTAACAAATGTTTAAGTTGATTTTTGTATCAAAAGAGGCTAACGTATCCTTAAACCCAAACCCCCAAACCCAAATCTAAGATAATACAGATTTGGACTAGTCCACGCCCTACGGGCGACGACATAACTCAGTCTCCGTATAGAATCCACGGGCAACCAAACATAAAACAAACACACACGACACGAAGTGACCATCTGGAGAAGGAGAAATTTGCTACCGCAATGCGGTAGCGTAATTAACTGCAGGGGCTTGCGCCTGCAGGGAAGAGCGTCCCCACAATCAAAAACCCCTCAAGCGAGGGGGAATCTAACGAAGTCTGCTACATCGGCCGCATCCGTTTAAAACTCCGATATACGGTGCCATAAATCAACTTGGCATCTTCGGAGAGGTGGACGAATAGTACCTATTAGCATCTGCCCTGAATCTCAGACAAGACGTCTGTCGCGCCGCCTTTCGGAGGGGAACAATACACCTCAAGTATTTATTATTCGTCTTTATAGTTATAAAGAATGTAAATTTTATTTGTGTTATTCTAGTGAATATATCCTAATAAAAGTATTAATTTATAATATTGATTTATTTGAAATTCATGGTATTTAAATGTAACTTTTAATCTTGTAATTTTTAGGAAAAGGTGGAAACTTTATCTTATAATAAAATAGGTGTTTAAATGATAAATATTCATATGTTAATACAAGAATAATTTTTAATAAATATTTTATTTTCCAAAAAAATCGCATTTCCTTAAATGTCGTATTTTAAATCTTTCGAGATCGAATGCTCCTTGCGGAGGTCTGAATCTCGCACTACTAAGCTCGAGGGTGCACGATAAACCGTACAATCCCTAACGAGTTCCCCAAATGTGGGTTGTAGTGGCGCTTTGCAAAGATTTAATAAATACTATTCATTTAGAAAACGGTTTTATAAAGATAAGGTATTTATTTGTAAAGGATGTAAATTTCCGTATTTTAGTTTCTAGGGTTTTCTACACCAGCTAGCCTATTTCTAAGGTCTAAACGACAAGTCATTAGAAGCCTCAAATCGCCTCTTCACCGCCAATTGTGGCCAGGTAAGTACAAGTGAGGAGGAAGGAATCCGCTCACGAATCGTGAGGCGGGCCTTTTAAAGTTACCCAAGCTCATTTGCCTAGCCTAAACACCACAAAGTCAGTTTAGATAAACGATCGATATCCACAACTTATCGTATTTTCCTAATAAGAAATATTTATTTAAAAATGTAACAAATCTAGACCTTTAAGAATGGTTTTATGAAGATTATGGTATTTTACTGAAAATTTCGTTTTATCGTATTCTAAATTTTTTATGAAATCATTTTAGGGTTTGTATTTATGTGCGGGTAGAGGTAGGTTGTTATCTTATGCTCTACTTTAATTGTATAGTAAGGTTAAGGGTTAAATATGATAAACTAAACATGAGGGTATTTAAGTGAAAGAATACGGTATTTGCAAAAGTTATCATTTCATGTGTGAAAACTCATTCAAATTAATTTTTACAAGTTTAGTGGTCAAGATGAAGATGTTTAGGAAAGATGGAATTGATTAGAAGAAGAAAAATAAACATTATGGTATTAATGTGAAAAGAATACAATATTACAAAAAGCTATCATTTCATGTGAGAAATATTGTCCAAATTAATTGTTATGTGATTAATAGTCATCATGAATATGTTTAGGTATTATGGAATTGGTGACAAGTGAGATTTTGTAGAAAAACCGAATCGGAAATCGGTTTGTTCCGATTTCCGTCGGGTTTCGAAATTCCGTATTTTAAGAAGTAGAAAGAAGGAAAGAATGGGACTTACGGGTTTCGATCTATACTAAAGAGTATAGAGGAACTAGGGAAATGGCCGAGGTGTTGTTACGTCGCCGGTTGCTTCAAAGAACGTCGCCGGAAATCCGTCAGAGCTTCGTCGTGAACTCGGTTTCAAAGCACACCTTTCTTGTGAAAATTTCAAGAGAGTAAATCTAGGGTTTTGGGATGAGAGGGTAGAGGGCAGGGGGTCTATTTATAGGGTAGCTAGGGTAGGGTAGGTGAAAGGTTTTTATTTTAAAAAAATTGTAAAAAAATTAAAGAAAAAGCATTAAAATTTGTATTAAATTGGTTGTATTTAACATTTGAGAACCGATCAATTAAATTGGAGTTAACAGGCCGAGTCCGGCGACCGTCGGGTGCGGGGTCCTCTGATGTAGCTCATGGTATACTCCGTTTTTAGGGTTCAGTTCATCTTTTGGGAGTTATGGCCTGTGGACTGTTGGGGTTGCAAGAATTTTAAAAGAAAAATAATCTAAAAATAATGTGGGGCATGGGATTCGAACTCTGGTAGCTTGGCCGTCCGAAACGACATAATGTGGGACTGTTGGGGTTGCAAGAATTAAATTGAAGTTAACAGGGGAGTTGGAAAAACGAAAAGACAACTTTTTGGTTTTGGGAGCTCGGCCGTCCGACCGAGTCCGGCCGGCGGCGCCGGCCGGACTGGCCTGCCTGCCGGCCGACTCGGCCTATCCCGGCCGAGTCCGGCCACCGTCGGGTGCGGGGTCCTCTGATGTAGCTCATGGTATACTCCGTTTTTAGGGTTCAGTTTATCTTTTGGGAGTTATGGCCTGTGGACTGTTGGGCTTGCAAGAATTTTAAAAGAAAAATTATCTAAAAATAATGTGGGGCATGGGATTCGAATTCGGGTGGCTTGGTTCAGCAGTGCAAGGTATTACCAATGAGCAACAAGCTCCTTCTTGTAATTATGGTGTTATTTAATTACTTAAAATGATAGCAGAAAGAGTAAATACTCCAAGTATACATTAAATTTAAAGTAATTTCTTGTACACTAAAAATGGAGTTATTACATTCCTGTAGCTTGTAATTAAAAACAAAATAATTACCTATATCTTGTGCTCAGGCTAAAATACCCCTTTGTGGATTTTTGAAAAAAAATATTTAAAAATTTTGTATAGGAAAAAGTGTATAAGAAAATCAGGGTTGTTACATTCTACCCTCCTTATAAAAATTTCGTCCTCGAAATTTGTAAAAGGAAAGTGTAACAGTGCAAGGAAGTTTGGTGGCTGTAGTATAGATAGTGTATAAAAATAACAAAGAGATACAAGGTTGAAAAAAGCTTACCGGTGTTACCTTGACCTACAGTCTCGGCTTCTACGGCTTCTAATGTGAAGGTCTGTCGCCGTGGTATATTCCTTCTAGCTGGAGGCACATTCTGCCTTTGGGGCCTGTTTCTCTGCTCCCTAAGCATGTCCCTCATTGCCTGTTGGAATTGGTGAGCAAGCTGTGCAGGTGGTGGAGCAGGTAGTGCAGGACAAGTTACAGGAGCCTGGATGGTTGGCCGCTGCGGGTGGTTGGTGTGTTTGTGAGATGAGTTGCTGTTGTAAGGACAGTTTTCAATGCCGTGGTTAGATGCGCCACAAATTAGACACAGACCTTTTGCGCGCCTACAGTCCTTCCACAAGTGTCCCTTTGTATGGCAGTAATGGCAAATTTCTTCAGTTCTCCTGGGTTTAAACGATGGCCTGGAAGAGGCTCCACCTGCTATTTGGTTGGCAGGGCGTTTGACTCCTGCAGACTGAGGTCTGTCTCTTGCTTTTATCACTGCCTCATAACTGCGGGCAGCTTCCAGAGCATCCTCATGTGTCAGAAATTTTCCTGTGGCTAGAGCAGCCTGAATCTCCGTGTCCAGCCCTTGTTGGAAGCGACGGGCTCTGATATCGTCCGTCGGTATCAAGTGTGCCGCGAATCGACTTAACATGGTGAATTCAGCGTCGTATTCATCTACTGATTTGTCCCACATTGAACCCTGTTGTAGATGAATGAACTGCTGCTCCATTGCAAACCTGGCAGTCACAGGGAAATATTTCGCGTCGAACTTCTCGCGAAAAGTCTTCCATTCAATAGGCTGCGCAAGACGGCTTTCTTCCTCCTTCCACCAGTTGCGAGCGTTGTCCGTGAGTTGTAGTTTCGCTACACGGACCCAAGCGACGTCTGGCACTTGTGCTGCGGCCAGATCATCCTCGATACTTTGAGCCCATTCCTCAGCTTCCAGAGGGCTCCCCTTTCCTGAGAACTGCTTCGGATGTAAAGCCCTGAATTGCTTTACCCCCGGAGCATCAGTCTCGGGACGGTTCAAGAGTTGTTGCTGTCCCTCGATAAGGCTGCAGATTGCTTCAAGTAGCACTGTTTGCTCGGTAGGTGGCGCAGTAACAGCCGGTGTGAGAGGTAGTGCTGAGGGTGCGTTGTTGACGTTGGTGCTGGTGTTGTTCGGGGAATCCATAACCCTGAAGAAAATTTTGGGTTAGGACAGATTCAAGTACATGAAATGATAAGATTCAAGGAAGATGAAATTGCAAGATTCAAGGAACATGAATTGTAAAGAATGTTTTAGTTGCTGGTTCTTATGTTATATTACTTAGGTTGTTCACGCAGAATAGAACTGCATGATAGTGTTTCATACAGCTCTGACCTTCATGGGCCACCAACAAAACCTGTCACGCCCCGCTTCCCGGTATACGGCGAAGTAGACGCGACGAGGGCCGCTACGTGTATACTCAGAAGTACATACGCTAAGCGTATCTAAGCGATATAAAATAAATACACAAGAGACAAGATTTAAAAGAACAGCAATTTTTATTTATTAACATTCTTTGTACAATGCATGAAAGGAAATACACTGGAATAAAAGATGCCTAAACAGCGGCATAACAGGAAATGAAAATTACTGAAAAGAAAAAGTGTACAATGAACTAAAGTGCAGGGTCTTCGGCAAACTGCTCCAAGTCTTCTTGCGATGGCTCGATCTCTGCCGGGTCCAAACCACCTGACGACATTCAAAGAAGAAAGAAATAGAATGTCGTCAGCGAACAGGTCGCTCGGTAAGTCCCAATGATAAGAGGAGAATAGATAGAGAGTAAGAGAGAGAGAGAGTGTCTGTTACAGTTGTATTACATTGTTATATTATTGTAGTAGTGTGTTAACGCTGTTGTTGTAACTTGGTACAGAAGGATGCCAGTGTATACGAGAGGGGTCTCTATATGCTAGAGACCATGGCAAACGGAATATAGAGTATAAGGCTCCGTTATACAACCCGGAACAACGGCAATTGGATTCATGTTAGGTGTCTTAATCTTACCGTCTCGTGCCACCTTTAACACCTTCCGTACCAATCTACCCCTTAAACCCCGTAGTGTTTTAACAGTATTGGTGTATTGTTTTATGTAAGTTGGATGACTGACCAAAACCATGATATCAGTAAACATGTTGTAACTGCATAATCAGGTAAATGGAATAACAGGATAATGGATGTATATCCATGGTTTGATTCAGTCAAGTTGAATAGATTGTTAACTGGATTCAGGGATTCAGGTGTTCATATTGAGTTGGAATATTAAAGAATATAGATTGACTTGAATCATATTCAAGTCAGAAATAATCAGGCTCAAACCCGAGTCAGACTAAAAGGAAAGTAATTTGAAGTTCTATAATTGTTAGGGTCATTATTGTAATTTATAAAAACTTGAGGGGGTTTTATGTAAAAATACTTTTGTATAGTTTTCAAGATACACCTCAAGTATTTATTATTCGTCTTTATAGTTATAATGAGTGTAAATTTTATTTGTGTTATTCTAGTGAATATATCCTAATAAAAGTACTAATTTATAATATTGATTTATTTGAAATTCATGGTATTTAAATGTAACTTTTAATCTTGTAATTTTTAGGAAAAGGTGGAAACTTTATCTTATAATAAAATAGGTGTTTAAATGATAAATATTCATATGTTAATACAAGAATAATTTTTAATAAATATTTTATTTTCCAAAAAAATCTCATTTCCTTAAATGTCGTATTTTAAACCTTTCGAGACCGAATGCTCCTTGCGGAGGTCTGAATCTCACACTACTAAGCTCGAGGGTGCACGATAAACCGTACAATCCCTAACGAGTTTCCCAAATGTGGGTTGTAGTGGCGCTTTGCAAAGATTTAATAAATACTATTCATTTAGAAAACGGTTTTATAAAGATAAGGTATTTATTTGTAAAAGGATGTAAATTTCCGTATTTTAGTTTCTAAGGTTTCCTACGCTAGCTAGCCTATTTCTAAGGTCTAAACGATATGTTATTAGAAGTCTCAAATCGCCTCTTCACCGCCAATTGTGGCCAGGTAAGTACAAGTGAGAAGGGAGGGATCCGCTCACGAATCGTGAGGCGGGCCTTTTAAAATTACCCAAGCTCACTTGCCTAGCCTAAACACCACAAAGTCAGTTTAGATAAACGATCGATATCCACAACTTATCGTATTTTCCTAGTAAGAAATATTTATTTAAAAATGTAACAAATCTAGACCTTTAACAATGGTTTTATGAAGATTATGTTATTTTACTGAAAATTTCGTTTTATCGTATTCTAAATTTTTTATGAAATTATTTTAGGGTTTGTATTTATGTGTGAGTAGAGGTAGGTTGTTATCTTGTGCTCTACTTTAATTGTATAGTAAGGTTAAGGGTTAAATATGATAAACTAAACATGAGAGCATTTAAGTGAAAGAATACGGTATTTGCAAAAGTTATCATTTCATGTGTGAAAACTCATTCAAATTAATTTTTACAAGTTTAGTGGTCAAGATGAAGATGTTTAGGAATGATGGAATTGATTAGAAGAAGAAAAATAAATATTATGGTATTAATGTGAAAAGAATACGATATTACAAAAAGCTATCATTTCATGTGAGAAACTTTGTCCAAATTAATTGTTATGTGATTAATAGTCATCATGAATATGTTTAGATATTATGGAATTGGTGACAAGTGAGATTTTGTAGAAAAACCGAATCAGAAATCGGTTTGTTCCGATTTCCGTCGGGTTTCGAAATTCCGTATTTTAAGAAGTAGAAAGAAGGAAAGAATGGGACTTACAGGTTTCGATCTATACTAAAGAGTATGGAGGAACTAGAGAAATGGCCGAGGTGTTGTTTCGTCGCCGGTTGCTTCAAAGAACGTCACCGGAAATCCGTTAGCGCTTCGCCGTAAACTCGGTTTCAAAGCACACCTTTCTTGTGAAAATTTCAAGAGAGTAAACCTAGGGTTTTGGGATGAGAGGGTAGAGGGTAGGGGGTCTATTTATAGGGTAGCTAGGGTAGGGTAGGTGAAAGGTTTTTATTTTAAAAAAATTGTAAAAGAATTAAAGAAAAAGCATTAAAACTTGTATTAAATTGGTTGTATTTAACATTTGAGAACCGATCAATTAAATTGGAGTTAACAGGGGAGTTGGGAAAATGAAAAGATAACTTTTTGGTTTTGGGAGCTCGGCCGTCCGACCGAGTCCGTCCGGCCAGCCGGCCGACTCGACCGATCCCGGACGAGTCCGGCGACCGTCGGGTGCGGGGTCCTCTGATGTAGCTCATGGTATACTCCGTTTTTAGGGTTCAGTTCATCTTTTGGGAGTTATGGCCTGTGGACTGTTGGGCTTGCAAGAATTTTAAAAGAAAAATAATCTAAAAATAATGTGGGGCATGGTATTCGAACTCTGGTGGCTTGGTTCAGCAGTGCAAGGTATTACCAATGAGCTACAAGCTCCTTCTTGTAATTATGGTGTTATTTAATTACTTACAATGATAGCAGAAAGAGTAAATACTCCAAGTATACATTAAATTTAAAGTAATTTCTTGTACACTAAAAATGGAGTTATTACATTGCTGTAGCTTGTAATTAAAAACAAAATAATTACCTATATCTTGTGCTCAGGATAAAATACCACTTTGTGGATTTTTGAAAAAAAATATTTAAAAATTTTGTATAGGAAAAAGTGTATAAGAAAATCAGGGTTGTTACATTCTACCCTCCTTATAAAAATTTCGTCCTCGAAATTTGTAAAAGGAAAGTGTAACAGTGCAAGGAAGTTTGGTGGCTGTAGTATAGATAGTGTATAAAAATAACAAAGAGATACAAGGTTGAAAAAAGCTTACCGGTGTTACCTTGACCTACAGTCTCGGCTTCTACGGCTTCTAATGTGAAGGTCTGTCGCCGTGGTATATTCCTTCTAGCTGGAGGCACATTCTGCCTTTGGGGCCTGTTTCTCTGCTCTCTAAGCATGTCCCTTATTGCCTGTTGGAATTGGTGAGCAGGCTGTGCAGGTGGTGGAGCAGGTAGTGCAGGACGAGTTACAGGAGCCTGGATGGTTGGCCGCTGCGGGTGGTTGGTGTGTTTGTGAGATGAGTTGCTGTTGTAAGGGCAGTTTTCAATGCCGTGGTTAGATGCGCCACAAATTAGACACAGACCTTTTGCGCGCCTACAGTCCTTCCACAAGTGTCCCTTTGTATGGCAGTAATGGCAAATTTCTTCAGTTCTCCTGGGTTCAAACGAAGGCCTGGAAGAGGCTCCACCTGCTATTTGGTTGGCAGGGCATTTGACTCCTGCAGACTGAGGTCTGTTTCTTGCTTTTATCACTGCCTCATAACTGCGGGCAGCTTCCAGAGCATCCTCATGTGTCAGAAATTTTCCTGTGGCTAGAGCAGCCTGAATCTCCGTGTCCAGCCCTTGTTGGAAGCGACGGGCTCTGATATTGTCCGTCGGTATCAAGTGTGCCGCGAATCGACTTAACATGGTGAATTCAGCGTCGTATTCATCTACTGATTTGTCCCACATTGAACCCTGTTGTAGATGAATGAACTGCTGCTCCATTGCAAACCTGGCAGTCACAGGGAAATATTTCGCGTCGAACTTCTCGCAAAAAGTCTTCCATTCAATAGGCTGCGCAAGACGGCTTTCTTCCTCCTTCCACCAGTTGCGAGCGGTGTCCGTAAGTTGTAGTTTCGCTACACGGACCCAAGCGACGTCTGGCACTTGTGCTGCGGCCAGATCATCCTCGATACTTTGAGCCCATTCCTCAGCTTCCAGAGGGCTCCCCTTTCCTGAGAACAGCTTCGGATGTAAAGCCCTGAATTGCTTTACCCCCGGAGCGTCAGTCTCGGGACGGTTCAAGAGTTGTTGCTGTCCCTCGATAAGGCTGCGGATTGCTTCAAGTAGCACTGTTTGCTCGGTAGGTGGCGCAGTAACAGCCGGTGTGAGAGGTAGTGCTGAGGGTGCGTTGTTGACGTTGGTGCTGGTGTTGTTCGGGGAATCCATAACCCTGAAGAAAAAATTGGGTTAGGACAGATTCAAGTACATGAAATGATAAGATTCAAGGAAGATGAAATTGCAAGATTCAAGGAACATGAATTGTAAAGAATGTTTTAGTTCCTGGTTCTTGTGTTATATTACTTAGGTTGTTCACGCAGAATAGAACTGCATGATAGTGTTTCATACAGCTCTGACCTTCATGGGCCACCAACAAAACCTGTCACGCCCTGCTTCCCGGTATACGGCGAAGTAGACGCGACGAGGCCCGCTACGTGTATACTCAGAAGTACATATGCTAAGCGTATCTAAGCGATATAAAATAAATACACAAGAGACAAGATTTAAAAGAACAGCAACTTTTATTTATTAACATTCTTTGTACAATGCATGAAAGGAAATACACTGGAATAAAAGATGCCTAAACAGCGGCATAACAGGAAATGAAAATTACTGAAAAGAAAAAGTGTACAATGAACTAAAGTGCAGGGTCTTCGGCAAACTGCTCCAAGTCTTCTTGCGATGGCTCGATCTCTGCCGGGTCCAAACCACCTGACGACATTCAAAGAAGAAAGAAATAGAATGTCGTCAGCGAACATGTCGCTCAGTAAGTCCCAATAATAAGAGGAGAATCGATAGAGAGTAAGAGAGAGAGAGAGAGTCTGTTACAGTTGTATTACATTGTTATATTATTGTAGTAGTGTGTTAACGCTGTTGTTGTAACTTGGTACAGAAGGATGCCAGTGTATACGAGAGGGGTCTCTATATGCTAGAGACCATGGCAAACGGAATATAGAGTACAAGGCTCCGTTATACAACCTAGAACAACGGCAATTGGATTCATGTTAGGTGTCTTAATCTTACCGTCTCGTGCCACCTTTAACACCTTCCGTACCAATCTACCCCTTAAACCCCGTAGTGTTTTAACAGTATTGGTGTATTGTTTTATGTAAGTTGGATGACTGACCAAAACCATGATATCAGTAAACATGTTGTAACTGCATAATCAGGTAAATGGAATAACAGGATAATGGATGTATATCCATGGTTTGATTCAGTCAAGTTGAATAGATTGTTAACTGGATTCAGGGATTCAGGTGTTCATATTGAGTTGGAATATTAAAGAATATAGATTGACTTGAATCCTATTCAAGTCAGAAATAATCAGGCTCAAACCCGAGTCAGACTAAAAGGAAAGTAATTTGAAGTTCTATAATTGTTAGGGTCCTTATTGTAATTTATAAAAACTTGAGGGGGGTTTATGTAAAAATACTTTTGTATAGTTTTCAAGATACACCTCAAGTATTTATTATTCGTCTTTATAGTTATAATGAGTGTAAATTTTATTTGTGTTATTCTAGTGAATATATCCTAATAAAAGTACTAATTTATAATATTGATTTATTTGAAATTCATGGTATTTAAATGTAACTTTTAATCTTGTAATTTTTAGGAAAAGGTGGAAACTTTATCTTATAATAAAATAGGTGTTTAAATGATAAATATTCATATGTTAATACAAGAATAATTTTTAATAAATATTTTATTTTCCAAAAAAATCTCATTTCCTTAAATGTCGTATTTTAAACCTTTCGAGACCGAATGCTCCTTGCGGAGGTCTGAATCTCACACTACTAAGCTCGAGGGTGCACGATAAACCGTACAATCCCTAACAAGTTTCCCAAATGTGGGTTGTAGTGGCGCTTTGCAAAGATTTAATAAATACTATTCATTTAGAAAACGGTTTTATAAAGATAAGGTATTTATTTGTAAAAGGATGTAAATTTCCGTATTTTAGTTTCTAGGGTTTCCTACGCTAGCTAGCCTATTTCTAAGGTCTAAACGACAAGTTATTAGAAGTCTCAAATCGCCTTTTCACCGCCAATTGTGGCCAGGTAAGTACAAGTGAGAAGGGAGGGATCCGCTCACGAATCGTGAGGCGGGCCTTTTAAAATTACCCAAGCTCACTTGCCTAGCCTAAACACCACAAAGTCAGTTTAGATAAACGATCGATATCCACAACTTATCGTATTTTCCTAGTAAGAAATATTTATTTAAAAATGTAACAAATCTAGACCTTTAACAATGGTTTTATGAAGATTATGGTATTTTACTGAAAATTTCGTTTTATCGTATTCTAAATTTTTTATGAAATCATTTTAGGGTTTGTATTTATGTGTGGGTAGAGGTAGGTTGTTATCTTGTGCTCTACTTTAATTGTATAGTAAGGTTAAGGGTTAAATATGATAAACTAAACATGAGGGTATTTAAGTGAAAGAATACGGTATTTGCAAAAGTTATCATTTCATGTGTGAAAACTCATTCAAATTAATTTTTACAAGTTTAGTGGTCAAGATGAAGATGTTTAGGAATGACGGAATTGATTAGAAGAAGAAAAATAAATATTATGGTATTAATGTGAAAAGAATACGATATTACAAAAAGCTATCATTTCATGTGAGAAACTTTGTCCAAATTAATTGTTATGTGATTAATAGTCATCATGAATATGTTTAGATATTATGGAATTGGTGACAAGTGAGATTTTGTAGAAAAACCGAATCGGAAATCGGTTTGTTCCGATTTCCGTCGGGTTTCGAAATTCCGTATTTTAAGAAGTAGAAAGAAAGAAAGAATGGGACTTACGGGTTTCGATCTATACTAAAGAGTATAGAGGAACTAGGGAAATGGTCGAGGTGTTGTTTCGTCGCCGGTTGCTTCAAAGAACGTCGCCGGAAATCCGTTAGCGCTTCGCCGTGAACTCGGTTTCAAAGCACATCTTTCTTGTGAAAATTTCAAGAGAGTAAACCTAGGGTTTTGGGATGAGAGGGTAGAGGGTAGGGGGTCTATTTATAGGGTAGCTAGGGTAGGGTAGGTGAAAGGTTTTTATTTTAAAAAAATTGTAAAAGAATTAAAGAAAAAGCATTAAAACTTGTATTAAATTGGTTTTATTTAACATTTGAGAACCGATCAATTAAATTGGAGTTAACAGGCCGAGGCCGGCGACCGTCGGGTGCGGGGTCCTCTGATGTAGCTCATGGTATACTCCGTTTTTAGGGTTCAGTTCATCTTTTGGGAGTTATGGCCTGTGGACTGTTGGGCTTGCAAGAATTTTAAAAGAAAAATAATTTAAAAATAATGTGGGGCATGGGATTCGAACTCTGGTGGCTTAGTTCAGCAGTGCAAGGTTTTACCAATGAGCTACAAGCTCCTTCTTGTAATTATGGTGTTATTTAATTACTTAAAATGATAGCAGCAAGAGTAAATACTCCAAGTATACATTAAATTTAAAGTAATTTCTTGTACACTAAAAATGGAGTTATTACATTCTTGTAGCTTGTAATTAAAAACAAAATAATTACCTATATCTTGTGCTCAGGCTAAAATACCCCTTTGTGGATTTTTGAAAAAAAAATATTTAAAAATTTTGTATAGGAAAAAGTGTATAAGAAAATCAGGGTTGTTACATTCTACCCTCCTTATAAAAATTTCGTCCTCGAAATTTGTAAAAGGAAAGTGTAACAGTGCAAGGAAGTTTGGTGGCTGTAGTATAGATAGTGTATAAAAATAACAAAAAGATACAAGGTTGAAAAAAGCTTACCGGTGTTACCTTGACCTACAGTCTCGGCTTCTTCGGCTTCTAATGTGAAGGTCTGTCGACGTGGTATATTCCTTCTAGCTGGAGGCATATTCTGCCTTTGGGGCCTGTTTCTCTGCTCTCTAGGCATGTCCCTCATTGCCTGTTGGAATTGATGAGCAGGCTGTGCAGGTGGTGGAGCAGGTAGTGCAGGACGAGTTACAGGAGCCTGGATGGTTGGCCGCTGCGGGTGGTTAGTGTGTTTGTGAGATGAGTTGCAGTTGTAAGGACAGTTTTCAATGCCGTGGTTAGATGCGCCACAAATTAGACACAGACCTTTTGCGCGCCTACAGTCCTTCCACGAGTGTCCCTTTGTATGGCAGTAATAGCATATTTCTTCAGTTCTCCTGGGTTCAAACGATGGCCTAGAAGAGGCTCCACCTGCCATTTGGTTGGCATGGCATTTGACTCCTGCAGACTGAGGTCTGTCTCTTGCTTTTATCACTGCCTCATAACTGCGGGCAGCTTCCAGAGCATCCTCATGTGTCAGAAATTTTCCTGTGGCTAGAGCAGCCTGAATCTCCGTGTCCAGCCCTTGTTGGAAGCGACGGGCTCTGATATCGTCCGTCGGTATCAAGTGTGTCGCGAATCGACTTAACATGGTGAATTCAGCGTCGTATTCATCTACTGATTTATCCCACATTGAACCCTGTTGTAGATGAATGAACTGCTGCTCCATTGCAAACTTGGCAATGACAGGTAATATTTCGCGTCGAACTTCTCGCGAAAAGTCTTCCATTCAATAGGCTGCGCAAGACGGCTTTCTTCCTCCTTCCACCAGTTGCGAGCGTTGTCCGTGAGTTGTAGTTTCGCTACACGGACCCAAGCGACATCTGGCACTTGTGCTGCGGCCAGATCATCCTCGATACTTTGAGCCCATTCCTCAGCTTCCAGAGGGCTCCCCTTTCCTGAGAACTGCTTCGGATGTAAAGCCCTGAATTGCTTTACCCCCGGAGCGTCAGTCTCGGGACGGTTCAAGAGTTGTTGCTGTCCCTCGATAAGGCTGCGGATTGCTTCAAGTAGCACTGTTTGCTCGGTAGGTGGCGCAGTAACAGCCGGTGTGAGAGGTAGTGCTGAGGGTGCGTTGTTGACATTGGTGCTGGTGTTGTTCGGGGAATCCATAACCCTGAAGAAAAATTTGAGTTAGGACAGATTCAAGTACATGAAATGATAAGATTCAAGGAAGATAAAATTGCAAGATTCAAGGAACATGAATTGTAAAGAATGTTTTAGTTGCTGGTTCTTGTGTTATATTACTTAGGTTGTTCACGCAGAATAGAACTGCATGATAGTGTTTCACACAGCTCTGACCTGCATGGGCCACCAACAAAACCTGTCACGCCCCGCTTCCCTGTATACGGCGAAGTAGACACGACGAGGCCCGCTACGTATATACTCAGAAGTACATACGCTAAGCGTATCTAAGCAATATAAAATAAATACACAAGAGACAAGATTTAAAAGAACAGCAACTTTTATTTATTAACATTCTTTGTACAATGCATGAAATGAAATACACTGGAATAAAAGATGCCTAAACAGTAGCATAACAGGAAATGAAAAGTACTGAAAAGAAAAAGTGTATAATGAACTAAAGTGCAGGGTCTTCGGCAAACTGCTCCAAGTCTTCTTGCGATGGCTCGATCTCTGCCGGGTCCAAACCACCTGACGACATTCAAAGAAAAAAGAAATAGAATGTCGTCTGCGAACAGGTCGCTCGGTAAGTCCCAATGATAAGAGGAGAATAGATAGAGAGTAAGAGAGAGAGAGAGAGTGTCTGTTACAGTTGTATTACCTTGTTATATTATTGTAGTAGTGTGTTAACGCTGTTGTTGTAACTTGGTACAGAAGGATGCCAGTGTATACGAGAGGGGTCTCTATATGCTAGAGACCATGGCAAACGGAATATAGAGTACAAGGCTCCGTTATACAACCCGGAACAACGGCAATTGGATTCATGTTAGGTGTCTTAATCTTACCGTCTCGTGCCACCTTTAACACCTTCCGTACCAATCTACCCCTTAAACCCCGTAGTGTTTTAACAGTATTGGTGTATTGTTTTATATAAGTTGGATGACTGACCAAAACCATGATATCAGTAAATATGTTGTAACTGCATAATCAGGTAAATGGAATAACAGGATAATGAATATATATCCATGGTTTGATTCAGTCAAGTTGAATAGATTGTTAACTAGATTCAGGGATTCAGGTGTTCATATTGAGTTGGAATATTAAAGAATATAGATTGACTTGAATTATATTCAAGTCAGAAATAATCAGGCTCAAACCCGAGTCAGACTAAAAGGAAAGTAATTTGAAGTTCTATAATTGTTAGGGTCCTTATTGTAATTTATAAAAACTTGAGGGGGGTTTATATAAAAATACTTTTGTATAGTTTTCAAGATACACCTCAAGTATTTATTATTCGTCTTTATAGTTATAATGAGTGTAAATTTTATTTGTTTTATTCTAGTGAATATATCCTAATAAAAGTACTAATTTATAATATTGATTTATTTGAAATTCATGGTATTTAAATGTAACTTTTAATCTTGTAATTTTTAGGAAAAGGTGGAAAGTTTATCTTATAATAAAATAGGTGTTTAAATGATAAATATTCATATGTTAATACAAGAATAATTTTTAATAAATATTTTATTTTCCAAAAAAATCTCATTTCCTTAAGTGTCGTATTTTAAACCTTTCGAGACCGAATGCTCCTTGCGGAGGTCTGAATCTCACACTACTAAGCTCGAGGGTGCTCGATAAACCGTACAATTCCTAACGAGTTCCCCAAATATGGGTTGTAGTGGCGCTTTGCAAAGATTTAATAAATACTATTCATTTAGAAAACGGTTTTATAAAGATAAGGTATTTATTTGTAAAAGGATGTAAATTTCCGTATTTTAGTTTCTAGGGTTTCCTACGCCAGCTAGCCTATTTCTAAGGTCTAAACGACAAGTTATTAGAAGCCTCAAATCGCCTCTTCACCGCCAATTGTGGCCAGGTAAGTACAAGTGAGGAGGGAGGGATCCGCTCACGAATCGTGAGGCGGGCCTTTTAAAGTTACCCAAGCTCACTTGCCTAGCCTAAACACCACAAAGTCAGTTTAGATAAACGATCGATGCCCACAACTTATCGTATTTTCCTAGTAAGAAATTTTTATTTAAAAATGTAACAAATCTAGACCTTTAAGAATGGTTTTATGAAGATTATGGTATCTTACTGAAAATTTCGTTTTATCGTATTCTAAATTTTTTATGAAATCATTTTAGGGTTGTATTTATGTGTGGGTAGAGGTAGGTTGTTATTTTGTGCTCTACTTTAATTGTATAGTAAGGTTAAGGGTTAAATATGATAAACTAAACATGAGGGCATTTAAGTGAAAGAATACGGTATTTGCAAAAGTTATCATTTCATATGTGAAAACTCATTCAAATTAATTTTTACAAGTTTAGTGGTCAAGATGAAGATGTTTAGGAATGATGGAATTGATTGGAAAAAGAAAAATAAACATTATGGTATTAATGTGAAAAGAATACGATATTACAAAAAGCTATCATTTCATATGAGAAACTTTGTCCAAATTAATTATTATGTGATTAATAGTCATCATTAATATGTTTAGATATTATGGAATTGGTGACAAGTGAGATTTTGTAGAAAAACCGAATCGGAAATCGGTTTGTTCCGATTTCCGTCGGGTTTCGAAATTCCGTATTTTAAGAAGTAGAAAGAAGGAAAGAATGGGACTTACAGGTTTCGATCTATACTAAAGAGTATAGAGGAACTAGGGAAATGGCCGAGGTGTTGTTTCGTCGCCAGTTGCTTCAAAGAACGTCGCCAGAAATCCGTCAGCGTTTCGCCGTGAACTCGGTTTCAAAGCACACTTTTCTTGTGAAAATTTCAAGAGAGTAAACCTAGAGTTTTGGGATGCACACCTTTCTTGTGCAAAATTTCAAGAGAGTAAATCTAGGGTTTTGGGATGAGAGGGTAGAGGGTAGGGGGTCTATTTATAGGGTAGCTAGGATAGGGTAGGTGAAAGGTTTTTATTTTAAAAAAATTGTAAAAAAATTAAAGAAAAAGCATTAAAATTTGTATTAAATTGATTGTATTTAACATTTGAGAACCGATCAATTAAATTGGAGTTAACAGGGGAGTTGGGAAAACGAAAAGACAACCTTTTGGTTTCGGGAGCTCGGCCGTCCGACCGAGTCCGGCCGGCCGGCCGGCCGAGTCCGGCGACCGTCGGGTGCGGGGTCCTCTGATGTAGCTCATGGTATACTCCGTTTTTAGGGTTCAGTTCATCTTTTGGGAGTTATGGCCTGTGGACTGTTGGGCTTGCAAGAATTTTAAAAGAAAAATAATCTAAAAATAATGCGGGGCATGGGATTCGAACTCTAGTGGCTTGGTTCAGCAGTGCAAGGTATTACCAATGAGCTACAAGCTCTTTCTTGTAATTATGGTGTTATTTAATTACTTAAAATGATAGCAGCAAGAGTAAATACTCCAAGTATACATTAAATTTAAAGTAATTTCTTGTACACTAAAAATGGAGTTATTACATTCTTATAGCTTGTAATTAAAAACAAAATAATTACCTATATCTTGTGCTCAGGCTAAAATACCCTTTTGTGGATTTTTGAAAAAAAATATTTAAAAATTTTGTATAGGAAAAAGTGTATAAGAAAATTAGGGTTGTTACATTGCATATGGATGGGTGCTATATATGTATTATGGCCTTGATTGTGTTTTGCTTGGTCATTTGGTATAGATATTGCACTACGACTATGGCGATCGTGATTTAACACCGTTGTATATATATACACAGTGAGTTATCGACGATTGTTGATTGTTAGCGTTTCATTTCACAGTATTGTATTTATTTCCTGAATGCACATGCTTTCAGATGCTTATGGTTACGTTGCGTCCGTACCGGGCCAGATACCGATTACTTGATGTTGTAATGATAACCACACAGATTCATATTTTACATGTTAGAATAGAAGTACATGGGTTGTACATGAGGGCTTACTATCTTATATTTCATCGCTCGAACTCTAGTTTCGACGCGTGCTTATTTTACCCTCCTTGATGTACATATTTATCATGCTTAATTGTTTCACCGCTTATCCATGTGACTTCTAGCTTGTTATGTAATTCTACTCACGAGTTGGCAACTCACTCCCGTTGTGCCATAGTTCTTTACAGGTTTGACCGCTTGGATCCGTAGCGGCTGATTTGGTAAGTTCACTATCTTTTGGGCGTAGTTGCATATATTTTGAGTTGGTGGGTTTCTTTTTGTATCGGGTTTTGCCTTTTACCTATTTGTATCTAGAAGTACTCCATTAAAGAACAAGTCTAGTTTTATCGAGACCTTAGAGTTGTATATTTTGCTGTGGTCAGACTCGTGTGGAAGTCGACTTGATGTATATTTATGTTGTTTACTTTCCGCTTATTGATCCTTTGCCGTTTGGCGTCGTATATTACTGCGTGGTTGTGATTCCGCCGCTTGGGCGTTGATTTAGCTCCCGTATGTGGGGATGCTTATTATATATTTATTATTGTATCGGTTTTGTTCAAAATTTACAAAGAAGGTGCTGTCCGTTTTTCAAACAATCTTTTGAAACAAGCTTTGCTTTTTATAAAACTTTTCTAAAACTTCACCTCTAGTTATTACTATCTATTTCCTTATATATATATAGTTTAGATTCCTGGTTTTGGCTTACTTGGGTTATGATAGGGTCTACTTGACTTCATGTAATCCTTGTGTCGGTCATGTGCCCTTTTCGGATCGTGACAGATACCACCATCACTTCATTTGGTTTTACTATGGTTGAGTCTGATAAGTGTGTTTACTATAAGACCAGAGGTGATTCATGTATACTCTTATGCATTTATGTTGATGATATCTTATTGTTTGGATTTAACATAAGGATAATCAATGAGACTAAGTCGTTCTTGAGTAGTAAATTTGATATGAAAGATATGGGTGTTGCTGACGTGATTCATGGCCTGAAGCCGTTGAGGACAGCTGAAGGCATATATATTTCTTAGTCTCATTACGTTGAGAAGATTATATAGAAATTTGGCTATAAGAATGGTAGAACCATCAAAACCCCTTACAATTCTTCAGTAACTCTTTACAAGAACACTAGTGGTGTCTCTGTATCTCAATTGAGATATTCTCATATCATTAGAAGCTTAATGTATCTTGCGAACTGCACGAGACCGGATATTTCGTTCTCAATGACAAAATTAAGTAGATATACTGGCTATCTAAATAGGACTCATTGGGAGGCCTTGGATAGAGTACTTTGGTACTTGAATGGAACCATTTCCTTTGGGCTGCATTATGGGAGATTCCCTATTGTACTTGAAGGGTACAGTGATGCTAGCTGGATAGCTAGTGGCTCTACTGTCTCTGGATGTAATGTATGTACATGGTATGTTTCTACCTTGGATGACGGTGCAACCGCCTGGAGGTCTGCTAAACAGACTATTTTGTCTCGGTCCACTTTTGAGGCTGATTTGTGTACTTTAGACACTACTGGATTAGAAGCTGAATGGCTTAAGGGCCTTATGTCTGAGTTGCCCATGATCAGTAAGCCTATTCCTGCTATTTTTGTATATTATGACAATATGGCCACAATTGAAAGAATTAAGAGTTCAAAGAACAACCACAAAATAAGGGATCATATCCAAGTAAAAATTAAGGCTGTGAAACAATTTGTGAAAGAAGGGATGGTGGTTGTGGACTTTGTTAGGTCCAAAGACAACGCAAAAAATCACTTTACTAAAAGACTTGAGTTGTCACTAGTTCCGAAATCCGAGTTGGGGATGAGTCTGATAACCCTCTCTAATTCATCGACAGTAGCAACCCAACCTGTCTGAGTAGAGATCCCACGAAGTAGGTTCAATGTGGCAATAACAAGCTATTGGGTGAATTGAACACTTAAATTAGATTGATATTACTGTAAATGAGTCTATCCCCTGACAAACCTGAAGGGTGTTGTATACTGCTAGCACAGTGAGAGTGTTTGGCTCAGAATGGAATCAAGTCTTTATGACAAGATGTGAGCAGTATATCTCTGAAGATGCCCAACTATATGAATGTTATTATGTGACCGCAATTAGAGAAAATGGGTTATTACTCGAATACATTCATGGATCAGGATAAGAATGCATGGCCATAATGCATCAAAACCTAAAAATTGTTACTATAACCTATAGCACGCTGTTACCAATAAACACCACCACACTAAAAGGTCAAGTTCAAGATTCAATTTCACTTTGTCCATCTGCTGGTAAATTGGATAACTAAGGTGATGGTTCAAACCGCTTCACTGAAAACATGTTACAAATCGTTTCTAAACTTTCATCTATGAAATTGCGGGGGATTGTTGAAATAAATTGGAATTAATGAGAATAATAAATTAAAGGGGGATTTAATTGCAAAATGTTTTATGGATGGATACCGTATTTGTGGTTAAGTTCCATAGATAAAAATAGTTGTCATAATTGAACTTTGGAAAGATACATGGTTGGTTTCCATAGTTGAAAATATTGACTTAATTAATTAATTGCAGTTAGTGGAAGCTGGAAGTTTGGCGGTTTAATGCAATTAATGGAGGGTTATTAAGTGTATGTTAAATATTTTTAGTCGAAGCTGAACAGCATGGCTATTTAATGCAATTAATGGAAGGCAATGAAGTGCATGTTACATGCATTTAGTGGAAGCTAAAAAGTCTGCCTGTTTAATGCAGTTAATGGAGGTCTATTAAATGCAGTTAGTAGGAGATGAAAAGTTTGGTAGGCTGTTGAACTCTCCCTTGTGCACATATTTATAGGTGTACTTCTCATTCCAAATATACGGAGAAAGAAAGGAAAAAAAATATAATCTCTTCTCTGATTTTTCTAGTTTCGTGCTCTAAATTTTAAGCTATCTGAAGTAGCTTTCGAAGTGCTAATTGCAAGTGCGCTGTTTGCTGGAGCTGTCTGATCTTACGAAAAACATTGCAGTACTCCGCGCAACAGGTTTGTGGGGCAATATTTTTTCAAGGCTAGCCTTCTTCAAAAGGCGATTGAGTTCACCTTGTTGTTCGATAATCTGTAAAATTACTTTATTGTTTAATTTCAGTTAACTAATTATGTTCATTTCTATTTGTTTGTTCCTGGTCGGTATGTTATGCTTTCTTGAATTGGATCTAATAATTGTTGTGATAATCTGTACTATTTCATTATATGATTATCTGTACGCCTCTGCTGTCTTTGCAACATTAAAAACTTAGTTGCATCATTTATCTTTAAATCCATATTCTTCTTTTATTTTCCTCTTTTTAAAGATACGGGTAATATGGTCAGCCATGGGCACACGCAAAATCCCCCAGGAACAAAGGCCTACCTAGTTTGCCCGTGATTTCCCGCATGCTGGTGGTTGGCCAGAAATTAGTAATCGGCTTTTTATATATGGTGTTTATTTGTTTGCTTATTTATTGTTTATATTTATAACCGTTAACAATTTTTTTTTGGAAATCAATCCCCTTTGGGGATCGAACTTGCGACCTCTCACATTGGAAAGGAAATTGATACCAACTGAACTAAGGGGCTGTTTGTTTGCCAAGAATTGCCAAAAAAATTGGGAATTGGAGGGACAAGATACTATTCACAATGGAATTGTCATTTTATCGTTTGTTTGCCAAGAATAGGAATATCAACTTTTAGGAATTGACATCAGCTTTTTGGCAATTGAGGTCAGTATTATGGCAATTCAAATTTGGAGCTATTTTGAGAGGAATTGGCTACTCCCAAAGATGAGAAGGATTTATATATGTAATTTCTTGAAAAATTGGATATAGTTACCTTCTTTTAAATCATCTTTTACTTTTTATTTATTTATTTAACTCCTATGGTGTGAGAGTTTATTAACCTCATCCCATATGGCTCTATACAAATTCCCAAAATCCAATTCCTACTTTATTTTGATGCAATCAAGCTGAGGAATAGAATCAAGAAACAAAACATAACACAAATCCTTGAAAACAAACAATGGAATGGTAATTCTAAGAGATAACAAAAAAACATTTTACAACACAAAACACCATTCTCATTTTCTAATTCCAGAAGCCAAACAGCCCCTAAGCCCAGTTGGTAACCATTTCTCTATTTTGCTATTATTGAAAGGGGATGCCTGCTGCCTTTTTTTGTTATTCAAATGATTTTTTTAATTGTTTTGAGTTTTTACCGCTGCAATGAGAGGGGCTTCAACCACAAACATCTTGCTCAGCTGCAAGGGGGATTTGTCGCGGGCTGCATCGTAACTCGTGAATGAATTATTTATTTATTTATTGGCTAAAAGGCGTAAACCGAAAAAAATAACATCTCCTGGCCTTGAACCCGACTCCGCCACAACTCGCGATGATTTGATTTAATATGATCAGCTTATGCTTTTTTCCCCCTATCCGAAGAGCAAATTTTCTTATGAGTATTAAATTAAGGCGAAAGACTGAAAGAGTTTCTGCATGAGGGATTGCACAATCCCTACGTGACAGGAACAAAGCAGGATCGACCCCAGCCTAAGTGGGGCTCACCTCCTGTTACGCAATCCCTACAGACAGGAACAGAGTGGTGATGGCCGCATCGCCGTTTGACCTTACCGCCTAGGAATTACACAAATCCTCGGGCAGCACCACCAAGCACTTAACTTAAACCTTATACAATCAATTAAACAACAAAGGAAAAAAAAGCCATTCCTAATTCGCGGGCCCACAAGATTACACGTGTCTATTTGATTTAATATAAAATGCAGTCTATAAAGCTCCCTTCTCTAAAGCACAAACCCAAGACCGATACAAAACAAAAACCCCTTGCAATCATCGTTTGCCCGCACACAAACCCTAGGCCACCTTGATCGATCGATCGATCAATGGATTCCGATGGCTATGAGTCGTGCGAGGACGGTTACTACGACGGAGATGGCGACGGCGACGGCGACGGCGATTTCGGCTTCGCCGCTCATGATTTGAGCGATTCAGATGAGCGCCCGTCTAGTCGCGAGGTACCATAGATGAATCTTTTCTTTTCTTTTTTCCTCAAATTGTAGATGATGCTTCAAATAGATGATCCATTGTGATCCGTCTGATCTGTTGATGGCAATTTTGAGGAAAGTAGAAGAAAGATATGATAGGATGTAGGAGGAAAAGAAATTTGATGAGTCCCAAACCCTTAAAGTTTGAATTTTTACAACTTGAAGAGCTCCCAATCTCGTTAATTCTTTTTAAAGGAGGAAAAGGCATTAAGAAAATATGAAAGAGGTCCCGGATTCAGTTGAGCTTTAGCCCCAACTGCATTTAAGTCTAGTTGAACATGTGCTCTGGCCCGGCCGATCCTTTGAAGAATCAGGACCATGCCCGGATCACGTTTGTTGTTGTTCTAGAGTGTTATCACCTTGTTGATGGATTTGCAAGTAAGTGGTAATAAACGCTGCATCCTTCGGTAGTTTAAGTTAGCCGCTCACCAAAATGCCGAACTGCTTAAGAAATTTAGGTGAAAATACGACCTTGACTGTTTTTTGGATGGTAGGGTAGAAGGTGAGTAAGAAGCTTTTTATTGTTAACAGGCTGCATGCTTTTGGGAATTTAGTTCGTGTGGTTTAGGATTTATTTGTCTCGTTGCTTCGTAGGTGAATGTAACCTTCCTCTAGACTTGGAGTTCTAGTTCGAGGATGTGAAATTGGTCTTCTAGGATTATGACTAGCCTCTCGTCTATTAGTTTCCTAAGTAGCTACTTGGCACCAATTAACAGAAGGTTGCCTCAGGTTGTAGTTGCTCGTAAAGCGTTGTCAGATCCTTCAATAGCATCTGCTTCATAGCTGGATCCATTTTGATGGAAAAGGCCATGGTGATGAAGTTGCGTCCTTGTATATTAGTATTTTTCTTGTGGTGTTGATTGCTAAGGAAATGTCAAAAAGGGGTACATAAGAATACTGCCACGAATAGAATAAATTCCTTTTTATTTTTTAGTACTTAAAGAAGTACCTTGTTAATGTTAAATGTTATATTTTCAGAATTTAGAGCCAGCTCCCACATAGAGGGAGAACCTGGTTGGGAAAGTATATGGTGAAATAATTGCACTAGTGAGGAGGTTACATAATTGTAGTTGAACTATACAAAAAGAAGAAGAAGAAATCAAAACAAACATAATCGTATTTAATTGAATAAGGAGCAGATGCATGCTTAATAAACATGGGAGAGGCAGAGGCAAGCCTGTTAAACATGGATTGAGGAAATAAAGAGGCACATGTTAATTAATACTCAAGGAGAGGACCATTGGCTTAGCTGACTGGAAGAAAGAGAAAATTCATATATATGACCCAAAAGGTCCGGGATAAAGGTTTTTTGTCCTTGTCGTTTGATAAAGGTTTGCTGTTCTTATCATTGGAGATAGGTTTTCTGTTCGTGCATATGGAAATTTGATAACTGCGACTCAATAGGCTGTGTAGGCTGTATCATATTTATCCCATTTTAATTTTGCGGCAGCTAATGCATGGCCATAATTGTAACCTGTGAAAACTTTCTGCTACCTTTCAGTTTGGTTTTGAGGTTCAGCTTGAGAATTGCTAGATTAGTTGTTTGTTTTGTTTTTAACAAGTTAATATAATATTTTCGCTATTTTTTTGTTTCTTATCAGGAAAGGTATACAATCTTGAGTGAAGCGGACATACGGAAACTCCTAGAGGAAGATATAACTAGATTATCAAATGTGCTCTCTATTTCATCTATTCAATCATGCATCCTTCTTTGCCACTACAATTGGTAAGCAAGTCTGTCCTTAATGACACACCAACACATGAGAGCTCATATCTTTTGCAGGGAATGCTGGAGTGAATATATAGCCTTGTTTATTACACATGATTTTATTTTTTAGGCTGCCTGAACACTTTACCCATGTTTTAAAATTAATATGTACATGATTATAAGTAAATGCATATGAGTATTACTATCAACCTAAGAAGAATAGACATGGACATGTCACAACATGGGGACAAGAACACAATAATTTTTTTGAAAGAAGGATACATAAGTATTGACCTGTATAATATATAACTAAGATAAACGATAGTAAAAAGAAATTAAATTAAACTAATTAAGAGAGATTGCAAATTAATACATGCAATTCAGAAGCATGCACATATCCCTGCTTGCGTGCGTGTGTTTGTGAATATAATTATACTTAAATCACAAATATATAGTCACATTTAACCAATCTTACAATTTTATACTTTTTCACATGGAATAAGCTTTTGACTCTTTATCCTATTATTTAAAAAAAAAGAAGGCTTTAAAGTGCCTTTAGAAATGAACCTACCACATGAGGAATCTCTCGACTCTTCTACTTTTTGTTATATATATATAACTTCTGTTATGAAAGAGACTTGATACCTTTTAAATGAGTCTAATTATGATTTCGTGTTCCATCAAAATGAAGTCTCAGCATGTGTGTGTGTGTGTGTGGAGGAGGGAGGGAGGGAGGGAGTACCAAAAAGTGGTTGAAAAATGACAATTATTGAATATTGAGACTGAACAGAGTATTTGTCTATATCCCTTTCAGAACCTGGAGTCTATCTTCCAAGTTGAGATATTGAAAATTGAATCTGTTTTCTGATACTCCCTGTTATTGTTGAGTGTACAGGAATTTTGATAAGGCGCATGATGAATGGTTTGCAGATGAAGGAAATGTTCGACATGCTGTTGGTTTGTTGCAGTATCCAGCTGTAATGCCCAATGCGAGGGAAGTAAGTATCTATTGCTTATATTCTAACTTTTACTCACGGCATATCTGCTATTTCCAATTGTTTAGACATCTTATTCTATTCTACTCAGTGTTATTGAATTCTCATGTTGTTGCTTGCAGCTTACTTGCAAGATATGTTTTGAAATGTATCAGTGTCGTGAAATGAGTGCAGCTGCATGTGGCCATCAATTTTGTCATGGATGCTGGAGAGGTTTGTTCATCATCTCATGATTGGCTATTAATAGATTGTTTCTTGATCTGAATTACGAAATTCTTAGACATTGATCATGGTTTCAGTTTGTTTTAGCCACCTAGTATTTCACACAAGAAATAATTGTTGTGAGACTTTATTGAAGTTTATCAAATAGGCGTTTGAATCATCCCTTTATCTTGTGTTATGTCCCGTTAATGCAAGTAAGAGTTAGCAATTTATAGCTGCAATTAACAATTGACATATGATAGACGTGAGTGTTGAATATTAGCATCCTATGCCTACAGGCTGCATTCGCAATTTACATCTCAATAACGTGAGTGCTGAAGACTGATCTTTTATGGGCTAAATAGCACAGATCCTGATATGTATTTCATATACATTATGAGTCGGATTTGACAATTCACAATTTTGCAAATTTCTAGGATATGATTTGTTGGGATACACTACTTATTTATGCTTAAACATATACACATAATAACAAAAACTCAACATTCTAGCAACTATAAACTAACAATACGAATAATTATTTCATGGTTGATGCTTAGATTTTGATATTCAATGATACCAATTTGATGCATCAAGAATGCTATATAAATTTTATGATGTACCTGGAAGAGTTTCAAAGGTATCCTTGATGAATCCGGCATGGATACGAATCCGATACGTACACGTATGGTATATGTATCCTCGACAACAAATACATGCAACATAGTTTAAAGGAAGATTGGTGTTTATATCTGCCTATAATTGTCATTGGCAGCTCCGTCATTTTTAGCTCTCAATAATGCAGATGCTGATGATTGAATTGCTCATCATGTATTGTTATATCTTGTATATCTATATTGTGATCATATGCTGTCTTTTAAAGCGTCAAAATTAACATTGCAATAGGTAACATCATAATGATTGTGTTATTGGCGAAAAGTTGTAGCAAGGCATTCAAATGTAAAACACTCACCTGAACTAGACCTAATTATTACCCTTTGGAGGGGGAACTTGTAGTTATACCTGTGTGCTCATTCATCTTAATCCTGCTATAACCATTAGTTCAATGGTTCAACCTAATCACGATATTAAATGAATTTTAAATAGAATCATAAATGTATTGTTCTGCCATCTATATATTATTTGGTCTTGTTACTTGTGGGATATAAATCTATTATAACTCGGGACACCTTACTTGCTTTTATTATGTTATTTGTTAGATACGAAATTAACCTACATGGTTGTGACGGCACAAATTTGTATTCAGAAGTTCTCTGCAATCTTGATTGATTTTATATTTAAACTTGTTGGTTCTCTTTTATAATTGATCATGAAATTCCATTCAATTGACAGGTTACATTGGCTCATCGATAAATGATGGCCCAGGTTGTCTAATGCTGCGATGCCCTGACCCATCTTGTAATGCTGCTGTTGGCAATGACATGTTTAGTGAGTTTGTTTCTGATGAAGATAAAGAAAAGTATTATCGCTACCTTCTTCGATCTTATATTGAAACTAACAAAAGGGTAAATCTGGAACTCCATATAGAGATGCTAGCTTTGTTTTGTTTCCAGCATTTTAAATTGAGAACCTCTAATGGGTTCACTTTACATGACCATGAAAATATTTACAGCCTCAATTTTGGAAGTTGGCGAAAAGCATATGTATGTTATAAATTTGAGTTGACAATAGGAGTTAAAAAAAACCTAGTTAGTCTATAGTTTCTTGATGTCATTAATAATTTTCCCTAAAAAACAAAAATATATAGAGAATAATGGAGGAAAGTTGCCTTAGGAGGAAATTTCCTCCTATGGCGTTGAAAAATACACCCTCCACGATTTCTTTTGATGATTGGCATTCATTATCTTCATCTTTATCATCTAAAAGATGTAAATACACCAAATTTTATATGTATCAACCATTTTTTCACCGTTGATTTAGCGAGTGCAAAATTAACGGTTTACTGACAATAGAACTTTTTACATTGCTAATTCAGCGGTGAAAAAGTGGTAGACTCACATGAAATTTGGTGTATCCACATCTTACATGATAAAGATGATGATGGGTGCCGATCGTCGAATAAAATGTTGGATGATTGTTTTTTATTGATGCAATAGGAGGAAATTCCCTTCTATGGCACCTTTCCTCCATTATTCTCAAATAGATATAATTTTCCTCTTTTTTTCTCTTTTACTTCATTTTCTGAGGTCTAAGCTAACCAATACCGAACAATTCAGTACTCCAAGATGGTCGATTCTAATATTGGTAATTATACTGATATTCAAGACCTTGATTAAGACTACACCTGAGTTAGTTGGAAAATTTTATTGTTCTCGACTTCTTGCGTCCGCTTTCTAAGTTTCTATCATATCCATGCCTTACCGTTCCCCTGCGCGTATCATAATCCTTTCTTATATATTTTTTTACTCTTTTGTACATGATTGGATTAATTTTATTGGTATCATCCAAAACCATTAACATATTTAACTCATCCCCACACATATCTTTCAGTTGCTTTCCATTAACTTGGTATATATTTTGAAAACCAGACTAGTTTTTCTACCCTGATTCTAATTTCTAAGTTTTTAATCATGGTCTTCTTTTTCCTATCTTGCCTTGTACCCTGTGCCAAGGACCACTTTGTGTTCCTCCTGTAACATGTGCAAATTTTATCTTCTGTTAACTCTTATGTTTATTTTGTGCAGACAAAATGGTGTCCATCCCCTGGGTGTGACCAAGCAGTGAATTTTGATATAAGCAGTTCAAACTATGATGTTTGCTGCAAATGTGCATATTCTTTTTGCTGGAATGTGAGTATTACATCAATATAGGTAGTTTCAGCCCCCCCCCCCCCCAACAAATCATTCCGACCTGTGCAAAATGAAATATGCAGTGCACGGAGGAAGCTCACCGACCAGTGGTCTGTGAAACAGTAGCTAAGTGGATTTTAAAGAATAGTGCCGAATCCGAAAATACGAATTGGTAGGTTATTAATAATGTGCTTAGTTGCATCTCACATTCTCTTCCTTATACTAACAGTGGATTTATGTATTTCATTTAAATTCTGCTTTATTTAAGTATGGTGTATTGTGTGCTCCCCAAACTATACTGACATCTTCCCTTTGTGGTGTCTTATACTCTTGTATCTGTTTTTGTTGCCTATGTTTCTGAATCTTGCAATCTTAACTGGATCGGGTTTTAACAATGGTTTATAAATTATCCTTCATTGAGGCACATATGCTATTGGGTGTCGTCATTTGTAGTTTTGAAGTTTGCTAGCCCCCAATGGAGATGCATCACTTTTCTAATGTAATTAGCATGAATTGAAGGGTGCTTTGCTTTTGCTTGCTTATTTATCTTTATCTTTTTCCTGTTTTTTGTATGGTAACCTTCACCAAATTCCTATGAGTATAAAAAAAATTTGAACTTTTTTTGCTGTTAATTGGGAAACGGTAGTGTTGCCTATGTTATAATATCAATTCTGCTCGATTCCGTACTGGATATTTTTGAATTTGAGAGTTAATAAGATCATGATCTAGAGTTCTCATGTATTGATAAAACTTGATGAAAGTCATCTGATGCTGCTCACAATTGATAACATATCAAACCATTATCTACTGTTCACATGTTCTCATGTCATCCATATCCAGCCAACCGTTTGTTTTTTGAACAGCATTGAATGCTGTTGAGTTGTCTAAATATCTTTTTTTCTCCTTTCAAGTATGATGGCATTTACATGGTTTTCATTTAATTTTTCTTTCTGAATTTTTTTCTTCCCCTTTTAGGATTTTGGCTTATACCAAGCCCTGCCCAAAGTGCAGTAAGCCAATTGAGAAAAACCAGGGTTGTATGCATATGACATGCAGGCCTCCTTGTAAATATGAGTTTTGCTGGTAAGAATATTTGTGTCAAGATTGTTTGCTTGTGCTGGAATTTTTTTCCTTGACTCTGTTGATCAATGTAATTGCAGGTTATGTCTTGGTGCATGGTCAGATCACAGAGGTGCTTATTCTTGTAATCGCTATGATACAACTAAGAATGATGGTGTGGTAAGAAATCTCATTTTGCATTTGAATATTAATCAAATTTTATCGAAGGTATCTCTTGACAATTCCTTTCTTAAATAAACTTGGATTAAGCATGACGACGTTGAAATGAGAAGGGAAATGGCTAAAAAGTCTCTTCAGCGATACACACACTATTATGAGCGTTGGGCAACAAATCAATCGGTAAGTAGGTTTCTACTTTTTCATCTTTATGAGTTGTGTTTTTCCATTTAACTCTATGCATCTAGATGTTTCTTGTTTGTAAATCTCAAAGCTTTTCGTATTTCCAGTAGTTTAGAATCTCTTGGATGCTTGTTTGAATGGGCAGTTGCGCACATCTGAAATTACTATAAGCGAATTGAACTTTCTTTCACAAAATATTCAATATACAGAGATGCTCTTTTTATAACCTTGTTATACGATTATAGGAAAATATGAGGAAAACAATAAAATTACAAACAAATTATGTTACAAACAGATTCTAACAGATTTTGTTACAAACAGATTCTAACTAATCTGAGAAATATCTTACTGTTGACTATTTCCAACACTCCCCCTCAAGTTGGTGCGTAGATGTCCATCATGCCCAACTTGCTTATGAGTCCCTCGAACACTGCTTTGAATAGTACCTTTGTAAAGATATTTGCAGTTTGTTCTTTTGTCGGAATGTAGGGGATACAGATGGTACCGGTATCCAGTTTTTCCTTGATAAAGTGGCGGTCGACTTCAATATGCTTTGTTCTGTCATGTTGTTCGGGGTTGTGTGCTATGCTGATGGCAGCTTTGTTGTCGTAGTATAGTTTTAGTGGCTGAGTTATAGGCTGCTTTATTTCCTGTAGTACCCGTTGAACCCACAGAACTTCACAAATACCGTTGGCCATGGCTCGAAATTCTGCCTCCGCACTATTTGCCACGACACTTTGTTTCTTGCTCCGCCATGTAACTAGATTACCCCACACGTACGTACAATATCCTGAAGTTGACTTTCTATCTACGATGGAATCTGCCCAATCCGCGTCCGTGAATACTTCGACGCTGCGAGTCTCACCTTTTTTGAAGAATAAACCTCTTCATGGTGTGCCTTTTAAATACTTCAAAACTCTATATGCTGCATCAAGGTGCTCTTCTTGAGGTGAGTGCATAAATTGGCTTATCATACTCACTGCAAAGGTGATATCGGGACGTGTGTGTGAGAGATAGATCAATTTTCCCACAAACATCTTGTATTGTGGAATGTCCACTGACGGGCTTTGTGTAAATTCTCCGAGCTTTTTATTCGGATCTATCGGTGTCTCCGCAGGTTTGCAGTTTGCCATCCCTATTTCTTTGAGAAGATCGAGAACATACTTCCGTTGAGACACGACAATGCCTTTCTTACTTCGAGCAATTTCCATACCTAAGAAATACTTCAATTCTCCCAAGTCTTTTACTTCGA
The DNA here is from genome assembly GCA_030015575.1 of Agapanthus africanus. Classification (NCBI taxonomy): domain Eukaryota; kingdom Viridiplantae; phylum Streptophyta; class Magnoliopsida; order Asparagales; family Amaryllidaceae; genus Agapanthus; species Agapanthus africanus. The sequence goes on from CM057346.1 coordinate 35,356,812, forward strand.
ACTCCTTAGCGAGACTTCCTTTTAACTGGTTGACCTCTTCCTCGTCATCTGCTGTAACAATGATGTCATCAACGTAAACAATTAGTATTGCATTCCATGTTTCGAGACTCTGTAGAACATGGTGTGATCTGCCTGAGCCTGATTGTATCCTTGCCCTTTCACAAACTGATGGAAACATTCGAACCAAGCTTGTGGAGGTTGTTTAAGACCGTAAAGTGATCTTTTCAATCTGCACACTTTGGAGCCGAACCCTTTTTCAAACCCCGGCGGAGGTTCCATGTATACTTCATCCAGGTCTCCATTCAAAAACGCGTTCTTCACATCTAGTTGTTGAAGTCGCCAATCGAGATTTACTTCAACTGACAGCAAGATCCGGATCGTGTTTAGCTTAGCCACAGGTGTAAAAGTCTCCGTGTAGTCGATCCCGTATATTTGAGTGAACCCTTTAGCAACGAGCCTCGCCTTATATCGTTTTAGGCTTCCATTTGCATGAAATTTTGGTGTGAATACCCTTTTGCATTCTACAGTCTTCTTTTCTCTCGGCAGCTTCTCCATATTCCAAGTCTGATTTTTCTCAAGTGCATCCATCTCCTCGAAAATTGCCTTTCTCCACTCTGGAGCTCTCAGAGCATCCTATACAGTTTTTGGAATCTCCACAGCAGACACATTAGAGGTAAAGGCTGAAAAACTGGGTGAGATTATTTGAGGACACAAATTTTGACATTGAATACAAGGGACGACTAATACATGACCTTGTGGACTTTCGGAGGGCTATGGGAAGATCCAGCTCACCGTGATCCGGTTCTGTTCTCGAGTCGGATTCTTGGTGGGGCTGGACAGAGTCGGCCTCTGCTTGTGGAGAAGGATCTATCTCAATTAAATGCTCATGTTGCGTTTTTTCCAGACTCGTTTCACATTGTTTCCTTTTGTAAGTTTTAATTTCCACATCAGCTTCTGGTGGATTTAAATCCACGGGGCAAATTGTTTTAGGAGTCGGTGGTGTGTTCTTATTTTTATGGGATTTTTTCGGATTTTCTAATAAAGGAACCGAGTTTTCAACAGACATATTTTTGAGTTTTCAAGGATCTTTTTTTGAGTGTCCAGTGAATTTTCACTGTTTTGGTTTGCCAGGTGTTCAAAAGACTGGTCTAAAATGTCTTGATTTAAAAAATCTAGATCTTGTGAATTTGTATGTGAGATTAAGTTGGGTATTTTTGGGAGACTATTTTTTATGGAAACTGAGTCTTCACTATTTGCTTCCCTCTGAAGAGGAGGCTTAAAAAAAGATTTATTTTCAAAAAACAACACATTCATTATAATAAATATTTTATTTGATAAAGGATCAAAGCATTTATACTCTCTTTGATTCGTGGCGTAGCCAATGGAAACACATTTTTTCAATTTTGGATCAAGTTTGCCCCAGTGGGGTTGTGATCGTGAACAAACACGGTACAACCAAAAATTTTCAAAGGCAGATCCGAGATTGCAAGGCGGCTTTAAGGGTAAAGTGATTTTAACAAGGCAACAGGTTTTTTAAAATTGAGAATTTTCGAGGGCATTCTATTAATAAGATAGGTTGCTGTTAAAATTGCTTCATTCCATAATGTTTTTGGAATATGGTTGGTGAATAATAATGCCCTAGCAATTTCAAGAATGTGTTTATTTTTTATTTCAGCCACACCGTTTTGTTGCGGTGTGTCAATGCAAGAACTTTGGTGAACGATGCCTTTCTTTGCAAAAAAATCTCTTAAGGTTTCGTTAAAAAATTCTCGTCCATTGTCACTTCGAAAATTCTGAATTTTTGTGTTAAACCGTGTTTCAACCATGGCATAAAAGGTTTTGAAAACTTGTTCAACTTTTGATTTCTTCTTTAGCAAAAACACCCAAAGGACTCTAGTATGACCATCAATAAACGAAACAAATCATTTTTTTCCGAAGACAGATAAAACGCGGGATGCTCCCCAAATGTCACTATGGATTAAGGCAAACGGTGCTGAAGATTTATAGGGTCGAGGTAGATAAATTGCCCTTTTGTGTTTGGCAAAAGCACATACTTCACATTGAAATTGAAAAGGATTTTTATTCCGAAACAACTTTAGAAACAAATACTGCATATAATGGAAACTAGGATGACCTAGACGAAAATGTAACATAATTAATTCATTGTCATGAGAAACAAACATGGACTGAGAACATAAACTAGATGCAGACTTATTGAGATGCGATCCTTCTTCAAGCAAGTAAAGACCTCCACTGGTCCTAGCATTGCCAATCATCGTCCCCGAGTCCAGAACCTGAATTTCACAATGAGAGGACATGAATTTAACTTGACACTTAAGGTCTTGAGTTAGCTTTATAATGGAAATCAGATTGCAGGAAAGCTTTGGAACATGTAAAACATTAAGAAGGGTTAAGGAGAGATTGTGATGGTTCCTTGGCCGGCTATGGCAGAATACGAACCATCTGCAATTTTGACCCTTTTGTTTCCTGCATAGGGTGTGTAAGTTGAAAATAATGTGAAGCAACTGGTCATGTGATCAGTTGCTCCAGAGTCAAGAATCCAAGGAAGTTGATTGATACATGAAAAAGAGATAGGGTGATTGTTACCGATTTGGCTTAAAGAACAGGAGGGTTGTGTTGACGGGTCTGCGGTGGAGTTAAAGAACTTGTACAGGTGCTCCAGTTGTTCCTCTGTGAATGGAAGCGATCCTAAGTAGATTCTTGACTCCTGAGAACCATCGGACTCGATCTGCAAAGCCTGTTTTTGTAAAGGACTGGTTGGTGTTCTGATCCCCTTGAGTTCCGGACCTGTATGTTGGTTGATACACGGAGGATACTTCAGTCTCTGTGGTGGAGGACATTATGGCAGGAAAAAAAGGAACTGGGATTTCTTTTGATTGAGGAAAAATGGTGATTTTTTATTTTTGGAGAAAGTTTTACCGCTCTGATACCATATAAGCGAATTGAACTTTCTTTCACAAAAAATGCAGTATAATGAGGCTCTTTTTATAGCCTTGTTACACGAGTATAGGAAGATATGAGGAAAACAATAAAATAAGGAAGTTACAAACAAATTCTGTTACAAACAGATTTTAACAGATTTTGTTACGAACAGATTCAAACTAATCTGAGAAATATCTTACTGTTGACTATTTCCAACAATTACAAGTGATCCTAATATAGGAGCAAGGTTTTAATAAGCATCTTTAGTATTAGGTATACGTACTTTTGTAGCTGGCACTTCCTAACTAAAATTTTGTTGCCATGTTTTTTCTCAGTCAAGGAAGAAGGCACTTGAAGATCTGCGAAATATGCAGACCGAGAAGGTATGCGACCAATTTTCATTTGTTTTGCAATTTTATTTTGATGAAATTTGTTCTACAATTTATTGTTCTTCTTGGTGTGGAAAGACAAGATAACTGTCTTGTCTTTGCTTAATATTCTAAATGTTAAAACGGGCTTCATAAGATCCTGCAGATGCACGCTATTCTGCATGCGAACATGTAATGCCAATCTGTTAAGTAAAAGAGACGGTAATGGAATTCCTTCATTCTTGTTGCATGAGTTGTATATGTTTTTGGATGACTAGTGATACCGACATCATTATCTCCATCCACTAGCTGCACAAATCTTGCTAATTCTGTCAATTTTAAGTACATCTATCCAACCTAAAGGAGGGGACATCAAAGTATAACCAAGAGAGAGGAAAGAAAACCATCTTTCCAGTCTTTTTGTTCACAAAACTTTCCATCTATTCTTTGGGCATCTTGACTGGCAGCTCGTGATCTCCTCCCTTGTTGGTTGGCATGTGAAGGGATACTTTTAGAAAAGAGTATATAATTTCTATCCCCTTCCCTTATCGTGGGCGAGTAAATTTTTATGATATAAATTTGAATACACTTGTGTGCTTCGAGTGAAGCCAAAATTTGGTACTGTGGCGACCCATGATATTTTGGAACACTCCATAGACTTCTCCCATATCAGATACTAGTACGTGAAGATTATTACCAAGGTGTGAGATTTTGTATCATTGTTGGCATCAGAGTCAGTTTTGGAATGGTATCGGCCATCTGAAGATCATAATTTTGGTGTCAGCTCACTTTGAATTGATAGTAACACAAATAAGGGCCCCAAATATTTTGAGTGAACGGTTGTCCAGTCAGTCAAAATTTGTAGCCTTTTTCTGTGTAGTCCATGAGGTCCTCATAGATAAGTCGCCAGGATGGGAGTCTATATTCCTGTCTAGCTGGAAGTCTTTAACAGAGTCTGTGCCTGTGTGTTCCAGGATTGTAATCTGCGTAGAAATAGTAGTTTTTCTGTAGCTGGCAATTTGTTCCAGGATCATACCTTAGAAAGGAGCAACTAATTGCACGTAGATTCTGAATGGTTTTCTCAGTATTCTAGGTGAAACCAATCTACTGTGATAAGGATACGGCAAGCTAATCTTCTCTTTGATTGAAGTAACTAATTCAAGTTTGGAATAAATATGATAGCTCACAATTTTCTCTTATTTTAAAATACATTTGCAATTATTGAAAAGAAGTTTGGCAGTTTTAGGGATCATTAATTATTATTAATCCCCTTCACATCAACCATGCAGAAAAACGAAAAAAGAAGAAAGGACCCCCCCTCCTCCCCCCCCCCCCCCCAAAAAAAACTTACAGAAAAAATGAAAAGGGAAAAATCCTAGATAAAGGAAATAAATAAAGGAGTTCCACTGTGATTTGGGTAAGGGTAAATGGAAACCCCTACATTTGTTAAGTCAATCAAAGCATTATACTTTCCCAGAAACATGCCCTTTTAAAATAATAATGATAATTAAAAAAATGAAACGAAATACAACGCACCAACCACTTTGAAAAGGAACTTCTTTCTACTTGTATATGAGTTCCACAGCACAATCAGAGTTGTTTCGAACTGTCACCCTAGTCAATTTTAAGATAACATCCTCTTATTACTTTGACTTCCAAAGTTCCTCCTCATCAAAGTATGTAAATTATTATGCCCATCTTCAAAACTCGCCTTCTTCCTTGGTGTTTGATACCCTTGCCCAACATTTTCTTGATTTTCTACTTATATAGGTAAAAATATCAGTATCATTAAAATAGGGATTGCACCATGTCCCTCTCTCCTTTTTAATCTCTTATTTCAATGCAAGTAGATGTTGCCTTGACATCTTTTGCTTTTTTAATATATTCCCCTAAATATCTAGTTGATCTTTACTGCAACAACAACAACAACAACTGAGCCTTTTATCCCAAGCATATGGGGTAGGCTACATGAACCAACATGAGAATCACGCCGGGTCCAGCACATGAATCCTCTGTCTCCACTCACTTCTATCGAACAATATACTTTCATTGAGTCCTTTGGCAACCATATCGTTTCGTATCACCTCCATCCATGTTTTCTTCGGTCTCCCTTTTGCCCTTTTGCCATTGCCCATATCGAGAGTATCTATTCGTCGAACCGGTGCTTCCATAGGTTTGCGTCGCACATGACCAAACCATCTTTAGCCGGTTTTCCCGCATCTTCGCCTCCACGGGTGCTACATCAACTTTTGCACGAATATCCTCATTTCGCACCTTATCTTTTCTAGTGTTACCGCACATCCAACGAAGCATGCGCATCTCCGCTACGTGCATCTTCTGTGTATGATGCTTCTTAGGAGCCCAGCATTCTGTACCATATAATAAGGCAGGCCGAATAGCGCTCCGATAAAACTTCCCTTTCAATTTTAACGGAAAGTTACGATCACACAAAATCCCTGTTGCACTCCATTTCAACCAACCAGCTTGGATACTTTGATTAACATCACTATCGATCTTCCCATTCCTTTGGATGATGGAACCTAGATATCTAAACTGGTCGCTCGGTGATATCTCTTGCCCTTCCAATGTTATACCAATATGGTTTTGATTTCTCTGACTACTAAATTTGCAGTGCATATATGCTGTCTTGGACCTGCTCAATCTGAATCCCCGAGATTCCAATGTTTGCCTCCATAATTCCAATTTGGCATTATCCCCTGCTTTCGTCTCATTTACTAGAACAATATCATCAGCGAATAGCATACACCAAGGGACCTCATCTTGGATTGTTCTAGTAAGCCCATCCATCACGATGGTAAACAGGAATGGACTTAATGCAGATCCTTGATGTAAACCAATAGTAATCGGAAAATCACTTGTTAAGCCGCCGCAAGTTCTGACATTTGCCACTACTCCATCGTACATATCCTTGATTATGTCAATATACTTGACGGGGACCCCCTTCTTCATCATTGTTCCCCATAATACCTCTCTAGGTATCTTATCGTACGCTTTTTCTAAATCAATAAATATCATATGCAAATCTCTTTTCCTCTCTCGAAAGCGCTCGACAAGTTGACGAAGTAAATGAATCGCCTCTGTCGTCGATCGTCCAGGCATGAACCCAAATTGGTTCTTTGTTATCTTAATATCCTTCCTTAGCCTGTGTTCAATCACTCTCTCCCAAAGTTTCATGATGTGACACATCAGTTTTATTCCACGGTAGTTTGAGCAACTTTGAATGTCACCCTTATTCTTGTAGATAGGTACAAGGATACTTGTTCTCCATTCATTTGGCATCTTTTTTGTCTGCCAAATCTTATTAAACAGATATGTCAGCCATTTAACGCCTATTTCTCCTAAGCATCTCCAAATCTCGATAGGAATCCCGTCAGGACCAACCGCTTTTCTTAAACCCATTCTGTTCAAAGCTTCTTTAACCTCAGGAAGTCTTATTTTACGTATGAAATCACGATTTATATCTTGAGATTGAATGACAAGTCCATCCAAATTCTTAGTAAAGCTCTCATTGAACAATTTGTCAAAATAATCTTTCCATCTTTCCTTGATATCCTCATCTCGAACTAAAACCTTCTGATTTTCATTTTTGACACACTTGACCGCACATAAGTCTCTAGTCTTCCTTTCCCGCATTCGAGCAATCCGGTATATATCATTTGCAGCCTCTTTAGTGTCTAATTTCTCGTACACATCCTTGTAGACCTTAGATTTAGCTTCCCGAACAGCTTTCTTAACTTCCTTTTTAGCCATTTTGTACTTCTCAAATCTCTCCACATCTCTACTTTTCTTCAAATCTTTATAAGAGTCCTTTTTAATTTTAATAGCAGCCTTTACATCTTCATTCCACCATGATATGTCCTTAGATGGTGGAGCACCACCTCTCGACTCACCAAGTAGATCTCTAGCTACTTTCTTGATACAACTAGCCATTTTGTTCCATGTTTTGTCTGGATCATCTTCCGACTGCCAATCCGCTTCTTGTACTACACGATCTATAAAAGCCTTTTGGTTACCTTCTTTCAATCGCCACCATTTAATTTTAGGCTCTACCTTACGTCTAATCTTCCTAGGTTCTCTTCTAAATCGAAAATCTAGAATTAAAAGTCTATGTTGAGTGGTTACACTCTCACCTGGCACTACCTTACAGTCGATGCAACAATCTCTATCTATTCTTCTCGTCAGAAAAAAGTTTATTTGACTAGCACTTGATCCGCTCCTAAAAGTGATAAGGTGAGACTCTCTTTTCCTAAACCAGGTGTTTGCTAAGATCAAGTCATAAGATAAAGCAAAATTTAGAATCGAGTCACCTGCTTCATTTCTTTGTCCGAAACCAAAACCTCTATGGATAGTATCAAACCCACTACGACTAGTACCTACATGTCCATTAAGATCACCACCAATAAATAACTTTTCTCCACTAGGTATACTTTGCACCACCTCGTCTAAATCCTCCCAGAATAGACGCTTACTAGCGTCATCAAGACCTATCTGTGGTGCATAAGCACTAATAACATTAAGGATCTCTCCACCTAGAATAAGCTTAACCAGTAAAATTCTATCACCTTTTCTCCTAATCTCAACTACATCCTCAAGCAACCGTCTATCTATGATTATGCCTACCCCATTACGATTTTTATCTTTACCCGTATACCAAAGCTTATAACCCCAAGGCTCTATGACTCTACTCTTTTCACCTACCCACTTAGTTTCTTGCATACACATAATACCAACTCTCCTCCTAATCATCACCTCCACTAATTCTATTAGTCTACCCGTAAGGAAACCTATGTTCCAGGAAGCTAGACGGATCCTATGAAACCCTTGCTTATTTGTCACTACACCCGGGGTCCGATGTAGCGCGCCGTCTCTGGACGACGACCCTTGCTTATTTGTCACTACACCCGGGGTCCGATGTAGCGCGCCGCATCTGGACGACGACCGAGAAGCCCTTGCATATTTAACACTACACCCGGGATCCGATGTAGCGCGTCGCTGAGTAGGGGACGCCCCAACGATATTCTTATTATGGTTCATGTCATAGAATGTGACAAAGTTTGACGTTGGCTGTCACAAGCCTACCACAACCCTCACCCTTTCTCATCCGGACTTAGGACCGACAATGGTGGGTTTTGATCTTTACTGCAAGATCCTTTCAAAATTGGTTTTAAGAGGAGGAGGTGGATGGAGATTATGATATTTAGGAGATTTGTGCCTCAATACAACCAGAGTCAGGATTTGATATATGTGTTCTTGTGAAAGAACTGGGAAAATATTATTGAGTTCTGAGGAAAATATGCTCTCTTTGTTCTTTTTATAATTGGTGGGGTTTTAATTTATTTGTGAGAAACCTCTTTTGGTTATCCCCCAATTATTATTATTATTTTTTAATTTTCCCATGAATATGTTGCTTTAGCTTTTTGATGTTTTGCACTTCTCGTAGGTAACTTAGCATTCTCATTTGTTTGAAACTACTGGGATTAAAACTTTTGTTTGCTTGTAACCATTGATTGATCATTGATCTGAATGATAGATGAATGTTTGCCAATGGTTCATTTCTAAATTTATGCAGCTTGAGAAGCTAAGGAGTAAATCAGACCTACCTGCATCGCAGCTCAAGTTTATAATTGAAGCCTGGGAACAGGTATTCACTATTCACTTTGTTCTGTGTTTGGTTATTATTCTCATGACAAATTCTTTCTATATAACTTTTCTATTTTGGTTTATGTCTACATTACAATCATTTTCATTATTAGACTGGAAACTTCCTCATGATATTTAGCATTTGCATGTGCAGATTGTGGAGTGCAGGCGAGTGCTTAAATGGTCATATGCCTATGGATATTACCTTCCTGAACATGAAAATGCTAAAAGGCAACTGTTTGAGTATCTACAAGGTTGTTAATGCATACTTTATGTTGACTGAATTGAATAGATTATATTTTCCCCCCTCAATGGAAAACCTATGTGATTATTTTGTAGGCGAGGCTGAATTTGGTTTAGAACGGCTTCATAAATGCGTGGAGAAAGAACTCAAAGTGTTCTTTCAAGCGGAAAAAGTTTCAGGAACTTCACGAGAGTTTACTGAATTCCGCATTAAACTAACTGATTTAACCAGGTATATTACAGCTTTATCGTTGCCGGTGATTATGATTACTACATCTCTTATCTTTATCACAAAGAAAGACAATCGAAGGGCGTGTCTAGTTTCTTATAGTGGCAATTGCACTTGTATTCAACCACTGTAATTAAAACTGCATTTCTTCCGAATGCAATTCTAACCATCTATTTTAGACGACGTGTGGTTGGTTATAGCTGTAGAGCCATAGAAACTCTTTGTTAAGGTTCCTTTAATATCTGTTTTTAACTATCCCTAAACTACCTCTGATTGTCACCTAACTACGACAAATTTCTTTTTATTACACTAAATTCCCTTAAATTTTGGTTTTAAGGATTTTTATAAGTATTTTTAAAAAATAAACTTAACCACCCTCAAATGTTGCACTTCAAGGGAGATTATTGTAATAAAAACAAATTTTAGGTAGTTAACCGAAAATGCTTATGGTTCAGAGTATTGTAGTGAAATTTATCTTTTTCTGTTGTATTGTTCCTTTAGATCTGTAGCCTTTATATGTGGCCAGAAGTGTTGATGGTTCAGTAACTACCGCCATTTGAACTGTTTGGCCTCGCCTGTCATCTTGTACTTGTTATGCGCAACTTTTGTTTGTGTGTTCAATTTATTTATTTCTTATTTTATTTTTTTTGTATTATTTATTCTGGCACTGATTTCTCTAAATTTGACAGGATTACACGTAACTATTTCGAAAACCTTGTCCGTGCTTTAGAAACTGGGTTGCATGAGGTGAAATCCTCCCTCGATATGCAGCAGGCCACATCGAGCAAGGCATCGTCGAGGAGCAAGAAGAGACCCAGAACCATCTCTGATTTTGATTATGAGAACTGGGCTTGTAGTTTCTGCACATACTTTAACCCTAGATCTACCATTGTATGCCAAATGTGTGAAAGGCTCATGTAGGCCAGTGAAGGGTTTTTCCATTTTGGTGTGCTTGTGAATAATAAAATATCAAACACATTAGATATGTACATATAAATTATATGCGTTCATTTTCTCTACTGTTGTTTTTATTTCATCGTTTCCTTTGCCTGTCGTTTTGCCTCTAATAAAATGGATCTTAAACTATTTCGCGCTTGAGTTATTTTATGAAAGGTCAAGAGATGGCCAGATATGTATTTTTGGGGAAGTAAATATGCTTTGTAATGATGGCTATTTCAAATAGCTGCGCCTATTAAAAAATTAGAGTAAATATATAGCACTTGAATAATGTATAATAATTGAATAATTAAATTTGCTGTTGGGTTCCAGGCTCAGCTGTGCTAATTAAAAACTTGATCAGCTTCAGAAAAAATTTGGTTTGATGTTACATCTGAAGAATGAAGCTAGCGTTGCCCGAAGCATGTAAGCATATGATTTTTCTATGAACATACCCAAACATCCATATGAGAATAATGAAGAAAAGAGGCCCTACGAGGCTTTTTCGTTAGGCGGCGTCAAAAATTTAATTTCTCCATTTTTTTCGACGATCGGCATTTATCATCTTCATCTTTACCATCTAAAATGTAGATACACCAAATTTCACGTGATTCTACCACACTTTCACCGTTGAATTAGCAATGTAACAAGTTCTATTATCGGCAAACCGTTAATTTTACACCCACTATCAACGGTGAAAGAGTGATAGAACCACATGAAATTTGGTGTATCCACATCTTAGATGATAACACATTAGGAGGAAATTCACTCTTAATATTTACTTATTATTATTGGTTATTCGTACATTATTCATCAATCATTTTAGTAAGTAGGGTTGGTAGTCGAACACATGGTTTATGCATATCTCATTATCTTCATCAAACACATGTAACTAGAGCCGGGTCCAAATAGAGATTAGCAACGTGAAAACGAATCCCAATTTAGGTCTATTAATACGATGACACATTATGAGAGAGTGTGTATGGGGGTATAGTGGACGTTTCATTTCAAACCGATCCGCGTTTTCTAAAAACGGGAACTCTCGATCCACGACATATTTGAACGATCTGGACCGTTTAAGTTGACCACCTTACCCTCATATGTATGTGTATGAAAAATTAAAAGATTTGAAGAACTTTAACCCATGTATCAGATGAATTTTATGTTGCTGTATTGAAAGACGTTCATTTTGCACCCATTCGATGTCTGTGTTGAAACTCTTCAAATCCTTTCATTTTTCACACACATACACTTGAGTATAGGGTGATCAACTTGAACGGTTCGGATCGTTCAAATATGTCATGAATTCAGAAAACACGGATCGGTTTGCTATAAATCACTCCTCTCTCTCCCAATGTGTGTGGGGGTCCTGAGTTCAAACTCAGGAAATATTCTTGTGCCCGTTACCCAAACCCCCCGTCACCTTCTCCTTTTAAGATCGCCATAAAAAAAGTAGAAAAAGAAAAATGAAACCTCCTTTTCCCTTCTATGCTGTCCATGATCCTTTCGTCCTCTTCTTTGTTCTCCGGTTCCACATCTCCTCTCATCGATCGCTGCGCTGCCGACGACGAGGGGTTCCGGCCTCCCACCTCCTTCGACCTCAACCCTGAATCGGTTAGGACTTTCATGCCTGTGCCCACAACTTAAATTTGCTGTTATTTCTGCTGCAATGGATTCGATTCCTAGGGTTTTCCATTGTTTAGAGAACCAAGTAACTTATAGTCAAAACCTCAGATTTGCATCAAATTGAGAAGGATATCTTACTTTATGATTGATTTGCTATGGATTACTGTGATTGGGGAAAAACTGGGATAAATCTTGGTGAAGTTGATTAAAATTGGGACAAAATTCTTAGCTTCCATGGCCGATTTGTTGTGCTTTGAACGTTTATCAACAAATCTTGGTTTATATCTGAGTGTTTTGGCTTTCAATCCGATCAGTTCTGTTTTAATTTGGGGGGAAATTGGATAAATTTGTTTAATTTTGAGGCAAATGGAAAACATCGAACCGAAGTATTTGTGTCTCTTCTTGTCTCCTTTGTGCTGTCTCTCTGTGTAAAGGGATTCATCAAAACTGTGAAGATAGCAGAGAATTTCCAGGGGAGGAGTCAATGAAAAGAGCAGATGGAGATGGATGGAGGATATTTTTTCCCTTTTTCATCGCTTGATTTTTTTGGTGTTGAAACACAATTAACGGAATCTTTTAACTTGCGGGCACAGGAATATTTCCTGGGTTTGAACTCAAGACCCTTGTATATATTGGAATGGAATATTATGCAATTTTGGATAAATCGATTTATCCAACAAATCCGAGCCGTTAATTTTAAACGCTATTTTAACTGGCGGTTAAAATCGAACAGCTCGGATTAAACCGCTACTTTAACTAACGGTTATAATTTAATAAAAAGAGACACCGCTTGAACAAGTTCAGCATTGTTTCTGCGGTTTAAAGGTTTTGGATTCAAATCAAAGGCGATCTTTACTGTGATTTGAACTGCGGTCTTTCTGGAATTCTCTTGATTCATGGATCGATCTCATAAAATAATTAATTTACTTTAATTAGTATAGGATTTGTTAATACTTGGGGGATTTTTTTAGGGTTCTCATATGTAATTTGGAGTTTTTTCTTGTGATTTGAATTGCTTGGTCTTCTCATGTTTCTTGGATCGATTTTGGAACTAGCTTATCATGTATGAACCAATCTTCATTATTGATTATGCAAATGGCTGTTAAACCTCAAACCTCTCTTTCATGAATAAGTTTCGTGATATGTATGGTATTGTAGCTATTCACTTCATGCTGTTTAGATTCTAAGTTTGTACATGGGATATATATGAAACTCCATGCTATAGTTAAACATGTGAGCATTAAGCAATGCGCAATCTTCGTATGGCATTTTGTTTTGGTCATTAATTTGGAGATCATTACATCTAAAATAATTACTAGCATTTCTTGTAGAAGTTGATTAAGTGCTTCTCTTTTACTTTTAATTATGATAGGTTTTTAACATTCTGTAACATTTTTGTGTCGAATGAGAACCCTTGGAATACCGAATGGGATTTTGTATGAAGTAATCAAGATAATAAGTGCATTCAATTCATTTTTACCGTCTTCTTGGATCGATTTTATCACATAAATCAGTGACTTTATTGGTTTAGGATTTGGTCTTATTTATGTAGGGTTTTTGTCAATATACTTGTGATTTTTTATATTTATTATAAAGGTCGGTAAGTACAACTATACACCCAAAAGGGCTACATCGCAGAGTGCTACACAAAAGAGGACTAAACCGACTCCTTCTCCGCCAAAAAATATTCGTAAAGAACTTTTTCAAGAACGTATCAAAAGAAGGAAAATACAATTAAAGGTGAATATAGTCAATCTTACACAGCCATCAACATCTTAAGCATCCCAGGCATCATTTATTTAATATAACCTTAGCCCTATGAATAATATTGTATTGTATAATCAAGAAAATTATATCTCCGGAACTATTTGAAGTGGTAAAGATAGAGGAACTCTTATCGCGCTTGAATTTACGAGTATGTCTGCCCAATGGTCTCCGACTGATCAGCAGATCGAATTGCTGGATGAATGGGATTTTGGTGAGTATCGTAAAGTTGGCCACCAACAATCGTAAAGTTGATCACCAACAACAGGTCCTAACGTTGATATCTGCATTAGTTGAGAGTTGGCGACCCGAGACGAACACTTTTCATTTACCCATTGGAGAGGCGTCGATCATTCTTGAAGACGTATCATGGATTCTCGGTCTTCCGGTTACAGGTTCTCCAATTGCTTATGAAGGATGCATGAGTTTCTTCGTACATTTTTATGCTGTATTAGGAGTGAATCTCCAGAAGGAGAAAAGGAAAGACGGCGCCGTACTTGCATGGGTGTATGAGACTTTTAGTGCTCTCGGGACTGATGCCGATTGGGAGAAAATTGTTCAATATACAAAAGCTTATATTTTGTACGACATTTGCATGGCATTATTTCCTACACGCTCCAAGAATCCAGTTCATCCTAAATGGATTGAATTTTTGAGGGATGGGGAACGCATCTCCAAATACGCTTGGGGGCAGGGTTTTTGGCGGATTGAACGAATCGGACTGTCAAATGCGAGAGCGATAAAGAGTTGTCTTACCGTTTTGCAAGTATCGTATTAGTTGTTTAATTATTTTCTTTTATTGTAATCTAACAATTAATTGTTATTCAGTGTTTGGGCATATCCGAGGATTTCAGTTATCTGGCCTATCTCTGATACTAGAATCAAGGAGATTAGAACCTTTGCTAGACAATGGGGTGTACGCATACATCGATTACTCGTCATCATAAAACTTTATACCAAGGAATGCTTGATAATTTGAATGAACAACAGATAATTACTATTTCATTACTTAATTTAACGATATTTGTTTAATTGTTTATGAATAATGATAAATATTTTCTACCGTTTCTTTAATGACAGTTCATATGGGATCCATACACTGAGTGTGTTGGTGCATCCGAAGAATTTTTCCTTCTTAGTAGACATTTTGGATTGTTGCGGGTTCCTCTCATCTGTTTCGATATTATCCAGTGGTAATATCCCGAAAGGATAATCCGATAGTTTGGCGGTATTCAGAGGGTACCCATTGACATTCAACCTATATAAATTCAGAAGGAGAAGCCAACCAAAAAGAAACCATTATACGATGTGGTTTCGGAGTATATCAATTTGTGGGGCGAAGCTCAAATTGATATCGAAACAAAAAGGGTTAAATTTGATGCTAGTACAGCGGAAGGTGAGGATGTGGATGACGATTACGTAGCTTGTTACACTGCTATTATCAGGAAGGTAATACACCCTCCACATTCAATCAGCTACGATCTACGAGCCCAATATCGAGATTAGCCGTTGGTTGCTTCTCGATTATGTAAATATTGTTTATATTTTGTTTTGTGTTATATCACCTTTAACATATTAGATCCAATTATTGATATATATTACTTATTATTTGTAGGTGAACTCGGTTGAATGTAATAAATTTTTGTTGGATGACAACAATCTCAAGAGATCAAACGAAAAGATCAAACGTGTTCTAAAGGGTGAGAGTGATGAGAAGGAGGGGATGAAACCCCAAAAAGGAATGAAAATGCCGAGACTAAAGAAGAAAATGTGGTTGAGGAGCCCGTTGAGCCAAATGTGGGGGAGGAGATCGTCGGGGAGGAGCCAAATGTGGGTGATGAAAATCTCGGGACTGGAATTCCCCAGGTTGAAATTGTTGATGAGACAGTTAGAAAAATGGTGGAGGTGGTGACCGTTATTGATCCTTTTGAGGTTGTTTTAAGTGCTGCCATTGATGCAAACTTGTACATTGGTTTGGAAGATATTAATCCCGAAGTTGATTTAGAAAAACTTATTGAACAAAATGAAGCGGCATAGGTAATTTCTAAGGAATTACCAATTGAACAACCCATTGCGAAGGATTTGACGTCTCCGGGCAGTTGGACAGACGTCACATTAGTAACAGAAGACGATTTACTTAAACGTCTCTATGAAATGGGTGTAGATCCGACTGAGGTCATGGGGCAAGAAATTTTAAGAGAAGAAATGGAAGATGCGAAGAGAAAAAAGAAGCCAAGTTCTTTCTTGATCTCTCCGTACACAAGCCCGGAGAAGAAGAAGAAAAAGAAAGAAAAGAAGCCCGTACAAGGAATGAAATATCACATATCGGAATCGAAAAAATAGTACGTGCGGGCGAAACTTTGGATCAAACACTTAGACCAGAAAAGGGAAATTAAGCTTTGTCTAGTTCTAATGAATTAATTATAATTTCATATTAAAATTTAATACTAAATATTCATGT
Organism: Agapanthus africanus; assembly: GCA_030015575.1. Classification (NCBI taxonomy): domain Eukaryota; kingdom Viridiplantae; phylum Streptophyta; class Magnoliopsida; order Asparagales; family Amaryllidaceae; genus Agapanthus; species Agapanthus africanus. Next base: position 35,373,043 of record CM057346.1, read on the forward strand.
TTTGATAACCTCCAGAGAATTGAATTCCTTCGTACAAAAAAGGAGCAATTGTATATTATTCCGACTTTCTCTTGCTGTGAATTGGGGAGCGCGTTAGAGCAGAAATGATATCGGTTTATATCGATTTGTTACACATACACGAATTTTCCGCTAATAGTTACTTCTTTTATCTTGAATTTTTTATAAGTCATTGTTATTCAATACGTTTTATACCTTTTAAACTTATATAAGATTTTGTGTATTAGGTATATTACAATGGGACAGTTTGTGCTATACGCTCCAATGTTCGTTAATGTTTGTGTTTTTTATAAGCTTCAATGTGATGCACCGGTTAGTCCAATTTTAAAACGATTACTATTTTCATTTGCTTATAAGTTGTAATAATTTGTTTGACTCAATATTTTTTTTCCAGCAAAATCATTTTGTTAAGTCTATGCTGAAAGGTGTACCCAATTCCAGCAAAATTGCTTTTGGAAAGGCTTGGAAATAGGGTGAGAATGAAGGTCATCCGAGACAAGACACTGGATCACTCGATTGTGGTGTATTTTTAATGAAATATATGGATTGCTTGTCGTGGGGACTTCAATTGAAAGATGAAAAATAAGACACAAATACCGTAACTAATTTTAGATATAAGATGTGTTATGAGGTAGCTAATCAGAAACTACCAAATGATTTAATAAATTTTAGATTTTGTTTTTATTCTCTAACTATATATGATATGAGTTGAAATTTGCATATATGATGTGTGTTGAAGTTTTGCATATATGATGTGTGTTGATATTTGTATTTGAACTCCGATATTTGTCTGCTGTAAATGATGTAAATCTTTGAGAAAATATATATTTGGATGTAAATTATCTACATTTTTGTGTAAATGATATACATTTATGTATATATAAACTTTGATATATGATTTCTCAAGTATATTTTTTTAGTTCTACTTAAAATATAACCGCTACTTTAACAAGCGGTTAGATTTTGAGCAAACTGCAGCAACAAATAGCGTATTATTTAACTGCTACAAGTGGTTAGATTTTGAGCAAACTATAGCAATATAGAGCAGATCATTTAACCGCTATTTAAAGCATATGTTAAATAGTCAGAGACCTCAAAATATTATTAGGCCAAAATATAACCGCTATTTTAACAAGCGGTTATATTTCTTTGACTATTTAACCTCTTCTTTAAATAGCGGTTACATAATATGCTTTCTGTTGCTGTAGTTTGCTTAAAATCTAACCGCTTGTTAAAACAGCGGTTATATTTTGACCTAGTAATATTTTGAGGTCTCTGACTATTTAACCGCTGCTTTAAATAGCGGTTAAATAATCTGCTCTCTGTTGTTATAGTTTGCTCAAAATCTAACCGCTTGTTAAAGGAGCGGTTATATTTTGGTCTGACTATTTAACCACTGCTTTAAATAGCGGTTAAATAATCCGCTCTCTGTTGTCTGATTATTCAACCGCTGCTTTTAGTAGCGGTTAAATTTTGGCCTAATAATATTTTGAGGTCTCTGACTATCTAACCGCCGCTTTAAGTAGTGGTTCCAATTTAATATAAAGAGCCACCGTCCGAATAGCTTATAAGGGTCAGCACAGTTTCAGCAGTTTAAGGGTTAAGGGTCGGAATTGAACGATTCTTGTTGTGATTTGAACTGCGATTCTTATTGGAATTCTATTGATTTGTGGATCGATCTCATAAGGTAAATTAATTATTTTAGTTACTATAGGGTTTGCTAATTTTTGGGGGATTTTTGTTAGGGTTTTTAGATCTAAATTAGGGTTTGCTAATTTTTTGGGGGATTTTTGTTGGAGTTATGGTAGTTGAACAGCTTAAGGGTTCAACACAGTTTCAGCAGTTTAAGGGTTAGTGATCGGAATTGGGTGATTCTTTTTGTGATTTGCACTGCGATTCTTGCTGGAATTTTCTTGATTTGTGAATTGATCTCAAAAGGTAAATTACTTACGTTAATTACTATAGTGTTTGCTAATTTTTGGGGAATTTTTGTTAGGGTTTTTCAGATCTAAATTAGGGTTTGCTAATTTTTTGGGGAATTTTTGTTAGGGTTATGGTAGTTTTTATTTTTTGTTTTGATTCATAATCTGGTTCTTGGGCTTGTGTTCTTGATTTAATGACCTAGTTATTTTTCAAGAGAAAAATGACTATTTTGTTTTTTTTTTAAAATTTTGTTTTGATTGTTTGAATTGAAGAAAGCCCAAGTTGATGCCTTTTTTGATCATATCAAGCATTTATGACTTGCCTTTATACATGCTTTTTCCTTTCCACTATTATTTCTTGTTTTTACTACTTATATTTAGGATTTTGATTATTTTTTATTCTTTTTATCCAATTAGGTGGAATGAACTTTCCATTTTTTCATTTTATACATACACCACTTCTAACATAAATATTTCCAAAAAATACCATTGAAACAAATTTCAGAAAGGGGAAATAAATGCATTGAAATTTGAGATATTATACTCCAATGCGTTGCTTTTCAGTCAAGGGCCGATTAAAGTTACGGATGTTGAGAAGCTCTGCTGCAAATTCGATTACTCGGACATGCTTGTAAAATGAAGCGACTAAAAATATCCCTTTCCGCATTCCAATCTATCACCGATATCTTTGCATCCGAATTTCTTCGAGAAGAATGATCTACTGTGACGTAGCTGTGGAAAGAAACTTGATAAGGTTAAAACGCGATTGCTAAGAAAACATAGTATTGCAAATTGATTTCTGTCTTTGATTGCAAAAATTAATATAAGCAACTTATTTTTGGAAACAATTTATGCAGGATATGCTCATCATAAAGCCTCAAAAGAAAAATCCGCTCGCATCGAGAACAATTTATGTTAAAGAGCGCTTATTCTGACTTCCTAACAAATTAGAGTCCATGTATAGCTTTCTTTAAGGTTTGAAACATGTCTCTTGCAGCTGGTTTCTTTGCAGTCTTTTTGTTGGTTCCTGTAGAAATCGCCGTATAAACCATTCAATTTGCTTCAACTTCAGGTATAAATGAAACGACGCTATCTTTATATGTCTTTGATTACATATCTTGTATGCCTTTTTAGAGCAAAGCTCGTTCAATTCTCTTACTGGATTCATTTCCATTGCTATTTTAATAATGGAAATGAATCCAGTAAGAGAATTGAATGAGTTTTGCTCTAAAAATGCATATGAGAAATGTAATCAAAGAAATACAAAGATGGCGTCGTTTCATTTATACCTTAAGTTGAAGCAAATGGTATGGTTTATACGGCGATTTCTACAGAAACCGACAAAAAGACTGCTGAGAAACTAACTGCAAGCATGCTTCAAACCTTAAAGAAAGCTATACATAGACTCTAATTTGTTTAACTTAATAATTTTTTGGCAATAAATGACGTAATAAATTTTAAGGTATGATATTTGATTATGTGTATGGCTGCTAAGAAACTACCTAAATGATGTAATAAATTTTAGATTGTTGATGTGTATATTATGTGTGGCTGTGTGACGAACAATAAATTTTTAGATTTCACAGAAACTACCCAAATGATGTAATAAATATGATATTTGTTTGAATTCTACACCTATATATGATGTGTGTTGATATTTTGTATATATGACGTGTGTCGATATTTGTATCTGAAGTTTGATATTTGTTTGCAGTACATGATGTAGATTTATGAGAAAATGATGTACATTTGAGTTTAAAATTTAACATCTACTTTAAGTAGCAGTTATATTTTGAGCTCCTCCAGGGACAGCTCAAAATAAAACCGCTACTTTAAGTAGAGGTTAAATTTTAAACTCAAATGTACATCATTTTGAGCTCATTTCAGCAACAGAGAGCACACAATTTATTCTCTATTTCAAGTAGCGGTTATTTTGAGCCCACTCCAGATAATATTTAAGCGCTATTTAAAGTAGCGGTTATATTTTGAGCTCACTATTTAACCGCTGATTTAAGTAACGGTTATCTTTTTTGTACCAATAAATTAAACAATATTGATTAACACAACCAATATCAACACATTTAACATCATTAATTGACACAACCAATATCAACAATTAATATTGCATCAAGTATCATTCCTTTACATTAAATATCATTCATTTACAACAAATGTCATTCATTTACCAAAAAACCAAAAAATATGTTATAGTTTATCAAACATCATTCATTTACATAAAAAATTATTCATTTACATCAAATATCATTCATTTATAACACACTATTCTGACCAACCAGACGGTTGGTTCAAATCCCATGACGGCTCAAGACATATGAGATTCGGTTGTCCAGGATGTATGTTTTCTACATGTATTTTCTACATGGACAAGTTCTTTTGTTATGGAATGTTAATTGGTTGCATTCTGCGAATACCCTCTTCTTCTTTTTCCCATCACTATTTTTATTATCGATCCAAGATTTTATACAATTCTTTTTACGACCCCTGGGGTTAAATTGTAAAGGATTTTGTATTTTTGAAATATCATCTTTCACGGATTTCAAATCATCTGTTGTTTCATCTACCAAGTCTTATTTCACACTCGGTATTTCAACTGGAAGTTCGGATATTCATATCGTAAATTTGGACAATTCCGCAAGCATAGTTTTGTATCCATTCTCTGACGCAGCACCTTTCACGACAATTAGATTGAACTCGTTCCATAAATGACTATACCGCGATGTTTTAGTCATCTGTATCGAAGGTGATACGATATTCGTCATGACAATATTTTGATCAACATTTCTCATCCATCTTGGCAAAATATATTGAGACGGTATTCTATTGACACATTTAGATACAAAAACTCTGAATATATGCCTACATAATAGTCCGGTTGATTCAAAATGATTGCAAAAATACTTGGAAAATTGCCTTTTTGTCGTAAATTGGACATAATATACTCTTCGCTTGTCTTTCTTCGAAACAAACAACACGTTGTAAATTTTATATCTGGTTGTCCCATCGACTTTTGAAACTTTTTCGATATTAAATGATTGAGATTTCTGAAGCTCTACTTGAATCTTTTCAAAAATACTTTTGATTTGGAAGTATCTAATTCCAGTGGCATATTTGTTGCACACATACGATTTTTGCATAGCATATCAAAATCCATTCTTTTCTCGTGCTCATAATGCATTCGCAGTGCTCTTCTCGTTTTCATAACAAACTCTTTAATTGTGATACTTCAATTAAGATAAGCATAAAAAAGCATTCATGCTCTTACTATGCCCGGTTGTTCGCATTCCTATAGAAAAGTTTCTTGTTGTATAAGCCGGTATTCATTTCTTCCGGATACCGTATATTATTGAAAGCCATTTATACCCACTAACTTAGTACTTTTCATCTTCCGTAGACCATTTATATTCAAATTTCTCAACTGTCAAAATTTTATCTACGCAACATTTGAAGTCGTTTCGAAAACCGGAATACTGATAATATAAACTCTGCAATTTCTCAGGATAATTCCGACTAATGTGCTATATGCAATAATAGTGTCTTGTATTTGGAAATACTTTGGCAATAACATTTGTCATAGTATGATCTTGATCAGTGATTATAGATAGCGGTGCTTTATTATTCATTGTAATTAACCACTGCTGAAACAATGAGGTGAAGTACTCTTCAGACGCATTCTGCATTAACGCCAAACTAAATATTTGTGATTTATAATGATGATCAACACCGGTGAATGGGGCAAAGGACATTTGATATTTGTTCTTTCGATATGTGGTATCAAAAGTGATTGCATCACTGAAAGTTTTATATGAAGCTTTAGAGCGCGCATCCACGAATAAGAGGGTATCGATATGATTTTCTTCATCATATTTTACTACGTATTTAAAATTAGGCTCCTCAATTTGAATGGATTGCAAATAAGCTAAACTAGCTTGGGCGTCCATAGATTGATGACATATTTTTCTTAATTCACTCTTCACATCGTTTAGCCCATAACCAAGATTCTCTATCCCGTCATGATCTTGTCCTAATATCGTATATGTTTTGCTTGGATCAACCCCACTATCCTTCAAATTATGAATTTGATTTTTGTCGAATTTTGAAATTCTTTTGTGAAGAGATAGGTATTGCACCATTGACTGCGGTACAAATAGATGGTTGTGCTATCTTTTGTAAGAAGTTATTATTCATCGATCTTTCTTTTTAACAACAAACATACGAGCATCGTATTTGGATCCAATATAATTATATCTCTGGAACGCCGAAAAGATATTTTACCTTTTACATCGAGCTTGACTGTTTAGGTTTTGCGGCCTTATTACATTCATATAGTCGAGAGATAGCTTCATTACACTGAACTGCATGACGAGTAGAACGAACTCTAATAGCAAACCCAAATTTTCAAGAATAAGCCAAATAACATTCATAAGCGTCGTCTATTGAATTGAATATCAAGTCAATTTTAGGTTCTACCATATCATATGTAGTATTCTCAACATTTTCATATTTTGAATCACTTGTTACAACTTGTTCGTTATTCTCATCAGGACTGATTTTAAGAAACGGAACATTTTTACATTTGCTTCCACTAGTTGACGATATAAACTCATCATTTTCATACTTTGAATCACTTGTTACCCCTCGTTCGTTATTCTCATTAGGACCGGTTTTAGGAGTTGAAACATTTTTACATTTTTTCCCACTAGTTGACGATATAAACTCAACATTTTTCCTTTTAGGAGTAATTAAATTGATAGGAATAATAGGTTTTTTCAAGCATTGATTTTCGTCTGTTTCCACTACTATTCCTTCTTCATCTTCTTCTAATTCAGAGATAGTCCACTCATATGCTAGATTAAACGACATGCTAGCATATGTATGTAGGGTGTTTTTCGTCACCCCATTGAGATGGGAATACGCGCGCGCTTGTCAGGCGTACTACAGATTCCCCCTGCCTAGGGTAGGCCGGGGTTTAATGATTGTGGGGATCCGAATCTCCGGCAGCCGCGGACTAAGCTGCCGTTAATTACCCCTCGCCTTTGGAGCGGGAGAACCTCCGATTGACCGGTTAGACTGGTCATGCGAACTCAATGTGCGGTGTACGTGCGGTGTGTTTTGAAAGGGGGTTTTGGATATGTCGGGAGCCACGCAGAGTTTTTACGGGGGTCCCGCTACCCGGATAGCGGGCTGGGGGTCAAGGGGGCTAGCAGCCCCCTTGCGGGGTGCGGGGCAGCGCCCCGTTAGAAATTTTTTTCTAACAGGGACAGTGTCGTGGAGCACGTGTGTGTGCAAATATGTATACATATGTATATGTATATATATGTATATACATAAGAAAAAAAAGAGGAAAAAGCATCCAAAGGATGCGTGGGGGAAGCACCTTGGACGCTGTGCGCCTAAGTGCTGTGCGCTCAGGCGCTAGAGTGCCACGTGTCGGCACGTGGGCGCTCTGCGCTTGAGCGCTGGGCGCTTGAGCGCACGTGCGCCACGTGTCGGCACGGGGTAGACTTGCGCTCGAGCGCCTGCGCTTGAGCGCATGTGCGCCACGTGTCGGTACGGGAGCGAGTTGCGCCCGAGCGCTTGCGCTTGAGCGCAAGCGCGCCACGTGTCGGCACGGAGGAGACTTGCGCTCGAGTGCTTGCGCTTGGGCGCAAGCACGCCACGTGTCGGCACCGGGGCGACTTGCGCTCGAGCGCTTGCGCTTGAACGCAAGCGCGCCACGTGTCGGCACCGGGGCGACTTGCGCTCGGGCGCTTGCGCTTGCGCGCAAGCGCGCCACGTGTCGGCACGTGGGCGACTTGCGCTCGGGCGCTTGCGCTTGAGCGCGTGGCATGCGGGCGCTCTGCGCTTGAGCGCCGGCGAGAAAAAGAGGCTTTTAGCCTAAGAAACAGAGGCTATGCTTCAGAAAGGAAATATTTGTTATGTATATGTGTATGGAGTTAAACTCCTGGGATGTTTTGAAGCTGATAAAGGGGGTTCTTCTTCTTCCTTCTGCTGTTTGGCCGGATCTTGAAGATCAAGAAGTAGGAGATTTTAAAAATCACTCCTTTTTGAGATCTGATGGGAGATCCGAGTTGCCCTTTGTGGGTTTTGTGGTGGAAAACTACTTAGTTTTAGAAAAGAAAGAGTAAAACTCTTGATTTAATTCAAAAGAATTGAGAAGGTTTAGAACCGTGGAGAAGGAGCAGGAGGCACAAAGAACCCTATTTTTAGGGGGAATGAAAAAGTGTTGCTTTATTCATCATCATGTTGCCTTATATAGGCTTACACATTTACATATAGCCCTTTGGGCTTTACAAAAATGGCATTTTAGCCATCCCATGGCTCATGTGCCATTTCATTTTGCACATAAGCCATGGGCTTACAAAAATTTGGCTTTATGCCCATTTTGCATACATTCATGCACAAAAATTACATAAAAATTATTTGTTACATGATTTTGGTTGTTGGCATGGGGAGGCTGGCCGCGAGCTCGACTTGGACATGGGCCCCCTTGACCTGGGCTTGGGCCCACCTAGCTTGGGGTTGACCTTGACTTTGACTCGGTCAGCCGGGGTGTAAATTTTTACCCCAACAAATTGCCCCCCATCAATAAATGCACACAGCATATGTGAGTCGTGTGCATGAAATTGATGGATCTTCCTTTGCATGGAGGCGACTTGCTTTGGTTCCCACTTTTTGGGATGCACTGCCCTTTTTACGACATGGACGGTCGGCGCTTAACGCGTCTCCGAGACGGAGTGTCCGTGGTAGACGTTTCCCTGACCCGGAGCGATCTGGTTCCTGCTTTGTAGGAAGCCTGCACTGTCTTTTTTGCGACATGGACGGTCGACGCACTGATCCGGAGCGATTTGGTAGACGTGTCCCCGGCACGGAGTGTCGCTGTTGGACGTTTCCCTGATGTGGAGTGTCTGTATTGGACGTTTTCCCGATGCAGAGTGTCGCTGGTTGACGTGTCCCCGCGACGGAGTGTCGCTGATCGACTTTTCCCCGGCGCGGAGTGTCGGGTTGACTTTTCCCCGGCAGGAGTGTCGCTGATCGACTTTTTCCCGGCGCGGAGTGTCGGGTTGACTTTTCCCCGGCACGGAGTGTCGCTGATCGACTTTTCCCCGGCGCGGAGTGTCGGGTTGACTTTTCCCCGGCACGGAGTGTCGCTGATCGACTTTTCCCCGGCGCGGAGTGTCGGTGGTTGACTTTTCCCCGGCGCGGAGTGTCGCTGATGGACTTTCCCCGGCGCGGAGTGTCGGGTTGACTTTTTCCCGGCACGGAGTGTCGCTAATCGACTTTTGCCCGGCGCGGAGTGTCGGGTTGACTTTTCCCCGGCACGGAGTGTCGCTGATCGACTTTTCCCCGGCGCGGAGTGTCGGGTTGACTTTTCCCCGGCACGGAGTGTCGCTGATCGACTTTTCCCCGGCGCGGAGTGTCGGTGGTTGACTTTTCCCCGGCACGGAGTGTCGCTGATGGACTTTTCCTTGGCGCGGAGTGTCGGGTTGACTTTTCCCCGGCGCGGAGTGTCGCTGATCGACTTTTCCCCGGCTCGGAGTGTCGCGGGTTGACTTTTCCCCGGCACGGAGTGTCGCTGATCGACTTTTCCCCGGCGCGGAGTGTCGGGTTGACTTTTCCCCCGCGCGGAGTGTCGCTGATCGACTTTTCCCCGGCGCGGAGTGTCGCGGGTTGACTTTTCCTCGGCACGGAGTGTCGCTGATCGACTTTTTCCCGGCGCGGAGTGTCGGGTTGACTTTTCCCCGGCACGGAGTGTCGCTGATCGACTTTTCCTCGGCGCGGAGTGTCGGGTTGACTTTTCCCCGGCACGGAGTGTCGCTGATCGACTTTTCCCCGGCGCGGAGTGTCGGTGGTTGACTTGATTCCGAGACGAAGTATAATTTCGACAGGGAAGGCAGGTACACCGAGGCGAAGTATCATTTCGACACGGGGTGCATTCTGAGACAAAGCATAATTCTGACGCAGAGCTTGCTGGTTGACTTGATTCCGAGGCGGAGTATAATTCCGGCAGGGAAGGTAGATATCCCGAGACGAAGCATGATTTCGACACGGGGTAAATTCTGGGACAGAGCATGATTCCGCCGTAGAGGTTGTTGGTTTGATTTGATTTGGGTTGACATCAGCATCGCTACACTGGAATATGGTACCAGGAGCGAATCATCATTTGTCATGAGAGGGTTTAGGGATTTTGGTTTTGGTCGGCATCTGCATTGCTGCACTGGAATAATGCCAGGAGCAACTCATCATTTGCCCCGGAAGGATTTGGGAATTGGTTTTTGTTTGGCATCAGTATCGCTACACTGAAATATGGTACCAGAAGCGAATCATCATTTGCGCTTGCTTATCAGGAAGCGATGGCTTAGGAGACAGGTTTTAGGTCCCTATCACCTAAGACTTTTCAATTTTGTGAGCCGTAAGGGTCTCACAAAGCATTTTCTCCCTACGGGTCGTAAGGATCCCGTAAGTGTATTTTCTCCTTAGGAGTCGTGGGGACTCCCAAGTGTGTTGCTCCTTTGTGAGTCGTAAGGATCTCACGCGGGAATTTTCTCCTCACAAAGTCGAGAGGACTTTGCGAGTGCATTTCATATCTTTTTTTATGAGTATGCACCCTTTCGGGTTTTCGCAAACTCGCCGGCAGTCCTACTGTTTTTACTCACGGAGCCCTTTCGGGTTTTCATCCGTGCCCATTTTGCTTGTGGACATACCTTCTTTTTTTTCTTCTCTTTTTTTTTCTTTTTTTCTTTTTGAATCTTCCCCGCCGGTGGACTTTGAATGTGGTCTCGCCGGTAGGACTTGGGAGAGATTGGGATCGTTTTACGCCCGTGGATTGTATACGGTTTTACAGGATGTATGATCCAGACCGTAGGGCCAGAAACATTTCAGGACTTTGTTGGCGTCTGCATCGCTGCACTGGAATATGGTACCAGGAGCGACTCATCATTCGCCGTTGGGGTATGGGATTTGGAATTTGGTTGGCGTCTGCATCGCTGCACTGGAATATGGTACCAGGAGCGACTCATCATTCGCCGTTGGTATGAGATTTGGAATTTGGTTGGCGTCTGCATCGCTGCACTGGAATGTAGTACCAGCAGCGACTCATCATTCGCCGTTGGGGTATGGGAGTTGGAATTTGGTTGGCGTCTGCATCGCTGCACTGGAATGTAGTACCAGCAGCGACTCATCATTCACCGTTGGGGTATGGGAGTTGGAATTTGGTTGGCGTCTGCATCGCTGCACTGGAATGTAGTACCTGCAGCGACTCATCATTCGCCGTTGGGGTATGGGAGTTGGAATTTGGTTGGCGTCTGCATCGCTGTACTGGAATGTAGTACCTGCAGCGACTCATCATTCGCCGTTGGGGTATGGGAGTTGGAATTTGGTTGGCGTCTGCATCGCTGTACTGGAATGTAGTACCAGCAGCGACTCATCATTCGCCACTTGGGGATTGGGGAGCGATGGCTTAGGAGACAGGTTTAGATCCCTATCACCTAAGGCTTTTCAATTTTATGGGCCGTGAGGGTCCCATAAAAGCATTTTCTCCCGGCGAGTCGTAAGGATCTCGCAGGTGTATGTTCTCCTTAGGAGTCGTGAGGGCTCCTAAGTGTGCTTTTCCTTTGTGAGTCGTAAGGATCCCACAAAGGTTTGTTCTCCTTATGTATCGTGAGGACACATGAGTGTATTTCCCTCGTTCCCAGTTTAATGACTTAGAGGTCGACTGTTTCCAGTTTAACGACTTAGAGGTCATCTGTTTCCAGTTTAAAGACGTAGAGGTCATCTGCTTCCAGTTTAACGACTTGGAGGTCATCTGTTTCCAGTTTAACGACTTGGTGGTCATCTGTTTCCAGTTTAACGACTTGGAGGTCTGCTGTTTCCAGTTTAACGACTTAAAGGTCATCTGTTTCCAGTTTAACGACGTGGTGGTCATCTGTTTCCAGTTTAACGACTTAGAGGTCTACTGTTTCCAGTTTAACGACTTAGAGGTCTACTGTCTCCAGTTTAACGACTTAGAGGTCATCTGTTTCCAGTTTAAAGACTTAGAGGTCTACTGTTTCCAATTTAACGACATAGTGGTCATCCGTTTCCAGTTTAACGACTTGGTGGTCATCTGTTTCCAGTTTAGAGACTTAGAGCTCTATTGTGCCCAGTTTAACGACTTAGCGGTCATCTGTTTCCAGTTTAAAGACTTAGAGGTCTTCTATTTCCAGTTTAAAGACTTAGAGGTCCAATGTTTCCAGTTTAACGACTTAGAGGTCATCGGTTTCCAGTTTAACGACTTGGTGGTCATCTGTTTCCAGTTTAACGACTTGGAGGTCATTTGTTTCCAGTTTAAAGACTTAGAGGTCATCGGTTTCCAGTTTAACGACTTGGTGGTCATCTGTTTCCAGTTTAACGACTTGGAGGTCATCTGTTTCCAGTTTAAAGACTTAGAGGTCTACTGTTTCCAGTTTAACGACTTAGTGGTCATCCATTTCCAGTTTAACGACTTGGTGGTCATCCATTTTCCAGTTTAAAGACTTGGAGGTCATCTGTTTCCAGTTTAAAGACTTAGGGGTCTATTGATGGCGATCTTGGAATTTTAGGGTAAGGGCCGGCATCAGCGTTGCTAACACTGAAGCAGAGGTGCTCGGAGCAATTCATCATTTGCCTACTCTTGTTGGCGGAGCGATGGCTTAGGAGACGGGTTTAGGTCCCTATCGCCTAAGGCTTTTCAATTTTATGGGCCGTGAGGGTCCCATAAAAGCATTTTCTCCCTGCGAGTCGTGAGGATCCCGCATGTGTATTTTCTCCTTAGGAGTCGTGAGGACTCCTAAGTGTGTTTTTCCTTTGTGAGTCGTAAGGATCCCACAAAGGTTTGTTCTCCTCATGTATCGTGAGGACACATGAGTGGGTCTTCTCAATGGAGCATAATTCTGAGGGCGGAGACCAACCGCTGGACTGGTGATTGCAGTGGGATATGGGTATGATGAGAATTATTTGAGCCCGTGGATTGTATACGGTAGTCAAGTTGGGGACTAAACGTAGGGCTGAAAGAATTTTGGGAAATTGGATTTTGGTCGGCGTCTGCATCGCTGCACTGGAATATGGTACCAGGAGCGACTCATCATTCGCCGTTTTTTTTGTTTTTGTTTTTTTTTTTTTTTTGTTTTACCGCGATTGCTCTATCATTTCAGCTTTTCTTATCGCGAAGGTCGCGATTGCCCCATCATTTCGGCTTTTATTCGCGGTTGCCCCATCATTTCGGCTTTATTTTCATTTTCATTTTTACTCGCTGATTTTTATTGCGAGTTGCCCCATCATTTCGGCTTTTCTATATTTTTCTTTTATTTACACATTTTTTTTATTTACACATTTTTTTTAAATTCCCAGTTTAACGACTTAGAGGTCGATTGTTTCCCAGTTTAACGACGTGGTGGTCCTTTGTTCCCAGTTTAATGACGTGGCGGTCGATTGTTCCCAGTTTAATGACGTGGTGGTCTTTTTTGCTTATCCCAGCTCCTTGAACTTTGATCTTGGCGGAGCTGTGTTGATGACCTAGATCTGTGGCTTGCCGATACATCCGAGGATTGTGAGGTTTTTCCAAGCTTATATTGGTCCTCTGCCCAATCTTTGAAAATATAGCAGTGTTCGATGGTATGACCCACCACTCTATGATATGGACAGTATATGGGATTGCCGGTCATGTTCATTTCTTGTGGCCTCTTTGGAACAGGCAGTTGCAGACCGCTGTTCAGGGCGTCCATGAATATTTTGCGGACTTCATCCCTCCTGAAGGAGTATATCTTCTTCTTTCCCTCCATTGGGGTAGGTGCCTTTACTGATGCTGGTCCTCGAGGCATATGTCTGGGAGGATTAGGTTCCCGAAAGGTTTCGGTCTCCATTTGCATGAAATCGGCGATCGTAGCTTGACTGTTTGCTAACACGCCTCTAGACAGTTCTATCTCTCCCATCTTGTATTGCCTTTCGACCCAATCTTTGAAGACGAAGCAGTCCTCAATGGCATGACCTATCACCCTGTGATAGGGGCAATATTCTGGATCGTCGGTCATATTCGCTTCTTGCGGTCTCTTTGATTCCGACAGTTGTAGACCGTTTCTTAGGGCGTCCCTGAATATCTTGTGGACCTTTTCCCTCTTGAAGGAATAGACCTTTTCCAACTTCTCTTTCAGAGGCGATTCCCCCCGGCGTATGTATCGGAGGGACTGGAGGCTGATTGCGGCCGTTTTTCGCGAAGGCGCTCCGCTTTTAGGTTGAAAGGGATATCAGTTGGCTGCCCCCGGGTATCAATCCCTGGCTCATGAGCCAAAATTTGATTCTGCTGTAATTGCAATCGGGCGACTTGGGTCGCGAGATCTGCCACGACGTTTGCCAGCTCGTCGACTTTGGAATAGACCTCGGCCATCTTCTCATCCCTGTCCTGAAATTGCCTTTGAAGCCATTGGAATAATACTTGTTCTGTAGTTCCGGCTATGACAACCGGATAATCTTTATTGCCTGAGCTCCATTCTGTAGGAACCACGGGCTCCTCTGGCTTATCGGCTTGAGCGGGCTCTTCATCATTTAGATCGAGCCGATGTTGGGTAGCGTCAACCATATCATCACCATGGCTGTGAAGAAGAGGAGGATTCGTTTCTTCATGTCCGGCCATGTAGACAGCGTGGATAACACATTCAGCCATTCTTTCATCACTGGCAGCTGGTTTCGCGGGGCAGTCCGGGCTTTGGAAATTCATAAATTCTAGCATGGCTAGAGCCCTAGCCCTTTTGTTGGCGCTATTTCTAAGCCGTTTCTGCCTCAGCTTCTCTGCCTTAAGCGCTTGGCAGGCTTCTGCTCTTCGGGGAGCCGCCATAGGCTGAGTGAAGGGGAGGCTTGAGAAGACACCCAATCGAGCAGTTGTCGGAGGCACCGCTGGAGATTGCTCAAGACGCGTTGTAGCTTTGTTGGTGTTGATGGCCTTGCCCCCAGTTGGGGTCAAGGAAAGTCGTTCAGACACTGACTTGCGTTTTGGTTGAGGCACCCTCGAGATCACCACATTTGGTCTCTTGCCTTTCGAGACCGGTTTGTCTGCCACTGGGGCTTGAGGAGCTGGGATGGCGCCAACTGGCATGAACATGATAGAGCCGAATGGTAGCAGCGGCTCCTCCCATTGTCGCCCGAGACTGGCCGGAAGGACCGTCCTAGAGTCTATCCTCATCGTGTAGGAGACGGGAGCTGAGTTCATCATCGAAAACATCGTCGGAAGGTGATTGCTTGAAAATCTGCATGAAAAAGCATTATTTTTAGTATAAATACAGGTATGTATATTGATTGAGTTCGTATGAACGCTTAACCCGAAATATGGGAGGAGAGATTGGTCCCACCGGGCGTGCCAGAATCTGTAGGGTGTTTTTCGTCACCCCATTGAGATAGGAATACGCGCGCGCTTGTCAGGCGTACTACAGATTCCCCCTGCCTAGGGTAGGCCGGGGTTTAATGATTGTGGGGATCCGAATCTCCGGCAGCCGCGGACTAAGCTGCCGTTAATTACCCCTCGCCTTTGGAGCGGGAGAACCTCCGATTGACCGGTTAGACTGGTCATGCGAACTCAATGTGCGGTGTATGTGCGGTGTACGTGCGGTGTGTTTTGAAAGGGGATTTTGGATATGTCGGGAGCCACGCAGAGTTTTTACGGGGGTCCCGCTACCCGGATAGCGGGCTGGGGGTCAAGGGGGCTAGCAGCCCCCTTGCGGGGTGCGGGGCAGCGCCCCGTTAGAAATTTTTTTCTAACAGGGACAGTGTCGTGGAGCACGTGTGTGTGCAAATATGTATACATATGTATATGTATATATATGTATATACATAAGAAAAAAAAAGAGGAAAAAGCATCCAAAGGATGCGTGGGGGAAGCACCTTGGACGCTGTGCGCCTAAGTGCTGTGCGCTCAGGCGCTAGAGTGCCACGTGTCGGCACGTGGGCGCTCTGCGCTTGAGCGCTGGGCGCTTGAGCGCACGCGCGCCACGTGTCGGCACGGGGGAGACTTGCGCTCGAGCGCCTGCGCTTGAGCGCATGTGCGCCACGTGTCGGTACGGGAGCGAGTTGCGCCCGAGCGCTTGCGCTTGAGCGCAAGCGCGCCACGTGTCGGCACGGAGGAGACTTGCGCTCGAGCGCTTGCGCTTGGGCGCAAGCACGCCACGTGTCGGCACCGGGGCGACTTGCGCTCGAGCGCTTGCGCTTGAACGCAAGCGCGCCACGTGTCGGCACCGGGGCGACTTGCGCTCGGGCGCTTGCGCTTGCGCGCAAGCGCGCCACGTGTCGGCACGTGGGCGACTTGCGCTCGGGCGCTTGCGCTTGAGCGCGTGGCATGCGGGCGCTCTGCGCTTGAGCGCCGGCGAGAAAAAGAGGCTTTTAGCCTAAGAAACAGAGGCTATGCTTCAGAAAGGAAATATTTGTTATGTATATGTGTATGGAGTTAAACTCCTGGGATGTTTTGAAGCTGATAAAGGGGGTTCTTCTTCTTCCTTCTGCTGTTTGGCCGGATCTTGAAGATCAAGAAGTAGGAGATTTTAAAAATCACTCCTTTTTGAGATCTGATGGGAGATCCGAGTTCCCCTTTGTGGGTTTTGTGGTGGAAAACTACTTAGTTTTAGAAAAGAAAGAGTAAAACTCTTGATTTAATTCAAAAGAATTGAGAAGGTTTAGAACCGTGGAGAAGGAGCAGGAGGCACAAAGAACCCTATTTTTAGGGGGAATGAAAAAGTGTTGCTTTATTCATCATCATGTTGCCTTATATAGGCTTACACATTTACATATAGCCCTTTGGGCTTTACAAAAATGGCATTTTAGCCATCCCATGGCTCATGTGCCATTTCATTTTGCACATAAGCCATGGGCTTACAAAAATTTGGCTTTATGCCCATTTTGCATACATTCATGCACAAAAATTACATAAAAATTATTTGTTACATGATTTTGGTTGTTGGCATGGGGAGGCTGGCCGCGAGCTCGACTTGGGCATGGGCCCCCTTGACCTGGGCTTGGGCCCACCTAGCTTGGGGTTGACCTTGACTTTGACTCGGTCAGCCGGGGTGTAAATTTTTACCCCAACAATGTAAACTTAGAAGTAAAATATTTACCACAACCATTTTGAAAAATTTCGTCGAGGAAGAGAAAAATAGGTCCCATTGGGCATGGCAGAATCTGTTTGCCGTTGGAAACTGGACTGAGGCGCGGGGAGCACTTCTAGCCTGAATTTAGGGGCAGATGCTATTTGGACATATTCATCCACCTCTCCGAATATACCAAGTTGATTTATGGCACCCTATATCAGAGGTTTGGATAGATGCGCCCGATATAGCTGACTTCAGATTCCCCCTCACGGATGAGGGGTTTATTGATTGTGGGGATGTATTTTTCCTACAGGCGCAAGCTCCTGTAGTTAATTACGTTATCACGAATGATAATAACTTTCTACTTCTCCAAGATTTGTTTTGTGTGTCGTGTTTTAGGTTTTATTTTGGGTTGCCTTTGGATTGTATACAGAGGCTAATTTATGCCGTCGCCCATAGGACGCGGATTAGTCCAAATCCGTACTTTATATTTGACGTGATTTAGATCCATATTGGTATCTTGGTTTGCCAACGGGAGTGAACTTAGGACCCATTTTTTACATTTATGAAGTGCATCGGTTCGGATATAAGTGTAAGCTTCTTCTAAGGATCGTTAGTTTTGTTTGAGAACTAAGATCAACTCAGGGTTTATTTGGAGTATAATCTAAGGACCGTTAATCTTGTTTTATACTAAGATTAACTTAGATAATGTAGACTCTGAAATTCCTGTACAAATGTAACTTGTTCAAATGTATAGAAAAGATATTTCAGACTGATTAGAAGTTATAAATTAATATTGTTCAATAGAAGCAAAAAACAACTTGTAGCTCACTGGTTAAGCCTTTACACCGTTGTGCCATAGCTTGCGTGTTCGATTCCCATCAGTCCCAATTATTTTAATAATTTTTCCTTTTAACTTTGCGGAAGCCCAAGAGTTGCACGTGCAATACATGGAGAATCGAAAAGTTTCAGAAAAATCAATGGGATAAATGAGGAGTTAACACAGATTAAAACACATGGCACAAAACTCGAGGCACATGGCCCCTATCCGATTGCCCGTTTTCACCTTTGGGCCGCCACCGGCGGTCGAGATGCCCCATCTGCCTCTATTATTTGCTCGTGCACCCCTTCAACTCTCTTCTACCCTATTTTCTTATTTGTTTTCTCTGAAATTAAATAGAGACCAACAGACATTTCATTTCCTCCATAATCATAATTTTTAATACCATTAATCTTGTTTTAATTCACCTTATACCTATATCCATCCCTATAAATACCACACCATTTTCCAGCTCTTCCCTGTTCTGAAAATTTCTAAAAAATTCTCTAAGTCCAAAAAGGGTTAAGGCTAGTCAAGTAGAGTTAGCGCTCAAAGTTCGTTTCATCGAAGGCCGGAGCTATTCCCGACGATACCGCAACGCCACGAAGACTTCCTCTCGCTCCCTTACTCTTTTCTCGATGCTCTAAAACAGTAAGTCCCTTCCTATCTCTTTCGTGTCACCTCAAAACGATTCTTAAAACAAAAATCGATAAAATGGAGTAAGGTTGAATAAATTTCTTTTAAAAAGATTTATCACCTTTGCTATGTGAATATTTTACTCTAAATCCTCTAATATCACCTTAAATTATTATTCACATCATTTGCCTTTTTATGTAATTAAAATTTCATGCGAAATAAAAATAAAACGAACTTTTTCATATAAATACCATGAAGTTTAAAAGTAACCTTTCTATCGAAACCCAGAAATATATACCTATAGGAAACTCACAGGGTAATGACCTACCCCATCACATACACTTTGATTTCATAGCACAATATTTTAGATTAAAAAGTTTTATCCGAAATGAAACAATTTTCATTAAAATACCCTTATTTTTAAAAATACTTTTTATCGCTATTTTTAAATCCTTTGCAATAGTGCCTCTGCAAACCTTTTAGGGGAACTCATTTATGGATGGTGCGGGTTATCGTATGTCCTTGGAATAATAGAGCGGGATACAGAACTCCTCACGGATCATTCGGTCTCGAAAGGAATAAAAATACAATTTTTTAAAAGAAATACGACTTTTTAAAACAAATTAAACTCTGGAAAATTATATAAAATTATGAATCCGTATTTTCAATGAAAACAAATTGTGAAAAATATATTTTTAAATGAAAGATAAATTTTTTAATAAAATACCATCAAATTTCCAAAAGTAGTACTCATAAAAATACCATAAACTTTTAGAAGCTTGGTTTCATCACTAAAATACCACTAAAACTAAAATATATTTTCATAAAAACTCTTAATATTCTAAGTCACCCTCGAGCTTTATTTTTAAACAATATTAGAACATTTTTCATAAATCCCCTTCGAGAAATGCAAACAATGTAAACAACAAGAATAACTCTTTAAGGACTCTAAATTAATATAGATTTAAGCGGTATCAATTCTCTTGAGCCCCAGGGAGCTGAAGAAAGTGAGTGCTTGCCTACTCAGGTTGGATCACACTGCAACTTAACAGAGCTATCAATAACAATTGTCTTGGAAAAATACACAAATCCTGCCATCCATGTGCAGTAGTTGTCCGATTACTTCCAAACTAAAGAATTTTAATAGTTAAATCCATTCACAAGAAATGTCTGTAATTCGAATAAAAACTCGAACCTAAACTTGACTTTAAACTCGAACTTGAATCCAAACTCGAACATAAAATTGAACACTAACTCGAACTCATTCTACTCGAATTAACTTGACTCGATCATAAATTGCAATTGACATGACTCGCATTTACTTGACTCACTCAACTACATTATTCACTTTTGCAGTCTATAGTTTCGATCAAGACATATTATAATCGACCAAGCAAATCAACTAAGGATATCTAACAGTTATAATATATCATACTCGGGGTGTATGGGATAGTTTCAGGTGTGAATCCAACGGAACTTCAGGAGTCCCATATTAACCTATTCGAATTCTTTTTACTCAAATCTCAGTCGGGTCGACTCCTCCACAGCTTGGTGTCCTGATACTAACACATGAAATAGGCCTGTGTTTCCTTGCTTCTAGGGCTCCACTCTTGAGCTCGTGAATATTTCAACGGTTGCGTTAACATTCACACTTGGAACTTAACGATAACATAGTGACTATATAGAGACCTATAGTACATATATCCATGTTCATTTATATATACTTTTACTCGACATATACATTACTTCATGATTATTCTATACTTGTCACTTTCACTTTTACTCTATCTTTGGGATTTACCGAGCGTTAGTTCACAGAAGGGCATTCCACCTACTTTTGTTTTATTGGAATGTTCGTTAGATACTGTGGAGATTGAGGAGGTGAACGCTACAGAGGTGGAGTACGACCAAATCGCGGCTCAGGCTTAGATTAGTTATCCTTTTCTTTCAGTTTATGTATGCCACCTGTTTAGGCACTTCTGTTATTGTATTTACTTTCCAATTGAAAATTTGTATCTGTAAATATTTCAAGTTTGAATGTAAATAAAGATATTTGTTGAAAATTTTTACAGTCTCCATTTATTCTTATATTGTGTACTATTGTTTCAATACGTTTAGTATATTTATTTAGGGAATAAGCTTTTCTGGATAAATATGCCGCGGACTTGCTACGTCATCGTTTCCGTCTACTAGAAAGCGGGACGTGACAGGTTTTATTGGTGGCCCATGCAGGTCCGTTCTGCATGAATTCGTAAACAATATACCATAAGAATTAATAAAGTCAACAAACATTTACATTCCTTACATTTCAAATCCCTTGAATCTACCCTAATCTGTCTTTTATATCAAGGTGATGGATTCTCCGAACAATACCAGCACCAACGTCAACGACAACACTCCACCGTCTACATCACCACCACCACCTACCGTTCACAACACTCTATGGACGTAAGTATCGTTCCTCGTTGAGTTGGGACGACGTTGGAGATTGTGAACTCCTCGGGCCAGAGATGATAGTAGTAACTGCAGATATAGTTCGCACGATCAAGGAGAAGATGTGCATAGCTCAGGACCGACAGAAGTATTGGACAGATGCAAAGCGTCGACACTTAGAATTCCAACCCGGAGAGCATATGTTTCTGAAGATCTCTCTGAACAGAGAAATGATACGTTTTGGCAAGAAAGGTAAATTTAGTCCAAAGTACATCGGACCGTTCGACATACTTGAACGAGTTGGAGAAATAGCATACCGCTTGGCACTACCACCCTTATTGGAAGGAGTGCATAATGCGTTCCACATATCCTAGCTACGACGATATGTGAGTGACCCCGGCCACATACATGATCACTCAAAGCTCATTATACAAACCGATCTAACTTGCGAGCAGCAACCAGTTGAGATTCTGGATCGAAAAGTGAAGACATTACGGAATAAGGAGGTGAACTTGTTCCGAGTGATGTGGAGAAATGATTCACCTAGAGAATCAACCTGGGAGAGAGAAGACGAAATGCGCACACGATACCCTCACCTATTTGAAAATTAGTCTTTATGTAAATTTCGAGGACGAAATTTTTATAAGAAGGGTAGAATATAACGACTCTGAAATCTCTGTACAAATATAACTTATTCAAATATATAGAAAGGGTATTTCAGCCTCATTAGGAGTTATAAGTTAATATGGTTCAATAGAAACAAGAAATAACTTGTAGCTCACAGGTTAAGCCTTTACACTGTGGTGCTATAGCCTGCGTGTTCAATTCCTATCAGTCCCAATTATTTTAATAATTTTTCTTTTTAACTTTGCGAAAGCCCAAGAGTTGCACGTGCAATACACGGAGAATCGAAAAGTTTCAGAAAAATCAAACGGGATAAATGAGGAGTTAACACGGATTAAAACACATGGCACAAAACTCGAGGCACGTGGCCCTATCCGACCGCCCGTTTTCACCTTTGGGCCGCCACCGACAGTCGAGATGCCCCCATCTGCCTCCAATATTTGCCCGTGCACCCCTTCAGCTCCCCTCTATCCTATTTTCTTATTTGTTTTCTATGAAATTAAACAGAGACTTACAGACTTTTCATTTCCTCCATAATTACCATTAATCTTGTTTTAATTCACCCTATACCTATATTCATCTCTATAAATACCATACCATTCCCTACCTCCTCTCTATTATGAAAATTTCTAAAAAATTCTCTAATTCCAAGAAAGGTTAAGGCTGGTCAATTAGAGTTAGTGCTCAAAGTTTGTTCCATCAAAGGTCGGAGCCATTCCCGACGATACCGCGATACCACGAAAACTTCCTCTCGCTCCTTTACTCTTTTCTCGACGCTCTAAAACAGTAAGTTCCTTCCTATCTCTTTCGTATCACCTCAAAACGATTCTTAAAACAAAAATCGATAAAGTGGAGTTATGTTGAATAAATTTCTTTTAAAAAGCTTTATCACCTTTGCTATGTGAATATTTCACTCTAAATCCTCTAATATCACCTTAAATTATTATTCACACCATTTGCCTTTTTATGTAATTAAAATTTCATGCGAAATAAACATAAAACGAATTTTTTCATATAAATACCATGAACTTTAAAAGTAACCTTTCTATCGAAACCTAGAAATATATACCTATAGAAAACTCACGGGGTAATGACCTATCCCATCACATACACTAAGGTTTCATAACACAATATTTTAGATTACAAAGTTTTATCCGAAATGAAACAATTTTCATTAAAATACCCTTGTTTTTAAAAATACTTTTTATCGCTATTTTTAAATCCTTTACAATTGCGTCTCTACAATCCTTTTAGGGGAACCCATTTACTGATGGTGCAGGTTATCGCATATTCTTGGGATGGTAGAGAGGGATACAGAACTCCTCACGGAGCATTTGGTCTCGAAAGGAATAAAAATACGATTTTTAAAAGAAATACGACTTTTTAAAACAAATTAAACTCTGGAAAATTATATAAAATTTTGAATCCGTATTTTCAATGAAAACAATTGTGAAAAATATATTTTTAAATGAAAGATTAAAATTTTAATAAAATACCATCAAATTTCCAAAAATAGTTGTTTTCATAAAAATATCATAAACTTTTAAAAGTTAGGTTTCATCACTAAAATACCACTAAAACTAAAATACATTTTTATAAAAACTCTTAATATTCTAAATCACCCTCGAGGTTTATTTTTAAACAATATTAAACCATTTTTCATAAAACCCGCTCGAGAAATGCAAACAATGTAATCAACAAGAATAAATCTTTAAGGACTCTAGATTAATATAGGTTGAAGCAGTATCATTTCTCTTGAGCCCTAGGAAGCCGGAGAAAGTGAGTGCTTGCCTACTCAGGTTAGACAACACTGCAACTTAACGGAGCTATCAATGATAATTGTCTTGGAAAAAGACACAAATCCCGCTGTCCATGTGCAGCAGTTGTCCGATTACTTCCGAATTTAAGAATTTCAAAAGTAAAATCTATTTATAAGAAATTTCTATAATTCGAATACAAACTCGAACCTAACCTTGACTTTAAACTCGAACTCAAATCCAAACTCGAACCCAAAATTGAACACTAACTCGAACTCAATCTATTCGAACTAACTTGACTCGATCCTAGATTGTAATTGACATGACTTGCATTTACTTGTCTCACTCAACTATATTATTCAGTTTTGCAATCTATGGTTTCGATCAAGACATATTATAATCGACCAAGAAAATCAACTAAGGATATCTAACAGTTATAATATATTATATTTGGGTGTATGAGATAGTTTCAGATGTGAATCCAATGGAACTTTAGGTGTCCCGTATTAACTTACTCGAATTCTATTTACTCGAATTTTAGTCGGGTCGACTCCTCCACAGTTTGGAGTCCCGATACTAACACTTAAAATTTGCCCGTGTTTTCTTGCTCCTGGGGCCCCACTCTTGAGCCTGTGAATACTTCTACGGTTGCTGTAATGACTCTGAATTTGCTGTACGAAATTTTTTAATTTAATGTACAGAAAGGAGTTTGCAAGCATAAGTACACTTTATAAGTTAATTTTTGTTCAAGAACATCAAGAAACAACTTATAGCTCACTGGTAAAGCCTTGCATTGTTGTGACGTAGCCCCTGTGTTCGAATCACCTCAGGCACATTATATTTTTTCTGGTTTTTCTTTTAAACTTTTGGAAGCCCAAAAGTTTACACGTACACTGCACATAAAAATGAAAAGTCTAAGAAAATAAACATGCGCACAATGTTATAAACACAGAGGAGTACACGTGGCGAGAATCCACCGGCCTAACTTCAAAGATCGACCGGCGAGATTGCCAAAATGGCCGGCGCCGACGGGCCCCCGTAGGCAATATGTGCCCGTGTTTTGCACACTTGTCATTTCCCCTACCCCCATTACCCCTACACTCTGCAATCAAACAGAGACCCCTCAATTCCTCAATTTATCACATTTTAATGCAATTTACTTCACTCTTTTAATCCCAAAACCCTAATTCCACACTATAAATACTACCCCATGCCCTAACCCTTCCTCATGCTGAAAATCCTAGCCAAAACCCTCAAATTTTCTCAAGTACAAGTGGAGTAGAAGTGGAGTTAGCTAACGACCAACTTCCGGCGAGAAATCAAGGCTATTCCAGCGACCCCGCGATGACCAAGCTATCTTTTTCAACCTTTTCTTACCCTAATCTACTAGTAAGTCCCTCCTAATCTTTCTTTTTCCTCTTTGAAATCTCTTTTCAAAACAAATATCGGTAAGTGGAGTTAATACCGATGTCAATCTTTTAAACCTTAAAAACACACCTTTTTTCTTACATATTGTTCATCCAACTTTCACACAATCTTTGTAACACTAATATAAATGTTTAGAATAAATTGTAACCTATAATTTCTTGCTAAATAACTTTAATTTAACTTTTTCGTTAAAATACCATGAACTTTACATATTACCTTTTAGTATGTTGTTAATACCATATCTTTAGAAAACCCCACGGGGTAATGACCTACCCCTCACAAACACACATGTTTCCATAGCACGATACTCTTTGAACGCATCTTCGTGACGAAAACAATATATTTCATTAAAATACCATCTACTATAAAAACAGTTTTCTTTGGAATTGTATTTTAAAATTCCTTTGCAAATAAGCCTCTACAACCCTTTTTAGGGGACCCGTCATTGGATAGTGCGGATTATCGCACATCCTTGGGCTAGTAGAGCGAGAAGCAGACCTTCTCACGGAGCATTCAGTCTCGAAAGGTTTTTAATACGATTTTTAAGAAAAACGCAATTTTCTATTTAATAATAAAATTAATTTTTATAATTATATAAATATTATAAAATCCATATATTTTTAAAATATCATAACCTTATATTTTTACAAATGAAAATTACAAGTTTCATCAAAATACCATCAAGATATCAATACAAGACAAGATTACAGTAAAATACCATGAACTATTCAAGTTAAGATAATTATCACTAAAATACCTCAATTCTTAAAATACACATCCATAGAAATCCTAAAGAATATAAATAATTTCTCGAGTTTATTTTGAACAATAATACAAATATTTTTATAAAACCCTCTCGAGCTATATAAAACACTGTTAAGGATTTTAGTAAATATAGGTTTAAGCGGGATCAATTCTCTTGAGCCTCAGAGAGCCGGAGAAAGTGAGTACTTTCCTATTTAAGGTAGAAAAACTTAACGGTATTATCAATGGTAATTGTCTTGAAAAAAGACACAAATCCTGCCGTCCATGTCAAGCAGTTACCGATAACTCCCGAACTTAATTCAAGATCCAAATTAGTTCTAAGTGTCCGACTCAAGTCTGAGTCTAAATCAACTTGAATTCAATCCAAACTAGAATCCAATTCAAACATTAATCCAAACCCTAACATGTATACTTGAACCTGAAACTGAATACCAGAACAATATCAACATGCAAACATGACTTGACTTGACCGAACCATGGCTATAACTTGACTTGATTATATGACTACTTGTTTACATTCTGAACCTGATTATATGAACAACTTGTATCCATGGTATCGACAAGTTTGATTATAATCTATATAAAACATTACACGGGGTTAAAGGGGTAGATTGGTACGGAATGTATTAAAAGTGACACGATGATGGACACTAAAAGACACCTACATGAATTCTCATGCCATTGTCCCGTGGGTTTTGACAGGGCCTTGTACTTACATGTTACTATAGTCCACGGGATAGTTGGACTCCTCTCGTATACACTGATACCTTCTGTACCAAGTTACAAACAATTACGTTAGAGTAATAAACTGATACTTGTATAACTTAACAGTTTCCTTCTACATTACTTGTACTATTCATTTCTCTATTTTGGGACTTACCGAGCGTTAGTTCGCTGACGACATTCCAATCTCTTTCTTTCTTTGGAATGTTCGTCAGGAGGACCGGACCCTCAGGAGACCGAGCCCAGTCAGGAGTACTTAGATCAGATTGCGACACAGCCAGACTACTAGCTTTACTTGTACTTACCTTTCAGTTGTATGCCATTGTTTAGGCATTGCTTTTATCATTGTACATTTCCTTTTCAAATCAGTTGTATTGTAAAAATAAATGTTAATAAAAGTTGTTGTTTACATTATATCTCTTGTCATTTCTTGTGCATTATATATATTGCTTATTTACGCTTAACGTATTTACTTCTGAGTAAATATGTCGCATGCCCGTCACATCTCCTTCCCCGTACATCGGGAAGTGGGGAGTGACAGGTTTTTGTTAGCGGTCCGTGCAGGTCAGTTCTGTATGGAATCCTAAGCAATATATCACAAGAATTATAAGAATCAACAACTATACATTCTTTACATTTCAAATTCCTTGACTCTATCCTAACCTTTCTTTTTCTATCAAGGTCGTGGATTCACCGAACAACACGAGTGTAGGGTGTTTTTCGTCACCCCATTGAGATGGGAATACGCGCGCGCTTGTCAGGCATACTACAGATTCCCCCTGCCTAGGGTAGGCCGGGGTTTATTGATTGTGGGAATCCGAATCTCCGGCAGCCGCGGACTAAGCTGCCGTTAATTACCCGTCTCCTTTGGGGCGAGGGAACCTCCGATTAACGGGTTAAACTGGTCATGCGAACTCAATGTGCAGTGTACGTGTGTTGTGTTTTGAAAGGGGGGGTTTGGATATATCGGGAGCCACGCAGAGTTTTTACGAGGGTCCCGCTACCCGGATAGCGGGCTGGGGGTCAAGGGGGCTAGCAGCCCCCTTGCGGGATGCGGGGCAGCGCCCCGTTAGAATTTTTTTTCTAACAGGGACAGTGTCGCGGACTATGTGTGTGTGTAAATATTTATACATATGTGTGTATATATATATGTATATATATATAAAGGAAAGAGGGGGGAAAAGGCATCCAAAGGATGCGTGGGGCCAGCGCCTTGAGCACTGTGCGCTTAGGTGCTGTGCGCTCAGACGCAAGCGCGCCACGTGTCGGCACGTGGGCATTTTGCGCTTGAGCGCAGTGCGCTTGAGCGCAAGTGCGCCACGTGTCGGCACGTGGGCGCTTTGCGCTCGAGCGCAGTGCGCCTGAGCGCAAGCGCGCCACGTGTCGGTACGTGGGCGCTTTGCGCTCGAGTGCAGTGCGCTGGAGCGCAAGCTTGCCACGTGTCGGTACGTGGGCGCTTTGCGCTCGAGCGCAGTGCGCCTGAGCGCAAGCTTGCCACGTGTCGGCATATGGGCGCTTTGCGCTCGAGCGCAAGCGCGCCACGTGTCGGCACGTGGGCGCTTTGCGCTCGAGCGCAGTGCGCCTGAGCGCAAGCACGCCACGTGTCGGCATGTGGGCGTTTTGCGCTCGAGCGCTGGGCGCTGGCGAGACAAAGGGACTTTTAGTCCCAGAATCAGAAGCTATGCTTCAGAAAGGAGATATTTATTATATATATATATATATCTATGTAAATATATGGAGTTAAACTCCTAAAATATTTTGGTTGATGAAAGGGATTCTTCCTCTTCCTCCTCTGTTGGCTGGATCTTGATGATCAAGAGATGTGAGATCTAAAAATCTCTCCTTTCTGAGATCTAATGGGAGATCTGAGTTCCCCTTTGTGGATTTTGTGGTGGAAAACTACTTAGTTTTGGAAAAGAAAGAGTAAAACTCTTGATTTAATTCAAAAGAAATGAGAAGGTTTAGAACCTTGGAGAAGGAGCAGGAGGCACAAAGAACCCTAGATTTTGGGGGAATGAAAAGTTGTTATTTTTTTTTATTCATCATGTTGCCTTATATAGGCTTACATATTTACATATAGCCCCTTGGGCTTTACAAAAAATGGTGTTTTGCCCATCCCATGGCTTATGTGCCATTTCATTTTTGCACATAAGCCATGGGCTTACAAAATATTGGCTTTATGCCCATTTTGTTTACATTCATGCATAAAAAATTACATAAAAATTATTTATGACATGATTTCGTTGTTAGCATGGGAAGGCTGGCCGCGGGCTCGACTTGGGCATGGGCCCGCTTGACCTGGGCTTGGGCCCACCTAGCTTGGGGGTTGACCTTGACTTTGACTCGGTCAACTGGGGTGTAAATTTTTACCCCAACAAATTGCCCCTATCAATAAATGCACACCGCACATGTGGGTCGTGTGCATGAAATTGATGGACCTTCTTTCATGTGGAGGCGACTTGCCTTGGTTCCCGCTTTTTGGGATGCACTGCCCTTTTTACGACGTGGACGGTCGACACTTGATCCGTCTCCGAGATGGAGTGTCTGTGGTAGACGTTTCTCTGGCCCAGAGTAATTTGGTAGACGTGTCCCCGGCACGGAGTGTCTGCTTCAGCACGGAGTGTCTGCTTGACGTTTTCCTGTTACGGAGTGTCTGTTGTAGGGCGTTTCTCCGAGACGGAGGGCCTGTTGTAGGGCGTTTCCCCGAGACGGAGTGCCTGTGGTAGGGCGTTTCCCCGATACGGAGTGCCTGTTGTAGGGCGTATCCCCGGTACGGAGTACCTGATGTAGGGCGTACTCCTGATACGGAGTGCCTGCTGTAGGGCGTTTCCCCGATACGGAGTGCCTGTTGTAGGGCGTATCCCCGATACGGAGTGCCTGTTGTAGGGCGTACCCCCGAGACGGAGTGCCTGTGGTAGGACGTTTCCCCGAGACGGAGTGCCTGTTGTAGGGCGTTTCCCCGAGACGGAGTGCCTGTGGTAGGACGTATCCCCGGTACAGAGTGCCTGTGGTAGGGCGTTTCCCCGAGACGGAGTGCCTGTTGTAGGGCGTCTCCCCGAGACGGAGTGCCTGTGGTAGGGCGTTTCCCCGAGACGGAGTGCCTGTTGTAGGGCGTACCCCCGAGACGGAATGCCTGTGGTAGGGCATTTCCCCGAGACGGAGTGCCTGTTGTAGGGCGTTCCCCCGAGACGGAGTGCCTGTGGTAGGACGTATCCCCGGTACGGAGTACCTGATGTAGGGCGTACCCCTGATACGGAGTGCCTGCTGTAGGACGTTTTCCCGATACGGAGTGCCTGTTGTAGGGCGTATCCCCGATACGGAGTGCCTGTTGTAGGGCGTACCCCCGAGACGGAGTGCCTGTGGTAGGGCGTTTCCCCGAGACGGAGTGCCTGTTGTAGGGCGTTTCCCCGAGACGGAATGCCTGTGGTAGGACGTATCCCCGGTACAGAGTGCCTGTGGTAGGGTGTTTCCCCGAGACGGAGTGCCTGTTGTAGGGCGTCTCCCCGAGACGGAGTGCCTGTGGTAAGGCGTTTCCCCGAGACGGAGTGCCTGTTGTAGGGCGTACCCCCGAGACGGAGTGCCTGTGGTAGGGCGTTTCCCCGAGACGGAGTGCCTGTTGTAGGGCGTCTCCCCGAGACGGAGTGCCTGTGGTAGGACGTATCCCCGGTACAGAGTGCCTGTGGTAGGGCGTCTCCCCGAGACGGAGTGCCTGTTGTAGGACGTATCTCCGGTACGGAGTGTCGCTGATCGACTTTTCCCCAGCGCGGAGTGTCGGGTTGACTTTTCCCCGGCGCGGAGTGTCGCTGATCGACTTTTCCCCGGCGCGGAGTGTCGGGTTGACTTTTCCCCGGCGTGGAGTGTCGCTGATCGACTTTTCCCCGGCGCGGAGTGTCGGGTTGACTTTTCCCCGGTGCGGAGCATAATTCCGGCAGGGAAGGTAGATGTCTCGAGGCGAAGCATGATTTCGACACGGGGTAAATTCTGGGACGGAGCATGATTCCGCCATAGAGGTTGGTTTGATTTGATTTGGGTAGACATCAGCATCGCTACACTGGAATATGGTACCAGGAGCGAATCATCATCTGTCTTGAGAGGATTTGGGAATTGTTTTTTGTCGGCATCTGCATTGCTGCACTGGAATAATGCCAGGAGCAACTTATCATGTGCCCCGGGAGGATTTGGGAATTGGCGGCTTAGGAGA
Organism: Agapanthus africanus; assembly: GCA_030015575.1. Classification (NCBI taxonomy): domain Eukaryota; kingdom Viridiplantae; phylum Streptophyta; class Magnoliopsida; order Asparagales; family Amaryllidaceae; genus Agapanthus; species Agapanthus africanus. The sequence goes on from CM057346.1 coordinate 35,403,471, forward strand.
CAGGTTTAGATCCTTATCACCTAAGGCTTTTCCATTTTGTGAGCCATAAGGGTCTCACAAAGCATTTTCTCCCTACGGGTCGTGAGGATCCCGCATGTGTATTTTCTCCTTAGGAGTCGTGGGGACTCCTAAGTGTGTTGCTCCTTTGTGAGTCATAGGGATCTCACGCGGGAATTTTCTCCTCACAAAGTCGAGAGGGCTTTGCGAGTGCATTTCATTTCCCTTTTTTTTTTACGAGTTTGCGCCTTTTTGGGTTTTCACAAACTCGCCGGCAGTCCTGCTGTTTTTACTCACGGAGCCCTTTCGGGTTTTCATCCGTGCCCGTTTTGCTTGTGGACATACCGTTCTTCTTTTTTTTCCTTCTTTTTTTTTCTTTTTTTTCTTTGGAGAGATCGGGATTGTTTTACGCCCGTGGATTGTATACGATTTTGTAGGATATATGATCCAGACCGTAGGGCCGGAAAAATTTCAGGACCTGGTTGGCGTCTGCATCGCTACACTGGAATGTGGTACCAGGAGCGACTCATCATTCGCCATTGGTGTATGGGAGATGGAATTTGGTTGGCGTCTGCATCGCTGCACTGGAATATGGTACCAGAAGCGACTCATCATTCGCCACTTGGGGATTGGGGAGCGATGGCTTAGGAGACAGGTTTAGATCCCTGTTCACCTAAGACTTTTCAATTTTATGGGCCGTGAGGATCCCATAAAAGTATTTTCTCCCTGCGAGTCGTGAGGATCCCGCAGGTGTATTTTCTCCTTAGGAGTCGTGAGGACTCCTAAGTGTGTTTTTCCTTTCTGAGTCGTAAGGATCCCACAAATGTTTGTTCTCCTCATGTATCGTGAGGACACATGAGTGAGTCTTCTCAATGGAGCATAACTCCAAAGGCGGAGACCAGCCGCGTAACTGGTGATTACGGTGGGGCATGGGTATGATGAGAATTATTTGAGCCCGTGGATTGTATACGGCAGTCAATTTGGGGACTGGCCGTAGGGCTGGAAGAATTTTGGGAAACTGGATTTTTGTTTGGCGTCTGCATTGCTGCACTGGAATAATGCCAGGAGCAACTCATCATCCGCCCTTGCTCCTTTTTTTTTGGTTTTTGTTTTTGTTTTACCGCGATTGCTCTATCATTTCAGCTTTTCTTATCACGAAGGTCGCGATTGCCCTATCATTTCGGCTTTTATTCGCGGTTGCCCCATCATTTCGGCTTTTATTTCATCTTTATTTTACTCGCTGATTTTTATTGCGAGTTGCCCCATCATTTCGGCTTTTATTTTTTTCTTTTATTTACACATTTTTTATTTACACATGCATATATATATTTTTTTACATTCCCAGTTTAACGACTTAGAGGTCGATTGTTCCCAGTTTAATGACGTGGCGGTCGATTGTTCCCAGAGAAAGGCGGGTGTTTGTGAGAATCAGGTCCCTGAAGGACTTCGGTCCCCGTGTGTATGAAATTGGCGGTCGCAGCTTGATTGTTTGTTAACACGCCAGGGGACAATGATATTTCTCCCGCCTTGTATTGTTTCTCGACCCAATCCTTGAAGATGCAACAGTCTTCAATAGTGTGCCCCAGCACTCGGTGGTATGGGCAAAAGTTGGGATGATCAGTCTTGTTCGCTTCACTTAGCCTTCTCGGTTCTGGTAGCCGCAGGCCACTCTTCAGAGCATCTTTAAAAATTTTGTGGACCTTGTCCCTTCGGAATGAGTAGACTTTATTTCTTCTTTCTTCCAAAGTTGGCTCTCGAGACTGGTCAGTTTTTACTCCGCCCGTTCTCTGCTTATTTGGAGAATCGGTGATGTTAGAACTTCCGCCTTTTTGGTTGTCATCCCTCCAAGGTTTCGGTCTGTTTGTGAACTGAAGATCCTGAGCGGACTCGGGCTTTGAGCGTTCCAACGTTTGGACCTTTTTAGTCAGCTCTTGGAATGTTTTGAGACCCGCGGTACATAGAAACGGGGCCATCCAGTTGTTGAGATTTCCGACAAGGAGACTGACATATTGATCCTGCTCTATCGGCGGTTCGCATTTGACGGAGATATTACGCCATCGGGTTATAAAATCCGTGCTGCTTTCGTCGCTCTTGGGCTTGGTCCTTACGAGCTCGGCAATGGTAATCTTATCGCTGACGCTCATGAACCTCTGCCGAAACAGAGACTCCATTTGGACAAAAGTTATGACGGAGCCATCCGGTATGCTCGCATACCAGTCGAAAGCAACATCGGTCAGGCTATTAACGAACTGGCGGAGGAGAAGCGCATCATTGGCCCCAGTATTCCCGCATGAGGCTTTGAAGTGGGCGATGTGCTGATTCGCGTTTCCCGTCCCATCGAATCTTCCAAATTTGGGGATGACATAGCCGCTAGGGAATTCTCCCAGATCATACTGAGCAGGATATGGTCTCCCACTACTGCTGATATCTTTTTGCGCTTCGGCTTCGGCCACCAATGTTTTGACTTTGCTGGCAACCAAATCCATGATTTGATCTTGAGTTAGCGGGTTACTGTTATCAGTAGCCAAGACATTTCCCGAGATAGGATGCGACTGATTTTCATGTAGTTCGCCCACTTTTGGATTTGCGAGAATAGGCATCGGCTGTCTCGGGTCAACGTTTCCCGGTTCATGAGCAGAGCCCTGTGCTTGATTGGGCGGCTGAGAGGCAAGTTGGGCCGTAAGCCGTAAGACGACATTTGTCAAGTCGTCGATCTTTGAGTAGAGCTTGGCCATCTCCTTGTCTTTGCTTTTGAGCTGCTTTCGGAGCTCTTGAAGCAGCTCTTGCTCCGCGGTCCTAGGGCGTAAAGTCGGCTCTTCTTCGCTTTCCGAGCCCGACTCCTCATGGACCGAAGGGTCTTTCTGCTTATCAGCCTCACTGGGAAGGTCTTCATTACATTCCAGAGGAGGCTGGCCTTGGGATGTGGCAGCCATATTCACGCCAGATTGGATTTGGGATGTGGTGGCCCCGTCCTTGCTCTTGCTGCGCGTGCCCACCATGTAGACAGTGTGGACCTCACATCCAGTCGTCTCTTTCTCATTGGCGGGGAACTTAAAGAAGACACCCGATCGAGTAGTGGTCAAGAGCACCGCTGGAGCTTGCTCGGGACGCGTTGTAGCTTTGTTGGTGTTGACGGCCTTGCCCCCAGCTGGGGCCAAGGAAAGTCGTTCAGACACCGACTTACGTTTGGGTTGGGGCGCCCTTAAGATCACCACATTTGGTCTCCTGCCTTTCGAGACCGGTTTGTCTGCCACCGGGGCTTGAGGAGCTGGGATGGCGCCAACTGGCATGAACATAATAGAGCCGAATGGTAGCAGCGGCTCCTCCCATTGTCGTCCAAGACTGGCCGGAAGGACCGTCCTGGAGTCTATCTTCATTGTGTAAGAAATGGGAGCTAAGTTCATCTATGGAGACATTGTTGGAAAGTGATTGCTTGAAAACCTGCATGAAAAAGCATTATTTTAGTATAAGTATAGACATGTATATGGATTGAGTTCGCATGAACGCTTAACCCGAAATATGGGAGGAGAGATCCGTCCCACCGGGCGTGCCAGAATCTGTAGGGTGTTTTTCGTCACCCCATTGAGATGGGAATACGCGCGCGCTTGTCAGGCATACTACAGATTCCCCCTGCCTAGGGTAGGCCGGGGTTTATTGATTGTGGGGATCCGAATCTCCGGCAGCCGCGGACTAAGCTGCCGTTAATTACCCGTCGCCTTTGGGGCGAGGGAACCTCCGATTAACGGGTTAAACTGGTCATGCGAACTCAATGTGCAGTGTACGTGTGTTGTGTTTTGAAAGGGGGGTTTGGATATATCGGGAGCCACGCAGAGTTTTTACGGGGGTCCCGCTACCCGGATAGCGGGCTGGGGGTCAAGGGGGCTAGCAGCCCCCTTACGGGGTGCGGGGCAGCGCCCCGTTAGAATTTTTTTTTCTAACAGGGACAGTGTCGTGGAGTATGTGTGTGTGTAAATATTTATACATATGTGTGTGTATATATATGTATATATATATAAAGGAAAGAGGGGGGAAAAGGCATCCAAAGGATGCGTGGGGCCAGCGCCTTGAGCGCTGTGCGCTTAGATGCTGTGCGTTCAGACGCAAGCGCGCCACGTGGGCGTTTTGCGCTTGAGCGCAGTGCGCTTGAGCGCAAGTGCGCCACGTGTCGGCACGTGGGCGCTTTGCGTTCGAGCGCAGTGCGCCTGAGCGCAAGCGCTCCACGTGTCGGCATGTGGGCGCTTTGCGCTCGAGCGCAATGAGCCTGAGCGCAAGCGCGCCACGTGGACGCTTTGCGCTCGAGCGCAGTGCGCTTGAGCGCAAGTGCGCCACGTGTCGGCATATGGGCGCTTTGCGCTCGAGCGCAAGCGCGCCTGAGCGCACACGCGCCACGTGTCGGTACGTGGGCGCTTTGCGCTCGAGCGCAGTGCGCCTGAGCGCAAGCTCGCCACGTGTCGGCATATGGGCGCTTTGCGCTCGAGCGCAAGCGCGCCTGAGCGCAAGCGCGCCACGTGTCGGCACGTGGGTGCGTTGCGCTCGAGCGCAGTGCGCTTGAGCGGAAGCGCGCCACGTGTCGGCACGTGGGCGTTTTGCGCTCGAGCGCTGGGCGCTGGCGAGACAAAGGGACTTTTAGTCCCAGAATCAGAAGCTATGCTTCAGAAAGGAGATATTTATTATTATTATTATTATATATATATATATATATCTATGTAAATATATAGAGTTAAACTCCTAAAATGTTTTGGTTGATGAAAAGGATTCTTCCTCTTCCTCCTCTGTTGGCTGGATCTTGATGATCAAGAGATGTGAGATCTAAAATTCTCTCCTTTCTGAGATCTAATAGGAGATCTGAGTTCCCCTTTGTGGGTTTTGTGGTGGAAAACTACTTAGTTTTGGAAAAGAAAGAGTAAAACTCTTGATTTAATTCAAAAGAAATGAGAAGGTTTAGAACCTTGGAGAAGGAGCAGGAGGCACAAAGAACCCTAGATTTTGGGGGAATGAAAAGTTGTTATTTTTTTTATTCATCATGTTGCCTTATATATGCTTACATATTTACATATAGCCCCTTGGGCTTTACAAAAAATGGTGTTTTGCCCATTCCATGGCTTATGTGCCATTTCATTTTTGCACATAAGCCATGGGCTTACAAAATATTGGCTTTATGCCCATTTTGTTTACATTCATGCATAAAAAATTACATAAAAATTATTTATGACATGATTTCGTTGTTGGCATGGGAAGGCTGGCCGCGGGCTCGACTTGGGCATGGGCCCACTTGACCTGGGCTTGGGCCCACCTAGCTTGGGGGTTGACCTTGACTTTGACTCGGTCAACCGGGATGTAAATTTTTACCCCAACAACGAGTAATCCCAATTCTTTCACACCTTGTCAATCCTTGTATATCACCCTATATTTTTCCTATATCAAAACCAACCTCACACAATCTAGGTATTATACTAGTAGACATCCTTCCTGCACTAGCACTGTTCGACACAGGAGCATCTCACTACTTCATGTCCCAACGATTTGTGAGAACACATGCGATTCCCGTGAAGCCACTCATTTCAAGCTGGAATGTCAGTTCCGGGGATGGAGTATTGAAGGCAACTATGGGTTTGGATCAGTGTCCAATTGTAGTTTTCGGACGAGAATTCTATGCGAATTTCAAAGTACTGGACATCCTAAATTTCGATGTTGTGTTGGGTATGGACTGGCTGGGAGTTTTCTATGCTACAATTGACTGCTGTCAAAGGAGGGTAGTATTTGAGATACTAGATCACCCAGTCTTTTACTTCAAGAGTGGAGACAGAACTTTGGAGCCAGGAAGATATCGTGCAAAACCAAAGGATGCTGAAGTGTTTACTCTTCCGGTCGAAGAAGAAAAGTCAGAGGTAGTTCTAGAGTTTGAGGATGTGTTCCCTGAAGATATAACAGGTTTGCCTCCCGATCGAGCTCTTGAATTCAGCATTGATTTAGTACCTGGTGCGCAAGTGTTTGGTGTGTCAGCAAGTGAAGGCTGAACATCACAGAACTGCTGGTCTATTTCAGCCGTTACCAATCCCAGAATGGAAATGGCAGCACATTACCATGGACTTCGTGACCTCCCTTCCTCGCAGCACGAAGGGTAACGACACAGTATGGGTTATTTTGGATTGACTCACCAAGTCGGTTCACTTTATTCCCTTTCGAGTTGGCCAATCTACCGAGACGTTAGCAAAGAAGTACATGGAGAAGATCGTGAGATTACATGGAGTACCGGTTTTCATCGTCTCCGATCGTGACACCAGATTCCGATCACAGTTTTGGCAGAGTCTGCAAGCTAGCCTGGGAACGAGTCTGAAATTCAGCACAGCTTACCATCCACAAATCGACGGACAGTCTGAGCGAACAATTCAGATTCCGGAGGACATGCTAAGAGCTTGTATGTTAGATTTCGGAGATTCGTGGGAAGATCACCTACACCTTGTGGAGTTTTCATACAACAACAGCTATCAAGCAAGTATTGGAATGGCACCATTTGCAGCTCTATATAGAAGGAAGTGGCGTTCATAACTAAGTTGGGACGGCATCGAAGATCGTGAACTCCTTAGACCAGAGATGATCGTGGCAACTGTGGACGTAGTTCGCATAATCAGAGAAAGCATGTGCATAGCCCAAGACCGACAGAAGCACTGGGCTGATGCAAAGTGCCGACATCTGAAGTTCCAACCCGGAGATCATGTTTTCTTGAAGATCTCTCCAAACCGAGGAGTAATCCGCTTTGGCAAGAAGGTTAAGCTCAGTTCGAGATATATAGGACCGTTCGACATACTCGAATGAGTCGGAGAAGTGGCATACCGTTTGGCACTACCACTCTCATTAGAAGGAGTGCACAACGTGTTCCACATATCTCAGCACCGAAGATATGTGAGTGACTTCAGCCACATTCTTGATCATTCCGAGCTCACTGTACAGACTGACCTGACTTGCGAGCAACAACCCGTAGAAATCCTGGACAGAAAGGTAAAGACACTTCGGAACAAGAAAGTAAACTTGGTCCGAGTGATGTGGAGAAAAGATTCGCCAGGAGAATCAATGTGGAAACAAGAGGATGACATGCGCGCAAGATACCCTTTCTTATTTGTAAACTAGTCCTTATGTAATTATAAATTTCGAGGACGAAATTTTTATAAGGAGGGTAGAATGTAACGACATTGAATTTGCTGTACGAAATTTTTTAATTTAATGTATAGAAAGGAGTTTGCAAGCCTGAGTACACTTTATTAGTTAATTTTTGTTCAAAAACAGTAAGAAAAAACTTGTAGCTCACTGGTAAAGTCTTGCACTGCTGTGACGTAACCCCTGTATTCGAATCCCCTTAGGCACATTATATTTTTTTTTATTTTTCTTTTAAACTTTTGAAAGCCCAAAAGTTTACACATGCACTGCACATAAAAATGAAAAGTCTGAGAAAATAAACAAGTGCACAATGTTATAAACATAGAGGAGTACACATGGCGAGAATCCACCGGCCTAACTCCAAAGATTGACCGGTGAGATTGCCAAAATAGCCTGCGCCGACGGGCCCTTGTAGGCAATATGTGCCCGTGTTTTGCACACTTGTTGTTTCCCCTACCCCCATTACCCCTACTATTGGATGGTGCGGATTATTGCACATACCTGGGCTAGTAGAGCGAGATGCAGACCTCCTCACGGAGCATTCGGTCTTGAAAGGTTTTTAATACGATTTTTAAGAAAAACGCAATTTTCTATTTAATAATAAAATTAATTTTTATAATTATATAAATATTATAAAATCCATATATTTTTAAAATATCATAACCTTATATTTTTACAAATGAAAATTACAAGTTTCATCAAAATACCATCAAGATATCAATACAAGACAAGATTACAGTAAAATACCATGAACTATTCAAGTTAAGCTAATTATCACTAAAATACCTCAATTCTTAAAATACACATCCATGGAAATCCTAAAGAATATAAATAATTTCTCGAGGTTATTTTGAACTATAATAAAAATATTTTTATAAAACCCCTTCGAGCTATATAAAACACTATTAAGGACTTTAGTAAATATAGGTTTAAGCGGGATAATTTCTCTTGAGCCTCAGGGACCCGGAGAAAGTGAGTGCTTGCCTATTTAAGGTAGAAAAACTTAACGGTGTTATCAATGGTAATTGTCTTGGAAAAAGACACAAATTCTGCCGTCCATGTGCAGCAGTTACCGATAACTCCCGAACATAATTCAGGATCCAAATTAGTTCTAAGTGTCCGACTCAAGTCTGAGTCTAAATCAAATTGAATTCAATCCAAACTAGAATCCAATTCAAACATGAATCTAAACCCTAACATGTATACTTGAACCTGAACTTGAATACCAGAACAATATCAACATGCAAATATGACTTGACCTGACCGAACCATGGCTATAACTTGACTTGATTACATGACTACTTGTTTACATCCTGAACCCGATTAAATGAACAACTTGTATCCATGGTCTCGGCAATTCTGATTATAATCTATATAAAACATTACACGGGGTTAAAGGGGTAGATTGGTACAGAATGTATTAAAAGTGGCACGATGTTGGACGCTAAAAGACATCTACATGAACTCTCGTGCCGTTATCCCGTGGGTTTTGACGAGGCCCTGTACTTACATGTTACCATAGTCTACGAGATAGTTGGACTCTTCTTGTATACACTTAAAACTTTTTTTACCAAGTTACAAACAACTACATTAGAGTAATAAACTGATACCTGTATATCTTAACAGTTTCCTTCCACATTACTTTTACTATTCATTTATCTCTTTAAGGACTTACTGAGCGCTAGTTCACTGACGACATTCCTGTCTTTTTCTTTCTTTGGAATGTTCGTCAGGAGGATCGGACCCTCAGAAGACCGAGCTCAGTCAGGAGTACTTGGATCAGATTGCGACACAGCCAGACTACTAGCTTTACTTATACTTACTTTTCAGTTGTATGCCATTATTTAGGCATTGCTTTTATCATTGTATATTTTCTTTTCAAATCAGTTGTATTGTAAAAATGAATGTTAATAAAAGTTGATGTTTACATTATATCTCTTGTCATTTCTTGTGCATTATATATATATATATATATATTGCTTATTTACGCTTAACGTGTTTACTTCTAAGTAAATACGTCGCGAGCCAGCCACGTCTCCTTTCCCGTACACCGAGAAGCGGGGCGTGACAGTTGCGTTGACAATCACGCTTGGAACTTAACGTTAACATAGTGACCATATAGAGATCTATAGTACATATACCCATGTTCATTTACATATACTCTTACTTGACATATACATTACTTCATGATTATTTTATATTTGTCACTTTCACTTTTACTCTATTTTTGGGACTTATCGAGTGCTAGTTCGCTGACGGGCATTTCATCCACCTTTGTTTTATTAGAATGTTCGTCAGATACTGTGGAGACCGAGGAGGTAGACACTACAGAGGAGGAGTACGACCAGATTGCGGTTCAGGCTTAGACTAGTTATCCTTTTCTTTCAATTTATATATGCCACATGTTTAGGCACTTCTGTTATTGTATTTACTTTTCAGTTGAACTCTTATATCTGTAAATATTTCAAGTTTGAATGTAAATAAAGATATTTGTTGAAAATTTTTACCGTCTCCATTTATTCTTGCATTATGTATTATTGTTTCAATACACTCAGTATATTTATTTAGAGAATAATCTTCTCTGGATAAATATGCTGCAGGCTTGCCACGTCATCCTTTTCGTCTATTGTGAAGCAGGGCGTGATAGATAACATGGTCTTATTTTTGAGGATATATTCTCTGTTGATCATTAGATCAAACATGAAGTATAGACTTCCATACTTAGTTGTTTTTGCTAAGTCTTAAGCTTTGGCTTATCATCAGGTGCGCTTGCGTACTTGGGGTGCGCATGGATGTCATATGCGCTTGCGTATTTTGGGTGCGCACTCCTTGACTCACGTGTCTTCCACGTGATGCGCATGCATTAGCATAGCACTTGATGGTTTCACGGAGCGAGTTGAATTTGGCATCTGCGCACGTGTTTTGCAAGTATATATGGAGTAGATCATTTTAGAGAGGTGTGCACATGTTTGCACGTAGTGCGCACTAGTGTGTGAAAAATATCTTCTTTCAAGAAAGTCTTTGCTTTAATTTTTCTTTTGAGTGATAACTCTAGTTTTGTGAAAATTCATATTTTTCAATGAAAGATATGCTTTCAATGAAGCCTATGCTTCTGTTCTTGGGAGCAGGCTCTGTTTTGTACCTTCGTTCATGTTCTTGAAGCCTATGCTTCGTTTTCATATTTTTTAACATATTTTGGTGGGAGCTTTCTCCTCAAGATCATGGATCTTAGGATCGATCCCTTCATAAAAACCTATGCTTTTGTATAGAAGAGAGAAATCCTAAGATTTTTCAATCATGTGCATGGTGAACCGAAGATATATAGAAGTCTATACTTCAAGGAGATAGAGCCTTTTCTTTTTGATGTATTTTCCTTACCTAGTAAAGTCTAGAGTTTCTTGGAGAAGTTGGAGGCATAGGCCTTGAGAGCTCTCTCTCAGTTAATGAAGGAGATGATAATAATAATTATCGCGATGGGGATTTTTCTTACCAAGGGCTCCTATTTATAGGAGAGAGATTTGTTATGGTAAATTCCTAACAAAAAGTGGAATTGATACATATCAATTCGGGTTGCATGCGCACCATTGGATCAAAGATCCCAACAACTTCTTGTCAGGAAAGTTATCAGAGAAGATTTTCTTCCAAGAGAGCAAAGGCTCCTACAGAAGCGCACGCTTCAGAAATGCACTTACGCATCATCTTGTACATTCTTGTACATGCGCATGTGCATTACACGTAGCGCAGTGCTTGTACATGCGCATGCAACGCACTGAACAAGTGCGCATCAGAAGCTTTCGCTTCAAGCTTCTATAGCGTTTTCACTCTAAAGAGAGTAAACACCATAGATGGTGCGCACCAAAAGTGGATGTGCCCTAAATGGCGGGAACAGTGTACATATTAGTAAAGTAAGTACAAAATATAAGCCGAACAAAAGAATGTATATTTTATTCATTTTTTTCAAGTTTGTAGACAATTTGAATGTAAATACATTGATATTTAGAAAAAAAATGTAAAATACATCGGGCTCTCATTTGAGGGTTGAATAGAAATACTTGAAGGTATTTTAGTGTCAACTTGGTGAAAGTTGATGGGAATTGGCCCATGTGGGGGCCACATCACTTCTGCCAGTGTATAAGACATCCTGGATAGGGTCTATACTAACCCCTTTAAGTTAAGGGCATAGTAATTCATTTGAAGTAGGTGGTATTTCATTTGAAATGCAAGTGGGATACCCTAAGTAGGATTCACACCAATCATACCTGAGTGAGACACCCTAGATAGGGTCTACACAACTTCATTTAAAGTAGGGAACACTTCATTCGAAGTGTAGATGGGTCCCCTAGATGGGGTCCACATATATTAAGGAAACAGATAAGTTTCCATTTAGGGAGGCCTATTTAGGGCCTCCCGAAAGACCGGTAGGGGTCCCGAAGCAGCCGGAAGGCCATTTTGAGACCTCCCGAATGCCGCTTCAAGCCAGGTTAGAAACTCTTTAGAGTTTCTTTTGATGAAATTCATTTATATGAGTTTCATGCACATAATGAGAATATGGGGGTATCATTCTCAATAGTTTGTGCAACGTGAACACATGGATTTGTATTCAAGAGATAAGAACATGGCTTTGGGGTCCATGTTCATGTGATGAATGCACTGCATTAACTGAAAAAGACATGCTCCGTAAGCTCAATAAGTGCATAGGGTATTCCTACTCACAAATGGGTTGAGAATAATGTTTTCCTATTCATGAAGATTCTGAAGACATGGTTTTCATGTCTCAAGACATGAATGGAGTATTCGATTCAAATATGTCTGTCATAGACATACATCACACACAGACATGCTTATACCTGAAGATGAATAGGGTTTTCCTATTCACATGTCAGGAGACATGATTTCTATATCTCATGAATAAGGTTTTCCAATTCAAAGATATCCTAAAGACATATTTTTATGTCTTAAGGAATGAATGGGGTTTCCATTCATGTGATTTAGAGACGCACTTTTATGTCTCAGAATGAATAGATTTTTCTATTCACCATTTCTGGTTTAAAAGAAAGAACATAGGGTTTTGACCTATACTCTTTAAGAAATAGCTTGTTTATTTTTGTTTACATGTTAGGAAATATGATGTCCTGTTACTCAAATATGCAGAACATGGGATGGCCCATGTTCTTGGTTCGGTTATATCGGTCAAGAACACTTTTATGTTCTAAGTCTCCTTCATCATGGAAGAAGCCGTGGCCATGGTTCCCGAGGTTCTCTATTGAGGTTGAAAACTTGTATAAGTTTTCATGGTTCTCTCTTTGGTCAGCGAGAGATGGAGAGAGAGAGAGAGGGGAGGAAGGAGGGAGGAATCGGAAGAGTGAAGGAATGGGGTATCTCATTCTTGTATTCTCACCTTCTTTTTTTCTTTCTTCTTCTTCCTTCTTTTGAGAACTTTATTTAAAGTTCAGAGCTTCGAGGCCAAAGAGTTCTCGATCCTTGATCTTTTTTCTTCTCTTCGAGCCCTTTTTAGTTTCTCACATAAGGGTATTTATACCCTTCGGTGCGTGGGGAGTAGTGATAACTACTTTCTCAATATCAGAAAAGTGGGGGGAAGAAAATCCCCCCACTATCTCCTGAAAAATAAGTCAAGCCTGTTCGGGAGAAGGAGGTCCCATCACTATTTATCGTCAGGACTCCCTAATTAGGGGCCTCCCGAGATTGGGAGGGGGAGTCCCGGTAGGCAATGTCCCAAATCAACTCAATTTTGAGTTGAGGCAATTCAGTTTTAAGTTGTATTGCGGGAGATCTCCCTAGGCAGGGGGTCCCGCCAGTGACGAACAAGCCTTTAGCTTGTTCTTGATCATGTTTTGATCGAAGATTTGATCACTAGAGAAATACTGTAAGTATTCCAACTTTCTTTTAGGAGTTAGAATTTTAACTCCAACAGAGACCTCCCGGTATTGGGAGGGGGTCCCGATGGGGGAATGTTCAGAATAACTCATTTTTGAGTTGTTTCCAAAGGAATTGCCCAAGGCAGGGGGTCCCACTTACGATGAACGAGCATTTGGCTTGTTCTTTTTATCATAACCCCCATTTTTGAGCTTAAGTGATCAAGTTCTTGATCATTTGTTCAAATACTGGTATAAGTATTTTAAAAATCTTGTTAAGATAGTGATCAAGTTCTTTATCATAACCCCCATTTTTGAGCTTAAGTGATCAAGTTCTTGATCATGTTGGAGTTAAGATTTTAACTCCAACAAATGCCCCACAATAATGGATATGCACATATTTTTGCATATCTCATTGTTGTTTAGATTGCATCTGATTTTTAGATATAAGAACTGGATTTTTAGTTTCGGCCCGCCGGCCCAAGCATCGACTGGGCCAGGCGGAGGTATGGGGGGGAGGCTACGTGCGCACACGTGGCGATGATCCAGTGGTTACTGGATCGTCTCTTCCTCTCCCTTTTATTTAAACAGAGGAGGGAAGAGAGAGCAACTCATTTGAGTTTCTATTTTCCTTCAAGAGAATTCTAGGGTTTCCACTGAAGATCATCATCTTCATCGATCATCCTTGCCTTCTTCTTCATCAAGGTAGGGTTGATGGCTCTCCGATGGTTTGGACAAAGAGAAGGCATTTTTGATTTCTCTGGCAACCTTCCCTTGATCTCTTTAAGATCGATTCGGCAGGGGTGACGAACCCCTATGGTTTCTGTTAGTTGTATGTATGCTCTAGAGGCCAGTATTGTACAGATTATGTATATTATATTGGATGCTTGGACATATATAGAGATGACTTTCTTGCTCGACATGATAGTATGCTATCTGGTTGCTATTTATCTTAACATGTACACTAGTCTCTTTATACTGTCTTATAGTTACATGTTGGTAAAGCCCTTAGGATTTGTACTTGACTACCTAGACTATGATGCAGATCATACTAGTGGGGACATGGTAGTCCATAAGTACATCCTTCAAGGTCCCTAGTCGTGGGTGTATCGAGACGGGGCATCGATATACCAGAGTAGACTAGCGTATACGCTTCTCGACCCATGTGATGGGCGATGGATGATCCCATATCCATTGGTGTTTGACATCAGAGATGGTATACGGGTGCTCAGTGGAGACTGAGTACACTGGACGAACTCGCCGAGAACTCTCAGATGGTATTATACCTCACGTCAGATGGCAGTTCTCAGGTGACACTTGTACAGGTTAGTCTGTAGACCCGAGATCGTCATAGAGTCTTGTGTGATTCCCACTGTGCTTTGATCTCCACCTTACCACGTCCATGAGGGCGTGCAAAATGGTGGTCTTTGGGTACAGTCCCGAGTCACATGGAGGCAATGAGCGATAGGAGGGGTTTCGTCTCTCCCGGTATTGGGAGTTGATGTTGCGCTGTGCTCGATTGGCCGTAACAGGGAAGTCCCTGGCCAGGGCTGATCAGAGATTTGCTGGTAAGTGTTACCAGTAGTTTCTCGACCCGTTACGAGCCTCACATCAGCACGACTTATCGGGTTATTGGGGTCTGACGTATACCACCCCTAGACTTGATATGCGACGTATCAGACGAAGAGACCGGACTGTATGGTAAGTGTTACTGGTCGGATTCGCAGGAGTGTGAGCGGGCTAGCTCGTCGATCTTCTGATCGCTCAATACCCGGGTGGCCGTTACGTTTAGCAGACCGCTTGCGGCTTGTGGGTGCTTGATATGATCATCATCTGCTACCGGCGTATTGACGAGTCTTTAGAGTCCTACACAGAGGTTTCCTGGCTCAAGCGAAACGAAATAGGAGCGCATATGAGATATGTGCAGGACCGAGAATAATGCGTGTATGTGATACCGCATTTCATTCTCGCGATATATGTTTCGATTGGTTATATTCGATATGACCTAGTTATCGAATCATAGATTCGATAAATCGATGCATTGAATACTAGTCGGTTATGTGCGACATGACCGGATCATTGAATCAAGTGTTGATTTAATGATTTAATGTATAATTATATATTTGATATATTACTTTGCATTAACTAGTATTGGTTCACTTTAAACGGATTTTTCTCACTTGATGCACATTGTATATGTGATATGCTTTCGTGCACTTTTTTGTATCATGTTTGATGATACTTGATCATTATGTTAAGTGTATAGAATTAATCCATGGTTAATTTGATAATTAGGGTTTTGCATATTCATTTATTTATTTATTTGAAATGGATTATGATGAGAATGGTGGCTCTTTTTGTTTTAAGTTGAAGCTTCATGAAGCTTTGACTTTGCTAACCATCCTTATCTTCATGCTTAACCCTAACCCTCTAAAGTGACCATGGTTTATTCTCTACACTTAACCCTAGTTTAGTTATGATAAGTATTTGATTTTCTATTTTCTTTTGATCATACTTATCATAAGTAGCTCATTTTTCTTCTTCTTCTTCAAGTGAGCAACCTTAATGCCATCAATGGCAACTTGTGATCTAGTGAGCAAAATCCAAATCTAAAGTGAACCCACCTCCTATTTCTTCACCCTCTACCTCTTGCCAAGTTGTTTTGGGTGTTTACTTCACAAGTTTCACAAGTTTGTGAAGTCGGAGCTTGAGTTTGTGCAACCTCGACGTAGATCGTCTTTGACACAAAGCCGACGACCTATTCCTCTTGCTTTCCTGATGAAGCCGATGATCGAGTCGAGGATTCATGATGGACAGCGAGGGCATGACCACGTGGAGCTAAGGAGGCGGAAATCCGGATCTACAAAGGTTGTAGCATCTCAACTTTAGTTAAATAGTTAACTAGATTATAGTTTCGCCTAGACATCTAGTAAACGATCCATGTTAGGGTTTCTCGGCTTCCATAATTTTTAAAATTGGCATGGTCGATGCCTTGAAAGACTTCATTAGGATGCCTAGGAACCCTACAGTGGTATCAGAGCCTAGCTAGAGCCTTAGGCGAAATCTAGACGGAGTTTGAAGTCCGAAACAACCCGAAACCCTAGAATTTTAGAGCTCTCTGGACATTTTCATAAATCTGGGAATTTTTGATATTAAAAATGTCTAAAAAATTCAGCATAGAATTCTAAGCATTACTGTGTAAAACGCTTCCCTGAACTGTTCATTGTGCCGCGGAAGCGCGGCAGAAGCATGCCTTCTGCCGCTCTTCCGCGGCCACATGGTGACATCATCCCACTATTTTTGCACAGTAATACCTGATAAATTCTGGTGAGTTTTCTGGGTATTTTTAAATTTATTTAAGGGTTGAGTGCTCTGGAGTTATATTGGGAATCGATGAATTCGATCGGAATATCAAACTTTGTCTAAGTGTTTTTCCAGATAACTGTAGAATATGTGAAAGAGTTCGACCGGATACAAATACCCAAGTTTTCCCCTACCGGAATAATTCCAAGTGTTGGATTTTTCTGTGGTTAAAAGACGTTCTGAGTAGTGCAAGTAACGCGATGGTCCCTCTAGAAGACACAAACCTTAACTCGATTATGTGACCGTCTTGAACTGCCCTTTGAACCTTCGGGTTTGGGGCAGTACGGCGTGCCACATGTGAGGCGTTGGCTTGACCCTTCTACGGCTGGACCGTTGGTACTGAGGCATGAAGTGAATGTCTTTGAACCTATTTCATGTGTTGATCGGTGTCGGGAAAACTTGGGTGTTCGAATGTTCGATCGGAAAGTTTAATATATTCTATTTATCCGGAATTGGATACAATAATTGTAATTCACAAACAGTTATGAGATAACTGGATGAATGTTATAGATCTAGCAGTTTAGTTTCACAAGATATCGAAAAGAGTTTTCGATGATGGGACTAAAATGCGGGGTTTATAACTGTTAGGCATGTGATGTCTAAAGAAGTTGCGGATTCCAATTGTTGTAGTTTTACACTTTCTTTTCTGTGACCGTAAGTGTAGTATGTTCATATCGCCGGTTTCGTTGCTATACATCAACGACAATTGGGGTATGCATACTTACTTACGTTGATGACATGTGATGTTATGTGTTGCTGGATATGTTATATTGGATCGTCGTGTTCGAATAGCCGGGGTTTTTTATGTGAGATGAGTGTTTTTCATTTTCATTCATGTAAAAACTTGTATGTAATATTCTTTTATTTGGGGCACTTCCAGGTAGCGGAAGTTGTCACCCTTTGTATATTATTTACTTTTCCGCATTAGGATAGACCCAAGGAGGGGAGCACAAGTAACCGGGTTCTGGGGTCCAGTGGGAGACCAACTCGAGGAGTCGAGTCCGGGTCTCCTAACCCTAGAATTGGCAGGGTTGCTTGCCGCTCTCGTAGGGGTCTAGGGGTGTGGGATTGGCTATTCATCACGACCGTGGAATCCGTGTTTTATACTGGCTCGTATTGAAAACACGGACGTCCTAGTATATCCAATATTTCATATGTTTATTCTGCTGCGATTTCTGTGATGTGATTCTGTGATGGATATAGTATATAGTATATATGATATATTATATAGACGTTACTTATGCTTTACACCCGCGCTAGCCCTGCCCTGCTCTGTCGTTAGTTACCTAACCTAACGGTGCACGAGGGGACATCGAGGCGAATGCGGATGGCATAAGTGTACGTCATATCTATCTGTGATGTTTAGGTATTTAAATGATGGGACTTCATTAATGTGATTAATGAAAGATAAGAAACCTAAGATGTTGTAGAATCAGATTTTAAATAAAACAGGTAGCTACAGTTCTTGCTTTGCATAGCGGTATATATGATATACCCCGCACCTTATTCGATAAGGAAAGGACCGAGATCCCTTCACCGGGAGTGACTCCTTTAGCAATAACTGGCAGATGCTACAGACCCGGTTTGCTTTTTGACTGCTTTTGGGTTTTTGCTTTGCACAGCGATATATATGATATATCCCGCACCTCATTCGACGAGGAAAGGACCGAGATCCCTTCACCGGGAGTGACTCCTTTAGCAAAACCAGAAAAGCCTCAAAATCACTCCATTTTAAAACTTCATTTGATTCTACAACGATAACAAGTTCATTACGCAATAGGTTTTCAGAAAAACCTGTCGTAGCCCTCCGTCATTTCAGATAAATACTAGTTAGTATTCGTGCTACGTTTGTTGACTATGTTAAGGCGTAGTGTGCGGTAGCTAATTAGTGCTTATCTGTATAAGCATATGATGCGATTGGATTAGGGTAGTCGTGCGACTTTGTTGACTATGTTAAGGGTCGTGCGGGTGGGTTTAATTCAATCGGGAAATGACGGGTTGAAATTGACTAGCACTTATGATTTGTTGACTATGTTAAGGTCATATAGCTTCTAGGGGCAAAAGATTATCGGGAATTTCAAGTGTTGAAATTTGCAATGAGATTGCATACCTTCTATGAGATAGTTGGATCCCGATACCCACTGCGAGTAAGAGTTACTCCTGGGAGAGTTTTATACATTACAATTAGCCGATCAAGTAGGTGTCTAGAAAGGTGTTAACGAGGTTATGCCTCTGGGAAAACGAGGTTTACAGTAATTAGGTTCGTGCGAAAGCACGGGGGACCTCCCTCAAAGTACCGACACTGGCCTGGCTGAAAGATTGGCGAACTTGTAGTGTGTAATTAATCCCGGCTAGTCTTTCCTTTTAGGGTTTGGAGGAAGATTTGATAAAAAGCAGTGGGAGCCATCCTGATTAGATAAGATAATAACCAATCTGATCTTGCACGAGCTCACGCTAAAGTGTTTTCTTCTCTCTCTCTCTCCAGGTAGCGACCATTTCATGCCTTAATCAAGATAATAATATGGATGTATTGACCGAACCCGCATGTTATACTGTGCTGGGGAACGTTGGTTCCGTTCTTTCTTATAAGTGTTATAGGAATGAACAGGATATAGGGGAATACCAGGATTCTCATGCCACCCAATTAAAGAAAGTACATGTTGATGCATTTTCTTCGGGTGTGTTCGTTACTGAGAACTGTTTCTCCATTTGCTCTACGTCCTGGGTATTGGATACCGGGTCAGGATCCCATATATGTAATCAGTTACATGGGCTTAGAAAAGGTAGAGAACTTGGAGAAGGTGATAAAGACATAAGAGTTGGAAATGGTGCAATTGTTGCAGCTAAGACTGTCGGAGAATATCACCTTGTATTACCAACTGGAAATACATTGGTTCTGAACGAATGCTATTACATGCCGAACCTGATATGCAACATTATATCGGTTTCTTTATTAAGTAAAGAGGGATATAATTTTGTATTACAGGACAATGTTATGAACATTTTCCATAACCAAAAGTTGGTTGGATCAGGCACGTTATGCAATGGCATTTATGTTCTAAATCAATCAACAGTTCTGAGCATAACAAACACACACAAGAGGAAGAGTTCTGAACTCAACGAATCCTTCTTGTGGCATTGTAGACTGGGTCACATCAATGTGACACGACTGGCTAAGTTGCATAAAGATGGATATTTGAAACCTTTCGAATTTTCATCTTATGACACTTGCCAGTCATGTCTCAAAGGCAAGATGACCAAGACTCCGTTTACGGGACACGGAGAAAGAATTACCGAACTCTTAGGACTGATACATAGTGATGTATGTGGTCCCATGTCTACACATGTCAGGGATGGTTCTTCGTACTTCATTACATTCACTGACGATCTCTCTAGATTCGGATATGTGTTCCTAATGAAACACAAATCAGAAGCTTTTGAGAAATTTAGAGAATATAAACAAGAAGTCGAGAACCAAACCGGAAAAAGTATTAAAATCCTTCGATCTGATCGAGGAGGTGAATACTTGAGCAATGAATTCCTGGACTTCCTAAAAGAGAATGAGATTCTCTCTCAGCTGACTCCTCCATATACACCACAGCACAACGGTGTATCTGAACGGAGGAACCGCACCCTATTAGATATGGTGCGCTCTATGATGAGCACAGCTGAGTTACCTATTTCCTTCTGGGGATATGCGCTGGAGACAGCAGCATACCTATTGAATCAAGTTCCATCTAAATCTGTACCTACCACACCATATGAGATATGGAGTGGGAAGAGACCATATTTTAAACGAGTTAAAATATGGGGTTGTCCGGCCTATGTCAAAAGACAATATCCAGACAAACTCGAGGCACGGTCAGTTCTTTGCAAGTTTATGGGATATCCTAAGAATTCCCAAGGATATTTATTCTACCATGCTGAAGAACAAAAAGTGTTTGTTTCTCAATATGCCACCTTTTTAGAAAAGGAATTTCTTGAAAAAGAAATTAGTGGCAAAGTGGTAGAGCTGGAAGAGGTTCCAGATACACAAACAGTAACTGAAGATTTAGTGGAACCAGAAGATTCAGTAGCTCCCAATGAACCTCAGCCTCTCCGCCGATCTAGTAGGGTTCCTCGCCAACCTGAGAGATACTACGGTTTTCTCATGAACGGTGGGAGCGAGGATTGCATCATGGAGGATGATGACCCAACTAGCTTCGAGCAGGCCATCACGAGTAGGGACTCAGTGAAATGGCTGGATGCTATGCGGTCCGAGATGGAATCCATGTACACCAACAAAGTATGGACTTTGGAAGTTGCTCCTGAAGGGGTAAAACCCATTGGGAGCAAGTGGATCTTCAAGAAGAAACTTGGTGTAGATGGGAAAGTGGAGACTTTCAAAGCTAGACTTGTAGCAAAAGGTTTTCGTCAAAGACCAGGTGTAGACTATGACGAGACCTTTTCTCCAGTGGCTATGCTTAAATCCATCAGAATCATGCTTGCCATTGCTGCCTTTCATGACTACGAAATCTGGCAAATGGATGTTAAGACCGCCTTTCTAAATGGTGATTTAGAAGAGTGCGTGTACATGACTCAGCCAGAGGGCTTCGTAGACAGTGGGAGCAGCGGGAAGGTGTGCAAGCTGCTTAAATCCATTTATGGATTAAAGCAAGCATCGCGGAGTTGGAACATCTGCTTTGACGTCGTTATCAAAGAGTTTGATTTCGTCAAAAATCCAGATGAACCTTGTATCTACAAGAAGGTGGCAGAGAGTAAGGTTGTCTTCCTCGTATTGTACGTGGACGACATACTCTTGATAGGAAATGATATTCCTATGCTACAATCGGTCAAGCTCTTCTTATCACAAAGATTCTCAATGAAAGATCTTGGTGATGCCTCCTGCATATTGGGGATCAGGATCTGTAGAGATAGATCCAAAAGGATTTAGGGATTGTCCCAATCCAGGTACATTGACACCATACTAAAGAGGTTTAGTATGGAAGAGTCCAAGCGTGGGAACATGCCCACGATCTCTGGAGTCACTCTCTCCAAAGAGATGTCTCCCAAGACTGATTTGGAGAGAGCTCGCATGCAAGGTATACCCTATGCTTCGGCAGTAGGCTCTATCATGTATGCGATGCTATGTACCAGACCCGATGTAGCATACTCACTAAGTGTAGTGAGCAGGTATCAAGCTGATCCTGGAGAGAGTCACTGGACAGCTGTGAAGAGCATTCTCAAGTACTTGCGAAGGACTAGAGATATGTTCTTGGTGTATGGTAACGGAGAACTCCAAGTGGAGTCCTTTACCGATTCGAGCTTCCAGAGTGATAAGGACGACTCTAAGTCGCAGTCGGGCTTTGTCTTTACCCTTTACGGAGGGGCGGTTAGCTGGAAGAGTTCCAAGCAGGAAACCGTGGCAGACTCGACGATGGAGGCTGAATACATCGCTGCCAACGATGCTGCTAAAGAAGCTGTCTGGATCAAGAAGTTCATTTCTGAACTTGGAGTGGTTCCATCCATTGAGCATCCAATACCTTTGTATTGCGATAACAATGGAGCGGTGGCTTTGGCCAAGGAACCCAGGTCCCATCAGCGGTCCAGGCATATTCTGAGGCGGTATCACCTGATCCGGGAGATAGTTGATCGCCGGGAGATCGAGGTCAGGAGGGTTGACACGAAGAACAACACGGCGGATCCACTCACGAAGGCCATTCCCCAGATACAATTTGAGAGACTCTTCGGGATGCTCGGTATGAGATACTACAGCAGCTGGCCCTAGTGCAAGTGGGAGATTGTTAGTTGTATGTATGCCCTAGAGGCCAGTATTGTACAGATTATGTATATTATATTGGATGCTTGGACATATATAGAGATGACTTTCTTGCTCGACATGATAGTATGCTATCTGGTTGCTATTTATCTTAACATGTACACTAGTCTCTTTATACTGTCTTATAGTTACATGTTGGTAAAGCCCTTAGGATTTGTACTTGACTACCTGGACTATGATGCAGATCATACTAGTGGGGACATGGTAGTCCATAAGTACATCCTTCAAGGTCCCTAGTCGTGGGTGTATCGAGACGGGGCATCGATATACTAGAGTAGACTAGCGTATACGCTTCTCGACCCATGTGATGGGCGATGGATGATCCCATATCCATTGGTGTTTGACATCAGAGATGGTATACGGGTGCTCAGTGGAGACTGAGTACACTGGACGGACTCGCCGAGAACTCCCAGATGGTATTATACCTCACGTCAGATGGTAGTTCTCAGGTGACACTTGTACAGGTTAGTCTGTAGACCCGAGATCGTCATAGAGTCTTGTGTGATTCCCACTGTGCTTTGATCTCCACCTTACCACGTCCATGAGGGCGTGCAAAACGGTGGTCTTTGGGTACAGTCCTGAGTCACATGGAGGCAATGAGCGATAGGAGGGGTTTCGTCTCTCCCGGTATTGGGAGTTGATGTTGCGCTGTGCTCGATTGGCCGTAACAGGGAAGTCCCTGGCCAGGGCTGATCAGAGATTTGCTGGTAAGTGTTACCAGTAGTTTCTCGACCCGTTACGAGCCTCACATCAGCACGACTTATCGGGTTATTGGGGTCTGACGTATACCACCCCTAGACTTGATATGCGACGTATCAGACGAAGAGACCGGACTGTATGGTAAGTGTTACTGGTCGGATTCGCAGGAGTGTGAGCGGGCTAGCTCGTCGATCTTCTGATCGCTCAATACCCGGGTGGCCGTTACGTTTAGCAGACCGCTTGCGGCTTGTGGGTTCTTGATATGATCATCATCTGCTACCGGCGTATTGACGAGTCTTTAGAGTCCTACACAGAGGTTTCCTGGCTCAAGCGAAACGAAATAGGAGCGCATATGAGATATGTGCAGGACCGAGAATAATGCGTGTATGTGATACCGCATTTCATTCTCGCGATATATGTTTCGATTGGTTATATTCGATATGACCTAGTTATCGAATCATAGATTCGATAAATCGATGCATTGAATACTAGTCGGTTATGTGCGACATGACCGGATCATTGAATCAAGTGTTGATTTAATGATTTAATGTATAATTATATATTTGATATATTACTTTGCATTAACTAGTATTGGTTCACTTTAAACGGATTTTTCTCACTTGATGCACATTGTATATGTGATATGCTTTCGTGCACTTTTTTGTATCATGTTTGATGATACTTGATCATTATGTTAAGTGTATAGAATTAATCCATGGTTAATTTGATAATTAGGGTTTTGCATATTCATTTATTTATTTATTTGAAATGGATTATGATGAGAATGGTGGCTCTTTTTGTTTTAAGTTGAAGCTTCATGAAGCTTTGACTTTGCTAACCATCCTTATCTTCATGCTTAACCCTAACCCTCTAAAGTGACCATGGTTTATTCTCTACACTTAACCCTAGTTTAGTTATGATAAGTATTTGATTTTCTATTTTCTTTTGATCATACTTATCATAACTAGCTCATTTTTCTTCTTCTTCTTCAAGTGAGCAACCTTGATGCCATCAATGGCAACTTGTGATCTAGTGAGCAAAATCCAAATCTAAAGTGAACCCGCCTCCTATTTCTTCACCCTCTACCTCTTGCCAATTTGTTTTGGGTGTTTACTTCACAAGTTTCACAAGTTTGTGAAGTCGGAGCTTGAGTTTGTGCAACCTCGACGTAGATCGTCTTTGACACAAAGCCGACGACCTATTCCTCTTGCTTTCCCGATGAAGCCGATGATCGAGTCGAGGATTCATGATGGACAGCGAGGGCATGACCACGTGGAGCTAAGGAGGCAGAAATCCGGATCTATAAAGGTTGTAGCATCTCAACTTTAGTTAAATAGTTAACTAGATTGTAGTTTCGCCTAGACATCTAGTAAACGATCCATGTTAGGGTTTCTCGGCTTCCATAATTTTTAAAATTGGCATGGTCGATGCCTTGAAAGACTTCATTAGGATGCCTAGGAACCCTACAGTTTCGTCCAGCCAAATATCGAGAACCAAGGAGAAATCCTTGCTCTGCTTCCATGGAAATGGTGATTAGCCATTTCCTTTCATGGAATTGGGATTTTCTCCCAATTCTTGAGAACTAGGGTTTTCCTAGTTCTTTGGAAAATAGCCAAATACAGAGGGGGTTCCTGAAGGGTTTCCCTACCCCGGGAGGCTTCCCAAGTGCTTTGGGAGGCATCCTGGCAAAGGCTTTTGCCTCTATAGGCTGCGGGACCCCATGTTTTGGGTTAAACACTTAGCCTAATTGGCTAAGTGTTCCTTCATAGGATCACTTCGTGATCCATGGGACCACTTGTGATCCATGTGGACCACTTTGTGATCTATGTATACACTTAAGCCAATTTTGGCTAACGTTTCTATATAGGATTACTTTTGTGATCCGCGTTGACACTTAGCCAATTTTGGCCAAGTGTTCCAATATAGGATCACTTTTATGATCCATGGGACCACTTTTCTGATCTATGTGGACCATATGGTGATCCATGTAAACCATCTCCTTTTCCAGGGGTTTTAAGTGTCAGTAAGCCTTCTTGCTCTGGTAGAGTAGGCTTTGGGGCTTCGTTAAAATTGTTTGTCTCATACTCGTGTGTAATTTATTAACACATGAACTTTAAAGTTGTGCAACTACAATGTCGGCTGATAACACTGCTGCTGCTCCTGAGAGCAATCCTTCTCCTGTTTACAGTGACGGTGTCGTTGTCTCGATGGAGACTCAAGTACCGGTTATGCAGGGCGAATAATTTTCATCCCATACTCCATGGCTACTTGAGCTCCCACCTCTTATAAAAAGTCCGTCTCCTATGGATGTGGAAGAGCAACAAGTGGATTTTGGGGACTACGATACAGAGGGAGTCCAGTCAGAGGCCGGTGCAATTGTTACTGGGGCCGCTGCTGATGGTGATGCCCAACAAGGCCTTATGAAATCAGGGGATGTAACAACTCCAATTTCAATGAACAGAAAATTTATTTAAAAGTTAATGTACAAATGGAGTATTTGCAATCCTGTGTACACTATAATTATTTGAATTGCTTTTGAACAGCAAGAAAACACTTGTAGCTCATTGGTAAAACCTTGCACTGTTGTGACGTAGCCCCTGTGATCGAATCCCCCCAGCCATATTATCTTTTTGTTGATTTTTCTTTTAATATTTTAGAAGCCCAAAGGTTTACATGTGTACTACATGTAAAATAAAGAGTCATACAGAAATCAAACATGTGCACTGAAGTATACAAAGCGACTAGGACATGTGTCACAAATCCCACACCCCACCTCACTGTTTCGACCGGCGAGATCTGTGCTAGGAACCGGCACCGCTGGTACCCCGTAGGGGATGCTCCCTAACTTTTTCCCTTGGCACCCCTTGTCCTACATCACTACCCCCATGTTGTTTGATTTCTCTGCATTCATCCAGAGAGTGTAATTTCACTCTTTAATTCTAATTTTAATGCATATTTTTAATGCATTCTTTAACCCTCAAAACCCTAATTTTCCCTATAAATACCACACCACATTTCACCCCTCCTTACTCAGAATTCTATTACAAAAACTCTATAAAATTTCCAAGTTCTAAGTTGTGCAGATGGAGTTAGCAAAGGGCAAGATTCCGACGACGTTCCAAGAAGAATCCGGCGACGAAACGATGCCCCAACGGTTCCAAAATCTTTCCCTACCTCCCTTCTTTCTTTATAGCTTGTAGTCCCCTCTTCCCTTCTCAATCTCTAGTATAACACTTTCACTTTTCAAAACTCGTCGGAAGCAGAGTTATTCCGACTTCCGATTCTCTTTTCTTTAAAAATCTAATTTTTATAAATAACAAACCTATCAATTTTTAATAGATTGCTTAGTAATCATTAACAAACACATTAGAACAAGTTTCATTTCAAAATAATGTATCATGTAACTTTTATCGTATTTTTACGGTAAAATACCATATACTTTACTTTCGACATAATTCAACATATTTCCTTGTATTACCTTTAGAAAACTCACGAGGTAATGACCTACCTCATCACAACACTCATCTTTGATATAGCACGATGGTTTGTAAAACATTCTTTGGGACAAAATACGACATTACAATTAAATACCCTAAACTTACAAAACCATTTCTTTAAAAAGTGTATTACTTAATTCCTTACAAATACGCCTCTACAACCTATTTTTGGGAACCCCGATCGGGATGGTATGGGTTATCGCACATTCTCGGTCTTAGTAGAGTGAGATGCAGACCTTCGCAAGGAGTATTCGATCTCGATGGAATTTTTGATGCAATTTTTAAGAAAATGAGATTTCAACAAAAAATAAATAAAATTTATTTTTATTAAATATATATATTTATAACTATTATCAAAATATCTATTTTAATATATTATACAAATATTCCATGTTTTTCTAAATCAAAGGAATCACAATTTCATGAAACTACCATTACAATTCAATACAAATTCCAATATTTCATTAAAATACTATATACAATGAAAACTAGGTTCTACTAACTAAAAAATTTCACTTGTATAGAATATACATCTATGAAAACCCTAAAAAAGATAATTAAAAACTTGAGGTGTATTTTGAAAATATATCAAAACTAATTTTACATAAACCCCCTCAAGTTATATTAAATTACAATAAGGACCCTAGTAAATATAGGTTTAAATGGGACCAGTTCTCTTGAGTCTCGGGGAGCCGGAGAATATGGGTGCTTGCCTATCTAAGGTAGAAAATCTAACAACGGTGTTATCAATACGGTAATGGTCTTGGAAAAAGAAACAAATCCTGTCGTCCATATGCAGCAGTTACCGATAACATCAAAACTAATTCAGGATTTCAATTTCTTTTCAAAGTGTCTAACTCAGACAAAGTCTCAATCTAATCAATCTGACTTGAATATAATTCAAGTATAAACTACAATACGACTTGAATCCATGAATACCATAATTCAATCTATATTGACCGAACCGAACCATGGATATACTTTGTTTACATGACTATCCATTTATATCCATTCCGTTTACTGATATCATGGTTTCGGCAAGTCATCCATCTATATAACAAAACAATACAATCAATACAAAATACATTACAGGGTTTTAAAAGGGTAGACTGGTACGGAATGTGTTAGAAGTGGCACAAAACGGTCACTTTAATACACCTAACCTAAATATACATTGCCGTTGTATCGTAGCTGAACGGTTCCTTGTGCTCCGTATACCTTACTCTTCGAAATAGTGGGACTCCTCTCGTATACACTGGCATATTCTATACCAAGCTACAAACAACTGCGTTAACATTATAATCAAACATTACTAGTTATATTCTATCTCTGTCTATTCTATCTCTACATTTCTTTGGGACTTACCGAGCGATTGTTCGCTGACGACATTCCTTTCTTCTTTCTTTGGAATGTTGTCAAGTGGATCGGACTCACTGGAGATCGAGCCCAGTACTGAGGACTTAGAGCAGTTTGCTATCGACCTAGAGCTGTAGGCACTTGTATATACTTTCATTTCAGTTATGCCATTGTTTAGGCATTACTTTCTATTCATGTATTTACATTTCCAGTTGTACCTGCAAAGAATTTTTAAATAAATAAAAGTTGTTGTTCATTTATATTCATGTCTCTTGTATACATTTTACTTTATATTGCTTAGAATCGCTTAGCGTGTTTACTTCGGAGTAAATACGTCGCATGACCGTCACGTGACCGTCGCGTCTCCTTGCCCGTACACTGGGAAGCGGGGTGTGACAGGTTTTGTTGGCGGCCCATGCAGGTCTGTTCTGCATGGAAATGCGGGTCAATTCTGCATGAAGTCCTAAGAAATATAACACAAGAATCTACAACTAAAAATATTCTTTATATTTCATATTTCTTGAATCTTACAATTTCATATACTTTGAATCTATCCTAACCCTATTTTTCTTTTAAGGTTATGGATTCTCCAAACAACACCAGCACCAACTTCAACAACACTCCACCACCTCTACTGCTTACGCCTACCGTCGCTGCTCCGATCAACGAGCAGACAGTGCTGCTTGAGGCAATCTGAAGCCTCCTGGAAGGACAACAGCAACAGACTTCTATTCTGATGAACCGTCCAGAAGCGGAAGTGCCCGGCGTGAGGCAATTCCGGGCATTGCACCCAAAACAATTTTTGGGAAAAGAGAGCCCTCTGGAAGCTGAAGAATAGGCTCAAAGTATTGAGGATGACCTGGCAGCGGCACAAGTGCCAGAGATCGCTTGGGTTCGAGTTGCGAAGCTGCAACTCACCGACAACGCCCGAGTATGGTGGAAGGCGGAAGAAAGCCGTCTTGCCCAACCTATCGAATGGAGGACTTCTCGCGACATGTTCGACGCGAAATACTTTCCAGAGACTGCCCAATTTGACATGGAGCAGCAATTCATCCACCTACAACAGGGTTCGATGTGGACTAAATCAGTGGATGAATATGATGCTGAGTTTACCATGCTCAGTAGGCAAAATATGTCTCAATATTCGATTTTCAAATATCACATACTACACAGCTAACACAAGACCTTAACAGGTTCGCGGCACACTTAATACTAACTGCTGAGATCAGGTCCAGACGATTTCAGCAAGGGTTAGATCCGGAAATCCAAGTTGCCTTAGCTACAGGGGATTTCCCAACCCACGAATTGGCTTTGAAAGCTGTCCGTAGATATGAGGCAGTGGTGAAGATGAAGGGCAGACCCCAATCTGCTAGAGTGAAGCGCCCTGCCACTCAGATGGCAGGAAGAGCCTCTTCAAGGCCACAATTTGTGCCCAGGAGACCGGGAGTACCAAACAACCGGCCTAACCCAGCCTTTTACACCTACTGTAGGAGAGATGGACACCTGGCGAAAGACTGCCGGCGTGCAAATCGCCTTTGCTTAGTCTGCGGCTCAGCCACTCATGACATTAGGTCTTTTCCTCGTAGACATAACCCAAATGCTGCACCCAGACCAGCAGTTACTTACCAGCAGCGCCACCCAAATGCTGCACCCAGACCAGCAATTACTTACCAGCAGCGCCCAGCCATCCAAGCACCTACTCCACAACTAGCTCTCCCTGCTCCACCTCCTCGTGGACCGACTGCACCTCCTCCTCGTCAGTTCCATCAAGCTCAAAGGAACGTACCTCAAGGACAACAGAACGGACAGAGGAATGCTCCTCCAGCAAGGAGGAATGTACCTAGGCGATAGGCTTTCACAATGACTGTGGAAGAAGCTGAAGCCACTGGCTAAGTCATCACTGGTAACAATTTCCTTTCAAACTTTCTTTTAGTCTTTATACATACCTATATATCTTTTCCTTATACCTAAAACCTATCCCACATAACTTATGTACAATCTTAGTAGCCTCGCTTCCTGCACTAGCACTCTTCGATACTGGAGTATCTCATTGCTTTATGTCGCAACGGTTCGTCCGAACTCATGCGATTCCAGTCAAACTTCTCGTATCCAGTTGGAATGTCAGTTCAGGGAACGACGTTCTAAAGGCAATAATGGGATACGGCCTGTGTCCAGTGGTCGTCTGCAGCAGAGAATTCTATGCCGACTTCAAGGTGCTGGACATACCAAATTTTGATGTCGTTTTGGGTATGGATTGGCTCAGAACTTTTTACTCTACCATCGACTGTCGTCAAAGGAGGGTGGTGTTCGAGATTCCAGACCATCCGGTCTTTTATTTCAAAAATGGAGACCGTACCCTGGAGCCAAGCACATACCATGCAAAACCGAAGAAGGCAGTGATTGCAGCATTTCAAGCGCAAGAAGGATCAAAGCCAGAGGTAGTTCGAGAGTTCGGCGATATATTTCCTAAAGACATATCAGGTTTGCCTCCCGATCGAGCTCTTGAATTCAACATTGATTTAGTACCTGGAGCACAACCGGTGATTAAAACACCATATCGGTTAAACCCTGAAGGTTTGAAGGAGGTCTGTACTAAGTTGGACGAATTATTGACGAAAGGATGGATTCTTCCCAGCACTTCAAGTTGGGGATCACCAGTTCTACTTGTGAAGAAGAAGGAAGGTTCATACAGAATGTGCATTAATTATAGAGCTCTGAATGAAGTAACTATAAAGAACAAGTATCCACTCCCGCGTATCGACGACCTATTTGATCAGCTAAGTGGGTCTTGCGTTTTCTCCAAGTTAGATCTTTGTTCGGGTTATCATCAGGTATTGGTCAAAGAATATGATATCCATAAAACGACATTCAGAACTCGCTATGGACATTACGAATTTCTTGTGATGCCATTTGGAGTGACCAACGCACCAGCTATATTCATGAACCTAATGAATCAAGTTTTCCGAGAGTATTTAGACAGGTTTGTTGTCATTTTCATCGACGACATCCTGGTGTATTCTAAGAGTCGGAAAGAATATGCCAAACACCTACGAATTGTCCTGGAGACTTTACGACAGCATCAACTCTATGCTAAGTATAGCAAGTGCGAGTTTTGGCTAGATCAAGTCGGTTTTCTCGGACATATTGTATCAGGCGATGGAATCTCTGTAGATCTAGCTAAGGTATCAGCAGTAAGCGAATGGCCGACACCAAAGTCAGTGAAGGGCATTCGAAGCTTCTTGGATTTAGCAGGATATTACAGAAGGTTTATTGAAGGATTTTCGAAGATTGCAACACCCCTGACCAAGCTTACACGTAAAGATGAAGAATTCGTGTGGTCAGAAGCATGCAAACTAGCTCTCGTAGAACTCAAGTCAAGATTGACATCGGCATCTATTCTCGTTATACCGGACCAATCTGGAGGTTTTGAAGTGCATTGCGATGCATCCGGTAAGGGATTAGGATGTGTTCTACATCAGCACGGTAAAGTTGTAGCTTATGCATCAAGACAGCTAAAGATTCATGAGCGCAATTATCCGACGCATGATTTGGAGTTGGCGGCCGTAATCTTTGCTCTTAAGATTTGGCGTCATTATCTTCTTGGTGAACGAGTGGACATATACACAGATCATAAGAGTCTGAAATATGTGTTTACTCAAAAGGAGTTGAATATGCGGCAGAGAAGATGGTTAGAACTTATGGCAGACTTCGACATCAACCTACAATATCATCCAAGGAAGGTGAATGTAGTACCTAATTCACTTAGTCGCCAACCATTAGCATTGAATCTCACCGCACAGTGGAAGCTTCAACAAGATTTGCATCAATTGGAGATTGAAGTGGTCATGCCAGGTAACGCTTCAAGTTTGATGAACTTACAAATTCAATCTACCATTGTCAATCAGATCAAAGCAGCTCAAGTAAGTGATGCTAAATTGCAAAAGATCAGAGAACAAGTAGAAAGTGGACTTCGAACAGACTTCATCATACATGACAACGGATCTTTGAGATACGGCAGTAGATTGTGTGTACCAAAAGATTCTGTGCGAGAAGAGTTGATGAAAGAAGCTCACAGCTTTCCTTATTCTGTACACCCTGTAGGTACAAACATGTACAAAGATCTGCGTCAAAATTACTGGTGGCATGGAATGAAGCGTGAAGTAGCCAGAAGCGTCGCTAAATGCTTGGTGTGTCAGCAAGTAAAGGCTGAACATCATAGGACTGCTGGTTTACTTCAACCGTTACCTATCCCAGAATGGAAGTGGCAACACATCACAATAGATTTCATGACTGCACTTCTTCGCAGCACGAAGGGTAACGATGCGGTATGAGTTATAGTGGATCGACTCACAAAGTCGGCTCACTTCATCCCTTTTCGAGTTGGCCAATCTACTGAGACACTGGCAAAGAAGTATATGGAAGTAAGTATGAATCTAAATAAGATTTAACTCTTCAATGTGTACTATTTCTGATACCCATGAACTCATACAGGAAATCATGAGATTACATGGAGTACCGGTTTGCATTGTCTCCGATCGTGACTCCAGATTCCGATCGCAATTTTGGCAGAGTCTGTAAGCTAGCTTGGGAACAAGTTTGAACTTTAGTACAGTTTACCATCCACAAACAGATGGACAGTCTGAGCGAACTATTCAAATACTTGAAGATATGCTAAGAGCGTGTATGCTAGACTTCGGAGGATCGTGGGAAGATCACTTACATCTTGTGGAGTTTTTATACAACAACAGCTACCAAGAAAGTATCGGAATGACACCGTTTGCAGCTTTATATGGAAGGAGGTGTCGTTCACCATTAAGTTGGAACGACATCAGAGATAGAGAATTCCTTAGATCTGAGATGATAGTGCCAAACCGGTGATATAGTTCGCGCTATCAGAGAAAGAATGCGCATAGCCCAAGATCGACAGAAGCACTAGGCTGATGCAAAGCGTCGTCATTTGGAGTTCCAACCGGGAGAACATGTATTTTTGAAGATATCTCCGAACCGTGGAGTGATTCGTTTTGGATGACTGGATAAGCTCAGTCCGAGTTATATTGGACCGTTCGACATACTCGAACGAGTCGAAGAAGTGGCTTATCGCTTGACACTTCCACCTTCATTGGAAGGAGTGCAAAATTTATTCCACATATCCCAACTCAGAAGGTATGTGAGTGACCCCAGTCATATTCTTGATCACTTTGAGCTCACTGTAGAGCCAGATTTATCCTGTAAGTAACAATCTATTGAAATCCTGGATAGAAAGGTGAAGTCACTTCAGAACAAGGAAGTAAACTTGAATGTGGGGTGTGAGGGAAAAAGAGGGGTGAGGAATGTCCAAAGGACGCGTGAGTGGTGCGTGGGCGCTGGGCGCCGGCGGGTCACGTGCCTGGCGCGTAGGCTCTGTTCGCCCGCGGGTCGCGCGCCCTGCACATGTGTGCTGGGCGCCAGCGGGTTACGCATGTTAAGAATATGTATGCCCTAAAGGCCATTATTGTGTGATACGGTGGATGCTTGGACATATATAGAGGACTTTATTGCTCGACATGATAGTATGCTATCTGGTTGTTCTTTATCTTAACATGTACACTTGTATTATTATACTGTCTCTTTGGTATATGTTGATAAAGCCCTTAGGATGTAGGCTTGACTATCAGGACTATGATGCAGATCATATTAGTGGGGCTTGTGTAGTCCACAAGCACATCCTTTAATAGTTCCTAGTCGAGAGAGTATCGAGACAGGGCATCGATATTCCAAAGTAGACTAGTGTGTACGTTTCTTGACCCTGTATGGGGCGATGGTTGATCCCACAACTATTGGTGTTTGACATCAAAGATTGTGTACAGGTGTTCATTAGAAGAATGGGTACACCGAACAGGACCCGCCGAGAACTCTTAGCCGGTACCATACCTATCGTCAGATAGCAGTTCTCTGGTGCACTTGTACAGGTTAGTCTATAGACTCGAGATCGTCATAGTGTCTTGTGTGGTTCCCACTGTGCTTTGATTTCCTCTCTACCACGGCTCAAAGGAGTCATGCAAACAGGTGGATTTTAGGTACAGTCCCGAGTCATATGGAGGCAGTGAGCAATAGGAGGGGTTTCGTCTCTCCCGGTATTGGGAGTTGATGTTGCGCTATGCTCGATTGGCTATAACAGCAAGTCCCCAGGGCTGATGAGATTTACTGATAAATGTTATCAGTAGTTTCTTTAATGGTTATAGGCCACACATTGGCATGACTTATCAAGTTACTAGGGTCTCACGATTCCACCCCAGACTCGATATGCGACATATCAGATGAAGAGACCGGACTATACGGTAAGTGTTGCTTATAGGCTTTACGAGAGTTTGGACAAGCTTGCTTGTTGATCTTCTATTCGCTCAATACCTGGGTAGCCTTTACGTCCAGCTAGTACCGCTGACGGCTTGTGGGTATCTGATGTGATCATTACCTACTGCTGGCGTATTGACGAGTCTTTAGAGTCCCACACGGAGGTTTCCTAGCTCAAGCAAAATGAAATAGGGCACATATGGTGATATGTGTGGGAGCTTGATTAAATACGAGTATGTGATACCGTATTCTAATCTCGTGATATTTGATATCGGTTAGGTTATATGTGATATGACCGGATTATTGAATCAAGTGTTGATTCAACGATTTGATTTATGTATATATATTTTTGATATTGGTCGGTTATAAATATGATATGATCGGATTATTGAATCAAGTGTTGATTTAATAACTAGTATCGAATATTAAACCGGTTATATGTGATTTGACTGGATTATTTAATCAAGTGTTGATTTAATAATATGATATACATATATATATGATATTAGTCGGTTATATATGATATAATTGGATTATTGAATCAAGTGTTGATTTAATAATTTGATATATATTTATATATATTAACTAATATCAAAGCTCACTTTAGATTTTCTTCTCTTTATATATCATTATGTATATATGTGATATATATATATATATTGGATTTGTATCATGGTTGATGATACATTGAACTAAGGTGTATGAGAATCACACTTGAAGTGAAATGAGAAGATAATAGGATGATTTATGAATTAAACAAAAATGGGAGAATGAGTCATTTTCTTTAGGAGCTTGTAGAAGTCTTGAGAAGCCATGACTCACCTCTTGATTTTGTCTTTATTCATAGATATTTTCTCACTCATCTAAATACTTCACATCATGGTTCATTCACTTTCTCATCTAAGTTCATCCTCATCTCATTTTCTTCTCTAGGTTCTTCTTGAGTTGAAAAAGAAAAGGAGAAAGAAGAAAATAAAGTGAGCAATATTCCTGCTTCATCAACCTATACTAATCTTGCCCATTAGTTTAGGTTGTTTCCTTCACTAATACTTTGATTAGTGAAGAGTGAGCTTGAGTTAAAGAGACTTCAAGGTGGATCATCTTCGGCCTCGAAAACTATAAAGCAAGCTTGTTCCTTTCACCAAGTGGAGTCAAAGAAGAGTTCTAAGGACTACTACTTGGAGCTTTAGAAGTGAAGGACCGGTCTACAAAGGTTGTAAACCCTTTTCACTTAATATAGAACTTGCTTTCTTGTACTCAAACCCTAATTCTCTAGTTTGATTCTAGGATAATATACCTTAGATCTCTAGATTTTTTAAAATTGCATACTTGATACTTGTAGAAACTTAGCAGAGATGCTAGGACATACTTTCAACACGTCCTGCATGTGGGTACTGGGCGCCAGTGGGTCATGTGCCCGGCACGCAGCCGCTGGGCGCCAATGGAAAATGGGGCTTAGCACCTGGGCTGGGCCCCGAGGGACTTTGGAGTTAAACTTCTAGGAGAAAAATGATTTTTATTTGGGGTTAAACCCCTGAAAGATCTGGATTTTGGGGTTAAATTCATTTGAAGATTTGGATCTTGGAGTGGAGCTTCTCAAAGATTGGTTTGGAGTTAAACTCCTAAAGAAGGGATTCTTGTTTGGAGTTGAACTCCCAACAGATTTTCAGAGATGATGAAACGAGACCCTTTCTTCTCCCTTGAGCCGTGGATTCTCTCTTAAACCTTGGATCTTCCCAAAGTGGGATTTTTGGAGATGGATCTCCTTCTTCCTTCTCTTTGTCGGTTGGATCTTGGAGAAAAGGGATGATAAGATTTAAAAATCTCCCATTTTAAAGATTTAATTGGAGATTTGATCTCTCCTTTGAGGGTTTTATGGTGAAAAACTATTTCTTGTTGGGAAAAGAAGAGTTAAACTCTTGATTTAATTCAAAACAGAGAAGAAGCTTTAAAACCTTGAGGAAGGAGAAGGAGGCACAAACCCTAATATTTTTTAGAGGAATTAATTTTTTTCCATTTCATCATCATGTTACCTTATATAGGCTTACAAATTTACATATAGCCCCTTAGGCTTTACAAAATGGCATTTTGCTCATCCCATATCTCATGTGCTTATTTCTTTTTGCGCATGAACCATGGGCTTTAAAAAAATTTGGCTTTTCGCCCATTTATTTTACATTCATGCATAGAAATTATATCAAACTTATTTATTACATAATTTTCTTCTTAGCATGAGGGAGGCCGGCCTCTTCATGTTTGGGCTCAACTTGGGTTTGGACCCACTTGGCTTGGACTTGGGCCCACTTAACTTAGAGTTGACTTTGATTTTGACTTGGTCAACCGGGATCTAATTTTTTACCCCAACACCTTGATGCAAAAGCCACAACTTTTCCATGCTGATGTAGAACACATCTTAATTTTTTACCGGACGCATTACAATGCATATCGAATCCGCCAGATCGATCCAGTATTACGAGAATAGGTGCAATGGTTAGCCTCGACTTGAGTTCTACGAAAGCCTTCTCATATGTTTCTGACCACACGAATGCTTCGTCTTTACGTGTAAACTTGGTCAAGGGTGCTACAATCCGTGAGAATCCTTCGATGAAGCGTCTATAGTATCCTGCTAAGCCAAGAAAACTTTTTATATTTTTGAAGGACTTTGGTGTAGGCCATTCGCTGACAGCTAACACCTTAATTAGATCTACAGAGATTCCTTCGCCTAAAACGATGTGTCCGAGAAATCCGACCTGGTCTAGCCAAAATTCACACTTGCTGTACTTGGCGTAGAGTTGATGCTGTCGTAGTGTCTCTACTATAATGCGTAAGTGTGCGTGCTCTTTCCGATTCTTTGAATACACCAGGATTTCGTCAATAAAAATAACAACAAATCTGTCTAAGTACTCTCGGAAAACTTGGTTCATCGGGTTTATAAAAATGGCTGGTGCATTGGTTGCTCCAAATAGCATTACGAGATATTCATAATGGCCATAAAGAGTCCTAAATGCCGTCTTCAGAATGTCAAACTCTTTGACTTTCACTTGATGATATCCTGAACGAAGATCTAACTTTGAGAAGACACAAGATCCACTTAACTGATTAAAAAGATCATCGATGCGAGGTAGCGGATAATTTTTCTTAATCGTTACTTCATTCAGTGCTTGATAATCCATGCACATCCGGTAGGTACCTTCCTTCTTCTTCGCTAAAAACGCCGGTGATCCCCAACTTGAAGTACTGGGTCTGATCCAGCCTTTCTTCAGGAGTTCGTCTAATTGGATACGAATTTCTTTCAATCCTTCCGGACTTAGTCGATATGGAGTTTTGATTACAGGTTGTGCACCGGGTTGTAAATCAATACTGAATTTAAGAGCTCGATCGGGAGGCAAACCTAATATGTCTTCAGGGAAAAAATTCTCGAAATCTCGAAATACTTCAGGCTTTTCTCTTTCAACTTGTAGGGAGGACACTTCAGCAGTCTTCGACTTGGTACGATAGCTTCCTGGCTTCAAGGTTCTGCCTCCACTTTTGAAATAGAAGACTGGGTGATCTGGTATCTCAAATACTATCCTCCTTTGACGACAGTCAATGGTAGCATAAAATACTCTCAACCAATTCATTCCCAACACAACATCGAAATTTGGAATATCTAGCACTTTGAAATTTACGTAGAATTCTCAACCGCAAACTACAACTGAGCACTGATCATATCCCAAAGTTGCCTTCAAGACTCCATTCCCGGAACTAACGTTCCAGCTTGAAATGAATGGCTTGACGGGAATCACGTGCGTTCTCATGAACCGTTATGACATGAAGCAATATGAAGCTCCGGTGTCGAAAAGTGTGAATGCAGGAAGGGTGACTATTAGTATATATCTAAGTTGTGTGAGGTTGCATTTAGATATAGGGAAAGTATAACGATGTACAAGTATTGAAAAGTTTAAAGAATGGGAAGAATTTACCGATGATGACTTGTCCCGTGGCTTCGGCCACTTTAACCTTCATTGTGAAAGCCTGATGTGTCGGTACATTCCTTCTTGCCGGAGGCACATTCCTCTGCCCTTGAGACACGTTTCTCTGTGCCTGATGGAATTGTTGACTATAGTGCCCTCAAGGCAATAATTGTAATCGTGGGCAGATGATTATAATGATTGAGGGAGAACCTATACGGATAGAACATTCTTACTCAAGATAATCGTATGCTATCTGGTTTGTCTCTGTCATCATGTACATGCATTATATGGTATTACAGATCATTATTACCTGTTGATAGAGCCCATAGGATTCTTGCTTGACTACCAGCATTATGATAGCGATCATATACGTGAGAGCTGGGTGGTCTATAAGCACATCCTAAAATGTCCCTAGTCGTGGGAGTATCGAGACTGGTCATTGATACTCCAGAATAGACTAGTGTATACTTATCGAGACCCCGACAAGGGGCGGTGGCCGGTCTGACAAGCCATTGGTGTCAATCAGTCACCTAAGATAGTATACAGGTGCTCATTGGGTTATGAGTACACTGGACGGACTCGCCGGGAACATGCTAGATGGTATTATACCTATTGTCAGATAGCAGTTCCCAGGTGACATGTGTACAGGTTAGTCTGTCGACCTGAGATCATCATTTGTCATGCAAACAGGTTTTAATTGGGTACAGTCCCGAGCCACATAGAGGCAGTGAGGTCGGGGATTCGTCTCTCCCGGTATTGGGGGTTGATGTCGCGCAGTGCACGAGTGGCCATCACCAGAAATCCTTGGCCAAGGTAGTCGAGAATTACTGATTTGGATCAGTAGTTTCTCAGTTGGTGATGAGCTTCATACCGACACGAAATATCGCGTTATTAGGGGTCTGACTTTATCCACCCCCTAGACCCGATATGCGATACTCTTAGACGAACGGACCGGACCGTACGGATATTATCACTGACAGGTTCAGTAGGGGTTCGAATGAGTTTGCTCGTCGACCTTCTTTTCACTCAATACCTGGGTAGCCGTTACGTACAGCTAGTGCCGCTGACGTGCTTGTGGTTAAACCCACTGCCAGCGTATTGACGAGTCTTTAGAGTCCCACACAGAGGGTTTTCCTGGTTCTGGCGAAACGATGTAGTAGCTGTATTGCATACATGTAGGGTTCCGATCGATTGATTGTACTATATACCAGGACTTTCGATCGGACAGTTGATAATACTAGCCGGCTCGGGTTTGAACCGGATTATTAAATCAGGTATTGATTTAATAATTTATGTATATGTATTTTGATATGTATATTCTACTATTATATTCTTTGTGTTATTCTATCTATTTGGGTAATTTTATTTCGGTACGAATACATGTATGTATATACAGTAGAATGTAATCCATATTTTTTACAGATAACATTTTAGAAGGTGGACACCTCATTTTGGGTTTGACCATTTATTTTAAATGGATAATGAGGTGGAAAAGAAATGATGGGGAGTATGGTGAGAACCATGATTGCATAGTGTACACAAATGAATTGTTAATTCATTTGTGCAAATTATTCAAGCAAGGGCTTGATTTTAAATTGGAGAAATATGTTTTACAAAACCTACCCTCTCATTTTCTCTCTCCATAGTTGGCTCATTATTTTGAGATGGGATTTTCTTCACCTTACCATTAGTTTCACTCCCTCTCTAGAGTTTCTTGAGTTCCTCCACCTTCATGCTTAACCTTCTTTCTACAATCCCATGAGTTGAGAATCAAGAGAGGATGTGAGATGGATAAACACTTAGAACACTCACTACATCCTAGGCATTCTAGATTAGCAACCTAGAATCCCTAGTTGCTTCACTTGCTTTTGATGTGGAGATAGAGCCATGAGCTATATCCCTCGGGTGGATCATCTTCGACGATGGAAGACCGGCGGCCAAGTTCAATCGAGCACGCCTCAAGGAGCTAAGGAAGCTGATGGAAGACCGAAGAACTTGGTTCGTTCAGTATAACCTTCTATCACCATAGTTTATAACTTTGTAGTTAGCTAGTAAAGGTTTATAGTTCGATCTTGACGGATTCGTTAGCGCCAAAATTTTTAAACGCCAGTTTTTGTTCCACACCGGCCACGGTAGATGGCCAGGGCGCTATCGTAACCCAACATGGTATCAGAGCC
The DNA here is from genome assembly GCA_030015575.1 of Agapanthus africanus. Taxonomy (NCBI): domain Eukaryota; kingdom Viridiplantae; phylum Streptophyta; class Magnoliopsida; order Asparagales; family Amaryllidaceae; genus Agapanthus; species Agapanthus africanus. The sequence continues at coordinate 35,443,689 of CM057346.1, forward strand.
TCCCATAAACCAATACTACCTAGTTGGAACAAAGTTAAAATCTCAATCAACAAATTTTTCCGAATCGTATTTCCATATTAGCATGATTGCTGTCAATTTTTAAAGGTTCAAATTTTTTTTGGGGTATCTTAAAAATATGTGCAGGCAAAACTAGAGCTAAGAAAAAAATTTGGGCATCTAACTCCAAAATTCCGCCGTGGGACCTAAGCCAAATGGCACTTTTTGCCAAGGAACCGCGGCTCTTTTTTTGCTACAGTGCCCCAATTTTTTTCTGGGGCTCTAGTTCATGGAAATATGATTTTTTGGATATTTGGTTTTGACCCAGATTTGTTTGAGTGCTGGTTTGCATTTGGGGGCCAATTTGGAAAAGTTTAGTCGAACCAAATTTTAAGTTCGTATTCATTAGTGCATGTGAATATATCTGCGACCGTGAATATCATTGAGCGGTACAGCCCGACTAGTTGCTATATGTTCGACTAGACGGGTTTGCGATCGTGATATTCACGTTGATGTTCTGAGTTGTGCTGATATTGTAGTTGGATTGTTGTGGTGGATAGCCTACAGTGCAATGGTAGTAGTACAGTTCAGATTCATTTGTATATTTGTTATTGCGGGGCGAGTGTTCGACATGTGGACTGCCGTCTCTGCCAGATTGTATATTCTTTTATTGGGGCACGACTGGGTTAAGGTCGATGTCGCCATTGTATATACTTTTCTTTTCTATACCAGGATTACCCCGCGGTGGAGTGCTCGAATAGCCGGGTTATAGAGGGCAACGGGCCCGCATCTCATGACGTTGAGACGGAGGGGGCCTTACTCAAGAATTGGCGGGCTATTCGCTACACTCGTAGGGGGTATAGGATGACCCACGGAAGTTACCGGATTCCTTGAAGTGCTGGGTGGCCCATTCACGTTGTTGATTGGGGTTGCCTCACTTCTGGGATTGGCAGGTAACTTGTCGCGCTCGTAGGGGTCCAGGTTTTCATTGCACGGGCTATCCACACGACCGGGGAACGTCGGGTTTCAGTTGCGGCTCAAAGGAAACCCGAAGCTCCAAGATTATCCACCATTCTGTGTTGCTTGCTGAGATTCTGTGATATTGCTTATATCATGTCTGGGACGAATGTTATATATATTTATATATACTAGTAGATATTGTATATGTTTTGCATCCGCGCTAGTCCAGCCCCCGCTCTGCTGTTAGTTAAGTAACCTAACGGTGAATGACGGGGCCCCATGGCGAATGCGGATGGTATATACGTACATTGTATTTTCGTTCCTTTTTCTGGTGTGATATGGATTAATTGATGGGACTGCGTTAACTTTGATTAATGCAAGGAAAAACAAACCTATATGGTGTTGTTGGAACCAATTTTCAAAAACTGTTATTACAGGACGTTTCATTTTGCTTTGCACATCGGTATTCGGTTTAGAATATCCAGCACCTCATTCAACGAGGCAAGAGCCGAGATCCCTTCATCGGGAGTGACCTCTTGAGCGAAAGTTTGCGTCAGTGTAATAACTTCACTATAGTCGAATCTTTTGCTTTGCATCGTGGTATTCAGTTAAGAATATCCTACACCTTATTTGATGAGGAAAGAGCCGAGATTCCTTCACAGGGAGTGACCTCTTTAGCAAAAGTTTGCGCCACTATATATTTGTAAAACTGCTCGGGTTCCTTCAACGATATCAGGTTCATTACGTTAAAGGCTTTTTGCCAAAAACCATCCGTATCCCTCCGTCATTTCGGATGAGTAGTACCTAGTATTCGTGCTGCGTTTGTTGGCCTTTGTCAAGGCGTAGTGTACGGTAGCTAGATATTGCTTGTCTATTGCATTGAGATGCGATTATCTAGGACAGTCGTATAGCTTTGTTAGCCTTTGTCAAGGGCTTGTACGGGTGGTTCTAGATTAATCCATGATAATGACGGGTTGAACTTGACTAGTAGCTTATGATTTGTTGGCCTTTGTCAAGGTTATAAACCGCTAGGGGCAAAAACCATATCGAGAGTTTCAAACATACAAGAAACTTGCTAGGCATGCGCATATCTTCTGGAGTGTGGTGACTTGAGTGGCTTCCATCAAGTTATCATGCGATGATAGTTGGATCTCGATTCCCACTGATGAGTATGAGTTACTCCTCGGGTGATTTTAGATGATCCTGACTAATTCTCTTTTTAGGGTTTGAAGGAGAATTCGAGAAAATGGTGGGAACCATTCTGATTAGATAAAGTAATTAACCAATCTAATCTAGGTTAGGGTGCACGCTGAGTGTTTCTTTTCTCTCTCTCTTTGGCAGCAACCATGACCCGACCTCAAACTAAAACTCATGAACCAAGTTAACCGAACCTTTTTAAAACACTTTGGCTTTTGGACTATCATTTAGTCGCATATATTATTGCCACTCTTACATCCCCTTTGCATTTCTCCAGAACACTCCATATCATTAAGAAGATCCACATTTCTTGGATATTCCATCGTATAGTTACATACGAACTCGAAAGAACTTGTTCCAGTTCGAGGATGGTTTCTGGTTCTGGAGAAATTGAATAGGATTATTAAGTTGTCTTTTCTCTTTACCTTCTCTCAGGCTGCGAGGGCTCCTAGTATCAGGAGAGTACACCTATTGCGCTTATTGGATGGTCTTCTTCCAAACCATAGGCAGGTGCCGAAAGGTAGGGAAGGAAGAAAGCCAATTAGTCTAAGTGTGGTATACAAAAGGTAATAAGTAAAGACATATAAAGGGATTAGAATGTGGGCAAAGGAAATTGCAACTTCTATCATTCACGACGAAGCCGCGTATATATCTGCCACTCCTACTTTCCCTTTGCATTTTTTAGAACACTTCGTATCACTACGAAGATCCACATTTCTTGGATATTCTATCGTATAGTTACATACGAACTCGAAGGAACTTGTTCTAGTTCGAGGATGGATTCTTGTTCTGGGAAATTGAATAGGATTATTCAGTTGTCTTTTCTCTTTACCTTCTCTCAGGTTGCGAGGGCTCCTAGTATCGAGAGAGTACACCTATTACGCTTATTGGATAGTCTTCTTCCAAACCATATGCAGATGCCAAAAGGTAGGGAAGAAAGAAAACCATTTAGCCTAAATGTGGCGTACAGAAGGTAAGAAGTAAAGACAGATAAAGGGATTAGAGTGAGGGCAAAAAAGTATACGGTTACTGTCATGAATCTGGATAGTGGAAGAGGCATTACTAGGAATACCCGGCTACCCCTTCGAAACATTTTCATATTTCAGTTTGACTGTGCAATATTAATTGAAAACTGTTTTCCCAATTAGATTCTGACTCCAGGGTATGTATTTACCAGATTTGATTCTCACATCTGTATGGCGTTACAGATGTTGAGTGGGAGTAAGATATTGGGAATTGGGTGATTAGATTCTCTATATATCAGAATTCTTTGTAATTGGTGATATTTGAGGAAATCATCTGGATTTTGCCTAACGGCAAATATTTAGTTTTGAATATCCGTCGTTATACACCAATTTCAAACTGATATATCTGTACGTTTATTTTATAAAGTGAGATATAAAAATTTGAAATTATGTTTATGACATTTACCTATATTAGTTGATGGTTAGGTAAGGTGCATTCAACAGCGGTGTAATTCTTCTTAACCATAATACAGTTTTTAACCTATAACGCATAGGGTTTGAGTTATTAAACTCAGTGGACTTATACAGAGTATTGTATGTTGTCCGATGTCCGTGAGGACAAAAGGGTTGGTACTCGTACTATATTCTGTATACTTATGACTTCTCTAGTTTTAGACAAGTATTTCATTGAAATACAAGGTCTAGATTTTAATAAGATATAAGTATAAGAATAAAGTAGAGAATCATATGTTGCAAGTATCAAGATTCTTCAAGGTGATCGAAGATATAGATACTTGTATTAGGTATTCCGCTGTAACTAATAGTTTTGAGAACTTGCTTCTCTTTCAGGTTCCTCATACGTGGGAGCATTCCTTGATGAGTAATGTTGCTTGCATTCCTACCATCTAGTTGATATGCACTGGAAACGGCTGCATGTACTTTGAATCTGGTTCCAATTAAATTAGTGCATTTGTTTCTATATTAGATATATAAAATGGATTCATATCTTAACGATGTTAAGGTATATGGAGTTGTCCGGCTGATGCTTAAAACCAGAATCTGGACAAACTCAAGGCACGTTTCAGTAATGGCAGTTTGTGGGTTATCCCGGGCTTTGATGAGGGTTAACATTCTACCATCTGGAAGATCAATAGTTATATTGTTCTTGACACACCACCAATTTTAGTAAAATGGATTCCTTTCAGAAAACATTAGTGGGGGTATGGTAGAACTGGAAGTGATTTCAGAACCACAAACGATTATTGAAAATTTAGTAGAATCTAAAGATTCAATTGGATTCGACAATCCATTAGCCACTCCGCAGAATTGGTGGGTAACCTCAGGCACCCGAGAGTTATTTCGGTCTCCTCAAAGACGGTGACATGGAGGTTTATGATTACCCAAACTTGACACTACTGTTGTTCTAGATTATGAGATCTGGCAGGAGGATGAGTATAACGTCGTTCTAAATTAGCTTTAGAAGTGCATGTGTATATGACTCTGCCAGAGGGTGGTTGTAGTCAGTGGGAGCAGCGAAAGCATAGTGGGCAAGTAGCTTATGTCTATTTATAGACTAAAGCATGTATAGCGGAGATAGATCATCTAGTTTTGATGTGACAGTCATAGAGTTTGACTTCATCAGAACAAGAGATGGACCTGGTAAGAAAGTAGTAGGGAGAGATATCCTGGTATTTGGAGGACATACACTTGATAGGGAGTGATATTCCTATACTATGATCGGTTATACTGTGGTTGTCACAAGGTGTTTCTCCATATAAGATCTGGATAAAATATCAGGGATTCAGGTCACTGGATCTATGGTTTTAGATCTAGACTTGGGAAGTGTCCCAATTCGGGTATTTGACACTATTCTAAAGTGTTTTAGAATGGACGACTCCTGGCGTGGTGGTGTACCCGCAGGTGATGGAGTCATCCTCTCTAAAAAGATGTCTTCTAGACTGATGAGGAGAGGGATTTGCATGATTGGAATAATCACTTGCTTAGGCAATTAAGACAATCATGAGATGTCAAGTGCCATACCAGATATTGCTTTTGCACTGGCTGCAATAAGCATATATATTAATCCAATCCTGGAGAAACATTAGGAAGCAGTTTTGAACATAAGTGGATGTTCTTATTAAATGGTAATGGCAGCCTCCTTCGGGAGGCGGTTATCATTTCAAGCTTCCAAGGTGACCTGGATGACAGAATGGCTGTCAGAGTTATAGTTTTCACTCTTTTGAGGGACTGTATGTTGGACAGGTGGTCTAAGCGGATACCATGGAAGACATGGCGCAGGATACTGATTAAATCCAGTGGATGATACAGTCTAAGAAGTTTGTTGGATTTGGAGTTCATTTGTGAACTGGGTCCCATCAAATATCTAGACAAATTTTAAGACATGTATTGCTCATTTCGGAAGATAGTCTTTCTCCGTAAAGTTGAGATATAGAGAGATAAAGATAGAAACATTGGAGCGGATCCACTCACTGAGGATATTTCTCGAACGCAATAGTTTCACAAACGTGCTTTGCGAGACTGATTAGTAGAGAAGTTGAGTGTTCGGTATCACACGGGCTGTGAGTATGCGACACCGCAATAATTAGCCTTAAGTGCAAGTGAGAGATTGTTGGCTATAGTGCTCTCAAGGCAATTATTGTAATCGTAGTCATGTGATTATGATGATTAAGGGAGGACCTATACAGATAGAACAGTCTTACTCAAGATGATAGTATGCTATCTGGTTTGTCTTTGTCATCATGTACATGTATTATGTGGTATTACAGATCACTATTACATGTTGATAGAGCCTATAGGATTCTTGCTTGACTACCAGCATTATGATGGCGATCATATAAGTAGGAGCTGGGTGGTCTATAAGCACATCCTTAGACGTCCCTAGTCGTGAGAGTATCGAGACTGGGCATTGATACTCCAGAGTAGACTAGTGTATACTTATCGAGACCCCGACGAGGGGTGGTGGCCGGTCTTACAAGTCATTGGTGTCAATCAGTCACCTAAGATAGTATACAGGTGCTCATTGGGTTATGAGTACACTGGACGGACTCGCCGGGAATATGCTAGATGGTATTATACCTATTGTCAGATAGCAGTTCCCAGGTGACATATGTACAGGTTAGTCTGTCGACCTGAGATCATCATTTGTCTCGTGTGAGTTCCCACTGTGCTTTGATTACTACCCTACCATGGCTCAAAAGAGTCATGAAAACAGGTTTTAGTTGGGTACAGTCCCGAGCCACATGGAGGCAGTGAGCGGATCGTCGGGGATTCGTCTCTCCCAGTATTGGGGGTTGATGTCGCGCAGTGCACGGGTGGCCATCACCAGAAATCCTAGGCTAAGGTAGTCGAGAATTACTAATTTGGATCGGTAGTTTCTCAGTTGGTGATGGGTTTCATACCGACACGAAATATCACGTTATTAGGGGTCAGACTTTATCCACTCCCTAGACCCAATATGCGATACTCTTAGACGAACGGACCGGACCGTACGGATATTATCACTGACAGGTTCAGTAGGGGTTCGGATGAGTTTGCTCGTCGACCTTCCTTTCGCTCAATACCTGGGTAGCCGTTATCTACAGCTAGTGCCGCTGACGTGCTTGTGGTTAAACCCACTGCCAGCGTATTGATGAGTCTTTAGAGTCCCACACAGAGGGTTTCCCTGGTTCTGGCGAAACGATGTAGTAGCCGTATTGCATACGTGCAGGGTTCCGATCGATTGATTATACTATGTATCAGGACTTTTGATCGGACAGTTGATAATACTAGCCGGCTCGGGTTTGAGCCGGATTATTAAATCAGGTATTGATTTAATAATTTACGTATATGTATTTCGATATGTATATTCTGGTATTATTTTCTTTGTGTTATTCTATCTATTTGGGTAATTTTATTTCGGTACGAATACATGTATGTATATACAGTAGAATGTAATCCGTATTTTTTACAGATAACATTCTAGAAGGTGGACACCTCATTTTGGGTTTGACCATTTATTTTAAGTGGATAATGATGTGGAAAAGAAATGATGGGGAGTATGGTGAGAACCATGCTTGCATAGTATACACAAATGAATTGTTAATTCATTTGTGCAAACTATTCAAGCATGGGCTTTATTTTAAATTGGAGAAATATGTTTTACAAAACCTACCCTCTCATTTTCTCTCTCCATGGTTGGCTCATTATTTTGAGATGGGATTTTCTTCACCTCACCATTAGCATCACTCCCTCTCTAGAGTTTCTTAAGTTCCTCCACCTTCATGCTTAACCTCCTCTCTACAATCCTATGAGTTGAGAATCAAGAGAGAAGGTGAGATGGATAAACACTTAGAACACTCACTATATCCTAGGCATTCTATATTAGAAACCTAGAATCCCTAGTTGTTTCACTTGCTTTTGATGTGGAGCTAGAGTCATGAGCTACATCTCTCGGGTGGATCATCTTCGACGATGGAAGACCGGCTGCCAAGTTCAATCGAGTGCGCCTCAAGGAGCTAAGGAAGATGATGGTAGACCGAAGGACTTGGTTCGTTCGTTATAACCTTCTATCACCATAGTTTAGAACTTTGTAGTTAGTTAGTAAAGGTTTATGGTTCGATCTTGACGGATTCGTTAGCGCCAAAATTTTTAAACGCCGGTTTTTGTTCCGCACCGGCAACGGTAGATGGCCAGGGCGCTATCGTAACCCAACTGGAATTGACGTTGAGGCTGTGCTGGCGGTCCACGTGGAGCTGGTGCCGGAAGAGCTAGGCGGGGTGCAGGTGCTTGAATAGCTGGCCTCTACGGAGCTGGTATTGTGGGTCTGGGTGCGGGTGTTGTGTTACTTCGATATGGACATGCTCCTATAGCGTGAGTAGATGTGCCACAAATCAAACATAAGCCATTTGCACGCCTACAGTCTTTCGCCAAGTGTCCAATTCTCTTGCGGTAGAAACAAAAATTTAGACTGGATCGGTTAAACGATCCTCCTGGCCTCTTGGGTGCAAAAGTCGGCTTGGAAGAGGCTCCTTCTGTCATCTGGGTAGCAGGGTGTTTGATTCCGGCTGCTTGCGGCTTACCTTTCTTCTTGACCACAGCTTCATAACGGCGCGTGATTGTCAAGCGCTTTCCCTGCGTCGTGTTTAAGTTCTAAAGTTAACCGCAATCAAGATGGCGTCGCGTGTAGCTAGCCGCGATGAGTACGGGTCGTTCGCAGGGAGACGGTGCGTTTTACGTTCTTGTTATGACGAGTTAATGCAAGGGTCAGAAATGTTCTTTTCTAACCTAAGTTTTGTATATGCAAAGTATAAGTTTGTTAGGAATAGATAGGTTAGTGTAAGTTGGGGAAGTCCGTACTCAATCCTTTATACCGAGCTTGACTATTGAAGCTAGAGCAATCGGTAACAACGTGGATTAGGGTACTTAAGCACGGTATTTGTGAAATCTGGCTTATTGACCCTTGTCCACGTTGTTGCCGATTGCTCTAACTTCAATAGTCAAGCTTGGCACAAAGGATTGAGTACGGACTTCCCTAACTTACACTAACCTATCTATTCCTAACAAACTTATACTTTGCATATACAACACTTAGGTTAGAAAAGAACATTACCGACCCTTGCATTATCTCGTCATAACAAGAACGTAAAACGCACCGTCTCCCTGCGGACGACCCGTACTCATTGCGGCTAGCTACACGCGACGCCGTCTTGATTGCGGTTAACTTTAGAACTTAAACACGATGCGCGGAAAGCGCTTGACAATCAAATGGTGTCGTTTCTAGGGAGACGGTAACATTTTTATTCTTGTTATTTCGGGTTAATCTCCGTATATCCTGTTTATAAATTTAACACCATTCTAAAAACAAAACTAAAAAAATCAAAAAATTTCAAAAAACCAAAACAAATATTAACAATTCTAACTTTTTTGCTCTCTGGAAATTTGACTTGCTACCATTTTGGGACTAATTAAAAAAGATAAACAATAATATTGAGACAATAGTAGAACAATTAGATCACTGAAAAATTTTGGAGCCCAAATTCACCAAGTAGCCCGGCGACTTGCCCCTAAAATCCGGCGCCGCCGGTCTAATATTCCTTATTTGCTCCAAAATTTTGATCTGTGCTCCATTGTTCTATTATCATCCCAATTTTATTGTTTAATTTTTTTAATTATACGTGTGTAGGAGTTCGGGCATTCATATCGTTTTTTCGCACTAAAAATCCGTTTTTCTGACATTTGCAGATTTTGACGGATTTGCGATCTGCGATCGTGTGGAGCAAAGTGTACATTCAAAATTAAGGTGGTTGCGAAGTTCAGTTCCAAAGATCCTGATAGTTTGACCCGTGCAAGCGAACTTTTCAAGATAACCGGATTCACTTCAACGAGGGTTTCTTAACCCAAAAACTTATCGGTACGTATTTCCTAACACCTTCTTCTCAAATCCGACACATCCAATATGCTATCTTTGCAGGATTGTTTGCAAGTTCGCTATCAAACGCCAAAAGTTACTAACCCGTATTTGTTGCAGTGCCATGCCTAAACATAAAAAAACGGTTGTTTGATACTTTGAATAAATTTTTCATTGATTTGCGCATTGCATCCATTAATACGAACTTAAAGGCAAGCGAACCCCACAACATACGGTAAAGGATTTCACCACCTTTTCTATGGCCCACAAATCACGAAATTGAGAATAACGTTTACCCGCACAAATTTTAAAAAGAAACTAGACTTTAAACCTTTAAGGACTTTGCGCTCATTAGGAGAAATTAACTGTGTTTAGAACACCGCTTAACGGTATATCGTTCACGGGGTGTCTAGGAAAGTGTTCACGGCGAAACCGCCAAAAGAGAAAGGGTTATCTAATTAAGGAATTTCGCGAAAGCGTTGGAAAACCTTCCCTTATCTCTGCACTTACCTGGCCTCGTGATCAGTATATCTTGGGCCCATTTCTCGACACAGTTTTACTTCAACAATCAAGTTCTTGAGCAGGTCTAGTTGACCAAGATGAACACTAAACTAATTAGGTGTGTGGTATTGTGTCTTGATTATTTTTTTAGTGTATATTTCATACTTTTCTTGATAACTAACATATAAAAAAAAAATTTAAAAAACTCATTTGATTGTCAAGCGCTTTCCGCGTGTCGTCTTTAAGTTCTAAAGTTAACCGCAATTAAGACGGCATCGCGTGTGGCTAGCCGCGATGAGTACGGGTCGTCCGCAGGGAGACGGTGCGTTTTACGTTCTTGTTATGACGAGTTAATGCAAGGGTCGGAAATGTTCTTTTCTAACCTAAGTGTTGTATATGCAAAGTATAAATTTGTTAGGAATAGATAGGTTAGTGTAAATTAGGGAAGTCCGTACTCAATCTTTTGTGCCGAGCTTGACTATTGAAGCTAGAGCAATCGGCAACAACGTGGATTAGGGTACTTAAGCACGGTATTTGTGAAATCCGGCTTATTGACCCTTATCCGTCCGTTCTTGTCTCTTGACTTTCGCCTCCGGCCAAATCGAACGCAACCGGTCACGGTTAGAGATCACCGATACCTTAGTAGGATAGGGTGCCTAACGGAGTGCTTGCGTAAGGTTTGGACGGAGTTCAATTGGAAAATATTGGGCAAAGGAAATGAGAACAGAAAATCTTAACTTACAATACCATTCTTTTTCCTAACAACACCATTATTCACTAACCATCAAAACAACAAAAAGAAAGAACAAATGAAATGATAAAAGAAAAGAATAGAACAACATTGTAAGTAAGTAAATGACAAGAAATAAAATTGCAAGTAAGTAAATGGCAAGAAATAAATACTAAGAACCCAAGTGCAAAATGAAAGCTTTATTAAGTCCAAGTGATGATATAAACCATGAGTTCAATAACCAAAACTTAAACTTGCAAGCTTAATGAAGAGGTTGCAAGATCAAGAGAAGGTAAAGAACTCAAGGTAAACTAGCTACTATGTACAAAGCTTCAAAAATAAAAAGAGAAACAAAGAGTAAACTATAGCTCAAAGTATATCCAACTACCAAAGTCTCCCCTCCTTGCTCACTGATCCGGCTTTTATAGGCACAAAATAAGATTAAACAAACAATAAAAATAAGATGATGTGACCCAAATAAACAACCAGAAGAAAAATGGGGATATTTGGACATCAATGGACCGGTGGTGCCGGCTTTTTGGGCAATCTCGCCGGTTTGTGTTGGGTCAATTGGGCTCGTGTTGGTTCTGTTATAGTGCTCTCTCCACAATCCCACTGGTATTGTTTGATTTGTCTATATGAATCGGGTCTGCATTCAGAGATTTGGAAGGAAACTTGTAGCTTTATATCACATCACAACTTTTGCATTTATCACACATCACCTCACTTGTGCCCACTTGTGCCATGGGCAACCCCACCATGGTCCATGTGCCAAAGAGTTATGTGCACACTTGCTATGTGTTGGACCAAAATTGTGTACACTTTATTTGTTGCAAAAAGAAACTCTTTGGATATCGATCGGTTTGCAGTTCCGGTTGCAGTGTCGGCTCACAAATGTTATATCCGTGATTTTGAGTGTGTTTCCGGTATTTTGTCACGAATACATGTAATCTGTATTTACTGAGCAGATACTGGTTAATAGTACCGATATATTACAAAACAGATAATGAATGAGTGTTATTAAAATACAGTTTTCTGTGATGAACAAATACCCCCAAACTTATCTTTTGCTCTTCCCGAGCAAAACAAAATCCTAACCTCACTTTCGCAGGGAACGCGATTGCACCGAGCTCGTGCAACAAGCCGTTAAATCTCTAGGTGTCCCTAGTAGAAGGAGTGTTGTCTCCTGAAGCTTTTCAGCGGATTACACCCACAAATCCCGTTAAGCTAGTTTCACAAATTAACGTCGATTCTACTCCTACAGTTTAGTATCTAGGTTAGAAATTCTATCATCCTAAATTAGAAATATTCAACTCTTATGTTTCACGCCACCTATTTATTCAACATCAGATCCTATACGGTTTTACAGTTTAGAAAGATCTCGGTTTCTCTTGAGTTTTCCTTTGAAAGTGCGGTCTCCAATCAGGGATTTTTATCATTTTTACGGAAAACATAAGTCTTATACTTTATTCTTATTTTTTCTCCAAATATCGATTGTAAACCCCTACGTGTGTGTAAAATTTCACCCTTTACACTTAAGAATTCAATTCAAGCTATAGTTTCCTTGCCCTAAAACCTAATACTACTTCTTTTCGTTAATGATGGACGGTTTTGCTCACACACCTTTCATGTGACTATTAATGCTTCTTGAGGCACTAACAGCCGATTACCGAATGTGTGAGCTTAAAGCGTAAATAGCAGTTTTCAGCTCTTGACTTTATTTATTTTTCTTTTTCTTTTTTTCTTTTTCTTTTTTTCAAGACCGGATATATTTTTCAATAATGCTCTTTTGGTGGTTAGTTTTAAATACCGTTTTTTCTTTCATACTAGGTTTTCAGGCAAGAGTATTTCTAAGTATCATCTACTATCCCAAGTTTCAAGGTGCGTGTATGTGCAGTTTGTAGGGTATATACTTTCTAAATTTGGACTCAAGAATAGAAATTATTTTTCAGACTTATCCTTCAGTAAAGCTTTCAATATTTTCCCTTCATCTTGACTTAACTCAAGAACTGAACTCAAGATTACCTACTTCTAAAAAAAACTGCAAGGACTTATAATTACCAAGGTTAAACAGAAGGAGGGTTATTTTTAGGGTTTTCAATTCCTAAGCCTAGGATTTAGTTATTTCTAATGTATCAACTAAACTTTCGGAATAAAAATCTAAGTTACCCTATTAGCTAACTTGACGACAAAGTTTTTATATTTTTGTAAAATTTTTTATTTTTATGGGATTTTAAATAAGTATGCAAATGCAAAATATACACATGAATGCGAAGGTAGAAAGCTTACCGAGCACCCATTTGATTGTCAAGTGCTTTCCACGCGTCGTGTTTAAGTTCTAAAGTTAACCGCAATCAAGACGGCGTCGCGTGTAGCTAGCCGCGATGAGTATGGGTCGTCCGTAGGGAGACGGTGCGTTTTACGTTCTTGTTATGACGAGTTAATGCAAGGATCGGAAATGTTCTTTTCTAACCTAAGTGTTGTATATGCAAAGTATAAGTTTGTTAGGGATAGATAGGTTAGTGTAAGTTAGGAAAGTCCGTACTCAATCTTTTGTGCCGAGCTTGACTATTAAAGCTAGAGCAATCGGCAACAACGTGGATTAGGGTACTTAAGCACGGTATTTGTGAAATCCGGCTTATTGACCCTTGTTCGTCTATTCTTGTCTCTTGACTTTCGCCTCCGGCCAAACAGAACGCAACCGGTCACGGTTAGGGATCACTGATACCTTAGTAGGATAGGATGACTAACGGAGTGCTTGCGTAAGCTTTGGGTAGAATTCAATTGGAAAATATAGGGTAAAGGAAATGAGAAAAGAAAACCTTAACTTACAATACCATTCTTTTTCCTAACAACACCATTATTCACAAACTATCAAAACAACAAAAAGAAAGAGCAAATGAAATGATAAAAGAAAAGAATAGAACAACATTGCAAGTATGTAAATGGCAAGAAATAAAATTGCAAGTAAGTAAATGACAAGAAATAAATACTAAGAACCCAAGTGCAAAATGAGAGCTTTATTAAGTCCAAGTGATGATACAAACCATGAGTTCAATAACCAAAACTTAAAATTGCAAGCTCAATGAAGAGATTGCAAGATCAAGAGAAGGCAAAGAATTCAAGGTGAACTAGCTACTATGTACAAAGCTTCAAAAATGAAAAGAGAAACAAAGAGTAAACTATAGCTCAAAGTATATCCAACTGCCAAAGTCTCCCCTCCTTGCTCACTGATCCGGCTTTTATAGGCACAAAATAAGATTAAACAAATAATAAAAATAAGATGATGTGACCCAAATAAACAACCAGAAGAAAAATGGGGATATTTGGACATCAATGGACCGGTGGTGCCGGCTTTTTGGGCAATCTCGCTGGTTTGTGTTGGGTCAATTGGGCTCGTATTGGTTCTGTGATGTAGTGCTCTCTCCACAATCCCACTGGTATTATTTGATTTGTCTATATAAACCTGGTCTGCATTCAGGGATTTGGAAAGAAACTTGTAGGTTTCACATCACAACTTCTTGCATTTATCACACATCACCTCACTTGTGCCCACTTGTGCCATGGGCAGCCCCACCATGGTCCATGTGCCAAAGAGTTATGTGCACACTTTCTATGTGTTGGACCAAAATTGTGTACACCTTATTTGTTGCAAAAAGAAACTCTTTGGATATCGATCGGTCTGCAGTTCCGGTTGCAGTGTCGGCTCACAAATGTTATATCCGTGATTTTGAGTGTGTTTCCAGTATTTTGTCATGTATACCTGTAATCTGTATTTACTGAGCAGAAACTGGTTAATAGTACCGATATATAACAAAATAGATAATTAATGAGTGGTATTAAAATGCAGTTTTCTGTGATGAACAGCGCACTGCTTTCAGAGCGAGTTCATGAGTCGGATAGTCACTTGTGGCTAATGCCGCCTAAATCTCCGGGTCTAAGCCTTGTTGGAATCGTCTAACCTAAATCTCCGGGTCTAAGCCTTGTTGGAATCGTCTAACCCGAATCTCATCGATAGAGATCAAGTGTGCCGCGAACTGCTAAGCATAATGAATTCGGCATCATATTCATCCACTAATTTTATCCACATAGAGCCTTGTTGTAGGTGGATGAACTTTTGTTCCATATCGAAATGGGCAGTCTCAGGGGAAAACTTCGTATCGAATAGGTCGTGTAACGTTTTCCACTCTATTGGTTGTGCAAGACGGCTCTCTTTGGCCTTCTACTAGACTCTTGCGTTGTCTGTGAGCTAGAGTTTTTCCACACGAACCCAAGCTATGCCTGGTACCTGCGTGGCTGCAAGGTCATTCTCGATACTTTAGGCCCACTCTTCAGCCTCAAGAGGGCTCTCTTTCCCTGAGAAGTTCTTTGGACGCAACACCTAAATTGCTTTACTCCAGGTGCTTCGGCTTCAGGGCGGTTCATAAGGATAGCAGTCTGTTGCTACTGGCCCTCCAGAAGGTTTTTGATAGCTTCTGGAAGCACCATCTGTTCATTGATCGGAGCAGCAATATTAGGGGAGGTGGTAAGGTAGGTGGTGGTATGTTGCCATTGACGTTGGTGTTGGTGTTTAGAAAATCCATCACCTTGATAAAAAGACAGATTGGGATAGATTCAAGAAATTTTAAATGCAAGAAATGTATAGTTGTCGATTCTTATAATTCTTGTGATATATTGCGTAAGACTTTATGCAGAACTGACATGCATGGGTCACCAACAAAACCTGTCACACCCCGCTTTCCAGTAGACGGAAACAGGGACGTGGCAAGCCCGCACCGTATTTACTATGAAAATACATTAAGCATTAGTAAGCAATATAATAAGGTGCAAGAATAATAAAAGTAATAAAATGAAACAATAATTTTATTTACATTCAACTTTAAATACAATTGTCTGGAATAAAAAGATACAATGATAAAAAACAAATGCCTAAATAATGGCATACTGATAGTAAGTGCAGACAAGAACTAGTAATCAGGCTGAGCAGCAAACTAGTCCAAGTCCTCCAGACTCGACTCTATCTCCTCAGAGTCCGGTCCTCCGGATGAACATTTCAAAGAAAAGAAACGGAGAGGAATGTCGTCAGCGAACTAGCGCTCGGTAAGTCCCCAAAAAAAGTAAAAGGAGATGACTGAATGGTATATAAAGTGAATAGAAACCAAGTAATGTGAACAAGTAAGAATGTATAAGCGAGTATCTAAGCATGATCATTTACAGGTATAAGATTTGCTATTCTAATGTGGTTGTTTGTAGTTTGATAAAGAAGGTATTCATGTATACGAGAGGAGTCCATCTTGTTGGATATGTATGCCATAGAGGCCATTATTGTTTATGTATATATATAGTAGATGCTTGGACATATGTATATACAGGACAATCTTGCTCGGCATGATAGTATGCTATTTGGTTTGTCTTTATCTCAACATGTGTATATGTTTTACTTGTTATTACGTATCATTAATACATGTTAATAAAACCTGTAGGATCATTGCTTGACTACCAGCGTTATGATGGTGATCATACATGTGGAGGCTAGGTAGTCCATAAGCACATCCTTAAATGTTCATGCTCGTGGGAGTATCGAGACTAGATATCGATATTCTGGAGTAGACTGGTGTATACGTTTCTAAAGCCCGACAAGGGGCGATGGTTGGTCCTACAACCATTGATCTTTCGCACCTAAGATCGTATACAGGTACTCACTGGGGGTGAGTACACTGGACGGACTCGCCGAGAACTTCTAGATGGTACTATATCTATCGTCAGATAGCAATTCTCGGGTGACATGAGTACATGTTAGTCTTCAGACCTGAGATCATCATTTGTCTCATGTAAGTTCCTACTGTACTTAGATTACTATCTTACCACGGCTCTACTGAGTCATGCAAACAGGTTTTAGTTGGGTGCAGTCCCGAGCTACATAGAGGAAGTGAGCGATTGTTGGGGATTTGTCTCTCTCGGTATAGGGAGTCGATATCGCACTGTGTTCGGTTGGCCAGCACCATAAGACCTTGGCCAAGGCAGTTGGGATTTACTGATAGTTAGATCAGTAGTTTCCCGGATTTGACCTGAGCTGCATCGGCATGAATTATCGGGTTATTAGGGTCTGACGTTTACCACCCCCTAGACCCGATATACGATACTCTTAGACGAAGAGAACGGATTATACGGAGATTGTCACAGATAGGCTCAGTAGGGGTTCGGATGAGTTCGCTCGTTGGCCTTCCTTTTCGACAGGTACCCCGGTAGCCGTTACGTACAGCTAGTGCCGCTGACGTGCTTGTGGTTATGGATTTATCCAGTAATTCACTACCAACGTACTATCGAGTGTTTATAGTCCCACACAGAGGGTTTCCCTGATTCAGGCGAAATAATGTAGTAGTTGTATTTTGATACGTGCAGGGTTCCGATCGAATAATTGTACTAGATACTCGAACTTTCAATCGGACGGTTGATAATACTAGTCGGCTTAGGATTAAGCCGAATTATTAAATCTGGTATTGATTTAATAATTTACACACACGCACACACACGCGCGCGCACACACACACACATATATATTTCGATATGTATATTCTAGTATTATGTTCTTTTTGTTATTCTATCTCTTTGGGTATTCGTATTTTAATACGAATACTGGTATGTACAAACGGTAAAATGTATTCTGTATTTATACGGAAAACATTCTAGAAGGAGGACACCTCATTTTCTTGGTTTTTCTTTTCTAGAAATTACAAATGAGGTGGAGGGATGAGGTGCCAAGAGAATGGTGTTAAGCATGGCTGAATAGGGTAGAAAAATGAATTTATAATTCATTTGTCTACACTATACGTTGGTTTTTTATATTACAAATATCATTTGAAAAAACCATACTTGCTTGATTATTGTTGTGAGATTTTTTCCATTTCACCATTGTCTTTATCTCTCCCTTTCTTGAGCTCCTCCTTCATTTTCCTACCTACCCTCTCATGAGTTGAGAAACAAGGGTAGAAGAGATAGAAAATTACTAAAACAACTCACTACATCACTAGACACTCTAGATTAGCAAGCTAAAGCCTTTAGTTGCTCCACTAGATTTTTAGTGTGGAGCTAGAGCCATGAACCACATCCTTCGAGTGGATCATCTTCGACGAAGAAAGACTAGCGGTCAAGCTTCGATCAATAAGACCTCAAGGAGCTAAGGAAGAGGGTAGAAGACCGAAGGACGCGGATCATTTGGTATAACCATCTTTACAGAGTAGTTAGAACTTCTCTAGATTACTAATTTAATGTTTTGTTTCGATTCTAGGTAGTTGTTTCTAACGCCAAGGTTTTTAAAAGTTAAAGTTTTTCGTTCCGCAACGGTCACGGTTGGCGGCTAGGGCATTAGAAACCCCAACATGGTATCAGAGCTACTAGACAGGGATGCCGACTCATAGGGGTTCTCACTGTGTAAGAGTAGTTCGCAAGCACAAGCTCGTTCCCCCAGAGTGCCCCATGCGGGTTGTAGTCCATCGCGAGGGGACTATATAAAAAGTAGTTGCGAAGGGACCTATGAGCACCACGGCCAGTTTCCGCTGCGCTGACTGACCCCCAACATGGTATCAGAGCCATCCAAACATTATAAACTAGTAGTAGACGATACTTTAGTTTCAAACCCGAAAAATTCTGATTTCAAAACCCGCTTTCTGTTCGAAAAAATTTTGGCCTCTGAAATTTTTTTAAACAAGTGCAGAGGCTTACTCTTGATATGATTGTGACACACGATGAAAACGAAGCGATTCCACCATAAAAAAACTACCATTTTTTCCTAAAACTCTGTTTCTGGTGGTTTACTATTCACCTTTGGCCCTCGTTTTCATCCAGTGTCTTAGGTTTTGGAAATTGGGAATTTTGGTCTTATTTGATTTGTCTTAGATTTCACTTAGTGTTATCTTTGCATTGGGGCAACTTGGAAAGTCTTAAAACTCGAAACTTTTACATCGTTGATTTCTGTAATATTGTGTATGTGTTTTCAAATATCGTTTAATTGCTATATGTCATTTAGACGGGGTTGTACATACTTATTTATGCTGCTGTGATGTTTATCTCTGTGATGGTTTATTTGAATTGTCGTGTTGGATAGCCACTAGTGCAATATTTGTTGTACAATTTATTCATTTGTATATTCATTATTGCGGGGCGAGCATCCGACATGTGGACTGTCATTTATACCAGTTTGTATATTCTTTTATTGGGACAAAGCCGGGTTGAGGTTGATGTCACCATTGTATATATTATTTCTTTACTGTATTAGGATTACCCCGCGGTGGAGTGCTCGAGTAGCCAAGTTCTATAGGGCAACGGGACTCCATCTCATGGTGCTGAGACCGGGGTGCCTTACTCTAGAATTGGCGGGCTATTCGCCGCACTCGTTGAGGGTATAGGATGACCCACGGTTGAGTGCTCAAATTATCGGATTCCGTGAAGTGCTGGGTGGCCCATTCACTTCGTTGATTGGGGTTGCCTCGCTTCCTGGATTAGCGGGTAACTTGCCGCACTCATAGGGGTCTTGGTTATACACTGTATAGGTTATCCACACGACCAGGGAACGTTGGGTTTCATTTGAGGCTCAAATGAAAACCGGAGCTCCTAAATTATCCGCTATTCCATTTTGCTTATCGATTTTCTGTGATGTTGCTTATCATGCCTGGGACGAATGGTTATACACACACACACACACTGTCACGCCCCGCTTCCCGGTATACAGCGAAGGGGACGCGACGAGGCCGCTACATATTTACTCAGAAGCAAATACGCTAAGCGTAACTAAGCAATATAAAAGAAAATATACACAAGAGACAAAGTATAATAAAAACAGTAATTTTATTTATTCACATTCTTTCTGTACAATACATGGAAGGTAAATACAACTGATAAAAAGTAATGCCTAAACAATGGCATAACAGAAATGAAAAGTACTGAATGGAAAGTGTACAATGAACTAGAGCTCGAGGTCTTCACTGAACTGGTCCAAGTCTTCAGTAGTGGGCTCGATCTCTGATGGGTCCAAATCACCTGACGACATTCAAAGAAGAAAGAAATAGAATGTCATCAGCGAACAGATCGCTCGGTAAGTCCCAAAGATGTCACGCCCCGCTTCCCGGTGTACGGCGAATGGGGACGCGGCGGGGTCCACTACATATATAGTTAGAAGTACATACGCTAAGCGTATCTAAGCAATATAAAAGTAAATCACAAGAGACAAGAGATATAGAAATAACAGCAACTTTATTAATAACATTCTTTTGTACAATGCATGAAAAGTAAATACAACTGGAATGAAAAGCGATGCCTAAACAATGGCATAACAGGAAATAAAAATACTGAATAGAACAAGGTACAATGTCTAGAGCTCGGGGTCTTCATGAAATTGATCCAAGTCTTCACCGGTGGGCTTGATCTCTGCTGGGTCCAAAACACCTGACGACATTCAAAGAAGAAAGAAATAGAATGTCGTCAGCGAACAGGTCGCTAGGTAAGTCCCAAAGATAAGAAAGAATTAGAAAAGACAGAATAAGAGGTATCTTCTAAAGTTGTATACTATTTGTTGTAATGTTGTATTAACGCTGTTGTTTGTAGCTTGGTACAGAAGAATGTCAGTGTATACGAGAGGGGTCTCTATATGCTAGAGACCAGGGCAAACGAAAAATAGAGTACAAGGCTCCGTTAGAAGGCCCGGAACAACGGCAATTGGATTCATGTTAGGTATCTTAAGTCTGACCGTTTCGTGCCACTTTTAATATCTTCCGTATCAATCTACCCCTTAAACCCCGTAGTGTTTTTATTGTATTGTTATATTGTATTGTGTAAGTTAGATGACTGACCAAAACCATGATATCAGTAAACAGATTGTAACTGCATAATCAGGTAAATGGAATAACGGGATAATGGATGTATATCCATGGTTTGATTCAGTCAAGTTGTATAGATTGTTAACTGGATTCTGGGATTCATGTGTTATATTGAGTTGGAATATTAAAGAATATAGATTGACTTGAATCATATTCAAGTCAGAATTAATCAGACTCAAACCCGAGTCAGACTAAAAGAAATGTAAGTCGAAGTTCTATATTTGTTAGGGTCATTATCGTAATTTATAAAACTTGAGGGGGTTTTATGTAAAAATACTTTTGTATAGTTTTCAAGATACACCTCAAGTATTTATTATTCGTTTTTATAGTTATAATGAGTGTGATTTTATTTTGTCTTATTTCTAGTGAAAATATCTTAATTACATAAATAAAGGTATTAATTTGTAATATCGATTTGTTTGAAATTCATGGTATTTTAATGTAACTTTTAATCTTGTAATTTTTAGGAAAAGGTGGAAACTTTATCTTATAATAAAATAGGTGTTTAAATGATAATTATACATTTTTTTATACAAGAATAATTTTTAATAAATATTTTATTTTCCAAAAATCTCATTTTTCTTAAATGTCGTATTTTAAATCTTTCGAGACCGAATGCTCTTTGCGGAGGTCTGAATCTCGCACTACTAAGCCCGAGAATGCACGATAAACCGTACTATCCCTAACGAGTTCCCCAAAGGTGGGTTATAGTGGCGCTTTGCAAAGATTTAATAAATAATAATCATTTAGAAAACGGTTTTATAAAGATAAGATATTTATTTGTAAAAGGGTGTAAATTTCCGTATTTTAGATTCTAGGGTTTCCTAAGCCAACTAGCCTATTTCTAAATGGTCTAAACGACAAGTCATTAAAAGCCTCAAATCGCCTCTTCACCGCCAATTGCGGCCAGGTAAGTGCCAGATGAGTGGGAGGCTCTCCACTACAAGTAGTGTCCCTAATTAAGTAACCACTCGTCTTAAACACACTTGCCTAGACACCACAAAATCAGGTTTAGATAAACGATCGATGTCCACAACTTATCGTATTTCCTATTAAAAGATATTGTTTTAAAATTGTATATAACTTAGAACTTTTAGAAAAGATTTATAAAGAAAATGGTATTTTAATGTAAAATCTTGTTTTGTCGTATTCTAAATTTTCAAGGTAGCGTGTTATGATTACATATGAGTGTGTGTAGAGGTAGGTCATTACCTCGTGATCTACTTTAAGGTATAGCAATGTTAAAGGGTTAAATGTGATAAACTAAATATGGTGGTATTTAAGTGAAAGTATCATTTCATGTGTGAAAACTTGTTCAAATTAATTTTTAAGTGATTAGTAGTCAACATGAATATATTTAAGCATTATGGAATTGGTGATAAGTGAGATTTTATAGAAAACCGAATCCGAAATCGGGTTGTTCCGATTTCCGTCGGGTTTGTAAAGTCGTATTATTATGAAGGAAAAGAAAGGTAGAAAAAGGGGGACTTACGGGTTTGGACAACGCTAGAGAGTGAGAGGGAGGTAGCGGGTTTGCCGGTGCGTCGAATCGTCGTTGAGAGGTCCTAGCACGATCGCCGGGATTTCGCCGTCGATTTCGTCAGCGCTTCGCCTTTCGCTCGTTTTCTAACGTACCAAGTTCTTTTGGAATTTTGAGAGAGTGGACTTAGAAATAGTGATGAGAGGATAGAGGGTATGGGGGGTTTATATAGGGTTAGGTTAGGGTTAGGGTTTTTAATAAAAAATATAAAAATATATATAAAATTATATAAAAATTCATTAAAACTCATTAAAGTTAGGAGTAAAAGGGATTTATTGGGCAATAGGAAACCGATCCAGGGATAATAAGTGTGCAGGAGTGTTGACCAAGTCCAGAGCCAACTTTTCTCTGTTGGTGACTCGGCCGTCCGGCCAAGTCCAGCCGGCGGCGCCGGACCGAGTCGGCCGGTTCGCCGGCCGGCGGCGCCGAGTCGGGACGAGTCAGGGTTCCAGTGGCCGGGGATTTTCCAGGGGTATTTAATGGTATATTTACTTTTTTATGTCCAGTACATATTTTGTGAGTTATGGCCTTTTGACTGTTAACTTCCAAAAGAAATTAAAACAAAATAAATACAAAAATAATGTGGGGCATGTGATTTGAACTCTGGTGGCTTGGTTCAGCAGTGCAGGGTATTACCAATGAGTTACAAGCTTCTTCTTGTAATTATTGTGGGAAAATAACTACTTAAAGTGGTAACAGCAATATTAAATACCCCAAGTATACTTTAATTTTAAAACAATTTTATGTACACTAAAAATGGAGTTATTTAAAAACAAAATAATTACTTATATATATATTGTGCTCAAGTTAAAATACTCCTTTATGGATTTTTAAAAAATTTAAAAATTTGTATAGAAAAATGTATATGAAAATTAGGGTTGTTACATTCTACCCTCCTTAAAAGAATTTCGTCCTCGAAATTTGAAAAAGGAAAGTGTAACGGTGTCAAGAAAAGTCTGATGACTGTAGTATAGATAGTTTATAAAAATGGCAAAGTGATACAAGGGTGAAAAAAGCTTACCGGTGTTACCTTGGCCTACAGTCTTGGCTTCTATGGCTTCTAATGTGAATACCTACCGCCGTGGTACATTCCTTCTAGCTGGAGGCACATTCTACCTTTGGGGCCTCTTTCTCTGCCCTCTAGACATGTCCCTCATTGCTTGTTGAAATTGGCGAGTAGGCTGTGCAGGTGGTGGAGCAGGTAGTGCAAGTCTGGGAGCAGGTGCCTGAAGAGCTGGTCGCTACGGATAGTTGGTGGATGTGTGAATTGAGTTGTAATTGTAAGGACAGTTCCCAATTCCGTGGTTGGATGCGCCACAAATTAGACACAAGCCTTTTGCGCGCCTACAGTCCTTCCACAAGTGTCCCTTTTTTCTGCAGTAGTAGCAGAAATCTGGACTTGACTGGTTATTGTTTTTTTCTGGTCTGCTGGGTTCAAACGATGGCCTTGGAGAGGAGGAGTGCAATTTGAGTGGCAGGGCGTTTCAAACCGACAGATTGAGGTCTGCCCCTTGCTTTTATCGTCGCTTCATAACTGCGGGCAGCTTCCAAAGCATTCTCATGTGTCAGAAATTTTCCCGTGGCTAGAGCAGCCTGAATCTCCGAGTCCAGTCCTTATTGAAAGCGACGGGCTCTGATATCGTCCGTCGTTATCAAGTGTGTCGCGAATCGACTGAGCATGGTGAATTCAGCGTCATATTCATCTACTGATTTGTCCCACATTGAACCCTATTGTAGATGAATAAACTGCTGCTCCATGGCAAACTTGGCAGTCACAGGGAAGTATTTCGCGTCGAACTTCTCGCGAAAAGTCTTCCATTCAATAGTGTCACGCCCCGCTTCCCAAAGTACGTTAAAGTGGGCACGTGACATAGCCAACCATGCTACCTGTGGATAGGAAAAATCCTTCCACGGTCACATTACGGCTGTGGAGATATCAAGAACAGGAAAGTAAACTAACTATCTAGTACATGTCCATAAGCCAGAGTAAAAGAGTCCAGAGATAACAATATGCGGAAGCCAAAAGATACAATAAATGAAACACCTGGAGTGAAACTACGTACCGACAGGAACCTCACCGCTCGTCTAACAGCGGCAAAACTCCTAATCAGTCTGCCGCAAAGTAGGAGAATCTGGGCTATGCAAAACCCAGACGTCAGCGCGTCAAGTCATCAAGTAATAACATAATAAACATGCAATGCAAATATAAACATGAATAAAGCAAGAATAACAATAATATTAAACAGAGTAGTGCAGGGTAGTGTGCAGTGGGTGAACTGGACTAATCTATCAGGTTCTCTGTTCTAAAGTCTTTGAAACCAAATTGATGAATCATCGATGTAACTCAATAGTATCCCGTACATACCCGGGACCACGGCCACAATATTCTCCGCTGCAGCCGAGACATGCCGCTAGGCACAAAACAGGAATGTGTACACTCGATAGTATCCCGTACATACCCGGGACCACGGCCACAATATTCTCGGCTGAAACCGAGACATGCCGCTAGGCACAAAACAGGAATGTGTACACTCAGGACAGGTAGTGAACTGTCGAGTTACAAGTCAGGTTTCACCTTTAGTTTCCCCATACCCCCAAGTTATAAGTGTATGTCAAGTCAGGTATCCGAAATCAAGAAACTAATGCCAACACAGGATCAGGTAAACAGGTTTGTCTGGATAGACAACAGGAACGGTCCATGAGGACTACATGTCAGGTTTGTTGGCATTAGACACAAGATCAGGTAACGGGTCAGGTCATGGTACATCATATCAAGTCAAGCAGTATACGGTACCATGTCGGGTCAATCAATTTGTAGGTAGCAAGACAGGTCAAGAAGCAAGCGATATCACAGGTGTGCTCACAATCAGTTATACAAGCAAGCGTGGTTATCATCACATGATATAAGCAATGAATTAAGCAATAAGCAGATTTACTCAATTTGCAGTACAGCTATCAGTTGTGTTACAGAGAAGATTTCAATGTCATGCGAATGCAGTATGACAATTATGGCCTTTTAATCATGTTAACAAGTTTAAGAACTTTAAAGGTGCAATGATTTATATAAGAGTTCAATACAGCTATTATAGGTTAAAATGCACACGAGTGTCCAAATGGAACGAAACTATAGAGATAAATGCCATAAGCTATGTCAATATTAAAAATGTGATTAAACGGTAAATGTGGTTATTAGGTTCAATTGCAAACTGTAGGTTCCAAGTTTAAAGATAAAATGATATATAACAATATTGTACATGAAAAAGTAGGAAATTATAATACCAAAGTTAAATTGCGGGTTTTAGGGTGTCATTAATTATAAGTAAATATTGTTTCGCATGTAGCAAGGGTTACTTGCCTCGACGGGTCGCGAATCGGGAAAACGGAACGTAGAATGTCGGCAGGGAAAACTCGCGACGGGCGCACGGTTCACGGAATGAACCCAAACGACGAACGGTGGAACCACGCGGGTCGGGGTACCTCGCTGGAACGTCGGGACACGTCGTCGGCATCGTCGGATTCCCGAGATTCAAAACAACAGTGAAAAACTCACAAGAGAAAGTATGGAATAAGAAACAACAAAGGAGGATAGAGAAGTTAAGGGAAGGAGGCTTACCCGCAGGATCTTCAGAGGCGATAGCGTCGACGGTGGTGGTCGGCATGGCTCTGGCAAGGGTTCAGGGCACTCAGTCGAGGGTTAGGTTGCACTAGGGTTTTACTGTAAGGTAAGTGCAGGTCTGCTGGGGGTGTTGATGCAAGGGCGAGGGAGGAAACGAGATGGTGAAGATGGTGGGGTGAGGCTAGGGTCGCCGGCGATGGAGGAACGGCGACGAGGTGGCGCAGGTTGTGGTTACACGGTGGGTGCATGGATCTAGGGTTGTAGGTGAGGTGGTAGACGAGAGGAGGAAGGACAGGAAGCCGAGGTGGCTGAGGAGGAGGCGCAGGGGCAGTGTGAAGGCGACGACGAAGGTGATGGGTTCGCCGGGTTTGCATTGGTGGCCTCGTCGGGGTGTGCAGGCGCTCGGGAATGTGGGTAATGGAAGAAGGAGGTGGGTGTGGCTGCGATGAGGGCGAGGAGGTGAGGAGGCCGGCAAGGGTGGTGCCGGCGTTGGGGCTGCGGTGGCGAGGGGCACACGGCTGGGGTTCTCGTGGGGTTGGGTTCGTTCTGTGAAAGAAATGAAGGAGGAAGAAAAGAGAATATATACGTGGGAGAGAGAGGGATATAGGGGAGAGAGAGAGATATGGGGGAGAGAGAGAGAGAGTGAGACGGGGGGAGAGAGAGAGAGAGCGAGCGACGGGAGAGAGAGTAAGGAGTGGGGCCCACGAAAATTGGAGAAAGCTGATTGGCTGAGAGAAGGATTTAGATGTTAGGAAAATTAAATTAAAGATTTAAAAGATGTGAGTGAACAGTAAGAATTATATAGTTAAGAAATATTCGATGGTTTAAAAAATATTAAAATTTGGGATTCTGGCGCAAAGTAAAACATTTCCAAATCGCGCCCGGGTTGGGTCCAAAAATTTGAAATTGAAATAATAGAATTTTAAGCGGGATCCAAAAGTGAAAATGAAGTGTTTTATGATCAAAAAGTATACCCCCAAAACGGACACACGTACGTGCACGTAGCCGTCCAAACTCGTCCGTTTCACTGAACGGGACGAGAACACGACGCACGGACGCTACAACGGGGTTAGGGGTGTCAAGCAGGCCAAGATGAATATTTTTAATTTTATTTTAGATGCCATAAATTGTTATATGCAGAAATGAATTTTCCGGGTAAAATTTACAGTAAATAACAATCAAGTAAGATAAGTGAAATGAGTACCACATTACGCTCAAACAGTAACTGAAATTGGTAGCATTGGGCTCGGGTGTTACATTATACCCAACTACAAAAAGAATTCCGTCCTCGAAATTCCAAGAATATAAAGACAGATAACTACAAGAAAAGGTGAGGAAACTTCTGCCGGATTTCATCTTCTCGTTCTCAAGTGGACTCTCCATGAGAGCGATTACCCCAAGAAACAAGCACAAGAGGGATCACCTTGTTCTTAAGAACCTTTTCCCTTCGATCCACGATTTCAATCGGTCGTTCCTCAAAAGTCAAGTCTTCTCGTACTTTTAACTCCGAATGATCCAATACGTGCGTTTCATCTCGAACCTACCTTCGTAGTTGAGATACGTGAAACACATCGTGCACATTCGCCAAGGACTGCGGTAACGCCAAACGATACGCTACCTCACCAACACGCTCCAAGATCTCAAAAGGTCCAACGAATCGAGGACTAAGCTTTTCTCGACTTCCAAAACGAATCACCCCTCTAGTCGGTGATAACTTCAAGAATACCAAATCACCCACGGTGAACTCTAGAGGTCTTCTTGACGTGTCTGCCCAACTCTTCTGTCGGTCTTGTACTGCCTTTATATGATTTCTGATAGTGTTAACCTTCTCAACTGTCTGCACCACCAAATCGGGTCCCAATAACCTTCGTTCACCGACATTGTCCCAACAAACAGGTGAACGGAATTAACGACCATACAATGCTTCAAATGGAGCCATCTGGATAGTTTCCTGAAAACTGTT
Source organism: Agapanthus africanus (assembly GCA_030015575.1). Lineage (NCBI taxonomy): Eukaryota > Viridiplantae > Streptophyta > Magnoliopsida > Asparagales > Amaryllidaceae > Agapanthus > Agapanthus africanus. The sequence continues at coordinate 35,471,436 of CM057346.1, forward strand.
ATTGTAAGAAAACTCCACCAAATGTAGATGATCCTCCCAAGAACCCTTGAAGTCCGACCTGCATGCTCTCAACATATCCTCAAGAGTTTGGATCGTCCTCTCCGACTGACCATCAGTTTGAGGATGATAAGCTGTGCTAAACTTCAATCGAGTCTCCAAACTTTCCTGTAAACTCCGCCAAAAGTGTGACAAGAACCGAGTGTCCCGATCGGACACGATGCTCACTGGTACTCCATGCAATCTTACAATCTCTTGCATGTACCGCTCTGCCAAAGTCTCTGTTGATTGACCAACCCGAAAAGGAATAAAGTGAGCTGCCTTGGTTAATCGGTCAACAATCACCCATACAGCATTATTGCCTTTTGGACTCCGCGGTAAAGCCGTCACAAAATCCATGGTTATATGTTCCCACTTCCACTGAGGAATCGGAAGTGGTTGCAATAAACCAGCAACCCTTTGATGTTCAGCCTTAACTTGCTGACACACCAAGCACTTTGCCACAAAGCGAGCAATTTCCCGTTTCATGCCTTCCCACCAGAAATGCTGTCGAACATCTCGGTACATCTTCTTGCCTCCTGGATGTACAGAATAAGCTGAATTGTGTGCCTCCTTCATAAGCTCTTCACGAATATCCCCCTTTGGCACACACAAACGGCTACCATATCTCAACGAACCATCTTCGTGGATCAATAAATATGTTCGTAGTCCGGCTTCAACCTGTCCTCGAAACTTTTGCAGTCTAGGATCCTGCGATTGTGCTGCTCTAATATCCTCGATCAACGATGAATGTACTTGCAGCTGCATCAACTGTCCCGTAGAATGCAGTAGCACATCCTCCAAGTCAAATCTTCGAAAATCTGCAAGGATCTCCTTCTGCGTAGATAACACCTGAATTGCTGGTAACCGACTAAGCGTATCCGGCACGACATTAACCTTCTCCGGATGGTACTTAAGATCAAGATCGTAGTCAGCCATCAGCTCCAACCATCTACGCTGCCTCATATTAAGCTCCTTCTGCATGAACACATACTTCAAGCTCTTATGATCAGTAAAAACTTCGACCCTTTCGCCCAAAAGGTAGTGTCTCCAAATCTTCAAAGCGAAAATCACATCCGCAAGTTCCAAGTCATGAGTTAGGTAATTATTCTCATGGGTCTTTAACTGTCTCGATGCGTATGCTACCACCTTCCTATGCTGCATCAAAACGCATCCCAATCCTTTCCCAGATGCGTCGCTGTGAATCACCAATCCTCCGGAATTGTCTGGCACGGTCAGAATAGGGGCGGTTATCAATTTCTGCTTAACGTCTCAAAAGCTAACGCACATTTGTCCGTCCATACAAAAGGTACCTCCTTGCGCGTAAGCTAGGTCAATGGCTCCGCCAGACAAGCAAAGTTCTCCACAAATCTTCTGTAGTATCCGGCCAATCCAAGGAAACTTCTTATCTCAGCAACATTTTTTGGAATTGGCCAATCACGAACTGCTGCAATTTTTTAGGGATCGACGGCAATTTCATCGCCCGACACAACATGCCCCAAAAAAAAACTTTACTTCTTCCAGTCAAAACTCGCACTTACTCATCTTCGCAAATAACTTCTCTTGTCTCAACGTTTGCAGTGCGATCTTCAAATGCTCAGTATGCTCTTCAAAACTCTTCGAGTAAACCAGAATATCGTCAATGAACACCACAATAAACTGGTCCAAGAATGGTGAAAAGATTCGGTTCATCAAGTCCATGAATACTGCCGGCGCATTTGTTACTCCGAAGGGCATCACTAAGTACTCGTAATGTCCATACCGAGTTCGGAACGCCGTCTTGCAAATATCTTCTGCTTTCACTCAGACCTGATGATATCCAGATCGCAAATCTAGCTTCGAGAATACCCTCGCGCCACTAAGCTGCTCGAAAATTTCGCCAATGCGAGGGATCGGGTACTTGTTCTTAATAGTCACCCGGTTTAATCCTCGATAGTCGATGCACATCCTTCTTATGCCATCCTTCTTCTTTACTAGAAGAACTGGAGCTCCCCAAGATGAGTTACTGCTTCGAATCCAACCTTTTTCAAGCAATTCAGCAACCTGTTTCTTGACTTCTTCCAACTCCACTGGTGCCATTGGATAATACGCTTTGGATACTGGCGCTGCACCAGGAATATGATCAATTGCGAACTCTACGTCTCGCTTCAGCGGTAAACCGATATATCTTCAAACACGTCCATAAAATCACGAACAACAGCCGGCTCTTCACTTTCATCAGCTTCCATTGATGCAAAAATATTGTTTGTCGGCCTAGCCCTAAACTCGACTGGCCCGACAGAACTGCTTCCTTACCGCAACTGCTGTCTGCTGCAAACTCTTCTTTATCCAGATAAACTCTGCCGCTCTTGGGCTGCCGCAAGTACTTGTGAGAAAGTGGTCAAACCCAGAGAGACAATCTGCCTCTGGATATCCACGTCCAAGCTGCGCATGAACCTCCGTGCCCTGTCTGCATCGTTGGGCCACTAGAGGTCCAACGAATCTACTGAGTCTCGTCCATTCTGCTGCATGCACATCTACGGGTGCTCCCTTCTGCTTTAGCCCGATGAATTTCTCTTCCATTTCTTCCCGTGCAGTCCGCGTGAAGAACTTCTCTAGGAAATTCTTTGAAAAAAATCCGCCCACTTAATCGGCTCGGGCAAATGGTTCTCCTCCACAAGCCACCATTCTCGGGCGCAGTCCACTAAATGAATGCGTACCACATCAACTCTTTTCTCATCCGGAATCTGTGCCGCAACAAGCAAATTCTCTGTGTCAACTAGCCGCTGCTCCGCTGGCAACGGCTCCTCCAAACCAGTAAATGTAGACGGACCTAAACGTCTGAAATCTGCTACTGTCCCTACTCGGTCAACTGGTTTAGCTCCAACATTGTTCACAGCCTGCTGAACGATCTGCAAACCTTCCTGAAACGATTCCGCTTGCTGCTGGATCAGCTCGGTCTGCTTCTTTTGATTCTCCAGCATTCCCCTTATCACCCCAAGCATGGCAGCTTCGTCCACACGCCTCTGGTACGTCTTCAAATTCTTACCGGCCATAACAAACACCCAACATTTGTATGATGATAGATTCGAAATATAAATCAAGGCTAAAACTCCAAGATACTTAAATAGAGTGCCGCATTGTAACTATGCCGCGGTATCATAGCCACAATTACATAACTCCACCCAAGTCGCCTAAGTCCTAGAGATAACAAGGAATCAGGGTTTCGAGTCGATATACAAAGGAAGTTTGCACATCGTAAAAGATATAATCAGGAAGAACTTGATTCAAGAATGGTAAAACGGCAAGGTGGCAGGACATGTTTCCTAAACACGGGTATTCTGATTCGTGTATTGGTTACAATACCCAACTACAAAAGAATCAACCCGACTAACCTATGGCTCTGATACCAAAAGAACCATGTCACGCCCCGCTTCCCAAAGTACGTTAAAGTGGGCACGTGACATAACCAACCATGCTACCTGTGGATAGGAAAAATCCTTCCACAGTCACATTACGGCTGTGGAGATATCAAGAACAGGAAAGTAAACTAACTATCTAGTACATGTCCATAAGCCAGAGTAAAAGAGTCAAGAGATAACAATATGCGGAAGCCAAAAGATACAATAAATGAAACACCTGGAGTGAAACTACGTACCGACAGGAACCTCACCGCTCGTCTAACAGCGGCAAAACTCCTAATCAGTCTGCCGCAAAGTAGGAGAATCTGGGCTATGCAAAACCCAGACGTCAGCGCGTCAAGTCATCAAGTAATAACATAATAAACATGCAATGCAAATATAAACATGAATAAAGCAAGAATAACAATAATAATAAACAGAGCAGTGCAGGGTAGTGTGCAGTGGGTGAACTGGACTAATCTATCAGGTTCTCTGTTCTAAAGTCTTTGAAACCAAATTGATGAATCATCGATGTAACTCAATAGTATCCCGTACATACCCGGGACCACGGCCACAATATTCTCCGCTGCAGCCGAGACATGCCGCTAGGCACAAAACAGGAATGTGTACACTCGATAGTATCCCGTACATACCCGGGACCACGGCCACAATATTCTCGGCTGAAACCGAGACATGCCGCTAGGCACAAAACAGGAATGTGTACACTCAGGACAGGTAGTGAACTGTCGAGTTACAAGTCAGGTTTCACCTTTGGTTTCCCCATACCCCCAAGTTATAAGTGTATGTCAAGTCAGGTATCCGAAATCAAGAAACTAATGCCAACACAGGATCAGGTAAACAGGTTTGTCTGGATAGACAACAGGAACGGTCCATGAGGACTACATGTCAGGTTTGTTGGCATTAGACACAAGATCAGGTAACGGGTCAAGTCATAGTACATCATATCAAGTCAAGCAGTATACGGTACCATGTCGGGTCAATCAATTTGTAGGTAGCAAGACAGGTCAAGAAGCAAGCGATATCACAGGTGTGCTCACAATCAGTTATACAAGCAAGCGTGGTTATCATCACATGATATAAGCAATGAATTAAGCAATAAGCAGATTTACTCAATTGGCAGTACAGCTATCAGTTGTGTCACAGAGAAGATTTCAATATCATGCGAATGCAGTATGACAATTATGGCCTTTTAATCATGTTAACAAGTTTAAGAACTTTAGAGGTGCAATGATTTATATAAGAGTTCAATACAGCTATTACAGGTTAAAATGCACACGAGTGTCCAAATGGAACGAAACTATAGAGATAAATGCCATAAGCTATGTCAATATTAAAAATGTGATTAAACGGTAAATGTGGTTATTAGGTTCAATTGCAAACTGTAGGTTCCAAGTTTAAAGATAAAATGATATATAACAATATTGTACATGAAAAAGTGGGAAATTATAATACCAAAGTTAAATTGCGGGTTTTAGGGTGTCATTAATTATAAGTAAATATTGTTTCGCATGTAGCAAGGGTTACTTGCCTCGACGGGTCGCGAATCGGGAAAACGGAACGTAGAATGTCGGCAGGGAAAACTCGCGACGGACGCACGGTTCACGGAATGAACCCAAACGACGAACGGTGGAACCACGCGGGTCGGGGTACCTCGCTGGAACGTCGGGACACGTCGTCGGCATCGTCGGATTCCCGAGATTCAAAACAACAGTGAAAATCTCACAAGAGAAAGTATGGAATAAGAAACAACAAAGGAGGACAGAGAAGTTGAGGGAAGGAGGCTTACCCGCAGGATCTTCAGAGGGGATAGCGTCGACGGTGGTGGTCGGCAAGGCTCTGGCAAGGGTTCAGGGCACTCAGTCGAGGGTTAGGTTGCACTAGGGGTTTACTGTAAGGTAAGTGCAGGTCTGCTGGGGGTGTTGATGCAAGGGCGAGGGAGGAAACGAGATGGTGAAGATGGTGGGGTGAGGCTAGGGTCACCGGCGATGGAGGAACGGCGACGAGGTGGCGCGGGTTGTGGTTACACGGTGGGTGCACGGATCTAGGGTTGTAGGTGAGGCGGTAGACGAGAGGAGGAAGGACAGGAAGCCGAGGTGGCTGAGGAGGAGGCGCAGGGGCGGTGTGAAGGCGACGACGAAGGTGATGGGTTCGCCGGGTTTGCATTGGTGGCCTCGTCGGGGTATGCAGGCGCTCGGGAACGTGGGGAATGGAGGAAGGAGGTGGGTGTGGCTGCGATGAGGGTGAGGAAGTGAGGAGGCCGGCGAGGGTGGTGCCGGCGTTGGGGTTGCGGTAGCGAGGGGCACGCGGCTGGGGTTCTCGTGGGGTTGGGTTCGTTCTGTGAAAGAAATGAAGAAGGAGGAAGAAAAGAGAATATATACGTGGGGGGGGAGAGAGGGATATAGGGGGGAGAGAGAGAGATATGGGGGAGAGAGACGGGGGAGAGAGAGAGAGAGAGAGCGCGACGGGAGAGAGAGTAAGGAGTGGGGCCTACGGAAATTGGAGAAAGCTGATTGGCTGAGAGAAGGATTTAGATGTTAGGAAAATTAAATTAAAGATTTAAAAGATGTGAGTGAACAGTAAGAATTATATAGTTAAGAAATATTCGATGGTTTTAAAAATATTAAAATTTGGGATTTTGGCGCAAAGTAAAACATTTCCAAATCGCGCCCGGGTCGGGTCCAAAAATTTGAAATTGAAATAATAGAATTTTAAGCGGGATCCAAAAGTGAAAATGAAGTGTTTTATGATCAAAAAGCATACCCCAAAACGGACACACGTACGTGCAGGTAGCCGTCCAAACTCGCCCGTTTCACTGAACGAGACGAGAACACGACGCACGGATGCTACAACGGGGTTATGGGTGTCAAGCAGGCCAATATGAATATTTTTAATTTTATTTTAGATGCCATAAATTGTTATATGCAGAAATGAATTTGCCGGGTAAAATTTACAGTAAATAACAATCAAGCAAGATAAGTGAAATGAGTATCACATTACGCTCAAACAGTAACTGAAATTGGTAGCATTGGGCTCGGGTGTTACAAATAGGCTGTACCAGACGGCTTTCTTCCGCCTTCCACCAGTTGCGAGCATTATCCGTGAGCTGTAACTTCGCCACACGGACCCAAGTTATGTCTGGCACTTGTGCTGCTGCCAGATCATCTTCGATGCTTTGTGCCTATTCCTCAGCTTCAAGTTGGGTTCCTTTACCAGAGAACTGCTTGGAATGTAAAGCCCTGAATTGCTTTACCCCTGGTGCATCGATCTCAGGACGGTTCAGGAGTTGTTGCTATCCCTCAAGAAGGCTGCGAATCGCCTCAAGTAGCACTGTTTGCTCGGTGGGTGGTGCAGGAACAGCTGGTGCGAGAGGTAGTGCTGGTGGTGTGTTGTTGACGTTGGTGCTGGTGTTGTTCGGGGAATCCATAATCTTGAAGAAAATTTTGGGTTAGGACAGATTCAAATACATGGAATGATAAGATTCAAGAAATAGAAATTTGTAAGATTCAAGAAATATGTATTGTAAAGAATGTTTTAGTTGCTGGTTCTTGTGTTATATTGCTTAGGTTGTTCACACAGACCAGAACTGCATGATAGGGATTCATACAGTTCTGACCTGCATGGGTCACCAACAAAACCTGTCACGCCCCGCTTCCCGGTGTACGGCGAATGGGGATGCGACGGGGTCCGCTACGTATATACTTAGAAGTACATACGCTAAGCGTATCTAAGCAATATAAAAGTAAATCACAAGAGACAAGAAATATAGAAATAACAGCAACTTTATTAATAACATTCTTTTGTACAATGCATGAAAAGTAAATACAGCTGGAATGAAAAGCGATGCCTAAACAATGGTATAACAGGAAATGAAAATACTGAATAGAACAAGCTACAATGTCTAGAGCTCGGGGTCTTCATGAAATTGATCCAAGTCTTCACCGGTGGGCTCGATCTCTGCTGGATCCAAAACACTTGACGACATTCAAAAAAGAAAGAAATAGAATGTCGTCAGCGAACAGGTCGCTCGATAAGTCCCAAAGATAAGGAAGAATTAGAAAAGACAGAATAAGAGGTATCTTCTAAAGTTGTATACTATTTGTTGTAATGTTGTATTAACGCTGTTGTTTATAGCTTAGTACAGAAGAATGCCAGTGTATACGAGAGGGGTCTCTATATGCTGGAGACCAGGGCAAACGGAAAATAGAGTACAAGGCTCCGTTAGAAGGCCCGGAACAACGGCAATTGGATTCATATTAGGTATCTTAAGTCTGACCGTCTCGTGCCACTTTTAATATCTTCCGTATCAATCTACCCCTTAAACCCCGTAGTGTTTTGATTGTATTGTTGTATTGTATTGTGTAAGTTAGATGACTGACCAAAACCATGATATCAGTAAACAGATTGTAACTGCATAATCAGGTAAATGGAATAACGGGATAATGGATGTATATCCATGGTTTGATTCAGTCAAGTTGTATAGATTGTTAACTGGATTCTGGAATTCATGTGTTATATTGAGTTGGAATATTAAAGAATATAGATTGACTTGAATTATATTCAAGTCAGAATTAATCAGACTCAAACCCGAGTCAGACTAAAAGAAATTTAAGTCGAAGTTCTATATTTGTTAGGGTCATTATCGTAATTTATAAAACTTGAGGGGGTTTTATGTAAAAATACTTTTGTATAGTTTTCAAGATACACCTCAAGTATTTATTATTCGTCTTTATAGTTATAATGGGTGTGATTTTATTTTGTCTTATTTCTAGTGAAAATATCCTAATTACATAAATAAAGGTATTAATTTGTAATATCGATTTATTTGAAATTCATGGTATTTTAATGTAACTTTTAATCTTGTAATTTTTAGGAAAAGGTGGAAACTTTATTTTATAATAAAATAGGTGTTTAAATAACAATTATACATATGTTTATATAAGAATAATTTTTAATAAATATTTTATTTTCCAAAAATCTCATTTTTCTTAAATGTCGTATTTTAAATGTTTCGAGACCGAATGCTCCTTACGGAGGTCTGAATCTCGCGCTACTAAGCCCGAGAGTGCACAATAAACCGTACTATCCCTAACGAGTTCCCCAAAGGTGGGTTGTAGTGGCGCTTTGCAAAGATTTAATAAATACTAATCATTTAGAAAACGGTTTTATAAGGATAAGGTATTTATTTGTAAAAGGGTGTAAATTTCCGTATTTTAGATTCTAGGGTTTCCTAAGCCAACTAGCCTATTTCTAAATGATCTAAACGAAAAGTCATTAGAAGCCTCAAATCGCCTCTTCACCGTCAATTGCGGTCGGGTAAGTGCCAGGTGAGTGGGAGGCTCTCCACTACAAGTAGTGGCCCTAATTAAGTAACTACTCGCCTTAGACACACTTGCCTAGACACCACAAAGTCAGATTTAGATAAACGATCGATGTCCACAACTTATCTTATTTCCTATTAAAAGATATTGTTTTAAAATTGTATATAACTTAGAACTTTTAGAAAAGGTTTATAAAGAAAATGGTATTTTAATGTAAAATCTTATTTTGTCGTATTCTAAATTTTCAAGGTAGCGTGTTATGATTACATATGAGTGTGTGTGGAGGTAGGTCATTACCTCGTGATCTGCTTTAAGGTATAGCAATGTTAAAGGGTTAAATGTGATAAACAAAACTTGGTGGTATTTAAGTGAAAGAATATGATATATTGCAAAACCTATCATTTCATGTGTGAAAACTTGTTCAAATTAATTTTTAAGTGATTAGTAGTCAACATGAATATGTTTAAGCATTATGAAATTGGTGATAAGTGAGATTTTATAGAAAACTGGATCGAAAATCGGGTTGTTCCGATTTCCGTCGGGTTTGTAAAGTCGTATTATTATGAAGGAAAAGAAAGGTAGAAAAATGAGTACTTACGGGTTTGGACAACGCTAGAGAGTGAGAGGGAGGTAGCGGGTTTGCCGGTGCGTCGAATCGTCATTGAGAGGTCCTAGCACGATCGCCGGGATTTCGCCGTCGATTTCGTCAGCGCTTCGCCTTTCGCTTATTTTCTAACGTACCAAGTTCTCTTGGAATTTTGAGAGAGTGGACTTAGAAATAGTGATGAGAGGGTAGAGGGTATGGGGGGTTTATATAGGGTTAGGGTTTTTAATAAAAAATATATAAAATATATAAAATTATATAAAAATTCATTAAACCTAGGAGTAAAAAGGATTTATTGGGAAATAGGAAACCGATCCAGGGATAATAAGTGTGCAGGAGTGTTGACCAAGTCCAGAGCCAACTTTTCTCTGTTGGTGACTCGGCCGTCCGGCCAAGTCCAGCCGGCGGCGCCGGACCGAGTCGGCCGGTTCGCCGGCCGGCGGCGCCGAGTCGGGACGAGTCAGGGTTCCAGTGGCCGGGGATTTTCCAGGGGTATTTAATGGTATATTTACTTTTTCATGTCCAGTACATATTTTGTGAGTTATGGCCTTTTAACTGTTGACTTCCAAAAGAAATTAAAACAAAATAAATACAAAAATAATGTGGAGCATGTGATTTGAACTCTGGTGGCTTGGTTCAGCAGTGTAAGGTATTACCAATGAGCTACAAGCTCCTTCTTGTAATTATTGTGGGAAAATAACTAGTTAAAGTGGTAACAGCAATATTAAATACCCCAAGTATACTTTAATTTTAAAACAATTTTATGTACACTAAAAATAGAGTTATTTAAAAACAAAATAATTACTCATATATATATTGTGCTCAGGTTAAAATACTCCTTTATGGATTTTTAAAAATTTTAAAAATTTGTATAGAAAAGTGTACAGGAAAATTAGGGTTGTTACAAAAGATAAGAGGAGAAATAGAATAGACAGAGAGTAAGAGAGAGAGATTAGCTTTTACAGTTGTATTATATTGTTATATTGTTGTATTTAGTGTTAACGCTGTTGTTTGTAGCTTGGTACAGAAGGATGCCAGTGTATACGAGAGGAGTCTCACTTGCCCCGGAGACTAAGGTATCAAAAACTCAAGGAACCGTTGGGCCACAGTACAACAGCAACGGAATATAGGTTAGGTGTCTTAATCTTACCGTCTCGTGCCACTTTTAACACCTTCCGTACCAATCTACCCCTTAAACCCCGCAATTTCTTGATTGTATTGTTGTATTGTATTGTATAGGTTGTATAGTTGGATGACTGACCAAAACCATGATATCAGTAAAGGATGTAACTGTATAATCGTGTAAATGGAATAACTGTAGAATCATGTAAATGGATGTAAACTGGAGATCATGTAAATGGAATGTATATCCATGGTTCGGTTCGGTCAAGTTGTATAGATTGATAATTGGATTCATGTTGGATTGTAATATTGTAGATTGTAGATTGTAGATTGTAAATTGTACTTGAATCATATTCAAGTCAGATTATAATAAGACTCAAACTGAGTCAGACAATTAGAAAAGTAAATTGAAGTCCTGATTGTTTTGATATTATCGATAACCGCTGCACATGGGCGGCAGGATTTATGTCTTTTTCAAAGACGATTACCGTTTTAATAACACTATTGTTAAGTTGTCTACCTTAGATATGCAAGCACCCACTTCTCCGGCTCCCCGAGGCTCAAGAGATCGGTCCCGCTTAAACCTATGTTTACTAGGGTCCTTAGGGTAATTTACAGAACTTGAGGGGGTTTTATGTAAAAATACTTTTATATATTTTTCAAAATACACTCCAAGTTTTTATTATTCGTCTTCAGAGTTGTATTGAATGTAGATTTTATATTGTGATATTTCTAGCGAAAATATCCTAATTTCATAAATAAAGGTGTTTATTTGAAATATTGATTTTCATGGTATTTTAGTGTAAAATGAATCTTGTGATTTTTAGAAAAAGGTGGAATATTTATATCATAACAAAATAGGTATTTTAATGATAAATATACATATATTTATACAAAAATAATTTTAATATATATTTTATATTCTAAAAAATCTCATTTTCTCAAGATGTCGTATTTTAAATCTTTCGAGACCGAATGCTCCTTGCGGAGGTCTGAATCTCACACTACTAAGCCCGAGAATGTCCGATAATCCGCACCATCCCGAACGGGTTCCCCAAAATGGGTTGTAGCGACGCTTTGCAAAAATTTGTATAAATACTAATCATTAAGGAAAAACGGTTTTATTAATTATGGTATTTATTTGGAAAGATGTCGATTTCCCGTATTCTGTGTTCTAGGGTCTCCTAAGTCAACTAGACTGCTCCTAACTGGTCCAAAGCGACAAGTTATGAGATACATCAAATGGCCTCTTCACCGCCAATTGTGGCCAGCTAAGTACAAGTGAAGAAAGGAGGGACCCGCTCACGAATCACCGTGAGACGGGCCTTTTAAAGTTACCTTTCTCACTTGTCTAGCCTAGACACCACAAAGTCAGGTTTAGATAAACGACTGAATGCCCACAACCTTGCTCTGTCCTAATGAGTGCGACAGTTCTTAATTGGCTGAGTCTAGATTTTTTTATTATTAGCTCAAAAGTTATTTATTTGTAAAGATGTATCAATACTAAATCTTTTAGAAATGGTTTTATTAAGTAAAGGGTATTTAAATGAAAATATTTGTTTTTCCGTATTCTAAGTTCTCGAGGGTATCGTATTATGTTGCATATGAGTGTGTGGGGAGGTAGGTCTGTTCCCTTCCGAATGGCGGCCGAGATGTGAGGACGTCTTGCATTCGGGGCAGATACTATATGGTTTTATCCGTCCACCTCTCCGAAGATACCAAGTTGATTTATGGCACCGTGTATCGGAGGTTTAGGCGGATGCGGCCGATGTAGCAGATTTCGTCAGATTCCTCCTCGCTTTTGGGGTTTTTGATTGTGGGGACGCTCTTCCCTGCAGACGCAAGCCCCTGCAGTTAATTACGTTACCACATCGTGGTAACTACTTTCTCCTTCTCCAGAAATTTCACTTCGTGTCGTGTGTATTTGTTTTATTTGTGGTTGCCCGTGGATTGTATACGGAGACTAAGTTATGCCGTCGCCCGTAGGACGTGGATTAGTCCAAATCCGTATTTACTTAGATTTGGGTTTGGTATTTTAGTTTAAGGATACGTTAGCCATACTTGAGGCTAAGATCAACATAAACGTTTGTTAAGGATACGTTAGTCTAATTTGGGACTAAGATCAACTTAACGGGATCGTTTAGATCCGACAAAAGAGCATTTGGGGGCTCGATTGTTCCAGTTTAGGGACATAGTGGTCCATTGAATATATGGCCGTCGGGACCCGTCACCTCTCTGACGACGTTGAAGGATTACAACGACAGATGTCAGAGGAGTTCTGAGATGTACCCTTGAACCAAAGTTGATTAGGGGATCTATAGTCCAATTTGGGACTAAAGTCTGTTAGAAGGTTTAACGATACGTTAGCCATATTTGAGGCTAAGATCAACTTAAACGGGATCGTTTAGATCCAACAAAAGAGCGTTTAGGGGCTCTATTGTTCCAGTTTAAGGACGTAGTGGTCCATAGGTAGTTTAGGGACATTGCGGTCCATTGGTAGTTTAAGGACATTGCGGTCCATGGGTTTAAGGACCCCACAGTCCATATGGGTGTGTTTAAGGACGCATTAGTCCGTTAGTTTAAGGACGCATAAGTCCGCGGGTTTAAGGACCCCACAGTCCATATCTTAGTTTAAGGACGCTTAAGTCCGTGGGTTTAAGGACCCCACAGTCCGTATTGATGTGTGGTTGTCGGGACCCGTCACTTCTCTGACATCGTTGAAGGATTACAACGATAGGAGTCAAAGGAGTTCGGAGATGTACCCTCGAACCGGATGTAAATTGATTTAAGAGAGCAGCTGTGCTCAGTCAATTTAATTTGAGAACTTACGGCCATGATTGGGCTAAGTCTAGTTGAAAATTGTTCAACACTTTTATTTGTTTTTGGCCTATTAGGCCTGTGCTAGGGTTTGGCCCCTTTTAAATAATGCATAGCATTAATCTTGGTCTCTGTTGGACCTTTATTTGGGCTCTGCCCCTTTTAAATGATGCACAACATCTGTTTTGTTTGGGCTCTGCCCTTTTAATACATAGCATTTTATTTGGCCTGTTGAGCCTTTTTTAATTGGGCTTGGCCCTTCAGTAAATAATGCAATGCATTTGTCAGGCGCTTTGCGCCAATCATTGAGCGCAAGCGCTTATGGTGATGACACGTGTCATGCTCTGGTGAGCGCAAGCGCAACAATGCAGTGCGCTACGCTAGTGCGCTGCGTTGTTGCGCTGCTGACACGTGGCGCGCTCTGGTGAGTTGCGCCAATCTCAGAAAGCAATGCTCTATCTTAAAAGCGCAGAGCGCAAGTGGTTCTGATACTGACACGTGGCGCTCTCTGGTGGCTTGCACCAACCTAAGAGCGCAACAGTGCAGTTTTGCAAGTGCAAGGCACTATTAACTTGGGAATCTTTTAGATTCCAGAACCAATAGTTCATGAAAAAGTGCAAAGCACTATTTGTTTCCTTTGATCTAATTAGAATCAAAGAAAACAAATATTGCTTGTTTTTTTCTTGATCTCAGAGAACCAATGGTTCATAAGAGCAAAGCACTATTATTATTTGTTTTTTATTGGAGATCATTGATCTTGTTCTTAGATCAATGATCTATTAGAAGAAATTCTTCCATCTTAAAGGTTTTTACCTTTTCTTCTTTTGAAATTTCTTCAGAGTTCTCTCTGTTTGAAGTTCTTGATTTCTCACAAATGTTGATGCCTTTGAATTGAGGTCTAGGGTCCTTTTTATAGTGTCCATAAATTAGTTAAATTTGTTAAAGAGATCTTTCTCTGAGTGATTTGGGGAATTTTCCCCACCGTTGGATTTTTGATCCAAGGGTTTCTGTTTTACAGAAGAAAATCTTCTTGTTTTAACAAGAACAGAAAGATTTCTTTAAAATCTTAATTCTGTTTGGCGCAAATGCCCCAGCGCGTGACACGTGTCGCGCAGCGCACAGCGCAGCTGCGCTTGCGCAACTGCGCTGACACGTGTTGCGCAGCGCAGCGCTTGCGCAAAAGCGACTGCGCTGACACGTGTCACGCAGCGCAGCGCAGCGCTTGCGCAACTGAAGTTTTGCTTTTATTTGTTTTTTAATAGAGCTTTGCTCTGATTGGGCGCGCTGCCTTGGACGCTGCGCTAACGTGTCAGCTTCTGACACGTGGCGCGTTGCGCACAAAATCTGAAGCTTTACTTCACTTATTAGAATTTAAACTTTCAAAGTAGAGCTTTGCTCTGATTAGGGGAATCAGAAGCGTTGCTTCATTTCCCGTCTTGGAATTTGAATAGAGCCTTGCTCTGATTGGGGTAAACAAGGTCGTTATCTCGTGATCTACTTAAAAGTATGGCAAGTTTAATGGAGTTACATGTAGAATTGAAACAATGTGGTATTTAAGTGAAAAATACGGTAAATTGAAATAGCCATCATTTTGTGAAATGAAACTTGATCAATTTGGTTGATTAGTGTTTATAGTCAATATGAGGGAGTTTAAGCATAATTGTATTAACGAGAAGTAAAGTTTTATAAGAAACCGAATCGGAAATCGGATTTGTTCCGATTCCGTCGGGTTTGTAAATCCGTATTTTAGAAAGAAAATAGAGGTAGAATTTGGGGACTTATGGGTTTAGGACAACAAGGAGAGGGAGGTGGAACGGGAGTAGTCGCTGATGCGTCGCTTCGTCGCCGGGAGCTCCTAGAATGATCGTCGGAAGTTTGCCGGAAAATTCGTCGGAGCTTCGCCTCGAGCTCGTTTTCAGAGTGCATAAGATTCTTGGAAATTTTTAGAGAGTTGGCTCAGAATTTTGGGGTGAGAGGGTAGGGGGTATGGGTGTATTTATAGGGTTAAGCTAGGGTTAGGATAGGTGTAGGGTTTTTAATTAAAAATGTAAAAATATAGGAAATTCATTAAAAATTGGAGTAATTAGGTGTTAATGGGCTCTCTGGAGGTGGTCTACAGAAATAAAGTATGCAGTGGAGGTGGGGAGATCAAAAGCCACTTTTTCCCAGTTGGAGACTCGGCCGTCCGGCCGAGTCCGGCCGAGTCATAGCCTAGAGAGGTGGGGGGTCTCATGTGGTAGGCACTGGTACTTTCAGTTTTTCAGGTTCTATAAAATTTAAAACAATTAAATATTAAAAATAATGTTGGGCAGGGGATTTGAACTCTGATGGCTTGGTTCAGCAGTGCAAGGTATTACCAATGAGCTACAAGCTCTTTCTTATAATTATGGAGCTAATTAATAACTTAAACTAATAACAGCAAATATAAATACTCCAAGTATACATTAATTTTTAAGCAAATTTTGTACACTAAAAATGGAGTTGTTACATTATTTTAACTTGTAATTAAAAAGCAAATTAATTACTTATATCTTGTGCTCAGGATAAAATACCCCTTTATGGATTTTTAAAAAAAATTGTAAAGAAAGTTGTATAGGAAAATTAGGGCTGTTACACATACTAGTAGATGTTGTATATGTTTTGTATCCGCGCTAGTCCAACCCCCGCCCTGCCGTTAGTTAAGTAACCTAACGGTGCATGACGGGGGCCCGTGACGAATGAGGATGGTATATACGTACATTTTATTTTCAATCTTTTCTGGTGTGATAGGATTTAATTGATGGGACCGCATTAATTTTGATTAATGTAAGGAAAAATAAACCTAAAAGATGTTGTTGGAACAAATTTTTGAAAAACTATAGTCGTATTCTTTCTCTTTGCATAGTGATATTCGCTTAGGAATATCCTGCACCTCATTCGAGGAGGCAAGAGCCTAGATCCCTTCATGGGCAATGACCTCTTGAGCAAAATTTTATGTTACTATAAATTACTCAGTTTTCTTCAAACCCATTAGTTTTCAAAAGCGGAGCCTAAATCACTCATTTTGAAAACTGTTCGGTTCCTTCAACGATATCAGGTTCACTACATTAAAGGTTTTTCGCCAAAAACTAGCCATAGCCCTCCGTCATTTCCTATGAGTAATACTTAGTATTCGTGCTACGTTTGTTGTCTCAGTCAAGGTGTAGCGTACAGTAGCTAAGTAGTGCTTATTTATATCATTCGATGCGATTGGTTAGGACAGTCGTACGGCCTTGTTGGCTCAGTCAAGGGCTCGTATGGGTGGGTTTAATGCAATCAAGATAATGGCGGGTTGAACTTGACTGGGACCTTTTGATTTATTGGTTCAGTCAAGATTACTAGGGACCTAGGGGCAAAAACCATATCGGGAGTTTCAAATATACAGGAAACTTGCTGGTGTTGCATACCTTCTGGAGTGTGGTGACTAGAGTGGCTTCCATCTAGGTTATCACACGATGATAGTTGGATCCCAATCCCACTAATGAGTAGGATTACTTTTGGGAGATATTTTTCACTTCACAGTTAGCCAACCTATTAGGTGTCTAGAAAAGTGTTGATGGGGCTACGTCTCTGCGGAAACGAGATTTATTTTAATTAAGTCCGTGTAAGAGCTTGAGGAACCTCCCTCGGAGTATCAACACCAACCTGGCTGAACAGTTAGCGAACTTGTAAGGTGTTAATGATCCCGACTAGTTCTCTTTTTAAGGTTTGAAGGAGAATTCGAGGAAACAGTGAGAGGTATCATGTTTAAATAAAATAATAACCAATCTAACATTTCAAAAGCGCACGCTGAGTGTTTCTTTTCTCTCTCTCCAGGTAGCAACCAATTCACGCCTTAATCAAGATAATAAAATGTATAGCTTAACCGACCCGGATTCTTATTTGAGGGTGAGGAACGACGGTTCGGCTCTAACTTATGACAATTGTCATAAGTATGAGCAAGGGAAAAAGGATTACATGAATTCCTTGATGACCCCGGTGAAGAAGAAGCATACCAATGTGTCTCCTTCAGGTGTTCTTGTTATTGAGAACTGTTTTTCGGTCAGTCCTACCTCCTGGGTACTAGATACCGGATCAGGATCTCATATCTGTAATTTATTACAGAGACGGAGAAAAAGTAGGATAGTTGGACCTGATGATATGTCCTTAAGAGTAGGGAACATAGCATAAGTTGATGCTGCTGCCGTCGGTGAATATCACCTAGTATTGCCAAGCGGCATTGCTATGATTTTGAACTGCTACTATGTACCTTCCATTCTTTACAACATCATATCCGTTTCATTACTTGATAAAGATGGATATAATTTTGTTTTATATAGAAATATCATGAACGTTTACCTAAATCGGGTATTGGTTGCAGAAGGTACAATGTGTAATGGTATCTACATTCTAAATCAAAACACAGTTTACAATATACAAAACACACGTAAGAGGAAAAGTTCAGATATGAACGAAACCTACTTATGACATTGTAGACTTAGTCATATCGGTGAGAAAAGACTGAGTAAGTTGCATAAAAATGGTTATCTGAATCCGTTCGAATTTTCATCCTATGAAACTTGTCAGTCTTCTCTTAAAGAGAAGATGACCAAATCTCCGTTCACCGGATATGGAGAAAGAGCTACAGAGCTCTTGGGACTTATACACGGTGATGTATGTTGTCTAATGTCTATACATGAAAGGGGCGGGTTCTCGTACTTCATTATATTCACTGATGATCTCTCTAGGTTCGGATATGTATTACTCATGAAACTCAAATCTGAAGTTTTTGAGAAATTCAAAGAATATAAAAGAGAAGTAAAGAACCAGACTGGAAAAAGTATTAAAATCCTTCGATCTGATCGAGGAGGTGAATACTTAAGCACGGAATTCCTAGTGTCCCTAAAAGAGAATGGAATTCCCTCTCAACTTACTCCTCCGTATACACCACAGCATAACTGTGTATCGGAACGGAGGAATCGTACCCTATTGGATATGGTTCGCTCCATGATGAACAATACTGAGTTGCCTCTTTCATTCTGGGGACATGCGCTTCAGACAGCAGCATATCTATTGAATGATGTTCTATTCAAATCCGTGCCTAAGACACCATTTGAAATATGGAATGGTAAAAGTGTTGGATATGTATGTCCAAGAGGTCTGTATTGTATAGGATGCTAGGGATATGTATGTGTTGGATATGTATGCCCTAGAGGCCTGTATCGTATAGGATGCTGGGGATATGTAGAATCTTGCTCGGTTATATAGTATACTATTTGAGTTGTCTTTATCTGAACATGTGTATTTTTTTCTTATTGGTTTGTATTGCTTATACATAATGATAAAGACTCGTTACAGTAGTATACTATTTTGTTTGTCTTTTTCTTAACATGTGCATATGGTATACTCAATTTTACATATGGCTGATACATGTTGATGTTAGGAATATGTATGCCCTAGACACCATTATTGTATGATATAGTGGATGCTTCGACATATATATAGAGGACTTTCTTGCTCGACATGATAGTATGCTATCTGGTTGCTCTTTATCTTGACATGTACACCTGTATTGTTATACTGTCTTTATGATACATGTTGATAAAGCCCTTAAGATGTTAGCTTGACTACCATGACTATGATGCAGATCATACTAGTGGGGCTTGTGTATTCCTCAAGCACATCCTTTAACAGTTCCTAGTCGAGGGAATATCGAGACAAGGCATCGATATTTCAGAGTAGACCAGTGTGTACGTTACTTGACCCTGTATGGGGCGATGGTTGATCCCACGTCCATGGTGTTTGACATCAAAGATTGTATACAGGTGCTCATTAGAGAATGGATACACCGAACAGGACTCGTCGAGAACTCCTAGTTGGTACCATACCTATCGTCTGATAACAGTTCTCTGGTGACACTTGTACAGATTAGTCTGTAGACCCGAAATCGTCATAGAGTCTTATGTGGTTTCTACTGTGCTTTAATTTCCTCCCTACCACGGCTCAAAGGAGTCATGCAAATAGGCGGATTTTGGGTACAGTCTCGAGTCAAATGGAGGCAATGAGCGATATGAGGGGTTTCGTCTCTCCCGATATAGGGAGTTGATATTGCGCTATGCTCGATTGGCTATAACAGCAAGTCTCTGGCCAGGGCTAATGAGATTCACTTGTAAGTGTTATCAGTAGTTTCTCGAATGGTTATAGGCCACATATCGGCATGACTTATCAAGTTACTGGGGTCTGACGATTCCACCCCTATACTTGATATGCGACATATTAGATGAAGAGACCGGACTGTACAATAAGTGTTGCTTATAGGCTTTGCGGGAGTTTGGACAAGCTTGCTTGTTGATCTTCTATCCGCTCAATATCTGGGTAGCCGTTACGTCCAGCTAGTACCGCTGACGGCTTGTGGGTGACCGATGTGATCATTACCTACTGTTGGCGTATTGACGAGTCTTTAGAGTCCCACACAGAGGTTTCCTAGCTCAAGCGAAACGAAGTAGGGCACATATGGTGATATGTGCGGGAGCTTGATTAAATACGAGTATATGATAACGTATTCTAATCTCGCGATATTTAATATCAGTCAGGTTATATGTGATATAACCGGATTATTGAATCAAGTGTTGATTCAATGGTATATATATATATTGTTAATATATATTTGTGTATTTGATATTAGCCGGATTATATTTGATATAGCCGGATTATTAAATCAAGTGTTGATTTAATAATTTAATATATATATATATTAACTAGTATTGAATAATAGAAGGTTATATGTGATATAACCGGGTTATTGAATCAAGTGTTGATTTGATAATATGATATACATATAAATGATATTAGTCGGTTATATATGATATAACCGGATTATTGAATCAAGTGTTGATTCAATAATTTGATATATATTTATATTTGATATATTTATATATTAACTTATATTAGCTCACTATTGATTTTTCTTCTCTTGTTACATATAATGATATATATATATATATGATATATATTTATATATATATATATATATAAACTATTGTGTCATGGTGGATGATACATAGAACATAGGTGTATGAGACTCACACCATGACCTAAAGATTATTAAGTGATTATTTATTAAGAGGAAAATAAAAATGAATGGATTAGTGAGCATGGCTTGGATGCTTGTAGAAGCATGTAGAAAGGCATGACTCATATCTCATTTTTTTTACTCTAGATATTTTTCTCACCCAACCTTATCTTTAATCCATGGTTCACTCTCTCACTTCATCACAAGTTTCATTTTTTCTCACCCAAGTTCATCTTCTTCCACTCTAGTTTTTCTTGAGTTGGAAAATAAAAGGAGAAATAGATTTTTTTTGTGAGCAAAATTCCTACTTCATCAACCTATATTTTACCAGCCCTTTAGTATAGGTTTTTTGCTTCACTAATAATTTGATTAGTGAAGAGTAAGCTTGAGTGAGAGAGACTTCAAGGTGGATCATCTTCGGCCTCGAAGATCGCAAAGCAAGCTCGATACTTTCTTCAAGTGGAGCCAAGAAGAGTTCTAGGGACTACTACTTGGTGCTTAGAGACTACTATTTGGAGCTATAGAACTGAAGGACTTGGTCTACAAAGGTTGTAACCCTCTTCACTTTAGTATAGAACTTGCTTTATTGCTTTGTAAACCCTAATTCTCTAGTTAAATTCTAGGTTAGTATAGCTTAGCACTCTAAATTTTTAAAATTGTATACTTGATACTTGTATAAACCTAGTGGTGGTGCTAAGACACACTTTCATGGTATCATAGCCAAGCTAAAGCATTAGATGATGTCTAGACGGCGTTAAAGTATTCGATTGAACTTCGAAACCCGCATTTTACCAAGTTTCTGTCCATTTTTCAAAAGTTAGAATTTTTCAGATTAAAATTAGTCAGAAAATCGTGTAGGTTATTTGATGGAGCCCCAAGAAGTACGAGGCCCCAATTCCTTCAAAGCGCCACGGAACCGCAGCCTAACCTCTTGTTTAGCCGCGCTTCCGCCGCATGTTTGTGGATTTGAGGGATCGTGTTTCTTTTGCTGCTCCATTGTGATATTTGGCACTTTCTGGATATTTTTAGTGAGGCTCAAGTTGTTGAGGTCTCTGTGATTTGTGGGTGTTTGATAAATCGATCGAAATGTTTAACATTGTTTAGATTATAATGATAAGTGATACAATATTTGGAATCCACATTAATTAGTTTTGTAAAAACTAGTTTGTGTTTTATAAATCTAGCATTTTAGTCTCATTTGATTGGTTGCCACGGAGTTTCTATTCGGATCAAAACTCCATCGCAATCTCGTATTGTACGCGAATAGTCGTCGGGAAACATTACTAGATAGCCACGCCCCATAGCCCCGACCAAGTGACTGTAGGAGAACCCCATTGCCAAAAGCATCCACTCGTCACGGCCGCGGTGTTCCGCCTAAGTGCACTTCGTTGACGGTATCGGAGGTGTGGCAATCTACTAAAGTTCCCGACGAGCATTCGATCATTTCATCGAGAATCTTGTTGAATTACCCGACTTGATATTGAAAAGTGTTTTCAATTCGAGACATAAAATGCAAGATTTATAAGGTTAGACATGAAATTCGGAATATGAGATATTCCGGGTTCATGATGTTTAAGGTATATGCAGATTCTAATTATTGTAGTTTTCATTTCTTTTCTGCGACCATAAGTGTAATATGTGGGGTATCCCCGATCTCGTTGCTATACGTCAACGACATTCGGGATACACATATTTACTTACGTTGATGACATGTGATATTATGTGTTGTTGTGATATGTTATATTGGATCGTCGTGATTGAATAGCTGGGGTTTTTGCGTGAGATGAGAGTTTTTCTATTTTCATTCATATAAAAATTGTATGTAACATTCTTTTATTGGGAAACTTCCGGGTTAAGGATGATGTCTCCATTGATGTATATTATTTACTTTTCCGCATTAGGATAGACCCAAGACGGGGAGCACAAGTAACCGAGTTCTAGAGTCTAGTAGGAGACCATCTCGAGGAGTTGAGACCGGGTCTCCTAATTTTAGAATTGGCAGGGTTGCTTGCCGCTCTCATAGGGGTCTTGAGATATGGGTTTGGCTATTCATCATGGCTGTGGAATCCGTGTTTTTCATTACTGACTTAATTTAAAATACGGACCTCCTAATATTCCAATATTTCATATGTTCTGCTTCTGCTGCTTGAGTTCTGTGATGTGATCATATAACTGCGTAAGATAAATGCTATATATATATATGCTATATATAATAAACGTTGCTTATGTTTTGCATCCGCGCTAGTCCAGCCCCCGCTCTGTCGTTAGTTAAGCAACCTAACGGTGCATGACGGGGGCCCGTAGCGAATGCGGATGGCATAAGTATACGTTTTATTTTCGTTTCTTCTGTGATATTTAGGAAACATAAATGATGGGACATCATTAATGAGATTAATGAAAAGAAAAGAAACCTAAAGATATTGTAGAATCAAATTTTTCAAAATGGTAGCTCTAGTTTTTACTTTGCATAGCAGTATTCCATTATGAATATTCAGCACCACATTCGATGAGGAAAGAACCTAGATCCCTTCACCGGGAGTGACCTCTTTAGCAAAACTAGCAAATTCTACAATCCACTCTGTTTGTTTTGAAAACTAGTCGATTTTAAAAGCGGGGCTTAAACCACTCCTTTTTTGAATCACTCGATTCTACAACGATATCAAGTTCATTACGTTAAAAGTTTTCTTCAAAACCATTCGTAGCCCTCCGTCATTTCAGATAAGTGATATTTAGTATTCGTGCTGCGTTTGTTGACCTTGTCATGGCGTGGTGTACGGTACCTAATTAGTGCTTATCTGCCGCATATGATGCGATTGGATTAGGGTGGTCGTACGGCTTTGTTGATCTTGTTAAGGGTCGTACGGGTGGGTTTAATTCAATCACGAAACGACGGGTAGAACTTGACTAGCACTTATGATTTGTTGACCATAGTTAAGGTCATAAGTTGCTAGGGGTAAAAACAGATATTGGGAATTTCAAGTGTTGAAATTTGCAATGAGATTGTATACCTTCTATGAGATAGTTGGATCCCGATACCCACTGCGAGCAAGAGTTACTTCTGGGAGAGTTTTCCACTTTACAATTAGCTGATCCGGTAGGTGTCTAAAAAAGGTGTTAACGGTGTTATGACCCCGCGGAAACGAGGTTATTTAATTATTTCTATGTGAAAGCATGGGGAGACTCCCTCGGAGTACCAATACCTGCCTGGCTGACCGATTGGCGAACTTGTAAAGTGTAATTAATCCCGGCTAATCTTACCTTTTAGGGTTTGAAGGAAGATTTGATAAAAACAGTGAGAGCCATCCTGATTAGATAAGATAATAACCAATCTAATCTTGCAAGAGCGCACGCTAAAGTGTTTTCTTCTCTCTCTCTCCTGGTAGCGACCATGACATGCCTTAATCAAGATAATAATATGGATGTATTGACCGAACCCGCTTATTATACTGAGATGGAGAATATTGGTTCCGCTCTATCTTATAATAATCATAAGTCTGAGCAAGGAATAGGAGAATATCAGGATTACCACGAAACTCAAAGAAAGAAAGAGCATGATGATGCATCTTTTTCGGGTGTATTCATTATTGAGAACTGTTTCTCAGTTTGCTCTACGTCCTGGATATTAGATACCGGATCAGGATCCCATATTTGTAATCAGTTACAAGGGTAAGAAGAAGTAGAGAACTGGGAAAGGGTAATATGTCCCTCAGAGTGGGGAACTGAGCAATGGTTGCTGCAGAAGTTGTCGGTGAATATCACCTTGTATTGCCAAATGGTAATATATTGATTTTGAACGACTGTTATTACGTACCGTCGATGATGTGCAACATCATATCCGTTTCTTTATTAGATAAAGAAGGATATAACTTTGCCCTAAAGAAAAATGTTATGAACATTTTCTTGAATCAAGTGTTGATTGGGTTTGGTACGTTGTGTAACGGTATATACGTTCTAAATCAAAACACAGTTCTAAATATACAGAACACACACAAGAGGAAAAGTTCAGAAATAAACGAAGCCTACTTGTGTCATTGTAAACTTGGTCATATCAATGCGACCTGATTAGCAAAGTTGCATAAAGATGGATATTTGAATCAGTTTGAATTTACATCTTATAAAACTTGCCGGTCATGTCTCAAAGGCAAGATGACCAAAACTCCGTTTACGGGACACGGAGAAAGAGCTACTGAACTCTTGGGACTGATACATAGTGATGTATGCGGTCCTATGTCTACACATGCCAGTAATGATTCCTCGTACTTTATTACATTCACCGATGATCTTTCATGATTCGGATATGTGTTCTTGTTGAAACACAAGTCTGAAGCTTTTGAGAAATTCAAGGAATATAAGTACGAAGTTGAGAATCAGACGGGTAAAAGTATTAAAGTCCTACGATCTGATCGAGGAGGAGAATACTTAAGCACGGAATTCCGAGACTATTTAAAAGAGAATGGGATTCTCTCTCAGCTTACTCCTCCATATACACCACAGCACAATGGAGTTTCGGAGCGGAGAAATCGCACCCTATTAGATATGGTGTGCTCTATAATAAGTATTGCTGAGTTACATATTTCCTTTTGGGGTTATGCACTTGAGACAGCTGTATACCTATTGAATCAAGTTCCATCAAAATCGGTGCCTAAAACACTATATGAGATATGGAATGGAAAGAGACCATATCTTAAACGAGTTAAGATATGGGATTGTCCGGCCTATGTTAAAAACAGAATCCGGACAAACTCGAGACACGATCAGTTCTTTGCAAGTTTGTGGGATATCCAAAGAATCCACATGGATATATCTTCTACCATACTGAGGAACAAAAAGTGTTTGTTTCTAAATATGCCACCTTTTTAAAAAAGGAATTTCTTGTGAAAGAAATTAGTGGTAATAAGGTAGAACTGGAAGAAGTTCCATCTACACAAACTACAACTGATGATTTGGTAGAGCCGGAGGATTCAATAGTCCCCGACGAACCTCAGCCACTCCGCAGATCTAATAGGGTTCCTCATCCACCTGAGAGATACTACAGTTTTCTTATAGACGGTGGAAGCGAGGATTGCATCATGGAAGATAATGACCCAACTAGTTTCGAGCAGGCCATCACAAGTGGGGACTCTGTGAAATGGCTGGATGTTATGCGGTCTGAGATGGAATCCATGTACACCAACAAAGTATAGACTTTGGAAGTTGCTCCTGAAGGGGTAAAACCCATTGGGAGCAAGTGGATCTTTAAGAAGAAAATTGGTGTAGATGGAAAGGTTGAGACCTTCAAAGATAGACTTGTAGCAAAAGGTTTTCGTCGACGACCAGGTATCGACTATGATGAAACATTTTCTCCAGTAGCTATGCTTAAGTCCATCAGGATCCTACTTGCCATTGCTGTATACCATGACTACTAAATCTGGCAGATGGACGTCAAGACCGCTTTTATAAATGGTGATTTAGAAGAGAGCATGTACATGACACAGCCAGAGGGCTTCGTAGACAGTGGGAGCAGCGGAAAGGTGTGCAAGCTGTATAAATCAATTTACGGATTAAAGCAGGCATTGCGGAGCTGGAACATCTATTTTGATATAGCAGTCAAAGAGTTTGACTTCATCAAAAACGTAGATGAATCTTGTATATACAAGAAGGTTGTAGAGAATAAGATTGTCTTCCTCGTATTATACGCGGATGACATACTCTTGATAGGAAATGATGTTCCTATGCTACACTCGGTCAATCTCTTCTTATCGCAAAAGTTCTCCATGAAAGATCTAGGTGATGCCTCCTACATCCTTGGGTTAAGATCTATAGAGATAGATCTAAGCGGATATTGGGATTGTCCCAATTCAGGTACATTGACACCATACTAAAGAGGTTTAGTATGGAAGATTCTAAGCGTGGTAATTTACCCGCTTGTTTAGGAATCACTCTCTCCAAAGAGATGTCTACCAAGACTGATTAGGAGAGGGCTCGTATGCAAGGGATACCCTACGCTTCTGCAGTTGGGTCAATCATGTACACGTTGTTATGAACCAGACTAGATGTATCTTACGCACTTAGTGTGGTAAGTAGGTATCAATCAGATCCTGAGGAGAAACACTGGACAACTGTGAAGAACATTCTTAAGTACTTGAGAAGGACTAAAGAAATGTTCTTGGTGTATGGTAACGGAGAACTCCAGGTGGAGTCCTTTACCAATTCGAGCTTCCAAAGTGATAAGGACGATATTAAGTCGATCTCGGGTTTTGTCTTTACCCTAAATGGAGGGGCGGTATGTTGGAAGAGTTCCAAGCAAGATACCGTAGCAGAATCGACGATGGAGGTTGAATATATCGCTGCCAACGATGCTGCCAAAGAAGCTGTCTGGATGAAGAAGTTCATTACTGAACTTGGTGTGGTTCCATCCATTGAGGATCCAATATCCTTGTATTGTGATAACAATGGAGCTATGGCTTTGGCCAAGGAACCCCGGTCCCATCAGCGATCCAGACATATTCTTAGGCGGTATCATCTGATCCGGGAGATAGTTGATCGCCGAGAGATCGAGGTTAGGAGAGTTGACACAAAGGATAACACAGCAGATCTACTCATGAAGGCCCTCCTCCAGACGCAATTTGAGAGACTTTTTAGGATGTTGGGTATGAGATACTACAACAACTGGTCTTAGTGCAAGTGGAAGATTGTTAAGAATATGTATGCCCTAGAGGCCATTATTGTATGATATAGTGGATGCTTGGACATATATATAGAGGACTTTCTTGCTCGACATGATAGTATGCTATCTGGTTGCTCTTTATCTTAACATGTACACTTGTATTGTTATACCGTCTCTCTGATACATGTTGATAAAGCCCTTTGGATGTTAGCTTGACTACCAGGACTATGATGCAGATCATACTAGTAGGGCTTGTGTAGTCCGCAAGCACATCCTTTAACAGTTCCTAGTCGAGGGAATATCGAGACAGGGCATCGATATTCCAGAGTAGACTAGTGTGTACGTTTCTTGACTCTGTATGGGGCGATGGATGATCCCACATCCATTAGTGTTTGACATCAAAGATTTTACACATGTGCTCATTAGAGAATGGGTACACCGAACAGGACTCACCGAGAACTCCTAGTTGGTACCATACCTATCGTTAAATAGCAGTTCTCTGGTGACACTTGTACAGGTTAGTCTGTAGACCCGAGATCATCATAGAGACTTGTATAGTTCCCACTGTGCTTTGATTTCCACCCTACCATGGCTCAAAAGAGTCGTGCAAACAGGTGGATTTTGGGTACAGTCTTGAGTCACAAGGAGGCAATGAGCGATAGTAGGGGTTTCGTCTCTCCTGGTATAGGGAGTTGATGTTGCGCTATGCTCGATTAGCTATAACATCAAGTCTCTAGCCAGGGCTAATGAGATTTACTGGTAAGTGTTATCAGTAGTTTCTCGAACGGTTATAGGCCACACATCGGCATGACTTATCAAGTTACTGGGGTCTGACGATTCCACCCCTAGACTTGATATGCGACATATCAGACAAAGAGACTGGACTGTACAGTAAGTGTTGCTTATAGGTGTCACGACCCAAATGTGGCACGTGACCGGCACTTAAATCACGTGACATCTAAAGATGTCGACGTTGTTTAAGTAAACCGAAACCCGGAATCTAAACCTTTTTTGAAATTATTGGAGGCGGGGTGTAAAAATCATCTGAATAAAATCAATTTAAAATAACATCTAGTTTTAATTAATTATGTTGAAAAGTATTTATGACGTTTTGAAACTTGACATAACCTCCTTAGCATTTTTTATAAAAACCCGATACAACATAATAAAATAGCATACCAACGGAAGCTAGTCTCCACGTCCAAACGATGGAGCAACCAACCATCTAAATCAGAAATCGACTTCAAAGAGTACGACATCACCATACATATATTCTAAGTCTGGTTTCTAAGTCCATAATATACCACTTCTAAGTTGATAGAGTTTCCACTAGATACAAGAATATATGAATAATCAAGAGTGGGTATAACACCACAATAACCCACTTACCAATCAATCCCCGAAAAGAATGTGTGCCCAAACCGCTGATAATCCAAGCGGTAAAACCTGCAAGAAACTGTGGCACAACGGGGATGAATTGCCAACTCAGTGAATAAAGGTATATCTAAAGGTAGAAATCGAAATGCATGACGATACCTAGGTCATAAGTATAGTCCTATCATAATCTGTACCAATATACTATATGATCTGCATATGTACAATACTAACTATCATGCAATCCCAAATATAATATCTCAATGTCATATGAGTCAAAATCATGAATCTACAATCCGTATTGGAATTCCCTTTTTGTCTACGAATATATGTACAAATATATGCAGGTACTGTTCCCCCGGATCAGTCCTGATTGAATCCAATAATTAATATCTAACTGTGTACCTCATGATAATGATCATATCAATATATATATATATGTCCAGCATCGACATCGAAATCCGAAATCTCTCGTATCCATCATCGACACGTAAATATAGATACCGTCGACACCGTCTCAACAGATGATCGCCGTCCGATATCCCTGGCTACGATCAGTATCCCCTGGATATCTGCCGTGCCTACTCGAACCCCGGTTAGTATCCCCTGGATATCTGTCGTGCTCATTTCTATCTCCGGTCAGTATCCTCTGGATACATGCCGTTCTCATTTCTATCTCCGGAATCGAGTATCCTCGTCAGGCTCCCCGCCTATAATGCGGCTATCCTGCCCCTCGGCCCCGACCGGGTCCACCATGTATCCAACTGTATGCCCACCAACTCAGTCTGGATAATATACAGATCCGCAACCGTATGACCCCCAACTCGGTTCGGATATCAAAATCAGAAAACACAAAACTCATGGTGGACGTTTTCTCATCATATCAAAATATCAAGTGAGGAATAAGAAACTTGCATAGATTGTATTGATGATATATTAAATATATATATATAACAATGTCCCATACCACCGATATATATCATCAAGAGTAAAATACCCAGAAAATACAAGGAATCAAATACAACATTTATATTAGTAATAACCGTAATTTACAACAGGAATAAAAAAGCCTACGTAATTACATCACATAAACATAGATTTAAATTCTACTGTGATATGGTACTACTAATGATGTGTAGTGTAGCATATGCGTATGTACTCGTGCAACATGGCAATCATTAGTATTTGTGCAAGTGTTTTACGGTGTAACAACCTATTTATTTTAATACATATATAACAGCACGGTTCTACAGTGGCATGGCGGTACCAATGAGGTGTAGTGTAACATATATGTACGTGCTTGTGCAGCATAGTACTCATTGGTATTTGTGCAGTGTTCTATCAGAGTGTGCGAAATGCAGAAACGTATAATATAGATAATGTAATGCAAACCTGTAAAGTAACCTAAATGTACTTATTGTAATTACTTGCTATGAGCTATACCATTTTCTTTAGAAATGAGCGAAACGTTAAGTTTGAAATAAAGAAGATGCCCTAGATTTAATATAGATACCCGTTTTAGAAACTGGCACGCATCCTAGTATTTTATTTAAAAGACAAACGAATCGTAGTTTTTAAATTAGTATAGCTTACACAAGTATTACCTCCTAAATATAATATAACCTAACTCTACGAGTCAAAAGATAATTTGGTCGTTATTCTGCATGCAAAGTTCATCATTTCCAATACGTATAAATCTTTGTATGATATCTCATCATATCACTGTATCTGTATCATCTTAAGTACGGCATGATCTCTCGTACAAACTCATCAAATCACATCCATATCGTACGGTTCTAATATCCCGTACATGTCTCACTTAAAACCATAAATGAACTCTATGCAAATGAAGGACATATAAGATGCGATATTATATCAATATCCTGAATAACTACTATACTAACTAGAGATCATAATAATATTTATAAGATTGCGGGGGTGCTATACGCCATCCACCCGACTTTCCCTGTAGATGTAAATCTACTCACCAACTTAAAAGCTCGCTGAATCCACGCTGCTATATCGCCAACTCCGTCTCGGAATCCTCGAATCGTACCTATATTCGTATTTAAATCGCATTGATGTAATTATCATATCGAAACTCAAAATAACAAGCTAAACGCCCGTAGGTTAGAACCTACAGCACACTTAACCCAAAAACAACAATATAATTCTGTCGTTAACGTATAAACGTTAACGATTCAGCTGCAACATCAAAATACGAAAACTCCGTATCGTAAATATCTGAAATTTGATAAAACCATTTCTAAAACGTTCCCAGATTTTACTGTATAAGTATTTAGATAACCCAAACAATACTAGAGACCAAAATTTACTCAAATTAGACCACAGAAGAAAAACCAACACAACAGGACATCATAGGGCCGGCGTCGCCGGAATTTTAAGGTAGGTCGCTGGATTTTGTGGTGAGTTTGGGGCTCTGGTTTTAAGTGTAGTCTTCTAGTTTGCTCATTATACTTTTGATCTTACTAGTTTTTCTAGTGATTATACTTATTAGTTCCAGATTCACTCTCTAAAGTTAAATTATCACAAACACTAAACATGCTATGTGTCGTATATATAATTTTACTCCTAAACTGATATTAGCTTACACAATTAACCCACTGAAAAACTAATTTATTTAAACAATACCAAACATACCTAAACACCTACAAAGAGATACCCCAAAAACCCAAAACACCCAATTCCTCTACAAATCCGGCGAGATCGGATTTTGCCTTAATGTCGCCAGCCAAAATCCGAGGGGATGGGTCCGTCTTCCTATGGGTTATTCTAGGTCCAATTTACAAGGTTAAGGCACTGTTTTGGTTTTCAAATTTACATCTAAACTATAGCAGATTCAAACAGAGGCTAAATTTATCAAAATACAATATCCGATTTCTAAAATAAAACAGTACTGAACTAAGAACTGTAGGGTTAGACTTATACCTATTTGAATGATTCACAAGAGAATATCAGCTCAAGGATAATATGTGGGAACATCTATGGTTTGATATCATAAGTTTGGAAAAGTGCACACTTGAAGAAGGAATTCATTGTTCTCTTTCTCTTAGTAGGAACACTTAGACTATTTTTTTTTTTTTGGTTTTGGGGCTGAAGAATGTATTAATTCAGTTGGGATTTCTAAAGAATTTCTGAGTATCATAGGTAAATAAATGAGGAGCTTTGTAGAGAAAGCATGTGGTGTGTGATGAAAGGGGGAGGTGGCATGAGAGGAAGAAGGTGGTGTCACTTGATGAAGCATGAGAGATTCATGCAAGGAGGGGGTGTTGGATTTGAAGAATGAGGTGTAAAGCTATGAAGGAGGAGGTGTTAACTTATAAATAAGGGTGAAAATGAGGTGTTTGTATGTAAGTTAGCATAGAATGTTATATGCCAACCATGATAAGAATTATAACAATAAGTAAAAACCTTCATATCATTAATCCAAATCCATATAACATAAAAGATATGAAATGATAAATCTATTACTTAAACGTCATTAGCTTAATGAAAATTTCAATATCATGTTAAATATCATTTTTCTTAATATCACCCACTTTATTCATAATTATCAAAATAATTACATGTTTCGGATATGATTCCGATACCCAATTTCATAAGCGATATCATTTTCGTAAACTTATCAATTATATTATTTTTATAATAAATAAAAAAAATATAATTAAATATTCTTAATTTTCCAAAATGTTACAATAGGCTTTGCGGGAGTTTGGACAAGCTTGCTTATTGATCTTCTATTCGCTCAATACCTGGGTAGCCGTTACGTCCAGCTAGTACTACTAATGGCTTGTGGGTGACTGATGTGATCATTATCTACTGATGGCGTATTGACGAGTTTTTAGAGTCCCACACAGGGATTTCCTAGCGCAAGCGAAACGAAATAGGGCACATATGGTGATATGTGCGGGAGCTTGATTAAATACGAGTATGTGATACCGTATTCTAATCTCGCGATATTTGATATCTGTCAGGTTATATGTGATATAACCGGATTATTGAATCAAATGTTAATTCAATGGTATATGTATATATTGTTAATATACATTTGATATATATTTGTGTATTTGATATTAGCCGGATTATATTTGATATAGCCGGATTATTAAATCAAGTGTCGATTTAATAATTTAATATATATATATATATATATATATATATATATTATATTAACTAGTATTGAATAATAGACGGTTATATGTGATATAACCATGTTATTGAATCAAGTATCGATTTGATAATATGATATACATATAAATGATATTAGTCAGTTATATATGATATAACCGGATTATTGAATCAAGTGTTGATTCAATGATTTGATATATATTTATATTTGATATATTTATATATTATCTAATATTAGCTCACTAATGATTTTTCTTCTCTTGTTATATATAATGATATGTGTGTGTGTGTGTGTGATATATTTATTTATATATAAAACACTATTGTGTCATGGTGGATGATACATAAAATATGGGTGTATGAGACTTACACAATGACCTAAATATTATTGAGTGATTATTTATTAAGAGGAAAATAAAAATTAGTGGATTAGTGAGCATGGATTGTGTTAGGAATATGTATACCCTAGATGCCATTATTGTATGATATAGTGGATGCTTGGAAATATATATAGAGGACTTTCTTGCTCGACATGATAGTATGCTATCTGGTTGCTCTTTATCTTAACATGTACACTAGTGTTATTATATTGTCTCTCTGATACATGTTGATAAAGCCCTTAGGATATTAGCTTGACTACCAGGAATATAATGCAGATCATACTAGTGGGGCTTGGATAGTCCGCAAGCACATCCTTTAATAGTTTCTAGTCGAGAGAGTATCGAGATAGGGCATCGATATTCCAAAGTAGACTAGTCTGTACATTTCTTGACCCTGTATGGGGCGATGGTTGATCCCACATCCATTGGTGATTGACATCAAAGATTGTACACAGGTGCTCATTAGAGAATGAGTATATCGAACAGGACTCGCCGAGAACTCTTAGATGGTACCATACCTATCGTCAAATAGCAGTTCTTTGGTGACACTGGTACAGGTTAGTCTGTAGACCCGAGATCGTCATAGAGTCTTGTGTGGTTCCCACTGTGCTTTGATTTTCTCTCTAACATGGCTCAAAGGATTCGTGCAAACAGGTAGATTTTGGATACAGTCCTGAGTCACATGGAGGCAATGAGCGATAGGAGGTGTTTCGTCTCTCCCGGTACAGGGAGTTGATGTTGCGCTATACTCGATGGGCTATAACAGCAAGTCCATGGCCAGGACTGATGAGATTTACTGATAGGTGTTATCAGTAGTTTTTCGAACGGTTATAGACATCGGCATGACTTATCAAGTTACTGGGGTCTGACGATTCCACCCCTAGACTTGATATGCGACATATCAGACAAAGAGACCGGACTGTACGGTAAGTGTTGCTTATAGGCTTTGCGGGAGTTTGGACAAGCTTACTTGTTGATCTTCTATTCGCTCAATACCTGGGTAGCCGTTATGTCCAGCTAGTACCGCTGACGGTTTGCGGGTGACTGATGTGATCATTACCTACTGCTGGCGTATTGACAAGTCTTCAGAGTCCTACATAGAGGTTTCCTAGCTCAAGCGAAACGAAGTAGGGCACATATGGTGATATGTGTGGGAGCTTGATTAAATACGAGTATGTGATACCGTATTCTAATCTCGCGATATTTGATATCGGTTAGGTTACATGAGATATAACCGGATTATTGAATCAAGTGTTGATTCAATGGTATATATATATATGGTTAATATATATTTGATATATATTAGTATATTTGATATTGGCCGGATTATATTTGATATACCCGGATTATTGAATCAAGTGTTGATTTAATAATTTATTGGTATATTTGATATTAGCCGGATTATATTTAATATACCCGGATTATTGAATCAAGTGCGCGCGCGCACACACACACACAGAGACATACATACATACATACATATAATCGAATTATTGAATTAAGTGTTGATTTAATAATGTGATATACATATAAATAAGATATTAGTCGGTTATATATGATATGACCGGATTATTGAATCAAGTGTTGATTTAATAATTTGATATATGTTTCTATATTTGATATATTAATATATATTAACTAATATTGTGCTCACTAATAATTTTCTTCTCTTGAAATACATTTAATATATGTGTGATATATATTTATATATGTATTTGGATTATGTATCATGGTTGATGATACATAGAACATGGGTGTATGAGACTTACACTAAAGCTAAAGATAATTTGGGTGATTATTTATTAAGAGCAAAATTAGAAATGAGTTGGAAATGAGCTTGGCTTAGATGCTTGTAGAAGCATGTAGAAGTCATGACCCATCCCACTTATTTTGTTTTACTCTAGATATTTTATAACCCAACCATTATCTTTAGTCCATGGTTAACTCTCTCTCTCTCTCTCTCACTTCATCACTTGAGATATTTTTCACCCAAGTTCATCTTCTTGCTCTCTAGATTTTCTTGAGGTGAGAAAATAAAAAGAGATATGGATTTCTAAAGTGGGCAAAATTCCTACTTCATCAACCTACTCTCATCTAGCCCATAAGATTAGGTTGTTTGCTTCACTAATTCCTTAATTAGTGGAGAGGTAGCTTGAGTTAGAGAAACTTCAAGGTGGATCATCTTCGGCCTCGAAGACGACAAAGTAAGCTCGATCCTTTCTTCAAGTGAAGCCAAGAAGAGTTCTAGGGACCACTACTTGGAGCTTAGGGACTACTACTTCGAGCTATTGAAGTGAAGAACTTGGTCAAAGGTTGTAACCCTCTTCACTTAGTGTAAAACTTGTTTACTTGCTTACAAACCCTAATTCTCTAGTTCGATTCTAGATTAGTGTAGCTTAGACCTCTAGATTTTTAAAATTGCATACTTGATGCATGTGGAAACCTAGTAGAGGTGCTAAGACACACTTTCATGGTATCAAAGCCAGGTTAGAGCATTAGGTTTAGTCTAAACGACGTTAAAGTGTTCGATCGAACTTCGAAACCCGGAAAATTACATGTTTCTGTCCATTTTTTCAAAAGTTGAAATTTTCGAGATTAAAAATATGCAGAAATTCGTGTAGGGTATTTAATGGAGCCCCAAGAAATACGATGGACCAACTCGACCAAATGGCCGCGGAACCGTGGCATAACCTAGGGTTTAGCCGCGGTTCCACCGTAATTTTGGTGAGTTAGGGACTTGTGTTTCTTGTGCTGCTCCATGTTGATATTTGGCACTTTCTGCGTGTTTTTAATGAGACTCAAGTTGTTGAGATCTTTGTGATTTGTGCGTGTTTGATATATCGATCGAAATGTTTAACATCGTCTAGATATATATGATATATGATATAATATTTGGAATCCACATTATTTAGTTTTGTGAAAACTAGTTTGTAGTTTATAAATTTCGTGTTTTAGTCTCTTTTGGTTGATTGCCACGGAGTTTCGATTCGGATCAAAACTCCGTCGCAATCACGTATAGTATGCGAACACTCGCCAAGAAACACTACTAGATAACCACGCCCCATATCCCCGACCAAGTGACTTTAGGAGAACACCATAGCCAAAAGCATCTACTCGGGTGCTCGCGACCGCTGTGTTCCGCCCAAGTGCACTTCGTTGACGGCATCGGGGGTGCAGAAATCCACTAAAGTTCCCAACGATCATTCGATCATTTTATCGGGAATCTTGTTAAATTACCCGACTGACTATTGAAAAGTGTTTTCAATTTGAGACTTAAATGCAAGGTTTATAGGGTTAGGCATGAAATCCGAGATATGAGATATTCCGGGTTTATGATGTCTAAGGAATATGCGGATTCTAATTATTATAGTTTTCATTTCTTTTCTGCGACCATAAGTGTAATATGTAGGGTATCCCGGATCTCGTTGCTATACGTCAACGACATTCGGGATACGTGTATTTACTTACGTTGATGACATGTGATGTTATGTGTTGCTGTGATATGTTATATTGGATCGTCGTGATTGAATAGCCGGGGATTTTTACGTGAGATGAGAGTTTTTCTATTTTCATTCATATAAAATTGTATGTAATATTCTTTTATTAGGACACTTCCGAGTTGAGAATGATATCACTATTGATATATATTATTTACTTTTCCGCATTAGGATAGACCCAAGGCGGGGAGCACAAGTAACCGGGTTATAGAGTCCAGTGGGAGACCATCTCGAGGAGTCGAGACCGGGTATCCTAACTGTAGAATTGGCATGGTTGCTTGCCGCTCTCGTAGAGGTCTAGGGATGTGGGTTTATCTATTCATCACGCCCGTGGAATCCGTGTTTTTCATTACTGGCTTAATTTAAAATACGGACTTCCTAGTATATCCAATATTTCATATGTTGTTTCTGCCGCCCGAGTTCTGTGATGTGATCATATAACTGCGTGAGACGAATGCTATATATATATATATATATATATATATATATATATATATATATATATATATGATATATATAATAAACGTTGCTTATGTTTTGCACCCGCGCTAGTGCAGCCCCCGTTCTGCCGTTAGTTAAGTAACCTAAGGGTGCATGACGGGGCTCCGTGGCGAATGTGGATGGCATAAGCGTACGTTCTATTTTCGTTTCTTCTATGATATTTAGGAAACATAAATGATGGGACGTCATTAATGAGATTAATGGAAAAAAAAACTTAAAAGATGTTTTAGAATCAAATTTTTCAAAAAGGTAGCTCTAGTTATTGCTTTGCATAGCGGTATTCCTTTATGAATATCCAATACCTCATTCGATGAGGAAAGAGCCGAGATCCCTTCACCGGAAATGACCTCTTTAGCAAATGCTATAATCCACTCGGTTTGTTTTGAAAACTACTCGATTTTTAAAAGCGGAGTTTAACCACTCCTTTTCAAAATCACTAGATTCTACAACGATATCAAGTTCATTACGTTAAAGGCTTTCTTCAAAACCAGTCGTAACCCTCCGTCATTTCATATAAGGACTATTTAGTATCCGTGCTACATTTGTTGGCATCCGTCAAGGCGTAGTGTGCGGTACCTAATTAGTGCTTATCTGCCGCATATGATGCGATTGGATTATGGTAGTCGTACGACTTTGTTGACCTTGTTAAGGGTTGTACGGGTGGGTTTAATTCAATCACGAAATGACGAATAGAACTTGACTAGCACTTATAATTTGTTGACCATAGTTAAGGTCATAAGTTGTTAGGGGTAAAAACAGATATTGGGAATTTCAAGTGTTGAAATTTGCAATGAGATTGCATACCTTCTATGAGATAGTTGGATCCTGATACCCACTGCGAGTAAGAGTTACTCCTGAGAAAGTTTTCCATTTTATAATTAGCCGATCCAGTAGGTGTCTAAGAAAGGTGTTAACGGGGTTATGCCCCTACGAAAACGAGGTTATTTAATTAGTTCCATACGAAAGTATGGGGAGACTTCCTCGGAGTACCAATACTTGCCTGGCTGACCGATTGGCGAACTTGTAAGGTGTAATTAATCCCAACTAATCTTACCTTTTAGGATTTGAAGGAAGATTTGATAAAAACAGTGGGAGCCATCCTGATTAGATAAGATAATAACCAATCTAATCTTACAAGAGCGCACGCTAAAGTGTTTTCTTCTCTCTCTCCTGGTAGCGACCATGACATGCCTTAATCAAGATAATAATATGGATGTATTGACCGAACCCGCTTATTATACTGAGCTAGGGAACGTTGGTTCCGCTCTATCTTATAATTGCCATAAGTATGAGCAAGGAATAGGAGAATATCAGTATTACCACGCAACCCGAATGAAGAAAGAGCATGATGATGCATATTTTTCGGGTGTGTTCATTATTGAGAACCGTTTTTCAGTTTGCTCTACGTCCTGAGTATTAGATACTGGATCAGGATCCCATATTTGTAATCAATTATAAGGGTAAGAAAAAGTAGAGAACTGGGAAAGGGTGATATGTCTCTCAGAGTAGAGAACGGAGCAATTGTTGCTGTTGAAGCTGTCGGTGAATATCACATTGTATTGCCAAATGGTAATACATTGATTTTGAACGACTGTTTTTACGTACCGTCAATGATGTGCAACATCATATCTGTTTCTTTATTAGATAAAGATGGATAGAACTTTGCACTAGATAAAAATGTTATGAACATTTTCCTGAATCAAGTGTTGATTGGGTTTGGTACGTTGTGTAACGGTATATACGTTCTGAATCAAAACATAGTTCTAAGCATACAAGACACACACAGGAGGAAAAGTTCAGAAATAAACGAAGCCTTCTTGTGGCATTGTAGACTTGGTCATATCAATGCGACTAGACTAGCGAAGTTACATAAAAATGGATATTTGAATCCGTTTGAATTACATCTTATGAAACTTTTCAGTCATGTCTCAAAGGAATGATGACCAAAACTCCGTTCACTGGACACGGAGAAAGAGCTACTAAACTCTTGGAACTGATACATAGTGATGTATGCGGTCCTATGTCTACACATGCCAGGAATGGTTTCTCGTACTTTATTACATTCACCGATGATCTCTCAAGATTCGGATGTGTGTTCTTGTTGAAACACAAATCTGAAACTTTTGAGAAATTCAAGGAATATAAGTACGAAGTTGAGAACCAGACGGGTAAAAGTATTAAAATCCTTCGATCTGATCGATGAGGAGAATACTTGAGCATAGAATTCCAAGACTATTTAAAAGAGAATGGGATTCTCTCTCAGCTTACTCCTCCGTATACACCACAGCACAACGGAGTATCAGAGTGGAGGAACCGCACCCTCTTAGATATGGTGCGCTCTATGATGAGTACTGCTGAGTTACCTATTTCCTTTTGGGGTTATGCACTTGAGACAGCTGCATACCTATTGAATCAAATTCCATCAAAATCAGTGCCTAAAACACCATATGAGATATGGAGTGGAAAGAGACCATATCTTAAACGAGTTAAGATATAGGGTTATCCGGCCTATGTTAAAAAACAGAATCCGGACAAACTCGAGGCACGATCAGTTCTTTGCAAGTTTGTGGGATATCCAAAGAATTCACATGGATATCTATTCTACCATAGTGAAGAACAAAAGGTGACTGCTGTGAGTGCTCTGCATTTAAAGTTTTTCCTACACCCTGATGCTTAAGCTGCTCTGAATTCATTACATGTGCACTAGTTCCTCCCTGATGAACTTGGTGTTGTGTGTTCCCAGCACTTGCATTTGATCCACGTCATGATGTTTTTGCTGTGAGTGCACTATCTACTTGAGTATGTTGTTTCTAGCTCTTCCTGATGTCTTGGTTGCCCTATAACCAAATAAATATAAAATATAGAGTTAAGTTGATTATGAATCTCAGATAACATTGAGTAATTCTGAGTGTTGTTTATGAATAAACACTGAATGTTGATTATGAATGGCAGATAACACTGAGTGTTGATATTTAATGAGGCACCGAGTATTGATAATACTGCATATAATATTGATATGTGTATGTAAACCAAACATCGCATTGAACATTATATTTCCATGTGCATACTATCAATGAACATTTTGACATCTTATACATGTTAGATAATAGTGATATATGCATATGAACCAAATATCACATTGAAACTTATGTGTGAATGTGAACCCTATCAATAAAGAATTTCTTGTTTGGCATCCCTTATGAAACCTACATATGCATATGGACCCTATGCCACATTGAACTATATGCATGTGAACCCTATATGTGCATGTGAACCCTCCATGGACACTTGTGGTGTTTTGTTTCTAGTGCTAGACTTAGATTATTGCATAAATTCCCTATAAATACCGAACCAGGGTGAGCAAGAGCATCATGCCAGCAACCTTGTTTGTCACTCTCCATCTAAAGAGTTTCAGGCCAAGTCCCCTCTTTCAAGTTGTTTTCAATAAGTGAAGGATGAGTGTGGCAACTTCAGTTAAGTTCCTTCTAGCTATTCTATGCATAAATTCTATGTGTGCATATTAAAAAGGATATAGGGAACTACTAAATAAGGACCAACCGAGGAAAAGCTTAGACCAACTCATTGGAAATTGCAGGTAAACAATATAGGGGACTACTAACGTGGTCCCTAATTCTAGACCAACTCGAGTCCCCAAGACTTCTAAAAGCTCTTCATCTTCTAGGAGATATGCACTGAAGCTGGGCTGTGTGTGTGTTTTCATAGCCCATCAAAGTGGAAACGCAACACCTAAGAGCCCACTTCAATCCATTGCTAATATGACTATTGCAAATTGTAAACTTTGTTGTATTGGATTATGTAAAAGGGTGTACTTAGTTTATTGTTGAACACGATATGTATATACGAACCCTTGATTAAAATATTCAAGGCATGCCATGCATGTTAGCCCTTTACTGCATTAATAAATAGGCTATGGTACATGTGAGCTGACCTTGCAGTTTGTGATTGTCCCTTCTTCCTTTTTTTCTTACCTCTGTTTGATGCAGTGGATCTAAACAAATAAGAATGAGAAGTATGAGATGAACCAATTTACTTTATGAAAATTCTGAATTCAAAATTAGTGGAAGCAGATGGATATATGTAACACCCCGGTTCCCAGAGTACGCTAAGGTAAGCACGTGACATAGCCACCCATGCTACATGTGGATAGGAATTATCCTTCCACAGTCACATTACGGCTGTAGAGATATCAAGAACAATAATAAACTATCTAACACATGTCCATAAACCAAACAAAATGAGACAAGAATGAAAATAATGCGGAAGCAAAAGATCCAATACAAGAATAACTGGAATGTATGTCCCATAATGAGGGCTCACATCAGGAATGAAAATACTGAAAAAAATAAAAGAACTAACTACTAACGAGTTCTCACTGCTCAGCCCGCTGACTGAAGTACTCCTGCTCGGACTGCAACAAAGGTAAGGAATCTGGGCCATGCAAAACCCAGACGTCAGCGCGTCATAATATCAAGCAATAATATTAACAGGGGTAGTATGACATGCAGGTAGGCGTATGAGCAAGAATATAATGAGAATATATAACGGTGAATGTGTCAGTACAAGTGACGTGCAAAGATATCTAAACTGTGCTACGGGATTATCTATTCTAAAGCCTTCGAAACTAAGTAATGTAATCCTCATTGTAACTCGTCGGTGATTATTCCGTAACGCCCGGAAAAATGGCAAACAATAGGTATTCCGTAACGCCCGGAAAAACGGCAAACAATAGGATGGCCCTTTGAGTTACGTTTGGTTACAATACTGATTTCCCCATACCCCCAAGTTATATATGTTCAAGTCAAGTATTAAATAATCTAGCACTAATGCCAACACATGATCAGGCAGGTACAGGTTTGT
This sequence comes from Agapanthus africanus, assembly GCA_030015575.1. Lineage (NCBI taxonomy): Eukaryota > Viridiplantae > Streptophyta > Magnoliopsida > Asparagales > Amaryllidaceae > Agapanthus > Agapanthus africanus. The sequence continues at coordinate 35,513,228 of CM057346.1, forward strand.
CTGGATAGACAACAGGAACGGTCCGTGAGGACTACAAGTCAGGTTTGTTGGCATTAGACTCAAGATCAGGTAACAGGTAAAGCCATGGTACATCAGGTTAAGTCAAGTAGTGTAATTAGGTGTCATGTCATGTCAAGAGTGTACGGTACCATGTCAAATCAAGTAGGCAGTGCAACAGGTTATGTCAGGAAGCACAAGATGTCATGTGGGTGCTCATAATCAAACTAACATAAACAAGATTATAAATGAACAAGCATGAGTACTATCAGAACAATAAACTAGATCAGGTAAGATGATAAGCAAATAGGTACAGATTAAATTATATCGATGCACGGTTATCATTTTGCGTTTAAGGGATGGTCTCAACGTTACTTAACTACAGTATAACCAAGATGGATGTCAAAATCATGTTATTATGTACTAAATAATCTAGAGATGCGATTGAATATAGATCAGGTTAGATGTATGCAAACGGTCGTCCGACAGGGTATAAAAATATAAAGGGGTACTGTGGACTATGCAAATAATTGTTATATGATTTAAATATGATTGTGGGTGCTATGTATAGTAGAACTAAATGCAACATGGTATGTTTCGTGCGATAAATCTAAAATGATATAACGGAACGTCAACCTGTTAAAAGGAAATTATGGTATTAAATGTAAGCTACGGGTTTAACGTGCAATCAAGTGGATATATAGAACTTTACATAGCATATATAATAATTCAAATAGCATGTAGCAAGTTTTCACTTGCCTCGACGGATTCAAGAAACGGTAAACGGAACGTCTCGTGTCGGCGGGAAAAGTCGCGACGCGCGCACGGTACACGGAAAGAGTCCAAACCACGCACGATGGAATCCCACGGGTCAGACGTCCTAGCTGTGTCGTCGGGATCATCGCCGTCGTCAGAATATCAGTGATCTACAGTAAAGATCTCTCAGAAAAGAAAAGACAAGCACAGGAAAATAGAAAACACAGAGAAGAAGAGAAGAGAAGAAGAAGAAAGAGAAGAAGGGATAGCTTACTGGGTTGTAGAAGGGTGAGCTGGTGATGGCGGCGAGGCAACAGCGGTGAAGGGCGCCGGCGAAGGGTGTTGAAGAGTTAGGGTTTGGTTAGGGTTTGAGGTTGTTAGGGTTTGTGTGCAAGATTCTGGGTGCTGGAGGGAGAGCAGAGGAGAAGGAGGAGATGGCGATGGTGATGGGGATGGTCGACGGCGATGGAAGGCGGCGCTGGGTTCTTGGGTTATCCTCGGGAGTGTGTGCAGGGGAGAGACTCTGGAAGAAGGAGAGAAGGAGAATAAGATGGTGATGAGGGCGACGAGGAGGCGAGGAGGATGTTGACGAGGGCTGAGGAGCGGGGAAAAATAGAGTTAGGGTTTTTCTTTGATGGTTGTCTCGTGGCAAGGATGCATAGGCTGTTTAAAAGAAACAGCGAAGAAGAAGAAGACACAGAGGGAGGTGACGAGATGCGAGGCGCGGTGACGAGAATCGAGGAATACACAGTATTCGCGAGAGGTGAGAGAGTGGGCACGAGAGGAGAGAGAAAGAGAAAGGAGAGAGAGAGCTGCGTCGCTGAGAGAGAGAGAGAAAGGGAGAAATCAGTAGGGCCCAGCGATTTTGATTGGCTGAAGAAAAAATAAGAGAAAGATAGAAGAGAGGGAGAGATTTGGTGAGGGGCCCAGTGCAAGCAAAAGAGCTTGATTGGCTCGGGAGAAACTTGATAAAATTTATAAAGATTTTAATATTTGGAAGTATGATTTCATTGGCTGGCAAAAGATTTTCCATTGTAAAATATTTTCTTCTGTTAACTTACCAAAATCTTTCGCTGGTGAAAAAAGCTTAAATGAATTTTAAAAATATTTAAATAATTAGAATTTGGCGGAATGCAAAATAATTCAGGAAAACGCCAGGGTCGGGTCCAAAATTTTGGATTTGAAATATGAAAATTACTGGCAAGTTCCAAAAATTAAAATGAAGGATTTTGTAACAGAAATGTATACCCCCAAGAACAGACGCACGTACGTGCGCGTAGCCATCCAAACGTGTCCGTTTCACTGAACGGGACGAGAACACGATGTAAGGACGCTACCACAGGGTTAGGGGTACCAAGCAGGCCATGTCATGTATTTTTAAATTATTTTAAGAGACTTAAATTGTTATATGCAACAATATGTAATGTTAGGGTAGTCTATAACTAGGAAACAACAAGCTCATGTAAACGGGTCGAATATAAAGTAACTACCACTCAAAATCAAACATGGTAAATGAAATAAACACAACAAACAACACCTACGGTAACTGAAATTGGTATAACTGGACTCGGTTGTTACAATATAATAAAATGACAAATATGTTTGTGACTATATTGGATTGCTTTCTGCTACTTGAATCTATGAAAAGTTGGTATGCTCTTGAGTATTGATAGGGTTTTTGCAAGCTCTTTTGTTATAACCCCAACCCATACATCTTCTACACTGATATATTTTTCTAGACTTATTCACTCCAGTCTCATCTTCATCCCTTATTCTTTGATTCGTTGGTCTTCCCCTAGACCTCTTAGTATGGGAAGGACCCACTTCCTTTGGCATGTCCACTTTCATCCATTCCTCCTTAGAAGGCAGCATCTTCACAAGGTCAATGTATGTCTCCATGTAGCCATGACGCAATTTGAAGACAAGCTATGGTAAGCACTTGCAAAACTAAGTGAATAAAATGCTACAATATAATATAAGTGAATATAGTTTAATTAGTTACTTTTTCAAAAGAAATTACCTTGATGTATGGTAATATTTATCCACGTAATCTGGCCAATGAATATTCCTGATCTCACATAACACAAACATAGCATGCAAACATGGCAAACCAGTCATTTGCCATCTTCTACATGAGTATTCCTTAAGCTGTATGTTTACAAGTTTTCTCATATTGCCATCATTCACTTCATGCTCATGCTCATCTACTCTGTGGACTTGATGATTTATGGATGTTCTGCTCTATTCTTTAATCCATCTATCTGCATCAAGAACCAAATCATATTTCCATTTTTCTGCTTGAGTTTTTCTTAAGACCATCTTCCTCATAATTTTAGACCTTATATTATCTACTAAATCACATATTGGAAGGCTTCTTGCATCTAGAACCCATGCATTAAAGCTCTCACTCAAGTTGTTTGTGATATAATGATTCTTTGATGTTACTCTAAATTTTGATCTGCTCCACTCCCACTGTGAGGTCCCATTTCTATCTTTCCCTTTCCTGCTAAGCTCTACAAATCCATCATCTGAGTTCTCCCTCAGTTCCATCATAGCTTGTGCATGTCCCGTCTCTGAGAAGCTCCTAGCTACAGTCAAAACTACTCTTTCATAGAAATCTCTAGGGTATGATTTTTTGAAAGACTTCCTAAGATGTCTCATACACACCCTATGCTCAGCCTTTGGCATGACAAACTGTAAAGCATTTTCTAACCCTTTCTCCATGTCACTCATTATTGTTAAATTATAAACATCTCCATCCAATACTTCTTTCAGGTTTGAAGCAAATCATATCCATGATTCACTGCATTCCCTTTCAACAATAACAAAAGCTAAAGTATACAGTCCATTATTTGCATCTAAGGCATTGGCTGAAAGCAAAATACCTAGATACTTACCCCTAAGATGGCAGCCATCCAATCCAATACAAGGCCTACAAGCTCTTTTGAATCCCAACACACACTGTCTAAAAGAGACAAACATTCTAGAGAATGCAGCGGCATCACAAATACTATACACAATAAGACTTCCCTCATTTCTGCTGATAAGCTCTGTTTGAAGGCTTGGTACATGTTTGTAATTCTCATCTATATTCCCAAAAACAATCTCCCTTTCCTTTTCTCTTGCTCTTCACAACCTATTATAGGGGATCCTACCAAGCTGATATTTTTCCCTAATAAACTCCCCAATATGCTTAGGTAGAAAATTTTTGTTTTGCTTGATTTTTCCTGAAATCTGATTAGTTATCCAATCAGCACTGGCTTGAGAATTCCCTTGCCTGTTAACACCAGAACAAGAATGCTTAAGATTCATTTTAGTGATTTCCACTGTCTCTTTGTCCTGTCTCCACCAATATGCTCTTACCCTCAATGGACACTTCTTTGTAGCACAAACCACAACCCATCTTGTTCCATCATTTATCTCATATTTTGCTTGAAAACTTTTTTAATTGCATGTTGTTTTATACCTATTCTGAATTATTTCTTGTTCTTAAATCTCCTCCCTACTTCTATTATAGGATCATCATCATTAACATCTCATATTACCCCTTCATAACCATGACAATTATTTGCATTCTCAGCTTCATCATCATCAATCCAATCATCATCATTGTCAGGAAGGTCATGGCAGTTATCCTCATAATAGCAATCATCTGCATCATCTTCAACTAACTCTTCATCCTCATGTTTTTCATCTTCCATATCCACATAATGCAATTCCTCATTCAAAACTGCTCTATGTTTTCTTCTTATCGGTTCTAGTTAGACCGCCATCGGCTCTTGTACTTGATTTTCTTTTTCTTCTTTTACCAGCACCCTGCTGTACTGAAGTTTGAGGGTCTTCGGTGGTTTGCCCTACAGTTTAAGGGGCTTGCATTGCACTCGGAAGGCCTTCCACTAAAATTTGAGTGTCTAGAATTGAATTTTTAAGGGCTTGCACTGATGTTTGAGAGCCTAGCATGGCCTTGAGCTGAAGCTTGATGGTCATGAGAGGCATTCACTGCAGCTTGAAGAGAAGATTGTTGTGAAGGGCTTTTGCAGAATCTTGTTCTTTTTCTAGGAGAAAGAAATTGTGGAGACAATTGCTTTGATGGAGAATATTCAGAAACTTTTATCTCATGCGACATGAATAGATGACAAATCCTTAAATGCATATAAGCATGAAGCATATCCATAAAATCTTTATCACTCTTAACAGTTTTGTATTGTGGAGGATCAATATTTGGCAGAGCGTAGGAAAATCTAAGTTTAAATCTCCCTGTCCAAGAAATCCCCTTATTGATTTCAGCAATTACATTTTTTAGATTTATCCTATCAATCTCCACTAAGATGATTTTCTCTAACCCACTCTCATATTTTACCCTTTTAGTTCTTTGAATATTCTTTCAGCAACCACTATGTCTACGAAATATTTGCATATCAAAATTCATGTCTAACCTGCATGCAAGAATTTTCACATAATCAATATCAAATTAACCCGTATTTGTTGTTATAAACACTGTGTAGTTCAAAAGTGTGTTAAAAACACTACATGCAAGTAATTTTAACATACTCAGTATCAAATTAACCCACACTGATATTTCATAAACTCTCAATGTCAAATTGTGTAGTTCTAAAGTGAATATAGCAATCATCTGCATATGCTCATGAAGCATATCCACATCCAATTAACCCGCATTTGAAGACATAAATAGTGATCTCTACATTTGTTGTGTAGTTCTAAAATGTATAAATGGTACTTGTTCTTTGAAGAGTAATTCAGAAATAGTATTCATCTGCTTTCTTTGCTTATTCTTAAGTGAATATACGGTGCTTGTTCCATAATTTATCACAGACTCTCGCTATCTCATTAACCAACATTTGTTATCAAAATTCAGAATTTTGAACAAATTGCTAACAAAATAACACTGATTTCACATACTATCAATATCAAATTAAACTATATTTGAAGAGCATTCTGTTCTGTAGTTCTAAAATGTATATAAAGTCATATGCTTTCTTTACTTGTTCTAAAGCGAGCAAGTAAGAAATATAAAGCCATCTGCTTTCTTTGCTTGTTCCTAAGGTGGGTATATGATGCTTGTTCCATCATTTATTGCATGCTTTCATATCTAATTAACCTACCTTGTTAAAATTCAGAATTTTGAACAAATTGCTAACCAAAGAACACTGATCTCACAGACTATCTATCAAATTAAACTACATTTGATCATCATTTTGTTCTATAGTTCTTAACTGTATATATGGTGCTTGTTCTTTGAAGAGCAATTCAGAAATATAAATCCATCTGCTTTAAAGGGATAAAAGAGAATAAACCCTACAATATCCCTAATTTTTTAACTGAATAACACTAAACAAGCCCTAAATCATCCCTTTTAAAAGTCAATTTTATTATGCTATGTATTTTAAGAATGATTTAGGGCTTCATCAAGCCCTAAATTAAAGAAAAAAATAACACTGATCAAGCTCTAAATCGTCCCTGAAATCTCCAAATTAATTTTCTCCAAAATCAGCATTCAATGCCTCGTCCCTCCAAAATACACAGAATAAACCTACATTACACCCAAAGTTTCCAAACGAATACATACCCCAACAAATGGTGACATGCAATCTTCAAAAGGTTGAGAAAGGGAAATCGAGGGCTTCAAGCGATCTTCGATTTAAGGTTTCAAAGTGAGAGAGGGAAAAGAGAGAGAGAGAGGAGAGAACGATGAAGCAATGGTGGCAGGCAATCTTCAGAGAGGGAAGAGAGAGGGAGAAGAGAGAGAGTTGTGGGTGTCAGTGAAGGGTATCTGAGGTATTACACACCCAAAAGTAACTACGGTTAAGGTTTAATGTAACATAATCTTCCGAGAGTGGATGGGAGTGGGGTATTTAGTTGACGAGAATTTTCGAGTGGGTTTAGAGCAAATAGCCATATATTGGTGGGGTATTTGAAAATAGTAAATTTTAGAGGGGTTATTGTCAAAAAAACCCATTTATAAATTGTTTAGGGAAGACAATAATACTCCTCCGATCCGTTAAGACCCCGCAGGCAGTACATAAGCGAAACTAGAGTCCTAATTCCTAAAAGCCCCTCATCATTCTCTTAACCCTAGTCCCCTGCTTAACGAATCTAAGGCGAAGATCGTTCGCGATCGCGGCACCGGAGATTTCTCGGCGAGATGTGGCGCGCTACGAGCATCGCAAATCGCCAGGTCTGCAACTCGATCCGACGCCCAAATCGAACGGATCGATTCCATTTCTATTCTAATTCTGCAAATATTTCTCGACCTCAATTTTGATGACGCTTCCTTCATTTTATGTTTTTGATCTTGTTAATATATATTTTTCTTTGATTTGCAGCTCAAGAATGCTCGGTCTCATGAGCCGTTTGTTCGTTTTTTTTCCAAGGATGCTGGGGCTTTTATTGGGAAAACAGATGGTATGCAAATTTTTACTTGTCTAATTAGTTGATGCTGCAGTTCACAAATTTTCATTGACATCTAAACATATACAACTTGCAATCCTGTATGTTGCATAGTATGCGACTTGGATTATTTGTATATATGATTAATGAATCTTGAATGCATAACTTCGCCAACATTTTAAAGTGTGTATGCTAGCCTTTGTTTTTATAATGGGTAAAAGGGGCCCACAGTCAGCGTGCACCCTATAGAGGAGCTTACTTGGCATCAACATTTTAAGTGTCAGATACCGGTATTAGTTTCGTGTTGGTCCAAAGATTTTGATATCCATACCGGAGAAATTTCAATGACAATTCTTAAATATCGGATTCTACAATTTTGTATTATAAATACCATTGATATAACTTTGTGTTTTCGACAAAAATTCCATCGTTATAACTTAATATAAACTTAATATAAATATCAACTGTCGAAGTCGAGAAGATTGAAGTCTAAGAAAAGAGAAAGGACAAACGTTAAGTCGAGAAAGGGTCGAAGTCGAGAAGGATCGCTGATCGAGGAAGGGGCTGCAGTTGATGTTGAGGGATTCAAGTCCGAGAGGAATCAAAGTCGAGATCGAAGCCCTTGAAGATTTGAAGCTTGAGAGGAGAAAGAGGATGAAGTTCGAGGAAATCGAATGGTTTTCATGTTGAAGACTGAAGTCGAGAGAAGATCGAAGCCGCGTTTGAAAAATCGAGAGAAGACAAGCCGTCACCAAGGTAACGTGTCGGGTAAGTTTTATATCCTAAAACTCAAAAAAGGGGGAAATCCATAACAAAATTTTTAGCAAGCATAGCGACATTTCTGCCAATATATATAGATATCGCCGACATACGGAAATATCGGCCGACATACCGAAATATCGGCCGATGTATTCTAAATTTTGGAAAAAGAAATAATTTGGCAGTTTCATGTTGATTACTCACCAAACCAAAATTCTGGCGACATATGTCGGATGTCGGCTGGCATTTAAAACATTGGTTGGCATTTATATATTTTTTCTGAATTTTCCTTGTGTTTCACTTAACCCTTGCATTTTGCGGAATATGATGGGAAAGGAGGGAAGGATTAAGTGCAAAACACAATGTGAAGTCCTATAAAAACATGCTATGTAAGCTTCTCTATAGGGTGCGCCCTACATAGACACCGTAGGCCACTTTTACCATTTTTTTGGCTTTATTAACGGTCAAGGAGCGGAAGGAGTCACAGGAGGTAATTTTTCTCCTAAGGTGGTAAAAAGTCAACCCTGGCCAATTTTTCGGATTATTGAATCCATCACCCTGATCTCAGTTGTCTAAAATATAGATGTACAAAAGGGTGTCATGGTCGCTCTTCTTCTTTGCAGAATTATTGATATTTTGATTATAGAGCATATTTCACCATCAGATCAGTAGATATAAATTGAAGTCCACATGCAATTTGGTATACCTATGCGTTAGACTGTTAAGTTTTAGATGGATGGTGTCAATCATTTAACAACATGGTGAAAATCGGAGAGTTAACGTTTAACCTCCATAGGAGAAAATCCCTCATTTAACACACTTATAATCTTTGTATAAGGAGAAACTGTGAAGCTTACGTGCTTCATTGCGAGGCTCGTCTTTGTTTTGCTTAAGGTTGAGCATTTTTATGAGCTGTGAAACATCGTTGAAGCAGCTTTAAATGAATTTTTGTCACACGTAAGATATGTGGAGGCATGCCATCTTGCTCAGCCCAATCAGCCATAAACAACAAAATCAGCCGAATGAGCAAACTTAGACATTCCAGCTTATACAAGTAGAAAGTAGCACATGCGTTATTGAGATAATATGAGATGGAAGCTGTTAGTGAAAAGGATATCTCTGTTACCAGACACATCAATAATAATAGCCATCATAGTATAGTGGCTTTAAAGCTCTGTGTATCCGACATTGTGTGCTTGCTCTGTGTATCCGACATTGTGTGCGTGTGTATGTGATGTCAACATGACGCCATAAGAAGCTCCTTTGGGAGCAGAGAAGTTCTGTTTTGCGTTTGGTTCTTAATAAGAAAGTATAGTGTCTTCAAAGTTCAAACGTAAAATGTTTTGGGATCTGTCGGTTTACAGGAGAGTATCCTTGTTCTACTCTTATCTTCAACATTTAACAGAAGTTCCGAGCATTAAAATGAAACCATTAGATCGGACTTATTTAGACCATACAAGGGAAAACGATTATCTGGAAATATTTTATTATTTAGACTAACTAAAATTTTTAATCCATCCCTATATTACACGCATTGTTCATTTTTTCTTTGGTCGAACACATTGAGTTTTCCCCATTTTAATTGTCGGACTTCTCCAGTTCAAACCTATACAATGAATGATGGAGGCAAGGCTGAATATTTTGGCATCTTCAAGGTAGGAACACTTGGAAATATTTGCTGTTCTTCTTGAGCTTATTTGTACATTAGCCTGATTGAAAGTTTTATTCAGATGTCTTCGCCAGGAATCTCCACTAGCACATTCTCAAAATCATCGTCAAAATATAGTATACCAATGAATGGCATGGTGTCCAACACCTCTTTATGGTTTGTGAATTCCTTTCTTTCCTTTCTCTGCCATTAGAGTACTATGAAAAAGGTATCTCATTCATTGTTATTCTTCAGTCTACACGCAGCACCAAGGAGATGTTATTCAAGTAATTCAGGTATAATTCTGTTTCTAGTACATCTATTATTGCATTTTTTTACTGCGGCCGATTGACATATGTTACATCATACTTTAGTGTTTTACAGACCACACTTAATGCCATTTTCAATCAACTTGTGAATCTGAGAGTTCCATTTCTATATGAGAATTTTGGTAATCAAATAGATATCTGAAGGTATCTTTAGCATGGTTGAAGGCAACATACATTCATCAACTCATACTGTAAAATAATTGTATCCTAAATTCGGTTACACTGTTGTCAGTATTGGATCATTTTAAAGTTCTTCTCTTTGAAAAATGTTCCTCCAACTTTTCTTTTTTCAACAAATCATAATATTTCAAAACATAAAATCATGGAGATGTATATTTTCCTTGTCAACTTATCAGAATTTTGCCTTGAGTTAGCTTGAGTCATCATCTACATTTCACCCTTTCTTTGGGTTGTGTTCTGTGATACTTATTGAATGGTATGCGCTAGCAAATATTTCTTTTTCTTTACCGCAACTTGAAGCTGACAAATCAGCTTTATACTAGATCTACCTCCACATCAAGAAATCGGAATGCCGTCCCTTTCTCCAACCATGACCGAGGTGTGAACTGCTTTGTTGATTGCGGGATGAATCTACTAAACAATGTGTTGTAAGTGATGGCAGTTATCTGTTTTTTGCTACAGGGGAACATCGCGAGGTGGCTGAAGAAGGAAGGAGATAAAGTTTCACCTGGGGAAGTGCTGTGCGAAGTAGAAACTGTAAGATTCTAATCTAAATCTATTTTGTTTTTCATTTATAACCTATTACTGTTGGTTCTTTTGTCCTTATGAAGAAAACATTTTGATTAGGATAAAGCAACTGTTGAAATGGAATGTATGGAAGAAGGTTACGTTGCTAAGATAATTCATGGAGATGGGGCTCAGAATATCAAAGTTGGAGAGGTATCTGCTTATCAAAAGCAAATATGTCCTAAAGCAACTCTTTTCCTTTAATACTGAGTTCAATTTGAAATTCATCATGTGATTGTTGTGTTTCTGAGTAGTAGATTTATATACTCAAATGTAAACATGGTGTATTATCTATGTTTTTATTTGCTAAGAGTGGCGTGCTGTATGCATTTTGATCTTTGTTATTGTAGTTCTTGTGACCGTGCAGCTAGGGCCTGCTGGAGTTGGGGGGGGGGGGGATGGAGTCGGTTTACTAAGATATGAAAAGCATGAAAGACTAGAAAATTATGATTGAAAACTATTATGAAAGATTTGTCTTACACACAACACCTTATAAAAGACATGAAAACTATGATAGAGTAGTCTTTTCTACATTGGTGTAATGTCTGGGGCCTCTGAATCTGAAGTCACATCTCCTTGCTTGGGTCTTTAAGATATGAAAATCTTACATGTTACACTTTATTAGAATGCAGTTTATGTATATTAAGAGGATAGATATTACACTAATTTAAATAGTTATGTAAATGCACCAATTTACTTTTTCCTTTTCTGATAAAATAGTGAACCGATTGAGTGCTGGCCAGATGGATGAGTTTGCTTTCATATTAGTATAATATGATGAACATGGCGGTATCTGCAAAGGATGGCGTGGGGTGTATGGGGTCAACGTCATATTTGCAAAATGCGCCCTCTTTATTTGCTACCTAGGCCTTTTTTGGCAGTCTACAGGATGTAGCAGCCTCATACTTAAGGATATACCCAAACCGAGTTTATCAAGCTGGGTTTGTGGTACAGACTACAGAATGACCTGAATTTGAGAGTAGCTCAACCCTAGACTTTCTTATCCAAGTGTTTGGTTATTAATCAACACCGGTGTGTGCCCTCCTTTTTTGGTTAGGCCTTCTTATTTGTATGTTGCAAGATGCAGCTTCTCGTACCTAAGGAGGTACTCAGGCTGAGTTTCTCAAAGCTAGGCTGTTTGTGAAAATAACCTGAAATTTGAACCTAAATATCAATCCCAGGCTCCGTATCTAAGCGATGGTTTTTTATCAAACCCCCTAGTTGAGACTTGAGAGGTACCCATTAAAGTTATTTTTTTTATTATGTCCACCCCCCCCTGAGATACGAGATTGGGCCCGTGTGACCCCCTCTAAATAAACAGGGTGAGTTTTTTCTCCACTATGGCGGTCTGTGCATGTGTACAAACACACCTCCCCCCCCCCCCCCAAAAAAAAAGGAAAAAAAAAACAAAACAAACAAATAAATAAATGTTGAATCAAGTAAACTAGATTATATTTCAATAGGTATTTCATGATCTCGTCAGCTGGTGTAGAAACCGATAATCGGTCGGTCCTCATTGGCGTTATAGCCTGTTTTTACTAATTTGTCCATGTTCTGATGTTTATACTAGTCAAGGCCTGCACCAACCTATCGACTTTGTTCGTATCCTTTCCTTTTGCAATAGTAGAATATGTCCAAGCTTCAATTCTCTAGATTAAGATTATTAGGCTTTGAGGCTCCAAGAGCACGCAGTAAATCTTTTTAAGCCGAACTATTCCTTTATGTTCTTCTGTCCGTATTTTTCCCTCTGCAGTAATTAAATTGACCAAGCTGCAGCCTGCTTTCGTTTCAAAAGTACCTCCGGAGCTGGACGTTGCCGCTGTATTGTATACGATCTCGCGGTCGCCAAACCTTTCCTGAACAGATGTTTCCTAGTTAACCAGGCAGAATGGAGATGTAACCATGAGTCACAGGTCCAGATATAGTGGTTAAATGTATGTTATCGGCTAAGAGCGTCCCACTTCCCGGTATATCGAAGTCGGTCTTCTCATTCACCCAGGAGGATAAGACGGTTGAGGAGACAGTGCTTCCATCAAGTGAGCGGCTTTCACCTTGTTAACATTAGGAAGTGATTTCAAACGTCCTTCCTCAATTTGTTATGTCCCACTTCCTGAGTTACACGAACTCCGATTTATCTGGCAACTGAACCTAAACCAGGACGAAGTCGACTAAACTAAAGGCCCAACTTACTCGGGGTGAGGAAAGGAAGATAACTAGACCACTTACTCCTTCGGTTATGCGATGTGCGAAATCGGCTTACAACTAGTTGCTTATAACCGCCGTCTGTATAGTCAAAGATTCGCATGGGCGGTTCCCATATATGAACATTCTTGAGTCCGGGTTGAGGTCAGTGTTTTGGACTCGATTGGATGGATCTGGAGTGACAGTGTAGGTGCAGCCGAGCTTTTAGCAAGTTTGTTGTATACTTAGATGGATGATATCACTTCTCCAATCAAAGAACAAAAATGATCATTTATAACATCTTAAGCAGATCTCCTACAAGAGTCAATTTTGTCCTTGTTGCCCGAGCTCGAGGCGCTGTTAAGTGTCGACGAGGGCACAATCACAATTTTTCTTGTGTTGTCAATTCCTTACTTCACTCGCCTTCTTTTGGCCTCATAGGTAAGGCAAAGCGCTTTCTTTTAAAGAACCATATGGTATTATCTTTCTTTCGCTAGTTAACCCACCCATTTTAAGAAGGATTTGAGTAATTCTGGATCTATACTACTTGGAATGGCTCTCATATTGAGAAATTTACTCTAGCGACATTTGATCACAGAAGCCCTTGACAGCTGCATAAATCACTACAATTTTTTTCAATTGGAAGTGGGGAATATTGTGGTTGTTTGGGCACTTCTATACGCCTTGCACCTCTATTGGGTAATGCTTAAGTCGCTGCATCAAGGCTAAGCCAAATCGGCCACTTTGCGATATTGTGCCAATTCAAGTTTTGAACTACCGTGGACTTGTTTCATAGCTTTCAACTGAGCGGCAAACCCGATGCGGCTGATAGATAAGCCAACGTTAATTGCATGTCCAATTCAGCGATAAAAGAGCTCTATTTTCGAACAGATTCCATCTTTAATGGGGATCAACGTTGGTGGGGATATTGGCCGATACTTCTCCAACTTGTGTTTCAATGATAGGTAACGCAGTCGAGCTACCTGCATTTGTTTGGTCCGATCGTTTAGCGGCTTTTTCTAAAAGACGAGAATGTAAACAAACATCCCCAGGGAAAGCCTGACGGTCATGGTCGGCGTAACAATAATGACATTTGTCGATATGCCACCGCCTGTTTACTAAGATCATCACATATTATTAATGCGTGCATTCCGTTATCTCGGAAATATTCCCCCCGGCACACCCAGAATAGGGGCAAGAAATTGCAAAGGAGTAGGATATGAAGCGGTGGCTGCTACAAGAATGGAATATTCCAAAGCATTCGCTTCGGGAAGAATTTGAACCAATTGAGCCACAGTCGTTCGTTTCTGTCCAATCGCTACATAGACACAATACAATGTCTCACTCCCGAAGGTGCCCTTTTCGTTCATTTGCTTTTGGTTTAATATAGTATTGATAGCTATAGGGGTTTTTTCAGCTTTTTTGTCCCCGATTATAAGTTCTCGTTGACCACGGCCTATAGGAACCAGGGTATCTACTGATTTTAACCTTGTTTGCATGGGTTCGTGCACATATTTATGTTCAATAATCCCTGAGGCTTTCACTTCGACACGTCTTCATTCGTGATTGCTTAGAGCCTCTTTTCCATCAATAGGTACTTCTAACCCGTCGACCACACGGCCTAACATGGCCTTTCCTGCAGGAACATTCACAATAGATCTAATGCGCTTGAAAAGATCTCCTTCTTTAATAGCGTATCACTACCAAAGACAACATTACCTACATTTTCATTCTCAAGATTTAAGGTAATTCCTTTCACACCGCTGGCAAATTCAACCATTTCTCCTGCTTGAATCACGTTATCCATAAACACGCGCAATCCCATCTCTAACTGAGACCACTCAACCGATCTTATTCACTTGAAAATTCGTGTAAAAGTTGGCCATTCTGCTTTCTAATAGAGTCGTGAGTTCCGCAGCTCTGGGAAAGAATTCCATACTTGAACAAAGAAATTGAGAAAGTCAAGGGAGAAATCAACTCAACTTAAATAATGATGGATCGATCTTGTCCCCATTGTTACGATATTTGATCTGATCTTTATTTCTTTGAGAAATCAAGTCTTATAGAATAGAATTTGCTCAAACGGGCCCTCCCGAAGGTTTTGAAGAGCGGTCTCTCATAGAAAGTATATGAGAAATTGCATCATCAAGCAGATCCTTATGTTATGAGAATTCGCGGTATTGAGCAGATGTAGTAAGTTTAGTTTATCCAACAACGGAAGGAAACTTGTCTTGTTTATGCAAAGCATCACGTGATGCAGTATGAGAAAAGGCGATGGAATTGGTTAACGAAATTTTTTGAGATAAGACAGCTGAGCTTTTTTTGTTTTTCATCTATTTGCAGCAAGAAAACGGATTAGGCAAGAAACCTTGTGAACTTTATTGTAAGGCGCCTTTTGAATATAACAGGCTTCATTAAAACAAACGCAATTTCAACTAATCAAGGGTTTATAAAGGTAAATTAGTTGACTTGCCCTTGCTTGTTCGCAACGGCTTTCTTAGTTTTCGCTCATCCTTTGCTTGATTTCTTTCAATACCGAAATCACATTTGTGAACTCTATTTGCGTAGTTAGGATTAGTGATTGAGTCTTTCCAAGCTTCACCAATCTTTGGAAGAATTGGCACTTCCAAGTCGAATGGGACAAGTCAACCCAAGTCTTGATTTGAACCTCACCGAGCATGTGAACCATTTCTTCACTTGGCGAACGAAGCACTACAGAATTAGGGCTTTCGTTTTATCTGGAAGTCAGAATTGACAGCTGACAAGAGTGATGCCGAAGAAAGCCATACGAGGTTGACTGCCATTGGAAACCAATCCTTGCTCGTCTCCTTCTGTGATACGCATCTAGTAGTAGCCCGACCATAGATCCAACTTCGAGAAGTATGAAGCATTCAGTCAAACAAGTCTGCAATCAAAGTGGATACTTCTTGATGGTTAGGTTATCTGGTTGAGCGCCTGAGTTTCAATGCTAATCTAATCTAAGGCTCCCGCCGTTATTGAAAGCGGAATAAAAGAGGGGAAGAATATGAGCCGTCGGAGGCTTAAATATATTTGGCCTATACGACTTCCGGAAATTCTGTCGGAGGCTTAAATATATTTGGCCGATACGACTTCCGGAAATTCTTTCCTGAGCTCAACCAACTAAACTGAGGGGTCATCAGCCAAACCAACCCTTGGCTCCACCGGGCTCAAACTCGATCATGTGGTAGACTGACCTTCTAGGTAAGGCTTGGGCAACTAACTCGTGGGGCATGACATTCCCAAATTCTTCAAGTACTTCCTGCAATTCCTGAGAAAAAAAAGTCATGTTTATTGGATTCTGTTAACATGAAGACATGAAGACGAATCTATATATCTTATTCTAAAGAAAGAGAACCCCCATCCGAACCTTTCTTAAGGCTACCAAGCCCTCTCGAATTAGTTCTACGATAGAAGCTTTCAACATACACCCGGGGACAAATCTTTCACTCACCGAGAAGGGAAAATCTTTGACTATATCGTCCTGAAGATGGATGCGACGGGAAGAAGTGGCATTTAGAAGTGTTACTGATTTAACATTTAGGTTTCGGCATAACAAAGCTTGCACTGCCTTTTCGCATTTAGGTGCACTACGTGCCATTGGTAATGATTCTATTGCGGTGTCGCAAATTCGCAAGCTGGTCCTAAATAATCATTGTTGTTCATTGGATTCCGGAGGAATGACTTTGTTAGGATTGGAGAATTGTTGCGATTCATCCTGAATTGACTCGATTCTCCCGTCGAAAGTGACTTTGAATGTCTTACCTAAACTCTTCCGATTGAAAATGAGAAAGCCTATAAAACAACGAGCTACCATCATTTCTTCATTATAGATTGAGATCTTCATGAGCTTCAACCTTGAGCCAATTTTGTGAAAAAACTTCCCCTTCCGAGTTACCCACCTCAACCCCTGGATATGAAGACCTAAAAGCGCCTGTCTATATATCCACTTTTTCAGATGGATAGATTAATGATACTTGGGACCACCCCCACCGGGAAAGATCTTTCTATCTGGCTCTATTGGAACCGACTTGAGAATCAGTCTGTACCAACTTTGATGATCGTTTCAGAATATGAGCCTGTGAGGCTCCAAGGGCAAACAACAGATCCATTCAAGGCTAGTTGCAGTCTAAAGACTTATTGAATCTAACAAATGAAACAATAAACCAATCAACTTAGTATGCGAGTCACAAAACCTAATATTATGACCAGTCACTCGGTATAGTTAGAATATGTATGCAACAATAAAATGATGGTTATGAAAATACTGACATTCTTTGTCGTTATCACCAATCACCAATATGCATATAGGCATGGGCATAACTGGATTCAAACACAACTAGGATATACATTGATGCTTTATTTATCTTGGAAAAAATTTCAGAATGAGAATGAGAGCTCTGTTTTCTTTTAAATAGGCAAAAATAAAAGCTTCAAATTGTGGCCAGGATTACATTGGTGAAAGTACCGTTTCATAAAGGTCATCAATAAGTTACATGTAAAATTGCTCTAGCCATCGAGTATACACATCGATTATTTTCTTCCCAGTTTGTTTACTTAATTGGCAACCTCATTATGATTGCTTAAGCATATTCTCTGCAATTTTCATTGGCCAAAACATTATTAGTTTTCTTTTGGAGGATACATGCCTTTCTAACCTAAGCAATATTTCTGCTATGCATTGAACTAGATAATTGCTATAACTGTTGAAGAAGAAGATGACATTGGGAAATTTAAAGATTATAAACCTTCAGCATCTGCTGCACCTTCTGCACCCACAGAATCCAAGCCATCAGCTGAGCCAACCTCACCTAAAAGGGTTGAACCAGAGGCACCAAAAGCTCCTGAGCCAAAGGTTTCAAGTTCTGAAGTAATTTCACATGCAGAGGGACGAACTTTTGCTAGTCCGCTTGCAAGAAAATTGGCAGAAGATAACAATGTAAGCTATTTGATTATTACGAATTTCTGTTGATGTTTATTCTGGGAACATCACTTTCTTTGAAGAAGCGACCCTTCTAGGTAATACAACTGATTTGCTCTCACTAGTCAGGGAAGATGGACTATTTTCACATTAGAAATTTTGTTCTGAAGCATTTCTATATTTTGTTCTGATTAGTCAGTCCACCATGAATAATTTAACACGTGAAATCTATTTCTGAAGCTCTCTCTCTCTCTCTCTCTCTCTCTCTCTCTCTCTCTCAGGTGCCTCTTTCCAACATAAAGGGTACTGGTCCTGATGGGCGCATTTTGAAAGCTGATATCGAAGACTACTTAGGTATGCAACGTTCTTCATATTTCTTATTGCTGCTTTTATGTTACAGATTTCATCTGTCCCAGTTGATAAATAGGAGTATTATTCTGTTCAGTCTTCATATAAAATGTTTATAATAGACTTATGCATATCATTTAATTTAATTGGTTGTCTAATTGTCATCCAAAAGCACTATTGATCATGTTTTCCTTGAACATCTGATCAAATCAAATTGATGTTACAGGGAAAGCAGCACCCAAAATACTGATTATGGCTACATGGCTCTATCCCATGTTTAAAGTGCATATTTGCCTTTGTTCATGTTTACACTGCATTACTGTAAGTATACTTATATCTACAACAATATAATTGTTAAAGGGGATTGGGGGAATAAGATATGGCACAAAGGTTTTCCCTGGTATTTTAATAAAGAAGTCCTCCATTTCCATCTTATGTTACTGCAGTCAATTAAAGATCAGGGGTTGGGGATTATTACTTCGCACTAGAACTGATTTGATGAACAAGTATCCAGTTTTTTGGTTTGGTTATTAGGTGGCATTAGGTCAGGCATTTCTAGAAAATCTAAGATGCCGGCATCGATGTCATGTGATTTTCAAAAGCGTTACAATATCAATGCCTTTTGTTAACTAGGTGACCTATTCTAGTCCTTTATTGACTAAACAGGTGCTTGCCATGTTGGCATTATGCATGGAAATTTTATAAAAAGATGTATCCTCTTGGATAGTGGTGTCAACAATTAACATTTCAGTATATACAAAATCTACCATTGGGGATTCTTGGAAGATTTCGTTCCCCATCCCCCCTTGCGCGCGCGCACGTGTGAGAGAGAGAGAGAGAGAGGTGGGTGTTGAGGTTTGGTGGGGGACATGCGGGTGCATGCATTTAGAGATTATACAACTTAATAAATAAACTATTTAAAAATGTAATGAAACAACCACTATGTAATCAAACAACCACTATCCTCTTGGATAGTGGTGTCAACAATTAACATTTCAGCATATACAAAATCTACCATTGGGGATTCTTGGAAGATTTCATCTTTCTTTCTCACCCCCTTGTGTGTGGTCACATTCTTAGCCTGCGCATCGGGTCTTCAACTATCTTTGCTTGTTGACTCTCTGTTACCATAATCTCTATATGCATTTTTTTTATTTTTCCGAGTGCAGTGGGGGAGCTCTTTCATCGACTTCCTACTTTCCTTGAGTACCAAAAAACGGTGATATGGAGAGAGAGAGAGTTAGGTGTTGAGGTTTGGTGGGGGGCATGTGGTGGTGCATGCTTTTAGAGATTATACAGCTTAATAAATAAACTATTTAAAAATGTAATAAAACAACCACAATAAAAATTTTAAAGGTCATTAAAGCTACTTTAAATTGAACAAATTTATATGCACTTTTTTTGAGAAGAGATTAGTGGTGCTGCGCAACACGCTGATGTCAAATAGGGGGTAGGGGCAAATGTGTGGGCTCCATCCCCCTGTTTAAGTGTGGTTGCGTAGCGCTACACGATGCCACTTTTCTCTTGAGAGAATATATGTATTAATATTGAAAGCAATCCACATATACACCGAAATTCATAAGGGGAACACATTGCCACAAAAAGGATTGTGTACATGGTGCATTGATATCATAACTTAAAGATCCATTATCTAAAGACTAAGCCATCAATATCCCAAAACACACTTATCAATTTAATGTCTTTTTGTATTGAATCTATTGATGACTTGAAAATGTTGGATACCCATAAATAAGAGAGCATCGTTGTTTTGTGCCTTACTATCCTTACCACTTTATATGTATGTCAGCTTTTGCTTGTGCATGTACATTTCCATTTATTTTAGAGGGGTGATTTTCAAAAGTCCATACTTCTTCTGATAGCATAAACCACATAATCATGGCTACACCCCTTGCTCAAGTTCTATATTAGATAGAGTAACCTTTTCATGAAGTGTAGATTATCCGGATCTCATTACTCGAGTGCAAGGAAGTTCTATCAATAAGATATTAGCCTCGTGTGTAATGCTCAGGATTATAGAAAAACGAACGGAGCAAGCTAATCATGCTACAATATACTCACTCATTAGGACATTTTCATAGAAAAATGAGGATAAAATCCACTGATATTTCAACTCTTTTTAACATTAAAAGTTGTCTCTTTTAATAACATAATATGTATTTAATTAATTCTGTTGTTAGCATTTTTTCTATTATTTATTTCAAAATTTTATTCCACCATTCCCCACGGCAAAAGAGAACCTGATGGGGGGAAAGATGTAACTTGCTTTACTCACCAATTATTAAGTAATAAATGGAGAGCCCTTAAAATAAACTATCTAGCAAATAACGAAAGAGAAATAAAAACCAAAGAATTAGGAAAAAAATAATCAAATCTTGAAGTTTTGGAGAAATTGTATGGATTTTATATGTAATGACATTTTGGTTTCGATTTATTCCAAAAATCAAATGTTTTTTCTTTGAAACAAATGAAGCTTCAATTTGCAAACTTCATGTTCTAAAATAAAAATTGAGGACACCAATCTCTTTAATTAAGCAATTATGGTTGATCTTAACAAAAAATAATGATTAATAAAAAAGAGCAGACAATCAGAAAAATGGGTAATGACTCCGCTCTAAAAAAGTTAATACAAAATTTTCAATCAAAATTTTCCTCGTTAGAAATGGTGAAGGTTTAAATGATTATATAACATCAGAATTGAATAAACGAGAGCAAAATTCTCCTTGAATAGGTACTAACAAGAAAACCTTATGCAAAATGTAACTAGAAAAAAAAACAGAATTTTTTTCCTAATTTCGGATTTCTACAATTCTATATGTATTTTCATTCCAGGTTTAATTTCATTCCAACCATGAAATATTTTCTCGTTAGAAAATGACATCATGGATGTGACGTTTAAAGACCAATTAACCAAATATGAAAAATCAGGTAAGAGATATTTTCATTAGGTGATGATAAGGTAACCTTAAAAAAGCTGATAGAAAAAGAATAAAAAAAGAAACAAAAATTAAAGCCATGATTTTATAGAATATTATGAAATTCTCGAAAGAAAACTCAACAAATCATGTATAGAGTGATTGATTGATCTCATTTGATCTCTTTTTCTAAATCGCTCTTCATTATGAGATTACAAATGTTATTTCATCCTCGTTTCTTTTTCTCGCTCACTTGCCATTCATTTGGAGGATGTTTGGTAGTTCGGAAATGGAGATTCATCAACATTTGCTGCAAAAATCTTCATTTTCTTTGTTTGGTTAGCAACAAACTTGAGTTGGAAATGGAAATGGAGATAAATTTTTGCAATATTTGTTGCACTCATTTTGGTTTTAACAAGAGTTGCAACTTTGGAAATGAGGATCATAGCAATTATTATGGGGTGCCACATAAGCTTTGTATAAGCTACATATGCAAATTTTCAACAAATGTTGCATTTCCCTTAGTTTTTTGTTCAACCAAATACAAAATGCTTGAATTTGGAAATCCAATTACAAAACTTGAAGATAACCAAACAATGGATTTGTGCTTTTTTTTGCAACAAATGCCCCATGCAACATTTGTAGCAATTCTTTTTTGTTGCTAACCAAATATGCCCTTAGTCTCTATGTTCTTTCTAAAGTGGGGCATACAAATGGATTATCAAGTTTTTCCCTAGAAAATGACCAACAAGAATGAGTCCAAATGATTAG